>CM060971.1:100953455-103775955 GCA_030765045.1 Tenodera sinensis | reverse complement strand
TAATATACAATTGGAACATCAAACATAATTCAATATCAATCCGTGACATCCTCCCTGTTCTGGTCAGTGTCCAGATATATTTACATTTTGTTATGATTTCAATATTAATGTCATAATATTGGGCAATGGACAGAAGGGATAAACGAATGGTGGAAACAGTTGAAATGAAGTTTTTAGGAAGCATTGCTGGATATACCCGTTTGGATCATATGAAGAATGAGACAGTCAGAGAACAACTAAAAGTGTATAACTTAGCTAGTAAAATATCTGTATACAAGCAAAATTGGCCAGATCACATAAAAAGGATGCCAAATAATAACTAAAACAGTTGAAGGACATAAACCTAAAGGGAACCGTAGTGTTGGAAGACCTAAACGTCGCTGGAAAGATGATCTTCTGAGAGCCGAAACAGGCCAGCCTGGCTTACCTTGGTGATGATATTTTACTTTCCGCTAGATGTATTTTATACCGTAATTGACCATGTAGGAAACAATTTCTTCATTTAAGTTTTGTAGACAATTATGCTAAATCTGCTACCACATTTCTTGAGGAGAAAGGGTTTGCGTCTTATTTTGTTCATGACTCTGAATGTATAGGTAAAACATAGGTATTTTCGAAGTCCATATTACCAAAGAAATTCCAAGAAGTAAGAAATTAGATGAAAGTAAAATTGAGAAGTATTCAGTTTATTCGTAGTTTAGTTTCTCTTTTAATTTTATTTTATGAATTAAACAACCATATAAGTATATAAGTATGCAACACCAGTGCTGTTAAAACAGGTGTATTTATGAGATGCCTAAATGCAATTAAGCACATACTTAGCAATATCACAAGGAATTTGTCAGGAATTAATTTTATATGTCTATCATACTGTGCATCTAATTTCCTTAACTACAACATGAAGGGAAAAAATCAACAGCATAAGTCTTTACTCACCTGAAATCCGTGATTTTTATCCTGAAATATTTTACTGTTTACTTCCACAAGTGATAATATACTGTCGTTGCAACAAGGAGGCTGGTAACTTGTATGATATGTGGACCGCACACATAACTTCTTGGCCCTTGACGCCCTGATAACGGGGATTCACTTGCAATTCTACCAACTTACTTCGAGTTATCTTGAGCACGAAAAAGCAATTCGCTTTTATTATCTGTTCTACAGGTTACCAATTATTCGTTTACCGGAAAAAAAAGACATATATTTGAAGTGCTCTGAACTCCCCATTCATATAGGTAAAGGTTCGTAAATGTATCATGCAAATAGCAAACTCAGTATTAAGTATAACTTGGACAGTGGAGCGCACTATGGAAATATTAAATGAGCACCACTGATAGTTGTATTTCTTGCTATCATTCAGTAAAATTTATAATAGGCATGAGTGAGTAAGTGAGTGAGTGACAAATGCTGACATAAGACAAGATATAAATATCCAAATTAAAGAGTTTATCAATACTGAATATAGGATTCTAAATGAAATATTATGATTCATTCTATGTTAGGCAAAACCTTATATGAAACGATTCTTCTAGTACTTGAATCCAGAATCTTCTTATTATTTATTTCCTGCCATATTCTGTAGTTTCACCAGCAATATAATTTCCCTTTGGTAAATTGGGCTGATATATGACTATGATGTGCTTTATTGACACTGCTTCAAAATTTACTCCTACTATATTGCAATTTAGGTGTTTCTTTGAGGCAGTGGGGACGGACAAAAGACAAATATCAGGTTTTCAGTACAACGTAGTTGCTAAATAAAGTAGCAGAAATAATAGAATAGTATTATTGCATTAAGAAGGTCTCGGGTTCAAATTCCGTGTACCACTCAATCTGAGTCTCTCTCTCTCTCTCTCTCTCCCTCTCTCTCTCTCTCTCTCTCTCTCTCTCTCTCTCTCTCTCTCTTTCGTGGCTTCGCTTAGTTGCCGGGTAAATATTGCAACCAAAGTTCCAACAAAAGAAATAGAATTAAAAGCATACAGTACAGAAGAGACTATGCAATTAAGATTCCCTTTCAGCATTTTAACGCAGCAGATGACACATAAAGGCGAATCCTCAACTGCCTCCCAAAACGTTATAATAAATAATAATAATAATAATAATAATAATAATAATAATAATAATAATAATAATAATAATAATAATAATAATAATAATAATAATAATAATGATAATGATGATGATAATGATGATAATGATAATGATGATAATGATAATAATGATCATAATAATCATAATCATAATAATCATAATAATTACAATAATAGTAATAAATAGTAATAGTAATAATAATAGTAATAGTAATAATAATAATAATAATAATAATAATAATAATAATAATAATAATAATAATAATAATAATAATAATAATAATAATAATAATAATAATAATAATAATAATAATAATAATAATAATAATAATAATTAGATTTCAGCTTCCAGAAAATTAAATTTGGCGTTTATCTTTTCATTATATCATTGTTCGCCGACATACCAGGTCATTTGCCTGGCAGAACGCACTGCCTAGGCCATCCCTAGTACTTACAAGCCTGTGCCTACGGTCAGATGGCTGTTAGGGAGCAGACAAACCTATGGACCGGACAAAGTGAAGACTTGGGAGCGAGTGGGTCAACCCAACACCAGGTATTAGAATATGAAAGGCAGGTGAAATGGATGAATGGAAAGGTGATGCGGAGCAGTGGTAGAAACCGACCTAGACGCCGCTTCGCCCACCACGATTACGACATGCAGGTTTCTGTAATCGAACCCGGACGCCTTGTGAGAGTCAAACAGCCTAACCGCTCGACAATGGCGCCGCCCACTCACCCAAAACACTCGTAGCAAAAAAAAAAAAAAAAAAAAAAAAAAAAAATCCGTGCGTGTGCATATATAGTGTTAGAGATATAAATACAAATATTTTGTTAAATGGTGTCCTAATATGTATTTACTTCTGTGTGTTGCTTTTTTCTCTTGCGAAAAGAACAACGCGTGTCAGTATGGACTATCCGCCTTGGTTCCAAGTGTGCATACCACAAACTCTTATTCCTCTATCTTCTTCTTGTTAGTCGAGATAAACATTTGCAGAAATTACCTTACTGCTAATTAAATTAAACTTAAATATCAACTGTTTTAACTGAGTTTTCGTTTTTGAGTTATGCTGTTCACAGATAGACATACATACAGACGAACATTTTTCAAAAATGCTTTTTCTTATTCAGGGGCCTCAAAACATACATATATTTCCGGTAAAATCTCGACATCGAATTTTTGGGTCCAATACAATACTTCCCCTGCTTACTATATGTAGTAGGGAAAGTAAAAAGGGTTTGGATAGGAAGAACAATGGTGTTGGACAACCGGAAGACGGTGTTACCTGGGCACTAGTATTAGTACATATCCTATCCATACCGTTAATGATGCAGGTAGTTGCTATTGTGACTGGATATAAGTGTTTCGAAAAGCAAGAGTAGCACCGAGAGGCGAGAAGTACTAGATAACAGACCAAGGTCGCGACACATCTGCTTCCTTTCGGGTGAGGTCATGCATGCAAATTATCTTTCCTGCAACTCCACTCAAGCGTTAAGCATCACATGGCGCTGTTCATTGCTGTCTATTGAATAAGTCGTGTAAACGAACTGACATACATATAACTTCATAACCTGATAGATGATATGGCGCTATGTTAAAAACACCTTCCGGAAAGGACAACCGTTCATTCTGTGTTGTCTATTTTATTACTTTCTCTACCATATATAGTAAGTAGAGTAAGTATTGTATTCCACCCAAAAATTCGATGTCAAGATTTCAAGGGAAATATATGTTTTGAGGCCCCCTGAATCCAAACAAACCATTTTTAGGAAAAGGTCCGCGTGTGTGGGTGTTTGTCAGTCTGTGGGCAGAATAACTCAAAATAGAAAAGCCGTTTAAAAACTTATGAAGGTATTTAAGTTTAATATCCTTTAAGGATGCGACACGAAGATTTTGAAGAAAATTTCTCCAACCTTTACATGGAAAATGTTTTCAAAATTTTGGTTTCCTCGAAAATGGCTCTAACGATTTTGATTAAAATACCACATGTTTGAGATATTTTCATGGCAAATGAAATGTATATTTTGAATTTAGTGGCTATAGTCCTCCTAGTCCTGTTTACTCTTGACTTTTGCGTAACTGGTAAGCCGTAAGAGAAAGATCAAATCTTACTATTCAGAACTGTAGATCTCGTTAAAACACACAATTAATGTGCAAATGATTTTTTTTTTTTTTTTTTTTTTTTTTTTTTTTTTTTTTTTTTTTTGTGTGTGTGTGTGTGTGTAGAGTGAATCATTTCGGAGTTATTCCTTGTTACTTGTGTGAGATCTGGAATACTTACGTGAAATGAGAGATCGTTATTCAGTTGTTTATATCTTAGCCGTGCAAAGCGAACGGAATCTCAAAGCTTTAAAACATTTGACTACATATGACTTAGGTGAATGCTGGGATGCACTATTTTATACCTCTTTATATAATTTCCCTATCATCTTTCAGGTGTACTTTCAGGCGTGTAGTGTTTGCAGTGCCGGGCAGATGCGTTGGTGATTGCGCATGGTACCTGCTGTTCTCGGCGCTAGGTGGCGTTTGGCCCGTCCTTATCCACCGTCGAGGGCGGGGGGACGCTCAGTGCGACACCGGAACCGCAGTGAGATGGCTGCTTGTAGGGCCTAGCGCCGCGATGAAGAGATCTCAGCACTTGTTAGGGACTTCCGCGCGTCTCTGTGGCCAGTCTAGCTGCGACCCTGTGTGGTACCTTCGCGTCCCTCATTTTATTCTTGCCTCCGGGAGTGGGGGGGGGGGGGTGGCTACAATAGATCTGTGTAGGTCGAAGTGAGCGAGGTGTCCCCCTCTGTGTCTATACCCTTTACCTTTATGCTTCATCCTTACCCCTTGCACCTACAAGAAAATAAGCAATATGTGTTAACTGTGCAGAGAACGAAATGTGAAAGTTTTAAAAGATTGACTATCGCTCAAAGCCTTCTGTATTCCCATATTTTCCTTGTACCCATATGGAGATAAACAATAAGATAATTTCTGCAAATGATTATCTTCAGCAACATAAAGAAGGTAGAGGAACAAGAGTTTGTGAGAATAGCTAGTACAAGAGTAGAGAAAGTCATGTGAGTGCAACACATCAGATTTTTATTTCTAAAATACGCTACGTAGCAAATAGATACAACACATATAGCACACAAATATACTTTATTTGTTTTTATGTATAGTAAAAGAGTTCAGGGTATAGCCTTAAATGCAGGCAATGCAGCAAATAAAATAGAAACATACTAACTTATTATTACATTAGAATAACAATCATTTTAAAATGATACACATTTTTCATAGGTATTATAACATCATCTGTTCTTTAATATCAGCAACAAAGCTAAGACAATACATGCACTGAAAGAAATGCTTAAAAGACAAAATAACAACATGCAAAGCAAGTCATCGCTGTTGCTCCTGCTAAAGAAAATATGTTCTTTTTAACAACTAAGCTGCAAGTGAGGATGGAATGTTAAAATAATTAAGGACATTGCTCTTATATTTTCTTGCACACTATATAGAAATTATGTTTTGAATAAATAATATTGGAGTCTAAATTGAATATATATGTATGTAGCTAGACAGAGATTTCATTAGAAAGTAGTATAAACTATGAATATCACCCCATTGCCTCCCCCCCCCCCCCACGCTTTAAGCCTGAAAATCTGAAAATAAAAAAGTGCCAAAATTCCAAGATTCAAAATTCACTTTCATGTAAAATTCAGTAGTTAAATTTCCAGATGATAATATTAATGTGGCATCCAGAGGTGAACTATAGAGTGTGTAAAAAAAAGTGTCTGGTTTTGCAACAGGAGTTGGGATTGGGCAAACCTAGAACAAATGTTTCAATAAGGATATGCTCTAAAACAAATGCCTATTGAGATATGAGCCATTTTACTTGTGTTGAATATTTACACCAGACAATGGACATTGTTCAATGGATGGATTGGTTAAACAGGTGCATTAGCATGGCAGTGGCGGTTATTCAGGTGAAGCAGGTGAAGAGGTTTTCACCTGAAAATAGCAGTATTCTATTTTTGTTAATGTTGGCATTATTACTGTCATTCTAACAGTTTAGTCACAAATTTCAACTGCTAGGAGCCGTAGCAGGGTCAGTGACCAACCCTTCTTTGTTTGGAACTTAACAGCCAGGCAGCCGGTAGGGAAAATTGGTGGGAGGGCACCCTCAGATCGGTTCCAAGGACAAGTGCAGATGTCAGGATTAGAAAAGAAACTGCTGCACTAAACAGCTTGGTTGCCATGGCAACATGACGTCACGAAACAACGTACTACGGGGAAATAACACGGGCATGCACATGTTTCAGGCAAACAAGAAATATTTTCACTTGAGTAGAGGCACAGAACACGGTAGAGGGGATGGTTTCTGTTTTCGCGCGCTTAGAAGATAGTATTCGTTTACCTCGAGGAAGAGCTGGTGGTAAACTTAAAACGTGGTGTTTTAGATAACTGTGAACGGTAGGTATAATTTGCGAGTTTGCTGGACTCCAGTGCTTTTAATATTTAAATTACGGAATGTAACTGTTTTGTTATGAATCCAGTGAACGATATAGTTTGCAATTTGCTAGAAACCCCATTTTCCAGGTGGAAAGATGCAGACAATAAGAATGTTTTAAACTTGGGGCGGCCCACTGATATCAATGATCTAGCCCTTAAAAGAGAGGATAAGAAAATAAGGAAGACTTATAACATTAAATTCTAAAGCTCTTGGCTCGATAACTATTTTTGGTTATGCAGTAGCCGTAGTTTGCAATCGCTATTCTGTTGGCCTTGTTTACTTTTTAGCAACAAAAGTAACGTATGGGACAAAGAGAGATTCACAGATTTCATTAATATACCCCGTTCCCTTCACAAGCACAATGATTCGGCGGGGCATTTAAAAGTAAATTACAACTAAACGCTTTTGAAAAAAAAAAAAAAAAAAAAAGAAATAAAAACACAATGGCTGACGCTCTTCAGGAAAACAGCAGACTTTTTCATGTGCGTTTCAATGGAAATGTGACATTAAATAGGCTTTTCCTGTAGTTGATCATTAAACCAACATTGTATTTAGGTAAACAAGAGCTTGCATTCTGAGGTCATGATGAGAGTGCGCTTTCGCTAAGTCGGGGAAATTTCAAGGAGCTTGTGTACTGAAACTCCATTAGAAATCCAAAACCACTATAATAAAATTAAAAGTATATTCAGCGATGATTCTAAATCTATACAAAATGAGGTGATTGGATGTATTTTGGAATACTTACAAACCTGAAATTAATGTCTCAGATTTTTTTTATCTGTTGAAGTTGACGACACTACCGATATTTGTCAACAGTCTCAGTGCTCTATCATTGTAAGATACGTGAATACAGAGAGCACATTGGTTGAACGATTTTTTGGATTTCATGATGTGAGTGTTGACAGGTCCGCGGAAACATTGTTCCTTTTGCTGCATGGTGTTCTTAAATAATTTAATTATGAACGTAAATTACTTGCACAATGTTACAATGGAGCGAGTGTTATGTCTGGACATTTGAATGGACTTCAAAAAAGAATCAAGAACAATGCTCCTCAGGTAGCTTTTGTACATTGTTTGGGTCACCGTTTAAATTTGATTTTAAAACAAAGCTGTATATATTTGCATCCGTCATGTTTATTTCTCTCGTTTACTACGCGAACTGTCATGTGTATTCAACCAAAATGAATCATAGTGTGACAGTTTCTTTTGTGTATAGCTCCATTGGATACAAAAAGTTCGGTAAAAAATGTTGGACCGTGGTACACCGGCTTTGCATTGTATTTTCAGCAT
Source organism: Tenodera sinensis (assembly GCA_030765045.1). Taxonomy (NCBI): domain Eukaryota; kingdom Metazoa; phylum Arthropoda; class Insecta; order Mantodea; family Mantidae; genus Tenodera; species Tenodera sinensis. The sequence continues at coordinate 103,768,079 of CM060971.1, read as the reverse complement.
GCTTAAGTGAACTTCTTCACCTATTTTGTAAGGCACGAGCCGCCACTGTAGCATGGTCTATTTGTCGGACTTCATTCCATTGGATTTTTGGGTATGGGGACAGCTAAGGGTATTGGTGTATGCCAAACCCATCAACAATGTGCATACCTTACAAGAGTGTGTGACCAATGCATGTGCCCAAATCCAAGAACAGATAACTTTGTTGAAAAGAGATCTAGATCCTTTGAGAAGAGGGGTTGAGGCATTGTAAGAATGCATGGTAACCACATGGAGCATCTCCTGTATTAGTATCAACGTAACGTGCAGATGTTACCAGTGGACACAATGGCAGGAATCATCACAACTCCTATTTGGTGTTTATGGGTGTTTACCTAATCATTGTTACGTTAACATATTCTCCAGAATGTATTTGTTGGATGAAGTCCATTTATGGTGCAAGTACTCAACGCAAGTAAAACGGCTCATATCTCAACAGATATTTGTTTCTGGACATATGTTTATAGCAACATTTATTCTAAAGCACGTCTCAGCCTTAGAAGGCAGCACATGGTAAATGGGGCACAGCGTTGCAACATGTACTATATGTATGCCTTGAAGTTGTGAATCTTGCTCGGTGATCCCAAGGTGTGAGTCCTGTACTTAGTTCTTCAATTGCTGCTTGGCAGGCACTTTTAACTTTGGTATCCCTCCATACCTTTGTCACTGTATGGTCTAAATTTAAAAATTACTCATCTGTATAAACAATTGATTTCCCCTAGTTCCTAAACCTTTTTGTCTTTTAGATATCTATGCCAGCATCTGAAAATATTATCTATTTCTATTAATATGCACTTGTTATCCCTTCTTTCATATTCAAACCCCAAATCATGTAAGAATTGACTCAGAGTAGCCTTTGAGATATTTGGTAGGGTATCATCACCGTTGATCTGTGACAAAATTATATTCAACGTGGGTGGAAACTTTTCAAACAGCAAGAATCAACAATTCGCCACACTCCGCTTTGCACTGTTCCATCATACTGCTTCAATCTAGCAGTTTTTTTGTTTTCCCACACTTTTTAATTTCTCTTAACGCCTGACTGCTGCATCCTCCATCTCTACCCATCACAGGCATCATGAGCAAGGTGCAGTACTAGAGATGGGACATGGTCAGCGCTCCAGCCTCTCCCGGCCAGTTATGTGGTCTTTGCAACCAGTGATCACTATTTCTCAATTAACTACTCTGCAATTTGTCCCTCAGAGACTTAACAAGGCTGAGTGCAACTCGGACCAGGTATCCCAGTGGGAGAAAATCCCCACACCAGTACCAGGAATCGAACCCGGCTCTCCCACTTGGTAAGTAGTAATGTTACCACTGTGCAAAGGAGACAACCTTTCTGTAAGATAGTATTCTATAATACTCTGTGTATTGGTAAATATGTAGTAGGAAATATAGTTATTGAAATGCAAAAATACATTTTTAGTACAATTTCCAGTTTGGATAAAAAATAATGTTAGACAAAGTGTGCAAGAAAAAACTAAAATGTAATGTTTGGTTGACTTTCTTTATGTGCTATCAACTCACAGCTATTTTTATGCATTATATTATTCAATAACATATTAATGACATTTTGGCATGCTTTTATTGAAACAAAAGCTTAGTGTTGGAAATAAAAATAGGTTAAAAGCGTTATACCAACACAGCTTTTTCCTTTCATCTAATCATATTTTCATCTGTACAGTAGAGCTGCAGTTATCCAAACACTAACTGAGTTCCGGGTGAACTGAGCTCCCATTTTATGAAATGTGCCATGCAAAGTATGTAGTTTAAAAACAGAAACAGCGTACAAAAGAATGATGCAGAAGAAATGGTTTCTGGCGACACTAACACCATGTTTCTACCCCCAAATGTCACACCTTTTCTCTAGCCCATGAATCAAGGTGTGTTGGAAAACCTGAAACGTAACTATAAACATATACTTTTGAAAAGCCTCGTTAGCACAATTGATGAAGAAAACAACAGTGTACAGACTTAAAAAAAATCACAATGAAAGATGTTTACAGGTCAGCTGAGGCATGGAATGAGGTGAAAAGTTCTACTTTTTAGAAGTCATAGAGGAAGTTATTGTCACGACAATTATCGACAGTACCTCGGATAATCGAATAACATGGATACTGTGTACTGTCAGTCCTCCTTACCTCAGATAATCAAGGCTCTACTGTATTTTCTCCTGTTTGCTTCTACCTACCTCTTAACCCAACTTTTGAGTTACAACAAATGCACGCACAGACATTTCACACTTATTTCTACTCATAACTAGTTACATCGAGACAACAAAGCTTTGAGAGTTTATGCAATAACTACGAGGTAATTGGATTAATTATTTACACATTCAGTATCTGTGAGTGTAGCGTGTTCCATTGTGATGTTAAGAAACTACAAATTAAATGTTTTAGTCTCTCCCACTGTTGCTCATGGAAGCCTACTAGATAAGTAAAATCTGGATGTGATATTAAATCAGGGAGAAATATAATAGTTCTCCAACTGCCTACATATGTGCCTTTATATAATGTGCTATGCATGCAAAAAGGAAAATATTATGAAGTCTCAGAGAAATGTACTTACCTTTTCTGCATGACCCATTCACATAAGTGGTTGCCTAAGTGTCTTTTCTTTATTAAACAATAACAATAGTGTTAATCGCAAACTCTTCAAAGGCTATGATATATCTACTCTATGGTTTGTTAAGATAACTGTTAAAGTCAGCTATACTGATAAAATATATATCTATATCTTAATCTAACTTCTTTTAACCAAATAAGTCATTCAACAATGAATGAATTAAATGGGCGAAACAATGATCAAAAGAGCCTGAGGTCCACAGAGCTTGAAGTTATTCAACATTCGTCTGCTAAAACTAAGGGAAGACCATAAAACTTATCCATCTTACTCTCCCTAATTGAGATTCGAACTTGGGACCTCTTAAATATGACATAGACATGATGGAGAGATGGGTAGAAATTCTTAAAAACTAAAAGGCATTTATAACAGGCAAAATGTCCAGGCCTTGTGAATCCAAAAGCCAATTTACACATACAAGTGAGCCCTGCAAATATACATTGTTAAATAATCCCCATAGAAAGACAAAGCCATTACCAGTTAACAAGACAAAACAAAGTGAGTATTATTGCTCTGCTTATAAGCTTAGCATGGTGCATTTTTTGTTTCTAGACCAGTTATCGCTTACGACTTTAGTCACTATGCATAATCTTACTGCAATGAATTTCTTCCCTTAACCTATTAGAGCATAGCTTTACAGTTGACAGTCATACATCAGCTCAACATGGAGCCAGAGTACACTGTTGCCACCTTTCTTCCACATATTTCTTAATAGCCCTGCACATTTCCTTGCACCAAGAAGAGAAAGAAATGTGGTATAGGTCGTGAGGCATGACAAGAGCAATTCCCTTAGCTGCGCAGTGGCAACTCTTCACCTGAAAGGCTGATGGTGGGGGAGTTGCGCAATTATGTATGCACAGAATTAACATTTCTGTCCACAAATGAGTGAAGTTCACTAGAATAGCTTTGGTGCACATTGCTAATGACATATATCTATAAAAATCAGCTTCAGAACAAACAAAATGATTCTGCTATAACTATGGCTATGTGCTACATTCATGTGAACTGCTATTATTTCAGCTGCATGCTGTTGTGGTACTGTTTACTCATTTGCAGGAAACTGGCCCATCTATTCCCCCTCTCAACCACTGCAGAGAGGGAGGGAAGGAAAGCAAGCTTCCCCTATATGCAAGAGTTGTTCATGTCTCAACTCACAACCTATAACTATACACTCTACAGACAGATTTAGGTGTGAAAAGATAAGTAGTGTTTGAAAAGCTGATGCTAACATAATGAGCTCAGTGATAATATAAATTAAGCTTCAGTGCTGCTCTTCCTTTGTTCTTGTTCCTTCTTGGTAAACCAGTCAGCTAGATTATTGTGTCCTGCTGCCAGAGCCTTCTCTCGTGGTGTTTTACCATCTCTGCCACATTTAAAAACATCATCACCATGGTGTACCAAGATGGAAGCAACTTCTTGGCAGCCATTGGCCGCTGCCCAGTGAAGAGGTGAGTCTCCCCAGCGGTCTTTGGCATGTTTCAGTGCTCCAGCATCCAGGAGTTCTTCACAGATGTAGACAAAACCTAATGCAGCCGCTATGTGCAATGGTGTCCACTTGCCCAACAAAGCAACATTCACATCTGCACCTTCAGAGATCGCCTGACGCACTCTACTAAGAGAGCCAGCTTTCACAGCTTTCAGCAATGCTTCCTCCTTAGCATTACATTTAGAATACACCTGTGGAGATCACAGAGATTTGTATTATGTTTATTTCATTTTTATATGGACACAATGAATGATAGTGAAATGAAAACAGGTAGAATCCAAAAATGTCAGTGTAATACCTGTAACCAGGGCCGTATTTATGGCAGGGCAAACCAGGCAACTGCCCAGGGTGGCACATTTTAGGGGGCAGCAAAATTACTGGATAGCTGCACAAAAAAAAAAAAAGAAGCATAGACATGAAACATCAAGTTTATTTAAATTTGCCGCTCGCAGAGGAATATCAATTGACACATGTTGGCTATGTTGATTAGTTTGCACACTATGTGCACGTAGCGGAGACAAAGCAAAACGTATTCCAGTAGTGAGAATCGATTAACACGTGCAAAAAATTGTAAAATCAAGGAGCCCAGCTTACATGTCAGGGGATGGAGGTATTCAGAGCATTTCTTCCTAACTGATGGTTTCTACACTAAAATAGATCAAATGAGTGAAAGAATGAATGAAATGAGTAGTGAAGTGAAATGGAGGGAGAGAAAATTCGGGGTTTGAAAGTAACCTACATTTGACTGGCAACCTGGGAAAATCTCTAAAAAAACCCATGGGTCAGGTAGGCCGGTCACAGAAATCCATGACCTCCCGAATGTGAGCCTTGCACGTTACCATAGAGCCATCTCACTCAGTACTTATATCAATAAATTAAATCAAATTAAATATACAGCTAGGGTTTTACCATCAGCATTTTAATGCCTGTAAAATATTTAAATGGTAATGTGCAAGTGTTTACAAATAGTGCAGGGAGTTGATTTTTTTCTCCTCTTCACCCTCTACCTTTTTGAAAATGTTCGTCATTATGTAGATTTTACTCAATCTTATCAAATTTTCAGTATGCACTATTTTAAGATAGATGAAGTCTAAAGAGTTTTTCTTGGTATAAAGTATAATGTTGGAGTAGGGTTTAAAAGTTTAATATCTTGAAACGTACTACATAAGTAGTATTTCATTTATCATTACACTGACATTGTTTGAAAATTAGCTTCTTGGTAGTTGGGTACATAGGACCATGAAAATAATTTTGTATCATAATTACTAGGTTGAACAGATCTTCAATAAAAGATTTCAACTATATTTCAAAATAATAACAAGTGAGAAATAATAATGTTCTGAAAACACCATGCAATAGACAAGTACAGTTTGTTCACCAGCTCATGGTTCCTGGGAGGAATGCAGGAAGTGAGTATGACAGTTAACAATTCCAGATAAACATTGATATCTGGACATGCAGTCGTCCTTCTGGTCAAAGTTGTGATAGTAGTGCCAACCTTGAAATGCATATTCATGCTAGATCAAAGCAAAGAAGTCACTCAAAATAGCAGAACTTAAATGTCATCTTTAGTTCATGGAATATATTTAGCTTATAAAATATAAACAATGTTTTCAACTACTTCGTCTTTCTCCCACTGATCACTTTCTACCTTTTCTATGTGTTTTCAAAAATACTGCAAGTGATATACACTCAAGCGTTATATCTACAATTCCTGTCTGGATAAGTTACCTCTTATAAGCTAGTTCTATGGGATTGAGATCGCACATGTATGGAGGCAAGCAAATGAAAATGTGGCCCAATGAAATCCAAAATGCATCCACTTCAGAAACCTCTTTAGGTTTGTTGGTTTCAATAATCCTATAAATATGTTTTACACATGGAATGTTCACTCTGAACCCCTTTGCTTTGTAGCCACAATATTACAGCAGATTTCACAACACTCCTAGGCGGGGATTTACCTACTTCTATTTTTCTTTACTTCCGAGATAACACTAGTGACTTTTCCAATTTTTAACTAAAATTAAGAGAATTAGCATATTAGTGAGCAAACATAGTGGGAATAACATTGGAGGTAAGTTGGCAACCTAACCAGCAGCAACATTGTCTACCACTTTATAACACGCGGGTTGCGCTATCATGGAATTCCCCTCCTCTCTCCTTCAGTCCCTTATGACCCAGAGCTGGTGAACAGACAGTAAATAAATAATCACTCTGCTTACCTTCCTTGCCTCCCTTGGCATTTCAGTAGAACTTTCGTCAACTGAATTGGTATCTTCTGTTGGTATCTTTCTGCCTTGGTATCTTCTGTTGAGACAGTCATGATGACAATGCATTTCTATCTTCTGTAGAACCTTTGTCAAGCGATCACTGCGTTCTTCAAGCTTTTTTATGTCTATATCTCTTGGTTGCTCATTCTTTCCATTTGGTTGGATATCATTATCAAGCAGTATGAGCAGGTCCTTAGGTAGGGGAGCTGGTATTACTGGAATCTCTTCACCACAGCATTCCTCAGTACCATATCCAGTTGATTCTGTGTCAGTTGTCTCCACTGACTTTTGTTTTGTGCATGGTTCATCAGCTTCATGTTTATGTTGTTTTGATTTTCCTTCAAAAGGTGTAGTATTTATATCTCCAACATTATTATTGTTCTGTCGAGCTTGTTTTAAAGTAACAAACTCCCGAAGTAAACTGTTGTGAGCTTTGTGGTGGATATCAGCAGTGTGAGATAAACGCAATGATGAAAAGCGCTGAAAGTTTGGTTCAGATGTAGCAGTATTCAAGTTTGTATCATCTAAATTATTCTGGCGCTGAGAAATATTCTGATGTGTATGCTTCTCCAACTTTTCACGTCGTGGAAGTGTTTGGGTGTTCTCATTCTCTCTTTCGCCATCTGCAGAGGGTCTTTTATTTCCTACCAATAGTTCATGTAACATTCTGTTCTGTCTCCGTAGTTGCCAGAGCTCATCCGTAGTCTTTGTGAATAGGTCTTTCACCCTCCACAGTTTCTGCCTCAACTGCTGGTTTTCAGTTTCCAATTTGTGTTTTTGTTTCATCAGATCTTTGTTATGCTCCTCAATTTCACGTCTATCTCTTTCTATTTCTTGATTCAGTTTCTGCAGACGTAGAGCCTTTTCTTTTTCTATGGTTAGTTCTTCCTCGAGAATCATGAAGTATGTCATCATTGTTTCCAAGCTTCTCTTCTCTAGAGATTCATTTTCAGTTCTTAGTTGCTCTGTTCGCTCTTCAGTTAGCCCCAGCTCAGAAATATCTTCTTCAACATCTTTTAGGTACTCCATTAAATCCAGGTATTCACAGCTTTCATTCCGCATGATTTCTGCATATGCAAGCTCTGCCATTAGATAAAAGATATTGGCATTCAGGAAACAAGATGAAGAACCTGGAAAAGAACAAGTAATTAGAGAGAACAGAGTCCTCAGAATCTAAATTGGTTTGTATCATATCTATGAAAGGAAACAAAATGTTGAAGTAAATAATCACAATGATTATTAAATGGAAAATCATATAGGAAAACAGTAACACATGGAATATTCCAAGTTCAATATCAGGGCCTTTACTATTTCTGATGTATATAAATGATCATTCACTAAATGTAAAATATATTGCAAGTACCAGGAGAGCAAAAGATTTCTGAACGGGCTGCGTGGTGTTTTGACTGTCGGCATTCTCGGCACTTGTTGCTATCTGCTGCTATAATAGAAAGGTGCAGCTGAAACCATCATTTCTAAAACTACTTTTAACTAGTTAACTACTAGGTACTGTTTTAATTTTGATGCAAAGAATAATTTTTCCTCTGGATACTTGTACAAAATAGATTTTTTAATAGTGCCTATGTCACGAATTAACTTCCCAATGATGTTATTCACATTTTAATGTAAACAAGGAATGCATTATTTTTAAATAGTGACTACATACCTTTACTAATCATCGCCCTTAATGTATCATTCATACCAAGTGTTGTAAATGTTTATTTTATTATCAACAGTGGTTCCATGCCACAATGTGAACTATAAGATGTTTATTTTTATATATTTTTATTACAGTTAAAGTTCATGAGAATTCTTACTTACAGAGACTGAAAGCAGGAAATATGTAATATATTAATGTAATAAAATCACTAATGAACAAGATACTTATTGTATACACTATTGCCAACCATTTCCAGGTATACTGTGTTTGCATGGCATGTAAACATAACTGTCATACTGCAGTACACAGTGAAGGCATGGGTAGCAAACACACACACACCCATCCGCCACACACACCCAAACCCACGCACCCCCACACACCCATACACACTCACACACAGTGTGTGCACAAATTATTATGAAAGCTACAGGATTTTGGTTGGAAATTTAAAACTTGGATCAAATTCAGAAAGAGGAGATTCAGATCAATGAGTTGACCAAAACCTTTGGGAGGTGTTCTTTGGTTCTTCAAAGATTGATGATATAGATCAGTGCTGTCCAACAATGCCTGCAGGCACCATGGCGCCTGTGATGCATTTTTCTGGCACCCTTCATAAGCAAATTTTTACTCTGATGATTTCTAATATTAATTTAAATTTCAAGACAAAACTGTTTTCCTCCAAATTCTTTTCCAGTACATACCCATGAAGTATGTTTTTATACACCTAAAGCTCTATTCATTACTTCTGTAAACATGTTTCCCCTTTTTCGTCACAGAAGAAGGGTATTTGCTCTAACAGTGATTGTGATAGTGCCCGTGCCTTCTAGGAATGAATTCAATATGCCTGAGCAAATAAGAAAGTTGGAGAGCACTGGTATAGATCATATAGTTTTCTAAGAATATCTTTAAAGTAATTTATTACATGGAATAATTCACAGCAATCCCAGATTGTGATACATAGACATAAAAAGTTGTTTAAGCAATTCTGTCTACTATTGCTGAGTGGTGTTACATGACAAATATACGAGACATTATTTTAAATATTCTTCAACATAAAATTTTACACTTACATGGTTTGCCCAAGCGGTTGACAATAATTGTTAATTCAGGTAGGTAAAATTAACTCATTATTTTTCATTTGATTCTTTTACATACAGCATGTGACAAAAACAAATCTTTCTTCAATATTAATGTTTCCCTCCCATTAGGTATCATAAGGTTATTTTCTGATCACTAAATTATTAGAATTTTATACATACAAGTAAACACCAATGATCTTGTAGGAGCAATATGCATTGTATGTTTCAGAACTTCTGGTGTTCACTTCGAACAATTCTATAACTACTAGTATGAGTACCAGCCAAACTAAAGCCCTGGAAAGCAAATACTATAACTCATATCTTCTACAGTTTTTGGCAACAGAATAATGAATTAATACTGTTTGATGGCAAAGTTCCAACATGCGCCCTTCCTGAAAAAAGTCTGCCAATGCCCATGTACCAGTATATTAGTATATGGCAAAACTTAAATTAATGTGCAATTAAATTTAATTATGTGTAGAAATATACATCTGTAAAACTTGATAAAGCAAAATTTATTAAATTCATAACTCATTGATCACATGCAATGAAAAATAGCAATGTTAGTAGAAGAAATTTATGACATTAAATTTCTAAGCTATCAAGCAACAGCTTATGAAAAGTGGCATTATCCACCAGGTACCATCCTCATCTTGGAAGTGTAGCTTCAAACATCGCAGTTTAAGTCATCATTATTCAGGAGAGAGATACAACCCAAAAAACAAATACTGCAACTTTCACATATGATCTTACACTGTACTGTAGTTGGGAAAAACAAGAAAACTTCAACAAGCATTAGATATACTGGCAAGCCCTGTTATACAAATGAGATTAATTACAGCAACTACAGACTATTTGTCTAGGACAGAAAAATGCATTTGCACTTTTTAATTGATAATGAAGCTGGCATGACAATAGTTCCTGCATTAGCAAATGACAGGATAGATAACATCGAATTATATGCAGCTAACAGCACAGAAATTAAAAAACTATTTTATTTGTTAATGACATTGTCAATTGCCAGAATCGTATCAGTGCCACTTGATTGGTTAAACAAATGCTGGATTGGCCACAAGGGGACAATCTGACGTCATGCAACTTTTATTTTTGGGGCTTCATAAAGGGTCTTGTGTATGTGCCTCTGCTACCAGATGACCTGCCCAACCTTTTCTCTGCCCGGTCCATAGGTTTTTATGCTCCCTGACAGGTGTCTGAATCTAGTCACTGGCTTGTAAGGCCTAGGGGTGTAAGTCCTACATAAGGGGGGAGGGTAATCAAAAAAAATTAGACGAATAAGAAAATTCAATAAGAAAAAAGAAAGAAAAAGTATTTTGACCAAGGTTTGGGAAGAACTTGCCTATCGACTGGATGTGGGCCATGTGACAAATGGTGCTCACATTGAGCATTGTAAGAAAAATTGTTTGAATTGCTCTTTCATTTGATATGGTTTATAAATATAAGTTAAATTTAATAAATACTACATAGCCTTAAAACCTCTATATTCATTTTGAAAGACCTGGTATAATTCAAAGAAGCATTAGGTTATGTGATACATTTCAAATTTGTTTGACATAAGTGAAATAAAATCAAAAGCAATTCATTGAAAGCCTCTATGATTTTGTAACTTCTAGCAAGTCACTGCAAATACAGTTGCATTAAATTAGTGCTGCAGTTGGGGTGGTAAGTAGTGGTATGCTGTACCACATAAAAATTGAACATGTTGCCAGCACACAGACAACTTTGTCTTTAAATTTGGGGGAAAAAAAGCAAAGCAAGTAATGCAAATGAAAGTTTTAAACAAAAATATGTAAATATGTTTTACTCAGTTGCATAGTAACACATTTTATGATAAATAATTGTACATGTATGTACAAAGAGATAATTGTGGAGCAATGATTTGAAGGGATGAGAATATTCCATTCCCTTTGGGCCAGCCACTCTACCAAAGGTTTTCTCATGGTTATTGAGACAGTAATAACCATATTTAATATTAAATATAAATGCTGTCTTGGCATATGGCTCCCAACGTGGGGCACAAACAACCAGGAAAAAAACAACTAACTACAAGGAGAACATGCAACATTACTAAGATAAGTGAAGTTTTTAGTTTCTGATTTGTTCTTACTTTAGAAACTAACTACAAGCTTCAAAGAGAAAGGGGCAGGACTATGCAAAAAGGCATCCAAAAATAAGGAAGAAAGAATTTATGAACAAAAACATATATGCATGAAATAGTGTGAATTAAAAAGTGATAAAGATACAACTGAGTGTAGTCAAAGTGTGAGTGTAAAAATGGTGGAAGGCACTCAATTTATACTGTTAGAAATAGGCCAAAGTACTGAAAGTGAAGAAGATGTACAAAGTGTACAAATTACGAAAATAGGGCAGTAGAAATAGAAACACATGTAAATGTAAATGAGTTAGGAAATAGAAGCATGTTTACAGATAACTAGCAGTTAAAAGCACTGGGAAATATGATGGGTAGAATGATGGAATCATTTGAGTCACTGATCAAAAATTAACTCAAAACAATAAAATATTAGTCATTCAAAAAGGAATTTGGAGAACAGTTTAGCAATTTAGAAACAAAACTAGATCAACAAAGGCCAATGTATGAAAGGTTAGATAAAAAGGTTGATGCATGTAATGTAGAGCTAAATGCCAAGTGTAAAAACATGAATAAAGAATGTAAAAAAAGTAGTAATCATATGCTAGCAAATGTCTCAATTAAGTGAGGAAATAATCACAGGTGATAATAAAGTGAGACAAGAATTTGATATTACAATTCAAGGTTTGTAGTACAAGGTAGTAGCGAAAGAAAATGTAAATAGAAATGCTACACAAATACTAGATCAGCTAAGTATAGCATTTGAAAGTGAAGCAAACTTAACAACTTAATGAAACAGTTAAATCTATCTCAGCTAACCTTGTATATGCAAAAAAGAAAGCTATCTCAGCTAACCTTGCAATGCAAAACAATACAAACAGAGATCAATTAAATAACAATAACAGTGTGCATGTCAACACATTGTGTGAAAGTAATTCAATGTGTACTAATGTGAATGACTTACGTACAACTACCTAAATTTGACTAAAAGTTAAGTAAGACAGAAGAAAGTTATAGAGAAATGAGCAACATGATGAAAGATACCAATCAGGACAGAAAATGGAGATAATCGGAAGTTAGATGAAAATGTAAAAAAGTCAAATGTTGTTGTTGTTTTCTAGTGCCTTGCATCTGACAATGAAGCCTTTAGCATTCGTGCTTTCCAATACTTTTGAACTGTAGTTTCTTCTGATCTTAATGCTTCACAGGTCTTCAAGTGTTCTTCATTCATTTCTGCTGGATCGTTACACAGGACACATATTGGTGAAGCTGAGATACCTATTCAAAAATAAATGTAAATGTAAATGTGGAAAATAGAGATGAACAAAGAATGAAGAATCAAAAGTAGAAAATAGTAGTAGGAAAGCAGATGAAACTGAAAAGAAAGTAGGTCACCTAATTAGTGAAAAGTCAGGGTAAATAGAAAATGAAATTCAAGAAAGAATTGAAAAAGTAGCTGAAAACTCTTTCTGGCAATAGACAGAAGTTAATCAAAACAAAAACAATGAGAGTATAAAATTGTCAAACATAAATGTAGCACCTAGAAAGAAATACATAAATGTAGGAATACAAGTAGAAGAAAATTAAACCAAAATAACAGAAATAGTCAAAAATGGTAGAAGTGTAATAAAACAAAGGTATGTAAAATGAAAAAAGGACTCAAAGAAGGAAAATTATATAAATGTATCTTTTCTAAAATGTAAGTCAAATGTAAAAGAAAGTAGGTCAAAGCCGAAAGGTTCAAGATCAAACTCACAGAGGTCAAAATCAAGGTCAACTAAACAGGCAAGTAGTAAACATATTAATAAAAATATGAAATTAATCAAGACCAAAGGGAACGTTATCAGTGTATCAAAACAGATGATAGGGTACACATACAATAGATTTTCTGAAAATAAGAAGTTAACCTCCAATTGGCTTGAAATATAAATCAAACGGAGAAATCACAAAAATGTGCATAGGCAATGTAATATATTTTGTACAAAAGTTGCACGTAAATTCTGGGTGGCATATTATAGATATTTTTTTATTTATTTAAGAAAAACATAGAAATTCATGTACATGTATAGTATTAAGTATATTATATTAAACATTTATAGCTAAGACAGCCAATTACAATAAATAATACGTCCCAAGTACATAAATCTCAAGAGTGAACTTAAGAAAGCAAGAAAATGAACAAGTTTTAAGTGTAGTGAAAAGAAGAAACTCAGTGTTATGAGCAAATGAAGATAATAAATGAAGTGATATGTGAAGTAGGTCAACTGTAATAAATGTCAAGGAGTGCTATAGATTATTGTCTAACTGTCAATCATAGACTAATCTATAGCAGAGGCATATGAGATGGTAATAACCATATTAAATATGAATGCTGTCTTGGCTAGGTCATTTTATGTTAATTGCAATATTTATTCTGTTAAATATTCATTTGGGTTATTTGCCATACAATTGTAGTGGTATAATGTGTTTGCATTGTATATAAACAAATTATAAAAAGATTGTATATTTTGAATAGGAAAGAAAATCATTGGAAGTCAGAAGACATGAAGCTTCCAACAAAAATAATTTAAATAAAAAGAGATGCAAAAGGGTGATTCGTCAAGTAGAGTAGTGTCTTTGCTCTGAGCCAATCAAAACAGCAAGAATGGATGCCATGTGTGTGTCAGGTTGAACTAAGATGCAGTACAGTTGGCCACCTTAGTAGTCAGACACGAGCATGTTGGTTGTGTGCATCAAGCTGGAGAATGTCTTACAATAATTATCTAAAAGTGCATGTATAGTGCTAACATGTTTTGTTAATCTATTTAATGTGTTGATATGTTCAATACATTTCTGCAGTTGAGTTAATTTTGTGTGTATCATTCAAGTTCCTGCATTATCTCCTATGACCCTTAAGAATCCATGCTCTATGTAAATGTTAGCTGAGGCTTATAATTGTAAAGTTATTTCAAGATGCAAAACCCTTTATCTCTGAAGCAATGATAACATAAATATAGTATCCAGTGTTCATCAGAGAAGCTGCGCTTCACGACTACAAGCAGAGAGATAAGACGTGATGAAGAGAGAAACGGCAGCATTGTCCCAATTTGGTAGGCAAAAGCTGGGGTAGTTCCTCTTCTACCACCAATTTCCTGTTCCCATCATTGTTTCATCTGTTTCAGGCATGTAGGACTAGGGACAATGTTTGGTATGTTGCGGCAGGACGATAGAAATTGCATTTTGGAAAGATTTCTTCCTGGGGCTTGATGGTTCCTTCCTTCCTGGGATTGTTTTGTCTTTTAACGGGAACCCCAGGTTGTGGATGGCTAAGGCATGGCTGGCCGGCATAAGCATAAGTGTCATGTTGGAATCGTTAGGGACCCCGTCCTCACTAATGCACATCGTCGTCCGGATATGGTCGCTCTACAGATCTCCCCTTCATCCTATAAATAAATATTTTATCTTATTAACGACGCTGCCAATTGCCAGAATAATATCAGTGCCGCCGGTATACCGGAATTTTGTCCCTCAAGAGATTTGTATGTGCCTTTAAGCACACTTAAAGACCATCGATCTGGGTTGGGTTTGAACCCGCGACTTTGGAATGAGTAGACCAGCGCTTAGCCAACTGAGCCACCCAAACCGACCCCTTCCTCCCAGGAGTCACATTGGAACGTTTAAAAAATGAAAACATGCCGGGATTACGATGAACTTAGCGTAACGTGACTTAACGCAACGGTACGTAACGGGAAAGTCTAGCACAATATATTAAATGGAGTCAAAGCGTCTGCTTAACGTGACTTAATTTAATATGACGCAACGTAAGAGTTTGGCAATGCCAATATTTTCCTTTACATTACATAACGTTTGGAGGTCACGTTCTATTTTAACCAATCGGTGAATAGTGCCATGCAGGAATAAATTGTGATTCTCCATGTAACTATTTGCATCAAAACTCTTTCTGTTTCTTTTGTTTTGCTCTTGAAGTCGGTTATGGCTATCTCCATAGCACTTTATTCGCTGTTTAAAAGTGTTTTTACCTCATATTTTCGTGTCTTTTTCTTTTCATTTTGGGAAACATAACCTCTGATTAGAAAAAGAGAGCTGCTTCGAATATCCGCCATGCCTGCCCAGTAGAAGAATAACCAATCATAATTATTCCCACAACGTTAAGTGCGCCCTAATGGACCATCAAGTTTCTTACGTCCCATCGCGTTAAATCACGTTAAGCAGTTATATATAAACTATTATTTAACGACGCTGTCAATTGTCAGAATATACCAACGTCGCCTGTGTGCCGGAATTTCGTCCTACAGGAGTTCTTTTACATGCAAATCTACTGTTTGAATATAATTAATATTTAAGTAGTTGCACCAATTTTTGTTTGCTCTACACTCAACCACAATAGTTAGAGGAACAATTGCATTTCATTTGAAACTGGTACCAACATTAAAGCGGAAATACACTTTTTGACTCCGCTAAGCCCCCCTCCCCCAAATACAGATTAAGCAAAAGTCCACCTTATGAGTGTGCGTGGGTGTGGGTGTGCGTGTGCACGTGAATTTCAGTGGCGGCTCGCAGTCATAATTTTAGGGTAGGCAAAGTGTAACAGTAACAACAACAAACAACAACAATAATAGTAATAGTAATAGTAATAGTAATAGTAATAATAATAATAATAATAATAATAATAATAATAATAATAATAATAATAATAATAATAATAATAATAATAATAATAATAATAATAATAATAATAATAATAATAATAAACCCCGTTTATCCGAAATATAGGCGAAGTCATTGCGGATAATGCAAACAATATATTGTTTGGTTGTTTAATAAGAGCAGACTGAATGAGTGTGACTTACGGACGAATTACTGCCAAAACTAAAATCACGAGTGTCGGCAGACTTTTTTCCAGAGGGGGGGGGGGGCACATGTTGGAAATTTGCAATCATATAATATTAAATCATTATTTTACTGTCAAAATTTATAGTATTTGTTGCAGATTGTATCAATTTGTGCTAAACAAAAATTGTTATTTACATCAAAATTAAAATAATAGTTTAAAAGTCAGTAACTGACTGCACATTAAGTTCACCAACTTCCAAGGGGGGACCGTGGACCCCCTTGCCACCGTTTCGCGACGCCCATGACTAAAATAGATTAAGAAACTGAAAAATTGTCTGACTGCAGATTTGTGTTAAATAGCTAAAACACTCCTCTTTTCATTGTCAGTGCGCCGCGAAAGCGAAATTTGTAATAGTTCACTAATTAAGTCGGTCATACTGGTATTACACAGACATAACGACAGATTCAGATCTCTGAGATCTTCGTTCGTGGAGTATGGCTGTTCGGAAAATGTCGCATAAATTCGGACTTGGGCAGGCAAGTGTTCGGACTGCTGGCAGACGCGTCTACGCATGCTCGGAGTGCATATACAGACCGAATGTTTCTTTATCCCTGTTCAAGGGCCTCGTACTGAGGAAATGGGGCCGGGCAGGCAGAGGTTAAGCTAGCCTGCTCTCCACTACCCAGGTTCCATGCGTACCATTTCTGCCGCGCGTTTCAAACGCGCAGCAAAGTTTTGATG
The DNA here is from genome assembly GCA_030765045.1 of Tenodera sinensis. Classification (NCBI taxonomy): domain Eukaryota; kingdom Metazoa; phylum Arthropoda; class Insecta; order Mantodea; family Mantidae; genus Tenodera; species Tenodera sinensis. The sequence goes on along the minus strand of CM060971.1, from coordinate 103,751,244 downwards.
AATCGGAATTGAGATTAAAGGATTTAACCATGCGCTGGTCATTATAACCGAGAAAACTTTTCTTGAACTGCAATTTAGGGGAAAATGACGGTTCAAATGATAAAATGCAGAATCATAGTTAAACATTATTTGTTGATGTATTACGATAGGGTAGGCAATGCCTACCCTGCCTACCCTGAGGAGCCGCGCCTGGTGAATTTGTGTGGGGGGTTTATCAGCACAACTCAAAAACGAAAGTCGGATAAACAGCAAATTTCACGTGCAACCCAGGCAAATATTTTGATGAAAATTCCCACATTCCAAAGAATTCAGAAGAAAAATTACCGTTATTTTTTATTAAAAAAAAGCTCACGATCTAATTTGTTTCGACTGCCTCTGTGGTGTGGTTATTAGCATGCTGGGTTCGATTTCCGGGAGGAAGATGAGCATTTTTTCTTTAGCCATGATTATTTCCCGTTCTTCCACGAGTCTGGAAGTGTGAAGTGGATATGTGTGTGTGTGTGTGTGTGTGTGTGTGTGTGTGTGTGTGTGTGTGAGAGAGAGAGAGAGAGAGAGAGAGAGAGTGTGAGTGTGTGTATGTGTGTGTGGGTGGGTGGGTGAATTTAATGTTTAAAACCCTAAAGATTCAAAACCCACTGTTTAAGAGTAACACCATTGCCTATATCAGTGGTATTCACCCTTTTTTCTCCGTCTACCCCCAAAGGCAATTTTCCATTTCGGGCCGGTACCCCTAGGCCTCGCTCGAGAATTATCCTTAATCCAAACTATATCTAACTATATCTAAAATAGATTATAATATTTATAACTTATTTAATACTACACAAAGGATTAAGTTAAATTAAATTTTACGTAACCCATAAGAAATCTTCGCGTACCCCAAGTTGAATATCACTGTCCTATAGGGTATGTGTTCCACAGGAGAGGCCGCTGATTTGACCTTTGTAGCTAAAGGCAGGAAATAAATGGAACTATAAAAAATTGGGTGGGGTGCAATGCTTTGCCTAATTACCATACTAGCGAAGAAAGTAAACATATACACCTTTTGGTTGCATGAAGGTACAGCTATAACTACGTATAATAAAATAATTAAAAATTAACAATAAATAAAATAAATAATATATAAATATAATAAATAATAACTGGTTACAGAGGCATTTTCTACATTCTGGATGACGTATAACTGATAAACTGTAAGATAGGGAGAAAATCTTACCGCACAAAATATGTAGATCTTAAACCACACACTTTATGTGAAATAAATTTTTAGAGAAATTAACCATTTCTGAGATATTCCTGGTTATTTGTTCGAATTTTTTAATGCTTAAACTCTTCTCAAATGGGAAGTCGTTATTCATTTTTAAAAGTCCCGGGCATGCAGAGTTGTCAAGGCCATAACGTAGCGATTGACATTTAAAAATGACTATCACTTAAAGCTTACTGTATTCTCCTTTTCTCATTGTACATACAAGGAAAACATGCAATAAAGCCATTTCTACTAATTTCTATCTCGATTTGTGTTTTTAAGAACTGTTGCCGCAAGTGTGGGTAGAAAAAGTAAAAAATGTTTTTACTGAATACACGCATGCAGGAGAGTGGAAGTGATAAATTTATTGCACTTCCATCTTCGCGCTATTTAAAAATCAGCTTGGCTCATCTCTTCCCATACTCTTATTTTCGATCTATGCTATTACAGCCACACCTTCCTTGGCTCCAGCCATGTAATAGCCGCTGTGCACACCGTTACGTTGTATTTTCGATTCATAATGTCATTACAAACATGCCATGCTCCATTGTCATAATTTTTTATTATTATTATCATTTATTCAAATATTCTTTCGTTTTTCCTTTGATCTACCAACCTATTTTACCAATAATGACCTACCTTTCAGCCAAGATGTGGTACCTATGCGAATTTTCCTGTTAGGATGTTACAATTTACTTGACACACGCGAGATATGGGCGTGCTACATCTTTTGTTTAATAATATTGCTTACTTCAACTAACTGCGCGTCGCTTCACTGGAAGTGCAGATATCTCCCTTCATTTCCTCTGAAATGTCGGACGATCGCTTGTGCTTCGGGAGGGGAGAAAGAGGAGAAAGGTTATTCCCAGCTTCTCCGCCGCTTCCTGCACGGTATGGTCTCGTGACTACAGTCATGTCCCGCTCTCTATGATTCGCGCAGGGTTACCAGATTGGGCGGAAAGTAACGAATTGGGCTATTTAATTTTGTTGCAGCTACAAAGTTTTATGATCGTGCTACTTGCGACTTTTGGGCTACTAAAACTTCAGCTGGACTACTTTTGGGCTATGATTTCATCAGATTATAGAATAATGCTTCCGTTAATTTTTAAGTTGGTGAAGCATTTAATATTTAATAGTACAACGTGTGTTTCTATACTCATGACTACATTTCCATGGTGAATGCAATACGTATTGAGTTCTTTTTCGGGATACAATACCGTATGGAAACGCGGACATGGGAGTGGACTCAAATCGAGTTCAATTCTGCATGGAAACATAGTAAGACTGGACCTAGAAGAAAGTGAAGTATTATCTAAATTTTCAACCTACTCCTCCTATGCTTCTATTGGTGAATATTCCGTACTTTTTAATGTCTCATTCATATGTATGCCCATTATGACAGTGGCGTTATCGCCACGGTAATCAACATTGTTTTCAATACAAAGACCATAGTTTGATAGACACTAGTTTGACCAAGAAAAAAAAAAATGATTGTCGGTTATAGCGTATTTAATCTATAATGTATAGACTTTAGCACTTCCTAAATTTGTACTTACGTCAATCAAAATTGGAAATACTTTTTCTTTTTCCTTTTTCCTTTTGAGGATTCCATATTCTTTTCCTATACAGCCCTAATTACATTCGTAATTAGACAATTTATGCTCGTTTAAGTTTCATACCACCCGCAATGATGGAATCTGGCAATGCACTCTGATGTAATTCTCTAAAGAGATTCATGAAGTTGAAGCTTCTATCATGCTCAGTTACATCTAATACAAATTCAAGTTCTGCTGTTTTAACCATTAGTATATCAACTGGTTTTCTCGACAACATACTGCTTATTTCTGGGACATATTTTACCTGTAATATATTTTTACTTTCTCTGCATTTTTAGACCCCCCCCCCCCCTCCCTGTGTGTCTTTCTGTGAATAGCATAACTCAAAAACGGAAAGTCGATTTAAAACCAAAGTTGACATTTAAGTTTAATATTTTTCAAGGATGCGATACGAAGATTTTGAGGAAAATTCCACCACCATAAACTACCCTTTACACGGAGAATTTTTAGAAAATTTTGATTTTCTCGAAAATGGCTCTAACGATTTTGGTTAAGACGCCATGTGTCTGATATATTTTTATGGCAAATGAAATGTTTATTTTGAACTTTCTGGTTATAGCCTATATAGTCTGTTTACTCTGGATGACTTTTGGATAACTGGTAAACCATAAGATAGACCAAATGTTCCCACCCAAAAATGTGGATCTTGCTAAAACACAGTGTATGTCCAAATAAATTTTTTTTGCAGTGAACCATTTCGGAGGCATTCCTGGTTATTTGTCAAAGAGCAGAGCTAGCGAAGCCCAGAGATGCACAGAAGTTCTAAACTGTTACAGAAATTGACACCTGGCGCACAACCGAAGTGTTTCCTCTGCCTAGAGACAGGGCGACGAGGGCGTTACGGCCTGAGCCATCCCACTCGATACCTCACAATGTCATTATAAGCAGAAGTTTTTGTGAATGTTTTTGTTTGAGGTCGCCTGATGATGTTCAGCCTAAAGAGTCTTGGGAAAGAAAAGTAAATTTGTTTATGACGAGATGACTGTCTGTTGAATCTAAAGCAGAATAACTTTTTGCACTTGAACGATGGACTCTCAGCAGACTGCAAGTACACAAGATTGTTTTTTGTGTGCTCACGAGTTTTACCTTTTCTACCAGTCATCTACAGTAAGAACAGAGCAAGTATTACACTCAATCCAAAAATTCGACATCAAAATTTCACCATGTTTTCGGGCTCCTGAATCTTTAAAAGGCAGTTTTGGGGAAAATGACCACGGATATGTGTGTGAACAGCATAATGAAAACATCTGGTGTGTGTAAAACTATTCCTAACTCTTACTTCGTGTTCATAAAAATAAATGTTATTAGAAATGCTTTTATTCCACATTTCCTTATAGACATAATGGGAATGTGAAAATACAGCAGCTTAATCTTTTAAGAGCTGGTCGCTATGTGATAGCTTTGCCATTCCACTCTCTTTGCATGGCCAAGACATAAAAAACGAATAACCATTTCCTATTTGAAAAAATATAGTATTCTAAAATTCAAACCAATAGCAAAGATTATCTCGAAAATGGTTATCTTCGAGCAGTTAGGCAAAAGTCATCCAGGATGAAGACTTCAGAAAAGGCATTTTCAGGAAATAACATTCGAATTATTTTTCCATATAAAGCGTGTGTCGCACCCTTGGAAGATGTTTCGCATTTAAACGATTTTTTGGTTTTCGAGCTAGACGTTCACACACACAAACACATGGGCCTTTTTTTTTTATTCAGGGGGTTTCAAAACATGTGTTTCTGGTGAAATCACAATATCAAGCTTTTGGGTGCAATGCAATACTTCCCCTATTTACTATACGCATTAGAGAATGTAACAATGAAAAAGTAGGATAAACACTAAATTTGCTATTTAAATCCAGCGTCTTTCGGGGAATCGATATGAATTTGAAGAAAATCCCCTACCCAAATTACCGTTTACTTGGACAATTTTCGTTATTTGTGATATTTTCAAAAATGGCTAACGATTTTGATTAAAATGCTGTATGTTTAACATATTTGCATGGCAAATAAAATGTATAAATATGTTGCATTTTCTGAGAATAGCTGTGAAGTCATGTTCATTATGAATGCCTTTTTATACATGGAAAATAAAATCGTTGAAGCACACGACGTAAAAAGAGAGACAATGTTTTTCGAGCTTTTATTGCTTTAATTTTCAAATATTTTTCATGAGGTTATTCGCTATTGGTTTTTCCTCGTAGTGGTGAACAGAACATGGAATTTCAAAGCTATTATATAGCGATCCGCTTTTTTTTTTCTTTTTTTTCTTTTTAAGACTATCGTTTTAGCATATTGTATCCTTATAAGACAACGAAACAAGTGAATAGGTATGTAGTGAAGGTTTATCTCGAATATAGATATATATGGAGGAATAAGCTTTTTAAAAGCTATTTTATGGAAGAGTAAATACAGAAAATGTGTCGATGGAATACGTAAGGTTTTGACTATGGAGGTTCTAAGAGCGATTTTAAAATCTTGAACTTCCCTCTATCCACTGAAATATCGAGTACATTTCTGACTTTCAACTGCTCAACAAAGAACATGTTAGCTAATCAGATTATTAAATAGAATCGAATGCTGAAATATGTACTCATAGTGTTTGGAGATAAGGTGTAATGACAGCCTCACAGGATAGTCCTAAACCTCGAAATGCCGCTTTCCAATTTACCACAGTAAATTCACTTTGAGTCCAGCAGTTGACTCCACTATCGCATAAGATCAGCCATCTGGCGGCGGCAGTTACAACTGCGACAAGAAAGCAGCAGCAAAGAAAAAACACCATTGCATGAGGGATTTTTTATGAAATATCTCAGACAAAGAAAAGTATATTTAAAAATGATGTATTGCACTCACATGACTTTCTCTACTCTTGTACCTGCTAACTAATTCTCACAAACTCTTATTCCTCTATCTTCTTCACTTGAATCGAGATAAACATTTGTAGAAACTAACTTATTGCTGATTTTCTTGTAGGTTCAAGAGGGATTTGAGAATAAAATAGGCTTTAAGCGATAATCAAATCTTTTAAAGCTTTGAAATTCCGTTCTCTCTACACGGCCAAGATATAAAAATGTGAATAACGGCCTTCCATTTGAGAAAAGTGTAAGTATCGCAAATCTCACGAAAATAACAAGTAATATCTCCGAAATGGTTCACTCCACAAAAAAATACATTAGGACATAAATTGTGTGTTTTGGCGAGATCTAACTTTTTTGTACAGTAAGAATTGGTTTATCTCTTGCGTTTTACCAGTTATGCAAAAGTCATAAGGTAAAAACTGGATGGCCTAGGCTATAGCCAGAGAATTCAAAATAAATTTTTCATTGTCATAAAAATATCTTAAACATATGGGATTTTAATAAAACTCGATGGAACCATTTTTGAGAAAAGCAGAAATTTCCATTTCGAGGGTAGTTTAGGGTGGAGGAATCGTCTTTAAAATTTTCGTGTTGCATCCTTAAAAGATATTAAACTTAAATACTAACTTTGGTTTTAACTCACTTTTGTTTTTTGTTATGCTGTTCACACACACAGACACACAGGCACAAACACACAAACACACACAGAGAACACACACAGACACAGACGCACATATACACAGGCACACTGAGACACACACACACACGCAGGCACAGACACACACAGACACACAGACACACACAAAGACACACAGACACACACAGAGACACACAGACACACACACAGACACACAGACACACAGAGACACACAGATAGACACAGACACACGCAGACACACACAGACACACAGACACACTGAGACACACACAGAGACACACAGACACACGCAGGCACAGACACACACAGACACACACAAAGACACACAGACACACACAGAGACACACAGACACACACACAGACACACAGACACACAGAGACACACAGATAGACACAGACACACGCAGACACACACAGACACACAGACACACTGAGACACACACAGAGACACACAGACACACGCAGGCACAGACACACACAGACACACACAAAGACACACAGACACACACAGAGACACACAGACACACACACAGACACACACAGACACACAGACACACACAGACACACAGAGACACACAGACACACACAGACACACACAGAGACACACAGACACACACAGACACACGCAGACACACACAGAGACACACAGACACACTCATACACACACACAGAGACACACAGACACCAACAGAGACACACAGACACACGCAGAGACACACAGACACACACAGAGACACACAGACACACGCAGACACACACAGACACACAGAGGCACACAGACACACTGAGACACACACAGAGACACACAGACACACACAGAGACACACAGACACACGCAGGCACAGACACACACAGAGACACACAGACACACACAGGCACAGACACACACAGACACACACAAAGACACACAGACACACACAGAGACACACAGACACACACACAGACACACAGACACACAGAGACACACAGATAGACACAGACACACGCAGACACACACAGACACACAGACACACTGAGACACACACAGAGACACACAGACACACGCAGGCACAGACACACACAGACACACACAAAGACACACAGACACACACAGAGACACACAGACACACACACAGACACACAGACACACAGAGACACACAGATAGACACAGACACACGCAGACACACACAGACACACAGACACACTGAGACACACACAGAGACACACAGACACACGCAGGCACAGACACACACAGACACACACAAAGACACACAGACACACACAGAGACACACAGACACACACACAGACACACACAGACACACAGACACACACAGACACACAGAGACACACAGACACACACAGACACACACAGAGACACACAGACACACACAGACACACGCAGACACACACAGAGACACACAGACACACTCATACACACACACAGAGACACACAGACACCAACAGAGACACACAGACACACGCAGAGACACACAGACACACACAGAGACACACAGACACACGCAGACACACACAGACACACAGAGGCACACAGACACACTGAGACACACACAGAGACACACAGACACACACAGAGACACACAGACACACGCAGGCACAGACACACACAGAGACACACAGACACACACAGAGACACACAGACACACACAGAGACACACAGACACACACACAGACACACTGAGACACACACAGAGACACACAGACACACGCAGAGACACACAGACACACACAGAGACACACAGACACACACACAGGCACACTGAGACACACACAGAGACACACAGACACACACAGAGACACACAGACACACACAGAGACACACAGACACACACAGACACACTGAGACACACACAGAGACACACAGACACACGCAGGCACAGACACACACAGAGACACACAGACACACACAAAGACACACAGACACACACAGAGACACACAGACACACACAGAGACACACAGACACACACACAGACACACAGACACACACAGACACACACAGACACACACAGACACACAGAGACACACACAGACACACACAGACACACACACAGAGACACACAGACACACACAGAGGCACACAGACACACACACAGAGACACACACACAGACACACAGACACACGCAGACACACACAGAGATACACAGACACACGCAGACACACACACAGAGACACACAGACACCAACAGAGACACACAGACACACGCAGAGACACACAGACACACACAGACACACGCAGACACACACAGACACACAGAGACACACACACACACAGAGACACACAGACACACACAGACACACTGAGACAGACACACTGAGACACACAGACACACACAGAGACACACAGACACACGCAGACACACACAGACACACAGACACACACAGACACACTGAGACACACACAGAGACACATAGACACACACACAGACACACACAGACACACATAGACACACACAGACACACGCAGACACACACAGAGACACACAGACACACACACACAGAGACACACAGACACACGCAGACACACACAGAGACACACAGGCACACACAGAGAGACACAGACACACACAGAGAGACACAGACACACAGACACACTGAGACACACAGACACACACAGAGACACAGACACACGCAGACACACACAGACACACACAGACACACACAGACACACACAGACACACAGAGACACACAGACACACACAGAGACACACAGAGACACACAGACACACACAGACACACAGACACACACAGAGACACACAGACACACGCAGACACACACAGACACACAGAGACACACAGACACACACAGAGACACACAGACACACGCAGAGACACACAGACACACACAGAGACACACAGACACACGCAGACACACACAGACACACAGAGACACACAGACACACACAGAGACACACAGACACACACAGACACACTGAGACACACAGACACACACAGAGACACACAGACACACGCAGACACACACAGACACACACAGACACGTTGAGACACACACAGAGACACATAGACACACACACAGACACACACAGACACACATAGACACACACAGAGACACACAGACACACAGACACACGCAGACACACACAGAGACACACAGACACACGCAGACACACACAGAGACACACAGACACACACAGAGAGACACAGACACACAGACACACTGAGACACACAGACACACACAGAGACACACAGACACACGCAGACACACACAGACACACAGACACACACAGACACACAGAGACACACAGACACACACAGAGACACACAGAGACACACAGAGACACACAGACACACGCAGACACACAGACACACAGACACACGCAGACACACACAGACACACAGAGACACACAGACACACACAGAGACACACAGACACACAGACACACACGCGCGCGCGCAGACCTTTGACTAAAAATGCTTTTTTTTTTATTCAGGGGGCCTCAAAACGTATATTTTCGGTGAAATGATATCGAATTTTTGGGTTGAATACAATATTTCCCATATTTACTATACGTAGTGGAGAAGGTAAAAATGTGCTTCTCGATTAGTATGAAGCAGATAGAAGAAGAAACGTTTGTAAGAATAGGTTGACAAGAGTGAGTAGAAAAAAATATGAGAGTGTAACACATAGCAAGTCCAATCTCATCTGGCAGAATATGGTCAATAAATTTGAAAACTAAGTGAACGTAAAAGAAAGATATAATATTTTTGGATTTGTTAGCATGCATTTCTTTAGATATATGAATTCATTTCAAAATGGTAGTAAAAACTCTGCAGAACAATGAACATCTAGGGTCTGCAAACCCAAATATCCAGATCTTGCATAAGCAGTTGTGTGATGTATTTGAGATTCCACCTGTAGCGTATAACCTGTCTCAAATTAGAATGATACTGTTGTAAACATATGGGAGAGGAGAAAGGGAGAGACAGACACTGTAACACCCATGAACTTCTCCCTACCAATCAGCAACCTAAGAGTGCTCCGTTACAATGTCTCTCTCTATAGTTTGATACAGATTAAAGATGTGAGAAATATTTCAATAAGTGAAAATAATTGTAATAACAGGAACAGAAATTACAAAACAAAGTAATGAGGTCTGTTCTATGATTTAATTTAACAATATTGCTGATTTATGAACATGCATGACTTGGGTTAAATGTATGTCCTTTCTTATTATTCTGATTTGGAATAATAATTTCTCTTTTGTCTGTGCTATGCTTCAGCCTATATCCATCAATTCTATTTCGTTCTGTGTTACTTTAACCTACATTAATTTTAAAAAATACAAAATGTACTGCATAAAGGCTGTTCCGAAACAATTCGTTTAAATTAATATACGAAGTGGAAATTAAAATTAAATTATTTTGTTGTTTAACGACGCTGTCAATTGCCAGGATCAGTGTGGCCGGTGTGCCGGAATTTCGTCCTGCAGGAGCTTTTTTACATGCCAGTAAATCTGACATGGAGCTGCCGTTTGTAAGCACACCTAACAACTATCAGTACGGGCCGGACTTGAACCCATGACCTGTGATCAATAGGCCAGTGCCTAACCCACTGAGCCACCCAGACTGACATAGGAGACAGAGAATATCAAAACAAATATAATTGGTTATGGTCCATGCCCCGGTACCACCATGGGGATTTTCCCCCATTGGGAGGTCTGGCACAGGGTGCACTCAGTCTCATTAGGTCCCGGCGGGCCAATTGAGGAGTTACTTGATGGAGGAGCGGCGGCCCCAGTTCGAGAAGGCCACATAACTGGCCGGGAGGGCTCGTGACCACTCACCACCCTCCAGTACTGCATCCCACCAATGATGTCTGTATTTGGTGGAGGTGGGGGACGCAGCTGCTGGGCGGCAAGACTTGGTCCATCATGGGCTGTTGCGCTGGGGTTTACTTCTTTTTATTACTTTCTCTACTGGTAAGTAGGGGAATTATTGTATTCCACCCAAAAATTCGATGTCGAGATTTCACCGGAAATACATGTTTTGAGGCCCCCTGAATCCAAAAAAAGCATTTTTAGATAAAGGTCCGTGTGTGTGTCTGTGTCCGTGTGTCTGTGTGTCAGTCTGTGGACAGCATAACTCAAAAACGAAAAGTCGGTTAAAAACCAAAGTTGGTATATAAGTTTAATGTCTTTCAAGGATGTGACACGAAGATTTTGAAGAAAATAGTCCCACCCTAAACTACCCTTTACATGGAAAATTTTTCGAAAATTTTGATTTTCTTGAAAATGGCTCTAACAATTTTGATTAAAAAGTCACATGTTTGAGATATTTTGATGACAAATGGAATGTAATCTTGAATTTCTTGGCTACAGCCCCTGTAGTCGTATTTACTCTGGACGACTTTTGTATAACTGGTAAACCGTTAGAGATAGACCAAATTGTACTCTACAAAAAATGTAGATCTTGCTAAAATACACAATTTATGTCCCAATAAATTTTATTGTAGGGTGAACCATTTCGGAGATATTCCTTGTTATGTGTGTGAGTTTGGGAAAACTTAGAACTTTCGTGAAATGGATCATCGTTGTTCATTTTCTTTATATGTTAAGTGTGCAAAGACAACAGAATCTCAAACATTTGACTATCGCACAAAGCCTACTGTACTCTTATCATTCGCCTTGTACCTACAAGGAAATAAGCAATAAGATAATTTGAACAAATGTGTATCTCAGCTATCAAGAAAGAAGATATAGGAATAAGAGTTTGTTAGAATGGTTAGTACAAGAGTAGAGAAAGTCATGTGAGTGCAACACATCAGGTTTTTACATATGATTCATAAGGCAATTTCTGATGCTAGGGACAGTTTACAAAGAAGGTAGTTCAGCATGATAATAACTACCGCAGTGGCATTCACATGCGTGAACATTGCACGCAGTACATCGTGAGATCGTTCATTATCGTGTGCGATCGAAGAGTTCTGGTACTGGAAGTGATCAGTTCTTCTGTTTCCACATCGGATTCATACATCACCTGCTTTACATGTCTCCAGAGGAAGAAATCCAGGCACGTGACGTCTGGTGGCCTTGGTAGTCGGCCAGAGGGCCACCTCGACCGATCAATCGATTCCCAAAGGTGGCTCACAGATGATTCCACACAGTACCGCTGAAATGAGCTGGCGTCCCATCATGCTGGATCGTGCTTTATGCAACAGAGTACATCCACCAGCAGTTCTGGTAACATGTTCCACGAATTGCTTCGTATAGATTTTTGCAAAACAACTGCCCTCAAAGAGGACTATTAACAAATAAAAGGCGACTCCCATAAACAGGGCGACAGGCAATGTGGTCAGACTTCCGATTCCTTTACACTTTTAAACCGCAAACCTTGTAAACCCATACCTCAAAGTAATGCCGCCCTTGGCAGAGGAGTGAGACAGGGTCTTCATATTTCGAAAAAAAAAAAAAAATACGTTGAGCAGGAATGGAAGAGTATATGGTCCTCACAACCTGTCACCGAGAATGCTGGGCCACGCCTAGCAGACCTAAGGGCCAACCATTCGTACACAGAGCAGGTCAGTGAAGCTCAGTACACATTCCCAGTCAGTGGCACCAACACAACAGCTTACGTCAGCATCACTCACAAGCTGTTCCCTAATATTACAACTTAACTTCATATACCACATGTTGCTTATCGAAATACATTTTGTTTTGATGTTCTTTGCCAGCTATATTCATTTGAACGGTTTCGGAACATTCTGTATATATAAGGCGTCAAAGGAAAACAACAAAAAAATCAACAACGCCTAGTGTGCGTACGGGATGGCAAGCTGGTCGGTCTTCAAGAAGGAACCTCTGTCCGGAATTGCACAGATTATTGCTACGCATATTTTCTGCGAATAGGTAAACACGCTGGTCACTTCCTCGTTTGTTTTTCCTCATGACAGATTGATGAGTGTGCAACTTCCAAGAACGGTGATGTTAACAGCCTGCGTTATTGCGACTTTTTTTTCTCAACTGTACAGCGTATTATGAACGTCGTTAAATGCTGTCCATGATATCATCTGTTGGGCGAAGCAATTAAAACAGCCGAATAGAGGTCACGACCATCATCAGTTGAAACTATCCGAATTTCATTCTCACTGGGATCACTTTCTACCACTTATGTTCCACCCAACACCGTATCATGAGCGTCACGAAGGGGGGGGGGGGGGCCTTGGCGCCCCCTTGTAAATTAATGAATTTAGTGTATAGTCAATTACTAAGTATTAGACTGCTGTTTGAATTTTGATACAAAGAACAATTTTTATTTAGCACAAATTAATACAACAAATACTATCCATTTATTATTATTATTATTATTATTATTATTATTATTATTATTATTATTATTATTATTATTATTATTATTATTATTATTATTATTATTATTATTATTATTATTATTATTATTATTATTATTATTATTATTATTATTATTATTATTATTATTATTATTATTATTTATGCCAACAAACTTACTGTTGGTGTTTTTAAACACACAAGCCGTGTGTGGGCAATGTTTGAGAGGTAGAACTGGAACTTAAAAATTCAATGCCACAGTTGGGTTTGAACCACAGATTTGGACCCCCCCCCACACACACACACACACACACACACTCTCTCTCTTACACACACAGACATACACACGGACCTTTTTCTAATAAAAATCTGATGTGTTGTACTCACATAACTTTCTCTACTCTTGTACTAACCATTCTAACAAACTCATTCCTATATCTCCATATCTCCATATCACCATTGCATGAGGGATTTTTTATGAAATATCTCAGACAAAGAAAAGTATATTTAAAAATGATGTATTGCACTCACATGACTTCCTCTACTCTTGTACTAACTATCCTCACAAACTCTCATTCCTCTATCTTCTTCACTTGAATCGAGATAAACATTTGTAGAAACTAACTTATTGCTGATTTTCTTGTAGGTTCAAGAGGGATTTGAGAATAAAATAGGCTTTAAGCGATAATCAAATCTTTTAAAGCTTTGAAATTCCGTTCTCTCTACACGGCCAAGATATAAAAATGTGAATAACGGCCTTCCATTTGAGAAAAGTGTAAGTATCGCAAATCTCACGAAAATAACAAGTAATATCTCCGAAATGGTTCACTCCACAAAAAAATACATTAGGGCATAAATTGTGTGTTTTAGTGAGATCTAAATTTTTTTATACAGTAAGATTTGGTCTATCTCTTACGGTTTGCCAGTTATGCAAAAGTCATAAAGTGTAAACTGGACGGCCTAGGCTATAGCCAGAGAATTCAAAATAAATTTTTCATTGTCACAAAAATATCTTAAACATATGGGATTTTAATAAAACTCGATAGAGCCATTTTTGAGAAAAGCAGAAATTTCCATTTCGAGGATAGTTTAGGGTGGAGGAATCGTCTTTAAAATTTTCGTGTTGCATCCTTAAAAGATATTAAACTTAAATACTAACTTTGGTTTTAACTCACTTTTGTTTTTTGTTATGCTGTTCACACACACACACACACATACAGGCACAAACACACAGACACACACAGAGAACACACACAGACGCACATATACACAGGCACACACAGAGACACACAGATAGACACAGACACACAGAGACACTGAGACACACACAGACACACGCAGGCACAGACACACACACA
Organism: Tenodera sinensis; assembly: GCA_030765045.1. Lineage (NCBI taxonomy): Eukaryota > Metazoa > Arthropoda > Insecta > Mantodea > Mantidae > Tenodera > Tenodera sinensis. Next base: position 103,736,209 of record CM060971.1, on the reverse strand, counting down.
GAGACACACAAAGACACACAGAGACACACAGACACACACACACAGACACACACAGAGACACACAGACACACACAGACACACACAGGCTACCCCTAATAGATGAGGTAGATAACAATTTATATGCAGTTGAAATGTACACCGATGGTAGCAAAACTGGTGATAAAGTTGGGGCAGCAGGGATCATCTTCATCCATGGCAACCTGGCATACAAATTAAAGTTCAAGTTGCATCCACGATGCACGAATAACCAGGCTGAACAACTGGCAATATTAAAAACACTTAAAAAACTAGATGAGCTTGGCTATGGAGAATGCGATGAAAAACGAGCTGCATTATTCACAGACAGTAAGATAACTCTAGACCTGCTCAGGAACAACATAAAACATAACCAGCTGATAGAAGCAATCAAAACCAAAATCCTTGAACTTTCAAAATCAAAGTGGACACTACATTTCGGCTGGGTGAAAGGACATGCGGGAATACACGGAAATGAACTTGTGGACAGACTAGCAAAACAAGCTGCCGCGGAAGACACTGAAATAATATATGACAAAGTATCAAAAGAAGCAATAGTAACTAGAGAGAAAGAAACTGCACTCGAAGAATGGCAACAACAATGGACAGCGTCAAGGAAAGGAGCAGTAACCAAAGAATATTTCCCATCCGTGAGAAGAAGATTGAAGCAACGGTTACCAATATCTCCAGAGTTCACAGCAATGATAACAGGACATGGAAAGCTAAGATCATATCGCCACAGGTTTGGATTTTTAGATAACCCAATGTGCAAATGTGAAGAAGAGGACCAAACAGTAAACCACATTATATTTCGATGCAAAATACTAAACAACCAGAGAAACGCAATGATTAGGAAGATACAAAGTAAAGGTGCTACTTGGCCCATAAACAAAGAAGAACTTGGAAACAATTTCATACAACCTTTCGTTAACTTCATTAATGCTATACAATTCACAGAAATAGAATGACTTAAGTTCAAATATATATAATTTCTACTCCTCACCAAAATTGCAATCAGTATCATTGTCCAAACACAGTTCAATACTCTACTGCTGTTACGAGTATAATAATATTTGCGTTTCACTATATGATAAGTACTAGATTTATGAAGTACTCAATTAGACTAAGGTAGATAAAAAATTAGAGGTAAATAAAGATGTAAATGTTCAAATAGAACATCACCAACAATATGTACATGTATATATAAAATGTAATTTGTATGTAAATAAATAAATTCAAGCATGTAGTATTCATATGGAATGGGGCATGCAAACAAAAAAAAAAAAGACACACACAGGCACACAGACACACAGACACACACACAGAGACACACAGACACACACACAGGCACACAGACACACACACAGGCACACAGAGACACAAAGACACACACACAGAGACACACAGACACACACAGAGACACACAGACACACACACAGAGACACACAGACACACACACACAGACACACGCAGACACACACAGAGACACACAGACACACGCAGACACACAGACACACGCAGACACACACAGACACACTGAGACACACAGACACACACAGACACACTGAGACACACACACACACACACACACACAAAGACACACAGACACACACACAGACACACGCAGACACACACAGAGACACACAGACACACAGAGACACACAGACACACTGAGACACACACAGACACACACAGACACACTGAGACACACACAGACACACACAGAGACACACAGACACACACAGAGACACACAGACACACACAGAGACACACAGACACACAGAGACACAGACACACACAGACACACGCAGACACACACAGAGACACACAGACACACGCAGACACACAGACACACGCAGACACACACAGACACACTGAGACACACACAGAGACACACAGACACACTGAGACACACAGACACACACAGACACACTGAGACACACAGACACACACAGAGACACACAGACACACACAGAGACACACAGAGACACACAGAGACACATAGACACACACACAGACACACACAGACACACACAGAGACACACAGACACACGCAGACACACTGAGACACACACAGACACACAGACGCACTGAGACACACACAGAGACACACAGACACACTGAGACACACACAGACACACAGACACACACAGACACACACAGAGACACATAGACACACACAGACACACACAGACACACACAGACACACACAGAGACACACAGACACACGCAGACACACACAGAGACACACAGACACACACAGACACACAGACACACGCAGATACACACAGAGACACACAGACACACACAGAGACACACAGACACACACAGAGACACACAGACACACACAGACACACTGAGACACACACAGAGACACAGACACACACAGACACACTGAGACACACACAGACACACAGACGCACTGAGACACACACAGAGACACACAGACACACTGAGACACACACAGAGACACACAGACACACAGACACACTGAGACACACAGACACACACAGACACACTGAGACACACAGACACACACAGACACACTGAGACACACACAGAGACACACAGACACACACAGACACACTGAGACACACAGACACACACAGAGACACACAGACACACGCAGACACACACAGACACACAGACACACACAGACACACACAGAGACACATAGACACACACACAGACACACACAGACACACACAGAGACACACAGACACACACAGAGACACACAGACACACACAGAGACACACAGACACACGCAGATACACACAGAGACACACAGACACACACAGAGACACACAGACACACACAGAGACACACAGACACACTGAGACACACAGACACACACAGAGACACACAGACACACGCAGACAGACACACAGACACACAGACACACATAGACACACGCACAGACACACACAGACACACAGAGACACACAGACACACACAGAGATACACAGACACACACAGAGACACACAGAGACACACAGACACACAGAGACACACAGACACACACAGAGACACACAGACACACACAGACACACAGAGACACATAGACACACACAGAGACCACAGACACACGCAGACACACACAGACACACAGAGACACACAGACACACACAGAGACACACAGACACACACGCGCGCGCGCAGACCTTTGACTAAAAATGCTTTTTTTTTTATTCAGGGGGCCTCAAAACGTATATTTTCGGTGAAATCTCGATATCGAATTTTTGGGTTGAATATAATATTTCCCATATTTACTATACGTAGTGGAGAAGGTAAAAATGTGCTTCTCGATTAGTATGAAGCAGATAGAAGAAGAAACGTTTGTAAGAATAGGTTGACAAGAGTGAGTAGATAAAAATATGAGAGTGTAACACATAGCAAGTCCAGTCTCATCTGGCAGAATATGGTCAATAAATTTGAAAACTAAGTGAACGTAAAGGAAAGATATAATATTTTTGGATTTGTTAGCATGCATTTCTTTAGATATATGAATTCATTGCAAAATGGTAGTACAAACTCTGCAGAACAATGAACATCTAGGGTCTGCAAATGCTTAAATGTCCAGATCTTGCATAAGCAGTTGTGTGATGTATTTGAGATTCCACCTGTAGCGTATAACGTTTCTCAAATTAGAATGATACTGTTGTAAACATATGGGAGGGGAGAAAGGGAAACACAGACACTGTAACACCCATGAATTTCTCCCTACCAATCAGCAACCTAAGAGTGTTCCGTTACAGTGTCTCTCTCTATAGTTTGATACAGATTAAAGATGTGAGAAATATTTCAATAAGTGAAAATAATTGTAATAACAGGAACAGAAATTACAAAACAAAGTAATGAGGTCTGTTCTATGATTTAATTTAACAATATTGCTGATTTATGAACATGCATGACTTGGGTTAAATGTATGTCCTTACTTATTATTCTGATTTGGAATAATAATTTCTCTTTTGTATGTGCTATGCTTCAGCCTATATCCATCAATTCTATTTCGTTCTGTGTTACTTTAACCTACATTAATTTAAAAAAATACAAAATGTACTGCATAAAGGCTGTTCCGAAACAATTCGTTTAAATTAATATACGAAGTGGAAATTAAAATTAAATTATTTTGTTGTTTAACGACGCTGTCAATTGCCAGGATCAGTGTGGCCGGTGTGCCGGAATTTCGTCCTGCAGGAGCTTTTTTACATGCCAGTAAATCTGACATGGAGCTGCCGTTTGTAAGCACACCTAACAACTATCGGTACGGGCCGGACTTGAACCCATGACCTGTGATCAATAGGCCAGTGCCTAACCCACTGAGCCACCCAGACTGACATAGGAGACAGAGAATATCAAAACAAATATAATTGATTATGGTCCATGCCCCGGTACCACCATGGGGATTTTCCCCCATTGGGAGGTCTGGCACGGGGTGCACTCAGTCTCATTAGGTCCCGGCGGGCCAATTGAGGAGTTACTTGATGGAGGAGCGGCGGCCCCAGTTCGAGAAGGCCGCATAACTGGCCGGGAGGGCTCGGGACGCTAACCACTTACCACACTCTAGTACTGCATCCCACCAATGATGTCTGTATTTGGTGGAGGTGGGGGACGCAGCTGCTGGGCGGCAAGACTTGGTCCATCATGGGCTGTTGCGCTGGGGTTTACTTCTTTTTATTACTTTCTCTACTGGTAAGTAGGGAAAGCATTGTATTCCACCCAAAAATTCGATGTCGAGATTTCACCGGAAATACATGTTTTGAGGCCCCCTGAATCCAAAAAAAAGCATTTTTAGATAAAGGTCCATGTGTGTGTCTGTGTCCGTGTGTCTGTGTGTCAGTCTGTGGACAGCATAACTCAAAAACGAAAAGTCGGTTAAAAACCAAAGTTGGTATTTAAGTTAGGATGTGACACGAAGATTTTGAAGAAAATAGTCCCACCCTAAACTACCCTTTACATGGAAAATTTTTCGAAAATTTTGATTTTCTTGAAAATGGCTCTAACGATTTTGATTAAAATGTCATATGTTTGAGATATTTTGATGACAAATGAAATGTATATCTTGAATTTTTTGGCTATAGCCCATGTAGTCGTATTTACTCTGGACGACTTTTGTATAACTGGTAAACCGTTAGAGATAGACCAAATTGTACTCTACAAAAAATGTAGATCTTGCTAAAATACACAATTTATGTCCCAATAAATTTTATTGTAGGGTGAACTATTTCGGAGATATTCCTTGTTATGTGTGTGAGTTTGGGAAAACTTAGAACTTTCATGAAATGGATCATCGTTGTTCATTTTTTTTATATGTTAAGTGTGCAAAGACAACAGAATCTCAAACATTTGACTATCGCACAAAGCCTACTGTACTCTTAACATTCCCCTTGCACCTACAAGGAAATAAGCAATAAAATAATTTGAACAAATGTTTATCTCAACTAACACGAAGAAGATATAGGAATAAGAGTTTGTAAGAATGGTTAGTACAAGAGTAGAGAAAGTCATGTGAGTGCAACACATCAGGTTTTTACATATGATTCATAAGGCAATTTCTGATGCTAGGGACAGTTTACAAAGAAGGTAGTTCAGCATGATAATAACTACCGCAGTGGCATTCATATGCGTGAACATTGCACGCAGTACATCGTAAGATCGTTCATTATCGTGTGCGATCGAAGAGTTCTGGTAGGTCTGCAATGGTACTAGAAGTGATCAGTTCTTCTGTTTCCACATCGGATTCATACATCACCTGCTTTACATGTCTCCAGAGGAAGAAATCCAGGCACGTGACGTCTGGTGGCCTTGGTAGTCGGCCAGAGGGCCACCTCGACCGATCAATCGATTCCCAAAGGTGGCTCACAGATGATTCCACACAGTACCGCTGAAATGAGCTGGCGTCCCATCGTGCTGGATCGTGCTTTATGCAACAGAGTACATCCACCAGCAGTTCTGGTAACATATGTTCCACGAAGATATAATTACTCCGCATAGATTTTTGCAAAACAACTGCCCTCAAAGAGGACTATTAACAAATAAAAGGCGACTCCCATAAACAGGGCGACAGGCAATGTGGTCAGACTTCCGATTCCTTTACACTTTTAAACCGCAAACCTTGTAAACCCATACCTCAAAGTAATGCCGCCCTTGGCAGAGGAGTGAGACTGGGTCTTCATGCTTCGAAAAAAAAAAAAATACGTTGAGCAGGAATGGAAGAGTATATGGTCCTCACAACCTGTCACCGAGAATGCTGGGCCACGCCTAGCAGACCTAAGGGCCAACCATTCGTACACAGAGCAGGTCAGTGAAGCTCAGTACACATTCCCAGTCAGTGGCACCAACACAACAGCTTACGTCAGCATCACTCACAAACTGTTCCCTAATATTACAACTTAACTTCAGACACCACGTGTTGCTTATCGAAATACATTTTGTTTTGATGTTCTTTGCCAGCTATATTCATTTGAACGGTTTCGGAACATTCTGTATATATAAGGCGTCAAAGGAAAACAACAAAAAAATCAACAACGCCTAGTGTGCGTACGGGATGGCAAGCTGGTCGGTCTTCAAGAAGGAACCTCTGTCCGGAATTGCACAGATTATTGCTACGCATATTTTCTGCGAATAGGTAAACACGCTGGTCACTTCCTCGTTTGTTTTTCCTCATGACAGATTGATGAGTGTGCAACTTCCAAGAACGGTGATGTTAACAGCCTGCGTTATTGCGACTTTTTTTTCTCAACTGTACAGCGTATTATGAACGTCGTTAAATGCTGTCCATGATATCATCTGTTGGGCGAAGCAATTAAAACAGCCGAATAGAGGTCACGACCATCATCAGTTGAAACTATCCGAATTTCATTCTCACTGGGATCACTTTCTACCACTTATGTTCCACCCAACACTGTATTATAAGCGTCACGAAGGGGGGGGGGGGGGGGGGCCTTGGCGTCCCTTGTAAATTAATGAATTTGTTGTTAGCTAATGCTGGATTTCTGACAATGAAGTCATTAATCCTCTTGCTCTCCAATATTTTTTACTGATGATATTGAAGAGAGCAATAGCAGTAATAGTAACCACTTTTTAGAGAGCACCATATTTTTATATTTTGGCGGTCACATCGCTCTCTCACAACCCCCAGAATGTCTGGAGGACCACACCTGTCGTTGGTTTACGGGTCTCACCGACCTGACCGGGAGAGTTATCAAAATAAATTCGCCGACCATATCCTCTGATTACCAATAAGAGGACGTATTACATGCCATGACAGGTCAGCATATTAGGGGTTAAGATTTTATAGAGAAATTAGAGAAATGGAGAGGTTAGAAAAATAGACTCCCTAGCCCTTGGGAACCCTAATAGCATCAGGATCAGAAGAGAACAAGAGATGACCAAGGTAAGGTCAGATAGAAAAGTTACAGTGAGGAGCAAAACACCAGTAAATGGAAGTAATATTCTGCTCAGCTTGGGTACCTTGTGGTCGCCATTCACATATCCCCTAGACGGGCACCCCTGAGGCCAAAATTAATGAATTTAGTGTATAGTCAATGACTGAGTATTAGACTGATATTTGAATTTTGATCTAAAGAACAATTTTTATTTAGCACAAATTAATACAACAAATACTATACATGGTAATTATTAATATTATTTATGCCAACAAACTTAATGTTGGTGTTTTTAAACACACAAGCCGTGTGTGGCCAATGTTTGAGAGGTACAACTGGAACTTAAAAACTCAATGCCACAGCTGGGAGTTGAACTACAGATTTGGACCCCCCTCCCACACACACACACACTCTCTCTCTCTCTCTCTCTCTCTTACTCACACACTCAGGCATATATACACATACGGACCTTTTTCTAAAAATGCATTTTCTTTTTGGATTCAGGGGCCTCAAAACATATATTTCCGGCAAAACCTCAACATAATTTTTTGGGTGTAATACAATACTTACTCTACTTTACTATACGTAGTAGAGAAAGTAAAAATTAAAAATAAATAAAATACAAACGTTGTCGAGTTCTAGAGAATGTCGAGTTATGGAGATTTCAGGTATCGAGGTTCTACTGTATTATTAAATATCTTTTTGCGAGAGATTCTAAGAGATGTTCAATGACGTGTCATTTTTAAGTTGTCATTCTCATTGCATTTGCTCCATTATACGTAGAAAATGAGAAATGATTTTGGCGGTGATATGAGTACAGCTGTCCTTATATCTGTAACATCTGGATCCTTGACCGAGGTCACCATGCTACGGTCGCCGCAACTCTGTGCCCTGACCCAAGCTTCTAGCAGCTTGACCAGTAACAACCGAGATCTGTTTGCAACCGCATCTGGTGGCTTTGTGAGTACTCCAGAGGTTAGGGGTTATCGCCTAAGTGCCTGATTAACGCACACACTGTCAAACGTTCCTTGACAAATCATTTACAAGGCGGTAAGTACTTCTATTTGTTTTGTATGGTTTCTATAACAATATTTTAAGGAACATTTAACCAGAGTAAAAACTGTCACTTTTTAAACCCTTTTACGACATTCAGAAACCATTTTCATATAACTGGAATAAGTTAAAGAATTTTATAATTGCACAGTTATAGTAAAACCTAACCACGAAGTCTTTAGGAATAATCTTTAGACTTTTTACTTTCTCTACTACGTTTAGTTAGCAGGGGAAGTATTGTATTCGAAATATGTTTTGAAGCCCTCTGAAACAGAAAATAGTTTTATAAAAAGGTTCGTGTGTGTGCGTACGAAAAATTGCTTAGAAACCAAAGTTGGTATTTAAGTTTAATATTTTTCAATGATGCCACACGAAGAGCTTGAAGAAAATTCCTCCACCCTAAGAAAAATTTTCCAAAAATTTTGATTTTCTTGAAAATGGCTCTAACGATTTTGATTAAAATACCATATGTTTGAGATATTTTTATGACAAATGAAATGTAAATCTTGAATTTTCTGGTTATAGCCCACCAAGTCCTATTTACTCTGGATGACTTTGCATAACTGGTAAACCGTTAGAGATGGATCAAATCTTACTCTAAAAATGTAGATCATGCTAAAACACAATTTATGTTCAAATAATTTTTGAGTGAACCATTTCGGAGATATCCCTCGTTATTTGTGTAAGTTTTGGAAAACTTCTACTTGTCAAATGGAACATCGTTATTCATTTTTATATGTTAATCGTACAAAGAAAACGGAATCTCAAAGTTTTAAAAGATTTGACTATCGCTCAAAGCCTACTGCATTCTAATATTCCGCTTACACCTACAAGGAAATAAGCAATAAGATAATTTGTACAAATGTTTATCTTAACTAACACGAAGAAGATATAGGAATAAGGGTTTGTAAGAATGCTTAGTACAAGAGTAGAGAAAGTCTTGGAGTGCAACACTTCAGACTTTTTTACTAAGGAATATTCCAAAGTACAATGGATTTTCTTGATCCCAAAACGATTTTCTGCCTCCATAAATCCCTGTCCATAGCATCTTCCTCCTTTAACCCTCTTCTCTCTATACTTCTTTTCACCCCATTCATCAAGTATTCCTTAGGTTTCCCTCGTCTTCTTTTCCCTTTTACTTTCCAATTGAGAATTGTATTGGGTATTCGATCCCCTGACATTCTGAGCACGTGTCGATACCATCTCAGGCGTTTCTCTTTTGCAATTTCTGAAATGTTTTTGGAAATATATAGAACAATTCTCCAAATGTATATCTCTATTACATTAAGCAGATAGGAGAAGCTTTTGTAATAATAGTTCGTTGAAGAATGGGCAGAAAGGTGATGTGAAGTAAGCCATCAGATTTTTGCTAAAAATAATCCAATCTTAAGCGGAATGGATCTAGCCGCCTGCACAGTACAAAGACAAAACACAGCTGTTCGCGCAGTCACTCAGTTTTTGTTAACCATCTCTTGTGAGAAAACACGTAAGTGTCTGGTCCCGTAGCTCAATGGATAGAGCACCTGCTTCCTGTGCGAGAGATGCCAGGTCCGATTCCCGGGTGGGGGTGGGTGGAGAACTACAAAGATAGTTAAGGGAGGGTGGATATAAATGAAAACTTAAAGATACAACAATGAATATTTATGAAATGGCTATGCTAGAGAAAAAAGTTATTGACACAAATTGTAAATTTCAATGGCCTCCTCGTGTTTTATTTGGTAAGATTTGTTTACTTCTTAAGGTTGCCAGAAATACAAAATGTACAAAATTCTTTTATAATGAAGGGGCTCAACTGCATGATTGGGTATTAGTGAAATATTGGAGAACCCAATATATTACGAAAGAAACGATGATTTATTTAAAATTATGGTAGAACGCACAGAACCGACGTAGAAAAATTCTCCTTTGTTAGAATGGAATGAACTGCAGCTTTTAAGGCTGTCCTCTGCCCATAAAGAAATTTAGGAAAAATTTAAATAGAGTAAATATTCGATAATTTATTATAACGATTTCTTAGATGTATGTTTGACGTTTCATAAACTAATAGTGAATACTAGTGGCAAATTTATTGGTTTTAATGACAAGATAATTAATGAGTGTGAATTAATAAAGTAATGATTTAAAAACTAGCTGTTATATTACAAAAATATAAGCTTGGGAACTATAACAATTTGATAGAACCATTATTGTTGTTTATTGTGCTCCTATTGTTTATGTAATTATTTTTGTCCTAATTGTGCATTTAACTTCCCCGCCGGGTAATAGCAATTTGAGGTGAATAAATATGTAAGTAAATAAATAAGTAAATAATTAAATAAATAACTAAATATGCACATATGTAAATAAATAAACAAATACATAAATAAGTAAATAAATAAGTAAATACATAAATTGTAAATAAATAAACAAATAGGTAAATAAGCAAACAAACAAATATATACATTTATTAGACATAAATTATGTGCTATAATGAGATCTACATGTATTTGTGTAGTGAGATTCTGTCTATATCTTGGTTTAACAGTTATCATTCAGAAAGAAGAGGACCTCAGATAAATACACACAAGCACGCGCGCGCGGATCTTTTTCAAAAAAAATTTTTTTTGTTTATTTGTTTATTATATGTCAAGGTTTTACAGGAAATACATGTTTTGAGGCCCCTGGATAAAAAAAAAATTCATCTTTAGAAGAAGGTCCGCAGGCGCGCGTGTCTAAGTGTGTCTGTGTGTCTGTCAGTCTGTGAACAGCTTAACTCAAAAGCGAAAAGTCGGTTAAAAACCAAAGTTGGTATTTAAGTTTAATACCTTTTAAGAATATGACACAAAGATTTTGAAGAAAATTCCTCCATCGCAAACTACCCTTTACATGGAACATTTTTAGAAAATGTTGATTTTCTTGAAAATGGTTCTAATGACTTTAATTAAAATAGCATATGTTTGAGATATTTTTAGGACAAATTAAATTGTATTTTAAATTTTCTGATTATAGCCTGTGTAGTCCTGTTAACTCTTGAATATTTCTGCATGAGTCGTAAACTGTAAGAGATAGACCAAATCTAACTATACGAAACATGTAGACCTGTTAAAGCACAATTAGTCCAAATGATTTTTTTATTTCTTTTTTTGGTGCAGTGAACCATTTCAGAGATACTCGTTATTTGTGTAAGTTTTGCAATACTTAAACCTTTCTCAAATGGAAGGTCGTTATTCACGTTTTTATATCTTAGTCGTGCAAAGAGAACGAATTTGAAAGCATTCATATAGCGGCCAGCTTTAAAAGATTTCACTGTCGCTCAAAGCCTACTGTATTCCCATCTTCACGAAAATTAGCCATACAATAATATCTGAAAATGTTTATCTGGACTAACATGAAGAAGATAGAGCAATAATAGTTTTCAATGGGGTTGAAATCCCCAGCCAAGGAAAATTATATTGTTAAGAAAATTTGTCTAGGCTGAGATCTTGTCCTATGACAAGCTTAACTTCGTTTCGTGTCGTTTCGAGGAACAAGTGAAGCCGCAGTTTCATTGTCAGGGATAGAAAACTGTTTGCTAAGAAAACTCAGTGATTTAAGGCAGGATAGTGTTTAATAAATTAGACTTTTTGTGTTGATATTGATGTGGGATAAAGGATATCTTGTGACGGGAGTGAGGAACGCAAATTATACAGCATATATATTTGGATCTTCACAACAAAGAGGGCACCCAAAGAGAAATAAAGTTCTTCTCATTTTCTCTTTAATCCTCACATCCTGAGAGTAGAGTTTCTTGCTTAATTACCTATGTAATCTACATATACCGACGCTAGCTGAAGGACTTCATCCCTTATCATCTTCTCCCTAAGACTTAAATATACAAACCTAAACAAAAATCCCACTACTATAAAATAGTAAAATAGCAGAGAGTCTCATGTGAGTGCAACTCGTCAGATTTTTTAAATTCGAGTTGTAATGTACAGTATGACTTTCGTCCTGAACCTGCCTAGCTGCATGCATACTAGCTGGACTAGTCCATTATCTTCTGGGAGGAGTTTTGGGTCGGTAGTAGCCGAGTGTGTTGACAATGCGGGTAACAAACGCAGGTCAGGAGAATACTGCCAGCCTCCCCCCCCCCCCCCCCCCCCCCCATCCTAGACTACCTTCTCCTCCGCGCTTCTGCAGGGTCAGGTCTAAATAATCAAGTTGTAGACTTCGCGAACAGGGATAGAATAATCAATTTAAGGTGTTATCCAGTAAGGGAATAAATAGAAATGAAAATTCTCTGTAACCAAATGTGTATTATTCAACTAATTAATATTCTCTTGCTTAATTTTCCAGACCATGGCAAGTAAGCCAGTGACAATAATTCAACAGCCCACTCAAGCCTCGACTCTGCAGGCAATGTTGGTAGTTTTCCAGTTGTTTCTGGAGCACTCGATTGATAAAAACAGCTCACGTTACGGGGAAGCCATGAACAAGATGGCAGAGTTGCAAAGTGTGCTTCAAGTGGACTTCTGCGGCCAGAAATTGGAGAACTTTACAAAGTTGGAAAGTGAACTGCAGGCCTTGGAGAAGCGTTGCGTGCCTGTGTTGCAGAATCTAGCCTGTCCTGAAGCAGAAGTAGGGGTGAGTATGTTCTACACACCTCACCTTGGGCAGCGGTTGCATGTGGTTACTTGGAAACAGGGAGCGGGAAATGCTCATATCGGGACGCGAGTAGAACTTTCCAGAATTTCCCCCTCTCAGGCCTGGTGCGAAACTTCGAGGTAAATTCGTATATGAAAGGAGAACTGATCTGACAGTTGGCCCTGTGGTGTTATTGGGTTCGGCTGTTACCTTAGTCAGTTTTTACAGCGAGCAGCAGTTGTCTCGCGAGAAAAGAAGAGTCCTAAGCAACTGAATTGCGCGACTGCAGTGTTACTTGCAGGGAAAAATACTGTATAGAGAAACAGCGGACTGAATCAGAATATTTTACTAAAGTTGTTAAAATAAACTAAATGTTAAGGAGGTAAAAATGTGTAATTTGTTTATTGTCTCACTTAAACAAGCACTCTTTTCTGAAGAATTTGATATATAATAATCGTACATCCTAAATGTATTTGTGCATTAAAATTACAAATATATAAACCAGGGCGTCACAACGACCACACCTCCAACCCTACCATATTCCTCAGGAATAGTTTCTCAACTTTCTACAGCCTCTATATTATTAGGTGCTGTTGATACGAGTATAGTTCCCGCGAAAGTCGGCTTTCTAGTTGCTTACAAAGGTACTTTTTCTGCCCCGGCAATTTGTGCAGCCTCAAAACCACATGCTAATCTCCAGAGTTCTCCCACGTTGCCAATAGTTTGACCTGCTGCTCTTTGTATTAGTTGAAGAAAAACCTTAGTGCTGAGTGGTTGTTTGAATTCTGCGTAAAGCGTATAGTTTCTAGTGATTAAAGTTTTAAATTTAGTGTACATAAATATTGCCTCATAACATATGTGGAGACCATGGCAATATGTTTCATCTTTTGCACCGAACGAACGCATGGATCTAAGTGAGTTCCATCCAGAACCGCGTGAAACACCTTGTTCTTCATCCTCTGCAACAAGCCAAAGTTGGCAAGGATGCGGCACGAAACTTTTCAAGAAAATCCTTCCACTTTAAACTGCCCTTTACGTGAACAATTTTGATTTTCTTGTAAATGGCTCTAGCGATTTTCATTGAGATATTTTAATGGCAAAGGAAATGTATGTATTGAATTTTCTGGCTATAGACCATATATAGTCGTATTTACTCTGGCTGACTTTTGCAGAGATAGACCAAGATAGATCTTGCTAAAACACACAATTTATGTCCAAATAAATTTTTTTTGTAGAGTGAACCATTTCGGAGATATTCCTCGTTATTTGTGTAAGTTATAGGGAACTTTTACTTCTGTCAAATGGAACATCGTCATTCATTTTTTTATATGTTAACCATGCAAAGAGGACGGAGTTTGAAAGCTTTAAAAGATTTGACTATCGCTCAAAGCCTACTGTATTCCCATATTCCTGTTGCACGCGCAAGAAAACGACAATAAGTCAATTTCTACAAATGTTTATCTCAACTAACAGGAAGAAGGTATAGAAAAAAAGGTTTGTAAGAATGGTTAGTACAACAGTAGAGAAAGTCACGTGAGTGCAAAACATCAGATTGGTTTTTAAATTGTTCCTTATATTAATGTTTTAGGATATAATAAAGAGCCTGTATCAATCATTTCACATCATTAAGTGTTGTGGTAATGTGTAAACAGTATATCAGACTTCTAGCATGAAAAGCCGTTGATAATGTTTTTTTAAACAAAAGATTTTTTTGGAAAACTTGCGCTCAAGCGACTCCTCGCCAATCAATGAATGCGAGGGAATGGATGCGTCATGGCGGTCGTCATAGCAACATGTACAGGGGGAATTAGAGCCAATAAGTTTCCATAGCAACGGTAGACACAAAAACCTTTCCGCGAAATGGGATTAAAATCTCCCTGGCAAGCTGCACTGCACGTGTCTTGTGCTGTCGCTGCAGTCCTCTATATTCCTGTATCAGTTTAGAGGAAGTCTGCTTACTGTCTGACCACCAGAAGAAGGCGAGCTGGAGGAATGTGCTACATACACACATTTCGTAGTAAACAAATCGACTACGTGAGCAGATGATAGGGGAAACGGTTTAATGCCAGCTCCCAAAAGTTTAACATGTCCGAGATTGCATTGAACCTCACCGAGGTAACGTCTGCGGCCCGCATTAGGGATGTCACGGGTTCGATCCCCGTGGCTGCGTACTCTGACATCTGTTTCTCCGTGGTTCCCCTATGTCACTTATCTTCTCCACGGATTCCCTTCCCTTCATTTCTCATTTCCTTCCCATGTTATCTCTCACGTTTGGTTAGTAGTACGGTACGTTCCGGTGAATGCGGACAGATGACACAGATGCTTGCGCTTTGAAACCCTTCCCTGGAAGTTCCTGCCTGGGCCGAAAGGGTCACCTCGTCGCCCTCTCTCTGGGTAGAGGAAACACTTCGATTGTACGCCAGGTGGCAATATCTGTAACTGTTGGGGACTTCTGTGCGTCTCTGGGTTTCACTGGCTCCGTCCTCTGACAAGCCTAGGTTTCACTTCGCCTTATCCCTGGGGGCTACCACGCCCGCAAAAGATCCATGTCGGAGTCAGTTGCTTCTAACCCCATTTGTTTAGCTCCTCTTTCGAGTTTCTTTTAAACTTGGCGCTAGTGTTTTTTTTTCTCTTACCACTATAACTATGTCATCTGCATAAGCACATATTTTATGACGATACCATAAGAGTATATTATGCAACGAGACTATAATGGTAGTAATTAAGACGCGAGTTTCCTAAGTTTTATACGAGCGTCTTAATTACCATTATAGTTAAGTTTCATACGACAATTTATGCTCGACCATATACTTAATTTTATAGTTAAAATGTTGTACAATCACCAAGGACAATTATTACATCAGCTGATATTTGGAGTTCTGCGCAGGCGCTAAACGATTGATTCGTTTCCAGCACGTCACAGCTGCATGATGAAAGTGATAACCTTGGAATGCTACGTAACATTGAAAAATAGAAGGTAAATTGAATATATTGGTTTTCTGACGAAACTTTATTTCATGTATAAGTTATTTATTGTACAATTAGTGAAATTAATTTGCGTGACTGTGCTTAGTGCAATATTCTTGGAAGTTGATGCTGTATTGAGGTTAATTTGTGTTTTGTGTAAGTTGCATCTCACTGTCAGTAGTGTCCGACATTTTAGCGTTTTCTAAACTCCGCTAGCTGCGTTTCGAGATTTAATCGATACTGCACTTTGCCATTGCTGCACGAGAATTCTCTGATTGGTGGAACACTTGTCCTTTAATGAAAATCGAACTGTCCGATTGGATGAAGACCAGTCCTTCAAAAAAAGTATGAACTTAGGAGGGCCATTAAAATTTCGCTATCAGACTTATAATTAATAAATTTAGGCATGGTCGAGCATAAACAGAATTTATAAAATATTTTAAATATTACTATATATATGCTCATTCAGAGCGTGTAGATGATACAACCTTCACAATAATTTGTACCATTTCAGGGAAGGACACTCATAATAGCCGCAAGGTCCAATGCCCTTGCTGTCGCTGAATTTCTTCTGGAGTCTGGAGCTGCCGATACGAGCGTTTCTGATACTGAAGCACACAACAAGTGAGTAGTGATTGTTTTCATTGAGCAGTACAATTTGGATTGTTGATTTTAATCATTTCCTCATTGCTGGGGGCCATTCTCGCTGCCTGTTCCCTCTTCCTAGGAATTCAGTGGTACAACCGTCTTCAAATGTTTTCCGAGTTATATGCTCCTAGCCGAGGGGGGGGGGGGGGAGGGGAGCCAGGATGGCTTATCTATTACTTATGCCAGGTGGTCTCAAAGGTCGACTTGCCAGCTCATACCTGTCTATAAAGGTGAGGGGCGTAAAGTGTTGGTAAGTCCAAAGAGAATATCATTCCAACATTTCTCTTACACTTGGTCGTAAGAAAGTAATCTCAGAGTAAAGAAAACAACAATAACGTTATAAATACAGAACGAACACGTAGCAAGGATGGAAACTAAATATTCGGCATTAGAAGCGTTATATTACTCTATAATGAAATTAAATTATTTATTATTATTATTATTATTATTATTATTATTATTATTATTATTATTATTATTATTATTATTATTAATCATCATCATTATCATTATCATGATGATCATCTATCAACACACGTTTCCTCGCTTCTTCGCTCTGCAAAGCGCGAGTTGAGCCGAACTTAACCGAATCACCACGAAGCACGGTGTAAGTAACCGCTTCACATAGTATTGCACCCGGTGCGATTGTAAGCTTTGACAGGCCGCCCTAAAAGGCAAATAAAATAAAGATGCTCCATCCCTGCTACTTCAGAGACTATTAACAATCGCAGTGTAATATAGTGAATGCATTTGTGTGTTTTAGGAAAAGGCCAGTACATTGGGCCGCTGCTGAGGGCCACACCGACCTCTTGCGTGTGCTGCTGAAGGCCGGTGCGGATCCAAATGCTCGTGAGATGGACGGCTACACAGCGCTACATGAGGCTGCTCAGTTTGGCCACACAGAGGCTGTCTCTGTGCTATTAGGGACGAAGGGGATCATCCGGGATCCTAGGGACAACGACAACGTGAGTCCCTTGCACGTGGCAGCTAGAAGTGGGCATCTAGAAGTGTGTAGACTTCTGGTGCAGCGTGCCGGGGTCAGTCTGGACGCCAGTTCCAAGCGCACTGGAGACACGGCACTCCACTGGGCCGTCTACCGGGGGCATCTTCAAGTGGTCAAGTACCTGATCCAGCGTGGAGCCAACACAGAAGCGCGAGGAATGTCTGGCAGGACACCTGTAGAGTGGGCACGCAGTCTGGGTCGGACGGACATCGCCGACTGGATAGAACAGTACCGCAAGCAGCAAGCCATTGCACTACGGAGACGACGTCGACATTAGTGCGCCAAGTGGACAACAGTGCAACAAATGACCGCAAACTGTATACTGTTTACAGATAGTATTGTCACGGAACTATACGAGTATTCCTCGTTCATGGGTAACCCTGTGGTATGACATCATGATGGCAAGGAGGTGCTGGCAGCGCATGAGTATAGTTGGTTTCGAAACTAAAGGCATGAACATATTTTCTCTGATCGCTTAGCTTTTTGTTTGAGAGGACCTATTGCAGCTCCTTGGGCGTTAAGAAGAAATTGTGTCTGTATGTGTGTGTGTTTTTTTTTTTTTGTTTTTTTTTAAAGAGAGAGAGAGAGACCTATTTAAGGTGTAATAATACACAACTGTTTCCTCTATAAGGAGTAATAAATATGTACATACGTCAAAACGTTTAAGCATATGTTTCTCTCGCTTAGTGTTTGAAAATGTACAAGATACCTAGAATCTTTTGAGTGGGTATTAATGGTAAATGAGATTCCTCCAACTAAGGTTTCTTCGTAATTAAACATTATTTCAGCCATATACAGCATTTAATCCTCCATAACCGAGTGAGTTGGCTCCGCGGTAACGTGTGGGAGCCTCCCCATTTGGGAGGTCGTGGGTTCGATTCCTGTAGCCAACCTTCTTGATCCATGGTTGTTTTTTTTTGGGGGGGGGGGTTTCCCTGGGTCGCCAGGAGAATGCTGGGAAGGACAATTACATCCCCAGAATTTCCTGTCCTTCCATTTCGTTTCATTGATCATTTCATTCATCCTTACTGGCGTTGGTTCTTTCAGGGTCACAAGTGTCATTAGATGCAGTTTGGCAGGGATGATATACGCTCAGGAACCCTTTCCGTCCTTCGTTGTCCTAAAAATCCGAGATTCAGTTACAATTCTCGTTTGAATTGATTTTCTGGTTCGTTTGAGAGCATGACTTTAACGTTAGGGATTTTTAAAAGTTATTTCTTACAGTTACTAAAGAAGAGAAGAATGGAATTGAAAGCAAAGAGTATTTGGAACATTGTCAGGAACAAGGAGGGTGCCAAATCTCTACAACTAATGGCGGACATGGTATCGATGCTTGCAATGAACGAATCCTTAGAGTTAAAGAAGAGTCGAGAACCGGAGAGGAATGGATAGCAACAACAGATGGTGTCATTGGAACTCCGGAGATTGACTAGACCACAAACACAAAGAACAAGGGGAGATGAACATAACCAGAAGATCCAGGAAACGAAGTACATCATCAAAGGAGAATTGACACGCTGCTTATGGAGACATCATCATCTCTGTACATCAACAGGCACTGAGAAAACAGCCAACAGAAATGAGTTCAAGCAACATTAGAATTAAAATAGGTGAGAAAAGATGAGCAGTGTAAATATTATACGCAATTGTTTCTTCTGTTCTGTCTTAATTATATTATCTTGTAGTTAATTGTGTTACAGAATTACTTTGTTCTACAAAAGACAAATATTGTATACAAAAGTGTGCAATCTTCTTCTAATAAGGTTAAGAGTATAAATAAAATCAGTGAAGCATGCCCTGGTTTAGATACTACGTGCCATGCGCAGAACACTCTAGTAGGGTGCCATGGTAGTGATAGTGCAGTTATTATTACTATTGTTGTTGTTGTTGTTGTTGTTGTTGTTGACTTGCGTAGTTCATTCAAGCGGGCCGCGTAGTGTTCTAGGATATACTTAACATATGAACAGTCCTGTACTATTTTATTAATTGTATGCAAGCTAAGATCTTGTATTGGAGTAACGTATTCTATTGTATCTTCTTTAAATTTTTGTATGTCTGTTTGACCTTTTATATTCCACTTTATACATAAGTTAGCAGTTCCAGAAGTGTGAACATCTGTTACTAATATGAAAAAGTGACCACTACCCTGGGGAGCGTTGTAGATTGATACTGAAATTTATAGCTACCTTAAAAAGATTAATTAAGAAGAAGAAGTATTGTATCCAGCCAAAAATTCGATGCCGAGATTTCAGCGGAAATATGTTTTGACCGTGAACCCAAAAAAAGCATTTTTAGAAAAAGGTCCATGTGTGTGTGTGTCTGTCAGTCGTGGACAGTATAACTCAAAAAGTCGGTGAGACACTAAAGTTGGTATTTAAGTTTAATGTCTTTCAAGGATGCGAAACCAAGATTTTGAAGAAAACTGCTCCACCCTAAACTACCCTTTACATGGAAAACTTGAAAATTTTGATTTTCTTGAAAATGGCTCTTGTGAGTTTCTGAGACTGTTAGACTTTGTAATATTCTGTCGGAGAGAGACACGTGAAGTTTCTGTCGACGTGAATCTTACAATGAATATGCAGGGCACGCGCTTTCTGAGTCGTGCCTTCCAGTTTTGTTGCCGACAATTACCCCTAGATTTTCCCTCTCCTATCGGCAGTTCTAGGTTTCTCATTAGCGGACCTCTTGTTTGCACTTTTAACGACCCTATGTTAATGGTTGCTTCGCTACCAAATCTTGTCCTGTCCCGTGGGACTACAGCCTTTGTAGTCTTGGCCACCCACCGCCCGGCTGCTGGATCCTCTACCTCTGCCCACTACAGGCCATGAGCGGAAACCAAATCTTACTAACAAAAATGTGGATTTCGTTAAAACATACAATTTATGTCCAAGTACATTTTTTGTAGAGTGAATAATTTCAGACATACTCCTTGCTATTTGTGTGAGTTTCGCAATAATTATACTTTCCTCAAATGGAAGGTTGTTATTCACCTTTTTATCTCTTGGCCGTGTAAAGAGAACGGAATTTCAAAGTCTTTATATGGCCACCAGCTTTAAAATATTTTATTGTCGCCCAAAGCCTACTGTATTCCCAAGCCTACTTTGCACCTACAAGAAAATAACCAATAAGATGATTTCTACAAATGTTTATCTCGACTAATATGAAGAAGATAGAGGGATAAGAGTTTGTAAGTGCAACAGGTGAGATTTATTAAATTAGTTTCCTGTAGACACGACACAACCGTGTCCTGTTAGTGGAGCTTTGGGTATACAAATTGGGTATGAAGCCATTCACGTTCCACTGTAAAAGGTTCATGTCATGAACTAATCTCCAGAAGAAGTGTTTGCTGTGGAAATGCAATTTGTTCTCATTTGTTTAATAGCAGTGTGTACTACTCTTTTACTGGATGCGAACACTTCTTACTCCCATTCTAAGTCACTATCGTGGGAGCGAAGCTATTTTAACGTGACTCAGACGATTTCGACGTCGCTTGTGTGTTGGAGAGCAAATGTTTATTTCGGTAATGCCTACTTTATTTTCAATCAAATTTAGTACAACGCTATGACGATTCTTTCTCATGATTATTTTGAATAGCTATAGCAGATCTATATATCCAACTATCTCTGTTCTCTTTTCCTTTTTTAACTATGTATTTTAGCTAGGGCTGCCCTTGGCCGTCGATATCACAACCTCATAAATGTCCTCTGTTGATCTAGGCGAAACTATCTGGGATAGAGGCTTTCAAGTTGTTTCTCTGGTAAATGTGGGCTAAAAGGAAGCAGAACAAGGTGTTTTTGGCTACGGGTACCCTGTTCTTGGATACGGCGCGTGATTTCAGGTAGTTTTGGTGCGTGAGGTTGGTTAAACTGCCTTGTCAGCATCTTAAAGAAATAAAGAAAACAACCGGACTGTGGTTTGTTAGACACATGTAAGACTACAATTTTTTTCCCCCGCTTGGTAGCATCTTGTGGAAAAAAAGTAGGTCGCAGATATTTGTTGTGGTCAGGGCGGAGACTGGGTTTGTTTTCGTGGGCCGAGGGGAGGCAGGGATTTGATGAGGTGCTACAATTACATCTGGATATGTTATCGTATATATATATATATATATATATATATATATATATAATATATATATATATATATATATATATATATATATATATATACACAATACAAATTAGTATTGTATTTATCTTAGTAAGGCACACAATCTTAATCCAAGAAACAAACAAAGAACACAAAAACGAAACACAGACATCCAGAGTTATACAATTACATTTAAAGAAGAAGCAGATGAGGCTTTTTACACGTTTTATCCAGTACTTCTTGAGTCTTCATTTCCAAATTTTTATGTATATAAATTAACGCTAGTCCATTCAATCTGTTTGCTCCCATGGTGCTCCTCAAATAGGTCTTGAGATACCGTAATGTTGGGAACGAATGTTCTGGTGTTGCTGCAGTTACTGTTAAAGTGCACACAACCTTCAGTGCCTTGTGTATGAAGGGGAAAATAATTTCATTACACCTATTCAAAGATGATATAAGCCCTTCCATTATTGTTACTTACAAAGCAATCTAGGAGTTTCCTAAAACTGCAGAGAGATTTGTGTTATCGTAATGCCATAGATGTTCATACGATTTGGGATGAGATTAGGGAAGCATATTTTATCGTTAACCGCTTCAAATCTCTCTACTCTGAATTAAGATGGCAAGACATTATATATATATATGTTTGTGAAATAATGCGAATACCTTTTTCTTTAATGTTACCTATAAATAAGCTTATAGAGCTTTTGTGCCTGTTGGTGATGAAAGGAGATCTAGAATAGTTGAAGCAGACGCTGCAAACATTTATTTGAAAAAAGAATATTTCAGTTGCCAAAAGTAACATAGAAATGCAAATATATCAATAGCCGTATTAAATTTCAATTTATGTTCAGAGATATATTTAATGGTGATAACTTTATTTGTTTCAAAAAAAAGTTGATGAACTTGATAACCTTAACATTGACAAGATAGACAACTGTGCATTCCTTAAACGGTTTCTAGGCACTGATATCTGTGAAGAAACATCTGCGGATTACGAGTTTTGTTTTGCGTTTTCCTCTTCGCAGAGTAATGCTTTTTTTTCCTGCCTTCAAATGCGTTCCCTTTTAATTGAATAGTACAGGTTTCTTTACTCTTCCTTCTCCACCGCCCTCTAATGTTTATTTTCCATTTATTCACCGAGGTACCAGAAGCTGAAAAGTCGTCGAATCTGTAAACTTCATTGCATTTCTACCATTACCCATAATTAAACATTTCTCGAGAAATATTTTACACACCGATGAAAATAGAAAAAGATTTGTTCACAAATTCTCAAGTATGCACAGAAAGACATGCATGCAGATACCTACACCTTCTACACAAATGCTCTTTAGAGGAACCCGATAATCAATTTTGGACAGAATTTCGAGAAATGTTAACGGGAACAATTCTAAAATATTGTCGCAAAATTAGTCTTCAATTACTTATCACCTCTTTATTTTTTCTATTTACACTAAGTAATAGCCTTAATTATATGAATTATCTCATTTACGCACTCAAAACTCCTTTTGCTAACCCAAATTCACAACTAGGATATCAAAACTGCTCGAAAGTCACTCTGTTCCTAGGCAACGTGACGTCAGCCACAGAAAATCACATTTGTGGGATGCCTCCCACACGGAAGCTCTATATACGTATGTGCTTCGTATCAACTCAAAATATTGATTTAACTGAGATTGTGCAATTCTGACCATTCGGTGCTTCAATTGACGAGCGTAGTTGTACATGTGAGAAACATTAAAACTTGATTTTCTGACAATCTTTCTTTCTTATGCTTCTGGCAATTTAAAATGTTCCCAATCACACGAAATTACTTTTCTTTTCTTTTTTTTTAATATCATTTTCTTGGAAATTAAGGTATACATAGCAGCACGAAAAATATTTTAGCTATGACTTAGTTGAACAAATCCGTGATAAAAAGTCCTGCTAAACTGGTTGAAATCTGAAGAAATTAACAATTTCAGTACCAAAAACCCTAAGAGGAAATTAACTCTGATATACTGCAGGATGTCTACTGATTTTGCAGATCTCCTGCTTTTTTGCAAATCTACTGATCTACTGCTAAAAACTGAACGCACTTCAAAATCTCCTGCTTTTAATGTATTTTCCATAGCATCATATAATTCGCTCCTCCGAAAAAGATTTTCAGGCAAGGCATTTCCCTTGTGTATAAAAACAAATACATAATACATCTGTTGTTTCTGCATTGCGAATTATCCTTGACTGCTACATTAAACCTAAACATTTGAATTCCACTGAAATAGATGAAGTTGAACACAGGGATCCAAGTCGTTCTTCTTACAATGTTGGAAGTGTTAGAACCAGCTAAAATCCAAACAGTTCAGTCAATTGCACCACTTACTACTCAGTTTCCTAATTTGGTGAAAACAGAAGAAATCCAAGAAATAGATACAGAATGGAGACTATTGCGCAATAGCATTGGCGGCTATTGGGCCACATTGCATGTGGCAACAACTCTACAGCGCAAGAATTTTGGAGCGAATATTTTATTACTATTATTATTTATTATGTCATAAATATGTAAACAATAAGCAAAATTGCCTGTTAAAAAATCTGTTTTCTCCTGTTTTTTTGTTTTCTTTTTTTTATTTCAAATCAAATCTGCTTTTACTTCGGCAGACATGGTAACACTGTGGATGGTATGCCATACGAAACTGTACTAAACGTAAAACCGAAAGATAACTAAGCAACAGTTACTATTATTGTCATCATTATTGATGGGATATATTTAGTGAAATAACGCACTTCTGAAACTACGAGCCGCCACTGATAATGACCCTTTTCGACCTCATAGAAGAGCGTCAAAATCCGGGGCACAAAAATAAGTAACAATTACTGTTGGTTCAAGTGCTAGATTTTTCTGAACGAATCCAGTTCCGTTCACAGTTTACCAGTGTCTGACGCAAACTTTTCATTTTGTCCGGATACATTCACATATATTACTCCATTCGCTGTGAACAACAGTTGAGCATCGAGGGACCTGTCTCGTTGAGGTTTGTTTTTCTTTTTGCTATTCTCTCTAATCTGTTGCTGCAGATGTAAGAGCTATTTCTTATAGTTCATGCTCCTGCTTTGTCTCTTTTTTCATACATTATTTAAATTATCCTTGGGTTAATTACATGTTACGCCACAACAAACTGATCTGTTTCCACAGTAACCACCTTAATGCTGGTTTAACGCTACTAAGCTCAAAAGAATGACATTTTAAACTGTTTTGAATTATCAAAGTTGTCATTTTTTTGCATTCTGTTCAAACAAAGAAATATTATTAAGTGAAACTTTTGAAAATAATATATTTTCGGTAGCTCTGATAATCGACTGCTTTATGGTATGTGGAGTGTTGAACTAGTTTCTTCATTGGTTACGAGATTCGTTTCAAGATAACGCACTAAACTTCTCCATGTAAAAAATGCAATGGCGACGTAACAAATATTTTACTGCCGTATCGTAGCAACGCAGTGCAGCAGACTGTAAATAACTCGATTGTCTGGACCAGACATATTCAACCTGGGGCACGTGTACCCTCTGGGGTATGCGAAGACTTCTTAGAGGGTACATAGAATTTAAAATGCGCATAGAGTCAGTACAATATGTGTTCTAATGATTAAGAATAACGAAAAAGATTTCAGCCAGAGAGATTTGAATTTCCCTCTGTCCAAGAATCCATTTTGCTTACTCTGCCAGTTAGTATTGCTGATGGGCTTTTTGGAAATACTCATATTCCACCTACAAAGACTCAGGTAACAGTTTTTCAAACGCTTACCAGAAATTGAGAAAGACGATTATACAAAAGAATGGATTTCAAATCAGTTTCACACCACTGCCATCAATTCCTCTGATCTTTAAATCTATTTAAGATATCGTTATGTATAACTTTAAGGGAACAGTGGAGTGATAGTTTAGCCTGTTTTGTCAAAAAATAGAATTTGGATTTTTATTGCAAAAATATGCACTATACCTTAATATATCTTTGACATTTTAATCCCCTAAGGAGGGGAGAACATATATTTTGGATGCCATTATTAAAGCGTGCCTTTTAAATACCTTCCATTTCACAGAGGCTTACAATAAATTGTTTTCAAACAAGGTGCTAAGTGTTCTGCTGCCTATGCATTCACCGCAGCCTAGTTGAACAAGCTCTCCAACAAATCCCCTTGAGGACAGTGTTTGTCATTTGTCATTTGTTGGTCTTTTAAGTTGTTTACAATGCTTCTACTTGTTGTGTCAGACTTATGTTGTTTACAAGCCGATCGTATACATTTGATCTTACCTTTGAAATAATTTATTGTGTTTACGAGGTTATTTGAGTGTAATTATTAAAATATACATCGTGTGTTACTTATTTTATTTGTGGCGAAAATAAAGCTTAAGTTGTGGCAACAGATAGTCTGTTTTTATTTCTATGAACAGACCATGTGTTTGTAAACGCTATATGTTAGATCTATTTTAAAATTATACATTGAATTACTCTGTTTCGTGACTAAACGTCTAACTATTTTCTCGGAAATAATTTTTCTGTTATTTTCTCAAATTCAAAATTTCCCACAACAATCTAGCTATATATATAAATATTTTTCAGAATAAGCCTAGTAGAATGTCCGATTGGAATTTTGATATTGTTTATAATTTTTAGAAGCATTATTAATACAGGATGGAAGTAAAATGATCCACCAGACTTTAACAGCAAATTTTTCATGCTGTGAATAACAAGAAAGTCTAATACCAAAATGTTGAAAAGTTTATAGTTTTCTAAAAAAAAACAATATTTTTACCAAAAAAATTTATCATCACCAGGCCGAATTATTATTCACTGAAGGTTCTTGATTTATGGTTATATTCATAGAAAATTGAATAAGCAACAACTTTTCCTTTGGCGTATTTCAATATATTCAACGGTTTCTGTGTAAATTAAATTTAAAAGAACCCACAATTTGTTGCAAAAACCTGTTCTAATGTCGTAAACAAGGAGGGTGAGGCAGGGTGTCGGCACGTGTCTAATCGACAATTTCACCCCCCCCCCCGCACCTCATACCCTGGGGACTGTTTCTTTTTAACGACGCTGTCAATTGCCAGGATCACATCAGCGTCGCCGGTGTTCCGGAATTTTGTCCCGCAGGAGTTCTTTTACATGCCAGTAAATCTAATGACATGGAACACACTTAAAAACCATCGGTCTGGGCCGGATTTGAACCCGCGACCTTGGGATCTGTAGGCCACCCAGACCGACTCCCCCGAGGTAAACTATACTTTGTGAAGTGAACTTTTCTTTCCTGGTACCCATACCTGTGATCTATATACTATCGATATGGGGGTTCAGGAGGTACGTGGGAGGCACGCTGGGCAGAGATGCGCAAACTAGAAACTTTAGAGACTGCACTGCGCAGCACCTCCCACGCCAGAACTGGTTGCCCTTTGTACTCTACCCTCATCCCCTCTACCCGGAAGATAAATAGAGACCTTGACCGTGACGCTGAAACCCACTTCCGTCAATATTCTATTGATTTAGTTTATTGAGAATGCTTCTCTAAAGAGAGGTATTATTTTTCGTAAACATGTTCAATACAATTTCCTTAGTCGAGTAAACCATATCTGACGGTCATTGAGTGAAATTATGTTCAAATTAGTCCGGCGTCACTGGAGCTTAGGGTTAATCAATGTTTGTCTTTAACGATAAAGGAAAACCCTAGACAAAATCTTATACCACAAGTCAACCCAACTTTCCAACTGGAAACTTCCAGAATTTGACACAGATGCTTTAGCCCCAGACCAAGGAAGTGAGCTGTTTCATGTTTATAACTAAACGTTATTTTGAAAACATGGTTTCTGTCATTTCTATACTTGTTTTCTACTGATGACGCCTACATATAGCTGAGTGTACTCTTAAACAAATCTGATGTGTTGCACTCACATGACTTTCTGCACTCTGGCACAAACTATTCTTACAAAGCACTTTTCCTTACGAGATAAACATTTGCACAAATTATCTTATTGTAATGTTCTTGTAGGTGCAAGGGGAACACATAGGCTTTAAGCGATATTCAAATGTTTTAAGAGTGGTCGCTTTATGAAGACTTTGAAATTTCGTTCTCTTTGCATGACCAAGAGATAAAAAATGAATAACGACCTCCCATTTGAGAACGGTGTATAAATAGTGCAACATTCTGACAAATAACAAGGAATATTTCTGAAGTGGTTCACTTCACAAAAAAGGTTTATTTGACTTAAATTGTGTTTTAATGAGATCTACATTTGTTGTACAGTAAGATTTGGCCTATCTCTTACAGTTTACCAATTATGCGAAAGTCGTCAAGAGTAAACAGGACTACATGGGGTATAGACAGAAAATTCAAAATATACATTGCATTTGCCATAAACATGGCATAAACATTGCATTTTAATAAAAATCGTTAGAGCCATTTTTGAGAACATAAAACATTTCTAAACATTTTCCATGCAAAGGATAGTTTAGAGTGGGGGAATTTTCTTTAAAATCTTCGTGTCAATATCTTAAAAGATATTAAACTTAAAAAGAAACTTTGGTTTTTAACCGACTTTTCGTTTTTGAGTTATATTATTCACACACAGACACAGACACACGCACACGCGCGCGCGCACGGACCTTTTTCTATAAATGCTTTTTTTCAGGGGGCTTCAAAACATATTTCCGGTGAAATGTCGACATTGAATTTTTGGATCGAATACAATACATCCCCTACTTATTATACGTAGTAGAGAAACTAAACAGAGAGGTTGTAAGACAAAAGGAATAAAACTCGACAATTAAGGTAATTGATTTTGTTACCAACTGTTTTAAGACAGAGTTATGGCTTTCACACTTTTAAAGCTTTGTCATTTAAGCATCAAATGCAGTTACATGAATACTCTCTGCACAATGATTTCCAATCTCCACGTCTTTGAGTGGTAACAGTTGATTCATTTTGCCCCCCCCCCCCCCTCCAACAGGTGGGGTATGGTGAAGCGGTCTACAGTTTCATTACAAGAATTGTCAAACATAACCTTCATATGTTCCACAAATAAAGAATATAATCATGAATATAGTCAATCATTTGAAATTAAGTACTTCAACGGATTGGTAGTTGATTCAATATTTATAGTATCATTTTTGTCTGTTTATCACACCTGTTCAGTAGGTTTTGGCAACACACAAACAATGTTGCTAACTGGAATATATGCTCGTATTTATATTTTAAGGTATAAAAGATTAAAACATAGTTCCAATATCATTACAACTTTCTTTCTCTAAATTTCAACTAATAATTTGCCACCAAATCTAAATCCATTTATTTCTAAGAAAATTACTTTACAATAGCGTATGTAAGTAGGTTTCTTTAGTGATAAATCATTGTTAAACTGCACTTGATGCCTGCTTAAAAGCTACTTAAATGTATATGTATTGAACAACAGACAAAAGATGCCATTCATTGCTAAATGGGATATAGCAGGAAAAGCCTAGTGAAAGTTTAAAACAAAGTTCAATTTGTATTTGTAAATATACATTATATTAGTCTTATAACTAAAGGAAAGATTTTGTTGTATTTCTCAGTTATCCCTGTTTTGTTTGTTGTGCCTGTATATAATGTGTTTTTATGCTAAACTGCACATTTCAATTGACATGTTCAATATTCACAGGCCTCCGTGGCTACTTGTGAACTCGCTGAACGCAACCAAATCTAATCTAAGCATAACAACACAAATATAAAGCTAATGGCGGGAACCAGTTTCTGCAGAAAACAAATGCAAGTCGATAGAACAGTTTTAACAACATACTCGCAGGGAGAACAATAATTTCCCACCTTTTACTGAAGTTATGTAACCTGATCCATTGTGCCTCATGTTCAAAGTGCCCCATTCTTCCTCATGCATGGATATCCAAGTATATAGTGCAGTGTCCGCAAATTTTAAGTCGTGCCACATGAAATGGTGCGAGCTGAGTCTGAAATTTCCTCGTCAATTAACACCAAGTTCACGCTTGTAATTGAGATCAACAAATGAATCATCCTTAATGACAAATTCCAGTTTAACCAGCTTGTGTCTAGATACAACAGGACAACACTAACAATGACTTAAATATTTGTGTATACTTTACACTTTTTTTTTCAGATAGCATGACTGAATTGAAGCCTTCGACTGTCACGCCAATAGTGTTACTAATGTTGCCATTAGTAACGCAACAATGCCGAAGTTCCAATATCTCCAAAGACGATAGCAAAGCGACACTCCTTCCCTCTATAGTGAGGACAAACAACAATGACGAATACGTTACTTGTCCAACACGTTTGATGGAGCTCGAAGGTAGATTATCCATACTCGAAGAAGAACTTAATATAAATACGGTAAGCTACTGTCATGCATTAATGTAAAGCAAGAAATTCAATTTCACATGCATAATATACTCTTCCATTCTTTATATTAATGCAACAAGAAAACAATAACAATAAAATTCACTTATATTATTAGTAAAGCAACAGTCATCATATTCAAATTGTTAGACCCTATAAATTGTTTCACTTAATAATGATGGAATTATGCAACAGACTCTGGCTTTGTTAAGCTATTTTTTTCCTTTGCTTCTCTTTCGTTTATTTATATTACTATACTTCTATCACATATTTGTTTGGAAGGCGGTTTTTGGAAAAAAAGCTGGCTCCCTTGAAAATGGCTCTAACGATTTTGATTAAAATGTTATATGTTTAAGACGTTTATATGACAAATGAAATGTATATTTTGAATTTCCTGGCTATAGCCTATGTTGTCCTGTTTACTCTGGATGACTTTGGAATAATTCGTGAACCGTAAGAGATACACAAAATCTTAATATAAAAAATGTAGATCTCGCAAAAAAACGCACAATTTATGTCTTTTTTTTCAGTTTGAACCATTTCGGAGATGTTCCTGTTATTTGTGCCAGTTTCGGAAAACTTAAAACGTTCGTGAAATGGAACATCATTGTTCATTTTTTTATTTGTTAAGCGTGCAAAGAGAACGGGATCTCAAAGCTTTTAAGAGATTCGACTATCGCACAAAGCCTACTGTATTCTAATATTCCCCTTGCATCAACAAGGAAATAAGCAACAAGATAATTTGTACAAATGTTTATCTCAACTAACATGAAGAAGATATAGGAATAAGAGTTTGTAAGAATGGTTAGTACAAGAGCAGAGAAAATCATGTGAGTGCAACACATCAGAATTTTTGTATTTGTCTTTTCTAATATTCATTTTTATTTTTCTTACAAAGATTGTTAGCATTTCTTCTTCTTCTTTCAAAGTATTCTTCAGAATTATTTCCACATTCTTTCTCAATAAATAACTGCCAGTGATAAAATAACGATAGACAAAAAGCTTTATCAAAGTGCTCACTAAAAAAATAAACAAACAAAAATAATAATAGGTCCTTAAGCTACTAAAATGCATAACTACGAAACGCACGCATTAGACACTTTAAAATCAGTATATTTAACTCCAGAAAGCATGAAACATATTTGTATTACAAAGGAACAAAATGGATAATTGCAAAGCTTTTTTTCAGAATAATAAGAAGGCATTTAATGTTGTATTCAGCTCATGTATAATCTTAATACGACACTCGTGAAAATTGTCGACAGCGAATGCCACAAACATTCACGGTGCCATACTCTTCACGATTATCTGTCCCCTTATTGTATAAATTACTGTTAAAGTATCTGCTCTTGGTATATCAAATATGCATATAAAACGAGTTTCTTTAATTAATTTCAGCTATGTTTGTAATTTCCAGGTTTATTTGGAGAGAGAAAGGTTAAGGTCTTCTTCACTGTTAAAACAAAAGAGTAAGCAACTTGAGAAGATTACGAGGGTAAGAAAAACTACAAATTTAGTAACCGAGTATAGATTCTATACAGCATCTAATATTTTATATCATGTTAATCGCATAAGTGCCTCTGCAAACAGGTATAATTGCAATGTCCTTCCCTCTCTCCCCAACTCCCGGCAGACCGAAGTGCCCTCACTCCCAGATGCAATAATGTTGTGGTCCACTTATATGTATATCAGACTAGTGTTCATAAACATTGATGGGGACGGTAGAAAATGCTTATGTAGCACATTACCTCAGTTCACCTTCTTCTGGTGGTCAGACAGTACTTAATGTTAATCGACATAAACGCCTGTACAGTATTTTTTTCATTATACTTTTCCTTATAGATATCTACAAGAGGGATACAGGAGATTGAAGTGAAGTCAAATATTTAAAAAGTGGATCACTGTACGTTAGCTTTGCATAACCTCACAATAAACAAAAGAACACTGGCTTATTACCAAAAAATACTTTCTCCAGCCACTAGCGTTCATTTTAAAGTAACTTCTACACATTATTCTTATACAACCTACAATGTCTACAGAAGTAGTTATATTACACATTTCGTTGTAGTACCGTGGGAGTTACAGGAAGCTTAGGTACAGTCCATTCGTATTCTTTTCGGTCAGGCATTGAAGGAGGGGAAAAGGGTAGGCTACCATGACTTTCCCACTATGTCAGGTAAGACACGTGGTGGTCGTGTGCCAGGCGTGAGCAGTTGAAATATCGGCGTTGCAATATCATCCTTATACAAGATCGCGAACTTCGTTTAGAGTACCTATCTATTTGGCTGAAAATTGCTCCGACGTGATTGTAAACCTGAATCTATAGGCCGGAGAAGATATCACGGACATGTAGTAATCTGCAAACATGAAGAATAAATAAAACAGTACAGTATACGCAATGTTTATTGTATTGGTTGCACCTTGGAATTAACTTAACATTAATGGCCATCCTCTGAAGATACGTGCATATATCGCCGTTCTATAGTTCTGTTACCAGAGACATGCTGTTGTCCATTATATCTTGAAAGGAATATTTGCTCTTCAACATAGCGTACTTGTGTAGTTAGGGGAATGATTCCTGTTTTCAATGTCCTTTATAGTATTTTGAACTAAGGCTCTAACTTCAGTAACATTTGGCAGAGAAGCCATTAATTCGATTTTTGAGTGTTCAAATAGTTGTTGGGATATGGCCAGTTTTTCTGAAAAAACAAGTGACCATTTTGTTTTTCGAAGTGCTTCGAGCACCCTTAGAGTCGATTGTTGTTTACGTTCTGGATCATACGCATAGATCTATGATTCATCACCTTTTATAATCTTATATACGTCTTTTGAAGCACCACCATGGTATCTCTTAAGGATTTGTGTGCACCAATCAACACAAGCATCTTTTTGAGATTGTTTCAAATTATGTGGGATCCAACGATAGCTGACTAAGTTTGTATCATCAAAACAAAGAAGCACACTCAGAAAGAATGCATAAAAATGCTGTAAAAATATTGATCTCTATATATCTCGTATATTCTGAAATAGCGGCTCATTAATGAGGTAGGACAAATAGACAAAACGAAAGTGAAGTGGAAGACGAAAAATGATAGATGGAACAAATACAGACGAACTAATATTAATTAAAGAGGTGGGTCTTGATGAACTCCTTAATTTTGTTACATCACGGATTTTGTTGGATGCACCTGAAGAACTCCAACAAAATTCGGAAATATGAAGTTATTATTTAAACGTTGCACACAGAACTTACTAGCACATTACCTTTAGACTGCGGATCCTGAAGCAGTTGGGAAGCTTTTTCTATATGAAGAAATCAACAGTAGTCGCTCATCGCGGAGGGATCCCATCTACCTTGATATCTACCTTCCATATGAGTATATGCTGGTGAAAACCTTCCCCTTGCTCATCGTTAACTGCACCCAAATGGCCACGAAAGAAGTATAAGTGCGAATGTAGAAATTTTGGAAGAATATATAAATAAACGTCAATCTTCAATATTGTACACTATTGTTTAGTTTTGACTTCAAGCCGGTCACGTCACATAAACACAGTGTTGCCTGAAATATGGTAATACGTCTTGATTCCTATTGGAAAAAATTCTATATACACAGCTGCAGTTAGTTATCCACTTTGCAGTTTTAGTCACATAGACGTATGCAAATAGTATACGTACAGATGCAGACGGGGCAAGATGGCCATGCAGCGAACAATAAACAGCGATAACTTTTCCTTCTGATGTGATAGAAACATTTTGTTTTCAGCAATGAAATCAGTAAATTATTTTCAATACACTCCATTACTTCCTTTCCCAGTTCCCAAAAAACCTGTTGAGTTGTGATTATTCATTTTCTTGCATTAATATTTTGTACCTACTACACAATAATTCAGTGATTGCTTTACAGCAACAGCGAGATGACGAAACCTCAATTCAGCACTATTTGTCGCACTATGTGAGTAACACATCAAAGACAGAGGCTGTGGTAATGGCTGCCCGCCGTGGAGATCTTCCTGTTATAAAACAACTGATTCACGCAGGAGTAAACGCCAGTGTCGTGGACCACGAACACAAAAAACGAAGTCTACTTCATTGGGCGGTTGTTAAAGGTGGGTGACAGCATGTTCAAATACATGTTCTTCTTATAGTTATCACTCTTTTAAGTAAGAAGCCCATCGGAGCTGGCTGGCTCTTAACCTCTACGACCTCCCAAGGGTGCTTTTCTTAGTTGCTGTACTATACCTAACTTAACCAGTGGTTTCAGCAGTGTGGCCAACAAGTCAATATCACTCATGTCCCCCTTTTTAACCCTCGGTACTTGGAACATATAAACAAGCCATCCAGTTTATCTCACGCCAGCAAAAACAAGCATATATAATCTATATTAGCCTATTTTCAGAACAAAATAATTTGTTCTTAATATGAAAAAAGTAATATGTTGTCAATGCGAATTCACTTCACCTTTGTGTCTTCACAGTTGTGATTCTGAGTACCTAATTTACAGTTGAATCTCTCTCGATTATAATAGAGACTCTTGTGATACTTTCCAGTATAGCGTCAGTCCAGCCCTTTGACATTGTATGTTTCCTGTTTTGCATTTCTCTGAAAAACAAAGCCCTTAGCGCTACAAAATCTGACCTTTCAGATATTTCCTTTTTTACCTTAAACCCAGATCATGGAGGAGTTTGTCCGAAGCGCTGTCTTCCCTCAAAAATCTCCGATTCTTTAGAAGAAGAAAGAAGCTTACCTGTAGCAGGATGCTCCTTTCGTGTGTAATATCTACAGATGTGCCTTCTTATGGCATCTGACTGAAACTACCCAGTTGCCTAACTTGGTCCCTCTTTTCCAGGAGCTGTAATATGCGATAGACCTGTCCATAGCTCATTCTCTTTAGAGATTCTAGAAACGGTCACCTCACTTATTTTAAGAGCACGTGCAGTTGTTTCCTCACTTGGTTGAAAGGACAAGAGTATCATTATGAAGGAGCTTATTCTACTCTTCCTGATAGAAGAATTCAGTAAGAGAACAGACAAATTCTCCAGCTTGACTGTGCAATGTGACACCCCGATCAGAAGTTGATCTCTCTCTTGGGCAATGAAAGTCTATTTGCACCTCCACTAACTCTTGCTTCCATAAATACGTTTTAAACGTGAAATATAACAAAGAAGGCTAACAACATACAACGCAACTGAATGCCAAAGATCGGTTTCTCGCAAACAAATAACGATAACTGACCTGAGGGGTACATAATTCATCAGTGTGACCAATGTGGCACCTTTGTTTTCGTTTCCATAGCAACAGCCTTCCCCTCTTACCCTTTACCACCCTCGCTTGATATTTCTCATGTATCTTCTTTTAAAAATCAGATTGTAGGTAGGAGGTTAAGGAATCATAAGGAACAATGTAAATAGCAACGCATCATTGGCACGATTTTCTGGAGCACGACAGGACTTGAAGTATGTGGAAGAGAAGTCATTACATTCCTTCTAATATGTGCTTCATAGAAACATTACAAACAAAAATGTCTAATGGCATTTTGTTCTTTGATCAGCCAATTTCGAAAAAATAAATTTTTTTTATCCAAATTGGATGCGTAAACCACAAGAATGTACGAAGATAACAGTTTGTTACTTGTAAGATGCGTAGAGTAACTTATTTCTGACATATCTTCGGTAGTAATTATGGGACATCACACAGGGTTTCGAAATAATTAATTGCTTAAAAGACGTGAAGCAATACTGCAAGCGGCTCTTGCACTCGTGAACTATGTCAACAAGTAGCGTTGAGGTTGGTCAGGGAATTGACGTGGATTGTATATGTAAACAGACCGGGTGCTTTCACTTTCCCGTAATGCTTTGGGAGCTAACGCTTGTGATTGGCCTACACTCGCACAGTAAGCACGGAAGGACAAGGCAGGGTTTGCGTTTATGTTCTCAAGCCGCACCGTTACGTTGTTTATGTACTGAGCTAGGGCAAGTGCCACCCACACAATCTGCAGTGTTGCCAGCTTGTTTTCGACAACATTAAAATACCTCCGTAGGAAATGGTCAGAGACAAAAACGTAAAATACAAAATGTGTGCCAGATACCGAGATCTACCACTGGTTTAAATTAAGGTAACGACTTCCCTTCCACCCGGTATATGCTTGAAGTAAAACTTGACATTATTTTTGCATTGACCGATAATGTCCTAAGTTGTTGCCAAATGCCCTACATTTTCACCATTGTGTCCTACGTTTCCATAAAATAATCTGGCAACGCTACACTCATACCACACAAAGAGGACTAAAGCCTACAGGTTGTTGCAAATGCAGTCCCCATTCACAGAAGCCAACACCAAGCCTGTTCTCTCAGGAATCGATTCGAGATTCCACCACGTGGTGTGGTGCAGCTTGCGGTTGTATTCCTCCTGATTCAGACCGCCACCCCCGCTCATCACGCACCCAAGTTGAAGATAAAGTTGTTGAACTTCTTATAGTTCGGAAGAATTCGCTCATCTAAAATATTGACGCCGCTCCCCCGTCCCCGCATCTACCGGGCACAAAGCGCGCCGAATCGAATTTGAGATCGTCCAATCTGGCAACTGAATGGCAGCGCTTTACCCACGCCCGGAGATTGGGAGCACCACGCACCCGCACACTGCACCAGCAGGTGCTGCGCTGATGCTCATTTTCAGATCCCGCTGTACACTCACACGGGTAGGTTTTACTTCTGCAGTGTTAAGCAAAACGTCTCGCTACTGATTCAAGCGTTTTCACTTAACTGATTGTCAGGCCCTGAATCGAACAACCAGAAGGTAGAAACAGCCAAAGTATGTCCAGGTATGTGCAGTAGTTTGAATTATTATAGCAAAGCGGTGGAAAGGCATAAATTAGAATTAGTGTTTATTCATCATTAAGGTGTTTTACAACAATGCAATTGGTCTCGTCAGATACATAAATTTATTCATAACTTTACAATATTTACTATATAATTATAATATGAAATATTATTAGAAATTTGTCACATAATATTTGCAATGCAATCTTATATATTTAAATGAGCAATTCTTGTATATAAATATATTCCGCGCAACTTGGAAACAGCTCTAACGATTTTGATCAAATTTTGTATTCAGACAGGGTTTTGCTTATTAAGTTTATCTATTAAGGTGTCATTCCTGGGGAAAAAAAAAAAAAAAAAAAAAAAAATCGCGATTTTACGCGTAACAGTTACAATTAGTCGAAACCTTATTTTGGCCATAATTTCTCTGTGAATGGGCCAATTTCAACAAACAAGTCAGGATATTAAAGGTCTTGTCACGGAAACGGCTCTAACATTTAGGATGAAAATTTATATTTAGTTAACATTTTGCTTTTCAAGTATCTTCTCTCCTCCCCCCCCCCCCCCAAAAAAAAAACACGATAAAAAAAAAGGGAAAATACGGATATTAAACACTGCTAGAAACTTCATATATGTACATTATTTGTAATTTAATTACTAAATTAACACTCACATTACTCATCTATGTGAAAATTGTTGCACGCATAGAATTCTTCTATTGAGTATAATGCTTTATTTTTTAGCAATTTATCCAGAAATGTTTTGAATTTATAAATGGGTAGTGAGGTAATATGATCCAGTATTTTATTATACATATATAATCTTAGATATTTGTGACTTTTATGTATTTTTATGATCTTGAAAATGGTAAATCTAAGGCTGACTTATTATGTGTGTGTATTGTCTGTCGAAGTGCATATTTTTGTAAATTTTCATTTACAAGAATTAGAGAATGGTAAAGATACAACCCTGGCAGTCATTATTTTAATTTTTTTTTGGAAAAATTGTTTACAAGGATGATTATAATCTAAACTAAATATAGCGCCATTGCCTTTTTTTTGCCACAATGCTCATGCAGGCCAGGTATACCTGGGCACATACATAAAAAGGTGGGGTAAATAGTAGTGGTAGTAATAGTAATAATAAAAATAGAAAAAAAAATAATAATAAAAAATAATAATAATGATTATAATAATAATAATAATAATAATAATAATAATAATAATAATAATAATAATAATAATAATAATAATAATAATAATAATAATAATAATAATAATAATAATAATAATAATAATAATAATAATAATAATAATAATAATGATAATGATGATAATAATGGTGATTATAATGATGATGATAATAATAATAATAATAATAATAATAATAATAATAATAATAATAATAATAATAACAACAATAATAACAATAATAACAATAATAAAAGCAATAAAGTCGGTTTTCTTGTTGAAATTATTATCAATATTAAAAATAAATTGTTTTAAAAATTGTAGAATGGTTTAAGAAATCAGTTAAACGAACTACCTAGTTTAATATTTCCGTAGCATTTATTGAATTTTTCCTTAGATTAGAACTTCATTTCTGGATTATGAATCCAGAATTCTAACCAGAACACCATGGAAGTGGTTGAATTCTCTCTTTGAAAAGGTTAAAAGAGTCGTCCCATCTCAAACTGCACTTAATTACAATTTTCGACCTCATTTTTTACAATTTCATTGAAATTTGGACAAAATGTTAACATGATTAAGATATAAATGTATACAAAAATGGAGTGTATGTTAAAAGTATATTACTCATTTTTTGTAATAAATTATAATTAAAAACAGTAACTTTATACTAACTTTTTAAAAAATGAATCAGGGCATGAAAACCGGTTGTCATAGGTGTATGTCTTTGGATTTATCTGAAAACATTTAAAAGATATTTTCTTGGCATATATGAATAGTATTTGGATATATAGAATACACATACAATTTCTATAGAACTGAAAAATATTTAAATCATTTTGACCATGAGTTTCCAAAAAATGAAAAATTTTAAAAGTCCACCAAAAAATGTGAATATGTATATACAAGGTGTTAGGGATATGGGTGTGCAGACTTTAATGACAACTTCAATGTTAAGCTGAAACATAAGTCCCTGTACCATTTTCTTCTATAGTACGTGGCTGCATAAGTAAACAATAAGATTGGTCAAATTTTTTATTGCCAATCTGTCACCACTTCTTTATCATTTACTTCTGCAATTAGCATAGAGATGTAGAACTTCAAATATGAGTTATTTGTATACTTGTATTTTCCATTTGCTACTAAAATAAGTTGTTAGCCACAAAATATTAAATAATTGTATTCCAGTGTGTATTAGAATAAATTGGTGAACATACACTTGGCAAGCATGCAACTTTGGCATGTGTGCAGAGCGAAAGGTCAGGAATGTTGACAGAAAAAAAAAACTAGCGGCTCAAGTCTCACGATGACTGCACAGAAAGCTTTAAAGAAAACCAACCTTCCCCTTATAACTTGCAGTAGGATAAAAAACACACAGACGGTTTTTTGAGCCCTGGTCTATTTTGGACTTTCACTCGTCATAGATGTGAACGCATACATAGAGCAATACAAGCCAATTAATAAACAAAACATTTGCCTGTTCAGTGCTATTCTATTGCCAGACTGCACAGATAATGTTCTCACTTATGTTCAATTATCTCCTTTACCTTTCATGATAAATGAATTTGTAATTGGACTTGTTTTTATTTAATATCTGAACCTACCATTATGCAACATCTGCGCACTTACACCTCTGACATATTGTATGTGCAAGTATCTTGGAAATTTAATGATGAAACCCACAATATATTTTGAGTTAGTGCATACACTGTTTGTTCTACAACAATGCATGTTTCTTCTTAACTTTTGCATACTGTATAAACTGAATTGTGTACTTTCTTCCAGGAGTTATTTGCTAGTCAACTTGCATTAAAATAGACTGTGAAACATACTTGGTTTGATGGAAATGTGTAAGATTGTGATGATTCACAACAGTGTAAAAGATGATTTTAGTATTTATTTCTCTATTGAAGAATGAATATCCAATTCACTAATTGATCCTATCACTAGA
The DNA here is from genome assembly GCA_030765045.1 of Tenodera sinensis. NCBI lineage: Eukaryota > Metazoa > Arthropoda > Insecta > Mantodea > Mantidae > Tenodera > Tenodera sinensis. The sequence goes on along the minus strand of CM060971.1, from coordinate 103,696,108 downwards.
GGCTACAAATCCCACAACATGCTGTCATAATAAATTCCATCATCAAGATCAACATTTCTTCCTGAAAATTGTTAGGATGTAAACAGATTATAGTTTTAAATCTTTAATTGGTGGGAATGAAAGCATGAAGTTCTTTATTTCCTATAAAATTTGTGATTTACTGAATCTTTCTTGTAGAAGTTTTGTTTTTTCAATGTATTGCGAGGTGGTAAAATATTTAAAGCCACAATAACTTTATATTTCCTATACAAAAGGTATAGTGTTTCAAAGGACTCATAATTCATTGTTATTGTCTCTTGACAACTGCCTTGTACTGTTAATGTTTTACCATTCCAACAAGACCATCATACAGACTTTTCCATTGCAAACATGCACCAGTTATTAATAAGGTGATACCAGCGCTACTGTTTGCACATAATCTAATGGTAGGTTCCATTTAAGATGTAGAGCTAAGTAAAGCTATTAAAGTTAATGGGAAATACTGAAAAATTGGGGGTTGAAAACAAATAAACAGAAATAAAAAACTATGATCTCGAAGAAAGGATATAAATTAAACAAGACTGAAAAATGGCATTGAGAGGGAACAGAGCTGGTAGTAGTGAGGAAAATTGAGATTAGGCTTAACAATGTGGGAATTGGGGTGAACAGAAGAAAAATGTATCGGCAAAGGGGAAAAAATCAATACAGGTAATTGGAGCACATGTCAAAAAATTTCCAGAAATGAAAATTATGAGGCTAGAAAGGATATATAGCCCAGTGGTAGAAGCAAGGACGCTATACGCAGCAGGAATATGGGGGCTGGAAAAATGTTGGGAAAATGTAGACATAATACGCAGAAAGTTTTGTAAAATAATGTTGGTGTTACCAAGGAGCTCACCAAATGTGTAGCACAGACATAACTAGAGAGAACACGAGAAAAAGGTAAAATGGTAGAAAGAGTAGTTAAATACTGGTTTAGAGTCAACTTATTGGAGGAAAATGGAATATTAAAACAATGGTTCAACAGGAGAAAATGCTGAAAAATGGAACTTGGATGCACAAAATACAGATATGGAAGAAATAAGTATGGGAGGAAGATGGGCAGAAAGAAAGAATAAAAGTAAGGGTTTCTGGAGGGAAATTAGAACAAAGGGGGAGCATGTCGAAAAGCAAGAAATTGTATCTTTAACGAAAAAAGGTCATTAATAGATGGTAGAGTTTTTAAAATGGAATGAGGCAAAGAGAAATGCATAAAGTATGCAATAAAGAGGCCGGAATGGGGTATGCATGGGCTAGAACGGGGGCAATTAATCTAAGTGGCATGATAGGAACAAATAGAGGGGAGAGATGCGGTAGATTGTTTGAAAATTGGCACTATATTTTGGAATGTAATGGTATGCAAAAAGGAGAGAGGATCTAGTACACAAAAATGGAAGTTTTTTCCATTAAAGTTAAAAGTTAGGAATTTTTTTTATTAAAAATCAAACAAATACATAGAGAAAGCAGAAAAAGTAAGATTATTGTGTCGCATCCTTAAAAGATTTTAAACTTAAATACCAACATTAGCTTTTAACCGACTTTTCGTTTTTTGGGTTATGCTGCCCACAAACTGACAGATACACAGAAACACACATGCGGATCTGTTTCTAAACATGCTTTTTTAGGATTCAGGGGGCCTCAAAACACATATTTCCGGTGAAATCTCGACATAGAATTTTTGGGTGGAATACAGTACTTCCTCTATTTACTATACGTAGTAGAGAAAGTAAAAATGAATTACTAAAATTCTGAATTTATTTTGAACCAATATATGATAAAATGGGACAAACTGATATAGGTTAAGAGACATGCGTCTGCTAGCGGGCCACTATTCAGCGTTGCCAAATGTAGTGCACGTACATCTGAGGCTTGTGGTGTAGGCCTTAGGACTGTGCAACCAATTTTTCGAGAGGGCAGATTATTTATCAGATCCCGTGTTTCATTGTCCTGGTAAAAAATAGGCAACGAAAGAAACCTGCAATTGGAACGGACAAATTTGACTTAAGCGTGCTCCGTCGTAAAGTTTTAGATTGAGGTCTTTGCGATTTAAATTTGCTGTTAACCAAGGGCAACATTATTATGTAATTTGCCATTTCTTCTACGTCTTCTTCCCCTAAAATTCCGGTTTCGAAACCTGGCTTTAAAACATTTCTGCTGTTTTGCAAATAGTTAGTGGCATAAACGTAATTTAGCGATATTATCCACTTACATTACAAATACTGTTTTGTTATTGAATATAAAATTGAGGTTAATAAAATGTGCAAATTGGCCGTGCAGAGTTGCTTAAAGAAATTCAAATATCAACATAGTAATAAACAGAAACACAACATATTTGCATAAAGAGGTATTACATAATTTACAGAAGAACACGCAACTATTTGAAATAGCATAAGCTAGATAAATTAAATTATTTTGTTGTTTAACGACGCTGTCAATTGCCAGGATCACATCAGCGTCGCCGGTGTGCCGGAATTTTGTCCCTCAGGAGTTCTTTTACATGCCAGTAAATCTACTGACATGGAGCTGTCGTTTTTAAGCACACTTAAAAACCATCGGCCTGGGCCGGATTTGAACCCGCGACCTAGTAGGCCAGCGTCTAACCAACTGAGCCACCCAGACCGACACATAAGCTAGAGCGCATTACATAGCTTTTTATGCTATTTTCAAGATAAATGAATTATTGCTACCTGTGATTTACTATTTTATGGGAATGAATCTTAAATGTTCTTGTCTTTCTAAACCCTTGTCTTTTAATAATTGCATTTTGTAATATTATTACAGCATTTCTATCTGTGTAACTAAAGTAAACGTTTACTGTAAGAAATTAAAAGCAAATAAGGTTTAAGATGAGAGAAATATAAGGAATACACCTTTTATACACAGGCATTATAATACTTTCATCGGGGTATACACAATTACGGGTATAATACACTATTTCGCCGGTTTGCTTTAATTGTTGAAAGGTATTAGCTGTGGTACCAGAAACTTGCGCCACATGCGACAATATGGCAACGCAGCAATACTAGCTCTGTCTCTGTCTATGCACGAGCAACCGCCAAGTTAGGTGCCGGCCAGTATAGTTTGATTATATTATATCTGAGCATCTTTGCAGTACGTTTGGACAAACTATGGGTATCTGAGCTTAACTAGATTCTGCATACTTTGTAACAGCTCGGAATGAAGTTACTCATATCGTTCAGTAAAACTAACCATTTTAACAACCTGAAAAATAGCAACTTTCTTTCACTTTCATTGAATTTTTCAAATCTACAATAAGTTCAATGTTAGGATTAAACCAATTTGGCAATATCTTGTAATATTTTCCTCCATGAGACTGTTTAGCTTTTTGTTGGACATCACCATACATTCCTTTAACTGAAACCTGAGTCTCAGATGTAACCATTTTGTAATGTTTCCTCTGAGCAATGAAAATGCAAAACCCCATATACATGATTAAATATAGAATAATAAGATCTGAGTTTATAATTTTTTGCCATGCTATGCAAACACCAGTGTTCTTTTGCTCACTTTTCTCTAGGAAGGAAATCAGTGGCTGTCCTGCTTATCAATTCAACATGCCAGGTAATAAATTAAATATAGGGGTAGAGGTTAACGTCTCGTTTATGAACATATGAAGATGTATTCATCTAAGTTAGCCATGGGTGCTTATTTCACGTTTGTTTCCTACAATTCATTATGCTAAGCATAAAATGTTGCATTCCAACTAGTGAATAATTATTGTGAAAGTTGTCGCATAATTATAAGATTATCAGTGTGTTGCATAAATTACTATTAAAACCCTTACACTGAGTGTTTCAAGATAATATCTCGTAGTTAAAATAACAATAACTGCTATAAGAGTTTTCACGGCATGAAGGCACAACTCTTATGGAGAATCAGCGCGGCGTTGCCAAATATGTTACACTGCCGTAATTGCCGCGCTTTTGCTCACCACCAGGTTTATTATTACTATTATTATTGTTATCATCATCATTATTGTCATACACTCTAAGAATTGTTTTTCACTCGCCATTTTTAATAATTTCGCCCTTTTTTCTGCGATCCATTGCGCACCGATCACTTAACTACAATGCACACGATTACCGGAGAACTTGTAAAACTCGCTCACATTTCTGATTCCCAAAACCTTTTGAAAATCTCCACTGAAGTACAATCCCTTATCGGCCCTTCAACTGTCACACAACATTGATTTTCATCATCTCCAAGACACCAGGACCAGTTTTGTTGGTGGTGTGCCTTGCGCGCTGTAAACATTTGCCTTGAAACGGTGATTCATAGATGCTTTGGTACCTTATATATAAAAATAATTTCGATATTTCCTTGCAACTTTGTCGCTCGAAGTTTCTACGTGGACTTATAGAATGAGAATTAGCAGTGACGACATTTTCTACTGTATAAACGCAGAATCCGAATACTTTATTTTAAACTTCATTTTTTTTAAAAAAATATCTCAAGACTTATTGACATAATCGAAATACCAACGTGGCCTATGAAAGCAAGCAAATATCGAGATTTTTTCATTGAAATTATTTCCGTTTAAAACCATGTTTAAATATTCGGAGCGAGAGAGATGTTAAAAATGTGCTTTCAACAAAATTTTAGATTTGATCATTTTAAAAATTTACAATCATATAAGGTGGGTCAAAGAAACGGGAAATTTTAATTTCGTTGTTGTTAGCACACGGTTTATATCAGAAGGCTTAGATTCATGTCATTGTTGAGCGTGATAGTTGCAATTTGGTAAACATGTGTGTTCTGTGGTAAACATAGAACGTTGGACTGGTGAGCAAAGAGGATTTGCAAATACAAAATTTGTTTGGGAATCATGTCTTATCGAGAAATGGAAACATCCTGTGGCCCGCACGATCCCCTGATTTGTCTGCATGTGATTACTTTTTATGGGGGTATCTAAAAAGTAAAGTATTTGCAAAACAAAAACAAACCACGAAACATTGACGACCGAAGACAGAAATTCGTGAAGAAATTGCGAGAATCCCAGTAGTTATGTTGCAAAGAGTGATGAGAAACTTTAAAGATCGATTATAATAATGCTGCGTGTTGGTGGTGGACACTTAAAGGATGTTATTTTCAAGAAATAGTGGTAATAGCAAATGGCGTACTATTTTCTAAATCTTCATATAATAAAAATTAATTTAATACATTATATAATGTTTCATTTCACAATTTCAAAATGTCCCGTTTCTTTGACCCATCCTGTATAAAAGGTTTATTGTGCATACCATAGTATTCTTCGACACATTTCACACCGAAATGCATGTTCATAGTTTATCTTAGTCGCATTTGAAAACATACACATTTGGCAACGGCGCACTTGATTCTTCCATAAGAAAAACATGGTCCATAAGAGCCCATTGTGTCTTCATGACGTGAAAATTCCTGTAGAGAATTCCATCTACCTCCAACTCCTTGACATGCTTGTGAATTTTGCATATTGCTACAAGCAATACGACTCTATAAATAAGGTTTACCTTTGTGCAGGAAATGTTCAAATGGCCCAAACCCTAATAGAGCATGGCGCAGACTTGGAGGCACGAGAAGCAGAGACAATGCAGACGCCACTCCATTTAGCAGCAAATCTGGGTAAAACTGAGGTTGCAGAACTCCTGCTGAAGAGCGGTGCCCAAGTGGATGCTAGGTCAGCGTACAAGAGGACTCCATTACATTGGTCTGCAGCAAAAGGGCATTTTGAAATGGCAAAACTTCTAATTCGTTATGGAGCAGACCCACTAATTACAGACAACTTTCGTCACACACCAAGGATTGTAGCAACTCGTGGGAAGTTCATGGAAATGGCTGAATGGCTCAGTGGCTTGGAAAAGAAAAAGACTGTTAGAGGGTAAACAAATGCATATTACTAAACAACTATTAGGACAGTTTAAGTACATAAATACCAAGATAAGCCTAATTTTAGAAGTTTACACATACCAGATACATGGTACAGAAAAAGCACAACATGAAAGCTGTCCACTTTGAGTTTCAAGTGGTTTCTGTGCTGGTATACTTCTATTCTGTAACTCTCCCTAGCAGGCATAGCAATTCTTAAGCGGCTGGCTTCAAGTTATCTACATTCAAACTATTATCACTACAAGGGACGTAAATAACAGCAGCCAGAAATCAGGGTCAAGCAGTTAAAAATCGCTCTGAATGATGTTTGCAAACACCGTAAGATTGTACAAGGGATGGGGTGGTTTGTTATGCGACGTCTCTGTCTATAGTCCAGTGAAAGTTCAATTATGTTTCCTTCCATCCTCGTTTTAATGCTTAGACATTTCTATGCCTGCTCATTAGCATAGCATCCGGAACACAGGGTAAATTTTGAGACCGACTTTGGTTTCTTTTTGATCTTTTATTTTATTGTTTTTTAGATTTCCATTACATTAATATAAAATGTGTCTTTTATTGCACACAAATAATTTATGTATAATTACATTAAAAAACCTTATGTTACATTCACATAACTTTCTCTACCTACATATACTGTTTACTTTTATATAGCGTTTTACTTTCTCTACTACGTTTAGTAAAGTAGACGAAACATTGTTTCCCACCCAAAATTTCGGTGCCGAGATTTCAACGGAAATATGTTTTGATCCCCCTAAATAAATATAAGCATTTTCAGAAAAAGATCCGTCTAGGTCTGTGTTCTGTCTGTCTGTCAGTCTGTGGACTGCATAACTCAAAAACGAAAAGTCGGTTAAAAACCAAAGTCGGTATTTAAGTTTAATGACTTTCAATGATACGACACGAACATTTTAAATACAATTTCTCCACCCTAAACTACCCTTTACGTGGAAAATTTTTCGAAATTTTTTTATTTTCTTGAAAATGGCTCTAGCGATTTTGATTAAAGGTCATATGTTTGAGATATTTTATCACAAATGAAATGTATACCTATCTTGAATTTTCTGGCTATAACCCATGAAGTCCTATTTACTCTGGATGACTTTTGCATAACTGGTAAACCGTAAGAGATAGACCAAATCTTACTATACAAAAAATGTACATGTTGTTAAAACAATTTATGTCTGTGTACATTTTTTGTAGAGTGAACCATTTTGGAGATATTCCTTGTTATTTGTGTAAGTTTTGGAGAACCTATACTTCTGTCAAATAGAACATCGCTATTCACTTTTTTATGTTAACCGTGCAAAGAGAACGGAATTTTAAATCTTTAAAACATTTGACTATCGCTCAAAGATAATTTCTGCAAATGTTTATCTCAATTAACATGAAGATGATAGAAGAATAAGGGTTAGTAAAAATGGTTAGTACAAGAGTAGAGAAAGTCGTGTGAGTGCAACACATCAGAATTTTTTTTCTATCTATTTCAGGCTAATTAAGATAAACTTTTGCATTAGGTTGAAGTAAGAGAAAACTGAATTATTACTCCGCACAGTGGTTGTGGTGTAATTAATGTACCTATATAAAAGAAAGGAAACGAAGCAAGTGTGGATTGTAACAGTGCGATGTCGGCAGGACCAATTCTGTGAAAGGTGTGCCCCCCCCCCCCCTCCTCCCCAAGCATGAGACAGCACGTTTCTGTAATACTGTTTAATAAGTCAATGTGAACAATAGTGAAATACCCTTGGCATGCAGCAAGTAATAAACTCTTTAAGAACTAACATTGAATAATCTTCAATATGTGATCCTGTATTCCATGAAATTGCCACGTGGCTACGCTGAGTTGTGTCCCCCTGCTTTATCAAAGCAATAAAACACAGAATTTTGGCAACTTGATACCCACTGGTCCGTACACAAAATAAAGTGTCCCCCAAATATGAGCTATACCCAAAATCCCAACATTGAAAATGCGCAGGCCAGGTAACTTACGAGGATAAGAAAAATCAAACTCAGGCCCGAACATACAACTCATGGAACTATACTCCATCCAGCCTTAGATCCCTCCGAGTTAACCTGGTGTTTGTATCAGCTGCGACAAACACCACGTGGACGCATGCTCCGTGTTTATGTTGCAACAAAACGATATTTACTCTGGAGTTTTAGGAATAGCGCTGCTATCACGTTACATTCAAATAGTCTTTACATCTTGAAAACTCACAGATAATCGCCAATATTTAAGGTACTATATTTTGTGGTGTGATTTCGTTTCGGCGTATCGCGGGTGTTGTTGAGGGCTTGGGTATATAAGATTGGAGCTGGGCAGATGTCAGGCTAACACTTCCGAAGCCAGAACCTGGCACCGGTCTTGCAGTTGTCCTTACCGCAGTGCTACCAGCTACTCGGTAAGAGAGTACAGCTAGCGGGAGCTTATGAATTAACGGAAATGAGAGAAGTCTCAAAAGTAATAAAAATCTGTGGTCAGTACCATACAACTCAGATGTTTAAAAACTGAGTCTTTAGATGCAGTGCTAGAAATTCCATACCCTTCCCACATTATCATGAGAAACAACTGAGTAGCAATGGGAAATGTCTTAAGCATGTGGTATTTTAATCAAAATCATTAAGTCATTTTTGAAAGATTGAAAATTTCAAAACATCCTCCATGTAAAGGGCAGATTGGAGCGGGAGGGATTTTCTCGAAAATCATGTTGCATCTTTGGAAGATGGTGGACCTAAATATCGACTGATATTCATCGGATATTTTGTTTTTCAGCTATGCTGTTCGAAGACACACACATGCAAACCCTTTTTTAACAGCCTTTCTTATTTAGGTGGCTTTAAAACGTACACTTCTGGTGAAATCTCAATATCCAACTTTTGGCTGGTATGCAATACCTTCTCTGCTTGCTGTGGCTGTGATAGAGGGAATGAACGAGAGACTTCACTCTTGCTGCAGAAAGCTGGCCCTCCTGGACTGACATTTCCTTATGTGTACACTACACTTCTGCTATAGCAATGCAGCAAAATAATATAAACATACACTGCTTCACTCACTTTCTTTCCACAACACACTTTTAACACCTCTTAGATATACACTTTGCTATTATACTGAGAATGCTCCCATGCATGGTCCATTTACTAAACTCATTATGTTTGGCACCAATCTTTAACTATGATCAATCATCTTCTATATCCCACTAATATAATAATGTTTCCCTTGGATGCACGAGAATTGCGTATAAATACTGCATGCACCGGTGAATTTAATACAGACAACATAACTGTTGACTGTATTCTGTTTTCAAAGAATCCATCAGCACCAAATCATGCTAAATCCTTAAGAAGCAGTGTTGCCAATAGAGGATCAAGAAAAATAACCAGACAAAAATAAGAAATCCGCTGTCTTTGTTGTCGATGTTAAAAATACTCCTCTCCAACTAAATGCAGTTTATCAAACAACTAAATCCCTATACTAGCAATGTTAAATTTATAAATTTTGCCAACTAAACATCTTCCCAAAAAAAACAGTTTTAGTTTAAAAACAACTAAATTGGCAACACTATTAAGAAGATAAAAAACGGCCTAAAATTCCAAAGTACTTAAAGTACAGATGTTTAGATGTTAGAAATGAATTACCATTGTCCATTGTTGCTGCAGTGAAGAGCAGGGATTTTCATGCAAAAGGTATGAAGTGCACTGAACTGAAGGTTGCATTCGAAATGCAGAACCAGGCTTGACCATAGTTTGTCTCCAATCTCTCTCAGCAATAAGTGTAACGTGTTACTGAATATATCCACCAGTTGGAGAGCCTAATATATGTGTCAGGAGAAAATATCTTAAATCTTTATTAATTATTATTAGTACGTTCCCTTGGGAAATTGAAATAGATTTGAGTCCAATCATACGATCCGTGTTTCCATGTTGAATTCAATGCGGGATGAGATCGATTTGGATACGCAAGGCTCAAGCATAAATAATTCAGCTTTTATGTTGGTCACAGGTTTATGTTGGCAAACCTGTAAAAATATTTTAAGCGGGTTTTGAGGTTAGTGAATGTATTTAGAAGAATATATTTGAGATTGTAGAAACAATAAAACTGACTTTGTTATGTTTTATTACACCACTGTTGCTAAGAAAACAAAATGACGAGCGTGCAGCATGTTACGAGTACAAAGTTAGCATCTTTGACGGATTCAAATCGATTTGAATCCCGTAGGTGTTTTCATGCAACAAACTTTCAATCTGATCCCACTTCTAGGAGGATCGGATCTAAGGATTCAGTTTGATCTGAATCCGCGTTTCCATGCAGTATTCAACGCAGAATGAGAACTCAAATCGATTTGAATTCCCCATGGAAAATGTATATAAACAGGGAAACTTTTTAACATAATGAAATTATGGGCAAGCTGGTGAGACTTTGTTTTACTTCTAAGCTTTCACTCAGAATATTGTCTCCATTTCCATGAATGGGCGTACAATGATGTCTTGGAAACATGTTCTGAGTGAAAACTCAGTAATTGAAACTAAATGTCACCAATCCACTCTGAAGCTGAAACACGCGCCCGACAATTGAAACCCGCGCACGTAATAATTTATATAGCGTTGAAAACAGAATATAGGCTTTACCGTCCAACTTGACTAGTCATTCACAGGTGGAGGGAGCATACAGGGATGACTCAGGCAGGTAACGGTGCAACAGGAAGGGCAAACACCCCTGGAACAATAGGGCTGAAAAACCCAAGACAGCAACGCTGAAGTATACGTGCTTAATTGCAAGGTGAATTTGGCCAAGCGGAAGGACCGTAGTAAAGTATGAAGTTTTCGAGAGACTTAGAGGCACTTGCCTGGTCTTTATGGTGGGAGATAGACGTGTGAGTCGAAAGTTTCGAGATAGTGTGTGGGGCGCGAATAAACTCAAGTTGACCTCAAGTACACCAGAAACCGCAGTATCCTAAATACACCGCACCAACTCACAATTTCGTTAGATCAACACAAAATCGTTTCTTACACTGCACTACTGGTGATACGAATCACTAAGGGTTTCAACAACTAAGTAAATTATAAAACTAAAAAGAAAGACTAATTTCAGGTGAACAGGTATGTGTGTATGGAAGAAGGCTGTCATCTTAGATAGTCTCATATATCTGAGCTCACTTTATTTGGGCCTTTATTTTCTAAGCTTTACTAAACAAGATATTTCAGTTAAGTAAATGATTAATGAAAGAAAAGTAAGTATCAGTATGATTATGATTGGAAACTGACAGATAATTAGATGAGCTGCATGGCAGAAAGGGCACCTTTAACTTAAGAATTCAAGGTAACTAACATTGGTAATGGTGCGACAAAATTCATAATAAAGCAATCCACAACTCCTGAGAAAGAAAATATATTATACATACTTGTAAGACAAGTCTGCTGTAAATAAAATTATTTATTTCCATTTCTTTCATTTTATAAATTAGATTCAACATCCCATCTTGGGATAATTAACAAAATGAATGTCTATGCCTGAAATATAACCTATAATTCCTATCCTACATTTTCTGAATGACAGGAAAGGTTTTTAAATATACCTATAATGTTCTATGATAAGTGAGTACATTTTAAATATATGAACGCCTAAACTGATATTACATTAATTCTTGGAGATAAAAGAAGCTAATTATCCTGGTTGACAACAGCAGAATCCTGATAACTCGACTCTCGATAACTCGACGACCGTTTTACTTTCTCTAGTAGTAAGTAGGAGTACTCTACCCAAAAATCGTTGTCAAGATTTCACCGGAAATATATGTTTTGAGGCCCCCTGAGTAAAAAAATCATTTTTAGAAAAATGTCCACGTGTGTTTCTGTCTGTCAGTATGTAGACAGCATAACTCAAAAACGAAAAGTCGGTTAAAATCAAATTTGGTGTTTAAGTTTAATGTCTTTTAAGGATGCGACACGAAGATTTTAAAGAAAATTACTTATCCTTTACATGGAACATTTTTCGAAAATTTTGATTCTGTTGAAAATGGCTATAACGATTTTGATTAAAGTGCCATACGTTTGAGATATTTTCATGACAAATGAAATGTGTATCTTGAATTTTCTGGCTATAGTCCATGAAGTCCTATTTACTCAGTATGACTTTTGTATAACTGGTAAACCGTAAGAGGTAAACCAAATCTTACTATCCAAAAATGTAGATCTTGCTAAAACACAATTTGTGTCTATTTTTTTAGAGTGAACTATTTCGGTGATATTCCCCGTTATTTATGTAAGTTTTGGAGAACTTATATTTCTGTCAAATGGAACATCGCTATTCATTTTTTATATGTTAACCGTGCAAAGAGAACGGAATTTGAAAGCTTTAAAAGATTTGACTATCGCTCAAAACCTACTGTATTCCCATATTTCCGTTGCACATGCAAGAAAACGAGCAAAAGATTATTTCTGCAAATAATTATCTCAACTATACGAAGAAGACACAGGAATAAGAGTTTGTAAGAATGGTTAGTACAGGAGTAGAGGAAGTCATGTGACTGTAACATATCAGATTTTTTACCTTTGTTCGCTGTAACTATACAAATGCTATGTCTATCCAGCAAATTTTGTGTTTTTTCAATTATACTACGTTCATAGCACTCACATAATCCTGTGAGCTCCAACTGCTTAGACTCCTTGCCTGCTGTCACATAGCACAGTTGCAGAAAATAGTCCCTTCGTACAATGAACACAACCCTCCTTTTCTTGTTAAAGAATAGCTGTATTACCATCTAGTGTCATGCATTTTTCTTTAAACAAATCCTTAAATGTAACACATTATGAGATACATTCAAGTTATAACACCTTTGATTTCTTTTTTCTCACTAACCAATCACACGAAAACTATGAAACTTGTATCACTTCTCGATGTAATCTCCCTGCAGCAGTACATATGTTTCACAACGTCGACGCAATGATTCCATGGCCACTACGAACGCTGCATTAGAAATCTGTTTTGAACACTTTAGTGGTGGTGAAACTGTATTTCCGTTGAGCAAAGGGGCACTTCGTTTCAGGATTGAGAACGGCATCCATGTCTCGTCCATTGCCACAAACGAACGCATATTATATACATTCATGACACATGTCCTACTCAACTGGCGTCGAATTTTATTCTGTCACACACCACGCAAACAGTGAAATAATGAAAGCGTCATTTTAAGTATCAAAAACAGTCCTCACTCTCCTCTCTGCCGCTAGGGATTTATTTTCTAAAATATACATTAGTTGTCACGAGCTCTAGCTCGTTCTATCAGTTCAACAGCCACATGTCACATTATTTCATTGTGATACAGTAAACTTAAAACGGATAACACATTTGGTTGCAATAAATCGAAATGCACACATTTAAATTTGTACATATTGTAACGCCGGCTGACGGCAGCGGTAACAGCAAAGGCGCGGGGCCGGGCTGCCTTGCAGCACTGGTAGTGCGTGCAACAAAGACGCTCAAGGCCAGGCTACCTCGCGCAACTGTTGTGAACCCGTTACAACAATTAGAGCGGCAAAACCAAAAGAGATTTTCCAGATTATTCAAGAAGTGTCCGACAGCCGGCTTTTTTGTAGAAGTTCGAGAAAGGAGCGTTTTACATCATCCCCGCTATATAAGGAGGCGGGGCAGCGGGAGTGAGTTGAGTTCAGCTTTTAGTTTTGGTGTGTGTATATGTTTGTTTGTTTGTGTGTGTGTGTTTGTGTGTCAACTGCGTGTGTACGTGAGAGAACCGGCGCGTCGTGGAGGAAGATAAAGAAGCAGTGAGTTGAGTCAGCTGTTTGAGAGACAGAATGTGAAGAAAGACAGAAAGGAGTGAGTCAAGGTTACTAGATGAAAACAGTTGTGGGTTGTAATATCACGAAGGACTGAAGACTGTTAACATCAGCAGAAGAAAACTATTGTGCAAAGTTTTGAAAGAGAATAAAGTGGGTAAAAATAACTAGACTGTATTTAACGTTTTATCAAAATATACACGACTAATAAATGTAATGCGCATTAAACACCGAGATTCCATTCACTGCAAGAAATATTCAATCTGATAGGAACCATACATTTTAAGTTTGACTAAACTTCAAGTAAAGTATTTCGTTCTGAAATTGTTGGCATTGCCAGAATATATTATTTGCCACTATAGCCTGTCTCACCCTTAGATGACAGCACATGTTAAATGGGCGCAACGTTGCAACATATACTATATGTGTGCATCACTGAGTTGCTACGACTTGTGATTGACACAAGTGAAACTGAAGATAGCACTATATTGCTTATTCTTCTCCCTCTGACGTTTTACACCCTGCTTCAAATGGGGGACAATAAATTTTTCCTGGGACAATAAATAATATTACACTAAGTAGCATTTGCAATACATTAACAGTATTAACGCATTAAACAAAGTAATTATGACCATAGTTTCAATAAGTAAACCTGTTAAACCTCTGTACATTATACTAACACATCAAACAGAGCAATAATGATCATAGTTTTAATAAGTAAATCTGTTAAATATATAATATATTTATATTATATTAATGCATCAGAGCAATTATGATCATACTTTCACTAATTAAACCTGTTAAATCTGTTCGATCTGTTACTGCTGCTCTTTATATGTCTTCTGTGTCTCATATGGTGCATTGTAGTAGAATAGATGAATACCTTTTGTTTGCCTTACACAATAAAAGAAAGAGGTTACAGGTTTCTGGTTTATTTTAAAAACTGTTTCTAATCCTCCACAACATTTGCTCTCACTTGGTCCCCAATGTAAACTCAATAACGAAAACGTTTCCCGCTGTATAACTTTTGTAGTGCACAGATATAAAATTTTCCGAAAACATTTAATTTAAAAAGTTGTAACACTTAAATAAGTAAACATAGGGAGTTTAAAGTAGGCAGGTAGCAGCACTTTTCTCTTACTCTAGGTAAGAAAAAACTATAGACGTATTCTAGTAGTTAGTTTGTTAATTAGTGGTTGACTAGTATAGAAACAACAAATATCGCAATTTTACTGAAAAAAAAAATGTTTTCTGTGGAAATATGGGGCTATAGAAATGTATAATGACTCTAAAAAGTATATAACCTGATAGAGAAAACAATTCTGCATAGGATAATATGTTCAAACCTGAAATTTATAACAACTGAATATTTACACGATGCTATTAGGAATCTGGCAACAGTGCGAGAGTAGAAAAGGATGAAGCTAATGGCAACTTGTATGTACTAGATAGAGACAGATATATCCCATTTAACTCCATACTGTCATCTAAGGGTGAGACAGACTTTAGAATTCTGTGTGCCGTACAGTGTTGCCATCTTTGTCTCACATTGACAACTGCCCGTGCATTTTAAAATGAACCACATGTTTCTATCTTCCTCCAGTCCTGAGAAAAAAATCAGAAGTGCTATGACTTGACCTCGCAATAAAGGGACATTGCTCTATCAGTTTTGGTGCTTGTTAGAAATTGCTCTCTTTTGGCTTAAAGATTAACATATTGATTACATCTGTATTACTCTTTTAAGCTGTCTAATATGTACAAGCTGAAGCAAAATTGTTGATCAGCAATATCTAATGTGACGTCATTTACAGCATCACCAACCTGGATTAAAAGGTAAAGTTATTAAACACTTAAGAATTTTGCAGATCAAGAGAAATGAAAATGACGTCCAGTTAAATTAAAATAGCATTGTAAAATCCAACTCTGTATTATTTTTTTAAAAAAGCACTCTGTTTAACAAATTCAGGTTTACAAAGTAAATGGGAAAGCTTGTGCTATATGGACCTCATAAAAGGCATCTTAGAATAAAAGGAGAAGAATAACTTCAAGTGTGATACTCTTATAGTGTATAGAAGCAGAATAATCAAACTCCAAGTCATATATAGCAAAACCTGTCCAAATCAGATATTGTAAAATCAAAATCCTATCTATTCTGGAAAGATTTCATGGTAGATCGAAATAATATACTATGTGTAAGTTTTCCTGAATGACATAAACTGCTCAACATGGAAACAGAAATATAGAGTGCTAAAATGGGTTTGTTTTTGGATATGCTGTGCTTCCAAGAAACTTCAAATGTTTTATTTTATGACATGCTGTACTTATGAAGAAGTGTAAATGTAAATCATTAAGGTAAATTAGATTTCTTTGTAAATGTACACACCTCAGCAGAGATTGCATCAATGGAAACAGTTACAGTTGCAAAAGTGTGTTTTTTTTCCATGTTGTGTTTTTTGGAATAGTGCATTGTGAGAAAAGCTGTGCACATTGTGATAATGCATACTGTATACAAATGCGCCGTTTTTGTTAATGCATAAAGAAAAACGAGAATTTACTAATTCTACAGCTCAAACGTGGCTAAATGCAAATCTATGAAGGTTTATAAAAGCAAGAATTAGTAATGAGTTTGTAGGTAACAATGGTGACAGCGAAAAGGAAAAAGAAAATTAAGAATATGAAGAAATCAGTAAAATGCTTTGGAAAATGTTTTTAGTGACCAAATAGTGTGCCTACTTCTAGTCCTGGAATTCAGATGCAGGTCTTTGAAAAAGAAGAGAGAAAAAAAAAAATAGATTGGTGGCTAGAAAGCTTAGGCATAAAATTGGCTGGAATTAAATATATAGGAACTCCTCCACTGTTTCTCAGCTGCAGAAAAAACAAAAACATAATTGGATGGATACAACTGAATGATGTGTTCAATGGGGATGAAGCTGACTTGTTTTTGAGAGCACTTTCTGAAATCTCACTGTCTCTTTAGAGGGAAAAATGTGTGGTAGGAAAATATATGTGTTTGCCAGTCATGTACTAACATTGTTGTACTAACATTATTGTTATTGGAATAGTGTTACCAATATTACTGTAACATCATCACTCAATAGCAGTATTCGATAAATATTTACTAAAATAATTATTGTTGTACTATTTTTTATTCTTTAAATTCTGAATCAATATTATGAGAGAAAATATTTTTAAATAAATCTTTGTTAAAAACTGTTACCTGTAAGAAATGGGTCAAAGATCATCCTCAGTTTGGAAAACTGCTCAGTAGTCAACACACTTCATGGTGAGAGGTACAGTGTTCACCAAATTTCAGAAAAACTACAAATTTCACAGTCCTCTGTTAACTATGCAGTTCTCAGGTTCAAACATTTTGGTTCTAATGAGCACAGGAAGCAAAGTGGAAGACCAAGGTGTACTTCTCAAGCAAAAGACCAGCCAACAGTTTTGAGAAGTAAAAAGTAGATGGCTGACAACCCCAGAAATTCAGTCTCATTTTAATGCCAGTCATAGCCACAAAATCTCTGCCACTACGTTGAAGTAACAACTGATGTCAGCTAATTTATGGCGTAGGGTGGCAGTGAAGAAATCACTTCTTAGGCCCATTAATAAACAGAAAAAGTTGGCAAGGGAAAAAGAACAAAAAAAATTGGACAATTGAAGACTAAAATGGGTTCTTTGGATAGACAAATCCAAATTGAAGTTTTTTGGACAATGACACTTTGTGTATATTTGTCATTCTCCTGCTGACAAGATGCATCCTTACTGCATAATGCCAATGGTGACACATAGTGGGAATTCTGTAAGGTTCTGGGAATGATTTTTATTCAGGGGAGTTGGCAGGCTCTACAAAATTGAAGGAAAATTGGATAAACATGGCTACCATTCCATTTTGAGCAAATATGTTCTTTCATCAGGAATGCATCTAACTGGTCCAGAGTTTATCATGCAGCAGGACAATGATCCAAAATATGCTTCCACACTGTGTAAGAACTGCCTACAGAATAAGCAGGAGGAAGGAGTGTTGAAGGTAATGGAATAGCCACCACAACTGCCAGATCTGAATCCAATTGTGGGAGGAACTTAATGCAGAATTTTGAGAAGTTTGTCCTAAATATGTAAATAGGTTATGGAAATCTTTCACCTATCCTGGACTGACATGGAGAGCAATGTATGTGAAAAACTTGTTAGGAGAATGCCTAGAATTGTGAAGAAAGTAACTATAGTAAAGGGTATATTTTTTGACGAAAAAAGAGTTTAGGTCAGAAAGACATCTTTCATAGTAAAGTTAATTCAGGCCACTTTGTATTGCAATATAACATATGCTCCATCATGTAAAACAATATTAAAATTGTTTTGATTAATTCAGTTGATTGTTTTTATTCCTTCTTTTTTTAAAATAAGGTTAGTATCCAAGAACTTTTGACTGACAGTGTATATATTTGTATAACTTTTAGAACACAAAAGAATGGCTTAATGTGGTAACAATATTATAATGGTGGTGATGGTGATGGTGGCGGTGGTGGTGGTGGTGGCGGTGGTAATTGTAATTTATTGGGTGGTAAAATAGCATTATTTGAAAACATAAGCTACACAACCAGCCATATACATAAATCAACAAAACAATTATTTAAGAGGTGGAATCAGGACTGAAAAATTCAATGCCATGGCCAGATCTGCTATTGAGTGGCTTTTCTAAGCACTAAGCTACCATGGCGAACCTACCAGTATGGTATTAAATTTCTCAGTCGATTTGTGCTTTCCCGGTAGACCACAAGGGAATCTCACACCAGAGATACTGCCCCAAGGACAACTTACAAATTCTAAGTACTTTATGTCCCGGGTTTAAGTAACCTTTAGATAATAATTATAATGCCTACAAACTTACTGCTGGTAAGTTGGTAATTTGGCTTGTGTGTTATAAACACCAGCAGTAAGTTTGTTACTTAAACCTGGGACATAAAGTACTTAAATTGTAAGTCACCCTTGGAGTATTTATCTCGGATTTATATCTGAGATTTGTGGTTAACCGGGAAAAAGGACGAATCAGCTGGGGAATTTAATGTTGTACTGGCAAGTTGGCCATGGTAGCTTATGGTTAAAGCAGCCGCTCGATGTGGAAGATCCGTGGTTCAAACCCCAGCTATGGCATTGAATTTTTCAGTTTCTGATTCAACCTCTTAAATTTGTAACTAATTTCATAACTACAAAAATTCTTTTAACAAATTAAAATACCTACATCGTCGCTTTTCTTTCATCTCCTTGATAACTTTGAACTTATCATTGCCAAACTTATATTATAAAACAGAAAAATCTGATATGTTGCACTCACATGAGTTTCTCTACTCTTGTATTAAGCATTCTTACAAACTCTTATTCCTATATCTTCTTCGTGTTAGTTGAGATAAACATTAGCAGAAATCACGTTATTGTTTATCTTCCAGTAGGTACGAGGAGAATAAGGGAATACAATAGACTTTCAGCGATAGTAAAATCTTTTAAAATTTTCGAATTCCATTCTCTTTGCATGGTTAACATATAAGAAATATAACGATGTTCCATTTAACAAAAGTGTAAGTTCTCCAAAACTCTCACAAATAACAAGGAATATCTCTGAAATGGTTCACCCTACAAAAAAATATATATATATATTTAGATATAAATTGTGTGTTAGCAAGATCTGCATTTTTTGCACAGTAAGATTTGTTCTATATCTTACGGTTTACCAGTTATGCAAGTCATCCAGAGTAAATAGGATTACATGGGCTATAGCCAGAAAATTCGGTAAACATTTCATTTACCATAAAAATATCTCAAACATAGGCATTTTAATCAAAATCGTTAAGAGCTATTTTCAAGAAAATAAAAATTCTCGAAAAATTTTCCATGTGAAGGGTAGTTTAGGGTGGAGGAATTTTCTTCAAAATTTTCGTGTTGGCTCCTTGAAAGGCATTAAACTCAAATACCAACTTTGGTTTTTAGCCCACTTTTCATTTTTGAGTTACGCTGTCCACAGACTGACACACGCATGCTTATTTTTGGATTCAGGGGCCTCAAAACATTTATTTCCGGTGAAATCTCGACATCGAATTTTTGGGTGGAATACAATACCTACTACCTCTACTATACGCGGTAGAGAAAGTAAAAAGGTAATCAAACCTCATGCAGTAACCATCATCTCGTAAGCAATGATAGGGTTGCGGCAGGGGCACAGGGCAGGGGTTTCAACTGGGAGCCGAACACTGCCGTCTCGATCGAGGAGGTGCTGGTTGCGATCCGCCGGGCAGTGAACGGTGACGGCAAGAAATCGAACACCACCGAAGGTATGCGACCCCTCACGAAAAAAACGCAGGTGATGTGTGTTCCGGATTCAGATACGAGAGTTTAGATCCCGGTTATTTGTCAGATTCTGATAAACCGAGGTTTAGCAGTGCGAAATTGACATTCGTTACGAATAGTAGCTTTCCCTAAGTTTAATTCAGTTTACTGATTACGCAACAAATCGTGTGTTAGCGCATCCTTCTAGTAAATAAGCAACTGAATAATTGTACCTTCGTCGTAATGGTTAACAAAGTGGATTATCCACCTCGGTTATTGATCTAAGGAGAAGTATGAACTGTAAAAAAGGATTGGATAAGATATTTAGCAAAATGTAAGTTTACACACAAAGTAATAGTACTAAGAATCTTGAATGACCTTTTGAATGACAGGTACTGAGAGTTAAATATTTTATTTTAAATTAATTTTGAATTTTATGATAATCATTAATAATTATGCATATAACATGTTCAAATAACGTTTTCGACTGCATGCACCATATTGAGCTGTACTTGATGTTGATCCATAGATGCTAGCAGCTCTGTAATGGAAATTACATGTTCATTCACACTAGCTGTGTGACAAAAAGTTGTAAAGGGGTAGAGTGTGACTTAGACATTCAATGCCATAGCTGGGATTATGAATCACGGATCTTCTGGTCTCTGTCTGACTGCTCTAACCACTGAGCTACCATGGTCAGTGTGCCGACACATCATTAAATTCCCCAACTCTAGCATTTTCCCGTTGAACCACACAAGATCTTAAATACATAAGAGATAACATACCCTAATGGTGACTTACTATGCTGCGAATACTTAATTCCCAGGCTTCTAGTTAAACCAACTATAAGGTCAATCAGTGGAAAGTGCCAGAAGATCTGTGGTTCAAATTCTGGCTATGGCATTGAATTTTTCAGTCTCAGTCTACCCTTTTACAATCTTGTCCTACACATGACTAGCGTAGAAGAATAATTAATTTCCATTTATTGACCTTATAGTTGGTTAAACTATGGTGCCCGGGAGTTAAGTACTTACAGCATAAGTGGCCATTAGGATGTGTTAACTCGTATGTATTTGAGATCTCCTTGTGTAGTTCATTGGGAAAATGCGAATGAGTTGGAAAATTTAATGTCGTGTCGGCATTGTTGGTCATGGTAGTTCAGTGGTTAGAGCAGTCAGACAAAGACCGGAAGTTCCAAGTTCAAATCCTGGCTATGGTATTGAATTTTTCAGTCTCATTATTCCATTACAACCATGGCTAGAGTACCTGTGAGGAACAATGGCAGTAAATGCGCCGGTAGGGGTAATAGGGGAAGTGCTGCATTACAACTGTTTGCTTTCTCAGGAAGTATTTGTACACATTACACCACAGCTGTCTGGCTTGACTATGAATAATGCATCATATTTTTGCTTCTGCCATTGTTGAAACTCTTAACAAACTTAATATCACGCACTGAAGTGGACTTATTGCTCAGAATTATTTAATTTCACTGTTAAACTGTAGGCAAATATTCTCATACGTGCTCTGAAACAGACTACACCTGAATGGCTAGAAAGCATGTGACTGTGATGTTGTTGAATATTTGTCTTCTGCGCAACTGCCTTCATTCGTGAAGTTGGCTATAGTGTGGTAGAGCAATTAATTTCTATTGATTGACCTTATAGTTGGCTGAACCATGATGGCCCAGGACTTGAGTACTTACAGCACAGAAGTCACCATTAGGGTATGTAATCTCATAAATATTTGAGATCACCTTGTGTGGTTCACTGAGAAAATGCTAGTGACTTGGAGAATTTAATGTTGTGTCAGATGTTGGCCATGGTAGCTCAGTGGTTAGAGCAGCCAGACAGGGACTGGAAGATCCCGGCTATGGCATTGAGTTTTTCTGTCTCTCTCCCCTTTACAACTCTGTAATGATCGTAGAATATGTCATCAGGAGCAGTATATGGGTTCATATGTTACAGACAGGACTGTTGCTTGTCAAATAATTTGTGCGCAGAATAGGCTTCATGAGCTATTTGACATCTTTTTACTTTCTCAACTGCTTACCCAAAAATACAATACCTAGATTTCACAGAAATGCATGTTTTAATGCTCCCTGAATCCAAAAGGTCTTCACATGAATTCACATGATGTTTACTAGTCGCTCCAACATATTCTTATACATAGGCTTATTTTTATGTCTACTTATTAATAACGCTAAACTTTCAGTTCACATTTCATTGTGGGTATAAGAAAAATACAGTAGGTGAAAGCTATAGTCAGATTTTCACAATGCAATTATAATCCCATGCTCCTTACCTAACCACAAGAAGAAAAAGATTAGTGACTTACCATTTGAAAAAAGGTATAGGTAAGTATTTGAAAATTCAAACCAGTAACAGAGGATACCTTAAAATTAAATAATGCCTCAAAGTTTTATTTTATTAAATCGTGTGCCTTAATGAGAGATCTACAATTTTTATGCAATACAATTTTGTCTCTTATGATTTATGAATTATATAAGACATTCAGAATCAATGGCACTTCATAGGCTATTCTCAGGAATATTAAGATACACACCTTATTCGTCATACTTCTGCTTCTTTACAGATTACCTTCCCATTATGTAAGACTTATGTCCCCTAGAACTAATAAGCCAGTGCCTAGGGTCAAACGCCTGTCAGGGAGCAGAGGAGCCTATGGACCGGACAGAGTAAAGACCTGGAAACAGGTGGTCAGCCCATCACCAGGTATGATAGGAGGAAGAGGATGTTATGAAATACAGGCAAAATTGATGATGGAGTAGTTGGTGGAATAAGTGGCATGGGAAACCGAAAAACCTGGAGAAAACTTACCCATACACCACTTCGTCCACCACTAGCCCAAATGTGGGCTCCAAGGATCAAAACTCAGGCCAGCTAGATGGTAGGCGAATGGTCTGACCACTAGGCCATGATGCCGCCATTCTGCCCAGACTGATAGTTTTTAAGTTGCTTAAAAGCGACAGTTCCATGTCAATAGATTTACTGGCATGTAAAAGAACTCCTTCGGGACTAAATTCTGGCACACCGGCGATGCTGATATGATCCTGGCAATTGACAGAATCGTTAAACAACAAAATAATTTTTTTAAACACACTTTTTTTAAAAGTATTTTTATTCATGCAGTCTCAAAATGCGTATTTCTGGTGAACTTGGTATCAGATCATTTGGTGGAATGCAATTCTTTCTCTGCTTAATACAGACAAGCAGTAGAGAAAGTAATAAGTCATGATCAATAGAGAAATTTATGTCCACGTAACACATCAGATTTTTCTAATTGCACTCTATGTTCTGTACCTTAAAAATATTCAGAAAAGAGGAACTTCTTATCATGCAGCTTTAGAGCTACTGAAATTGCTAGGCAGTGCAGTGTACACATTGCTGATTGTCTTCTTTCTTCTTGACAAAAGTTGGATAAAGCATTTAGCACATTATCAATTGTACTGCATGCAGGAGCAACAGAATTTTCTTTTGGATTGTCACCAATACTTTCCTGTCTGACAGCTTCATGTTGTCTATAAGGAGGCTATGATTATGTTTATAACACATGCTAATCATTGTAATAATAATTGCAAAAGTCTAAGCACCATCCAACATATTACTGATTTCATGATTAAGATAGTGATAATAAGAATTTAACCAAAGGAGCTAAAACTTTGTGTTAGAATCTATTTTTTTATTAATATTTATGGGTTAAAACTTGCTATTATTTTATCCCATATAAGTTTTTTATTTTCTTATTATCTATTAACTATAGCAGCTACAAAACAGGAATGAACATGGGCTTAGCTAATACAGTGATGTTGCTCTCTCTGTGTTACCAGCTTTACATGCAAAGTGGTTTCAGTGGAACGAAGACAGTCAAATCTAACATGCTTGTCGCCTGCTCGCTGGGCAACTGGCAATGCCAAGAGAGCAACATCACTGTATTGGCTAGGCCCATGTTCATTCTAGTTTTGTAGCTACTATAACGCATTTGTGCACATGTTAATTCCATTGATATAGTTTCTCTTGCTATATTATACCTCAATCATATCCAACTGTGCACTTAGGAGTGGATTTCTTCTTTCCAAAATTTCCTTTCCCAATTAATATTTAAGTCATGTGTAATCAGTTCCACCACCTGTGCAGTAAATGAAACTAAAAAGAAAAATTGATGTATTATACTCACATGCCTTTCTTTACTCACTCGTCTACAAACTATTCCTACAAAGTTACCTTCCTATATACTTTTTATTAATACATATAACCTTCATTACTCATTTAAAAATGTCATTGTAGCTATAAGAATACAGTAAACTAAAATGACGGTGAAACCTCTTCAGAATTGGTCACTATGTGAGGGCTTTGAAATTCTGTTCTATTTGCATGAACAAAAAAGTGAAAGAAAGAAAAAAGAATATTGATTAGTAGTTAAGAAAAGTATAACGTATTTGAAAGTTTATGCCAATAACAAAAAATATCTTGGGGTTTGATTAATGGCACAAAAAGTTTTATTTGACACATTGTGTGCTTAAACAAGATATACAGTTTTGTATAGTAATATGTATATCTCTTATACTATTTTTGAGAAAATGAAACATTTATCATAAAGAGTGCTTTTAGGTGGGGGAATTTTCTCCAAAATCTTTGCCATTTGTTTGGAAGGTCCTAAACTTATATACCAAGTTGCATGTTTAACTTTACTGATATTTCGTTTTTGAGGTAGTCTTCATGCATATGGCTTTTCATATAAATGTTTTGTTTTTCTTTGTAGGGGACCTGAAAACATGCACTTCTGGTAAAATCTCAGTATCAGATTTTTTAATGGAATACAATATTTCCTCTACTTATTGTAAGTACACAGGATGGAACCATGCTTCATCCCTAAACACTGCTGCAACAGTGGAAAATGTTAACAAAATTCTGCCCCACTTTTCATTTAAATTTTGTGTTCACTAATGAATGGTGGTCTTAATTAATGCCACACATTTGGTAACAAAACCAGTAGCATTCACGCCTTCCAGTACTTTTACACTTGTGTGGGTTCTTCAGCTAAGGAACTGCAGATACATATGAATCTTAAATAAAAATTCTTTGCTCTCAAAGTTTATAGTATTATAAGAATATTACCACTCATAACACAATTTAGCAATAATCAACCTACTTTCTCCCAGGTCTCACATTCTGACTTTCACTGGAAAACTTAAGTTGAGAGGAAACGGTTATTTGCACAGACTCAACATGAAAGCAGGTGCACTCAGTAATACAGTGCAGAAATACTGTCTCTGTTGTGAATTATATGTTTGTGACCTATGATTATGCACTGATGTACATGACATTTGTTCTTTTCAAGGATGGGTACTTTATAGATGATTAATAACAACTATTTTAAACAGTAACAAGAGCTTTTTCTGTTCTCTTTGCAGCATGATACAACATCAGCCACCATCACTGCAGGACTTAGCACTCAGTGTACATGTTAAGGAAATAATTAGCATGATGCTAGCATTATTTGAAGAAACAAAGAGAGGTGCTTGGAGGAAGTGGACTGGACGAATCTTGGGTCATCCCACAGAGGAACAACAGTACAATGAGATGATACGTTTATTGAAAGAAGTATTCATTCCTCAAGTTCCATATATTTTTGCCAACAAGTTCTCGCAATTGCTTACCAGAGCCATACTTCCAAAGTTGGGGTTAAAAAGGAAGGTATTAGTGGAAAGCTTACTACATCCCAGTGCGACCAAACTGTCACTTGATTTTGTCTGTCCAGAGTCAGCCCAGCATGCTTTAACAAATGTGCTGCACAGATTAGAGAATGTTGAGGAACTTGACATTTATTGTCCATATGGTACATACTCAGATGTGAGGTTTCCCAGCTCATTACAGAGCTTGACTCTGTCTTACAGTGGTGATGATGACCTTCTACAGGCAGTAGCAGAAAGTTGTCCACGCCTAAAACGACTAAAGTTTGAAAGCCAAATGCTGATAACAGCAACAGGCATCTATTCCATTCATCGGTTACATTACCTGCAAATGTTAGATATTTCACAAGCTAAGGTGTCTGCACCCCATTTCCAGAGCCTCATGATGAACGTAGCAGGTCGACTAAAGGAGTTCTCATGTAGCCATGTAGCTGCAGCACAAATGTACGGTTTTCGTAAACTTGAGAAAATACACTTGAGATTTATCCAGTGCGATTGCCCACTTAACATTGGTGGTGATGTTTTAGAGTATCTTGACCTTAGTGACTCTGTGCTTTATAGTACCATTTTTCTGAAGAATATAGGTCACAGTTTATCTCACATTCGTTTTTGTTGGGTGAAGGAAGTTGATATATGGATATTATCCAGAACATGTCCAGTTCTACAAATTCTAGAGATGGAATACTGTGAACACAGAAATTATGATCACAGGAGGCCGCCTCCAAATTTTCAAGTTCTAAAAGAGTTGACTGTTATATGTGATCGTAACCTGTGTTCATGGTGCACTGCACAGGGATGTCTGAAGTTAGAGATTCTTTGCACTTTATCATCATGGGATACAAATGAAATCTGTATGAGAAAGGCTATTGATGAAAACCTTTGGCCAGAATTACGTCAGTTAGTTTCTGGTCAAGTTGAGTGCTACCAGCCCAGAGGATATGGATTTGTTTCAGAAGAAGCTGCGCGGACATTGCTATGCAATTGTCCAAATCTGGAAGTTCTGTGGGGCGTCAGAGGTTCTAATACAAGAGCTGCACTCAGAAAGGAATATCCTAAAGTCCAGATACATTTCTGGAGCATAGGACGTTAAAATCTACAGTGTTTCTTGAGGGACATATTTGTTGAAAGATATTACTGGTCCTAATACAAGCACTGCACTCAGAAAGGAATATCCTAATGTTCAGGTACATTTCTGGAGTACAGGATGTCAAAATCTGCAGTGTTCCTTGAGGGATAGATATCTATCGAAGGATATTACTCATTGTAATACAAGGGCTACACTCAAAAAGGAATATTCTAATGTTCAGAAACATTGCTGGAGCATAGGATGTTAAAATTTACAGTGTTCCTTGAGGACAAATATTTATTGAAAGATTATTGCTAATTCTCAGAACTAGCAACCTAAGAACAGTTTTACCTGTATGAGGAACTTATTGTCCAACAGCTAAAGGCTTACTTCAACTCAGTTGCATCTTAAGACACTTGTTTTCATTGGGTGGTCAGTATGTATTGAAGATTTGGCTATCATAGTCGTGGGTGCAAAAAATATATTTGTCAGTAAAAGGAGGAATGGTGAATCAATGTCATTAAATGCAATTATAAAAAACAAAAAACTGGTAATACTCTCATGCAGATCATTTTGCTGTATTGTTTCTTCCTCTGTGACAATCTTAAAATCAAACGTTTTTAAAACATAAACTTGAAATTTTTACCACATAATGAAAATGTAATGTAAAGGTGATACATATTTCAATGAGCTGTATGTTCCCATATCTGAGAATTGATAGTTATGTTCTTACTTTGGTTGTTTTCCTAAATTTAAATGCTTTGTCTATGAATACCTTTAATGTACCTTACCAGTCCTCAAAACAACATTATGAAAATACTTGCAAATTTTAAGGAATCATGATAAAGCTGTAAAGCTGGAAATGTTCCTGTTTAATTTTCAATTTAGGTGGATAATGAATACAAAATCTGTACAATGGGCTACCCTGGAGTCTAAAACAGCGCTTTTAAAATGTAAATTATTATGTGTGTTTTACATTTTCATGCAAGAATAACCAATTGTTCCAAAACTTATATAGAAAAAGTGTGGAAGGCTTTGTGTGGTCTTTTTTATTTTTTTAACACCTTAGAATAGCAATTGAGATGACATCTAAGTTGCCCAAAAAATGAGGGGGACAGAAAAGAATCTCCTGCAATGATTGGATCAGAGCTATATAAAAGTGGTTGTTAGTAAAGATTTGCTTCAACATGCAAACGGAGTATACAAAAACAATCATTCTGCTAAATATATTTCAGTCTACCAAGGAAGCTTTGCATAGTTAATAATTTATATTTTTCAACCACTGCAGCATTTTCACTTTTACTGATGAATGTGCTTTACCATCTGAACAGTGTAGATCATTCTTTGTGTTATCCAATTTTTCAGCTATTCTATTTGGCAGTTGTTCAATATAATGCCATTGCCCCTGGAAATTTAGCAAAATGTTCAAATTGAACTAAAATTTCCTAAACCCATTATCTATATTTAATAAGTGATGGACATTGCTCAAAACTATATGTTTTAATTTATACTTAATGTTCAAAAATTTAAAAATGAAAGGAATATTTGAACAATTGGAAACAAATATAACCTCATTAAACACATTGCGCAGTTCAAACACTTTGAGAAAGAAAGCATATACACTTTTAACACTTTACTGTCTAAGAGTGGGTTATGCTGGCAGTTATGTATATAACATTCATGACATACGACGGGTGGTGCTTGCAGTGAAGTATAAAAAATTTAAAAGGAAGGAGACAGCATATTGCTGCTCAATGTAGTATATGATGGACTGTATTGAAACAGTATACTGTTGCCGAGTATACTGTTCATGGTACAGAAAGCTAATTTAGCAAAATGCAAGAGTGTCCTGATTATTTAACAAGACCCTCATAACCTTGCCTTCTTTCCCTCTCTTTACCCCTCTCCAATGACTAAACAGTATTCATGCTACTTGCTGCAATGATAGAACATAATAAGGACATTAAGGAAAATGAAGTTATTAACAGTGAAGCAACCAGATTCTAAACTAAGAACAAATTAGAAACTAAAAACTTCACTTATCTTAGTAATGTTGCAAGTTATTTTTTCAAACAGTGACTCGAGTTGACTCCAACTCATTCTCAAACCTTTAGCTTTAAAGCTTTGAGAATGAGTTGGAGTCAACTCGAAACTCGAGTCAGTGTTTGAAAAAATAACTTGCAACATTACTAAGATAAGTGAAGTTTTTAGTTTCTAATTTGTTCTTACTTTAGAATAATGAGGACATGTTGGCATTAAAGGGAGGTTTTGATTATTTCTTCTGATGGCTCACTAAATCATTACTCATTAAGCCACAACTTTTGCTTGCTTCACACCATGCTGAACACATAATGGAAATGCTACATTTATTCAATGCCTATGGGAGAAAACAGGGCATACAGTGGAAAATCAGAGGATAAACAATGCTTTTGATTATTTCATAAAAGCACATTTTTATTGGTTATTGCCACAAAAGATACCTGTTGTTAAGTTTTAATGCCACCCAAGTATAGTTATTTTTGTAACTAGTGTATAATCTGTGACATGAGTATATGTTCAGCATGTGAGCAAAGTGAACATTCTGAGTGTCACAATGAAAAGGTTATACACATGTTACATACAACATGTTATGCAATTCTAGCATTAAAATATGTGAACTAATTAACAAGTTTGCTAAATGTAATGTATCAGAGATAAAACATGTACTATGTAGTATAGTTGCTAAACAGTCATTTTGTTTTATTCAACACTTACAGAGGAAAATGGAAGATTATGGAAAATGTAAGATTATGAAAAACTATTGAAAATATGGATTGTATTCCTCTTGACATTTTGAACAAAGCCAAGTGCTGAGAGTTTACCAATTTCAGAAAACTCAAAAACAGTTTACGAAAAAGGATATGAGAAGTTTTGTGAATGGAGAAATGAAGAATGTGTTAATTTGAAGTGTGACAGTTTCAGATTTTCTTACAGGTACACATTGGAGAAAATTATGTTGTGATGACATCATTATACTAAAATATCTACCACTTAAAACCTTAAAAGTGCTAGCGGATATGTTGAACTATGTGCTCAATCATGGAAAGTTTCCAAAGCGCTGGAAGGAAGCGAGGATCTTAATGTTTCCTAAGTAACATAAAGATCCTAGCATTCCTGTTAATCGCAGGCCAATTAGCCTTTTAAGTACATTGAGTTAACTGATAGAAAAGTTCACCCTTAAATGTTTGAATTCCTAATTAAAAATGTCATAACTGAGAAACAGTTTGGCTTCAGGGCCAATCACTCGACAACTCTACAGATTCTTAGACTCTCAGAAGGCATCACCAAAGAATGTAATACTGTAATAAAAGGACAGAAATGTGAAGTCTGTTTACTTTTCTAACACTTTACTTATCTTATTACAAATTCACAATTTTGTTCTCATTGCTAACACAGTTTATAAACTTCTCTACTGTTGCAATTTACAGTTCTTCCGATAATCTTTCTCAGACTTTCAATATCTTTCTCCAGTTTCACTGTCTCTTATATCTTTACTATTACGACATAATCACTCAGTGACATACAGGCTGGCTGATTCACTCTTGTAACTAAAACTAACTGTGCACAGTGATTTAAACAACTGTTGTTCACTAAACTTTAAAAACTGACACCAACTCAAAAAATTGCTCATTGTTTGTCCTATTTATACTGGAGCTGGTGTGAGTTCTTTCCACTGCACTTTTGCATGACTCAGCAAAGAAGTAGCCAGAAGTTGCTGGTGTTATCACTGTTTGATCACATACATACAGCTGCTAGTTGTCCTGTAGCCCCGGTCCTCCTCCATGCCTTGCCACCATTATTACGTTTGCAAACACACACAACTGCTCACACTGCACTCAATAAGGGGCTGAGCATCCCAGGGAACTTCACTCAGGCCCACATTATTCAATGTTTATATTGACGATCTTCCCCATTAGTCAGAGCAGATAAGTACATATATGCCACTTGCGTATCCGGATATGCAGCCAAAGCACGCATAAAGTGCCTCCAAACAATGCAAAATAGAACACGAATTATTACAAAATTACCGCCAGAAGCTCCCTCTTTACTCTTACGTGAGCTAAAAATGCTCACAATCGAGCAATTTATCAAACACCTAGCATTCAATCTTTACACCAAAAAGAATAAAAATCACACAACATTAGAATGCTAGGGGAGTACCAACTGCACATGAACACTTCCATCCTTTGTCAATGTTCAATCGTACTACTGCCATAGGCAAGCCATGCTTAAACATCCAAGAATACCTCAGTAATTTAATACATTAACATTACTGGTCACAGGATGCAGGGACACACAGACACACATTAAAATCCAGCAGCTCTCACAAGTCCTTGAGCTTCACAACCAAGGTGGTCACTGGGAGAAGAGGGCTCCCCACTAGTGGCACAGGCTTGCTCCTGCACTCAGGCAGATAGCCCGCCATGTGTGTACTATGTATGACCATGCTATGGGTAGGTACACGAGTAATTTATAAAGCCTTTGGCTGGTAAACTAATATATACTAATACACTACTATAAATATTAGATATAATAGATTAGATTGATAGACATATTAGATAAAATGTAGGTAAGCACCAAGGAAAAAACCACAAACAGAATACTCTGGAATACTCGGGGTACTCTCAGGATAGATGCATTAGTCATAATATAATAGATATAATATAGATAATAAGCACCAAAAAAATGTGATGTGTTGCACTCACACGACTTCCTCTACTCTTGTACTAACCATTCTTACAAACTCTTATTCTTATATCTTCTTCGCGTTACATGAGATAAACATTTGCAGAAATTATCTTATTGCTTATTGCTTTGTAAGTGCAAGGGAAATATTAGAATACAGTAGGCTTTGAGCGATAGTCAAATCTTTTAAAGCTTTGAGATCCCATTCTGCACTCTTAACATATAAAAAATGAACAACGATGTTCCATTTCACCAAAGTTTTGTTTTCTGAAACTGACACAAATAAGCAATATCTCCAAAATGGTTCAATCTACAAAAGAATTTATTTGGGCATAAATTGTGTGCTTTAGCAAGATCTGCATTTTTTTTGTATAGTAACATTTTGTCTATCTCTTACAATTTACAAGTTATTCAAAAGTCATCCAGACTAAACAGGACTACATAGGCATTTTAATTAAAATTGTTAGAGCCATTTTCAAGGAAATCAAAATTTTCTAAAACTTTTCCATGTAAACGGTAGTTTAGACTGAAGCAATTTTGTTCAAAATCTTTGTCGCATCCTTGAAGGGCATTAAACTTGAAATACCAACCTTGGTTTTTAACCAACTTTTCATTTTTGAGTTATGCTGTCCATAGACTGACACACACACACATGGACCTTTTTCTAAAAATGCTTTTTTTGGATTCAGGGAGTCTCAAAACATATATTTCCAGTGAAATCTCAACATTGAATTTTTGGGTGGAATACAATACCTCCTCTACTTACTAGTAGAAAAAGTAAAAAACTAAAAACACTTACTACTCTAAAACAAAATGCATGAAACCTTAGGGTGGATCATCATAGTAGAAAGCTAGGAACAAAGCCCAAGGGTGAATCAGCATTTTCACTCCAGTCACCTTTCACACTCATCTAGATTAACCACACTAAATAACGGGGCCATCTTACTGACCAATGACTAAACACCATCAGCTACCAAACATGTCACCATTCATTGCACCCAGGGAGCACTCAGGGCATATGTCATCTTTGTCCTCTGGTACTCAGTAAGTCGCTCGCTGTTACTGCCACTGGTAGGCAGCATTCATAGTTCACCAGAAATGCACAGGTGTGTAATGCGGTACTGCTTAAGTGAGGTATGGACCTCCAACTTCTAGTGGAGGTTTCTAGTGAGTAGTATCTCATTGGTTCAAATCCAGTGAGGGGAGTCTTAACACTCACAGGCTTGCCTGGGGTTAGGGCATAAGTAGCCTTTTTCCCACCACAGAAAAGACGTCATTGCTGCCTTGTTACCATGGTCAAGGCGCTGTAAAGAGTAGGTATGCACGTCAGCCATTTTGTTTCTAGTTCTGGAAATCTGCCCATTGTGCACTGTACGTTACCAATTGTGTTTCCTCGTGTTTTCTTTCAATAATGGGGTGTTGTTCTGTACCAAACTGTTCAAATAACAGTACTGCGGGATATTGACGATTCTGTTTCCCCTCTGACAAGTCTAGAAGAGCAATTTAGCTTCAAAACTGAAGACATGACAAATGGAATCCAACATCTACTTCAAATCTTTGCAAGGTAAGTGGTTTCAAATTTATCGCTGAATTGCAAATAGTTCTTCTATATATTGATAGAAAGCGAGTGATTGACTCATAAAGTAACACTCAAGTCTGTTTGTTACAAAAATAATTTAAATATTGAGTGTTTATTAAGTAAGGTTACAATGCAAAAATAAATTATTTTGTTGTTTAACGATGCTGTCAATTGTCAGGATCACATCAGTGTCCGGTGTGCCAGAATTTCATTCTGCAGGAGTTCTTTTACATGCCACTAAATCTGATGTGGAGCAGTTATTTTTAAGCACACTAAAGAACCTTCAGTCTGGGCTGATCCCACGACCTTGGGATCAGTAGGCCAGCATCTAACCAACTGAGCCACCCACATTGAGTTACAATGTAGCTGGTATTTGCAATCAACACAAATATCTCATTCAGTAGGGTCCTATGTTCAGTAATAAAAGGTGTCAGTGGTTCAAATCCTGATACCAAAGCTTTATATTTTTAGTTTTTAAAAGTATTTCTAAGATGTATGTTCATCAATAAATGCATTGTATAAACCTATATACATCAGTTTAGTCAATTTCTGTGTCTATGTTCAGTATTATAGCCTCCTACATACTTGCACCAGTTTCAACCAAATTGTCACATATTCTTAAGGACAAGAGTAAATAGTATATTGCATACTATTTTAAATTAATTTATATTTTTATTTTGATAATTCTCCTGGTCAGGTCGGTGAGACCCGTAAACCAACGACAGGTGTGGTCCTCCAGAAATTCTGGGGGTTGTGAGAGAGCGATGTGACCGCCAAAACATAAAAATATGGTGCTCTCTAAAAAGTGGTTACTATTACTGCTATTGCTCTCTTCAATATTTATTGGAGAGCAAGAGGGTTAATGACTTCATTGTCAGAAATCCAGCATTAGCTAACAACATATTGCATACTAAGAACTGTAAGTGATACTTATCAGGCCGAGAATGCATTTTGGGAATACGAGGCCCACAGAGCCTTTATTTCAATCAATAAATAATTCATGATTGTATATTTTGCTATGGATTCATTAGTAACTCATTTTTAGGTTACTACGCTGTTGGGTATTAATGACCAGTTTTAGCCTTGTTTCCATGAGAATTGATAAATGAATTGTAAATCTAGCTTACACTACCAAATATATGTTAACAATGATTAACTTATAGGAACTACAACAGGAATTGCAACATCACTTCCAAGCCTGCTCATATTTGGTCTGGTATTTGTATTTATTCCTGCAACCTTGAGCATGGAGCAAAATACTAGAGTCACTTCAGATAGTCTTTCTATTATTCAGCAGTCACATCTGAAAACATCTATGCCCATTATATGCAATGAAACTCTTAAGGTCTTACAAAGAAATGTTTTATTCATAATCTGCCAAAAGTTAATTATAGTAATGTTTTCATTTGGGCTACTGATTCAGTATCTAATACATGGATAACACTATAATGCAACAAGAATAATAGTGGACAAAAGGGGTGACATGAAGATAGGTAAATTCATTTTTACTCAATGCTGCCATCACAGTTTCAATGTTGTTTCTATGATATGCTGCCCTACTATACATAAAAAGGGTAACTATAAGTTTTATGGAAAATGATATGTAATGAATTTTCTTCCAGATACTGCTGTACTAAATGTATCTACATGATATGTGCATTAGAAAATCACAATACTGTAACAAAATGGCAAAATCCAAGTCCCATTACTTGTACAACTCGCGAAGGCTCTGAAGTGCACTAAGGGAATAACTCAACATCAGGTAACCGCCTAATTTGCAACTGCGCACATATAAAACAGCTTGGTAAATTGCACAGAGCTCTGCAGTAAAAATGGAAGTGCTATTAGGAAAACCGAATGTATATGGTTCGCTTCCATAAACATATGCACATCCAATACCACTGGTGCTCTTGGATCCATCGGTGTAACTATATCATCGGTCAGTGTAGCCTGACAAAAATTCTAAAAAAAAACATGTGCGAATACTACTAATAGGCACCGTGGACTTACGGTGTACGGTCATCCCAAAATCTATAAGGGGCATGCCAGGCAGCAAGGGGGGCTTAGCACCAAGTGTGTTTTTCCTATATCGTTCTCTTAGCATGGTGGTGAAAAAAGAAGCGCACGTTGGGTGCTTAGGCATACATCTAAGTGCACAACCATAATTTGCCAAGAGAATCCCATGCCGATATTGCAGAGGAGGTTCTGCGGACTCGGCGTAAAGGCTCACGACGGGACTTGTTGGAAAAGCTCCTATTGCCATACGGATACCCCTATTATGGACCATGTCTAATCTTCTCAGCACAGATGGTCATGCTGACGAATAAACAATACACCCATAGTCTAGTTTGGATCGGACCAGTGAAATTCGCAACAAAATTGTCCGATCCGTTCCCCACGATTTGCCATTTAATACTCGCATGATATTCAAGGAATGGTGATATTGTGCTCTTAGCTGTGCTATATGCGATGACCAACTAAGCTTCCTTTCCAAGATCAACCCCAGAAAACGCGTCTCATCTGCGAAGGGAAGTAAATTTGGACCGAACGGAGCAAAGGTGGTAATCGTCTTCTACGGCGCCAGAAATTAACGCAGATTGACTTCTCAGTGGAGAAACGGAAGCCGTTTTTTTGAGCTTCATTCTCGTAGGTTGTCCAAACACTGCTGCAGGCGCCGTGCGCTGAGAAGTACAATAGAGGGCGAAGTCGTCCACGAATAGGCATGACGAAAGTTCACGTGGAACACATTTCCATATGGAGTTAATTGCTAAAGCAAAAAGCGTAACACTTAGTACCGAACCCTGAGATACTCCCTCCTCCTGAACAAAAGAATTAGAAAACACCGAGCCGGTACTCGGAAAAAGCGGTCTTTCATAAACTCCTGAATGAA
This sequence comes from Tenodera sinensis, assembly GCA_030765045.1. NCBI lineage: Eukaryota > Metazoa > Arthropoda > Insecta > Mantodea > Mantidae > Tenodera > Tenodera sinensis. The sequence goes on along the minus strand of CM060971.1, from coordinate 103,660,131 downwards.
CGGTAGGCGTCCACGTATGTTCCAGGTATACAGGGAACGTGGAATCCCTGCTCGCCAACACGTATCATAAGCCTTCTCGAGATCGAAAACTATGCCAACGGTTTGGCAGTTCTTCATAAATCCGTCCATTACTTGTGTCGATATTAACACAAGATGGTCTACAGTTGAACGGCGTCGTCGAAGACCACCCCGGATGTTTGTCAGTGGGTTACGACTTTCTAACCACCATACCAATCATCCATTGATCATGCGTTCCATCACCTTGCAAATGCAAACTGGTGAGGGAAACAGGACGGTAGCTGGAGGGAAGATGACGGTCCTTTCCAGCCTTCAAAACGGGAATAACGTCCTCCCACCGATTTTCGGGAACTATATTGTCAACCCAAACACGATTATATACCTCGAGCAGGAATGCCTTACCTTCAGGAGAGAGCTGTTGTAACATTTGTAGATGAATACTGTTTTTTTTTAATTAACGTCCTCCAACGTAATGTCATATCGGACGGTGAATGAATCGGGTGAAATGATGCTCAAATGAGCCCGAGGTCCATGGAGCTTTAAGTTACCCGACATTTGTCTTCTCAGGATAAGGGAAAACCTCGGAAAAAAACTTTACCCTAAGCGAGATTCGAACTCGCGACCTCTTGAATGTGAGATGAATACCCTCTGGTCCTGGTGCTGATAATTGCGAAGCTGAAAGAGAATGTTCTACCTCCGCCATGGTGAGAAGACGGTTGTAATCTTCTATGTTTTTTAGCGAAACGTGAAGCCTTGAGATTCCACCTGGGTTTTAATTGAAAGGAACTCTAAAAATGGAACTTGCATAATAAAAATAAAAAGGCTCAAGTTGCAAGGCCTAAACACAGGTTCATGTACCAACAAAAGTCCTGAAAATGAAGTTATATTATTTTTACTTAGGAAAAGTCATAATATTGCCATGTAGTAAAATGTTTAAATTGGCAATATTTTGTTGACATTTGATTAAATACAAAGAAAGTTTTGTTCCTGTAGGTGCACAGCAGGATCCTACAACTTTCCACAGTATGTAACATGAAGCAATTAGAGGTAGGCAAAAAGAAGATGCTAAGCGTCATCTATAGATTTCTTCTTATTCAGTGTGATGGCAAGGTTATTCTTTATGTAAACAACTACATGTTACACAAAAACAAGGTCCTCTTTTACATTTTTAGTTTATGCTATAAACGGTTCCATGTGTCTGCAGATAATTGAAGTAAACTACTTTATAACACGCCTTTATTAGTGCAGATTTATTCCAATATGACAGAAAAATTACTTTCGACAATGAAAAAAGCCTGTGATTTTACAGATTAAAAAACTGCTGTACAAAATGCAAATTCAAGAAAGGTGAATGCTGTTTAAATGCAAATGAAAGATTTTTGTTGTGGAAATATCATTTGCCTCTGCATAAAATTGACAGGAATTAACTCTGAAAGACCATATGTACATGATGTGGTTCAAGTTCAACACAAAAAAGGATCTATGTCATTGTTATGCAGGAAGGAAATCAATGGGCAATAATCTAAATATATATAAAAGCCAAGTGTATTTTTTCTAAGTTCCTTATGTGTTTCCATACCATTGCACCAATTCTGACAAAACTTGGCACAGACAACCTTTGATGCCAGATAAAAATTATGTCCATCCCAGAATTTGAAATTCCACTGCATTTCACACAGTCAACTCTTTAAATTTATGTAATGTGAGACTAGATAATCTTCATCAACAATAATTGCAGTAGCTCATTGCCATTAGAATAAGCAGCTACCTTTTCATGGCCTCATAAAATAATATATAAAATATTCATTGTTCTGACATTGATCATGGGGTAATAACACAATTAAATTTGGTGTTTCTTTTGTTATGACTTTCTTGTGTGTATGTTTTAGTAGTTTTGGGTATGCTAGTTACTAAGAACAAACAAGATTGTGCTGATATCATTTAAACATTATTTCTTTGCAATATTTTCTCTATAAATAGTGATGAGGTACCCTGAATATGAAAACTTGGAAGCCACTCAGCTGCATTAATGAGAAATCATAATTACAAACTCTATCTAGTAGTTAAGTGTTTGTGCATAGTATTTTCTTAGCATTTTGACCTTTAAAATGTCTTAAGAGTTTTAACATTTTCAGTGTCTTGTGTAGCTTACATGTCTCTAAAGTAGTGCAACGCTGTTTGGTAAGTACAACATAAGGCTAAATGTAGTAGGAATAAACAAGCAACAAGCATAAGCAACATCAGATAATTATAACTTAACTGTATTAATTTCTTTAGGCTGTCGATTAAACAATTTTTAATATTTTTAAGGGCTCTAGGATTAGGATGCTAAGTAAACTAACACTTGACACTATTATAAATTTATGGTCACACAACTACTATTGAATGAATGGTAACCAAATTTAGGTTGATTATACTTTTTGTTTCTGCAAATAAACATTATAAGAATAATGGGTTAATGCTTGCTTTAAGTTATGTAAAAGTGACATAAGTTTCTTAACTCAAAATATTGTAACTCATATTACACGTGCAATTTCCTTTTGTGATATCTGTGGTTGTTGAACAGTGCTTCTGCATAGTGTTTTCTTGGTTATTTTATTTATTATATGGTTTATTTTTATTCTTTATAGTGTATCCTAAGAGTTGTGATTAACTCTTTGTTTAAGGTATTAAATAATAACTTTCATATGTCTTCAAAGAGATACAATGCTATTGGACAAGTGCAACCTAAGTAAAAGTTGTAGGGATAAACTGTCAAACCACAAGCATTGCTGGGTATGTCAGCTAAATAATACTACATTTAATAAAAAACTGAAGCTGTTAACAGTGAAGCAATAGAATCTACAATAAAAACAAATTTAGAGACAAAAAGCTTCACTTATCTTAGTAACTGCTGTTAAGTTCTTGAATATGCAGCTAACATTTTCATGATGTTTTCCATCACATTTTCAAAGCTCTATTTCATGATTGAAAGCATCATAAAACATGTCAGCTACACATTAATTCAAGAACTTACAGCAATTACTAAGATAAGTGAACCTTTTTAGTCTCTATGTGTTTTTATTTTAGACACTAAATTTTTTGCTGCAAAAATTGTTAAGTCTTTCATAGTATCCCCAGAGCAGTAGAAAAGCAAAATGAAATCCATGTGCAAGATGTGACAGCCTGATTCAATAATTACTTGAAGCTGCAAATGCTGTATTGTAAAACAAACAGACTTCTCGTATGATGGTATTAATGGTGAACACCTAGGTTCAACACAATTTGGAACTAATGTAGATATAGCTATAAAATACAGGAAATAAAAACTTCTACTCATATTTTTATTTGTTATCAACCACAGTCTTTATAGTTTTTCTTAGATTTCAAATCCCGAAAGAAAATGACCAGAATTAGGTTATTTTGATTTTACCTCCACAGTCTTGGGTTGTGTTATCTGGCAAATTCAAACAACTACTCAATATATCACATTGGATGAAAAGGGTCACTACTATTGTGCCTGAGTTAACACATTTAGGTTGCAAGTTTACAACTCTGTCTGATATAATATATGTAGTACAAAACTTTAGTCTTTTTCTTGTAGTTACTAGGTACTCTTCTGCTGAGTAAATTCATCAATTAAAATATACATATACGATGGGTAGGAGCTGCATGTTTTAAAACTTGAAAGCAGTACCTAAATGACTTCTTTGACCCAAAAATCAAACAAAGCACATAAAAATACTTATAGTCATTTAAAAGTTAAATATTTGTAGAAAAATGATTGCAGCATCTGTTTATACACTACAATCCTGATAAGTTGACCTAATGTGGACTGAGTTACCAAAATGTCTCATTTTATGGAATAATGGGTCTGTTACTCACAACTCATAGCATAGCACTGCTAATTACATACTAGCACAATATAGGAAACAAAAGTATAAGATATCCTAAAATTTATTATGTATTAATATGTTTCCCTTTGTCCGGTCTCTTTAATGCCGTTACTTTCCAATGCCATTTTAGTTTCTCGTCTTTTCTTCTGCTCAACGTTTTTATTGGCACAAACACAATTCAATATAGCACTATGGTTGGTAAAAACTAACCTGGCACTTAACAGCTAGCTGATTCACTTGCTGCGAATGAGGCTAGCCACATCCTGTCCATTTGACTAATTGTTGCGCGATATGTTTGTAACACGATTGGACGAGATAGGGCTAGCCTCGTTCGCAATTAAGTGAATCTTAAGTGTCTGATTGCGACATCTGTCCATGTGCTATTGAACTACGTATTCTAGTCGCTAATCACTGAAAATCACACAGCGATAGCTCTGTCAGTTGATTGTTGACAGCCTGTGAGAGTGAATGTGTTTGATAATTGCCTCTAAATATCATAACGAGTACAGAAGTCACTCAATAAGAGCATAGTCATTACTGTTTTTGATTACCAGAGGATAGTCTGCGTTCTCACAGTTCCAAGACACTCTACAGACACTGCAGATTACTATAACACTATCCTGAAGCAATTGGTAAAGGATCGCATCCCCAAAAAGCTAAAGAGTCTCATTCAGCAGTGCAAGCTTCATCATGACAATGCCAAGCCACATGTTTCTGATGCAGTTATCGAATTCCTGGCACAAAACCATATCTCCATGGTACCTCTTCCACCTTATAATCCTGACCTAGCTCCATGTGACTTTTTTCTTAACTCGAGAGCCAAAAAGGAACTTAAGGGATGTTGGTTCGACAAGAGACCAAAGCAGTGAAAGCTTTAGAGGCAACCCTGAACAGGCTCTCAAAGAATGACTTCCTGCACGTTTTCCAGGAATGTCAGAGGAGGTGGGACAAGTGCAGTATTGAGGGAGAAGTATTCTGAGGGGGGCAACAGTCTGTATGAGTGACTTTTTACAATACATTGTTGTATGAATATTAGTGCCAGTCTTTACTGAACACCCCTCGTAATTCTGAGAATGAAACCATGCACAACAGGTGGGGTGGGGAGGGGGAAGGTAGAGATGTCTGCATTTCAACAGTCCTTGTTAATTCACAGTTGCCTTTTTGTGCAGCATGCAATAATGAAAGACATAGTAAGATATTTGCGATAAAAAGTGAATATAGTGAATTTATGAGACACTGATCATAGCATAAATCAATTATGCTACCATTGCTTTCTAAATTAGGATCCAAAACATTAGTCAGAGTAGCGAAATTGTTTCAAATGTATGGGCATACATGAAGAAAAAAGCTGAAAGCAAAGAACTGCTTATATCAGAAGAATTTTTCAAAAAAATTAAAAAAGCTCAAACAACGTGTATCAAATGCCACACGAGCGTCAGAAAGAACAGTGAAAAGAATTGTTCAAGAATGCGAACAACATGAAAATCAGAACACGTCTTTTGGAGCTCCCCAGGCAAAAAAAAAAAAAAAAAAGGTTCCCAAGTGAGTAACGGATCTAGATGACTTCGATAAGTGTATCGTTAGAAGAATGATTCATAATGCTTATGTTCAGGAAAAATGTGCTCCTGCAATAGCTAAATTACCCACAATTTTAAGAGAAGGCATTAACTCTCAGGGCAGCAAGTCATCCTTAAACAGCATAGTGAGAGAACATAGTGAGAGTTTTAAATAGAAAAAGACAAAATTTACAATATGTGCAGGGATGCATGTGTCAATATGAACATACTTGCACAGCTAATTAAGCTAGGTACACTGTATAGACATCTTTTCTGTATGGACTGAACATACTACTTTACGAAGTAGAACGTTATCTGAGTAGCATATGAAGCTGACGCACCAATTTGCATGCTGTCTGCAGTCACCTGGCTTGCTAAGTAAACTCGCTTCCAACCTTTACATTAACTTCCTCCAGGGGCCAAGAACAGTGAATCCAGCTGTAACTGAAAGTTTGGCTTACCTTGTACGTACTAGGTAAAGCAATAAACCTTCTAAACAAGTGTTTGTGCTGTATATTCACATTATTAGCTAAAAGCTTTTGATTTCATGACAATGGCCTGGCAGCTGCTTATGTTCTGACTAGATATTGGTCAATATGTGGTCAGCCCTTTTGTTTCTATGAGGAGAACGTGGTAGGCTGTATTTGTACACTCATTGTACTGTTTATAACATATGGTGAATCATAGAAATTATTAGTCAAGTTTAATGTTAAAAAATATAAGTCAATTTATACTGAATGTTGAGGTTTTGGAGTTCTACTGCACATAGAAGTGCCATTATCCCAGAACTTCCTAGAGACCAGTTAGCTCCTTTATGGTTAGTAGTGCAGTATTGTACAAGGAATGAAAATTAATGTAAATAACTAACCTTGAATATTTATATCAAATTTACTTTAGCAATCTCTTTTTATAGTAATAAATGACATCTATACAAAAAACTGCAACCAGCAACTGTATGATCTACATATTTACAATTCCATGAAAATACCTTAATTCTTGCTATACAAAAGCCTTTTATAATGATTTGGTTAACTGTGTGCGGTACAGAGTTAATTATATTAATCTGCATGTCTAATATTTCCTGAGCATCATTTCTACAAATAACTTGTCACTGCTCAATGTACAGAGAAGGCATTTTTAGAGCTATTTGGCCTGGCTCACAAAATTGCAAAGTAACATTACCAATAAACTGCATCATGACAGAAAGCACATGAAAGGCAATATTTAATCTTTTAACTAATCAAATGCTTGAACTGGTTTTATATATGGCTTCCATTGCAATGAAATTGCACCTTACAAACATGAGCCATATAAAAAAAAATGCATGAAGCTTTGGTATTTTACAGCATAATGTGAAAATAAAGTTATGTATTTCACTATTGTACTCATAAGATCATCAGCAAAACGGTAGGTATTCACCACTAGTGTAATGCTTTTCAGAAGCAGTTGCATTCATTCCATAGTTACGCCTTCACTTAAGCTTCTTCTTTTCTTCCAGAATTTGTAACATCTCCATTTCTTTTTTTCTTTGAAGCTCTAGTTTCAGTGTTTCAAATTTTTCACGTTTCTCTTCGTTTTCCGGTGGACACAGCTCCCTTTTAGTTTTTATTACCCAGTCTTCAAAATAATGTGGCTGGTTAAAATAATGATATACCGACACGGGAAATGCCACGAAAACAGCCATTTTAAATACTTCCAGCTTCCATCCTCCCATTCTGACTTAACTACTAATTTGATTCACCAGCACTAATTAAATCTGCATACTCTTAACCTCAAAATAATATTTCCCGACCGAATTGCTTTACCATGCCCGTATTCTGCATGTTCTGGCACCACAGATTATCTGGCATGTCGTGGGGGTAACTGAATGGTGCAAGTTTCTTGACAGCGGAGGTTTATCTGCTGTCATGGGTTCCTGACAACTGTATTGCAGAGTTTATCCGACTGTAGTATGTAAAATGCGAAGAATTTAAGGGGATGAAAATAATATCAGTTTTTCTTCCCTCCAGTCGCAACTGCATAGGTTTTTATCAGACGATCGGAAAAATTAAATGCACAAACGAGGTAGAGAATCCAAAGCTCTAGCCAACGTTATTAAATACTGGAAGGGAGTGTCAGAACTGCGCCAATAGAGGCTCATTGTATTGTGTTGCCGTTTCTTGGCTGCCGTATGTTATCGCCCGATGCAAAAATATGAATATACTTGAATTCCTGTATACTATGTATGTCATTGGAAAACTAGGGTTTTTCAAAACAGTAGACATTCTCCACATAGTATTTTCCTCCCCTACCGGCTGATTTCCTCGCAAAGACTAACATGCCTTTGTGCACCTGATATACCTCTTAGGTATGAGTATTAGGCAAATCCACCATTCCCCAAAACATCAACTATGTAACTTAATCTTGCAAGACTTGAACCCAGGGGTGCATAACACGCAAGAACATTACCATCACAATGGCTATTTCAGCTGGCCAGGGAAAGTATATTGTCATCATAACTGTGATGGTGTTTGTCCTGAGGTCCTTCCAATGACTACATTTAATGTCAGAGTAGATCAGTATCCACTGACACTACTGAAAGACCATTGAAGTGTCTCAGATATTTAATTGAAACTTTGAGGAATGTTTTAAAAAGCACACTCTTGTTCTACTTCTAATGTAATAATTACATTTTGTTTTATTTTGTGACAAACTTTTGCAAATGTCTAAAAATGGCAGAGTTACATCATTTATTGTATTTTCATTCAACATTTTGTTAAACTGCTACACATCTCATATCAATACCAGTTCTTCTCACACCAGAATATTCATTTCATTTTACTCTGTCGTCAAAGAGACAGCAACCTTGTAATTTTTTAATAGTTGAAACTCTCTAGGATGCTTTATTTGAGAGTTCGGTGATAAAGGTAGCTACATAAATTCACTACATTTCCTTCTCTTTTAGTATAGCTGGAAATGCAAAAGACCTTCACCCTCATTTTGCTATTAACCCTACATCAGTCGTGCGGTATGTAGAAGGCGCCAGTAACTTTTGCACTATTTTATTGATTTTGTGAACATATTCATTATTTTAACAAGGTTCATTAACTTGTTTATTTTTTATTTTCATGATAGTGCAGTTTATTTTAATCTTAATGATAGATCATTGATATTGAACCAAGTTGGAGCAGGGGCTGGAGTTATGTGTCACCTCTTTTCCTAATATAAATCTGTAGGTTATGGAACTATAAACTTTGTTGGAGAAATTGAAGCAATTCGAATGGCCCTACAAAATCTTTTGTATAGAATCCCACATTTTCATCAAACACTTGTTCTCTCAGATTCCAGGGCAGCAATTATAGTAATTACTTATGAATTGTCACCAAAAAGTCAAACTATTAGAATGCTGGAAAATCCTTAACCACCTAACAGCACTTCAAATACACCTAGTCTTCCAATGGATACCAGCACACTGTGGACCGAGTGGTAATGACAAAGCTGATTTTCTTGCAAAAAAGGGTACCAGCAGTGTACAGAAATCTATAGTTAATCTACCATTTTATGCAGCTAAAAGATTAGTCAACTCTGAATTCAAAAAAATATTGTATAATATTACTATGAAAAATCAAAAAATAAAACATGGGAACTACCAATCATGCAAACAGTAATTCATTAGTATCCACAAAAAACTGCAGTTGCAACCTTCAGGTTGATTATGGGACATGATTGTCTGGCAAAGCATTTGAAAAGAATTGAGATATATTCTTCACCACTCTGTCCTCTATGTAATCTGCTAGAGGAAATGGACCGAGACCACCTTCAAATATTCCCCGCCACTTCTAGCGCCCCATCCATCAGTGAAAACTATTGAAGAGCAAGAGGATTAATGACTTCATTGTCAGAAATCCAGCATTAGCCAACAACATTTTAATCCTAATAATGCTAATAGTACATTAGCATACACAAAATAAGCAAACCATGTAGTATTATCAAAAATGGCAGCAGATGTTAAAATTTAACCTTCCACAGTCTCAAGAGACTCTGAACAAAGTATACTATAAACCTCAGTAGATGTGAGTGGTTCTAGTGACTGGCACACAATGGGAACCACACGAACGAGAGAGTGGATAGTCTGGCTAAACAGGCAGTGGAGAACAGCGAACTTCCAGTGTGTTACGACCGTAAACCACCCAGTGTAGCTCTAAGTGAACTCCAAGCAATAAACATAAGCAAATGGGAAACCACCATAAAAGGTGCAGTGACAAAATCTTTTCTATCCAGTGTGAAAAACAGACTGAAATTGAATTTTCCGTTGACAGGAAACATAACCACCTTCTTAACTGGACACGGGAAAGTAAACAGTTATTATTATCGTTTTAAAATAAAAGACAGTCCTATGTGTACATGCGGAAAAGCAGAACAATCAATAGATCACCTACTATTTGAATGTGGAAAACTAGAAAAAGAACGACGCATTTTCAGAAAAAATATTATTATTATTAAACACGGAAAATGGACATTCAATAAAATGGCATTAATACATAATTATACCCAGGAATTAATGTCATATGTTAACTCAATATACTTAGGTGGATTGTGAACGTGTAATATGTATAATGTCTAACAATTGCATGTAGTATTACTATATTTTGTAATGCAACATGTAGTAAATAAAGAGCGTAAAAAAAAAAGTGACTGATTTCTGATACATGTTTTTCACTATACCCTAGCTCCGGGAAGAATGATTCTTTTGTAAACAACAAGGCGGAGCTGATTCAACCGACCATGTGTTTCATGTGTATATATAACCACATAAGTTTTGCAACACTAGCTTAGCAGTGCTAACTTTTTGATGATAAATCAGTAAGTTATTGCTAGTAACTCATTAAATTTGTGTTACACAATTAATATTATCGTGTAGTAGCATAATGGTTACCCTTGGGGGTTTCATCTTAAATATTACGAAACTAACTGACCATTTGCCTCTCGCCACTTCTTAAGGTGTGCCTCAGTTTGTTTTACTTCATGATTACGATCTGACCGCTTTTAAGTTGCTTACAAATGTTGTGGTGTTGTGTGGTATGTGAGATATGATGTGGAAATACAGTCTTAAATATCAGGAGTGACCACAGGATAAACAATAACATTTGAATCAGCATTCAGCTCGAGACTTACTCTGCTTTCACCATAAGAGAGTTGTATAGTATAGGAATATAAATCATTGTACAAGTGTTTCATTATTAATACAGATTACGATGCATATTGTTTAACAATAAGTTAATGGTGTATAATGTTTCTGATTTCTGTTTAATCTGTATCTCTCTGTTGTGAGCATTCCTCTTAAAATTCATGAGCCTACAACATAAATACATACCTATGGTGTATGTGCAGGATATGAGAAATGAATCTAAACATTTATAGACTTTTCTCTTCACAATTAATTTATGTCGTGTAGTGATTAGAAACATACAGTGCTGTACCTTTTAGAGGCAGATATTGTATAAAAAAAATTCTGATGTGTTGCACTCACATGACCTTCTCTACTCTTGTACTAATTATTCCTATTAACTCTTACTCCTCTATCTTCTTCATGTTGATAGGGATAAACATTTGCAGAAATTATCTTATTGCTCATTTTCTTGAAATATAACAATACAGTAGGCTTTGAGCGACAGTCAAATCTTTTAAAGATTTGAAGCCCCATTCTTCTTGAATAGCTAAGATATTATAAAATGAAAACGATCTTCCATATATGGAAAGTATGAGTATTGCAAAACTCAGACAAATTACAAGGAATACCTCTGAAATGGTTCACTCCACAAAAAAATTAATTTGGACATAAATTGTTGTTTTAATGAGATCTACATTTTTTGTGTAGTAAGATTCAGTCTATCTCTTACAGTTTACCAGTTATGCAAAAGTCATCAAGAGTAAACAGGATTACGTGGGCTATAGCCAGAAAATTCAGAATATGCATTTCATTTGCCATAAAAGTGTCTTAAACATATGGCATTTTAATCAAAATCCTTAGAGCCATTTCCGAGAAAATCAAAATTTTCAAAATATTTTCCATGTAAAGAGTAGTTTAGGGCAGAGGAAACTTCTTCAAAATCTTTATGTTGCATCCTTGAAAGATATTAAACTTAAATACCAACTTTGGTTTTTAACCGACTTTTCGTTTTTGAGTTATGCTGTTCACAGACAGACACATACACACACACAGAGAGAGATAGAGAGAGACCTTTTTCTAAATATTCTTGTTTTAGATGCAGGAGCTCAAAACATATTTCCAGTGAAATCTCAACATCGAATTTTTGGATGGCATACAATATGTAGAGAAAGTAAAAAAACCAACAACCTGAATTCATCCATATGTAGCCTTTCATTTTATAGTGTCTCTCTCTCTCTCTTTCTCTCTCATTCTTCTAAGACATTCTCTGTTGTTAAGGCTAAGGGAGTTGCATTGTTTTAGTTATACATAAACACTTGACCCAATCACTTTAAGAAGGTTCTCTCACCCTTAAAATATAATTGAAGACGCACTACGTTTTGTTAGTCTTTTTTATTTATATTTTTAAATTATAGTTCTTAATAATATTCAAATACTTGTAATAATAAACTTCCAAAATTAGTTTAACAACACAGAAAAAGTATTTTAGTGATTGCAGTTATACTGAAACTTCTGAGTAAGGTTTGTCAAAATAAGGGCCTTTTGTTATATGTATACTGGAGTAAGGTAAATCCTGTTGTAGTTCAATAATAGAATTCTTCTTGAGACCAAGCAGTTGGAAGAATTTTAAACTCACCTATAAGAGTAAGTACATAAGAAAAATATTAGTGTCCTCAATGTATGAACATAAGATATGTAGTATGGTATTCTTAAGAGGATTGATGGCAAGCAACAGCTAGTTTTAAAATACTGGGTTGAATCGGATTTGATGTTTTTAAAAGTTTACTTTATAGATATACCCCTTAATAAAGAAGAATTTAATAGAAAATATAAGCACATTATGAGCACTGAATTAATTAATGGTCTTAATACAGATTTTATACATAAAAAGGTAGAAAAATTTAAATATCAAAAGATTATAAAAACTTTCTACTCCCAAGAAAATAAGAGATTTAATTTAAAACAAAATTACTTACTACTCTAAGGCTAATAAAAAATTTTAAAGCACATAGAATAATTTTAGTTCCTCAAAATAAATACCTGAAAAAATTGCATAATTTTTCTAAGTGGTAGAACATTTCAGATAATAAAAAATCTATCATTTATCAATTTAGTTTTTTGGATTACGACAGGGTTTACACTGATAATACAGGATCATTTAGAAACCAAAATAAAAGAATAGTTTAGAAATAATATTTTGTTGTTTAACGATGCTGTCAATTGCCAGGATCACATCAGCGTCGCCGGTGTGCCGGAATTTCGTCCCGCAGGAGTTCTTTTACATGCCAGTAAATCTACTGACATGGAGCTGTCGTTTTTAAGCATACTTAAAAACCATCGGCCTGGGCCGGGTTTGAACCAGCGACCTTGGGATCAGTAGGCCAGCGTCTAACCAACTGAGCCACCCAGACCGACAAATAGTTTAGAAATATTAAATATGAATAGATTGATGAATCAGCTGTGGCAGATTAATTTTTTCATTTATGCAAGAAATAAATCCAGAGCTTAAATTATTAAAACAGTTAGATGGACCCACAGATTTGATGGTTCAGAAAAAAAATTAAGTTTGAAAAATAAGGATCAGGTAATGAATTTTGAAATTTTGCCAGTTGATTCTGTCAAATTTGTTTTATTTCCAGTAGTTGGTAATGCAAAAGGAAAAGAAGTGACAGTAATGATAACAAAACATTCTATATACTTAAGATGCAAATGACTGATTTGCAAAATTAACTCTACTGAAAATTGTATAATTATAAAATATAAATGAAGTTTTAATCATTAATTAATTCTTTTGTTGATATACTTACTCATTTTAGTTTGTTTCTTATGTGCTGAAAGTACTTAGAACTTTAATTGTTATTTAATGTAACAATAATTGTTTAACATAATAAAGCAAACCAGGGAACCTAGTTCCTGTAGCAGAAGGTGAGACATGTACTAAAAAGAACTGTAAAAATCTGATGTGTTGCGCTCACATGACTTTCTCTATTCTTGTACTAACCATTCTTACAAACTCTTGTTCCTATATCTTCTTCATGTTAGTTGAGATAAACATTTGCAGACATTATCTTATTGCTTTTTCCTGGTAGGTGCAAGGGGAATATGAGAATACAGTAGGCTTTGGGAGATAATCAAATATTTTAAAGCTTTTAAATTCTGTTCTCTTTGCACGGTTAACATACAAAAAATGAATAACAATGTTCCATTTGACAGAAGTATAAGTTCTCCAAAACTCACACAAATAGCAAGACATATCCCTGAAATGGTCCACTCTACAAAGAAATTTATTTGCACATAAATTGTGTATTTTAGCATGATCTACATCTTTTGTATAGTAAGATTTGGTCTATTTCTTACTGTTTACCAGTTATGCAAAAGTCATCCAGAGTGAATAAGACTGTATAGCCAGAAAATTCAAGATATATATTTCATTTGTTGTAAAAGTATCTCAAACATATGGGATTTTAATCAAAATTATTAGACCAATTTTTAAGAAAATCAAAATTTTTGAAAAACTTTCCATGTAAAGGGTAGTTTACGGTGGAGCGATTTTTTTCAAAATCTTTGTGTCGCATCCTTGAAAGATATTAAAATTAATTACCAACTTTGGTTTTTAACCAACTTTTCTTTTTTGAGTTATGCTGTTCACAGACTGACACACACACACACACACACACACACGCACACGCACACGCACACGCACACGCACACGCACACGCACACGCACACGCACACAGACACGCACACAGACACGCACACAGACACACACACAGACACACACACAGACACACACACAGACACACACACAGACACACACACAGACACACACACAGACACACACACAGACACACACACAGACACACACACAGACACACACACAGACACACACACAGACACACACACAGACACACACACAGAAACACACACAGAAACACACACAGAAACACACACAGAAACACACACAGACACACACACAGACACACACACAGACACACACACAGACACACAGACAATGGGGCATGGGGCATGCATTTAAAAAAAAAAAAAAACACACACACACACCTTTTTCTAAAAATCCCACCAATCTGAATCTTGCTAATCCAAATATCCTCCTAATCCAAACAGGGCTATGAAAAAATATCTTCTGAATTTTAAAACAGGAATAAATTAAAGTTAAGATTTAACTAGTTTTTCCAAGTAAAAATGTAAATTTATTAGCACAGAAAAACATGAAATAAATGCTACAAGAGTAAACAGTAAATCTGTCAGCTATCTTATACACAAAAACTAAAAAACAGAAGGCCTAGACCTACCATAACAAAGTGTGAATGCACTTTTTTTACATTAATGAGAAAACAAAACAGAAAAGCAAATCAACACTTAGGAAGTTAACTAAGAAGTGATATTTTGACACAATGCACTGAAACAACTTGAAGAGACAATGTTTCGCCAATTTTCATTCTGACTAATTAAGGCTATTAACAGTGAAGCAACCGAATCTGAATTAAGAACAAATCATTTTTAAAGCTTTGAGAATAAGTTGGATGCAACTTGAAACTAGTCAATATTATACCACCTTGCAATATTAATAAAATAAGTGGAGCTTTTAGTTTCTAATTTGTTCTTAATTTAGTCTATTCTTTCACCAGTCTACTCACGCTGGGCAGATATCAACAGTGCTTATACAAATATTATAGTAATTCATGTTCGACTCTGAGAATGTAGTTGTAAAATTAATTACAGCATACTGTACTAATTTCCTACTTTCAATCATTTTAATACATAACATATAGATGCATAAGGTTGAGACAGAATATTGACCAATGGAGGGTCGTTCATGTAAATATTTTTGTAAGAGTGTGTAAATTTCTAATTCTTTTAATTTGGGTGTATCAGGGACTTATTTTTCAATATTCAAGATAGCCAATGTTTTCTTGTCACTTCGTGTTCAACCAATGAGAACTGTTGCGCGGATGAATACAAAAGAATGGCGGTGTTGCGTCAGGAAGACGCCAGGGGACTAGTTTCATTAGCGTCTGTATGCTCATGATGATCAGACGTGTGTTTGGTAGTGTGTGAACATGGAACTTTCACCAAACTTTTATCCTGTGTAAAGTCTTTGAATAATTAATATGGTGCTAAAAGTGTAAATTAATGAATAAATATGTTGTGATAAAGGAACGTTGATTTATGCATTCCATTCTGTAACCATCGACCCTGAAGATAAGAGTAGCGTCTGCTATCACTCTATTTCTACATTCAGTAAGAACATTATCTCCGGTATGCTATGTAAAGACCTAATAAAACCCGCACCAAGGTCAATATGTTGTCATATTTGATGAAAATCCATCTAATCTGAAATTTTGCTAATCCGAACAGGGTTTGGTCCCAATTAGTTCAGATTAGTGGGACTCTACTGTACATAAAAGCATCTTACGTCTTTAAGTCAATTGATAGGAACTGCTCAAAATGGTGACCTGAATTTTCAAGGCAAAGTTGACAGCAATGAAGGAATGATTGTCATATTGCATCCAAAATTTCTGGTGTGAGCCAAATCAAGAAAATGATAGTAGTACAATCCTCTTGTTTGTACGGAATAAAAAATAATGGAAAAAAAACAGTAACTGCATGACAGAAAACAAACCCATGACCTTTGGAGCATCTTTTAACATTACAAATTAAACCACAAAAGCAGTTAAAGAGATGTCTGTAGAGTATACTACATAATGCAAGAAGGCAGCTAATCATTGTTCAGTGTTGCATTGTCAAGTGATTAGTTTGAGATTTGAGAGATCTTTGTGGAATTCAATCTTAAGAACACTGATAACAAGCTGCTGAAAATCAATATTCCTATATTTGGACAGCAGTTTCAAAGACATTCTAAGACAATTTCTCATCTGGCTTTGCTTTAACACTGACTTATCAGCATCTGATACCAATATGTTTACCATATAACTGTATTATATTTAGCCCCAGGCCATACATTGCCTATCTCAAATTATTTATGTGAGTCACATCTACAATCTCTCAAATTATTTAAGTGTAGTTCATTAACGGTCAACCCACCATGGGATACAAGAAGCACGCGACTTAGAAGTCCAGCAAAGCCACACGGAAGCCTCTTGCCATGTCCCAGGCTGTTTCACCATCAGAGCGTAAAAGTGCCACTCTTCAGCAGGAGCAAATATCAGCATCTCCACACCAGTCGCCACTCGCGATTCGCTGCTCGACCCGAAAAGTCGCTGAGGTGCTTATACCGGCACCGCCAACACCTCATTCAACGCGGACGCCACCGTCTCCACAGCACAGGCAACCAGCGCCGCTGCCCATTCCCTTAGGGCAGCTGATCGACCTCCAGAAGGACGAATCAATGCCACCGCAGACACTCACTCAGCAGCAGTCAACGTCACCGCCGCTATTCCTTCAGCTGCTCCAACCTGCACCACCGCCGAGCCAAACCCAGCACCACCAGCCGACGCAGACGCCACCACCACCCACAGCACAGGCCTGGCGACACAGTGCAGTGGTATGCAAGGTACCTCGGGACTTCCCGTGCCGCTACCTACTACCGCTGCCAGGCAACACTGGAACTGAGTCAGCAGGGCCACACGGATCATCACTGACCGTGGCCAAACATCGATGGTTCGGCTGGAATTTCGGGACCTGGGCAACCGAGAAGCGGCCCTACCGTGAGACTGTCCTTATTTGGCCAGCGCCTGCGTGTTGAGCCCAGCTGAACCAGTCGTCCGGTCCCCTGTCGCCGCTGTTGCCAGTACGGCCACGCGGCTGACACTTGCACAGCTGGCCCCAGGTGCCACTACTGCGACTCCCGGAACCTTACAGCGCAGTGCACAGGGCATGACCTTCGACGCCACCGTAGGTACTGCGCCACCTGTAATGGCTTTGGTCATTACACAGGTTAGTCATAGTGCCCTCTCCATCCCCGCCGAGCCCAGCAGAGACCCACACTAGTGGCGCACACTGCTCCACAGCCCGCTCCATCAGACCAACAACCAGCGCAGAGCACATCACCATCAGCAACACCAACACCTGCACCAAGAGAAGAAGTTGCCCCGGCCGCCCCTTCCCGGGACCGTGCCTGGCTGGATGCAGTACAGAATCTCCACTCACAGATCATCATCAGCTCCCGCCTATCCACCCTGGAGGAGACCATTTCCACACTTACAGACGCCATCAACAGAATTTGCAGTCACTCAGCCTCCACAGAAGTCCGACATAGCCACACCACATCAATAACCACAACAGATGCAGACTCTCCACCTACACCAGTTCCTCTTCGACAACATAACGGCCGCGGCTGCGACGCACTATGTCGGCATATGAAGTGCACCAACAAATTCAACTGACACCAAGACTGATCAACGACATCATCCACCACCACTACAGAGTTAATCACTCATAACATTCACCATCACTAGCCACCAGGGGGCACTCAGGGCTTAGGTCATGTTTGTCCTCTGGCACTTCAGTAATTTCACTCGCTGCTACTGCCACTGGCAGGCGGCATTCATTTATCACCACAGAATGTGCAGGTGCATCTTTGCGGTACTGCAGCAATGAGGATTTGACCCCAAGACTTCCAGTGGGGTTGTTTAGTGAGTAGGCTGCCCGGGTTCGAAGCACGGGTAGGAGTCTTACACTCGCATGCTTGCATGCGGTTAGGGCGTAAGTAGCCTTTTTCCCCACCACAAAAGAGTCAACCCCAACCCCTCCAGTATAGATGGCAGTAGGAGGGAGGGTTCTGCTGTGTAATAGTGAAGAGAATTTTAAAGTATTGATTCAGATTTTTTGAAAAATAGAATCAGAACTGAAAAACTCAATGCCATAGCCAGTATTTGAACCACAGATTGTTTGCTCTATCAGCTATGACATATTCAATTTTTCAGTTCTGCTTATACTTTTAAAAAAATTTCCCTGCACACAGTTTGTATGTGTTAGAACAATCAGTTATCATTGATTGGACTGATACATCACAATGGGTTGAGATGTTTAAAATTAGATAGGAATATAATAAAAGAAAGTCTGAGGTATCAAAGAGATGGTGTGGGAAGAGAGAGTTGATAAAGGATGTAGGAAAACTGCTAGAGGAGAATGGAATTGGAGATTTTCAGGGATAAGAGGAAAGCAAAGCTAGTGGATTTTGCAATGAGGACAGAGAGCAGGAGATTTGGGCAAGTTTGAGAACAAAGTTCTTGAATGAGTGATTTATTATCCTTTTAAACCTTACAAAGAGTTTACACAATGTGTTACTCCCTCTTGGAGTTCCTTATTTTTATTTCTTCCCCCTATATTTAACATTTTGTCATATATATATATATATATATATATATATATATATATATATATATATATATATATATATATATATATATATATATATATATAATGGGGAAGCATAATACATGCACTATTTGCTTTTTTATACCTTATTGGCCTTTTTCTGTATTCTTTCCACTTTGTTTTATATTTCTTTTATCTATTTTAACCTTATTTTTCTTAGATGTTTTCCTGCTTTCTAAATACAGTGGAATCCTGATAACTCGACTTAATGTGGACTGAGAGGCTGTCGAGTTAGCAAGATGTTGAGTTTTAAAAAGAATGAGTCTGTTATTCATAACTCATAACATAATACTGCAAATTACATAAATACATATTCTAGCACAACATAGGAAACAAAGGTATAACATATTCTAAAATTAATTATGTGTTTATATTATCTTCCTTTCATAGAAGTTTGAAAACAGTGTTGTTGTAATTAATTTAATTTAAAAGGTGAGTTAATTAATAACACTGAACAACACTTACAACATATTTTTCCGGGACGCATTTCAAAGGTTAACTTTCCTCCATTATCAACCGGACAATAACTGGGTTTCCATGGTGTTTCATGGTGCAGATGGTGATGCTTCTTCTGGTGTTTCTTCTGGTGGCGGTTCAATGAACTTACTGAAAATGTCTCTCTGAGGAATGTCAAAATTAAATACTCGGTTTCTATTTTTTAAAATGAAGATTTGTTCCCATGTGGACAGTTCTTGTTCTCCAGTTTTCCGAAACTTCTCAAACACATAACCGGAAAACAAGAACTGTCCACATGGGAACAAATCTTCATTTTAAAAAATAGAAACCGAGTATTTAATTTTGACATTCCTCAGAGAGACATTTTCAGTAAGTTCATTGAACCACCACCAGAAGAAACACCAGAAGAAACACCAGAAGAAGCATCACCATCTGCACCATGAAACACCATGGAAACCCAGTTATTGTCCGGTTGATAATGGAGGAAAGTTAACCTTCGAAACGCGTCCCGGAAAAATATGTTGTAAGTGTTGTTCAGTGTTATTAATTAACTCACCTTTTAAATTAAATGTGTTTATGTGTTTCTCTTTGTCCAGTCTCTTTAACACATTCAAATTAATTTCCATTGTTGTGTTAACTTGTCTTTTCTTCTTGTTCGATATTTTCACTGGCACAAACACAACTCAGTACAACACTAACAGTAAGCTTGAAATCTTGGAAGCTGCATTGTAACCAGACATAATATGTAATCAAATTTTAGCTCACTACGTACACAGGTATCCTTTACACATGGCCAATGATCTTGCTTGAATGTGCACAAGTGACATCATGCAAATTGATGATGTGGGTAATGTCTCTGTTTACTCCCTTGAAATAAAAAAGACACTGCTGATAATGCAAGGGGGCACTACTTAATCACACATGGTTCGCGGAAGTAGGAAACATAACCTGACACCCCTGTGGTCTTATAAACACAAAAATATAGTCGATCATAAACCACTGCGCCATTGCCACATCTAAAAAATATCTTTGTACGAGATAAAGCAAAAACCTTCAAACCTTCCAAACAAGTGTTGTGGTGTGGCAAGCTTTTGTTCTGTAACAATGATCTGCCAGCTGCTTATATTCTGATGGCATATCAAAGGTCAATATGTGGTCAGCCCTATTGTTACTGCGAGGAAAATTGCAGTAAGCTATACATATATACTAATTGAGATTTACCTATACTGTTCATACCGTATAATACATAATAGAAATTATTACAGTCAAGTTTAATGCTAAAAAACAAACATTAAAATAAAAACAGGTTATTGAATTACACAGAACGTCGAATTATTGAGTGTCAGGTTATCAGGATTCTACTGTATATTCATTTCTTGAGTTAAAAATCGTACAAACTTTTAGCTCTAATGGAAAACTTTACCATTTCTCTAGCATTAAATTTTCTCTTTCTTTTTCTGTATCATTGCACTCCAGAATATAATGTCAATTGTAACACATTCTACTACATTTAGTGTATCTCTCCCACCATCTTCTTCCTCTTAGGCCAGTTAAGTTCATTATACCTGTCCTTACCCATGCATACTCCATTTGAGCCTCTTTGCTGCATACTTTGATGTATTTTTCTCTTCCTCTTTCAAGTTTTAAAAATCTATAATCTATTAACAATCTCTTTTCCTTGAAACTGTGCACAATTTCTTACTTCTCAATATCTTCTACTCTTGTTCTAATTTCTTTCCAGAAACCCTTAACAGAAGTTATTTAAATCTGTATGAAACAATAAAATTGGGGTAGGAGAAATATACGGATAAATATGACCATTTTGGAAGAAGAGGTCTGGTATGGAGCATTCTGAGGCATCATTCCTAAAAGGGTCAGGGAAAGACTTTGTAAAAGGATGTATTCTGTTTTGGAAATTAGATAAGAATTGGGCAATTGTGATAATGGGAGCAATTTAAACTCTTGAAACTAGTCAAGATAAATATTTACACGTAAGTGATGTTAAGTGTTTCAACATCAATTCAATTTTTATAATAATTTAGATTCACAGCATGTTACTAGCTCATTCAAATATTTGCAAATAGTGTTTAATTTAAATAAGAAAAAATTGAAGCTATTAGCAGTGAAGCAACAAGATTCTAAAGTAAGAACAAATTAGAAACTAAAAACTTCACTTATCTTAGTATGATTTGCTGCTAACCCTACTAAGATAAGTAAAGTTTTTAGTTTCTAATTTGTTCTTACTTTAGGGTGTTTAATTTGTTTAATAGTGATAACAATTTGGAGAGAGAGTGTCTGGAATGAAAACTGAGATAAATTAAAAGATACACAATTAAAATGTTGACAGACATGAGGATTGGGAGCATTTATAAGATGGGTATGTTTTAGGAAAGTAAAGCATAAGTGGATGAGAGGTTTACAGGAGGCTAAGAGCGTCAATACTTGTGATGATACATTGTAGAGGCTCTTTACCATACACATAATCTGGGAATTAAGTTATAGGAGAGCTGTGGTACAGCAATGCTAGGTTCTTTTTATGTTGTTTATACTTTGTTGGAGCTATACATTAAATAATACTTAAAATCTATAAACTTATTAATTTGGCAACATTTGAAAACACTTTTGCTCCACTCACTTTAAAAAATCCTTGAGGACTAGTTTCAGAGAGGTTTCTTCTCCATCATTAGTTGGTCAGCTGACTGATTTCCTTGTTAAGTTACTGTCTTCCTTTCCCCTTGTTCAGTCGTAAGATGTCTCTATTGCTGGTACTTCAGAATTCATTACCCTATTCCTATTTTCTTGATGATGTGCATACTCTCCCACACTGTTAATTCTCAATGATCCTTTGCCAGGTTTAAAAGTTTAATTTCTCAGCTAATATTGTGGTTGCATGACCAAAAATGGTGTGCTTTGCTGATTTATCTGTGTTGTTTGTATTTTATATTTCTGAAGCATTTCTCCAATCTAGTTTGTAAGATCCTCTTGATTTTCCAATCTATACTCTATGACAATCTTCACAATTAATGTAAATTTGGGATACTTTATTACTTGGAGTAGAATTTTTTAAATGTTATTTGAGCAAATTTTTATGCCATGTTTGTTTTGAGGAGTCAGTTTTATATTATAGTAAAACCTGCCTTCAAAGGATCCCTTGTTAAGCGGAAATCTGTCTTAAACAGAAATATTTCATGGCCTCATGAATTTGGGGTTGAAAGACATGCTAAATTCCTTTTATTAAATGGAAACTGTCTTATGTGTAAGAAGTATGCCTTTTAACAGAAAATTTGTAGTTCCAGCATGCTGAGTTTAGAACACTTTCAGGCACAAAACTACAGCAATGAAAGTGCTTTCAATTGCAATGCCATGGAATATGTCAACATAGACAGTGATGTGCAAACTGAAGCAGACATACAGATGACTTAATTGAGAATATGTAAAGTCAGAAAGAAGAAGAGAAGGCAGAGGAAGATGAAAAGAATGTCCCTGAGTTGTTGTTGTTGTTGTTGTAGTGTTTAATGCCCACTTTTACTACTACGGCACAGAAGGCGGTGACACTGATGACACATGGAATGAAGATGGAGCACCGGTGGAATGAGATGGCGGGGGAAACCGGAGCACCCAGAGAAAACCTGCCCTGACGCCGCTTTGTCCACCACGAATACCACATGCGGGCCCCTGGGATCGAACCCGGGCCCCCTAGGTGGTAGGCGAGCACGCTAACCGCTTGGCCACGGCGCCGTCGAATGTCCCTGAGTTGAAGAAGAGTGTAGACTAAAGACTTATTGGGATGCTATTAAAAGTTTAAAACAACTGCAGCAATTCACCCTATGGATATGTTTGGTGTAATTTCTCAGGCCATGTGTCCAGAAAACTCTCCTTGACTACAGGAAAACAAATGAATTGTGTATATAGCTATTTTTCATTCATTATATGTTTTAGTGTGTATTACATATATGTATCTGAATACATAGAACTGAATAGAGTATGTACATTTTTTATCTCATTCTGTCCATTTTTGTATGTTCATGGTTTAATTTTTTTAATAGCCTAGCCCTACCTTCATTAAATGGAAATCTATCTTTAAGGGAAATGTTTGAGAGTCCTGTTTGATTCTGCTGAAGACAGATTTTACTGTATAATATTTAAAAATCCTGTTGAATTTATTAAACACCTTCAGTTGATATGTGAATTTGCAGTATGTTTGGTGTTTATTTACTGTTTTTAATTTACTGACATTCCTGATAGTTTTCCATCTTTTATGTTTATTCATCAGTTTGCTTATAACATAACCAAGAGGAATGAGTAATGCTAATTTAATTTAAAAGGTGAGTCAATTAATAACACCGAACAACACTTACAACATAATTTTCCGGAACGTGTTTCGAAGGTTAACTTTCCTCCATTATCAACCGGACTGGGTTTCCATGGTGTTTCATGGTGCGGATGGTGATGCTATTTTACAAATCGTTTTCAAAATAAAGTAAATTACAGTAACATCTGTGCTTTTGCACGCGTCTCTGTAATATTATCTTGTACTTTTTGTGGATTAAATAAAATATCTCTTTTTTTTGGAAGTTGATACCGAAATTTAGATTTCAAGTCGAATGGGCTTGATAAAGACACGTTTTAGTTTAATTGCCGGATGTGAGATTTGCGATAAGTGTTGAGTAATAACATAGGTAGATAATAGAGTAGGAGGTGTTGTAAGGTGAGCAAAATATGAGTAAATAATAGTCGTTAAATTTATAGGATAAATGCATTATTGGTTTGAAATTAACAAGTCATGACGTCATACCACATAATTTGAAATTCACGGTCAAAATTCAGGTCTGCCAACCTTAAAAGTCGCGCGATATGTTTAATAAAATATAAAGAAAACATCGTTTAATCATAGAAAGGTAACTATATATTCGGAATTCAAAAAAGGACATGTTTTAATAGAAAGGGACATTTCTAAATTGTGAAAAGGAATGAAATAGTATTTTGGATGCGAGGCTTTCTTTTGATGACGTCATGAAATTTAAAATTGGGAAGGACGTTTTTTTTCTAGCGTGGGGACGCCAGGAAGCGTGATCACTCTCCCCAGATCGGTAGTGGACTTAGAGGTGTACACATGTGATTTGCTGTTGCTCTGCGAGTATATAGGTATTGGAAGTCGGCATAACTCCCAAAATGTGTCAAAGAGTGGAAAATAAATAATCTCAAAAAGTTATTCTGAGTGATCTATAAAATATACTCGCGCATACCCTGGATTATAGAAATATCATGTTGAGCTAGTCGGTGCCGAACTTCAAGTATCGACAACGGTCGTTAAGCTACAGCGAAGCACCAACATCTTTTCGCTTCAAAGTTTAATTAAATTTACTGTACCTAAACCTAACGAAGCGCAATTGAAGTTAAATTATCAACCAGTTGTTATTACTATATAAACACCTGAGAAACATTGTTACCTTTTTCCTGTTATCAGTGGGATGCACTATATCTGTAAAGAGTACTTCCTGCTTTCTATTCAGCAACATTTTCATTGCTGAGCAAAAGAAGAGCAAGGCTTCTGTAGGAGATGAAAATTCCTCACTTTCTTCCTGTAAGCATATAGGTACTTATTACCTTAAAATATTATTACTTTGAGAAACAGAGCAAGAAATTCAAGAGTAGATATCTCTCGATATTCAAACAAATTCTGTAGACTCACGATTATTTGAGCTAATTGGAACTGAGACTACCTCAGATAAGGAGAAACTTGTATAATACAAAGATACTGGACTAATAGGTTGAAATTTTTTAAAAAAAATAATAGCTTAAAACTCTTTAGTGATATTCAAGATGTTCTTGGGCTTCAAGCCAGGTGTAGTGATGAAGAGCCACAACATTTTGGGAGTGTGCATCTCTCTCATCCTCAGGATGATGAATCGTTGATGGCTCTTCATCACTACACCTGGCTCAAAGCCCAAGAACATCTTGGAAATATTTGTCGCCAGGAAAGCTTCATATCATATTCTATAGTGACTTTTTAACAACATAATTTCTTAAAATGTATACTGAATACTTAGACCAGTTTAAATAAAAGATAAATAGATTACAATACTAAATGAGAAGATTACTTTTTGAAAAAGTCTTTCATAATTTTTTAATCTAACTTCTTGCCACTCTTGAATGCTACGACATGTCAACACTCTAGGGACAGTAAATCGCTCTTCAATAAAGTGATTAAGCATCTAGTAGCTTAATGACTAGAGCACTTGCCTGATAAGCAGAGGGTCTCTGGTACAAATCCCAGCTATGGCATTGAATTTGTCAATTCCAATTCTACCCTTCAAAGAAAGGGATATTTTGACGAGAGTAACATGGTTGAGAAAATGGTTAGGTAATCTGTAAATGAGGGAGCAGAGGGATTGCACATATATGCAGAAAGTGAGGTTATGATAAAGTAGTGAAATTGGGGTAGTGAAGATGAGTGAAGTGTATAACATAAATCAGTTAATAAGACTTACAAGAGTGGAGTTAATAAGAAAAGTCCTTAAAGAGGAAAAGTGAATAATGGGAAATGAAATAAATCAAGAAATAGAAATTCAAGAGGAGAGTGGGAGCAGGGTAAGATAAGTAAAAAGGTAGGAAGCAAAGTTTAAAAAACTAAATATTCTAACGTTGCCTTCTTTGTATATATATGAATGTACTAAACTCACATTAAAAGGTTATAATCAAAACAAAAACAGCAATATCCATAAATATAACACTAGAACAAAAGAAAATTATTTTAGAAATAGACTTATAGGTGGTCTAAATAATAAGTGCATAGAAAATAGTAGCAAAGATCTGTACAACCATCTACCATCTAGAATTAAACAGATAACAAATGAAAAAATCAAACTAAAGAATATTAAATCTTATCTATTAGAAAAGGCATTTTACTCTGTAGAACAGTACAAAAATTGATAAAATATGGTATATTGCACTTCCCAATATTCTCAACTAGTCTCATATTTATGTAAATAACTTGTATTGTATGTACATAGAATTTGACGATCCTTGTAAAATTTTTTACAATTGGAGAAAAAAAAAGGTTCACATATCAAACATATATAATGTGTATGTAGAATTATACACTAAAATATGGTAATAGATGGAAAGTGCCACATGTGAATTAGCACTGCAAGATGTTGTCATAGGATACTTACCTGCACCAAATTTGTGTTGTGCATCTCCACTGTAGGAACCTCTTGAACCAAAGAAGGCACAGTTTCCTAGGAGAGAAAATGTTGAAAAACAATTAAAATAATCAACAAAGTTAAAATTCTGTAGATAAATGCTGCTACCTGATACAAGGCTGCAAAGTATCATGGTGAAATACATACTTGTGCCAAGACTGCATCTTGTATTTGTATGTTAGGAATCTCTTCAAGCAAAGGAGCTGTAATTTCCTGCAAGATAAACAATCAATCACATTATGTTAACTAATGTACAGAGAGTTATTTCTGATCTCTGATAATGAATTGTGAATATGATTGCTGCATTTCTGCATGTGCAGCAAGGTCAATGTTTGTGAGACGAACAAAACCAGTTTCTGTGCTGCCTTTATAGCAGTAGGATCAACAATCTATATTACTATTATTTGGTTATACCAACATACTTACTGTTAGTGTTTTTAAATACACAAGCCATGTGTGGGCAATGTTTGAGAGGTCTCCGTACTTATGATAGTAAGTCACCATTGGGGTAATTGTCTCTGATGTGAGACTGCCTTTGTGGTTTACCAGGAGAAATACGAGTTGGTTGGGGAATTCAATGTCATTCTGGCAGGTTGTCACAGTAGCTTAATGGTTAGAGCTGGAGTGGAGGATCTGTGGTTCAAATCCCAGCTGTGGCATTGAATTTTTCAGTTCCAGTTGTACCTCTCAAACATTGCCCACACATGGCTTGTGTGTTTAAAAACACCAGCAGTAAGTTTGTTGGTATAAATAAATAATAATTTAAAACTATGTTCCATAGCGTAGTGTATAATCATGCAATGGACTCATGTTATCAGTGATACTGGACACACGTAATGCAGAATGAAGAATGAATAGCAGCAGGACATGTGTGGCTGTCATTATGCCTAAGCAAAGTGAACCATATTGGGAAGGCTACATTACTGCCCTCTCTGACACACAATATAGTTATTCCACTATTATTGAGCATGCAACAAGCAAAATTTTGTTGTGCCAAATTATGGGATTAGCTCAGTGTTGAATAAAAAGGGAAAGGATCACATAGGATTAATTCCAAAAGGAGGAAGACTGGCATATCCATGGCCTGCTACTGCATGCTCTCCAGAGGTGAGTAATCCAGCCACGCAATGGACAATTGCAAACTAATTGGGAATATCCCTGAAATCTGTTAACACCATTATAAACAAAGATTTAAATTGGAGACGTCATAATGGTTGAGTTCATAAGTTGTTGACATGTCATATCTCAGAACATTACACCAACAGAGGAAGCTGTATGAGAAGCACCAGGCAGAAGAAAAATTGGATGAGGTATATATGTATCTTAGTGACTACAACAAACCCTATGTAATTTACTACTGACCAAGAGGTGGAAAAAGTTCTTAAAAATGGTATGTAGAATGCGAAGGAAGTTTCTCAAAGGGAACCATCGTTGGTTACTACTACAATGGGAAACTGATCATTTGTAGAGTTGCTAAAAAGGCCAAGATCAATTCTAAGTATTATCAGGATGATGTTCTCATTCCAATTTACCACACTGAAATCCTGGCTCTCTTTGAGTGAGATCAAAACAAAGTCTGTGTACACTAAGATAAGGTGTCTAGTCACACTTCTGTTATGGTTCACAATTTTTACAAAGAATGGAGTTGGTAACGGCATACATTGCTCAATTCAGCAACATCCCACTGAAATCTTCTGATGCCTTTGCAATGGATTTTTGTGCCTTTGGACTTTGAAAGGAGCATTGAGAAGTAGGCACCCTCAAATGCTTAATGGTGTTAGGAAAAGGAACTTCTGGGCATGACTGCACTATGCAAGAGACTTCTCCAGTGGAAACTTAGGTGCCGAGTGATTGCTCGGAAGAAGGGACATTAATAGAGCATGACCGGTGAGGAGAGATTGGTTTTCATAAGGTAGGAACAAAGTCAAACTCGTTATCAGAGATAGAAATCAACCCTCTATATTTAAAAGGTACATGAATATGAACTGCAAAGTATCATGGTGGAATACATACTTGTGCCAAGGCTGCATCTTGAATTTGCACAATAGGAATCTCTTCAACCAAAGGAGCCGCAGTTTTCTACAAAAAGTTAAGCAATCAATCACATTATGTTAACTAATATATCTTAAAGGTACATGAATATGACCAACTTTTAAATTTTGAAACATTGTGTGGATCACATTGGCAACTTTTTAAATTGAGCTACAACATAAAAAAGTCTGATGTGTTGCACTCCTATAACTTTATCAACTCTTGTACTCACCATTCTTACAAACTCGTATTCCTTTACCTTCTTCATGTTAGTTGAGATAAACATTTGCAGAAATAAACTTATTGCTTATTTCCTTGTAGGTGCAAGGGGAATATGGAAATACAGTAGGCTTTAAATGATAGTCAAATCTTTTAAAGCTTTGAGATTCAGTTCTCTTTGCATGGCTAAGATATAAAAATAAATTAATCGCAATCTTCCATTAAGTTTAAGTTTTCCAAAGCTCACACAAATAACAAGGAATATCTCTGAAATAGTTCACTCTACAAAAACACTTATTTGGACAGTAGGCTTTGAGCAACAGTCAAGTATTTTAAAGCTTTGAAATCCTGTTCTCTTTACATGACTAAGGTATATCAAAATGAATAATGATCTTCCATTTGTGAAAAGTATGAGTATTGCAAAACTCACACAAATAACAAGGAATATCTCCAAATTAATTTAGCAAGATCTACATTTTTGTATAGTAAGATTTGGTCTATCGCTCATGGTTTACCAATTATGCAAAAGTCATCCAAAGTAAACAGGACGACATGGCTATAGACAGAAAATTCAAAATGTAGATTTCGTTTGCCATAAAAATATCTCAAATATATGGTATTTTAATCAAAATGGTTAGAGTTGTTTTCAAGAAAATCAAAAATTTAGAAAAAGCTTCCATGTAAAGGGTAATTTAAGGTGCAGGAATTTTCTTCAACATCTTAATGTCGCATCCTTGAAAGACATTAAACTTAAATACCAACTTTGGCTTTTAGCCAACTTCTTGTTTTTGACCTATCCTGCCCACAGACTGACAACTGACAGACACGCACTCAGACCTTTGTCTAAAAGTGCTTTTTTTTTACTCAGAGGGCTTCAAAACACATATTTTTGGTGAAATCTCGACATCGAATTTTTGGGTGGAATACAATACTTCCTCTACTTACTATATATAGTAGAGAAAGTAAAAAGGTCTTCTGTTGGTAATTATTATTTATTTATGCCAACAAACTTACTGTTGGTGTTTTTAAACACACAACCCACGTGTGGACAATGTTTGAGAAGTAGAATTGGAACTGAAAAATTGAATGCCACAGCTGGGATTTCAACCACAGACCCTCCGCTGACCAGGTGGGTGCTCTAACCATTAAGCTACTGTGACAATCTGCCAGAATGACATTGAATTCTCCAACCAATTTGCATTTCTCCTGGTAAACCACAAAGGCAGTCTCACATCAGAGATAATTACCCCAACGGTGACTTACTATCGTAAGTACTTTATGTCTCAGGATTAAATAACCTTCAGATAGTGGCATTGAATTTTTCAGTTCCAATTCTACCTCTCAAGGTCTTCTGTGTTGCACTCACATGACTTTCTCTATTCTTGCTCAAACTATTCCTATGAATAAAATACAAAATGGTTACCCAGGCTTGTTGGCCATGGTCTAATAGAAAATCTTCTTCCAGACGTTTTGTTCGAAGCTGCATTGAACATCCCCAGTGGCATGACCAGAGTACTCTGCTAGTCTTGGCGACAACTGATACAGAGCTGTTTGGTTTCACAGGCTTTATACGCTTAGCATGTGTGGGTGTATGACAGTTGGTCTGGTCTTTGTTTATTGGTTTGGCTGCTGCATGGGTTGGTTTAAAGTGGTGGTTGCTTCCATTGGTGTCGATTGTTGTCGATAGGCTGGCATTTACTGTAGCTGAAGCTGTTGATGGCATATGATCTTGAATTTGTCTCCAGTCAGGATCTTTGTGTGTTTTGTATAATGCTGGATGCCAAGCTTTATATAAGCGCTTTGTTTCTTCCTTCCTATTGAAATTATCATTATGTTTGGAAATCTCTATGGCTTCATGACTTAACCAGGCGTAATAATGAACTGTGGAAGACAGGATAGCTGTGTCTGAATACTGTACGATGCTGGTAATGCACATTCTGCAACTGCAGACTTTTCTGTTTGTCCCAAACAGCAACATCTCTTGTGTTCTGTAATGCGTGTGTTTAGCATACATTGGAGTCAACTCAAAACATTGTCAGCTTTGCACGAAAGAACTTGCAATATTACTAAGATAAGTGAAGTTTTTAGTTTCTAATTTTGTTCTTACTTTAGATGCAAGGTATTATTATTCATAATGAATATTCAGGTCCTCCGCTAATTTAATCTTATTTCCATTAACTTCCAATAGAGTCACAAATTAACTTCATACTTTTACAATTAGTAGCACTTTCGAGCCCCAAAGTTATTGCATACAAGAACTTTCTGGTTTCATAAGAGAAGTATCTTCATTCTTCTATTTCTTTAGTATTTGAAAATATTCACAATTCGACTATGCTTATTAAATATTCCTGCGCTGTATTCAGCCTGAGATTGTTTAGTGGTATATCCAATGTTGTTGGATTAGTGACAAATTTCCTATTTGGTAGCACTAATATGCGACTATCTCTTATGATGCATATATTGCTAGTAATGATTCATTACCTCTCTAATGGGGTAATTGTTTATTTTCCTAGTTACAGGCAGAGCAACTGCCATTGATTGGCTGTTTATCAACTTGATTGTAATATGTCGATCATATGGTCATGATCAACCTTGAACATATTTCCTTTCGATTTGCAATAGATTCAGAACATGGATTATGAAAGACAATTTTGATAATTATATTGTGTATATGATATTTACATGTATTATGTCTAAACAACCTGGCATATTGAATATTGGCATTAATCTTTTCTCTGATGCATTTTAACATACAATTTCTGTCACACTATGATAGCGGCAGACGGCAATAAGTGCCAAGGATGCTGAGAGGCCAAACATACCGCAGCCCATTTGGAGGGTGTTTGCTCTCCGGTACATCGTATAGCATTCCAAATATTGGGAAGCAAGAAGGAAAATGTTAAATCCAGAACATTAATTACCTACCCTAACTTATTATTTTTCATTTTTTTAATTTTTTCTTTTCTATAGGCCTCTTTAACTTCTTTGGTCATATTGAGGACTTTGACTTGAGAAAAAATTGATGATGTTCTTGCTCGCTAACTGTAGAGTTCCTTAACATTGATTAATCATTGTTAATATTAATAATGAAAAAACAGAGAAGCATTGCTATTAACAGAGAAGCAATGTAAATCTATAACTGTAATAATAACTTAGTGACTACAAGCTTCACTTATCTTAATATCTACTGCAAGTTCTTGAAAACAAAGGCCTTTGATTTCAAGACCTTGTAACAGATATTAAGATAAGTGAAACTTGTAGTCTCTAAGTTAATATTGTAATTATACATTGTTAACATTCTAAACACACTCACATTACCTCCATATTCATACTTCCATACTCTGTGGAGTATGCTGGTTCAAGAAAAATTCCCAACCCCAGCTGGAAATCAAACCCAGAACAATGATCATTCAACCACCAAGGCAGACATCACATCTTATTTACTTACTTTCAGCTGTGGAGTTTTCCCTTTCAGTGTCATGCTCTGCATTGTTGAAAGATCTGTTCTTTCTTCATCACCAAAGTTATCACAGGGACGCATCTTCAAACGATTGTTATAAAGCTGTAGACACGAATAATTATTATCAGCTTACTGATGCCTCTATGCTCACAATTTATACATATGCTATGTTTTCATTTAATAGAAAAAAGTATAACCATACTAATACATAAAAAGTTTAATAACTGAACTGGGTAACCATGGAGGAATAACATTTTTAGTGTTTACATTAGAAGTTATTTATAAAAATTATAAAGGGGAAATTAAATACTTTCATAGATATTAAAATGGAATAACAAGGATTTAAGGAAAGTAGAGGAATAACATAAGCAATGATTATTTTTTATGCCAACAAATATACTGCTGGTTTGAGAGTAAGTTTGTTGGCATAAATAAATAATAATACTGCTGGTGTTTTTTAAACACAAGTTGCATGTGGGCATGTTTGAAAGGTAGAACTGGAGCTGAAAAATTCAACACTACAGTCAAGATTTGAACCACAGACTTTCTGTTTCATGTGTAGCTGCTCTAACCACTGAGCTACCATGGCAACTTGCCAGTATGATATTGAATTCTCCAACTGATTCATATTTTCCCAGTAAACCACAAAGGGAATCTCACATCAGAGATAAATACCCCTAGGGCAACTTACCTTCCTAAGTACTTATGTTCTGAGTTTAAATAACCTTTAGATTAATAATTGTTATTTTTTGTGCCAATCAACTTACTATTTTGATAATATGCTATTGTGATGATGCTATAAATTACTATGTAATTTCAACAGCAACTCAATAAAAACATGTCTAGTCCAAATAATGTTGTTAGCTAATGCTGGATTTCTGACAATGAAGTTATTAATCCTGTTGCTCTCCAATATTTTTCACTGATGATATTGAAGAGAGCAATAGCAGTAATAGTAACCACTTTTCAGAGAGCACCATATTTTTATGTTTTGGCGGTCACATCGCTCTCTCACAACCCCCAGAATGTCTGGAGGACCACACCTGTCGTTGGTTTACGGGTCTCGCCGACCTGACCGGGAGAGTTAACAAAATAAATTCACCGACCATATCCTCTGATTACCAATCAAAGTACGTATTACATGCCATCAGCATGTTGGGGTTAAGATTTTATAGAGAAATTAGAGAAATGGAGAGGTTGGGAAAATAAAGACTCCCTAGCCCTCGGGAACCCTAATAGCATCGGGGAGAACAAGAGATGACCAAGGTAAGGTCAGATAAAAAAGTTACAGTGAGGAGCAAAACACCAGTAAGTGGAAGTAATGTTCTGCTCAGCTTGGGTACCTTGTGGTCGCTATTCACATATCCCCTAGACGGAGACCCCTGAGTGTTTAATATAAATGATAGTTTGGGGCAGAAGGATATTCTTGAAAATCATACAATTTTAGAAGATACTGAAGTAAAATACAAAGAGTGGCACTTATCCAAATAAAGGAGAACACATCTTGCAAACAGAAAGAAAGTATATGAGCTAAGAATGTTGAATTAGCTGATCTTGAGCATTATATATATTTTCCATCATGTAAAGAAATTACGGGAAGCAATGTAAACAGAAACTAACCTTTGTGAGAGCAACAGCTATGTTGGGCCGTGTTATGGAGTGTAATACATATTGAACTGTGCCAGTCTTCTTCAGGCGATATAACTTAGCTGTTGGTGGAGCAAGATCCAACTCTACCACGGTATCATCCCAGTCCAATATACGATCTCTCATTTCCTCAGAACTGAATTGCTTCACTTTATCCACAATTAGTCTTTTCCTTTTCTTTGGTCTCCCACGTGCTATAAAAAAATATTAATTGTTACATTCACTTGACTTTCTCTACCCATTTTCAACCAACTATTCTTATAAGTTAATCTGTGATTTTATATACTATCTACATGTTAATTGAGATAGATGTTTGTACAAATGCTTTCACTGCATATTTCCTTGTAGGTACAATGAGAATAAGAGAATACAATAGACTTAAGACTTGGTTGCTATGTGATGGCTTTTAAATTCTGTTCCCTTTGTACTTTCAGGATGTAAATAAACAAATAATGACTCCCGATTTGATAAAAGTTGTATTTTAAAAATCAAATCAATAACAAGGAGCACTTTGAAATGGTTATCTCCATGAAAAAATTTGATATTGTGACATTGGGTTCGGCAAACAACACTGAATGGACGGGGGCCATGCTGCTTCACACACATGTCAGGCCAGTGAGAAAAAAGGGCATTAAAGACTGGGCTGCCTTGCATGCCTGCTGTGTGTATGTAACAAGTAACAATGATCAGTGAGCAAACAAAGGAACAAGATCAGACTGCCTTGTGTCCCTGCTGTGTATAATTGGCAAGCAACAATAGGTGGTAGAAACACAAAGGGAGTCAAGAACATTTATGAAGCTTCTAGCTGAGTCAGCGTGGTGCGTGTCTGAGACTGCTGCATGGGTCCATATGTTGTCCTAGAAGATATGTCTGTCATCGTGAGTGTTTGTAATGCCATAGTTAAGTGTATAAGAGACAGAGACAGAGAAAGTGAAGAAAGACCCTGAACGGACACAGCATGAGAAGAACAGTTGCAAGTTGTGATAGCAGGAAAGACTGTGGAGTGTGTTAACTACATAAAGAAAACTGTGTATTTGTAATAAAATTTTAGAGAAACAAAGTGATAGAAAAATAACAGGATTTGGATTTTGTCATTTTGTCACAATATAAATTGGGTGCTTTAATGAGACTTACATGTTTTGTGTAGTAAGATTTTGTTCATCTCTTACGGTTTACGGGTCATCCAGAATGAAGAGTACTTAAGAGGTTATTTTCAGAAAATTCAAGATATGAATTTCATTTATCATAAAAATATCTTTAAACATTTCGTATTTTAATCAGAATCCTTATGCTGTTTTTGAGAAAATCAATTCTTTTGCAAATTTTTTTATAGAAAAGGTAAGGGTAATTTGAGGTGGGGGATTTTATTAAAATCTTTGTGTTGCATCCTTGGAAGATGGTATTTAACCAACTTTTCATTTTTAGGTTATGCTGTTTACAGATACAAGGGCACATAAACCTTTTCCTAAACATGCCCTTTTTGGATCCAGGTGACCTCAAAACGTATATTTCTGTCGAAGTCTTGCTATAAGATTTTTGGATGGAATAGAATACCCTTTTACTATGTACATGGTAGAGAAAGCGAAAGATAGTAATTCTAAGAGAGAAGGTGAAATCTATGTATGAATTTTACCGTACAACAAAATTTGAATTATATAATGAATGCTATAAGAAACTAAAAAACTCTTATGTGTTACACTCACATGACTTTCTCTACTCTTGTGCTAACCATTCTTACAAACTCTTGTTCTTCTATCTTCTTCTTTTTAGTTGAGATAAACATTTGCAAATTATCTTTTTGTTCATTTCCTTGTAGGTGCAAGGGAAATATTAGAATACAGTAGGCCTTGTCTGTTAGTTAAATCTTTTAAAGCTTTGAGATTCCGTTATCTTTGTACACTTAACATATAAAAATATGAACAGTAATGTTGCATTTCACAAAAGTTTTAAGTTTTCCGAAACTCACACACTTAACAAGGAATATCTCCAAAATGCTTCACCCTACAAGAAAATTCATTTGGACATAAATTATGTATGTAAGTGATATTTACATTTTTTGTACATTAAGAATTTGTCTATCTCTAACAGTTTACCAGTTATGCAAAAGTCGTCCAGAGTAAATACAACTACAGGGGCTATAGCCAGAAAATTCATAAAAATATCTCAAACATATGACACTAACCAAAATCGTTAGAGCCATTTTCAAGAAAATCAAAATTTTCGAAAATTGCTTCATGTAAACGGTAGTTTAGGGTCGAGCTATTTTCTTCAAAATCTTCGTGTTGCATCATTGAAAGACATTAAACTTAAATACTAACTTTGGTTTTTAATCGACTTTTCCTATTTGAGTTATGTTGTCCACAGACACAGAGATTGACAGACGGACAGACACACACACAGACCTTTTCTTAAAAACGCTTTTTTTGGAATCAGGGTGTCTCAAAACATATATTTCCAGTGAAATCTCGACATTCAATTTTTGGATGGAGTACAATATTTCCCCTATTTACCAGTATAGAAAGTAAAAAAACCATTACCACTTAAAGCTTGTAATTCATTTGGTAATTCGTTGTACAGGATTTTACCCATTATTAAGGGATCCTTCTCAGTAGCTTTTTATTTATGTTTCCTCTGTAATAACTGTATTGTATTCTAGTACCATACTTATGATTATCTGTTGTACATTAGTAGATGCATCTTTGCTATAGGTAAAAGACAATTGGCAATACTATTAAACTGATCATTTCTGAGTTAAAATGTTAGTATATGAGCAAGAAAGTTGTATATCAAGAGTGAAATGACAGATTTGAGGATAAGGCTGACAGCAAACGATAAATAAAGGCAGGAAAAGGAACATTGATGCCTCGAACTGGAAACAAGTTAACAAAGAAGTTAAGGAATGCCAGAGAAAGTTACTTTTCACATAGTGATAAAACTATATATTAAATGCTTATGTAAGCTCGCAAAATATGCTGCCTTCAATAAATGTTAATTCCTGAAGTTATACTTTATCTGGGGTTTTCCACTCCCTTTTATATTAAATATTATCCAATCTGTCTTAAATGTTTAAAGTGTATTTAGCTTGTGCATGTAAATTACTCCATGTATCACTTTATCAAAACCTAGAATTTAATATACGTCACTGGAATTGATATTCTTAAAAATCAATGCTTGAAGTTATTTCCATTACATTTATACATAACAAATCCAAACATATTTAACTTAATGACAAAAATCCAATCCGGTTTCTTTTCTATCACTTTATTGTCATCTAAAATTTTACCACAAATACACAGCTTTCTTCTCGTCATTAAGACGGTCTACAGTCTTTCAGGCTATCACAACTCTCAACTGTTCTTCTCATAACCTTGCTCAGTTCTTTTAGTGTCTTTCTTCACTTCCTCTATCTCTCACGCCCTAATTACGATGTTACAATCACTCGTAATGCTCAGTGAATCTTGACATGTACCAACACAACAACAGCACACACACACAGGTGTCTTGCACTCACCGACTCATGTCCGTAACTCAAATTTCAAACTCACTTGCTGTTCTCAAGCCTCTTTGTATACTGGGGAGGACATCACACGAACCTTCCTTGATTACACACACACACACACAGTGGAAATGACTCAGCTAGAAGTCTCGAGAACCTTCCCAAAACCCTTTTGTTTCTGCCTCTTTGATTGCTACAGTCACATACACACAGCAGTCATGCCGGCCTGACATGCGTTTCAAAGCAGTTTAGCTCTGTCTGTCAATTGTGTGATGAGCCCAACCTCACAATATGATTTCAATTAATACAAGTTTTAAAAGTGTCAAATTTGAACCCCATTTTCAAAACAAAAAAAATAATTTTTATCCAAAACAATTAATTCTGCAGCTCTAAATCATTGTATCAAATATTAACTTTGATTGCATCTAAAGAAATTCATCAAATTTGGGAAAAGGTTTTGAAAAGCTCCTAAGTATCCTCTTAAGGGGGAAATCATATTGAAAGCAATTATAAGTGCATTTGTCTCAATAGATTTATCACTTCAGTATTTCTAGACAACTTTTATGGCATGCTTGCCATAAAGGACCAACTATGCATAATTTTGTCTTCATAACAACCTATCTATAATGCAAGGATTGTATAGAATGTAATATGAGTGTATCAGATTCCAGGAAACCTACCTGTTTTAGTTTGCTCAAGACTCCCAATAATAAGTTCAGATTCTTTATCACCTTGGTCTTTACTTGGTTGTTGTTGCAGATCTGTTGGTAGGACTGCTTCACCAACACTGCAACAAGAATGCTGTTTAGTTCAGTATTTATACAGAACAGAATTTTAGGAGTGAAATTAAAAGTTAATAGCTGATGTTGCCAGTTATCTTTCTAAACTCAAATAACAAGTTAATTTAATTTATCTCCTATTTACTGTAAAAAATCTAGGGGACTTTATGGTGAATCCTTCTCTTTATCCCTTATAATTCTAGTTTTCTACAGCCTGTGTTATTAACAGATAGAGAATCCTCTGATATTCATACAAAAGGATATGAAACGGCAGATTTCTGACTTCAACCTTTCCTGGACAATCTTCCAAGTTTTGGAAATGCAGCATAGGCTGTAACTACCTTTTGGCGGGAGGGAGAATCATTGTTCAGAATGGTCAAGTAATATTTTAGATAACACTAGCCTGGAAAAAATTTAAAAAGACATGGTGAAAACCAAAGTAAGTGGGTTTTACAAATTTTTTATGCTGAATTTGGAACATTTTTTTATTTTGCCAGGTTAGTTGGCAAATGGGCAAAATGTAATTTTGTAATCATGAAGAATGTTTTATAACACCACTTGGATTGATTTGGTATACATAGATACAAAGTCACAACATACAGCCTTACTTTTTGTGTGTAAAAGCCATAAAGTAAGCATATTAGTAAACCTATTAGCTACGTTTATCTCTTCCGGGATGTTAGACTGTGGTCTAGAAGGCATCAAAGATACTGATATTTTGCCAAGTACTGCACTTGGCATCTTTACCACAGCCTACCAGCTCAGAAGAGAGAAATGTAGGCGCCGGCTATCAGGATACCGGCTGTGAAATCCAAGTTCATACATTAGTAAGCCTCTTAGTAAGCAATAACGTGGTTTAAGTGTTATTTTTATATGCCAACCAACTTACTGCTAGTGTTTTTGAACACACAAGCTATGTATGGGCAGTGTTTGAGAGGTGTGGCATTGAATTTTCCAGTCTTGATTCTACTTCTGAAATGATGTGGTTTGTTTGTTGCTTTTATTCATGTTTAAGAAGGAGAGAGAGAGTCATAGCACATAAACAAAACAATGTAACAAGCAAAGTAAAAGGTACTGCAGTTGAAGGCTTACATATTTCATCCTTGAAAATGGATATTATAATTGCTCATTATTCTCTTCCCATAAAATAGTGTTATCAAAAGTCTTCAAGTACTCTCTGGAAAGGTTGTCACATACTATCCCCTAGCAGTAAATTCCCAATATCCTCTTATTGCATTCTACATACTATTTCTTATCCTGATGGAACCTTTCAGCTTGCTCTTCATTTACTATCCCTAAACTTGGAGGGAAGTAATCAAGATACGATGCTAAAACTGAAGCTTCAGACTCATGTTACAACAGAAAAGTTTGAACTTGTACAATATGTTTCTTATAATCTCTTTGAATTACTGGTACTTGGTGTTGTCAAGGAATTTCTTCACAACTTTCCTGAATGAGTTCTGGGAATCTGACTCAATTTTAGTCATTATATCTGTGAAATTACTGTACATCAGTGGCTTCAGAATCTGTCATCCATCCCTCTCTTATTACTCGCATGAGGAAATTTTGTGGTCAGGTACTGGAAGAACAGATTGTTTCTGACTAATGCCTTAACAAACTGTTTC
Source organism: Tenodera sinensis (assembly GCA_030765045.1). Lineage (NCBI taxonomy): Eukaryota > Metazoa > Arthropoda > Insecta > Mantodea > Mantidae > Tenodera > Tenodera sinensis. Next base: position 103,620,254 of record CM060971.1, on the reverse strand, counting down.
ATCAATATGAATTATCCTTATATGATGCACAAAGGTAGAAGTGACATTGTGTTTAAGACATTTTTGGATCCTGGTTGATTTGTTCCCTTTCTGGCCAATTTGCTGTATCCCAATATTTTTCCCTGGCACTGCTATCCCACTCAAAGAGGAGATAGGCCTGTCTGTTATCCCAGAAGAAATTTGATGTCTTTTAAATCAATACATATTTGCAATTCATGACCATGATATTTAATTTTTTCAAGCACAATGTTTAATTGTGTCATATGATGCAGTCAATTTTGTGGAATGGTATGGATGCTAGTAACTTGTCATGACGGCAAATGGCCCTTAGATTTCTTTTGGAAGAGTTAACAAAAGGGCATTGGATGTTAGGATATTGTTCTTTCTCTCCCAATTCATGTAGAAGATAATATCTGTACAAAATAATAATATTTCTTAAATTCTTTTTCATGATTTCTATACCAAGAAAGTGTAACCCTGGATGCCAACAAGTTCTTTTCATGTAGCTTGAGCCAAACAGTTCACTCCTTTTCTTGATGAGCTGTAATTCTCTAGACAGGTTGTTTAATTCAGACTGGGTGAACTTGTTTTAGTCTGTTGGCTCAAAGTACATCTTTTTAAACTTGAAAGTCAAGGAGTTGTTTTAGATTCATCAGTCAAATTTGTCAGGTGGCATAGGAACTGGCAGGTCAGGTCAGTGAGGAATGGGCTGCAAAGTTGATGGAATATTTGGATATCTTATTCCTTTTTGGCTTTTATCATTGTAATCAGTAACAATGACCATACAAAAATAGCAGTCATCATAATGATGCTTCTACTTATGTCAGTGCAGTGCCTTCCTTTTTCTGACATACCAGAAATTTCCCTTGACACAAGTGTTGCATGCAATATGAGAAGTAGATATTTTATCTTGGTCTCCAACTTTCAAATGGAAGTAAGAAAAATGTAACTTCTGAAAAGAGTCTGTTTGACATACTTTTGAATCAAACATGTAACTTCCGCAAATACAGCAGAACTTCTGATGACTTCGTTGACACTACCTTCTTTGCATTCCTGATACACCAGTCATGGAGTTCTTAAAACTTTAATAACAAATTTCACAAATAAACAACTAAAATAGTAAATATTATTATTTATGTCAACAAACTTGCTGTTGATGTTTTTAAATGCATAAGCCATGTGTGGGCAATGTTTAAGAGGTAGAACCGATACTGAAAAATTCAATGCCACAGCTGGGATTTGAACCACAGAACCTCCCCTTACCAGGCAGGTGCTCTAACCATTAAGCTACTGTGACAACCTGCTAGAATCACATTGAATTCTCCAACTGATTTGTATTTTTCCTGGTAAACCACAAAGGCAGTCTCATATCAGAGTTTGAGAGGTAGAATCGAAACTTAAAAATTCAATGACACAGCTGGGATTTGAGACAGACCCTCCACTTACCAGGCGGGTGCTCTAACCATTAAGCTACTGTGACAACCTGCCAGAATCACATTGAATTGAATTGAATTTTTTAGTTTCAATTCCACCTCTCAAACTAAACATAGTTTTTCCACTTACAATAAACATAGAATATAAACCTCTCGGATCACGATCTTCTGTAAACTGATAATTCCATCCAATATGTTGTTAGCTAATGCTGGATTTCTGACAGTGAAGTCATTAATCCTCATGCTCTCCAATATTTTTCACTGATGGATAGGGCGCTAGAAGTGGCCAAGCATATTTGAAGGATTCCATCCAACATAAATCCTAAATGTGTTTGAATACATCTGTTTTTATAAGTGACTACCATTTTTTCCTAAACATTAAACATCTTCCTTCTTATCATCATACACATTTCCGCCATGTTTGTGCTCTATCTCTCCTCTTTTGAAAATTTCAATTGGCAAGAAATGAAAAAAAAAATCAGTTCAATCCCAAACTCTCCAAGAAAATCAACTGTTGCTATTTTTCGTCTCCTCATAGGCCATGATTGTCTCAGTAAACATCTATACAGAATAGGATTAGTAACCTCTCCCCTATGCATATTGTGCACCCAAGAAGAGGATATGGATAAAAACCATCTAGCAGTACGTGAAGGTCTGAAGATCCAAGAAGATTTAATCTCCAAATGTTGGGAAGCCAGATGGAGAGTAATTTTATTATTAACTCCAGAGCATTAGATACACACACTATATCAAACTACCCTTATATAATATACAGGTGTACCTTTGCTGAGTAGGTGTTTCCGAATCATTTGTTTCAGGAATACAGGTAAGTGGTTCCAATACAGAATCATCTTGGGGTGTTGGCAATTCTGCACTTGATTCTTTCGAATGTAGATGTCGCTTTTTTACTAGGGACTCTTTGTATGCAAACAAAAATACATATAATTAGGATTATAAAACAGGAGAATTAATGAATTGTAATCTCAGCACATGTTTTCATATACTCAAGATATACAATACATTACTGAAGCCCAATTGTAGTACACAACTGGTGTATAAGATGACACAAATTGATATTTGATGTGTAACAGCATGCAACTTCTCTATCACTGAGCATTTCCTGTGATTTTTCAGACTACTTTAATTAAGTACCCTTTTGAGTCTGCTTCATAGCAAACACAGATAAAAATGATAAGCTGTAGCCTTCAGATGATGCATATCTACTAAATATTTTTGAAGGTCAAATTTCAGTTCCATTTGCTCTGATGTCATTTCTTGCAAGCTTTTATTTGTTTATACACAATCACCTCATTAATCCAGATTTCTAGTTAATCCTATTGGATTTTTGCTTATTTTAACACAAAATGTATGCAAACTTTGATAAATATATATGAATATACAGGGTGTTTCAAAAAGAATATAGGCATTACAAAGTATTATGTTATCCAAACTATCAATCACCACAGCTCGGTTATTGGAGGAACGAATACATTGTCTATATAGATTACCGCTAGTTGTCTATTTTGCTTTGTTACCTTCAAAGTATTTCACTTGATGTAAAGTGGCTGGCCACTTAGCACTTCTCAGCTTGTCTCCATGGTTGGGCTTGATACCCTGTGACTTCTTTTGTGGGGTTTCATTAAGGACATCATTTTTTGTAACACCACTATCACAGAATCTAGAAAACTGGTAGAACCGAAACCATATTGTCATTACATCAGTGATGATGGACATGCTTACCCAAGTACTTCAATATTGATATGATGTTCATGTTGCTGGAGGACATATTAAAAACATCCATAATCTAAACTTGAGAGATGCATAAATGTGTCCCAAGTTTCATAGCTGTAAGTCTCACAGTGTAATAAATACATGCATTCAAAATATGTATATTCCTTCTGAAACACCCTCTATATGACTGTAATGACAGTGCACAGAGATAGAGATCATGGATGTTGCACACCTCAAGCTAACAATAAAAGTACTATGAGGGTTGTCCATAAAATAAGGTTCCCAATTTTTTTTCATAATGAAAAACATATTTATTGAGATTGAATAATACATTTTCAGCAAGCTTAGACTTTGTCCTATTTTTCAACATGACCACCGTTCTGATCAATGCCTTTTAGCATATGGTGTACCCCCTTTTATATGCCTGCATCGTATAACTCTCTCATTGTGCGGAGAAGATAGCTTAAAACAGTTTCTTTCAGCTTCTCTGTGGTTCTGAAATGCGTCCCACCCAGGTGTTTCTTCAAGTCAGGGTAGAGATGGTAGTCACTTGGGGCTAGGTTTTGACTGTAAGGGGGGTGTTTGAAGTATCCCATTCAAATTTGTTGATAAGATGGGTTGTAGGCCAGAAGAAATTCACGGCCCACTTTAACACATTTTCATCCATGGTCATTCATAAGCATTCTCAGGATCCACCATGGTATACCCTAAATGATGTGTCAACATTTTGTGAATCTAGGTCTTGCTGACATCAGGGATCATCTTGCAGATCTCTCCAACCTTCACCCTTTGATCTATCAGCATTGCTCTTTTCACTTTCACAATTGCTTCGCCCGAAACCGATAGCCATCCAGAATGCTGGCCATCATTCTCTGCACCATTTTTGCACATGTTGTACACTCATACCTGCTTTCCATACACTTCACACAGTTGGGAAAGAATGTCTACTGGTGCAGGCCTTTTGCACACAAAAAATGCATCACAAATGATACCGAAATTTAGATTTCAAATCGAATGGGCTTGATAAAGACACGTTTTAGTTTAATTGCCGGATGTGAGATTTGCGATAAGTGTTGAGTAATAACATAGGTAGATAATAGAGTAGGAAGTGTTGTAAGGTGAGCAAGATATGAGTAAATAATAGTTGTTAAATTTGTAGGATAAACGCATTATTGGTTTGAAATTAATGAGTCATGACGTCATACCACATAATTTGAAATTCACGGTCAAAATTCAGGTCTGCCAACCTTAAAAGTCGCGCGATATGTTTAATAAAATATAAAGAAAACATCGTTTAATCATAGAAAGGTAACTATATATTCGGAATTCAAAAAAGAACATGTTTTAATAGAAAGGGACATTTCTAAATTGTGAAAAGGAATGAAATAGCATTTTGGATGCGAGGCTTTTTTTTAATGACGTCATGAAATTTAAAATCGGGAAGAACGTTTTTTCCTAGCGTGGGGACGCCAGGAAGCGTGATCACTCGCCCTAGATCGGTAGAGGACTTAACTGTGGACAGATGTGAATAGCGGTTGCTCTGCGAGGATATATATTGGAAGTCGGCATAACTCCCGAAATGTGTCAAAGAGTGGAAAATAAATAGTCTCCAAAAGTTATTCTGGGTGATCTATAAAATATACTCGCGCATACCCTGGATTATAGAAATCTCATGTTGAGCATAGTCGGAGCCGGAATACAAGTATCGACAATGGTCGTTAAGTTACAGCGAAGCATCACACCCATTTCGCTTCAAATGGCGATCCAACGTGGGGCAACCAACATCAAATTCGCATCACAAAGCGTAATTCACACCTGGCGGGAGAAGCGAGTGGAAGCTCCATTTCTAACGACTGCCAAGCCAAGATTGAATGTTGCAGATAGCTCGCAGGCTGGGGCACTGGGAGAGGGAGAACCCAGCTACATGCCAGTGTTGCCAGATCTCCTGTAACAGCATTTCTCATTACTGCCGATCTTTGGGAACCTTATTTTATGGACAATCCTCATATTACCAGGGTCAGTGACACAGAACAAAAATAAAGTGTATGAGATCATGTTTCCTTACTTTTCATGCCAGTGCTGATAGTAATCATAGCTGTATCATCTGGATAGCCTTCAATTCTTTTCTCTTCTGCTTTCGTAGCAGTCCAAATTTCACTTTTATATATAACATTTTATTTCATTTAATAGTTTGTTTCTGGATTATTGGGTTTTCATTAGTTCAAATTATCTCTGGCCCCACATAGTCCAGATGAATGAGATTCTTGCACAATGTGAATATCAAGCAACTTTAAGAACTAATGCTTTGATTACTAATTTCCACTTCATTTCTTTTTATCTATTCTTTATTAGTGTTCATTGCTTGATAGGAAGTTTATGAATTAATGTTCCTTTACAATGAAATTTACTCTTCTTGCATGAATGGCAAGAAAGTCATTATTAATGTCACCAACTTTCTTGATTCAGTAATTAATTTAAGAAAAAATGCTGAAGTTTGCATTAAAGAAATGGTTCGTGCATTTTAATCAATGATTATAACAGCATTAAGTGAATATATGTGTAAAATCTGGGGAATCTGTCCAAAATAGGCTACTTTTTATAACAGCTTACCAAATATATTGGAACCCAATGGTGCTCCAAAACCATCATGTTGTATTGGAGTTGCCAGATAAGAGCGATAATCTATGTTGCCACTCTCCAAACGTGGAACTCCTGTAAACTAGGCAGCAGGAACAGAAAAAAAAAATGTATATCTATACAATAAGCATATATTAGAGGCAGGGTGGTTGGACATGTAAATTACCTGCACATATTTTTTGCATAATTTACATTTAAAATGAGGCACCTAGTATCAAACACCATACACTTAATTTTTTGGGTAATTGCAAAAAACTCCCTAGAATAAACCATCATCCAAAGTAATTTAACTTCAATGTTAAAATGTTAAATGAGTAATACTTTTTAATATAAAGTACTTCTGGAATATGGGTTTTTAAATATTTTTAGAAATAAATTTGAGGAAAATTGAATGTGATCTTTATTCATCCTTTTAGAACATATAGATGTTTTTGAATATATCAGGTTACATAAAATGCTAAAGTAACTGTCTTAATAGTAAAAAATCTTCAAAATCACAATTGCAGATATTCATCTATGTCATAAAAAGCCCTCTCAATGAAGTAATTTTTTAAGCATTTATTAAACTTGGAACCAGTTGATTGTTTAATTGTGGTTGGCAGCTTATTGTATAAAGTTTTCCTAATTCCAAATGGATTTTTATCAAAGAATTTCTTACTCTTCACTTCCCTATACATATTCTCTTTAGTTCTTGTGTCATATTTATGTTTACTGCTGTTACTCCTTTTTGTCCATGATCAGTTTTTGTCAATATGCAATCCCAGAAATAAGTGATCATCTGTTGTATCTATTTCTTCATTTCCAATTTTAATTTTCATATTGTTGTACATGCAATTACTAATTTTAAAATATATTATGCTTGTCTTGTTTAAATTATTAACTAGGTTGTTATTAACAAAAAATTTAAGTATTACATCTGTACCTGAGTATATATTATTAGTTAAGTTGTCTTGATCTTTTCCCCAACAAATTATAGATGTGTCATCAGCATATGATACAGTTTTCACATTATTAATCACAGGTAAATTGTTAGTATACAATGTAAATAGTAAAGGCCCAAGCACAGATCCTTGTGGGACTCCATATTTAACAGTTGCTAATGAGGATTCATATTTTGTTTCTATTTAGTTTAGTTTACATATTATTTCTGTACTTGATGATGGGGTTTGATACCAAAACTGGGATTTATGCTTTGTGAAACTGAAAAATGAAATATTTGAAATTATATGTTTATATATTATTAATTAAAAGAGGTCTTATTGTCCATGTAATATGAAAATAACTTTTTCATGAATTCAGTTAGCTAAAAAGTTAGTTTTAATACCCAATAAAAGCAGATGTTGCTTGATTACAACATAAACAAGAAGCATTATTAAAAATATTACTTTTGGTTTTTAAACCTTTCTTTCATTTTACAATACATCTGTGTCCACTTTTTCCTCATAAACTACTTGACCTTCATTTTCTTGAATCTGAGCTCCTAGATCTTCTTGGTTTTCTAAAGCAGAATAAAATGAAGCAGTTCATTCTTCCTGCATTCTTCTCCAAAATGTTTTGATAATTATTTCAATATGTCATGTACCTTGGCAAAAGTACATCTCTCTTTAAATTGTGTGGTTTAATCTGCATCATGTTTAGACCAGTCTTAGTGACAAGATTAGCCCTACAAATGCATTTTGATAAGAAAAAAAGATCTTCACCTCCAATCACAATTTTTTTAAATTTAGTTTTGTTATTACTTTTGATCAGTTAAGCCTATAATGCCATTACCTGGGCTTCTTATGACTTTTTCACTTGCAAATTTCCAATCATGATCAAGATTATTAATTGCCTTGAATAGCCACTGTTCCACGGCTTTGCCATTTGTCATTGTTAATTGCCATTTCAGTGTATTGTTATCAGCAAAAACAGAGTGATACACGAAGGATCAAAGCACGCAGATTTTGAAACTGCACTTCAAGTGCTGAATGCTATGCAGAGGCCGTTTGGAGACTTTGTGTATATTTTTGGTAGGTGAAATGCACCTACTGTGGCATAGTACAAAGACTGGTAAGGAAATTTGAAGATACAGGATCGACAGTGAACATCAAATCACCTGGAAGTTCTCATTATCATCGATCAGTACAGAATGTTGCTCTTGTCTGTGACAGCGTTGCTACAGATCCAACGAAGTCAATTTGCCACCATTTGCAACAGTTTGCGGCAAATGTTAACAAAAGATCTACATTTGCATCCTTTTAAGATCCACTAACACAAAAGCTGAAATCAATGGACCATATGACATGTTGGACATTTGAAACGGCAATCAGAACTGGCCACCAGGATAGTGTGACTTGACACCATGTGACTTTTTTGTGAGGATATGTTAAATCTTGTGTTTATGTGAACAATCCACTAACCACTGCCCAAACTCAAGGCTGAAATTAGAAATTCAAGCAGAACTTTTCTCTAGAGTCGTCGAAAATTTTGTCCACAGAGTTGATGTGTGCAAACAAGGCATTGGAGGACATCTGCCTGCTATTATGCTTCATGTTTAATCACAGTTTTTGTGCTTGATATTAACATAACAATATTAGCAATTTTAAAATAAATTATGTGTTTTATTTATAATTAAAAATTGTGTTATTTATGGCACACCTATATTATGTGTATATTAACAATCTCACAATATATACCTGGCTGTTTAATAATAATTTAAGGCAACATTGCAAATGAATATATGATATATCTGACTTACTGTGGATGAATGAGGATCTGGCAGTATTAAGGAGTCATCTTTATTTGACATCAAGTTGCTAACACCAGGCCTTGTAAATGATGAAGTTCTAATGGCTTCAGGTTCATTCATATTGATGGCATCTGATGAGTAGTTGTGCTGTTCAAGTTGCGCAATACTAAAAGCAAACATTCCTTCCAATACACTTTGTGTAAGATTTAACCCTTCTATGCATACCCTGGGTCCAATGGACCCAGAAACAATTTTAACCGTTAATCACGGTACAAAAACTTGAAATTGAGCCCCATCCCAGTAGGTATGCTCTCCTGCAACATTTAATAACTCATTATCGATACTATTAGAAATATGTATCTATCGTTTTGAGTGTTAGTTATTTTTCCTTCTTTATACCATACATTTACATAACCTGTGTGTGATGGACCCCTTTGTGTTTAGTGTCAATAAATTAAGTATTACAGTAATTAAATATATATCATAGGAATTCAGAGAACACATTGGTACATATGTTTCCTTGTAGTGAATGCAGGAAACACATTCTTACAACTTTAGCCCTTTGTTCAACTGTCATTTGGTATATTCCTGTGCTGTGAATAAGAGTGAAAAGTTGCAGTTTATGTTTACATGTCTGTGACTCAGTACTGATTTGGAAGAAAGGTAAAAGTAATTTGTAACACTAAACAGATGATCAATTATATTCCTATAGGCTATAGAAGAAAAGGTTACGTAGTACCTGTGCTATTTCTTCTCATTTTCTGTTTTTCTGATAAAATGTCGCAATCTACATCTAAAAAAAGGAAGGTCTCATACATTTTTCAAGTCCAAATTTTGAATTTGTTGTTACTGTTGTTGTTGTAGTAGTAGTGTTTAACGCCTGCTTTTACTACTACGGCACCACAGGCGGTGACACTGATGATACATGGAGTGAAGATGGAGCACCAGTGGAATGAGATGGCGGGGGAAACCGGAGCACCCGGAGAAAACCGGCCTTGATGCCGCTTCGTCCACCACGAACACCACATGCGGGTCCCTGGGATTGAACCCAGGCCGCCTAGGTAGTAGGCGAGCGTGCTAACCGCTCGGCCACGGCACCGCCTGTTGTTACTCAATGGCCAGCTAAAGATAATGACCCCCTTTCAGATATAAGTATTGCTTTGGATGAAAATTATCAAATTGATCCAGTCAATGGCATGTAACTCTTTAGATGAAGAAAATAGTGGTGGTGAGAATGATGATATGGTCAGGATGATGACGATCATGATGAAAGATGGTGCAAGTAATAATGCCTTAATAAAATTTATCTTCATTTAAAATCTATTATTAGACATAACGGGTCCAATGGACCCAGGATATGTAAATGTGCAAAAAATATAGGTCATGCACAGAACAGGTACATATGATATGCCACATTTTTGTAAGAGGTAATAAATGCAAATTTCAACAATCCCATGTAGTGTCCTGTCACCTCATTGTAAGATGCTATACAGATGACTTTGTTGTATAGATGGGGTCTGCAGTCAAAATAACCCCCGTAAACAAGTCTGACCAGGAAACATGTAAACTTTTATCACATCTTTCAAGTGGCATATCATTTGAACCTTTTCTTAATTTTGCTGCAACTATAATTATTAGTAATGCGTTAAAATAATAAGTGTAATGACCAGAAGGCAGATTAGAGCGACCTGATCTTAATATGAGAGCATATTGTCTTGGCATGTGTCCCCTGAGCACAGACTGTGAGTAATCAAATATACCATAAAAGTGAGCAATGTTTTAGCTGGTAATTATTATTTATTTATGCCAACAAACTTAATGTTGGTGTTTTTAAACACACAAGCCGTGTGTGGGCAAAGTTTGAAAGGTAGAACTGGAACTTAAAAATTCAATGCCACAACTGGGATTTGAACCACAGACCTTCCGCTAGTTCTACCTTTCAAATGTTTTAGCTTTCAAAGTCTTATGCAATTCAAGTTGCAAAATTCCTAATTTCAGTGGATCTTTTGAGTAGTTTGAATTTCATAAAGAGTAACTTTTGTTGCTTATCCAATACCATGACCTAGTTAAAAACATTTTATTCAAGAGAGCTTCTACTCAATTGACGAATTTTTAAAATAGGAGGTAATTTCTTATATTATTTAAATTAGTAAATATTATTTAAATGAAAGATAATGTAAAGATTAGCTATAGGTCATTCGAATATGAATTAAGTAGGAATATTCAAGAATAGAATTACATAAGGAACAGTTAGGTTGAATAAGTGATCACTCATAACTTACATTTTTATTATGTTTGTATACATATTTTTATATGCTATTATGATGATGCTATAAATTACTATGTAATTTCAACAGCAGATGAAATAAATAAATAAAGAAATGACTGAGTGAGTGAGTGAGTGAGTGAGTGAGTGAGTGAGTGAATGAGTGAATGAGTGATTGAGTGATTGAGTGAGTGAGTGAGTGAGTGAGTGAGTGAGTGAGTGAGTGAGTGAGTGAGTGAGTGAGTGAGTGAGTGAGTGAGTGAGTGAGTGAGTGAGTGAGCGAGCAAACAAATAAACATCTGGATTATACATGTCAAAGGCTATAAGCATAGTGGAAGAAATATGTGTAAAAATTAAGGAAATCAAAGCTGCACAAGTTATGAAAAATGTGAATGATAAGCTCCAGAATGTGTTAGAAAAATGGAGAAAAGCTGCCCTATATGAAACAGACTCAGGTGCATAAACAGTTTACCACTTTTGGTCACATACACATATGATGGGTCCAAATCTGGGATTTGAAAATCCTGTTTTAGAGTGACATCAGATTTGGCTGCTTTGGGCTTTTTGGATGCTGGTAATTCCAATTCCTTCACTTTTTTAGCCACTGTCTTGGTTGCCGTGATGCAGTCCTCCAACAGGAATACTGCCTTCTTTGAGTGAATACGTACCACTCCTACTAGCAGATGTCCTGATACTCTCAGCGCCATCTTAACCTGCCAAATGTTAAGAAAAACCTTTTATGCTCTATGTTAGCAACTCTTTTTATTACTACTACATATATGTAGTAAGTAGGGAAAATATGTATTCCACCTAAATGTTTGAAGTTGAGATTTCACTAGAAATATATATTTTGAGGTCTCTGAATCTACAAGAATCTTTAGAAAAAGGTGTGTGCATGTGTGTGTGTGTTTTTTTTTTTGTGAACGACATGACTCAAAACTAAAAGTCAGTTAAACACCAAACCTGGTATCTAAGTTCAGCATCTTCCAAAGACATGACAAGGATTTTAAAGAAAATTTCCCACCCTTATAGTTTATATTGTTGCAGTTTTAAAAAGAACGCATAGTTTGTTGGGTCTTTGAGCCTTTGAGTCATTGCTATCTCAGAAGCTTATCCAGGTAACTCACCTTAACCAAGATTCAAACTCGGGACCTTGTGAAGGTAAGATAGACATGCAATCCCCACATAACAGGGGTGGACTGGTTATTCTTGTGTGAAAAGGCAGAAAAAGAGACACACATGCACATGCAGATTTTATAGTAAAATGCATATTAGCAATGCAAGCAAAGTAAGAAGCTGAGAAACTCTCAGCTTAATGCATATGGAATAAGCTAGTTTTCTATCATCCATGGTAAAACTTGCATGAAAAACAGCATAAGTTAATAAACATTTTCCTCATATAGTTAAACTTAAACCCTACAAACTGTGACTTTTGGCTTCTAGGTAACCCATTAATGATTATTCCAAAATAAAAAATTACTAGAAACATTTTGGTTACAGCTTTGTTATATGTATACATTCTAAAGTGCTTACTACTTCTAAATTCCAAACAGTCAAATATAAATACATTTACTTGCCTTCAGTCCCATTATACTGTCACATATTTCATTGATGTTTACTTCAAACACCTGTGCCTTAGATAGCTTATCCTTCCAGTGAGCGGCAAGCCAAACTTTGAATAAAGGACCTTTTTTGGCCAAAATTTCATGTGAGAAAAACATGTTCCTGAAACATGCACACACACAAAAAATATTATTTACATGATGATGTACCACATTTCAAAACCTGTGGTTATATTAATTAAAAACTGAAGCATTAACAGTGAAGCAATACAAATCTACAAATACAGGGTCCCAAAGATACACTGATAGCGCTTAGTAAGTTGTGCGGGATGACAGACTGATTGGTTTTCAAGTAAGAACCCCTGTCTGGAAATGCACCATTTGGATGCTGTAGTGCATCGAAGTGTGAGAGGGTGTGCATTCACATAATAAGCTCAACATCAAGCTGGGCTTTGAACTGTGTACCTCCTACATCATTGCAAAGCCTATATTGGTATTGGTGAGCTTCATTCAGATGACCCAATATGTGAAATTGTCTTTGAAGATCTTCAGTCGCTTCATGGACTCGAGCCATAAGATCCTCCGTTGACCTTACAGGGGGGCCATACACCATACTCTTCATAAACTCTACACAAAATTGTGGAGAGATGTCAGATCCGGTGACCGTGCTGGCCATGGAATTGGTCCACCTCTATCAATCGAACAATTTGAAAATTCGATGTTGAGGTGATTCTACACATTTATATCAAAGTGTGCTCGAGTCTGCCATTTCAGCAGCTGTGTACTGGTATATGTCGTACTGCTATTAAATACGTTACTGTGCTGGAAACTACATGAATAATGCAGTAGGATGTACACCAAGGACTCTATGAAGGAATTTAGCGCATGCAAGGAATGTTATTATGCTCAGGTTGTTCATCCCAATACACTGGTGTCTAAGGTGTTGCATACCTTCCGTATTAAGGTACCAAAATAAATGTTAACAAATTGTCACAACTGTTTGTTCTCAAACTTCTAAGCTCGCTAGCGTCCAAACTGTGCATTTCCGGACAGGGTTTCCCATTTGAAAACCGATCAGTTTGCCATCCTGCACAACATACTAAGTGTTGTCAGTGTTTTTTGGACACCAGTATATCACTTCTCTTAGAGATAAGCTTCACTTATCCTATTTGCTGCAAATTCTTGAAATTAAATGCAAACTGCAATTTTGCAATAAGTTTATTATATCAGTGCCACTCTTGTTTATACTGATTGCAATCATAATTAACCCAAAATCACTTAGTAATTCTATGCCTTTGTGGTTTACTGGGAAAAATATGAACTTGTTTGAGAATTCAATGTCATTCTGGCAGGATGTCACAGTAGCTTAATGGTTAGACCACCTGCCTAGTAAGCGTAGGTCTGTGGTTCAAATCCCAGCTGTGACATTGAATTTTTAAGTTGCAGTTCTACCTCTCAAACATTGCCCACACATGGCTTGTCTGTTTAAAAACACCAACAGGAAGTTTGTTGGCATAGATAAATAATAAAGACCATCTGAAGGTTATTTAATATCGGGACATAAAGTACTTGCAATAGTGAGTCACCATTGGGGTAATTGTCTCTGATGTGAGACTGCCTTTGTGTTTACCGGGAGAAATACGAACTGGTTTGAGAATTCAATGTCATTCTTGCACAGCATGCAGGTGCTCTACCAACTGCACTATGCCTATACCATACAGTCTTCATAATTACATTTTTCCCAGAGTATTTTCAAATTGTTTACCTTTTAGTTTTAGTTTATTAGCCATAGAATTTCATACAAAAATAAATTTGTTTTGTTTTCAGTGATTGGTAACACAGAATTATTAAGTGATTTTGGGTTCATTACGATTACAACCAGTATAAACAAGAGTGGCACTGATGATGTAATAGACTTATTGTGGAATAGCAGTTTGCATTTAATTTCAAGAAGTTGCAGCAAATATTAAGAAGCTTATAGTCTCTAGGATAATTACTATATTTGTAGACTTGTTGTGTTGTATTTGCAAGAAGCATATTTCAATAATTAAATTGTGAGATAGGAGGTGTGTATGTTCTAAAACAGATAGTGCCCACCTCGGTAGCGTGATGGTTAGCGTGTCTGCCTCACGTTCAAGAGGTCGTGAGTTCGAATCTTGCTTAGGGTAACTTATTCGGGTAAGGTTTTTTTCTGAGGTTTTCCCTACCCTGAGAAGATGAATGTCGGGTAACTTAAAGCTCCATGGACCTCGGGCTCATTTGAGCATCATTACACCCATTTCATTTCATTCATTCGTCCGATATGACACAATGTTGGAGGACGTTAATTAAAAAAAAAAATAAATAAATAAAAAAAATAAAACAGATAATACAAATCATGGATAAAGGTGATGCTCTAAAAGTTTATTATGTGTCTATGTACTCACATCTAAATTATGAAATCATCTTATTGGGAGCAGTGGGAAAGAAACAGAGCTTACGGATATTTAGGTTAGAGAAGTAAGAATAATCAAACAAATTTCAGGAAGAAACAGATGCATTGAAAGCACTGCAGAAGATTTATACGGTCATTTACCTCACTAGATTAAGGAAATAAATACAAAGGCGAAGAAAGTTGAGGCAATAAAGACTTACCTGATAAATAAAGCTTTATACTGCTTTAAGAATATAAAGTAACCAGTTGTAAATAGTAATTAGCCTGCATAATATAAAATATCATGTACAATGCCTTTAAAATGTATACATGCAACTTTTATCCTTTATAATATAATATAAAGTTTATATTGATGGAACCTTGTAAACAGTTTTACAAATGATGAATAAATATGAACCTTAATCTGAATCTGAATCAGAGAACATTAAAATATCCTGACCACAGAACACCTAGTTGCCTACCTTGCCTACCTTTGTTTCTCTGTGGCCAATACTGTTGTGAAAACGTTCTATGCTAAAATTTATCACATTGTTGTATATAATATTGTTGTAATAAATAAAGAAAGAATTTTTCAATAAGCTACATAGGTTATAAATCTTATCACTTTAAAATTCATCTAAGCTATTACTGATGTTGGTGAACATTTTTCTTTATACTAGAGTGCTTCAATTGAACAAAAAAAGGTGAGTTTGAGCACAAAGTTGTATTTTTGAAAATAAAATAACTAAGTACAGCAAAATGTAAATTAAATAAAATTAAATTAATACGACACTAACCACATGATTCTAGTGTAAATAATTAATGAGTAAATTGCTATTGAATTTTGAGAAATAAAGGTTAGTGGGAATTAAGCAAGGACCTTCTCCTGTTTTTCATCCTGTTTTCTTTGACATTTTAAGTTTTCAATTAGAAGCTACTTTAACCTCCTGCATTCTGAGATCACAATACTAGTGATAAAATTATTATTTTGTGCTTAATGAATTTCTATGGGCCAAAATTAAACAAAAATGCAAAAACAAAAATGTAATTAGTAATTACAAAAAAAAAAATTTGGGGAGTGGCTTTTTGGGAGAGTCTAAAATAACATTTAGATAGCTACAAATTTTGTTATGTGTTATTAAGCATCAAAAGAACAAGAAGGTAAGTGTAGGTCATTTGTACCTGGCCATCTACGCGAAACAATGAGGTATTGGCGCATGCGTGGATCGGCTAGCCAAAGCGATGGAGGGGTTATTGCCAACCGAAGATGCAAAGCCAGATAGCAAGCCTTGCATGCAACGGCAGTAGTGAACTAGTTACGTTTATGCAACGTTGGCGCTACAGCCGTTGCATGCAAGGCTTACTATCTGGCTTTGCATCTTCGGTTGGCAATAACCCTTCCATCGCTTCGACTAGCCGATCCACGCATGCGCCAATACTTCATTGTTTCGCATAGATGGCCAGGCACAAACGACTTACACTTACCGAACAAGAATATTCAAAATATAACATTTTGTTTTTTGGGGTTCAGGGGGGTTTTAGAGGTAGTATCATATATGATACCTCGGGACTACATTAAGTTTTTATTGGATTTTTAATCCTACCATCTATACAAAGTAGACAAGAGAGAGAAAAGAATATGAGCATAGTATGCAGAAGGTATCAAACATGATACCACCGGCCGTGATGAGTTTATAGCGACAATATCATTTCTCTGTATTATTTAGTTTTCTTTGTGCTCTAATAATGGCAAATTTCACAGTAAAAGATTACTCCTCTACTAGAAATACTCTTTTTACTGAATAAAAATAATTTTTATACTGTCTACAGTTCCCAGTCCTTACATTTTCTTTAATCTAATGACAACAGTTTGTGAAATTAAATTGAATTATTTTGTTGTTTAACAGCACTGTCAATTGCAGCTTTCTGTTCTTGGAATGCCAACCATAATTCTTAATGCCCTCTTTTGTAGCTTAAATATTGTCTTGCTGTTTGTAGTGTTAGTTTATAGTGTTAGTTCATATTACAGTAGCGAATGAAAGGAAGCAAAGTAGCAGGTTCTGAGTACTGTGAATGTTACTCAAGGCCTCAGCTGATGTATAACAGAACAAGCTTAGCTCAGCTTCTCTGCTAACTTTTCAATATACTTATCGCAACTTAAATTTTTGTATATATATATATATATATATATCCATAAGCCAAGGAATTTAGTTTCATGTTCAAAATTTACCAATTTGGAACCAATTCTGATGCCAGGATTTCCCGCTTTTCTACAGGCCTTGTGCTGGAAATTGAGTGCTACAGTTTTTTCTGGTGTCAGTTTAGTGTTGCTGCTCTCAAAGACCAGTGATTGCGGCGTGCCAGATGGGTCGCTTGTCGCTAGAGGGTCTTTAGGATCATCCAGTACCATCAGATGGTACTCAATATGCATCAGTTTGTGATGGCACGATGTGAGTGCCTACCTTCATTGTTGTTGTCCTCTAGTGCTAAATGTATTTGGGAGACATATGTGTCGTTAATATAATTTAAAAGGTGAGTCAATTAATAACACTGAACAACACTTACAACATATTTTTCCGGAACACGTTTCGAAGGTTAACTTTCCTCCATTATCAACTGGAGAATAACTGGGTTTCCACGGTGTTTCATGGTGTGGATGGCGATGCTTCTTCTAATGTTTCTTCTGGTAACGGTTCAATGAACTTGCTGAAAATGTCTTTCTGAGGAATGTCGAGATTAAATACTCGGTTTCTATTTTTTAAAATGAAGATTTGTTACCGTGTGCACAGTTCTTGTTTTCCGGTTAGTGTTTAAGAAGTTTTGGTTCTGGCTTTATGTCATGATTTTTTGTCCAAAAGTGAAACACAACTGCTGATTTTTATAATTGTTTACTCTTGATGTTCCTAACGTGTTCCTTGGATCTAATTTCTAAATTTCTTTTGGTTTTTCCTATGTATATTTCATTACAATCACTGCATTCAATTTGGTATATGCCAGATTTTTTGTTAGGTGGAATAGCATCTTTGATGTTTGAAAGTAGTAGGTTTTTATGCAGTAATGGTTTACTGCTGCTAGCATCAGAAGAGGCATCGCCATCTGCACCATGAAACACCATGGAAACCCAGTTATTGTCTGGTTGATAATGGAGGAAAGTTAACCTTCGAAACGCGTTCCAGAAAAATATGTTGTGTTGTTCAGTGTTATTAATTGACTCACCTTTTAAATTATATTAATTACAACAACACTGTTTTCAAACTTCTATGAAAGGAAGATATGTGTCGTTGCTGAAAGTTGGCCATGTTTTCTGAATATTGTCCTTCATGATTTAGAGATAACATGCTAGCCTCTGGTTCCCTATGTCGCGGGTTCAAACCCGGCGGTGGGCGATGGATTTTTTTTTCGGACGTAAAAAGATTTACGGACGTCTAAAAAGCTCAAGCCTAACAAGGCGCGCGCACACTGCACGCGATCGGAGCGTAGCCGAAGGATTAAGGGACCTAAGCCGCAAATCATAGCCGAGGAATTTTTTTATAAGATGAGTGAAGCAGTTGCGAAATGACGACAGGATGTAGCTATGGGGCTAAGCCCCAACTATCCACAACCGGGAGAAAAAGCAAACATGGCTACTATAAAATTTGGTAGCGGATAAGTATGAAAGAAGTAAAATTAAAAGTCGATATTTTCGCGGGTTGCGCTACTAATGAGTTGCAACTTTCCACTGCACATGCGCAGTTATAGCAAAATAAAGTGCCCTTGACATTTAGTGGAATTTGGATATTTCGAACGTTTATAATTGAAATACCGTTAACTCAAATATTTTTCTTGGTGCCTTGAATTTTGCATTAAAGCAATGTAAAAAGTCATGTAATTCGAATTTCATTTTCCTCAATTCAAAGTTTTTCTTCAGAAATGTCAGTCGAAAATTAGTCTAAACGCGGAAATGTAAATAACTTCGTCCATGCGCTTCTGAAAAAAAAAAAAAAAAAGGGGGGGGGGGGGTCATAGCTCAGGGGTCTGTTTTATCGAAATGCAGTTTGGGCGGTGGAATAGTTTTCCTAGCTGCCGGCCTTGAGCTTCTATACATGTTCCCACATTCCCTTGTTTAAAACATGTGCGTCTTTAGTTGTTGCTTGAGCTCCCTCTGTTCAGTGTGTTGCAGATCAGTGCCACTGCCACTACTGTATTAACTCAGGAGCTTAGTCAACCTTGTAGTTGACACAAATGAACCTGAGATACCGCGCTATCGTTTATTCGTATCGTTCTGACGTTTTATACCCTGCTTCAAAAGTGGCTTATCCTTTGACAACATTATAAAAGCTAAATTAATAATTGTATCATGATCTTAAATTACAGGGCCCTTTTGCGCACAAAGGTATTCTTAGAGTAAAACACATTTTGTAAAATCTTCCCAATGTTTCCAAGCGTAAGTCAATCAATGAAGAATCCGATATCTTTATTATAAAACTTGAATAATGTAATTTCATTCGTGTATGAGTACTATCTTAATGTGTAGCTAATAATCTAACTTTAAAACGTATAAATACTAATTGCTGTATTCAAGAAAAATGTTACTGATAACTAATGAATAATGCTTTCAATCTCTAAAAGA
The DNA here is from genome assembly GCA_030765045.1 of Tenodera sinensis. Lineage (NCBI taxonomy): Eukaryota > Metazoa > Arthropoda > Insecta > Mantodea > Mantidae > Tenodera > Tenodera sinensis. The sequence continues at coordinate 103,600,875 of CM060971.1, read as the reverse complement.
AAACAAAATGTACTCTACAAGTTTAGTTGACTAAAAATCCCGTCCAGATATTACCTACAGCATCATTCATGTGTTTTATAACCCAACTGGAGAGCTTTGTGTTACAGCTTGCAATAGATTACTAACCATCTTTTAGAAACTTTTTTGTGAATATAATTCTCCCGCCCAGTTTCAGCAGCTCTGTGCGGGATTGTGAACTTTCATAATTAAATAAATTGCTTACCGTAGATATAGCTAATAGAAGAACATCAGAATTATATAAATCTTATCAATCCTGAGAAGTGCGAGCCTAGGAGCATCAAAAGACGTGTGTTACCCACAAAATAATGATGGTCTAATGGCTAAGGATTTCAAAACTGCCGGCTTTGGAAGGGTGTATTGCCAAAGCAGGATATGAGTTTTGAGCTTAGTGTTTGTTCCTGATCAGGCAGTCATACCAACTGGAATTGTGTGTAATGTCGCGGTTTAACAAAAGGGCATATTTGCAATTTGCTTGCGATAAAACCAGGTTTTAAACATGGAAAGAAAAATACAAGAATGTCATAATTATGAGACTGAAAACCTTACAATATGCGTTGAGCCTACAGATATCATGCAGAATTACGAAGAACCAAAATGTGAGGTTAGGTTTTTCGCTATCAGATGTTTAAATTTGAGTTTGAGGCGTTAAAAGAGTAGGAAGCTATAAATTATGGTGATATTGTTTTACTATTGACGAATGAAAATATATTATACCACGGCAAAGTATTTTTTCCGTAATGTAACCTAACTTTGGTTCATTGTGCAGTAATCCCAAAGTTGGTCTCCTGAATGTTACCACCTCATGAGTGTCAGCTCTCTCACCCCACAGTCTTGATTTCGGCTCCCATTTGGGACGTAATTATAGTAAGGGCCAATCTATAATTTACAACTAATATAACTAAATTTATAGAAATAACCGCAGTGTGAAACTGAAGTTAGAAAGTGTAGTCCAAGATCTTTCAACGTTCAAACAAATAGCTCTGTGTTCTTATTAAGACAGACAAGCCTCGAATTTTCCCATCTGTGCGTTCTTGAGATTAACCATCTTTCCAACAGTGATGTAAACAATTCCTTAAGTGTCATATGTGGATGTTTTCCTTGCAATTGGCCATTATTTTCCCCAAAAATTAGACAAAGCTGTTGAACAAATACAGGGAAAGCTTTGTCACATGCCACTTTGTGTAAATAGTGCTTTTTCATCACTGAATGGTATAGAATTTCATTATCAAACATGTAGGAATCCTTTCCTAAACAAACCCTCTAGTAATGTGGTTATTGATGGTCTTGGGTAAAGCTTTTTTAGACATTCCATGTTTAACATGTGGGGCAAAGTGTTCAGAGATTAAGAGTACAGTTCTCTTGCTATTTCTAAAAGTTTTTATAAAGGTTTTCCTTTTAAAGTTTAGGACTGAAAAAAAGTATTTTAAATATAAAAAAAAGATGTCATCATGGTTGGCTTCTTTTCACTCTACAACAACATGAATTCGTGCTTTAAACAGGCAAAACTATAGCTCATCCCCATTTAAACCATTGGAGGAATATAGCTCAGAAAATAGTTAGCCATACAAAGAGACTGGGATCTCAAAACTTTAAAAGATTTGACTATCGCAAATCTACTGTATTCTCATATTTCCCTTCACCTACAAGGAAATAAGCAATAAAATAATTTCTGCAAATGTTTATCTCAACTAACACAATGAAGATATAGGAATAAGAGTTTGTAAGAATGATTAGTACAAGAGTAGAGAAAGTCATGTGAGTGCAAAAATCGGATTTTTGCTAATAAAATATAATTATTTAGTTCTCTCAGTCCTAAGTTTACTATAATATACAGGATGGAAGTGAAATGATCCGTCAGACTTTAACAGCAAATTTCTCATGTTGTGAATAACAAGAAAGTCTAATACCAAAATGTTGAAAAGTTTATAGTTTACTAGAAAAAAATATTTTTGTCAAAAAATTTATCATCACCTGGCTGAATTATTATTGATTGAAGGTTCTTGATTTATGGCTATATTCATAGAAAATTGAATAAATGACAACTTTTTCCTTTGGCGTATATCAATAGATTGAACAGTTTTTGTGTAAATTAAATTTAAAAGAACCCACAATTAGTTGCCTTTTTGTTGCAATAAATTGTGGGTTTTTTAAATTTAATTTACACAAAATTCGTTGAATCTATTGAAATATGCCATAGGAAAAAGTTATCATTTATTCAATTTTCTATGAATATAGCCATAAATCAAGAGGCGGCACTGTGGCCGAGCGGTTAGCGTGTTCGCCTAACACCTAGGCAGCCCAGGTTCGATCCCAGGTATTCGTGGTGGACGAAGCGGCGTCAGGGTGGGTTTTCTCCAGGTGCTCCGGTTTCCCCCGCCATCTCATTCCACCGGTGCTCCATCTTCATTCCATTTATCATCAGTGTCACTGTCTGCGGTGCCGTAGTAGTAAAAGCGGGCGTTAAACACTACAACAACAGCCATAAATCAAGATCCTTCAATCAATAATAATTCAGCCAGGTGATGATACATTTTTTTGATAAAAATATTTTTTTCTAGAAAACTATGAACTTTTCAACATTTTGGTATTAGACTTTCTTGTTATTCACATCATCAGAAATTCGCTGTTAAAGTCTGGTGGATCATTTCACTTCCATTCTGCATACTTCTGCATATCTTTGACTTTCATTGTTGACATCTGCACACATCAGATAAATGTAAATCAACCGACAAAATAGTTAAAGTAAACAGTTTCAAGTCTTTGCGCTGTGGTATAAGGTATTGTTAATTTCAGGAATCATGTGAAAATAGAGGTCAGTTTGGAACTATGAAGGAAGAATCCCAAGAAGCAGATAATTCAGACGGAAATAGGTGCTTTAATAGGTAGGTATTTGCTTTCATGTAACATTTTAGTAAGCAAGATGGCTTCATGATAACATTTGAGACTCCTTTCAGAAGGGCTGCAGTTCAGATCCCACCAGGACCATTCTCCCTAACTGGGTTTTTTCTAGGTCTTCCTCAGTTTCCATAACTGGCAAATGCCAGGGAGGTACCCTGAACTTAGGCCAGAATATTTCCTTCCCAAATATAATTTTATTTCATGTATTATCAATGTACATTGCCTATATCGCCATATGTAGTAAGAATGGGCATTAAACACTGCAGTAGAAATATTTATTTATGCCAACAAACTTAAACACATTGTGGGCAATGTTTGAGAGGTAGAATCAGAACTGAAAAATTCAATCCACAGCTGGAATTTGAACAACAGACCCTCCACTTACCAGGTGGGTGGTCTAACCATTAAGCTACTGTGACAACCTGCCAAAATCACATTGAATTCTCCAACCGATTCGTATTTCTCCCGGTAAACCATAAAGGCAGTCTCACATCAGATACGATTACTCCAGTGGTGACTTACTATTGTAAGTACTTTATGTCCAAGGATTAAATAATCTTTAGTTGGTAATTATTATTTATGCCAACAAATTTACTGTTGGTGTTTTTAAACACACAAGCCATGTGTAGGCTGTAGCATTATTTTCAATTACCATGTTCGAGATTATCGATTTCGAATAGTTTGTCACTTATATATTTATCTAAAAGAATAATTGAGCTTATGTATCCCTGCAAGATTTGTAGGGATAATACATTTAGGCCATTGGAAATTATGTCATTCATCGCATCGGTATGCCAACCCAACGAATAGTATTCATATTCAAAATACAAATCAAGAGTTAATGAGATCATAGCATTTTAGAAAATTATGAATCAGAAGACATGAGTGTCAGGCTGTTGGGAGTAAGAGGAAGTGAGTTGCCCCACAACTTTTGGTCAATCCATTGGAAGTACTCGGGAGGTACTATTTGCCAAAGTGATATGTGAAAATTTTGGCCACATGAGCTGGACTATTTATATTGAATATTGCAATGAAAAAATGATAATATGTCACAGAAAAATTGATAAAAGAGAAAAATAAAGTGTGTGTGTAAAACTATAGTTAAAGGCAAATTACTCTACATAAGAATAGGACGTAATTTCAAGTAATCAAAGTGATAAATACAAATGTTAAAGTGACTTGCAGAATTCTCGATATTTCAACTCAAAATGTGCAAATATTATTTACAAGTGTGTTCCTTTATACCTTTAACTCCTTCAGTTCACAAATGTACAACTATATATCCTTATTATTGCAGACCCTGAGATTTAAGCCTCCTCACAAGATCATCAAATGCGCTACAGGGCATAACATAATACTGCAGATTACATAAAGGCATGTTCTAGGACAATCTAGGAAGCAGACAAATATAACATTCTAAAATGTTTGAGAGGTAGAACTGGAACTTAAAAATTCAATGCCACAGCTGGGATTTGAACCACAGACCGTCTGCTTACTAGGCAGGTGCTCTAACCATTAAGCTACTGTGACAACCTGCCAGAATGACATTGAATTCTCAAACAAGTTCATATTTTTCCTGGTAAAATTGTCTCTGATGTGAGACTGCCTTTGTGGTTTACCGGAAGAGATACAAATGTGAAATACTAATGTGAGATACAAATGTTTTTCAATGTTATTCTGGCAGGTTGTCACAGTAGCTTAATGGTTAGAGCACCCGCCTAGTAAGCGGAGGGTCTTTGGTTCAAGTCCCAGCTGTCACATTGAATTTTTAAGTTCCAGTTCTACCTCTCAAACATTGCTCACACACAGCTTGTGTGTTTAAAACCGCCAACAGGAAGTTTGTTGTTAGGTTAGATACTGCTGATTTTCTCCGATTGCCCAATGTTTTTTTCAATATTTGTATTTTCTACCATTTACATATAAGTAAATATATATTTATATAAAATAAGAACAAATTAGAAACTAAAAGTTTCACTTATCTTAGTAATTGCTGCATGTGGTAAAAGCACTGTGAAACTAATCACCAGTATTTGAAAAACTTGCAGCAATTACTAAGTGAAGCTTTTAGTTTCTAATTTGTTTTTATTTTAGATTCTGTTGCTTCAATTTAATAGCTTAAATTTTCTTTGAGTTAATATATTTATATATTTTACCCAAAAATTGTATGTTTGGGCCTCTGAATAAAACGAAAGAAGAAAGCTTAAAGAAATGTCCATGTATGTATGTACATGTGTATGCTTGCACAGATGCACATATCTGAGTCATAAAAGGGTAGAAAGGCTTTATCTAAGATAAAAGCATTGAACAAAGCAATGTATTATTTCTTTCCCTATATGATTTTATATAGCATATTTTCTTATTAGTTGTATTATTTATAATGCAGGTGTGGAGCTGAATATAACCAGAAAAATGGCAGATGTGCTGTAGAAAGAAGAATTATTAATCAGTTACATGATGTAATATCACCAGAGGAGAAGCGTGAAGTATTCCTTGACCGGGTCCGTGAGCACCAGCGGCTTCGCATTATGAGAGAAACTGAAGAACAGCGACAACAGAGGTTACAGCGAGTTCGTGAATACCAACGCAAGCGAATCCAAATGGAAACAAACGAACAGCGTGAAGTTAGAATTCAAAGAGTACGAGAAAATCAGCGTCGTAAGCGCCTTGCAGAAACTGAAGAACAAAGAGCAAGGCGATTACAAAAGGTGCGTGAAAATCAGCGTAGGCGAATCAGTGAAGAGACACCAGAACAGCGAGAGATTAGGCTTAGGAAAGTACGGGAAGCCCAACGTCTGCGTAGAATGAGTGAAACTGAAGAACAGAGGGTTGCAAGAATACGTCGTATTGTTGAATATCAGCGAAGGCGCACGAAACAAGAAAGACATGATGGGTACCAAGAAAAGTGTGAACAAATTATTTTATCTGGACTGATAGAAGGTGTAAGTAAGGACATTAAACATGTTACAGAACAGCTAGCTCTTGAATATGAGTCAAAGCCATATTCAGAAACTTTGTTATAAAGCCCATCAGACGAAGAAATAGGGTAAGAAGAATTTCTGTACAGTAGCTTCGCAAGAATAATGTGCCAAAGCTATGAATTTTAATGTAAGAGGAAGCATTGTGTTCTCTTGTGACTGGTACAAACACGGTTTTGTTAGCAAATAGGGTCTGAGTTCTAACATTTTGTGATATAGTCCAGAGCAGGCCTTGTTTATACATGTTAAAACAATAATGTTCCACTTAGGTAGATGTAAATATTAGCATGTGGAACACAGGGTATATTTTATGTGGTTTAGTTTAATATGCATTCTCTTTTCTTTTCCCCTTCTTTACTTTACTAAGTATAGTAAGTAGAGAGAGCATTGTATTCCACCCAAAAATTTGATGTCAATATTTTACCAGAAATATATGTTTTGAGGCCCTCTGAATCCAGAAAAAGCATTTTTAGAAAAAGGTCTGTGTGTGTATATGTGTGTGTATGTATCTTACGACAGCATAACTCAAAGACCAAAGTTGGTATTTAAGTTTAATATCCTTCAAGAATGCGACACGGAATTCGGAAGAAAATTCCTCCACGCTAAACTGCTCTTTACATGTAAAATGTTTTGGAAACTTTTATTTTCTCAAAAATGGCTGTAACGATTTTTATTAAAATGCCATATGTTTAAGACATTTTTATGACAAATGAAATGTACCTTGAATTTTCTGGCTATAGCCTATGTAGTCCTGTTTAATCTGGATGACTTTTGCATAAATGGAAAACTGTAAGAGATAGATCAAATTTTACTGTACGAAAAATGTAGATCTTGCTGAAACACATAATTTATGTTGAAATAATTTTCAGAGATATTCTTTATTATTTGTGTGAGCTTTGGAAAACAAACTTTCATCAAGTGGAAGATTGTTATTTATTTTTTTATATCTTAGCTGTGCAAAGAGAATGGAATCTCAAACCTTTAAAAGATTTGACTATCCCTAAAGCCTACTGTATTCCCATATTCCCCTTGTACCTACAAGAAAATAAATAATAAGATAATTTCTGCAAATGTTTATCTCTACTAACACGAAGAAGATAGAGGAATAAGAGTTTGAAGAATGGTTAGTACAAAAGTATAGAAAGTCATGTGAGTGCAACACATCAGATTTTTCTGTACATATTTTGCTTCCCTCTCATCTTCCTTTTTTTCTCAACGCTTTACTGTTTATTATTAGAATTAGCCTTCCATCATGTGTCTTTTATTTAGGTGCTTCATTTTGTTTCTTGTTTCACTGTTATTTTGATTTGTGTGTTACTCCTTGAAAAATGTCTCATCTCTCTTCATGCATTGCGCATTGAATCATAACAAATTTGCATGATACTATTTGGAATATTACTTGAGAGAATTGAATTTGATGCAAGAGGTCCTGAAAAACAATGTTTATAAGCTAAGATCACTAGTACAAAGTACATTTCCTATAATAATAATGATAATAATAATAATAATAATAATAATAATAATAATAATAATAATAATAATAATAATAATAATAATAATAATAATAATAATAATAATAATAATAATAATAATAATAAATAATGATTATAATAATAATAATAATAATAATAATTAATAATAATAATAATAATAATAATAATAATAATAATAATAATAATAATAATAATAATAATAATAATAATAATAATAATAATAATAATACTGCTGACTAGTTTCAAGTTGTATCCACCTTATTTTCAAAGCTATCCAAACAAATTACCATAGTTACCGATGCTCAACTTAAAAGATCTACATACTTGTCGCCAACCTCTAAAAACAACAACTTATAAATACAACCTATTGGTGGTATTTCAAAATTCATAATGCGGTTCCTGTATATTAAAATTAATATATTTTCCCAAACCTTAAATCTGTAGCTCCATTTAATTGTTTTAATAATTTAACCTCTGGATTTATTTCATGATTAAATGACCAAACATGATCCCCCACAGCTGATTTATCAATTTGTTTATATTTAATATTTCTAAAATGATCCTTCATTCTGGTTTCTAAATGATGTTTAGTTTTACCAATATAAACCCTATCACAATCCAAACAGCTAAATTAATAAATGCCAGATTTTTTATAATTTGGAATTTTATCCTTTTTAGAAAAATTTAGTAAATTTTGTATATTAAATTTATTTTGAGGGACCAAAGTTATTCCATATTCTTTAAAAGTATTTGTAAACTTTTTTTTGACCTGTGTAAAGGAACCGTTATCATTCTGTTGTCAATATAACAACTTAAATGTTGTGCTGATTACAGCCAAATTTTAAATTTGTGAATGATTTTTAAAATACAATATTTCAGGTAGCTATGTGCAGCACGTGAAGTACTGTGAGATTTTCCACACAAATTGGACTTCATTCTCTACCGACATAAATCTCGTTCGAAATGTGTCAGAGAATGCTATAGCTCTTACATATAAAATGTTCATTCTTTACATGTAACGGATGGTGTAGAAAAGTATAAGTTATCAGAAATTGTAGATTTTCCTTTTAATTTGTTCCAGTTTCAAGCAGTCAAAATGACTACAAAGGCTCACAAAATTGGTATATTGTAAATGTAATGCTTCGCTCAAAAGTTGTACATTTTTGGATGGCTCTCTAAAAACTTCTTTTAATTTTGTATTCATTTCAATAAGATGCTAATGTTGATAGAATTGTTCTTTATACATATTGTAATGGCAGCCGCATGCCTCAAAGGACTTTGAAACTGAAACTACCTCATACCACTGCATTTCCTAGACAACGTGTGCCCAGTAAACAAGGACAACAATAATCTTGCTGGATAATAGACCGATTTTATAGATGGTTCGAGAAGCTTTCAACTGCTAGTTTGTTAGGAGACTTCGAGAAAAACGTGTATATTCAGAGAAGTCGGCAGCATCTGATCCTTGGCTATATAAGCAAGTCGCACGAACAGAGAAGCCAGTTTTTAAGTGTATGTTGGGCTCGTGAGTGTTTAGAGAGTTTTAATGTGTATCGTCAGAGACAATTTTAGACATTAAACCGTCGGAGCTGTCTATTGCGACAGTGAGCAGTATTTGGGTCAAGGTTACGATAGAACAAAACAGCTGGGAGTTGCAAGGTCACGACGAATTTGTAAACTGTGGGAATGATAAAACAGAGACAGTGTTTTGTGATTTAGTTTATAAATAAATAATATATACACACATACAGGGTGTAATTTAAAAAAAATATTTTCTTGTTTAACGACGCTGTCAATTGCCAGGATCACATCAGCGTCGCCGGTGTGCCGGAATTTTGTCCCGCAGGAGTTCTTTTACATGCCAGTAAATCTACTGACATGGAGCTGTCGTTTTTAAGCACACTTAAAAACCATCGGCCTGGGCCGGGTTTGAACCCGCGACCTTGGGATCCGTAGGCCAGCGTCTAACCAACTGAGCCACCCAGACCGACATACAGGGTGTAAATGAATAACACCGTACGAACTTCTCTGGTAATAGAGGGTTCATAAACAATCAATCTGAGATAAGAAACCAATGGTCTACGACGTCAAGTTAATAAGTTATACGTATTCAAAGTAATTCGAGATCACGACCAATAAATCAAAACCAGAAAGAAATATATCAATGTTATCTACTGGAATCAAAACAGTGCTTATTAGGAGCTTAGTAAAGCCTGTCTGCTCTCTGTCTGAAGAAGCACTTTTAAATTATAGGGCTAGGAAAAGCGCTTAAATTGGAGACTTACATGAGTCTGCACGCCACTGCAATAAATAATAGGTTGTGGCAAACGGCTACAGAAATATAGGACAGTTCTAAAGCATGTGCTTTGGCCGCGCGGTTATGTCGACTAACTGTAGACCGCTTGAAACCGAGAAATCAAGTTCAAACCCGAAAAGGGATATGTACTTTTTTTTCTCCTTTCTTTTCAATTTTGGGAGAAATGTGCGTTTGGTTTAAAATAGCAAAATACGACCATGACATGCAATGCACAGAGTAGTTTACATTTACTTCTTCTCACATCTGATGACTTAGGCTAGAGGGTTATGTGTTGCCGTTTGTCTGAAGCTGACTGCAGGCTATTTGTCCATGTCAATAAGAGAAATGTTCCTTCCAAAAGTTGACCTACTGTAAACAGTTCACAAAACGAACCAAGTAATAGCACAAAGTACAACTCCCCAAAGATACGATGAGTAACTATCTGTCAGCACGACAAATGTCTAATACTGCCAGTAGGTTACCTTAATAACCCTGGAAGACACTAACACCACCATATTGTGACTATTTCCTACTCGAGCCACCCACGTCTCATTTCCTATTTTCTTCAGCACACAATAACATTGCGTTAGGCTGAACCATCTCTTAAGTGAAAACGAAATTCTGAGTGTGCATCTACTATTTAGGTCATGCAAGTGTAAATAATAGTTAAACAAATTTGAAACAAAGTTTAAGGATTAGTTAAACGAAAAATTACAGTGACACAAATGTTTCTTGTAAATCAAATTAGATTAAGCATGCGCTCATGAAGAAGGAAAGAAAAAAAAAACAAAACATATAGGGTTATGAGTATTTGAACTTGCGCTTTTAATACGCGTGTGCCTTCGCGTCCGGGGACCATATCCATTACGCTAAATAGACAGGCTACGAAATTCGTCCGCTTGTTTCCACATCATGCGTTATAGCGGCAGTGGTCATGATCAGTAGCGTGCATAACCTCAAACAATTTTAAGGCACAGTTCTGTAATTTTTAATCCTAAACCATAGGTTTCCTATCTCAATTGATTGCCTATGAACCGTCCATGAGTGTCGGCAGACTTTTTTCCGGGGGGGGGGGGCACATGTTGGAAATTTGCAATCATATAATATTAAATCATTATTTTACTGTCAAAATTTATAATATTTGTTGCAGATAACCGTATTAATTTGTGCTAAATAAAAATTGTTCTTTACATCAAAATTAAAATAATAGTTTAATAGTCAGTAACTGGCTGCACATTAAGTTCACCAACTTCCAAGGGGGGGGGGGGCCGCGGGCCCCCCTTGTCCCCGTTTCGCGACGCCCATGGAACCGTCTGTCACCAGTAAAATTCGTGCGGTGTTATTCATTTGCATCCTGTTTATAAACACATAGATAGGGAGAATAGGCAGAGAGAGGGGCACACGCACACATATAAAAGTTCAACTCTGCACCTGCAGCTATTGGCCTATAAAGCATATGTTTTCAGAAGGCTGTATACATAAACTATTGTCAAGCTTACTTATATCACGTTTAACCAAGTTTGAACCGTCTGAACAAATTTTATATAACTTTCGACTAAAGTCATGTGAATTCTTTCATGTCTATAGACAAAACAATGCTAATAAGCACCCTGCAGTAGCGAATGCACCCAAAATCTTTCAAAATCCTCCTCCAGAACTAGGTCATGACTGTGTAGTATGAACAGTATCGCCTTTAAATCTTATGCATCAATAACAATAGGTCGACTACCGTGTTTTATTTAATTTATAAATTTCAATATAAGGATTAAGTTGGACAAGTGCTGCAAGCGGTTTTGCATTCTGAAGAGCACTTCAAATTGTATCAGTTATCTTGCCAAGAGTAATGAAATGCAGCAGAGAAAGATAGAACGAAAGCACAAAGGTCAAGTGTTAACAAATGTCAAGCAGTTCAGAGGTCAAAACATTATCTTATTATTGCCGGACTTAATTGTGGAAAGAAAGAAATCAATATTGTTTTAGTAAGTATGAATATGAATAAACAGCTATTAGAATTCGCAGATTTCTCTTGCAAATCTGTACGTTTTGTAAAATGTATATTATTCCGAAAAGGCTCTGGCTGGTGAAGGATTCCCTGTATAGGTTTCCTTCAGAAACCCACATGGCGACGATCATGCACCTTAATAATAGCACTTCACTCATGACAATGGGTATATACTGATTAATAATAATGCATCGTTGCACGTATAATTAAGGTACACTTGAGCCAGATGGCTCAGGAGGTAGCGTTTGTGGCCTTCATTTAGAAAGTCATGGGTTTAACTCCAGTGGCCGAACTTCCTGACCCCTGGGTTTTTTCAGGGGTTTCCCCGGGTCGTTAGGTGAATACTGGGAAGGATAATTATATCCCACAAATTTACCGTCTCTCAATTTCACCTCCCTTCTCATTTCGTTTCACCTTTCTTCCTGATTGGCCATTTCAGGATTTCCAGTGTGAGCGGGAGTTTCGGCGTGCATGGCTCACACTAAATCCTCGTCCTCCGGATCGGGGATGTCTCCATGTCCCTGGCCCCCAGGGAATGTGCAAGCTCACAGGGAGAGGGGGAGGGAGCCGGTAGTACGAGCCTCCACCGAGAGGGGGTCAAACCTGTAGTTGTTAGGAACCCTGCCCTGCCCTTTACACTTCGCTATTTGTCAGTATACATTTTCAAACAAACAAATCGGTGTTAGTGTTGTTAGGTGAACGCTAAGAATAGATGGCAAAGTAAACTACTCGTAAGAATTTTAAGTACTTATTTTCAATGGAAAACTATAAATTGTATAATTGACAAAACGCTTTGTGAAAGAGCTGGCTGGGCGATAGATAATATCATGACACACATTCCGAAGAATCTGAGATCGAAACTTTCTCCCGAGCAATCTAATCTCGATTTCTTGAGATTCTCCGTAGAGGAAGAAAATGCAGGTTGATCACAGTTTCTGCCAGCTTCATTCTACATGGCTGCTAATAGGTAATCAACCCTTTGCGAGCGAAAGCCCATATGTGAGCGACCTGTCCGGACCCTAACGAGCGAAAGCCCATATATAGGTTTGGAGTCATAGAGCTAATGTGATCGGCTCCTCTCGCTCAAATAACTTATATATACTGCCAATAGATGGCAGGAAATGTTCTTTCAGGTGTTTGTGATCAGTTAATCCCGCATTGTCCATATTTTTATTTATTTATTTATTCATTCAGTTCAATACAGTGGAATACACAATTGAACCATATCATGAGTCAATACATAAGATGATATAAAAAGGTACCCTATAAGGGCTCATGTCATGAGAAACATAAATAGAAAGGAATTTAGTAATTACATGGTATATACAATATAATTAGATAAGAAGTTAAAAGTACAATTAGAATAATCGAAACATCATAGTAAATATCTATAAGTTTAGGTATTCTTCAATACTGTAAAAAGCTTTGGTTATTAAATAATTTTTTATCCTATTTTTAAAGGTATTATAATTTTCATATGATTTTAGATTTTCAGGCAAAGCATTATAAAACTTTGCTCCCATATAACTAGGGACCCTCTCTGATAAATGTAATCTGGTTCTGGGGAGATTTAGTAATTGATTATTCCTGGTATTATATGTGTGAACATCTGACATGTTTTTCATTGGGAATTTAAATTGAACTAAATATAAAATGGTTCTATAGATGAACAAGCTTGGTAATGTAAGGATTTTCAGCAGAATAAAAGTGCTTTTACATAATTCGTTATACCTTAGACCACCTAAATACCTAATAGCCTTTTTTTGTAATACAAATATTCTTTGAAAATTTTGTTTAGATGTATTTCCCCATAATTCAATTCCATATGACAAAAAGGAGTGGATAAGCTCAAATTAAATAGTTTTAGCAGTAGAAATAGGAATAGAGTTTCTTAGACATCTCAGGACATATAGATTTTTACTAACATTAGCTACTATCTTGTCAGTTTGTGAGTTATAAGTGAGCTTATTGTCTAAAACAATCCCTAGCAACCGTGTTTCGTCCACAGTTTTTACTACCTCTGTATCAATTTTTAATTGTAGTGGATGATTCATAATTTTGAATCCAAAGTTTATCATTTCGCATTTATTAGGATTAACACTTAAATTTAAATTATGGAAGTATTGAACAATGTTACAATTTAACAACTTCTGTCGTAGTTTTCAGTAGTGTGGTCGTGGTTTCAGTACAAATCGGTGTTAGTGTTCTTAAGTGAACGCTAAGAATAGATGGCAAAGTAAACTACTCGTAAGAATTTTAAGTACTTATTTTCAATGGAAAACTATAAATTGTATAATTGACAAAACGCTTTGTGAAGGAGCTGGCTGGGCGATAGATAATATCATGACACACATTCCGAAGAATCTGAGATCGAAACTTTCTCCCGAGCAACCTAATTTCGATTTCTTGAGATTCTCCGTAGAGGAAGAAAATGCAGGTTGATCACAGTTTCTGCCAGCTTCATTCTACATGGCTGCAAATAGGTAATCAACCCTTTGCGAGCGAAAGCCCGTATGTGGGCGACCTGTCCGGACCCTGACGAGCGAAAACCCATATATGGGTTTGGAGTCATAGAGCTATTGTGATCGGCTCCTCTCGCTCAAATAATTCATACATACTGCCAATAGATGGCAGGAAATGTTCCTTCAGGTGTTTGTGGTCAGTTAATCCCGCATTTTCCATATGTAACAATTTCTGTTGTAGTTTTCAGTAGTGTGGTCGTGGTTTCAGTAGTGTAGTAATAAACAGTGCGCGGTGGTTGCATCCACTAAGCGAGTCTTTTTCGTTTTTTGACAGAATGACGGGAAAGGAAGGGTTGATGGAGCAAGAAATTGTAGAATTGTTGAACAAAAGTGATAGTGAGTTATCGGATTTTGTGCTCAGTGATGATGAGAGTGATATATGCGAGAATTCGTGTCTAAGTGCAAGTGAGAGCAAGAGTGACATAAGTGACGCTGCAGACAGCTGTACTCCTAGCTGGAAGAGGTGGGTAATTTTGACCCTGGCCCTACATCTAGTATCCCAGTGCACAATATCCAGCAGGGACCAATACTTCCTTCTCATTTTGATGACAATACGCTTCCAGCAGAATTTTTCTGCCTATTTTTTGATGACGAAATTATGGAAATAATTACTGAGGAGACGTATTCAGGGAAACATCTAAAAAAAAAAAAAAAAAAAAAAAAAAAAAAAAACAGGCGACACCACCAACGAAAAAAGCCAGGATTGCTTCTTGGAATCTCCCAGAAATTGCCGATATAAAAGCAATGAGATAGTATTATCTCAATAGTATTGAGATAAACAAGTTGCTATGAAAATCATATGCACATTTTAGATACCCTGCCCTGGCTAGGTGTAACTGCACATTTCTTTCAAAACTTTTATAATTTGTTATCATTACCGTTATTATTACAAATGGAAGTATTAAATATCATAATGTGACACTATTTAGTTCCTGAAGCACTGCTGGTTTATTTGTGAATACCTATCTGTACGAACTACGCTGTAGAAAATGGAGAAGTGCTACTTAGGCCGTTTTTGTAACATCATTTTTACGCGGATTAACAAAACTTCTCTCCTGGAGGACAATTACGATTCAATTCAACAAAAAGCAAGGTATACTAAGTGTTTTAGTACATTTGAGCATTTTTATATAGTTTTTAACTGTATTTAATAGAGCAAAATTGCCTTCCGCTCAGAACCATAAAACACGTCCGCTCGGAAAGGGTCAATAACAAACGAGCAAAATTCACATGACGGAGTTACCGAGACTATTTTTAATACCACGTGTCTGAACTTGTTAAATAACGAATAATGTTCAGAAATATTAATTAACATGATCATAATGGGACGGCTATCTTTTGCTGAGTGAGACAATACAGTGTAAAGTGACACGACATACGTTAGTTACAGATAAATTGTACACGTGTTCGATAGTTCTACGAGTTTTTCCATTCCCTACTGATAGACATAGGCATAGGGCCAACAGAGAACCCACTGTTAACTTGTTCATCGTGGGCAAATCTTTTTTCACCCAGATATTGTTTGTTTTGTGAACAACTAGAAATTCCATATCTCCTATTGAAGACAAATATGTTTTGTTGTGTACACGTTATGTGGTATTGCATTATGGTGAATGAGGCAGAGGTACATAGAGTACAACGGAACGGATTCTACACTCACCCTATAGTCAGGCTACTGTATATAAGACTCTACAAGGAGGAGAAAAACGTACTCGACCAGCGTGCTAGAATCAGGACAAAGGGCGTGAGCCACCGTAGGATCCCTAAAGTGTGCCGAAGATTCATCTCGGCGCTAGGTTTCTTCGTGCAGCTAGCAGCCTCTCAGGTTTTGCCACCGACACCCGCGGGACAGACAACCACAACGCCGCCCCTACGCCAGGAAGAGCAGTTACAGAACGCAAATTCCACCATAGATCTGCGCTACACTCGTCCTTCCCAGGCATTCCCGACCTGGAAAAGATTGGATTAAATGATAGTGAAATGAAATGGAGGAACGGAAAGTAACCAACCCAGCATTCGCCTAGTGACCCTTCCCCCTCCCCGACTCCTCAAAAACGGAAAAAAATCATGGGTCAAATTGGTTGGTTACCGGGAATCATAGCGCGATTTCCAAACGTTACCGCTTGAGCCACCCCACTGCCAAAAATTAAGTTACGAATGGGTTGGCAGGAGACTTCAAAACGGGTCATGGTAAAGAAGACCGTAATCTTTTCAGCCTTTCCCTAAACCTTGTATTGAAAAAAGGAACAATGTATTTACTTTACTTTGGTCCCCTCTTTTTCATTTGTTTTATGCTACGCTACTGGTGCCCCTTTACAAAACACTGCGTAAAATATTCCTTCATGGTCAAAGAGGACTCTTATCTTAACCCCCACTGTAGAGGGAGCAACTTTGAAATACGATGTTCCATAGATGTTCTCTTTTTTTCAGGAGAATTAATGCACCTATATCTCATCGCTCGCAATAGCGCAGCTTAGGGAGTCATTTGTTTCCTCAGAGTAACACTGAAGGAAGTCCAGACAAGCCGTGGACCCTGTATTTCTGTACTCAGTTACTAATTATGATGGAAATCAAAGAAACGCAATTTCTGATAATGCAAATAGTCTCAACAATGGAGTGAACACGGCTTACTAAGATACTCAATGGTTGCACTTTTTTTGTGATAGTCATTCTCTAGATGATTTCATGGATTTGTAGCACACTAATCTGTGTTCGATGCTGATAGGTTGTCTTCTTGAATAGTATTAGCCAACTCTGTACGGCTTGTTCAAACTGCTAGCAACGTTTACAATGGCTGGACGACATTGAATTTGATCCGTACATCTCCGACAGTCCACAGTGATTATTGAAATGACCGAAAAACCATGCCACGAGAGCTAGCAATGCAGAATGAATTGGACATCACCAAACGTTGTCCACAGGATTCTATATGTGGTCCCTTATTCTGGGACGTGGGACTGGAGCCTCACCTGTTACTACTTGCTCAGTTAACTGATGAGAACAACCTACACGGCCATACTACCTATGTGATGAGATCCTGCTTATCAAGGGAGATACAAGACGACAGATTGAAGTAAGAAGTTCTGCCACCCTAAATATCATAGCACAAAGAGATGAAGTTTCAACTGTAATCGCACAAAACTACAAACATCTTACTGAAGGGAAGACTCCAAAGAGACCCCGTCATACACCTGAAGGGGCAAGGGATTAACAGAAGCAGGAAGGCCAGGTACCTTGACATCACATTCGACGAAGGTCTTCTCTTCAGGGAACAAATCTCCGACTGCATATCCAAAGCAACAGGAATCACGCACAAGATTATCAGACTTTCACGCAATCATGGAACCATCCCATACAAGGCGGTAAAGTTGTACCACATGTAAAATAGAACCCAGGCTAATAAGCCATTTAAATAAATAAAGAAAAAAGTCCACAGTTTATCATTATACAACTAAGCTTTTGTCCACAAAACTATTGTTTGGCGTGCTCTAGATTATTATTTCTGACGACGCACTTTTTACCAGTATCCCAGCTAATATATAGAGGGAGTATATTCGTCATTCTTGTTGTTTAAGGCATAATGCACTTGATGACATGTATAATTTGCTTTTGTGATGCTCCTACTAGATTCTGGGATAACTTTTAATGTATTTAGGAATATTCTATGTCATATTCTGTTAAGTTATAAGCAAATCATTGCAATTAGTACCAATAACATCACATATTCATGAAGAATGTGGCACTGACACGGTTGTAAAACCTTTAAATATTTGTAAAGCAGCTCAAATCCGTTCCATTTTCACCACAAGCTTAAGTTGCGCTCATATAATTTATGTGCCGTATTCCGTACACTCATGAAGCTGTGAGGTAAACATATTCGTAATAAATCCATAAACACTTATTTTTATGCTGTTTATTAAAATCACAGTACAAAATGCTTCTCAGTTTTAAAATACTTCTCATATGCATTACCAAAAAGAACTTATTAACAAAGTATCAGAGACTGTACATTTTTTTCTTACGTGCTTTAAAATGCTTATGGAATTGAACAGGCTTTGTGAACATGTTTGCAGTCTCATGTAGCATCTTGTGGGGAGAGAACTAAATTAAGCTTGACATCCTTGTCGTCTGTAGGTACATCAGGTACAATCTGTGGTGTAAGTGCTAGACCTACTGTAAACGGCACAGGATTGACACAGCGTCTAAGGAATCTGTCGTAGTAGCCTTTACCATGTCCCAGCCTTTTCCCATCTAACGTAAAGGCAACTCCAGGAGCTATAACTAAATCCAAACCACCTGAAAAGGGGAAAATATTAATTTTAAACAACAGTAACTATGAACGACACCGAATAAGTAGGAAAAACTATACATCCAGACTGCGTCCGAAAGTGGTTGTTCGTAATAAGTACTAAATTTTGTAATCTTATTGTACCGGGAAAGCAAAAAACCCCAACAATCGCAGGAGGTTAGGTCGGGGGACCGAGGGAGTCACAAACCTCTACTAATAATTCTGTCCTGAAACACACTTTCAATTGTTCTCATTAGTCTATGACCTGTTGCAGAGTCTTGTTGAAAAAATGCAAAATCACGTTCCCTGTCTGTTAATTCTCTAAAACAGAGGTCAAAGTTGAATTCACGTGTGTACGGACGTCAACTGTTGACTCAAAAAAGGCCCTATAACTCAGAAGCTAATATTGTTCATTATCATTAGTGACCCTTCGTGAGGAAAAATGTGGTACATGGTGTGCCATTATCGGAGAAAGATTTCTCAAGGCTAGAATAAGCGATGTCTACCTCTGGGGTAACTTAAAACTAAAGTGTGCAAGACAAACCCACACACCCTGGAAGAATTAAAACAAAATATCCGACAGGAAATTGCAAGCATTTCTCAACGTGAACCACGGCAAGTGATGGATAATTTTCTAAAGAGGTGGCAACAATGTATGGATGGATGACGGTGAGCACTTGCAGCATCTTTTTTCATAAAGTAGCAAGTAAAGCCTTTAAAAGCAGTTTTTAAAATGCTGTGCGGTTTCATCGCGCCTTTCTATGATAGCGGCAGAGAGCAACGAGCGCAGAAAACCGCGCAGCCTGTTCGGAGGTTCGCTCTCCTGGTAGGTTTAGCAACGAGAAATGACGTCATTGTTGTTTCTGTCTCTATCAGATGCCCCATCATTGGCTAAAGTCTGTGCGACATGTGAAATATTGACAGAATCAGCCAACCAGCTTTTTATAGGTGTAACGCATCATACAGTTTGGGGATTCGCAGACAAAGGTGCGACGGACTGGAAAGGGTAGACCTATGTCATACAACCAAATAGGTAAAAAGCACACATATTTTGCGACACTCCTAGTCCTCTGCTAACTTAAGTTCGTAATTCCATTTACCTCTACACTGATTGAGAAACGAATCAGCGGAAATATGTCTGCAGGCCCCCTGAATAAAAACAAAAGCATTTTTAGAAAAAGCTCCGTGTGTGTGTGTATGTGTGTGTGTGTGTGTGTGTGTGTGTGTGTGTATGGACAGCATAACTCAAAAACTAAAAGTCGGTTAAAAACCAAAGTTGATTTTTAAGTTTAATGTCTTTAAAGAATGCGACACGAAGATTCTGAAGAAAATTGCTCCACTCTTAACTAACCTTTACATGGAAAAGTTTGATTTTCTTGAAAAAGGCTCCAACGATTTTTATTAAAATGCCACGTGTTTGAGATATTTTTATGACAAATGAAATGTGTTTACTCTACATGACTTTTGCACAAATTGTAAACCGTGAGAGATAGACCAAATCTTACTTACAAAACATGTAGATCTTGCTAAAACACAAGTTTTGGAAAACTTATACTTCTGTCAAATGGAACATCGTTATTCATTTTTACTTTCTCTACTGGTAAGTAGGGGAAGTATTGTATTCCACCCAAAAATTCGAAGTCGAGATTCCACCGGAAATACATGTTTTGAGGCCCCCTGAATCCAAAAAAAGCATTTTTAGAAAAAGGTCCGTGTGTGTGTCTGTGTGTCTGTCAGTCTGTGGACGGCATAGCTCAAAAACGAAAAGTCGGTTAAAAACCAAAGTTGGTATTTAAGTTTAATGTCGTTTAAGGATGTGACACGAAGATTTTGAAGAAAATAGCCCCACCCTAAACTACCCTTTACATGGAAAATTTTTCGAAAATTTTGATTTTCTTGAAAATGGCTCTAACGATTTTGATTAAAATGTCATATGTTTGAGATATTTTTATGACAAATGAAATGTATATCTTGAATTTTCTGGCTACAGCCCCTGTAGTCGTATTTACTCTGGACGACTTTTGCATAACTGGTAAACCGTTAGAGATAGACCAAATCTTGCTGTACAAAAACTGTAGATCTTGCTAAAATACACAATTTATGTCTCAATAAAATTTCTTGTAGGATGAACCATTTCGGAGATATTCCTTGTTATGTGTGGGAGTTTCAGAAAACAGAACTTTAGCGAAATGCAACCACGTTTATCTTAACTAACATGGAGATATAGGAATAAGAGTTTGTTAGAATGGTTAGTGCAAGAGTAGAGAAAGTCATGTGAGTGCAACACATCAGATTTTTGTATATGTTAAGTGTGCAAAGAGAACGGAATCTCAAAGCCTTAAAAGATTTGACTATCGCACAAAGCCTACTATATTCTATATTCCCCTTGCACCTACAAGGAAATAAGCAATAAGATAATTTGTACAAATGTTTCTCTTAAATAACACGAAGAAGATGTAGGAATAAGAGTTTGTAAGAACGGTTAGTACAAGAGTAGAGAAAGTCATGTGAGTGTAACACATCAGATTTTTCTAAGTTGTATTTTGTTGTAGGTACAATAGAGGCAGGAGTGATAGTCAAATGTTTGAAAATATGGTTGCTTTGAAATTCAACTTTGCATGACCACTTGAAACAAACGAACGACATTAGCACTTCAAAGAAGCATAAAATATTTGACGATTCAAAGCAATAATAACGAATATTTCGTAAATTGTTAATGTAAAAAAAAAAATTAAAAAAGTATTGGATATGAATTGTGTGCTTTAAGGAAAGCACGTGTGTGTAGCACGTGAGGTCTCTTGCGGTTAACCAACTAAACAGAAGTATACACAATTCATTGCGAATAAAGAGGACTTCACAGCCGCCTATTCCAGAAATTTTAACATACATACATGCATTTTATTTGATATGCATATATGTCAAACACATGCTAATTTATGGATCATTTTTAGAAAATAGTAACGAAATATGTTCGATGCAAATGATAATTTTCTTGAAAATTGTTGTGTCACGTCCTTGGAAGATGAACTTAAATACTAGTTTGGTATTTACCCAACACTTCGTTTTTAATTCATGGAAAAAAAAAAAAAAATAGGAATAAATACATACACACACAAAAGGGGGAATTTTTCTTAACTTCTTCATTTGAGGAATCAGGTAACCTCAAAACATATGCTTTCCGTACAGTTTTAAAGTTGAATTTTTGTGTGAAGTACAGTGGTTTCGCTACTTACTGTTAGGTACCTGTGGTGGTGAGGAATGTAAACATACTTTCGCTTTGAAGGGCAGTCTCGGGAAGGGATAAGCTCATTTAAATGCAATGTACTGTTAATTTCAAGCAGCAGAGCAGATTAGGAAATGAGGAACAGATGTAACACACTGCTGTGGTTTAACTGGAGTCTTGGGGGCGTCTAACCACAGGCCACAGCAATTACACTGCTCAGCCAGGGAATCCGTACATGCACTGGATGCACCTGATATCGCAACCAGTCCAGGAAACCAGTCGGTTACAAACCAAAGTTGGTATTTAAGTTTAATGTCTTTCAAGGATGCGACACGAACATTTTTAAATAAATAGCCCCACCCTAAACTACCTTTTACATGGACAATTTTGATTTTCTTGAAAATGGCTCTAACGATTTTGATTAAAATGACATGTTTAAGATATTTGTATGACAAATGAAATGTATAAGTATTTTGAATTTTGTGACTATAGCCTATGGTAGTCCTGTTTATTCTAGATGACTTTTGAATAACTCATAAACCTTAAGAGATGGACAAAATCGTACTGTACAAAAAATGTAGCTCTCGCTAAAATACACAATTTATGTCTGAATAATCTTTTTTGTAGAGTGAACCATTTCGGAGATATTCCTTGTTATTTGTGTCAGTTTCGGAAAACTTAAAACTTTCGTGACATGAAACATCGTTGTTCATTTTTTATATGTTAAGCGTGCAAAGAGAACGGGATCCCAAAGCTTTAAAATATTTGACTATCGCTCAAAGCCTACTGTATTCTAATATTCCTCTTAGACCTACAAGGAAATAAACAATAAGATAATTTGTACAAATGTTTATCTCAACTAGCACAAAGAACATATAGTAATTTTTGTAAGAATGGTTAGCACAAGAGTAGGGAAAGTCATGCGAGAGTAACACCTCACATATTTTCTGTACAAAGATGCTTGGATAATTTACAAACCAGATAATTGGGAGTTTATTTGGGAAAAAATTCTTAATTTACAGTATGACGAAGAATGTTATTTTACATAAAACAAGGTAAAATATGTAAAAAAATGTCACTATGCCCAAATATGTAACATATGTACCAATAACATGTAATTATATGATAGCTAAGGTTCTAATTCATGGTCATGTATCGTTTTTAGTTACGTATAAGCAAAGGGAAAGAATATGTATTTATATACAAATTCTAACTCTAATAATCACAATCGCGTAATCACAAAACCAATACATTATGTTTCTATTCGGTTCCGCCACTGTACGCCTTGAAACTTCACTTGTTTGTAAAGACACGTGTATACCTAAACAAACAACTGGAATGGATAGGTAGCCTACATTTAGTGATGGGCATGTAAGTGGAGAGGGTAAATACTCGATTGCATACTTATCAACCTTCTTCCCCATGTCTGATACACATGGGTGCCACGCCCCCCCCCCCCCCCCCCTTGGAAGTTGGTGAACTTAATGTGCAGCCAGTTACTGACTATTAAACTATTATTTTAATTTTGATGTAAAGAACAATTTTTATTTTGCACAAATTGATACGGTTATCTGCAACAAATATTATACATTTTGACAATAAAATAATGATTTAATATTATATGATAGCAAATTTCAACATGTGCCCCCCCCCCCCCCTGGAAAAAAGTCTGCCGACACTCATGCTGATACAGGACATTGATATAGTATTTCTAGAACTCACCTGTTTTCAAAGCATCTTCTCTGTCATCTGTTTCCAGAGGCTGTTTTATATTCCATTTTGTTTTCGGAAGATTATTAAGATCCTCCAGAGAGTAGAGTCTTGCCATATCCATTTCTGTGGAGCCCTTGGCGTATCTGTAATGCAACCAATCATCAATAATAAGTTCAATATGTACTTCTTGGTGATACCGAATGTGAACTAGCCACTTTAATCAGCCAAGTTTTAAAACCAGGGCTCTTGAGTGGGTTCACCAAACTGAAGGTATGCACTCACTAAGGAGAGTGACGTCATGGCAAATAGAAGGGGCTTGCAGCAAATACGTAGGTGAGATTGTTTCGGAACAAAGTGTATTACCCTCACAAGACTACCTGCAGTACCAGAGCAAATAAGCAAGTTCTGTGGTACAAGGCAGTAGAATGTGTTGTGGACCAATTCTGCAAGGAACACTTTAAGAAACACCAATGTATGCTGGAAAGCTGTAGGAGCAGATGTAACCTCACTCTTTATGAAACACCAGCTGGTTTATCTGGCGTTGCACGATTAGTTTCTTAAACATCAGTGACGAATTAATTAATTGTATTTATCTCTTCCAGTTCTTTGTGGAATTGTTGCACAATGACATGTGGATCCTCCCGTTTAACCCTTATACATGTAATTTTGTACAGTCTGGATTATTCCAAATAAAGCATGAAAAATCTTCTGTTGTTCAGACAGAACGATCTGAAACCTCAGGGGATGTCTGACTTCCCTAACCTCCCTCAACAATCTTCAAGTTCTGGAAATACTGCACAGTGGATAAAGTAGGTGCCCTTTGGCGATAGAAGAATTCTCCTCGGTATCATCAAGTAACTTTTTAGATCATCGTCATCGTCATCACCACCGTCATCGTCATCATCACAACCACCATCATCACCAACACCACTACCACACCATCATCAGCAGCTTCATGGATTAAGCCTTATAAGGCTTGCTCCGCTCTCATTTTTCAACTGTTGACTCCATCTTCTTATTTACCCTTTTATACCCCCACTTCAGTGGTTATATCGGGGGCATATCAGCTTTGGAGCATTTGCCTATAGGCAGTGACGTTAACTGGTATACTGTTGGACGTTAGGTTTTTGTACATTATATAACACACAAATTCACACTTTCACACTTCCAGACTCTTGGTAAGATAGAGAATAATCTTGACTAGGAAAAGATACCCAAACGGGAATTAAACCTGGGGCCCGTCGCATAGCAGGCAAGAGCTCTGCGATTGAGCTACGGGGTCAACCACTGAGCCTACCTGTTTTAATCAAAACCATTAGAAAATAAAAACACTTGAAAACTGTTGTTTTAAAAGCACTTATAGGCGGAGGGTGGGGGAGATTTTCTTGGAAATATTTACGTCCATCTTTGGAGAATCCTGCTAGCTATTTGTTCGACTTTTTGGTTCTACTATGCTGTTCACAGACAGACACCTCACACACACAGTACCGTTTTGTAAAATTGGTATTTTTTGGTCTCAAAATATCATAATTTGGTTGTAATACAATACCTTCTTTGCCAACTACGTGGTAGAGAAATTAAAAGCATCTGAAGGATCGCGGTAGTGCAAGTCTGGAAGCATTTATTGAATACGATTAAATTAGGTAGCAGATGGGGACTCTATGAGAAAGTCCCTTTTCAGGGAGCAGCAACTCTATCTATGCGACCCACAGGTTCCTGTGGCCTGAAGGATAGTACCTGAAAACAGGGTTACGTAGAACTGACTCCAAAGCTGTGGTCAAGGTCATTGTCACGGTGCTGGTAAACAAGGGGATATTTTGGAAGGTTCAGTAGTTTCTCGCAGGACGTATACATTCCCTCTGCTAGTGCTAATGACATGAATACAATAGAAAGGATCCTCTGAACAACCTGTTGTAGCCAGTCATAGCAGTGTGTATTAATTAAAAGAAATTCGAATTGAGGTTAGACCGTCAGGCAGGAGAAAGATACTCATAAGAAGGTAAAGTTGCAAAAAAGCTGATAAATGAAACAAAATGGCTAAAAAGGAGATTTAAACAAGAAACACCAAAAAAAGGCAGAACAGGACAAATAAAATCCACCATTTTATAGCCCGTAATGACCCATAATGAATATATACACTTATTGTGACGCCGGCCACGGCAGCGGCAACACAACAAACGACAGTCGGGGCCCGGTTGCCCTGCTCCAGTGGCGCGGCGCGTAAAGTCAAGCTTCCTCGCACCACTCACGCGAGCAAACACATGATTAACAACAATCAAGTGGCAACACAAAGGATTACTGGAACCTTCGAGAGGCATTTGTGTGACGTCATCCCCGCTGTATAAGGAGGCGAGGAAACAGCAGAGCAGAGTGAGTTAGAGAAATGAGTCGGTTAGTGTGTCAGTGAGTACGAGACAGGTGTGTGTGGGTGGGTGGGTGGGTGGGTGTGGGGTACTCTCGTCGTGAAATATACGTCGCGTCGAAGTGAAGAAGTCTTAATGAGTGTTGAGTCATTGTATCGTCAGTGTATGATAAAGTGAAGAAAGACAGTGAAAGGATACGAGAAGAAAACAGTTGTAAGTTATAATATCAGGAAAAACTGTACTCTATGTTAACATTATTAGAAGAGAACTGTATTTTTGTACAAAAGTTTATAAGAAAAATAGAGTGCTAGAAAAGTAACTGGACTGGATTTTGTCATTTTGTCACACTGGTGTCAGGAGTGGGATTCGTCCAATTGTCATTTTGTTACACTATTATGCTGGACCTCGTCTTCAGACACCAGAATAAAAAATTATTTTTCAATTTCCTCGCCCTACTGTTTACATTACCTTGGTATAAAGCAGTGCTTCCCGGAGTTGAATATATCTTTCACTATCTCATCCGTTTGGATTTCACAGTCCAGACTCAGGTAAACGGAAACCCTGGAGCTCATTTTGTATTCCGGAAGTGACAGCAACTATAAACAAACGAATAAAATAGACTAAATTACTAACTGTGCATTACATAATATATTTTAGGTCATATCTGTACAGCCTCTTTTAACATGTGATCATATTGGGAACGTTGACTTTGGAACTAATTGACTGTAGGGTTTTAAATTGTTTTTATTGACTTTCACTAAAAAGCACAAACATACACTTCCACATTCTTGCCTCTGGACTCTGCGTCCAATTAAATAAATACTCCGCGACCCTCGTCAGCAATCGAAACCGAAACCTCGGAGTTGACAAGTCAGAACCCTGATCAATCGAACCCTGCCCACTCTGGCGGAGGATGTGTGAGTCTCACTCGGATAGGCGACGCTGCACAGCGGCCCGGCCGATCTCCGAACGCACTGTACAATATATTATAGGGTACTTGGTTTATCCTGTCTCATGCCTAAGGCAAGCTATGTCGAAAAGAGACGCAGATATCAAACTCTCTGTCCCTATTATGGGGAAGTTAGGAGAAGGTTCGACTCCTATGCAATCAGCGCTGGACTGAAGAGGCAAGTGTCAATGAACTTCCGACGTTTCTGCCCACAAAACATTTTTTCTAGCCCGGTCCCCAACTTGCGTGGTGGTAGTGACCTTCCACTTTTATGATCCTAGAGACAAGCTATAAATTACATAACTCACCTTTTTAATAACTGTTTCTGACTGCTGCTTTACTTGTTCCGAGCTGAGTGATGCAAGTTTGTTCTTCATTTCATTCCTTAAAGCTTTCTTGGCAGTAGCTAAGAGAGACATATTTAATATCTGGAAGAAAGAAGAAATAGGATCATTTTAATATAAAATTTGATGTCTTGCACTCGCTTAATTTGTTCCTTTGTTTCTGATGATCTTGGAGATAACAAACAGGCTGCGCGGTGCTTTGCCTGTCTGCATCCTCGGTGCTCGTTGCCGTTTGCCGCTATCATAAAAAGACGCGGATGAAACCATAAAGCATTTTAAAACCACTTAAAACAAACATTTAACGACTTGCTTTTAAAGTGACAGTTTATACTTAGGTAATACCCCCAATTAAAAGCATTTCTTTGCAATAGTCACTATTAAAACAATGTATACCTATACGAAAGTAGAAAAATGCTGTATGAATCAATTTGTTATAGCTATGAAGGTGAAGAATAATGGGCAGGGAAAGTAGTGTGACTGTCTTCATTTTGTTAACCTGCCAATGCTTTAGCATGCGTTAATACTTTTAATGATAATATAGACGATATATTTTGAATTGGAAAGAAATGGTAATTTTCCTGAAAATGTCAGACGTGAAATACTTTTTATCGTGATTCCTTACTTACCACAGTTCCTTATTCACTTTGATGTGTGCACAAAACAGCTAACCGTATGGTAACCGTAATGATGAAGGTGGTAAGATAGGGACATCACTAGAGTTGCCAACTTAGCGGGTTTCCTCCCAGTTTGCAGCTAAACATATCTATTCCGCTTAAAGGGAATTCTAACAGCTTTTAAACTAAAACCAGATATTTTTACTTTCTCTAATACGTGTAGTAACTATTGTATTCGACCCAAAAATTCGCTGTCGTGATTTCGCTGGAAATGTGTTTTGAAGCCCCCTAAATCAAAAAATAAAATGAAAAAGAATAAAAAATAAAATATTAAAGAAATTCTGACGTGTTGTACTCACATTACTTTCTCTACTCGTGTAACAACTATTCTTACAAACTCTTATTCCTCTAAGTTCTCCATGTCAGTCGAGATAAATACTTACAGAAATTATCTTATTGCTCATTTTCTTGTGGGTACAAGGGCAATATGGGAATACACTAGGCTTTCAGCGGTAGTAACAACAAGCAATATCTCCGAAATGGTTCACTCTACAAAAAATGTATATGAACATAAATTGTTTTAACAAGATCTACATTTTTTGTATAGTATGATTTGGTCTTTCGCTTACGGTTTACCAACTATGCAAAAGTCATCCAGAGTAAACAGGACTGCGTAGGCTATAGCCTACAGATTTTCGAGAAAATAACAATTTTCTAAAAATTTTCCACGTATGGAGAGCTTACCGCGGAGGAATTTTTTTTTCAAAATCTTCGTGTCGCAACCTTTAAGTACGTTAAACTTAAATACCAAATTTGGTTTTAACCGAATTTTTGTTTTTGAGTTATGCTGTTCACGACACACGGACCTTTTTCTAAAAATGCTTATTTTTATTCAGGGGGCCTCAAAACATATATTTCCGGTGAAATACATAGTAGAAAAAAAACAGCATTTTTAGAAAAAGGTGCGTGTGTGCATGCGTATATGTGTGGGTCGGTCTGTGTGTGGGTTGTTCTGTGTGTATGTATATGTCTGTCTGTGAACAGCTTAACTCAAAAACGAAAAGTCGCTCAAAAGCAAATGTTGGTATTTAAGTTTAATGTCTTTCAAGGTTGTAACACAGAGATTCTGAAGAAAAATTCCTCCACTCTAAACTACCCTTTACATGGACATTTTTTCGAAAATTTTGATTCTCTCGAAAATTGCTTCAATGATTTTAAAATGCCATATGTTTAAGTTATTCGTATAGCAAATTAAATGTATATTTTGAATTTTCTCGCTATAGCCCATACAGTCCTACTTACTCTTAATGACTTTTGCGTAACTGGCAAGCCATAAGGGATAGACCAAATCTTACTATACAAAAAATGTGTATCTCGTTAAAATGCACATTATGTCAAAATGCAATTTTTGTGGAGTGAAGTATTTCGGAAATATTCCTTGTTATTTGTGTGAGTTCTGCAGTGCTTATACTTTTCTTAAATGGAAGATCGTCATTCACTTTTTCATCTCATGGGCATGTAAAGAGAACTATCGCTCAAAAATTACCAACAAGAAATACAAATGTTTATCTCGACTAACACGAAAAAGATAGAGGAATAAGAGTTTTTACGAATAGTTAGTATAAGAGTAGAGAAAGTCATGTAAATGCAACACATCAGACTTTTGTAATCGCAACAGCTGTAGTAAGGGTTAGGATGTTTATGACCTAAAAAATGGAAAATATGACTGCAAATATGTCCTTAAATATGACTAAATATGACCAAAAAATCCTACAATATGACCTAAAAAGAATGTATTCTCTTAAAATATTCTTAATTCAAAACTTTTAATGACATCAAATTATTACATCTGGCACATCAATTCAATCAGCCAATCACATTTTTATCTGTAGTATACATACTTCTAAATTTAAAGAATTTGCTTCTGTTTGCTTGTTTGACCAGCTCCAAACAATATTTTGTGGACTATGCACTTCCTTATAACATATGAACATTTGCATTAATTACAAAATTAAGTTACCTATTAATTAGGGGATAAATAGATTGAAACCCAAATCCTATTGTTGCCTACAATGTTTCTGATTTTTTTGCACCGCACTGTAATAACACGCAGGTACACAATTTTTTCTCAGTGTAGATTTGTTTGGAACTGTATGACTTTTTTATTTTTCCATAAATTTTATCTACTGGCTGTTATTAACCTTATTTAGAGGGATGTTGGCGGACACTCACACAGGCCCTTTGAGAAATCCGACACATTCTTTGATGTCGAAGGGGCTGTCGCATCGTACAAAAGTCTCTGTCTCGTTTCTTGAACTGATTGTTGTTTATGCTGTTCACATGTTTGACTGTGTCACAATGCTGCTGAACATTTAATCGATTTGCAGACGTCACTTTCACTTCACACGCTTTGCAGCAAAGAATTTTCCAATAAGTGCTGAAATGTTTTTCCCAAAACTTTTTAGTTTTACACTAACGGAACATTTAACTTTCGGCATGTTAATACTTCCAGATACGATTTCAAATATGAACTGGAATGAAAATGTTTTAAAAACAACAAGAAGAGATGGGAAAGGACGAGCCGGCATTGTGATCTTTGTACCTGCGTGGTACCTGCACTGTTATTGACCCTTCATGAAATTCCAGTTACAGTCAAACCAAATTATTAGTGACTCTTTTCCCGAAAAATGTTAAGTTGACCATTCAGTGCATTTATTGCATAATTGTATTCTTTTCGAATTCATAAGCGAGATATGACAAAATATGACAGATATAATCAAAATATGACCAAAATCATAAAAATGATCGAATTTATAAGCAAAATATGACAAAATATGACAAATATGATCAAAATATGACCAAAACCATAAAAATTACAAAAATATGACTTAATATGCAAAATAAAAACTGTCTAATTAGGATTAAAAATGTGAAATTTGTGCTTAATTTGTGTTTGTGGTGAGAATGGGTGTAAGGACAAAAATATGACATGTCATAAACATCCTAGCCCTAGTGATGAGACCCAGGGACCCGCATGTGGTATTCGTGGTGGACGAAGCGGCGTCAGGACGGGTTTTCTCCGGGTACTCCGGTTTCCCCCGCCATCTCATTCCACCGGTGCTCCATCTTCATTCCATGTATCATCAGTGTCACCGCCTGCGGTGCCGTAGTAGTAAAAGCGGGCGTTAAACACTACAAAAAATAAATAAAAAAAACTAGTGATGAGAATGCTCATATTCGGAGCTTGGAGTGTCCAGTTTTAACTTAAAAAAAGACTGTCCAGTTCTGGTCAGTATAATCTCATGCATAGGATCGAAGTTCTACTTTACAAAGTCAGTTACAAACGATAACGTATTTCGAAGTTCAACGATGTGAGACTGCTTTTCTTCATAAAAAATGTAAAATATAGAAGTTTTGGGAAAACAATGGTCTTGTGTTACGGAAAAATAACAACCCTTCTAAAAAGTGCGAAAAGAATGTAGTGTATCTGAAATCTGCATGAGAAAAGTAAATGTTAATATATCCAGTGCATCTGTAATTCCAGAGAGTTATAAATCGTTGTAAATCAGAATAGAGAGGATAAAATGTAAATGTACCTATAGATATAAAGATTGAATCATGCTATTGTATATGAGATAATAATAGGTTTTCCATCGCCAACGCCTGCAGATAAAGTGTTCATTCAAATATCCACTGAGATAGAACCAGGAACAACAAGCAGCGAAAAGGTAAGGGCATCTTACCAAGTACAAACATACTGTGTTATTATGCCAAGCAAGAACATACAACGAACATACACAATACTTAAGGAGCCATACATAGTTTCAGAAGAAAGCATTTCCTTACTAAAATATGGGAGTTTTACTTAAAAATACGCGAGTTTTTAAGGTTTACTTGGAATACACGCAGGTTTCCGAGGCGTATCTAGCGGGATTCTAATAGCATGTGTTGCAATACTGGAACAGTTAAATATCCTATCAAAAGTAACCGAACAAAAGCAACGCGGATGTCATAAAACAGTCGGGAAAACAGTTGTTTACTGACACACAGATAACCTCACTTTCTGGATCTGTAGTTCAGAGTTGCAAAATCAAAGTTTGATTCAGATATTACTAGCAAAGACCAGTTGGTAGGGACTAGAAATATTATGTTGTTTGTATTGGGAAAAGCAGTTCAATTTCGCTTAAGTAGAGTGACGACGCCTAATCTGATAAAAGGGAGGAGAAGGTGCCAAGTACAAAAATCTGATGTGTTGCACTCACACGACTTTCTCTACTCTTGTACTAACCATTCTTAAAAACTGTTATTCCTCAATCTTCTTCGTGTTATTCGAGACAAACACTTGCAGAAATTATCTTATTGCCGATTTTCTTGTATATAGGTGCAAGGAGAATTTGGGAATAGACTTTGAGCGATAGTCAAAGCTTTGAAATCCCGTTCTCTTCGCACGGTCAAGAGATAAAAAGTGAATAGCAACCTTCCATTTGAGAAAAGTTTAAGTATTGCAAAACACACAAATAACAAGGAATATCTCCGAAACGGTTTACCAGTTAGGCAAGTCGTCAACAGTACCTTAATAGGACTACATAGGCTACAGCCAGAAATTTCAAAATACACATTTTATTTGCCAAAAAACATCTTAAATATACGGCATTTTTATTAAAATCGTTAGTCATTTTTGAGAAAATCAACATTTTCGAAAAATGTTTCACTTCAGGGTAGATTAGGGTGGAGGAATTTTCTTCAAAATCTTCGTGTCACATCCTTGAAAGATATTAAACTATAACTTAAACTTTGGTTTTTGAGTAACTTTTCGTTCACAGATGAGATGAGGGAAAAAAACGAGATGATCCGATAATAAGTTTTAGTCCAATCTTGTCCGGTTCCTAGGCAACTTGGTCCGTAGCTTAGGGAGCAATAATGGCACATTAATATATTACTTAATCGGTTGTTTATAAATGCTCTAAACTGCTGAAAAACACTTGGGAAATTGGAACAAACCTCAACCACTGTTCAAGCATACTTTTGAGAGGGGGGCATTGGCTATTTTAGAATAATGACAAAGGTTTAATTTTCAGGGGGAGCTAAGTTCCGCCACGCAATGCA
The DNA here is from genome assembly GCA_030765045.1 of Tenodera sinensis. Classification (NCBI taxonomy): domain Eukaryota; kingdom Metazoa; phylum Arthropoda; class Insecta; order Mantodea; family Mantidae; genus Tenodera; species Tenodera sinensis. Next base: position 103,568,068 of record CM060971.1, on the reverse strand, counting down.
TTTAAATTAGTGTGCTATCTATGGCCGGACATTTCCTTCTGGTTTTTTTTCCTGAGTCAACTTTAATAATTTGTGGCTTGGCTTTTCCTCACTACGAATAAAAGTAAAAATAAAAAGGTCTCATACTCATCGTTGCACAGACGCGTCGTGCAGGAAGAACGAATGTGCAACAGTTTCCAACGACACGCAATAGATGTCACTACTAACTCTCCCCACGCCATGCTGGGAAAGATAACCTCTCAGCAAGCTGTAAACAACAGGAATATTTTGCTTTCGTAGTGGTGCTGCTATATCAAGGTGAAGGCTTTAGAGAAAAAACTTAGTTTCTGAATTATTCAACGAGATTTATTCTTCCTCCATATCGGTTATGTAAAGTACTTGTACTTTATGATTCTGTTCCCCTCGCTGCGCATGCATGCCAACATTAAGCTACTCTCCTGCTAATATAATTGCAAAGTTAGTTACTACGTAGTTAATAGAATGAAGAAGTAATTTCTCACCTGCAAGGTTGTGTTTATGGCTCACGTGTCTACTTGCTGAGTTTTCGACCACAAGCTCGTTTCTCTGGTATCGATTAATCGAAACGTGATGGTACCGAGCTCAGTCTGGTCTTCGCTGGCGTGCTGCGTGGTTGTTTGGCCGTGTGTTCCATGTGCGCAGCGGCGTGTTATCGTAGTTGCGAAATCTGCACTGTGAGTGACCCATGTGATGTAATGAATCGAGACGCGCGGAGCAATTAAACACGAAAAGTTACTCTTGTTTTAAAGTGTGTGCGTACTTTTGCACAAGTGATTTCAGCGCCTATTAATTTTTAAATTGAACATAGCAATAACACCAATTAGCGGACGTCAACATTCTTTTGTGACAGAAAAACACCAATCTTGTCATCTGTCAACAATGGTTTATGAGAAAACTGCAGCATCAGCTGTCCCAGTCTACTCATGGAGTACGCTGTAGGTATTAAATTTGTACTTATTTACGTCTGGTACACAATTAGATAACTTCCTTTATGCATAATATGTGTGATTTTGACACCCAACACTGAACTGGCGCTAGTTCTATCTCATTTCAGCATAAAAAAAAGAAAAGAAGGGAAAAACTAATAAGTCAAATATATATTAACTATTATTTATTATGTGAGTCACAATGTGCATCCGTGTATATTAATGATTTTAAGTTTTCCTTTGTTTTCTCCAAAAGTTAGCTATATTCATTTGGTGTTGTTTCTCTTTGTATTTTGTTTTGCGGTATATAACTAATTCTGATACTGAAACTTGTGTTTACATTTTAGATTCTAGTCAACGTGCGCGTATTCCTTAAGTGATTGTACTTAGCGTTAAGGGAATAAAAACAATTTCAAACTGCTTTAATTTTAAGTTTCTCTGCTTGTCACTAAATACATTTTATATCGCGTAACTGTTACCTAAAATAATTTCAATTATTTGCGGTTACTATAAACGTAGACGAAAATTAAAATATGAAAAGTAAATTTAGAATTAAATGTTCTGCAAATGTATTTTTGTTGTCATTTTTAGTGGTATACACCGAAGCTTCTCGTGAATATTTAACTGTTTGCTACTTTTACTTTGTGTGTATTGGTTTTTTATATAATCAGCTCAGATTGGCAAGGATATTTCCTTGTCTAAATGACTTGTATTAACCCGCTCGGACAATTTGGAAAACAGTGAAACGCTCCGGGGAATGCATAACTGGTAGCGAGATATTTTGACAGGAATAAAGTCACTTTCAATCCAAGACAATGTCCATTTATTAGATCCGGAGTATTTTCCTCCCCACTAAGCTAAGACTGAGAACATTTTTCCTCGGAAATTCAACGCTCCCATCGATGTTCCAAAACAAATCTGAATAAGTGGGACCGTAAACAAATAGCCCTTCCTCTGTTGTATTCATCGGCAGCAGTTTGCCGTGTTTGACCATAATAAGCAAGACTAAACTTCTAAATAAAGTGCTTGTTTGCACTTGTTGGATTCAACCTTACATCGTGAGTGAATGGTGGTCAGAATTTTCCCAGGATCTTCACAAAGGTTGACATACATACCTATAGATACGTAGAAAATCCTCTAATAATGACTGCTAATTTTCAGAGGCTATAATGGCGAACGCGTACACCAGTACTTAATATTCAAGGTTCCCTTTTAGGATGAGGACAGTGTTAAAACTCTAATGTGTTGCACTCACATGACTTTTTCCACTCTTGTACTGACCATTCCATACTCTTATTCCCATATCTTCTTCGTGCAGTTGAGATAAACATTTGCAGAAATTATCTTATTGCTTATTTCCTTGTAGGTACAAGGGGACTATTAGAATACCTACAGTAAGTTTTGTGCGATAGTCAAATCTTTTAAAGCTTTGAGATTCCGTTCTCTTTGCACGGTTAACATATAAAAAATGAACAACGATGTTGCATTTGAAGAAAGTTTGTTTTCCGAAACTGACACGAATAACAAGGAATATCTCCGAAATGGTTCGCTGTAAAAAAATTATTTTGACATAAATTGTGTGTTTTAGCGAGATCTACATTTTTGTATAGTAAGATTTTGTCTATCTCTTGCGGTTTACGAGTTATTCAAAAGTCATCCAGAGTAAACAGGACTACATAGGCTATAGCCAGAAAATTCAAAATATGTATTTCATTTGTCATAAAAATGTGTTAAACATGTCATTTTAATCAAAATCGTTAGAGCCATTTTCAAGAAAATAATTTTCCATATAAGGGGTAGTTTAGGGTGGAGGAATTTTCTTCAAAATCTTCGTGTCGCATCCTTGAAAGACATTAAACTTAAATACCAACTTTGGTTTTTAACCGACTTTTCGTTTTTGAGTTATGTTGTCCACAGGGGTTCTCAAAACATATTTTTCCGGTGAAATCTCGACCTCGAATTGTGAGTGGAATACAATACTTCCTCTGCTTTATGTAGTAGAGAAAGTAAAAATGTTAGAGAAGTTTTTGTCGTATATATGACCTAGCTATATCGCACCGTTGTGAGCTGGATCCGACAGTCTTTTCTTTTCCTGTTTGGTTTCCTCGGCGTTTAAATCGTGACCTTGGTTGGAGTGAATGTTTATTTAACATTCTGTAGAGCAGCGCTCGTTATGTATTTTTCTGGTGCTCTTCATGAGCACCGTATTCCGACGTTTTCTAATATTAGTTCAAATTTGAAGACAAAACTATTTCCTCTCGGATATCTTACCAGTACATACTCATGAAGTACGTGTTTGTACACCTAAATCCGTATTCATTATTTCTCTACCCAGTGCTTTCTCTTTTTCTTCTCAAAAGAAAAATGTATTTTTTGTCTTAGTAATTTAGGAACTGCAATCAGAAGCAGTACTACAGTCTGTCAAGTCGGGCAGAGCAGTGCTTATTAAGGGCCAACGAATTAAAATCCATTGAGTGTTGTGTTGTGTTTTTTGTTGTTTAGATCAGCATATATACCCACATATGGTTTATCTACTCTTTATACTAACAGCATAAATTTGTTGCATTTTCTAGATAAAATGCAATTACTCGAATTAAAATCACGCCTGCTCTAGCTTCAGTAACCTAAGAGCTCAGTTGGTAGAGCATCTGTCTGCTGTGAAAGGAGTCGCGGGTTCGAGTCCCGGACTGGAAAGTGAGATTTTTTCTTTAACTACGATTATCTCCCATACCCCCTAGAGTCTGGGAGTGGAAATGCGTGAGTGTGTGAATTTAATGTAAAAATTAAATAGAAACCCGACATTCAAAACCACCGTTCAGTGAGTGAGCACCATTGCTGTTGAGCAATTGTTCCAAGAACTTAGAAGCAGCCTGTAAATGGGCGGGGGAGGGGGTGAAGTTAACATGCTATGATCTCTGCAACGTTAGTGCTTACCTATGGTCAGTAGATATCCAGATTCAGCGGAAATACACATTTTGTGTATTTAAATATACCCATGCATTTTCAGTAAACAGTTCCTGTGTTTGTGTATCTCATAATTTAATAACACATACAGGCGAACCTTCTCATTCCCAACAATGTAGAAAAATTCACGTTAGTTTCGATTTTCTTCAAATTTTTTTTGTTAAAATATGCATATTTTTGAAATACTGCCAGCGTGCGCGCGTGTGTGTATTACATAACTCCAAATCCATAAGATATAGACAAAAACTGGTTGAGAAAACGTACAGATCTTATTCGAATACACAGTTTGTGTTAAATAACTATTTACTCTAAAATTTGTGAGATACGAGTTTGACCTTTTACGTTTTCCAAGGCTTAGATGTTACAGCGGTATCCACTGAGCACCTTCTATAAAATATGTGATTCTGCAGTTTTTCCACAAGGTATTTTTATTAACAAATCCTGACTTGCTATATTCAACATTTTTGTTTTCACATCGTGATTGCAATTAAGTCCATGCTACTTAATCCGTTATTACTTCTAGACAAACGTTTATAGTGAAAAGAATCACGTTTTATACGAATAGTATAAACCAAAATTGAGATACTACCTGCGAAATAGAAAATGTTGTGTTAATGTTGCGCATCACTTTTTTCTCCGTTTGCAGGTGTCAAGACAAAGGCACAGAGATTTTTGTGTCCATGAAAGAGGCGAAATTGTGACATTCGTAATTCAAAATCTGGAAAAGAAGAAAACATAACTGTGCCATGTACAGTTTTAGTAAGGTCTCTTCACCAAGCTAGATTAAGTCTGAAACATTATTTTGTATACTGTAAAAGGTGTCAGGTTAGTGGTTTTGAGGATGTGTTTGAACTGTGAAAGCAGACAATGGTGAAATAATGCTGTTTTTCTTTAAAAATGTGTTTTAGTTTTAAAAGTACTTGGCAGTCCAATGCTTCGCAATCTAGCGTTTTAAAGGTCCATCTAAGATTTAAATTTTGACTCAGAGGTCTTTTAAACCTCTTCTTTGATTTTCTCTGCTTTAAGGTTTCCTTTACGTATGTTTTCGAGTAGCATATTTAATCACCGGCTTCTTCAGCAACTTCCGTAGATAATAACGTCACAGATCTCGCCATTTGTTTCAAGTTGGCGATTGTGTGTTTCCCAAATTCCATGGAAGCAAAGCTCATTTCAAAATGTTGATAGATTTGAAACTGATGATTTAACTTTATAGATCTTCCATAAATCATTACTTTTTCTGCCGTGTACTCATTGTATTCCATCCCAAAATTCGGTGTGGCTCCTAAATTCAAAACAAGCGTTATTAGGAAAAGTTGTTTGTATGTGTGTGCGCGCTAGAACGCGCGCGCGTCAACAGCATAACTCATAAACAAAATGTCTCGTAAATAGCAAACTTTCTATTTAATGTAAGCGTTGGCCTTTCAGGGCTGGTGTATGTGTTTTTTCTTCCAAAATAGTAGGCTGCAGTATAGAATCCTGGAAGAAACAGCATTTCAGTTGTTATTTAAGTCTTCCAAATATGCAAGGCGAAATTGACAGCCAACAATTTGATGTGTTGCACTCACATGACTTTCTCTACTCTTGTACTAACCATTCTTACAAACTCTTATTCCTATATCTTCTTCGTGTTAGTTGAGATAAACATTTGTACAAATTATCTTATTGCTTATTTCCTTGTAGGTGCAAGAGGAATATTAGAATACAGTAGACTTTGTGCGATAGTCAGATCTTTTAAACCTTTGAAATTCCGTTCTCTTTGCATGGTCAAGAGATAAAAAGGTGAATAACGACCTTTCATTTTATAGGTTAAGTATTGTAAAACTCTCACAAATAACGAGGAATATCCCCGATATCTATAATAGAAAATTCATTTTGACATAAATTGTATTTTAGGAACATCTACAACTTTATATAGTAAGATTTGGTCTATCTCTTACGGTTTACCAGTTGTGCGAATGTCATCCAGACTAAACAGGACTTCATGGGCTGTAGCCAGAAAATTCCAAGTATGCATTTCATTTGTCATAAAATATCTTAAACATATGACATTTTAATCAAAATTGGTAGCCATCATCGAGGAAATCAACATTTTCGAAACATTTTTCGTAGTTTAGGGTGGAGAAATTTTCTTTAAAGTTGCATCCTTAAAAGATGTTAAACTTAAGTACCAACCGATTTTTCATTTTTGAGCTATGCTGCCCACAGGCTGACACACACACACACACACACACACACACACACACACACACACACACACACACACACACACGCACACACGCAGACGCAGACGCAGACGCAGACGCACACGTACACACGCACACACGCACACATACACACAGCCTTTTCTAAAACTGATATTTTTTTGGGATTCAGGGGCCTCAAAACATATTTCCGGTGAAATCTCGACATCGAATTATTGGGTGGAATGCTTCCTCTGCTTTCAATACATAGTAGAGGAAATAATATTAGCACTAAGATGTCAACAAAATATCCTCACCCTAGACCAACTTTAGATGGAAAATTTTTCCTTATTTTTTATTTTCTTAAAAATGATTTTCTGGTAATAGTCTGTTAAGTTCTCTTCTTGGAACGAATTTTGTATAACTTAGTGTACCTTTCTGGTAAGCCATGAGAGATAGACAAAAGCTTGCTTCACAGGAAATGTAGCTCTTTAAAATACACAAATTATTTCAAATGAATTTTGTTGCATTAACACTTTCCGAGATATTGTGGTTATTGATTTGAATTTGTAAGCACTTTGCTTTTTTTGTAGTGCTGTCGCCATTGACTTGTTGCTCGCAATGTCAAGGAAATAATATGGAATTCAAGGCCAGGATATTGCGATGTTTTAAACGTCGCTTTAATTTCTTGTATCTTCCTTGTACGTACAATGGAATGCACAGATATATCGCAGCATTAATCTCGGTACATTAACATGAAGTAAACAGAGCAATCAACTTTTGCAAGAGCAGTTTATAGGAGCTAAACGACCATCTTAAGTGGGGTTGACACACGCCGATGTTTTACGTAACAATTGACCATCAAATGCTATAATATGTATCGAACGATATCGGTTATTACAGTCATTTGATCTTCATTGCGACCTTGATATAGAAACACTAATTGACCCTGCGAATAAATCGCACAATCTCGAGTAGATTAACGCGATAACTTCAAAATAGATCCCCTTTGCATGACCACGAGAAAGAAAAAACAATAGCAGCTTCCACCTTAAAAAAGTACTAGGTATTTGGAAATTCAATCGATAGCAAAAAATATCTCAGAAATGGTTAACACCAAAGAAAGGTCTTGCTTGACAAATTGGTGCCATTTTTGAGAAAGTAGAAAGTAACAAAAATGTTTCTATATAAAGGAAATTTTGGGGCGGGAGATGTGCTTGAACATTTCTTTGCCGCATCTTTGGAAGACGCAGAACTTAAATAGCAACGTTAATATTTAATAAACTTGTTTCTTCTTCTGTGCTTCTTTTTGCCTACATTTCCGGCTCTTTCTCTCTCTAGGACGCTGATGTCCTGCTCTTAAAATTCAGTTGTGGATGTCAGTCCAACTGTAGATATCTGTTGTTATCTTAAAGGACAATTTCCCAGTCAGTGATGTTTTGGACCTCCCATATATTGAAAACTTTATTGCTTGAGCACAACGCCTTAAACAAGGATATTTTGTATTTATTTAAAATACATCCGGCTGGATTAGTCTTTTAATTATAAGATTAATTTCCCATTAATACTTCCTACAAGGAGCCAGTATCCCTTAAGCTTCAGTTTGTTTGTTTGCCCTTGTGGACTGCTATACCATTCATCCGAATGCGATGAAAATTGCTAAATATAAACGTTTTTCTATAGACAAGGCTTTTATGCTATCCATTTTACTATGCAATGTGTTACATTCACATGGTTTCCTCCACTCGCTTTTCCTTTACGTAACACATTCACACATACTTCTCTAATTGCTCTTTAACATACAATTTTCTATGCTTGAAATAGAAACACAGCGTATTACATTCACATGGTTTTCTTTACTCGCTTTTCCTTTGCGTGACACATTCACATGCCTTTCTTTACTTGCTCTTCAAAAAACAATCCACAGTTTTCTGTGAGTGAAATAGAAATACAAGTGCTACATTTACACGTTTTTTTCCTACTCGCTTTGGTTTTATGTAGCACATCCACATGTGTTTCTCTTCTCACTCTTCTACAAACAATTTATAAACTTTTCTATATTATTGAAATAGAAATGTAACGTATTACATTCATACGGTTTTCTCTGCTCACTTTTCTTCCTGTGGTATTTTTGGTTGTTCAGCAGTGCTTCTGCATAATGTCTTTCCGGTGTTTTTATTTATTTAGTTTAATTTTTAGGTTATTGTATTCTTAGAGTTTTACTTAAACATGTGTTTAGGTGCGTTAAGAAATGTTTTTTAAATGTCTCCAAAGGAGCAAATATCTACCTAAATGGTAAATGTACACAAGGGTAACTAAGATATGTGCAGAGAATAAATGGTGTATCTGTGTGTTCGTAAAATTGTCAATAATTGTTTTGGTAAGCTGCTGGCTAACTTGACGACCTGTCAATGCAACATTCCCCCCCCCCCCCCCCCCGCCGCAAGTACAATACTTTGACTACCGGGACCACAACACTTCTTGGTTCTGCTTGTGCCACTGCACCTTCTCGCACCTCGCCGGTACACAGCTCAGCACCGGTGCTACTGTTGGTGCCGGTCGCGGCCCCGGCGGCACCTCAGTTGGAAAGGCCTGCTCTAACCTGATCACAACATAACAAAAGCAGACGAGGTGATAATCAAATTTGTTAAAGTTTTCGCGAATCAAGACTGATTGGTTGAAATTTGAAATTGTTATGCACATGATTGGTTGATTTCAACCAAGTCGATATGAGTGGAATAGTCTTTGAAATCCTGTCGAAATGGGACTGACGCTCCTGATTATTGTTTGGAAAATGTGGTAGATGATTCGCGCTTGTTTCTGATGTTATAACCTAAAGAAACTAAGAAAACTTTCTGGAAGAACATAAAAGGCGTGATATTAGTATATTTAAGTAATATTATATATTTAATACCTGCATTATTTTCATTATATTAATATTCTTTATTAGACGTTTCATTCAATAAATAATCTTGGCAAATACATTCACGAGACAGAGTTATTTCTATGTCTTCTGGCAGCTGTCGACAATATTGAGCTAACTCGTGGTGTACGCCTTATGATCATTGACTTGGAGTGCCAGGCATTCAATATTGACCAATGGAATTCACAGCCCGTGTCAATTTAAATTAATCGTGGTCAACTGTCATTGAGATCGTTCCGAAGTGAGATGGTCGCACGTGGTTCAAAAATGGTTTGGCAATCGTGGCCAAAGAAAGGAAGCAAACTTAAAGGGCATAGAAGGATGCTACGCTATGGTATTAGTGTGCAATAAATTCAGTCAAACAATACTAGGTAGTCCTTGTGAATAATCTACACAATCTTAATAAATAACTCAATAGGCTCTAAATTGTTCACCCAGGAAAACACTACTCGCCTAGCTGACAATAGTGACAGTGTGATGTAATCGTATATAAGTTATGTTATAATAAATATATTACATTTTAATCAAAATCATTAAATACATTATTCAGAAAATAAAAAATAAATATCTCCATGTAGACGTAACATGGGTTGGGAGACAGTTTTTGAATATCTATACCGTCCGAAGTTTCATCTTGTTCCGAGCAGTTTATTTATTTTTGGTCAATTACGTGTTTTGACATAAGAGCATATTTGAAACGATGTTATAGCCTAAATTAAGATAGCGATGGCACATATTTTTACTTTCTCTACTTCGTATAGTAAATAGGAGGAAGTATTGTATTCCACCCAAAAATTCGATGTCGAGATTTCAGCGGAAACATGTTTTGAGGCCTCCAAATTAAAAAAAAAAAAAAAAAAAAGCATTTTTAGAAAAATGTCCATGTGTGTGTGTTTTGGTGTGTGTGCGCGCGCGCGTGTGTGTGTGTGTGCGTGTGTGTGTGTGCGTGCGTGCGCGCATGCGCGTGTGTGTGTTCCGGTAACATAGACCCCAATATGCGGTGATTTTTTGTTCTAATACTTTCGAACCACCCCCACTATTTCATTGATATTCTGGTTTTCAGTTTTCTTAAGTTCTTTCTTCATTTTTCCATTAGCACAACTTTCCCGCCGCTTTAGAATTTCCGTTGTCTTCTTTAGAATGTAGTTTTGCCTATGTTAAAGACCTTCATGATCTGCTTTACACTCAATTTGTCACGTCCACTAGCATAAATCACTAGAGGTGTACAGTTAAGAGCAATTTATTTCCCACTGTCTGACAAGTCATTAGACTGGGAATTGGAAAGGAAAGAGACAACAAAAGACAATCAGCCGTGCTTGTTATTAACTATGCAGTGATGGCTGACTCAGTTTCGGACCGTCATCAGCGCACCCCCCTCCCAGACTGTTCAGGTAACCGCAATAGTGTTATGTTCAACTTAAACATCACGTATTTAGAGCAGACAATGCAGACTTTCACCGGGTGCCTAACAATTTTCTAAACACTGCATTTGTAACTGGAAATTTTCTGTTAAAATGGGTACTATGATTTCCGTTGTTCGCGCAAGACAGTTTCCGTTTAATAAAGGGAATGTAGCACGTTTTTACCCCCAAAATCATGGGACCATGAAATATTTCAGTTTAACACAGATTTCCCCTTAGCAACTGATCGGTCGAAGGGAGGTTTTACTGTAGTAATAATAATAATAATAATAATAATAATAATAATAATAATAATAATAATAATAATAATAATAATAATAATAATAATAATAATAATAATAATAATAATAATAGATAATAATAAATTATTTTTCTCTCTTCTTTACCTGATTACCCTCCCCTTATGTAGCACTTACAAGCCAGTGCCTAGGGTCAGACGCCTGTCGGGAAGCACAGGAATCTATGGACCGGACAGAGTGAAGACCTGAAAGCGAGTGGTCAGCCAAGCACCAGGTATGATAGTGAGGAAGAGGATGATATGAAATGTAGGTGAAATCGATGATTGGAAAGGTGATAATGGAGCAATTGGTGGAATGAGTGGCGGGGGAACCCGGAGAACCCGGAGAAAACCCGTCTTGCCGCCGCTTCGTCCACCACGAATACTACGTGCGGGTCTCTGGGATCGTACCCGGGCCGCCTAGGTGGTAGGCGAGCGCTCTAACCACTCGGCCCCGGCGCCGCCAATAATTATAAAATATTAATATTCTTCTATTATTATTATTATTATTATTATTATTATTATTATTATTATTATTATTATTATTATTATTATTATTATTATTATTATTATTATTATTATTATTATTATTATTATTATTATTATTATTATTATTATTATTATTATTATTATTATTATTATTATTATTATTATTATTATTATTATTATTATTATTATTATTATTATTATTATTATTATTATTATTATTATTATTATTATTATTATCACTATTACTATTACTATTCCTGAATTTGATGCCTACAATGACTGCCAGATTTTCATACGCGTTAAATCGTCACTTATTAGAATATGGCCTGCATAAAACTTCACAGAGTTTAAGTGGTTTGAAGTGTGCAGTCGAATAAAACGCGGCCGCTTATGGAGCCAAATGTGTACCTTTCACAAGGTAAGTTTCTTTGGTCGAGGTTACTGGAACTTATCTGAGTTTGTCGTCCCAAGCGACTTAAGTTGTGCAGGAAAACGTAAATGTGGCCTAGGAAGGAAGGTGGAGGGGGTTCCCTTATCAGCAGTAGGTCAAACATGTGACCATAATGATATGCGAAGACCTTGCGTGAGGTTAGTTGGGAATTTTGGTCAGTGGCGTTGCAAACGTTGTATCTGAGCCGTAATTATTCCCAACAGACAATTCGTGTACATTTCGTTTGGTCATCGGACTGCATGACTGTGTGCATTTTGTTAATATTTTTTTCGCACAAGCACAAGCAATTTTCGTTAGCACATACAGTTTTGCCAACTCTATAATAATGACTGTGAATTGTACCGTGTGCTGGGACCTCCAAAATTATCTCCTTCGGATTTAGTTCCACCGGCCCATTTCCAAACAGCAGTACATCAACTCCAACCATGGCCACTAACAGGGGTTATATGTGTTGGTTAGAGGTCGTTAGTGTGAAGGAGCAAAAGCACAAATATTTCGACATTCGCACTAGTGATTCAATTTTATGATATTAGGATTACATTTCATAGAAATATTCATAATAGTGTTACTAAAGTCTAACGAGGATATTAACTGTAGATCTAATTTTCATTAAAGCAGCTAAGGTTACGATAATTTGAGAAAAACTTTTAATATGAGGGTGATTAATTTGATAAATTTTGGCGTCAGTACGACAGGTTCCTTCGTCTGTTGTGCAACGTCTTATTATAACTTTTCTAACCAATAAAAGGGTTAAACCCTCAGAGATTTTAACTCGTTTGAAGCCACCGTTTAGGGACACTAAACCATCCCAGAATCAAGTGTATACTTGGACCTGACAATTCTAGGGCGGCCGAGGAATACTGGTAAAAGAAGGTAGTGCTCGACGCCCAAGGTCAAGTCTTTTAGATGACATTTGTGCTGTTCAAGAGCTTATTGTAGGTGATCGCCGTTGCATTGTTGAACTTAATCAGAAGTGGGTGTCAGCATTGTGAGTGCTCATACCATCATTACACTCCGGAATCCAAAATGGCGAGCAAGGAGTGGCGAAGAAGGGATGAAGCCCAGTAAACACCAAAACCCGCTTCTCAGCCGGAAAAGTTCTTCCAGTTTTGTTTTTCGACTACAGAGAAGTTTTACATGTTTATTTTCTTCACGATTGACATTAGGTGAAAGTGACCTACTATTGCTAGTTGTTAAGGCCAGCAAAAGCCGTCTATCGGAAAAAAAAAAAAAAAAAAAAAAAAAAAAAGGCGTCGCATATGCATAAGAGAAGTCATCCTTCTCCAAGACAACGATAAACCTCACGCCACCAATTTGACAAGGGTCACATTGGAGAACGTGCACTGGAAAATCCTTCACCATCCTCCCTACAGTCGAGATTCCCACCCCCCTCCCCCGGACTATTTACTGTTTGCGACCATGACAGAATCGCTTGGAAGGAAAAGATTCGAAAGCATATTTTAATTTCGAATAATGCATGCTTGAATTAAAATGTAAGTTCTAAAACATGATGCCAACACAAAACCGATTTACAATAAATTCAGCTAATAATAATATAAATGACCAAGCAGTACGGGGAATACTGTAAAAATCATAACAAATGACCAGACAGGAATTTTTAAGTTATGTGCAGAACAAGAGTGTACACAAAATGAATTTAGTAATAAGCACTGTTTGGCAACAATCTCTCAGTTTCTTATCGTCTTACGGGGTCTCGCAAGGGATGAGGGATGATTACTAGCCAATGATACTGCATGATAGCTGCAATTCGAGGCTAGAGGCGTGGCTCTGTAATGAAGACAAGGAAAGGTGAGGGAGAAGGAAGGGCAGGTAAACCTGGGCTCGTAGAATAGCCACGTGTTTTAATTTCCTTTAGATTTACCTCCAAATTCTATTAATGCCTATTATGGAAAGGTATGCAAATGTTGCTGGAAGTAAGCAGCATTTATTCGGTTAAACGATTCCGTGTGGTAAGAGAAGCTTTAACTTTGTCTTTAAAATCACAAACACGTAAAACTTTACAGTAAATATAAAGCAATATTATATTAAAAAACATAAAAACGTTTAATCCTTCTACAAATTCTTCCTATATTTATACTGGGAACAAAATTCATATCGAAATAGCTTTAAACATGTTTGTGCATTACGTTATGCTGTGAATCAAACAAGAGTAACGGTTGACTGGGTGACCCGAAAAAAGCAACACTTTCCTTTCACGCCGACGTGTCATTGCGTATAACTATGTCCAGCCAATAGCATGAATAGTGCTGTCATTGGAGAGAGGGAAAGAAGGGGAAGCTACGAAGGCCTCGCTAAACAATCACAGTACCCCTGCATTTTACCAAGTTCTCTTTCTGTACGAGAGATAAGGATGATAAGGACTTTGCTCTGTCTATATTCCAGTGATAGTTCAACCATGTTTCCTTCCGTCGTGGTGTTAGTGCCTGGTAATCGTATTAAAGTATAGTTCATAAATATTGGAACGTATAACATTCACGTAATATTTTATTACAGTGTGAATCAGAGCTTTTTGAAGAGTATCCCTTTAAAGCATTTTGAAACTGACTATTCTAGTACGTTACTTTAAACAGCCCAAGCCCTACTCCCAGAAGGTGAGATCTGAAGTGTCCATTACACAATTGATCGCAGGCTAGCAAAGTTAAAACCCCTCGGGTGGAGATACGTGGTTCCCGATCTAGCAGGGTAGCCTAGAGCATCTCTCTCTCTCTCTCTCTCGATATATATATGAGTCTGGTGTCAGCTGATTTCTCTGTTCACCCAGTAAATCTGGTTGAGTCCAAAGGTGTGATAAACTACCCCTGATTGGTTTTCCGTTTTGCCCCCTTTCGTTTTTTATGTGAAGCTAGAAATGTCACTGTTGATGAACTGCCAGAATGTTAGTGTTGCCACTATGGTATTCTGGTAAAGGAAGGGTTGTATTCGAAACTTCAATATTGACATCACAAAAAAATGTGATGTGTTGCACTCATATGACTTTCTCTACTCTTGTACTAACCATTCTTACAAACTTTTAACATTTGTACAAATTATCTTATTGCTTATTTCCTTGTAGGTACAAGGGGAATGTTAGAACACAGTAGGCTTAGAGCGATTGTCAAATCTTTTAAAGCTTTGGGATTCCGTTCTCTTTGCACACTTAACATATAAAAAAATGAACAACGATATTCCATTTCACGAAAGTTATACGTTTTCCGAAACTCACACACATAACAAGGAATATCTCCGAAATGGTTCAACCTACAAGAAAATTTATCGAGACATAAATTGTGTATTTTAGCAAGATCTACATTTTTTGTATAGTATAATTTGGTTTATCTCTAACGGTTTACCAGTTATGCAAAAGTCTTCCAAAGTAAATACGACTACAGGGGCTATAGCCAGAAAATTCAAGATATACATTTCATTTGTCATCAAAATATCTCAAACATATGACATTTTAATCAAAATCGTTAGAGCCATTTTAAAGAAAATCAAAATTTTCGAAAAATCTTCCATGTAAAGGGTAGTGTAGGGTGGGGTTATTTTCTTCAAAATCTTCGTGTCGCATCCTTGAAAAACATGAAACTTAAATACCAACTTTGGTTTTTAACTTACTTTTCGTTTTTGAGTTATGCTGTCCACACACACACACACACACACACACACACACACACACACACACACACACACACACACACATACACACACTCACATACACACATACACTCGCGCGCGCACGGACTTTTTTTTTTCTAAAAATGATATTTTTGGATTCAGGGTGTCTAAAAAATGTTTCCGGTGAAATCTCGAATTCGAATTTTTGGGTGGAAGACAATACTTCCTTCTATCAGTAGAGAAAGTAAAAGGGTGGTGCAGTTCTGCCTAAGTTTCACATAAAGTTTGAGTTAAGCTCTCATGTATAAACGTGAATATTGTTAAAAACTACTGGTATGAAAGTCTAGTAATCTAAGCAGTGTAGGAGCATTTTCAATGTGCAGTCGTGCATACAAAAGAGGGCAGCTTGCTAGACTTCTGCCTGTTGCATCTCCGGATGCTATTATTCCCCTTCCTGCACCACTTGTTATGTACCTGTTGCAATACCAGTACGGTTCGATCAAACGGGAACTTTGTCGAGGTAATTAATTCAGTTTTCCCCACGTTTCCTATTGCTCTGTACCATTCTGAAATGTCACATCCCAACTGTTCGTATTCAGGAACAAATACAGTTATACAAACTTTAGGGCATCTGCCAATTAAACTTTTGTAACTTATACTTTGAATGGCGCCTGAAGCATGCGTGCACTGGTAGTGCCAACATTACTTCACCTACTTTTCTTAAAGATGATTAATTAACGTGTTTTAACAACTGGGGGGAGGATATACGATGAAGAGTGAAAGAAATGACTGAAATGATTCTCAGGTATTGATGCAATATATCGGGTGTTAATGAAGTACAGCGAAATATCTTCAGAGCATGTGAAGATGTCTTAAGCAAATAATCTGGGATATCCCCATATAAATGGTAAACAGTAAGAGACAGAGAAAAGCTTACTAAATAAACATGTACATCTCGTTAAAACACACACTATGCCAAGTACTTCGTTTTTCCTTTTGAGTGAATCATTTCCAATATTCTTTATTAATTTGAATTTACCAATACTTACTTTTTACTTTCTCTACTGGTAAGTAGGGGAAGTATTGTATTCCACCCAAAAATTCGATGTCGACATTTCACCGGAAATATATATTTTGAGTCCCTCTGAATCCAAAAAAGGCATTTTTAGAAAAAGGTCCGTGTGTGTGTGTGTTTGTGTGTCTGTGTGTCTGTGGACAGCATAACTCAAAAACGAAAAGTCGGTTAAAGACCAAAGTTGGTATTTAAGTTTAATGTCTTTCAAGGATGTGACACGAAGATTTTGAAGAAAATAGCCCCACCCTAAACTACCCTTTATCTGGAACATTTTTCAAAAATTTTGATTTTCTTGAAAATGGCTCTAATGATTTTGATTAAAATGCCATATGTTTGAGATATTTTTATGACAAATGAAATATGTTACTTGTTTGTGAAGCCACTTGTAACAGAGTACGTTGGGTGCCACTTTTGTGACGGATTCTTCTCTGTCACATGAAATGCCGTGCTAGCTCATCCGGTGCAGTAGCTGCCTCTCCGCTGTGCGCCGCTGCGTTGATCTTGATTGGGATTAGGTAGGCATGAGTAGGATATTTCTCAGGCGCGAGGTTAGATGACAAACACAGCACAGACGTTTACTGATTTTATTCTCCCCCACTTCATTGCCTCGAAGTACAGACCTGAGCGAGTTTCTGGTATTGCGTTTTAAGATCGCTATTTACTTCTCCTCACGCTAATCACTGTCGCCTTTCACACATCGACGTTTTTGGCGCGAAACTATCATATTCGCGATACAGGTTCAACCTCGTAGCGACATCGCAACAAACAGACAGTCAGTCCCTGTTCTCTTCCAAGTTTTCCTATTTATATCTCACCCCCGCACTTTCTCTCTAGTCCCGTTATGGGGGAGGGGTGTATTTTCCCCAGCTGTGTCCTTGGACTTCAGGCAAAACGTCCCTCGGCGCGAGATGACAAAAGATTTTTGTCCTCTGGCCTTCAGAAATGTGCTCAGGTCAACATACTTTCAAGAGGCAGCTTCTTTACACAATACAAAATTATACTTATACCTAAAAGTCTTATATTTACATTCTAATTCTAAAATTACAAATATATACATAGAAGTTCCCGTCTCAAATGTATATCTTGAATTTTCTGGCTATAGCCCCTGTAGTCGCATTTACTCTGGACGACTTTTGCATAACTGCTAAACCATTAGAGATAGACCAAATCATACTATGCAAAAATGTAGAACTTGCTAAAATACACAATTTATGTCTCAATAAATTTTCTTGTAGGCTGAACCATTTCGGAGATATTCCTTGTTATGTGCGTGGGTTTCGGAAAACTTAAATTTCGTGAAACGGAACATCGTTGTTCACTTTTTATATGTTAAGTGTGCAAACAGAACAGATTCTCAAAGCTTTAAAATATTTGATTATCGCACAAAGCCTACTGTATTCTAATATCTCCCTTGCACCTACAAGGAAATAAGCAATAAGATAATTTCTACAAATGTTTATCTCAACTAACAAGAAGAAGATATAAGAATAAGAGTTTGTAAGAATGGTTAGTACAAGGGTAGAGAAAGTCGTGTGAGTGCAACACATCCGATTTTTTCAAATGGGAATATATTAGTCGTTTTTTTTATCTCTTAAATCATTTCACTATCACTTAAAGCTTACAGTGTTTCCATATTGCTCTTGTACCTACAAAAAAGTTAGCAGTGAGGTAATTTCTGAAAATCCTTATGTCTATTAAAATGAAGTAGATAGAGAAATAAGCGTTTGTAAGAATAGTGTGTATAACAGTGAGTATAGCTCTACATTTATTTACGAACAGAGTTTCTCAAAATTGAGCTACACTAAAAGTTTGTATCGCAATACCAAGATCACTTTGTGTATCTTCTAAGGCTGACTTATGCAAGTTTTGAAAGTGCTTTCATAAATCACGCAACATACATATAACCATAGCGCCACTGCAACACAATACACGTCTGAGTGACACAGCCCGCATAGAAGGAGGTAAATCCAATGCCCCTCTTCCTTGGATATTATCTAGGAGGTTCATTAGGAAATATCTTGAACATTACGCTGTCTGTGATGTATTTAGAGTTGAAGTCAAGGAAACTCATACTTGTGAGTGGTGTTGACAGTTCGAACACAGTTACAATGTGTGGTTTCTATCCGCAAACCCCACTTTCAGCTTGTCAGTAAAGGTAACCGTGTTGAAACAAGCAAAGACCTTGCGAGCCTCGGTGTCCAGTCAACCTTTAGTACCCCTTGGGCAAGTATAGTCGTTTCAGAACATAATGCTGCCCTTTGATTCATACTCTTGTATCACTTCGATAAATGAAATACTTTCTCTGACTAAAAATTACGCACCATCTTAGTATCCATTATTTTATAACTCTCCAAACCACTTATAGTTTGTGTAATACCTTTTTAGATCGTAATCGAACATCAAAACATGGCCAGAATAGCAAGAATAGCGTTTATATTTGAATTATTACATTTTCTGTGGATGTCCAAGTTAGAGGGGTTCGCCAGAAATAGAGTTGAGATTCCCTGAACTAGCAATTTCTGTGCTTGTGTGTGCGAGTTATTCGTGCGCGTGTGTATGTGCGTGTGAACGCGATAACTCTAAAACGAAAAGTTCATTAAATATGAAATTTGGTACTTAATTCTGTATCAAAATTTTGTAGACTGGTCCTGTAGCTCAGTCAGTAGAGCACCTGTTTGTTGTGCAAGGGGTCCCGGGTTCGATTCCCGGCTGGTAGGGTGGGAATTTTATTTTAGCTAAGATTATTCCTCATGCTCCCTAGAGTCTGGAAGTATGAATGAGAGTGGGAATTTTTTACAATAAATTTAAAAAAAAAAGTAATACAAAACAAACGTTCAATACCACCGTAAGTGAGTGAACACCATTATTGTTGAGCATTTGTTCCAAGACGTTAAAAGCTGCCAATATGCCCTTCCATATAAATGGAACATTTAAAAAAAAAAAAAGAAAGATTCTACGAAGTAGCCCCACTCAAAGCTTCTCTTTAGACAAAAGGCGTTTTATTTTTGTTTTTCTGAAACATAGCTCAAACGGTGCTGATATTTACATGACATATCTTGAATTTTCTGCCACTGAGGTACTTTTCATTCTGAGTGAATGAATTTTGCGGAGCAAGTGCTGGTCTTACCGCACCAGTTTAACATAGCGTAATCTACCATATTGTTTATCAACTAAAGCCCAAAAAATTTAATTAAAATAACTAAACATTAAAATGAATTAGAAATGCCACGAATGATTGTCAATTTCTCTAGAGAATTTTGCTGTCACGAGTTGCATTTATTAAGAATATTTCACAAATTAAAGGGTGATATAGCCAATGAAATTTGCTGTTTAAAGTTCAGGCTGGAGTTTAACAATATGTTCGGATGAACAGGTGAATCGAATATCAAAGAGAGACAGAGGGAGAGAGGGAGAAAGCGGTAGAGAAGTTCTTACTTCTAAAATGAGTAAATGATGGATGGTCACCAGTGTGTCATCTGTTTTAATACTCATTATTCATTTAATCGCAAAATCGCCTCAAAATTCACAATGTGAACCAATGGCTGTTTTTAAACATATTCTCCATCCTGTAACGCCTTAACGCAGATGATATTTCAATATGCAAGTTTTTAAGTGTCTTTCTTTACAAATAGAACAGTTCAACATTATGCTTTGAGATAGCTTTATACCAAGAAAGGCAACAAGTTCCGAACCGGCCGCGCGGTGTTTTGCAACATTAAAGAAAAAAATAAAAATAAAGAAAAAATAAAAAGAATGGAGGAATCTGAAGCAATAAGTCAAATGATTGAAAAGGGAATCTATGTGCTGACTCTTCCCATATGAACCCAAGATAAATGTGACTTGTGACAAAGTAATGAGTAAAGGCCGGAGGAAAGTGCGCTCGCATGCGACACAGGTTAGCTGGACACAGAGTATGAATGACGTCAGAAGTACAGCACGGCCATCAAATGTGCAAACAACTGCCACTATAGAAGCAAGAGTCGAAAACAACGTAACGTAGTACTAGTCTGCGAACTGGTGAAGCACTGCCTTGCAAGTGTTTGCAGACGCAAGGTCAAAGTGTAGTATAACGCGACTGTTTTGTTCTTTAGTGTTCATATTATGTTTGTATGTTGTGGTGTAGTGAGGTGGTTTTCTTGGTCAGGCTGTACCTACCTGCAGTTGTTTACATGCGCGAGTGATAACAGTAAAGCTCATGTGCAGTATACCTATGGAAAAACGCACACCCTCCGGCCTTTATAAATAATAATTGTGTAGAACAGGTGAACCATTTTAACCACTTGGGAAGTGATGTTGGTTATGATTAGGAATATGACGTGGACCTTAAAGTATGCAAATTTTAAAGAGTGTGTAGAACAATTAATAAAACATTTAGGAAGAAAATACGTAAAGAAACAAAATGAAAGTTTTACAGTTATGGCTGTATCTATACTAGCATACGGAAGTGAGTTGGACATCAACTAAAAAGCAACAGAATAATACAGGCTCCAGAAATGAAATTCTTAGAAGTATGAGGGGTTGTAAGAAGAGAGACTTAATAACAAATGAAATTATAAGAGAAAAGTTAGGAATTTTTTATGTAAATAACACGTTAAAATATTTCAAACAAAAGTTGAAAGAATGCCAGATCTCAGACTTACTAAACAAATACTGCAATATCACCCTAAAGGTAGGAGATCGGTGGGCAGGCCTAGGAAACGATGGCCGAACATCACTTAGAACAAGGAGAAGAAGAAGAAATAGATGGAACGCTCGGCCAAGGACTTTGTGAGTTGCGAGATAACACAAGAACCTCCAATCCGAAGACTATAAGAGGCATCCATCTTTATTATCGACACATTTCCTCTATGACGTTTAGAAATACAACTGAAGAATAATTCACTGCCGAAGTAGTTGCAGTTCCAACTTTATGCCCCCTTTTAAAATTGGAGGGCGAATTCACTGTTTGATCGGTAGTTTACTTCCAGAAATTTGTTTTGGATAAAGATCCTTTTTAAAATATCTCTGCTACGAGGGTGAATCAAAAAGTAAGTTGCACTTGCTCGCCACAATGTGTAGCAAGCTACAGTAGCTGCTGACACATCCGGCGGGGTGGTATCCCGTCGTGTTGTGTGAGCAGAGCAGGCCTGGCTCAATGACATGCCAACTGGATATTCACTCCAAATTGGAGGTGCGTGCAACAATCAATTTTCGTGGGCTAAACAGCCCAGTTACATGGATATTCACTGTGAAATCACTACTTTTTATTGTGGGCATACAATTTTCCACCACAATGTCTCACACGGCCCACCAAACGTCGGAACTGCTACAGTGATTCAAGTGGGAGGTAAGACAACATCCCCCATACAGTTCAAACATAGCACCATGCGATTACTATGTCTGTAGTAAGGTGAAAAAGGATCTTGGTGGACGACAATTCCTAAACGATGAGGAGGTGCAAGCAGCTGTATCCAGCACAGCACTGGAGGTGATCTTTACACATCCGGAATCGAAAAGTTGGTTGCCCGATCCAATAAAAGCTTACAGTCTCTTGGGAACTATGTGGAAATGTGAACTTACATTGAATGCTGCCATAGCTGTGTTGCCTATGGGTATGTGGTTTAATAAATGACCATAACTTGAAAGAGCAAGTTACTTTTTGACTCGCCCTCGTACAAGATTCGGTTTGTAAGCTTTAATTACAGAAGACATGAATATCCACGATAGTGAAACCCTGGGTAAACCTTGTGAAATACGAATTGCTTACGGATCTTATGTGCCTTATATGTAGTGGAATCTGAATGAGATGGTCTCCTAGCAAAGCACTCTGAGGTTAGGTAACGATGTTGCACCAAGGTGTGAAACGATTATAATTAGGTACCGGTGGAGGGCCTTTAAACTTTGCACAAACATCCGAACCAAGGTCGCCATTAGAGCGTCTGGCAATGCATAATCGCAGTGGCTGAAAAAGCGTGCAAAAGTTGCTTCACTTAAAAAGTGGTAGTGATTCAATTTCTTTTACTTATACTCAAAGGTTCGCAAGGGTTTCTTGAAACGGCATAGAAAATTATAGATTCTACCACGTACAGTAAAGTAAAGGAAATATTGTATTCCGCCCAAAAAATCGAAGTCGAGATTTCACCGGAAATATATGCTTTGAGGCCCCCTGAATCCAAATCAAGAAATATTTTTAGAAAAAGGTTGCTGTGTGTGTCTCGTCGTTTAAAAATCAAAGTTGGTATTTAAGTTTATCTTTGAAGGATGCTACACGAAGACTGTGAAGAAAATTCCTCTACCCTAATCTACTCTTTACACGGAAGATTTTAATTTTGTTGAAAATGGCTCTAGCGATTTTGATTAAAATGTCATATATTTCAGATATTTTTATGACAAATGAAATGTATATTTTGAATTTTCTGGCTATAGCCCATGTACTCCTATTTACCCTGGATTACTTTTGCATAACTGGTAAACCGTAAGAGATAGACCAAATCTTACTATCCAAAATTATAGATCTTGTTAAGACACAATTTACGTCTAAATAATTTTTTTGTAGAGTAAACCATTTTGGAGATATTCCTTGTTGTTTGTATGAGTTTTGGAGAACTTATACTTCAAATGGAACATCGTTTTTCATCTTTTATATGTTAACCGTGCAAAGAGAACGGAATTTGAAAGGTTTAAAAGATTTGACTATCGCTCAAAGTCTACTGTATTCTAATATTCTTCTTGTACCTACAAGGAAATATTTATCTCAACTAACACGAAGAAGATATAGGAATAAAAGTTTGAACGAATAGTTAGTACAAGAGTAGAGAAAGTCATGTGAGTGTAACACATAAGACTTTAAATATTAGCAAATTGGAAATACTAGATTCACACTTCTTCACCTATTATCGTGTTTTGAAAACTGCTGATACCTTTTTATGCTCGACCATGCCATAATGTAACGCTTATAGGACACTGTAATGGATCTTGTATCCACCTCTTTATAACAATACTAGTATCCACAAATCAAAGGTGCACCTGTTCATAAAGTTACTGCTATTCAGTAATCTAAAATGGGCATGTAGCAATCGACATTTTGCCGTCTGTGCACATTCCCACGCAGCTGAAAGCGAAACTATCAAAGCTCGTATGTTCAATCCAATAACAACTAGTTTCGAATTTGGAAATACTAAAAATTTAGGACACGAGTGAAAGTGATTAATTTTAATTTGTCTTCTCGGTTTTGAAAGTCTAATTTTTTTAAAGGTCATAGCATATACATTGTATTATTGTACCAATCTAACATAATAAAATCAATAATTTCGCATTTGAAGACGCAGCTATCGATTCTTGTATGTAAAATCGAATAACAAATACATGATTAAAGTATCGGAAATCAGTGACAATAACATATTAGAGTATTAAAAATATTTTAACCGCATTTTTGGTTTCAGGAGAGTAACTGCTGTTCATCCAAATCTAAAATTATCAGAAAGTTTTATTACAGGAGGCGCAATTTTACGAGATAGTAGGTCATTTAATGCACAAAGGCTTCCCTTTTCAAATGTAGTAAAAACACATTTTCCAGACGCCATATCCCAGATATTAGCATTTTAACAGGTAGAAGGAGTAGTGTACATATGAAAACGTCTCATATTTTCTATTTAATATGCGGGTTCATGTAAGTTTACCACCAACTTGTGTAAGACTTCAGTTTGCTAAGTGCATTTCTGTTGAGTCAGTGTTTATTTGTTCAGAACAAATGTGCGTTATCTCAATAGAGTAACAACCAGTTATGTTATCTACAGGATTGCCAATTTAGCGGTCTTCCCACTAGATCTTGAGAATTTGACTGATGGTATGATGGCGAAAAATAATTTTTTCACATGATACTCTTCGTTGTTCCACTAAATGTACATATTTTATACAAAAACTTATTAATATCTTTACTAGTATGTTCATGGGGCTAGAGGATTGCAGTCCATCCAAAAATTCAGTACTAAAATGTTATGTAAAGTAAATTTTTAGGAGAAGGTCCGTGTGTGTGCGTGTGTGTGCGCGTGCGCGTGCGTGTGTGTGGACACTTGAATAAATAAAACAATAAAATATAGACAATATTTTATTGCACTAGTTACACCGTGAAATTAATGTAACATTAGTGGCTATTCTCTGAAAATAAACCGTCATCTTTATAGATCGATTATCAGGGGGTGGTTTTCCATTATACCTTCAAAGTAACGATATTAGTTTTCTAGTTATGCTAATGGTTCTTGTTTTCAATGTGCTGTATATGTAGTATTTTTACTAAGGCTCGAATTTCAGCAACATCTTTCTTTCGAAGACACAATTGGCTGCAATGTTTCTTTTTAGTTCTGACTAACTTGTTGCTGCACTTTAACTCCTCTAAAAGTGGAAAAACATTTGCCTATGCAATAGCCGAACGATCCTCTGACATCGAAGAAGTTTAAAATCTTTCTACAGTTTCATTCCGTGGGGCAATATATCTCAAAACAATGGACAGGTGCTCTTTATTCGAAACATCAGTGGTTTCATGATGGCTACAGAATTGGTGTTGCATACTTCATTTTAATTTCAGTGATACTAAGGTGCGACACGGCCTCTATTATATAATTTCGTATATCACTGGACACTCTTGAGAAGACAGTTGAATTTTCTAAATGATGACGAAATGTGTCATCGTTTTTAGCAAATACCGCAAGAAGTTCTCTATAATTTCCTCGGTTTTCAGCTCATGCTTGGCCATATAGCACACAGCTTCAATTAAATTCCGCATTATATATCTATTGTGTTTTACCTTTTCATTGTGTTGATCTATGCTCTTTCTATAATCTTCGCTAAGAACAAATTCAATGCGACTTTTTCCAAATTTAACTAAGCCTACAATACCTCTTACGTGTGCAGAAGATACCTCAAGCCTGTGTTTCAATGTCCTAAACATATACAAGTCATGTAGGTACCCCATATCCATCCCATGATTTTTTCTCGGAGGAAAACAAAAGACACGGCCAGCAATAAAGCCGATTTGTTTTTAAGCATCCACTCAACCAACTGAGCCCCTCGTACCAACAATGTTTGATCCGGCTTACTGCCTTTTTTGATTCTTTGACCAAACTTGTGAGAGTAGGAGTAGGTCTACTTTGCTTAATTATTTCTTGTTTATAGTTAAAACTTCTAGCAGAAAATGGCACTGTAAACAAGTTTTCAATTACACAATTACATTCTCAAACTGCTGAAGCAGTTTCCGGATTCATCATTAGCACTTATATCTTATCACGTCACAATAATTATTCACGTTCAACTTCAAAACAACACAAGGGCCTCCTTTAGTAATCCCTATAGCAGTACGGTCTCATGTGTTGTGTGTCCACTGAAATGATGTGGAAACGAAAGAACAACGACCAGTGCACTGCCGAACTGTCACTCTAATTCAGGGGCGCACTGTATGGTGACGAGAGTTAAGCGTTACAAACTGCAATTTGCCAGAATTATTTGACATTCTAACTTTATTCAGTGATTACATGCACGCCTCGCCACGGGATAAAACTTTACGAAAAGGCTTTCTCTCTAGTCAGTAACAAAACGAAATTTTTTTGTTCTATTCTCCACAACAATTACCGTGACCTTCCCTTGTGAGCAGATATTCACCTCCGTCCTTTTGCCTGGCAATTGCAAGGGGAATGGCAAGCCTGGTTCTAGGGCCACAGGTTTACCCCCAAAATGGGAGCCATCAGTGAACCACGTCTGGCTCCCAGCCTTTAGGAGAGATTCTGTCTCCAGATCCTACTTCATGGAAGGCATCACTATGGAGGATGGACTTAGATTATACTGAGTCCTCATCATATACCATCCTTTCATGGTATCGTACACTCAGAATCAGGGAATGTCCCTTATAGGGTAGCTTAAAGCACTACTCCCTACTGTCCAAAGACAGTCCGCGGTCACCCTTGCATATTATTAGTCTTGCATAATACACCTAATTACAAGGATACTGTTCTCCCTTGCCCAAATGTCACTAATTTTTTTTCTACCTTGCACATTGCGACAGCCCTGCTAGTGATATTCGTATTGTAACACTAAAATGTGCAGATTTTCTTTGGAAAATTGCGGGTTTTCGAAGGTCATCTAGTGGGATTCTAAGAGTATATGTTGGCAGTCTGGTTATCTTGAAAAGCAAACAGGGCAGAACGTTCCGCAACAGCATTACTTAAATTGTTTCTGCAAACAAATATTGTGTACCTTGAAGTGTCTAGACCAGGGTCGACAACTATATGCCAAACAAAAGATACCAACTCGCAAAACAGATTTTACTAATAATAACTAAGTCACATATGAAAGCCACATTCCGTAGTTCAGCTACTTGTGAAAGCATCTTTCCAAAACGAAATTCAGTTGAATTTTAGGTTTTGGTAAATACTACAAATTTCTCGGTGGAAAAGATATTGCAATGATCAAGGAAGTTCTGTTCTGTAGTTTTATTGGTTGCCAGTAATGTAGTCTGTAAAAAAATAGTGTTATTCAGGAAGAATCACCAGTCCTTATGTCCAGTAGACATGTCCTACTCGTCGGGTTGTTTTATAGAAGGTTTCAGTCTTTCTGGCTTAAAGTGTTGGTGCGCTCAGCGTCGTTGTAAAACTCTCGTTGGTCTCTCTGTCGCTACTGAATTGCCGTATCCGCATTATGTTGGCAGGCTGAGAACAGCCCGAGGTGTGTCATTCTTGTACCTGCCCTTTTTAGGGCTTAATCCCTTTTATGACGCTATGTAGGGTTTTGCAGGGTGACGGGTGAAAATAGGGTTGAGGGTAGAAGGGAGGAGTTTATGCTCTTCAACGACTGCTAGTCAGGGTGCAACTTCCGTTGGGCACCGCTGGTGTGTATACCCAAATATGGGTGTTTACAATTTTGAATATTGAACCCAAGCATCTCTTGGAAGGATTGTATAGGAGCTCAGCTTTCGATGCTGATGTGTTACCGGGGGTGCCCGAGCGCTGTGCCGGGAACCCGGTGACGCACAAGCGCGCGTTCTCTGGGATAGTCCCCAAGAGAACTAACCAGGGCGGTCAAATGTTGTGGCAATAGATCGTAAAAATTTGTAGCCCGGCGCCTAATTCCATTCTCCACATACGCAAGAGATGAGGCCTCGTGCAGCCGGCAGAAAGAGCTGACTTATAAATGCTGGTAAACTCGTAAACCGTAAGAGATAGACAAAATCTTACTATACAAAAATGTAGATCTTGATAAAGCACACAATTTATGTAGAAATAATTTTTTTTTTTTTTTTTTTTTTTTTTTTTTTTTTTTTTTTTTGTAGAGTAAAACATTTCTGATATTCCTTGTTATTGGTGTGAGATTTTGAGACTTACTTCTGTCAAATGGGACATTGCCGTTCGTTTTATAAATGTTAACAATGCAAAGAGAACGGAGTTTGAAAGCTTTAAAAGATTTGACTATCGCTCAAAATCTACTGTATTCCCATATTCCCGTTGCACGTGCAAGAAAACGAGCAGTAGATAATTTCTGCAAATGTTTACCTCAACTAACACGAAGAAGATATAGGAATAAGAGTTTGTAAGAATGGTTAGCACAAGAGTAGAGAAAGTCATGTGAGTGCAACACATCAGATTTTTTTTTTGTCTGGTAGTGTCTATCTTCAGATTCATAGCTTAACCACTTTTTTCCGCTGAATTTTGTTGTTTTTGAGCCTTTTTCGGCCCATACTTTGTTCAAATTCTGCCGAAAGTTTCAACGGAAAAGGGGGTATTTAAATGTAGCTCACATGACACTTGAGGCCTCCGCTAAACCTTTAAAAATGGCGGAATCTGACAAAACTTCATTGTCAACCGATTACGAAGGCTTGAAGAGTATTTATATGCGTAAACTTGAAAATCCTCAATTTGATAACTTTTCGGCCATTTTCAGTACTTAATGAATCAGTGTAGCTTCTTTTCTAGTTGTGGAAATGCAACCGACATGCATTTCAGTGCACAAGGATTGTAGAAGGTGTACAATTACGTGCAAGCAATCTTGCAGGAAGGCGCCAGTTTTAATTCCGACTACCAATAAATAGGAGAAAATAACCATTAGCCAAATGCACGTGTTGGCTAATGGCTGTATTCTTTAAAGGTTTATAATAGCTCACATTTCCGTCTTGCGCTTAAATATAGGAATATGCTTCATATCTTCGCGAGCGTTGATTAATGAGTTGAGAACTTCTGATTGAACTTCGGCAGAACATCACAAAGAATTTAATAAAGCACACTTGATGTGCTAACGGAGCGTTAATCGCTTAGCCATCCTGGAAGAACCTAGCTTAAAAGCAATACCGATCTAAGACAGAGAACTTCACTTAAGTGCAGAGTAATTGCAGGTCTAATTTTATGAAATACCAGGCGTTGCCCGTAGTTTGAGATTTATCCCTAAAAATGTTAGGTTTAGGCTGCACTTGCCCAACAACCTTGTGTTTTTGGAGACATTTAATAAATATTACTTAACACACTCAAACAAAAACTCTTAGGGTACTATAATATATAGAACATAAAGTAAACAAACAAAATAAATAAGTAAATAAATGAAACACCGAAAAGGCACTGCAAAAGCACTGTTGAACAACCAGAAATACCACAGCAACAAAAGAGTACAGAAAACCTTGTGAATGCAGTACGTTGCATTTTTATTTCAATTGTATAGCAAATTTTATGAATTATATGTTGCAGAGCGAGTACAAGATAATCGATGTGTTAAAAAAGAAAAGTGAGTGGAGAAAACCGTGTGAATTTAATACGTTGCATAGTAAAATGAATAACATAAAGACCTCCATAAAACGATGTATTTTCATGATTATCGGTCAACAGGTGTTGAAGTTTATCGGCTTCATACATACAACATCCATTTATATTTATATACAGCAATTTTTTTAAATTTCTACTTGTAAAATGGTTTGATCAATTCAGAAACCTTCCGGGAACTTTTTGGCAACTATAATAATTTTAGAGCGTATTCCTTCAGCTAATAAAATGTATTCTGTCCTAGATTATTAGTCATGAAGAAATCTGTGAAATAACTAAAATTTGTTTACTTTCCTGGGACATTTAAGAATTCTACCGAGCGCCCAGGTCAATTCATTTGCGTATGATAAAGCTATGATACGAAATATTTTAAAAACAAAATCGTAGAACAAACCTAATAAGCCGTACGTTACAAGGAACGTTTTATATTACTGGTAGCAGATCACAAGTAAGAGATACTTATAATTTAAGGCATCAGAATATCAGAAATAAACTGTAATAAACTATAATACAATATAACAGAGAATAAGTCGAATACCAACTCAATTATGTTACGAACTATCCTACTGATTTTCTTGCTGCATTATCAGTGAAAGTCAAGGCTCCCTAATGGCTTTCTTTTTGTACTGATAACTTTTATCACGGTTTTTACCTATCATAACTTCATTAGATTTGTTATTTGGTGGTTATTTCTGAATATTGTTTATTAATCTAGTGTTAACTTTGTACTAGAATTAACATTGTGTACTCTGAGCCAATGAGGCAGTTTTGACAATACACCTGAGGTTTTTTTACCCCTAACATCAGCAGCCGCGCTGTTTCGTCTAAAAATAAAACAGCAGTTATCTAGCACAATAAATGGTACGGTAAATGGTCACTTCCAAAAACGTTTGGTATACGACTGGGAAATCGATCTCATTTTAGTATTAATTTATCGCTTTGTTCATGAATACCATAGTTTCATGGGTTTTTTCCTTCCCACGTCAGCAAAAGCGGTACTGACCTGAAAAATCTAGTCTTATTTCATTGCAAATACAACAATAGTCTATTTAACAATAATACATAACGACTCAACAATAGTTACAGACCAGCGTGGGAGAATAAAAGACTATCAAAGGAGAAATTACTTGAAAACTGATAATAGATTTTGCCTCAATAAATTCATAGTTACTAAAGAGTGTAAATTAAAAGAACTAATGCCTACAATTTACAGTTCAATAGAATTTATGGCAGATACAAAATGTAATGGCGACTGATACCTGACCACTAGTATTATCTTACCTGCTGTACCAATGAATTTTGTGAGCGCAAATGGTATTTATGTATATCACCGACTTTACAGCAAGTTTAGCTATACAACGCCACAAGGCGTGTCAATCCTCTGATTGAATTTTGGGTTGACTAGCTTCTCCTGCAGCCCACCTAAACTGTCGGTCTGGGTGGCTCAGTTGGTTAGACGCTGGCCTACAGATCCCAAGGTCGCGGGTTCAAACCCGGCCCAGGTCGATGGTTTTTAAGTGTGCTTAAAAATGACAGCTCCATGTCAGTAGATTTACTGGCATGTAAAAGAACTCCTGCGGGACAAAATTCCGGCACACCGGCGACGCTGATGTGATCCTGGCAATTGACAGCGTCGTTAAACAAGAAAATAATTTTTTCCCACCTAAACTTTTCCTTAATATGAGGTATATGGTTATTTGATATATTTCTGTAATGTATTATTATTGTTATTATTATTTTATTATTATTATTATTATTATTATTATTATTATTATTATTATTATTATTATTATTATTATTATTATTATTATTATTATTATTATTATTATTATTATTATTATTATTATTATTATTATTATTATTATTATTATTATTATTATTATTATTATTATTATTATTATTATTATTATTATTATTATTATTATTATTATTAATTAATTAATTAAAGTTTCACGGGCGATCAGCCGTGTGAGGTTTGAAAATATTGAGCTTTCGGCCATTCTAAACTCCATGGCCTTCGTTATTCTGACGAAATGGCCGAAAGCTCAATATTTTCAAACCTCACACGGCTGATCGCCCGTGAAACTTTAATAAATAACGTGCTCCGTGAAAGCTTTAAATCTTACATTATTATTATTATTATTATTATTATTATTATTATTATTATTATTATTATTATTATTATTATTATTATTATTATTATTATTATTATTATTATTATTATTATTATTATTATTAAAAACTATATTTGCTACGAAACAATTCCTCAAAATTAAACCAATCACTGACACTTTCAGTAGCCGTTGTGGTCATTTTCGATGAGAAGCTTTTTGCCGATCTCTCTAGCAACTACACTTTTCACGCTCTTGCCAACATTACTAAATGACTATCACTAACAAAATTATTTTTCTATAACTTCATATTTAGAAACAATTTTTAACACAATTCATAACATCTTGTCTTTAATAATTCACGTAATAACATTCTCGATTTCTTTCCTTTCCTTTTAAGAGCAAACCTCACTGAGTTTTGGAAATTCTTTACTTTTAATTCAATTTGCACCATATTTTCAGTGTTGTTTAGAATAGTCAAATTTAAAGTATGTACTACGTTAGTTTTGGGTAGTTTTAATTATTTAAATAATTTATTAAATACATTAAGTTATATTTAAAATGGCGTTTGCATCAAAATATTTAAATAACTTCACTGAAACTTTTTAATACGCATATTATGGATGCATAAACAAAGGTTGGTATGAACAATATTCTGTCATAGTATTTTAACGCTGGGGAAAGACATATATCTCACCATTTTTAACAATTCAATATTTTTTCAGTTTTTTAGGCTTTGACACACATTTGTTTTGTTTCAGTACTGTACAGATTTTTATACCCATAACAAGTAATACTAAGATATATTACATGAAGTTTCAAGGAGATCTGAATTAAATTGGATGCGAGAGCATTTTGAACGTAAAGTGTTTTGAGAAAACGAATTTTGCATGTAAAAATTACGATTTACTAAATTTTACCTTCATTAAAATTTTTCAACTGCATACATACGAAAGATGGCAGCACCTACTAAATGTCAATGTCTTTTTGTTTACTGGCCACATTAGGAGCGAAACTCAAATGTAAAAATCCTAAACAAAATGAGATGTAATGCTTCTCTAACTTCAGTGGGTGGGCAAGTACTGTCTGGCAGCCGGAGTGCTTTAGAAGTTCCAGAAAGGTAAAGTTCCAGAAAGGTGCATACGAGTATTACGTAACCTTCGCTATATAAGGAGACCAGGCAACGAGAAAAGCCAGTAGTAGAGAGAGAATAATCAGAGTCACTCACTTCTAGAAGGAAATAGTTGTGATTTTTAACATTACATTTATATTTTAATTCTGTTTACATTATATAACTGCAACCCTAATATACTCTAGGTAAAATAATATACATACATATGACGAAAGACTGTAGACTGTGTTAATGTCAGTAAAAGAGATTTGTGTTGTGCAAAAGTTTTAGAATAAAATAAAGTGAGAAAAAATAACTGGGCGGGACTTTTGTCGTTTTTGTTACACTGGTGTCAGGAGTGGGATTCGTTGAATTGTCAAATTGTTACTATATTTTCGTATCAAATTTGTCTGAGGGCCTAAATATGTGTCACTATTCTTTCTATCAAAATGTGTTTTTGGGTGATAAATTAATAGATGACTCTCTATGCCTACTTCAACGCTTATCATTACTGATACTGCCTATGTAAGTGCCTATTTTAAATGTCTTACTGTGTCTATTTACCTATTTAGCTCCTGTTGCGCAGAGTTCTAATTATTGAAATGAATTCTGTTACCCTCGACTTCCTCAACTGTTGGTCAAGAAAAAATGGCTGCTGACGTCTTGTCGAATTATAAAGCACTATACAGAAACACCGTCGGTAACAGACACTCCCTGCAGTCCCACTGAATTGTGCCGGGAATCGTTTTTCGACAAGAAAAGTAATGGAAAAGAAAATATCGAGCTATTGCCGTGGACATCTAATAAGCGAGAGCATTACATCTCTGTTAGATTGATACGAGTATTTCTAGTGTAGCTCTGCGGGGATATACAGTAGCAAGCCGGAATTAAAAAGAAAAGAGCGGAAATAGAAAAGGATACGTCAGGATCTCAAGAGGGCTGGAGAGTATCCCAAACAACTTATTGTGTGGTCTCTCCAAGGAGTTGGGAACAAGAGGGAAGCTTCAGAATGATGCGGTGAATCTGTAAGAGTGCGCACTGGGATGAAATGGAAACATTCGCGAGCAGTGAGATGAATGCGGGGTTAGTAAGTCTTGTTTTCCCATGTGGAATCAGACGTGAGGAGGATTTGGGAAATAACGCTTTGCAGATCGTTTGCTCTTCCATGCTTAAGGCTAAACCTATCTATAACTTCATCAGCAGCTTACTTTCTTTAAATATTGTAACAAAACGTAACCTTTATTTCCTCTAAATATACTCTAAATTGGTGGAAAAAATGATTTTATGCAATTATAGCAGTTATATGGCGTATTATGACGGCATAAATCGTACGAAATTACCGTATATCTGACAGTAGTACCAGAAACCGATTGACACAGTTATCATGGCAAGAAACAATAATGACGTCATCACCACCATATTTTCAAAATTCTTCTTCTTCTTGTTATTGTTATTATTATTATCATTATCATTATCATTATCATCATCATCATCATCATCATCATCATCATTATTATTATTATTATTATTATTATTATTATTATTATTATTATTATTATTATTATTATTATTATTATTATTATTATTATTATTATTTTCTTCCGTTTTCCTCTAAGTGTAGAAACAAATGAAACCTCAGTAGCTTAGCAACCATATTACGTCATAACCTCTGATTTCTGGTGCATTATAATTTTTAATTTAGCAAATTTATTAGTTATTTTTACGTATTTTAATGCTAAAATTGCATAAAATGATATATGTAACAGGTGTATAATATTTTCATTGTGAAACTCGTAAAAATTAGCGCCTGGCACATTCCCTCAGGCTTAGTTACATAAATAACGACTTTACCTACTCCACAACATACTTAGCAGGTAGATACAAAAGGTGTTGCAATCCACACAAATATTCGATTTCGAAGGGTTTCGAGGCTCCCTGGGCCAAAATGAATGAATGAATAAATAAATAAGTAAATAAATAATACATATAAATTAATAAAAAATAAATCTTAAGAAAACTGTTGTGTGTATGTGTGTTTTTGTGAAGAGCATAGCTCACAATTGAAAAGTTGGTTAAACGAAAAGTACAGGTCTTCCAAATGTGAGATATGACAGATTTTCAAGAAACTTTTCCTATCATAAGCTATCCTCTACATGGAAAATTCGTTATTTTTTATTTCCTCAAAAACAGTCAAACGCCATATGTGTAAGATACTTGCAGGACGAACAAAATGTGTATCTTGAATATTCTAGGAACAGCCTAAAAAGTGTTCTTCATTGTGAATGATTTTTGCACAGTTAGTAAATGAAAGACAGACGAAATATTACTTCACATAAAATATGGATCTCGTTTAAGTAAGCAATTAACATCATGTATCTACGTTTTGTCGTGGCTTTAACTATTCCCGAGTTATTCTTTGATATTGTTTTAAATTTTTAAAATAATACTTTTCTCTATAGTTAACTCAAATAGCAAAGTCGCTAATCGTTTATGCATATGGTCATGTACAGAGCATGGAATTCAGAAGTCATCACATTACTATCTACATTTTAAAAATCTGAGTTACTGTTTTCATCTTATTACTGCAGCGAAATGTGTAATGATGGTTATCTCGACTAACAAGAAGTACTTAGACCAATAAGTTTTGGAGGAATAATTTTTAGAGGCAGATAGCGATGAAGGCCGTATGAATGTAACACGTCATTTTTTTTATAGTAAAATCATATGGACATCTAGTGTAAAAATATCTGTAGTGTCGTGCTTCTGACGCAAATAGAACACCTGTTTCCTCTGTCATGGTTAAACAGCTCAGAGACCTTAAAAACAGCAGTGCCAATTCAAGATTCCTTTTTTCACTAATTTTTATAGGCTGTATTTTAATTTCGTTTGAGTGTCTGAGGTGACATAATAGATCTGTTTCACTTCACTGTAATTATATGTCAAAATGACTGTTCGAGGTGTGCGCCCATCAATTATTGAAACATTTGTGTGATATTTTTATAACGTACCGGGTTTTGTGAGCAAAAACTGCGGCAGACGTATAATTATTTGCATGGTTTCAGCTACGTAAGTTAATTTGGAGCTTGCTTTACGTTAGATACTATATAATTTCGGATTAATAAGTTACTTTCTTTGGAATTAGTTTTAATTTTATTTATTTTAGGGAATATACCGTACATTTGATTAGTATTTTCTAGCGTACGTAAACTTAATAGTGTCAAACAAAGCAGATGCATCAAAGAAAACGCATTTTCTCAGAATTTACTTATTTTTACATCTTTCACCAGCAAACAAATTTCAAATCTTAAAGCCCCTTTCCTTCAGAATCTTGAAATTTTGCAGTAATTGTTAAATTTGAAATGTTCTATTTTTCTATTTTGAAAAGTATTGTAAAAACCTAATCTAAGAACCACTCAAGGGTGAAATTCATAAA
Source organism: Tenodera sinensis (assembly GCA_030765045.1). Classification (NCBI taxonomy): domain Eukaryota; kingdom Metazoa; phylum Arthropoda; class Insecta; order Mantodea; family Mantidae; genus Tenodera; species Tenodera sinensis. Next base: position 103,532,304 of record CM060971.1, on the reverse strand, counting down.
GCACATTGGGTCCTGTTTAAATGTCATAGACATTTTCAGAATTCGGTGTGGTAATAATGGACTTGTTGGGTCTTGAAAGCTGAAGCACTAAAATACATCGTACTGATGCGACAACATAACTAACTATGAGTGGACTTGTCGTGTGAGGGAGTTCATTAACGGTTCTGAGCGTACCAACAAGTTTGTCTTTGACGTGGTCTCTCATTTATTAAACTAAATTGAAATGCATCAGGGATGAATAAGGTAAACGAACCGTTCTGTTCTGTACATTACAATGGATGAGTATTTTCGTATCTGAAATGAAATTACGCAATGCTGTAATTAGTTCAGCATATAACTTCGCAATCACAGCGCTAATTGGAGCGAAAGTACAGTGATGGTTTCATTATACAGCGGCGATGTATAAGGAGTTGCAGCGGTTGTTTCACAGATTTGCGCTTCATGAGTTTTTCAACAATTAGCATAAAACAAAATAATATAACAGCACAGGTTTTGTTGTAGAGGGAAGTTTTCGAAGGGAAATTGAAAGCCCTGTCTCGACAAACTTTATCATCATCATCGTGGTAATCAACATCACCACTACACAAGTCTTGTGGCTTGTTCCTTCTTCAAAAACACTGATATGCCGACACTCCTGCCAATTGCTTTATGCTTTTGTATTATTTGTGGTGTTTGATCTTGATCCATTCTATCTATATGATCTAGTCATTTGAATTTATATTCAATGATCATTCCATTTAACCTTTGATCCCAATAAGAGACCGGATAAGAAGTAGAGAAATAAGGACGCCGCGAGAGTAGTATAAGTAGCGAAGTGGAGATGGGCAGGTCACACAGTAAGGCTCAGCAACAATCACTGGACAAATATAGTAACGATGTGGGACCCTTGAGAGGGGGAGAGAGGTCCGGGAAGAACGAGAACGAGGTGGGCAGTCCAAATAAAATGGGCGACGCCTGGAAGGCTCAGGAACATCTGCTCAGCAACTAAGACACTTTGTGTGACCGTGTGCCAAAGAAGATGGAATAGTTAAGACAAGAATTACCTATTCATTGCTCAAAAGTGGGAAGAGCATACCGAGGCTCTCACTCCCCACTGTGCCCTCCCAACACAATGGAAATCCATAAATGGATTTTTCCTCCACAGGAAAAAAAACACACACACACACACACACACACACACACACACACACACACACACACTGTTTAGGGGCTCTCTTTCGTATTACTTTATACAATATAAAATGTATTTCGCGCGTTTGAAAGTTTGAACACGATATTGAGTTTAAAACTAAACAATTTATTATGTCGATCAAATAGTTCTAAACTATTTTAAGGCTAAATAACTTTGGAACTGTTTTATTTATTGTGAAAGAGAAACAATTTGGTATGTTAATAAGGCAGCGTAAGAATACTACGTGCGTAAGATAAAGGAAGGTTATAAACTTGAAGACTATGTAAATTGCCTAACCACAGTAGGTAGCTGTAATAATTATGACATGTAAAATATGTTTAATGTAAACAAAATAGTTAATAACAGCGTAGAAATGATTAGTAGCGCGCAGGTGGGATGAAGTCAAGATTGCCTTGTATCAAAATAACCTTCGTCACTCGGCAAGAGAGTGTGGGGTGAGTGAGGCAAGTTCAATCGCTACCTCTCCTTTCGTGTCCATGCCTGTAGAAGTAGACTGTAAGGAAAGTGAGTACCTGTACCAAGTAATGCAGGCTTTGATTAATGTGTCGTAGATATTGTTGATTTTGGTTTTAAAATAAATTGAATAAGGTAATTCTCGTGTTTGAATGTTGCTGCGAGAGTGACGATTTCAGGTTTTCTTACCGGTATATTGGAGAAAATTATGTTGTGGCACTGATGACGTCAGTACTGTCTTGTTGCCATAGTAATGTCATTCCTTTTCTGATACTGATGGTAATTTTGCACGCCATAATAAAACGTTTTAATGCTAGGATTACATAAAATACAATTTAAACACAAAACGTGAGCATGATTTTCGATTTCCATACACGAGTAGAATAATAATGCCCGAATCATGGGAATATATACCGCTCCTGGGTTATTGCTGTTTGCTTTTGGAATGGATTTCGGCGAATTCTCTGTGGCAAGCTTTAATTACCCAACGCTCAGGTCCCTGCAGCGCGCGATCTATCAACCCTGGACCGCTGCCCCGCAGAAAACCAATTTCTGGATCTCTTGACAGTACGATAAATAAAATCTGAAATATATAGAGGATGGAAAGGGACGCACTGGGAGAAACAAACCTGGTAATAGAGATTAATAGCAAAACGAAAAAGTGCAAGTGCTTTTTCCCATTGATTTTCTTTCCAATAAAACGCTATTTTAGAATATCTAATCTTGCTAACAATTACGTGTATTATTTTAAGGTACACAGTAGTTAACATTAGTACTGTAACAAATGACATCAGTCACTGCTAATCGCACTTGGTCTTCTAGTCGGTTAGCTTGGTGCTAACGTTAGACTTAAGTCACTGTTGCACGGTCTCAGAGCAGCACAAGTTAACCGTCGAATCAAGTCAAACTGAACTGTTACTATCAGGTCCCAACTCGTACTGAACTGCATTCGGCATGGTTCACTGTCGCTGTCAAACGAACGCTTCGTAAACATTTAACTATTTGAGTGACTCACTTCTCAACTGTCCTCAGGGTGTGAGCGCCCTTATAGATAGTGCCTTACTCTGTGATGGAACTTTCTCAAAGGCGAAGACTCTGGATCCTACCCAAAAGAACTCTCGAATCGCAATACCGGCAAACAGCAGGAATTGTGTTCTCGGTTATTGTTCATCAAGGGGACCGGTTCATGGGATCATTGGATCCGCATACCCTCTAGTTACTAGGCGTCTCCGCACAGTGGGGTGACATAAGGTAGCACGTGCGTTGATTGACCCTGCAGAAAGGAGGTCAGCGACAGCAGTGCTACGAGAGATTGCGGTCTCCCTGAGAGGTCTCTACCGGGCAAAGAGACTGCAGTGCGCCTTAGAGATAAGCAAAACAGAAGGTCACCGGCATGGAGAGCGATCGGAAACCGTGGGGAGTAGGTTTGACCCATTCAAAGTTATACTTTGAGCCATCTTCTCCTGAGTTAAAAATCAAAATTGTAAACTTTCGTACTATGGGAAGAAATGTCATCAGCACGCTGGCCCAAATTTAGTTCTATAATTCTGTTCAAAGATTGCACTCTCTTATATCGAACTATTCACTAGAAACCTCTGTTCATTCCATGAAACCTTTTTCCTTCGGACTCTATATCCCATGCTGTATTAGTAGCAGTTTTCAAAATGCCTTTTAAACTTTTGCTTCTAAATGAAAACAAAGCTTAGTTTTGCGAATATTTCACCTCGCTGAGACAGAGCTAGTGCCTCCCTTGTGCTATAACATCTCTAAACTGGCATGGCTATTGGTTTTGGAGGTTAATATAAGCCAAATAATGGCATTCTGGTAGGATAAAGGCCATCCCACTCCAGAGTTACAACCTAGGGACATGATAGGAAAAGCAATTACTCTGCCAGTAGTCCAGCCTGACCAAATAAGCTGATAACGCCCGCATGTTAAATGATAGATACCATTGGGTTATAACTGGAGTAGACATTTCGGCTACCAAATCCATCTAGACTGTTATAGTACCCAGCGATGTCATATAGAACGCTGCCGGGTTTGGATATTACCTATTATAAGCCTAGCCCGTGCATGTTACCAAAAAAAAAAAAAAAAAAAAAAAAAAAAAAAAAAAAAAAAAAAAGCAATTTAAACTGCGGCTAGTTAGGTGCTATCAATTGTGTGTTTTGTGGAATACATTGTGGAATCATCTTATCTAGCGAAGCATTATACATTTTTCTGGCTCTCTCCACGGAAGGTAAAGGAGGTACTCACTACACTAAAATATTTGACATTCAGATTTCATCTCACTCTTTTGAGGTATCCTGAAGCCAAAGCAAAAAGTCGCATACTTAGCCGCCCTCTAGTGACCAACAAAGCAGAAAATGCGTATATATGTGTGCTAGTAGCAACTGTACTCTTCCCCAGCCCTGATTTAACTCATTAAATACTACATATTTGGACAAAATGACTAGCACCAGGGAAATTAATGAGGGTTAAGATGCACCAAATCCAACACTGTACTCAAGTATTTGCAAAACAACCATGACAGACACAAAATTTAATGGCTGATACCTGACCGTTAATATTCTCTTTTCTGTTGTGCAAATAAATTGAGGCACAAAATATTTGTCACCGGATTTAAAGCTGTGCAACACCACAAGCCTCTGACTGAATGTTTTATTGAGCCACTCGCCATTAAATTTTGTGTCAGACATCGTTACACCATGTGTTAGCTGGTCAGACGTATAATGTGGAAGAAAAAGACACTTTCTACTTTGCTGATATTCCACATGGCCGTTATAGTGGTTTCCTTCATTTAGAATCGCCGTGTACAGCAGAAAGGGGGATAAAATATCTAATCAGATAGAATGGTAGATAACAAAACCCTGTTTTTATTCCCGAACAATCACCTCAAATGCGACACATTATTATGTATTCAGGTACCTGTTTTTCCCTGTCGTACATGTCACTGGTAAGCTAATAAATAAATATGTGAATGGCCCATTAGAGCAGTTCTGTTTTGAAGCACGTGCCTTTCAGAACAATTATTTATTTTGTACCAAACTGATCAATGGTGATACAAGCTGAGCAAGAGGCTCGTTATTGCGGTTGCAACAGTAAACAACTGAACCGCAATTATTGACAAGGGTGTGAATGAAAGAAACAACGGCTACAATTCACTTTCAGGGGTCGTAACATGAATACCAATAACGTCCGTTGGCTTATAAAAAAGTGAGAGGTGTAATAATGCATAACAAGCAACCCTATGGGGTAACATGTATCTCATCATGTGGATTGTGTTACGTATGTACGTATTTACTGAAGGAAAAAACAAAGGCGTGAAGGTAATTGCAAAAACAGACCCTACTAAAAGTTTTGCGTTCGTTGAACAGGTTTTATTTTGCCGAGTTTTGTTTGACGGAGTATCAAATGAACAACGCAACAATTTTACAAATTTCTTTATGGAGTATCATTATTATATTCATAAATGACCTATAAATAGTTTGTACAAATTTCTTTCTACAGGTGAAGGAAATACTGAAGTCCAAACCAAAAATTCGATTATCGATATTCAACCGGAAATAACACTTTAGGTGCCCTAAACAAAGCTAAGAATTGTTAGAAGAAAAGTCTCTGTGATGTGTGTGTGTGTTTGTGTGTGTGTGTGTGTGTGTGTGTGTGTGTGTGTGTGTGTGTGTGTGTGTGTGTGTGTATGGACAACATAACTCAAAAACGAAAAGTCGGTTAAAAACCAAAGTTTGTATTTAAATTCAATGTCGTTCTAGGATGAGACACGAAGACTTTGAAGAAAACTGCTCCACCCTATACCACACTTTACATGGAAAATGTTTAGAAAATTTAGATGTTTTTATTACAAATGAAATGCATATCTTGAATTTTTTGGCTATAGCCCATGAAGTTCTATTTACTCTGGATAACTTCTACATAACTGGTAAACCGTAAGAGAAAGAACAAATCTTACTATACTAAAAATGTAGATCTTGCTAAAACACACACTTTATGTGCAAATACTTTTTTTGTAGAGTGAACCGTTTCGGAGATATTTCTTGTTATTTGTGTAAGTTTTGGAGGACTTTTTCTTCTGTCAAATGGAAGACCGCTATTCATTTTCGTATGTTAACCGTGCAAAGAGACAGGATCTCAAAGCTTTAAAAGGTTTGACTATCGCTCAAAGCCTACTGTATTTCCATATTCCCCTTGCACGTGCAAGAAAACAAGCTATAATTTAATTTCTGCAAATGTTTATTTCAACTAACACGAAGAAGACGGAAGAATAAGAGCTTGTAAGAATAGTACAAGACTAGAGAAAGTCATGTGAGTGCAACACATCAGATTTTTTGTTTTATGTGTTATTTTTCTTTGTTTTAACGTTTCATTTATATGCCACCTTTAACATCGGCGACCTTTTTGACAACACCGCTTAACGGTGGTTTGAATTTGTGTTACATTAAATTCACACACACACACACACACACACTCACTCACTCACTCACTCACTCACTCACTCACTCACTCACTCACTCACTCACTCACTCACTCACTCACTCACTCTCTCTCTCTCTCTCTCTCACACACACACACACACACACACACACACACACACATTTATACTTCAAGGCTTTTGGTAGGATGAGGAATGATCCTAGTTAAAGAAAACTTTCCGACCGGGAATCGAACCTGGTGTCCTTTACATATCGGGCAAGTGCTCTATGCGGCCAGCCAGTGTTATTGTATGCAAATAATATAGAATTTTAAGGTTAGATTATAGCGACTCGCGTTTTAAAGATCTGAAGATCGCTTAAATTTTCTATATCTTCTTGTGCCTTCAAGAAACAGGTTAGGAAGTTATTATTACAAACGTTTATCTTGGTTAACACAAGGAGTAAGCATAGTTTGTGTAAGAGGTAAAAGAATAAAAGTGTTCATAGAAGATCATTTGAATGTAATACATCGAACAAGTTTATACTTTTGTAAAGAAGCAATAAGTAAAGAAAAGTAAAAGCTTCAACAGTGTGGCACTGTTATTCATATGTCATATCTAAAATACATACTTCCGGCGATTTTCCTTTGTTTTGAAATCAGAAGGCTGATGTTGACATAACCCTGGTTTCTTGTAATTCACAAAAGGAAATAAAAGCACCAAAGTTAAAAAGCACATAAATCTAAAATAAGCTGGTAGACACTTTCTTGGCCTAGTGGATCACGGCGTGTGTCCAAAACTAGGAGACAAATGGGAGCGCGAATTTAAATCCTGTCTGGGTCACGCTGTCTTGTTGAGGTCTAGCCAGGGTTTCCCTGAATACTGGGCAGCTGTAGCCTTGTGATCCCCAGATATAATTCATTCTTCGTAATCAGTAGCCTCAAGGCTTTGGCGTTAATCGTAAATCAATATAGATTAGCTTGATTAAGTCATCCAGAGCATGTTGGCCTTATGTTTGCCTTACCTGTGTTTGAAACCCTAGGGGTTGAATTAAACATCCTTTGTATGCCTGCATTTACTATCACTGCTACTGGAGTTAATCTCAGGAGAAGAAAGTGATATCACGCAAGAATTGACGGAGACTGTATGAAAATGGCTCTCCATAGAATGTAATGAACTGTGACAAAATGACAAAAGTGCAGTCATGTTACTTTATTTTCTCCTAATTGAATGCACAACACACTTCTCTTTTATTGACGTTAACAGTCTACTCACCGCTTTTTACTTTCTGTACTGGTAACTAGAGGAATAAAAAAAAGCATTTTTAGAAAAAGGTCCGCGCGCGCGCGTGTGTGTCTGTGTGTCTGTCTGTGTCTGTCAGTCTGTGGACAGCATAACTCAAGAAACGAAAAGTCGGCTAAAAACAAAATTTGATATGTAAGTCTTTCAAGGATCCAACATGAAGTTTTTGAAGAAAGTTTCTCTACCCTAAACTAGGCTTCGAAAATTTTTATTTTCTTGAAAATGGCTCTAACGATTTTGATTAAAACGCCAAATGTTTGAGATATTTTGATGATAAATGAAATGTATATATCGAATTTTCTGGCTATAGCCTAAGTAGTCCTGTTTACTCTTGATGACTTTTGAATAACTCGTAAACCGTAAGAGATAGACAAAATCGCATTACACAAAAATGTAAATCTCGCTAAAATACAATTTATGTTCAAATACATTTTTTTGGTAGAGGGAACCATTTCGGAGATATTTCTTGTTTCTTCTCATAACCATAACTCACTGCTTTTTGTCTTATTTACTTTGTCTCAAACAGCTGGCTCTAACGATACAATCACGCATACTTCACTGTCTTTTTTCACGATGCGCCGGTTCTCTCACGACGACCTAATACATACAACGGACACACACATGCGCGCGCGCACACACACACACACACACACACACACACACACACACATACACATACACATACACACACTCTAAAACTAAAACCTGTCTCAATTCTCTGGCCACCTCACTTCCTTATATAGCAAATATGATGTAAAGGGATCTTTATCGAACTTCACCTTTTCTGGAACTTCTACAAGTACGCCGGCCGCCGGGCACTTCACCAATATTCTAAAAACCCCATTTTGGTTTTGCTGCTCTGATTGTTGTGACGTGTTTACTCGCGTGAGTGGTGTGGGGAAGCTTAACCTTGACTCCCTTGGATACATGCCGCTTCTGGTATGTGGTGTGAGGTAGTTTGGCCCTGACCGTGCTTTGTTGTCTGCAGCGGCCGACGTCACACTTGCGTCACTGCCATATGAATTTCCTTATACACTATAATTTACTTCCATATCTATTCTGCAGATTGTCAGTAAGAAAGCGTTTTGTCTGTGGTCCGAATTTGGGAGGCCCCGGCTTCAAATCCCGTGGGTTCATTCATGTTTTCTTAAGTTTTCAAGGTAAATAACAATGAGATATATAATACCATGACCTAACGTTCCACCTTAAGGCCCGAAACAATAGTAAAAATGAAAAGATATGGTAATAACAGCAGCTCTGCCATTTATGCACAGATAATAGCTGTATTGCACCCTAATGCCATCTGCACGAGGCCCCTGCTAACACGTGTTGAAGCTGCTATCTGCCTATTACAGAAGCAGAGGTACAGTTATTCAGCATTAAGGTCTCTGTGGAGACGTGACGAAGCAGAGGTAGGATCTAGAAGGCTAACTGTCCACCACACACGGTCTACGAGATTAGTCCTAACGGATTCGTAACGTCCACGTAGACCAAGCCACGTAAAATCAATAGAAAAGCCCTTGTTTTTCTCATTACTTCTTGGCCATCATGGATTGAACTTGCTTCCATTATTGATAACCATACATTTTGTTGTAGCAACGGGACAGGTAGGACAACGGTCAGGTATCTGAAAAGTCTATGTACTGTTCTTGTTTCCGAATACTCTATGCTGTGACGTACTTGGAACAAAAGAACAGATATAGCATTTCAATGTAACTTGAGTATTAAAAATCTGATGAGTTGCACTCACATGACTTTCTCTACTCTTGCACTAACCATCCTTACAAACTCTTATTCCTATATCTTCTTCGTGTTAGTTAAGATAAACATTTGTACAATTTATCTTGCTTAGTAGTTGCAAGGGGAATGTTTGAATACACTAGGCTTTTTGCGACAGTCAAATGTTTTAAAGCTTGGAGATTGTGTTCTCTTTGTACACTTAACATATAAAAAAAGAACGATGATCCATTTCACGTTGGGCCCAAATGACCTCGTTGTCGTCGGGTCGTTAAACCCCACTCATTCACTCACTCACTCACTCACTCACTCACTCACTCACTCACTCACTCACTCACTCACTCACTCACTCACTCACTCCATTTCACGTAAGTTTTAAATTCTCCGAAACTCACATAACAATGAATATCTCTGAAATGGTTCACCCTACAAAAAATTTATTCAGACATAAGTTGTGTATTTTAGCAAGATCTACATTTTTGTATAGTATGATTTGGTCTATCGCTAACGGTTTACCAGTTATACAAAAGTCGTCCACAGCAAATACGACTACAGGGGCTATAGCCATAGAATTCAAGATATATATTTCATTTGCCATAAAATATCTTAAACATATGCCATTTTAATCAAAATCGTTAGAGCCATTTTGGAGAAAATAAAAATTTTCGAAATATGGTAATGTGTTTGGAATCAGTATTACAAATTTTGTATTGGGCGAAATTATAAATTTACAGCAGATACTCCCAACTTCTGACATTGCCAACATCAAATTCTCTAGATAAGTTATCATTTGTGGCATTATTTAGGATGACGTCTTTTAATAAATGTTTCCAATATTTGCATTATTTGTAGTGAAACGTTACGACAAATGCACCAAGGTTACAAGGCAGATTTGCCTCCACCTACTCTTCGCCGAGCTATGGCGTATTCATGGGACTCAAAACCAAACCTCTGTAACGCTTGGTTCCCTGAAGAGTGAAGGGAAAATGCATTACGCACAAAACGATGATGATGGGATAGAGCGATAAAGTGACGTCATTAACCCATAAGAGAAAGGGTTGGGCCCCACTGACATGTTCACTATCGTTTCAGTCTGCCACATCGCTCTACAATGAAGCATGTTATGAAAATGTTTCAGTAAACCTTTTTCTCGCCATATTGAAGTACATAGTAAGTAACATTTGTGAGGATGATGTGAAGAAGAGATACAAAAAATAAATGAAATGGGTAGAGAAAGTTATATAAATGAAACAAAGATTTTTTTTTCCCAATTTTTTACATTACTAATTTTTTTTTACCACAAGTAAAATGTTCGAGTGTTGTAATTTAGTACTTGGCCAAAACCCTGTATCACATTATTAAACATCTGACTATCGCTTTAGCTTACTATGATTTTACTGGAATGAATCTGTAATGGCCAATGAAAGTTTATCTCAAGTAGAAAGATCAGCAAGGTTGCCGAAGAATAGCTTATGGAAGAATGAGGAGAGAAAGTTCTGTGAGTGGAGCATAATAACTTTTACAATATTTCTTGAAAGTAGTGCAGTTGTTAAAGGAGGCGAGAAGAAAATCAAACGACCCCGCGCGTTACGTTCCATTTTTATTCTTGGTGATAAAAATTAACACAGATTTGCAAAGGCAGTGAAAATTATAGCCGGAACTTGAGCTAGAGAAATACATAATATTGATTACCGGTAATTAGGAAGGTACGTTATCGGAGAAAGTCTTCTACATCTTTTGTTTCATATCGATTCAAGAGTAAAAGCACTATGTTCTGTAGCTGGTACTAATTACGAGAGGCTGGGTACAGGACTTTAGAAATGCTACAGAAAAGAAAACTCTGGGAAACTGAGGACGTGACTCGCATATTTATGTAGTTGTTAGTTCAAAGCTCTTCTCCTATTTGGGGTAATAGGGCAGCGCTGAAACTTCCATGTTGTTTGTGCTCTTTAAGAAATGGGACAGGATTCACATAACCATTCTAAAGAGAAATTTACATATGCAGAGTGTGAATGTTAGAGCAAGGTTCCATATAAAGGAGAAGGTTTGTAATCTTACCCTAGGTCCCTCTTCTCTCAGAAGTTCATAGGGTCAACTTAATGGATTTACTTGTAGAACACGAATGGAAATGAGTTGGAACGGTGCTGAAGGGTTTAGCAATGCTGTTGACAAATAACTAGGGATTGTTCTAGAAGATGCATTACCATAGAACTCCTATTAATGTTGGTGCATCTTCCTTAATGTCGTTTAAGCCGTACGATGAACGTACGAAATTAGTGATATAATACCGAAATAAAGCTGAAGTCCATAGTGCTTAGAGCTGATCAGCATTTGTCTTCTGGAAATACGAGAAAATTTCTATAATCCAGGTAGCTCAGATTGGCAGTAAATACTGGACAGCCACAGCAAAAGATGCATAACAGCCCAAGCGCAATAATCAAAGAGTTTGTTGCAAAATATTTTTTTCAGCGATAGTAAAACTGAAGCCAAAGTCACGGTGTTCATGCTGTCAACTACCAGGAAGCCGCTACAATATTCCCTAAGGTGGAAATAGGTCAACAATGGGCATCTGCTATGGTTTGATGGCGCTTCTTACATCTCAAGTAAGATTAGTAAATGACACCATGAATGTCTGTGTAAATAAACGCCGACAACGCTTAGTATGTTATGCGGGATGGCAAACTGATCGGTGAACCCTGTCTGGAAACGCACGGTTTGGAGGCTAGAGAGCGTTGAAGTTTGAGAACGAACGGTTGTGGCAATTTAACATTTGTTTTGGTATCTTAATACTGGAGATATCCAACCCTTTAGTCCTATGTCTACTGCGAGAATGACCTGAGCATAATAACATTCCTGCAAACGCACTAAATTTCTCCAAAGAGCCCTTGGTGCACATACTACTGCGTTACTTGTGTAGTTTCCAGAGCAGAAACCTTTTAACAGCACTGCGACAGGTACCAGTACACAGCTGCCGAAAGGGGTGACATGATGTAAATGTGTGGAATCACCTCAACGTCGCATATTCAGGACAGTCGATTAAAAGCCACAATTTCAAGAGCCTACTTTATAAGTTACACATCTCTCAAAGCATCTTTATCATAAGTAATGCCAGGAGTGATTGTTAATTTTTTAGCATGGTAATGTCACAAGTTGGAGTATCTGTTGTTAATTTATTATTTCGTTGAACACCATGTTTGTCAAGCTAATTCCAAACATATTTCCTGTTGTATTCTATGTTCTGAGGTTCCGTCTTTGAATTATTTCATCTACCTCAGCATTAATACTTCACCGAAGCGACAGTCAGCCATTCTTGACATTGAATAGCGGCTCTGTTGCATCAGATTACGTAACCTGTTGCGCATCTGTACACTGCAGCTAAATTCCCTTACTTGACCATATCATAAGAAAAGTAGAGGAGATGATAATTAAAATCCAAAGGAGGTGATAATAAAATGTGATAATTAGGTTTCGAACATTTATACAGATAAAATTATGCAACAAGTTTAACTACAACGTTCGTGCGTGATTGTACCTGACCTCCTATGTGTTGTGATCATGTGACAGACTGACCCCTTCCGCTTGCTACAGTCCAAACCCCGCAAAGTTTCGTTCTCTGTATGAAGGTTCCTTTTTTAGTGATGAAAGTTGTCATTGTTATGCACATGATTGGTTGATTTTAACCAAGTCACGTATGAGTGGAATAGTCATAGGTCACAAATGATATTGTGCTTGTGTATACAGCAGTAAACACGTATTTCCAGGTAAACAGTGGATATTTTAATAAAAGCATGCATAGTGTGAGTTAGCAATAGATCGCATTTATTAATATTGATCGTTATTGTTTCATATTACTGGGGAGGGGGGGGGGTTGTATTTGAGGAATGGAATTTATGCAGGACAAGCTAGCTATGACATATGTATACGCGCTCGCACATACATGCGCACGTGCACGCACACACACCACAAAGAGTAGATTATGCCTAAAAGAGTTTTGAACATAATGTAATTTTAAAATGTGTAGCTCATTTAAATTTATAATACTGCTGTTTCTATTTAATTATCATAAACATTCAGCATTAACTAACCGAGAGCCTGTAGGTTTTTTGAGCGTTTAGCTGACGTCAGAGAATTCCCATTTGTGCGTGTCCTGGTTTATGAACTGCTATTGCCATGTCCCCTGGATAATTGGAAGAGATAACCATGGCAACTGTGGCACCGTTGATTACTCGTCCAATTTTTATTTATTTTCTGCTAAAAATTTTCCGCTTGTTAACGTGTTGGACAACTGCTTTCCTAAAGCTGATATATTCAGTTGCAAGCACAACTAAACGAAATTAAATACAACTAAAACACAACTAAAAAGAAACTTATTGTAACTGTCAGACTCTGCAGTTGTCATTGCCGTGTTAAGAGTACTTCGGTATAATCAAAGGCCTATGAGCCTGTCTGGTATTGAATATAGGAAGTACTGCTAGCAATCAGCATAGACAAACAAGCTGGTTCACATTAAATAACCAGCATGGAGTTGTAAAACTACCGTAGATTATCATAACTAGGCTGCAGATTTTGCAAGCAGTTTGCTTCAGGTTGTCTGCAGATAAAGCCGTCGCACAAAATAAACAGCCGTGGCTATGAGTCGCAGATATGGATGGGGGCGGTATCACATGACCGCTACAAGCGCACGAGTGAATAAAGAACTACAGCATGCAATGCTATCGACAACAGAGCCTATGTTTACATATTTCCTATTACCTTTCGCAAACAATGCATACTACACGGATTTAATGTATGCAATATTTATTGTATTTTCACAATATTTAAAATACAATTTTGGTACAGTGTGAACACAATTATAGTTTTAATATATAATGCGTTGTGCATGCAACTATTGGAGTGAATCCTCATACACATCTTGAAGTTACTGAAGGAGAATCTCTTACGATTTCCAGTAAGACATTCCTTATATCGCCTTTACATATGCATATTGTACTCCTTCCGTATTGTTCTTGCATTTAGTACGGTTCTTTTGTGCACTTTTCCATGAAACTTTTAAGAAATGGATTGTATAATTTGTTAAATGGGATATTAGTCCGTATCATGTTGCATAAATCTGCAAAAAGGTCAGATTGTGTGTTTAGATATGAGGTAGGGCATAATTTGACCTAGTTCATTTGAACCCACCAAATATGCCTATCGTTTACTACGATAATATTCTAATTGTTAAAGCGTTTGTTCTCTCCTATTTCTAATTGACACAGTTTTCATTGTATTATATCACCATTAATAGTAAAATACTGTGAACCAAATCCTTTAATTTATTCTTGTATTTTCTCTTTGCCTTTTTTTAGACATGTTCTATTTTTGCATATAACCACGTATGTAGATATCTATTACTGTGGGCAAAGAAAGGGACACGAAATCGGCACTTGAAAACAGCAGCGCAAGATGCAATGTATATGCGCAGACTGTACAGGGATGGAACCTCCGATGGCACTGCCAAGTCCAGTTGAAGCGAAACCTAATTTCTGTTCCTCCTGGCATTAGCGCTTAGGAATTCCCCAGCCTAATCATAAGTAAGAGTACACCAGTAGTTTTCCTACCAGAATTGGTCAGTGAAGAACCTACCCACATTACGTGTAATGGGGCAAGGTTATAACAACATGGCTTACATAAATAAACACCCTCACATCTGACATGCACGCCTCTACAAAGAGCACACACTTATCTTACTTCCAAGTCACTAGGAGCAACTCCCCTTGCACTCGGTGTAGGGAAGCAACATCTGTTTTTATTACAGCTTTATTAATCCCTCCACGGGCTTTACTTTGGGGATTACATGAGGCACATTGTGTTTAATGCGGGAGAAAGATCATAGAGCAAAAGTTCTTTGCGATAACATTAAACTGCTGCAGTTAGCTTCAGCAATTTTGCAGTAACATTAATTAGTTTCGTTGTATTTTGAAAAGACTACTTTCAATCTGTTAAACATTTAAAGGGTTATTGTTCATATCTTATTCCCACATCTGTCTAGAATTCACCAGAGCGTGGGATAATTTTTAGCTTTACAGTTTTATGAAGTTTGCTAAGCAATTATTTTCGGTAACAATCCGGCCGTTCCAGTTCCAAAAAGTACTTGCTTACAAGTAATTGTACCACAATAACACACAAGGAGCACCCATAACCGCAATAGCAAAATACTCTTGGGTCATTTTATTATTTGTTTTGTTTTTTCTTTTTTAGCACGAGAGCTTTTCTTTGTACCAAATTTTATTTTTTGTCAACATGTCAACAACGCATGTGAACAAGTATCTAAACCAGGTACGGGCACGAGAGGAGAGGTAGCGATTGAACGTGCCTTACTCACCCCACATTCTCTTGCCAAGTGACGAAGGTTGTTTTGATACAACACGCGCAATGGTGGCTTTGTTCCACCTGCGTGGTGCTAATAATTTCTACGCTGTTATGAACTATTTTGTGTATATTAAACATATTTTGCCTACAATAATTATTACAGTCACCTCCTGTGGTTAGGCAAATTGCATAATCTTAAAGTTTATAGCCTTCCTTTATCTTATGTACGTAATACTTTTACGCTTATGATTAACATAGTAAATTGTTTCTCTTTCACAATAAAGAGTAAAGTTCCATTGCTATTCAGCTTTAAACATATTTTCAAACTATTTCATCAATATAATAAATTGTTTCGTTTTAAACTCAATCTTATGTTCAAACTTTGAAGCACGAAAAACAATAGGTTATATTAAATAAACGACCATTTAGTGCCTTTTGACATTGTAAATAAATATCTTCAAGATCAACAAAGTTTGATTTATGCACTTGATAAAAGTGGGGATTTGATATTCTAACGCTTCTTATTTGAAAATTCAAGTCCGCATATTAACCAGCACAATTCCCAGTTTTTTGTAACTTACAACAAATTCTCTCTGCCGCTCTTCATGAATCAGACGTCCCGACGAACCCATTCTCGCCACTGAATGGGGTGTCGTAAGCTGAACAGTGAAGGGGAGGGATGGTGGGTGGAGTGAGGCCAGAACGCATTGAGCCGATTTTGCCCATGCCTGATCTAAATGCATATTGTGCGTCAACGCAGGCTCAAGGTCAGCCACCTGATATACTACATTGCAACAAAAAGGCATCAAATTGTGGGTCCTTTTAAATTTAATTTACACAAAAAAAAAAAGCGTTCAATCCATTGAAATATACCAAAGGAAAAAGTTGTCGTTTATTCAATTTTCTATGAATATAGCCATAAATCAAGAACCTTGAATCAATAATATTTCAGCCAGGTGATGATACACTTTTTTGATAAAAATATTTTTTCTAGAAAACTATGAACTTTTCAACATTTTGGTATTAGACTTTCTTGTTATTCACAACATGAGAAATTCGCTGTTAAAGTCTGACGGATCATCTCACTTTCATCCTGTATGCTTATATATAGCACGAATTTCAAATTGTACTAGATAAAAATCGAAGAATAATTCAAATTCCTGCAGTTATATGAGGTTATCTGAAAATATATATTTACATATTTTTTGCTTCGAAATATGTATTGTAACAAATGAGAAAATCAATTACTGCTAATCACACTTTATCGCCTTCTACTAAGTTAGCGTAATGCTAACGCTACACTTAGATTACTTTTGTACAAAACCAGAGCAACAGAACAACCGTTGAATCGAGTCACAGTAAAGTTCCGCCAGATTACAACTTGGCACGATTCACAGGCGCTATCCACTGAACGCATCATAAACTTTTAACTCACTGTAACAAATTGTAATGATATGACTATCGCTCAAAGCCTACTGTATTCCCATGTTCCCCTTCCACCTATAAGAAAATCAGCAATAAGATAATTTCTGCAAATGTTTCTCTCGACTGACTTGAAGGAGATAGAGGAATAAGAGTTTGTAAGAATAGTTAGTACAAGAGTAGAAAAAGTTATGTGAGTACAACACATTAGATTTTCCTAGTTCCATTTAACGGCTCTATTTACGTATGAAACGTGTGATTTATGCACCTGAATTTTACTTAGTCTTGGCAAAAGCATGAAATAATAGTAGTCTTGCTTTTATTTTTTATCGCACTTAGCAAATAATTATTCCCTATGCGAAGTTTTCCAGAGATGGGAAAACTGCGTTATTTTAAAGATGCAGTGTTGCAGTTTGCACATTGCCAAGCTGGGCTGCATCGACTTCACTTTCAAGCCCCCGGGGAGTAGTAGCAGTTCAGGAATCTAACTCAGGCTTTGTTCTAAAAGTTTTCCAATAACAGCAAAATGTTTGTACCATTCAGTGGAATGATATTCCTGTGAATTCCATTGTGTAGAGTATCGAAACAAAAATATTTTCCAATTCACTGGAATGTCTAGAAGACTAAATGTGGGCCTATTGATTTAGATTTTTGTGAACGAACTCAAAAAATGTTGCAGAAGCTTCATTTTATAGTAGTTATTTGAATATAGTTTGCAGTAATAGTTTAGATCAGCGATGTCCAACTTTTACGAAAGAACCTCATTCCACTATAAGCGGACTTTGTCTTTAGCCCCCCCCCCCCCCCCCAGCCGTGCATTGTGTTGCAGTGGCGGCTTGGTTGCATGTATGCTGTGTTTGATTTGCGAAAGCAAGTTCAAATCTTATGCGCTACACATTTGTCCGTTAGTGACTTGTTTGGTAGTCCTTACGTTATGTATGGACAACGATGTGTCCTTTGATAACATTGGTAAGTAAAGCCTTTAAAAGTAGTTTTAAAAATGTTGTATTGCTTAACCCGCGCTGTTCTACGACCGCGCGGAGGATGCGTGCAGACACAACACAGTGCAGCCGGTTCGGAGTCTTTTGGACCACTTGTTACCATGGCATCCAAAAACATCTGACTATCGGTTAAACCTGCTGTATCCCCATTATACCTATAAGGAAGTATGCAATAAAACTATTTATACAAATTATGTCTCGATTGACGTGAAGTAGATAGAAGAATAAACGTTTTTAAGAATAGTTTATACAAGATTGAGCAGGGCTTGTCGATACGTTTGTTTTCGGACCTTGGAAAGGTCAACAGTAGGCTCTACTACATTCAAGGCCTGGGAAGGGACACGTAGTTGTCACAATAAAATTGGATACTTCCTATTGACGTGTAGATAAAAAGGTCACATTCCGCTTTGAGCTGCAAGCACCTGCTGTTATCGCGCACATTGAAGAGGAAATTGCATCAACATAAAGAACAAGGCTCTAAAGCGAGGCGAAACATTGTCGGTATTCGCCGAACAAAGGAAACGGTACGAGAAAAACAGGTCGCTGTTTTTGTTACCTGCCTCAGTGCATCAGCAAAGGACGTATTACAGGGTTGTTACTTGTTACAGACACAGTAGTCGTGTGGATAAGAAGTGTGCAAATATCAGTGGAAAGTGGAAATAGCGTTACATCTCTCAGTACCCTGATTAGCTGGTTTCCTTGTACTACAGAATGTCAGCTGCTTAATTGTTCATCATTTGTTTCAAACAAAAGGTTTAGCACTGCTAGGCGCGATGCGTACGCCCAACTCCGATTGTAGCATTAACTTCTCCAGGCAGTGGTTAAAGCATAAATTAGTTTCCCAGATGATAGATAACACGTGTTGTATTGCTGTTTCCCTCGCCGAGAGCGTTATCGTGTTTTGTATCTAATATTAGTTACATTATTGATAATGCGACGGCAGCGGCAACAGAGCAAATCCTCGGGACCGGGCTGCCTCACATCACTGGCGGTTCGGTATTAAGGACGCTCAAGGCTACCCCGCACCACTGCGTGTGAAAATGTGACAATGAGCGCGGCAGGACAAAGACTTTTCGAGATTATTCGCGAGGCGACCGATGGCTGGCGTATTTGTAGAGGTTCCAGAAAAGGTGAAGTTCGAGAAAAGTCCGTGTTATGTCATACGGCTCTATAAGAAGGCGTTAATGTTAAACTGTTATGCAAAGTTTAACTCCTAAGACAGATTTGGCAACACCATAGGCAATTAGAAACCTTCTAGCTTCAATTCTTGAACGACTGGTCAAAAAAAATATGTGAGGTCTGGATATTTGAGTAGGAATATATTAGTCTTCATAGGAAGTGCTTTAGGCTTAGTAGTCCAACTACATTAAAGAGGAGTCAAGTTAATGGAGTTTGTAGTGCACATGACGACACAGTGTGGGGAACTGATTCTGTCCATGTGCTGTACAGACAAAGCGTGCATAACTTCATTGTTTTGATAGCTCATCTACTGAGTCTAATTATTAGGATAACTCATACGTTTCAAGTTGTGACACCACAAAGAATGGTGTAAAACAGGTGCTGATTATATTTTATTGCCAACAATGACTGATGCAACAGCTATGGCTTAGAGGAACGCTTTTCAATGTATTCCTCCATGTGCTGCAGCTAAGCAATCATAAGATAATCCAACGGCTATTGGGTCGGCAATTTGTATTTGATGAAGTTGTAATCCTTATTCTTTTAACATAAATAGGAGTTTGTATAAGGTCTTCTCGTTTCTTAATAATATTTGTCTTTTTATGTAAAACTTAAATTCAATTACAATTAATAGAAAACAGAACTCAAGTCCCTTATAGTGGTGTGATATGTGATAGTTACTTTTATACTCGACCATACCCAAATTTATTAATTGTAAGTTTAATAACGATCCATTAATGGACCTCCTTAAGTTCAAGCTTTCATTAAAGGACAGGTCTTCTATTTTTCAATGTTACGTAGCATGCCAAGGTTATCATTTTCATCATGCAGCTGTGACGTGCTGGAAACGAATCGATCATTTAGCGCCTGCGCAGAACTCCAAATATCAGCTGATGAGTGTACAGCATTTTTACAATATTTCAATTATAAAATTAGGTATATGGTCGAGCAAGGATTTTGTATGAAACTTAACTCTAATAGTAATTAAGACTCTCGTATGAAAATTAAGAAACCCTCTTCGCTCGTTTCATAATATATACTCGCGTTTTAATTACTACCATTATAGTCTCGTTACATAATATACTATTGTTTGTTTTTTAATAAATACTGCAAGTACATGTAATGAAATGGTATCAAAAGCTCTGAGTAATTTTGTTACATTTCTATAGATTGTATATGTGTTAAAGTTTCTAATGCATAGACTATGAAGTATGTTTTGATTCATTTATACTTTAGTTGTGATCCGCTTAATTGACAAGTATACTAAATAAAGCTATTAAGTTCGAGGGTTGGGCAGATGTCGCTGTGGTGCCCTAGATAACATTGTGATGTCAACTGCTCCGTGAGGTGGCAGTATAAGTTGAACTAGGATCTCATTTGTGAAGGTGAGTTCAATGCACGTATCGGAAAATATTGTGGTTTGAGCAATGAGCTAATGTCAAGTTCTGACTTTAATATTAGGTCATGGAGAAGGTTTGTATGCTACCCATTTTACTATACAACATTCACATTCACATGGTTTTCTCTACTAGGTTTTCCTTTGAGTAATGAATTCACATATCCTTCCTTACTCACCCTTCAACATACGGTACATACAATTTTCTATGACGGAGATAGAAATACCCCATATTACATTCACACGAGTTTCTTTTCTTCTACAAAGAGTTCATACAATTTTCTATATGTTTGAAATTAAAACGCAGTGCATTATATTAGCACAGTTTTTCTTGCTGACGTTTCTTTTACTAAACACAATCATATTTCTTTCTCTGCTACCTCTTCTACAAAGGATTTATACAGTTTTCTATATCATTTACCTATTATTTATTTTGTTTTTTAGGGCCCTTTATAGTATCCAAGTACTAAGTCTAAACGTTGTAGGAGTAAAAAAAAAAATTCTCATGCCATGGGGAATGCCGGAATATTTCAGCTAGTAAATAATATAAGCTTCATAGGCAAAATCAATAGGGAAACAATTGAGATGAAGCAAGTTGCCGGGCCCCATTGTTGTGTTTAAGTGACACCGACAATTTGGAGGATGATGAGTATAATGGATGACCAGAAACGATCTGAATTGTGTGCAGGATCAAAGTGGTTGCAGTGTCTGATCTCCCAGCAACAGGATTAGAAGGGATCAACCATGGCAGGGGCCACAAGTTCTGTCTGATGACATCAACATATGATTTTTGCCTAGCACAAGCTATGGTAAGACTAATGTGACGATTGCATGAGGATTAGCACATGACATCATTGTCTGCTTGTCCAAGAGGAACTTGTAGGCAACAATTGTGCCGCACCCTCCATATAACCTGGTCTCTCACCACGTGGTTCCTTCTTCCTCTTTCCCCGCCTGAAAGAATAGGCGTAGGTTTCATTCGACTGACAACTTCATGACGGTTAACATGCATAGCGGTCAAATGTAAATCTGTGTGCGTGCGTCTGTCAGTCTGTGGACAGCATAACTCAAAAACGAAAAGTCGGATAAAAACCAAAGTTGGCATTTAAGTTTAATGTCTTTCAAGGATTAGACGCGAAGACTTTGAAGAAAATAGCCGCACCCTAAACTACCCTTTACATGGAAAATTTTTCGAAAGTTTTGATTTTCTTGAAAATGGCTCTAACGATTTTGATTAAAATGCCATATGTTTAAGGTATTTATATGACAAATGCAATGTATATTTTGAATTTTCTGGCTATAGCGTAGGTAGTTCCGTTTACTCTGGATGACTTTTGAATAACTCGTAAGCTGTATGAGATAGACAACTTCTTAATAAAAAATTGTAGGTCTCACTAAAACACACAATTTATGCCTGAGTAATTTTTTTTTGTAGAGTGAACCATTTCGGAGATATTCTTTATTTGTGTCAGTTTCGGAAAACTTGCAAAGAGAACAGAATTTGAAAGCTTTAAAATATTTGACTATCGCACAAAGCCTACTGTATTCCCATATTCCTCTTGCACAGGAAATAAACAATAAGACAATTTGTACAAATGTTTATCTCAACTAACTCGAAGAAGATATGGAAATAAGAGTTCGTAATGGTTAGTACAAGAGTAGAGAGTCATGCGAGTGCAACACATCAGATCTTTTTTTTTTTTTTTTTTTTTTTTTTTCAGAGGACCTCAAAACATATATTTCCGGTCAAATCTCGACATTCAGTTTTTGGGTGGAATAAAATAGTATTTAGTAATGGAGAAATTTTAACAAAATTGTAAAAGAACCACGTATATCGTGCCAAACAAAGCCGGAGAGTCGAAAACATCCCTCACAATTTAAATTTCTGTGTACTTCTATTGTACATTGAGTATTAGCTGTCATACATTGATTATATTTCATGTCCTCGTATTGGAACTGTATTAGTATTCTTTGCCATTTGGTAATAAGCCTGAAAGCCTCAGTGAAAACGTCATTTTCGTTGCTTTCGAATAATTAACCTTTGTGATGGGACCCGTCCAATCCAATAAACAATGAAAGGCTGATATTTTCCTTTTGCAGTAATCAGGGGAAGTAGGGGCTAATAGGAGCGAGAACTGCAAATGAGGAAGGCGACAAAAGAAAACTAACGCTGAAAATTAAAAGTAGAGCACGACATATCGATTAGTATGAAGCAGCGTCGAGACAAACTTCTGAAGCTGACTGTACAAAAACTGTCGCATAGACTTGGGCTATAGCCAAGTGCAGATGGTAATGAAGAATTATCTCGCGTATTAACCTGTACTACTCCCCGATTATTCCGGGGGGATGAAACCGATAATACGAGAGAGATTTATATCATAAGAGGACTCCAAGCGCCACCAGACCCTTCCTGACCTGGACTTCTGGTTTGAACTACGTTTCAACAGATAAATTAGCTGCATAGGGTAGTTAAACTTAGGTTAAACTCGCCACTGCGGCAACGAATTAACATGCCAGCTGAAATGAGGTTATGATTTAGCCTCGAACATCACAGGAGCTAGCACAGTGATGCCAACCTTGTCTTTTTGGAGACGCTTATGTAATTAAACTGCTATTCCCCATGTCCTCTTTTTGTCGCAGAGTGAATCAGCTCATAACAAGACAGTCAGTATCCAGTGACGGACAGAGACGATTCTATAGCAATTTCTAAGTCATAACTTGAATTTTCTGGGAATGTCCTCAGAATACCTCTTCATTCTGGTTGAGTTTTGCATAAATTGTAAACAACAAAGCAGACAAACCTTACTAAATAAAAAATATGGATCTCGTTAAAACACAATTCAAGTCAAATGCGTATTTTTACTTTCTCTACTGGTAAGCAGGAAAGTATTGTATTCCACCCAAAAATTTAATGTTGAGATTTCACCATAAATATGTTTTGAGGCCTCCCGAGCCCCCCCCCCCCCCCCAAAAAAAAAGAAAAAAAAAGAAAAGCATTTTCAGAAAAAGGTCCTTATGTGTGTGTCATTCTGTGTGCGAGTCTGTGTCTCTCAGTCTGTGGACAGCATAACTCAAAAGCGAAAAATCAGTTAAAAACCAAAGAAAATAGCCCCACCCTAAACTACCCTTTACATGGAAAATTTTTCGAAAATTTTGATTTTATTGAAAATGGCTGTAACGATTTTAATTAAAATGCCACATGTTTGAGATATTTTTCTGATAAATGAAATGTATATTTTGAATTTTCTAGCTATAGCCTATGTAGACCTGTTTAGTCTGGATGACTTTTGAATAACTCGTAAACCGTAAGAGATAGACAAAATTTTACTCTATAAAAATGTAGATCTTACTGAAACACTGAATTTATGTCGGAATACATTTTTTGTAGATTGAATGATTTCGGAGATATTCCTGGTTATGTGTGTCAGTTTCGGAAAACTTAAAACTTTCGTGAAATGGAACATCGTTGTTCATTTTTCATATGTTAAGTGTGCAAAGAGAACAGGATCTTAAAACTTTAAAAGATTTGACTATCGCTCAAAGCCTACTATATTCTAATATTCCCCTTGCAGCTACAAGGAAATAAGCAATAACAAATTTCTGTAAATGTTTATCTCATCTAACACGAAGAAGATATAGGAATAAGAGTTTGTAAGAATGGTTAGTACAAGAGTGGAGAAAGTCATGTGAGTGCAACACATCAGATTTTTTCTTTTGAGTAAACCATTCCCAAAATATTCTTTATTATTTGCTTGAATTTGCCAGTACTTATACTTTTCTCAAATAGGAACATGTTATTTGTTTTATTATCTCTTCGTCTTAATCCAACCTCCCCTCTTCTGCAAATGTTGGATATCGATGAGCACAGACTTCAAAACGAAAGGAAACTCAATTTTAATTGGGAATGATAGAATAAACAGTAAATATTTTAAAGGCACAAAAGCTGAAAACACACCAACCTCTAAGAAGAGTTACAGCCAAACACTGCAACTCGATCGTCTTATGGAAATGTTTGGATAGAACAGAAGAATGACTAAAGTTAGTCATGACCAGGGCTCGTGTTTTGAAGACCCATAACCTGTAAAACTACACTAATCTTTTTTAAATGACCTAAAACTGAGGTTTATTTAATTTATTAAAATTGGTGTACAGAAAATTATAAATTGATTTGTACATGTGTATAATCGCTATACAAATAATATCTGATGTGTTCCATACACTTGTCTTTCTCTGCTCTTGTCAAACTCTTATTCCCCATCTACTATCTACTTCATACTAATCGAGATAAGCATTTATAGAAATTACCTTATTGTTAATTTTCTTTTAGGTGCAAGGGGAATATGAAAATAACCAGTCTTTAAGCAATAGTAAAATCTTTTAAGAGCTGGTTGATATGCGATGGCTTTGACTTTCCATTCTGTTTGCATGTCCGGCACATAAGAAAAAGAATAAGGACCTCCCATTTGAGGAAAATTTAAGTATTCGCAAATGTCAAACATATAAGAAAGAATATCTCGCAAATGAGATCTCACACTTTTTTGGTATAAGTTGTATTTTAACAAGATGTACATTTGTATCAAGATTTTTGTCCATCTCTTACTAGTTACGCAGAAGTCATCCAGAATGAAGAGGTTTCTAGAGAGTAGTTCCATAAAATTCAATATATACATTTCATTTGTCATGAAAATATCTTAAACACGTGGTATTGTAATGAAATGTTAGATACTTTTGAGAAAATTAAAACTTTCGACATTTTTTCCATGTAAAGGGTATTTGGAGGTTGGATAATTTTCTTGAAAATCTTCGCCTTGCAGGGCGCAAATGACCTAGCTGTCGACAGGCTCTTAATCACTCACTCAATCACTCACTCACTCACTCACTCACTTAATCACTCACTCAATCACTCACTCACTCACTCACTCACTGACACCTTCGTCTCGTATCCTTGGATGTTACTGAACTTAAATACCAAGTTTGCTATTTAACCGAATTTTAGTTTTTGTGCTCATTAATACAAGAAAAATGAGCATGTTTTCGATCGTCACTTAGACAGGCTGATAACATTTGAAACTGTAATCTATTGTCGCGCTGGAATCCTTTATTGCAATCTCCCAAACCTCCCTCTGTCACCGATTCAAAAGTTTAGTTAACAAGTGGACGAACAATTGTGTGATTCTTTTATGTTGTTCTCTACATATGTGCTTAGATAATTAATCAGCAATGGGGATAATCCGCACATGGATAATCGGGAGTTTACCATAATTCAATTGAAATGTGTTCCTTTTCATTAAAAAAAGGGTAAAAATGTGTGAAATAAATGTCACTAGTCTCAAATATGTAATAATTATAAGGTTCTAATTCATGGATATTTATCATTTTTAGCTATGTATAAGGTGGGACGGTTATTTTATTTATGTGCTGGAGCAGGGAGAGGTGGGAGTTCCACAATGGCGATGATTCCTTAAATATTGGTCCATTTGCCCCGCGTAAGCACCATTCTGTAGCTATGAAACTCAAGTATTTTTTTATCAACTTTCTCGATGTATCGCAAGGCGCGGTACGGATCAACACTTTACAGGAATGATTAAATTCCGTTTCCTCGTTAAAAACGTGTTTATTGTTCCTTTATATCACAAATAAATAACACAAATATTCTGGATTGGCGTCCTTTCTCTAATGCGCTACGGGGTTCACACTACCCGAACACGGACTATGTATGTTTCTGAGCTCGTAATCTTCTTCTATTTTTATCTACCCCACCTAATAATCTACATGTTTGTCTCTGCGTTGTTAATCCTGTTAACTTTTGCAACACAATGTTCTTCCAATAAAACACTATATGCCCATAACTGTTCAAATTATACGCGGACTTCGCGATTTCCACATGACGCCAGAACAAGCAGACAATTGAATATCAATTTTTGCCGACTATAATCGCTATTTACAACTTTAGGAGGCCTTTGCGCTGCCTCTATAATTTTGCATTTAATCACTTCAGGGGGCTTATGTAGAAAATATCGCCTCAAAGGAAAGGGAAAGAATGTATATTTATATACAAACCCTAGCTCTAGTCATCATTGAATTTGTTGATCAATAGTAGGACGGCTTAATGTAAGTGAAATAGTCGAAGCAGACAACTTGGTGCTGGGAATACTGACAGCCACGCAAGCGGGAACAAATAGCTACAGTGGTCACACAGAGGAAATTACACTGCTGTACCAGATAGAGTTATTCTTGGCATGGTCTCATCTCATTGTAATGTTGCAGGTGATTACACCAACCTCCCTGTTGCTGAGCACCTGCCCCTAGGGCAGTCCGTTGGGACAAGAATCAGCAATTCATGGGCTATCTCTGTCGCTCTCGTCCAATGTTCCAGCCAGATGTAATAAACTAAGCAATCCACTTCGGTCTTAGCTGTATTACATAGCTTCATAATCCAGAAACCCTTCCACTTTGACTCCACTACCCACAGCACTCGCACCATCCGCTTTATGAGGTTTTTCGCATGGCTTGCATTAATATTCAAACAAATCAGAGTGAAAGAGGGACAGGCTTGTCTGGTTTACCAGCGGTCAGAGTTCACCCTAACCTTATTTCAGAACTTGCCTTTATACAGCTATCGCAAAATGAGGCGATCGCAAGTTACCTTCCACACGGGCAGAGCATGACGTCATTGCGCGAGTACAGTGACACCACAAACATCTGGCCTCACTGCCTACAGTGCACAGTGTTAACTGGTTCCACACACAGAGTAAAACGCCTGCGGCATGAAAATCGAAATATTCACGTATTGCTGAACCTGTACAAGAATTTGGGAGTGCATATTTTACACCATTGAATGTAAGTTATGCAAAACGTTATCTAAAACGTTCCTCCCACTTCCTATAGTCCAAACTTCGCAACCTTTCGTTCTCTGTATGAAGGTTCGCTCCCTATGTATTACCAATACTATATGCTTTGTGACCACCACTGGTAACAAAGCGCCTGAAAAAATTTTAAAACAAATTTATTTTAAAATTGGCTATTATATCTTGTCATGTTTGTAAAGATACAATTTAACACTGTTTATTCCTTTTTTATTTTCTTATATGAATCACAATATATATTATGCCAATCCTTATTACAGAACATACTCTAACAGGGTATAGTACTTTCTAACCACCACTGGTTACAAAAAAAAAAAAAAAAAAAAAAAAAAATCTCCGAAATGGTTCATTCTACAAAAAAAATAAATAAATATTTACACATAAATTGTGTACTTTAGCAAGATCTACATTTTTTCTACAGTAAGATTTGGTCTATCTCTTACGGTTTACCAGTTATGCAGAAGTCATCCAGAGTAAATAGGACTACAGGGGCTATAGCCAGAAAATTCAAGATATACATTTCATATGTCATAAGAATATTTCAAACATTGGCATTTTAATTAAAATCGTTAGAGCCATTTTCAAGATAATAAAAATTTTTGAAAAATCTTATATGTAAAGGGTAGTTTAGGGTGAAGCAATTTTCTTTAAAATCTTTGTGTGGCACACGCACACACACACACACACACACACACACACACACACACACACACACACACACACACACACACGGACCTTTTTCTAAAATGCTTTTCTTTTATTCAGGGACCTCAAAACATATATTTCCAGTGAAATCACGACATCGAATTTTTGGGTAGAATACAATACTTCCTCTACTTTACTATACGTAATAGAGAAAGTAATAACACAAAGAGTGGAGAACCATAGAATGCAGAAATTGCAATAGTGAGAAATGGTTTGGAAGACTTCATTAGCAACAAGCCGAAGTTATGTGAATTGTAGGTAAAACAAAGTTCGTTGTTTAACATTTAATATTGGCAAGGAAATTAGATATTAATTCGAAACTTTATGCACAACGCTACAGTAAACGACTGTATGGTTTATTAAATGTACATGAAAGTTTGTGGGCAGCAAAGCTAAATAGGTGATGAGAATTTTGTTTACATTAAGCTACGAAGGCAAACAATAACCATGTTAGTATATTACCAACATCAAATGAAGTGCCAACGCATAATATCACAAAATAGCGGAACATTTCCAGTAATTTTGTAATAAACCCCGGAATTCGCTTCTGTATTGACCACACTCAATTAGCATTTCATGAAACGCGCTGGTGTGGTGGAATGGAAGAGTAATAATCTCACCAAATCTGAAATGTGGTCCACGCAAATTGTATTGTTTTACATTACTCCTTGTGAATAAGGGGCTATCGTAAATGAAAGTTAGGTATTTACAACTTAAAACTTAGACATTATTGCCAATCGCAAGAGAGTGAAACAACTGAGTTATTATGGCGGCTTGAAAAGCGCCTACCGTATAATATGTATCAAACTGCACAGCTATGGAATAAGTGATTCAACGCTCTAACATGCGCTCTCAAAAGTTACAGCGCTCAATCACTTTTTCCATGCCCGTTTGAATGCTAGCTACTCGGTTGAAGGACGTCAAACTCACAAAAGGCATCATCTAACATCATAATTTCTTTTGATGTTATTTTTATAGATATTGATTCTTGCATGGTCATAACTGCGCCGCGAAATGAAGGTGTGTCGAATAGACTAACCACTTTGGTTCATATTTCAATGCGCGACCTACTGGCCTATGTATTGTGAGGTCATTGGCCAAGCAGAAAACATTCGAACTCGGTTCCGGTACTCCATTCGTTATCACAAACCCATCAACCCCTTCTGCGTCATGCCTTCTCGGCCACGCCTATTTAGAGGTGCTAACCAACCTGAAGACATGTTATTTTTAAAAGTAAAATTATAAATCTGCAAATTAAGAAAGTATTGATGTGATATTGTTCATTATACTGTCCTCAATTTCCAATAAAAATATTCTACAGTTATACCTCTAACAACTAGTATGCGTATACAAAAATGAAGGATTTTTAAAAGGATTTCCTTAATTTTCACCTACCGGTACAGAGTAAGTGTTATAGTGGTGACACGGACATATTTTTGTCATATCCACACTGTACGGGCTACTGGGCATTTAAATATACTTGTTTTTAATGCAACAGTTTATTTATGCATCGGACCTGGATTCATGGGTTTAGTTCAAAATCTGTTATTCAAATTGAGATTTGCATTTCCAATAAATGGCCCTAATGCTTCCGGCACCCTTCGCAAATGTCGGCTTAAGTTTCCCGTCCATGTTTCCTAGCTGTATGTGTTATAAATACTTTATCAAGTTGACACAGGCGCGTATATGAAACACCCAGGAATAACAGTATCAGTAATGGAATTGGAAGTCAATAACAGATACTGGCCTTGGACTGTTTACTTTATACCAACTGTTTTCCGCCCAGTGGCATCAAAATCCATTTTTCCAAAAGTATTTATCTTTAATTATATTAAGGAAAAAAAGCTACGTTTATTTGTGATAAGTTTGCGTTAACGTAGTATTTCCACCTCTTAGCTATGGAAACATGTATTCTAATCAGAAATTCATATTCTTAATATCACCGGGAAATCGCGTTTTGATGACCACAGAATGCAACAAAAGCGCATCTCTGTGCGCTTGTGTACAACATAACTATTAAACGAAAGTTAGGTTAGACTTAGAAAGTTAGGTTAGAGTTATATGTCGAACTCCGGCATCATTTAAGGATGCAGTGGAGGAATTTTACATGATTCCTCTGGCCAACCAAATCTTTGCACTAAAATAATCTTTAGTGATATTTTGTTGAAAGCAGTTATAAGGATATTCATTTCCTATCTTATTTGCTTTAAACGTTATCTGACATAACAAACCGCTATCTTAAATTTTGCTAAATAGCTATGAAGTAATCTTAGGTTTCATTGGATTCTAAATCATTTGTGAATCAGAAAGACGAAGTAAACACGGAAAGAAAATGTGGTACACAAGAAACAATACACGTTGTAAACAAGGTAATTATTGTTGGTTTAAGGGAAAATTGCTCAAAATTCGCTTTGATTTTTTTTTATAACCTGCAATCTTCTCTTATGATATTTGGTACAATGCCTACATTTTAAATGCATTTTTAAAAGTGGCACTGCATCTGCCATTTTTACTCTGAATTCTGCACCACTTCACAGAATAATAAAATTCAT
This sequence comes from Tenodera sinensis, assembly GCA_030765045.1. Taxonomy (NCBI): domain Eukaryota; kingdom Metazoa; phylum Arthropoda; class Insecta; order Mantodea; family Mantidae; genus Tenodera; species Tenodera sinensis. The sequence goes on along the minus strand of CM060971.1, from coordinate 103,501,722 downwards.
CGATCCTGTATTCCTAGGAGTAGAGATAGATTGTAGATCGACTTTTAGGAGAACGTTTGTTTTAACAATCTGACGTGTTGCACTCATATGACTTTCTCTACTCTTATACTAAGCATTCTTACAAACGCTTATTCTTTTATCTTCTTCGAGTTAGTTGAGATGAACATTTGCAGAAATTATGTTATTGCTTGTTTTCGTGCACGTGCTACGGAAATATAGGAATATAGTAGGCTTTGAGCGATAGTTAAATCTTTTAAAACTTTCAAATCCGTTCTCTTTGCACGGTTAACATATAAGAAAATGAATAGCAATGTTCCATTTGACAGAAGTAAAGTTCTCCAAAACTTACACAAATAACAAGGAATATCTCCGAAAGGGTTCACTCTACAAGAAAATTTATTGAGACATAAAATGTGTCTTTTAGCAAGATCTACATTTTTTGTGGTGTAAGATTTGGTCTATCTCTTACGTTTAACAGTTATGCAGAAGTCATCCAGAATAAATAGGACTTCATGGATTTTAGCCAGAAAATTTAAGATATACATTTCATTTGTCTTACAAATATCTCAGACATATGGCATTTTAATCAAAATATAAACTATTCATATCCATTCGTCAACAAGCAAGATGGTTCCAGATATTTGACACAAATTGTTTTATTAGGTATTTTCGTAGTAAATGCTCATCTACTGCTTATAGTTTATCATTTATATAAAATTACACAAAGTTTACTCAGAATGAAACGAAATTCACAGATTATTGCCAGAAAATTAAGGGTGTCGTGTAGATATCTTAGACACATGTAATTTTCATCAAAATCGCGGGTCAATGTCTTCATTGACAATAATTATATTGGACATATTTATTACAAATAAATAGATACCTGCAATAATAAACCCTGGCAGCTAATTACTTAGACCAGGGCTTGCATTCCAGATCCCTAGTAGTTTATTTAACTTTCAAAAATATTTACAACAAAATTCTACAAGTTATAAAAATCTAAATACTGCTAAACAAAAATATAACGCACAACAGAATTAAAACAAAATTTTATGCAACATACACAGATTAACCGTGTTCAAAATTATAATCACACACTTAATATCTATACAATCATTTCCTCTACTGTGTTTTTCAAACGGGAAGGAGTTTGTCCTTGAGTGTCTCCAGGCCGGTAACCAATCGAAGTCCTGCAGTGTTGTCATATTGCTTTCCCCTTAAGTAGGGCTTGACGCGCGCAAAGAAATATGAAGAGTGGGGATAATGAGCTTGCAACGCTGTGCATGTAAACGTATCTCATTGGCTGCAGATCAGAACTCTTCCCATTTGACAAGACAATAGTACCTAAACCAATCACAATACTAAATAGTTAAATTAGTGTATACATACATAAAAATATTAATTTAATAAAATATTCATAATTCAACAACCGAAATAAAACTAACTCAATTTAAAATTTTCCGAATTTTGACAACTCATATAAATAATTTCATTTACTAATATTAATTAATTTATTAAACTTATTCCTAATTCATTACACTAAAACAACCAACAAGGCTTCCAATTTATATACCAGAAAATCAATCAATTTACCAAAATAAATCAAATAAATATATAATTTAGTGTTAAATAAACTACATTTACAAATATTATTTTGATTAAAAGTTTCCCAAAATTCATTTAATCAAGAAAACAACAAAATCTTCAATTCAGATTACCAAAATAATTCCCATTTAAAAAAAGTAGGTACCTAATTCTTCTAAATAATATCATAATTTAATATTTAAAATTTATAAGGTAAATATTAATTTAATATCAACCAATAAATAGCAAATTTCAATTTAAACTACCAACCTAATATGTAATACAATTTTACCAAACATATTTACACAATTTTACAATAATAAATTCAAAAATATCATATAAAATATTAAATCAATTTAATAAACATTATTCATAGCTTATCAAACAAATTAAACAAAAAAAAATTCAATTAAAATACCAAATGTAATATTTTAACGTATTTGTTACACTCATCTTGTGAATCGCTGGTTAAACTATGGCCGAAGCAGAACCTGCCAGCTGGTATATGTCGTGCATTTAGTTATTTGCACAATCTGCCATTCTGGCGAGAAATCCGTCAGCTATGACGTGGGTGCACACAATGGATTTAGATGTGCTTATTTAATACAGAGCTGCAAAATCCTCCCAAGAAGCAAGACCTGTTGCTTCTTGCCATCTTATAATACGAAAGGAAAACACATTGAAAAGTTTTAAAAAGGAGCTTGAGGCGTTAAAATGTTGAAGCTATTTTAATTTGTAGACAGACCAGCGCTATTAACAAAGGCAAGGACTTTTTAAGTTTAATAGCTAAACAAGTATCATAGCTAGTAACAGTATTACTCTACTACGCTATTGTGTAGCATACTTATACGACTTTCTCTACTCATCATCATTCTACGCTACCATAAGCGTTTTATTATTGATATATCACATTATCCATTTGCCTTAATCTGATTTCAAATTGTGGTTTAGGACTTTTAACTAACATGCAAGACACAATAAAGTAATGTGACAAATGATAGTTACGACTTATGTCATTTTATTTCCCATAAAACTGAATTACAATTCACAATTCGTGACCTTGCTACCCAGAGCTATTCTATCTTAAGCTTGACGCGCTTAACTGTACACAGCTAGCTCTGACAATTCTATTAACTCATTAACTAAACTCCTCCGTCCGTGCCGACTCACTTATGTAGCCGAGAATTAGGTACCGGTGATTTGTCTGGAAATCGACATTTCGCGAAGCTTCTCGAAGCTTCTAGAAGTGAATGGGGACGGTCTTTATTCTTAGCGAACATTGTGGTGCGTTGCCTATCAACGTAGTGGTGTGAGGTAGCTCAACTTGAGGTTTCTTTGATGTGCGGTTCCCAAAGGGCGATCAAAGATTTTGAGCTCCATTTCTTATACATTTAATTTCAGTAGCAGAATGTCTTAAGCATTCAGTTGATGCTACACATATCACAAGAGACGAAATTTTTTCCCTGACTAGTTATTTTTGCTCTCTTAGTTTTGTAATCATTACGAAATAACCATACGTTCCCTTTGGCCTTCTATTTTACAGAGGTTTATAACAAGTGTCTCGTGATTCTCAAAATTACTGCCTTAAATCACTTTTATGGAGGAACACTACCTTTTATATTATAAATTGATGATAAATTGGAACAGTGACAAAATCAATAATCGACGCATAACGTGCGCGACTGCAAATTTTTCATTAACGGCAGGTACTCTGCATTTAATAATGCATGAAGCTATTTCATTAGCGTCATTATTATTTTGCTTCTAAAATAAATAATCAGAGCCGAAGTATAATCCAAGGCTTACACAAAATGTAACAATATAACGGCCTAGTAGCGCTTACAGCTTGTAAACCAGTAATTCAGACAAATGTATACTGCCATATAACGCCGTATTCTGAAGTTTTTATTAATTTTTAGACACATATTTTTGAAATTGGTGAGAAAGTTTTATAAAGGTTTGTGAAACCAGCTTTCACAGCTGTTGAAATCTCCACCAGGATACTTCGACCTCGCGGCCACTGAAGATGTCTGCCGCAATTGCAGACGAAACGTCCGGGAAGAAGAAGGAGCCCAGTAGATCGCAGCCAACAAGCCCAGATTACACTGCATTGACATTTATATTGACATCGGCCGTGAAAGCTTTAGAACTTTGACGAATTTTATTAATCTTATGTAAACTTCTAGGACCTATGTATACGCGATACATGGATTAATTGCATTATGTGGTTCCAGCTTTTATGTTTATGCTTGATTTTCAAGAGTGTATTGTTGTGTTAATAGAAATCCCCATTAAAATATATTGTGGTTTTACGTTTATGCAGGCTGGGCCAGGAACTATAGGCTACTTTCAAAATTAAAAATATTTATGTTGGTAATATTTATACGCATTCCACTTACATTACCTTAAAGCACAGTTCTTGCAGATTGCGTTGGCGTTGCGTTGGCATAGAAGAGCTAGGTAACGCCGTACGACGGGGAATCCTGGAATCATTCATCAGTTTTATTGTTTTAAGGCTGTTGTCACGTTGTTAAGCAGTATGAATAAGTTTTAAGAAGCATTCTGCTTGGTGCGCAAACTGCAATTGAACTGTGTGTTATTTGAGGCCAGCTTTTACTCTTTGTAAATAAACGAAATAAAGAAAGAGTGATAAAAGGTAACTCTGATCATGGAATTCTGTTACAGATTTCACTTTGCTGAAGTGGAGATCTACAAAGATCTCTTATTTCTTTCAACAAAACTGTATTCAGAATCATATAACAGTAAAAATATTTCAACATTTTTGTTTTCAGGTCATCGAGAGGGCTGAGGCACTAGAATACAATGCTGCGCATATCTCCGAGTAGTATTTTCGCACATACTTTTGCATCCAAGGAGCTCGGACATGAAGTCGAAAAAGAGAGCTTCTGCCCCATCTTCCTCCAAAACGGTAAGCAAAATATGCATTGTTATTATAGGTAATAGGAAATGTAAATATAACTATTTTATACCAACTGTCATAACAGGATTGCAAGCATATTTTCTTTAATAAGGGAAATAGCAGGTCCCAAAAATTTAACATGGCCGACATTACACTAAATTGAAGTACTAACAACCTTACATTAAGATTTACTAGTGTCAACTAGTCTGGAAAATCTACTTTGCAAATTTGTTTTGAGATAATTTTTCTAGGTAAAATATATACTGCAATTACTGATAGACGAATTAGTTTGTAAAACGACAATGAGGAAGTATGAAACACTTGTTTTAGGTACTAAGACTAGGTTTATACAGAGGTATTTTTAGACGTGGCGAATGGCCATGCTAGGATCTACGCGAGTGACGTCACGCGAATTGATGGTGGGGGTAAACGTCTCGGTTTCATAAACAGGAGACTGCTTATAGTGCCAGCAAGCAGTGATTTAAACACACTTCCCGCGATGTTCACTACACGGAAGTCGAAGGGATACTAACCTGACATATCTATGGTCTTATAAATACAAAGTGAAGTCGATCATAAACCACTGCGCAAGTTTCTCCATGCAAAATAACATGCATAATATCTTCAATTCTTTTGTGGTCTGTTCTCTTATATATTCTGCCACTGCTCTTAAAAATTTCATTTCGTTTACTTCCAGTCTGTTTTGGTTTTTCTGTCATAATTCATGCTTCACTCCCATAAAGTAATTTCGACACTGGCATTATAAAATATTATCATTGTAGCCTTTCCTGCTTTGTTTTTCAAACACCTTTTGAGAGAGACATTAAAATAGTTTAAAACTTACATTTGTTTTGAATTGATCAATTTGTTTTTATATGATATATTACATCCTAAATATCTTCGACCACTTACTCCACAATTTTGTACAACAGTTTTTTTATTTTATACTTTCTTTTCCTTTGAACGCCATCATTTGTTTTACTTGTGGAGATTGTTATGTTCTATTCTTTTGTTATTTTATTCATAGCGTATTTTCTTCTGAATTAGATATAACCTGGTTATCTGCGAACATTAGAGTTAATGCGTAGTCTTTTTTATTAAAATTATTTTAATAAAAGGGTACACTATTAATCCTTTGTCTAGCAGTGGAGACCTACTTACTCTTATGTTAGTTTTTCACTTGTACCTAAAAGGTAAGTCTACAAAGTTTTGTACACAAGATTTGAAATTAGGGTTAGAAAAGGAAACAAAAAAAATTAGACCTTTCTGAAAGTTGTACAAAGAGGTGCATCTAATTGTTAATCCTATTTCAAGAGATAGACGGATTTACACAGACGTCACTAGCAATGCCTACAAGTAGCTGCTTGAAGTATCCTATTGAGAAACAACTGCAGAATACATCCATCCAATAGAAGTTATACCTATGATGTGAGTGTTTTAATATAATCGGAATTATAGGCAGATCGTGCTGCAGACATCTTTATGCGAATCACGCTTTGTGGCCTCTGGGCGTATAGTTATTAAACAAACCTCATTTGTTAATCTGCGAGATCTTCATTAAATGCAATGTTGTAATTCAATGTTGACAGAAATTAGCATTTGTAATGCTAACTGAATATAATTGCTGCTGGCGATTCTGATAAATCAGTTATGTTCTAGTATGATGTGTTTATTTTCCCTTTGCGATCATAATAATTCAATTAGGTATATCAACATACAAAACAATATTTAATTTTTCTGTTATTACTTGTTCCGTAAAATTGTTTGCTTTATTGTTGCAGAAACAGCGGTTTTATCTGAGGTTTGAATGCTTTTCAGTTGTTTGCGTTAGTAATCTTGGAATAATAATAAGTATACTGAATTTCTTCAGTAACATAGTATCTAAAGCAACGGCAAATACTAATGGTGACATAGGAATTCTCAAGCAGTTGCCTTCAAGTTAGCAAACTCGAATCTTCATTACTACGAGAATAGAACGTACACAACGGCGATCATGACCAACGGTAGGCAAAATGCACTCTCGTGATTGGCCAACAGACAGTACGAGGATGGGGGTGGTTTTGTTATCTATGACGTTACAGCGTCCGGTAACAGTTATACCTAATTTCTTTTAACCTGCGTTTAGTACTTGGAAATTAACAAATTGTTAAGAGCCATTACAGTTTCCCCTATAAGTGGCAATGAAATAACCCACAAGTTTGATTTAATTAAATATGCTCATGGCATATTTCATGGCAAAAAGTGAAAAATGTCCTCTTTGTTGTACTTCAAACCCAACTTTCAGGTTTCAGAACCAAAATTTGACATTTTGACAGTATTTTATTTCACCCCAAATTAAATATAACATATTACAAGAAATGCAGTTTGAGGTTCCGGAATTAAAAATAAAATATACAAGGAGGTCCTCGCCAGCGCTTGTATGTGTGAGTGTGTGCTTGTGTGAATAACATAAGTCGTAAAGAAAATTCGGATAAAGGCCAAACATGGTATTTAAATTTAGCAACACGAAGATTTGCAAGAAAATCTCCTGCCCCCAAAACTATTCTGTATATGAAAAATATTTTGTTCCCGTTTTTATTTTCTTAAACATGGCTGTAATTATTTAATATCATACTAAGATCTTTGCATAACCAGTCAAATGTATACCTTGAAGTTTATGTGAATAGCCTCTGAAATATTCATCTGGTATTAATTTTATATGCTTTTGTATTACAGACACCTGACGTGATAGAAAAAAAATCTAATGTGTTGCACTCACATGACTTTCTCTGCTCTGGTACTAACTATTCTTACAAACTCTTATTCATGTTAATCGGGATAAAAGTTTATACAAATTATCTTATTGTAAATTTTTAGTAAGTGCAAAGGAAATATGGGAATACAGTAGGCTTTAATTTATAGTCAAATCTTTTAAAGCTGGCTGATATTTGAAGACTTTAAAATTCAGTTTTACGGCTAGGGTATAAAAAAGTGAATAACGATCTTCCATTTGAGAAAAGTTTCCAAAACTCACAAATAACAAGAAATAACTCCGAAATGGTTCACTCCATAAAAAAAATCCATTTGGAAATAGATTGTATGTGTTGAACGAGATCTACTTTTTTGTATAATAAGACTTGGTCTACCTTTTACGGTTTACTAGTTATGCTAAGGTCATCCAGAGTAAATAGGACTACATGGGCTATAGCCAGAAAATTCAAAATATACAGTTCATTTGTCATAAAAATATCTTAAACGTACGGCATTTTAGTCAAAATCGTTACCCATTTTCTAGAAAATCCAAATTTTCGATAAATGTTCCATTTAAAGGGTAGTTTAAGATGGAGTAATTTCTTCAAAATCTTCGTGTCGTATCCTTAAACGATATTACTCTTAAATACCAACTTTGATTTTTAACCGACACTTCGTTTTTGAGTTATGTTGTTGACACAAACACACATACACGTGGAACTTCTTATAATTTTTTTTTAAAATTCAGATTCAGGGGGCCTCAAAACATACATTTCCGGTGAAATCTCGGCATCAAATTTTTGGGTGGATTAGTCAGTTCTGGGCAGAGCAGTGTAGTAGAAGAGTAGCGAAAACCGACTTTAAGTTAAATAAACTAATATTCTTGAAATTATAAATAAAGAAGCTATCTAATCGTAAACCTCTTATATATGTACTTTCTGAGACCACATTTTAAAAATACTGGCAGGTAACAAAACATGATAGAAAGGGCTTGAAAGACCTAAGGAAAGATGCAAGGATGCGGGAAGGGGATAGAAGCTGTGGAAATATTGGGAGTGAAAACCTGGTAAACCAAGTCAAACATAGATATTTCTGGAGAGGGCGAATTCGGGAAGGGAAACCCAATATGACTAGATCCATATCTCGATGAAATCAAATTTGAGTGTTTGCACAAAGAAGAAATGCGCGATAGAATATTTGATTTAGCGTACCTCATCAAATTCTGAGATATTCCAATGCTACCTCCGGAAAACAATTCAGGGAGATGTAATTAATGTTATTTCACACAATAGTCGTGTGTGGGACATCACATGGTTAGAGCAGCCGGACGGTAACCGGTAGATCCGTGGTTCAGATCCCTACCTAACTCATTCCTAAGCATAGTCTTCATTGTGGATACGGATTTCCAGCAAATGAAAAGAGGACCAAGCTAGGTTTAGTCTGCAGTGCTCAGATATTTTTATTTTTCCCCAAGTTGTTTGCATAATCAGATGGTGTCTAAGTGCTGCCCCTCCGAGACGATATTTTGAGAACCCACATTATGCAAATATCCCCCGAAGTGACGCGATTGTAGAGGCTCCGTAATGATTTGCTTTAAGCTGAAACAGCTCTATACCCCCTCATAATGAAGACATAGAAACGCCAGTAGGCGTCTGACAAACTGTTACATTCATGTAACGGTTATAGCTGTGAAAGTTAGCAGTTATAGGTAACGATTTTCGCGTTAGTAGTCTTAGTTTTAGTATAGGTGCACCAGTGTGGGGCTGTGAAGAGCTATACTCACTAATTACAGAAGAAATACGGCAATATACTTATAGTATTGGTGTTACTTCAGTAAAACTAAAACAAACTTTTTGTTTCTTTCCCGTACACTGCCATATGTTTCAAAAGATGTTCTACTAACTCGAGATGAAAAAGAAAACAGTTACGCGAACTAAGTAGCTCTGCATTTACTAGTAAGTAACTTTGATCATGAATTTAACTCTCAGGCAAAAAAACTTTCAGTAAAATTGAGTAATCACATTAGTTAAATACTACGGATATGTTTATGTATTAAAATGTTTCATAAGATTTCTCAATATTTAAATTAATGTTTGCATTCAAATGATGATCCATGGATCACTTTTACGAGTATGACGTTTAAATTGGTAGCGTACTCAGCAAAAGCAATTGCCATCATCTCAGCCACCAGTTTTGTGTGTTACTTTTTGGCCATCGTTCTTCTGTAATGACTTGCGATGTGCTGAAATAGCCGCCTACTCATAATCCATGATATAGAAGTGGCAGTAATGATCATTTCTGAAGCAACGCCTGTGGACTTAGCAAAAGTAATTCCTGTCCTGGACCTTTTAGTTTTCCATTCCATACAGAGAAGTCTCTAAGAGCATTAAGGCCAAATAAAGTAGCTTATGTAGATAAAAATGTGTTTTTTGCTTTGTAAAATCATAAACTCGCGTGTATCAACGAATAGTCTATAACAATGCCTACATAAAGGGGCAATGCAATAGTCGTTTTTTATTGCAATATATCTAAGAAACTACCCCTCCGAATGAATACTTTCTTCAATTGCGCATGCCTTACTTCTTGCTATTTTAGGCTATCAATTTGTAGCTATTTCACGTATTATTTAAAAACGTAACACGATACTGCCATCTGCGTACTATTTCTGGACATTCTTGACCTTCATGAGCTGTTCAGTATTGTGAACTTAGTTTTGTTTGTGGTTCGCACAGATGGACTATTCCAGGGCTAAAAATTGCACTGGGAGCAAAGCTTCCTTGCACCGTGCATCGTGACAATTCGGTTAAGCTCGGCTCAACTCGCACGCTGTAGAGCAAAGAAGCAAGAAAGAGTGTGTTGATAGACGGTTTGTTATATGTGTAAGCGTAGAAACTTAGCAATATATTTTTAAGAAAGCAATTGTATGAATTGGGTTGTAATTTCTATTAATTAAGAATATATTTTGCTCTCTGTATAGGATGTTACTAACCTGTAGCCGATACTTGATATGTTGGTGAAGCCCTTTTCAATAGCAGTTGAATTTGTGCCTTCTGATTTGCATTTCGAGTTGGTAGATTTGCAAAGCAATGATAATCAAAAATCGTGTATTTTACCACACAAAAGGTTTGCTTGGACTTTATCAGAAGTTGTTGAAGGAAGAATTTTCTAAGGTGCACCAAGAAGCAGCAGAGGTTATGTTTGGTTCCACACGTTTTATGTTCTTTTTCTGTTTTGAATTGTACGAAAGGTAGATTGCGTGCGAGAATTTCTCATTATAATTTAATTGCTGTCAGGCAATCCCTTGTTCCAGGCATTACTGGTGTTACCGTAACTAAAACAGGAAAGAAGTAGTAGAATAAACTTTCCACTCGAACCAAATTTAAGCAGAGGATTTTCGTTTGTTTAAACATCTTTTGCAACATGGCATTGATCTGAGCGTATCCGTCCACCTCCAGAGTTGCCAACTGAACTCAAGTTCAGGCAAACAGCAACATGAATGAGAAAACAGCTAAGATATTATGTTATCTATGATAAGAAATTAATAATAACGAACCAGAATCGAGTAGAAAACAACTAAACTAGCAGTACAGAATTTGTAAAAGTATATAACTAGATCATTAAAAAACATACCAGATTTGGTTATAATATAGCAAATTAACCAATTTAACACTTCGCATCGCACAGAAATATTACGCAGAGAGGAAGAAACAGTGGTGAAAGTAACAAAGGAGGGAGACGGCAAAGCGAGCGAGACAAGCATAAGGAAGAGCTACTGGATTTTCGCACCAAGATCAGCTTTTCGTAGTCGAATTTTTGCATGCACCCTGAGATGCCGTGGCCTATCCTGATGAAACCATACCGAGCGAAATGACTGCGCGGTAACTGTGGGGCTCGCACTCGGAGGTTCCAGGTTCGATTTCCGTGGTTTTCTCGGTCCTGTAGGCGGATACTAGGGCAATCCTACCCTGTACCACGAAGTACTTATTCATACTTTCCTATCCCCATCATTTCTTTTTTATCTGTTTCAGAATTATAGAATTAACGACGGCGGTTGATATTTTGCGGCAGGACAATAGAATTCGCGCTCTGGAAAGATTACTCCCGGGTGCTGGGCCGAACTAGTGCACGTCGTCATGCGGATCCGGCTACCCGTCGGGTCTCGCAACATCCCTTCCTCTCAGGGGTCACATTGGGAGCATAAAGGGCCTACTCTGACCTACATGTTATGATCTGTTTCACTTAGTGCAGGCCCCTCCTTCTGACCACTTCTTTCACCTCCTAACTGTTGATGAATCATGAGAGGAAGATCTATCCTTAAAAAAGGCGCTTTTTTTTGTGAAATATCTCGTGTGCAGCAGACAGGTTGATTTTGAGCTATGAAAGAGACAAACATACTGCTCTTATTGTAGAACTGTTTAATATTTCATAGTGCGGCACCCCGATACATGAAGGGATTACTTATTTGTTATCCGGGTGGTGTAAATACTGTGGCATTGGTCGTACTACACTATCCGGACAACGGGGGACAGTGTAACCATGGATACAGATAGCGGTGGTGTGTGTATGTGACCGTAATAATGGCGGTAAAACACAAAAGAAAGGAGACGAGAAACTTCTTTATATTTACTGAGTCATCATTGCACATGTGCATGGAGGGTTCTCGAAAGGGTCACGTGACGTCGGCTCCAGTATAAATAGGACCTCACAGACAACAGTAGTAGTTTAGAGTTAGTTCGAATAGAGTTAGCTTAGGGTTGGGTGTGTAAGTCGTCGTATGCAATTGGTTTTTAGTTACGAAGGTGAGTCGGCCAGCCTGTCAGTGAGTACGTGTCGTCGAGTGGTTGTATCGTAATAGTCAAGACAGAGAAACTGGAGAAAGATTATCAGAAAAACAATTGTGATAGCAGAAAGGACTATAAACTGTGTTAACAACGAGTAGAAATTGTGCATTTGTACTAAAATTTAGAGTACAATAAAGTGATAGAAAAGTTACAGGACTTTGCATTTTGCCGTTTCGTTACAATAGGTAAAAGAAAATCAAAATCCCAGTGTACTCGATGCATCTCAGAGACAATTAGATTACGTCGGAACAATATATTAGAGGATTTCCGTGTATGGAAAGAAGTTCTAAAACATCAAGTGAAGGTTTTAATGCATTTTTCACCAAGAGGTAGGAACACTTTCTTCCCTGTTATATTATGCATTAGAAAGCCCGAGCTGTTTTAATTCGCCATCTTTCTTGGTCCTCCTCAATTTGTTTCTGCCTCTGTTTTGTTTTAGTTTGCTGTAAAACTTCTTTGAGTTAAAGGACTCGTATAACGGATGCATACCGAATACGTACGAATTGATTATGAAGCAGAATCCAACTCGAGAAGAAGAATTGCTTCGGTAATAAGATTCTCGTTTCAGAGGCATTGCATATTGATGAATGTGATGCTGAGGTATTTGCTAATAGAATTTCGAATAAACTGGAAGAGAAACAGTACGCTCAGCTTAATTAAGCTTGCAGCCGCAATCTGCTTCTCTGCGCACAAGCGCGTTAAAAGTATATCTATAGGTAGTGGTTGTTCAATGGGCAGACCTCGCACATTGTCATCTGCATAGATCTACCAGTCTAAGGAGCAATATGGAATGGGACACTGAGAACCATTGCAGCTCAAGAGCGCCCATAAATAAAAACTCAGTTGTCGGACGCTTTGATGTAAATATATTAACTTTGCTATGTGTATTCATTTACGTTTTTCAGTAAATTAAATTCAACATAATATTTCTACATTGAAGTTCCATATATGAATGCTCTATATGAGATATAACGTAATCTTTAGGACATTTTGTGTGCAATGTTTACCGTGCTGCACCCTATTATTTAATTAAACTACATACACACACCCACACGTACACGTTATGTAATAGAGCAGACGACTGTGTATGAGTTTTTGTTAAAAAAACATTGCGGCGAATATATTTTGCTGCCAGCGGTTGAGTTTTTTTATTATTAACACTGTAAATATGCTACTGTCGAGCCCTGCATGGTAGGTAACCTGATGAGCAGTGCGGAAGCAGAGTGAAGCAGAGTTGGGCATGATAATATGCGTACTTTTATGTACGATGTATGCCATTATCTACATCACATTTTGCTTACAGCAAAGTACAAGACATTAGAGAAGTAGAACAGGGTGGGTCGATTAATGAGAGACGCTCATTGTTAATTAAGATCTTTCACAAAAGCGCACGCGTATTCTGTCAGACTCGAAACTCGCAGCGGAACTGATTATTTTGTTACTTCTGTCTACAAGAAACCCACTGCTGACACCAATATATTAATGTAAACGGCTTATTCCTATTGCAAATTTGTTTATCTGATCTGATGAAGCGCGTTTGTTTGAAATGTGTAGTCAAAGTGAATATTCGGCACAAAAAAAAAAAAAAAAAAAAAAAATAAAAATAAAAAAAAAAAAAAATAAAAAAAATAAAAAAAAAATATAAACGAGGATTATTAACGTTTTTGGAAGATGTCTGCATATTTCTTAATTCCAATATTTATCATTCCTCAGACCGTCAATAAGAGGACACTACTGGAGATTTAATTGCCTTTATTCGAAATATTTAAATCTCTCTTCTTTTTTCGCCTAAACCATATATACAGGATGATCCTACTGAAAGTATAGAACAAAACAGAAAATGCAGTAACACTAGAATTAATACTATTTATTATTTCCTGTCTTTTTACTTTCTCTACTGGTAGGTAGAGGAAGTATTGTATTCCACCCAAAAATTCGATATCAACATTTCACCCGAAATATGTTTTGAGACCCCCTGAATAATAATAAAAAAAAAAATTAGAAAAAGGCCCGCGCGCACGTGTGTGTGTGTTTGTGAACAGCATAACTTAAAAACAAAAACTCGTTTAAGTACCAAAATGCGGTATGCAATTAAAATCGCCAATTACCGTTTATGTGAGTGCATGTGTGTGTTTGGCTTGCTAAGGTTACTTCCATACTTTCCCAGCCTTGAACTACAGTCATACTTCATTCACTGAACAATAAGTGAGATAGCCGAGCTGATTACTATTTACGCCTTGTGTACAAGCTTTTGCATTTAGCAGTGATGGATGAAACTCCGCTTTTATTTATCGTTTAAATCTCATGCCTGAGTGCTGCAAGGTGTTATTTTCGTTCCAGGACTTCATCACATTTATTAATCCCTTTGATGTTTAATTTTCTAACATGCTCATCTGCTTTCGCAGTTGAAAACTGCCAAACGAGTAGTTTCTATTTCCGGTGTAATTTCCGATATATCTTCTCCATTAAGCACGCTAGTATTAATAGCAATTTTGGTGAAATACAGCGATAGATTAAATGAAGGACTTTTGTATTTACCGAGTGTGGGAATTAGATAGATACTCCCCATGTGGTATACTAACCAGTAATGAGGTTAATGGGATAATATCTCATGAATTAATCATGCTTTCATGAGATAACTCGGGTAATTTCATATGCGTACAGCAAGTGATTGATTATCTATGAATCTGTAACTAATCTCGGGGAAACACTAACACATCTGAGAAACTAATGTTACACACATTGCATTCACTTAAAAATTATCGGTTATGAAACTGTGATTTTGAAAATATTCTTACAATCTACACAGCTCTTTACATGAAAACTTTTTCGAAAATTTTGATTTTCTCAAAAATGGCTTTAACAATTTTAATTAAAATGCCATACGTGTAACATATTTTCGTGGCCAAAGCAATGTATATTTTAAATTTCCTGGCTATAGCTTATGTAGTCTTATTTACTCCTTATAACTTTTGCATAACTGCTAAACCGTAAGCGATAGACCATATCTTACTATACAGAAATGTGGATCACTTTAAAACACAGGTTATGTCCAAATTAATCTTTTTGTGAACTCAACTATTTAGGATATATTCCTTGTTATTTGTGAGAGTTTTACAATGCTTATGCTTTTCTGAAATGGAAGGTTGTTCTTAATTTTTTTATGTCTTTGCCGTGCAAAGAAAATGTAATTTCAGCGCCATTCAACTTTAAAAAGGATTGGACTATCACTCAAAGCCTACTGTATTCCCCCTGCGCCTACAAGAACATTAACAATACTATAATTTCTGCAAATGTGCATCTCGACTAACATGAAGATATAGGAATAAGAGTTTGTAAGAATAGTTAGCACAGGAGTAGAAAAAGTCATGTGAGTGTAACACATCAGGTTTTTATTTTATCATTGAGAAGTAAACTCATATTTACAGCTAGTTGTTTAGCCAGGTTTAATAAAAAGATGATTTTTATATATGTATAAAAGTATTATCAAACTTAAAAATATTAATCGATGTTTCAGAGAGTATAAAATAACTTCAATTGAATGGCATTTGTAAACCAGAGCACCTACAGCTCTCCTTGCGTTATTGCATTAAATATCGCGATTCTTCTCTGTTTCTCTCCAGATTTCTTATCGCTTCATCTCTGTATCTCTGGCCACCAATGTAGTATGGTAGTAGCGTTCTGCCTCACATTCAAGAGATCTCGAGTTCGAATCTCGGTTAGGATGAGTTACACGGAGAAGTTTTTTTTTTTCCCTGGAGGTTCTCCCTTATTCTGAGAAGATGAAATTCGGGTATTTAAAGCTCTATGGCTCATTTGAGCACTATTTCATCCATCTTCCGATATGGCATCACGTTCGAGGTTGTTAATATATTGTGACGACGGGCTCGGCGCACAACAAAGGACGGTTAAGAACAAACTATTTCACAATACAATGCCGGGCCGGCAAGTGTGCAAAGGCGTTCAAGGTCAGACTGCCTCACGCTACTGCTTGTGAATACATGACAACAATTAGAACGTAGTGCTCGCCCGACATCCGGTAGCCGGTGTATTTATAGAGGTTCTAGAAACGGTGAATTTCGAGAGAGATCCATGCTACGGCGTTCCCGATATGAAAGCTTTCGGGACGGGAGAGAGAGTGTTTGTGTGTGTGCAATCCTTCGAGAGATAACTGTGAAGGTAGTGAAGTAGTTTTAGTGAGTGATAGTGTTGTCAACATAGAGAACTGAAAGACAGAAAAGTTTGACAAGGTTGCTAGAAGACAGCTGTGAGTTGTAAAATTACAAGGAACTGTAGACTGTGTTAACGACAGTAAAAGTGAATTGCTTTTGTGGTTTCAATTAGAAGATACAGTAATTGGACTGGACTTCTGCGATTTTGTCACGCTGGTGTCAGAAGTGGAATTTATCCAATTGTCATTTTGTGACAGTATAAACAATAAAATGACTAAATAAATAACATAGGTCAAGAGATTTTCAGAATAATGACATACAATGAAAACAAAACCGTAAAATATAAAATGGCACGTGTAGAAATGTGCATTCGCATAATGTTAATTCATGATAAAGATTTCTGTGCACGTTAGCAATAATGAAAGCAATCCGGGCCCTGGTTATAAGCAAGTAAGCAAGCTTTTAAGCCACTTGCAAGTTCACGCCGTGAGAACGGCACAAAGCGACGAGTGAGTGGTTTGCCCAGAAGGTGCGATGTGAAGGAAACGATTTCATGCTTGGCGGCTGGGAGAATGTACTTTGTATGCTCGTGTGTGCTGGTTCAGCATATATCGTTGGCTCATGCAATCTCTAGAGCGTGCATATTTTCTAAGATGTGCATAATCATCTTGTTGCCAACTTCTTTGGTGGAGTTCTTGCGCTGGGAAACTGTTCCATCTATTGCAGAGTTAGGAATTCTTTCTCCTCCTTTTAATCGAGATTGAATTTTGTACAGTTTCGTCGTTAATACATCCCTTCATCTAAAAAAATCTGATGTGTTGCACTCACATGACTTTCTCTACTCTTGTACTAACCATTCTAACAAACTCTTATTGCTATATCTCCATGTTAGTTAAGATAACCATTTGTACAAATTATCTTACTGCTTATGTCCTTGTAGGTGCAAGGGGAGTATTAGAATACAGAAGGCTTTGTGCGACAGTCGAATCTTTTTGACCTTTGAGATTCCGTTCTCTTTGCACGATTAACATATAGAAAATGAACAACGTTGTTGCATTTCGCTAAAGTTCTAACCTTTCCGAAACTCACACACATAACTAGGAATATCTCCGAAATGGTTCACCCTACAAGAAAATTTATTGAGACATAAATTGTGTATTTTAGCAAGATCTACATTTTTTGTATAGTATAATTTGGTCTATCTCTAAGGGTTTACCAGTTATGCAAAAGTCGTCCAGAGTAAATACGACTTCAGGGGCTATAGCCAGAAAATTGAAGATATACATTTCATTTGCCATAAAAATATCTCAAACATATGACATTTTAAACAAAATCGTTAGAGCCATTTTCAAGAAAATCAAAATTTTCGAAAAATCTTCTATGTAAAGGGTAGTGTAGGGTGGGGCTATTTTGTTCAAAATCTTCGTGTCGCATCCTTAAAAGACATTAAACTTAAATGCCAAGTTTGGCTTTTAACCGACTTTTCGTTTTTGAGTTATGCTGTCCACAGACTGACAGACACACAGAAACACACAGACACACACACGGACCTTTCTTCTAAAAATGCTTTTGTTTTAGGATTCAGAGGGCCTCAAAACATATATCTCGACATCGAATTTTTGGGTGGAATACAATACTTCCCCTACTTACCAGAAGAGAAGGTAATAAAAAAATAAACATTTTCAAGTACACATAGTTGAAGATCCCAGTTTTCCCGTAACGTAAATATGGAACGTGCATTTTAAGGTAGGTTGCTATTTCTATTGTTTACTGTTATATAATTAAGAATAACAACAATAACCGTAATAACAGTAATAATGCTAATAATAACGAAGTATTACCTAGAGTCCTAGAGGATTAATGATTAGAGCAAGAGGGACAATCCCGAGGCTGCTTGCAGAATTCCTGAAGAGTTTTGGCCTATCCAAAGATTTGGCACACAATATTGCTATATTGACACTCATAGTTATTGTTAGAAATCGCGTGTATGGACCATGATTCATGTTTATTTTATTTATTTATTTTTACTGTTTTATGAGATTACACTTTCCTTATCATTTTCAACTTTTAGTTTTATATTTTATATTCGTTATGTTTTAACTATTTTGTTACTTTTGTATTAGTATTCTTTGTCTTTTTGGCAGCCTGTATATGTGAGAGGAAGATGTTAAAATTAAAATTAAATAATAATAATAATAATAATAATAATAATAATAATAATAATAATAATAATAATAATAATAATAATAATAATAATAATAATAATAATAATAATAATAATAATAATAATAATAATAATAATAATAATAATAAACAACATCATTATCAGATACACAATACCCCCTCCTTGCTATGCATACGCTACCTGTGAATGCCAGTAGAATACTTCCCAAAGCTGCAGGACAGCATACATGAAGGTGAGTGTACACACACGCAGCATTACGTTAAGAGTTACGCACCCAAAAAAGCTCTGTGGGAGTATAAGGAACGGTTTTAGTATGTTACTGTAACGTGTTCAGTCAACCACTAAGGGTACATGCATTTTGGAAACAGCGCAACGGGAAGTTTACGAGAAACAGTTGGCGAACTACCACTGCAAATGTGAGAAGGTACAACAGCCGTTATTGGTGTACAAGCTAAGGGAAGCAAAACATTTGCAAGGGACTAACAAACTCAGTGACGTGAAACTTAAACCAGGAATGCCCCCAAAGTAGCATAACAGTGCTTTGTCACGGTTACAAAACCTATAGAGCAAAAAGTAGCGTTTATTCGTTCTCAGTAACTACACCCATTGCCTATAAGAGGACTTGGTTTAGGAACAATCCGAGATAAGAGGGACCGACAGTACCTGGATAATAGAAAACTCGGTAACACGGACTCTTGTCAAAACTTGAAAGGGAAACGTATAATAAACTGGTGAAATGAATAAATAAAGTGGACTCTTTCTAGAATAAACTACATTTGAAACAGGACGTGTGGGGTTGGCTGGTTTTTCGGATCATTGCTGGGAAAAAAATAAAGTGCATATTTTCGTATTTTCAACTGCTATATTTGCTTTTACACCAGGGATGGCTTTTATTCCGTTCGCTTTTAAATTCGAAATATGTAAGTTTTGTTAAAAATTTTTGGCGAGGAATTAGAAAATAGCGCTACTCTCTCGTTTAATACCAGCGACAAAATTGGAGGTAATGAAACGAGCTGGGAGAATCAACGCTCTTGAAAATCTAAAAAAGACTTTAAGCTGTTTTTTCTGTAATTAAGAACACAAAGGCTCCACTCACCACGGTAAACAACCGAGCGATCCCCAAAGGGTCATTGTGCTGCGGAGAAGTGATTTTCCATTGTTCTCTTTGGCTGCAATAGACCAGACTGCCCAGACATAATTGCGAATCAGGAAAAAAGATTAGAAATGGAAAAAGGTATAGCATCCTGCCGGTCATTGAAATGATCAGAAGTTAGCGTTTTAACCTTTGGATTATTTTCTTTCAGCATTTTTTACCTAACGTTCAGGAGTCAACATCTAATGCTAAGCTCAATAGAATGAAAAATATAAATAAATACAACACATCTGTGTATTGCATTAAATATCTAAACTAATTGCAGCCGTTTAAAACAGAGTGACAAGTCCGTTGGAATCAACTCTCCTTCGTACTTTCTATTATGTTGAACTTAACTTACGAACTTTACAATATTGAAATCCTCAAACTAATTCCATGAATTTTGTTAAAACAAAATTTAATGATTTTTTCTCTTTATTCTTAAGCCTGCAAGGTCAATTTATCTTAATGGAATGACTGATCAAGATAAATGTTCACAGAGTGTAATTAAATGCAATTTAACTAAATCTATTATCAAAATCCACTACCTTATTTCTAACGAAAAAACAATTTTAAATATAATATATGAAGCTGCCACACTGCCATATATTGAAGGTAAATCGAAGTGGCAATTCCCATCGAAAACTACCAATGTCGATTTCTTCGAATTTTCGACTGTTCCTTTGGGTTTTTCCTAATGTACTTTCTTTCTAAACCGTTCCAGTACTCAGGCAAACAAAACAAAAAAGAATTATTCAAATCGGTTGAGCTATTTTTGAGTTTTTGTGAGACTAACGTAGGCAATTGATTTAGATATATACACGCACAAAAATATATATTGACATAAAAATAAACATAGTCAAATATAAAAACTATAAAGTTTCGGAGTTACAATTCTTTTCGTGTATTCTATATATATATATATCAGTGATGCAATTTTACTTGAAAAATACTGCAACTTTTCACTTTACAGTTTTGTGTTCCGTCACTACACAATGCAAAGTGAAAAGTTGTAAAGTTCGTTGGTAAAACACGTTGGTCTTAAAAGCGAAAATGACTAGTCGCTTTTCTCCACCGAAACTTTAAAGTTGCGATAAAACTGATGCTGTCTCAAGGCTGCAGAACTTAACACGGAGGTTCGCAGCTCATAACATAAAATGTTGTAAAACGCTTCAAAGTTTACCTTTTTGTTTGGGAACCATTTCAGCTTTGGATATGTGTGACAAACAGGAGCACAGCAGGGGCGTGTATTCTATGCTTGCGCTTTGTTAGTGATGCATATGAAAATACAAAGTTACGGTTTTAAAATAGCGCGGGAATTGATACACTGGAGACACTTTTGTAAATAGTTTTCTGGAGCTTCAAAAGATGGCGTGGACCTACTACTATTGCTGATGATCGATATTTACTAATACTGTGGATAAATCTCGTTTTGTGGAAGCAGGTATTTCTTCCCTACATTTTCCCATTTAGAAGCACCCCGGCGGAAGCTGGCTTAGCTCCCCTCCCCCCTCGGGCCTTTACCATCCCATGGGGGGGGGGGGCGCAAACCAGTAGGCTCGCCTTCCAATTCGGGAGACGAGATTTCCAGAGCGCATTCTTTCCCCCTGCCGTGCTATTGCCGACACTCGCCGACGCTTCCAACCCTGGAAGAAATCTAACAGGATGAAAGGTGAAATGAAGTGATTAACGTAACGAAATGGCGGGATAGAAAATTCGAAGGGTATGGAAATCCTCCCCAGCATTCCCTGGCGACGAGGGGAAACCTCCGAAAAAACCCATGGGTCAGGAAGGTGAGCCACGAGGATCGAACCAGCGACCTTCCGAATGCGGGCGAGAGATCTTACAGTATTATTGTTTCCATGCCATAGATTCTCACCACAGGTCACTTCAGTAAAGTAGCTATCGGTCCACATAATCTATGTGCTTGAATTATTAATAGACCGAGCAATTAATCATGTCCATAATCTGCTGAAGAGATACTCTTATGTAGTAGTTCATGGCACGTGTTTAACACTGGAGTTACACTCCCCATGCGTCATGAACACTATTTGCTTTAAGAGTTCATGTAGTTCGTGGCAGATAATTCTACATAGTTTAAAATATGTAACACTTATTGATCGCCCTGTAGCACTGCAGTAAGGTTGGCTACTGCAGGCGGAGTTATGACACAGACCATGCACCGGAATGGTGCTGCTTTTTCACATCGGGCTGTACTAAGCTTTATTGACAATTTCATAACCTAACTTTCTGATGTCGTCTCCCTAGATCACGGTCTTAGGGGAATGTACTGTCGGCTGCTCGGGTTGTGAACAAGAGATCTTTTTATCAAAGTAGTCGTGGGTGGATGTGAGGATATATAACATTATATGCAGTCTAGAATATTTCAAAGGTGCAAAGTGTTAGACTTCGGTCCGGGGTGCAAACTACGCCAAGGTAACTGCTGCTTTACTGAATTGGTTTGCAGTTCATGTTAGTTGACAGTATAGTGAATGGAAAGATGCCACTCCGCAACAGTAATTTGTTTTCCAGGTGACGTGATTGTACTGTCCCTACCGAACGTGTGCTACGTCACAGAATCTCCCTGCAAACATGACTTAAGTGTCGACCATGTGCAAGCAGAACCGAGGCTTAGAAAATGGCTTGTATCTTCATGTTTTCCAATCACTTTCTCACTGTTTGCATTTCTTTAAGGCCGTGCAGCGGCGGGTTTTCTCCGGGTTCTCCAGTTTCCCTACTATCTAATTCCACCGGTGCTCCATCTTTGCTGTGGTTCAGCAAAGTATTGACACGAGCAAGTTTTAGAGGGAAACAGATGGAGAGGATATATGTGAGAGAGAGAATATTCCCATTACCTTTTAATTGCAATTAAAATACCAATATCCTCACTAGAATATTCGTCAAATCGTCAAACCTTTTGTCTGCCATTTTGAATAGTCTGCAAGGTTTTACTGCGCATGGATACTTCAGATGTTCAGAAACATTAAAAAAAAAAGGAGGTGATATAACCAAGGCAATAATACTACAATCAAGAGGCGATAATCCGGCATGAGTGGAATTCTCCTAGTAATTGACAGCGTAGTTATAGTATTTACATTGAATATATTCCTTTATTTAGAAACAGCTTGTGCTATATTTTTACGCCTCAGTGTAAAACGAAGACAGTTTTTATCTATCTTTTATTCGGCCCAGTAAAGTTTCTTTCCGAGACGAAATCCAATTTCTCCTTCCAATGATGGACCTTGGACTTCCGCGGAACACTCTTTTTATTACCTATCTATTTCCAAAAGGAATCTTATTATTTCCATATATTACTGCATACGCAGCAGGCATTTCATCCTTGATCTTTCTCATCTAATCCGTATTATCTTGTTCTGACTACCTAAGTCGGAGAAATCGGCTACAGTTTGAGGAAATCCTTTCCTTGTAGTAGGTATATGACTGGTCTTGATTTGGATTCACCACTACTCTTATCCTGCAACACGGTGTTCCATTGCAAATACTAACTTTCGCATATCAACGCAAGAAATGCAACGGAAATTATAATTGTCACCAAATATTAAGGTAGAAGTCAATCTTGAAGGTTCATTGACTTCAGTGACTTCGAGAAAGCTTCCGATTTTGTAGATGGAGATAAATTCTGGAGCATAATGAACAATAGAGGCGCTCCACAGACATAACTGAAGTAATGAAGAGCTTTATACAGGAACTAGTGTAATTATAAAAAGTGAAACATCAAAACAGAAGAAATTACTACGTATGGAGGAGTTAAACAAGGGTGCAGTCTATCACCGACACAGTTCAATATCTATATTGATGATCTAGTGAAATGTGGAAAAGAGATGGTACAAATCTAGGTGCACAAATAGGTAGAAATGATTATATAAATATTATATTAGATGCTGGTGATGTGGTACTAATACAAAATAACGAAAATCATCTACAACGTTCCCTTCATAAACTAAATGTAATAGAGAAAATTTACAACATGAAAATATCAACAACTAAATCCGAAGTGATGGCACACAAAGGAAAATATCCTACAATATCAATATCAATATCAAAATATTTATATCCTAAAGTTCATGTTTACTTCACTAAAAACTTCAAAATCCTTTCGACCGCTTCTTTATCGTCCGCTAGGACCTCTGCAAGACTGATAGGCAGTTGCAGAGAATCTCTAAGGTGCGCTAGGGAAACAAACTGTAGCAGCACGTGACGGACAAACAAAAGGTTGTCGCAGAGTGAACAAAGGGGAGCAGGGTAAGCATTACTATAAAAGATAACAAAGTAACATCAATAGTTCAATTTTTTGACATAATATGATACTCAAAAAGAAAATTAAACTGTGTAAAGAGCTGCTAAACATAATAATAGAAAATTACATTTATAGTAAATAATTTATAGCAAAGTTTATAACCAAAACTGAACGGTTAAGGAACAAACGCTTGTGAGAGCGATTCAATGATTATTGCTTACCATTAATTAGTTTAAATAAGCGTGTTAAATACGCACGTCCACTCATGTTTGCCTTTGAAATGAGGCTCGTTTCCTTTACTTTGACCTTCTGCAGTGTTAAGTTGTAGTGAAATATCACACTCACATCGTAATTTCAATATCTGGCGAGAAGATATGTACCTGGTATATTTTAATTATCCGTTAGTGGGCTAATTATTCCAGTTCAATATCACCATTGTGAAACGAAGGCGAGCCTTTTTAATTACCGGAGCTCCCATTGACCTCGGCAGAAGGCATTCAGAAAAATAAATGAGTGAAAGAGAAGATGAAGCGAGGGCGTGAATCGAGAGTTGAATAACTGGAAAATGCACAGTGCCAAGGGAAACTTTTGTTTATAACAAAGGTTCCTTTCGTTGTTCCGTTAGCAGAACAGTGGTATTCAACCTTTATTTGCTTGCACACTCGCCGACTGAATTTGTTTTCTACTCCTCCATGTTACAGTAGCGCATTTTGAGGCCTTTATGACGTAATAAAGCTATACGCAAGTAATTTAAAATGCCTATATCAAAGAAATGCACATTGCAGAACAACATATGCTTATAATTTCAGTAGTACGGAGTTATTTAACCCTTTCCAGCCCAACGGGTCCAAATGTACCCACGAACTTTATTTAACATTAAATTTAAAACATGTTCACGAATGCCCATTGGCTCCACATGCCACTACTGTGTTTCGGTGTAATTTCCTCGCGAAAAGAGGGCAGCACTGACCAGAACTTTGTGTAGCTTTGTATCCACTCGGAAGTGTGATGCTATTTGGAGCTTGAAATATGTAATCATTTTGAGGTAAGTTTCTAATATTGATATTTTTAAAAAATATATTATTACTGTATGTGTAACACGGAAAATAAATTACTATATTTCAATAAGGTGAACCGTGTCATTTGGTCCCCGTGGAAGAAGATGGTGTTTGTAAGTGTGGTAAATGAGGTTATGTGCAAAACTCTGCACCAAAAATAATTAGTTTCTGTGCTTTCAGATGCTTAAATTATTGTAAGAGTACTGCACCTGCTGAATGGTGAGGTGTCTGATTACATACTTTGGTAATTTTCAGATGAGCAAGTTGAAAATAACAATGTAAATTCCCGAATAATGTGCTAGAAAAGTTGTAAAGTGAACCCCAAAAATAAAATTGTATTCTATTGTACCATAACAAATGATTATTTTTATTATGTATTTTTATGCAATATTGATTTGCTTTGTCTTGTAGTATTTGAATAAAAGTTATATTGTACGTGCATTGTACTATTGTGACACTGAATTCACTCGACATATTAAGCAGTAAGAATATAAAAACAACACTCATCTGTTTCTAAAGCGCGTCTCGCCCTTAAAAGACAGTACACGTTAAATGGAGCGCAGTGTTGCAACATGTACTAGTTGCGAATCTTTCTCCGCGAGCGACTCGAGGTGGCCTGAGTCCTGTACTTAGTCCTTCAATTGCTGCTTGACGAGACGGGCACTTTTAACTTTGGTATCCCTCCACGCCTTTGTTACTGTATGACCTAAATTTACAAATGACTCGTCTGTATAAACAATTGATTTCCCCTGGTCCCTAAACCTTTTACGCCTTTTAGATATTTATGTCGCCATCTGATGGCATCGTCTCTTTCTATTAATATGCACTTGTTACCCTTTCTTTCATATTCGAACCCCAAATCAGAGTGGCCCTTGAGAAATTTGGTAGGGTCTCATCACTGTTGAACTGTGACAAAATTATATTCAGCATGGGTGGAATATTTGCAAACAGTAAAGAATGAACAATTCGCCGCACTCCACCTTGCACTATTCAATCATATTGCGTTAACCTAGCGTTTTGTGTAGTCCCGCCCCTTTTTGCTTTCTTTTTCGATGGCGTTCTTAGAGGTCCTTTCATTAGTTCCTTTTTAATCATACACACTACTGCTTCTGAACACCCGATAGCCTTAGCTGTTTCTTTTACCGCCTTACTTACACGTATTTTACTTCAAAAATAATCTAACACATTCATAATTATTTGGCGTTCCTTACTTCTTTATTTACCAACATATCGTCCCTTCCTAGCTTCACCCTCCATAACTACAAATATTTACAAAAATATTACACAAATAACGCAATAACAGCTCACAGTTACACACACGGCTTCCTTCGAACTAATGCTAGTGCTGCTCCTTATACTATCTTCTGTGTCAGGCCTGACGCTGAATAGATGAATACCTTTTGTTTGCCTTACTGGATAAAAGAAAGAGGTTACTGCCTTTTGGTTTATTTTAAAAACTTTCTCCAACCTTCCTCAATATTTGTTCTCGCTGGTTCCCTGATGTAAACTCAATAACAAAAAAGTTTCACACTGCGTAACTTTTGCAGTGCACATATATAAAATTTTCCGAAAACATTTAATTTAAAAAATTATAACACTTAACTGGGTAAACATAGAGAATTCAAAGTAGGCAGGTAGTAGCACTATGGTCTACTCTACCTAAGAAAAAAATATAGATGCATTCTAGCAGTTAGTTTGTTAGTTAGTGCGTGATGAGTGTAGAAACAGCAAATATCGGACTTCTATTGAAAAAAACGTTTTCTGAAGAAATTTGGACCTATAGAAATGTATAATGACTCTGAAAAGGATATAACCTGATAGAGAAAAAAATTCTGCATAGGATAATGTGTTCAAACCTGAAATTTATAACAAATGAATATTTATACCATGCTATTAGGAATCTGGCAACAGAGCGAGGGTAGAAAAGGACGCGGCTAATGGCAACTTGTATGCGCTAGATAGAGACAGATATATCCCATCTAACTCCATACTGTCTTCTAAGAGTGGAACGCTATATAAAAGAAGTGAAGTCAACTGTTTGTTATCTTAATGCTATTGTTCATACTAATAAAGGAGATTACATGTCAGATGTTATTTATTATTGTTTATCAATCAACAGAACCCTATAAACTTATAGTCTCACTGGGTCCATATTGACGCAAAGGAAGGAGACATGTTGAATATCTGCAGTAAAAATAGAAATGAACTTTTCTACACACTTCAGGCAAAATATGCCATGTTTCTTTTTTAGAAAACAAATTTCTCATCTTATACTGCTTCAATTTACTGAGTGCAGCAGAGTAATCATATGATAAGTTTGGTTTTGCAGAAGGAGCGGAATATTCACAGGCAAGGTTTTAAGTATTCTATTATTTTACTGTAAAGCAACGGGCTTGTCTAGTATTGTTGCTGGGGTTACCGCTACATTTGAAAGGTTATTGGGGATACGTTCTCAGGACTAACAAGAAAATGAGGGAAGGAATAGCAGGAAGTTTGTGGCACTTGCCCTGAGAAGGAATTTAGTGACATTTGCTCTGAAAGTCCAAGTTGTGGGTGAGCATTAATTAGGTAAGTTGGGAAAATCTGTTGTGAATTCAGCATAAAGTTTGAGCTTCAAGTAGGGGAGCACAGAAGGGAAAATTCTCCTCCTGATGTGCTTGAATCTCGCTTTGTTATCTAATTAATCTGAGGACTTCAGTCGTACTAGATAATTGAATTGAATTTTTTGGGATAAGTTCTATTCGTGGGATTTTGTAGAATTCGACTAGTTTCTCACGCATTGCTTGATGGCTAAAGTTCTTGAATTATTCATTTATTTTTGTACATTATTATTACCACCAGTAACTATTATTGTTGTAAATTAAAAAAGACAGCCGACATGTTCGGTGTCTGCTTACGCTCATCTTTTTTTCTTTAATCTCTGCCTTATAGTCATTGTGTATAACTTAATTACCCTTTCCAGTGAAAATAGTAATTTTTCTTAAGAAGTTTAGTTCTAATAGAACTGTCAGTTTTCAATGCAGGTACAAGATCTATATCCTAGGGTTCTTCTTCGCTTTAACAACGAATTGATGCACATTTTGTGCACTTTAAGAAAATGCACAGGATTTCCATATTTCCTAAGAGATTTTAAAGCTTCGTTTATAGTTTATTATATTTATTTGCTGGCTTTTTCAGTTTCTTGCCCTCAGAATTTAGAGTTCCACTAGTTCAAATTTGAGCACGATTCTCAGCATGTTGTCGGGGATGTTTACCAGTGAGTATACATTTGAGGGTTGATACTGCTCAGATTTCTTCAGATACGGATCAAGCCTTCACGGGTGATCAGCCGTTAAAAATTATTTTGTTGTTTAACGACGCTGTCAATTGCCAGGATCACATCAGCGTCGCCGGTGTGCCGGAATTTTGTCCCGCAGGAGTTCTTTTACATAGATTTATAAAGGTCAAGCTTTCGGCCGTTGTAGACTCCATGGCCATCTTCAGGATGAAAAAATCTCCTCAGTTTTCCAAACCATACCATCTCTGCTGACCTCGCTGTTCATAAAGCCGTTCAGGACCTTCATGCAGAGATCCTGAACATCAGCTGATGTCGAGATTTCACCGGAAATATATGTTTTGAGGCACCTTGAAAAAAACAAAAGCATTTTCAGGTAAAGGCCCGCGCGCGCGCGCGTGTGTGTGTGTGTGTGTGCACAGCATAACTCAGAAACGAAAAGTCGGTTAAGAACCAAAGTTGGTATTTAATTTTAATGTCTTTCAAGGATGCGACACGAAGATTTTGATGAAAATTGCTCCACCCTAAACTATCCTTTACATTGAAAATTTTTCGAAAATTTTGATTTTCTTGAAAATCGCTCTAAAATGTTTGATTAAAATGATATATATTTGAGTTTGCTCGGGTTACACTTACTGAATTGCGTTGCCAGCTTTATTTATGCCAGCCTCCACTTTCACGTGCTATCTTCAAAGCCTGTTTTTTGAGTTGCGTCACATCTTTCACTTGAGTGGCCTTACTGTGTGAAAACATTGTAGGCGGACGAAGTTTTATTTTGTGTGGCTGGGAGGCGCCCGTGCGTTCAGGATTACTCGGTGTCATGGAGACGTTGCTGTGAGACTGTTAATGATCCTCTGCTTGGAAAATACATCTGCTCTGTCTCACTCCAATTTCCAGAGAATGCGTAAAATGCTAGGGTCTCTATCACTGTAACAGAGGTAGAGAAAAACACGTTCAGCCTGTAGGAAGTGAAGTGGATTCTCTCATGCTCTGAACACCGCCATAATATCATGCTATTGCTGCCCTATCATTGTTCCTTTTATCTTTTTGTTCCCTCACTTCAATGTTGCCATTGACCTCGTTGTTTCATTTGCTACTGTATAGGCCATTTTGGATTCCCCAATTAGTCCCTCAGTCTCGACCTAATATTGCTCAATGTTAAACGCTTTGTCCGTTTAATCCTGAAAAGAACTTGCTTCCCATATACTGGATGAAAAGTGTGCAAAAGCCACCCTTTTAAACTCGGGGCGGACGCTCATAAAATGTTCTGAAAATCTGAGCACAACTGGCTTTAATGTTCATAGATTAAAAAATGATTTGTAAAGCAGAAAAGCTTAGTTCTCGCGAGCCTTCTCTTGGAATAACAGGTACAGCCCTGGAAAAAATGATTTGAGTTCTGTAACATTTCAGTGTCGCTTCGGTCTGACGAACATACACGAAGTTAACGCAGTTTGATTCGCACTTGCATGTGCAATATGCACAAATCAAACACAGCGAGGTAAGACACAGTTTATATATCATAATCTTCCTATCAGAATAACCAGAGAACAATTAAAACAACCATTGTTCACAAACTTGCACAGTAAATACTCATAATCTGCTATTTAACCGACTTTTCGTTGTTGAGTTTTCCTGTTCAAAGACACACACACACATACACGCACGCACACACACAACCCTTTTATAAAATACTCTATGATTCAGGGAGTTTCAAAACATGCGTTTGTGTCGAAATTTTGTTACCAAATTTTTGGGTGGAACATAACACCGGGTTTACGAGAATCTACGATGGGGTTTACGAGTTCACTGTGAACTAAGTATTGTGTGTAATTCATTGTAGGTACTTTTAATTAATCCAGTAGCACTCAGTTTACAAATAACATTAGTTTCATTATGGGCTCCAGTCACTGCACTACAGGTTTAAGCGAAATTCAACATCAGTCTACTATCTGATAAGAACATTTGGCGTAATGCTTGCAATTGCTTGTCTGATTCTTTGGTTTTTCATGGTCGATATTTTGAACTCTTTCACTGTGCAGCTCATTCTTAACGTATTCCCAAAGATGGAAGTCTAATTGAGAAAGATCTGGTCTTCTAGCTGGCCATGACATTGGTCCATTTCTGCCAATCCATCGCTCTGGAAATCATTATTAGCTCTTCTCGGACATTGTTTAATAAATACCACGGTCTTGTTGAAGAATTATATGTAACCTATTTTTATTTGCTTGATTTGAGGATTTTAGAAATTCTGTAGCGTGTCCATTTATGTAATGGAGTTAATTTTTTCAATAAAAAAGAATGGACTAAAATTCTTGTGCAAAGAGGCGCATCAAGCATGCATCTTAGCACAACCTCGAATGACACGTGGATTTTCCAAGGTACCAAATTTGGCAATTTTGCCGATATCTGAAATACAAAGTTATTTGTTTCTTTCATGTCCTGACCATTTGACTATCGCTTAACTCTACTGCATACTCTAATTCTTATTGTACTTACAAGGAAATAAAGAATTTCTACAAACGTAGAAGGGCGCACATAATTTTTTTTTCATGAATACTGAGCATATTGGAATAAACTCATGTGTGTAGACAATACAAGCACAAAACTTGCTGTATTTATGCGAATGTTGGTGTTCATTCGCTGTATATTTAAAGTAAAGAAAATACGGATTCTTATACGCAAAATATTTGGAGAAGTTTAGAGGGTCATAAACTTCAGTCACATGGCAGGAAGGTTGAGGTCATTTCGCTAGGATACTACAACTTTGGTAACACACGCAGCACTAATTCAACTAGAGCAAACGTTTATTGATTGTACCGGTAGCATGCCTACCCCGAGGTCAGGGGTTGAAGCACGGGAAAGGCACATGATGTTATCCAACAGGCACCCTAACCGCAGTTATTTCCTGATTTAATTCTCTAAAAGCATTATTTACTACTCTCTGTACAGCTTAGGTGTTTAAAAGGCACTGTATCCCATGCAGAAATGTTTTATAAAGACTTCGGCGGAAATACAACTTTTTAGATATTTTAAGCTAAAAAAAAAGAAGGGAAAAAAGCTACTCACTTTTGTGCACAAAAAGAATTTACTAATATGCACTGTTTGGGACCACCTCTAAGTTTCTTATCGTCTTACGAGGTCGCGCCAGGGACGAGGCATAACTTCTGACCATGACAGCTTTGCAATACGAGGCAAGAGGTGTGGCGCTGTAATGAGAACAAGGAAAGGTAGGGGAGGTACGGGGCCAGGTAGATATACCTGGTCTCATAGGAAAGTCACGGTTTAATGCTCTTTAGATTGATCTCCAACTTATTAATGCCTATTAGGAAAAGACTGCAAATGTTGCTTGAAATAAGCAGCATTTATGATGTTAAAGGATTCTGTGTTATAAGAAAACCTTTAGGTTTATCCTTAGAATAAAAAACGTGTAAACCTCTGCAATATTACATTCTAAAATATAAATATGACTCAACAATGTCTCTACAAATTCTCCCTGTATTTGTACAGAAATGAAAATTCGTATCGAAATGACACTGTGCCGCCACATGCATTGCGAACGCCCATAACTTGATTCCTCTTTAATGTAGCTGACCTACTAAGCCTAGTTCTATTTCAGCGAGTAGCATGAATACTGCTGTCAATGGAGAGGGATAAACAGAGGAAGAGAAGGGAAGCTTTCTGTACAAACTATTCTTTAAAATGTTAACTTTACGTTAAACGTTTGAGAACGGTTTTCTTACACATTTCTTTATAGGTACAATGGGAATTTGAGAATATATTAAGCTTAAGTAATAGTCAGATCTTTTAAGAGATAGTCGCTATGTCATGGCTTTCACATTGCATTTCCTTTGCATACTCAGGACATAAAACAGTGAATAACGACTTACGAGAATACGTTTTGTGTAGCTGGATTTGTTGCATCTTTTAACAAAAATCACTCGGAATGAAGGGCATTTCAGGGGCTATTTCTAAATAATTCAAAGATACACATTTCATTTGTGATAAAAAATAACAAACATATGGTACTTTAATCGTATCTTTGGAAGTTGCTGAACTTAAATATCTAAATACCAAGGTGTTTTTGTTTTATGGACGTTTATTCTACATTTCCCCAATCCCAACTTGTGTTGCAGTGTCGGACACTTTTTTCAGATTCAGTATAAATTCAAACATTCCATATAATATCTACACTACGTAAATTGCCAGTATGGGTTTGCATATTTTGTATTACGTTATGAATATGTTGATTTTTATGCGTTTTCCGCACACTGAATACCTTTTCAAAATGAAATTATTCCGAGATATACTTGTAATATATGGAATCCAAATTATTTATTAATGCAGGAATACTTTAAAACCACATTAACAAATTAATGTGGTCAATATAATTTGAACCGGAGGCTTTTTTTTTTTTTTTTTTTTTTTTTTTTTTTTTTTTTTCAGTGAACCATAAACTGAGGTAGACGTAAAGAATGATTTTAGTAATTATTTGCGTTGCTGTCTATATTAAAACGGAGTTTTAAACTGTTAAGTTCTCGCGTTTGTTGTGAATTTTAACATTACAGTTTACCTAATACACCAAACACTTCTTTTCTTCCCGTATTCTAATACAAGCTGCCGGAATACTGCACTTTCCATTTTTCCACTACTTATTTATGTGGAATGTATATTTTAGTATCAGACTTTGTTTCTTTTGTATGTTCATTTTCAATTTCCGTGGAATTATGACTTGGTTGTCTTTTCTTGCAACAAAGTTATAATTTCCTAACAAGCACACACACAGTGTGCATTTGACAAGAATGAGTGAACCACGCAGACCAGATCAGAAACCGCTACACTAGTGGGAGGAAAAGCGGCATTTCGTTTATTACTGTGACAGATTGTTACGGCTTGTTTGAGAGGTTTTATTTACAGCCTTTATCATTTGATTTTTATGGCAGATAGTTGCCGCATTTTTGCAAATGGTTTTAAAATTTGTCGATGACTGTAACTGAAACCCTGGTCAATACTGCTTTAAATATGCATTCGCAATTGAACATCTACTTTGGAAAGCCCTTTTGTGAAATTAAACCAATACACCGACACAAACTGTGATAAGCATCTCGTAATTTGTGTCTCTTCGATTTAATTTTCGTAATTTTCAAAAGAAGTAACCGCTTTTTTAATCATTTTTCCTCTATCACACCCTCTAAATTGCCTTTCCACACACATTCATTTTCTCCCCTTTTGGTTGGAGTTTGAAGTGGGACAATAGAAGCAATTAAGGGTGCGATAAAGATAGCCCTGCATAAATTAAATTATTGCTGGCTTGCCTCCTTTTATTATACTGCAGCCATAGCCACCCCTAATTAAATAGTTTCTAAAAGCACTAGGATAATGCATATTGTCAAACCTTACTGCAGGGAACTAAAACACATTGCACTTCTAGACTTCCGAAGAATAGGTAGATAAAGACAATTTAATTTGCTTTGTTTTACAAGATCAGAGTGTGCTGCTCCAGTGAATACTACGGGCAAAAGGTTAACCGTTCATTCACCGCAAATTAAAACGTTCACCTAGCTGACCTTTACGCCCCAAGCGGACAAAACGGAGACCTTTAACAATATACAGTGGAAGAATTATGCTTTTGTGATTCGCAAAATAGTGAAAGGCCGCACTTAGAGTTGCACTTTACCAATTTACATCCATGCTAGTTCGCTTAGTATCTTAAAATGACCCCCTGTTGTTTTTAGTATGTGTGTTAGTATTTAACACTAAATTATGAATGCAGTTCTGTTATTGAGATCGTTAAAAAAACTCAGAAAGCTGTAAAATTTTCGTATTTGCCTAATTCTTTATATTGGTATTTCAGTTTAATATACTAAATAAATTAAATTTTTATTTCAACATTTTATATAAAATTAAAGAACAATTAAAAATCGTCATAAAATAAAAATTCAATTTCAGCATCATTAAAGTACTTGTTTTGGAAATAACGATATTAACGATATTAAAAGTGGAACTTATTTTTGGTTCGAAAAAGTTAACTAATTTGTGAATGATGTCTGGGAGCCGCTCCTCAAGACCACCAAAATATTCCGGATGCCAGAATAGCCATATATATATATATACGTTGAGGATTGTAAACGATAAGATAGAGAACTGTGTTTTTGTAATTCAGTTTTAGAAGAAAAATAAAGTGACAGAAAAAGTAACTGAACTCGTGATTTGTCACAAACTAATTTAGTATATAATTACCATAGTCAGAAATTCAGTTTTTGTACATGCTGGTATGTTTAGATTAGTCGTCCTTCTGATCTAGTGGTTACCATGCTAGCCTCTGGTTCTATAGGTCGTGGGTTCAAATCCGACGGAGCGCTATGACCGTACTTAGCATTGCTTACTTTGGAAAGGAACTAATGTCAAGATTTCACCTGAAATACATGTTTTGAGGCTTCCTGAATCCTCGAAAAAGAAAAAGAAAAAAAAAAAAGCATTTTTAGAAAAACGTAAACGCGCGCGCGTTTGTGTGTAAGTGTGTCTACGTGTGAACCTGTATGTGAGCAAGTAATTCAGAAACGAAGAGTGAATTAAAAACCAAACTTTAGATATAAGTTTCATAGCTGTTAAGAGCGCCACACAAAAATTTTGAACGATTTTGAAGAAAATTCCTCTACAAATTATTTTTACATTGAAAATATTTAAAAAATGTTGTTTTTCTCAAAAATAGCTCTAACGATTTTGATTAAAATCCCATATGTTTTAGATATTTTTATGGCAAATTAAATGCATATTTTGAATTTTCTGCCGATAACACACGTAGTTCTGTTTACTCTTGATGAGTTTTGCATAACTGGTAAACCGTAAGAAATAGGCCAAATCTTATCATATTAAAATTTACATCTCCTTAAAACACAAATACATTTTTTGTGGAGTGAACCATTTCGGAGATATTCCTTGTTATTTGTCTGAGTTTTCAGTGTTTATTGGTACTTTTTTCAAATGGAAGATCGCTATTCACTTTTTTATCTCTTGGCTGTGCAAAGAGTCAAAGTTTTCATATAGTGACCAGCTTTAAAAGATTTGATTATAGCTCAAAGCCTATTGTCGTATTCCCACTATCCCCTTTCATCTACAAGAAAATTAGCAGTAAGATAATTTCTGCAAATGCATTATTCGATTAACATGAAGAAGATAGAGCAATACGAGTTTGTAAGAATGGTTAGTACAAGAATATGGCAATGAAAACTGAATACCAAGATCCAAAGGCCTCAGGAAGTTGCAGCCAACGGAAACGGAATGTTAAGGAGTCACAGAAATAGCATAACAGATGGAGTACGGGAAGAGACAAAAATAAAACCCATAATCATTAAAAGCTAAAAGAAAGTAAACAAACGGACTGCAGTGCAGAACATGAGGAGGACGAAATCCTGCCGGATCAAAAAAAAAAAAAAAAAAAAAAAAATCTCGATCCGTTGCATTCACATGATGAGGCTGTAAATAAATATCGACAAGCCCGAGTTAGCTACCTTATAATAAATAATGAACGGTTATGCTGTCTAACTTATATTTATATGCAAATGTTTTATTTTCATCGTGTGTAATTTAAAAAAAAAATCTCTACTCTTGTACTTACCATTCTTACAAACTCTTATTCTTGTATCTTCTTCGTGTTAGTTGAGTTAAACATTTTCTGAAATTACCTGATTGTTCGTTTTCTTGCACGTGCAACGGGAAATATGGGAATACAGTAGTCTTTGAGCGATAGTCAAATCTTTTAAAGCTTTGAGATTCCGTTCTCTTTGCACACTTAACATATAAAAAGTGTGAATAACGATGTTATATTTGACAGAAGTATAAATTCTCCCAAATTTACACCAATAACAACACATATCTACGAAATGGTTCACTCTACAAACAAATCTATTCAGACATAAATTGTGTATTTTAGCAAGATCTACATTTTTTGTATAGTAATATTTGGTGTATCTCTTATAGGTTATGAGTTATGCAAAAGTCATCAAGAGTAAATAGGATTACAGGGGCTATAGCCAGATACACATTTCCTTTGTCATAAAAATATATCCAACATGTGGCATTTTAATCAAAATCATTAGCCATTTTGAAAAAAATCAAAATTTTTGAACAATTTTCCATTAAAGAGTAGTTTAGGGTGAAGGAATTTTCTTCAAAATCTTCGTGTCGCATCCTTGAAAGACATTAACCTTAAACACCAACTTTGGTTTTTAAACGACTACTCTGTTGTACTGCATTTATTACAGAGTCATTGCACGCCTTTTTCAGAGCAAAAACAAGCTAAAAATTATTAAACATTATCCAGAAAGAATACATTTTTTTGCTTATGTAGGTACTTGATTTTCCAAATTCCTCTACTCCTCTCAAAGTCTCTGTTTTCCCTACATTTTTATATTCTGTATGCTGCAGGTTGTATATGAATTCGTTCTGACGAATAAACTAAATGATTACTTCCTCTTCATTCTGTGAAAATATTCGTTTTCCTCTCATTATGGAAAATAAACAAACCAATACCGCAACTATAACCTCACTTCAGATTGCCCAAGCTCAACTGAACTGAAAAAACGGAATGCCACCGTAATGTTCGACGCTTAGATTTCTGGTGAAAAACTTAAAAATCTAGTGACAAATGAATAAGAGATTCAGTCGTAAGTTTAGCTAAGTTCTCGGCCGGAGGAAAGCACTTGCATAGTAAACAAGGCACCTATTCATGATCACGTGACCCTCAACTGAAAAGTTTTAAGTTCTAGTTCAGTTCAGTTTTCAGATAGGAGGAAAGCATGGCTTATATACAAATTACGAGTATAATATTAAGCTTTTTAATGCAGAATTTCCCTGCGTTGTATTTTAAATAAAATACAAAACAAAGAGACTGCGAACCTCTGAAATCAGTAACACATGAATGCAGTCCGTTTGTCATTCTGTTTCTGATATGACCTATGAATATAGCTCAGCGTTTTTGTATTGTTTCATTCACAAAGGCGTCGATTGATACTGCAGGCGGAGCTATTGTGTTGAAACGATTGGAAACATTCTTTCGACGTACTGTTCATTTTAGAAATAAAAATGACAAAACGAAACGGTTGTTTAGAAATGTAAACATAGATTACAAAGATTTGAGGCATGCACATAAAAATCTGCAGTCTGTAAGGATTGTCCAATCAAGAGACGGATTACTTAGATTGAGGGAAATTTTCATTTGTGAGGGAACATAATTAGTGTCTATAAAACTGACTCGGCTTCAATGGCTTCAGTGGGTTGAGTGTGGAAAGACCCTCAATAATAACCGCCATCTATTTTACCAAGGCGGGGGACCCGAGTTTGATTCCCGGTACCGGCATGGGGAAATGGCCGACATGAGCTCCAGCACGTCTTGATGTAAATGTGCGGAATCACCTCAACGTCGCGTATTCAAATCGATCTACTAGTAAAGGTGGTTCCAAGGCCACCTCTCGGGTATTTTCTGTGCAGTTGTATGAAGAGTATGGTATATGGCACTCCTATAACGTCAGCACAGGACCTTGTGGTTCAAGTCCATGGAGCAATTGAAAATCTTCAAAGACAATCACACTTGGACCATGTGCATGAGGCTCACCACCGCCGATATAGGAGGTGCACATTTGGAAGCCTGTTTGTAATGTAGACAGCTCGATGTTGGGTTTATTGACGAAATGTGAACGCACACCCTCTCACACTTCAATGCACTACAGCGTCCACACCGTGCATTTCCGGAGAGGGGTTTCTATTTGAAAACTGATTAGTTTGCCGCCCGCAAAATATACTAAGCGTTTTCGGTGTTGATTTGGGATACCTGTATATACATGCGCTTGTGTGTATATGAGGGGGGGGGGGGGGGAGAGGGAGAGAGATAGTGTAGGTAAAAGCTCATGTGACTGATGTAAATAATTTTTTAAAATTATTATTTAGCAAGATGGTTGTGAACACATTATTATAAAAGGTGCATTTAATTTCCCTCTTATCAGCAACATGCTCCTGAATACAGCTAGAAAATTGATCAAATGTTGAAAATGGATTTTAGTCGTTGAACATCTATTTCCGGGGAATATTTACCGTATAAATCATGGTTACTGCAATCTTTTAAAACCTAAATGAGGAAGGCGAATATATTAAATGGGTGCTGGTGTACAGCAGATTATTCACGCTGAAAGCACTCCCAGCATCCCTTACCGCGAAAATCGTTGTCTTTGAATGGGCGACATGGGAAATCTGCGTTAACTTTCTAAGAAATTGTCTTTCCTGGAAGACTGCTCGTTGTGTTATCAATTCGTTCTATTTTGTTAAATGGACTGATTCCAAAGGAACACATCTGCTTCATTTTACAATTTACAGCAGGGAATTAGTAATGTGACAAATGACAATTTCAAATCCCACTTCTGACACCAATGTGACAAATAACAATTTCACGCTCTCTGTGTCACTTTATTTCCTTTAAAATTGAACCACAATACACACTACTGTTTTTTTTTAACCTAATCTACATTTCATCGTGACCTTGTACTTAACAGCTGTTTTATCCTATCGTTGTCTTGACAACGGCTGGATCGACACTCAACTGGCTTCTCTCAACGCTGACTCGGTTATACAGACGAAAATGATTTTTAAAAAAAAATATCATTAACATAATTTACAGTTTGTCGTGACCTTGCATCTCACGGCTGTTCTGTCCTATCGCAACCTTCATATGCACTTCACTAACAGACTCACTCTGTTGCGAGAACAACTGCTTCGACGATACACTCAGACTCACTAGAACTAGCGTAAAAATATATTGCTCCTTAGGCCATGCTTTCTCGCTTTCATAGTCTAGTCCGAGGAACTGCAGCGAATTCTCTGGAAATTACACATTTTCTCGAAATTTCTTCTAAACAAGCCAGCAGTCAGAAGCTTCTGCAATTGTCCAGAATCGGTCTTTGTTCCGGCCCCTCCATTGTTACTTTGTTTACTCGCCGGTGGCGTCACGCTGTGATATTTTGTTGTTAACCTCTCAATTTGGCGAACGACTCAATCAAATGCCACAGTATATTGCTTCAGCATCATCTCTACAGCGTTATAAGGAAGTTTCTCAGTTGTACCAACATAGTGCTCGTGCTATACAGAAGCGGAAGCGGCTTCAGAACGTTCAATAACACTACGAGGGATTACAGCTTTTCACAGAGGCTTAGAGCGTTGACAGGAAATGCGACAGAGCGATATGTGAGTTGATGTGCAGTTTAAATACAGAGGTATTGGTGATAAAGAACAGTTTTCCATCTTATCTGTCCTTTAAGGTTTGCGACAGTATCGCAGCCTCTCTCCCCCATCTATGGCTAATGAAACCGCTGCTATTTAATACGCATCACTAAGTGTATTATATAATATGACTTTATGTACACCGATTTTTGTGTTAACATATGTTAATAATCCCTAGGGCGCGAATGTATGGTGTGGTATTATGAGTTCATTGTGAACTAAGTAATTGGCAGAAGTTATTTTCAATCAATCCAGTAATCAATCAGCTTACAAATAAGCTTACTTAGTTCTAATATGGACAACATTTACTGCACTACAGAAGTCTAAGTGAAATTCAGCCTTAACCCACACACTGGCAAGAATACTGGCGTAATGTTTGCAATTGCTTGTCTGATTCTGCGTTTTGGATGATACATATGCTTAAATTTTTCACTGTAGATTCATTCTTGACATTGCCCTAAGATATGTCTAATAAAGTAATACCTGCTCTTGTTGCTGGCCATGAAATTGGTCCATTTCTGACAATCCATTGTTTTGGAAATCGATTATTTAACTCTTCTCGCCTGTGGTTTCTTGTTGAAAGGTTATTTGCAATCCCATTTCCATTTACTCGATTTAACGAAATAGGAAATTCTGTAGCATGTCCATATACGCTCTTTCGCCCCCCGCCCCCCCCCCAAAAAAAAAAAATGTACCAAACAGCTTGTGCACAAGTCCGCACCAGACATTCACCTTAGACAATCTCGAATCTCACACCTCGTATCTCATACGTGGATTTCTCAAGACCCCAAATACAGGTGAATGCTAAGAAAATGGTTAATTGACAC
The DNA here is from genome assembly GCA_030765045.1 of Tenodera sinensis. Lineage (NCBI taxonomy): Eukaryota > Metazoa > Arthropoda > Insecta > Mantodea > Mantidae > Tenodera > Tenodera sinensis. Next base: position 103,461,476 of record CM060971.1, on the reverse strand, counting down.
AAACTGAGTTTTCCAGTTTATAAATTTACATACATAAAAATTTAGCACACAGTTGATCGGTCATTCTAGTCTGTCAGACGTAAGATTTTAATCAAAATTGAAATATCATAGGGAACATTTAGGACACTTTTCCCCTATTAATTGTTTCTCGGGGAGAGAAATTCCTGAAAATCTTGATTTGTTCCTTAGAAGATACTGTAACTTAGGACTTTTTTAAAAAAAATTTTATGTAACTTTACGCTCTAGTTTCCAGCACTAGTTTCTAGTTTCTAGTTTCCAGTAGCCCACTTCGATGCAGCCTTTACAGTGTGTATGAAACATTTCTCATTATTATTTATTTTCCAAAAATCCCTTTTACTATTTTAATTAAAGCGTCATATAGAAATTAATTATGCTTTCATACCAGCCGTATGTAGTACAAGTTTAAAAAAGTAAAATCAGATTGAAAAAAAATCAGTATTATAACGGGGATTTGAACCACAGATCTTCCGGTTACTCAAACCAACTAAGCTACCGCGGAAACATGCCGGCACGATTCCATTCTCCAACCGACTCGTATTTTCCGGGTAAACTACAAGCAGATCTCAAATCTATGAGCTAATATACCGTATTGGCGATTTACAATGCTGCAAGTACTGTAACGCCGGCCGCCGGTCGCCACTCAAAAGGAACCTCGGCGTTAGCTACCTCGCACCACTGCTTGCAAACAAGGTAACAATGGGAAACTGCGGAACAAAAGCGACTGCATGCAGTTCTAGAAACTATTCACGTCCTTGTTTACCAGAAGTTTTGAGAAAATGTATATTTCGAGTGAAAAAAATCGGAGCTACGTCATCCTCGGCTATAAAAGTGAATCGCCAGAAGCAGCGAGTGGAGTGTTGGGGAGTGTTTTTAGTGAGTGTGCCGCCGGAGCTATTTATTTGGGAGATAGAGAGAGAGGAGAAACACTAAATAAGTCTAGTACACATATTTTAACGACCTTGTTTATACACATTTGACTGACGTTGTAGCGTCCTTTGTACTTCAACGAGGCAACAACACAATGCGATTTGAACCACTTTGAAAAGCACTTACCCTGATAAAGAAGAAGGAAAACAAGTTTTTAAAATTAATTTGTAAAACAGATATGAATGTAAATTATAGCGGGTTAGAAGGTCGTTTGCTTGCGTAGAATTAGTTTGTTTCCAGTCAGCGATATGTGAAGTTTTTTAGAAATGTGTTAGTTGGTTCTAAAAATTTAAAAATGTATAATTTCAGATTTTGATATCTAATTGTTATTTCTAAAGTGAGCCTTTTAGAGCGCAATTAGCTCATTGGAGCACATCAAATAAATTTTATTTTGTTTGTTAACGACGCTGTCAATTATATCAACACCGCCAGTGTACCGAAATTTCGTCCCACCGGAGACGATTTACATGCCAGTAGATCTACTGACACAAGGCTGTCACATTTAAGCGGAAAAAACATAAATAAAAAGTAAATCACAAATATGACTACGTACCTGGCACGAAATATGTTTATCGAGGTTCAATTTCCCAGATTTTTAAGTTTATCAACTATTTCCAGCAATTTCATTACAAGTGTATAGTTTACAGATCACACAGTAAAAGTAAAATAACAAATATTTTAAAGATTTAGAATAACATAAAATGAACATCACACTAAATACAAGTACAAATACATATTTTAAATACTTTAAACAACAACACAATCAAATTCCAATGCAATAGCAGCACATTTAACATTTACGCGACATTTATAATTTACATAATTTAAAAATAAAAATAAAAACTAGGTTCGTGAAAACATAAATACACACATAAATGCATAAATATTTAATTTCTAATACATTTGTCACATAAAACATAATGATAACAACAACAATAATAATAATAATATTAATAATAATAATAATAATAATAATAATAATAATAATAATAATAATAATAATAATAATAATAATAATAATAATAATAATAATAATAATAATAATAATAATAATAATAATAATAATGATAATAATAATAACAATAATGATAATAACAACAATAATAATTTATTTGTATTAATACTATTTATATTTACGTACCTATTAGTATCCAATAATAAATAACTAATTTATAATTATTCTGTGATTTTACAAATTACTATTTCTAAATTACAGTCGGAAGCCGGTGGCAAACTATATGTACTGGCATCCAGTAGAAATTGCTCACCTGCCCTATTCAACACACGTATAAATAAATAATTTTGCCACTCAATTTATATTGAATAATTTATCAGCTTAAAACGTCAATTAAATTTTATAAGCACACCTGAAAACCTTCGGTCTAAGCTGGATTTCAAACCGTAACCTCCAAAACAGAGGTCAGCGTCTAACCAACTAAATCCCAGATGATCCTATAGTATTAAGTTATATTTCGTATTTAATTTTCACATTCTTTACTACGAGTGGAGGATGTATTGTAATCCACCTGAAAATTCGATGTCGAGATTTCACCGCAAATATGTTTTGAGGCCCTCTGAATCAAAAAAAAAAGCATGTTAAAAAAACATTCCGCGCGCGTGTGCGTGTAGGTGTGCGTGTGCGTGTGTCTGTGTCTGTACGTCAGTCTGTGGACAGCATAATTCAAAAACGAAAAGTCGGTTAAAAACCAAAGTTGGTATTTAAATTTAATGTCTTTCAAGGATGCATCACGAAGATTTTGAAGAAAATTGATCCACCATTTTGGTAAAATTTTGGTAGAATGTATAGTTTGAATTTCCTGGCTATAGCTCATTTAGTCCTGTTTACTCTGGATGACTTTTGAATAACTTGTAAACCGCAAGAGATAGACAAAATCTTACTATACAAAAAACGTACATCTCGCTAAAACACACAATTTATGTCTGAGTAATTTTTATTGTAGAGTGAACCATTTCGGAGATATTCCTTGTTATGTGTGTATTGTGACATGGCTTCTCCATGTCATTAAGACTCTTTGATTTTCAAGGAGGTTGCCATGGAGACAGTTTTTGATGGTGTTAGAGTTTGGAAAGATTAAGAGACAGAAACGAGTAGTATGGCTGTACTTGAAGCTTGAGAAAATAAAAAGATTTGCTAAATTTGTTACATTTGGTGTCAGATGTGGGGTGGAGGGAGATTCGGAAACCAGGATGATGGCAATGATGAAAGAATTATTTGCCAAAATGGAAACGTCAAACGACAACCTCGCTGCCGAGCTGAAAGAGATGAAGACGGAGCTATCGGCGAAAATTGACGAGCAACTGGCTGGCGTGAGGAAGGTTGTGAAAGAGCTCGGTGGAAAGATGGAGGACCTCGGCCAACGCGTTGACGCCCTGGAGAATGTCGGGGAACGGCTTAGCGTTCTTGAAGACAGGGTCGACGGTAGCGCCAAGGAGCTAAGTGCAATGGTGGAAGGGATGCTTAGTGAAAAGCTCAAGAACTACAAGGCCGAGGCTCCAGCACGCGACACAACATCGACGCGCGTGAAACCACCGAAGTACGATGGCACGACAACGTTTGAGGTCTTCCGCCGTCAATTCGACACAGTGGCCAAGCACAACAAATGGTCGCCAGAAGAAGAGGCCGCGCAGCTGATAGCCAGCCTCCAGGGACGAGCTGCAGAGGTGCTGAACGCAGTTCAGACAGCGGCGGCGCCCAAGGACATCTGGGAGGCCCTGGAGAACCGATTCGGAAACCACCGCTTAGCCGCAGCCTACCGCAGCCAACTGAAATCTAGGATGCAACTGCCAGTGGAGACGCTGCAGGAGTTCGCCCTGGCAATCGAACAGCTAGCCAGCAAAGCCTTGGTCGACCTTCCCTCCGAATTCGTATCCCGAGAAGCCGCCTATACCTTCGTCGACGGGGTACGCGATGCCGAGATACGTCAACGTCTGATGCTCGGCGACTACAAGACCATCCACGAGGCACTTACGGCCGCATTAAGGATGGAAGCGGCCAAAGTGACGGCTACCCCGACCTCGAAGACACGGAGTGTCCGCTACGATGAAGACCGCAGACCAGTCCAGGGACGCCGACGAAGACCAGGTGGTGTGTGTTGGGGGTGTGGCCAGCCGGGACACCTGATGAGAGACTGCCGGTACCAAGAAGAGCAGCCGAAAAAACGAGTAATGACCGGCGTGGCGAGGGGCACGTCGGCGCCGTCACCATCATCCCCTCGAGTGACACTGCGCGCCGTCAGCCGACGGATGGATGACAGCCTCATCGCGGACGGCTGGGTGAGAGGGAAGAGCCACGGCAACGCAGACGCCATGTCCCGAAGACCCTGCCTAGAAGAGTGCGGCCAATGCGCAAGAGTGGAAGAGAAGGAGCGTACCGCAGCTGTCAGAGTGGTCACGGCAGTGCCTGCGGACGGATGGGATAGCGCGGGCCTGAGGAGGGAGCAGCTGGCGGACGCCGACTTGGGGCCACTCTTGAGAGAAGTGCAGGCAGGGACAAGACCAACTTGGGAGGACATCGCACCCAGAAGCGCTACATACAAGTCGTACTGGGCCCAATGGGACTCGTTGAAGACCAAAGAGGGCGTGTTGTTCCGGGTATGGGAATCACCTGATGGGAAGACCCAGAAAGAGCAGTTGGTACTTCCCCGAAGTAGGGTCCCGGAAGTCTTGGAGGAAGTGCACGCCGGTACCTCAGGCGGACACCTAGGAGCAAACCGGACGATCGACAAACTCCGACAACGCTACTACTGGCTGAAGCTCCGAGGAGACGCTGAGAATTGGTGCCGTCAATGTCACGTGTGCGCGGCGAGTCGCGGCCCCCAGACTAGGAGCCGGGGTCGCATGCAGCAGTACAACGTCGGAGCGCCCTTCGAACGCATCGCCGTCGACATAGCTGGACCATTCCCAGTGTCCGATCGAGGCAACAAGTACCTGATGGTAGCTGTGGACTACTTCACCAAGTGGCCGGAGGTGTATGCCATTCCGAACCAAGAGGCGAAGACAATTACAGACTGCCTCGTGGAACAGCTATTTTGCCGTTTTGGGGTCCCGTTAGAGCTCCACAGCGATCAGGGCACCAATTTTGAGTCCCACCTAATGAAGGAGGTATTAGAAAGACTTGGGGTGAACAAGACCCGCACAACACCCCTACATCCACAGTCGGACGGCATGGTCGAGAGATACATCAAGACCCTAGAGGAGCACCTGAGGAAGGTCGTGGCCAGCCATCAGAGAGACTGGGACCTCAAGGTACCACTGTTCTTGCTGGCCTACCGTTCGTCGACACACGACACTACCGGGATGACACCAGCAAGCCTAATGTTCGGCCGAGAGCTACGCCTCCCTTGTGATCTGGCTTTTGGTAGCCCCCCGGAAGCGAAACGGCCGGCAACCGAGTATGTGGAGAGTCTAGTAGACCATCTCCACGACATGCACGAGATGGCTCGTCAGAACATCCAGATGGCGAGCGACCGCATGAAGACCCGGTACGACAGGCAAGTCAACAGCCGAGGATTCCAGCAAGGTGACATGGTCTGGTTGTACCGCCCTACCCGGACCAAGGGACGCTGCCCAAAACTTCAACAACCGTGGCAAGGACCGTACCGAGTGGTAAAGAGGATTAACGACGTAGTCTACCGCATCCAGAAGGTGCCCCGAGGGAAGATGTTAGTGGTACACCTGGATCGTCTGGCCCGTTACGATGGTGCTGTTCGGGACGTTCAGCATTGAGAAGGGAGCAGTGTGACATGGCTTCTCCATGTCATTAAGACTCTTTGATTTTCAAGGAGGTTGCCATGGAGACAGTTTTTGATGGTGTTAGAGTTTGGAAAGATTAAGAGACAGAAACGAGTAGTATGGCTGTACTTGAAGCTTGAGAAAATAAAAAGATTTGCTAAATTTGTTACAGTATGTTAACCGTGCCAAGAGAACGGAATGTCAAAGCATTAAAATATTTGACTATCGCTGAAAGCTTTCTGTATTCTAATATTCCCCTTGCACCTACAAGGAAATAAGCAATAAGATAATTTCTGCAAATGTTTATCTCAACTAACACAAGGAAGATGTAGGAATAGGAGTTGGTACGAATGGTTGGTACAAGAATAGAGAAAGTCATGTGAGTGCTGGATACTGCTTCACCCTTTTGTTCAGGTTGTTGGGGTATGCTTATGCATTTACGAGTTACAATGTGCCAATACTACAGTAAACAGCAACAGTCTGGAAATAAAGTTAGTTCGTGGTTTATCATACGACGATCTCATAGGATGTCTGCAACAGTAGACACCCCCCCCCCCCTGTCCAAATTAATTATCGCCGTTAGGGATGTAACCTGGGGCACGAGAGAGACATGTAGCTAGAGGTACAGCTAAGGGAGGGTTCCTGTCACATCCCTCCCGTCAGTAAACACGATCCTCAGGGCTATACCTACCTTGGATATGGAATACATAACTCTGGTTACGAGAGATGACAACCAGAGGCTTCAATCTTCACTTTGTGCACTTGAGTCTTCCGGTTCACAAATTATAGTTCTTTGGAAGAATGTAATACATCACAGTCACATGACTTCTCTTGCTATTATAATTTATTTTCAACTAATTTCTGTAAACTACTCTTACAAAGGCTCATTTTATACTTCTTGTTAATCCAGATAAATCTTTGCAGACATAGATCCATTACACATTACGTTGCAGGTACAGTCATGTTTGAGAGTATTAGGAGAGGAGAATTTCAAAGTTCCTCGCCGTGTTGCAGCGCGGTTTATACAAGTCAATATTTCCAATATGTAGCTGACTTCATGGTTAGTTCTATACGTTACAGTATTCGGACACACAAATAGACTGTTTCTCGAATCATCGCTCGCGTTTGTATGCATATAAAGGATGGAAGTAGATATTTGTTACAATGCCCGATGGTAGACAGATGAATATCGAATATTGCAAATAAAACCATGTTTAGAAGCGCTTTGTTATCATAGGCCTCAGAAATATGAAGGAGAACGTACATAGTACGGATCAAAGATATATCAAGGACGTAAAAAGAAAAACTGAAATACTGTAAGTTAAAATATAAAATTTTAAGGAACCACTCGATGTGCTTAAAATGGCTGCCGCCAATTTCGTTACATTTTATGTGTCTCTTGGTTATGTAAAACTCTGGTGTACAACATGTCCGCCAACCTCCACAGGGGTGTTTGTTCGGACATAGGTTTCCTGTTTTACCTAAATAACTCACAAATCTTGGAAACATGATGGTGGGCTGGGTGATGCCTGTTGGTAACATTGTTGATACAGCTGACAAGCCTCTCTTACATTTCTTCGGGCCTCTCCGTAGATGAGATGCATCTTGGTTTGTTTGGTATCTGTGTGTAAAGCACTAGACGATAGCAGCAGAAATGAATATTCTTAAATTATTGTGAAACTATTAAAACGGAATCCTACCGAATTAATGTTAGCTGTAGATTTGGCGAAGAACATTTGTGTGGAACATAGCCGATGTATTACCGAGGCAAAGGATAGTCCGAGGCGTGTCATACATGCCCTTGTCAGGGTTTAAGCACTAATATGACAGAATGTGGAGTTTCTAGAATGGCGGGTGTAAAGTCGATTTACTGAACGAGAGTGCAGTTGCTTCTCAAAGGCAATTTACCCTAACCATAACTAATGGCTATCTTAAATCTGTTCTACACTTCAGACAAGGGAAACGTCCATTCCTGTCCTTGAAAATCAATAGGAACCCCGATTTTAAGGAAGTCGCAGTTGCCAAAATTTTGAACTACAATTTCTCTGTTTGATTAGGTGCAATAATTTATCTTAAGAGGCAGCAAGTCTGTAAAAAGGATTGAGGAGCGAGGACCTGTGTTGTAAAACTGTTATAAGGGTTCCTTAACGGTCGCGGCTGAACTGGCTGTTGACTAAACAGTTGGGGTGGTGACGGGAGGTAGCAAGATTTGCTCTCCAACGGCCACTGCTCATGCTGCAACGGTGGTGTGCACCAGTAGTCTTGTTGGTTTGTTTAAGAAAGTTAAAAAAATTATACCAACGTTTCGCCGTAAATTATGTTCGCCTTCTCCAATGGGCGACTGTAAAACTCACCCAACATACTTTGCGCGGCCCATACCGGAAAGCAAGAAAGAAGTAAAGACTACAATATCACTTCATTGTTCCCTTACAATCGCATGGTACACGCCTCCTACCATGCGTCTTGTGCCTGTAGATTCAGAAACATGAAAGTAGGACGGGGTAGGTTATTAAGGCAATTGTGGCAACTTTACGGAGGGAAAAACCAGTTTTGCAAAGTCAGTAACGTTCGTTTGCACGCAACGTTTATCACCCTCAGTGCCATAACTGATAAACAGGTTTTATACTTCGGTAGCTCGTGGATTACAGAGCATGCGTCATTCACAGAGTAATTAGTCCACTTTTAATTTTCCACTGCAAGCGATAATGACTAGAATCTCCTTTGGACAATCTGGTGGTTTCTTCACGCTATAGTTCACAAAAGAACGTGCTGTATTGTTAGCTGTATCTCCAAAGATACTGTAACAGTATTCGCTTTTCTTTTAACTTTCACAAGTTCAACAATTACACTTCCTTTTCCAACTCTATTTACACACAAATTTAATTTCTCAGTTAACCTTTCAAACTATCGAAATTAACTCCTGCCTATCTAACTTTTGGGATCCTTTCTGCATAGAAATTGCAAGCAATGTCGCATTATTAATTTTGGGACATAAGTTTACTTTCCCCATCACCTACTTAGTAGGCACATAAGGTATTGTATTCCATCCAAAAATTCAATACCCAAATTTTACTGGAAATGCGTGTAATTAAGCCTCCTGAATTAGAAAAGAAAAGAATATGCAGAAAAAGTATCTTGTGCGTTTGTCTGTCTGTGAACAATATCACCCAACATCTAACTGTCTAAAAAGAATCAAACTTTACATTTAGATTCTTCATCTTACAAGGAAGCGACATGAAATCTTTCAAGAAAATCTTCCATCCCATCTACCTCTTACGCAAAAGGTTTCTCAAAAATAATGTGTACAGTTTTGATTAAAATACCAAATGTTCAAGATATTTATATGATAAACTGTACTTGAACTTGAACTTTTTGGGATTAGCTTGGCGAAGTTGTCTTTATTCGGAAGGAATTTTGTATAACTGCTAAACTATAAGAGATAAACAAAACATTTCACAAAAAGATACAGATCTTTGAAACACAATTTATTTGAAGTAATTTTTATTTGGCTTAGGAAAAGGTCCGTGTGTATGTGTGTCAGTCTGTGGACAGCATAACTCAAAAACGAAAAGTCGGTTAAAAACCAAAGTTGGTATTTAAGTTTAAAATCTTTTGAGGACGCGACAGGAAAATTTAAAAAAAAATTTCTCCACATTAAACTACCCTGCACATGGACAATTTTACATTTTGATTTTCTCGAAAATGGCGCTATCGATTTTGATTAAATTGCCACATATTTGAGATATTTTTATAAGGAATGAAATGTGCATTTTGAATTTTCTGGCTATAGCCCGTGTAGTCCAGTTTGCTCTTGATGACTTTTACATAATCGGTGAACTGTAAGAGATAGATCACATCTTACTGTACAAAAAATGTAGATCTGGCTAAAACAGACTTTCCAAAACGTTCTTTATATTACCGATAAGTAGCTCTACTTCAGCTGATCTAGGAACAGTGCTGTAAGGAATATTTTGGAAATTTGATACGAGCTGTTATATTGGCTGGAGCTTGCTTAAAAGGACAGCAAATAAAAGAGAAAAGAGAATTTTTATGTAATTGTATAGGATACCGATGCTGAGGATATTGGGGCCATCTAGTGGCTGTGAACTTAACTACATGTCCACAGTTACACACTTCAAGAAGCGACTAGAAAAAGTGTCATAGCTGGGTTTCGTTGCGAAGGCAAACAGGAAAGAGTTACGCGACATCGATTTTCGATAAAAGGCTGGAGACGATGGGAAATAAATAAAAAGTTTCGTCAACCATTTGGTTTCTTGCTGATGAGATGAAGGAATGAGGGAGTCATGGATGTGATGAATACTGAACCCTTGAAACATTGAAACTCCTGCACACGGTCGAAGGAAACAAAACCACAGAGTCAGTACGAGTTCTATAGTCTGTAAATTTGAAGACTAAGTCAAGGTCAAATATTCAGAATACTAACACCCATATTTGTAGCTCATTAGTAATTGTTATGAAATCCGTGAGCGGCAGTTCTGAATACGTTTTGCAGCTCGAAATTAGTACAGTGGAATCTCGATGAAGATGTAGAAAATCGTGTCATACAGGAAAATATACTATAAAACAGCATGATGGTGTGCTTTGGAATATGGACGTTAGAATGGAAACAAAAAATCTGATGTGTTGCACTCACATGACTTTCTCTACTTTTGTACTAACCATTCATTTTTTGGGATTCAGGGGGCGTCAAAACACACATTTCCGGTGAAATCTAGACATCGAACTTTTGGGTGGAATACAAAACTTCCCCTACTTACCAGTAGAGAAAGTAAAAAAACCATTGCCCTCCGCCGGTTTTGAATACATGACGCGTTTTGAGAGGCGTTCTTAAGTATCGTTAAACCCCGTCAGAGATTTGTGTTATTCCGAGTATATTCTCAGGTTTGTTAATCTGTATCTCCTTTAAAGAAAACGCAATTTTCAGTGCAACAGGTATTTTTTAAGTATTGAACCTCATATTTTGTATAGCATTAATGTAAACTTTGAGTTAATATTTATTTTGTATATAAGGTTGGTAGTATTATAATTAATTTTAATGAATCATGCTATATCTTTAACTAATTATATTATATATAATTTGCGATGTTTTTAAAACTGTTTATACACATGACTCATAGTTGGGTTTGTTCTCAGACAATTCTGAATAAACATATAAAACTTGTATAATATTTTTTTTCGAACATATTTATTGCATGTGTGGGTTAGGGATAATAACAGTAGGAAACTTAGCAAAATAGAATTATTATAATTATTTCTTCTTCTTTTAGTTATTAACGGCCTCCAATGTAATGTCATATCAGACGGTGAATGAATGAAATAGGTGAAATGATGCTCAAATGAGCCCGAGGTCCAAAGAGCTTTAAGTTACCCGACATTCGCCTTCTCAGGATAAGGAAAACCTCGGAAAAATACGTAATCCGGATAACTCACTCTAAGCGACATTCGAACTCGCGTCCTCTTGGATGTCAGGCAGACACGCTACCACCACGCTACAGAGGTGGGCATGGAATTGTATTTGACTCCTGCCAGGCGATGTTGAGCTCCTTATCTATATAGACTGTGAACACAAAACGAATCTTCTGTAAGACGAAAATGCTAGAAACAGCCCAAACGAATCTTCGGGAGCAGAAAGACGACTCACAATGGCTATTGTTCTGCTTGGGCTATTGTTCAGCCAAGAGAACCGGCCATTAGCAGCAGACACCCGAGTCGGTATTCATGAATTCTTCCGTGGCACTAGCTTCCCGGTTGTGCAATTGTCCTTTAAAGCAATTAATTTCATTTCCAAATATTATATTTGTAAGACAAGTTATTTGAACAACAAAACTGAAGTTTGATTCTTAAATTTTCAACATTTCATCTCAAAATAATTTTCCTGTAGATTATTAAAGTAGCGCAAACTTTTTTCTCAAGGACTATTCCAGGAACTTAACTGAAAATTGGAAGTCTTTGAATTCTCTAGAACCAAACTTCACGATAAAACGAAATTAACATTAACTACGCAAACTTGAACGAAGTCGGTATATATAGCATAATGTGGAATTACCGCAAGGATGTTCAAACTCTTCATGAAGTCTGTTTCTCAGCATAGATAAAAACCGCACTGCCTTACTGCATCAGCTTGTATGAATATTCTATGTTCGAAGCATCTGCTCCATTATGCAATTCATTAATTTTCAATTATCTCGCAAACTTTGGTCGATATTCTCTCCTACCCTTCTCTCAGTGCGTTGTTTCTCACACTGTATAGGTGCCATTGATTCCATTAACTTGGATTTAGAACTGATGTATAGGTATTTTATACGCAATGGCGGCAAACGATAACAGCATTTTTGTCCGATTTTAACGAGATCTCCTAAATTAGAATGCCTGGAATTGAAGTACAAATGAAAGCTGCCGGTGATTATTTCACACGTCCAGATTGCATTGATAGAATTACTAGTCAGTGGGACTTAGGCGGAAATTAGATACGTTTTCTCTGGATCTATATCAGAGCAACTAACTTTTCAATTATTATGTTCTAAACTTACTTTTACTACGAATTCGAAATTAAACCTGTTTCTAGAATTGTACTACTGTAAGACGAAATGATATTTTTGAACGCCAGGGTGTCCTAGACTCGCCAAATCATGAACAGATATTGTGACGCCGGGCGCAGCGCACAACAAAGGATGGTCGGAACCTAGCTGCTTCAAACCACATACCAGGCCGGCGTGCAATGGTGCAACCGCTAACGCGAGCAATCACGTGACTAACAACAACGGCGGCTACAGGAAGGGTTTTCCAGAGCCCTTGAGAATTGTGCGGCAGCCCGCGTGTTTGTAGAAGTTCTAGAAAACACCGAATGACGTCATCCCCGCTATATAAGGAGGCGAAGAAATAGCAGGAGTAAGAGTTACAGACGTGAGTCGGTCAGTGTGTCAGTGAGTGCAAGACAGCTGTGTGTGTGTGTGTTTGTGTGATACTGTCGTGAAAGGTACGTCGCGTCGAAGTGAAGAAGTTCTAACGAGTGTCGAGTGATTATCTTCAGAGTTAGTGTATGAGAGACAGAAACTGATGACAGTGAAAGGACTAAGCCAGGGTTACGAGAAGAAAACAGTTGTGAGTTGTAATATCACGATAAGCTGTAGGCTGTGTCAACGTCAGTAGAAGAGAACAGTGATTTTATTCAAGAAATAAAGCGATAGAAGAGTAACCAGAGTAGATTTTTGCCATTTTGTCAGGAGCAGGATTCGTGGAATTGTCCTTTTGTTAGAATATAATGGAAATCAATATTCTGCTTTCTCAAATTTCATTTAATGCAGGAAGTGTTATTTCCTTTGCGAGGACCTCTGTGGGTGGAGGTTTAAGGTCATCCCACATTTTCTCGTTGAATATGCCAACTTGCAACACCACTGCTATGATTACACTTCAACGCCTGACAACAGGTGGGTGGCGCAGTACCGGCGAGCGGCTGCTCCCTGACTTACTCAGTGCAAATATCACGTGCTTTCCTTACTTCACAATACCAAACAAATATGTTTTCTAACTTATAAAGATCTATGAAAACAAGTTTTCTAGTCGTAAACTATGAGGTGCAGTGTACGCAAAACATTGACATGTACTTGATGTTGAAGAGACTTGATAGCTTTCTAACCCTGAGGACACACGAGCGTTTATTTTACGTGCGCTTTTGTCATGCAATATGCGTGCAGCTTAGCTTGACTAGACATCTAATGGAACAGAAAGCAAAGCGAGCGTAAACGCGCTTCTTAGCGGGGACTAGAATTGAAATATTAGAACGCGCGTAATCTACAAGCTGCGTGCGCATTCAACTGACTAGCATAACAAATGAAGCACTTCATATTCAGCGCGTTTAGTTTGCGGACGCAATGATTACGTTCGTGTGTCCCCAATGTAAAACAACCTGGCAGCGTTGTTCCCGCACTTTCCAGCTGTGAGTGAAGTGTCACAAGTTACTTGTTGTTTAAATATCACTGTATATGATTGTTAAGTCCACTAGCACGTTTGTCTCTTTCAGTAATAGAATGCCCATTGAAACAACTCGATAATCTTCATCCGTCCAGAATCACAGTGACCTGTTCCTAATGAAACTCCTTTTGTGAATAAACTTTCTGTTTTCTCATATTCAACCAGTTCTGTGTTTTTTCAATGGCTTTATTCTCTTACTACTTTTACTCTCATATCTCATTAGATTTGCTTTGTCTGCTTTCTATTGAAGTGAAATCCTTTATCCGACATTGGCGGAAATTCTTAATTTAATGACGCATTTGTTTCCGTAGCTCTTATTAATGCACCCTGTTCTTACATTCTTTTGTTCCAGAATCTCATTCCTTGAATGCTTAACATTTATTGTTACCTTCCTTACGCCACGGAAGAAAATTGTGCTTTTAGTGCATTTATTTTCTTCGTTTCTTCTTTCCATATTCCTTCTTCTAGCTCTTATTCAAAACAGAAAACCGCCTGAGTTTGTTACACGACAGAATTCTTTGATTTTTATGCCGGAACTTTATTTTAAGACCGCAGGACAAAGCTAATGCGGTTCTTCTTAGTTAGTATTTCATAACTAAAATCGAATAATCTCTATCTTTATCTTTACCAATAGGTGTGTGTGTGTGTGTGTGTGTGTGTGTGTGTGTGTGTGTGTGTGTGTGTGTGTGTGTGTTTGTGTGTGTGTAGAGAGAGAGACAGAGCTACTCAACCGACTTTAATACTTCTTTCACCAATGAAAAACAGTTCACCGGGCAGACTAGCCCAAAAATGTTTCTAATAATTTTAAAACCTGGACCTTTATTTTCATGTTGCCCAATTTTAATAATCAAATATGAGTGTTAGAATTGTAGTGCATAAAATCAGCATTGTCACTAGCGTGGAACCCAGTATCTAAACCAGGGAGTGTTCCTCTGATTTTATTTCTACTTTCACTTTATTAGATACATATTACGTGCTTCTGTGTACAATATTGATTTTTTATTTTTTTCTATCACATACTTAACTATAAGATAATATAAGAAAAACAACAGAAGAAATAAAAATACCGTATAATATTTTGGAAAGTTATTTATACTGCTCACCTATTTTAATTCTAATATTCCTTGAATAATTCTCACTACCTGAGTGCAAATTATCCTAAAGCTATTTAATTAATGGAAGAACTGTTTTCTAGAGCACTTGACTTCTAGCGCAGAGTCACAGCTTCCTAGATGCTTTGATATAGATGTGCATAAATTATCAGTGGCGGCTGAAGCATGAATGTACTGGTAGTGCCTGAACAGTTCCCCGAAATAGTTTCTTTTATAATGAACGACGACCACACTGCTGCTGCCGCCGCCGCTACTACTATTTCTACTGCCACTACTACTGGTGACTTTTATCGGAAGCAGATGATCAAATTTCGAGCTACCTCAAATTTCATAAATATATTACGTATATCATGTCCTGGCATAATAAACGTCCAAATTTTTTTTACAGGCCTGTCTTCAACAATGCACAGCTGTGTCGGACATCACACATCTGTTGTTCCATCGGCTATAATGGCAACGTAATCAGTTTTGTTTATTTCTTGAATGACCTCATCGTGATATACTTGCGGCATGTATTCTAAAATGTCATTCTCTACGGTTTTAGATGTTCTTTTAAGTGCTGTGATTTTAATTCCCTATCCAGCTCAGCACTGAACTGGATTAATTCTCGGAACGCGCCTTTTTTATTCGAGCCCTTTGACTCATCGTGTCCGCGTAATGCTAATTCTAATTTCCTCAGAATCGTATGTAATTAATTGATTATTGATTAAATTTAGCACATGCCTGTTTCTGTTTACTTGCTGGTTATGCTTTAGGATGGCTTGCTGCATAGTACATCTAGGTTCATCACTTTGTTTGTGTTACCTGGATTTCTCTTGGGTCTTAATTTTTCCCAAACGGGAAATAAATCCACCACACCTTTCTCTGACGAATTGTTTGTTTTTTGTGAAAATGTCACTATTGAATTTTCTAACGCGGTTAACTCTTCACTTTTTAACTTTCTCTACTACATGAAGTAGAAGTATTGTATTCCACCCAAAAAAATCGATGTTGAAATTTCACCGGAAATGTATGTTTTGAAGCCCTCTGAATAAAAAAAAGCATTTTTAGAAAAAGGTCAGTGGAAAGCACCAAATGGCTCTAACGATTTTAATTAAAATGTCATATCATTTACATATTTTTATGACAAATGAAATGTATATCTTGAATTTTCTGGCTATAGCCCCTGTAGTATTTACTCTGGACGGCTTTTGCATAACTGGTAAACCGTTACAGATAGACCAAATCTTACTATACAACAAAAGTAGATCATGCTAAAATACACAACTTATGTTGAAATACATTTTTTGTAGAGTAAATCATTTCGGAGATATTCCTGATTATTTGTGTGAGTTTTGGAGAACTTAGTTCTGTCAAATGGAACATCGACATTAATTTTTTTAAACGTTAACCGTGCAAAGAGAAAGGAATATGAAAGCCTTAAAAGACTTGACTATCGCTCAAAGCCTACTGCATTTCCATATTCCCCTTGCACCTACAAGGAAATAAGCAATAAGATAATTTCTGCAAACGTTTATCTCAACTAACACGAATAAGATGGAAGAATAGGAGTTTGTAAGATTGGTTAGTACAAGAGTAGAGAAAGTTATGTGGGTGCAGCATATGAGATTTTCAGGAGTAGGTCTTCCCATGGATTTTACGTTTGCCTAGTCTTCTAATGATAATGTAGAAAATTTGCTACTTAATAAACAACTTAGTTTATTCATCTTAATTAAACAAAGCAAACCACTCAGGCACACGTAATCACTCATGCACTCGACAGCGTTTAACATGTGTTTAGTGTTCATACATCCTAGCATAGCTCTCTTTGAAATGCACGGGATTACTGGCAGCGCGGCCAACTTTGTTGAAAACAATTATTTATATAATTTTAGGTATAAACAACAGAAAATGAGTGATATAATAAGATACGATTTTCTACTTTTACGCAGTAGTAGTGATTGATGACTTATTTCTCATTTCACAATATAGCACGTTCTACTAAGTTTATGATAATTTGCATGTGCTGCCAACGGTAACCGTGACAGTTACCAACTGGCACGAATATGAGCTATTTTCCTTCCCGTACAAACCCTGCTAGCGCCCAGACTTGACGTCCAGAATATTGTAAATCCGAGCCAGATATGAAGTGGCACGGATCCATAGAATAGTAAGATAATAAGCTGTTGCTTCCTTGAGCTTCTATAGTTTTCCATTGCCAGACAAGCCATTTCATTGCACCTTTAAGAGTAATAAGATTAATGCTTGTATTCTCGATGTAACCTTGGAGTATACAAATAATTTAAAATGCATATATTTTAGTTTTATTAAGGTAGTGCCATGGGACGGAGACATTACCCCTGGAGCCACCCCTGTATAAGATTTCTGTAATAATTATTCAGAATGTTGAACAGTAGGGTAGATGTGCAAGCGGAAGTCCCCTGTTTAGAAGAAACAGTCGAGAGAATAGGTGAGGCATATGTAGCAATGAAGTTAACAGAAGTTGGCAGCAAGGAGAAGCAGGAAGCTAGGAACTTCACAGCAGACAGTGTGAACTTCAAGGACAATACACTCGCTGTTCTATAATACCTGCAACTTACTGTTGTCTGGTCGGCCAATTAGCACACCGCAGTTAAAGTTAACTTGGAGAACTTTCTCTCAATCACTGTTAATTTCGTTCCTATATGTCAAATAGTTTATTGATAACTTAAGAATAGCAGTATCGTTATGAACAGGTGCAACTTTGATTGGTGGATAGCAGTATCGTTATTAAGAGGTGGATATGAGGTCTAATACAGTGACATACAAGCGCTACACTATGGCATGATCGAGTATAAAGCTTGTTTATGTATAAAATTGGAATTTTCTGAATCTACTATGTTATAAGTACCATGAAAACAATTGCCAGTGTAATTAAGATTCACATCTATTGGGTTCTATCAAGTGATTCCGTCTCTCGTTCTACGAAACTGTCGTGATTGGTTACGATTAATTAATGAGGGCGCAGTCCACACCCTTTGTTCGTATCAGTGTTCACAAGCATTGACACATTCAATCTCATAAATTGGATGGACTTTTGTTTCTTGAAGCTCCGTGTTTCAACTGCGACGCCCCTATCTCGGAACGGGAACACAGTTATTGAAATTCCTGTCTTCGCAACCTCCGCGCGGATTTCATTTTGTGATGTATGTCCCGTGTCGAAGCTGACAAAATGGGCGACAAAAGCAGAGCTAGGTCACTCAGTGCGAAAATATATAGGCATGTGTCATTTCTATAAAAAGCTGTATTTTTCACGATTGTCGGAAAACATTTCTGATGCTTTTTTTTTTTTTATTTATTTATTTTTCTACTTTCTTTACCGCTTAATTACATAGAGGCGGTAGAGAAGTATGTATCCCATCTAAAATTTTGATATGGAAATACCAGCGGGTAAACGCGTTTTGAGGCTCTTTAAACAATAAACGGTAGTCTGAGAATATGATTCGTCTTTCCGCAAGCGCGTATCGGCCTCCTGACTGTCTATTGCAAGCATAAATTCTTGACTATTTAAATTCAGCACTCTTGGAAGATTTTTCACGAATTACAAACATATTGGTTCCTCATTTTCGTAAACATTCCTCCGGCAATTTTGATTGAAATGTCGTATATTTGAAATATTGGAATGACAAAATCTGTATTTGAATTTTGTGTAAACAACCTGTGAGCTCCTTTGTATTCTTAAAAAATGTGTATAATTTGAGTATTTTAAGGGTTAGAGAAAAACGAACCACAGAAAAATCTAGTTAAAATATGCAGTTTGTGTCACTGCCATTTTAAGGCTCAGCACAATCCTCGATTCACCAGTCTGTCCTGCGGGTTACAGCTGGATCAGTTGAATTCAAAACATTTGGCCAACATCAACCTGTAGGTTGATACCGAAATTATAGATACTTAAAAAAATAACCGTTTAATAGTTATACTAATAATTTTAAATAAATAATAAAACGAGTACAGAAAGGGAGTAGTCTCGCGAGTTTGAAAAGCGGAGCAATTTCAACGGTTTTTTATGGCGTGGCGTCAGTCAGAGAGTGAACTGTCATTCTCAGCTAGTCTGTCGAAGGAAAAAAACATACCATTTGTTAGAACGTCAAAGTACGCGAAGTACTTTAAACAGTGAACAACGTTTGACGGGCAACACTGTAATCCTGCTTCAATGTTTGGGTCAGCGTGAAGCAAGTAAATATTGTTTACAGACAGTCTACCTATCCAGGTAAGTGGTATATAAAAGTATACTTTCATCAGTAGAAAATACTTCCACTCCAAAATGAGGCACAAGTTATGACAAAAAAAGAAATTTCACTAGTTTTAGGTATACTCTCGATTAGGACTTCTTCCACAAACTGTGACATTGCAGTCAAACATAAGGTGAATCATACCAGCACTAACTCTGGTAAAGGTGATGGTCACGATGCTGGTAAAAAATAAGAGAATATTTAGAGGTTTCTCACCGGGCGTATGGGTATAGTTTGTTCGCCAGCACATGGTCCCTGGAAGTAATGCAACAATGACTACCTCAACAAACAATTTCACGTAAAGAGCGATATATCAAGCTGCAGTCGTGCTTACTTCTGGTCACACTTGCGATAATAATACCAACCTTGGAATCTGTATTCACGCTAGATCAAAGCGCTCAAAATAGCGGAACTTAAATTTTATTTTTAGTTCATGCAGTATATTTAGCTTAGAAAACAAATGATATTTTCAACTACTCCGTCCTCCCACTGATCATTTTCTACCTTTTCTATGTTTTCAAAAACCCTGCCAGTCTTGTTTCGGTCTAGTTATATACCGTCGAGCGTTATATCTCACAATTCCTGTAAGCAAAAGTCACCTGTTACATTTCTCTACTATTCAGGGATTGAGACCCCACGTGTATGGGGGCAAACAACAGTGTGCCCCAATAAAACAGAAAATGCGTTCGCTTTAGAAATGTCTTTATGTTTGTTTGCTTCAATCATCGTGTAAAAATCTGTTTTACACATGCAGCTCTCACTATAAAACCCTCTGCTCTGCAACCACAACATTATAGCAGATTTCACAGCACTCCTAGGAAGAGATTTATCTACTTCAACACTCCTTTTTTTCTTTACTTCCGAGATAACGCCAGTGACTCTTCCAATTTTTAACTGAAATTAGGAGACATTAGCATCATAGCGGAATAACATTGAGGGAAGTGGGTAACCTAATCAGCCACAACGTTATCTGTGAAGTTTACAAAACTCGGGTTACACTACCTGGAATTGAGATTAGACTGTTGGACAGGAAAAAGATAGTCATAAGGAGGTAAAGTTGAAAGAAAAGTAAGAGGCGTTAAATAAAACAAAAAGGCTATAAAAGAACATTTAAATAAAAAGCACCGAAGAAGGCTGGAAAGCGTAAATGAAATCTGTGTTTTCTAACCTGTAATGACCCATAAAGAACATACATATATGATGTAGAGCCTCCTCTTCAAACACTAGGAAAAAGAAAAAGGATTTTTCCTCAATTTCTTAACCCTATCATGACCATTAACTGTCATCTGTAACATAGAGAGAATTAGAATAAATTTCATTTTTCATTAATGATTCCTACCATTTCAGTTTCAAAATATACTGGGTTTCAAGTAGCAATTCCAAAAAAGTCATGTGCTTCTTCGAGTGTTTATGCACAACAGTAACAGCAAGATACCTATACACGGTTCACAGAGACTTGTCTTATATGTTCTTACCTATTAACAACTGTTAACAGCACAGTATTCTGACGTCTTTGTTTTTAAACTGGCACTTCCCTGATTTTCACTGTCAGTATCCTATACTTCCACTGAGACTTCACACTGCCACAGTTCATGAATCTGAACTAGTTCCAATGGTCATTTTCCACGTCATCGTGAGGGACGCTCGACTTATCCCTTCCCTTCTTCCGGATGGTTCACTCGCTACGGAGTCGAACACAAGACATCTCTAATCCCTTCCAATAACAGCACTCGCAGCACGTGGCCACAGACTTGCTTGGGGAACAGCAATTCTCGTCCCAATAGAAAAGCACCTATACATACCTAAACAAATAAAAGAGGAAATTCCAATTAATAATATTGTAAATCATCAACTTCCCAATGATCAGGACTTGCAATAAGAGCAGTCGTAGTTATATTTCAATGTTGACAAAGAGCAACATTAATACAGCACAGGAAGTGCAGAGGAGTTCTGACAACTGGTATCCAGTTATATCTCCGGGGAATCCCAAAGTGACAATGAACAAGGAGCAAGCTGCTCAGCACTGACAATTCCTAACTCCATGCTAATTTAGTTAGAAGGTTTGTAAAGGCATAACTTGTTCACAAGAGTGAGTTTACTCCAGGCAAAATGCAAATAATTCTAGGTATTTGAACTCGTTTAATTACACGACACCCGTGGTAGTTTATGAAAAGCACTTGCTCTCCTCTGGCGCATATTTTACACCTTCTATGTGCAAAAGAGGCGCCTTATATTGGAAATGTGACGCTGGCTGCTTTATAAAAATGCCATGCGTTACTATCACACCGCTGTGTATTCAATATTATTTATTTTTATACCTGTGATACCACAAACTATTCCCAGGGAGCGTATCTCTGTAACTATTTCATGTTAATCGAAATAAATCGTTGCAGAAATGCTATCATTACACACTTCCTTGTAGGTATAAAGGAGAACAATTGCCATGTCTCTATATGCTGATTTTTAATCATACTTTTTCCATGACATCGCGAGAAACAACTGAATTACTGCAGATAAAAGATGACAAAGTATTCAAACCGATAATAACACCTATCTCGGACCCCTGTGGACACTAGAGGACTGTTTGCTCGATGGGTCGTTCTTGGCCCATTTGACTCAGGTTCTTGTGGTTCACACAAGTGGACATGAGATAGCACGCTGTTTTTTTATTCCTCTTGTACTGACATTTTACACCCTGCTTCAAAAGTGCTCATTATTTCTTTCCCGATACAATAAATGTTATGTGAAAGAGCATCACCAATACATTACATGACCTTATCAAACAAAACAATTATGTTGGCACTTTCAATAATACCAACTAATGAATTATGTTTATTGGAGACTCAAGAAACCATACGATGTAATATTGTAGCAACACTGACACTGCTTACACTTCAGCTGCCTTATAGACAGTAATTTTGAACTGCTGGTGTTATTCTCTCATTTACATCATACCAAGAAACTCCCAAATCCACAGCGCGATTGCACATTCAAAGACAAAACATTCTTCTGAGTTAATGACAGTAGGCAGCTCCAACAATGAGATGGTATTCGAGCCTGAACCTCTACGAGTCTCTGTGGTCTGTCTGCCTGCGGTCTATAGTCTCAAATGGTTCATTCACTTCATTTCTTCCTGCTAGATGAGGCGTTTTCTGTTTTGTTGTGACCAGTGACAGTACAGAACTGAACGCGTGCCTTATAGTATCAGGCGTGTACAAAGTCAACATGTCGCAGTGTAATAGGTTGCTGGTATTTTTCAAGAAGCTTAGGAGCGTAAACATTTTTTTTTAACGAAATGACAGCCCATTGCCTCATCTGCTCATTTTATATTAAATATATCAAGTACTGCATATTAGATACACATAAAGGCTATTCTAATAGTCATCAGTTACCACAAACACAACCAATGTCTGCGAATCATTTCACAGAAAGTTCAATGCCCTCTTTTATTCTCCGCATCCAGACATATTAAAATTTTCCAATGAATTAAACTCACTACACACTGAAAATCATGAAAATCGATGGTATAGAAGAACCACCAAAGAAAAAGAAAAAGGCACTTGACAAGGCTGATAGAATTGACTCATTCATCCGAGAACACCATTCTGGAATGATATTACGGAAATACTACATTAGAAAAATTTCTTACTTAAACTAACCTTAGTTGTAGTGATCTGTGTACAAATCTGAAAAGAGGATAATATTTTAACAATTAAAAGATCTCATCATATTTTTAACCACACCAGGTGTGTGTCTGCCAGTCCGAAGTCTGGGTAAAGTGGAATAGAAGATATGGTTAGTAGGTACCAACCTATGAAAATAAAATAAAAGTACGAGGCATTAGGTATCTGTGGCGCAAAATCAGGTCCGCGGGATATTTAAGTCCTCCATGGCTGTCTTAGGGTGATAACTTTAATAGATCTATGTAGGTTGCAGTGCATAAGGTGTCCGTTGTGTAACTTGTAACGATGAATTATATGGAAGAGAAAGTCCGCAATACTCTTGTTATTTATTTGTATTTAGTTTTCCTATTTCCTTGTTAATAATTTCTACGAACAAATTAAACACAGTGGGTTTAACTTGCAATCTTGTCTTGATTCGGTTCAAATGGATATATATCCAAACAGTTCCTTTCTTGAATAGAATCTACTGCGTTTACTGTTGGTTTGAACACCCTGGTTCCAAAGCGCACTAATCTTCGGAAATCTATTGCGAGATGATATGGCAGAGGTTGTGAAGGTCAATCACGACCATGTTAGGCCTAGGGGAATCCATTCTGTTTACGTCAAGGTCATACAAAGCTGGACATCCAATTAACCTTACACCCTGTCGTGTATGTGCGAACATGTGCTGTTGGCAGCCAGGATAACTGACGTCGTTCCTCTGGATGTCTGATCCTCGATATATCCTCTTGAATAAAGATCTTCCTTATACCAGAAACTATGATTTGTATAAACTACCCATTTCGACCAGTAAGAAGTTGCACACAATCGCGTCCTCATGCACTTATGTTAAACCAGATTTTTAACTGTGATCACCGGGTTTCTTACTTCGATTTTTATGGCTAGCCATCGGAAAAATAGTAAACATTTGCCAAAATATGAAACTACTTTAATAAATTTTAAATTTACTGAACCAAATAATTAAGGAAAACAGTAACCTAAGTCAGTCATAAAATACACCTGTTCATTGCTAAGCTCTGAAAGGGATTTTTAAAGCCAAGGGTTGTATATATACGCCAAAAATCGAAGTGATGATGACCATAGGTTCAGTATAATGAAGTGGTAGCTTGGGTAAAATCATACACAATGAGATAAATCTACTTCCTACTCCTAATGCAAAATGAGATTCAGAACAACTATTATTTTGAAAGGCCATTCAAAATCCACATTAAAGTGGGAAATAAATGGACTTGTGAGGATTTTTTCACGTGAAATGTAGACACAATATGGAATACGGATTGTTCCAGCACAGGTGCTGTAATCTATGGAGTCGGACCAAGAACAAACATTAGAGTATACCTTGGAAGATATGTCATAGTTTTCGAAGCTAAGGTGTATGCCATAATAAACTGCGAGTCGGACCAAGAACAAACATTAGAGTATACCTTGGAAGATATGTCATAGTTTTCGAAGCTAAGGTGTATGCCATAATAAACTGCCTCCTTGAGAAATCAAACAGATCGTACAGAGGTAAAAGAATAGTTACTTTCAGTGATATTCAGGCAGTCATTAAAGCAACGTAATCATACCACATTAAATCAAAACTTGTGTGGAACTTCCGTGAAATACTTATAATACTGTGATAAATAAGGTAAAACTTATTTGGGTGCCAGAACATACGGGTATTGATGGAAATGTAAAAGCAGACAAGCTTGCAAAACTGGGATCAGGTCAGACATTTCTCGGCCCAGAAACATCTTAAAAAGAATACTGCAAGGAGGACAACTAAAACATGGACAGAAAAAACAGCCGTAGAAAACCAGGGAAATCTGCCAGGGTTGAATCACACAAAGGAATAATTCCAATGCCTTCTAGAATGTTGACACCTGATGTTCTAAGGAACCAGATGAAGTGAGTTGTGGGTTTATTAACTGGACACGCACTTGCGAAAACACCTGTATAGACTGGGAAGTTTTAGGGATGACTCAGTCTACAAGAAATGTGAAATGGAAGAGAAAACTGCGTGTCATATTATATTCGAATGTGAAACTCTGCGGCACATTCTATACTCCATATTCGGGTCACCGGAAACCAAAATGGAGACAATATACATAGATATTATCAAATCCTTGTTAGAACTGAAAATGAGATCAAGGATCACGATGGAATCTAGGAATCTGCCTGGTGAGTGTGATATATCAGCGTAGGCAGGCATCAACACTTGGGTGACAGAAGTGGAGCCCTTGCCCCCGAAAAAAAAGAAATAAAAGAATCCCTCCTTTGGGATTGGGCAAATTACCTAGATATCGACGGGCCCTTAAACTCACTCACTCACTCAGTTACTCACTCCCTCAGTCACCCACCCACCCACTCAACCACCCATTTGCTCACTCACTCCGTTGGACTTGTGTTTGAATAAGAACAGGCATGACTTTCAAATGTTTCATGTTGCATTTAATTAAATTTAATTTAAATGGTTGTCATCCCGACATTTCCTCTTGGGGCTTACATACGGCTGTTCAGTGGCCCTGCTCTTGGTGTAGGTATAAACGGACCTTAGTTACCCAACTCCTAAAGGAGTGTACTGTACGGGAACTAATGAGCTAGAGTTTTCGTAAACTAGCTTAGGTAAGGCTCTTTGGCAGTGGTTTGGAAGTTGCAAAGTTTCTTTCTGATAAACTGCGCTACAGATGTTTCCAGACGGTAAGGCATAGCTTTAGAGATATCTCCATTAGTCTGCTAATGGTGGCCATGCATCCGGCCAAGGGCAGCTTCCTTGTACCAAAGAGGGTAAATGATTTATATGGGGCAAACCAAACTAAAGCTGCTGAAATGTTACTAAAACCTTGTGTGTGTCGCATTCATATGTTTTTGCTGTCTAACATCGTGTAGTTTTATACAGTTTCTATACTGTCGTTACCATCTACGGTATAGTTAACCTTCAATACCTAATCAGTGTCGGTAAGCTCACAAAGTACACAAAACGGAACAAACAAACCAGAATTTGGTTTTTCAAACATCAATATTGTGAATGCAGGATATCTCTGACGTGGAAATAAAAAGGCAAACTAGCATCCCGAGAGATTTCCAAATTGATTACAAAAGCTGCGACGGCAGGTAATAAAGAGTAATTATTGATTTTGCCTGCAGCGGGCGCTGTTAATTTCCAGTTCTGTGATAAATCAGGGAACGCATGACATTTTCCCTATGAGTTACTCGTCCTTCTAATGACAAAAAGTGCACCAGCATTTAATGCTGCTTTCTCAGTACCAGTGTGTGTTTCTTGTGCTTGTCAGAAAGGTATTCACTTCCTCTTCCAGGTTTACATCAAATGATAAAGTTAATTTATGCTCATAGTTTGCCGGTGTATTTAATTTTGTACAGAAGCTCAAGTAGTCAAAATCTGATGTGTTGCAGTCACATGACTTTCACTACTCTTCTACTAACCATTCTTACAAACTCTTATTCCTAATATTATTCGTATTAGTTGAGATAACATTTGCAGAAATTATCTTGTTTATCTCTTTGTGCGTACAAGGTACAGTAGCCTTTGAGCGATAGTCAAATCACGTTAAAATTTCGGTACAGCTAAAACAGATGACGAGTTAAGAACGTAACCGCATTTGTTGGAAATACATAAACACAAAAGCGACTATCAAAGGAGTAGCTAAGTAAGATCACACGCTTCCTGACTTCCTCGGGGAAGAACAACTGTTGTAGCGTGCAACCTGATGGCCTGAGGCTGAGTTGGTTCGGTTCTGAGTGCCAGATTAGCGTCCTGGGGCTCAAATCGATACAGATGTACCATAGCACTGCTCGCAGCTTCACCAGACATCTGTGAATCTGTAACAACAATGAAATATTACTTTTATTCTCTACTAATGTTTATGATTTTATTTGAATCCATAAGTTTCTGCGATTTAAAGTTCTAGATAGTAATATGAAACTCTAAAACCATAATACAAGTAAAAGCATTGGATTAGCTATTTTTCGAATGTATGAAAAAAAAAAAAAAAAAAAAGCGGTCAGCGAAATAAGAGGTGAAAAGAAATGTTGCGAAATAAGTGTTCAGAGGTTTGTTTTATACCTGAAAGAGACTGAATCAGGTTAAAGGGAAATCGGAGATGTGTAAAAAGGGTCATGGATTGCACCCAAAGCAATTGCCTAAGTTTAAAAGCTAAATAAATGTCTACAGCTATTTAAGATATCTGCTTATGTAGGATATGTCAAAATTAGTTGAGTTAAAACCAAATGAAAAAAAAAAAAAAAAAAAAAAAAAAAAAAAAAAATTAAACGTCTACATAAAAACAAGAATAAGAAGAGAAAATGACAACATATAAATGACAAAGTGTATTAAGCTGGTTTAAAACACGCCAAAATGATGGACAATATATCATTTTTCCAGTCCAAAACCCGGGATAAGTGTGATGGGAATCAGTATTTTAATCGAGGCACTTTTAGGCCTCTGCCTTACTTTAACCTTATCCATCAAGTAAATCAGACTACTGTTCTGGGAAGGTTGGTCTCTTTTTTGGCAGATCTCAGTCTTCATAAACTCTTCTAGGAAGGTTGACCGCATTTTTCACTGACCGCTTTTTCCTGACACGTATTTTTCAATCTATTATATAATGTATATTATATCTATTCTAATACTTTTAAGTAGTTTCGATATATAGCTAATATTAACGTGTCAATATTGTATTAGTTTTTTTTATCTCTTGGTCTTGAAAAGAGAACGGAATTTCAAAGGCATCGTATAACAACCAGCTCTTAAAATATTTCACTGTCGCTTAAAGCCTATTGTATTCCCCTTGCACCTACAATAAGGTTAGCAATAAGATAATTTCTGCAAATGTTCATGTCGATTAAATGTAGTAGATAGAGAAATAAGCATTTGCAAGGCAGCGTGTATAAGAGTGAGTATAGCTCTGCATGTAATTCTCCAAATTGAAGTATATTAAAAGTCTGTATCGCAATTGGTTACGCGACAATCACTTGGTGTATCCTCTAAGGTTATCACTTCGACTTTGTCGCCAAATATTAATAGACTTCTTAAACGTAAGCAATACCAAAGAAGTCACTATTGGACAGAAGATTATTGCATAAGATTTAAAAGTGCCTTCGTAAATCAAACGCAATGTCCATGTAACCGACCCGCCACTGTAACACAATGCACATATGAGTGGCTAAGTACGTGATAACGAAAGGAGGTAAATTCAACCTCCCCTCTTTTCCAAAGTTTGGACATCACAGGTTTAACTGAGCTTTACTTTTTAAAGTTACTGTTATGAGATGGTGTAGCTTGTGTTAAGACATAACTATTTAATTTTTTGACGTTTTAAATATGATACCATGCAGATAAAACACTACTGCTGCAGCTAATTGCGGGTGTTTGCAGAGGGAGTGGAGAAAATGGAAGAAAACTTTGCTAAACTTCATTCTAGTTGGTCTTTGAACTGTAATTATTTTTGTTTTATTCTTCCATGTTCGCGAAAGTATATTTTCTTCCAGACAAGAGTATACACTAGCAGCATTCTGAAGGTAGACTTAAATTGATGAAGGAAGTTACAGGAAACGAAGGCAGGGAGAGAAATATTAATGTTGAACTCGACCTGTAGTTATCCTTTTTCACAGTTAGAATTTTAATGCCGGTAGCAGAGCGGTTGAAAAACAGAGGAAAACGTAGGCAGCAATAAGCAAATGTCTCATTTTCACGATAACATTTCCTTATTTTTTCTACCCTTAAACATTGCCAGCAGAGTTGTGGAAGGAAAGCTACGTCAGTTTATGTTCCCTTTTTGTTTATTTTTGGCTTTATCTACATGCAGACGTTCTCAATTTAGCAGCACCTGAAGGTCTCCAAGGAAAAAGGAAGCTTTATTTTCATTTTAATTCTCTTTGCAGTTTAAGCCATTGGCGTTGAACAGCCATTATTATTATTATTATTATTATTATTATTATTATTATTATTATTATTATTATTATTATTATTATTATTATTATTATTATTATTATTATTATTATTATTATTATTATTATTATTATTATTATTATTATTATTATTATTATTATTATTATTATTATTATTATTATTATTATTATTATTATTATTTATTATTATTTTATTATTTTTATTATTATTATTATTATTATTATTATTATTATTATTATTATTAATTATTATTATTATCCAAGTCAGCTGTTTGAAAGATAGAAAGGACTTAGTGAAGGTTACGAGAAGAAACAGTGGTGAATTGTAATATCACGAAAGTCTGTAGACTGTGTTAACGTCAGTAAAAGAGAATTGTGTTGTTGTGCAAAGGTTTTTGAAATAGAAATAAAGTGACAGAAAGGTAACTAGATTGGTCTTTTGTTGTTTTGTCACAATATTAATGCACTGTTGGTAACCAGAAGCCGATGAGTACGTACCATATTGTAACAAATGACAATTGATTATCTTCTCGAATTTACCACGTAGGTAGTTTTCTTCTCGTCCTTAACTCAGTCTACAGGCTTTCGGTCTATCGCAACTCTCAGTTTTTACTTGTCATAACCTTGATCATTCCTTTTAGTGTCTTATTTGACTTCCTCTGTTTCGCATGTCCTAATTTTGAGGTTACAATCATTTGGCAACGGTCGTTGAACCTTCTTACGATGATCGACGTCTTTATCATAAAGACATACACACGCACAGCTGTCTCACACTCACTGACACGCTGACCGACTCCGTAACTCAACACTAAAACTCACTCAAATGCTCTTCTAAGGCCTCTTTATATACTGGGGATGACGTCATAGGGGTTTTTCTCGACTCCTACACACACGCATCAGAAATGACTCAGAAGTTTCAAGAACGTACTCGACCCCCTTTTGTTGCTGCCACCTCGATTGTCTACAGTCACGTACACATAGCAGTCCTGTGAGGCAGCGCGGTGGTGAACGCCTTTGCCACTCGCTGACACATGTGTGAAGTACCTTGGCCCCGGCTGTCTTTTGTTGACCACCGAGCCCGACGTCACAATATGATCGCAAGTGCTAATGATAGTTGTCTCAAGGGTAATATACTTTGTCCACGTCGTAAATTACTAAAATAAAATGAAAATGTACCGCAGCACATTAAGGTAAATAACCATTGTTCACCAGAGGGACCCGAAATGTTAAACCACCGTACTCATTTGGTATTCCTTTTATCTTTCCCAGGATTTGCTCCACTTTTAGAGTGAACATGGGAAATACTCCCCATGAGTATGGGGTTAGCCGTTACGCTAGCAGCCAGGGGATATTCAGAGTCGTTTCATTGCTGCAGTGCTATGAGTTGAGCAGAACTTGACCTTTTTATCTAATTAAACATTCTAATCCGGTGGGTATCGTTTCCCAAGATAGCGTACATTACAAGGGGATTTTAAAGCACAAGGGAGTTCATAGTTCAGATCTAACTCTCTTAAAGAACTTCATCCCTCACAGAAACATCTCGGGAAGCATTTTAAAGCTTTAGTTCGAGTTGACATTGTGGTTATCCTGCATTCTACATTGTGCATTTGACGTGGCAACTAGAGTTTAAGTTTATTCCGTTATGCACGTGTGTGCATCTCTGTTTTATAGTTAGACCTAGAATTTGCAAAGTATATATTGAAGGTCTTATTTATGAGAGATACTTAAGATGTTACTTTCCAAGGCGTATATAATAAAATAGGGCAAATTTTATTTCGGATACTTTGAAATTGTTTTAGGAAATACAAAATATGTTCCATATATCAGAAAATGTGTGTAGGCAAATTTTTAAGATAGAATCAGATATAAAAACTTCAGTGCCATAGCCGTGATTTGAACCACAGATCTTCCGCTGCTCTTAACCACTGAGCTACCATGGAAACATGTGGGCATAGCGTTAAAGGTACACAGAAGTGAAAAAATCTATCTCCTCCAGTAGATGTTGAACAACAAAATTAATTTTTTTTTAAAATTTGTATCTCTTATTACCTTTTTGACAAATTAAAGAAAAGAAATTTTGATATAGCGAATAGTTTTTCTTAAAAATAATTTATCATCGCAAACTGCAAAACTGTCATACAAACCAGTGCATTATTATATAAATTATTTTTTTGATAAAAAGATACAAGCAATATCAAAATTACAAACGGACATTTTATCACCCATATTCTGTGCTATATTGGAAAAGAAATTTATATGTCTAGCTAGATTTTTGTGGGAGAAGATATATTTGAATATGAGAAAGTAGCAAAAATGGTTTCCAAGAAAAGCGAGTTTGAAGTAGAAATGGAAGGTGTGGACAAACGCATTTAAAAGGCATCCAAAAATGTTTTCCCCCGCTGGGGGATTAAGACTTCGCAGATATATTCTTTAAGGTGTGGTACATGTTTTGCAATAAAAATCCCAAAATCGATTTTTTTGAGCAAACAGGCTAAAATGTACTTCAGTGTTCCCTTAAGCCAGCTTGAATAATACCACAAGTATTGAAAGCCAGAAGCAACAGGTAGTGAGAAACGCTATTTCCAATATTCATTCCAAACAGTAGGGAGAAAACCGAGCTGTGACTGCTTTTGTGGTCCAGTGGTTGGCGTTCTGGTTTCTCAACCCAGGGATCCTGGCTTCGGCTCTCGGTGGGTCTGGGGGTTTTCCTTCAACGATAGCCTCTCACAACGCTCCGCTGAATCGAGAGATGTGAGTGTGGGGTTGAACGTGCCTGTGTTTAATGGTAGGAACGAATAAATCAGCGCAATAATCAAGTAGACAGTTCAGTGAATAACCGACTTAGTGTCTCTCAAGTCAGAGTTCTCGAAATGACCGTACAGTTTAAAGGGGATACGATAAAATTTTATATGTTAAGCATACATGCCTTTCCCCATTTACTTTTCCACAAACCTTTCAATACACATTCTCAGTGGAAACAATAATGTAGCAGGTTAAGGCGACAGTCAAGATTTTTAGAAAACAGATTGCTCTGATATGTTGAAATTCCACCCTCATTGCATGATCACGAGAACAAAACGAATAACGACTTTCTAAACGAAAATTATATAAACATTTGAGAGTTAAGAGCAACAACAAAGAATATCTTGGAAATAGTAACGCCACAGACACATTATATATATTTGCGGAAAATATTTTGTTGCTGATCTTGTGTGCAAGGGGAAAATGGGAATACCTACAGTAGGCTTTGAGCGATAGTCAAGTTTTTTAAAGCTAGTCGCAAAATGAAGGCTTTGAACTTTTGTTCTCTTTACCCGGCCAAGAGTTAAAAAGTGAATAACGACCCTCCATTTGACAAAATTATAAGAATTGCAAAACTCACATAAATAACAAAAAAATATTTCCGAAATGGTTCACTCCAAAAAATAATGAATTCGACACAAATTGGTGTTTTCACCAAATCTACATTTTTGTGTGGTGTAATTTATGCTGTCTCTCATGACAAAGTCACCAGAATACAGAAGACTTCTGAGAACATTACCAGAAAATCCAAGATATACGTTTAATTTGTCAGAGAAATATCTTAAACATGCAGTATTTTCAACAAAATCGTTAGCCATTTTGAGAAAATCCATATTTTTGAAAAAATGTTCTATATAAGCGGCAGTGTGACGTAGGAGTATTTTCTTGAAAATCTTGGTGACGTATCCTGTAAAGGTACTAAACTTAAATACCAAATTTGTTATTTAGCCAACTTTAAACACTTTTTTTTTTTTTTTTTTTTTTTTAAGTTTAGGAGTGCCAAACATGTAGTTTCGGTGAAATCTCAATATCGACTTTTAGCATGGAAAGCAATACTTTCTGTTTTTATATATAGCAAAGTAAATATAAATAAATGAACAAACAAACTGAATGAATGAATCAATCAATGGATAAGGGATGAATGAATGAATAAATAAATAACCTGCAATAAAAAACCATGGCACCTAATAACTTAAACCAGGGGTTACATTCCAGATTCCTATTCGTTTATTTAACTTTCAAAAGTATTTACAACAACAAAATTCTACAAGTTATAAAAAACTAAATACTACAAAACAAAAATGTAATACACAGCAAAATTAAAAGAAAGTTTTTACAACATACACAAATTAAACATGCTCAAAATTATAATTCATCACTTATAATATATATATGCAATCATTTCCTCTAATACCTAAAACAATCACAATACTAATATACATATATAAATATTAATTTAATAAATTATTCATAATTCAACAACCAAAATACAAAAGAAACTCAAATTAAAATACCAAAATCATCTAATTAAATTTCCAAATTTCTTAACCTATGTACATAAATAATTTCATTTACTGTACTAATATTAATTTATTAAACTTATTTCTAATTCATGAAATCAAAACATCCAACAAAGGTTCCAATAAGTGTACCAAAAACAAATCAATTCACTAAAATAAATCAAATAAAAATACAATTTAATATTAAATAAATTACATTTACAAATGTTATTAGAGAAAGTAAAAATGACATTGTAATTAATGATAGTTTTCCCAGAACAAGTATGGCGTTTCTGGTACAATGAAAAGCGCGTGGTGTGAAACAGGGCTTGTTGTTTTCATGTGTGACCTGGGAGCTTACCAGAGGCAACAGTGCAAAGCCTAGCTTGACGGTAGCCGTAAAGGTTAAAGCAGGCTTGATCCCTGCTACCTAAAACTTAGGTGCCAGTTTCATCTCACCCAGCGACTGTTGAGCGTAAATCTGAGTTCAACATCAGGTGCTCATACATATATCGTACAACATTACACTTTTGCACAATATGATATAAAACAGATCAAAATTCTGTGTGTACCTCGTACAGGTAGATAAAGGAGACATACATATTTTTCCCCCAAAAATTCGATACCGAGGTTTCAATTGGAAATACGCGTTTATAAGTTCCCTAACGCAAAAAAAAAAAAAAAGTGTTTTTCGAAAAAGGTGTGTGTGCCTGTGGGGGGGGGGGGTTGTTCGTTCGAAAAGTCGGTGAACTAATAAACCTGGTGTTTTAATTCATCTTCCAAAACAGCCACACGAAGATCTTCAGGAAAATCCCCCAAACCTAAACTATTGGAAACATTCTTGAAATTTTTTTAATTTCTAAAAAATGGCTCTAACAATTTTGATTAGAGATACAACTGTGAACATGGAAAATCTAAAGTATTTGTTGTATTTATTTTAAATCAATACCATTTATTTGTTATGATCAAGAATAGCAAAATACCAAATTCCAACGTTTTAGCTCTAATACTTCAGAATTAATTCGTTACATCTTAATTACAAGTAATTTTTAAAATCAACGTGTGATACATAAGTTTTTGAGTAGGTAATTTTAATCTATAAACGACTTGTATCCACGTGTACTTGTCTTCATTATGTTAATGAAGGAAAAATAATGTTTAATAATTACTATTTTCGTAACGTTTTGAAATAAGCATTAAACATAATTTTGATTAAAGATATTTAGATGAGTATTAAAATGCATATGTCCTCTCCATTCGGAACGAATTTTGTAACTCATACATGTATAAGATAAACGTAAATATAGTACATGAAAAATGTAGGCATCTTTAAAACATACAGTTAATTCCAAATAACTTTTTAATGCCATAAGCTGTTTCCGAGATATTCGTTAATACTGGTTCCAATTGTTTAACACTCTGGTACTCTTGAGGCTCTTTCGATATTGAGTTGTTTCTTGCTGTTGCATGGAAACGTGGACTTTTAAGACCAGCACATCAAGTTCTTCAACATCTGACTGTTCTTACTCCCTTTGTAACCATAGTGAAATGTTAATGGATATATTTCTCCAAAGGTTTATCTCAATGTGCATTAGATAAAAAGAGCAACCTTCGTAAGAACAGTTTGCACACCCCTAATAAACCATTAGAGGGTAGAGTATGTCATGTGAGACCGCCTCCGTAGTGCAGTTGGTAGCGCCCTTGCCTCTGGCGCGGAGGACCCGGGTTCGATCCCCGGTACGAGCATGGTGATTTTATCCCCTCTGGGAGGTCTGCCACGGGGTGCACTCAGCCTCGTTAGGTCCCGGGGGGACCAATTGAGGAGCTACTTGATAGAGAAGTAGCGGCCCCAGGTCTAGAAGACCGCATAACCGGCCGGGAGGGCTCGGGGCGCTGACCACGTCCCACCCTCCAATACTGCACCTGACCAATGACGCCTATAGTGGGCAGAGGTTGGGGACGCAGCAGCTGGGCGGTAGGCCTTGGCCCCTTGTGGGCTGTCGCGCGGGGGTTTAGTTTAGTATGTCATGTGAAGTAACACTCTTAGTTAACAAAGTTTAAATATTTGTAAAGAAATGCCGCATGTGATTTCCATTGCTATTCATTACATGATGCCGAGTCTACATTTAGCCGATGTTTCACATCTACCTGCCTGTATTTGTCTTTGGAATAACTGTTTGACAAACCACAGGTCAATTAACGACTTCAGGTGTACACAAAGGCACGTGCTTCCTCAAATGATGTAAATTATGTGGGAAAACACAAATGTTTGATCAGTTTGATCAGCCTGTATTGATTGCAACCACATTAATAACAGGAATAGATGGTGTTAATTGAAATCGTATTATGGCTATCTACAAAAATGTATTATTGTGTGTTTGGTTTTGATTCTGCGCATTGTGCATTGACATTCATACACCAATTGCAATATACCGTATGTTATTACCTTTTCTACAGCCTACCTGGAATAGGTAGAGAAAACCATGGGCGTGTGTGGGTGTGGGCGGGGGTGTTTGGGTCTGGGTGTAAAAGTCTTGGACTGTCTTTTCATTAGTTCACTTTATCGGGTATTTACCACTACGTTTTTTACATAGGACCTGTCTTTTAGCGCTTTAGTTTTTCATATTCCCAAATGAGATGATCAACCGATTATATTTTTGTTACGTGAACTTGTGGAAATACTCTCATTTTGTCATTTCCAATGAGGAAAGCTGTTAAAGTACCCGTTAATTGTAAGTTTAGTGATAGTCTATATCATAAATGGGGGAAAAGTGACACAATGTCATTTCCCTTACATCGTACTTTTAGCCTCGTCTACTAGGCTACACATGGTTAGGTAGGACGGCCTCGCTGTTGTTTATCCACCTCAGAGAACCGGCCAGTCCCTTGAATTGTGTCAGTAGTGGAATCATGTCGCATAGCAACATGCTTCAAAGCCGAATGGAAACATAAATAATTTTGCGTTCCTAGCATTGTTTGCTATGCCAAGAGAAAATAGTTCCGCCACTACACGGCTTGAAACTTACCTTGTTTGTAAAGACGTGTTTATACGTAAACAAATAACATTAGGAAAGGACGACTTTGCAATTGTACCCTTTTCGGTTTCCCGTTCTTCTTCACTTTCTTCTTTCACCATTCTATAGACTTCACCTTTTGACATTTTCTTGTATGACACCTGAAGGGTCTCGCTGCATACTGCCCACATGTTCTTAATTGCTGCCTGTCCAACGCTAAACCCACCAACCGGGAGGACCAGGTCCCATATTTGTATCCCCTGGGACAGGGTGGTCCGACTATACCCCGGGACACTGGGTTTGCTGATTCCAACCCAAAGGCCGGGTGGTAGGATCGCCACATCCCCACGCTGGTGTGTGTATTATTTTTGTGAGCAGTACCTACAATGAAAAAAAACAAACAAAAAAAAAAAACCATCGTGTCATTACACAGGATACGCTTTGGATATGCCATTAATGTCAGTAATTTTACAAATAGCATCCAGTTGTGATTACATTTCCTAGCAAGGTGTATTCAACGTCTGATTTCCACCTGCAAAATAGAAAATAAGTTCTATAACAGCTTTTATTACCTGTAGTTACCTGAAAAGTTGTAACAGAACGTTGATAAACCACTCGTGACGTTGTGGCTTAGGGGTGCACGGTAAAGTGAAATGAAACACGAGCATTTGTACAAATGTGTGCGTTACAGTTTCACAAAGCCAGGGCAAAAGTTTGGTCCCTTTGATGTGGGAAATGACCGACACTGAATCCCAGGAGGTGAATGGTTTGCAAATTTCCCGTAATCATTTACCGAAGCATTGACCAAAATTGAAAACAATTTAGTGACAGCAAGGTTAACATAGGGGTGCTGGGACAGCTCACTTGTTGTGCTCTTGGTGCAGTTTCCAGCAATGGCGTGGTGATCCAAGTCGTTCCTATCTAGGATTCCATCTGTAACTCATTTGAAGTATCGTCAAGGGCCACGGTGCTTCAGTATCCGTAATAAAAGCTGTAGGTCCCCTTGTCCCATCGCCATCCTCTTACTGCAATCGGATGTTATGTCCCCAATAGACTCAAATTCGCTTGGTGGGACGAAGGTTATTGACATATTATTATTATTATTATTATTATTATTATTATTATTATTATTATTATTATTATTATTATTATTATTTGAAACAAGTCATGTAGAATTCGTAGAAAGGAAATGCTCTGATAATTGTGTTATTCTCGGAATTTCGACATCGGAGACCAAAGCCTATGATAAATTATTTTGTACCTCCTAGCCCAAGAAACATTTTTGAAATTAGGCCCGAACCCGGTCCATCTGAGCCCGCGCAGACATCTACTATATGGTGCACATGGAGTTGATCGATTGTCGTTCTCTGAAACAGTTGATGTGTAGAAGATAAAGGACGGCAGGAATTCTTGGATCAAAAGTGGCATCTTACAGTACTGCCAACTGAATTGAATACAAAACTTTTCATTTGAAAAGCAAGTGTTTTAAAAAGCCTCCGTTAGTTAGTCATTGGAGGCATTACTCATAGTATTACGCTTTAGTTCGTATTAAAATAGAGTCGAAAGAGAGTACTTTGTTAAATTAGGTACCTAAAAATCGTTGTGTTCTATTCCGATAATATTAAACAAAGGTAGAAAAAAATTATGTTTCTGTTACGTTCTTATATTATAGAATCAGATTATAATAATGTGACAAAATGACAAATTCAGTTCAGCACCTTTCTACCACTTCACTGTCTTCTAAAATTTAATAAAAAATCACAACTTTCACTTTTCGTAACCTTGACTCAGTCCTTTCAGTGTCACTTCACTTTCTCTGTCTCTCATACACTAACTACGACGATACAATCACTAATTCTCGTTAAATCTTCTTTACAATGCACAACTATCTCACACTCATTGATACACTGATCCACTCGTGTCTATAACTGTAATTAAGTGCACTGCTGTTTCCTCGCCTCCTTATATAGTAGTAGTGACGTCATCGGAACTTTCTCGACTTCCAAAAAACGCGCCGGCGATGACGCAGCCAGATCTTTCTCAAAGGCACTGGAAACACTTTGTGTTGCCGTTTCACCGTTGTTAGTCACGTGTTCGCTGGCGTGGATGTGTGGGAAAGCTTGGCCTCGCGCCTTTGTTCCCCTGTCTGGTATGTGGTGTGAAGTAGCTTAGCCCCGATAGTCCTTTGTTTTGCGCCGCGCCCGGCGTCACAATAATAAGTGAAATAGTAGGCGGGAGTTAGGTGATTTGATAGTGCAAATTCACTGCTTGCATGGGGTAAGTCACGCCCCACAACAGTGGCGCTAGCATTATGAGCATCATGTGAAGTCTCCTGTCAGGTTCCAATCACAACGAGTAATTTGCGACTGTGGATCTGGTGCATATTGCGACAAAAACAAGCCCAGTTACTCTTTAATTTCCTCTTAAACTGAGTCACAATTCATAACTGGTGACCTTGCAACTCAGTGTTCTGTTGTGTTTAACCTTGACACGAAGAGGCCCTCCACAGCTTGCTCTGACAATGGAAGGGATTGGTGAAATAGAGGTAGCTCCACTTTTGGGCCAAAAGGAGTCATATTGATCCTCGCAGAAAAAAATATCCTCTTTCATTTAATGTAAGACCAGATGGTTCCATAGAACAGTCACGCTGCTGGAGAGTGAAATGAGCTGCAAGAAATGTATTATGATTTCGGTTATCAGAACACGATTTTAGATTTTGCGGCTCACTTCAAACACCTGTTGTAAAGAAGTGCCTTTATCAAGCCCAAAGAGAATCCTGCTATCCCACAGTACAGAACTCTTTAATACTCCCAAGAAGTGGTTCAGTGTAGCGAAACATTAACTGGACAAATAATGTCGGAGTTTGCCATAAAATGCTTCAATACTCAGGTTTCATTCCCTACGAATAACTTCATAAGGGTGCACTTCCAATCAAGGCAGCAAAGTTTCGCGACGTGATGAAGTTGGCAACGCAACATGTTTCCCCATCCGACATGTGCTTTTATTTAGTTTTTTTTTTTTTTTTTTTTTTTTTTTAATTATCATCTCAGAATAAGGTAAAATGGAGCCACCTGGTTCTTTCACCAAACCGTTAAATTAGTTCACTCCCTTAAAACTGTCTTACTTTAAATTTAAAAACTGACTCCTTTGTCCAACTCTGTTATATAGCTTAGAGTTTAGTACCGGCATTTTTTTTTTTTTTTTTTTTTTGTAAAGCGATGATACGTGAACCTTCGTATAACAAGGCGCACACTCGAGGCTTCTGGAACTGTATGGAAGCGGCGTTTATTCTTACCCGCCATTTTGTGTTGTCTGGCAAGGTGTTGGTGTGAGTAGCTGACCTTGGGCCTTCTTTGATGTCGGCCGCAGCCACATTTGCATGGGGCAAGTAGAGTCGCACATCGCTTAGCATTATCAGAAGCGTATAAAGTTCAAAGCATGATGACTAATTTGCGTGTATGGATCCGGTGGATATTAGTCCTGTAGTTGGAGAAACCCTTTTCTGTGTGGTTGGTACTATTTGCAACCGATCGCTGGACCAAATAGTGTTTGATCATCCTGCATAATCTACAGGTAAATTAGCACAGCGTTGGAGATGGTATAATCCCATCACGTCTATTTGATAACCTACACACGTGCCTAGTAGCGGGTGTCCATATTTCATGTATATCACCATATTGTTTTCTGCACATCACTGTCACATTTCATTATGCAGTACAATGTTAGATTCTTCTGATTAGCTTTGCCGATGGTAAGCTAACAACTTAGAAGTTAGTACTATTGATGTCAAGTTTTCATACATTTTGGACTCACATTTGTTTTAATATTGGGTCTTGCCATGATTTATATATATGCGTTTTTTGGATTCAGGGGGTCTCAAAACATATATATTCCGGTGAATTCTCAATTTTTGAGTGGAATACAATACTTCCTCTACTTACCAGTAGAGTAGGTAATAACCAAATGAATCAGAAAGTAAGGAAAATGCAGTTGTGAATGTAAAGTTGTCACATTTTGTTACAAGACTCGGTTGAATTTAGAGAAACAATGGCACAATATGAACGACACTTCCAAAGTGAGATTAAGGGATACATTTATGACGAATACAGCCACTCAGAGTAATCCATATTCTCGTCGACCACTTGTTGCCAAAGCTTTACAAGGCGATGGACGTCATAGGTGCTTTTGGTCAGCAGAGAGATTGCTCAAAGGCGCAGTGAGTGATGCTTTCAAAATCCCGGAAGCGTTTTCCTCTAGTGGTTCTTTCATTCTGGAGAAGAGATGGAAATAGCACTGCTTTTATCTGTAGAACGTGCGGGACATTTCACTTACGGTCCAATAATTCTGCGAATGTTCTTTTCTCATCAGAAATGATGCCCAGCATTCAGAAATAGGTACCTCAATTTCGTAATTTCGAGAATTTAATGTAATAATGTTTATTATTTCGAGATTCCTTACTATTTTTGAAGCTAAAGAATGATAGTAAATTTATTCGGTTGCTTTAACAGCTGAACATTTTAAAAGGATTCTATCCAAATTGGATGCGTAATTCCACAAGAATGTACGAAGTTTGTTTCTTGTAAGATGCGTAGAGTAACTTATTTCTGACATAGTTTCGATAGTAATTATGGGACATCACCAATGTTTCGAAATAATTAATCACTTAAAAGGCCCGAAGGATTACTCCGAGCTGCTCTGTCAGATGTGTAGTGAGTCGACAACGTTGCGTTGAGATTGCTCAGGGAATTGACCTAGTTTTTGGATGTAAAGAGGTCAAACGCTTGTAATGTTTTGGGAGCTAACGCTTGTGATTGGCCTACACTCGCACAGTAAACACGGAAGGACAAGGCAGGGTATGACTTTGTTTTCAAGACACACCGTTACTGTGTTTGTTTATGTACTGAGCTAGGGAAAGTGACACCCACACAACCTGCAGTGTTGCCAGCTTGTTTTCGACAAAATTAAAATATCTCCGTAGGAAATGTGTTCCAAATACCGAAATGTGACTTCCCTTCCACCCGGTATTTTATTAACTATCTTTTCTATAGTAGTATAGTTGCGGGATATCGTATAGTAGAAATAAATGCATAAGTTAAGAAAGCTGAGAACATTCTTGTGCTGGTGAAGACGAATGGGAGGCTGCGTAATTGTTGCTATTTAGGGACAATAGGACATCAACAATGGATACACATTGATAGATACACAGTAGAACCGCAATTAACCGTTGTAACGGAGAGAGTGGGTTTGAGGGTTTACCGAATATACATGTAATTGGATAATCTATCTCAATATAAATGGTAGATATAAGAGATAGTCAAAGTATTGCTTTAGTTAAATGATTACGTAGACTTTCACGCCCTTTGTTCATACCGGAAACCGGAAAGTGATAATACTCAAGTTATTTTGGTAACAAGAACCGATTTTTGAGTTTTTGTGCAGGAAACTTAAGCACAATTCAAACTACATATCTGCGAAGTTTTAACTTCCTAGGGCGGATATAACTACATACTTGGACGCCACTTTTAAACCTGCGCCGTTTAAATTACTCTGTCCTGGTAAAACATACGTCAGTTTCTTAAGCTCAGTTTTCTCCCTATTAACAATTTCTTTCACAAAAATACACGATGTTTAAAAAAAGTGTCTGATGTTGCAACAGGAGTTGGGGTTGGTCACTAGAATAAATGTTCCTATAAACA
Organism: Tenodera sinensis; assembly: GCA_030765045.1. Taxonomy (NCBI): domain Eukaryota; kingdom Metazoa; phylum Arthropoda; class Insecta; order Mantodea; family Mantidae; genus Tenodera; species Tenodera sinensis. The sequence goes on along the minus strand of CM060971.1, from coordinate 103,419,818 downwards.
TAAGTCCGGAAACAAATTTTTGTTGAGAAGTGAACAATGTGCAAGTATTGTCGCACGATGTGTGCAAAATGGGGTGGTACTCCGTCATGCATAAACCACTTGCATCGTCTTTCCACAAGCATAACTCCTCCAAAATCACGCAAGAATCGATAACTCACAGCACCTGTTAATCTGTTCGGTAAAATGTATAGTCCTTGGAGTTTGTCATCCAGAATTCCTGACCACCTATCAGAGAACAAGCAGCATTTTGAACAGTAATTGGTGCGAATGTGTAAGAGAGAAATACGCCAGGAAACATAAGGCAGGGTATGCACATTGCCCATGTGCTTCCGTATGGTTCACTACGAGGAAAACACGTGTTGCAGAGAGCACGCCGGATTTCCTGGAAACTTACTGCTCCCAATATGGAATCCGAGTGCCTCTAATCAACAAAGTGACAATGTAAAAGTATATTACGGGAGTTATTTTTCTGTAATTTTAATATTTAGCAGTAGCTGAATTATAAAGTTCTATGAAAATTATAAAAATTTCGAAAAAAATACTTTTCGAAGTTAATAATAATGTTCTTTTTAGAGTACTTATCTATAAAAGAATATTGTTTACAATTATCAAATTTTGTAATTTCCATCGTGTGGAACACTTCAGGTACGCTGCTGAAAATAGCTAAAAATTAATAAGTAAAATAAATTTAAAAGTGTTAAAGATATAGCAATGAAAATTGTTATGTACATTGTTCCTTACATGTATTAGGTCTGATATGAATTTTAACAAAATCGGCTAATGATTGTAGAATTTAGCAGTTTCACTTAACACGACTCAAAGTGCATAGCTAAGTCCACCTACGCTACTGGAGATTTGACTTGCTCTGAATGAACCTGCACAGGGTACAAAAGAGGAAAGATCAGGAAAGAGCCCTTCTGCACATACATGAGAATGGTGTAATTTAACTCCCGCCTGTGTGCAGAATGATATGCAGCCCCGCCGAGCATGAAACAAACTTACAAGGCAAAGAAACGACAGATTCCATTTGTGCGTCTGAAGCTTCTAAGTCCCAGATATCTACACTAGCAAAAGAACGCCTGCAGTTACGTGCTCCAATTCACAAATAGATTTAGGAGGAAAGATTCACAGGTGGAAGCGCCTGGAGGTTGGGCCACCTGCCGGTCTCTTGCAACAAAATCAGTTGAAATAAAAGGCTGTTCTGAATTCCCTTCGCTTACTGACTGACTCTGGATTGAGAACGAAAACGTTATAAAGCACACTAAATTGTTTCTCTTCACGTGTTGTAGGCAACAAGTAGTTTGAAAAATCTGATTTGGTTATTTACATGACATTGTCATTAATGAGTGGGTATAAGAGTTATTTTCCAAAAATATTACTTGCTCTACTACCTACGTATAGTAAACTGTATTTCAATTCGACACGAGATTTCAATAGAAATACATGTTTTGAGATCCCTGAATAAAATAAGGCAATTTTAGAAAAAGGTTTGTGCGTTTGTTAGCAGCATAACTCACAAACAAAAAAGTCGCTTAAATACCAAACTTTAACAGCTTTTAAAGAGAAATACGAAGGAAGATCTTCAAGAAAAATTCCCCACCCCAGAATACTGTATTTGACTTGGGAGTTTAGCTATGACCTTGTGGTGAACAATATCACTAATAACAGATGCTTATTTGAGATTCAAGAAACCACACGATACAATATTTGAGCAGCACTGGCACTGCTCACAGTCCAGCTGCATTGTAGACAGTAATTTTGAACTGTTGGTATTACTGTTTACATCGCACCACACTGGCAAGCTCCCCACTCCGCCCAACGATAGCACGTTCAAGGACAAAGACATTCCACTGAATCAATGACAGTACTCTTTACACATTTTCTTAAATATGGCTCTATTTGTATAAGATATTTCCATTTTAAATGACATATCTTGAATTTTCTGGTAATATCCTCCTCTTCATTCTGAATAACTTTAGATAAATTGTAACCCTTAAGAGATAGCGACAATTTTGCTCTGTATAAATGTTAAAATACACCATTTGTGTCAGAATTTGTGGAACGAACCGCTTCCGAGATGTTCATTGTTATTTGCTTTTGTTTTACAAGAGATATTTTTCTCAAATGGGAAGTTGTTTTTGTGTTTAGATCTAGTTCACTCCCCGTGGCCGGACCCATGTCTTTTTTTTTTTTTTTTTTTTTTTTTTTTTTTTTTTTTTTTTTTTTTTTTTTCGTTCGCCAGGCTAACGCTGGGAAGGATTTCCATATCCTCTGAATTTTCTATCCCTCCATTTCGTTACATTATTTCATTTCACCATTCATTCCGTTAGGTTTCTTTCAGGGTTGGAACCGTAAGCGAGCGCTGCGGCAGCAGCACGGCAGGGGAACAAATGCGTTCTGGAAATCTCGTCCCCGGATTGGAAAGCGAGCCTACACGTTTCCGCCCCCCCCCCTCCCCCCATGGGGATGGGAGCCGATTTGAGAGTTTCTTGTCTGCTATATGACAACCTTTTGTCGGCCCGTCACGTGTGTATTTACCTAACACACCTTCGAGACTCTCTGCAACTACTCGTGAGGCTTGCAGAGGTCCTGGCGGATGATAAACAGCGGTGAAAGAGTTTTCAGTTTTTAGCTATGGTAAACATGAGCCTAGGCGTTAGAATTTTAGATATTAAGAGTTCATTCCTTTTATAACTTTTTATAAATTTATTTTAATTCTGGCTTTTGCGTCTTTATTTGGTATATTTATCTATATTTGTGCTTTTACTAGAATTTGTGGGTTATACTGATGTTTATCTCTGGCTTTTGCCATGTTCCGTTCTTTAAGGGTGCTGATGACTAAGTATTTGAGCGTCTTTAAACTTGCATTATTATGATCATTATCACCACTCTCCTGCGCAAACCATAAATAAAATAAAGACAGTATTCCAATAGGAATCTGAGCTGGAAACTATGGAACGTAAGACTCAAACATTACCCCGGGATCATTTCGATTGTTGATCTGAAAACAGTCGTTGCAAACAATACTATGAGAAAGCAGACACGAGGGTGAAGTCATCACCAAGGGGTAGTCTACTAAAACTTTGCTTCCGTAGTAAAATACCGAAACGATTAAATTGAATGCGGCAGCCGAGCATTATAGGAACAAATTTGCCAATGGAGGTGAAAGTCTTCTGGAGTTGTATCACGAAGGAGGTAAGTTGATCTCCAGTTAAATTTGTTACTCTCTTTAATCTCTGAGTGCCTGTTATTGCCCTGTACCTACTCTGCGGAAATGCTTCTGCATTATGTAGCACGGTAGCTAATGAATGTTTCACCGTCCTTTTGCGGGAGCTACTGCGCATGCGCTGCCTGCCGTACTTGAGCCCGTGCTCAGCTTTTTCATTTCCTTTGGATTACTGAAGTACCGGGACAGACTCTAATGCCTTTAAAAGTTGCCTGTAATGGTTCTGTGTTTAACTCGCATTTCGGGTCCTTACGTATGCCTTACTTTTCTGCTTACCTATGAAGAGTAGAAGGAATATTGTTTCACTAAAAACCTGATGTGTTGCAGTCACATGACTCTCTCTCCTTACAAACTCTTAGTCCTGTACCTGCTTCATAGTAGTCGAGATAAACATTTGTAGGACTTATATTATTGCTTATTTCCTTGTAGGTACAAGGGGAATATGGAATATTTTAAAGCTTTGAAATTCTGCTCTCTTTGCACGGCCAAGAGATAAAAAATCTAAAAACAACCTTCCATTTGAGAAACGTTTATTGCAAAACTCATTTAAACAACAAGGAATATCTCCGAAATAATTTACTCCACACAAAAAACGCATTTGGACATAACTTGTGCGAGGTCTATATTTTGTATACAGTTTACCCGTTATGCTAAAGTCATCAAGAGTAAACCGGACTGCGTAGACTAGAGCAAAAAATTAAAAATATACATTTAATTTGCCATACAATTACGCATTTTAATAAAACTCGTTAAAGCAGGTTTCGAAAAAAATCCACATTTTCGAGTGAAGGAATTTTCTTCGAAATCTTCGTGTTGCATCCTTGAAAGATATTTAGTTTTAACCGACTTTTGGTTTTTAAGTTATACTGTTCACATACACACACACACACACACACACACACACACACACACACACACACACACACACACACACACACACACACACACACACACACACACACACACACACACACCTTTCTTCTTATAAAAATGCTGTTCTTTGGATCCAGGGGGTATGGAAACATATTTCCGGTGAAATCTCGACATCGACATAGGGCTTCCCCTACTTAGTAGGCGTAGTAGAGAAAGTAAAAAAATATACAAAATTTATTCCGAATGAAGAGGACTTCGAGGTTAATAAAGTGCTATGGAGAGCGGGAGAGGGGAGGGGGGGGGGACAGGACATAAAGGCAAGGATCAGAGCACTGTAGACATATTGTGAGAAAATAAAATCAATCCAACTACTTTCCTATCACTTTATTTTCCTTCTAAAACTTTGGCAAAAATAATACAGTTCTCTTTTACTGACATTAACACAGTATTTAGTCTTTCGTGATATTACAGCTTACTTCTGTTTTCTTCTCGTAACCTTGACTCAGTCCTTTCACTAGCTCTCTTCACTTACTGTCTCTCAAACAGTAATTCCGACGATACAATCACTCGACGCTCGTTAAAACTTCTTCACCATGCACAGATGTCTGCAACTGTAACTGTCTACTCTTTTCTCACCTCCTTATATAGCGGGGATGACGTCAGACGGAAGTTTCTCGACTTCCACCACGGAAATGACGTAGTCAGATCTTTCTCGAAGGCTCTGAAATCTCTTTATGTTGGCTCTTGATTGTTGTTAGTCACTGTTCGGTCGTGTGAGTGATGTAGGAAAGCTGCGTCTTTGTTTGCTCGCCAGTCTGAGATGTGTAAAGTAGTTTGGCCCCGACCGTTCTTTGTTGTGCACCGTGCCCGGCGTCACAATATATTAGTAAACAGGTTGAGCTTCCAGGGTCACAAAAAGCATGAGATCGATGCGATTTTAACACAAACTTTGCACTCCAAAACCGACCGAAATGCGACGCGCTTATATTGACAGTATTTTTTGCTCGTGTGAGTGCATCTGTGTCAGCAATGGATGATTTGACAAACAAAACCATTACACACAGTTACGTCAGCCAGTATTTGCTCTGATATTATAAATAGCGCTGAGTTTCGAGAATCCTGAATACCGTGCGCATGACTTCCGTAATTTGACGTGATTAGGATTAGAATACCCGTGAAGCTAGTGAGCACAATGATTAGACCTTTGTGTATGCAACTATGCCCTCATTAGTCTAGAGGGTAAATTCTCTTCCCATTCCACTGAAAGGAAATAAGGGTGCGGTAATCTGAGATCCGGTGCACATGTACCTACCGTTTGAAATGGTCTCCAATGTATAGGGAGAATTAATCGTTTTCCATTTGCCTAGACAATGCAAATGTTGAAGTGCTCACTTCTGCATTGCTTTTGAAAGATGGGGAGAAACACAGGTGTATGTGGATGAATGAATCCGAATTTATCTAATACTAAACCATGCATCTTGGGCTGTCAATGAAATTGTGCACGAGTCCCTCTGAAATTCCCAAATTTTAATTGTTACGTGTGCTATTCCTTAACTAATGTTTATAACATTATCAAAATTGGTTTCTTACCAACTTCCCTTATACCTACCGTTTCTCTAAATTTTTTTATTATTTTACATTAACCATTATCACTCTAAACATTTCCCCCCTCCCTGCCCATTTTTACTTTTCTCTACTATGTATAGTAAAGTAGAGGAATTATTGTATTCCACCCAAAATTTCGATGCCGAGAATTGACCGGAAATATATGTTTTGAGGACCCCTGAATCCAAAAACCAAAAAAGGTCCGTATGTGTATCAGTCTGTGGACAGCATTACTTAAAACCCAAAGGTCGGTTAAAATCCAAAGTTGGTATTTAAGGTTTTCTGCGACACAAAGATTTTGAAGAAAATGCCTCCACCCTAAACCAACCTTAACATGGAAACTTTTTCGAAAATGACTCTAACGAATTTTATTAAAATGCCATAATTATGTTTGAGATATTTTTATGACAAATGAAATGTATATTTTAAATTTCCTGGTTATAGCCCATGTGGTCCAGTTTACTCTGGATGACTTTTGCATAACTGGTAAACCGTAAGAGATAGACCAAATCTTACTGCACAAAACTTGTAGATCTGCTAAAACACACAATTTATGTCTAAATACATTTTTTATGGAGTGAACCATTTCGGAGTATTCCTTCTTATTTGTATAACTTTTGGAGAACTTATAGTTGTGTGAAATGGAACATCGCTATTCATTGTTTATATGTTAGCTGTGCAAAAAGAGAACAAGGCTTTAAAAGATTTGACTATCACTCAAAGCTTACTGTGTTCCCATATTCCCCTTGTACCTACAAGGAAATAAGCAATAAAATAAGTTCTGCAAATCTTTAACTAACTAACACGAAGATATAGGAATGAGAGTTTGTAAGAATGTTTAGTACAAGAGTAGAGAAAGTCATGTGAGTGCAACACTTAAGATTTTTATCCCACCATTTCACTTAGTCTCTTGTTTACCCGGTTTATTTACACTTATCTTTGAAATTGCTCTCTGCTGTTCGAGTAATTTGCACTAATACCGTTACCTTCAAAGCCACTCACTGCTTCCTTATGTTTGCTTTTTTCTCCTACTTTTTACCACTGCCAGTTGCATTCTCTGACGAACTGTCATGATCTCTCAGGGTATTATGTTCAGCTATATAAACGTGTCGCACGGACAGAGAAGTCAATTTTTAAAGCAAATCCCTTGGGCCAGTGAGTGTTGAGAGATTTTCTGTGAGTATATCGTCAGAGACGGTTTTAGACAGTTAATTGTTGGCGTCTGTTGTTTGTGTACAGTGAGCAAAGGTTACGATAGAACAGAACTGTGAGTTGGAAGGTCACGATGGTATTAACAATGAAACAAAGAAGTGTGTTTTATGATTCAGTTTTAAAACAAGTAAAGTGATATTAAAAGTAACTGGATTTGTCACTATATATAATAACCACTAGCGCAACAGCTCTTCGCGGGCCTAGGCTTACCGCCCGGCCGCTGTATCCCCATCTCTGACCACTACAGGCCTCATGAGCGGGATGAGCGGGGTGTCGAACTGGAGGTTGGGACGTGGTCAGCGGTTATGCATCCTTCGCGATCTGGAGTGACTACTTCTTTATTCAGTAGCTCCTCAATTCGCCCTTTCGGGGCCTAACGAGGCTGAGTGCACCCCGTACCAGATCTCTCAGCAGGGGACAACTGCCTAGGCAGGTACCGGGCATCGAACCTGGATCCTTTGCGCCAATTTTATATATTTGCTGTATTTTGAAATCTAAGTGTGTTACGGACATATTCCAAGTTATTTTTTTAGCTCATTATTATTGAAATTTTGTATTCAAATTTCGTTTACTGTCTTAAATAGTGAGGGACCAATGTATACCGAACGCATTAATATGTAAAACTGAGAAAAATGGCATCGTGGATTTCAATTCACCTTTTACCATCTCATTTTACAAATTATTAAATCTAAACTTGAAGTATTCGAATTTACGTATAAGTAGTAATGCATAAACAATAAAAATCACAATTTTGAAATTTTGACCGAATTTCAAATTATCTAAATTTTGTATTGCGCAAACAGAGTAAGAATGTTCGCAATTAATTGTCGTTGCGAACCGCTGTCTAACAAATGAAATAAAGTGGAAGAAACCCATTGAAGCAGTGTACAACGGAAGTACTCAAGGAGGAAATTCTATGCCTGTCAAGCAGAACTGAGCTTCCGTGCGTTAAAACCTGGCTCTCGGTTAATGTTTTATAAACTCGTTGACCTTAAATCCGCAGTGCGGGTACATGAAACTAATTGGTTTTCACGATGCAGAGACGGAATCTCTTCCGTCCTGCATGTCGTTATATTAACATTTACTAAGCTGGTTTCATTTGTTGGAATTGGTGCACCATAATTATTATTGCTAGAGCAGCACCGAAGGTAAGGGGGGGATAGGAAATATTTTTATGTACAGTGACATAAAATGGGATACAATGTTTATCTTTAGAAAATCTACATCTCGAATTGCGTTTCCCGACTACGTGTCTTACCGGCGTAGCACTTTCAGCTTTTTAAACATTAATAGCGATTTATTTAATTTAATTTACCCAACCAATATTCCATATGAACTTATTTGTAATAAACTTTACTACTTTAGGGGCGAATAACCTGCTTTACTTTTATAAAAGTCCCCGTACCCTATACCGTGGCACATTGGGCTGGAACGTCACGCCTTAGTTCCCGGCTAATGAAAGTGCCATCTATGAGAGTTCCCAAGAAAGTGAGGAGCTGCGATAGGCAGTAATCCTGGCCAGGAAAACTAACACTCCATATGGGGGATCCTTGATTCTTCTGACACAATCACGTGGCACAGATTATTATTATTATTATTATTATTATTATTATTATTATTATTATTATTATTATTATTATTATTATTATTATTATTATTATTATTATTATTATTATTATTATTATTATTATTATTATTATTATTATTATTATTATTATTATTATTATTATTATTATTATTATTATTATTATTATTATTATTATTATTATTATTATTATTATTATTATTATTATTATTATTATTATTATTATTATGGTTGTTGTTAAAGTCCCCGTAATGGTCCCAATTGAAAATGCACGTCACATGGCGATAATGTTTGCGCCATTGAGTATTAATATCAACAGAATTTGTGTTTCGAGTGCCTATAACCTTGTCTTCACCTTTCAAATTCTGGAAGATTTTTCTAGTAGTGAAAAATTCGGTAGCGTCGAGTAACTTTTGAGTAATTACAGTGGCTAAATAAGTGTCATATACCTAGTAAGTAACGACGAGAAAAAAAGTTTATTAATTTTAAAATTGGTTATTTGTAATAGTTTTTATATTGCGCTCGATACACTTTACACACACGCACGCACACACACATACGCACACACAGTGTCTCACAAACGGATTTACACTATAATAGTTTTACTTTCTCCACCATGTAGGTAGAGGAAGTATTGTATTCCAAACAAAAATTCGATGTCGAGATTTCACCAGAAATATATGTTTTAAGGCCCCCTGAATCCCAAAAAAATGTCTGTGCGCAAGTGTGTGTGTGTGTGTGTATGTGTGTGTGTGTGTGTGTGTGTGTGTGTGTGTGTGTGTGTGTGTGTGTGTGTGTCAGTGTGTCACTATAACTCAAGAACGAAAAGTCAGTTGAAAACCAACGCTGGTATTTAAAGTTAACACCTTTTAAGAATGCGATATGAAGATTTTGAAAAAAATTCCTTCACCCTAAACTATCCTTTACATAGAAAATATCTCGAAAATTTTGATTTTCTCGGAAATGGCTCTGACGATTTTGATCAAAAGGGCATATGTTTAAGACATTTTTATAACAAATGAAGTGTATATTTTGAATTTATTGGCTGTAGCCCAGTAGTCTTGTTTACTCTGAATGACATTCGCATGACTAGTAAACCGTAAGAGAGAGACCAAATCTTAATATACAAAAATGTTATATATCCTCTTATGCAACGAAAAATGCATTCAATATAACTCATGTTATGATTTATAAATAGCTATCTAATTCACATGTCTCCCGAAAAGATTTAAACAGGAATTTGGCTTAAAATGCGAGGTATTTACCTGAAAATAGACTTGCGTTTAAATAACAAAATGAGACACACTTAAGTAGAGTAATACAGACATAATAAGCCATTAAATGGTACATGGATATATAATACTACACGAGGGTGATTACTGTGCCAGGAGTCAAAGTAAGGCAGCTAGTAGATAACAGCAGTGGATGAATAACAGCTACCTACCCTGTTTGTTTGACGCGGGAAAGCGGGCGGATCTGTTTTCATTCCAGTAAGCGTTTCAAAGGAAGACAAAGAGCGCATTAGCATACTAAAATAGCCAAAAAAGGAAAAGCTAAGCTCACCGCTTTGAGATATATGATTTAATTACAAGGGCAGAGCTAAATGCCGCATGTGCTGTCCTCTAAAGTAATTTTATCGTTCTATCTTACCTAAAACAGACATATGTTAATATTCAACGCAACGTTAAAATTCTGACAAAATACGAATCTCGGAGAAGCAATCTGATGTTAAATTCACATGACTAGCTCTACTCATTCCACACAAAAATTGAACAAGATTTCAGCGGAAATATGTTTTGAGACCCCCTGATTAAAAAAAAAAAATAAAAAAAAAATAAAAAATTAGAAAATGTTACATCCTCATGAAAAACTTTGTGTGTGTGTGTGTGTGTGTGTGTGTGTGTGTGTGTGTGTGTGTGTGTGTGTGTGTGTGTGTGTGTGTGTGTGTGAACAGCATAACTCACAAAATGAAAAGTCGGTTGGTATTTAAGTTTAATGTCTTTGAAGGATGCCACACGAAGACTGAAAAAATTCCTTCACCCTAAACTGGAAAATTGTTCGAAAATTTTGATTCTCTTGAAAATGGTTCTAACCATTTTGATTAAACTGCCATATGTTTGAGATATTTTTATGACAAATGAAATGTATATCTTGAATTTTCTGACTATAGGCCATGAAGTCGTATTTACTCTTTATGACTTTTGCATAACTGTAAACAACAAAAGACAGAGCAAGTCTTACTGTACAAAAAATGTAGATCTTCCTAAAACACACAATTTATGTCTGAATAAATTTTTTGTAGAGAGAACCATTTTGGCGATATTCCTTTTATTTGTGTGTCAAATGGAACATCGTTATTCATCTTTTATATGTTAACCGTGCAAGAGAATGGAATTTTAAAGCTTTAAAAGATTTGACTATCGCTCAAAGCCTACTGTATTCTAATAGTCCCCTTGCACCTACAAGGAAATATGCAATAAGATAATTTCTGCAAATGTTTATCTCAACTAACATGAAGAAGATAGAGAATGCTTAGTACAAGAGTAGAGAAAGTCATGTGCGTGTAATACGTCAGTTTTTTATTTTCTGTCGTATACATCTGAATATTAAATATTTATTGTTTATCTAAATATCGTAGAAAAATTATTGTATGCAACTCTCAGATAATAGTTGTCAAGACGCTCGTGAATTTTCGACTCTTGCTGGTTGATCGTCATTTGAGTCTTAATAACTCCAATTATAGAATTGCTGCATAAATAGCATTAAGACTCCGCTAAGGTTTAGTGAAATTACAAGCCGAAATTCACGACTCCTGTACAAGCTATTTCAGAGATTTTGGAGTCCGTTCTCACTTTCCTTCGTATCATTTAATTTTCCTTCTTTAAGAACACGGTGCTTTACTTTCCTTATGTTATCAAATATAGATCCCGCTTCCCTAAATATTCTGCGAAGGTTACGAATCGTTTCTTTGTGGGGCACAATAATCTGCCCTTAATAAAAAATCTGCTTATAAATCGCCGTCTCAGTTCTCTACAAGAATTAAACATTAAGCACTATGATTCTGAAACTATGCACAAAGATTTCGTGTCGACTGATTAGCCGGCACACGGAGAGGAAACAGAGCCGGTTGGAAACAGCGTCGTGCAGGGCAAGCAATTCCCACACTACACTCTTGCATCGAAACGAATGCTCTGTAGCTTTAACGCATTAGGAAGCTGGTTTAGCATAGAGCAATGCAACCACCAATAAAATTAAAGTATTCATCTAAATCTTCATATATTGAAGCCCTTTTTACACGGAGAGATTTAGTAGCTTATTAGCCCCAGGATTCCGTGGCAAGTTGGTTTTAAACGCAATTTTCTGCCGTCGTATTTCATTACGACTTCGCGGATTTTAATTTAGAAGCCTAGTGGTTGGTGCCTCTGCAGATCGTGTCGGTGGCTTTTCTCCACCGCAATCTGCCGCTTCCAACACATTTATCAACCTGACACCTTTTGTTTTCTACGTTTGGTTGTTTCTCTAGATGCTGTGAGTCTCTAAGTCCATCGATTATGAATCGAAGTCTTGATCTCCCCCATTGTTTCTTGGCAGCTCTTCGACATCTTTTATTCTGTCTTCCTTTACCCCAAGGATGTTCTATATCCGACTTTCTTTTACGTTTCCTTCTGGTATCCCTTCAAAATATAAATTTCTCTCTACTTCAAGATGATAGGACCGTAATCATGTGAGTGCAGGAGATATTGTCAGCTCCCAAAGTTAGACATAGGAAGACATTGCTCTGGGTGAGGACTACGGCAGACCCGACGAACATTACTCCGCGAAAACTTTGAGAAGTAGTTCATATCCATACTTGTGAGAAGAACCTGAATTGATATTTTCTATAATGTATATTTTATTTAGAAATAAATAGTGAAGCACTTAATGAAGAAAATAGTTACGATATTATGTTTGGACCGCACGAAATAAAGGTAACTCATTATGCTGCAAAACAGCATCCACAATGTAGATTAACAATAAGGTATCGTTCTTGAGATGTAAGCGAAAGATCAATTTAAGAGCGAAGCAGATTACAATTGTAATAATTTATATCGGGATGTAAAAAAAGAAATATTCTAAAAAGAACTTACAAGTAAAGTACTGAATATTAAAGAAGTGTCACAGATATCGGGCAAAAACAGACATAAGTTATCAACAAATAATTTCTTTGAAAGGAATCGGTTCTTTTTCTTAAAAACTTTGAGCTGCCTAAGTGATACAAAGTATAAAATCTGAGCACACTTCAACAACTTCAAAATTAGCCCATAAAGTATATAATGACTTCCAAACTATACATAAATAGAGGGAAGAACATCCCAAAAACGGTTTTAGAGCCTCAAAAAGGTATAATGATACTGAAAAGCGAGTGAGTGAGTGAGTGAGTGAGCGAGTGAGTGGATGTGGTTTAACGCCCAGTCGACAACCTGGTCATTTGGGCCCATAATACTGAAAATACCAGTTTTTTAAAGATTTGTGTTTGTATCAGAATTGTAAGACCGTCTCCTTAGCACAGTGGTAACACGTCTGTCTCTGGCGCAGAGGACCTGGGTTCGATTCCTGGTACCGGCCTGGGAATTCTTCTTCCACTGGAAGGTTTGGCACGGGATGCACTCAGTCTCATTAGGTCCCAAAGGGGTCAGTTGAGGAGCTACTTGATAAAGAAGTAGCCACGTAGTTCATGTTTATGTTAATATTTATTTAAATGAAATAAAACTTAAATGAAAAAAAGAAATAGAAATATTAAATACCTGTTTCACTATAATTATATAATTTTGGATCGAATACAACATTTCCCCTAATTACTATACGTAGTAGAGAAAGTAAAAATGAAAAGAGACATGAACTTAGGACGATATTGCCGTTTGTCGCATGTTTCCAGCACAAATGGCTAACTAACAATCCTCCGTAATGTAACACTTTTTAAAGTTCTATACCGCGGTTAGAAGCAAATGCGCTTTTGTGTGTTTTTTCCTGGATTTATCGTGTCCTATATGAATTGTGGTTGCGTTTAGTGTTATCATCAAGAGGTTATCACGCGCACAGTTGTGTTGATGTCTGCCCCACCATTATAAACCCCCTCCCACAACAGCTTTCGCTCCCATTTCCCTTCCCTGTTGTTTAGCGTGCTTCACTGAATGCATCTGTGACGTCACGTGCAATTTCCCGTCAACCCCGTCCCACGTGATGGACATTAATGTAACCAGTCATATGGGGTTAATATTTACCTGCATTTTTCACGCTTCTGTGAAATTCATTGTTTGATAATTTCTGCATTCATCTAGTTTAAACTTGTCAGTCCCAATAACACCTTGAGTAAGTGAAGTTTGGGTTTTGAGATAGAAAAATCTAATGTGTTGCACTCACATGACTTTCTCTACTCCATTACTATCTATTCTTGCAAATGCAGTGGCAGCTTGGCGTCCTCGGAATTCATTCCAGCTTCAGCTGATGGTGGACTGCCAGCTTAGGTTAACTATCGGTTAACAGGTTTCAACTCTGTCTATGACTCTTTTTTGACAGTGTTATACAGAGAGGAAAAGGTGGTATTATAGGTAGTCTTCTTTACTTATCCATAAATACAAAATACATTGCAATTTGAGTAACCTATTGTCGAAATCATAATAGAAAAATTTCTCCTCATGATCTGTAGCGCAGAATGGTACCAATCACATTATATTAACATCAACTTTTGAAAAAACAAAATTGTATCACTTTTGACTGTTTTAAATTTGGTGGTAATATGGGACAGAAAGTAATAGCACATCCTAATGCACCATCAGTCATAAAAAATGTAATATATTCTTGGCGTTTCAAAGTTATAAGGAAATGGAACACAACAAATTGAATTTCAATACAGAAAAATATTGTTTTTCCAACAAATAAGGCAATTAAAATTGTTTTCTTAGTCTTTCAATGGAATTAAAAAATGTTTAGAATTACAAGAACTTCTAAACAGCACATCAATTTTAAGCATAAAAGTCACAAATGAAACTGTCAATTTTACATGCAGAACAGTCCAGATGCGCCCATCTGCCGCAATAATCACACTTGAACCAAAGTGGTGTGTAATCACTATTTTGGGGTCATTAAAACTGATTCGCTTGAAGAGATGGAGATATCAGTGTCATCTGAATTCGAAGATTCTTGTCTGAATGCGAGGTTTCTTTTGGCTTTAAAGCTCTTATTCTTTTTGGTTTTCTTTGGACAATTTCTTACATATTTTGAATGAGGTGCGCATTTACTTGTTGATGGCTGGACTCCATCAGAAGCTGTAGGAAAATTATTGCTTTAAGAGGCACAAGTTGAAGGATTTTGTCGTCCTTTCTGAAAATTCCCAGCTCAGTTCTGCTTGTCTCATATTACCACCATTCACAACATTACCTTCAACATTGCTGTTATACATTAACTAACTAAACTTCACCTTCCCTAGATTTTACGCAATAGTATTGAAATCTTCCTATGTTAAAACTTCCCACAACACAAAATACAACAATGTCCTCTTGCAACTACAGTTCTCAGCTTACTGGCTAGTCAAATTACCTGCAGGTTTAGAAAGACTTCTGGAGTGTTCTGGTAGTGTCACCATGAAATGGCGACGGTAAGTTCAGAAAAATAGAGATGTCCCATAATACCACATTTATGCTCTTTGTGACATACTAAAGTAATAAAGTTGCCTAGTATGATACAAATTGGTAGTTTGCTGGTTTTCATTATATATGGACTTCAACATAATTTTCGTAAACTGTAAAGCTATATAAAATAAGATAAATTTCAAGAAAATATATTGCAAAGGCAGCCAATGAACAAACAAAACTTTGCAGCATATTGGCACTCTAATTACTTCATTGTTACCTTATTGTTTAATTACATATTACTAAAATATTATAATACTTGTGTAGCACATCATAGATAATGAATGAAAAGTACTAAAACATATGAGTGTTAAAGGAAGCCTAGGCAGTAAAACTCTTAAACTCCGATGATTTTAGATAAATAACTACTGTCAGCTTACATAATTATCAACATGAACGTAAAAATCGTATTTTTTAAAAGTCTTTGTTAAGGTGTGTATATGAATGTATATTGTATACACATGTTAAATATATCTTCTGTAAACAAAGACACAATGTCTGCTCGTTGTTGAACTTCAACAGTCTTTTGTTCCCGAAACTTCAATTTATGGTATTATATACGTCTGGCATATACATTAAAAACGCAATACCAACTGTGCTTTTACGTATAGTAAATTTTTCGGCAGCGTATTTGGTGCTGTGTACTAGTTTCTGAAGGCAGAGAAAAGCAAAATGTTGCTTGCCATTTTCTCTCTCAACAGGGCACATTTAAAATGTAGGTTCACTGCCAGCTACTTCTGAAGATAAAGTTAAAAAGGTTGGAGAATTGTGTGCCAGAAGAACGTTGACTTTGAAGAGTGGCACTTCCATTATCACTGAAGTTAATGGAATAAGATTTATCGCTCCTTGGAGAATTTTACCACAGTTATCTTCGCGTTGGCCTGCTAATCAATTACACAGACCTACAAAACGCCGTGGCGAGTTCGCTGATTGCAGTTTCTAGAACACTATTTGCTTTATGAAGCTTATGTTGACTGCATATTAGAGAAAACGATTATATGGTATGCAATATATTTACCTGTTACCTATTTTCATCAAGTTATTTAACTGTATTACTTGAAAAACATTATGAAAGAATGAGCTACTTAAGGTTTATAAGTAGTGCAACAAGCAATAATAAATTTATCTAGAGAATTTCAATATTAATTATTACATTTATTAAGACTATTCCATGAATTTAAGGATGATATAGCCTGTGAACTGTTATTTAAATACTGTATTGTAGTTTACTAACATCTTAGAAACATTAGCAGGCATATATAAACCAGCGTCCATTGGCACGGCCTACAATATTTTAATATTGATGCTCCAATTGTTACTTTCTCTACCACGTGTAGTAAGTAGAAGTATTGTATTCCGCCCAGAAATTCGATGTCGAGGTTTCGCCAGAATTATAGGTTTTGGGGCCCTCTGAATCACAAAAAAAGGATTTCTATAAAAAGGTCTGTGTGTGTGTGTGTGTGTGTGTGTGTGTGTGTGTGCGTGCGTGTGCGGGCGCGCTCGTTTCCGTTTCTTGATAACCGTAATCATTTTCCACATATTCCTAAGGGAGTAGCTAGGACGGTCAGAAATTGTATAATTTCTTCCTGTCTCTTTTCAATAAGAACTCTTTTCTGAACAATCTGATATATAATGATCGTATGTTCGAAATGTATTTGTGCATATAAATTGCAAATATTTACACCAGTACGTCACAATGATCACGCCCCCCAATCGTGGCATATCCCTCAAGAATAGCTATAGTTTTTCAACTTTCTACAGCCTCTATGGTATTAGGAATTGTTGATACATGGGTGGGTATCAACGTTCACTAGCACGAGCCAGTAAATATAGGGTGATCCAAAAGACTGTGAACCGCTGTGCTGTTTTTTCTGTACGGGTCCTCGGCGCTCGTCGCCGACTGCCGCTGTCATAGAACAGCGCAGATAAAGCCATGCAGCATTTTTAAAACTGCTTTTAAAGGCTTTACTTATAGCAGATGCTGAAGCTGGCCACCGTCGTTGTCCAGGAAATTATCCATCACTCGCCACAGTTCACGTTGAGAAATGCTGGCAATTTCCTGACGGATATTTTGTTTTAATTCTTCCAGGGTGTGTGGGTTTACCTTGTATACTTCATGCTTTAAGTTACCCCTGAGATAGAAATCGCAGGTGTTGGGTCGGGGGACCGAGGAGGCCACAAATTTCTCATAATTCTGTCCTGAAACACACTTTCAATTGTTCTCATCGAAAGAATGGCTGTATGAGCTATTGCAGAGTCTTGTTGAAAAAAGGCAAAATCAAGCTCCCTCTCGGTTAATTCTCTAGAAAAAAGAGCGCAACTGTTGACTAGAAAAAAGATAATAATAAGTACGTGCTGCGCAGTAGAAAACAAATGCCATAATACACTTTGTGGCTAAGTACGGGAATAAATAATAAAGCACACTGGTAATAATGCAGCCGCACGATATCGCGTCAGCTCAATACTGATTGTGAGCAGAGCAGAGAAAAACAAGTGATGCTCGTGACCTTGTGCATACCAGCTGCTGTTGTCATATGATGACTAAGGAGGCAAGAGTGAAGAAAAGATTCAAAAAACAAAAAGACAGGACAGGGGAGGCCTAACACCGGATTCTTATAAATCAGGAGGAGTTCCTTACATGCTTTTAAGAGAGAAGCCGGCAGTTTGCCTAAGCTCGGAGTAGAATCTACTCATCGGACCAAGGCTGTACATTTGTCAATTACACTAGCACTTGGACAATCATTGTCGTCGTGCTTAACAGGCATATCCAACATGTCTGAAATTTGTCCATGTTCCTCTAATGACACTTCCGGTTTTAGCGTGGGTAAACTCACAAGATAGCACTTAATTACATATTACTTTTTCTCCGAATAACATCTCATTGTTTTATGCAACCTATTTAGTTTCCTTGAGCTGCATATTAAGGCCATACGTTCTCAAGTTCAGATCAACTAGGAAGTTTGTGCCAATTGTTGCTTGGTTTTGAAACCGATTCTTGGTTTCAGAAAGTGATAAAATAACATATTCGCTTTAAATTTTACTTAAGCCTGAACATTAATTGAAACATTTCTGAGTATAACATAAGCAAAAAGGATTAGTTAATTTAACACAGTTTTGAGCAGTGTAAAAAGGTACTGAGAAACTAAGATCAGGTACATTGAACGGAATGTTTGCGGTCGTGTGAGACTCGCATGCTGGATGCGATTCCCGCCTGTTCAGCCATTCTGACCTTTGATTGTTTCGTAGTTGTCCGGGCCAGTAGGTGAATACTGAGCTTGTCCGGTACCCAGTATTTCATTTTATCTCTTTCGTTTTCATATTCTTCATACAACCAGGGCAGCACAGTGGAGTTTGCGCTGTGTAGGTAATTGTTTCTCTCTGGAGCTTGGATGATTGCCTGGTGCCACTTTCTGGGACGAGCTCGTTTGTCAACAATGTTTTTTTACGTAGCCACATTTTAAGGATAGTTGAACCTGATACCCAATTAGTCACGGGTAAAATTAACATGTTTTAAATAAATGACCAGGACACACATAAATAATCGCAATAATTAATTTCCTTAGATTAAAATCAATTTATAATGTAAGATGCATAAGTTAAGATTATGACAAGAGAAAAAGATCATTATTGAGTTCCGTGTCAAGTATAAGCAATTACTGAAGCCGGTATAGCTAAGACAGTGTTCTAGTGAAATAATGTTGAACAAGGAAACAATAGCTCAAGGTGGGCCTGGAAATCAGCTAGGCTCAGGAGTCAGTAGTCCAGAAATGCACGTTGTCTAGTTGTCAAATTGAAAAGGCAAAATGAATTCTTAGAATTTAGCAAGTCACAGAGTAAAAATTGTGTTTCAGGTTCAAAATACCAGTTTAGGATTTAGTTCTCAAAGTAAGAACTTTGGTGGAGTGGTACCGGACGATAAACGAACGTGTATTTCTACAATTCAGATCTTTTTTTTTCGTGCTGTCTATTATTACAGAAGTGTCTTACTGTGATTGATTATCGGTAGTCCGTAGCGTCTAAAGACCGCGCCCGGGTTATACACACTTGGCGTTCAAACGAAAACAAGCAGTGGTAGACACCGCATTGATAGTCATGGCTCTTTCAAAACCACGAAGACGCAAAGGAATCTTCCTATTCCAAGGGGAGTGGGAAAAACATTATTTTTGCTGCGTCTATGGGGGAACTTGTAAAACGAGTGTTTTGTTTGAAAGTTTTGATTGGTGTTTACAAGTCAAACATTAAATGGCATTATGAACGTTGTCACAAAGACTACAACCCAAGTAAGAAGTATGAAATCTTAAGGTATTTTAAAATAATAGCATATAAACAAAGGTATAAAAAGTTAATGTACTCCGTAACCATCTAGAGGCATTCTAAAGCTTTCTGGGAAGTTAAATATACGTTCCTGAAATTTATTAATGACAGGAGGGAAATTCGTTTTGGGACCCGTTCATGTACAGTTGGTAGCCTGTTACCGCACTTCGACGTCTATTGTGGTATACACTCTGCTGTTTCGTACTCTGTAATTGCTTTTCTTTTTTTGTTCCATTCGGGAAGAGGACAGGCAATCTGTTGACTTTTATGACAGCCCCTTTATCGAACAGTATTAAACACGCTTCCAGGCTGTTCCCTGTTCCCATTTTTCTTCATGCTCTTCTGCTTGGATTCATTCAATTGTTATGTTGTCTGTCAGATGCTTTTCTTCTGACATTTTAGCTTGCTATGCTTGTCGCGTTTCATGGATGCCATCAGCCATCGTGTTTCAGTACAATGTTGCTATTGTTATTGTTGTTATTATTATTGTTGTTTTTATAAGTTATTACCCGTATTTGCTAAGCAAGTGCTGAAAACATGATTATACTAGGTGCTTCGGCCATACTAACCAGCCAGGGATTCTAAATGTAATAAATATTTCGAATACAATTATTGTCAATAAAAAAGTTTCGCCGAAAAAAAATAGTAATTCGTGTCAAATATTTGGAGCATCTAGTTTCTTGACGAACGGATATAAATGGTTTATTATTTCACTAACTGGTGCAAACATTGTGTGAACGATGCTGTGATGCATTTCTTCCTTAATTCCAGTGAATTTAGTGACAATTTAATGTTAAACTGTCATGCAAATTTTAATTTCTAAGAGAGATTTTGGTATCGTCCCGTTAATATTAAATTCTGACAAAATTCATTCTAATTAAAATTAAAAGACATTACAACATTGTTCACAAACGTTAAAATCATAAAGTACCACTGAATTTCAAGTATGTGCAGCATATTGGCCCACTTCTAATTGTTAATTGTTTAATGAACAATCCTGTTAACTAGGTCCAATTTCTCTTTGCTTTGCACTTATTTAACTTCACGAGCATTAAGAAAGCCTGTATTCCTCTTTCCTTGGCAAAGCTTTTCTAATGTTATTTGTTGATGTGCTCCGATTTTTCATCTCTAATGTCTCTGTTCTGGAGAAAGTTTTGGCGCGATTCCAAAGAATGTGAAAAAAGGGACATGGAACCTCCCATTTTATGATAACAACCTTATTACTAGATTCATATGGTGCGCTGCGTCTTTATTTCCTAAAATATAATGGAAATCCTTGGTACCCTTATGCTTTCCTACCATGGCTAGGCGGCGCCGTGGCCGAGCGGTTAGCGCGCTCGCCTACCACCTACGCGGCCCGGGTTCGATCCCAGGGACCCGCATGTGGTATTCGTGGTGGACGAAGCGGCGTCAGGGCGGGTTTTCTCCGGGTACTCCGGTTTCCCCCGCCATCTCATTCCACCAGTGCTCCATCTTCATGTATCATCAGTGTCACCGCCTGCGGTGCCGTAGTAGTAAAAGCGGGCGTTAAACACTACAACAATACCATGGCTAGTACAAAAGTACAATCAATTTCAATAAAAACTGTTTAGAAGTAGTCTCTGTAAACAACAAAATATTTGAAGTTGGTGAGAGAGCCTAGAATTAAACAAGAAGTATAAAATGGGGACTATTAAGGGAATATGCGATAAGTCGAGAAAAGGAAAATACGAAGAAAATTCTTTTACCAATTCTTTTATATATATACGTATTTTAAAGACAAAACAATTAATAATTTAAAGGTTTGGAGCCATGTTCACTTCATTATTTAAATAAAAAAGTATGCATTGTGGGCTTCTGTCCATGCTCAATAATATAACATCAAATGAAATACCGAAAATCACATTTTCTCAAGTGTCCCTGACTTGTTGGAAAGAGTGGCTTGGGTTTTATAAATGTGTTTCACAGGATTGGAAAACCCAGCATGTGACTAAGGCAAACTATTTTAGAAATTAAAATAGCAAATTTTACAAAATATAACGAATTATGAAAATGTTCATAAAATATAATTTTGTTAAGTATTATAAAGTATAAATTTTGTTGTCCCGTGCATCAATTCTACATACTGAAAATATTGTTGCGCCGACCGTAGCACGCACCAAAGTATTGTCGGGGCCATCTACTTCACATCACATACCAGGCGCTTAGGGTCAAGCTTCCCCACACCACTCATGTGAGCAAACACGTGACAACAATGAGCGCTGCACATGAAGAAAGGGGTTTACCAGGTAATTCCAGAAATTTCAGGCAGGCGGCTTGTTTATAGATTTTCGAGAGAGATCTGGCTACGTCATCACCTGTATAACGAGGCTCGCGCGAAATACAGGCTACGGCCCGATTGCGTCATCTTTGGAACAGCTGATCGAAGGGAACCGACCGAAGCCGAACGTGATTATGACTTCCCCGTTTGGAGGAACAGCGTTAAGGAAGTGATATCCATTGAATTGTCACTCATTATTGAAAATAAAAACACGTAACAAAAATACCTGCACAATATTATAATACGTTACATAAATCATAAATCACATATCAATATAATAAAGCATTAACTACCTATCTCAATAGCTGCTGTTATTATCATCAAATTTTAAACATGAGGCACGTGATTATTGCCAAACTTAATTCCACTGAAACTGAATATATACATGTAAATGGAAATATTCCATCCTCAATATTTTGATTTTTAATGGCCCATTGTGACTAACCGATATATTATTATAACTAGTCAATCATATCAAAATAATGGTAATATTGATATGTTGCCTACCCCGGAGAAGCTGGAAGACTTATTTTTCAATATCACTAGTATAAAGTACTTACCAATGTATCCACTTACCTTACATAATATTTATTAATGATGGAATCTATAAATGTTAACTTATTATCAGCGGGGCATATATAGTTTTCTCAGTTTCAGTTTTGTTTATTGAAAGTTTGGTCTGGTGCCGGTACAAAGGACCTGGCTTACAGGCTACAATTAACATTAACTTACAATTATAAATATTTACAAAGTTTACTGTTTTTGGGTTTAACAAAACCCATACGGTGACCATACCAAGAAGTTTTTGGGTGTGGATTTGTCCTTTGGATAGGCATCCCAGAAATTGAAGCAAAATACTAATTAAACTCAGTCTATCAACATTTACTATGCTGGTTTGGTAAATTTGCACATAAATAGCAATTATCAACAACAGGCTAAGCTGTGATACCTGTGTGAATTTGTAAAAGTGGAGAAAGAGTTGAGATATGTTATAAAGTTAGGTTAGGGTTGCATATTATTATTGATGGCAGGTGTGGATGCTGCCTCTGATAACACAGGCTAAATTTTGATAACACAGGACTCTGTCATCCTGTTCATATAGGTACAGATTAACCTAGGTGTCGTTGCCTACATAATTCCATCATGTGTGAGACGGGTAGTTCTGTGTGTTGTGAAGGGAGGAATATGTGCTGCCAAGATGTCGTCTCCGTTGCCCTCGGCTGTTGACTCTTCTTCAGGGGTGGTTATGCAGGTGGATTAATAAGTGTTTCTTAGCATTCGGACATTGACTTTATTCACTTTATCTTATACAGCTCCCTCACGGCTACACCCGTCTCATTCAAGTACTGTATGCCCAGGACAAGAAGGCAAATCTTAGGAATGTGTAGCCTAATCATTTTGTGCTTCCCGCACGGTGTATATGCCTAGTTTCCGAGTATGACAAGGATGCTAGGTTCGTTTAAAATACACAATGTTGTCACATAACTCACCCATAGCTAGAAATATGCGCTCTCATACACTCATTTCCTAGAAAACAGGTCCGCTACTGGAGCAGATACACAATACAAGCTCCTCTGCCCTTCATTCCCCTCTAGCCTTCTTGTCGTGGGCATACATCTGCCCCGGAATTCACTACCCCGACCCTTTTGTGGTCCTCCACTTTGTTCATAACGGTACCTCCCCTTGCTACGGTCAGTATGCCTCCCTTAGAAATACCTGTGCAGTGAGGGGTGACAAATGCCCCGCATCCTGTTTGTTTCCTTTCAATACCTGAATGAGGCGTTTGAAGACCGCATGGTCGCTATTTACATTTTACAAGTTTCCAAGTATAACTGCTTATCACTAACAATATTTAAACAATTATTATCCTAAAATATTTATCTATATACAAATTATGTTCTAACCTAATGTACAATATACATACTAATATGTACCGTTACATGTGTGAGTAAAGACAGAGGACAAAATTTGATCCAAGTATAATAGTTTTCCCTTTTTGATGAAGGTGGGAAAAATGTAAATGACCTAGCTACTGCCTGTTTTCTAAATTTATTGATTAACTTGGTAAATGTTTTGTTAACATTCATTGCATTTAACTGTTGCCAGAATGATTTAACAAAAACCAACCCATACCATCTTTAGTTCAACAGTTTTTGGGTGTAGATTTGTCCTTTCAAAGTGTTTCATTTATATATGTTTCACATATATAAACTGTCCTAACTAGTTTTACATCGATACACACTACAACGTCGACCCATATTGTTCAATTCTACACCTAAAACAAAAGTAGAATTACATACCTTTCAGTACCGGTATCACCATGTTACAATATAGGTTATGGAATCTTGAATAACTTCACTGAAGAATTAACCATTTCTTAAATCACTTAAAATTACACACTATAAATGAAAATAATCATTTTAGTTTAATAGTTCAACTATAACAAGTAGAACTTACGAAAACCAGGCGAAAAACTGTTCAGTTGCTCAAAAGAAACCGTTAAAAATTGCAGCGAAAAACATCTGTTATAATTATCGTACTACAACAAGAAAACTACTGAAAAATTAATTTTGAT
Source organism: Tenodera sinensis (assembly GCA_030765045.1). Lineage (NCBI taxonomy): Eukaryota > Metazoa > Arthropoda > Insecta > Mantodea > Mantidae > Tenodera > Tenodera sinensis. The sequence continues at coordinate 103,395,461 of CM060971.1, read as the reverse complement.
TAATTTACAATATTTACAAATAAACACAATCACTGAAACAACATATATCGCCACTAATTCACTTTCAATTAAACAAAACTAACACGTGTTGCCCCATAACATTCCACACTGGTAGCCATGTTTGTTAGCATACCCGGTTCCCGGCTATCAGCTGATCGGCCCGGGCCAGAGCCTGATATTCACGTCAGCCTCGCTGTATAAAAGCTTGCGGAGCGCGTGAAGGCAGGAAGTTTTTGAGGCGGTCAGTTGTATGAGTGAGTGCGAAACAGCTGTGAAAGATATGTCGCGTCGGAAGTTTAAGCACAGTTGAGTGATTGAGTTTGAGAGACAAAGGAGTGAGCCTAGGATATGAGTAGAAAACTGTTTTGAGTTGTAATTTAACGAAAGACTGTAGACTGTGTTAACTGTTGCATTTATGTAACAATTGGAGGAAAAAAAGGAAGTGACAGAAAAAGTAATTGGACTGGATTTTGTCATATGGTGTCAGAAGTGGGAAATTAAATTATTTTGTTATTTAACGACGCTGTCAATTGCCAGGATCACATCAGCGTCGCCGGTGTGCCGGAATTTCTCCCGCAGGAGTTCTTTTACATGCCAGTAAATCTACTGGAGCTTTTTCAGGTAGTTACAGTATAAAATACATGCTTCTATAATGACCGTAAGCATGTTGCATGTCTCTAGTTATGAGGTGGTAGAGAACAAATCTAAGCTCCACTCAAATTGGATCCAACTTTTTGACAGACTATGTGAAGAGGAGTATGCAAAATGTAACCGCATTCCACTAGAAGCTGGTGTTGCATTTGCTCCTGCATATTTTGTCACCGTGAAAAGCAATGAAATATAACTCCCATTCAGGTACAAATTCCATGTTCACCATTTAGCAGAAATGTCGCCTTTTGTGAAGGTAGAAAATGTACGGAAAAAAGGCAGTCTCCCGTATTTTTCACAGTGGAAGCACAATGTCCATTGTGAATGAAAGCCCACCAATAATACGATTAATGCTAATCCGGGAGATGACCAGTGTATTCAGGTGTTGCACTGAATGTGGACGTGCAGTTTTTTGTATAGAGAGGAAAACAGAACAAAAATAATAATTAATTCTCATGATAATAATTAGTTTTTGGCATGTATTCGATGTTTTTAATCTCAGTCGGTTTTATGAAGGAGTACCTGCAGCTGTTTAATATTGCAGGCTTTAATTTCATAACTGTAAATACTGTACAGATACTTGTGGTTCTATCTGGTGAAGGTTGTGTAAACTTTGAGCTTAGAGCTTTATGGTAGCCTTTCTTAATTAGAAGGGTTCGAAAACAAAGTGCTATACCTTTGTGATGTTAAGGCATTTCCAGAAGAGATTTGTTCGGATTGGGTTGAACTCGGCGGGGCAGTGATTTCCGAAACGCATCGGAAATTGGGTTCTTCCGGACAGTGATGCCTGGGCGGGGTTGTGAGATGCTTTAGTGCAGCTATGTCCAACCTTGTCTCGTAATTACGTAACTTACAGCTATTCCCCACCCCACTCTTTCAATCGGAGGGTGAATCAGTTCTTGTTTGTGACGATTCCATAACTTGATTTTTTTGAGAATGTCCTCAGAAGACCTCTTCATTTTAGATGAGTTTTGCATAAATGGTAAACAGCAAGAGACAGTCTTACTAAACACAAAATTTATGTGAAATAAGTTTTTTTTTTCTTTTGGTTTTAGAGAACCATTTTTGAGGTATACTTAAGTGAATTTACTAATACTTATACTTTCTCAAATACGAATGTGTTATCTACCCTTTATCTCTAGTCCTTACAAAGAGAACGGAATTTTAAAGACATCGCATAGTAACCAGCTCCTAAGACATTTCGCAATCGCTTAAGCCCTAATGTATTCTCATATTTGCCTTGCACTTACAAGAAAATTAACAATAAGATACTTTCTGAAGATGCTTGTATTGTTAAAATGAAGTAGATAAAGAAATAATAAACATTTGCAAGAATAGTTTGAATAAATCGAGTATAACTCTACTTGGGAACAGAGGTTCTACAAATTAAACTAAACTTAGTCTGTATCGCAATATGTTACGCGACGATCACTTGGTGTATCTTCTAAGCACTGTAACACAATACACGTCTGTGTTAAAGAGTGACAAAGTATGTGTATAGTGGAAGGGGGTAAACCCAACCTCCCCTCTTTCGCAAACGTTGAACATTGCTCCTTTCTAGTTTAGTGCCTTCCGGTACCAAACTTGGAGCTGATCTGCTTAAATGATGTATCTACTTTTATTCCTGTGTAAGCGAGGAAGGAGCTTTCAAAATTAATTTATTGCTTTTTCCCTAATTCCTATATCAATTGCCTTGCACATATATTAGAATATATACGACCTTACCTTTTACCTTCTCTAAGACTTAGCTGTGCTGAAGTAGTGCATTCCACCCAAAAATTGGACATCGAGATTTCTTTGAAAATTGACGTTTTGAGGTCCTTTGGACCCAAGTAAAGCATTTTTATTGTTTATGGAAGAAGAGGGGAGAGAAGTTGGATAAATATTTTGTTTTTAAGTCCAGTATCTTTTAAGTATGCGAGGCAAAGCAAACGATCCGTTCTATGACGATAATTTTGTCTTTAGCTTAGAGAAAAATAGTTCTGGCGCTGTTGCTTAAAATATTATCTGTTTCAAATACGGACGTAACAATGCAGGCGATTTGAATGCCGTCTAAATCGTCAGCGGAACCTTCATTTTAATTATATATAATTAATAACCCACTGAGGTTTACTGCAGAAGAGTCGTGTAGGAGATTAAAATAGACATGCATAATAAAAATCTCTTTTATAGCACTTGAAGTTTCACAAATATTGCTGTGTTTGTTCAAACTTTTATCAGACTGAAAGTTACTGTTAACAAGTTTTAAATTGCGAGATTCCCTTTTCTTTCTTCCTTTCTTTGCCATAACATCTCAAGACCTCATTAGTAATAAAAGTTTTAATGTGTATATAAATAATGACGACTGTTTGTGCATCGTGCACGTAAAAAAGAGTCCCATTTTTAGTTTCTCAAAACTGACTAATGATTATGCTGAAAACATCATCTTCAATTGTTCTCAAATAGTCTGAAGTCTTCGTCATGTCTATTCATTCTGTATTTACGTTCAATGTCATATCGAGAGCGTTTTGTTTGGAGCAATTGCTCATCGGCAATGATGTTCACTCGTTTACGGTTTGTATAACTTTGGTTTTGGTTGCGTTTGGTTTTCTTTTATAAACACTAAATGTCCACACACACACACACACACACACACACACACACACACACACACACACACACACACACACACACACACACACACACACACCTTTACACTCACAGATTCTAGTGGAGGTGGAGAATAATCCTAAACAAAAACTTTAATTCTCCGGCTGGGATTATTTCCATGTAGGTACACGGGTAATACAGTAGTCTTTGAGCGATTGTCGAATGTTTTAAAAGAGGTCGTTGTATGAAGGTTTTGAAATTCTGTTCTCTTAGCACGGTCAACGCATAAAACGCATAAATGACCTTGCATTTTCGAAAAGTATAATTATCTTAAAACTCACACAAATAACAAGAAATATCTCCGAAATGGTTCATCCCACAAAAAGAGCATTTGGACATACTTTGTTTTCTGTGTAGTAAGATTTGGTCTATCTCTTAAGCTTTACCAGTTATATAAACGTTATAAAGAGTAAACAGGACTACATAAGTTATAGCAAACAAATTCGAAATATACATTTAATTTGTCTTAACAATATCTTAAACATACGGCATGTTAATAAAAATCATTAGTCATTATTGAGAAAATAAAAGTTTTCGAAACATTTTCAATGTAAAGAGTATAGTTAGGGATGAAGGAATTTTCTTCAAAATCTTCGTGTCGAATTTCTGAAAGATATAAAATTTAAATACCATCTTTGGTTTTTAACCGACTTTTCGTTTTTTAGTTATGCTGTTGGCGCACACGCACACACATACACATACACACACACACACACACACACACACCTTTTCTAAAACTACTTTTTTGGATTCAGGGTGCCTCAAAACATACATTTCCGTTGAAAATCTCGACATGGAAATTTTGGGTCGAATAGAACACTTCCCCCTTTGCGAAGTAGAGAAAGTAAAGATGTAAGCTTAGAGCGTCGCACTAAGTACATAAAGATTTGTCCAACACAGAGAATTTAATGGAGCTAGATTAGAACATTACCAGTGGCTACTAAAGTCTGTATTTAATAAATCTTTAATGGTGCATATAAGCTGCTTTGACGTAGAAAGCATGGAATAAAGCCGCCCTCTCTCAGAAGGTAAAAGCCTGGATGAGAACGAAAAAAAAAAAAAAAAAAAAAAAAAAAAAAGGCTAAGCTTTTTATATAATTGTTTTACTAAACGGCTACCAGTATCTATAAGATAGAATGGGGCGTCGAGCTAGGCCAGGTACAACAAGCTGAGATATTGTGGATTAAATATCCACTGGCGCACAGAATAGTACATTCGTAGGGAAGCTGAAAATTGCTTCTAAAGTAAGTATCGTCGGCGTAGAGGTAAGTTGCTGCAAGCTGACCACGACTGGACGGTTGCATCAAGCCTTTCGTAATATTGGATCTCACAACTGTTTTCTTCTCGTAGCCTTGACTCACTCCTCTCACTGTCCCTATTAACTTGAAGTTACAGTCACTCAGCACTCATTAAAACTTCTTCACTTCGTCACAACGTATCTTTCACAGCTGTCTCGCACTCAGTCTTCTTAGTCACGTGTTCGCTCGCGTGAGTGCATTGGGAAAGCTTGATATTCAGCACCTTTGATACGCGCCGCGCCTTGATGTGGTGTGAAGAAGTAAGAAGTTAGTTCACGACCTGTGCGCTCCGGCCGACGATACAGAATTTTCCTGTAAAACTTGTTGCTGGATACTTCTTGTATTGTAGGTTGTGCATTATTATTATTATTATTATTATTATTATTATTATTATTATTATTATTATTATTATTATTATTATTATTATTATTATTATTATTATTATTATTATTATTATTATTATTATTATTATTATTATTATTATTATTATTATTACTATAAACAGACATATAGATAGACTTATGAATGGATGGACGGATATGTGGGTGAGTGGATAAGCTTCTGGAAAAGGAGAGTTATTAAACGAACGTGGGCATAGAAAGCCATGTGACTATATCATATCAGACATGTTAATTCTCTGTGCCTCTTCACATTGAATATCGTATTAAATTTCTATGTCTGCGTGAAAAGAGAAGAAATTCCAACAGTCATAAACGCTTGAGGAAAATACTCGAGTTTTTGATCTTACTGTGGCGAACGTCTCCAAGACTTTATCGTTGAGATGCAACCTTCTAGAATCTGCTAAAGCATGTACCCAGGGTAAGATGTCTCACCAAGGGAGAAATCGCTTCTTGAAAAGAGTTTAGTCTGCTGGTTAATATAGACCCTCCTACGCTCTACGCTTGAATAAGGCAAGCCAGAATTTAGAGATCACCTAAAGCGAATTTATCTGCGGCTCTAGTCTGGGAAAGTAACAAGGTATCGACAAGAGCCTCCGGCAGCCAGGATAAGGGCGCAGCATAAAGTAAAAGACGGGATGTCTAGATAGTTTAATCCTCAGAGGTTGAACAAGTTTTATTCCTCTAGCCATGTTACTCGCAAATGCGCTACTTGAATTCTGAAAAAGAAATCAAATCATGCAAAAGAAATAATTACACTGAAATAAACTTTTCCTTTCCCTTTCAGGGATGTATTCAGTTGTTCCGCCCTCTAATATTTACGACTGTGCTTAGTTTTTAACTTGCTCCACTGAAATTGATGCAAAAATATTTTTAAAATATACATCTTAAGCTTTTAATTTATTATTACGTCGGATACTCTGGCTACATTTTATGTAAATATTTTTGTTAACAGAGTTAAGAGAATAAGAGTTACGGGCCAATTTAAATAACGCTGCAAGGGTGTGAGCTGTTTTCTTCTTCCTTACTTCATTACATAGGTCAGGAATTGGCAAATTGGTCATTAAATCTAAGCTTTATTTTGTAATTGTGATTTCAAAATGTGATTGCCTCTGAACTTATAACCTCTATTTGTAATTGTTTATGTCGACCTGAAAGGATTTTCCAAAAGTTGAAAATCATGGTTTATTGCTTTATTGCTTTGAGATCATAAAATCTGTGTTAGAGATCTTTTTAACTTACTAACATACCTACATAAATATGTAAAAAGGGTTCCTTTGCGTTTTCGTGGTTTCAAAATAGCCATGTCGTATCCATGCGGTGTACACCACTGCCGTTGTACCTTTGAACTCGTGTTGTATGAAGCAGGGAGGGTGAATCGCGGCCAGGTATTGCTTTGCCCTCTTACTGTGGTATTACTTCGTATCATCAGGTGGCGCAGACTTGCCGACCCCTGACATAGGCAATCAAGTGCCCGTTTCGTCTTCAAAGTCCTCTAGTCATCGTTTCCTGGGTCTGCCCACCGATCTCCTTCCTTTAGGATAATATTGCATTATTTGCTTAGTAAGTCTGATATCTGGCATTCTTTCAGCATGTTCTTTCCACTTTCCACTTCCCTTATACTTTCATTTGTTATTAGGTTACTCTTCGTACATCCCTTCACACTTCTCAATACTTTCATTTCTAAGGCCTGTATTTTCCTCTGTTGCTTTTTAGTTAATGTCCAAGTCTCATTTCCGTATGCTAGTATAGGTATAGCTATAGCTTTGTAAAACTTCAATTTTGTTTCTTTAGGTATTTTGTTTCTAAATGTGACACTTTTACTATTTCTCACATTCAGTTCCAAAACTTCTGGAAATGTTTTTGAAAACCTGTGCTACACATATGTTAATCAGTTTCTAAATTACTTCAAATAAAAATGTGCACTGTTTTATAAAAATACACCAGCAGAATATCAGGCCAGAATTTGAGTAAATTGTTGGATGCTTTTTCGAATTTAAAATGCTCCTTAAGCTGCAGCTTTTAGGTTATCAAAGTAAAACTTAGAAAACCGCGCGAAGTATAACCCAATATATGCTAACCAAAACATACTATGTAGTTATTAATACGTACAAGGCAAGTGTGTTACGCCACCAAACTTACCCAAGTTTGATGTGTTATTTTTTACAGAAGCCGAAACACACAATTGCACAAAAATGTTTAAAACTAATTAATTTAAAGGTATTTTTTAACAAAACGTATTTCCTATCCCATCTAAGAACATAGATATAAAAACTTGTTTAAGGTTTTAAAAATTGCTTCGAGATCAGCAGTTTTTGTAGGTAGCAGAATTTTTTGTTCTAAAAGGCATAGTACGAGAATGACTCACTACCACGCTTCTTTATACAGAAATAAGACGTAAAAGGTTCAAAACAGCGTGTATAATACCTTTAAGTGTTAGAAACTGCCCATTTAAGCAGTAAATCGAATTCGTCAATAGTGTAATTTAATCCAGCTTTCACTGCAACTTCAGTTCCCCTGTTTGCACGAATCGGTGCACTGAATCTCATGCAAAGCAGTCTTTTTTGTCCGATTCATTCACTGGAGTGTCGAACACAGGATTCGTATTTCCTCTTGCAGTCACTCGCTAACTGTGGAAAATTCAACTCACTTATCTAACACGCTGAGCAGCACTTGAAGTCCATCACGCGAGCATGCTCACCTAGATGCAGTCGCAGGAGCTTCGAGAGAGTTCGCGGAAGGTGGGGACAGAATCATCCAGAAATATCTCTGCATTTTGACTGTGCTCCTGTAATTTAGATCAGTGTAGTACGGTTTTACCCGTATTTCTCCTTCCAGTTGGCTGATAGTTCTATGTAATATAGGTAATCTGTAAAGTATTATCCTAGCATTGTGGTTTTTCCTCTTTATTCTGCTATCATCTCTCCTTTCGTTAGTTTAAAATATTGGCGCAGCGGTTATAGCCCAAGCTCATCGGTAGTTCAGCACTGCAGAGTTGGAGAGATAAACAGATGCGGGAGCTCTCTCGTTCGTAAACACTAGAGGCATTATCTACAGATAACCAGAATCTTCTGCAAGTTTCTCTTTCTCCTTTTCCAGAACATTTTAGAAGGTTCTGTGGACATTTCCAGCGGCTATATAAACGAGCGTTCACTTAGTGAGAAAGTGAGTTTTTGATTACGTTTCTTATTCGACATCAAGTGCTTTATATAAGTGAAAGTGTGACTACAGTTGTGCCCTATAATGTTTGTTGCTTCCGCGAGAGATTAGAGATGTCTTGTGTTCGGCTTCCCAGTAAGTGAGGTAAGTCGCAGATAACGGTGCAGCGTTGTGTAGAAAGTAAACTGGAAAAAGTCGCAATATGATCTTATTGTTGTATTCCAGTTTCAGCACATTCTCTTTCATACTTCATAAATTTCACCACTAGGAAGACTGAATACAGGTTTTGTTTCCGTTTCTATATCACTTATCTATAAGGTCAGTAGAGCAGGATGGCTCAGGTGGTCTACTCGCATTCGGGAGGTCGCAGGTTGGATCCCCATGGCCGCGCACTCTGACTTGGCGCTCTGGATACCGGAATATAGTTCCAACGCTTTCTGCAAGGCCAATGACCTTGCGCTACATAGCAAAACGGATAGTATATACCGCAGACATTCTTCATTTTGCTACTGTTACAACCATGCAAAAAACATCAGGTATTAAACTTTGTGATTAGTTTGTGGGGAAACGACGAACAGAAAAAACAATTGACGCACCGAAGTGGATCTATACTAAGCTAGCAATTATCAGCATATGTACACTTATGCCCCTAACAACCCGTATAAGTTTTTCTTTGGCAGCTATTCTCACGTGGTTTCTATTGAAACAGGTGTAACAGCATAAAAAAATTCAATTTTAAAGACGAAAAGAAAGGTTGTTTCTAAAAGAAAAGGCCGTGTTGAAAACAAGCTATTGTGTTTGCGAACGTATATACTTCCGAGCAGCATTATTTTTTAGCCAAAATGGGAGCACCGAAGTTTCAGTTGGCATTGAAATGCCAGGTGTTTCCTTCCTTTTTCAGTGTCAAACTTCTCATCGTGCGCCTGCGTATTAGTTCGCGAAGGAAGCATTGAATTGCAAACATAAATTTAATCCCGAGTTGAACTTTTTGTATGTATATACCTAATACTTCTCCTGGCACAAGTATAATTTGCCTCAAACCTGAACAATCCTGTTATAAACATAATATAGGAGCGGAGAAAGAGAGGCCAGCGTAAAGGAACGCTTTTCGGCGGCTGATTGGTCCACGGAAATTCATTTCCAGTATGTCAGTCTGCCTTGTCGTTCTCCATGGTCTAGGGCAGTGATGTCCAACCGTGTCTCTTTGGAGACGCTTACGTAATTAGCAGCTACAACCCCACCCCCGACCTTCAGTTGAGGGGTGAGTCACTAGTGCCTGTGACGTCAGTGACAGTATGCAGTAACGGACACAAAAGGCGATTCCATGGCAGTTTCTAAGATATTCATGTTTCATAACGAATGGGAGGAGGAATATTTTTGTATTAAAGAGGAGAAGAAAATCAAATGCCTCTTTTGCCTCAGCTATTGATTGGAAAATCCGTCTGTTTAACAACCTTATGCATTTTTCATGTACCTGAGCTCCACACGAGTTCTTCTGCAAAATACTACGGCCTTCAAATGTTCAACAAAACAAGGCTGGGATTTATTTCACTCTTTGCTCTCTGATACGCTTACTTGAGTGCAAAAGTTTGCCTCCAACCTGATGTCAGTTTTTGGGTCCACATCATAGATGGGGAGATGTGACACATTGTGTCACTTCTCCTACGTCGTAGTTTTAACCCCGTCCACTCTCCTACAACAGCTTAGCTACTAGATCACATCCACTACTGTTATCTGTTTACCTCAGAGAACCAACTAGCCCTCAAATGGAGGCAGTGGTGGAATCTTGTCGCATAACAAGGTAAAAATATACTTCAAAGCCTAATGGGTACATAAGTACTTAGCTTTGTGTTTGCTATGCCAAAAGAAAATGTAATTAACGTGACCGCAATCACGTAATCATAAAACTAATACATTATGTTTCTCTTCTGCTCCGACACTGCACGCCTTGAAACTTATCTTGTTTGTAAACAAACAACCGGAAAAGACATGTGCCCTGCATTTGGTTTGGGGCAAGTGGAGAGGGTAGATACTCGATTGCATTCCTGTCACCCCTTTTCCCCATGCCTGGCCTACATATATTTACTAACAGTTTCTCCAAATTGAACTATATTAAAAATCTGTATCGCAATCAGTTACGTGACGATTACTTGGTGTATCTTCTAAGGCTATGCCTTGTCGCCAAATATTGATAGTCTTCTTGAAGTAAGCAGTATCAAACAAGTGGTTACCGCATAAGACTTGTAATTCAATGTTGCTCAGAATAGAACAAGCTAAGGAGGGAGCTGTTGCCAATATATTTATTTATTTATTTATTTATTTAGGCGATCAATAGCAAGTAGTTGTTGACATTCACTATAGCTCTTCTTGTGGCAAAGGAACGTGGGAAACGGCGCACTGCTTACCTGCGGCTACCTGTTCAGGTTGAATGGAAGTGACCTTAGCATTCTGCATAAGCGCTTGACCTTTCTCTCGATCAATAGTTGTATCAATACTTGTGGCTTCGCATCCGCCTGCTAATTCGGAATCAGTCAAAACAATGAACATACAACAGTCTTGAGTATTCTTGCTGCATTTGGTTTTCCGCCATAATGTATTCACTTTGTGATTGCTTCCTGTTACGGCAGAACAAGGAATTCAATTTTCTTTTTTAATTTTGAAATGTTTCCCACTATACAGGACATAAAATAAATGTAATACACCGAATTGCATTATCTATTTTAAACTGTTTTTGAGATATGTTTTTTATTTGCAACTAGCTGAAATACCCGGCGTTCCGATTTATCCTTAGAACATTTAGACTTGGGTTGCACTTCCGCATAGCTTTTCGTTTTTTTGGACACATTTAAACATTATTACTTAATACACTTAAACAAAAAGCTAGTTGTGGCAGACACAAAATTTATCCAGCGGGATGGCTTAGGCGGTAACGTTTGTGGCCGGCATTTGGGAGGTCGCGGGTTCGATCACCATGGCTCCGTACTCTGACATGGGTTTCTCCGTGGTTTCCCCATGTCACTTAGGTGATTGCTGGGTTGCATTAATCTCCTACCCACGGATTCCTTTCCCTTCATTTCTCATTTCCCTCCCTTGTCATCTTTCAGGTTTGTTTGGTAGCGCGGTAAGTCTCGGCGAATGCGGACAGATGGCACAGTTGCTTGTGCTCTGGAATCTCTTCCCTGGCCCTCCCTGGAAGTTGCCTCCCGGGCCGCTAGGACCGCCTCGTCGCTCTCTCCATGGGTAGAGGAAACACATCGGTCGTGCGCCAAGTGTCAATATCTGTAACTTTAGGGACTTCTGTACGTCTCTGGGCTTCGCTCTCTGACAAGCCTACTTCGCCACACCCCTTGCCCCTGGAGGTGATTCATGTCGGGGTCGCGATGGTTCGAGGTGTACCCCTGTTGCACACGTAACTACACATACACACACACACACACACACACACACACACACAGACACACAATTTAATGGCGGCTAATAGCTGGTCATGACTATTCTCTTTCCTGTTGCATAAATCATCGTGTTTAACTATACAACACCGCAAAACGTTGCAAGCCTTTCATTGGATGTTTTGTTGCGCCATCCACGGTTAACTTTTGTTAGCATATAAATTTCAGGTACAAAAACAAACAAAATAAATAAAAATACCGAAAAAAAACACTATGCAAAAGCAGTGTTGAAGCACTCCAAGTACCACCAGAAGAAAGTCACGTGAAGAATGAGTTACAACATATTGAGTTAAGAAGCAGGACCACTTATACTCTGTTTACCTCATACCTCAAACCTCGACAGTCGTATGTCCTGGCTGACTTCTTGCGGGGACTCCCGGCAGCCGGAGTTTGCGAGTAGGTCACACACGCGCCACTCGTGGACATCACGTGCGTGGTGACCCGCACCTATCTGTCCGACGTGCGGCATACAAACCCTCGGTGCTCCAGGTTGTGCTTAATGGCCACTGATATGCTCAAGAGCGCCAATCTCTTGAGCTCAATTCTAGGCGACGACCCGATACCCGTAAATAAGATGCTTTGGTTTGTTGCCGAAATTGGCTTCGCGAAACAAATTTAACCTCTTTTATTTTTCTGAGCCTTTAGAGAATTGGGCTGTGATGTGTTTTAAGATTTTTTTAACGTTTTAATTTTCACCCTTTATCTTTTCAATTTTCACTTTTAAACTTTGAACCCAATAAGTCTGTGAGTTTTACCGGTTTTTACGTTTCACTTCGGGCTCAAATCACCTAGTTGTTGACGAGCCTTTAAATTTCACTGACTAGCTCACTCTCTCAGTTACTGACTCACCCAGTCACTCACTTACTGACTCACTCACCCACTCACTCACTGACTCACTCACCCACTCACTGACTAATTCACCCACCCACTCACTCACTTACTGACTCACCCACCCACTCACTCACTGACTCACTCACCCAACCACTAACTTACTCACTCATACCGCGTCCTGTGTTAAAGGTCATATATAGAATATAACCTTGCAATATGCTAGTATCACATAGCTGATTATATCTATCTTAATATTTAAACCTGCAAGATTCTGTGTTTAATTTATATTTAAGTTTTATATGGCACCGACAAAAACAAATGTCCCCTCACCAAATAATACCTATTAGAAGAATGTTTATGCCTTTCGCGTCCATTTTGTATTGTATGTGATTTGTATTGCAGTGTTTAGAGCCCACTTTTACTACATACGGCACCGCAGGTGGTGACACTGATGATACTTGGAATGAAGATGGAGCACCGGTGGAATGAGATGGTGGGGGAAATCGGAGAACCTGGAAGAAATCCGCCCCAGCGCCGCTTCGTCTACCACGAAATCCCACATGCCTGGGATCGAATCCGTTGTATTTTATAGTTAACTGAAACTGAAATCAGATAAATATTAAATGTAGACTTGAACCTAACACCGTTTAAGGAATCAAAGCAAGTACTTTCACAACAACCTCTCATCTTAATCAAAACTTTCTATAGACAATTTTTCATTATCTTTCTTTTCTTAAAAGTAAACAATTCTGATATAGATGCAATGTTAGAGATACTTACATCATAAATATCTCAATCTTCCTTTGAAAAAAACTGTAAATTCAGCTTCGTCCTAACTGAAGTTGTGCATCTTAGAAGGTATTAGAGAAAACGGCTGAGATAATTAAAATATACAGTGAGTCAAATACCTTTCTTGCAGCAACAGGCGTTTTCACAGTATTACATTACATCTTTTGATTTTACCACGTTTAATCGGGACGTTGCATCTATAAAACATTTAAGACGCTATTCTCCCCCCTCCGCGTAGGCTTATCAGCAATAGAAGTCTAACTTATATATGGAAACATTTGAATTTTGCCTCAGCATCTTTCGTGTAGCCATAATCACATTGCACAATTTGAAATGATATCCAGGCTACAATTTATTGCGTTTAACACAGAATGGCAAAATGGATTAATATGTGAAAAAGTAATAGAGAAGATCGCGTGTTAGCGTACTATTTTCACACATCCACATTCTTTTATTTTCAAAGCAGAGCGTTTTTGCTGTTTTTCTTTGCTCTCGCTTTTATGAGTCCACCTTCTCTGCATAGCAAATAAGAACGGAAGTAGTGAATGGAGAAAATACGTTCCACAATTTCATATCATTCGAACGAAATCGTGCTTGGAGGAATTAAATGCAGAGGACATTAAATTTTTCTCCGCTTCGGTAGGAAGGACTAAGTTCTATGGATAAACCAAATAAGAGGCAAAGCAATAGTAAATTCGGCAACTCATTGGGAATTAGTGATGCAGAGTGTTAGCATTTTGTACAACGTATTTTAATGTTTTGAGAAACACTTTCTTGATTAGACTTGGTTGGGAGTGAGAGAACCGTTGGTTTGAAAATTAGACTTTTGTTACGTTACAAAAGTAATTGGGCCAGGAAATAACTAGTTACTTAGCAAAGTTTCTGTAAGATATAGCAACCCCTTTATTGTTAATCAAGGCCTTTATTGTTAATTAAGGCCTTTATTGTTGCTTCTTAGTGTCCCTTGTGGTATGATTTCACCTTATTTTCCTGTGTGTACTCTGTGATAGTATCTTTCAACAGATGATTTTCTTACACAACACTTATTTCACCAAATGAGGTATTTGGTTCTATCGTCACGATTTAAGAAAAAAAATCCCTCTCTTATTTAAATGGACTTTCAGCATTCTTGCTTTCTTTGGAGCAGGTTACTCCATTATAGGGTAGTTGTAATGGATCTAGTTCACTGATAACTAAGCTGTTTATCAACAAACGCCTCCTTCACTCTGCAATACGCGAGTTGGGCCGAGCTTAACAGTGGCCACGATGCACTGTGCAAGAAACCTCGGCACGTTTGTTACAACAGTGCTTTATATTTGCAAATTGAAATGCGCATGTTAAACAGCAAACTTTCTGTTTTTGCAACCTACAAAAAGTTTTCTCTGTCATTCTTCATGAAACAGACATTCCGACGAAGCCATACTCGTCACTGATTGAGGTGGGCTGGAAGCTGAACAGCAGTAGATGGCCTGCAGAATGAGGCAAGAAAGCATTTCGGTGGAGCGGCCATTTTGAGCCGATTTTGTCCATACCTGGTCTAAGCCCACCAAACAGACAAATAATACCTACAATTTACTGGCCCACAGTGACTCAAATGAACGTATGTGTATGTCGAGCCTCGTCTTCGGACACTCGAAAAGACTCGTTCCGTAACTTCCGATTCTTATTTATAATCGCTAACGCAAAGTAACTGCTACAGTTATAGCCGTTCCAGGAATACATGGCCTTAGAAATGAAGAACATCTAGCACAATTTCTCAGGGAATACATTTCATTTGTTTATTTAATGTACTTTCCTCATTAGAGGGCTGCCAAGAAGACGAATTATAACTTTACAATTAACATGCTTTTTTAACAAACTGTATGCAATTAGTTACAACACATTAAACTAATGTGACAAAATGACAAAATTCATTCCAGTTCCTTTTCTATCATTTCATTTTCTTCTGAAACTTTTGCACAAAAACACAATTATCTTCTACCGACGTTAACACAAACTGCAGTCTTTCGTGATATTACAACTTGCAAGTTTTCTTCTCGTACCCTTGACTCAGTCCTTTCACTGCCTATCTTCACTTTCTCTGTCTTGCATACACTCAAGCTCGAAGTTCGTTAAAGCTTATTCACGACACGACGATACACACACACACACACACACACACACACACACACACACACACAGCTGTCTCACACTCACTGGCACACTAACCGACTCATATGTGTAAATGTAACTAACTCTGATGTTTCCTCGTCTCCTTATATAGCGGGTATGAGAACACTGACCTTTCTCGACCTCCACAGACATGCCGGCGATGACGTAGCAAGATATTTCTCGAAGGCTCTGGAAACCCTTCGGGTTGCCGCTTGGTTGTTGTTAGTCAATCGTCAGTACTGTGGGGAAGCTTGACTTTGCACCTTTGTTTGCTCGCTAGCCTGGTATGTGGTGCGAAGTAGCTGAACCCCGACCGTCCTTTGTCGTGCGCCGTACCCGGCGTCACAACAATAATGATACTCCTAATAATTATGTTGTTGATCATAATAATACTACAAATAATAGTAATAATAGTAATAATAATCATAAACTTAAAGGAAATATAAACAATAGGTATCAATGTCATATTAAAATTGATGTAATGTCTGAAAAAATTAGCGCAATTAAAACATTACGCACCAATTTTAATGCATTTTAAAAATATATACGATGATCACGAGTACAAATGGTTTCGCATGATGAAATATGTAACTGCATCATATTTAAAATAGAATTTCAAAGCGTTCTTTTTATGAAAAAAAAAAAAAAAAAAAAAAAAAAAAAACGACTTTCGCTTCTTCGTTTTGTACCATCGCAGAGTGCAAAGAATAATTAAGCTTACTAGAAGAGCAGAAAAACGCGCATTTTGAGTGTCAATTCCTTTTATGTAAACAAATCTGCACAAACCCCATAGCACAACAGGATTCTTATTAGCTTCAGTGGTTGGATGGCGAAGCAAGCTTCCAGGTTCCTGGAAATGCAGCAATTAAAAGTTTTCATCGTACTAATCAGCTACAATGACATACGTTTGAAACGTTACAACTTCATAGTTTGAAACAGGCGGGTTTTGTGGCCTTTCGGAACGAAAAAATGGGCTTAGTTATATTCTGTAAATTTCAGGAACGGCGTACAAAGAGCGTAGTAAAGAATAACATTAATACCGGATGCAGCTTAACCGGGTTTTACTTTAAATCAGTTTCCTTGCAAGGTAGTGACGTAATTACTGCGCCGCACAAGGCAATTAAAAGGCTCTTGTGTTATTATGGCACTCCTTTGTTACAGTTACGAAGTCAAGCTGAAGTGTAGATTTAATTTTGTGAGATTCTCTTCGCATTGCTAAGCAACCCGGAATGTTTTTGACGAAAGGATGAGAGCCCAAGTGTTAGTTGCTCATTTGGACTCAGACCCCAATTTCAGGTAGCGCTCTAGGTACATAATCAAATCACACCTTCCTTTTGAGTTATTCCCAAACAAAATATTACAAATCCTGGCCTATTTGTTATCGTTTTTAAACTTGTTTATGAAAAGGTGGATTTCCAGAAAATTCCGTGCTACAACATTCTCACCTATACCGGGTGGAAGGTACTGTTTCGGGATTCTACATGCTGAGTATAATAAACATGTCCAATAAAGAACCATTTCACCAAAAAAGTCTCGAATATTTTGAATAATTGGAGCCATCTGGCTTCCTGACGAATGGATATAAATGGTTTATTATTTCACTAATGTCATGCCAACATTGTACAAACAATGCTATAATGTCTTTTTATTTCAATTCGAATGAATTTAGTCACAATTTAATGTGATTTTCACGATTTCCATTTCACAAAGTCTTTAATATTTTGTGCAATAGATGAAGTGGACAGTCTAAAAGCAGGGCAAGGTGTTTGTCACTTATGTTGCTACGATACTCACTTTTAATATAGTTCATTTTTGAAAATGTTCGCAGATACAGTGGAGTCAAAGACTGCCATTAAACTGGATGCAAACAAACATAATCTTGGATACTCACAGCAGGGCAGAGGTCTAAATAATTTCCACCTTTCTTTCTCAGAACATTTTACGGTCGTGAAATTCTGCAATGCAAGTATAATTCCAGTAGCTCGAGTAGAGCCTTACGTATGAAAACTTCAAAGGAATGCAAAATAATTGGATTTCTGTTTCAGATATTTATAGGTCTTCAAATTGCAAAGAATGTGTCATATAGTTGCTTCAAAGTTCGCTGTATTTTCCCAGGAAAATAACCTTTATCGTGAACACGGAGCGTAAGGAAAATTGTATAAATCCATTTAATGTGGAACGACGTTTTACTACTACTCCGTGCCATCCGTCTCTGATTATCAGGCCTGGCTCTCCTTGCCTTGGGCAGTAGTGGGGGGAAAATAACGTGTATGCTGCACGGTTATGCAACCCCTTTGTATATTGTATTAACGATAACTAAAGCCCCGAGTTCTAAGCACGATAAATATGAAAATAAGCACCAAATTAAGCAAAACGAATATACGGAAATGCAATGATAAGGCTTTCACTAAACTTTACCTTATTGGAGATTGTTACAGTACACAACGGTCATCCTGAGATTTTGCTGTGTAACACTCCTACTAGTGAAAAAATATTTGTAAAGTGAAAATGTTCTTTCGACGTCGCATGACGTCACAGGCGCATGAGGAAAGCCCTATACTTCTTCGGTGAATTCCTGTTCAATATGTGTATCTTCGTCAGAAAGCTTTCTAGAAACTTCTGTAGCAGCTGATTGAGTTTGTCAAACGCATTTTTTGTAACCCCGTGTGCTTTTGACAGCAATGGTATTGAAATTTCGTCAATCTGAGAAAGTGAATGTTCCAAGGAATTATTTTGGGCTTTCAGCTGCTTTAAAAGTCAGGTATTTTAGAGAAGTATCATTTTTGCCCATATTACAGCTCAAACTCAGCCACAAGTACTGCAAACTGAAAGGATGAAAAACCGCGCAAACTTGTGATGTAACTAATTGATTTTATGTTTGTTTTCTTTGAGTCAAGCGCTACAATTACAATAATTATTGTATTATATTACATGTATATGACCATTAACCACTTTCAGCAGCTCCTTCTGTTTTCGAAATATTGTGGTAATTCTGTACTATATCCTGTAGATGTTCCCATTTTGCTTTTGCTCCAAATATACAATTGAATAACACTGAAATTTTGTTACAGGCGCCGCGCCATCAGAACCTCATCCGATATAAACGAAGAGGGGCCACAGTTCAGGTAAGTAGGTACCCTTATCTTGAACTCATTACAGCTTATTAATTATCCGCTAAAAGAAGTGCGGAAAATAGATCCAGTAAACAATTATGGATTCTTGAAAGTGTTCGTTTCTGTGACAAAATTTTAGCAGCAATATTGAGGCATAAAAGAATTCTCTTTTTCAGTATACAAATATTTTTTTTTAGAAGCCAAATGTCTACGTTTATACTGGGCTTCCTTATTGACACCTCAGTATTACTACTCCATTTACTTAGATCATGTTGTGGCAATATTAGGTATCACATAAAATTTGTCCTCTCATATATTTCTCAAACTTCACACATAAAAAGGCTTAAAATTCACAATGTTGAAAAATTATAAAAGTAAAAAATGCACAAGACTGCTAGAGTCTTTAAAATGGAGGCGACTACTAATAATACTATAGTTATTACTACAAGTGGCCTATAAGATGAGTATCTCAGAGTAGTTGAGAATTGCTTAGTAATTAGCGTTAATATCGTAAACAACATTGTAATAAATCCAGTTTGACCTCTCACTCTTTAAAATCTAACTTTTCAAAGTGATATCAGAATTATAGTTATATAAAATTAATAATTTAAAAATAATAATTAGGGTATTGATTTCCAATAAAAAACTGAATAGAGAAAACGAACGCAAAAAGGGAGTAGTCTCATGAATTTAAGAAGCGAAATAGTTTCAAAAGTTTTTGTGGCGTGGCATCAGTCGGAACGAACGGTCACTTCGTTGGTCTGTCAAAGTGAACAGACCTACATTTTTGGAGCGCCTAGATGCGTGGAAACAAACCGACACAAAATTATCAGCGTAAAGCTTACTTTATGTGTGTAATTGTGTGCATAATTGTATTTGGTTGGTGAGTTACATTATAATAGACGTACATTGGTCGACAACGTCTCACTGAAAATAGTGAAAAGCTTGAAACTTTATTAAAAGACGTTATCATCAGAATTGGTGTCATCCTTTCAAAACACAACTCACGCATACCCCGGGAGAGGAATCTCATAGCTCTATCGGCGACAAAGGCCTGATTCAAAGGGACTTCCCGGCATTACTAGGCAGCGTGAAGCATGCTTACTCAAACAGCATTAACAACGTGTGACCGACAAAATACTACGCAACCCTGCTCCAAAGGTCACACCAACGTGAACCAAAGTAAATAATTGCTTCAAAAGGTTACAACATATTACTCTCTGTACGATATCATTGCGTCAAAACCAAACAAAATATTGAAATCAATAATTTCGCAGTTGAAGGCGTACAATCGAATAGCAAATACGTTATTAAAATGTTGGACAATAACACGCATCGTAGAATATTCAAGACATTTTATAAATGGTTTAAATTTGACTCATGAGTATAATGTATAATGGCAGTTGAGATACTCGTATGAATATAATGAAACGAGCTACCGTTTCATATAAGAACAGTATAATATGTTTAAAGAACAAATGCTTTTTATATACCAATTCAAATGGCACACTTCATTGAAAGGGCCACATTAACTTTTTATAATATCACTTCAAACTTATTTATCATACAAACGATTGCACGTGGATTGCCAGGTAGACCTTTCAGTTATAAATTCCCAACCGCACATTTTGGCAGATAACGTCAGAGGGCATTGCTTCACTCACCATCCAATTTTCGTTTTCACAGAAGTCAGCAAAGGACATAAAGGCTGCGATAGGGACGTGCCAGAACGTTCTAATCTACAGTTGTAGAAATGCTTGGGGATCCATTGCAGTCCATTCCTTATGAGATAACCCAATTGACTGACGTCTGCAGTCGAAGGCTCATAGACAGTCGACTTCGTTATTGTTGGAGAAATTGAAGTTAGGAAACAGAAAACTCAAATGCTCTTCTCTTCCCAGCACTAGACGACTCATTCAGCTGAAAGTCGTGGCGAAGTTTGCGTTCCAACCACTCAGGTGAGGTGCTTCTGTACTCGCCACTCCCTAAAGCTGACCTTAATTCATCTGTTAATTCACTTGTGTCACATTTAAATTCAAACCAATAAAAATTGGCTCATCCAGGGATGTGTTCTGCGAACAGTAGATTAAGAAAATCACTATAGAAAAGCAGAAGCATCGGCAAGTTTCATTGTAATCGCCTGTATACGTTCAATTGCACCTTTCTGACCTCTTGACATTTAACTGTCTATGCAAGTCCGTATTTGTGCTGGTATTGTAGAACTTGTCCACCTATTTGTGCTACACTTTCTGGTTAAGTAATAATTGTTTGGTTTACAAATAGTGTAATAGTTTTCAGAAAATTAGTAAGGATGTTTTAAAAAATGTAGAGTTAAGATGCCTAATTCCCTGATACCCCTAATACCGTGATACAAAGTTCAGTGAAGTATCCATCAGATAGCTAAACAGTTCTTAACTTCCTGCAAAAAAAAAAAAAAAAAAAAAAAAAAAAAAAACAATTTCAAACATTTAAATGGAAGTAAATATAAAAGCAACAAAGTTAATAACGGTTTGTATTTTGTAATCTAGATGAAGGTCAGGAGAATCAATGCATGTACGTCATTGTTTTTTATATCAGAGAATTAGGATGAGTTGGGACACTAACCACTGTCACGGATTTAGGAGTCCTATCATGCATTTATCAGCCATCGTCTAGAACATTCTAATTGTGTTCGTGAATCGTTATTTAAATGAGTTTAGTCAGTTTATGGCCATTAAACAAACCCTATTCAAAACTATCACTTACCTCACCTAACACAGAGCTTAAATAATAAAATTCAAATTGAGTATTCTTTATCTACTTTATAACACCGCAAACAGCAATTTTCTCTTTTTTTAGAATTTTATTACAAAGGATATAGTGACCTCGGACGCTCAGAGCTGCAGAAAAATATACTTGGGATATAAACTTTCATCACATAATCTAAGTCTTTTCATTTAAAAAAATTTCGTCTCACTACAAGAGACATTTTGATGATTATCTGTTCAGGTCCTTGGTCCTTCTAGCCCTTTAAATAGGCAAAATATCAATATAATTTTTGTCAATACGTTTTAGGCAAAGACATACTACGTGCTGGTTGGTGAAGCTCACAATATGTTTTGGTTCTGGAATCAAAATACTATAATGTAAGTACCCCAACTATGGTAGCCACAAAATTTAATGGTGGATAGTACCTGTTATGCAAGCCAATGTTGTGGGTGCAAATTATATTTATATCACCGGCTTTACAGCGTGATTTCACAGCGTGTAACACCGCAAGGCATGACAAGCTTCTGAATGGATGTTGTGTTGATCCACTCGCCATTAAATGTTGTGTTATCCATAGCATGTGTGTTAAAAAGCACAAGTGCTTATCCACTGTAACATCAGTAACCTTTAAAATATGTCATTCAGTAACTTCCAGAAAAAGAGCAGAAATTGTAAACGTAGTGAAAATAAAATTGTTTAATTTCCAACTGAGGCTGCATACCACGAAAACCTCAAATGGGGGTGGTTTCCGTTTAACTAAATTTTCCTCAGCAGGTGTGAAATTTTATTGTGGATAAAAGATTACACTTGATAAAAAGAACTCAGAATTTACACATTTCGACAGTGTTAACTATTTTCTATATTCAAAAATTGGCCCTGTACAACTTGGATAATACAGGAATGTTCATTTAAACTTCTTTAAAGTTTTGTAGCAAAAACGGTTACTTTTCTGTCACTTCGTCTTCTAAAATATTACCACAAATACACAATTTTCTCCTCGTCGTTAACACAGTCTACAGTCTTTCCGTGCTTCACAACTCGTACACTAACTACGACGTCCTCGACGCTCGTCAATCTTCTTACGACGCACATGCATGGCTGGCTCTTACCGACTTATCGCCGTAGCTCTAACTCTAAAACTAAACTGATTGACTGTGTTTCAGTTTTAGTTTTCTTTATGTTGCTGTCTCATGTCCCTTTAACTGGGGATGACGTCACACTGATTTTTCTCGACTCCACACACACATGCACCGGAAATGACTCATCTAGAAGTCTCGAGAAAGTTCTCGGCACCCCTTTTGTTTCTGCCGCTTCGATTGTTTACGGCCACGTACACACACAGTCGTGCGAGACAGCCCGGCGCTGAACTAACTTGCCCGCTCACCAGCACGCATGTGATGCCAAGTAGCCCGGGCTAGGTCCGCCCATCGCCATGCACCGGGCCCAAACTCACAGTATTTTAAGCATTTAACAAAACCGTCACAATATTTTCCCGTTTCAGTTTCGCTCGAAATGCAATGTTAAAGCGTGCAGAAATGTGCTTGTTCCCTAGCCTGTTTCCGGTAAACACATATGTTCCACGTGGTCAAATTTTGCTGTGAAATAGAGCCGAATGATAAAGGTTTGAAGTTTTGAAGAGGCCAACAGAAGGGTGGTCATTTTTTCACGTAGCCGCAGGACACGCCGTTCCATTCCACTATCACGAACACAACGCAAAGTAGCTTTACGCTTGAAGTGGCCCCGTGTCATATAAATAAGGGAAAGTCAGTCGTGAATTAGCAGGCGCTATTGTTCCTTGTTGTAATTAATGGAACGGAAGTCATAGATGGCTCAAATTCAACAAAACCATGTACATCAAAGTGACTCTAATATAACCTGGAAAACAAAAATTGTGTATACTGACTCAAAACTGCTGCTGTATATATTTAAAATACAGGTATGAAATTTGAAACAATTATTGATTATCCTGTGTAATTTATATGTGAGCAACCTCACATTTAAACTAGATGTGCATGCTTATCATTCTTATTGATTAATTAAGTTAACAAAAGAAGGAAACTGTTTATTCTTATGAACACTTACCAGCGAACTCCTTATTTCAATAGGTGCATCTTACATAAATTGATAGTTTATTTTAATACTTAAATGGAACAGAATAGTATTCTGACAAAAAGACGAAAGTCCGTCCGGTTACTTTTTTACCACTTTATTTTCTTCTAAACTTTTATCACAAATACACAGTATCCTACTCGGCGTTGACACCGTCTACAGTCTTGACTCAGTTGTGTGTTGCACTCACATGACTTTCTCTACCCTTGTACCATTCTTACAAACTCTTATTGCTATATCTTCTTCGATTTAGTTGAGATAAGGAGATGTTATCTTATTGCTTATTTCCTTGTAGGTGCAAGGAGAATATGGGAATACAGTAGACTGTGCGAGTCAAATCTTTTAAAGCTTTAAGATTCCGTTCTCTTTGCGCGGCTAAGATATAAACAAATGAATAACGAACTTCCATTTGACGAAAGTTTGGGTATTCCAAAACTCACAAATAATAAGGAATATCTCTGAAATGGCACACTCTACAAAATATATAATTTAACTTTTTGTAGTCAAATTGGTCAATAATAACTTCCTCATTTATAAACCTTGGTCCACTAATATTCAATTATTATTCAATAATAACTTATTTGAACTGCACATAGAAAAGACATCTGTGCTGACCAAGAGAAAATTTAATATCACCGCGTAGCTAAGATGACATGTTCAAGTATTTTCTTGCTTATTTATGTTTACTCGTTTTGCTATAATCTCGAATTTGCTAAGAAAACTACATTAATTTGACTTTTTGACATTTCTGACATGAAATACATACAAAACAACCCTTAATCACATAAATACAGTTGAAAAATAACATTTAACAATAATAATAAGGTGATGGGGGTTTGTTTGATGGCTGAAAACTCGTAACCTACTGAAAGACATCCAGTTTGGGTTTCAAAGATATTGTTCAACTGTGGACCATTTGTGTCAATATCGACACAGACCATGAACAAAAACATGAAAAACTGTCATACCATTGCCATATTCTTGACCTTGAGAAGGCTTATGATACATGTTGGCAAGTAAGGATTCTAAGTAGTTCCCTGTACTCCTGGATTATATGTGGACACCTACCACTGTTCATTCAGGAGTTTATGAAGGACCACATTTTCCAGCTGAGGTTTGGCTCTGTTTTTTGAGCCTTTTTATTTAGGAGAAGTGAATACTTCAGGGATCAATACTAAGTGTTACATACATCCAGTATTTATTATTATGAGTACCATATTTCATTGCATAATTATCACCATCGCATGATGATCACACCTTAATTTATGGGTAAGCAATCAGGAACTTAAGCGAGATGCGGGGAATCGTCTGGAATCAAAACCGGTCGTCACAAAATATGTTTTTTTTTTTCAGTATTCATTAAAAACTTCTGCAGACAAACCAATGAAAGTTAGTAATATTTTTGTTTCAGTTGTATTAGGTTCCATATGATGGGTTTATGTTGTGTTAACATGGAAAATCATATTAATGATTTACTATATTTTTTCAAAATTTTAAGTTTCAGTTGGCCAGTTTTGTTGCAGACAGACAGTTTTTAAATTCTAAATCTTTCAAATAAGAAAGACTTTATTTCAATGAGTACCCAACATCAATAAAAAAAACAATGGCCTCAGGGGTCTCCATCTAGGGGATATGTGAATAGCGACCACAAGGTACCCAAGCTGAGCAGAACATTACTTCCACTTACTGGTGTTTTGCTCCTCACTGTAACTTTTCTATCTGACCTTACCTTGGTCATCTCTTGTTCTCTTCCGACCCCGATGCTATTAGGGTTCCAGAGGGCTAGGGAGTCTTTATTTTTCCAACCTCTCCATTTCTCGAATTTCTCTATAAAATCTTAACCCCTAACATGCTGACCTGTCATGGCATGTAATACGTCCTCTGGTAATCAGAGGATATGGTCGGCGAATTTATTTTGATAATTCTCCCGGTCAGGTCGGTGAGACCCGTAAACCAACGACAGGTGTGGTCCTCCAGACATTCTGGGGGTTGTGAGAGAGCGATGTGACCGCCAAAACATAAAAATATGGTGCTCTCTAAAAAACGGTTACTATTACTCCTATTGCTCTCTTCAATATCATCAGTGAAAAATATTGGAGAGCAAGAGGATTAATGACTTCATTGTCAGAAATCCAGCATTAGCTAACAACAACAACAAAATAAAATTCATTTGGACATAAATTGTTTATTTTAACAATATCTACATTTTTGTACAGTAAGATTTGGTCTATCTCTTACGGTTTACCAGTTATTCGAAGTCATCAAGAGTAAACAGGAATACATAGGCTATAGCCAGAAAATTCAAAATATATATTTCATTTGTCACAAAAATATCTTAAACGTATGGTATTTTAATCGAAACCGTTAGAGCCATTTTCGAGAAAATCAAAATTTTCGAAAAATTGTTGAAGTGACAAAAAAGAATTGAAATATCCAAAAATTTGAACTATAAAGGCTACGTCTAATATTGACATTTCAGCAATACAAGTGCATACGTCCATTAGGATATTCCGGTTGTCTCACTCTTTTTTGACTGTTTCCATTTTCACTCGATATACCCCTTAAAATGTTCTTATTCTTCCGATAATTTGAAAAAGTGTTCGTTGGTATGCCTTATTCTTTGTCGATATTAGATTTTTTTCTTCAAGCCCTTTTTAACTTCTCGAATGACGACGCCATTATCCGCAAACGTCAGCCTTGTACTGGACACGTGGTTTTCTAAGAGACATAGTGCACTGATCTGCAACACTGAACAGTAGGAAGCTATAGCGACAATTAAAGGCGCGTGTGTTTTAATCAAGGGGACGTGGGAGCAAGTCCAGAAGCTCAAGGCCGGCAGCTAGGAAAGCTATTGCACCTCCCAAACAGTACTCCGGCAAAACAAACAACACAGAAGCGATTACTTTTTTACAAAAACACATATACGCGTTTAGATTAAGTTTCAACTGACAGTCCTGAACAAAACTCCGAATTAAGGAATATGAAATTCGAATTAACGACGATTTCTAATTATAAACGTTCAAATTATCTATGTTCCACTGTGTATAAAGTCTAAGCTGGGCAATTAAGTTCAAGTAGGAGCTTAAAAAGGTTGCAATCTGAGTAAGTAAGAAATAACTAGCGATTTTAAACTATTTTTAAGCGTTCCTGCAACTACTTGTAAAATCCTGCCGTCTGCCGTTAAATCTGGCTTTTCATAGCTTGTTGTGATCCTCATAAGCTAGGGAGGAATGATGCGCTCGGGGAGAGATTTTAATTACCGCCGTATTCAAGACTTCCTCATATGAATTTACTACATGTGGGTAGAACTGAAACGAATAAATTGCTAGCAGAATCCTCAGAGAGTAGCACCTCCTGGTGGTCATGTATCCCAGCGTGTAAGCATGCATTTACTTTCATATACAGGGTGTTAGTCAACTATACCGAAATATTTTCAGAGGATATGGAGATGTCTTATACAAGTAATTTGAGACAGAGACTTACGACCTGTTCGTTTAAGTTTCGAAGTTACGGCTATAAGTGTATAAAGTGCCAGTACGCCACTGACTAATATCAACCATTCGAGAGCGCAACACACGGTGGTCATCGTTTTCGAGTTGGAGTCTCGCTCGCTCGCTTGGTTTTTTTTTTTATTTATTTATTTATTTATTTTTTTGTTTTTTTGTTTGTTTGTTCTTTTTTTAATAGAGCACATCAATGCTGTTTTGATTTAGATTTTAAATTATGCTTCAATGTGTGAAGTTTTATTTCAGCATGTCAGTACAATTAATTACAATTGTTGCTAGCAAAAAGTTGAAACCTGAAAGAGTAAAAGCAAAAAAACATCTTAAGACTTCACGTCTGTTTTATAGGAACTGCTCGAAATTGTGACCTGAATTTTCATGGCACCTTATTCAAGATATCGGGTGTGAGCGGAACAAGGAAACGATAGTAGTGTTAATGCTCTTCTTCAGATGGGATTAAAAGAAAGCAAAATTAGTAACTGGATGATAGAAAAAGGTAGCTAATCGTTGTTGAGTGTCGCACTATCAGGTGATTAGTCCGAGATTCGAGAGATTTTTGTGTCATTAAATCTTGAGAACGCTGATAACGAACCGCTGAAAATCGTTATTTCTATTTTCGGGAAGTAACTTTAAAGACATTCTAAACTTTTTTTTTCATCACACTTTGCTTTAACACCGATTTATCGGCGTCTGATATTCATATGTTTAACGCCATATAACTGCGTTATGTTTAGTTGAGGACTATTCATTGCCTGTCATTATTTATATTAGTCACATCCACAATCTCTCGAGTTATTTCGGTGCAGTTCATTAACACCCTACATAATAAAACGTTGTATGTTATCAGGTTTGGGGAAAAACTGCAGTTTATAGCAACTGTTTGTTTTTATGTGATAACACTTACTCGTTCACGTCTTTCTCTGATTGCCCTGTATGCATTTAGTGCTAAATATATCAATGTAGTAATGTTATAATACAGCGTTATTTATTTAAAACCTAACGGCTGCGCGGCATTTCGCCTGTGTGCGTCTGGGTGTGCCACAGCCGGCGTTGCTCCTGCATAAACTCCGCGCGTGAGGCATACCTCATAGAAGATGCTGGAAATGTCCACCCTCGGCTAAACAAGCATTTTATCGCGAGAACACATTCTGCGCCTAGCGCTAACAGCACACCAAACTCCAACTCTCGGATCATAATGAACACGATGTGCATTTTCAGAGGCCCAGTACCAACTGTTGTGAGTGTTGACACGACCATTTAGGTGCAACCCCGCCTCGTCGAATAAGAACAGAAGCTGTGGATCAATCAAACGCGTCATTCACTGATGAATTGTTTTAAAGCGTAGGCGCTTGTGCACTTATACCATTTTAGTTTTAAGAGTTTAGTTGCTCTATGTGCAGAAGACTGAAATTCCCACCTGTTGTGCTCATTTTGGGATGGATTTGGTTGGTGCACGTTCAAAACATGCGCCTATTTCCTCTAACTTTTCCTCTGTTAAAACTGTACGTCTACGCTTTCGGTTTTTGTTAGTCACAGAACCAGTGATTTCAAAATTCTTCACAATCTCGTGAATTGTAAATCTGGAAGGAGGCACTTCACTAGGGAGCGTTTGAATATACTCTGTGCGAACAACGCTTAGTGATTCCCATTTATAACTGTTACAAACGAAAATGCATTGCTCTAGAGTCTAGAGCCAAGCACCCGCTAGCCCGCCCGCACAACGGCAGCCGGTAATGGGGGAATCCAGGTAGCTCGCGGGAGAGGTGAAACGCCGTGTGCTCCGTTAGGTTTTAAATGAAGAATCCCATAGTACATTGGGATGAGAGTATTTCAGCAATTAAATTTCTTTCTTCACCCTGATTACCCTCCCCTTATGTGGGACTTAGGCCACCTAGGACTTACAAACCTGTGCCTAGGGTCAGATGCCTGTCGGGGAGCCCAGGAACCTATGGACCGGGCAGAGTGAAGACCTTCAAGCGGCTGGTCAACCTAGCTGAAATGGATGTAAATTGCGAGTATATTTTATGAAACAAGCGGTAGCCAATTTCACAATACGACCATGCAATTGCCGTTGTACTCGAGCACACGCTTCGAAGCCAGCACCGCCATTACAAAACACTCCCAGTGCGTTTACCGTAACGGTGAAGTGGTCACATTCTGGGGCAAATCCACACAAATCGAAATATTAAGTAGTAATGATGATTCAGTTTTCTATAGTTAAGGAAATAGAAAAATGAAACATTATAAACCATGTACTTTCATGTTAAAACGATGCTGACATAAACGAATACAAATTTTCCCAATAATGCACATTATTATTATCCATTACGAAATAAAACAATAGTAATTGCTCCAATACACAAATACATCGAGATCTCGCTGTTCATTTTCCTAAAATAATTGTGCTCTTTTGTAGATTACCGGGATGAAATAAAACTAATAATTAATTAATTAATTAATTATGGAGTTTGGGCGTTCAAGCACGCCCGGGCTGCTTAGGGAAATGTGCCCTCTTCAGCCTAGCTTTATTTTTTCTTTTTTGGTGGGGCAGAGATCCATCAGTTTGGGTGGTACATTTTCTCATTTATTTGATGCTTGTTTCTTTTTTCCCAGGTCACACATCTTGCTGCCGTCGCTACCCAAGAAGGCTGATTTTGCTGTTTGCTTAGTTCTTTTTCTTTTTGTTGCTGCTTCAGGCTCTTGTTAGTTTTTATTTATTGTTTAATGTCATTTGTTTGATATATTAATGTTTTTTTTTATGTTTATTTTTTATATGTTTGATAGATATTGTAGGAGGTCTTGTAGTTGTTGTTGTTGGTCTTCTTGTTGTTTGTCGTAGATGTGGATAAGAGTGAGTAATGGCGGATTTTTTTCGTTTTGATTTGGTCGTATGGTTTTCATTTTTTGGGCTGTATTGATCAATCGTCGTCTGTATGGTCTGGTATGGGCGTTATCTATGTATTTGAGCATGAGTTTGGCTATATGTTGATCAATAGGCATGGTTCCTGTATAATTGTAGATGTTGCTGTTTTTAAAATTGGGTAGAAGTTTGTATGCGATGCGTAGACATTTCCTTTCAAAAGATTGTATTTTCTTCATTGTATCAGGTGTGATGAGAGGCATGGTGGCTACTGCGGCGTATGTTAAGTTTGGACGAATGAGGGCGATGTAGAGGTGACGAAGTATTTTTGGAGAGAGGCCTCTTTTATTGAGTTTGGCGAGATATGTTATTGTTCCAAGTATGGGTCTGGTTTTTTTTAAAACTTCATGGTAGTGTGGTGTTATTGTGAGGGAGCGATGAATTTTGATGCCTAGATATTTAATGCTTTTTTGGCACATTATGTCTTCATTGTTGAATTTTATAGTTACGTTTTTGTGTTTCTCTTTTATTTTTTTCCGAAAGGTTATTGCTTGGGTTTTCTGTACGTTGATTGTTATTCTCCATTTTCTCGTCCACTTTAGGAATACTCTTAGTTGTTGTTGGAGTCTGTTTTTTGCCGCTAATATCTGTGTGTGAGTGCTCCAGTAAGCTGTGTCGTCAGCATATTGGGCAAGTTGAATTGTAGGGTATATTGGCTGTGGGGTATCGGAGGTGTATAGGATATACAATAGTCCTGATATGACACTTCCTTGTGGTGTTCCAGCTTTCATATAGATTGGGTTTGATATTTCTCCTTTTATTTTTATTCTAGCTGTTCGGTCTGTCAGAAAACTTGCTATCCATCTTGTTAACCGTTGTGGTATGTTCATTGTCGTTAATTTGTACAGTAAACCGTTTATCCAGCATCTGTCAAACGCCGACTGGATATCTAGGAAAGTGGCGACGGTAGTGAATCCTCGGTTATAGGCATCCTGTAGTTGTGACATCACTCTTACAAGTTGATCTTGAATCGTAATAATAAAACTAATGATTCCCTTGTCATAAATTACATCTCAAGCTATCATCCCACCCACCAATCTTACGCCTCCTGCATGAATTTGTTGCCTGCACTTCCCTTCCCCCTCACATTTACTAACGCCGGGCGATACCACCCCTAACCTCCCCGCCGTCAACCATCAATCAGGGAACTCGTGACATGGCGTTGCCAGATTTCCCTTAGAAGTTAAACTTGCAACTAATAGCTGTTCACTAATAATCTCCCCTTCTCCGTCTCACCAACTGCTTCCGATGATACACTCACTCAGGCAGGCTTAGCGAAAAACTGCGAACAACTGTCTCGTTTCACACTCAAATATTCTTCTCACAACACTACGTTCGCTGATATAGACACAGATTTTTCGCGAAATCCACCTTTTCGTATGTACACATGTATACAGACAGCTGAAATGGAATTTCTCAGACCTATAGCAGGATAGACAAGACTGGATAAAAAGCCAAGCAATAAAATAAGACAAAAGTTAAAAATAGAAGAATGAAACGAAGCAATAACATAACATAGAATCAATTGAAAACAACACTTGGAAAGGATGCCAGCAAACAGGATACCCCGTGCACCATATGATTAAAGACCCCAAGGATACAGAAACCAAGGCTAAAACGGCCTAAACCTTGAAGCAGAAGAAGAAGATTAATAAAATGTGAAATTACTAAATTGGACTCCTTCAAACTCTTAACTGTGCTCGTTTTTATCAGGCGGACAATTTCTGTACATAAATTTGCCTGTAATGAATGTTTCGGCAGTCTATTTACGATGTGTGATTGCTTGGAAGGGGAAGGACTTATGGCTTGAAGTGGACCAAATGGTGGAGAAATACGATTCGAAGTGAAGCCCGTAATACGATTTGAGAAGCATCCCCTCAACTTCGCCCTTGTTCCAGTTAGTATGGTCTTTCTCATTTTGCATTTATCTTGGTTGCGTTTTCCTCGCTGTCGTGTTTCTCCATTGGCATGTTCCGTAGCATCATTTTAACCTACCTCGCAAGCGTAATGAATTTGCAACGACCAATATACTGAGATGGCATTCAAGAGAAGCTGTAAAGTACATCCTTGCTGATGAGTGGATCTAACTGTTAATGTCTTCCGGAACGTTTTCTGTTTACATGGCTGTCGAAATGAATTGGAATCCACTTACCGTATTCATTACGCTCAGCGTGCACAAGCAAAATTAAGCACGATTTGATTTTGATTCCCTGCGCGGATCAGATATCCACTTAAAAGTCCGATGATTGGAGTGGGTCATCTTCTCTATAGGAAAACAGAATCCTTGTTAACCTAATTCATTATTTTATTCTTCCTCTTCTCAAATTTTGGTCAAATGTAACATTGTTGTTCATTTCTTTTATGTTAACCTCAAAGCTTTAAAAGATTTGACTGTCGCTCAAAGCCTACTGTATACCCATATTCCTCTTTCGCCTACAAGTAAATAAGCAATAAGATAATTTCTGCAAATGTTTATCTCATATAACACGAAGAATATGTAGAATAGGACTTTGTAGGAATGGTTAATACAAGATTAGAGAAAGTCATGTGAGTGTAACACATCAGATTTTGTTCTATTTATTTCCACCTTTAACATTGAAGGTTACATTGACGACATTTAAACTTTTAATGCAATTGTGTTCACTCGCTTAACAGTGATTTGGATCTTTGAGTCTCTGGTGTTTAGTTTGAAAATAGAAGAAGAGCAAGGCTCTAGGGACCTGTGCACCGCGATAAAAATAAATATACTGTGCTTTCTTCCCACAAATGGCCAAGATCTGAGCTTTCTTCGCAAAGTTTACAAGTTTCTTTGGCCTTTATTCATTGATATTCATGCAATGGTTTCAAGATTAGTGTTTGACTAAATACTGTGAGTGCCTCACAGTCGCATAATAGATGAGAAACAGTTCTTCCTACGTCTTCTACATTTGGGATCAGCAGCTTTGCCGATTTTGTAGATATGACCATATAATTGTGTCCTGTTATTAGTTCTACTGTCTGTTTGAGAGTAGTTATACTCATTTTGAGTAGTTCATGTGTCCTATTGCTGTTTATATATTTAATATGAACTTTTGAGTGTCTGTGTAACAATAGAGATTCCCAGTGCGGTGATTTTTCCTTACCCACTGCCGAATTGCTCCCCGTACACATCCATAGGACAGTCCGAGTTTAGGTTCAGGACCTACAAAGGGAATCTTTGCTCCTGTTTTTAGCCAGATTGTCTGCTCTTGCATTGCCATAGATTCCTCTATGCCCTGGCATCGACATTAATTCTACAGAATTGTGTAGCGCCAGTACCACTAGGGCTTCCAGGCAGTCCCACACCAGCTTCGATCTGATCCTTCAGGAGCTTTTAAGGCTGGTTGACAATCAAAGTATAGCAATGAGTCTATATTTATATTTCTTATTAATTCTTTCCCATATTCAAGCTAATATAGCTTCACCCTATCAGAAAACTATAACCTTGTTCCTCTGAAGCTGAGTTCCTTAAGGCTCTTCAAAACTGTGTCAAAATAATAGGATATCGTGCACGAGTTAAGCGAACTTGTTTCGTTGTTCCTTTTAATGTTCCACTTATATGCCACTTTTAACACCGAAGGTCATACTGCTGTCTTTTAATCTTTTAGAGCAATTGCTCTACAGCTTCACTCACTGGCTGGCTTTGATCTTTGGGTTTCTATTACTTTGAAAGAACTACATAATCCAGTTAAAGAAAACATTCCACCCTTCCAACCTGGAATCGAACCCGGCATCCCTTTCACATCAGGTAGGTGTCCTACCACCTGAGCTACGGGGCCAGCCAAACGTGTTTCGTGTTCAATGTACGCCTATGCTAGAGCAAGTTAAAATGTATAGGGCAATTAAAAACTCCAGAGACATTGGAAAACTTTCCAACCCTGCTAAAATTAATTTGAAAGATATATAACACATCTCTTCCCTAAAGAATAGGATTTATTGTCAATTAAGCTTCTGTTTCATTTATTGCACTTCAAGTACGACAAAGAAATGGGGACAGCAACGATTGAAACTGTTGGAAGTGAGTTAATGCCTATTTTTTTTTTTTTTTTTTCCTTTTTTCCCTACTGCTTCTAAATTCATTCCAGTAGAGAAAGGTTTTACCTCTGCAAACCCGAGGCCGCCTTGAAAGAAGTAATTGAAAATCTGAATGAAACAACTAAGGACCAACGCTTGGAGCATTGCTCCTACAAAACTTTATTATGGATGTTTTGGAAATGCTGTAATATTCTGAAAATTTAGATGGCAGCATACTCTCTCAAGCAATCCCAAGTGGGTAACATTCTGCGTATTTTCAAGGGAACATTTCTTTGCCCGGAGATATGGTATAATTGCTGTGCTATACTCGGCGACAGGCGGTCTTCTATGCTTTCAGATGTATGGCAGGCCATCTTTGGCTTTTTCCGCACACGGAGGCCAGACTCTTTAAGAGTTAGAACGTCTATATTTAGCTTATTAATAACACCCTACTGCTTGTCAATGTATTTATCGTATTTGCTTATGTTGGGACGTTTATTTTCGAATACAAAGCTCAATTTTAGCATGTTCTGTGTTTTGGTGACGTCTTCGAGTTCAGCTATCGCCGAGGTGCACTCAGTGTCATAGGGAAAACAATTCTTTGGGGAAGAAGAGCCAAACCGAGGACGGAGATAGATGCAGCGGCCATGCGGTAAGATATTTGTCACGCCACAGAGATTTATGCAAATTCGCTTGCAATTTTATACCAGTTTCAGTCAAATTTGAAGTGTATCCATTTATTGCAAATTTTTTAAGTTTTAGGGATGAATGAGCATACAAACTTGTGATGTTACATTCACATAACTTTCTACACTTTTCTATAAACTATTCTTACAAAAGCTTACTCCTTGTTAATATAAATACGCATTTGCGCATTTCATCGTAGCCAGAAAAACAGATACAACAGGCTAAAGCAATTATGAGACTGAAAAATTAGCTTGAAATTCCTGATATTGGTTCAATTATGAGAGTCGTGTGAGTTCAACACATCACAGTTCGGAACACTTGCACTTAGTGACACTTGCATTGAACCACCGTCATACCGGGTAAAATGATTACTCGCTAATTATCTTGCTACATGCCCAAGGACAACACTTAACCAGGAACTTAACTACCCTCAATGTGATAATCTTTCTCCATTGCTAGATAAAGAAGTTGATTCTTCATAAATTATTATTGATATTATTATTGTTGTAGTTGTTAATCAAGAGAGACAGGCGACAATGTGGAAACACCGCGTGGAGGTCATTCGAGGATAAATATTTATTTTATATAATATTTATATTGTGACATGGCTTCTCCATGTCATTAAGACTCCTTGATTTTCAAGAAGGTTGCCATAGAGACAGTTTTATTGGGAAGAGTTTGGGGAAGGTTAAGAGACAGAAAGCAGTACTGTGGCTGTACTTGAAGGTTGAGATTACATGTGTAGTTGTGTTACGAGCAAATAAAAAAATTGAGATTTGCTAAAATTGTTACAATATAGAATATTTATTATATGTGTGTATAGACATGTGCGTAGGTCGTGAGGTGAGACATAAACAACTCTTGCGCATAGGGGAAGTTGCTTTCCTTCCCTCCCTCTCTGCAACGGCTGAGGGGAGGGGAATAGATGCGTTGGCACATAGCCATAATTATAGCAAAATAGCTTTGTTCGTTATAAAGCTAATTGTTATACATATATAATGTCATTAGCAATATGCGCTAAAGCTATGTTAGCGAACTTCACTCCTTCGTGGACAGAAACGTTATGGCTTCTGCGCATACATGTTTGCGCAACTGTCCCCACCATCAGCCTTTCAGGCGAAGAGTGTCACTGCGCAACTAGGGGAATTGTTCTTGTCTCACCTCACGACCTATATTATGTTCCAGTAGAACAGTCACTTTTTTGTACGTTATTTACATTGCCATGCTTCGTCCTTCAACGGTGAAAATATATGTGCTATATTTTTTGTATTACGCCATTACTTTAAGGAAGTACTAAGATTTTTAATTTACTCCAAGTTTATCAATACTTCTCCTAAAGTCATATGTGAAAACAACGAAAATAAATTCCAGTCTATCTCCGCTGAGTAAGTTCAAATAACAAACGTAGCTTCAGGGGCGATTTCCCTCATTACTCTCTCCTAATTTGCGCTCGACCCAAGCATTGATAGTTTGCCAGAATTGGAGTGTAACTGTCACTAAGGGCAAGTGTCACCGACTCGAGTTTGTGTGTGTGCTTCTTTTTCCGATTTGACTATCGCTTAAACTTGTATTCCCGTATTTCCATGGTACTATGAGGAAATAAGCATTAAAACCATTTCTAGAAAGGTTCATCTGGATATTGGTCGCGGCGGTGGTGCTGCTACTGCCTTGGTTTGCAACATTAACCTTCATATTCTGCCTGCCGTGAATTACACCATTAAGGTAGTATTTGCGATTCGAGGTGCACTCAGCCTCATTAAATCCCTGAAGGCCAATTGAGGAGCAACTTGATTGAGAAGTAGTGGCTTCAGGTTGCAAAGGCTGCATATACCCCCCGTGAGGGTTCGGGACGCTGATCACGTTCCACCCTCCAATACTGTACCCTACTCATGATACCTGTGTGGGCAGAGCTGGGGGATGCAGCGACCTTAGCTCGGCAAGGGTGGTTGTGCCGCTGTGTTAGTTAATTTGTCGATAGAAGAAGAAGCCTATGTAATAATTGTGTGTTGAAGAGCTGGTTTAGGAAGTCACGTGAACACGTAACAGATCGAAAAATAGTTTCATCCTGTTACTGACAAGCGAACAGTTAGCATCCGTTCCGCTGCAGTGAACTGAAGTTATGTATTTAATTGGAGTTTGCGAGGTTGGAAGTCAGCAGGTCAAGCAGGGTGAATGCATTCGTGCCATGCTGCCAATCTACTAAATTAATGAACCCAGCGAACAGCAGGTTGCGTTGCGTGTTTTTACTTCCTAATGATTATAGTGCCTATGTTTATTGCCGCAAAACAAAGGACTGGCGTATTTGCTTTTCTCGTGTGAAATAGTTCTTTCTCATGCTTCAAACCTAACTGGAGTGAAGTTAAAATAAACATTGAGAAAAAGAAAGAACAACCACGTGACTCGTTTGTGTGTGACCTGGTTCTGTATTCTATGGTGACCTAGAGGTGCACCAGAGCTGTGCGGTTGCTTCACGCCAGTTACCTTGTTGAATAATATATACAATTATATTTAGAAAGGTGATACAGCGAATAAATAACATGCATGCACCTACTGTGCAATGTAAAAGCTCGAACGAAGTACAATTTGGTGCCTTAAATGATACAATAACTAAAGGAAAGGTTTTTGTAATACACTGAGGTAAGCGAGGGTGAAAATATGCGATTAATTGGAGGGTAATAAACATTGGTGGTAGAGAAAGTTCGTACTTCTTTAAAAGCTACAAAACAATTAACCTTTCGCCTGTAGTGTCGTAACTATGTGTTCCATGAGAGATGGAGAAGTGAATATTAGGTGGAAGCTGGATCATGTGGGTAAAGGGTATTCAGCAAGCCCACCACAAGGTGTGGGGATGCCCTCCACTATAATGATTAACCTTTAAGTAGCTTTATTCAAGCAACACAAAGGTATGTTCACAAGTGTGAAAAATCTGATGTGTTACACTCTACTCTTTCTCTACTCCTGTAGAGAACTTTGGTTTTTAACCGATTTTCCTTTTTGAGTTATGCTGTCCACACACACACACACACACACACACACACACACACACACACACACACACACACACACACACACACACACACACGCACGCACGCACACACACACGGACCTTTTTCTAAAAATGCCTTTTTTGTATTCAGGGGACCTCGAAATATATATTTCCTGTGAAATGTCGACATGGAATTTTTGGGTGGAATGCAATACTTCCTCTACTTACTATGCGTAGTAGAGAAGATAAAAAGCACAGCGATTTGAAAATTATATTAACGATGTCACTTACGGCATTTTGAGACTGAAAAATGACCAAAACATGCAATTTATGATTTTTAGGTTTATACGTATAAAATAAATCTTCACCGATCCTTCAGTTACAGGTTGGCAGTGAAAATTTTTGATTTAATGGGGAAATTGTAGAACCCCCTAGTAATAAAATAGTAAAGTTAATGAGATTTCCAGAGCGCATTCTTTCCCCCTGTTATGTTGAGCCATTATTTATGTAAATTATGTAGCAATAAACTCAGAACAAGGTGTCCGGTCTAGTAACGTGGAATTTTAATGCACCATGACTAACGCCTCTTCGCAAACTGCACTAGTAACAACGTAATTTATTCAGGAGTCAATCATTTGTTCCATCATCCCTGCATTCAGATGTTCCATCATCCCTGCATTCAGATGTTCCATCATCCCTACATTCAGATGTTCCATCATCCCTACATTCAGATGTTCCATCATCCCTACATTCAGATGTTCCATCATCCCTACATTCAGATGTTCCATCATCACTGCATTCAGATGTTCCATCATCCCTCCATTCAGATGTTCCATCATCCCTGCATTCAGATGTTCCATCATCCCTACATTCAGATGTTCCATCATCCCTACATTCAGATGTTCCATCATCCCTGCATTCAGATGTTCCATCATCCCTGCATTCAGATGTTCCATCATCCCTACATTCAGATGTTCCATCATCCCTGCATTCAGATGTTCCATCATCCCTGCATTCAGATGTTCCATCATCCCTACATTCAGATGTTCCGTCATCCCTGCATTCAGATGTTCCGTCATCCCTACATTCAGATGTTCCGTCATCCCTGCATTCAGATGTTCCATCATCCCTGCATTCAGATGTTCCATCATCCCTGCATTCAGATGTTCCATCATCCCTACATTCAGATGTTCCATCATCCCTACATTCAGATGTTCCATCATCCCTGCATTCAGATGTTCCATCATCCCTGCATTCAGATGTTCCATCATCCCTGCATTCAGATGTTCCATCATCCCTACATTCAGATGTTCCATCATCCCTGCATTCAGATGTTCCATCATCCCTGCATTCAGATGTTCCATCATCCCTGCATTCAGATGTTCCATCATCCCTACATTCAGATGTTCCATCATCCCTACATTCAGATGTTCCATCATCCCTACATTCAGATGACCCTATGCGACTTTTTTCTATTTTCCTAACTAATCTTAAAGGTAAAACTGTAGGAGAACGTCGTCACGTGGTTCACTGACAGTTCTATTATGTCACTAACCTACAACGTAAGAAGATGGCGCTGCAAGGCAGAAATATCTGTTGCCAACGTAACATTGTACAACTCGCTAAAACTACCAACCACGCATCAGAAAATGCCAAAACAATGTACTATTATTTATTAATATTGTTGTTGTTAATGCTGCGTAATCTGTAATAACATTACTGTATTATAAAACCTCAACATTATCATCATAATTATTATTATTATTATTATTATTATTATTATTATTATTATTATTATTATTATTATTATTATTATTATTATTATTATTATTATTATTATTATTATTATTATTATTATTATTGTTGTTGTTGTTGTTAATGTTATTGTTATTGTTGTTAATACTGCGTAATCTGTAATAAAATTACCGGATTATACAATCTCAAATAAGGATTGTTGTACCTTTGATCAGTGTAGTCATCTGTGAAAATGCGCAACAAGTTCAAGTTTATTATTTATTTATGCCAACAAACCTACTGTTGGTGTTTTCAAACACACAAGGCGTGTGTGGGCAGTGTTTGAGAGGTAGCATTGGAACTTAAAAATTCAATGCCACAGCTGGGATTTGAACCACAGACCCTCCGATTACTAGGCGGGTGCTCTAACCATTAAGCTACTGTGACTTAGTTACAAGAACAATAATAACTCTAAATAACAACAACAAATAACGTTAACAAGTTGGTTGGCAGCATTCACATGCTTCCGCTGATTTCAATTCTCCAGCGTTGGCAATACGTACGTCACCAACGAGTTAAAGGAAATGAACCTCATAACAACACTCTTCAGTCACAACACAACTGCCTATCGACCACGTGACGACGTACTCCTACAGGATAATCACATTAAAACTGAAGCTACGCTAGTTGCTTATGATGAATGTGTTTAATAGCATGACTCGTTGTGTAGGATGCAATTAAGCTAAATTTGAAAAGAAACAATGATTATGTGTAATTCTTAAGCCGAAAAATCGATGAAAATCAGTTGAAGTGACGAAAAATACATTTTTGGTCCTTTATGTCTAAAATTATTTACAAAATTGCTTTCATTTCTTCCCTACGACCATTTAAAGGACATTAAATACTTATTTAAATGTCTAGGTGCGTCTACTAGAAATGGGCGTAACCCCTACTGGTGCTGCACTCTAACTTTTAGCTAACTCTGGAAATATATCAGTTTAAATTTCCCGCGAATCTTTTGAAATGACGCACGTGGTCAGCCTGCTTCCACAGGAGCTGTTTCTACATTGGCTACACTGCCGCCAACTTGCAATTCCCGCGTTAGTTGGTAAACAAAGTAATACATGGGAAAAGCTTCTGTTCTGTGTTCGAAGTTCATGGTTTTCGGTTTTACAGTGTGTAATTTAGCAGCTTTGCGTAGAATTAAGGTGTATTATATATTGTTTTCATTTTAAACAATCGAATACACGATAGTTATACGTTATTCCTTGAATTAGTGCACATGTTTCAAGTGAATTATTTGTTTACCTAAGTGAAGTGTTTAGAAGCATTTGTATACAAACGGTTGTGTTTCTTTTCTAAATATGGGGCGAATGAGCAAACGAATAAAACGTCACCGTGCTGGCAAATATAAGTTGCAACGCATTCATCAGAGCAGCTCTCAGGTAAACAATTAGTATTATATGCATGCTGACTTTCAATGTAATTTTTCTCAATGTGTTTTTCAGTGCTTTGCTAACTTAAGAAGTGTATTTGGACCAAGGTTATAATTCAATTGACATGAAAGTTTGCACACACATACACCAGAGTGCATGTATGAAAGTGAGATATGTTTTGCTCTTTTTTTCTGAATATTTCATTGTTTTTGTGCACTCAGCAGTCATAAATTGTAAAATTTACAAAAAATGCTTGAAATATTAGTTAAAATATTTTTTCGTTGTGTCATAAATATCATTTAAAACGTGTGTTACATTTTATGGACATATTGAGGAACGTACTAGTATTTTTAGATTTACAAATTTTTTTTCATAATAAGAACTATTGAGGTTGCTTATAATAATAAAAATAATAATTAATAACCTTGTAGCAAATTCTAATAGTGCTGAAATTCGGTATATTTACTTCAAATGTGCAGATAAACTTTTAAAAATTTCAAAAGTGTATAAAGAAAATTCTGGAAGTTTCAAATTCCACAGATCCCTCACCTTAAACCTCGCGTCATCAAAGCCATGCAGTTAATAGTTATTGTCAATCACTGTTCTACTACTGAATAACGTATTTGTTTCAAATTTTTCATTGTTGGTATTTTTGAGAAACAAAGGAATGTCAAGGTGGTTATAAAATACTGCCCCGTTGGTACAATGTGATTCATGTAAAAAAGGAATAGTTAAGCAATGTTAAATATTACCTTTATAAATATGACAAAATATAGTACCTAATTTTAAAGTAAATTTGTTTTAAAAATTGTGCAGACATTTTGTTACTAGTGCTGGTCACAAAGTCCCCCCCCCCCCCCCCCCGGTAATCTAAGTTAAGAAATAAGGCATGATAATGCTAGGGCTAAAGTGTTATTGCCATTGCATACATTCTCAAAACTTTTATAGTGTCCTACGTAAGAGCCGGAAATATTCATCCTGGCGTCCTGACGGTCGTGGGTTGAAATAAGGTTAGAGCAAAATTGTCTACTTTTGAAACAAATAGAACGTATATGAACTGGGAGATAACTGCTCATAAAATGTAGCCTATAATGGTCAGTGGTTATTTGTAAGCGTAAACACACAACAGTGACCACTACAATTTATAATTGATACATAAAATAACGGTTATCAGCTATCCCCCTTGTACAACAATGGAGACTGGTAGTATGAGAACTTGCGGCTTGTACAGGGCGACCAGAAGGTGCTATGTGCCTATGTCCCTGACGAGATACCCCGGAAGGATGGATGAGGCGAATGGATCCTAAGGGCGGCCGAAATATTGACACGACAGAA
The DNA here is from genome assembly GCA_030765045.1 of Tenodera sinensis. Taxonomy (NCBI): domain Eukaryota; kingdom Metazoa; phylum Arthropoda; class Insecta; order Mantodea; family Mantidae; genus Tenodera; species Tenodera sinensis. The sequence goes on along the minus strand of CM060971.1, from coordinate 103,353,486 downwards.
CAGGTGGCAGGGTCACTACTATTTCGCAGTTAGAATCACCCCGGCAGAGGCTGGCTCAGTCTGGTTCCTCTCCTACTCCACGGGTTCGTACCGCTAAGGGTAGCACGAGACTCGGAAACCGGCTCCCCCCCTCCTTAGGCTTGTACACCCGTGGACAAAAACAAAGTAATGTGTGTGACGCATACATACACACACATACGTGCCTATAAACAGTCAGACATATTTACTTGTTGAACACTACAAGCATATGTCCTTCGTGGAGTTCTATGCCGTTAAAGTAGCCTGGCGTTTGACTCTCTCTCTCTCTCTTTGTGTACGGTGGTATGGGGAGGGGGACCGGTAACCAGTAACCTCACCTCCAATCCGTGGGACGAGATTTGCGGAGTGCATCCGTTTCCTTTGCCGTGCTGCCGCCGCGACGCTTGCCGACACTTCCAACCCTGAAAGAAACCCAACGGAATGAAGGACGAAATGAAGTGATTAATGTAACGAACTGGGGGGACTGGAAATCCGGAGGATATGGAAATTCTTCGCAGCGTTCCCCTGGCGATCCGGGGAAACCGAAAAAAAAAAGTGCATGGGTCAGGAAGGTCGGCTGCGGGGATCGAACCCGCGAACTCCCGAATGCGGGCCACAAACGTTACCGCCTGGGCCATCCAACTCGGTAATGAGTGCTGTAAGCACCAGAGGTTAATGAAAACTCAGTAACTTTTGCTTAAATATAGCTGTGTCAGCATTAAATTTAACGTTAACACTAATTGATGCTATTTAGAGGGTAATTTATACAAATGGCGTTGATAAAGGGGAAAAAGCCACAAGTTCCACTTCGTTAGCCAGTTCCCGAATGCTGGTATTCGTTTGAGAGTTGTGATAGCGCACTGGCCTGCCGAGCTTTTGGTAAATGGCTTGCATGTCATTGCTCCATTTTAAGGGAACGTTATTGCTGCAGTATGCATCATATTTGTGCTCTACCACATTTTATGACCACAAGCAGTCATGTGTCCTTGATTCACATTTCCATTATGGAGCTACGGGCAGTCATTGTTTAGTTCACTTTGTTTTTCCGTAAACGTAGGCTTGAATTCTAAAGAGATTTCCAAAACAAACTGATGATTTTTGTTTTTCTGAAATACCCTCAAAAGCCGCTTCCCTGAATACTGTTCTAGACCTCTCCTCTTCAAAATTATCTTAATGCCTTAAGGCCATTTCACTTTTACTTTCTCTACTAGGTATAATAGAGATTTTGCCGAAAATATATGTTTTGAGACCCCCTGAATCCAAAAAAAGCATTCTCAGGTGATTCAGAGATTCGTGTGTGTGTGTGTGTGTGTGTGTGTGTGTGTGTGTGTGTGTGTGTGTGTCTGTGTGTCAGTCTGTGAACAGCATAACTTAAAAACAAAGCTCGGTTAAAAAGCAGTCTCTGACCATTTCCTACAGAGATATTTTAGTTTTGTCGAAAACAAAGTCAGACAAGATGGCAACGCTGCGCATTGTGTTGGTGTCACTTTCACTAGGTCAGTATATAAACACCGCAGCGGCGCGTCTCGTTAGTGTAAACAAATATCATGCCGCGGCCTGCTGGTTTTTGCTGTGCGAGTGTAGGCCAATCAGAATGCCTGCTGCACTCATCTTCCAGAACATTTCACCACCCTGCGTCGTGTTTGCAAGTGACAGACGTGTTTAGATCCAGAAGCTGGTTCAGATCCCTGACCAACCTCAACGCAACGTTGTCGAGTTACTTCACTTACGTCTGAGAAAGCTGCTCGGAATATTTCTTTAAGTTACTAATTATTTGAAACCCTGTGTGATGTCTCATAAATACTACCGAAACTATGTCAGAATAGGTTACTCTACACATCTTACAAGTAACAAACTATTATTTCCGTGCATTGTTGTGGAATTACGCATCCAATTTGGAAAAAATCCGTTGATTTTTGAAAATCTGTTGACGAAAGAACAAAATGCAATTATACATTTTTGTTTGTAATAATTTTATGAAGCAAATATTAGAAGTAATGTAATAAATTCCCATCCATCCTATATATCTGTAAACGACTAATAAAATGCAGACGGAACTTCACTCTTACGCAATGCTCTGTATTTTCTAAAAATTACTGTTTTGCCAGAAGCAGCTGTTATCCATGTTTGCAGATAAAAGATTTGAAGCTTTCTACAAACATGTTTCAGACAGAAAAAGATAGCTAAAAGTAATAGATAATGAAGACCATATTCAGGAAATCATACACACAAAAAAACACACATACCGTTATTGACAGGCAAGTATTAACAAAGAAGCAAAACATTAACAACTAATGCGATAGCACTTTTTGCAACAATTTGGAAGCGATGGCAAACCATGTTTGCGGATAATGTTGAAAACATCTGTGGTTCTGTTCGCCTCAAGACACATAGACATCTGAAAATGACTGCTTCTCATAAAAGCGAATCTATTGTTACTGTTTTTATTTTAGAGTGGTGTAGCATCTGTTGGTGTTTTATGCTGTTTTTCTGAGGTTTTAACAACATTAAACTTTTGGGTTTAATGTTGTCACAGAGGATGGCTCGGTTTGAATTTTACACTCTCTGTGGTTGTTTCGTTTCGGTGTTGCTTCAACCGAACGTTTGGGTCGCTGACTGAGTCTGACCTAGGGGTTTGGGCCTGAAGGAGACTGGGTAATTTTCGCTCGCGACAGTTGCAACGAGATTCGTTGATATTTCTGCTTCTGGAGTTTGTAGCACTGGCAACGTCATGGTGGCATAGGGACTGTAGGGAAAACTTCTTTGGGGCTTTTTAAAACAGTTTAGGTTTGTTAATTTGGCAGTCACGGAAGTGTGGAACTTCATGTGTGCGTTCGTGTACTTTCAAAGTCACGTTTTAGGGTGTGTATGTAATTTTAATTGGTGGTCTATTTATGCAAACGAAATATTAGGGAAACTTTAACTGACCTTAATTTGTTGCCATAGTTTTTTCCCCTAGCTAATCATCCGGACCCAGTGTATTGCGTTCATAGGTAATTTTAGGTTAAATTGGGGCATGATCAGGGCACACTTTTGCTCCTGTAATTCTACTATGCCAAATCCTGTAAATATTTCATGTTAATCCTCCATAATTTAGGAAGATTTGTGTGCTAAGACGTTTGAATATAAACGTCACTGTGGAAGTACAGGCGAAGGTTAATTATTGCACTGCCTGTTTTTGAGAGTCTAATTTTTCCTGATATAACCCTAAATGCCTTGATAAAGTGTCTGAGAAAATATTTTTTTTCTGGAAAATTCTGAATATTGTGTAATTGTTTTAAAAGTCATAAAATATGTTACCCTTGAATAATCACGGTTGATAAGTACAAGTTTAATAATTTAATAGCCTTTTGAGGTTATACTTTGGTATACCTTATTCTTTGTTGGTTTTCTGAAAGGAACTTAAACTATACTACTCCAATAGTTTTGCAGCTATAAAAGTAACTTCGTAGACTGTATGCTTTATGTCTTACTTGTTTTCTGAATGTAGTTTTTAAGCCTAACAGTCGTACAGTTCCAGAGGGAGTTTATTTTTCCCGATATATTAAAACGTTTGCTAAGAGCTGCTTTGCATTCTCTAAATCAAATAGTTTAGCACTTTGGGAAAGGAGTTATAGTAATTAACCAGCTGTTCAAGATAATTTTGATTTTAGTGGGGTAATATCTTGCACCTTGTTTGCTTAACATCTTACCAGTGGAACAATAATGCTCCCTCCATTCTATCCGTCCACGACGTGCGCACAAATCTGTACTGCACTGTTAACAACAATTGATCTGGTTATAACCGATAAAACAGTCACAGTTCACTTAACTCACGTTAAAGAAATTCACGCCCTAATCATCATTGCCATTATACCTTAGGTTTCTCAGTTATAATGCTTAGGAATGTTTCGTCCCATATCCGTTTTTATGTTCATTTGGTAGTTACTTAATTTTGAAGCTATTCCAGCAATTTGTAGTATAATTTTAAAAATTATAAATCTAATTATCACAACATGAGCATATTTTTACTTTCTCTACTACGTATAGTAAAGTTGATGAAGTATTCTATTCCACCCAAAAATTCGATGTCAAGATTTTACAGGAAATATACTTTTTGAAGCCCCATGAATCTAATGAAGCATTTTTAGAAAAAGGTCCGTATGTGCGGGTCTCTGTGTGTCTGTTTCTGTGTCTGTCAGTCCGTGGACAACCTAACTCAAAAACCCAAAGTTGGTCTTAAGTCGAATGTCTTTCAAGGCTGCGACACAAAGATTTTAAAGAAAATGTCTCCATCTTAAACTACCCTTTACACGGAAAATTTTTCGAAAATTTTGATGTTGTTGAAAATGGTTCTAACGATTTGATTAAAATGTTGAGATATTTTTATAACAAATGAAATGGATATCTTGAACTATCTGACTATACCCCATGAAGTCCTATTTACTGTGATGACTTTTGCATAACTGTTAAACCGTAAGAGATAGACCAAATTTTACTATAGAAAAATGTAGACTTTGCTAAAATACACAATTTATGTAGAAACACTTTTTTTTTTAGAGTGAACCATTTCTAGGATATAACTTGTTATTGGTTTGAGTTTTGGAGAACGTATACTTGTCAAATATAACATCGTTATTAATTTTTTATATGTCAATCGTGCAAAGAGAACGGAATCTGAAAGCTTTAAAAGATTTGACTATCGCTCAAAGCCTACTGTATTCTAATATTGCCCTTGTAACTACAAGGAAATAAGCAAAGGAAGTAAGTAATAAGATAATTTCTGTAAATGTTTATCTAAACTAACACGAAGATATAAGAATAAGGGTTTGTAAGAATGGTTAGCACAAGAGTAGAGTAGAGTGCAACACATCAGATTTTTAACCTTGGGTGATGCAGAGATGTTTTCCTAGCCAAACATTTAAAATCAGTCCAATTACCGTTGCTGAAGGAAAACATCCACTTAAAGTAAATGATGGCAGAAGAAATAACAGCGCTTTAAAAGTAAGCTCTTCATGCTTGATAATGAGTCGGAAATGAGAGGAAATTTCAATCAATTAGCCAGAGCATGAAAGCAGGACGCTTGAACAGGAAGCCTGTAATCCTGCTAATTGGTAAGCACCTCTAATCATGTAGCACAGACACTAGCATTTTATTGATTCTATTACCTTGGACGGTGGTATTTGGTTATCCCAGTAATCTTGAAGCTGCGTCGGGAATATCAATACGAGCCAGAAGGGAATACTGATAGGGGAATTACTCAACGGAGAAGAAATTGAGGATTACTGGATTTGTGGATGGAAATTCGGAAGTGGTATCGGATCAAATATTCATAAGGACAGAGAGATGCAAACGAAACAAAAAATATATAGGAGGTGCACTGGAGCAAATCCATTAGAATTCTTTTAACCCTTTTTGGAGGGGACTTTCGAGAATTATGCTGATATTTATACCCTCCTCGACTAAAATTCTTGACATTTGAAGCATAATTTGTGTAATGTAACTTCTGAATCTTAGGTAGAAGATGGTCCAAACTGAAAATAAACAAAAAGATGAACTACCAATATTAACCATATTTTTGTCAGTGGGATGAAACTTAGGCAAAACTGGTAAAAATTGCAATTTATACTCCTACTTTATAACTTTAATTTTAGGAATGTTTTCGTAAATATCGATAGTGAAAGTGTGAGCCTCATGTGACAATTTATGTAGTGTTGTAGGACCTATCGCATTTGTGTTTATTTCTCGCATTTGTTTCAAACATCCTCTAAATGGTTTTGCAAAATTTGATGCACATAAGTTAATTAGTTTATAAACTATGCAGTTAAGTTGACATGTGCACTCTTTATTGAAAAATACGTAAATAGAATTTCAGGCTTTTTAATATGAGAAAATGTTCTTACTTTTCAGCATTGAAACGTTTCTCGAGCAATATTCAATTTATTAAAATGAAACTTCAAAATAGTTTTGGCAAAACATGCTAACTAAAACTTCCTTTGTAGTTATTACTGTTAGATATATGTATTAGGCCACCAAAATCAGTCATTTTTGAGAAATATGTTTTTCTCCATAAGCCGATGCACTGAATAGGCATTTTTAAACTCAATTAATTCAAAAATATATTGCTCAGCAAACCTACTTTCTAGGTTAATAAGAAACATAAATCTGAAGTCTGTTTGAATAAGTAGTACGGACAAATATTCACATATGTAGATAAATACAGAAAAAGGAAAGGCAGAAAAAGGGGAATGATACGAATGAAAAGCTACAGAAGCTCAGCAGGCGAACCGGATTAATGGAAAGGTGATAATGGAGTAATTGGTGGAATGAATGGCGGAGGAAACCAGAGAACCCGGAGAAAACCCACCCAGATGCCGCTTCTTCCACCACAAATACCAAATGCGGTCCCTGAGATCGAATCCGGGCCGTCTAGGTGGCAGACAAACGCGCTAACCGCTCGACCAATCCTTGAAAGAAGCTGAAGTAAAATACCACGACTGACATTTAGCTGACTGTTCATTTCTGGGTGATGCTGTTACATGGTCACACGCGCTCACACACGCTCGGACATGTTTTGTTTTTGTATTCAAGGGGCCTCAAAACGTGAATTTTATGATATCTTGGTATTAAAGTTGTAGTTGAATTGCAATACCTTCTCTACGTGCTGTATGAACATGATAGAGAATATAAACTAGTATTTTGCATCATATTTTTGCATTATATTTTCCTGATATAAGGACCTTTTTGGGCAACTTGTAGGTCTTCAACTTCCAAGCCATACTGAGATAAGATAGGATAGATTTCTTTGTATGTACGTTCCTTTATATATACATACTTTACATATTTCACGTACCTACTTATTTTCTCCTTAATCCGTGCACAAATAAGAGCTTCTGTCGTTTTTTTCTCTTTGACCTCTCTGTTATCTGACTTCCTGGCCTTCTGGCTCTCCTCTTTTTTCTTACCCTTTTGTTTTTATTTTTCTATCCCATTCTTCCTTTGTCGTTCTAAGAAATTCTCCCATACTTTTATTTGTTTTCTTTATTTCCTTTATTTGCCAGTGTTGTTTTAATACTACTATCCCATTTTATTTCTCTTATTTCTTTTCTCCGTTTACCCATCTCTCTAAATTCTGTCTTGTAATGTTCAGTGCTTTCTTCTTCCCCGCATAGTTCACACATCCCTTTCTTGCTCCTCTTAGATCCATTAGATAATAATTATATGGCCCAATTCTCATGCATGCAATTCCCTCCCTTTCTTCTTTATTGCTTTGGTCTACTATTTCTACTTACCCCGTACCCTTTTTATTTCTCTGTAAAGTGTGAGTGAGTTTTCTTTTTGTTCTCCAAACTACCCCCTACCCTCAATACATAATAATCCATTAAATGTGTTTGCTATATATACATTTTTAGCACGAAACATTTAATTATGCCGTACATGAGTACTATAGTCTGATTTGTCCTTGCAGAGAGCTATTCAAGTCATTCAAATGGTTTGATATATCGACAAGAAAAACCAGGTCACTGAACCAATTTTGATCTTCTAGTTCCGGGATCGGTGTAAATAAATTATCAACAAAATTAGTTTTGGGCAAGTAATAAAATATTATAAAGCATACCTATGCTATTATAAAACACACATACTTTTTCACCATGAAGTCTAATATTTGTGTTATGCAAATCGAAAAACCGCCGTAGACATTTACCTCTGCTAAACCACTCTTCATATTTCACCTCTAAACCCTGCAGAAGTTGTCGAAATTTGCGATTGGTAAGGGATTTTGATTTTATTATATTTATTGTTTTTACCACGATGTCCATTACACTTTTCATGTTTACTGTTTTAGCACACAGACTTCTTGGTATATTATACATTGAAAATTTGTTAACACACCATCTTTGCCTTTTTCGTTTAGGTAGTTTGCCAACCTTCCTATTAAACCTTTCTTTTCTCCTATCTGTCGAACAATAACTTGGGAAGTACTATATTTTAGTTTCTGATCGACGAGAGATGAATTATCTTCTATTCTTCTCCCTATAGTACGACGAAACAAAATTATTTTTTCGTATTGTTCCTTTTGCTCTGGACTCATAACAACTGCCAATTTGAATAAGCATTTTTTAACACATTCCCTGTCACTAATGCTTCAAGGAATTGACAACCTCCCATGTAACTGTCTGACCGGCAAGAATTTCCTTCGTCTCTTGTCTATTTCAGCCTGATATTTCGGCTATTAATTTTCCAAGCTGTTCTATACGTTTCGGTCCTAATTGAGATATAAATCGAAAAGAGAAGAGAAATATAAAGAAGAATTGCTAATATTATTTTCACCTAGTTATCGGTTTAATATAAAAAGTACGATTATATAGCTCTAATAGTAGACTATGGCTCTTATAGACATTGTTTATATCTGTATATTGCTTCTATGCGTTCCTGTAGGGATTAGCACATCACATTTTCTCCACGAGCACAACAGAAGAAGTTTTTCCCAGTCAACCTGAAATGCGCGTTTACGACTGTTCGCTTATGTAGACATCTTCAGAGCGGCAGACGTTCCGCCACTGGTAATCACGCCACCCCTCTCTTGCCGAAGGGGTGGAGGTAGCCGGAAGTGACGCGATTTCAGTGACCGGATGTAATCATAACCACAGGATTGCCCACATGTACTTTTGTTCCTCTTTTAACCCTCTATTGGTCGCTAAGGGCCGTTTTTATTTTCAAACAAACGCACCTATGCAATCACGTGACTAGAACATCTAATATTACACCTTACTCGATTGTTTGGCAGAGCGACAACCTGATCTGTTTATTTCTTTAGCTCCAAAAATGATAGTTACGTGTCGAAGAGGTCAACCAAATTCTACACACCCCCACTCATTATACACTACTGCCATATGTTTTCCCCCGTTAGTTGTGCAGTATTGCTTTTTGATAACAAGTAAATGTTACTACTTCTCAAAAACAAGAATAAAAGGAATGATTTACAAAATTCCAAGAATTTAGAAGAAGTGCATCATTTACCTTGTGATGATGTGTTACACGTGTATGACAACTTGTATGAATCAGATGATTCCAACTCTGAAGATGAACTGAAAACGACATCTTTAGATTGAGAAGCTGACCATAAAGAGGATGAAAGCAGCCGATTTCCTAACAACATTTATATTGTAACATTGAGTAGTTTTTACGTGACCAGAGGATGAAAATTTGGGGTGCTCCCCTTTAACCTGAAATTCCGCATTCGAATAATGGCTTCCCATGCCATTGCAATGTTCCGAAGGAAGAGCAGCATATTTATTCCTTCGATCTTCCCTCTTACTCTAGGAACGACGGTGCATCTTCAGAAACCTTAAATTTACTGCCTTAATACGAAAGTACCCCATCGAACTTAAATCTTCCCTCTCCAAACTTCTTCACTTTAGAGCTTCCTCAACTTTTAAGTTGATTTCGTGCAAGGGGAAAGCGGTTAGTTTGTTTCCAACGTCGCTTGCAGCTTCTGGCATGCATAGTTTCCGTTGTTTTCTTTCATTGTTTATTCCTTTTTGTACCACTATGCATTAGTAACAAAAGGTTAATGCACGGGAACAAAGGTCTTCATATGTGGACGGTTTTGAAATGAAGCCAAAGAAGAAACTTGGCAACACAGACAGGGCTCTTGGGGAATAATAAACTTTGTAACAAAGTAAACAATATAAAATAACACAAAGTTTGATACAGCCCACTCTTTCAACTCTATTGCTTGTGTAAGAAATGGAGTATTAACGTATAACTTAATTACTTAGGAAAAAATTTACATAGTTAATTATTATGTTAATCTTACAAGTAGCAATGCATTACTTGGTAATTCAAATTGTTTTAGAGAAAAAGTTTATTGATGGGAATCTATAGATTTGCCTTGTTTTTATTGCAAGATGTGATATATATATATATATATATATATATATATATATATATATATATATATATATATATATATATATATATACCGTAAATATTGAGACAGTCCACTTACTTTACTATCGCTTTATTTTTCTCACAACATTTTTCTACTGACGTTAACACAGCCTAAAGTCTTTTGTGATATTACAAGTCAACAATTGTTTACTTTTCGTAGCCTTGAGTCACTCCTTTCGGTGTCTTTCTTCACGTTCTTGTTTGTCGAACACTAACGCTGACGATACAATCACTCGACGCTCGGTGAGACTTATTCACTTCGACGTGAGCTATCTTTTACGACGACAGGTCCACACACAACTGTCTCGTGCTCACTGACACACTTGTCGACTCATGTCTGTAACTGTAACTCTTCTAATTTGTTGCTTCGTCTCTGTATATAGCGAGGATGACGTTACATGGACCTTTCTCGACTTCCCCAAAGCGCAGGCCGCCTGATGCCCCTCGAAGGCTCTGGAAAACTCTTTATATTGCCACTTGATTGGTGTTAGTCACGTGTTGCTCGTATGAGTGTTGTGGGAAGCTTGTTATGCGTCGCACCGGTAGGGTGGGGCAACCCAGCCCCAACCGTCGTTTTTTGTTTTGCCACTGCCGTAGGACAGCATCACAATATTGCACCAGCAATAACAGATGTTCCATCCAAAAGCCAATGTCCAAATTTCACTGCAAAAGAATCACTTTTAGAAAGAGAGACACACATGCTGATAAATATCAAACTTGTTTAAATTCAGTATCTTCTAAGAAAAATAGTTCCCACGATGTGCAACAGTTTTGATGCCATCTTTGATAAAAATGCTGCCGGCTTCTACAGTGGTGGGTGAGCTACTCTTAGACTAGGCATGGGTGGCAGTGGAAATAGATAACACCAAGTCAGGTGACTGATCAATTTAACGTATATTAATCCCTGAGCTATTTGAGGTGACTTGATGAATAAGAACGAACGATTAAACTGTTTCTGAATCTTAACACTAGAAAATGTATCTATCGATGTTATACATGGTAATGTCTGAAGAGTAAATTGTTTCTGTAATAACAAGAAGAAATGCTGAAATGCTAGACGGCGAATCCACTTGTGGCTATGGCCAAGTAAGTACTTCCTGGCAAAGTGACCAGGCGTATTGACCTTAACATGTTACCCCTAGACCGTAAAGATGAATGCTTAGCTCAACGACTTCTAGATGACGGCATTGAGAAGCAAGTATTGGGTGTTAAAATAGCAGAAAATGTCCATCGAAGTAAAAGTAAACATCAGACATGAAGAAGGCCATGCTATGCAGTTTTCTGCCGGAAAATTCCTGTCTTTCTCTGGGCACGAACTCACGACTATAAGGATTAAACCCCGGAGAGCCAAGCTGTGTAGAAGATTAACATATATATGAGCCATGGAGCTTTTTAAAACGTTAAACATGGGGGATTGTTTTCCTCCCTCTAGTGATCGGAATTAATGCCAAAGCGTGCATATAAATTGAGATTTAATTGCATCCCATCTGGGGGAAAAAAAAAAAAGAAAAAAAAAGAAAGAACAATAAAAAAAACGCTGGGATTTAATGACAGAGAGCGATGCATAATTTACACAAGGTTGCAGTAAATTTAGTTTCAAATGCTATCGGTTGAAATGGTTTAATTGTGGGAGAACTATGTTTTAAATGTCTATTTTAGTGGAATGATTGGAAACATTTTGCTGAAGTGTTATGGATGGATTTGCAGACCTGTTTGTATACTTTAATATAGGCATGAATATCTGTTAAGGCTTTCAGCTGATGCTGCTGATTTCCACCACTAAAATTCTGCAAGGAAGCCAAATGTTTGTTTATAACGTTACATTTGTGTAGGTATAAAGTGTGGCTGAAAGTGTAGCAAATTTCCCAATTCGTAGAAAATAAAGCCGGGATTACAATGAACTCCACTTTCTTCTTCTTCTTCTTCTTCTTCTTCTTCTTCTTCTTCTTCTTCTTCTTCTTCTTCTTCTTCTTCTTCTTCTTCTTCTTCTTCTTCTTCTTCCTCCTCCTCTTCTTCTTCTTACTTTCAAGGATGGGCCATTGCTGCCCCGTTCCAATGCATCCTTCCGTCTCTTTCTTGGTCAACCAGGTCACGCTTTCCAATAAAACTAAAACCCCAGCGCAACAACCCATGGAGGACCAAGGCTTGCCGCCCAGCCGCTGCGTCCCCCTCCTCTGCCCACTGCAGGCGTCATTGGTGGGGTGCAGTACTGTAGGGTGGGACGTGATCAGCGCCCCGAGCCCTCCCGGCAAGTTATAAGGCCTTCTCGACCTGGGGTCGCTACTTCTCCATCAAACAGATAGAAAAGTGAATAACGACCTTCCATTTCGGAAACGTTTGTCCCGCACACAAATAAGAAGAAATATCTCCGAAATGGTTCACTCCATAAAAATGCATATAGACATATATGTGTTTTAGCAAGATCTACATTTTTATGCAGTAAGATGTGTATCTCTTACGGTTTACCGGTTATACAAAAGTCAACAGTAAATAGGACTAAATATACATTTAATTTACACTAAAATATGTTAAACACATCGCATTTTAATCAAAATCGTTAGGCCATTTTTGAGAAAATCAAAATTTTCGAAAAAGTTTCCATGTAAAGGATAGTTTATGGTAGAGGAATTTTCTCCAAAATCTTCGTATCGCATCGTTGAAAGATATTAAACTTAAATACCAACTTTGGCTTTTAACCTACTTTTCGTTTTTGTTTTGCTGTTCACAGACACACACCCACGGACCTGTTTCTAAAAGTATTTTTTAAATTTATTTTTATTTTTTATTCAGGGGACTCAAAACATACATACGACACCGAAGTTTTGGATTGAATACAATGCTTCCGCTACGTACTATTCGTTGTAGAGAAAGTAATAGGCTTCGGTAAGAATAATTCGTAGCAGCTAAATAAATGATAGTGGGCAGAGGGTGTTATGTGAACTAAACACGTCAGTGTTGTTTCATATTGGCGTGAAAATCATCACTAAAATCGAGAATATCCCTAATGGTTAAACAAACCTACAAAACAAACGTTTTGTCAATAGAGTGGCAATATATGTACTTCAATTATTCTTGTTTTGATATTGTAAAAGGTTTATGAAGTTAACGCACTTGATGCTGCGTTTTTATAATGCAAATTAAACAATGCCAGGAAATAAACAATGCGTCTGCATTGAAAGTCTACAATGGACTCTCACTCCGATTAAATTATTGCCGAGACACGCTTTGCTGCCCATAAACACAATCACATGTTTTGTGACCCAGAATAAAATTATAGTAGCAATGTGAATCGCTGCTGACATTGTGCGACGGTTGAAAATGAAAAAGTTAAAAGTCTGGGTAATTCACGACAAAGATCTCCGTGATGAGCTACTTATCAGCTTACGGTGTAAGTTTCATCGACACCGATTTTGCTAGAAATGCTTAATAAATTTTGTTTGTAAAATATTTCTTCTTATATCACTGGAATTGTCAATGCATTAATTATGCCAGACACAAAATTTAATGGCGTCTGATACTTGACTATTACTAGCTTATTTCCTCTTGTGCAAATACATTTTTTGGGCGCAAATGATATTTACGGCCTGTATAACACTCTTATCTTGTAGAAGATGCTGGAAATCTCGTTCACCCTTGTCTAAACAAGCATTATATCGGGAGAGCGCATTCTGATTCACACGATTAAGTTGTCGCTTGATTGTTGTTAGTCGCGTGTTCGCTCGCGTGAGTGCTTGTGGGGAAGCTTGACCTTGAGAGCCTTGTTACGCGCCGTACCAGTAATGTGGGGCAGTCCAGCTGACTATATCAACGTGTGTACTATAAATGCGCCTAGCATTTACCTATTATGAACATTTTAAGGTATTTTATGAACGCTGCCAATATTCTCGCTGTAACAATTGATTTGACAGTTGAGTTTCGTAGTTTCTGAAGCCAAAACCTAGCAATCTGAAACGAAGTTCACCGTCCGCCTTTAAAATTCACTACATTGCATTCCCATCATTTTACGCAAAAAAACTTAACACCACACTTACTCAAGTTGTGCTCTCTTTTCACCCCATGGCAACACATTTGCCACACGCCTTTCTGCTGTTGAGGCTCTCAGCTCCAACTAATATGTAAGACTTGCCCTAGCGCTTCTGGGAATGTCTGGACTCGGTTTTTGAATATACGCCTTGCATGCATATGAACTGCTTAATTGTCTTTAATACATGCGTGACACTTGCATCGCTGACCTCTGTTGCGTCAGTTAGTTTAGTGTCGGCCGACTGCTCGGAGAGATCGGAGAGCGGTGCTTCCCGATGTAAATTACAGGAACGCCTTCGAGTCGCAACAAGATATTTCTGGATGTTTCTTCACCCGCCTCCTGAAAATTCTTTGGGAGTTCCTGCGGTATATGGGCAAGGTAGGGAGCTCATGGGATATAAAGTGCTGCTTACTCAGTAGTTTCTATGCGTGAGTGAGTTTATTGTGACGCACGCCTAACCCAGGCGTATGCGAAGACTTCTTAGATGATACGTAAAATTTATTTTAATTTAAACCTTCTAGATATAATATTAAATAAGTTATAAATATTATCGATTTTAGATATGGATATGTATAATTTGAATTAAGGATAACTCTGAGGCTAGGTCTTGGGGTACAGATGAAAAATTGTCTTTGGGGATACCTGGAGAAAAAAAAGTTGAATATCATTGACTACAGCAAGAAGTCCTGTGTTCGACAGTGCAGCGAGCGACGCGTAAGGGGAAGATGACACTAGTGCGTGAACCAGAAGAGAAAATAGCTTTTTTACACGTGTTTTATTACAAGGATATGCGTAAAAACTGAAAAGTGTAATACGAATGAGAACTTTAAGTAACACAAACTTATACCGTCCATTTGGATATCTGTATCAAATGTAAATTAATGGGGGAAAGAAAGGATTTCATTCATTTTCAGCTATATGCAGAAAATAAAATTAAAAACAGATGAATATGAATATGTAGTTATAGTGCGCATATATTTTAAGATTCTCTGTATTTTGTGGTATAGTTTCACGTCATAAAGTCAGCAGCACTTCAGTGTATTTCTCAACAGTGTCAGTCGCCCCAGCACGCTACATTTAAGTCGTTAATCATCATGCCAGCGCAGTGTGCATTTTTTTATTTTCAAAATAACAAATGATACGTTTTCATAGGTACCTACCCTTAAGAGGGTGGGGTTGGCGTGCCCTGGATTTAATAACGAAGTTGCTCAACACTATGTAACAACATATACTATATATCAAGGAAAAAGAAGCTGGTGGCTGGGTCGTAAATACCAACCTCTACGGGAGGTGAGAGGGTCGTTGCCCATGCACAAGACGAATGGTGTCATGTCCTGCACAAATTCTGTATAAAATTGAAATTCCTTCGTGCCTAGGCGTGGACATAAAGCACAAGCACATTTGCAAATCAGATGTCTTAATATCAATGAAACATGAGATCGTATCCTTAGAGGTTGCTGCTTACCAAAAGGGAGACCTGGGTTCGTTGCTGGTGTGGGGACTTTCTGCCGCTGAAAGGCCTAGTCCGGGGTGCACTCAGCCTGAGGAGCCAGCTGAGTAGTTACTTGATTGAGAAGCAACGGTTCCTATTGGTGACTGACCTGGAGGGACCGGGAAGTTGACCACCTCCCACCTCCAGTGCTGCACCCCAATCATGTCACCTGTTGTGGGCAGAGGTGGGGGTCGCAGTGGCCGAGCGATGTGCTTTGGCCCGGCTAGGGCTGTTGCGGGGTTGGATAGTTAACGAAACGAGTACATTATATTGCAAGTTCGTGAATTTAAGACGTGATTCAGAGGTTCACCTAGTCCTTAAATCCGTTTATGGGCTTGGAAACACTTCGGCTGTATATCTTGGCCAGATGCCTACACATAAGCTAGATCGTCGTTCAAAATAAGCCAAAATGCCTAAATATGAACTGAGAAAAAAGCTAGAAAAAAGCTAACGATTTATTTAGCTGTAATTATTAGTTGTCAATATTCTATAACAAATTATAAAGTAGTGGTACGTAACACGTAATAAATACTGCTACTTCATTTAGTTTTATGTTAATAACGAATGACACTACTACATCACCTCATTCAGAAGTGGAGCTGCACTTTCTCTGCATCATGGGGGTCGATTTCTTGAATTTCAGGGAAGAGAATTGAAGTAGTATGTTCCTCTGGTGTTTGTGAAGTACTTGGTGTGCCATCACTCGAACCACTACCATACGAAGCCAATGTCCCTATTTTATTTAATACTTCGGAGGGAAACTGGTAATTTTTACAACACTTCCCCATCTGACTAAGTCCTGACCTGATTGCTGTAATAGAGTAGACATTTGTATTCCTGTTCTGTTACGGAAATTAATTTCTGCCACTGAAATTCTGCTTTTGTGATTTTTTCAGGAGGAATATGTAAATGTTTCATGACTGGAATATGGGACTCTTTCACTACTCGCAAAGAATTTTTTGCCGACAAGATAGATACTTTTCTTAAAATTTTGACATTATCGGGAAGTCTTGCCTGCCGCTTCCTAAAATCCTTTTCCTCGTCAGGAGGTAATTTTAAACGCCGAAGTTTCTCCTCCACTTCATAGCCTAAATACACGTGCCAGTCCACGTAATTGTCAAGGTTGTCAGTAAGGAAGTCTTCTCTGCACTACTATGCACAATATCTTCTTCCGTGTGCATTTCTCGTTACTTCGGGAAATTCTCTGCAATGCAGTGGCCAAGGTCAACGCTAGGAATGTAGCAGCTGCAGTGGCCAAGGTCCACGCGAGCGATAGAGAAAAGTATATTCCAGTACCGCTCTTTGAAGAAAATTTTAAAATCAACTTAAAAAAACAGTACGATATATTTTCGGGGGACATGTTTCCCCCGCCTTAAATCCGAGACCGTGGTATTTCGCTATTCGGGCTTCCACTGTATAGTAAAACATACATAATGAAACCTAAAAAGGTATTTGAGTTTTTCTTTCGAATGACACCAATTTAATTTCAATACGATTATCCAAAACTTCGTAATAAATTTAAATTATAACAGCATTTTTATGCACACCCTGTATATTACGTGATCTATAAATAAATACAATTCAATTATATAAGTGCAGATTTCAGATTGTTGTGTATATTGTTGTATCATTACCGTAGCAACATTCCCTGACAACTAGAAAACAAATAAATAATACGTAAATCTAATTAAAGTAATTTTTACTGCCTTATTGTAAGAAGGTGTTGAGCTGTGCTATTTACTCAGGATCCCTGAGTGTCTGAACACAGCAATTGAATTTATTTTCCGTTCATGTTTATATAAACATTTCCGATACCAATATTGCTATTTGCTGTTAATCAAGAATGACGTAACATTCAAAGAAGCGGACGCGGATCAGTTCAGATTGATTACTCTTGCAAATGCTGTCAGCTATTGCATTTACAGAACATGGCAATTTAGCAGAACGATTACTCCGCACATGGACATTTCACTGATAAATAATAAACGAAGCAAAAAACGCGATGGCTCTCAGAGCGATTGCGAAACACATCAAAAGCTAAATTGTCATGTTTCCAGAATTTTCAAAGAGCTGCAGAAGCCAGGAAATGGTTCACTAGGTTATTAAGCATGAAACAACACAACATCGCCCCAATGACATGTTTGGGTGTTGGTAAATGTGTGTGACTCATAGAAAAAACTTATGTGTGTACTCACATGACTTTTTCTACACACTTTTGTACACAGAACGCCTTTCAGTTTGTCATGTAGACTTCTTATGATGATTGGTAGCTACAGGGCATAGCCTGTAGGACAAGCCTTTGAAGGGATTGAAGCCTAAGGGGAAAACTTGATGAGCACTCAGGTTAGCGAGATGTATAACGCGTATGTGTGAGAAGATTTTCAGGGAATGTAAATTAAAGCTTGAATGGTATTTATTAAATAAATAGCAGAACAGAACTTTGTGAGAAAAAAAGTAAACAGTATTCTCACAGTAATATCAATGTCTGTTGCTGTACACAAGCAAAAATAAATAAACAAGTAAATACATAAGTAAATGGGTGAATAAAGTAGCATATTTTTCCTCCAACTCGAACTACAATTGCTTAATTTACGTTTCTATTGCTGATCATAGGAATACAACAGAAATTTAGACAAAAATATGACCCTATTTTATCGCTATAATATGTATTGTCATATTCAAATAACAATATCGTAAGTATATTTATTTCTAGTTTCTAAATATGATTAGTGAATTATAACAAAAGAGTAATTTATTTAATCACACAGCTCTTTATTCCCACAAATGTATCATAATTATAAATAATTATATACAAACATACTTAGTTCTATAGTTCTACTTAATATTGCTCTTTCCATTTGACTTCAACTATTAGCAGTTTTAAGCACTTATAATACAAGGTTTCCTCGCCAGCATACATAGATGACAAGTGTGTGCGCGCAGTGTGTGTGCATGAGTGCTCGCGCATGCGCGTGCGTGTGATTCTAAATATTCATCACTGTATCTTTTCAGAAAAAGCAAAGGCATCAGCCTCTCCTCTTTTCCCTTTTATTGTGGTGAACAGGGAAATATAGTAGGATTAAGCAATCAAATCTTTCAGGAGTTGATCACTATGTGACAGCTTTGACATTCCATTCTCTTTTAAAGTACAGGTCATACGAAGAACGAATGACTTCCTATTTTAGAAAATTATAAGCATTTGAAAATGCAATATATATACAGGCACTACCATGCGCAGTGTGGCCACCAGAATAAAAGAACATGAGCGTCACACCAGATTGGGACATACGGATAAATCGTCTGTGGCAGAGCACGCCTTATTATTCGGCCATGATGTCAACCTTCCGAGTCCTGTCTTCTCCAGTTAACTACTATGCTCGACTATAAAGGGAAGCCATAGAAATCTATAAACACAAAGACAACTACAATCGCAAAGAAGAAATACTACGTGTACATAAAGCATGGATACCGGTTTTAGATAAACTTTGAGACACACACAACAGTTGTAATAATACCCCACCTACAACTACAATCACTACCGTAGCCAGCGCAACAATGCCCCGCCCACCCCACCCATATAAATAACCGTAACGGACGTTAACGGTCAAAACTTCCACTACTTCTCTGCTTCCACACTCAAACTCTAGCCAGTACAGACGGAGGAACGTGTTACCCTGATGATGCCAAGCGCAGTACTTGGTGAAACGTTGGTATCTACCATGCCTTCTATACCACGGCGTATAAGCCCGGAAGAACTAAACATTTCGAATACTCAAGACACCGGCCGTGAAAGCCTAAATATACATATATTCCGTTTCTAATGTTTGTTTTTCTTCTCTACTCATCCCTGTCATTCTGTTCCTCCTCCTACAGTTCTAGTAGTGCAAAAAAATCACCCCTTTACGTCACTGCTGCCAGCCAATAGCAGTAAATGTGAACATGAAAAACCTAGGTATTAATATCTCATTGCATAAGCAACTTCTAGTACAGAGTTCAATATAAATCGGATAAGCCTAAGCAGTTTAGCGCCCCTTTTAATTGGAATTTGTTGTTCACAGTTTCAGGGAAACCGCATCGTTCTTATTTACAGGTCCCAGTATTATCACGCAATCTGCTTTGATCATCTAGCTGCACTGACTTTTGATCCCATTAAGCTCCATTTAATTACACAGACATGTGAACATCCTTGCCGTACGAGTTCCTGTTTTATATCAACACACAGTTCAAGGTGTTTTAGACAGTCGAAGCAAGAAAAGCGTTTTAGCGAACACTGATATTAATTAGAGTGGCATAAAATCATAATACTCCAGGATTACCAACTTTGATCCCGTAACAGATGTGAAGATTATCATTCAAAAGTCCTGTTTTGTTGATCTAATGGTGGATAATTCGAATGCACTAATAATGGAATCTGAGGAATCAGTCGGAGCATCGGAGAAGGTAACATTTGAATTGCCTCAAAATGTTTATACTTACCTTCTTAACTTTTTGCGGACAGTTAACCTCCTAGGTCTCATTTCTGTGTCATACCATCTTGCTTCATCACGAGAGTTCACGGAGGGATCAGTGCAGGGCAACTGGACCTCTTGCTTGTGACGGGAAAATGGCATTAGGGTGACATCCGTTCTATCTATTTTTATTATATGTGGATAAACAGCATAGCGATCGCTGTTGCCATCTATTTTCACTTTTACTGTTGTTTTAGAGTTAAAGCGGAACTTTGGGTAGTGGTATTAAATATTCAATTCCGTATTTACCGTGGCGACTGAGGGAAATCACGAAAAAAGCGCTACTCCGATTGGCCCATGGGACCTCCCGGTAACCTACCTTAATGTGTGTACAAAAAACTGATATGCAGTACTCACATGACCTTCTCTACTCTTCATAAACTCTTCTTACAAACGCTCAGTTCTCTATCTTCTTCATAGCGATACTCAAGTCTTTTAAGAGTACCGCTGGTCGCTATGTGATGGCTTTGAAATTTCGTTCATTTTGCGTGATGAACACATAGAAAGAATAAAGATTCCCATTTGCTAAAAGTATAACTATTCAAAAATTCAAAGAAATAAATCTTGAAAATGATTCACTTTACAAAAGAAAAAAGGTGTTAGGGATGTATATTTTGTGTGTCTAGAATGATTTTGTCCATTTCTTATGGTGATTCAAAATGAAGAGGACTTCTGAGGATATTGCCAGAAAATTCAAGACGTACATTTGATTTATCATATCTTAAACATGTGTATGGTACTTCAATCAAAATCTTTCGAGAGGGTAATCCGGGTTAGGGTATTTTCTTGGAAATCTTGGTATTGCATCTTTAGACGATGCTGAACTAAAATAGCAAGTTTGGTGTTTAACCCGACTATTCATTTTTGTGTTATGCTGTTCACACACACACACACACACACACACACACACACACACACACACACACACACACACACACACACACACACACACACACACACACAGACACACACACAGTGGAATACAAGAATTCCTCATACTTACAGTACATGGTAGAGAAAGCAAAAATCTCTGTTTTCGCACATTTCAGTACTACTCATGTGTTGGTACTCGGTACAGCCCTTTGTGCATGCTGCTTGTAGATCATCCACCCAAATTGTCATCAGACGTCCTCTTTTTGTTCTTTCTTCTGGTATCCATTTCATAATAATAGTAATTTAGTAATAATAACAATAATAGCTAATAATAATGATGATGACGATGAAGAAGAAGAAACTAACAAGTACCAATGAAATTACGTTTGCACATATTATTACGGCACTTTACAATCTGTAATGCGTAATGTTAGACAATATACTGGAGTAAAGTGCAAAATATTATAAGAACATTTTCGGTTCTGTTACCACGGACTACACACAATAGTTCAACCTGGGAACTACCTCTCATCTCTCGTCTTCGCCAAGCAGTAGAAGGAAGCTCGCTCACGCCACTGCCATCCCTATGACTGGATTTACCCCGGTGCGTTCTGCAACTCTTTTAATGTACTAAAGGTTATCTAGTACTCCGATGCCGGATGAAGTGGGCCACCTGTTATAACTCCTAAAATGTTTGTTACTGGGCATATGTTCCTGAGGAATGGATTTTCTTGAGAAGTTTCTCTATTGCTTCAAGTAATTGAAAACTCAAGGCAACTGTATTTGATTTTTTTTTTTTTTTGTTAGCAGCAATGCGTTCAACGTTTCTACTTGCAATTGTGTTTTTCTGATGTCCATACTTCCATAGGCTAAGATGCCTCTTCTCTTGCAACGCAGCAGTGAACACATTTTCGTTTTGGTATCTTGGATCTCTCACGGAACTGCCGAAACAATATACATCACATTCCGGCTGTCACTGAGGGAATGGAATCTAATTGCGGAAGTGAAGCGCGGCAAACAAAACAGTGCCGGAGGGTGACCATTGGATTATTTGTTTTCCGTAACGATTAGAATTATTAGAATTGTTGCCAAAACGTGAAGGAAACAGCGTTTGGGTAACTATCGACAACATCAAACTTGAACTGGTATAACCTGTAAGTCCAGTTGTGATTATAATATATTTCCTACAGCGCTTCAATTGCACGTTTTCCCAAACGTTACTTATCTATGCTTGATTTAAAATGGCCCATTATTGTGTTTGAGGGCTAACACATACTGACGCTGGTGGTCGTGTTTTGGTTGTACGTGGTGCTTCGCCACTAGCTCGGGGTTGTAATGACCGGAATTATGGCGCCATAAACGCGTAATTTTTATGCCATACAACGACGTAGCTTGTAAATAGTGAATGCGAAACTGCCAGGAAAGCGCTGTTCCGACTAATTTGGAATGAAGCTATGAGGTACTACGGTGTTTATATACCTCTGCTGTCTTTACAACTGCGAACTGTTCCCTGCTGTTTTTCAGACAGCTCTAACCCTTCAATGTAATCTAACACCTCTGGGAAAACAGCCTGCAGTATACACACATCTCTCTCGAGGTTTCTGGTGTACTCCATTACTAATTTGCAAAGTCATAACTAAAGTATTCATAAGACTGCTTTCCTGGCACATTTTTTAATAAATAATATCCCGTAAATCAATGAAGAATTGCTGTCTCATATTTGCTTTTGGGGTTTCCTTTTTAAATAATAATACTTTAAAAACAGAGGCAGCACATTCGTGTAATCTTCGTTTCAGCAAAATGTCTTTGTACACAAAATTATTATTGACACCTTTGTGTGCCTGTTCGGAATAGCAGGGGAATAGAGACTCACCTTTAAATTATTACAAGATGTGGATATTGCGGGTCAAGGTTCAATCTTGCTACCGTTTTATAAATATACACAGCTCTTTGAGTTTACATCATAATGCATAGTACTTTTAAATGTAGGTGGGGAAATTGACAAATGAAATGTGGGTCAGTCTACCCACAGTACCAAAGCCACTCAATCTTACAGTGCAAAATAACTCATGGAAATGAGCAAACTCCTTGGTATACCTTACACCACTTCTAAGTGTATTCCTAATCTATCTGTACTATCTAGATTCCTCCCTAGCATGTGACCCGAGTTCGAATCCCGGTACCGGCCCGAGGATTTTCTCCTGCTGGGAGACCTGGTCCAGGGTGCACTTAGCCTCGTTAGGTCCCTGAGGGGCTACTTGATTGAAAATTAGCGGCCCTGACCCTGACCTCGTCCCACCATCCGGTACTGCACCCCACTCATGACGACTATGGTGGCAGAGGTGGGGACGCGGCGGTTAGGCCTTGGCCCGGAAAGGGCTATTTCATCTTGGATTATATATATTTTGTATTTATTCCTGTGTATATTAAAATCCATAGACTATTGGATTTATTGACGTTAGCAAAAGCTGACTTTTCTGTTTTCTCTATGTTGGGTAGGCTGTTTCTTCTACATGTACAGTTAGTGGTCACATTGTGCTTTTAATCTGCAATTTATCTTCATACATAGTTTGGAAAAATAAGTTGTATCGTTATAGAACATCCACAATATCCTCCGGTATAAATCTCTTAGGCCGGTCGGAGTTTCACTAATTGATTACTGCTGTTAGTGATTGCTCTCCTTCTCAGAGTCCATCTTTTGGAATTCCAAAATATAATTATGGCTCGCGATGTGACCATGGGTACTACTTACAAGTTTTATTGATCCTGACGCACCTTCATTGGAGATAATCTGATCATCTGTAATTGCTTGCTGCAGATTTGACATCGACAATTTGTTGCTCAGACGCCATAGAGCATGATGTCATTCCGGGATCTTCCAGTTCCGTCCAACAAGAAGCCGACGCGCAGCCGTTCACCAGATGATGAAGGCGAGAGCCTTCAAAGAACTTGTGCATAAGCTCAAGTCAATATTCAGGTGATGAGTTTCCGCATGCTGCCACAAGGAAGTTCTTTTAGATGATTATCACTCTAAATAATTGAAGCTTCAAATTGTAACAATTAACCATCAGGTCTGCAAGTTCTAGAAGCTGTATTCTACTGCAGAATCAGCATGGTTCAAGCAACAAACTAGGTAACAGAATTATCTTTTATAATTTGCAATCCCTGAAATCAAAGTCCTGTCCGTTTTGGACCATTTAATCATCGTTGAGACAAACGATTTGCCAGTGATCACAGAAGACGAAGTTAAATGGTTCAACGAATAGGATGCTGCTTTCTACTAGCTACCAGGAAATAGACTGCTCTTTGTATGCTATGATAAATGTTTGAACGGCGTCAAGTAGAGCAATCATTTAACAATCAGGCGCTCTTCCTTATGTGGACACATTTATCAACCCATCTTCTGAGTAGTACTATGAAGTATTTCCCATGCAGGCAAATGTGCGCCCTTTGAGTCTAAATGGAGAGATGTGGGGACAATGAAACCGGAGATGACTGTGTGACTGTTGCTGATCCCATGTCACTCTCTCGGCCAACCCTGTGGCCTTTGTTACACGTTTGTGGTTCAACATCCATTTGGTCAACAAATATACCCCCAGGAATGTTAATATACTATTATTATACAAAACAGTGTTTCAGAGAGTATATTATGGAGGGGGTTTCCATGAAAATGGAGTACAAATGAAATACACAATGTATACTTCCTATAAATACGTACTGCTAGGCCCAAAAGCAGTTATCTGCGAAAAGATGTCATTTTACAATTACTATGTTGGTCTTTTTCCACTGTGTATGAAACCAAAGGAAAATTTCGCTTCTTGATTTATGCCCTAGGTGATTTCATCCCAGGGAATGCAATTTTACACCCCCAAGCAGGAAGATATAAATGATCACTAAGTTTACAAATTTAACAAGAGCGAAAATAATTGTATGTAATAAAATTAAGACATTTATGCTTCTCCAGTCACTTAAGTACCAATCGTTTACTTTCATTTCTTCTTATATCTTGTGGAATCTCCTGAATTTCTCTTGTAACTTTCTAAGGTATCCATGCAATTTTGTCTATACCTTATAGATTTTAGCAAGGAATTCTGAAAAACCATTTCGTTTCTGATGGTTTTACTTTGTAAACATAGCTAATCGCTGTACGTAACCTAATCCTGACGAAAGAAGTTTCAGTCTGGTGTGATTGAAATCCACGGGGCTTTCTTCTAGCGATTCAATTTATATTTGCGTTTTATTCTTGGTTATTGCATTTATCTATATAAATAAAAAGATAATCTCACAGCACGTGTATTCCAAAATTGTGCTTTAATTTCACAGAATCGAATACTTTAATCATTGTATATTTATCAGATTACTTAAAATATTTATAAAACGTTTCGATAGTATTATGTTCGTGTTACGGATGAGGAAAATCATTAGAAAAATTAAGAGGTACTAATTGCTGCCATCTAAACATTAATGTAATCAAATAGCCAAAGACATGTTTTAACGACACCTCAAACAAAGGCTTTGCTTTTTTTTTCTCTCAATACAATTGCTTTTTCTCATCCTGTTGGTGGTGGAAACAACTATCATAAAAGGGAATACTAGAATTTATCTCCAAAGATTGTAATCACAATGAGGTGATTAGGTGATTACTTGGTAGATGAGGGATTATATTTTCATGCAGAGTTATCTCTCCGCCACGAACGAAGGCGGTGAATGATACTTACCTTGCAGATAGTTGCAATCATTATTGCATTACATAATACCTATCTTCCCTAAGTCTTCGTTACTGGATTCTACTTTAAAGCCCAAATCAGAAGGAGACCATACAATGGAATCATTTGTAGGTTGCAGTTACCAAATTTCACGATCAAACACCAAGCAAGTTCACAATCGGAAATAGACTACCGCGATTGTCATGGAAGCACATGACTATGCTTCATAGAATGTTTGGTAGAGTATCAAGACCTTCATACATGACACTCCAATATAGTGCAACATATAGTTAACGCAGTTGTAAAAAATACATAAAATGCATAAATACAAAGTGTTAGGGGTACGCAGACTTTAACGACGACTTTTTGTGTTAAACTGAGACATTTCCTCGACTATTTTCCTCAATAGTGTATGATTCCATAAATAAAAAATAAAATGTGTCACATTTTTTATTGGTAATATGTCAGCACTCCTTTAACAGTTACTTCTGGAATTAGCGTAAGGAGATGGAGCTTTAAAAGATGTATTTACCTTTTGTTGCTAAAATAAGTCACTTAGCCACAAAATGATATGAAGTAATGGGATAAATTTGTGGACGAACGTTTGGCAACAAACGCGCTAGTTAGGTGTGTGGTGTAGAACGGAAGTTCAGGAATATTGACAATAAAAACTACCTGCTCGAAAGCTTGAAAGAAAACCATCCCTCCCTTGTTACTCGCAGGGGTTGATAACAAACATACAGACACGTGACGAAAACAATTTTTCAGCTCTGGCCTGCGTTGGACTTTCACACGTGAACAGCGGAAGACGCATTCACAAGCAAAATATTTGCCTCTTTAGTCCTACTCTGCTGCCAGATTGTGTAGATAATCTATTCAATAATGTTCAGTTCTCTCCTTTACCTTTCACGATAGATGAATTTGTTATTATTAGAATATTTTAGTTCCCATACTTAAATCTATCATCATGCGAAATCTGCGCACGCGTACCCATGACAACCTGAATATTCGCATTTCTTAAATAGTCTATCTGTAAAGTTTCAAGAACAAAGAATAGCTTAAGTTTACGACAGTTTTAACCAAAACTTGTCAACCTTGATCTGTTTGCATCACATAGGTTTGTGGAATCATTCGACGGATGTTTCTCTTTGTTCCCTCTAATTTACACTGATTTAGATGACAGTGAAGTTAAATATTGCCCTGTGTACGCATGTTAATCCCTCCCTGCAATCATTTATGTCCTTATATTCCATCCGCATATCCAAAACTGACAGAATTCTTTCTTTTCTTTTTGTCGTGTGTACGTTATATCAGCTTGTTTGTTATTGATGTGAGTCGGAAATTGGCAGGGTTTGTGTCTGGCCTGCGGCCAGAGGAGAAAATATTATCCACATGCCGGAACCAACATATCGGTTTTAGAGAGGTTCGCTGAAGTGGCACTTCGTAAAAAACCGTACATAAATAGCGACCATCAGCTCGTTTCATTTGTTTTTGTGGCGGATGCTTGTTGAATCAGAATTTGTTGATGGTTCAGATTATCCGGTTAATGGAGGTATTTGTTCTATAAGTAGCTGAGTAACTTCGAGAGAGAAATTACACAAGTTTTATATTCATTTGCTATATTTCTGAAGTTCAAGGGGATGTTTCATCCACTACATCATTTAAGATGCTTTTTTAAAAAATATTTATTGATCGATGAGCAGTACAATGCTTTACAGATCAGTGGTAGTGAAATATTACAGAACAATAACTCGCAGGGGTAGGCTTACAGACCGCCCCATGACTGTATAAGGAATATAGGAATAAGAATGGTTAGCACAAGAGTAGAGAAAGTCATGTGAGTGCAACATATCAGACTTTTTTCCTTTTCTTTGTTTCCTCCTTATGCTCTCTCAACTAAAATCGTGTAGGCTTGCCCTCCATTTGCCAGTCAGTTCATAACTGACGTTGGGATGGCTTGTTAGAAGGGAAACTTCGACTCAACTCTTCAGAAGTTAGCAGTGCTTTTGGTATTTGAGGAGGCAGGAATAAAACTTGAGGGAAGAACGGAAGACATTTATTTGCAAACAGAAGGCCTTCCTCGACGCCCTTAAAGTAATCTACTTTGCTACCGTTGTAGCGGAGCGAATAAATTAAATGAAGATGGATTGTGTTTTTCCGGGGAAAGAATCACAGTGTGCAACTTTTCTGTGAAGTGGCTGAGCATTTGGACGTACTCTCCGGCGCTCAGAGTTTTCTTCTGCAAAGGAAATACAAAACACGGAGTAACTAGATTGTCAGCTATTTGCAATACTAGCAATAAATTGAGCTATTGCAACAAAATTGGAGTTTCCGTTTAGAACTTCCAGTTGCACAGCTTTTATATGTTTTTTCTCCACGTTCTGTGGAAAAGTTATTTTTTGTAAAGTGGAAACAGTGTGAAAAAGTACGAGGTAAGTAATTTCAGCATCGTGCCAGCAAAACAATGCTAGAATGCTTGCTTCAGATTACAACATAATGATGCTTTCTGAGAATTTTTAAATCCTACTACGAAGAAATATAAGAAGACATTTAGAAGTTTTATTTAGGGTAACTTAATTTTCAAAGCATTCCAGGGCCCAAAAAAACTAGTTGTCGACGGGTCCTAAAACTCTATTCGCTCACTCACTCACTCCTCACTCACTCACTCCTCACTCACTCACTCCTCACTCACTCCTCACTCACTCACTCACTCAAAGCATTCTAACCATGCTACCGCTATGAATTGCACATGTAGAGGGAATTCAGATAATGTAATTTCTAGATGCTGTAAAAATTAACATATTCAGTGCTATTAAACGAAGTATAATTTCCTTATTTCTTGTAAAATATTACCCTGCATGTGTCTCAATAGTGAAGTTCTCGCTCTTAAAAATTCTGGTTATTTCAGAATAATATATAGCGATACAAATTTGGAGAGTGCATCAGGGAGAACGAGGCAGAGGTTCAGAATTCGAGACAATTTCGAATATTTTCTATTTTAAGATTCTCCGGTGCATGTAACACCAGTGTATTGCATGCTGTATTTTAAACGATGGTAAATAAATAGTACTTACGATGAATTACAAATAACTGTTCAACATGGTGGTCCAATAGGAAGATCGCCACATTAACACTTGTAGCAAAATGGTGATCGATTATCCACGCCTAGTGGTTAACCTTAAAGGGATCCATGACTTGCAACTGATACTTAGAGCACCAATTGAATGGCAAGTAAATATTACACATAAAAAGGAAGTGAATACCTATATAAGATTTAAATAATGAAAGTTCACTATCAATAACAATAAAAAAAAAAAAAAAAAAAAAAAAAAAAAAAAAAAAGAAAGAATATACACTCTTCTGCAAACAAATATTCCATGTCTGCCACAGAAAGAGTATCTGAAATTCATATACATTGACAAGAAGACAAAATCCAGTGCGGTTACTTTTCTCACTTTATCTTCTAACATTTTATCGCAAATACATTATATAACGCTTCTCATAATCTTGCTCGGTCCTTTCAGTGTCTTGCTTCACTTCGCTGTCTCTCATACCCTAATTATGACGTTATAATCACTCGCAACATTCGTTGAATCTTCTCACGACGACATACACATGCACAGCTGACACACTGCTGACACACTGACTGACTCACGTCTGTAACTCAGCAACTCTCCAACTTGCTCACTCTGGCCTCCTTATATACTGGTGATGACGTCACACGGTCCTCTTTCGATTTCTACACACACGACCGCGTCGGAAACGTCTCAGCTAGAAGTCTCGAGAACGTTCTCGACACCCTTTTTGTTTCTGCCGCCTGGATTGTTAAGTCACGTACACACAGTAGTCCCGCGAAGTAGTCCGACCTTGATTGTCTTTGCCCGCACGCCAGCATGGGACGTGATGTGAAGTACCTTGGCCCCGCCCGTCCTTTGTTGAGTTCCGAGCCCGAAGTTACAATATACATGCAGTAAAACAGGCACTGCAAGTAGGTTAGATTGCTGGCGATGCAAGAAGGAAATTCAACTTTCCACGATGACAGTATGAACGGGAAATCAATAAAAGAGTCACAAATAAATCAAATGAACTAAAATATTTACTTCCATATGTTCGAATTACACAGGCTTAGCGTGGAACGTGGAAAGATATTTTTAAATAGACTATTATACCGCCAAATTCTTTAAGTTTAAGACCATACATACTCTTACCATAGCTTACAATTTTACGATAAAAAGAAAACCTGTATATTTCTCTCACTATATGAACTGTATCAAGAACAGATCTGAGAAGTGAAAATCTTCAGTACGTGTACAGTATAGGTAGAGTTGATGGTTGCTGAAATACACTCTTGCAAAGTTCGTCTTTTCCCTGCCAGAGCTAGTGGTTAGCACCTATGAAATAGAGAGGATAGTTAAAGTAAAGCTCTCTGGCTGGGACATAGATGGTAATATCAATAAATTGTCTGAAATGGAAACTTAATGGAGAAAGTTTTGCTTAATTGTAGTAAATATCTTTCCAGTTCATGGCGGAAAAGCACATAACATTGTTGTAAATGGAAACAAGGTTTACTTATACATGAAGCAGTATTACGGAATGTTGTTCTCAAACTAATGGATGGCCTCCGAAAGCAATATTGATTAGGAGAAAAGTGGTTAGTTTAATGCCTTGTGCGTGCTTCATGCATTTCTTACATAGCTTCCGCCTCAGATCCCAGAGGGGGCGAATTAATTTAGATATTACATTTTCCTGCATGTCTTAAATACTTTCCTTGGGCACTTAAAATTTAAAACGAGCCGTAAAGCAGAGAACAAATGTATCTTAATGAACAAAATGGCCCATTATTTATACTAAGGCTCAATTTCGGGAAGAGAGAAAATTAAAATCCTCACGGTGTTTACGCAAGCGTCATCTTCGGTGACCCAAGGACTAAAAGATTGTGCCAAAATTGAACCGGAACATGAATGCTGGTCTTACTTTAAAAGCGACTTACGACTTTCGCAGAAATACACGTTTTTAGTTCATATTTAGAAAACGCTCGATGTTTCTGTATCAGAAAGAAACACTGAATAAATACTAAACTTTCAGCATGACTTAGATGTGCAATAAGAAATTTTTCATAACATTCCCTTGCCCTAAACTATTCTTTACATTAAAAAATCTTCGTTTTGTTGATTTTCTAGAAAACGACTAACGATTGTGATTATAACACTGTGTATTTGGAATATTGATGAGAAGAATAAAATACATAATTTGAATTTGTCGTGTATATACTTCCTACGATATCTTCTATAACCAATTGGAAAACCATAAAATGTAGCCCAAACTAGCCCAGGAAAAATTTAAAGCTTACGAAAATACATAATTTGTGTGTATATTACATTTTTTTTACAGAGGTAGTGTCTTTCGAACAAAACACTCCATGCCACATTTTCGAAATGACGGAAATTTGAAATTTGGGGTATTTCCCCCATCGATTCCAATACCCATGTGCCTATTATTAACAGTGAAGGATGTTTCCGTATGTTGTATGCGATTAAGCACTACCAACTATTTTCAACTAATTTCTAGAAAAAAGGGTATTGTCAGTAATCTAAACTAGATAAAATAATTAACTTTATATTTAAATCGTATACAAAATATATAAGGCATTTAAATGTGTATTTGAAATGTGTAAAAAACCTCACGGGATTGTTCCGAATCTGTTTTGTTAAATTGTACTTGAACTAAATCTCTAGTAAATAGTAATAATAATGATAATGATGATAATAATAATGATTATAGTAATAATAATGATGATAGTAATAATAATAATAATAATAATAATAATAATAATAATAATAATAATAATAATAATAATAATAATAATAATAATAATAATAATAATAATAATAATAATAATAATAATAACAATAATAATAATTTGTCGTTAACACAATCTACAGTATTTCGTGCTGTCACAACTCGCAACCTTGCTCAGTCCTTTTGGTGTCTTTTTCACTTTCTCGTCGCTCAGACGCTAACTACGACGATGCAATCACTCAATCAATCAATGCTCGTGAAATCTTCTTTACGACGCACACACACAGACTCGAAAGCTCTGGAGAAAGCCCCTTTTATGTAGCCGCTTCATTGTTGTTAGTCATGTAGACACACAGTTGCGCGAGGCAGTCTGACCTTGAGCGCCTTTGCCGCTCGCTGGCTCTGCATGTGGCGTGAAGCTCCAATAGTGTTAGTAATTTACTAACACTATCCGTAGCACAGCAATATTTCATAACCGTCTCGAAAATAACTTTTTTCCATCCTCTGCCACTGTGTATGTGAGTGAGAGAGAGATACAGAGCGAGAAAGATGGTATAAATAAAAGCAAACAGTGGCTCAACACTGGGTAATTCCAAGCCATTGCTTGGTGTCGTAGTTTTCCTCAACCTCCTCGCGAGCCATTGCTCGCTGACCTTGATAACCGAGCACTTGCCCAGGGTTTGGTATAAATGAACTATCCTCTCTATACAAAAGAGGAATTTGGAAAGTCTCGTATGTGTGAGGGGTAATATCTAAAATCCATCAAATATTAGAATATTTAGATAGTTCTCTCTTCATTGAAAAGTAGGTTCTTACAGAGTACAGCTACTGTTGGAAACAATTATAAGCAAACTAAGTATATATTTTACCTGTTTGGTCGTGAATACATTGTTATACTTTAATCTTTTGTTTCAGGTAAGAGGCATTGTTGGAGGCTGAGTGCTGAGTGCTGTTCGTTGGGTGAGTCCAGTCATTAGTTTCCGGATATTTGTGGTTAGACATGAGAACTTATCGAAATGTTCTTGTCTAATCCTTACTATTCGAATCCTTGATGTTGTGAATTTTAAAAGTGCATTTTAAGAATGATTTGCCGAAAACTTTTATTTTATCTTGTGCTAACTGCAAAGAATTACTAAAAACAAGCCTATATAGCATAACCTCATAATTTTTGCATAGGATTTCTTGATAATTTATTAATCAATGTAGAGGCAATAAACAAAGACTTTTGGCGTACTACAAGGGTATCTCGTGCGCTTTGTTGTTAAATCATTCCATTCCACTTAATTTTGGAAAAATACTTGTTTAGTATTTCTTGTTCCTTTTAAGGAATTCTGTTATCATTTTAAAGTTGTGTATATGTGCACTAAATGACAATAGTCTTCTTCTTTATCTGATAACCCTCGCCGTATGGCTTACAAACAAGTGCCTAGGATCAGATACCCGTCGGAGAGCTGACGAGCCTATGGACCGGACGAGTGAAGCGGGTGGTCAGCCGAGCAACGGTATTAGCGTGAGGAAGAGGATGATGTGAAATGTAGGCAAAATGGATGATTCGAAAGGTGATGATGGAGCAGTTGGTGGAATGAGTGGCGGGAGTACCCAGAGAAAAAACCCCCAGACGCCGATTCGTACACCACAAATACTACATACGTATCCCTGGGATCGATCCCAGGTCGCCTTGGTGTTACGCCAATGGTCTAACGCTCGACCACGGCGTCGCCATGGCAATAATTCGGGTTTTTATTTCCTTGTGTAATTTATAATCATCTGCTGCTTCATTTAGTTTGTGTCTTAATAAAGAAATTACGCCGCAGTTTGAATTCATTTTTCTTTATTTAATTTTGGCAGAATCTCCTTATCATCTGTATTCCACACCAGCCGTGGCTGAGCCAATCAAATCTGGCACACATGGTCTGTGAACAAAGGTCAAGCCTGGGTGAGAAGCGAAAAGGATGGAGTACGAAAATATTTCACTTGAGTGGCTGGAAGGCATGCTTCGCAACTACTGTCGACAGCAGTCTTATGTTACTTTGATGTAAAGGATACTCAATGCGCAAAGAATGTGCAACGTAAAGAATACTCTCGTGGGCACAGAGGGCTGCTAAATCGGTGATTTGCATCCATTTGTACGTGAATAACTTGTTTAAAACTACATTCATTACAACAAAGCTACCACTAGGTCCCGTTCATCTAACTTAGGAATGTCCAACCTTGTCTCTTTAGAGACGCTTACGTAATTGGCTGCTATTCCACATCTCCTCTGGCAGTCGGAGGGTGAATCAGTCTGTGGTGTGAGCCTCACCCATAGTCAGTATCCAGTGATGGACACAAACAGGCGATTCCATGGCAGTTTCTAAGTCATATCTTGAATATTCTGGGAATGTTCTGATAAAAAATGTTCACAAATGTAAAATACTTCTTTATTCTTTTGAGTGAATTCTTCCCTGAGTCGTTATTTGTTTGAATTTACCAATACCTATACTTTTCTCAATCGTTTTTTATCTCTTTACCTTGCAAAGAGAACGGAATTTCAAAGGTATCGCACAGCAACCAGCTCTTAAAACATTTCACTATCGCTTAAAGTTTATTATATTCACATACTCCCCTTGTACCTACAAGAAAATTAGCAATAAGATAATTTCTGAAAATGCTAATGTCGATTAAAATGTTAGAAATAAGCATTTGCGAGAATAGTGTGTACATATAAGAGTGAGTATAGCTCTACATATATTTGTGAACAGAGTTTCTCCAAATTTTATTACATTAAAATTCTGTATCGCAAAATACGTAAATGTGAGTGACTCCCATCTAACTTCACATTTAAAAATTGCATTCATCAAGAACTATTAGAGTACCACAGTTTGTATAAAGTGGAAGAAGGTAAATCCAACCTCCCCTTTCGCAAACGTTGGACATGACTGATCTAACTTTTATACCTTGAGAACTCTTGTATATTTCCCTTACTGCTGTTATGGGATATGGCACGTTTTTGCACGCCTAGGGACAAATTCAGCAGCACCAACTACTGCTGCCACTCTTGCCGCAATATCTCTTAACCAAAAAACTTCATTTGACTAATTAGTAAACAAGGTTCGATAGTTTGTGTTGTGTTAGAGGGAAACTCTGTAATAATCTGGCCACGTTTTTGCGGGAAGTGGTGTTTGTAAAGGTTGTTTAACAGGTGAGTGAAAGGTCAGTTAAGAGAGGTTTTTAGCAATCGATTTCCTTTGGCTTCTACTGAGGCCATAGTCTGGAACTTGACGCAGATTGATGATGTTTTGGAACAAAAAACAAGTTCTTGTCACTAGGCTCCCACATACATTAGGAAACACCGTCTTGCTGGCTTCAGAACAGAGTAATAGCATGACATTTTAATAGCGTCAGTTAGTCCCGCTCCCTTCCCTTTCTTTTTGTTTTTATCGATTTTTAGTTTCCTTGCCGTCTGTTATATCTTCAAAGGGAGCCAGAAATAGTGTGGCTTTAATCACAGTGGAAGCGGCATTATGCCGACATGCAGCATTTAATTATTCAACAGTACCCAGGCTGAGGTCACGATCAAATTTGAAATTTTATTCCCGGGTGTCGCATGTGAATTAGTTACAGGCACAGTGGCCAAACCCATGTTCATATATCAGATTGAGTAAATTGTACAAATTCTTACTGATACCAGAGTTATTGATTAGTAATATTTAGACTTTTTAAAGAAATTATACGGATATAGATAAGTAATGCCGTAATTCTAGACCATACCAATGGCAGGTGCTTCATGCGGTACTGCAAAAGTGAGGTATGCACCTCAGACTTCCGGTGGGGGTTTTTAATGAGTAGTGCTGCCCTGGTTCGAATCCAGTACGGGGAGTGTGCACACTCCCAGGCTTGCCTGGGTTTGGTTCATAAGTGCCTTTTCCCCCCACCATAAAAATTTAAGATCTTTTGGTAAAAAGAGCAAAATCCCCTTAATATATTTACAATCCATTTGCCACTCGTACAATCCACATACCAGATGAGAACTATTTTCTCGATCTTCAATACCTTTTGAAGCCGTGTATTAAGGTCTATGATTTTAGTAGGGGTTTTACTTAAATTAGGGGACCAAGTAGTTCAGCTAAGGCGGTGGTGTCTGTATCCCGCATTCGAGCGCCATGGGTTCTTTCTCATTTTATTTCACTTTTGATCCTGGTTGCCTGTTTCTGCGTTCTAAGTGTTGGGGACTCGACGTACCTACATGGCAGGTGTATTTACTCTCTGTAAATCCTAGCCCTCCGATTCGGGGGAAGTCTCAGGGTACTGAGCACCCAGGGGACGCAGGGAGCAGGAACTCCACTGGGGAGTTTCAGAGCATAACTGCTAGGGG
The DNA here is from genome assembly GCA_030765045.1 of Tenodera sinensis. Lineage (NCBI taxonomy): Eukaryota > Metazoa > Arthropoda > Insecta > Mantodea > Mantidae > Tenodera > Tenodera sinensis. The sequence continues at coordinate 103,317,779 of CM060971.1, read as the reverse complement.
TTCTGCCCTCTGCTAACGTCTCTCCCACCTTATCTTCTCCACTCACTCCTCCCTCCCAGGAGTCGCCCCTTCCGGGACATAGGCCAAATGATTTCATTGGTCGAGGTACTGAAGTTCTCCTTCTCAGCCTTGTGTTATAGGTTAGGAAGGTATGGTTTATTGCGATTTTTTATATCTAATATATATTGGGATGGTAATGTATTTTCATTATCCATTAGATTAGTAGGAGAATTTTTGTTTTTAAACTTAGTTGCAATATTTAAGTTAATTGAAGAAAGTTGAATGATGACAAAAATAGCATTTTGGGGAATTGGGGGATACCTCGCGCACCGGATCTATTGTGGTTACCACCCCCAGGTGGAGGGGATGAAACGAGGAAACCATAGGGGGTCACAGGGTCACATAGACGCGCGGAAGTCCCTAACAAGTGCTGAGAACCCTACATCCCGGCGCAGCGCCAGACTCCGCCGAGCAGCCACCACACTCCGCGGGTCCGGTGTCGCAAGCATCCGCGTCATCTGTCCAGCACTGTCAACACCACTCGCCTGAAAGATAATAAGCAAATGGAATGAAGGGAAATTATGGAAAGGAAACCGTGGTATGGACACAGCAGTTGCCTAAGTGTCATGGAGAAACCACGGAAAAACCCTTGTCAGAGTGTGCGGCCACGGGGATCGAACCCGGGCACTCCCGAATGCGAGCCACGGACGTTACCACCTGAGCCATCCCGAGCGGTTACAAAAATAGCATAAAATCATTAGTCTTTTAATTGAAGAAGTGAGAAATTCCGTTCTGCAACAGAACGAAGATGCCTTTAGTAATTTCAGCTGTAGTTAGTATAAGGAAGACCTATGTTTAACGCTTCATACTAAATGAGTGCTTATTGCCAACAGTATGCAGGGCAGAAAAGAAAGGACAATTTGGAACCACCCAGTGTGAAACATTTGCAGACTTGAGCAAGAAGAGTGTAGCTACAAGCAAGACGAGATAAAACATGCGGTTTGGCTCCTCCCTAACCAGAATAAAAGAGTTAAAGGAGTATGCGGATAACGCTTTTACTTTGTTCCTATATTTTGAAATATAATCCCGCTTTAGAATCGATACAATCGATGTGCGAGTTGCAGAGGAACGAACTTAAACATCAAAGGAAGCGAGACCTGTGTATGCTGTTTTGCATACATAGGCTACAATTTCCGAGTTTTGACAGGACTTTGATGTATCACCAGCTGCATTATCTCCATGTCTTGTACAATGATAGAGTTAAACCGCATTACCTGGGCTTCAACGGGTGCGTTTTGCTTTTTTACTTTCTCTACCACGCATAGTAAGTAGGGGAAGTATTGTATTCGACCCACAATTTTGAGTTTGAGATTTCACCGGAAATATGCTTTCCAGACCCCTCTGAATCCAAGTAAAGCATTCTTAGAAAAAGTTTTGCGTGTGTGTGTGTATGTGTGTGTGCGTGTGCGTGCGCGCATGCATGCGTTTGTATCTGTTAACAGCATAACTCAAACACGAAAAGTTGGTGTAAAATCGTAGTTGCTGTTTAAGTTCGGTATCTTTCAAGGATGCAACACGAAGATCTTGAAGAAAATTCCTGCACCCATTATTAATCTTTACATGGAAAATTTTTATTTTCTCAAAAATGACTAACGATTTTGATTAAAATGCCATATATTTTAGATAACTTTATACCAAATGAAATTTATATTTTAAATTTGTGGCTATAGCCAATGTATGATTTTAATAACATAATAAATTTCTAATATAATTTCTAATACTAATTTTTAGATGGAAAATATTTTTACCAGAATTTAGTTTTTAGTTCTAATGAGATTGTAGGTATATCATGTTTTGGTGCGACAGGTACAGTGACAGGCAAAAAAGGTTAAAAAAGTAAAAATAAAATAAAATGTCCAAATGAATTTAACTTTTATACTAATTGTTTTTCTAACGTTGGCTTAAAAGGAATTACCCAAACTTCCTAGATTATTGTTTTCCTATATGACTTATAAACTTGTTAAGTGTGAAATCATTTGGAATTGCTCAATATAATATTATCTGTCAAACTAAGATGTTTATAAAAATGTTTTAAGTGGTTTAATATGCAGTTTATTTGGTATAGACTATATACATTTGAAGTTTGTAGCTAAATTATTTTATACTTTCGAAGTTCTGAAGATCGCAGTACAGAGATTTTTCAATTTTGGGGAAATTATAACTCAATGTTGTGTATTTTGCACGTGATAATATGAAACAAAATTCCCAAAATAGCAGTAACTAACCTTAAAGATGCATCTATAATGGAGTTCTGGGATCATTAGGAAACGAAGAATGTGATTTTTTTGTCCAAAACTAACTAAATCACCAACTTGTCTCCAATTCATCTTTTGTGACACTGTCCATGTCCCAGATATTCCTTGCCATTGGTTTTAATTTTCAAACGAACACTTTCTTTCTCATAATGTTACGGAAAGAGCATGAAATTTCAACACCAGATATAGTGAACCGATTTTTAAAGAGTTTGTCACTTTAGCCGTATGTATTCCCCTGGAGATGTGTAATAAAACCTTTATGGAGAAATACGGGAGAGCAAAAAAAGTTCGAACGGCATCCTTACTCCAGAGATAGAAATTGCAGAGGCTTAGGTCGGGGACAACCAATCTCTACTACTAATACTGTCCTGAAACACATTTTCAATTGTTCTCGTCGAAAGATTGGCCGTATGAGCTGTTGCAGAGTCGTGTTGAAAAAAGGAAAAATAACGTTCCTATTAACTCTCTAAAAATGGAGGCAAAATTTCATGTATGTACGGGCATCAACTGTTGACTCGAAAAAAATTCGTCCTATAACTCAGAACCTAATATTAGTCGTGAAGTACTCCTTCATGACGAAAAAATTGGTGTATGGTGCGCCATTAGCGGAGAAAAGTTTCTCAGAGCTGCAATAAGCTATTTCTATCTCTGGGGTAACTTAAAAGAAAGTGTACAAGGCAAACCCATACATCCTGGAAGAATTAAAACAAAATATCAGCCAGGAAATTGCCAGTATTTCTCAACGTGAACTACGGCGAGAGATGGATTGTTTCCTAAAGAGGCCAGTTTCAGCATCTCCTTTCATAAAGTTGGTAAGTAAAGCTTTTAAAAGTAGTTTTAAAATGCTGTATGGTTTCATCCACGCTTTTGAATGAAGGCGGCAAACGACAACCAGCCCCGAGGATGCGGATAGGCAAAACACCGCGTAGCTCACTCGATTTTTTTTTTTTTTTTTTTTTTTTTTTTTTTTTTTTTTATCTCTGTATTATTCAAACTAAGTGGATAGAAAATTAGCTTTTATAACAATGGTTTGTAGAAATTACTACATCAGACTTCTTTTGTCGGGTAATAAAGAAGAAACCTATGCTTTTTGAAATTTTACTGAAAAGCTTAGCAGAGCAGCTACCATCCTAACTGTTTAATGATTCTCAGTTGTGGAAGACAGCGGTTCCCTAGGATAATAGCGACGCTGAAAACTTCGTCTGGAGTTGACAAGGTCTGTCATCTGTTTGGAGTAGGTTAAGTCTATGCAAATTGAGTTGAGGTAATATGACAGGGGCAAGATGAAATATGGAGAAGTTGTAACTGCAAACTTCACGTTACGCCAGGTGTTGGTGTTAGTGGCAGCAGCAGTTTGCTCTTGTGGAAAAACACCTCACTATATATAGAGTTGTTGCCGATCTTATCATAAGATGCTTAGCTCTAAGCATAAGTGGTGTGCTAGATCTATATAAAATCACTCTTCCGTATAAGAAAGTGTAACCAACATTCTCAACGTAACATTCGCTGTTGGACAAATAAGTGAACTATAACTTCAGTAATACTAACTGTCGCATTTTAAAAATCATTGTTTCATAAATGAGAGGCGAAACAATTAAAAAATTGATGTGTTGCACTCACATATTTTATCCACCCTTGCACTAACCATTTTTACAAACTCTTATTCGTATATCTTCTTAGTGTTGAGATAAACATTTGCAGAAATTACCTTATTGCTAACTTTCTTGTAGGTGCAAGGGAATATGGAAATACAGTAGGCTTTGAGGGATAGTCAAATATTTTAAAGGTGCTATATGCAGGCTTTGAAATTCCGTTCTCTTGCACCGCCAAGAGGCAAAAAGTGAATAAGGACCTTCCATTTGAGAAAAGATAAAAGTACTGCAAAACTCGAAGAAATAAAAAGGAATATCTCCGAAATAGTGCACTCCATGAAACAAAAACACATTTTGAGATAAACTGTCTGTTTTAACGAGATCTACATCTTTTGTGTAGTAAGATTTGGTCTATCTCTTACGGTTTTGCAAGTCATCAAGAGTAAACAGGACTACATATGCTGTGGTCAGAAGATTCAAAATGTACATTTCATTTGTCATACAAATATCTTAAACATGTGGGATTTTAATCAAAATCGTTAGAGCTATTTTCGAAAAAAAATTTCCATGTAAAAATGGTAGTTTAGGATAGAGGAAGTTTTTTCAAAGTGTTCGTGTCGCATCCTTGAAAGATAATAAACTTAAATACTAACTTTGGTGGTTAACCAACTTTTCGTGTTTGAGTTATGCTGTTCACAGACAGACAGGTGTACACACCACATACACATACAAAAGGCCCTCTTTCTAAAACTGGTGCTTTTGGATTCAGGGGGCCTCAAAACATACATTTCCCGTGAAATCTCCACATCGAAATTTTGGGTTGAATACAATACTTCCCCCACTTACACGCAGTAGAGAAAGTAAAAATTGATGTTGCAGTCACATGACATTTTCTACTCACTCTTGTACAAGCTATTTTTACAAATGCTTATTCCTCTATCTAATTCGTGTATTTGTAAAAATGGGTGTGTTAAATATTTTCTGGTAGACGGAATGGAAATACGGAGATACGAGTATACTAGGCTAAGTGATAGTCACATCTTTTAACAGCAGACCGCTATGTAGTACTTGATTGAGTGGTAACATATGTGACCCGCATTCGGGAGGCGGCGGGTTCGATCCTCGTGTCCAATCTTCCTGAACCATGGGGTTTTCGGTCTTTTCCTCGGGTCGCCAAGCGGATGCTGGCAAGGATTTCCATATCCTCCTAATTTCCTGTTCCCTCCATTTCGTTACATTTATCATGTCATTTCACCCTTCACCATTTCACCGTTCGGCTTCTTTCAGCTTGGAAGCGCTGTCGAGCGTCGCGGCAGCAGCACGGAAGGGGCAACAAATGTGTGGATAATGAGCAAAGCTTTGTGTTTAAGTCTGCAAAACCCCACATCCTGTCGGAAAGTGGTTAAGCCCTAAAAGGGCAGGTACACCAATGACACACCTCGGGCTGCTCTCAGCCTGCCAACAGATTGATGATGCAGTCTAGCATCCCGAAACCACCATACATTTGGGAACATGTTACTATATTCCAGAGGGGTTACTTTCAGTGTTATATATAAAACGTGTGTCGTGATTATATCAACATCGGTGCTTAAGTTTAGTTACATAGAAAGACTGATGGGAGTTTAACTTTATTCGACACCCTATACAAGAGAGAAACAAACCGCAGTCTTGAACCGTAAGCTGTGCTGGCGTCGAGCCACATTATCCGGATAAAGCATGGAACAGCCGCTCAATTGCAGATTCGTTTCTGTGGTTTGCAGACGCTTCGTATTGGACTTTTCGAGTTCAGATTCCTGATTCCATCGTGTTCAAGCTAGCATATCTACTTAGTGAAACACAAAACACGTAAACTCCACTTTCATCTGATACCAGAAACAAAACTGTGTTATGTAGAAGCCTCCAGTATAAAGTAGCATTTGCACTAATTCGTGAATGCTTGCAGTACAGAATCTTATGGTCCTCAATTTATTATGTTTACTTTCCCTACCATGTACTTCGCCATCAGAAATTATAGGAAATGCTCGTTTTGAAACTACCGGAAAACAAAAATAGCATTTTTAGAAACATTTTAGAAACGCGCACGCGCGTGCATGTGTATGTGAGTCTGTGTCTGTCAATTGCATATCTCAAATTCCATTCTTAGGATTTAAGTTCAAGGTCTTCCTAGAATGCTATACCAAAATTAGCAAAATATCGCCCCATAAGCTATCCTTTATATGGACTTATTTTTTCATCATGTATCATCAGTGTCACCGCCTGCGGTGCCGTAGTAGTTAAAGCTGGCGTTAAATACTACAAAAAAGAGGAATTTCTAAGGTGAACTATTGTGTGTAGTCCGTGATAACGGACTGTAAACAACCGAATAGGTTCTTGTAATGTTTTGCACTTCACTTACAAGGACTTTATATTCCAGGGAGTAAACTCACTCCCGTATTCTATGTAACATTACAGATTACAGATTGTAAAGTGTCATAAGGAAATACATACAAATATGAGGGCACGTAATGTTTCATTTGTACTTGTTCGTTTCTTGTTAACGTTATTTTTGTATTTTGTATTAATATTATAATTATTAATATTATTATTAATTCTAATATTATTAATATTGTTGTTATTGTTATTACTATCTTTATTATTATTATTATTATTATTATTATTATTATTATTATTATTATTATTATTATTGTTATTATTATTAATTATTATTGTTATTGTTTGTTATTATTATTATTATTATTATTATTATTATTATTATTATTATTATTATTATTATTATTATTATTATTATTATTATTATTATTATTTGTGGTAGTATCCTCACTGTTTTTAGTTCTATTATTTTGTTAGTCATTATTACGTTTTATTGTTATTACTATTATCACTGCAGTAATTATCATTATTATGAAAATTATTAGTTTTAGTTTAATTAGTTTTGGTATCATTATTATATTAATATTATTGTTATAGTTATATATGGTATATTATGATATTATTATTTAACAATAATAAATAACAATGATAGTAATATAGTAATAAAAATAATAATAGGTAATAAGGTTAATAATATAGTAATGTTTGCTGTATTTTGTTACGGTACTTTACAGTCTGTAATCCATAATGTTAGATAATATACGGGAGAGAGTTTATTCCCTGGAAAGTAAAGCCCCTGTAAGTAAACTGCAAAACGTTACAAGAACCTTTTCGGTTGTTTACAATCTATTATCATGGACTACACACAATAGTTCAACCTGCGAACTACCTCTCATCTCTCGTCTTCTCTAAGTGGCAGAAGGAAGCCTGCTCACGCCACTGACTGGATTTACGCCGGTGCGTTCTGCAACTCTTTTAACGCACGAAGACTACCTATCTACCCCGATTCCGGATGAGATGAGCCACCTGGTATATCTGTCTTGTCCTGAATCATTGAACATGCGGTATTTTAATCAAAATCATTAGTCATTGTTGTGAAAATAAAAAATTACAAAATTCTGAGTAAAATATTGTTGGAATGGGTGATTATTTTGATAATCTTCGTGGCGCATCCTTGGAAGCTCATGAAGTTAAATACCAAGTTTTCGTATTTAATCTATTTAGGTTTTTGAGTTATATTGTTCACAGATATACGCAGCGACACACACACACACACAAAATCACCCGTCCATTTTTGGGCTTTAACATATTTCCATAAAAATCTTGACAGGAAATTTTTCCTTTGCTTCCGCTACTTATTGTAAGAACGTAATATAAAAATTAAAAAATACAACCTCAAGTAGGTAATGAAACTTTAGACATTTGCTAAATGGACACAATATCTAACTTGTAGTATATTATTAATGTTTCACCATATATTCCAATAAATCCTTTTAATTAAGTGCTCAGACAGTCTATGTCTGTTCCTGCAATTTGTTCGATTAATATATTATTCCATTGCATCAAGTTGCTAATTAAGTATTTATTTGATGTCATTGCCAATAAAATGCTTCGAGCTTTCGGTATACTCTATTCATTAGATTATAGGGAATTTTATTATGATTCGTTAGCAATGTGTCATTTGAAACAAACGTATCCACTGATTTATACATTAACAGATATTAAATTAAACTGTGAATACGATTTTTGTGTACATGGTTTGTAATTGCAGCCTTAGTGGAGGTTGCACATAAATACAAAGGTTATGCAGTGCAATTCAGCAACATTTTATATTAAGTATTTGATTTTTAGAGTATCGAATACATTGGTTTGCGCTATAAGTGCAGGTATTTGTATTAGTAGTTGAGGACAGGTAATGAACAACATTATATCAACATTCGCTTTACTTGGGGACTTTCATTTTAGTATGTTTTCAGGTTGATAAATGGGGCGTACAAGCCATATGTGTTTAATTTCCCTCGAGAGGGCGGAAAAAGTAGCGTAGAATGGGCAGGCTTCGCGATAACGAACTTTGTACCGGAGCTGAGTTAAAATAAGTATTTCTGCAGGATCAATGACCCCACACAACCTACACCAGCAGGTTGCTTTAAAATGTGAGCGGTTGCAAGCACTAAATTCATCCCTGAATATTTCTTTTACGTGCCAGTAAATGCACTGACAAGGAGCTGCCGCTTTTAAAGTCACTTAAAAAGCATGTGCCTGGGCCGGATTTGAACGCGCGACCTTGAGATGGCCAGCACCTAACAAATGAGAGACCTTGACCGACAGAAAAGTAAAAGAAATACGAAGTTCTTACTTAAATTCAGTATCTTTAGAAGATGAGACACGAACATTTTCAAGAAAATACCCACTTCATCTATCCTTTACAAACAATAAGTTTCAAAACTTTCACCCTTTTTCAAAAATGGTTCCAACGGTTTTGATTAAAATATCGTATATTAAAGATATTTGTTTTCCGGCTGGAGGATGGGAACTTTTTAATTAGCCGGAATTATTCCCCATCATCCCTACAGTCTGGAAGTGTAAATGTGTCTCTATATGTGTTTTTTTTTTTTTAAATGTTTTTATGGACCGCTTTTACTGCACCGCAGGTGATGACTGATGAAACATGGAATGAAGATGGCTGTGGAATATGATGTCGGGGAAAACCGGAGAACTTGGAGGAAACCCGCGTCTGCGCAGCTTTGCTCACTACGAATCCCACATGCTGTCGCCTGGCATCGAACCCGGGCCGCTTTGGTGAGAGGCAAATGGTATAACCACTCGGCCACGCAGAGTATAAATTGGAGAAATATATTTACAAGACAAATAATATATACCTATACACACGAATAATTTCCACACTTATTTTAAAAACAAAATATTTTACCTGTGATTACATGCTGAACAGCCAAGTTACTGTGACGCCGGTCAAAGCGGCGGCGGTGTCTAGGTACCTCACACCACTGGCGGCGCACATATTAGAGAGAGCCAGGGCCAAGCTGCCTCACATCACTTGAGGCGAATAAACACAAGTACAATGGATCGCGGCCGAACAATGTGTTTCGTGAACCTTCGCGAGTCACCTGGCAAGTTTGAGAACAGGCGAATTTTCGACAAAGGTCTGTGCTATACCATACACTCTAAATAAGGAGGCGAGACGACGAGAGAAGCGAGTAGCGCAGACATGAGTGGTTGCATTGGGCAGTTTTTGAGACAAAAGGGAGTTGTGAGCGTTGTACAACAGTTGTTAGAAGTGTGTGTGTGTGCGTGTGTGTGTGTGTGTGTGTGTGTGTGTGTGTTTACAGTCGTGAGAAAACTAGCACCGAAATGAAGACAGCAAAGCAGTTTTAGTAAGTGTTGAGTTATTGTATCATCAAAGCCAGCTGTTTGTGAGACAGAAAGAGAACTGAAAGACAGAAACGAGCATGGTAGGGCTACGAGAAGACTGTTGCAAGTTACGAGATCAGCACAAAGAGCTACATATTGTGTTAAAGACAAAATAAACTGTGCTTTTGTGCTTCAGCTTAGAAGAAAATAAAATGACAGAGAAAGCAAGTGGACTTCATTGTCTTTTCTGTCTCATTACGTGCATCCTCACCGTGAGGGCCGCTGCAATACTCTGGTTGCTCTAAGAGAACCATCTATATCAAGTCATACATTTTAATATTACCCTACCCCTTGCTTCCTGAAGCCAACGCGCCAGTAAGCTTCCATAAGCTTCTATTGTACCGCCTGGCTGGAGAGAAACTTTCCGGTCCACGGCTACCACCATTGGACCGAGAGGGTTGCCTCAAGTCAGGCTTACCAAATTGAACCCATGTGTTCACCACGTCCCCCTCGGGCCTAAAACGTCAGTGGCCGTTTGCATGCAAATTACACTGAGCTTACCATTTTGCTAGGGGACAAAAATATGACAATGAATAAGAGTCCTAAAAAATCGGTTACACTCACATGAATTTCTTTACTCTTGAAGAAACTATACTTAAAACGCTTATTCCTCTATCTGCTTCATATTAATCCAGATAAACATTTGCAAAAATTACCGCATTGTTAATTTTCTTGTAGGTGCAAGGGGAGTAAGGAAATACAGTAGGCTTTGAGCGACAGTCGCTTTATGAAGGATTTCAAATTCTGTTCACTTTGCACGGCCAAGGGATAACAGACTTAATAACAGCCTTCCATTAAAGTACAGTTTAAGTATTGCAAAACTGACACAAATAATAAGAAATATCTCCAAAATGGTCCACTAAAATAAAATGCATTTGGACATGTGTGCTTTAGCGAGGTCTACATTTTTTGTATAGTAAGATTTGGTTTACCTCTTACGGTTTACCAGTTACGCAAAACTCATACAGGGTAAATAGGGCTGCGTGGACTATAGCCAAAAAATTCAAAATATATATTTCATTTCATATTAAACTTAAATACCAACTTTGGTTTTTAACCGACATTTCGTTTTTGAGTTAGGTTATTTACAGACACACACACACACAAACACACATGGATCGCGCGAGTGCGTGCGTTATGTGTGTGTCTGTGTGTCAGTCTGTGGACAGCATAAATCAAAAACGAAAATTCGGTTAAAAACCAAAGTTGGTATTAAAATTTAATATTTTTCAAGGATGCGACACGAAGATTTTGAAGAAAGTAGCACCACCTTAATCTACCCTTTACATGGAAACTTTTTCGAAAATTTTGATTTTCTTGAAAATGGCTCTAACGATTTTGATTAAAATGTCATATGTTGGAGATATTTTTATGACAAATGAAATGTATATCTTGAATTTTCTGGCTATAGCTCCATTAGTCCTATTTACTCTAGAAGACTTTCATAACTGTCTATCATAAGAGATAGACCAAATCTTACTATACGAAAACTGTACATCTTACTAAAATACACGATTTATGCCTAAATATTTATTTTAGAGTGAACCATTTCGGAGATGTTCCTTGTTATTGTGAGAGTTTTGGAGAACTTATTCTTCTATCAAATGGAACATCGGAATATTGAAATACTTTCAAGGAAATAAGCAATAAGATAATTTGTACAAATGTTTATCTCAACTAACACGAAGAAGATATAGGAATAAGAGTTTGTAAGAATGGTTAGTACAAGAGTAGAGAAAGTCGTGTGATTGCAACACATCCTTTTAGTAATCTCCCTACTTAGAGAAAGCAAAACATTCATGGGCGGATTTCGATGCAATCGAACGCACTTCGGGAAGAGTTTGTTTCTAATAAGAACTCTACTGTGTCATTAGAATTACCCTGACATGGCCTATACCAGCTCCCACAAATGGATCAACAGCAGTTTGTATTATTGAAGGGTGCTCCGGAAACGCTCATTTGAATTTCTAACAGCACTAATGCTTGGCACTGAAGAAACGAGCAATAAAATGTGTGTTTTCCTCCCAACAGCTGGCTGCATACTTGAGAATACGGCCACTATGCAAACGTGTAGACTAAACACGGCCATACATCTGGTGTTTAATGTTCAAACCGCCGCATATGTAACTTAAGGGCAACACAAAGGAATTTAAAACGTGCTGTCGTGTTAGGAAACATGCTGCACAGACATCATAATCGTTATTCACGGCCGTAAAACATGTACATATTAAACCGCGAGAAAACAAAGCACAGTAGAATAAACAATTTTCCTTGGAATGCATGTACATATCCGGTAATCTTTTCATACTTATCCGCTGGGTAATTTGGTAAAATATTGTAGTTCGTGGAAGGAAATGTTTATAATAGTGACTTTGAGAGGAGACGTGAATACTTACGGAAGGTATATGCCGCCATCTGAGCACTTTAAAAGCACTTTTAAATAGTAAAATAATAGCGATGTGTCAGTCCAGTTTCTTAATTCTGCGCATGCGTGGAGGAAACTGCCAACACAACGGTATTAATGTAATCATTAATAGCGATGTTGGAGTAGTAAATGCCCAGATACTGATTTCATATCCATCATTTGAGTGCATTCATAGAAATGCATTAATCTTAATCTAACCTCGGGTAAATCTCGAAATCACAGGGCCTATGTTGGCACTGTGATCGCCTACTGCCATACTTACGCTCGCCACATACTCGTTCTAAACGTGTTTATATCGTGGCATTGTTCGCTCAGATGTTGGCAGCACTTCAGGATGAATGCCATGATTTCCTGTAACTACAAACCGCTCCTACTGGGCGAATTGTAAATTAATCAAGGGACTATGTATGCAAGTACGATATGTCAACTTTCCCTGGTAAGGAAGTATATTCCATCCAAAGCTTCTAATTTAGTTTTTTATCTCAAATGCGCATTTTGAGGTACCCTCAGTTATTTATAAATAATTTATACTTTATAAAACTCATCCCCATGAAAGAACACTTACAATGAAACTACATTTAGTTATTTTATCCCCCCCCCCCTAGAAAAAAGCTTCTATAATTGTGATTAAAATTTCAATATTTTTTAAACATTGCCCTAGCAAATAAAATTTAAAAATTTGTATTTTCTGTAAACACCCTTACCTAATACTTCGTATCATTTTAAATTTGTTTTATATCTATAAAGGTGAATCAGCTGACCCAAACTTTCTGATCTATGCAACCTTTGGGTTATAGTCTTACTTGAAAATATCGTTCCATTTGTCAAGCTAGAATTGATTAGTAAGCAGCTCGATACCTAAATGTTTCGGGTGGAAGAGGTCAGTAGAGCCGAGTGAACTCAGGTCAGACTGCCGTGAACTAAACGGACATTTCCTAGGTTCAAACCTCCTCATAGGAATGTTTTTGGCATTGAATTCTCCAACCAATTCGTATTTTTCCCAGTTTCACATCGCGAATTGGTTGGAGAATTCAATGTTATCCTGGCAAGTTGTCTCAGTAGTTTAATGGTTAGCTCCTGCCTAGTAAGCGGAGGGTCTGTGTTTCAAATCCCGGCCGTGTCATTGAAATTTTCAGTTTCAATTTTACCTCTCTCTGTATAGGTATTGCTCGAATAATGTGATTGTGCTACTTGTACCTTCTTCATCAGTCATTTACATTCATATAAACTTAATTAAAATGTGCATTATGAGAAAAAACATTAAAATGTAATAAACAAATATCATTTTTAAAATAAAAATGAAGAATGCCAAATTTATACACTAAGGGTCAAATTGACCCCCTTGGCCGTTAGAGGGATTAGGGAATGGCTGGGCGTCGTAGTGTTAAAATATTAAACTTGTCCAAAAGCCTTTGTTCTTAGCATTAGCTGTTTTCGAAATATTTCTTTTTGCTTATCGAAAGTTTCCAATATCTTAAGTAATAAAATATTGTACAAAGTATGTTCAACATAAATATTTCACTCAAAAATTCAGTAGAAATAATTTACTGGATATACCACACGTTTTGAAGCACGTTGAACATCCCTCCCTCCAAATAAAGAAGTTACAGTGCCCATGTGCATGTGTATGCCTCAAAAACGTAAGTCGTATGAACATACATTTTATTCTTTATGTTTAATCAAGTCAAGAAGATTTACTCGCCTTTAGAAGTGTGTAATATATTCCGTATTTTGCATTTTCTCATTTTCCGCCAGCAATTTAGTTTAAGATTTATTAAATCCTAGATATTAACATCAAATAAGCTTTGATAAGAATAATTTATAGACGGTATAAAACATTAACGATAGTGTGTGAAGAGTCGTGTAAATATACGCATGCTTTTGGAGGAGATGGACTCGCACGAAAATGTACATACTATTGTGCCTTTTGGAAAACAAAATACACATGCGCCTCAGGGACAGATGGTTAGCACCTTTGTGTTTCATTCCCTTTACTGCGGAAATAAAATTCATTTAATAGTTTTATCTGATTGAACGTGTTCCCACTGCACAAAGCGGGGCCATTAAGCAGGCACTCAATAAAACAGCTGTTTCATGGTTTGATACTTTATCCTTTGTAGCGATACAGAGAACACTTGTCACATTTAACAAAGGTTCTGACAAATCACGGATCATTAGCACGTGCTGTTACCGTACAGATTTCTGTGTTACGTGCTTTCTAAAACATATTTCTTCTCTGCGATTGATGTTCTACCTTTGTGTAGCATAAGTGTTCGTATTGAGTTTAGATAGCTCAAATCATCATTAGTATTTTTACTTCACCTGGACACCAGAGTTGCCAAAAGGTGACAACGCGGCTCATTCTACTCTTTTTACTTACTCTACTGGTAAGTAGAAGGAAGTATTGTGTTCCACCCAAAAATTCGATGTCGAGATTTCACCGAAAATATATTTTTTGAGGCCCCTGAATCCAAAGAAAAAGAAGGCATTTTTAGAAAAAGTTTCGTGTGTGTGTGTGTGTGTGTGTGTGTGTGTGTGTGTGTGTGTGTGTGTGTGTGTGTGTGTGTGTGTGTCTGTCTGTCTGTCTGTCTGTCTGCCAGTCTGTAGACAGCATAACTTAAAAACGAAAACTCGGTTAAAAACCAAAGTTGGTATTTAACTTTAATGTCTTTCACGGTTGCGGCTGGAGGACACAGCGGCCGGGTGAATGAGCGTACGCTCTGCATACAGGAAACGCCTTAGGGAATTATAACGTAGTAAAAATGGGTTTTAAATTCTCTTAAAATGAATATTGCCAGAACCATTTGAGAAAAATTAAAGTAAGAAAAATTTGTCCATATAAAGAATAATTGGGAGGGTAGACAGATTCATGAAAAACATGTTCATGTGATAACTTTGAAAGATATCGACTACCAATTTTAATATTTAACCGACTTTTCGTTTTTGATTTGTGCCTCCCTCACTCCCCCCCCCCCTCTCTCTCTGTGTCTCTAACGGTTTGAATGCTTTGTAGTAGAGCTATAACTGTCGGAAAAAGTCATGTGACCATTAAACATTTTGATTAAACGCCAACGCTTGCGTGCATTATTTTATACATAGTGTATTATACTTTAGTTCCATTAATTCCAAACCTTATTGTTGGTAGACCCGGTAGAGAACGGGGAACTAAATGGCCATGGATTGCATTATTCAAGACACAAACGCCTATTCTGTATTGTACAGTATCCCTTTGAGACCTGCAGTGAAGGATACTACATATGTAACAGATGGGGTATGACTTGAGACAGAGAGGTTTACAACTAGAACATGATACAGATATAAACATAGTGGAGTCTGGTATAGAAGTCTGTCATTGATTTAAACAGCCCACTGAATCTCCTTTCGGCTGAGTTGACTACTGCAGGATAGCTTTGTTTGTCCGCCTGTCCGTCCGTTCGTAAGTAGAAATGCATGAGAACTGGTAAACCGCCAAGGCATTTTGATACTTTTAAATCGATCAAAATTAAGGGCAGGTTAGGATGAGAGGGTCTGATAGTCTTGCAGTTGTTAAGGAAACCACTCTTGGACAGAGTTGAAATGTTATTATATAAGAGAATTTGATGCAACTTTGTTATGTTATTGAAATCTTGCAAAATTAAAGAGGTGCTGAAACGAAGAGTCTTAAACTTTTCTTTTTGCTTTCTTTGTCCTTTTCTACGTATATAAAGTACATTTCATTCAGAAATCGATATTTCATTGCAAACACGTCTTTTTGTCTTATTTTTTATGACAGTGTCATACATTGATACATTAATACATTGATACATTGATACATTAATAATAATAGTAATAATAACAACAATAAAGGACAGTATCGTTTACAAACCCAATAGCTTTCATGGATGCAGCATCAAGATTTTCACGAAATTCTCCTGGCGTCAACTAACTTTAACAAAAATCATAATCAGTTATTTTTTCATTTTCTCAAAAATGGTTGTAACAATTTGATTAAAATCTCTTATATATAGCTGAGTAACACGAGAAATAAAATGGCTACATGTCTTGTATTTGCTGCCAATAGCACTGGAGACCTCTTCATCTAAATAAATTTTGTATTACTGACTAAACACATGAGATAGAAAATATCTCACTAGACATTATTTGTGGCAATATCTGTTTTCGAAATATTCGTTGTTACATCCCACAATGAACTTCCATGAAGCATCTTTAAACCTATTTACGCGATTTTTCTTTCATTCCATTTAGCTTAATTGATCACAAAAACAGAACACTTGGGTGTAATTATCCACAAAATATTATACTGCCTGTTTTTATCCATATGCCTAGATACGAACTGAGTTGTACTTCTTGATGTATCGATCGCAGAGAGAGAGAGAGAGAGAGAGAGAGAGAGAGAGAGAGAGAGAGAGAGAGAGAGAGAGTGAGTGAGTCTTAAACATATGTCATTTTAATCAAAATCGTTAGAGCCATTTTCAAGAAAATCAAAACTTTGGAAACATTTTTCATGCAAAGGGTAGTTTGCGGTGGAGGAATTTTTTCAAAATCTTCCTGTCACGTCCTTGAAAGACCTTAAACTTAAGTATCAACTTTGGTTTCTAACCGACTTTTCGTTTTTGAGTTATGCCGTCAAACAGACACACACACACACACACACACACACACACACACACACACACACACACACACACACACACACACACAGACAGACTCACGCGCGCACAGTCCTTTATCTGACACTGGACTCAGGGGGCCTCAAAACTTTTATTTCCTGTGAAATATCGACATCGAATTTTCGGGCAGAATACAATACTTCCTCTACTTGCTATGCGTAGTAGAGAAAGTAATGTAGGGTTCTGTGGCAACATAACATATGCAATTACAGTAGCTATTCCCTAGCTTTACCATTATTTTAAGAACAGTTGGCAGTACTAATGTAACCTAACAGATGGAATGTCACCAAATATAACCAGATTGCTCCATTGGTTTTTAAGATATTCCAATAAGCTGTTTCCTCTTTATAATAGGTTACAGATGAGCGCGCACAGAAGCCCATGTGAATGTTTGGCATCAGGATCGTTAATTTAAGGTGTTCACAGAAATGCACAGAGAATTAAACCAATAAGCTGGGAACAGTAATTGCTTTGATTTAGCGAAATCTCGACATATAGTTTGTGGGTGAAATGCAGTTCTTCCTCTGCCTTAAGAACGTGTAGGGGAAACATGGTTATCGCCGTGGACAGTGTTTGGTTTCATTACTGGAGGTCAGTACGGCTGTTACCGCAAGGGGTTAGCTGAAACTCTGTTGGAATGATCCTATGTCGCAACCACAGCCCCAAGGCATCAAATAGGATGTGGTATTTAATGTTGTAAACCGACGGTTCTCAGCATTAGCGCTGTTTCATGCAAGTGCCCCTCAAGCCGCAAGCACAGCTCAGGATTCTGTGACACGAGTGGTTATGCAACACTGCAGTTGCGATTATTGTTCATGCAGGCTCGCATTATACGGCTGTGACAATGAGGGCAATACTCGTGCTTCTTCTCTGTACATTGACACAGGAATTACTGTTTAGTTATACCAGGTGGTTCATATGTTCTTTATTATTTTTGGAGGTAGGCAACACTTCATACTCCGTCGGAGTTGCCGTGCTTGTCGACCATTTGACAGTCTTGCAAATCTAGCCTGCTCTTTATGGAAAAATGGATTTCATAGCAGTAGTGCTGAAAATCTCCTAGCAACACTGAAGAGGAAAAGAGAAGAAATTAATGCAACCAGAATTCTACTGCACAGGAGCCATGACGGACCGCGCATGGACGAAGGAAAATATCGAAATGAGACACCAGGTTGGCAGTACATGGATTCCACCACATGATATGCAAGAACAAGAACTACCACGAACCAAATATGGACTGTGAATGTAGGCTGTGTGAAAGGCGTGTGACCGCTATCACATCGAACTATGCACAAAAAGGACAAAGTCAATCAGTGAATATGCAAACATTTAACTTCACTTAGCTATTTGGCCGCAGTTAATTGTATTATATTCCAAAAGCATGCGCTTGGTCTATTTTCCCATAAAGAGCAGACTAGATTTGAACAACTATCAAAGTCGGTCTGGGTGGCTCAGTTGGTTAGACGCTGGCGTACTGATCCCAAGGTCGCGGGTTCAAATCTGGTCCAGAACGATGGTTGTTAATTGTGCTTAAAACGACAGCTCCGTCTCAGTAGATTTATTGGCATGTAACAGAACTCCTGGGGACAAAATTCCGGCACACTGGTGACGCTGATGTGAACCTGGCAATTGACAGCGTCGCTAAACAACAACAACAACAACATCACCTTCACTGATTAGCTCGCTTTGGCCAATACTGTGCGCTTTGTGGCTATCGTAATTCAGAGTTCATCCAGAAGGGCCACCTTACATTTGAATAAGGAATACTGCAAGATTGTAAAAATGAAGTATGTAGCGAAGGCAAGCCATTGGGCCTAGTGAGCCGTAGGAAAACCAGAGTTTACTATGCTGGCAAGAATTAACCGATGTTAGGTTATGGTATGCATATATGAAATATTTTAGAAAACTCACTGGGTATTTGCCAGTTATAATAATATTGAGCGATAGAAAAAAACAAACTTAATGAAAATATCAATTATCTACAAATTTCCAATGGACAGTTCACAGGTATTAAAGAATGTAACTCTAAAACTCGAAAGCTCTGGCAAAATATATATTCTGATTATAGTTTATAAAACTTACATACATTAATGTATAAACAATGCACCTAGATATGCAAATATAACTTTGTGAGGACATTTCTATAGTTGCTCTTGCTAGTAATCCTGTGCAGAAAAGTAAATCCGTAACTCCAATAAATCCTTTTAAAACTGAACATTAAAACGGATGAAGAAACAAATGAAAATGTATTTGTATATAACTAGCGTGGCTTCAATGTATGCAACGATTATGATTACAGTAGGCAATGTCTCAATGTGAATCTAGTTAATTTCCAATTTGTTTATTTAATTTGTAAGAACATTGAGTCGGGTTTACGCACATTAAGGTAGGATGTTCCAGAGGTCTTGCTGAACTCTAAGAATAACAGGAAACAAGTGAAAATAAACGAATGCGAATACATGAAGTATACAAATATTAATGATGGTATAATAGTGCACCAAAATCCTTTGAAACAAAGCAACAGTGAATAACGATTCTATGTATAATTGCACTCCAGCTCGGAACACAATGCCTGAAACACAACTAATTAAACTTAGTAAATAAGAGAAGTACAGCACATTTTATACTGGAATAACAAAGGCATTTCAACAAATGTATTTTCAGAACACACCCATGTAACTAATGACGCAGGCTGCAAACCAGTATGTTTATGTTCTCAATTGAGGTGAGAATACGTAAGTATGTGTGTGAGTTCTTGGTTTATAAAGCGAAAAAAGAAACAGCATATAAGGTCATGGGAATGGACGTTTAAACACGTTAAGGTCATCTATAGCGGTGGTGTCAAGGTTACACGCAGTTCAGGGCACAATAATTGGGTCACAAGTGTGCCGCATACAATATAATGTAGCACATATCAACGCTAGGGGTGTTGTCATCTGTTTGGTCACCTGCAGCTTGTAAAACCTTACTTACCTAGTAGGTACAGGCACTTCAAATGTTTTCCGACGCACGTGGTACTCGCTGTGGGGACGGAAGGGCTAAAGGTTATCAAGTAGTGAGTCCAGGCCAGAGCCGCCTCAAGTGGTTTACCTGTCTCGTGAGTTTGATAGCTGTTTTCGCCATAAGAAACTATCATGGCGAACAGCTTCTTTGGGTCTTAGCTATAAAACAGCGAAGACTATTAATTGGGTTTTAGATCACTGAAGATGGGAATGTGACATCAATGTATCTGAAAAATATTTTCGGGAGTAAGGGGCAAAATAAACGATGTCTTACACGATATACTATGTTGAAAGACTCAAAAGAAAAAAATTGTGTGTTGTGCTCATGACTTTTTCTCCTCACTCTTCTACAACCTATCCATACAATGCTTATCGTTCCATTTACTTCTATAAATCGAGATAAACATTTGCAGAAATGGTCAAATAATAGTAACATTATCGAATAACAAAATATTTTAAGATCATATCAGATGATTTAATGAAATAATGCTCGAAAGATTCCGTGCATGTATCATGGTATACGATATTACGTCACGTTCTCACACACACACACACACACACACACACACACACACACACACACACACACACACACACACACACACACACACACACTGTAGTAATATAGTGCACTATTTCGAAACCCCTCTGAAGATTATAACCCAACAGAATGGAGAGTTTTCATAGATTCTTCCAATAGAAGTTTAAAAGCTTTCTCCTGCACAATGGGAATGAGAAGCCAAGTATACCTGCAGCACATTCCGTTTATCTGAAAGAGGCCTATGAGAAATGATGTGCTGATTGAAAAATTGTAATATTCTTATCAGAGGGATATATATTTCATAACTTCATAGTAAATGTTCTTATTAGCATTTGTGAAAAGCGTTTGATTTTATTACGAAGTTGCTTTTATTTCATTGTTATGATTTATACTTCCACAAATGTAACTATTCTTCGACTCGGAAAGTAAACAGTGGAGAAATTTTCAGATCACGTTCAATTTTTATATTCATGAGACAGCCAAAGTAAACATGTCGGGAGTATAAAGTATGCTTTAGAAGATATCACTTAGCAGAGGAATAAAGTTTAAGCTCCTAATATTCTCTTTATTTTCGTGGTAGTTGGGGAAAAACTTCATATGCAGTCAGAGGAGAAGCCCAGCAGTTGGACGTTAATAAATCCTCTCCTCATTGGCAAATTAGTAACCCATTTCCGAGAGTGGAAATTGTGGCTGCAAGCTCCAAATTTAAGCACGTATTTTCTCCCCTCGTCCGCAGCTGAACTTTTCAGCGCATAACTCAGGCAGCTCGAAATAAGATAAGCGAACCATAGAATGTTTATCGTTCTAGAGAGAGAGGGGTATAGATTTCCAGACAGTATGGTTTGCCAATGATAAAGGATTTTATTTCATATGCTCAAAGGCTTTTGTGGCAAAAAGCTACAAAAGATAAAACTGACCGCTTTGGATAATATATGCGTTCGCGATTACATTTTCCATAACTAACTTCTGATTGCTATCTCCAAAATAATAGTGCATACTGTCACAGTGAGTTAATAAAGCATACACCCCGATTCAAACACGATTTATAGCCAAAGTGGGTGCAATAGTAGTAAACATTTATAGAGTTCATCGTGCTGTTTTATAACTAACTCCAGACCCCCCCCCCCAAAAAAAAAGGTGAATAAACGTCTTATATCCAGTGCAGGGGTATAGATATCACCTGCCTATTCTCCCACAAACTAGAGTTTAAAAAGTTTATTCTTCTATCTTATTAATAAACATTTGTAGAATTGTAGATTTCGGTACTAGGTTATAATTAGCGTTTTAAACTGCTAGTAGGGATATTTGCGAAATCGCAATCCTACGATCAAATTAAACCCTGTTTTATCACTACACATTCAAAATGTGTACAATTGTTTTAAAGCACTCGCCGATTGCACATACTGTGGCTGGAACTGGTATCCTCAGATGTACAGTAATAAGAACAATATTGTGACTTTTGGTGTGGGTGTGAAGTAAATACGACAGATGTAGTCGAGATAAAGAAACACTTTTATTTCCGTAAACAGTAACTTGTACACTCGTTGCAACAGCAAGAAAGTCTTTTCCGATTCTCCAACAGCACGACTCCGAATTCGTAACACAAAGAACTAACTCTTCTCCGTCGGCACAACTCTCCACATCGTCTGTCCGTCTCCGTCGGCACGACTACTCAACCTTCACATACGTCTGACTGACTCTTCTGTCGCACTTTACCGCTATTTATATCTCCCAGGCACTATTCTAGAAGCTTCAGGAACGTTCAGTTATTGCGGCGAGATATACAAAGTAGAAGATTCCAGTAGCCTCTATCCTTTTCTCTCTTTCGGCAAGCGCCCCAACAATGCGGCCATTCTCTGTCTCTTTCCTTCGGCTCCTTTGCGGTAGTGCCGACAATAATGCGATGGGTGACACTGCGGTTGTCGGCAATTAGATACGGCGGGCGCGGTGACAATATTTAGAACAGTAGAACTCCATGAAAGACGATATGCGATCAAGAAAACCGTTCGTGAATTTTATAAGATTCATGGCTTCTTCGTCGTCTTCGGAGGATAAGGAAGAAGAAGAAACAGAAACTATAAGACACTAAGATTGAGTAAATGCTAGTGTGCAAATCTATGTCAATGTAAATAGTGTTTCCTTGTTGTGCTTGTATTTCCTTCTTTCGTTCTTTTTGTGGGTTCGTATGTAGCACCAACTGTGATAATATATATTTATATAATTACGAGAAAGGAATAAAAGTAATGTAGTACAAGTAAATATAATCATGAGCTTTAGTTTTATATATATATATATATATATATATATATATATATATATATATATATATATATATTAAACGCATTTATCGCTCCAGCGTGAGAAAAATATGTTAAACAATCACACTTAAGTGCATAAATAAACAAATAAACAGGGGATAAACATGTAAACAATATGACAGAGGTCTAAAAGGGACGCAATTGTTGCAACACTGCATTTTGTTATCGCAGTGTGCCAGCACGCGTAACTGACCTGCAGCACGAGCAACCAGCCCCTCCCACTGCCTCAAAAGTATACAGCGGCATTCACTTCATCTGTATTAAATTACTAATTTAAATCATTTTATAAATAAAACAAGCAGGGAAAATCTTAAGGGGTGTTCGTCACAATAAAATGAACACCCAGACAGGCAGTTTATCATGTGAGTAATATTATTGCCACTGCAGACAGTCGAGTTGCGTGTGTAACTTTAAATCTGGCCCAGTGAGAACCGATTTGCACACTGCATTAACACTGTCTGCTTTCAAAGTCCCGTGTTAACAGCGATTTGTTGAATTGCCTCCGGCACTCACTTCATTCGCATAATGGGAACTGTATACAAGAGCAATTAACATGGATTAAGCACTTGTAGACTGAAGTGATGGACGATCCTTGAAGGAGGTGATGATAGTTTGTGGTTTCTTGTTTTCCGCACATTAAACCATATATTTAACGCTCACTGATCATGAAGCTGCTTGTGATAAATGTTATCATAGTTTTGAGAAAACCAATTACAGAGTTTACACGATAGAGCAAAATTCTACAAGTAATATTTGGTTTCGGTCCTTTCCTATTATTTATCGTAAATTTCTGCCTGCGAGCCGTATTGTGTTACAGTAAATAGAGGATGTATGCATTTCACTAAAAAATTCAATGTCTAGATTTCATTGGAAATACATTATTTGAGAGTTCCTGAATTAAAAAATCTGATGTGTTGCACTCACATGACTTTCTCTACTCTTGTACTAACCATTCTTACAAACTCTTATTCCTATATCTTCTTCGTGTTAGTTAAAATAAACATTTGTACAAATTATCTTATTTCCTTGTAGGTGCAAGGGGAATGTTAGAATACAGGCTTTGTGCGATAGTCAAATATTTTAAAGCTTTGAGATTCCGTTATCTTTGCACACGCAACATATCAAAAATGAACAACGATGACCCATTTCACGAAAGTTCTAAGTTTTCCGAAACTCACACACATAACAAGGAATATCTCTGAAATGGTTAACCCTACAATAAAATTTATTGAGGCATAAATTGTGTATTTTAGCAAGATCTACATTTTTTGTATAGTATGATTTGGTCTATCTCTAACGGTTTACCAGTTATGCAAAAGTCGTCCAGAGTAAATACGACTACAGGGGCTATAGCCAGAAAATTCAAGATATACATTTCATTTGTCATCAAAATATCTCAAACATATGACATTTTAATACAAAATCGTTAGAGCCATTTTCAAGAAAATCAAAATTTTCGAAAAATTTTCCATGTAAAGGGTAGTTTAGGGTGGGGCTATTTTCTTCAAAATCTTCGTGTCACATCCTTGAAAGACATTAAACTTAAATACCAACTTTGGTTTTTAACCGACTTTTCGTTTTTGAGTTATGCTGTCCACAGACTGACAGACTGACAGACACAGACACACAGACACAGACACGGACCTTTTTCTAAAAGTGCTTTTTTTTGGATTCAGGGGGCCTCAAAACATGTATTTCCGGTGAAATCTCGACATCGAATTTTTGGGTGGAATACAATACTTCCCCTACTTACCAGTAGAGAAAGTAAAAAAGTAATAACTTTGCAAAAGGTATGTGTGTATTAAGTGGCGCATATTGTGGGCTATCATCGAAGCCCATGTCTATAGTAAACTATAAATTAAAAATTAATATCAATAATAATTTCAATACTAGCCAGTTTCCCTCATAAAGAATTCGCGCGTAGGATGGAATACGTCTCTTGCTCCACCAATGAACAGAGGGGAAAGTGAAAGTGAAAGTGGCCCCTAGCAAAATAAAGTGAGAAGAAAGTAATTACACTGGACCTTTATCACTTTGTCACAATATTTTCCTGGCACATGTACTGTATATATTGAATTTTCCGGAAAGAGCCTCCAAAGTCCTGTATGACTTTTACATAAGAGATAGACAAAATGTTACTACACATAAACTGTTGATTTTGTTAAAGCATACAATTTATGTCACATCATTCTTATTTACAAAATATTCCTTTTTATTTGTTTGAACTTTTCAACACCTATGCTTTCCTCAAATGGGTAGTCTTTTTTTCCTGGCCATGCAAAAAGAATTGAATATCAGGGATATCTCATAAGTACCACTTTTCGAAAGATTTGGCTGTCGTTTAAGCTTACTGTCTTCCCCTGTTTCCATAAGTAATAACAATAGTTTGTACAACAGTGAGTGGAGAAATTCATGTGAGTGCACGCATCCGACTTTTTCTTGTTTGCCTCAACTTCAGGTGTGCGTGACATTTTGCCAGTTTTAGGAGCGATTAGAATCCTGTTCCATGTAGCTATTTTCCTAGAACTGCACTACATGGTGAAGCTCGTAACGAAATGAAGGTAGTTAGTGTTCCTCGGTGGTCTAATTCACCACATTGGACATCGAGCACTGCTCGCTTTTTCTGGCTGATGAAACTATTAGCTGCGTCCTTTCCCAGTGGGCAATAGCGGAACGATTGTGGAACCAGTACGTGAGATCGCAGCATCTCCGGAATACTGCGCAAATAAACTGATTGATGTGTAACAGCCAGATGGTTTCCACTATCCATTACTAACATGCTCCAGTAAACTGCGATTTAAATGTATTTACGGTGTGGTTAGAGTTCTCGTGTAAACTGTAACTAAACATGTAGTATAAATGTTGCAAGCGTGTTTTTAAAGTAAGTAAATAGCATAAACAGAACATTATTTTCCAGATACTTTACTATCATGCACTACTTTATACCTTACTTAGCGTCTCCATATAATCTCCAGCGTTATTCGCATATTTGTCGAAACGTGTTTGTACTCTTTTGTCAAAGAATGATGCTCCTTGTAGTGAAAGACAAGTCTGCAGTTCTTCTGCCACATCATCTCGTTGAAATGTTTTAATCTAGGGATATCTTCAGATGAAGAAACGATAAAAACCGCTTGATGCCAAATCTGACTGTAAGTAGGATGTCGAATTGTTCTCAGCCGAATCAAACGATTAATTCTTGAGTTTTTCTGACTCTGTATGGCCAAGAAATATCATGGGACAGTTGGTAACAAATGAATTCCAGTGGGCCAAATTCTTCCTAGTTGATTGTCCGCGCTACAATCGTGAGCGCCAGTTGTTTGGCCTGGGTTCTACTTTAAAGTCGATCTTAGGCGACGACCCGGTAGCTGTGGATTCAGTGCTGGGGTTCGTCGGCAGTATAGGCTTTAGTAAGCAAGTTTAAATTTTATTTCGTGGTTTTACTTTTTACCTTTTACATTTTATCTGCTTACCTTTTTAGATCATTTTACACGTTTTTAACTGTTTTGAGCTTACCTTTTAGACAAGTTTTAAGTTTTAACTGTTTTAGCTTTTGTCTGTTTTAACTTGCGTTTTAGTATTTAACTTTGAGTTTTAAGTGGTGGTGAGTTTTATCCGTTTTTTATCTTTTGACTTGGGGCTCTATTGACCTAGCTGTCGACGGGCCCTTAAACCCTAATCACTCACTCACTCCCAAATTCTTAATGCCTATTACGGAAAAGGTTGCAAATGTTGCTTAAAATACGCAGCATTTATTGAGTTAAATGATTCTGCATTATGATAAAAGCTTTAACTTTGTCCTTAGAATTACAAATATATAGTTTTCCCTATAGATTTATATTGGAATTAAAATTCCTATTGTAGTAGCTTTAAACATATTTGTCTATTACTTATAATACAGTTTTTTTTAATACGTATGAAATAAACCGCCTTTTTGTATGACATTAAAATTTAGTTACATTTCTGTGAGTTTGCACAGCTTCTGTAATTTGTTGAACTATGTTGTCATATTGCCATAAACCAATCATCTGGCCACGTGTAGCTTCTCTAAATACAGCACGCTGTGAAACAAACAATAGTTAGTGAGTAATGATTTACTGAGCGACCAGAAAAAATCAATTTTCCTTTCACACCGACGTGTCATATCCAGCCAGTTACATGAATAGTGCTATCATTGGAGAGGGTAATGACGAAGCTAGGAAGGTCTCGTTAAATAATCATGATACTCTTGCATTTTACTAAATTCGTTTTCTGTCCTCTATAAATACTATTCATGCTTCTTCTCTCTTCTTTACATCAGACAAATAAACATTTCCAAAAATGTATTTTTTTTTTCAATTAATGTAATATACTCGTTTAATACGTTAAACACCGCTACCAATGCAAGGGTAATATAAACCTCGCCGGTGTAGGCCGGAAATTTTCCTACAGGAATTCTTATACACTTCAGTTAAGCCATGGACAGGTGTGTGACAGGTAGTCAGCCAAACATCATCGTTTTCGGCGGGATTGAAACTGGATTCTTGATTCGCAAAATGCCAATGCACAACCTGTGGCGACTCAGAATGTGGAGACAACATTCAGCCTTCGGTTAATTTTAGTTATTCATGAATTTATGAGCATTGAGTTTGAATTGCAAATTCTGATTATAAGCTTGCGGGAGAAAAAGAGAGAAATGGAGAAAGAAATATTCGTGTGTAATCTTCACATGACCTTTTACTACCCCAGTTCTCTCTAATCCATTGATCTATTCATATAAACGCTTATTCTTCTACCTTCTTCATGTTAATACAAAAGTTAGCAGAAATCGTTTTATTGCATGTTTTACTGTAGGTCAAAGCATCGGCAAAATGCATAGAAATTAAATACTTTTAATTCGGTTATTTTTAGACGTTCATGCTGGAGGACGGAGGTTCGCTCGGCTTTTACTTATTTATTTATTTTTGTAAAATCATGCTTTTTTTGGAGAAGATACCTCTTTAGATGTAATATGTTGCATTTATATTTGAACCATAGAACATTGCATAAATTCTATGTTGAAGGGCAAGTTGAGAAGGGTATGTGTGACGTAAAAGAAAAACAAATAGAGAAAACCATGTAAAAGTAATATGCATAAAAAGCTTCTCCATGAAAACTACATATACTTGCTGAAGTTCGTGGTGATCGGTCAAGCGCTTGTCGAGCTTACCTGTTTCATACATCGAAACATACACCTATAGATGATACTAATTGTTTGTAGAAGAGTGAGTAGAGAAAGAGAGGTGCATGTGTTAACTAAAAGTGAGTAAAGATAACAGCATGGATGTAATACGTAGCATTTCTATTTCACACATACAGAAAATTGTATGAGCTATTTGTAGTAGAGGGCATAAAAAGTTTGTTGTTTGTGCATACAATCGCATTTTTTCAGGAGAAACACCTATATGAACTTAAAAAGCAAAATATTATCTGAATGCAAAAATTGATCGAAATCGTTAGAGCCGTTTTCAAGTTACGCAAAATATGTATTTGTGTACAAGAATTGCTCCTTTCAAGATATTAGATTATATATCCTTGTGTCTATCTTCAAACTAAAGTTACCCTATCCATCTTCTAGCAGGTTTATTTTGTGAATTCAGAACATGTATTTTACGTGAAATATCTATTACATTTCTAGGTGAAGAAAATTTAACGGTAGAGAAATTAATTAAAAGCTGAATGGTTTCCAAGATTGTCTTAAAAGCAATGCTTCCCAATGTGTTACCTTCTGTCATGTCTTGCTTCCCATTTTCCGCACTCCAAAAAGCTGCTTGTGGATTGCAACTCCTTATATTTCAGATATATATTAAAGCCTTCATAAAAGGTTGAGACTAAAGAAATGAATGTTCTAAGCTTGAGAATTTTTGCTGTAGCCTGCGAAACATTCCTTGGGGAGTGTTAATTGCTGTGCAAATTAAAATGGCTCCGGAAAGGAAAAGTGGAGAAAAACGGAGTCTATTAATGTGGAGGTGTTTGTGCCCTTGTGAGCAGAACTGCAGAAAGTGTTAAATAGGTCAATGGGTAAGTTTGGAAACGCGTTTTTATGTCATGCAGGCTGAAGGTGGCATAAGATGCATTGCCCTCGTATAGGCGTGGCTCGCTCGGTGTATTGTCGCCACCCTGATGGATGTGAAATCAATTTGGAACAGGAAACTCTTAGCACCTGTGTTTAATATCCGGCTTCCTTATACACTGTCACATCGATAACTTCAGATATACTTCACAGAATATATGCACCTTTACTCACTTGTGATTAAAACAAAGATGTATAAATGTTCTTACAAGTGCTTATTCTTTTATCTCAGCGATGTCCAACCTTTGTGATATTGGGGAAGTTGGATTCACTTCCTTCCACGCGGACTTTGCCTCTGTTTGATCCTCAGCCGTGCATTGTGTTGCAGTGGCGGTTTGATGGGAGGTACGTTGCATGATTTACGAAAACACTCTCAAATTCTATGCAATAGGAATCAGTTCCTTAATGACTTCTTTGGTGCTGCTTGCGTTTAAAAAGTGTACCAATATTCGGCGACAGAGTTCAAGAGCATAGCCTTAGAACACACACCAAGTGATCGTCGCGTAATCTATTGCGATACAAACCTTTAATATGGAAAAACTCAATTTGGAAAAACTGCGCGAAAATATATGTAGACCCAAAAACTGACAGGTTGGAGGCAAACATGCAATCTTGTTTTGTGGAACATTTGAAGACCGTAGCATTTTCCAGAAGACTGACTTCCATTTGCAATTCATGTGGAGCCTTGCTGCACGAAAAATGCAGTGTTTTTTAATGACGTTTGAGCGTGAAACCCATGATAAATATGTTTTGCAAATGAGGCATTTGATATTCTTCTCCTTTTGAATACAAAATGTTCCTCTTCCCATTCATTATGAAACTTAAAACGTTTCGATATGTTGGAAACTGCCATCTAATCGCCCGTTTGTGTCCATCACTGAATACCGACTGTCTGCTTGTGATGTTACACAAGTAAGTTATAGTTTATATTTTATTTCAAGTGAATCCTGTCTTTGTGTTTCCTTTACTTGCAATAATATGCAAGTACCAATTGACCGAAGCCAGCAAAACTAGTGCCTTTTACTTAAAACGTAAATCAGCTCCTATTACCCCGCCACAGAGCGGCCAAACACCAGAGCGATCTTGCACAACAGAAGTAATTAGAAGCGTGCCGGGTTCACCGTTAGCCACCTAACTCACTGCTCCTACCAACACACTGGCGTGATGTCACTTCAATGGGAACAGAAGATTATAAGCTGATAGTCATATATTTTATGTGTTGACTTTGGCATTCCGTAATCTTTGCAAGACATAGCAATAACGAATTCCTATTTGAGAAAATAAAATATTTTATAACACAACCCCATAACAAGGAATATTTTGAAAACGATTAGCTACATGTATCATAAGTAAAAATAACATAAATATAATAAATATAAATTATGTGACTTTGTCAGCTCAAGAGTTTCTTAATAAGATTTTGTCTATCTCTTAAGGTTTGCAGTACTAATCCAGAATAAAGAGAACTTTAAAGGTTATTTCCACAAATTCAGGATATACATTTCATTTGCCATTAGAGGACCTTAAACATATAGTATTTTAATCAAAATCGCTACAGCCATTTTGAGAACATCAAAATCGGGAAACTGTTTTCAGGTAAAGGGTAGTTCAGAGTGAGATGGTTTTCTTGAAAATATTCGTTATCACATCCTTGCAAAGTGCAACCGAATTTTCATTTTTGAAGTATGATGTTCATAATTATGCGCTCGCGCACACACGCACACCCTTTTTCTAAAAATGCCTTTCCGATGAAATCTGGCTAGCGGGTTTTATGTGGAATGCAATATTTCCCTGCTTATTGCACGTAGTAGAGAAAGCAAAAATTCGGTACAGAACAAATTGTATATCCCAAGTATATTTTTTGAGAGCTGGTTTATTAATAATGCGCATATTTTATATAATGTTGTTGTTAGCTAATGCTGGATTTCTGACAATGAAGTCATTAATCCTCTTGCTCTCCAATATTTTTCACTGATGATATTGAAGAGAGCAATAGCAGTAATATTAACCGCTTTTTAGAGAGCACCATATTTTTATGTTTTGGCGGTTACATCGCTCTCTCACAACCCCCAGAATGTCTGGAGGACCACACCTGTCGTTGGTTTACGGGTCTCACCGACCTGACCGGGAGAATTATCAAAATAAATTCACCGACCATATCCTCTGATCACCAATCAGAGGACGTATAACATGCCATGACAGGTCAGCATGTTAGGGGTTAATATTTTATAGAGAAATGGAGAGGTTGGAAAAATAAAGACTCCCTAGCCCTCGGGAACCCTAATAGCATCGGGGTCAGAAGAGAACAAGAGATGACCAAGGTAAGGTCAGATAGAAAAGTTACAGTGAGGCGCAAAACACCAGTAAGTGGAAGTAATGTTCTGCTCAGCTTGGGTACCTTGTGGTCGCTTTTCACATATCCCCTAGACGGAGACCCCTGAGTACACTACATAAAATATTCCATATGACAAACAAAGGGTTTAAATTTTTCAAGGTGAATTTCTGTTTTTGACCAGCGCACCGCATTATAAAAAGACCCAAATTCCTATTTTTGAGAGTATTCTTATTATTTATTTTTCTCCATAGGTGTCCTCAAAAATTTTGAAAATAACTTTTTTTTTACATTTTATCATTTGGAAACATGAGCATTTATAAGAAAAGGAGGATGTGAAGTTCATATGTGCATATTATTGACCCACCTGCAAGTTTCACTAAGCCAAATGAAAAAACTTTGACACTGGGACATGTATACTAATTGTGCAACTGCCAAAGGAGAACAGCCTACAAAGCAATACAACACACATATGAAGACAGTCCTTTCAAAAGAAGTTTTCAAGAAAGTGCTGCTATTGTATATTCATTTAGCTTCTGATGAGCTGCTGGAAAGAGACAGTGGGGAAAACATAGGACGCAAAGGAATTAATGAATTATGGATAAAGACCAATGAGTGGAGACTTCAGCGGAGTGCCACATCTGGTCAGGGTGATAAAATAGTCATCCCGCAAGAGCTATTTATGTATATATATTACCATATAATTTAATTAATTCGGTGCCTATATCGACAAAAAATTTTAGTCCTATAAATTTTCATTGTTAGAATTGAATTATTATATTGCATAACAAGTTCGGTTATTGGACATGCTATATAAACAGAATGATTCTATGTAGGGAATAGTAGTTTATAAGTGATGTTAATAATTTGACTTTATAAAAAGGGAGAACAAGCTTACAGGTGGCACAGAAACAAGAAGAAATAAGTGTCAATTCAATTGTGTTAGAACTATTGGTGTCCCATGTCACAATTTCCATAAGTAAAGGCACTGCAGTCTACAGGCAGAATAATGCACCAAATATTACTGCAAATTTAATTTACATTCTTAAAATAAATCACGTTTTTATACTTCTAAAATGCCATAGGCCAAAGTGTGTTTGTATTACATATAGATCCAGCACAATATTCTGTATTGTGACAAAGCCCACTATAGTTCTGAAACAAATGTGCAATAAAATAAAATACAACAGTCAAATCATTTAGAACCAGAGTAACTATAAAACTCCAAACTATAATAACCAGTTAAATCTTCATATATATAATTTTTTATTATTTTTACATTCAAAAATTTGTATTTGAGCTGACTGTATCTTGTGACGTTTATTAATCAATTTTGTCTCTGCAATAAAATGTACATCTAGTAGTTAATTGCACTCACACTTGCTTATCAAATCATGAATTTAAACTATTTTCCGCTTGTTCACATGTGAAAGTATGATACAAAAATAAGAAATAATAGTAAATGCCGACCTAGTGCAGTATAAGCGAGAATGAAGAAACAAACTTGGTGGGTTTGAAAGGGAGGATAATAAATACTACACAACGCCAATGAATGAGACCGTGGTTGGAAAACCAAATCAATTCTCCGTGTGGAAGTAAAAGCTGTAGGACAAACAACAGTTTGAAACTGCGTTGAGTGATAAAACTCCATCACAACAAACTTCTGCAGGAATTAAAATGTTATTCTTGTGAACATAGAGTTCGTATTTTCACTGTGGTCAGATAGTTTTTCTCATGGTATATTTGGTAACACATGTTGCTAAAATATGTTTAAAAGGAAGCAAAAATGTTTAAATAAATCTGATGTTCCTTCACACGACTTTCTCTGCTCATTCATCCACACACTATACTTGAAAAGGCTTATTATTCTATTTACTTAATTGTAATTGAGATAAACATTTTTAAAAAATGTTTTATTACAGGTATATTTCGCTGTAGGCACAATGAGAATAAGGGAATGCAAACGCTATGCTCTCTTTGCATGATTGGGCGCAAAGTTAGAATTTGGATGTTTTAGACTATTGGAGCTTTAGGGTGTTTTACTTCTTTTACTGGTTTAAACCGTCTTCATTTCATAGCTTTTTAGGAGTAAGTTTTATCACTTCAGTGTGCTTGTTGTCGACGGGCCCTTTAACACCACCCATCCATCCATCTTAGCATGATCAAGAGAGGGAGAAAGAAAATGAGAGAGAGGAAGGAAGAAAGAGAGAGAGAGAATAACCACTTCCCATTTGAGAATACTATAAGTGTGAAAAATACAAACCGACAACACGGAATATCTAAAAAACGTTTAACACCCCCCCTCCCCCCAAAAAGAAAAATGTGCGCTTTAACGAGATGGTGCAGTCATTTTTGAAAGAATAATAATTTTGGGAAAATTTTTCTTGTAAGGAGTGGTTTCCAGTTTGAGATTTTATTGAAAATTTTTGTATCACATCCTTGGCAAATGCTGAACTTAAATACTAATTGTTTAACATTTCTTATGCTGTTTACAGATAGACACCACAAGCACGGACCTTTTTCCAAAAAACTTTTAAATTTATGGTGCCTCAAAACTTGCTCTTCCAGTGACAGCTCCGTACCAAATTTTTGGGTGGAACGCATAGCATCTCTGCTTATTATATATCAGGTAGATAAGTTAAAAAGGAGAAAAAAATAAAGGACATATCTGCCTATTAATATGCATAATACTGACCTCCGTAATCCGTTTTAATGTCTCTCAAGGATGCGACACGAAGATTTTGAAGAAAATAGCCCCAGCCCAAA
Organism: Tenodera sinensis; assembly: GCA_030765045.1. Taxonomy (NCBI): domain Eukaryota; kingdom Metazoa; phylum Arthropoda; class Insecta; order Mantodea; family Mantidae; genus Tenodera; species Tenodera sinensis. Next base: position 103,283,931 of record CM060971.1, on the reverse strand, counting down.
CTACTCTTTACATGGAAAATTATTCGAAAACTTTGATTTTCTTGAAAATGACTAACGATTTTGATTAAAATGCCATATGTTTGAGATATACCTATTTATGACAAATGAAATGTATATTTTGAATTTTCTGGCTACAGCCTATGTTGTCCTGTTTAGTCTGGATGACTTTTGAATAACTCGTAAACCGTAAGAGATAGACAAAATCTTACTGTGCAAAAAATGTAGATCTCCCTAAAACACACAATTTATGTCTAAGTAAATTTTTTGTAGAGTGAACCATTCCGGAGATATTCCTTGTTATGTGTGTTAGTTTCGGAAAACTTGAAAACTGGTGAAATGGAACATCGAGCCTTACTTCTAAGTATCTCATTTTAGTAAATCGATATTGTTCTGTTTATCATAAAAGTATGCAATTGTATTTGAGCTTTGAAAGCAGTAACTCGTTTACCATGTTTGTAATGGCAGGTAACTTTTGAACTTATATGGAAGTCTGTTAGCAAAACCACGCAATATCTCAGATGCACGTTCTATTATGAGCGTAATCGTGGGTAGCAGACTTTCTGAACGTATCCTTAATGTAGTTTCCCCCCATTCGCCTCACTGCTCTACGGAAAATGTAGCGCTCAGAGGAAAATCTGAAAGGTTTATTCCCTTACGTGCCCTTTAGGCTATGTGTGTGTATGCGATCAGGGTTTATGCACAAGTTACCTGAAACTAACAAAGTTTTCGTATAATGGAGGTTTTCTGACATGTTTTCTGATCGCGCCTTTAACAACGTGCACTTTTCTCATATACATAAACTTTGTTCAAAACAAAACTATAACCTGCTTCGTACACTGTTTCATTATAGAAAGTCAATTAAGCAGTGTTGACATACTGTATTAAATGTGAAAGCTTATATGTAATCACTCCAGAAAGTACGCATCTTCTTTCAAATAAAGAACAAACTCTGATGTGTTGCACTCACATGACTTTCTCTACTCTTGTACTAACCATTCTTACAAGTGTTATAAGAAAAAGTCAGCACCACCACAAATAACCCAGAAATGAGTGGTAAAAGTTTCATTAACCTAGAATAAGTGGTTCCTGAGAAAATGGGACAAATGTATGCAGAAAAATAAGTTTGAGAAAAACCTCCATCAAAATTAGGGGAGGTTGTAATCTCTATGCTTGCAATGTCAATTTTAAGAAGTTTAACTTCACTTTTCAGAGAAACTCTAAAAGTATGAAATTTTGTACACATATAAATCAATGCTTTTTTAAACGTACTGACTTTTTATATCACAAAGATATTATTTCCATTTAAAAAAATAACGAATTTATTCATATCCGCCCTTGGACAGTTAAATTTATTTTAAAGGCAGTTCTGGCAAATTTTTAGGGGTTAAAAGACTAGATTATGACAAAATAGATATTGATATTTTTGACCCAAACCAGCTTAAAACCTCCCCTAAGACCATTATATTTGCTAATTATGTTTCTTGTCACGCAGGGGAAAGATGAGGAGACAGACTCCCGAAATGGCTCAAGCTGGTCCAATAGCGCCAGTTGTGGCACATGGAAAAGCTTACGTAACAGCCTAGAAGCTTCCCTCAGGAGGTGTCATTTGTCACACCTGATAGTTTTTAATTTTGCAGTACGATTCACCTATTAAATTAAGACATTTTTAATCGACCTAATACATTCTTTGTCCAAAAAAGCAATTAAAATGTATTTTGACAAATGACAAGCCCAGTTATTTTTATTGTAACCTTATTTCTCTTCTAAAACTGAGTCACACAAATACAGTCTCTTGCTAATTTACAATTCGTCATGACCTTGTAACTCATAGTCACAGTTCTACTACTTTGTGTGTCATAAACAAGTAGCTCCAACGATACACCCACTAAAACTCTCTACACACTCACTGGCCCAACACACTCAAACCTGGCTTCTCTTAACACTGACTCGCTTATATAGCCGAGAATGACGCGCTGAGTTTTCTCGAAATTCAACTTTTCTTGAAACTTCCTGTAAACAAGCACTTGAATAGCTTCCAGAAATGTATGCAATTGGGCCTTTCTTCTGACCGCTCCATTGTTGTCGGATCTCGTGTTTATAAGCAGTGGTAAGTACAATATTGTACAATAGTACAATACAGCTCGGAGAAAAATAGTGTAAAGAATTTTCATTTCAATACAGAATATGGCACAATGTCCTGTTTTTCACATGATATCTGTTTGTTTTGTTTAATAAGTATTTACAGAAAGCAGTGGAAGTATTGCATTCCTCCCAGAAATTAGATGTCATGATGTCACGTGTTTTAGATTTCATGACTAAAAAATGCAGAAAAATAGAAAAAGTTCAGATGTGCATATCTGCCTGTCCTAAAGAGGAAACGGAAAGGTGATTAAATATCTCCAATTGGGTGGCTCAGTTGCTTAGGCGTTGGCCTACTGATCCCAACGTCGCTAGTTCCAGCCCAGTGTGTTTAAAAGTAACTGACCTTTATCACTCGATTTTCGGACATTGTAAAACAACTCCCGCGGAAGAAAATTCTGGTGGTGCTGATATGATCGTGGCAATTAATTGACAAATTGAATTAATTGGCAAAGGGTAAGTAAGTAAACAAATAAATAAATACTTAAAGAAAGGAAGGAAGAAAGAAAGAAAGAAACAAACAAACAAACAAGTAAATACGGAAATAAATAAGCAAATAAATAAATAAATAAATAAATAAAATACAATAAAATACAATAAAATACAATAAAATACAATAAAATACAATAAAATACAATAAAATGAAATGAAATGAGATGAGATGAGATGAGATGAGATGACATGACATGACATGACATGACATGACATGACATGACATGACATGACATGACATGACATGACATGACATGACATGACATGACATGGCATGGCATGACATGACATGACATGACATGACATGACATGACATGACATGACATGACATGACATGACATGACGAAATGACATGACATGACGAAATGACATGACATGACGAAATGACATGACATGACGAAATGACATGACATGACGAAATGACATGACATGACGAAATGACATGACATGACGACATGACATGACATGACGACATGACATGACATGACGAAATGACATGACATGATGACATGACATGACGAAATGACATGACATGACGGAATGACATGACATGACGGAATGACATGACATGACGGAATGACATGACATGACGGAATGACATGACATGACGGAATGAAATGACGTGACGGAATGAAATGAAATGACGGAATGAAATGAAATGAAATGACGGAATGAAATGAAATGAAATGACGGAATGAAATGAAATGAAATGACGGAATGAAATGAAATGACGGAATGAAATGAAATGTAATGACGGAATGAAATGAAATGACGGAATGAAATGACGGAATGAAATGACGGAATGAAATGAAATGAAATGAAATGACGGAATGAAATGAAATGAAATGACGGAATGAAATGAAATGACGGAATGAAATGAAATGAAATGACGGAATGAAATGAAATGACGGAATGAAATGAAATGAAATGACGGAATGAAATGAAATGACGGAATGAAATGAAATGAAATGACGGAATGAAATGAAATGACGGAATGAAATGAAATGACGGAATGAAATGAAATGACGGAATGGAATGAAATGAAATGACGGAATGGAATGAAATGAAATGACGGAATGGAATGAAATGAAATGACGGAATGGAATGAAATGAAATGACGGAATGGAATGAAATGAAATGACGGAATGGAATGAAATGAAATGACGGAATGGAATGAAATGAGATGATGAAATGAAATGAGATGATGAAATGAGATGAGATGATGAAATCGGATGAGATGAAATGAAATGAAATGAAATGAAATGAAGGGAAGGGAAAGGAAGGGAAGGGAAGGGAAAGGAAGGGAAAGGAAGGGAAAGGAAACGAAAGGAAGGGAAAGGAAACGAAAGGAAAGGAAACGAAGGGAAAGGAAACGAAAGGAAAGGAAACGAAAGGAAAGGAAACGAAAGGAAAGGAAACGAAAGGAAAGGAAACGAAAGGAAAGGAAACGAAAGGAAAGGAAACGAAAGGAAACGAAACGAAAGGAAACGAAACGAAAGGAAAGGAAACGAAAGGAAAGGAAACGAAAGGAAAGGAAACGAAAGGAAAGGAAAGGAAAGGAAAGGAAACGAAAGGAAAGGAAACGAAAGGAAAGGAAACGAAAGGAAAGGAAACGAAAGGAAACGAAAGGAAAGGAAACGAAAGGAAAGGAAGGGAAACGAAAGGAAGGGAAACGAAAGGAAGGGAAACGAAAGGAAGGGAAACGAAAGGAAGGGAAACGAAAGGAAGGGAAACGAAAGGAAGGGAAACGAAAGGAAGGGAAACGAAAGGAAAGGAAACGAAAGGAAAGGAAACGAAAGGAAAGGAAACGAAAGGAAAGGAAACGAATGGAAAGGAAACGAAAGGAAAGGAAACGAAAGGAAACGAAACGAAAGGAAACGAAACGAAAGGAAACGAAACGAAAGGAAACGAAAGGAAAGGAAACGAAAGGAAAGGAAACGAAAGGAAAGGAAAGGAAACGAAAGGAAAGGAAAGGAAACGAAAGGAAAGGAAAGGAAACGAAAGGAAAGGAAAGGAAACGAAAGGAAAGGAAAGGAAACGAAAGGAAAGGAAAGGAAACGAAAGGAAAGGAAAGGAAACGAAAGGAAAGGAAACGAAAGGAAAGGAAAGGAAACGAAAGGAAAGGAAAGGAAACGAAAGGAAAGGAAAGGAAACGAAAGGAAAGGAAACGAAAGGAAAGGAAAGGAAACGGAAGGAAAGGAAACGAAAGGAAAGGAAACGAAAGGAAAGGAAACGAAAGGAAAGGAAACGAAACGAAAGGAAACGAAACGAAAGGAAAGGAAACGAAAGGAAAGGAAACGAAAGGAAAGGAAACGAAAGGAAGGGAAACGAAAGGAAGGGAAACGAAAGGAAGGGAAACGAAAGGAAGGGAAACGAAAGGAAGGGAAACGAAAGGAAGGGAAACGAAAGGAAGGGAAACGAAAGGAAAGGAAACGAAAGGAAAGGAAACGAAAGGAAGGGAAACGAAAGGAAGGGAAACGAAAGGAAGGGAAACGAAAGGAAAGGAAGGGAAACGAAAGGAAGGGAAACGAAAGGAAGGGAAACGAAAGGAAGGGAAACGAAAGGAAGGGAAACGAAAGGAAGGGAAACGAAAGGAAAGGAAACGAAAGGAAAGGAAACGAAACGAAAGGAAACGAAACGAAAGGAAACGAAAGGAAAGGAAACGAAACGAAAGGAAACGAAACGAAAGGAAACGAAACGAAAGGAAACGAAACGAAAGGAAACGAAACGAAAGGAAACGAAAGGAAAGGAAACGAAAGGAAACGAAACGGAACGAAACAAATAAATAAGTGAATGAATAAATAAACAAACAGGAAAAAACAAACAAACAAATAAAGAGAATGTTAAAAATAGAATAACTTCACGGTAGGCCATGTGGAAATGGACAGTGGGTGCCGTTTATTCTTCCTTTGGTAGTATCTCACATTTTAAAGCAATTTCAACCTGCTCTTACTGTATTTGAGAAACAAGGTATATAGAATGGGAGCAGTATTGCAAGTAAATGATCACGGAAGAGCACTGCAAGGATCACAGTAATCTAACGTGAAACAGCCTACACAAGAGTCCACCAAAAATGTGAGAACGATAACTACTATAACTACATTCTCTATCCATTCTAATTAGAGTTACCACGTGTTTCCTTCAGTGGCCTCGTTCAGAAATGGTTACAACGAGCGGTAGGTACTTCTCGTTAACGAACACACTGCAATCATAATGCTTGTTATTCTGCAGCGATCTGTATCGATTTCTCGAGCGCAGTTCTGGCGACAGCTGGGTTGTTCGCCACAGCTGGTGCATCTTTTGACACTTCCGCAAATTCTGAAACTTGCAAAACCTTTGGCGAGGGCAAATATAATAACCGTTTCTCGCTGCTGCATGTTCGTTATTGCCTGGATCATCCTACACAATTTGCAAGTGTTACATTTTATTATTAAGCTATGATCACCTCAAACCAAGTATACTTAATACATTCTTTGTTGCTGCGTGGTTATTCATATCTTGATCTGCAAGCTGTTTGCTTATTTCGTTTTTTTCACCAATTGGCTTTTAGAATTGCAGATTTATAATTTTTTGCCAGTTTGAAATGTTGAACATTAAGATAAAATATCTGATGTGTTGCACTCACATGACTTTCTCTACTCCTGTACAAGTTATTCTTAGAAATGCTTATTTCTTTGTCTATGTCATGTTAATCGAGATAAACATTAGCAGAAATAAACTTATTGCTAACTTTGTTGTGGGTGCAATAGAAATATGGGAATACAGTAAGCTTTAAGCCTTAATCAAATATTTTTAAGAACATACTATTCGCTATGTGATTGCTTTGAAATTTCACCAACACAGAAAACAACTAATAACTACTTTCCGTTTGAGAAAACATAAGTATTGGAAAGTTGAGACAAATAACAATGAATATCTCCAAAATGGTTCACTCCATAAAAATAAGTTTCTGACAATGTACCTACAGATAGACACATCAATAGAAAAGAAGATGCACTTAATTATAAAATTCATGTAAAGAATGAAAACATTTGTTTATAAGATAAATATTTAAACAGGTTTTAAAGCTGTTTAAAGATTTGATAGACATTATTTCTTCTGGCAAATTATTTACCACGTTACTTATGGAGCATATTGGGACTTCGTAAATTTAGAATTCCTATAATCCGCTATATGTATATCACTTTTATTTCTGGTGTCGTAATTGTGTACATCTGTATTTAAGATAAGTGATTCTGGATATTTTTTGTAATATAAGCCAGATATAAATAAAAATAGATGCAAGAGTCAACATTTTAAATGTACTAAAAACATCTCTAAGAGAATCCCTAGGTCGGTCTTAAATTAAAAACAATTATGTTTTAACAACGTCTATATTTTTGTGCAGTAATATCTCTTATGATTTATCAGTTATGCAAAAGTGATCCAGTATGAAGACTTCAAATATCTTCAACATACTGTATTTTAATCAAAATCGCCATTTTGGAAAAAATCAAAATGTTTGAGAAATATTCCATGCAAAGTTAGTCTAGAGTGAGGAAATGTATTTAAAATCCTTGGTATTTTACCGACTTTCGTATTTTTGAATTATGCTGTTTACAAACACACACGAACACACATACTTTTTCCAAAAAACCTTTTTCGGTGAAACCTTGATATCCAATTTTTTAGTGGAATGATACAATACCTATACGTAGTAGAGAATTTAAAAAGTGAAATGAATATCGTAAATTGATAGTAAATTAAAGCTTGTCCAGACCACCTTTCGTTTCAAATATTAGAAACCAAAGGCATATGTACGTGCATGCGAATCAGCTTGTAATGTAATGCACATTGTTTATATAAACATGCACATTTGATGACCACTAAAACTTAACACGACAATTTACCAACCACACTGGTTCCATGTTTTGTGTAATAACTTCCTAACAGTGAACAGTAAATACTCTTGTGTTCCAGCGTTGTGGTAACACTAGCAAAAAGACTATTGTATGGTAATGTTTATCTTCTCATCATACACGGTTTTATTAATTGTGTTTTAATTCTGAAAATGCCCCAGTTAGTTGGGTAATGAACAGTGTTTACCTCCATATTGCAATGTCTCAGCATGAAACAAGCGTATTAAAATGCTGTCTAAATTCTGGGCAGAGTGAAACAATACTATGCGTGTCCAAAGGTCTTTCCCAAACACTATCTATATTGTATATATAAAAATTAACTATCGCTCGTTAGTCTAGCAAAAAGTCGGAAATGGCTCCACCGATTTCAATAATTTCTTTTTTGACTTGCTCGCCTCAGTAACGCGCTCGCCTACTACCTAGGCGGCCCGGGTTCGATCCCAGGGACCCGCATGTGGTATTGGTGGTGGACGAAGCGGCGTCAGGGCGGGTTTTCTCCGGGTACTCCGGTTTCCCCCGCCATCTCATTCCACCGGTGCTCCATCTTCATGTATCAGTGTCACCGCCTGCGGTGCCGTAGTAGTAAAAGCGGGCGTTAAACAATACAACAACAACTCGCCCCAGTACAAGGATGGTTTAGAAAAAATCTAATGTGCGGCACTCACATGACTTTCTCCACTCTTGTACTAACCATTATTACAAACTCCTATTTCTATATCTTCGTGTTAGTTGAGATAAAAATTTGCAGAAATTATCTTATTGTTTATCTTCTTGTAGGTACAAGGAGAAAATAGCAATATAATAGGCTTTAAGCTACAGTCAGATATTTTAATGCTTTTAAATTCCTTTCTCTTTGCACATATATAAAACTGAATAAGGATGTTCCATTTGACAGAGGTATAAACTCTCCAAAACTTACACAAATAACAAGGAATATCTCTTAAATGGTTCACTGTACAAACAAATTTATTCAGACATAAGTTGTGTGTTTTAGCAAGATCTTGCGGTTTATCAGTTACGCAAAAGTCTTCCAGAGTAAATAGGGCTTTATGTGCTGTAGGCAGAAAATTCAAGACATGCATTTCATTTGTCATAAAGATATCTCAAACACATGCCATTTTAATCAAAATCGTTAGAGCCGTTTTCAAGAAAATCAAAATTTGCGATAACTTTTCCATGTAAAGGGTAGGGTGAAGCAGTTTTCTTCAAAATCTTCATGTCGCATCCTTGAAATACATTGAACTTAAATACCAACTTTGGTGTTTAACCGACTTTTCGTTTTTGAGTTATGCTGTCCACAGACTAACAGACAGACAGGCAGACAGACACACACACACACACACACACACACACACACACACATGGACCTTTTTCTAAAAATGCTTTTTTTTTTTGGACTCAGGAGCCTCAAAACATATATATATATATATATATATATATATATATATATATATATATATATATATATATATATATCCTCTACTTTACGATAAGTACTAGAGAAAGTAAAATTTACAGGAAAACCCCAAAAGGTTCTTTACGGTATTTAAGCTAGTTTAATACAATTTTTATTCATTGTATTGAAAAAAGTTTATATGCCCACATTTACTTTTACTGTCATGTAAACAGCAGTTAGAGGATAAATTACATTACTTCAATAGCAAGATTCCATTATAAATACACGTTTTGAGGCATCCTGAATTTAAAAAAAAAGAAACAGTTTTACTAAAAGATTCTGTGTGTCCTGTGTATTGGTGGGTGTGTTTGAAAAGCATAACTAAAGTCCAAAAGCCGGTTAAATATCAAACTTGGTGTTTAAGGTCATGTTCCAAGAAGCGTGCAAAGACAACAGAATCTCAAAGATTTAAAAAGATTTGACTATCGCTCAAAGCCTACTGTATTCTAATATTCCCCTTGCACCTACAAGGAATTAAGCAATAAGATAATTTGTACAAATATTTATCTCAACTAACACGAAGAAGATATAGGAATTAAGAGTTTGTAAGAATTGTTATTTGAAGATTAGAGTAAGTCATGTGAGTGCAACACATCAGATTTTTCTACAAAGGTTTATGTCGATTAACATAAAGCATAACATGAATCTGAGTACACACTTAAAGAACAATGGCTTTTAAGAAGTTTAATAAGACAGTGAGTGTAGAAAGTCACGTGAGGATGTTCTGACTTATTCCATAGTAAATATAACGTATGATGGAACTGTTCCAAAAAATAACCATTGATCCAGTTACAGTTACAAAAAAAGTTCCTCCAGCTTTGTACTAATGCAATATTTTGATCTTTACTAACTCAGAAGTAGTTAAGAGGGTTTTATCTTATGTGGTGATATTAAAATCATTCTTGATCGCATGTATTTTATACGTACTGACACAGAGAAAATTATAGTTCCTAGCTGATGACGGTGTAAAACATTAAATTTGATTTTTTGCGCTTGAACTACAGTTGTAATGAACCCAAACATGGACATAGTGTCACGTTATCCGCGAAAATACCCTTTAGAGATTTCATGAAATGCACGCAATGTACCAATGAACCGTTTAATCCTCTTTCACATCAGAGACCACAGGCCAAGCTTGTTAGCCTTGCGTCAACATCAGTAACCACGACGGTCTGGTTAAAATACAAACAAGATTTCTATTGTGTGCTGCATAACCGACACTTGAATCACATATTTCCCAATGCTGTGTGCTCATTACTCCATGTTATATGTTGCAAGCTTATAGATCATCCAGTTTATAAACTGTATTTGCTTTTAGAAAGGATTTAGGCATTGTTGACGAGGTCTAAATGGCGAGTTTTATTTTCTCTACTATCTAGTCAGTAGGGGCCCAAAATTTCGATGTTGAGATTTCACCGCAAATATATGTTTTGAGGTCTCATGAACTTTAAAAAAAAACATTTTTAGAAGAAGGTCCGTCCGTTCGTGTGTGTGTGTGTGTGTGTGTGTGTGTGTGTGTGTGTGTGTGTGTGTGTGTGTGTGTGTGTGTGTGTGTATGTACGTGTGTGTGTGTGCGCGCGCGTATGTCTGGACAACATAACTCAAAAACGAAATGTCGATTGAAAAACAAAGTTGGTATTTAACTCTAATGCCTTTTAAGAATACGACACAACGATTTTGAAGAAAATTGCTCCACCCTAAACTACCCTTTACATGAAAAATTTTTCCGAAATTTTAATTTTCTCAAAAATGGTTTTAACGATTTTGATTTAAATGCTATACGTTTAAGATATTTTATGGCAAATGAAGCGTATATTTTGAATTTTCTGGCTATAGCATATATACAACTGTTTACTCTTTATGACTTTTGCATAACTGTTAAGCCGTAAGACATAGACCAAATCTTACTATACAAAAAGTATATCTCGTTGAAACACACAAGTTATGTCCAAATGGTTTTTTTCCATTCATTTCGGAAATATTCATTGTTATTCGTGTGAGTTTTACAAAACCTAACTTCTCATATGAAAGTTCGTTATTCACTTTTTGTATCTCTTGCTCGTGCTAAGAGAACTGAATTTCAGACTTTAAAAGATTCGACTCAAAGCCTACTGTGTTACTCTATTCTCCTTGCACCTACAAGAAAATTACCAATAATTTCTGTAAATGTTTGTCTCGACTAACTCGAAGAAGATCGAGGAATAAGAGTTCACAAGAATGGTTAGTTCAACAATAGAGAAAGCCACTTAAGTGTAACAATTTTTTTCGTAAAGACGAATTGGTACTTTAATACAAAGAAGGGAAGAATACGCAAGTGATTCGTAATTTAATATTTATAACAGTGGGCTAGCGTTTTAGAAGTATATATAACTGTTATATATTATTATTATTATTATTATTATTATTATTATTATTATTATTATTATTATTATTATTATTATTATTATTATTATTATTATTATTATTATTATTATTATTATTATTATTATTATTATTATTATTATTATTATTATTATTATTATTATTATTATTATTATTATCATTATTATTATTGTTATTATTGTTGTTGTTATTATTATTGTTATTATTATTATTATTATTATTATTATTATTATTATTATTATTATTATTATTATTATTATTATTATTATTATTATTATTATTATTATTATTATTATTATTATTATTATTATTATTATTAATCATTATTACTTTGTGTTAGCCACTCTCTCTACTACTTCTAGAGTATTTTCTACCATAAAAGTATTGTTAAGTTACCTTGGATTACTATGACAGGTACTGACAAATGAATAACCACCTGCCGCTTCCATTGTAACAGTTCTGAAAAGTTATAAATATGTTAAACAATGACAGCTTATCAGAAAACACATGCAGTCGCAGCACTTTGTATTTTTGAGACATTGTTATCAGCGGTCGTTGTAAAGTTTTCTAAAAGAAAAGTATATTGTAACCTTGTTCAGTGCTCGTTTTTACTTTACTAATGTGAACTAGTTCAGTTTTCAGTGTCACTTCACTTGTTTCTCACTGTCACTTCACTAAAGTGATACAGTTCAAATTTGTCCTGAACGTTCACTTTTCGTCACAAGTGGCGATATGAAACACGCGAAGGCGCCTCTTCTTCCTTATAATTCAGTCGAACTGGGGAGTCGAACACAAGACTTCTAAGCTCTCGCGGTAGCAGCATTCGTGCGTCACAAGTTACGTCATAAGCTTCTCTCGCAGAAAACATCTACGTTGCACCAGAAATGCAAGTTCTTTAATTCGCGAATACGCTGACTTATATAGCCGGTGGAATTTGTACACAACGTTCTAGAATGTCCTGGAGGCGGGGGAAGATAATTTTCCAGAAAATGCCTCCAGATGAGAGCGGGTTCTGTCTTCCCCGACTAGTAAGTTGGTCGGAAGGTGTGGGTATAATGTATAAGAAGGCTGACCGCTGGCTCTGGGTTCGATTTAGTTCTGTTTTGGTCATTCTTGAAGAAGAGGAAATTTCCTGATGGTGAGTTTATTTTGTAGGGGCGTAGCGCAGCATCTCTCTTTCTCTCTCTCTCTCTCTCTCTCTCTCTCTCTGTCTGTCTCTCTTCCGCTCACTCGCTAATGTGTGAAGAAACTAATCAAACATAATTAACGGTTCCTTTTTATCGCAGACTCAAGCTTGTGTAATGTAGAAATAATGTGACGTCGTTTCTTGGCTTGCCAACAATACAAGAGTCTCTGTATACTGAGTTTAGCCAAGTGAAACGATGGCGTCTTTGGAGCGCTAACAAAAGACGGGGGACCAAAGGATATTCACAGACATATGAAGGCTAGTCCTATGAGGATATGTTATATGCGCTCACAGAACATTGTGCAGAAAACCGATGAAAGAGATGGGAGGGGAATAAATGAGTACCTATACGCTGCAGATAATGGTTCTTAAAGAAAATCCGTGCATTATCTTCCTAGACAAACGTGGACTAAAGGGAGAAGAGCGCAAAGAAGAAACCCAAGGCAAAAGGAAAAATATCACAATTTGCTTTCCTCTGATGATGCTCATCGGAATGGCGGGCGAAACGTCAGGTGTTCACACATAAGCCCAATAAGCCCGAAAATATTTTACTGGATAGACGCCGGCCATGAAATTCTAAGCTCACATAATTTCTGTGTTAGTTAATGAGGAACGGTCATCAATTACACTAGTCTACAGTAATTTTTCTGCGAAAAAAGTGAGCTAACCCTAATTCGAATGTACTGATTGCAGATCTGAAGTCATTTTTGTTCCACCACATCACAATTTTCAAATGATTAAGATTTATATTTTTATTCTTAATTAAATTTTGATAAATTTAATTACATATTCAGATTAATTGTATCATATTGCGGTCTTGGCCTCCTTGATTTCATTAGTCAGTTGTTTTAACATTTCAACAGCTTCTCATCAGGTGTTTGCGTTTTCCTGCCTAAAATTGTTCATTAACTCATCTAAATTGAGTTTAAAATGTGTTTTATTGCACATTGGGAACAGTAAACCATCAATGTATGTAGGTTATGTTGCAGAACGTAAAGAAACATATGAATCCATGTAGATTCTCCTACGAGTAATAAGCTACACAACATTTAAGTGGCTCATTTGTGGAGATCTAAAGGTTATATCATTTTTACTGGTCGAGAGTTAGGCTATACTAAAAACACGTACTTCTTGTGTTTGTGGGATAGTCATGACAATAGTAATTTTAAGATTCAACACTGGCAACTGTTGCAAAAAACAAATGTGAAGCACGAGGCGCCCGTTGACCCCCAGAAGGTATTTCTTCCACCCCTTCATATTAAACTTGGAGAAGTTTGGTAGAGCTAAAAATGATGCAAAATTGAATGAAGGTATCTTCAATGGACCAGAAATATGACAGCTCAGAACCTGAACTCGAAGCTTGGGACACACTCGTGCTGGTGGCAGCTAGGTTTCTAGTTGAGCTGATAACTTTGCTGAGCTAGTGCATCAAATGCTTAGAGCTTATTACAGTCTAGGTTGCCCTATGTATTTAAAACTACACTTTCTGCATTATCACTGGAATCAGCGCATCAATTTCAGTATAAGACAGTTTCCTCAGTAGCAGACAAAAGGTGTTTTTTTTAACTAATGTTATTGATGTATATTCCATTATCTAGTCCTTCCTGAAGGATTCGTGCGTCATACATTAACTGATATTCACCAGTTGGTTAGCCTGCCTGCAGTCACCCAAGTTAGAATACCACGACCGAAGTCGAACGCACAAAGGGACTACACGATTGAACATACCCCATATAAATCAGTGATAATGTACCAGGGAAGATCAGTTTTATTTTTAAGTGTTTATTGTACCAGCTGCATTCCTTTCAAAAATGTGCAGAAACATTTCTTTGGTTTTTAAATATCAAATTAAATTTCATAACACGGTATCTTTTTTCTGATAGGTTTTGAAATTTTTGATTGAATTTTGCATAATGCAATATTTCAAGCTTTATCAACTCAAAAGTAACACTCTGTCGTAGAGAATTCTTTGCATTACATTGCAGCACTTATGAGCATGTATTTCACCTTTTGCCCGCCTTTGTAGCGTCGTGGTAGCGTGTCTCTCTCACGTCCAAGAAGTCGCGATTTCTTTGTTCTTTAGTTATATTACAACTCACAATTTTTTCTTCTCATAACCTTGACTCAGTTCTTTCATTGACTTTCATCACTTTCTCTGTCTCTTATACACTAACTCCGACGACACAATCACTCAGGGCTCATTAAAACATCTTCACTTCGACGCGACATATCTTTTACGGCGACAGTACCACACACAGCTGTATCGCACTCACTGACACAACTCATGTCTGTAACCGTAAACTCCGTTTCTGCTGGTGCCTCGCCTCCTTATATAGGGGATGACGTCACACGGACCTTGCGCGAACTCCTTCAAACACGACTGTGACGTAACCTGATCTTTCTCAAAGGCACTGGAAAAAGCCGCTTTTGTGTAGCTGCTTCGATTGTTGCGTACACACAAGTTACTCGAGGCAGCCTGAGCTTGAACGCCTTTGCCCGCTCGCCGGCCTGGCCTGTAGTGTGAAGTAGCTTGGTCCCGCCCGTACATTGTTGTGTGTCAGCTCGGCGTCACAATATGCTCGCGTACAAACGCCATTTTAAAAAGTTTGAGTCCTGTCTCCCTTTGTATCCCATGGTCCCAGGTATTTATCGATTCAAATACGACCAGGAATATTTTTATTACAACTTTATCATACCTAGTGAGTGCGAAGTGAATGCCCCAGGCTGAAAAGTTTCATTACTTACGAAGAAGCACATTTATTTCCTTGACTTATTGTGTGAACGCCGTAGAAGGTTCCGTTGGATTTTAACACGTTAGTTCCAGGTGTTGATCTTTACAATGTGCTTTCCTTTCGGAGAGCACTCGAGGAAAAGCGACTGCATTAAAGTATTAACAGCACTTTCCTTTTTTATTACCTTTAGTGCCAGAACGTATCCTTCCTTGTTTTTTCTGGTTCTTGAAAAACGTTTCCCCTTTTTTTCCAAACCTGTAGAGAAAAGCCTGCTCCACTTCAAAGGGACCTATTTCTATTTTAGTTACGGGAATTTTTCCGAAGCTGCTCGCATTTGTGGAACTACTTTTTCAGTACATTCATCCTAAATGCCTTTTTTGTGTTTAGCAGACTTCAACGACGGTATAAAACAAATACTCGTAAACAGTTTCATTACGTTCTGGCTCACCAGTTCGTTTCCTTTTTGTCGTATAAAACGCACTATTCGCTGGATTTCTTTTTATTTTATCGTTTGGTAAGGTTGTTCCAATAAAGGTAGTCTAAATTACATTCAGAATCCGTGTTGCTCAGTGGTAATGTTCAAAACGAAAACTAACCTAAAAGGCTAAATGAAACAGTGGGTAAACGCCATTACAAGTTTTCCATCTGGGCTGGCGAAGCTATGGTAAAGTCTAGTGCAACTGGCAATAAATAAAAGGCGGCATTTTTAGGTATACAGACAACTGCATTGCTCGTTTCACATTCATAAATTATAATTATCAGAGGCAGATTAGCGAATGACGTCAAAGCGGTGTACTGTAAGATAAGCGTTTCCAAAGGACTTTGGTTGCGTTTTTCCAGAACAGCAGTCTTGGAAAGAATGTTATCTTAACGTGCAGATATTGAATTTTTAGCTTTTGACGTTTAGTGTCTTGGTCAACCAATTTTGGTCGCATAACATGTTGTTGTTTTGTGGTACATTAAATATAGAACTCAACAAGGAGAGATACATTAAGAAGTTCGTATGAATGTAAATATAAGAATGCTGCATTGACCAATGTGCCTAAAACTGTGCGGTGACGTACATACAGGCAAAAAGAGTGCTGTGTTTACGGGATGCAAGATACTGGGTGCAACATACGTACACAAAATATTTTAGAAGATAATTCTGTTGAATTATATTCACGAAGACTTGGATTAGGAGGAAAACAGAAAAACCTCTTTGCCATTTTTGGAATAGCCTAGTGAGCTAATGGCTCAGAATGATCAGCACCCAACCCACACAGATACACCCGACCATTTTCTAATACCTTTTTTGGATTAAGAAAGTCTCAAAACATGTATTTGCAGTGAAATTTCGATTTCAAATGTTTGGGTGAAATGCAATACTTCGTCGACTTGCTGAAAGTAAGTAGAGAAAGTACAATGGAATCCCGATAACTTCGACCACAAACTGTCGAGTTACCGAAACGTCGAGTTTTAGAGAATAAGAGTCTGTTATTCACAACTCATTAACATAGTACTGAAAATTATATGGATACAGAAATTCAGAAATATGTAACTGAAAGTTTAGCTTACCACTTACAGGGGTAACTATTTTTAGATGTGACAAGTGACCTTGCTAGGCTCTGCGCGAGTGACATTATGCAAATTGATGAGGGGGGTAATGTCTCTCTTTCCTTCCTTGAAAGAAAGCACTGCTGATAATGCGCGGTGGTCCGCAATGTTTATGTCGGAAATATAACCTGACATCCCTGTGGGCCTATAAATACAAAAGTGAACTCGATCATAAACCACTGCGCAATTCATTACGTTTAAAAAGACCTTTGTACTAGTTAAAGCTTTAAATCTTCCAACAAGTGTTTGTGTTATGTATCCACATTATTAGCAGCAAGCTCCTGTGTTTCGTGACAATAATCTGTCGACTGTATTTGTTCTGACTAGATGTCGAAGGTCAATACGCGGTGAGCTCTTTGGTCACTGTGAGAGAGAATGCGATAGGTTGTATTCGTATACTAATTAAAATTTAACCGTACTATTCATACGTATAGCAGATAATAGAAATTATTATGGTTAAGTTTAGCAATAAAAATTTTTTGAAAAATTAAAATAAAAATCTAATGTGTTGCACTCACACGACTTTCTCTACTCCTGTACTAACCGTTCTTATAATCTCTTATTCCTCTATCTTCTTCGTGTTAGTTGAGGTAAACATTTGCAGAAATTATCATATTTCTTATTTCCTTGTAGGTCAAGGGGAATATTAGAATACAGTAGACTTTGAGCGATAGTTAAATCTTTTAAAGCATTCAAATTCCGTTCTCTTTGCGTGGTTAACATTAAAAATGAATAACGATGTTCCATTTGACATAAGTAAAAGTTTTCCAAAACTCACACAAATAACAAGAAATTTCTCCAAATGGTTCACTCTACAAAATACTTTTTTAGACATAAACTGTGTGTTTTGGTAAGATCTACATTTTTGTATAGTAAGATTTGGTCTATCTCTTACAGTTTACCAGTTATGCAAAAGTCATCCAGAATAAATAAGACTTCAAAGGTAATAGTCAGAAAATTTTCATGAAATATCTTAAACATATGGCATTTTAGTCAAAATCGTTAGAGCCATTTTCAAGAAAATAAAAATTTTCGAAAAATTTTCCATTTAAAGGGTAGTTTAGGGTGGAGCAATTTTCTTCAAAATCTTCGTGTCGCATCCTTGAGAGACATTAAACTTAAATACCAACTTTTCGTTTTTGAGTTATGCTGGGACACACACACACACACACACACACACACACACACACACACACACACACACATACATACACACACACACACGGATCTTTTTCTAAAAAATTTTTTTCCTTTTTTTTTTTTTTTCCTGTTCAGGGGACATATATTTCCGGTGAGACCAACGTAAACCAACGACAGGTGTGGTCCTCCAGACATTCTGGGGGTAGTGAGAGAGCGATGTGACCGCCAAGACATAAAAATATGGTGCTCTCTAAAAAGCGGTTACATTTACTTCTAAGTCTCTTCAATCTTCACCACTCTGTCCTCTATGTGATCTGCAAGAGGAAATGGATCGAGACCACCTTCAAATATGCCCGGCCACTTCTAGTGCCCCATCCATCAGTGAAAAATATTGGAGAGCAAGAGGATTAATGACTTCATTGTCAGAAACCCAGCATTAGCTAACAACATATTTCCGGTGAAATCTTGACATCGAATTTTTGGTTGGAATAAAATACTGTAACATTATACTTATACGTTTGTACTTTTATAATAAGCTTTCGAAGAACTACTTTGTAGGTATGTGGTATCCATATAGAACAGCCAGTGAGTAGTTACGGTAACTGGAGTTTAACGTAGCTGCATGTTAAGGGAGGTGGAATAAGGTGTACATGGGAACAGCGCTATGTGACCAGTCTCCCGAGGCTGTGCCTGCAGTTTACTGTCAAGGTGTATTTAGGAAATTACCTAATGTGTATGCAGAGTGCAGTGCACATAATGCATAGCTAATTTTGTGTGGCACGTTGTCAAGATGTGTCAAGGAATTACCTAATGTGTATGCGGCTGGTTATGAATATATTCATTTTCATTAAAGTTTCATGTTGTACAGAAGGTAACCATATCTTTTTTGTGCTGCCCTTTCTGTGCTAAGTGCCTGTGCTTTTGCGAGGCTCCATGGCAGCTCCGTTTCAGTGCTAGTCAAAGTTTGAAGTGGTATGTAAAAACAAACTATTCTCGTTTGCCCCAGACTATTAACGTAGTTATTTAATAAACAAAGTTTACAATGCCAGAGCCAACTAGGTTTTACACCGTATGAAAATTATTTTCCTGATCTCTCTGTATAACCATTTGTTAGTTTTCACGTTGTAATTAAGCGTTAATTTTATGTTTGGACTTTCCTGGTTGAGAAGAGTGAGTCGACTGGCAAAATCCAAGAATAAGACGGTACTTTGAGCGATTCCACAAGGAGCGTTTGCTGACAGTTTCCAACTGTTTTACAACCGATGTCAGAAGTGTTATAACCAATGGCAATTACTTTGAAGGCCAGTAAAGGTATTTTATTTGTAACTCTTGTTTGCTATATTTGCTGAGACCAATCACCGAACTTTTCAGACGCACCTTGAACAATTTTAATTTCACTCTCTAAATGTGGTAACACAAAAATTCTAAGAATTCACCAAATGTTCAACTGTTTCGCTCCATCTTGCACTTGAATCAAATGGCATAGCACTATTCCAGACAAGCATTAGTGCTGAAGTTGACAGCTACATAACCATTAATTCCTGCAGCAGTTGTTAACAGACATTAATACCTTAAATGCATCAGAATGTAACGCGTGTTGTATACTAATTACTTTGCAAATATATCCTTCTCATAATGGAGAGTGCTCTTCCGAGCTGGCTCCAAGCTTCAAGTTTAATGGAATGAAGCGAAATGGGTGCAGAATTGGAGAAAACAGGCAGCGGTGCCATGTTGGTCTGGATGCTTACCCTGCTAATTAATTAATGTGGAGTTGACAGAGTAACTTCTCTGCGTTACTTTTGATATATACCTAACACTTTCCAGAAGTGTTATTAATATTTTTTTCAACGAAAATAGCGTGCACATTTTCATAAATATTTAACCGATGTGCAGCCTACGGTAATACATTCATTAATTGTGGAAAACTAAGGAAACTGTATTACTTTTTTATATATTTGTATTACACTTATATTTTCGCACTACACTATTATTTTTAACCCAAACAATTTAAATTAGCCTTTTTCAGGTAAGTAATCTGCACTACTAACCTCCAAGTCCCTTTTTCTGAACCTTTACACGTCCATTTTCACAAATAAAAATTCTCTGCGCACCTGGATTTCAATTGAGTTTCCGTTAGAGTTGCAAAAGGATTCAAAGTACTTTTTAAAATGTATTGATTGGCTCATTTGCATTTAAATGTGTATAGTTGCTCATATTTTGTCAAATTAAAAAATTTAATAGCACGTATGCAAGATAATTTTATTATATCAGCATCTAGAACAATTAAAACCTTTACGGCAGTTCTTTTATACTATTTTGAAACTTCATCATACATATTTAGGATATATATCTTAAACTGTTTGTTAACAGTAGGTATTTGTTTCTAATTAAGATACCAAAAGTGAGTATTACAATTTAAAACTAATGTTAAAACGATCTGCTACACCCACACGCACTTCCCTGTCCACTATTCTGCAAACCATATTTACTTCATATTAGTAGAGATAAACTTTGCAAAAATGGTTTCATTATATTTCGTTGTAGGTAAAGTGGAAAAATGATTGAATGCATTAGCAGAGCACAATATTTCTAAGTTCTACATCGTTTTGCAGCGCGATTTACACAAGTCGATATTGACAATATGCAGCTGAGTTTATTGATAGTCTTTGTTCCATATGTTTCTCAGACACACAAATAGGCAGTCTCAAAAAACGCCACTTCCATTTGCATTTGTATGTATACAAATGCGAGTGGTGACTCAAAACACAGCCTATTTGTGTGTCCATAATGACAGATGATAGCATATGTTAACATATAAAACAGAGACTATCAATAAACGTAGGACGCATGTTGTCAATATCGACTTGTGTAAACAGCGCTGCAACATGACGTGGCTCTTGGAAATATTATGCTATCCTAATGCGGCCAATGACTTTTTCCATGGCTGTCCAAGAGGGACGCATTCGGCTGAAGTGATAATCAAATCTTTGAAAAACGCATCGCTATATTTAAACTTCCATACTATTTCCATATCATCATGGAAACAAATGAATAGCGACTTATCAACGAGATATAAATTACTTCATAATGTAATAATAATAATGTAATGTAATAATATAAAATAATATAATATAAAAATCGCTGTGGTTTGAATCAGGAGAAAGAAGAAGCATTAAAAGAGAAATTGCTCAAAGCAAATCCATTCACTCTGGATGAACTTAAAAATAACGTTAGTTAAGAAATTATCGCCATTTCTCAGAACTGTATGGGCAATTTCTAAGCAGGTGACAGAAATGCCGAACAACGAAGGGCAGTTCCAATATGTTATTGCTTGATATAACTTAACTTACAGCCATTTATCTAAACGTGTGTTAGCATAACTTACGCGACAAGCCGTACTGTATTTATCGTGGACTTCCTATGCAGCCTTGCCGGCAAGCCGCACGCCGCGAAGCCGGTCCCTCCAAGAATTGCTCAAACTGTAAAGAGTGATTAAGTTGTTTAAAACTTATTAGTGCAATATCGGGTAACCCAACTTGGATAATGAATGATAGTGTGAAATAAATTCAAAACTGAATTTGGGACCTACATTTTGAAGCTTCCTGTTACTTAGCCTGTTGCTAAGTAAGTATCGTATTAATATACGACACAGAACATTAAATATATTGATGTTTGCTGATGGTGTATTTTTAATTTTCGGTAGCGAGGATAACCTGCAAAAAGCAGTGTATAAATAAAATAAAATGAGTAGAGTATATAATGTGAAAATTTCAATGCTAATGATATTTTTGAACGAGTATCACATTTTAAGTATCTTGGATGCGATTCAAGTTATGAAGTAGATCAAGATATAAATAAAAAAATAGTAAGTTTCAAGCAATAAAAGATACAATTAAAAGAAAATTAAAACGTAAAACAAGAAAAGACACACAATTAAGGTTTTACTCTGTCATGGCACTTTCTGTTTTATTGTAGGTAAAATAGCGAGGCATGGGCGTTAAGAAGTAAAGATTTAACTAAAATACGAACAGCAAAATGCGTTTCTTAAGATCTTTTTTATGTACAAGAGAAGACCAATTTAGAAATGAATAAAACAATGATTCTGTTTTAACAAATTAATGGAATAAGATAAAATTAACCCCAAAACTTGAATGACTCGAGAAAAAATCCCCAAACAAATGAGGTATAAAGCAAGAGGACGAAGACCAATAAGACGACCTAGGAAACGCTGAATCGACATGAGACCGGAACATGCATAGATTGTAGCTGAAGAAGATGAAGATATATAATTATCTGTTTGGAAATCTCAGAAAAATAAATCAACCGGAATTCAAACGTGGATTTGCAGTATGAAAGACATGAACGGTATCATTATTTTGTAGTGTTATTTACACTGTTATTTACGTAACATGCTCAGATAAGTGTTCACACAGGAAAGTTCAGAATAAGTCCATAGACTCCCCTTTAACGTTTATGGAATCAGACTGCATACAAGAACCATGAGATAAATTTTCAGTGCACGCCGTAGTTCGTGGCTTTCGGAGACAGAAATAAACAGAAGTAATCGGAAATAGAGTGACGAGTTTGCGGTTATTCAGGATATTGCTTAGAGCGTGTGCTCTTCTCTGACGTCTCTACCATCCCCTGAGCTAC
This sequence comes from Tenodera sinensis, assembly GCA_030765045.1. Classification (NCBI taxonomy): domain Eukaryota; kingdom Metazoa; phylum Arthropoda; class Insecta; order Mantodea; family Mantidae; genus Tenodera; species Tenodera sinensis. The sequence continues at coordinate 103,261,257 of CM060971.1, read as the reverse complement.
TGATCGATTAAAATGCTATTCCATGTAGAAAAGATACGTAAAGCTAAGCCTGTCTCTACTTCAAGCTTCAAACAACTCCATCAAAGTTTTGCCTCCAATGGTCTATCTTCAGCTTCAGAGTGAAAAATGACGATCTGTCGCGGCGTATACTGCCCGACGACGACTGATTTTCCCCCGTCAAAAATCAGCAATGCAAGTATCTAATGGCTGCGCTTTAGGCACCAACCCTCTTAGCCGTGGTCGCTGGAGCGTATGTCTTTAGCGAGGGTCCCGCCTCGGGCATGGGTATCTTGTATATGTTAGCACTTCTCGAGTTACCAGCTATGTAATATTTATAATTTTGAAGAAAATAGCCCCATCCTAAACTACCCTTTACATGGAAAATTTTTCGAAAATTTTGATTTTCTTGAAAATGGCTCTAACGATTTTTATTAAATTGTCATTTGTTTGAGATATTTTGATGACAAATGAAATGTATAGCTTGAATTTTCTGGCTATAGCCCCTGTAGTCGTATTTACTCTGGACGACTTTTGCATAACTGGTAAATCATTAGAGATAGACGAAATCATACTGTACAAAAAATGTAGATCTTGCTTAAATACACAATTTATGTCCGAATAAATTTTCTTTTAGGGTGAACCATTTCGGAGATATTCCTTGTTATGTATGTGATTTTCCGAAAACTTAGAACTTTCGTGAAATGGAACATCGTTGTTCATTTGTTTATATGTTACGTGTGCAAAGAGAACGGGATCTCAAAGCTTTAAAACATTTGACTATCGCTCAAAGTGTACTGTATTCTAATATTCCCCTCGCATCTACAAGGAAATAAGCAATAAGATAATTTGTACAAATGTTTATTTTAACTAGCACGAAGAAGATATAGGAATAAGAGTTTGTAAGAATGGTTAGTACAAGAGTAGAGAAAGTCATGTGAGTGCAACACATCAGATTTTTCTGGTGGTTAAGGAAAGTTTTTTGCTGCGGTGCTTCGTTTAAGCGCTAGACGAGTTAATGCCATAGATTACTGCCTCCCACCCAGTTTATTTACGGCAAAATCAAGAATGCAAATTAGTATTGCATTTATCTCTGTAAGACACACAATCGTAATCGAAGAAACAAAAACAAAACACAAGCACCTCATTGTTTACAGTTAATCACAGCTTTACTATTCAAAATTTGACCGATAAACTTTTAAACCAGAAAAATGGCTGGTGTCTTTGCAAGAGTACGGCAGAATACGGTACGTCGATGCACTCTTTATGTTAATCGCAATAGGCGTGCGTTCCAACATTTACTTTGAAACAATCACGAAAGTGGATTTAGACAATCGTCTAAAGTGGGTGATAAATTCCATCTGTTTATTCGAAAGTTCCTATATAGAACGCACGATTTATCATTTGCGTAAGGGGACCGATTAGTGATACAACGAAATAGGATTTAAAGCATCTTTTTCTGCATAAGATAATGATTGTCATACTTCCATTTAGAATGGAAATGAATGTCATCCAATATTCTCTGTATAAGGCAGTTTGTACATGTCGAGATAAGCTTCCTTCTTGGTTATTTCATATTGTTTTTCTTTTCTTTTTGTTTGTTTAGGAGCGGGGTTCTTTCATTCCATTTCCTTAAGGCAAACGTAAAGTAACATCGGAAATGGAAGAAGCAGACCATGAATCCATAACAACTGACAATGAGTAATTCTTGTAAATTGCTAGAGGCAGGCTTGAGAGTGACGTCAAAGCCAGGGCAATTATTGGCAAATAAAATATTTCCATCCAGATTCACAGTAGATTAATATTTATTTTAGCAGTCTTGGAAAACAACTGATTTTAATTGAACACGACGGAAAATAAACTTCGACATTGATTGGTAATATGTTGAGCTTCTTAATAAATGCGTTAAAAGATTGACAACTGCTGTAGCATCTGATGCTATATTGCATGCAAAACGCAATAGAGGTATGTGCAGATATCTCTACTGGTAATTCAGGACAGGTTAATGAATAATACTACATCAATACTTCCGCGCACCTCTTGTGACCTGTCTGCCTGCGGCGTATAGCCTCCTATGGTTCCTTCACTTTATCCCTGTCTTCTGGGGTTGGTAGTCTCAATATATCTATGCATTGCGCGACATGTCCTTTGCGGTGTATAATCTAAAACATAACCTAACTTACAGAATCAGAACTCATATTGGACTTCAAATCTGTTATATAATAATTAAGAGCGATATATAGCGTTTGTGTTGTGTTCTGATTGTGTATGCCGGGTGTTTATGGTAATCGTTCAGAATCTACATTTGTGACAGACAAATTTACTGCAATGACACATTTCCAGGTTATGTACGTAAACTAACGTTCATAAACAGATGACAATAAGCACTACACTTATACATGTATATGTAGCATTTCGTGTGGTTTTCATCTTCCTTCTACTGTGTGTTTGCATCAAGTTAGCCATGATGGATCAAAGAGTAACATTGACCAATAATAAACCTGTTTCTTATAAAAGTACGCATGTATTCATTTGTTTCGTATATTACTGCAGTAATACGTGATGCTTTAGTTCGTAAAAACCCTATACGTTATATTATAACAAAACACGTTATCAGCACATAAAATATAGGTTCAGTAAATCGTAAGATACACTTTAATGATGATCATCTATATCCTATTTTCTTGATAATATGCATTAAAACTTTCTCCCCAATTGATGGTTCATTGTAAAATTACAACCAGGATTTTGCCATTTCATCTCGACTTATAAGTCACCGTCACGAACGATGGCGGTTGCGCAGAAGTCAAATATCCAACGACGTCACAGTCACGTGTTTTCCAGCCAATCAGGCGTGGTCTATTTCAGAGCGCACGTGAGAATGCTTGCCTAACTCAATAAGATTTGATCTATCACTTACGGTTTACCACTTATACAAAAGTTATCCAGAGTAAATACGACTACATGGGCTATAGCCAGAAAATTCAAGATATACATTTCATTTGCCATAAAATATCTCAAGCAAATAGCATTTCAATCAAAATAGATTTTTAAGAAAATCACAATTTTCCAAAAACGTTCCATGTAAAGTGTAGTTTAGGGTGGAGGAAGTTTTTTCAAAATCTTCGTGTCGCATCCTTGAAAGACGTTAAACCTAAATACCAACTTTGGTTTTAAGTTGTGCTGTCCACAGTCTGACACACACACACACACACACACACACACACACACACACACACACACACACACACACACACACACACACACACACACACACACACACACACACACACACACACACACACACACACACACACACACACACACACACACACACACACACACACACACACACACACACACACACACACACACACACACACACACACACACACACACACACACACACACACACACACACACACACACACACACACACACACACACACACACACACACACACACACACACACACACACACACACACACACACACACACACACACACACACACACACACACACACACACACACACACACACACACACACACACACACACACACACACACACACACACACACACACACACACACACACACACACACACACACACACACACACACACACACACACACACACACACACACACACACACACACACACACACACACACACACACACACACACACACACACACACACACACACACACACACACACACACACACACACACACACACACACACACACACACACACACACACACACACACACACACACACACACACACACACACACACACACACACACACACACACACACACACACACACACACACACACACACACACACACACACACACACACACACACACACACACACACACACACACACACACACACACACACACACACACACACACACACACACACACACACACACACACACACACACACACACACACACACACACACACACACACACACACACACACACACACACACACACACACACACACACACACACACACACACACACACACACACACACACACACACACACACACACACACACACACACACACACACACACACACACACACACACACACACACACACACACACACACACACACACACACACACACACACACACACACACACACACACACACACACACACACACACACACACACACACACACACACACACACACACACACACACACACACACACACACACACACACACACACACACACACACACACACACACACACACACACACACACACACACACACACACACACACACACACACACACACACACACACACACACACACACACACACACACACACACACACACACACACACACACACACACACACACACACACACACACACACACACACACACACACACACACACACACACACACACACACACACACACACACACACACACACACACACACACACACACACACACACACACACACACACACACACACACACACACACACACACACACACACACACACACACACACACACACACACACACACACACACACACACACACACACACACACACACACACACACACACACACACACACACACACACACACACACACACACACAGTATTTTTTTGGATTCAGGGGCCTGAACAGGTATATTTTCTGTGAAATCGCGACATCGAATTTTTGTGTGTAATACAATACTTCCTCTACTTTACTACACGTAGTGGAGAAAGTAAAGCATGACTTTCTCTACTCACTTTCCTACAAACTGTACTTAAAGAATCTATTTATTGTATTACTTGTTGATAATTGAGATAAACTTTCATTATGCGTTTTGCTGTAGAAGATACCAGAAGAATGAGATTTGCTATAGCGAGTCAGATATTCAAAAAGTAGATCTCCCTTTGAAAAAATAAGTGTTTGAACATTCAAGCAATAACAAATAATATTTTGCAACGCCACAAAATTCATTCAGAATTAACAGGACGCCGCAGACCATTTCCAGAAAATACAAGGTTTGCGTTTCATTTGTTATACAAATATATTAAATGTATGGTATTTAAATCAAAATCATCAGAACCATTTCTGAGAAAGTGAAATGTAAGGGAATTTTTCCAAGTAAAGGGTAGCTTGTGGTGGGGATTGGGTTACATCTTTGGAAGATACGCTTAAACGCTATGACGCCGGCCGCGGCGCACAACAAAGGACGTCGGGCCAAGATACTTCACTCCACACTGCATATTAGGAGTGGCGCTTCACCATACCTCACGCGAGCAAACACGTGACAACAGTGAACGCAACATGTCAAGAAGAGGTTTTCCAGAGCATTCTAGAAGTGCCCAGGAGCCGGCTTGTTTGTAGGCGTTCGAGAAAGATGTGGCCAGTCATCGCCAGTATTAAAGCTTGCGGAGCGTGTGGAAACAAGCAGCTTTTGAGTCGTTCAGTGTGTCAGTGTGTGCGAGACAGCTTTGAAAGATACGTCGCGCCGAAGTGAAGAAGTTTTAGCGAGTGCTGGGCGATTGTATAATTGCAGAGACAGAGAAAGTGATTGAAGAAGACAGTGAAAGAAGTGAGTCTAGGCTAAGGGAAGAAAACGGCTGTTAGTTGTAGTATCACGAAAGACTATTGGCTACGTTAACGTCAGAGAAGAGAACTGTGGTTTTTCCCAAAAGTTTAGAAGAAAAATAAAGTGACGAAAATTAATTGGACTTTCGTCAATTTTGTCACAATACAAAGTTTGTTATTTGTTTATGTTTTCCATGGACATGCATACACACATGCGGATCTCTTCTCTAAAGTGCTTATTTGTTCACGAATCTCAAAACTATTATTTGAAGTTTATTGAAATCTCCATGTCATGAAGTACGTTATCATAAGTAAATAGAAGATATTGCAAACAAAACTGCGGGTTCCTCTGGCACAACTTTTTATGCAACTACTTCCACTAAAGATACTTTTGATATTTTTGCTCGTGCATAATTCTGCTTTTGATACTGCTTTCATTTTATGCGAAACTTTTCCTATGTTACTTCTAGCAGCAATTTTCGAACGAGGGGAACTGCCTTAAAAATAAAAATGAATAAAACAGTGTTCTGTGCGAGCGACGAACAACACCCTGGAAAGCTGGATGATGAGCGGCAGAGAAATGTTGAAATTTGTGTAATATTGATATGGAACGAACTTTTCCCTCCCTGACTGGAAACCGGCGCTACATCGTTAAACTTTCATGGAAAGAAGCATCAGTAGTTATGCATCGAAATAACATGCAAATGTGATTTGGATGTATTGTAGATATTATAAAGAGAACTTAGTGTGTATGTGTGTGCGCGCGTGCGTGTGTACAGTACGGTACCCCAAAAATCATCAGCCGATTTGATTATTCTGTTACCACTGAAAAACCCTATATTTTCTAAGCAACATGTGTTCCGAAATTCCTAATCTCAATTCATAAGTTACTAAAATACTACATATTAGTTATTTACGTAACTAGTGTATAATCTAGGTCCTCAAGCAGGAGACCCGGGTTCGATTGCTGGTACTAGTGTGGGGTGCACTCAAACTCGTTAGGTCCCTGAGGGGCCAATTGAGAAGCTACTTGATTAAGAAGTGGCTGAGAGGGTCCGGGGTGCTGATCACGTCCCATCCTCCAGTGCTGGACCCCACTCCATGACACCTGTGCAGAAATTATCTTGTGCTTATTTCCTTGTAGGCGCAATGAGAATATGGGAATACAGTAGGCTTTGAGCAACAGTCAAATCTTTTAAAGCCTTCAAATTGCGTTCTCTTTGCATGGTTAACATATAAAACAATGTATAACAATCTTGCTTTTGACGAAACTTTAAAACTCACACAAATAATAAGACATATCTCCGAAATGGTTCAGTCCAAAAAAAAAAAAAAAAAAAAAATATATATATATAGACATAAATTGAGTCTTCTGGCAAGATCTACATTTTTGTATAGTAAGATATTTTTTGTATCTCTTACGGTTTTCCAGTTATGCAAAAGTCATCTAGAGTAAACAAGACTACATGGTCTATAGCCAGTAAATTCAAAGTATACATTTCATTTGTCATTAAAATATCTTAAACATATGGCATTTTAATTAAAATCGTTAGAGCCATTTTCGAGAAAATCAAGATTTTCCATGTAAAGGGTATAAAAGGGTGGCGCAATTCTCTTCAAAATGTTCGTGTCACATCCGTAAAATATATTAAATTTAAACGCCAACCTTGGTTTTTTTAATCGACTTTTCGTTTTTTAGTTATGCTGGCCACTGACTCACACACACACACGCGCGCGCGCGCGCGGACCCTTTTCTAAAAATGATTTTGTTGGATTCAGGGAGTCTCAAAACACATACTTCCGGTGAAATCTCCACTTCGAATTTTTTAGTGACTTCCTCTACTTACTATATGTAGCAGAGAAAGTAAAAAGTGGCAGTATTTGAACCAGGGACCTTCACACCGTTGCACTATTAAATAAAGTAAATTTATGCTCAGCAGTGCAAAGAAGCATTTCGACCGAAACTGGTACCACCTGATGTAGTGGACAGTGTTTACGGCATAGCTTGTAAAACGCTGGGACTGCATAACTTCTCAATCCACCGGCTGAGAAGACTCACCTGGTATACTCACTTTCTCTGTTCCTCCGTGTCCCTCAAGGGGTGGTCTTAGTTAATTTTATGGCTTGTGATTCACGAACTGCAGCTCCTTATCAGGTAGCATTAAAGCGTCTTAAGGAAGCTATTCCACATCGACTATAATCTTCTTACAACCGTGGTGGAGTTTATGGACGGTATCACAAAGACCCATCTTGTCATCATAAAGGACTTGCTGTAAACTGGCATAGGTAGGGTGTGGGGGGAGGTTTGTGGGTGTGTCTGCGGATGTATGTGTGGATTTGATACCGAAATTATAGATATATAAATAAAAAGAATTTAAAAATAATAATTTTCAATGAAATAATGAATAGAGAAAACAAACGCAAAAACGGGGTAGCCTTGCGGAACTTAAAAAGCTAAATAGCTTCAATGGTTTTTTATTAGCGTCCCTTTAGTCAGAGCGAAGGGTCACTCTTCGCTTGTCTGTCTAACTGAACAGACCTAACTTTTTGGAGCGTCTAGATGCGTGGACTTCAACGGACACACATAATTATCATAACATAAAATCTGAATCTTTCCTGGCGACGAAAATGTTGAAGACGTCGTCGGGCTTCGAGCTAGGTGTTATGATGAGTCATGGACTTTTCGGGAGTGTGCAGCTCTCATCATTAGGATGATGATGAATGACTGACAAAGAAAGCCAGTATGTATAATATCCGTTAGTGCGGAGCTCGCAGAAAACACCAAGTTCATTCCGGAGATTCAACGTTTTTCCTGAGCCCGTCAATCTCCAACTTTAAGGCCGGTTTCCAGGAGGAACAGAACCGCAATCCGGCATCCCGGTTCAGTGTGCTCTTCTCTGAGGAGATGGCTAGAGACTCCTTAACTCTCCGTTCCCAGAAACCGCTCCATTTTACAACAATGGTCGTTTTCTTGAAGCTGGCCTTGTGGTCGTTTTCAAAGCAGTGTTCCGCCAGCACGGACTTTTCATGCTGACGATGGGAGAGGTGCACACTCCCGAAACGTCGATGGCTCTTCATCACTACACCTAACCCGAAGCCCGAGAATGTCTTGAATATAAATATAAAATTATAATAGTAAAGCAGATTTTAGCTGTATAATTGGGAGCACAGTTTTATTTGACTGGTGAATTATTTTATAATAGGCGTACATTGTACAACACGTCTCAGTGGAAATCCTGAAAAATTGAAGCTTTTATTAAAATATGTTATCATCAGAATTGGTGTCGTCCTTTCAAAACGGAACCTACGCATACCCAGGAGAGGAACCTGATAGCTTCATCGGCGGCAAAGAACTGACTCAAAGGAATTTCGAGGCATTATTAGGCGGCGTGAAGTATTGTTCCTTCAAACAGTATTACCTACGTTGACCGACAAAATACAGTGTAATTCGGCATCAAAATCGTTGCGTCTACGATTGGCTAACCCTCCTTCAAAGGTCACAACATTGTGAAGCAAAATAAATAATTGCTTTAAAGCACACACACATTCATTATAAATATTGTATTAAGGGGGCTTCAAAGCGTGTATTTCTGGTAAAATCTGTATAAACGTTTGGTTGGAACACCTTACTTTATTGCTCTCTCTACTCTAAGAAGCTGCTATAAAAAGTAAAAACGCACTTAAAAATCTCACATGTTAAGTTTTCTTTCCTCTTTTTTCTCCTAAGGGTCTCTATTGGGATTCAGGGACCTCAACAGTGTATTGTAACGGGGGTTTTCAATTATTAAATGGCTTTAGATTATTTCCGAAAATGCCTTAAACACTTTATTTACACACACTAATATTGCACACCGTCATATGTTTCATTTCACTGATATCTTCACCAAACAATGGCGGAATTCGTCGTAAATATCCCAAATGTTGTAGCGACATATGCAAATGGACTTTTATATATCGATATAAACGGCGCTTATCTTGCCACGGCTTAGCATCTGTTAGAGCTTGTCGGTTCTTATCAATAAATCTTGGGCATGGGTCGATGTATAATTTTCAGTTAAATGTCGTAAACGATAACCGAAATGCTGAGCAACAAGCAAACACAGCTACCAATTGTTCAAAATCTATGTCACTGTTTTAACTTATAACAAATACTTCAATTCAAATTATCACCACTTTAAACAGCTCGTTCTCTTCTTTACGCCCAGTATATTACGTTACCCCATGTTACATCAACTCACTTTTAAATTCTCTTAGTTTGCTATAGCTCAGAAAATTTTTCACTTCATGTTGTTTAATTTTTAAACAAATGAAGTCAGCCTCTGTTGTCTCTATTTTCCCAGTTAGAATTCTTTCAGATGGCTTACACAAGATACTGTTTCAGTATAACGATTTATATAATGCAATATTTCACTTAACTATGGAGGATAAGCGTTAGAGAAACTAGTTGTGGCTGCACATACGATAAAGTGACGCAAAATTTATATACCTACCCAGAGTATTAGGTGCATAGGTGCAGATATTTGTATTGGTAATTCAAGTCAGTCTAACGAACAACATTACGTCAGTATTTACTATCTACTTTTGCGGAGTAATAATATTGAGAGCAGTGTTTTCAGGTGGTTTAGTAACTACTAATGCGGGTGACACACACAAGCCATATGTGTTGCTTTGCCCGAGAGTGCGGGAAAGGATTAAATGCTTACCGTTACATTTCCAATACATTCGTTGCTTATTTTAATGCGTGACTGAGGTCTAATGTTTTGTATACGGCTAATGATATAATATCTGAGAGCAAGTCATGTATTGAAGTGTGAACTGTTAGCGAAAGGAAAAACAATTAAAATACTGAAGTGGATACATATTAAACTACTAATTATCAAATTATCTAACATCTAAACAAGTGTGACTCTTACACGCATTCACTTTGTTACATTTGATATATATAACTAAAACTTACTTGTTTCGGTTTTCAATTGATGCTTATTTTTATCTATAGTTAACTGAATAATTTATCAATCGCTTACCTATGTTTGTTGGTGTTTTAATCCCAATATAAATAAATTCTAAACTAAACATAGTAAAAAATTTAACATTTAATACAATACATTTAATACAAAAGTCCTGACAGAGTAAACAACCTACTGATACTTTCTTGATCCAGATACTGGGGAGATGTATACACGTGACAAAGAAGATATGATAAATATTTGTAAGTTTTTGGCATACAAACTCGATAGCGATCAGACGTGTTGAAACTCAACATTGATCTTTCAGCGCGATTGATTATATAATGTAATATTTGAGGGTTTGTCGATGTTTGGAAGGTATATTTGTGATGATAATGCTTCTGATTTTACCTGTTTGCTGCTGGCGACATCTCTGCTCTGTAAATATTTGCTTTTCGGTAATTGTTTCCCTTGCCTCGACTACCTGTTGGTTCGATGCTCTATTTCCCCATAAAGGAGAAAGGACAGAAGGAATCTCTCACGAGTTCAAACCTGGCGGAAAGCGATATATTTTTTCGGATGTAAAAGTCCTTAAAAGGTTTCCTTCGGCTTCTGAACAAAATGAAGTGATATTTGACGCTGAAGAAGGAATGGGGTGTTGAGGATATATCAATTACAGATTAGTTAAATAAATAAATTATATGGGCATAAATAAATAAGTCAATAAATAAACACATACTTTAATTAATAAATACATATATAAATAAATTAATTAATGGAATGGATAGAGTAGTAGTTTGGTATGCTTATCCTGGTAAGGACTATTATAGATCCTTATATCATTTACTGGTTTATTAACTTAATCTATGATGATTTATAAGGCACTGACACACACACAATACTGCACTGTGCTGTAGATTTTAACTGGTTTCACTGACTTGGAATCTTATCGGTTTCGCAATTAGCGCCAACGCACTTCAGAAAGTATAAGTATTAGAAACTTGAAAACAATAACAACAAAATATCTCAAAATTAACCACACAAAAACTTACTTGAGATAAATTGTATGCTTTAACGAGATATAAATTATTTGTATTGAGAGTTGTCTATCGTTCATGGTTTATAGTTATACCAAAGTCATTCAGAGGCTATTCTCAGAAAATTCAAATATACATTTTATTTGTCGTGAAAATAGTAACATGTAATTTAATCTAAGTCGTTAAAGCTACTTTTAAGAAAATCAAAATGTTTGAAAGAAATTCAACCTGAGGTGTAGTTAGAATGGGGGTACCTTTTTTAATCTTTGTGTCGAATTCTTGGAAGCCACTGAACTTAAATACCAAGTTTGGCATTTAATCTACATCCGTTAGAATCTTCACGACACACACCATCGCTGTCTCACACTCACTCATACACTGACCGGCTCATGTCTGTAACTGTAACTCAACTGCTATCCCCGGCCTCCTTATTTAGAGGGGATGACGTCACAGTACCTTTCTCGAGTTTTAGACACACGCCGGCGATCACGCGGCCAGATCTTTCTCGAAAGTTCTAGAGATAGCCTCTTTTGTGTAGCCACTTTCATTGTTAGATACACACAAACAGTTGAATCAGGCAGCCTGGCCTTGAACGCCTTTGTCCGCTCACCGGCCCGGTATGTGGCATGGTGCAGGCTGGCCCCGACAGCCCTTTGTTTTGCGCCGCGCCCGGCGTCTCAGTATAAAATAATTATGGCCAACTTTCGTGTCTTCTGCTTAAAATGGCATCTATGTTTATCCCTACCATTTCCCACTTCAAACGTTAGGAATCAAAGTCCAGAAACCCCTAGCTGATTTATTTACTAGAAGCTTTGTGTTTAGGAAGTAGCTGTAATTTCCCTACTCGACGGGAGGAAGTCCCTTTGTAATCCATTTCTCACCGTCCTCACTTCCTTGGAGTACCGCCTCCTCTTTTGTCTTGCCGGGCCAAGAGAATTCATTACTGTCTTAGGCAGTATCTCCCAGGGAATCAAAGTCCAGAAACCCCTAGCTGATTTATTTACTAGAAGCTTTGTGTTTAGGAAGTAGCTGTAATTTCCCTACTCGACGGGAGGAAGTCCCTTTGTAATCCATTTCTCACCGTCCTCACTTCCTTGGAGTACCGCCTCCTCTTTTGTCTTGCCGGGCCAAGAGAATTCATTACTGTCTTAGGCAGTATCTCCCAGGGCATTCGCTGACCACGCACGAGGCCAACCATGGAACTTTTCCATTGTGAACTCAGCGACGCTTCTGTCTTGCATTCACGGTTCATTTATCTCTTCCGTGCATCAACACATTTGTTTGCACCATAGAATATTTCTCTTGAAATATTTTTTATTTCCACGACATTTCATAAGCACGGCACAGCATTTTCCTCATTTAAAGCAGACCGAATCACTGAATTAAAATTAACGGTGCGATTGTCCCCTAAACGAGAAGTGCTATTGACAATGGAAATGTGGACAACACAATAGTTCCAACAAATATTAGGATTGCCTCGATCAATCAGCGTTCTGGTCTCTCAAACCACAGTTCAAATACCGTCTGGGGCAGGGATTTTTCTTTATCCAAAATTCTTTCTACTGTCAGGAATAAGGACTGGGCGTGATTATGTTCAACGTAAAGATTTGCTGTTCAGAGGGTGAATGCTGCATTATTGATTTTGTTAACCAAAAAAAAAAAAAAAAAAAAAAAAGGTTCCCGTTATGACTGTTATGACTATAGAAGAGTCACAGAATTTTCGAAAGGGCATTACGAAAGTAATGCAGCTACCGTAAACGACGTAATGGTTGCAATATAATGAACCTAAATCGAGGTATGGGAAGACAAAAACATAAGGTATTGAGATGCAGGTCGTAGCGTACAACAAAGGGCACGGCGCGTATCAAGGTTAGGCTGCCTCGCACGACTGTGAACACGTGGCAACAGTCGGAACGGTAACACAAAGGATTTTCGAGATTATTCGCGAAGTGTCCGGAGCCTGGCATATTTGTAGAGATTCCAGAAAAGGTGAAGTTCGAAAAAAAAATCTGTGTTACGTCATCCTTTCTATATAACAACGAGAATTTGGGAGTTTGCTTTTAATCTTAGTGTGTGTGTGTGTGTGTGTGTGTGTGTGTGTGTGTGTGTGTGTGTGTGTGTGTGTGTGTGTGTGTGTGTGTGTGTGTGTGTGTGAGCTGCGTGCATACGGTGGCCTCGAAAGGAAAATAGCGAAGCATTTAATGCGTGTCGAGTGATTGTGTCGTCAAAGTCAGCTGTTTGAAAGACAGAGAAAATTAATAGTTGAGAGTTGTAATATCACGAAGAACTGAAGACTTTGTTAACGACAAAGATAGAATTTTGTATTTGTGCAAAAGTTGCAGAAGAAAATTAACTCACACAAAAGTGACAGGACTGAAGTGTTATCATTTTTGTTACAATATTTTTCACATAAGGCATACTCCGTCACTTACGATTAATTTACACTACACCTTAGTACATTAGCGCTAATATTTTTCTGAGAAATTAGTATATAGTGTTTACACGTAGGAATGATATACTTCCTTAAAACTTTGCATAGAATTTAAACAATTTATAGCTCCATACTGTTGTTAATTATTTTTATTTTCACTTGTTCCCCACTGTGGTTACAAATTGTGGTTACAAATAAGGTAGGAGCCAACACTGTGTGTTAGTTCCTATGCTGTCAGCGCTGATTTTCTGAAGTGAATTTCACTCTACCTACAGTCACGCCGCCTTTAGGAGAATCCTGCACAGTTATAAATCAAAGAGCAACTGTCAATGGTATAATAAAATATGTTCCCTGAAGCCATATTTCAAATACGTACTACATACATCAAATCGATTTGTTGTGCATATAATATGTGAAAAAAGTATTCAAGATGTACATTATTTTGTGGAATAAATAAAGATGTAAGTAAACCAGCAATTATCCAGCTTATTTACATAAAGGTATCCTTGCTACTCTTGACTTTGAGAGTTTGAACACCGATTTGTTCAAATTGCTTACTCGAAGTGCTTATAAGGAGATTTCCTTCAGCGCATTGATGAGTTGGTGACACACTACACGTTTCAGAGCTTAAGTGCTCTAACTCCGCTGCATATTTATTCTAGGTTCAATACATTAAATTCCAGTTACTTTGAATATATATGTCAAAGAAACTGAGATCAGAAAAATTATATATTGAAGAATATTGTTAATGTATGTGACACCGGTCGTAGCGCACAGCAAATGACGGTCGGGACCGGGCTGCCTCACACCATAGGTGGTACGTGCATCAAATATGCTCAAGCTCAGGCAGCCGTGCGTCACTGCTTGTGAAAACGTGACAACAATCAAAGCGGCAACACGGAGGGTTATTGCAGATTATTCGAGAAGTGTCTGGCAGCCGGCGTATTTACTGAAGTTCGAGAAAGGCCCGTGTTACGTCATCCTCGCTATATAAGGAGGCGATGCAACGAATCTCTACTATGTAAGTGGAGGAACTGTTGTATTCCGCCAAAAAATCGATGTTTTGAGGCCCCCTGAATCCAAAAATCCAAAATCCTTTAGAAGAAGGTCCGTGTGTGTATGTGTGTGTGCGTGCGCGCGTGCGTGTTTGTATGTGAACAGCATAACTCAAAAACGAAAGGTCAATTAAAGACCAAATTTAGTATTTAACTTTGATGTCGCTCAAGGATGCGACACGAAGATTTTGAAGAAAATAGCCCCACCCTAAACTAACTTTTACATGGAAAAGTTTTTGAAAATGTTTATTTTCTTGAAAATGGCTCTAACCACTTTGATTAAAATGCCATATGTTAGAGATATTTTTATGAAAAATGAAATATATATCTTGAATTTTCTGGCTATAGCCCATGATGACTTTTGCATAACTGGTAAACCGTAAGAGATAGACCAAATCTTACCGAAGGAAGGCACCCAGGATACCGACGCTTCGCCGAGTGCTGCCCTTGGTATCTTCAGGGAAAGATAATCTGTTGACTGCGCTGGTTCAAGCTCTGGCCCTGAATATACCAAGCGCAGTACTTGCCGAAACGTCGGTATCTTCAATGTCTTCTAAACCACGGCCTACAATGCCGGAAGAGATAAACTTAGCTGATAGTGAGGACGCCGGCCTTGAGAGCCTAAGTTTATACATTAATGTAGTTAATTTTTGAAAATGTTTATTCGTAGGTATAAGTGTCGCCAAAGACTGTCATTAAACTAGATGCAAATAAGCGTAATCGCGGATACTCACAGCAGGGCAGGGACCTAATTCCCACCCTTGTTTCTCAGAACATTTTACGGTCGTGGAATTCTGCAATGCAAGGTGCAAAAGAATTGGATTTTGGTTTTTTAATGTTTCTAGGTCTTCAAACTGTGAAGAGAATGTGTCGTACAATTGCTTCAAAAGTAAGCAAGAGAAATGGTATAAATGTGCAACTACCAGTCTTATAAATCAAGCACATAAGTTTATCTCTTCATCTTGAAAACAAAAAATATTCGTCCTTCCATTGAATTGTAGGTACTACTATGATACTTCGCGCCATCCGCCTCTGACTAGTAGATCTGGTTCTGGTTGCCTTGATCAGTGGAGGGGAGAAATAACATGTATAAGGGAAGCACCCCTGGTATAACGCTATGCATTTTTGTGTCATTAACCACTTCCGAGATATTCGTTCCTCTGGGGTATGATTTTCCTGTGGGTTCTACATTTTCAAGTTTTTGGCTATTTTTTGTTTCTCTTAATAATGCAAGGAGGGATTTTCAGAGCCACATATACGGAACCACCGTTTAGTTTTCTGTTTTAATCTTTTATTTAAAAGGAATGCTTGATGAAATCATTTCTCAGAAAATAATCCCAGTGTGTGCAAAGATATAAAAGATAAGGTTTTATAAAACTGTTTTGCAGAACGGATATAAAATAAACAACAGCTTTTAGAGAAATAAATAAATATACATATACATGTGACGTGTTTTTACAATTTATTTATTGATAAAGTGCCCTGTAGAGAGACGCTCCAGCATTGGAATATAATGTAAAGTTAATTAAAGTATACATTCAGGCACCCGGAAGCATTCTTATACTGATGTTTGCAATGATCAAGTTATTTGTTTATTACTCTTCCCTGGGGTGCGTTTATCTATTCACGTTCTAACGTTGTTATACTGTTCGTTAGTCGAAGGTTAGCGTTGCTTGCTTCTGGTGCTGCCATTAGTCAGTACCAGAAAACTGTGCAGAAACAGCTTGGAAAGTTACAACGATTTATTGACGTATACGAGCGTAGGGCTCATGTCGGGTAGTAAGGGAGCATAAAGTAAGCAGGGTAGTGCTCACATGCTAAATCATTTAGCGTGTTGCTCCACCCATAACAGTCCATGCGAACATTAACTTGCTCTGCTCAGCTCTGCTCTGACCTCACCGAAAATTCCAATTTGCTTCCTCGTACACTTGGATACATAGAATGGGCTGCCTAGTCGTTGACATTGTAGGCGCTCCGATGAACTTAATTTAACTGCGTAATATTCTATCTGTTCTACTTCTTTTTCTTATACAATTTCAAAGAATCTCTTTGTGTATCAAGGGCTATCAAAATGGTTCGCAACATGTCGTCCGTGGTCGCCTAAATTCCTTCTTCCAGTTGGTTGGTATAAAAAAGTTTGATTTCTGTAGCGGATTTAATTTTAATAAATATAAAAATTTTATCTTCTTACAGGAGTAATATGTGATCCATAATCCCTCGTAGAGGTGCAAATTGTTGCAGATTTGAAGCCCTAAACTGGCTCTAACTAGCTGGAGTCTACAAGGTTGTGCTATCGGATCGATATCATGTTTGAATTGCGTTGGGTCACTCACAACGGGCTTTATTATCCTTTAACAGTGTTTCACAATTAAACTATTGTGATGCCGGACGCGGTGCACAACAAAGGACGGTCGGGCCAAGTTACTCCACACCACATACCAGGCGTGGCGCGTATCAAAGGCGCTGACGGACAAGCCCCGCCACACCACTTAACAATGAGCGCGGCACGTCAAAAAGGCGGTTTTCCAGGTCATTCGAGAAATTTACCGGTGGGTGTCTTTTTTGTAGACGTCCAAAAAAGATCTGGCTACGTCATCACCGGTATAAAAGCATCATGGCATGCGTTTTAAGTCGATGAGTGTATCAGTGAATGCGTGACAGCTGTGAAAGATACTCCGCGTCGAAGTGAAGAAGCTTTAACGAGTGTTGAGTGATTATGGTCATCCTACCAACATGGCTGTGCAGTTTTCTTAATATTGTATAACTCTTCTGCTATCGGTTTTATCTCTAATTCATTCCTTATGTTTGCACTTCCCACCTTATCTCGTAGTGTTTATCCCCAGCAACTGTCTCATAAATCTCATTTCCGAAATCTCTATCCTCTTCTTGTCCTTTCTCATCAACCTTGTCTCAATTCCATATAGTAATATCGTATGCATTTCATTATGATTTCCCAAGATGTATTTTCGTACCTTCATTCACTGAGTTATACTTAATAATCTTTACTCTTCACATACCGTTTTCTACCATAGCCATAGCTTCACTCTTGTGTATTTATATTTTACTGTGCACTTTCGCATTCGTTTGCAGATGATCTTCTATTCCGCCATTAGTACCTGATTCATCTGCAAGTAATATATTATTTATTAATCTATTTATACCTATTTTATAGTTGCTGGAATTTAACGTTCGATTCCAATATAATTATATATGTGCATATAAAATAGTACGGAGACTACAGCCTTACTTAAGTCCTTGGTTTATCTTTATGTATATTCCTCCTCTAATACTAATCTGAGAATTATCGTAAAAGGCTTTAAGTGCATTTATCATATTTAGAGGTAAGCATATTGGGCGTGAAACACTTTAATTTTGTTCAAGGACCCCTCTATGAGGCTTGAGATTCTTTTGCATGCCATAAATCTACGACCCACCGGTTTTGATTTCCTTCCGAAGGATCTAATATCAATAATTTTTACACCCGAAAAAGAAATTCTCAAAAAGTTCACATTCCCCTTTTTTAAGAAATACACATAAGACTAATTCGGTAGATGCTTGACAGTATGGGTATTGTGACTATTTTCTATGGGGTAATATACCTACAATGAGCGGCAAAGGTAACACCTGCATTGGCATGAAGCATGCAGAACGGAGTATAAATGCAGAGCAGGACGAAGCTTGTCTTGGAACATCTTATTTCCGTTTCCAGTATATCGTAAAAGAAGCCCCTACCGCCTTCACGAGTAGGCCACCCATTCTACACGTACATATCTTTCCGAGGCAGCCTGCTCGCTCACTCAGGGTATTGGAGATCCAGAACGTCTTATACAGGCTGCACCAAAAGATACGGAAATCTGAAAGGAATTAAAAATGACCAACAATAAAAAATAAAATAACAAAACAACTCATTCCAATGTAATAGGGAAGAATTAAAACAAAATATCGCCAGGAAATTGCCAGGATTTCTCAAAGTCAACTACGAGGGGTGATGAATAGTTACATAAAGGGGTGCCACAAATGTATAGACAATGATGGTGGCCAGTTTCAGCGTCTGCTTTAATAATATTGTTAAGTAAAGCAAAAGTAATCTTAAAGGTGCTGTATGGTTTCATCCGCGCTGTTCTACAGGCCAAACGCAGCGCAGCCGGTTCGGAGTCTTTTGGATCACCCGTTACAAGTTGAAAAACAAATGTCACACCGTTGTTTTCTATACCCTTAAATCACGGAGGACAACAGCCATGGAAGTATTCAGATTGTTCTAAACTTATAGATAATACAACTTCCTTTGCTTCTACATCGGGAGTAACTTTTCGCGCTATGAATATACATTTTCAAAGGCTTTCAAACGGTGACTAGTAGTTTCTCTGCCTTCCATGACATAATGATAAATCCCCTGTGCATCTGGAGTTATTGTTGCATAAGCTACTTCTTTCACATGTCACTCCAAGTGATAGAGGCATAAAACGTGCGGGGCATAAAACTGGTCCTCGCGTTTCTATCCATTAAATATTGTCTTCCTAGTCATGTCATGAATTAATGATTATGCTGTCATCGCCCAGACAAATGCAAGTTTAATAAGTGTATCCATCTTAAGTGGAAACTATTCATAATGCATAATGTTACATTGGTCGTACAACAATATATGGACGAGAGGGGGAGAGCGGCCTGAAGCGGTTTTGTGTGTGTGCGTGGCCGTGGTGGCGCGAACGCAAACAAAATGGACCGAGATGATAATCGTTGATTCTCGCTGAGTCATTGCGCACGTGTGCATCGAAAGATCTCGAAAGGTTACGAGACATCGGCTCCAGTATAAATAGGACACAGACAGCGCGGGTTAGTTCGAGTTGAGTTGTCGTCAGTTTTAGTTTAGTTGTTTGGGTCGTCGTGTACAGCTAGTTTTTAGTTACGAGAGTGAGTCGGCCAGCCTGTCAGCGAGTATGCATGTGTCGTTGAGTGATTGTATCGTAATAGTCAACATATAAGGGACTGCAAAAATGGAGAAAGACATTGAAAGACAGAACGACTATCAGAAGAATAATTGTGAATTGTAATAGCAAAGAAAGACTATAAACTGTGTTAGCAAGGAGAAGGAAATTGTGCATGTGTTGTAGAATTTAGTGGACAATATGTGAAGTGATAGAAAAGTCACCGCACTTTGGATTTTGCAGTTTTGTTACAATACAAATTAGGAACATTAGAAGTCTGTGACGTCACAATACCATATGGAATACACTGAGTGTATAAACTGATTGACTTGTATCTGTCATCGGTTCTTTGACAAATTGAATTACAATCAACCTTATATTGTCCAAATATATCACAAAATGTGTCGAATGTAATGTTTCGGCAACATGCTTATTTCCTTGTTTTGTATGAAGAATCGGCTCCCTTGATTTGTCCAAAAACATTTTGTTGATTTTATTCTGATTTCATTGAAGCTCATATTTTATCAGGTATTTGCAAGAAGCAAGTAACCCATAATGTTGCAGAAACTTAGAAATAGATCTTAGATTCAGCTGAAGCAGGCTGAATGAAGCTGAAGTGTTTAATTTGGTCCTGCCTGTCTGTAATTTTGTATTACCATCTACAAAGTAGCGTGCCTGCCGTAAGGGTTAAGTTGGATGGCGTTTAGCAAAAGTAGATCCTACATTAATAGAAAAATAGGGTAATTTGAGGTGGAGGAATTTTCTTCAAAATCTTCGTGTCGCATCCTTGAAAGGCATTAAACTTAAATACCAACCTTGGTTTTTAACCGACTTATCGTTTTTGAGTTATGCTGTCCACAGACTGACACACACACACACACACACACACACACACACACACACACACACACACACACACACACACACACACACACACACACACACACACACACAAACACACCGCGCGCGGAACTTTTTGTAAAATGCATTTTGTAAAATACTTCTTGTTGGGAGTCTCAAAACACATATTTCTGGTGAAATCTCGACATACGTAGCAGAGAAAGTAAAAAATAGAAGTTTTCAACTATTTGAATGGCACTACAAAAATATGTTTGAAAAGCAAAGCAACAATGCATACAATATTAAAGTTTTATGAAGTAACGTCAGTGTCGAAATTACTGTATGGGAGTGAAGGCTAGATTATGATAGAGATAAACAAAAGGACACTGGAAGTAAACGAAATGAAGCTTTTAAGTGCAGTGGTTGGTTATAAGTGGGCAGGTCACAAAAGAAATGAAGATATTAGAAAAGGATTAGATATATACAATCTGAATTGAAAAATTAAATAATTAAAGAATATAGTTTTATGCCGATTACTTAAGAACTCCTATAACTACTGATTACCTGTTGGAAAGACATTATTCATCAGGCGTTCATGGCGAAGTGTTTTGGATTTAGTGATCCTGCATGATTAATGCATTAAATTTTGCATTCCTTTCATGCTCTGTTCAAACTGCTTTAAAAGCTAAAGAATGATGTTTAATTGTCATTAAAGCATTCGCTATGCACTATGGGAAGGGTGATTGTTATTTTTACTTCCTCATCTTGGGATGAAAGTGGTTATCAGGGCTATAGTCTCCGAGAATTAGGTCGCTCCATTCCTGAAATTCAGAGAAAAAAAGATCGTACTGCGGACATTCACCGCTCCCCTTTAGAAAATGGTTTACGACATGGCCACAAATTCCTCTGAGGCAATATGCTGGTGGTTTTCATATAGGCCAAATAGTTTCGTTATGTGTCGCCAGATATTTTACCACCCTGGTATGTACGAAATATGAATGCCGGTCAGGTTTATGTGAAAGATCATCACAAGTGAAAGTGTCGTCAGATCAGTTAGATTGTGTCATTAGATTTTGTTTCAAACAAGGTGCTGATGCAAATGCACGTTTCCCTTAGTCTTGAGCTTCATAAAGCTTTGGCAAAGTACTGTGACAAATGTAATCCGATTACTTTTAATGTCGCTTTATTTCTTCTAAAACTGAATCACAAAACTGTTCTACTGTAAGTTTGACTTAGATACTGTTCACTGTCCGAATCTCGCTTTGACAGTTCTATTCACTCACCCATAATTCGTTTTGTACACTAACTGGCTCAAATATTAAGTTCTCTGTACGTTCCCGCTCGTTTATAAATACGAGAATGAGATAGCGCCGATTTCTCTAGAAATTCACGTTTCTCGAAGCTTTTCGTAAACACTGGCGGTTGAGCTGCGCGAACACTCTAGAAACGACCTTTGTTCTTACCGCGCGCTCCCTAGTAACATTGTGGTGTGACGTAGTTGACCTCGAGCTTCCTTTTAACGGTGCATATTATTTATTTGTAGTTTGTAAGGAGTTACACGAACTTCATTGAGCTGTACACAAACTACTGTGACAAATGACAAGTTCAGTTGCTTTTAGTGTCATTTAGTGCCATTTGTGAAGAAAATACAAAAGTCCCAAAATTCATAAACACTTTTTTATCACTGAAAATCTTCTACTTTAATACCAGGTAGGTTTCATAACTGCGCGGCTATTGTACTAAAGAACAATCAGTTCATCGTATATTTATTACAGTGAACAAACCATCAAAAAAAAAAAAAAAAAAAAAAAAAAAAAAAAAAAAAAAACCTTAGGAGTCTTCAAATATAAATTTGCAGCACAGGAGCAGGGGAATATGAAGGAGACTGACTGTACGTGAATTAAATGCTTTTTAAACACTATAGGGCCAGAAACAATGTTTCAAACGTTCTTTTCTCAGGTTTTCATTTATAGACTATTCTCATTTTCAAATTGTTCCACAATGCCGTCGCTGGCCACGTGGCATACAGAGCCAATGTCAACTACCCCAGAGAATGTCTCTACCGTTAGTGAGACACGGAATTACGTAACCGGTACCGCGCAGCCTTCGTACATGTGCTGTCCACCAGCAGACGACTGCAGCTGTGTGCATGCGCAACAATAGAACCTATGTGCACTAAACGTGTGACTTATTGCAGACCTACCCGCGACAGCAAGCAATGGGAGGTGGCTGTCACGTGACAGTTGAAGCATACCGGCCAAAGTTACAAGGAATAAATTTAGTTATTTAAAGGATTGCAGTTGTATCGGCCCTTTCAAATATTTTCTTACGTTTTGGAGATACACGATAGTACACCTGAAAAATTAAACATCAAATGTGTTGCACTCACATGACTTTCTCTACTCTTGTACTAACCATTCTTACAAACTCTTATTCCTATATCTTCTTCGTGATAGTTGACATAAACATTTGTACAAATTATCTTATTGCTTATTTCCTTTTAGGTGTAAGGGGAATATAAGAATATAGTAGGCTTTGAGCGATAGTCAAATCTTTTACAGCTTTGAGTTTTCGTTCTCTCTGCACGATTAACATAAAAAAGTGAAGGATGTTCCATTTCAGGAGGAATATCTCCGAAATGGTTCACTCTAAAAAAAATCTATTTCGACATAAAGTGTGTGTTTTAGCGAGATCTACATTTTTTGTACAGTAAGATTTTGTCTATCTCTTGCGGTTTACAAGTTATTCAAAAGTCATCCAGAGTAAATTCTAAATATACATTTCATTTGCCGTACAAATATCTTAAACATATGGCATTTTAATCAAAATCGTTACAGCCATTTTCAATAAAATCAAATTTTTCGAAAAATGTTCTGTGTAAAGGGTTGTTTAGGGTGGGACTACTTTCTTCAAAATCTTCGTGTCGCATCCTTGAAAGACATTAAATTTAAATATCAACTTTGGTTTTTAACCGACTTTTCGTTTTTGAGTTATGCTGTCCACAGACTGACACACACACACACACACACACACACACACACGCACACACACACACACACACACGGACCTTTTACTAAAAATGCTTTTTTTTTGGCTTCAGGGGGTCTCAAAACATATTTCCGACGAAATATCGACAATGCATTTTTGGGTGGAATACAATACTTCTTCTACAAACCGGTAAAGAAAGTAAAAATATGCGGGCGGAGATCTAAAATCAAGGACACAAGGCTATAGAATCAGAAATGAAGAGATGTTACAGGAAGGCCCAGAAAATTCATGCCTTACCATTCCTCCTAATTTAACATTCGGTCTCAAAGTACCAGTCCAGGCACACTCATAAATCTGAAAGGTAAGGGGTCTCTTTAAGTACTTTTAGATGCTGCTTACAACGAAACTTTCGGTAGAGAAATGGGAAGAGGATGAAGGATGATGTGCAATCCCTGTGAAGAGACTTGTGTTAGATTTGCAGCGTTTTGAAAGAAAACATTTCTCCCCAAAGCGCCATTACCAAGAAGTTTCAAGTAGCCTTGCGCTATTCACTTCCTGTTTACTAACATGAAGCTCGAACCTTGTGAATAAAATATCACAAGAGTCGATAAGGAGGCAAGCCTCTCATATATATCTATATGTTATTATACCTCGGTTTTTAGAACCTCAGGTACCTAAAATTATAAAACTAATGTGTCCACTCACATTAATTTCTCTAGTCACTCTTGTACAAGCTATTCTTAATCACCCATATTCTTCTATTTATTTCACGTTAATCGAGATATTGGCGGTTTGACTATATATTTCCTTATAGGTACAATGGGAATATGAGAACACAGTAGGCTTAAGCGATAGTCAAATCTTTTAAGAGCTGGTCGCTATGTGGTGACTTCGACATTCCATTCTCTTTGCATGGTCAGAGTACAACACCCCCCCAAAAAAAGACTTTCTATTAAAAAAGTATAAGTATTTGAAAATTGAAACAAAAAAAAATATCTCGGAAATGGTTACCCCCACAAAAAGTATATATTTTTGTGTAGTAGGTATATTTTTAATCCTTTCTGTACTACGTATAGTAAAGTAGGGGAAGTATTGTATTCCACCCAAAAATTCGATGTCGAGATTTCATCGGAAATATATGTTTTGAAGCCCCTGAATAAAAAAAAGCATTTTTAGAAAAGGGTCCGCGTTTGTGTCTATGTGTGTGGAATTCTGTGGACAGCATAACTCAAAAATGAAAAGTCGGTTAAAAATCAAAGTTGGTATTTAAGTTTAATGTCTTTCAAGGATGCGACACGAAGATTTCGAGGAAAATTCCTCCCCCTTAAACTGCCCTTTACATGGAAAAATATTAGAAAATTTTGATTTTGTCGAAAACGGCTCTAACGATTTTAAGTAAAATGTTTGAGATATTTGAGATATTTTTATGAAAAATGAAACGTATATTTTGAATTTTCTGGCTATATCCCATGTAGTCCTGTTTACTCTGGATTACTTTAGCATAATTCTAAACCGTAAGAGATATACAAAATCTTACTACACAAAAATGTAGATGTTGCTAAAGCACAGTTGATGTCCAAATAAATTTTTTGTAGAGTGAACCATTCAAATGGAATATCGTTATTAGTTTATATATATTTTAGTCGTGTAAGAATAACGGAATCTCAAAGCTTTCAAAGATTTGACTATCGCTCAAACCCTACTATATTCCCTTATTCCCCTTGTACCTACAAGGAAATAAACAGTAAAATAATTTGTACAAATGTTTATCTCAACAAACTAGAAGAATATATAGGAACAAGAGTTTGTAAGAATGGTTAGTGCAAAAGTAGAGAAAATTATGTGAGCAACACATCAGAGTTTTAAGTTTAGGAAATTTAATTATTTAGCAGATTCATTGAATATTATTGGATCTGAAACGTGGACGAGTACAAACCAACAGCTGCAAAAATTACAGTCCACAAAAATGTGATTCCTGAGATGTATAGCAGAACTGGGCAGAAAGACCAATGTAATATAATTAAGAGATATATCTAAAGTAAATTGAAAGTTATACTTGGACAGAACGCAAACGACATACACAAGGAAAAAGGAAAACGGGGAGACCAAAGAAACGATGGTATCAGCAAATTGGAGCCGGAGCAGGCTGAAGCTCAAACCGTGAACTAGAAGAAGAACAAATATAATCTTAAGAATTACCTCTCAAATCTGTAGTCTCTTTTGAGGTTTGAGATACAATCCTACAATATAGCATCTTTTACCATTACTTCGATAAATTATCATTATACTACTGAACATTGCTGAGTGGTGCTAGAAGTGCTGCAAGAACTAAGTAAACTTAATAAGTAACTTCAATTTAAACGTTTAAACAATTATCTTACTCAAAATCTACTAATAGTTCACGAGAATAAGTTGTATTGTTGATACAAAAGTTGTTAGGCGTGTTTCCACCACAGCTAATGGCATAAATACCAAAGATAACTGGGTTAGCAGATTTGTGAGGCACTTGCAGGATTTAAGGGAAATGTGTCGACCATTTGGAGTCACGTCATAAAGCGTTAACCTCTAACATGAAAGGCAAGTTGACATAAGCGTCCAAGTTGCTTGGACATTGGTTGTTGATACATAAGCCAGGGCTGTCAGTTTCAGCGTCACGTATAATCTGCAGGGGCATTGTAGCAATGTTAGCCACAAACTCAAGGAACAATAGTTAAAGGGATCAATTACTGATAGCCTGGTTTTGAATCAAACAATAAAAAATCTGATGTGTTGACTATCTCTACTCTTGTTCTAACCATTCTTACAAACTCTTATTCCTATATCTTCTTCCTGTTAATTGATATAAACATTTGCAGAAATTATTGCCTATTTCCTTGTATGTGCAGTAGACTGAGCGATACTCAAATCTTTTAAAGCTTTGAGATTCCGTTCTCTTTGCACGCTTAACATATAAAATAAATGAACAACGATGTTGTATTTAACGAAAGTTAAGTAAATGTTATTAAAGCAGCACTCAGAGATATAAATTAAGGTTTAATATTATATTATACAATTTTTAGCTAAGTAATTCTTAGAATTAGAAATTTATTTGCATCTCTAAGCGTTTTTTAATTTCCGAGTTGCATATCTTGCTACTGCGTGTAGTGTAAAGGTTCCAATGATTTGCAGTGTACGAACGTAATGCAATAGGTCAACAAATAAAAGCTAGCCCCTGCAAATTACTTAACTACTCTCTTATAGAAAGTAATAAACTATTATATTTCATCATCCCCACCCGGGAATCGAACCTGGGACCTCTTGCACAGAAGGCGGGTACTCTACCGAACGAGCTACTGAGCCAGGGAATAAGAAAAGGTTGCTATGTCCATGTTACAATATTGTGACGCAGGGTGCGGCGCAAAACAAAGGACTGTCGGGGCTAAGCTCCTTCACACGGCATACAAGGTCTGTGAGTGAACACGTAATTAACAGCAGTGAAGCGGCAACAAAAAAGGTTTCCAGAGCCTTCGAGAAAGATTTGGTTATGTCATAGCCGGCGCGTTTGTGGAAGTCGAGAAAAGTCCGTGACACGTTATCCCCTCTATAAGGAAGCGAGGTAACAACAGAGTGGAGAATTACTGCAGAAGATTTAACGAGCATCTAGTGATTGTGTCTTAGTGTATGAGAGATAGAGAGAGTGAAGAAAGACACTGAAAGGACTGAGTAACGGTTGCGAGAAGTAAACAGTTGTGAGTTGAAATAGTACGAAAGACTATAAACTACATTAACGACGAGAAGAAAAAATGTGTATTTGTGCAAAAGTGTACAATGCAATAAGGTAATAGAAAAGTAACCGTACTGGATATTGTCGTATTCTGATGAAACAAATCCTTGTCCTATTTTTTGCAACGTTTATACTTCCCATTTTAAGCGGTCACGCGATGCGCTGTGTCCTGAATTTGCAATACAGCCCTTGTGTTCCAAGACAACGCGTCACTTGGAAGGACGTGTTTTTCTTGAAATTTTTGTTGTCACTCCTGACATCTCCCCCTTCTTGCTGTTTTCAATGTAGAGCTAATGGCTCAGCTGTTTTCCATTCTCGGCTAATGGCCCAGTGTTATACATTCTCTCTAAAATGGTGTGCACTCAGAGACGGGAGCGAAACGCCTAGGCACAATCTCGGCGACGAACACGAATCTGGACGTGGCCAAACTTCCAAAAACCAGCGCACAGAGCCTTCCTCGGCTCTATACGCTCGGATTTTGTTTTGAGAGAAAACTGATTTTAACACGAGTAAAACTGCATACGATTCAGGGTAGGAAAACAACTTGCTCTAAGTACAGTATGCCTTACATCAGCTGTGTTTACCACGATTAGAAACTTGAATACATTGTAGTACAGTGGAACTTCCATAATTCGAACGTTTATATTTCGAATTCGTCGTTAATTCCAAGATTTTTCTTTGTCTCTTGAATTTTGTAAAGAATCTAATGTGTTACACTCACATGACTTTCTCTACTCTTGTACTAACCATTTTTTACGAACTCCGATTCCTATATCTTCTTGCGTTAGTTGAGATAAACACTTGCAGAAATTATCCTATTGCTTATTTCCTTGTTGGCGCAAGGGGAATATGGGAATACAGTAGGCTTTGATCGATAGTCAAATCTTTTAAAGCTTTGAGAGCCGTTCTCTTTATATGACTAAGACATAAAAAAGTAATAACGATCTTGCATTTGACGAAACTTTAAAACATATATATTTGAACATAAATTGTGTGTTTTAGCAAGATCCACATTTTATTGTATAGCAAGATTTGGTCTATTTCTTGCGGTTTACCAGTTATGCAGTCATCCTGAGCAAACAGGACTACATGGGCTACAGCCAGAAAATTAAAATATACATTTTATTTGCCATAAAAATATCTCAAACACATGACATTTTAATCAAAATCGTTAGAGCCATTTTCAAGAAAAACAATCGTGGCCGACCTTCCTGGCCCATGGGTTTTTTCGGA
The DNA here is from genome assembly GCA_030765045.1 of Tenodera sinensis. Classification (NCBI taxonomy): domain Eukaryota; kingdom Metazoa; phylum Arthropoda; class Insecta; order Mantodea; family Mantidae; genus Tenodera; species Tenodera sinensis. Next base: position 103,232,459 of record CM060971.1, on the reverse strand, counting down.
GGTTTCCCTGGTCGCCAGGCGAATACTGGGTAGAATTTCCATATCTTCGAAATACCTGTCATTCATTTCGTTATATAAATCATTTCATTTACGCTTCATCCGTTAGGTTTCTTTCAGGGTTGGTAGCGCCAGCGAGCGTGGTGGTAGCACCACGGCAGGGGGAACAAATGCGCTCTGGAAGTCTCGTCCCCCGGATTGGAAGGGTTTCTGCCTCCGCCCCCCATGGGATGGTACAAGCCCGAGGGGAGGGTGGACTAAGCCAGTCTTCAGCAGGGTGTATCTAACTGTAGCGGCTCTGCCACCTGCTCTGACGTGGCAATGTTATGGTCGCCCTTAGGATCCACTCGTCTCGTACATCCTCACGGAGGTGCCCCGTCAAAAAATCGCCTTCCGGTGCAAGTGCCCCCCCCGCAAGTTGTCATTGAATCACTGCAAACTGTGCGTCGTTTTGTTGAGTGCGCAAAAGAGGCGCCTTTCATTTACGTTGTTGCTGCCCAGTATTTGGTGGGCTATGGTCCGTGTGCACTCAATTTGAAGAAGTTTGGATAGTGATCGCAAAGCTTTACGTTCCACTAGGGGAAATATCTCTGGCCCGTCCAAATGTAAAACCAAAGTTGTCTTTGAGATCGTAACAGGGAATTAGGTTTAAGTGTGGTACAAAAGAAGAAGACAACTGTTTTCATTAACGAGCCCATATCGAAGCATACGTCCCTTCTATTCCTCCTAAAACCATAATATAGCTCAGCGCTTGTGCTCCGATACCCAATATCGGGGAAGCAAAGTACCTGAGGTGCACCACAGCAGCTCTTACAGGCGGTTATCCTGGGGCACTGTGTTCTTGCAGTGTCTGTATTAAATATTAGCAGCGTATGAGTAATAAGTGTACGGTTAAATAATATAACAGATGCAATACTCCTAGAAAAAGCGGGGTTTAGAAGAGGAAGAGGCACCAGTAACAATTTTTCTACTCTGAAAACTGATTGAAGTTATAAAGGTATGTACACAAGTACAAAAATAAGAATAAAAGAGAACCAGTGACAGTTAATAGTGGTAAAAGACAAGGTTGACCCTCATTAACTGCATTTTTAAATTTTTTAACATTTACAAAATAGTAAGAATTTGGTAAAATAAAGTTAATGGAGGTATTAATTCATCAGGAGTCAAACTGAAAACTATGTTATTCGCAGATGATCAGATACTGATGGCCACAAATGAAGATAGTCTGCAGATAATGCTACACTGTTTAAATAAAATTGTTATTGAACTTGGAAAATATCAGTAAATAAATCCAAAACTCTGACTTTTAGGAGAATGAATTCTGTTAGATCAAAAATAGTGCTAGATAATATAATTGACCAGGTATCAGACTTTAATTAGTTAGGCTCCGTCTGCTAATAACTCTCTGATCATGTATTCCATATCTTCTTGAGCTCTAGCTATAACAGTTAGATCACCGGCAAATTAGAGGGTGTAAATCACATGATTATTTGCAATTAAAATTCTAATTTGAATATATTTGCAAATAAACGAGGATTATCGTTGTTTTAAAGAGGTGAAAAATGTTAGCTCAAGAATGCTAATGAATGGAAAAATGTTACAGGTATATAAAATGTAAAATCTAGGTTGAGATGTTTAGCTTTAAATTTCATAAAGACGTTGGGATGATTGTGTTCAATCCTAGGGCATTTGCGGAAGAATTAGAAGTCTAGAAAATTAGAAAGAAAACACAAATAAAGCTTAAAAGGCGTTTACAGTTACATGTGGTTGCATATCATGGACAATGCAAGTAAAATTGCACTATTTGGTCACATTTGAATGTTTGTATACATCAATCTTACTTAGTTTTAAAAGTGTCTGGTCTTCCAGATATTACTTTAGTGCCTTCCTCTGTCGTGTCAATCGCCTACCTTCCCAGCATTGCCGTGGCTACCCCGCCTCTTGAGATGTTGCGAGGTCTCTGCCTTCTCCTTCTCTCATACGGCGACATGACAGGATTTGCTTGGATCATCTATCTTCTGTAATCCTTTGAACATGGCACGTCCATTGCAGGTCCTCTTTTCAACTTTCCACTAGCGTTTCCCCGTATTCTATTCGCTCCCTTTTTGTTTGTTTTATTTCGAACTCGCATTCTAGAGCATTTAATATTTGTTTTTTTTTTTTATCTGATCAAGCCTATCCTTCTCCTCCATAAGTGAAGATACTTTAAACAGCAGTTTTCTATGACAGATTTCTCGGCATCACAAAACTCCATTTAATAGTCGAATAGTCCCTTTGACTGACAACGGTATATTTATATGTACTATTTTTATCTTCCTCGCACTAGGTTCCGCATATCCTCCAGTTATTAGATATTCTGTTTTCTGGTCTTTTATTTTCAGATCTCCTTCATTATACAGTTGTCCCAAAATTAGATCGACAAAGCTTGGGAGCTGTTAGTTAACATTATTTTAAACTCTTTTTGTTACGGAAAGTTTTTTGCTGCGGTGTTTCGTTTAAGCGCTAGACGAGTTAACGTCATAGATTACTGCCCCCCCCCCCGCCCCCACCCAGTTTAAGTATTTACGGCAGAATCAACAATGTAAATTAGTATTGCATTTATTTTAGCAAGGCACACAACCTTAATCCAAGAAACAAACAGAGAACACATAAACAAAACACAAACATCTCATTGTTTACATTGAATCGCAGCTTTACTATTCAAAATTAGGTCGAAAAACTCTTAAATCAGAGAAATTGCTGATTCTTTGCGAGAATACGGCAGAATAGGGCGCACCTACACAGTCTTAATCGCAATGGGCGTGCGTTCCAACATTTATTTTGAATAGTAAATTTGTAATAAACAGATATATCTAAAGCAGCAGTTGTGTTTCTAATCGCGTTGCCAACCTTGGAATGTGTATTCACGCTAGATTAAAGCAAAGCACTCGCTCAAAATAGCACAATTTTTTTTCTTCAGTTCATTCTGTATATTAGCTTATAAAATGTAAACGATGTGTTCAGCTACCCCTAGTACCATTTTTACCCATTGATAATTTTCTGCCTCTTCTACATTTTTCAGAAGCGCTGCCAGTCTGTTTAGTCCTTACGTGATATATCCTCGAGCGTTATATTGTGCAGCTCCTGTAAGAATAAGGCAACTATTACATTTCTTTAAGTATTTATTTTACCTTATCCTCCGCTCATTAAGAATCATTACTCCTATTGATCAAGAACAGCCCTAAAGACATTCTGAATCATTCTTGTAAAATAGATGACGCGGATTCGAAATCTTAGATCTTGGCAATTCCGTACCTTTCTGTTGTACCCGCTTGACGTTATGAATTCCCATCCAAAGAGGCACAAGGATGTCAAATCAGGGTGAAAGCAATCGCCCCAGTATTGCTCAACCTCTGCTATCCGTCTTTTGGCAAATCTTCGATTGAGGTGGTCCCGTAAAAATGGAGAAAAATGAAGGGGTGCTCCATCCTGTTGGAACAAACGGTGTCAACAAAGACGTTTTGCTCTAGCTGTGGTTCTAGGAATAATTAGAGAATGTCAAGGTAATTCCTGTCATTGATTGTTTCTTATAGAAATAGGAAGGGTTCATAAATTGTGGTTTTTGTGAGCCCAGGTCACACATTTACATTTGGTGCATCTATTTGAAATTCAGTGAAAAAGTGAGGTGGTTCGTTATCCCATATTGTTTGTTAACTCCAGCAATTAGGTGTGGTGTGAACATTTTAAAATCGTTGCTTAGGCACGTCTAATTTTTACTTAAACGCGACTTGATGCAGTTGGGCTTCTTTCGATTTATTCTCTGATTCGTCACACACTTATTGCTGGCAAGAAGATCTCCCAGAGTATGGTTCACTGGGAATGTTTGCATTTCATTTAAATTGGTTCACAAGCGAGTGAATGTTTGCTCGCGTCGATGCATGTTTGCTATATTTCCGTGTGACGTCCTGCCAAACTTCAGAATAAGATAAACTGGCAATCGTCAGTAACACAGTCATCTGTAGATTGATTCCCAAGCGCGTGTGTTTACCGATGACTAAAGCAATCATAATATATATCTTTGGATAGAACGTTCTAGATTATGTATGCAAATGAACCTGCTTACAAATCAGAGGAAAACTTACATATAAGGATTACATTTCATGTACAAACATGGATGCGGGGGGAGTGGCTGTTGGCGAAGTCCAATAGCTTATGTTCCCTTTAGCGAACGCACCTTAAAACAACACACTGTTGTTAATCTAAACAACCTAAAGCTGTATCTGCAAACACATCGGATGTATTTTGTACAACAATCTGAAGAAGACGCTGACGCGTACGGCAGGAGGTTCATTGTTTTGTGGAGTTTAAAATATAACCAGGAACTTGTTGTCGGGCACAAATATTTGTTAGCACTTGCTTGGTGCAAGAAACCAGGTAAATATTTGGTATTCTGAAAGCTGATAAGGGCTGAAGAAAGAATTTAAGAGGCTGTCGCCGATAAGGAATCTCATTGCGTGTGTGTGTCTTCAGACGGAAGGTGGTTCTGCAGTAGCGAACCAGGGGATTGTGATAATCGTTTTGATTTGTAACAGTGATATTTCACGTGTCAGAAGTTTCTGTAATATTTATCGCAGCTGAAGAGCAACTTTCTTAGCAGTGTAAGCAGTTCATTGAGGTTGTCTGAGGTTTATGCCATCTTTCACTAAAGGTCTATATTTACAATGAATCTGTAGCAGTTTTTAGCAAATATCTCCTAGCGAACTCGAGAGTAAACTTAGTGGTGTATTACGTACGAAATAGGAATACTGGCGTGCTTTGTTTAAGGGGACAAATTCACATGTTTACTTTCTCTGGCACCTATGTATTTTACTTACTCCTACCAAGTAGAGAGATTAGTGCATTTCATACAAAAATTGCATACAGAAATATATGTTTGTGGTCACCCGAGTTTAAGAAGAAAAACATTTCTGTGATCTTGTTGATATTTGTAGGTATGTAAGTTTGTGTGTGTATTTGGTAGGGCTTTTATGCTCGTTCTTCCAGCAGGTGGTGGGCACTGACGATGCATGAAGTGCACATTTGGGAATTTTGAGGAGACGTTGCAGGCGTAAATGCAGAGAACTTCCCTGGCATTTGCTAGTTTTGAGGACTGAGGAAAACCTGGGAAAACTCTCAATCAGGCAGGACAGTTCTGACGGGATATAAACACCGGTTCTTCCGTTCATTGGTCAGAAACGATTTCTGCCATCCCTTTACGTCTTTGTGTGAGCCTGTGAGACAGATATATGGTGGGAGAGAGAGAGGCCAGCCGAAAAAGAAAATACAGATAAATTCCAAACTTGGTTTTAAATTCATCTTCCAAATATGCGACAAGATTTTCATGAAAATACCCCCTCCCCCAAATCACCATTTGCGTGTAAAAACTGTTCTCATTTTTTACTTCTCAAAAGTGGTTCTAACGATTTAGATTAATATACCGTGCCTGTGTTCAAGATACCCACTTATATTACAAATTAAATCATCTTCAATGTTCTACAATAGATTTGCGATGTTTCCTTTGTTTCAATAATGTGGTATAGCTAGGAAAACATAAAATATGCTAAAGGAGTTATTTAGAGCTCCTTAACGTATGCAATTGGTGCCAGACGTTCTTTATGTAGCGTTAACAGTTCTCGATATTCCATGTTAAAAATGTATACGTTTCGCAAGAGTAAGTGCATCAACTAACAGGCTTATTTGAATGTTTTGAATTGTTTTTCTTTATTTTGTTCTTAAGTTTATTCTTTTCAATGTGAGAGCTTATTGGCACGAATAAAATTTATGCTGCTTTTGTATTCTCTTGATTGAAACTACGCACTTGCTGAAGTAATTCTGAACCGAAACTGTGTATATCGCGAGTAATGGTTTTTAAAAGTCGTTTTACATGCATACATAATGAATATGTGAATTTGTCAGTGGCAGAGAAAATAATGTGTATGATAATTTTGGTGGAGGTTTCAATTGCTCCAAGGTGAATTAGAAATGCGATGCATATTATTTAATGTTCTTTCACCACTTTTAACACCTCATCAGGTGGTTATTTTTTGTGCAGTTTATTACCTAGACATATCATAAGTTTTGTTATAAGCGTGGGTAGCACAACAAAGAATGACAAATATTTTCTACCATTTATAAACTCATATCTTATGAGTAGTGTGATATTATATGAACACTGGGTTTTTTCAACAAGCCTGAACCAGCTCATAAGACTAAATATATGCAACAGTGGCTTAAGGGCAATGCTTTCGAGTTTATAGTGTACCAAGATTGGCCATTGGGAAGTCCGATTGGATCCGCTAGATTACCAGCTATGGGACACTACAGAAAGTAAAGCTTACTCGAAGCGACACAGAAATCTGGAGGCCCTGAAACGAGATTTGAAGCGAACAGTATTGTATTTGGACAGAAATGTTATACTGGTGTTATAGATGAATGGCTGCGCCGTTTGAAAGTCTCTGTGGCCTCTAAAGGCGGACATTTAGTAACTGCCTGTTATTTCTATTCACTAATATTATAGTTAATAAATGGTATGAACATTTTCTGAGAAGTGTCATTCTTCACTGTGACCGAACTAATAGAAAAAATGTAATTATCAGAAATTTTAAAAAATATATAAATAAACTTTTTGTTTCCTAAGGGGGCTCTCAAAATTAATTTCCGATGAAATCTTGACATCAATTTTTTCGATGCAATACACTACTTCCATTACTACTAGTGCAGCAGAGAGAGTAATGTTTTTGTAACAATTATTTGGGTCAAGGAAGTCAATGTGACAATCGCATTCTTTAAATTTAAAAGGTAACGTAGAAAAAAAAAACATTTAATAATACTCGTAAAACAGTATTCCTTGTTTCTAACCATTCATTTATCTTGTCCTGTTCGTGCAAAGTCCTCAAAAATATATATTTTAAAAGCAGAAAGGCATGGATTTACGACGATTGTTGAAAAGGTTTGAGTGTTTCTTTGTCTTGTGGCCCACTGTAGTGCTCCGTGCCGTATTAATCTCATTGCAAATGAGTACAATTTTGAATAGACACAATGATGAGTATCTACCAAACTATTGACACATTTTGACGAATGTCCATGTACAGGTTCCTCTAATCCAAATAAAAGATTTTTGTGCGCTTTGGAAAGTCGCTCTTCAGCTTCAGAAAGAAGTTTAAAGTTATTCCTTCCTTTTTGTCGATGTTTTCCGTTGTAGAGTTTACGTTTTGTATTTTCGCGTAGAAAGCAAGTATTGAGACGCTCTCTTGACGCGTGTGACCGGAAGAGATTCACAAAGAAGCAGAGGACCTCTGACCTTCTTCCAGCGGTTTGGCGTTGTAGTTTTAATGAGAGTCATCATAGCGGGGTTGAAAATTGCCCGGGCAAGGCACACGGAGCCCCAAAATGTGGCGGGAGCACCAATCGATAGTAGGAACTGCAACAGCCCAGCTCCCGGAGATGCTCATATCGAACAGGACCAAATTCAGCCGTCGTTCCTGCAGAATCCGCAAGGTAAGTTCTCCCAGCACGTGGTGCATTCCCTTACGGCCCGCAGCGGGCCGCAGGTGTCGCACCAAAACACTCCGAACAGATTCTAATGGGCTTCCCTTAACACCTATGTATGTTAGTTATCATTAGGCCCAGATTTTGATGTCCCAAAACTGTTTGAGAAATGTCCTACAAAACAACTCTAACATTTAAAAAAATGACATGAAACACAATTACAAAAATTACCTAAAACTGAGATTTATTTAGGTAATTTATTAAAATTGGTGAACAGGAAGTTATAAATTTAAACAATGACATAAAACATAATTACAAATAACCTAACCTAACATATATTTAGGTAATTTATTAAAATTGATTTACGTGAAGTTATGAAGCCCTATATTTAAAGAAGCTACATAAAATAGTTACAAAAATGACCTAACCTGAGATTTATTTACTTAGGTAATTTATAAAAATTGGTGTACATGCAGTTATAAATAAATTCTTACATGGGTATAAAAATGACAGTGAGAAAGTGGGTATGTGAGTGAGTGAGTGAGGTTTAAGGGCCCATTTGGGGTCAATTGGAGATAATATACAAAATTAATTATATTTGTTCAGATATTTATTTGAAGCATCTGCAAAGAAAATTAAAGAAAGTGTTGGAAGCAGGTCTGACGAAACTGTGGCCTCAACTCTTTTGAGCCCTCAGATTCTACAAACTTCATTACAAATGAAGGAGACCTCAAAGCCTATAATAAGAGACAAAGAGAAGCACAAAGACTTATGAGCTTGTTTTATTTGAAATTTATTTCTGTATTGTTTTACTTATTTATTTGTGCATTCGAATATGAAGTCGTATTTGGCCCAATCTAATTGCCTGTCATGTCTTATTTAAACTTTAAATACATAGAATACATAAACGCCGCAAGCATTATGGGGCCCTCCGCAAATTCACCCTCTTTGGAGGACATTTTCTCCTCAATAAGGTCCCCACCGGCCGTAACTGTTACAGTCGTAATACCTTCTTGACATTTCTCACCAACACAACTACAATCCTGAAGCCCAGTATGAACCATCATATCACCAAAATCGGAATTGAAACCTCAACATGAGTGCCCTCTGGTTCCTATGTTATCTTTATATTTTTCCTTTTCCGTGATCTATCTCAGCATAGAAAGTCAAGGCGCTTTTATCTAATACTGCGCTAAAGAGTTTTTGTATTTCTGTCTTCAAGTCAGAACTGCATGTAAGAAGTAAGGAAGTAGAGCTCTAAATGAACCCGACAAAAGCTTGAGCAATGACTAATTCCACAGAAACGCCAGTTAAAACTGAGGGCCCGTCTGCTCAGTACTGCAGCAAATATATACATTTATCTGGGGCAAACAATCGGTATGACAAAAAAACGAGAGTTGGAACTACAGAGAATAATAAGTTTAGCATGGGCAAAGTTTCGTAGTCTAAAATTCATATTAATGGAAAAACGATCAGCCCGCGTTGAAATTCGAGTTTCTACAAACCTGTGTCATGCCAGTACTTTTGTATGATAGATTTATACATACACAGCAAAAGAGATCAACTTGTTTCAGATATTTCAGCAGAAATATCACGGATAAAGTACGAAACGAGGAGCTAAGAGGATGAAGTGGAATCGAGGACGCGGCTGAAAGTGCAAGAACATTTGAATGGAGATGGGGAGGACAAGCTACCTGAATGCCTCAGGGCGCTTACGCCAGAACAATGTGGGATGTAAGATGGGGGGGGGGGGGTGGAGAAATAGTGGACGAACACGTCAGAGATGGACACAAGAATTTGTAAAGTGATGATTGACGATCATTGAACAACAAGAGACAGGTGGAAGAAAATTACTGTGTTTCTAAATGATTGTGTCAATTAATTTCGCCAGCAAATATTATATCAGAATTTCTATATAGCGTTTCACTCTTAGAAGACAGTATGGAGTTAAATGGGACATCTCTGTCTCTATCTAGCGCATACAAGTTGCCATTAGCCGCGTCCTTTTCTACCCTCGCTCTGTTGCCAGATTCCTAATAGCATGGTATAAATATTCATTTGTTATAAATTTCAGGTTTGAACACATTATCCTATGCAGAATTTTTTTCTCTATCAGGTTATATCCTTTTCAGAGTCATTATACATTTCTATAGGTCCAAATTTCTTCAGAAAACGTTTTTTTCAATAGAAGTCCGATATTTGCTGTTTCTACACTCATCACGCACTAACTAACAAACTAACTGCTAGAATGCATCTATATTTTTTTCTTAGGTAGAGTAAACTATAGTGCTACTACCTGCCTACTTTGAATCCTCTATGTTTACCCAGTTAAGTGTTATAATTTTTTAAATTAAATGTTTTCGGAAAATTTTATATATGTGCACTGCAAAAGTTACGCAGTGTGAAACTTTTTTGTTATTGAGTTTACATCAGGGAACCAGCGAGAACAAATGTTGAGGAAGGTTGGAGAAAGTTTTTAAAATAAACCAAAAGGCAGTAACCTCTTTCTTTTATCCAGTAAGGCAAACAAAAGGTATTCATCTATTCAGCGTCAGGCCTGACACAGAAGATAGTATAAGGAGCAGCACTAGCATTAGTTCGAAAGAAGCCGTGTGTGTAACTGTGAGCTGTTATTGCGCTATTTGTTTAATATTTTTGTAAATATTTGTAGTTATGGAGGGTGAAGCTAGGAAGGGACGATATGTTGGTAAATAAAGAAGTAAGGAACGCCAAATAATTATGAATGTGTTAGATTATTTTTTAAGTAAAATGCGTATAAGTAAGGCGGTAAAAGAAACAGCTAAGGCTATTGGGTGTTCAGAAGCAGTAGTGTGTATGATTAAAAAGGAACTAATGAAAGGACCTCTAAGAACGCCATCGAAAAAGAAAGCAAAAAGGGCGGGACTACACAAAACGCTAGGTTAACGCAATATGATTGAATAGTGCAAGGTGGAGTGCGGCGAATTGTTCATTCTTTACTGTTTGCAAATATTCCACCCACGCTGAGTATAATTTTGTCACAGTTCAACAGTGATGAGATCCTACCAAATTTCTCAAGGGCCACTCTGATTTGGGGTTCGAATATGAAAGAAAGGGTAACAAGTGCATATTAATAGAAAGAGACGATATTGATATCATCAGATGGCGACATAAATATCTAAAAGACGTAAAAGGTTTAGGGACCAAGGGAAATCAATTGTTTATACAGACGAGTCATTTGTAAATTTAGGTCATACAATAACAAAGGCGTGGAGGGATACCAAAGTTAAAAGTGCCCGTCTCGTCAAGCACCAATTGAAGGACTAAGTACAGGACTCAGGCCACCTCGAGTCGCTCGCGGAGAAAGATTCGCAACTAGTACATGTTGCAACACTGCGCTCCATTTAACGTGTACTGTCTTTTAAGGGTGAGACGCGCTTTAGTTCAAAATCTAAAACAATGGCAATGTGTGGAAAAAATATACAACATGTAAAAATCGAGATTGATTGAAAAATTATAGAACAAGTATCTGATTTCGCATCCCTAGGAAACTTATTTGCAGATCAAAAAAATGATATTGATACAAAATTGCAAAAGTATAATAAATTTAACGAGTAAATAAGGAGACATTTTGGCAAACTGGGGAGTAATATGTTTTATTATGACATATATTTTAGCAGCAGTGACTTTTCTAAAATACGTTTACTGTTCTTCATATGTAAGGTTTAGTACAATGAATTTCTTTTTGCTTTTCCTAACAGTCTCACGTTAACCCTTTTATCATTTGAACATTTTCAAGATATGTAGATATATCTAAAATATATAGACAAACTAAAGTACCTGAAAGATGTTATATTCATTTTAGGGATTCTAGAAAAAATGACTGAGCGATGACAAAATATTCAACACCAAAACAAAAACACTAACAGTTTCTGATACCCCCCTAATGTAATTCCTGTGCAGGAAATTAGTTTTAAAAAAAATGTGATTGCTTGATTCTTGAAAGTTTAGGCAATACAAAACATGTAAGAGAGGAATTGTCTTATTCATTGCTGGAAGATTACCCTCATTGACACACTCCCGCAACATAACTTCGAGAAAGTTTCCATTCACACTAATGCAAGTACAATGTCTTGATGTGCACACACTTGGTTAATGGAGTAAGCTTGTATTATATGCTAAGAGCATTAACATGTTGCTGACATATATAAACGAATAACCTTAGCTCTACTCAGAGCAAAGACGATACAAGCGTTGATGCATTTATGAGGTTGCACAACATGTAATCAAGGCTCCTTGATCCACGAAAAAAAAAGGAAAGTGATAAAGAGCTGAAGATAGGAAAACAGAAAGAAAGCAAATGTAGAAAACGCTTCACGCCTTCAAAGATAATTAATTAGTCAAGATTAAAATATAATCTTTGAATAAAACTGTTTTAAGTGTGATAGAATTAAAATGTTTGTTATAAGTAGGGTCCCAACCTTTATGGAGTTATCGCCAAATGAGGTGATCGCTAGTTACCTCCAGAAGGGCAGAGCGTGACGCAATTGTGCAGGTGCAGTGTCAGCACAAAACACACTGCCTACAGCGCATAGTGTCTCTCGAATATGTTCATTAATTCCATACAGTAAAATGCCTGCAGCACGAAAATCGAAATATACACGTATTAAACATTACGTATTCCGGAATGGTTCATTCTACAAAAAAATATTTGGACATAAATTGTGTATTTTAGCAAGATCTACCATATTTTTTGTATATTAAGACATTTTTTGTATAGTAAGATTTTGTCTATCACTTACGGTTTTACCAGTTATGCAAACGAAATCCAGAGTAAATAGGGCTACGTGGGCTATAGCCAGAAAATTCAAGATATACATTGCATTTGTCATAAAAATATCTCAAACATTATGGCATTTTAATCAAAATCGTTAGAGCCATTGTCAAGAAAATCAACATTTTCGAAAAATTTTCCTTGTAAAGGATAGTTTAGAGTGGAGCAATTTTCTTTAAAATCGTGTTGTCGCATCCTTGAAAGACATTAAACTTAAATACCTACTTTGGTTTTTAACCGACTTTTCGATTTTGAGTTATGCTGTCCACAGACTGACAGGCACACAGACACACACACGAACCTTTTTCTAAAAGTGCTTTTTTGACTCAGGGGGCCTCAAAACATATATTTCCGATGAAATCTCGACATCGAATTGTTGGGTGGAATACAATACTTCCTCTACTTACTAGTAGAGAAAGTAAATTTTTTCACTATTAGCAACAAGTGGTTTCGTCTTCAAATTCATGTTAGTTCAGACGTTACTGCTATTTGTTTTGTTATAGGTATAAGCGCAACATCCTGTATATTACAGTGGTAAAATTAACCTATATTTGACAGAGTATAACAGGTAGATAATTCCCAGAAGCTTCTTCCAATTCTAATCATAAGGGCCACTTCATGTCCACCTGGGTGGATGTGTGTGAAATCAGATGTGGATTCAATTTATATATTGAACATGTAGCATCTATAACATGTACTGCTAGAATGTTTATTATTGTTTATTTAACTGGAATAAATCCAGATAAGCACCAACACGTTCGTTGGTTCAAATATCATAATTCTGCCCGAGATAAGAGCAGCTAAGCAAATACGTGAAATTTAAGCAACAATAAAAATGAAAGCTGGAAAGGCAAAGAAATGTGATTCATCATGCGCAACACACCCCTACAATATGAATGATCATAATAAATACAAAACATTAAAATCACCCTTCTACATTTTTATGATCACAACCAACACAACTTTCCCCACTGTACATTATTTCGTAGCTTGCTAAACATCTGCAGCTACTACTGGTAAGAACAGTTACTCATTGAAGATTTCTTTAAAAGTCAGTAGCAATAAGAATAAACCTTCCTGACTGGAAGTTATATTGGACATTTCTAACAGTTTTAATACTGGACTATCACGGTTTGAAACGGGAATACTGCTTATGTAAATGAGGTGCGCTTGTCATGCAATTCAACTTAATGAGGGTTTATTGTAAATTATTTTCGAGGATTGTAAATGTAATTTATTATTTTCGTGCGAAAATCCATATTTCTGCACTGCAGAGCGGAAGTAACCGGATTACAGGCTCGGAGAAAGGTAGTCAAAGGAGAGTTTCGTGAAAGGAATCAAAATATGGCTGCATTCGTTTACATTTTGTTTTACGACTTTAACGCCCAGGCAAATTTAAGGTCAAGATTACCATTCCTTCTTTCTCTACCTCGCTCATTCCCTAGAGAGAGAATATAAGAAGCAAGAAGCATTTGGCGAAGTACAGTCCGTTCTTGTTCTTTTCGGCCAGGGCTTGAAGGGGGAAGGGGGAAGGGGGAAGTGGGAAGTGGTCAACCTACCCTGACCTTCCCACTACGTCGTGTACCAGGCGTGAGCATTTGAAATATCGCCCTTATTATGGAACATGTTCGCGATCTTTGTTTACAGTATCTATCTATTTGGTCGAAAATTTCTTAGACGTAATTGCAAATAGGCCGGAGAAATATCAGGGGTGTACAGTAATCTGCAAACATGAAGAATTAATAAAATAGTAAAATATACGCAATATTTTATCGCACTAGTTACACCATGAAATTAATTTAACATTAATGGCCATCGTCTGAAAGTGTATCGTCGTCTTGTAGATTGATTACCAGGGGCTGGCTGTTTTCCATTATGTCTTCAAAGGAACGATATTTGTCTTCTAGTTCTTCAACATGGCGTATGCAGTTAGACCAATATTTCTTGGTTTCAACGTTCTTTATAGTTTTGAATTTCTTCCGAAGACATTATTGGCTACAACATTCCTTATTTCTGACCATACATATTCTATGGGACTCAAAGTAGGCACAACGATTAGGGAGCAGTACTATCTTTCACAAAAGTAAATACCCAACTTCAGTGCGACCTGCACGTAATTCTCAGGTATACTTGCATGGATGGTACGAGAATTAAATTAGTCATATGCTTCCCTTGATGTTCAGAGTGCATTTTGTGTTTCTTGTGCTATTGTAGCTATCTGTTGGTGGTAGCCTCTTTTACCATTCAGTTGTAATAGAGAGCAGAACGTTCAACGTCCTCTGAACTGTTTAATTTTGTAGTGTGTGCTGCACGGTCCTCTGCTCCCCTCCCTTATCCCACTTGAGGGCCGAAAAGAATAGGCATCGATTGTACTGGGGACGTTAGTATTGTACGATCCCTCTCAAATCTATTGTCCGACTCCAATGAACTGTCAAGAACTAAAGTCGTTATGCAACACGTTTTCCTATAGTTGTTTGAAGTATGAAAGGTTAGAACGAAATAGATGGATTCTTGAATAGTAAAAGAATTAGCTGTGTGGTTTCTGATTTATAATGGATAAATCTGTTATCTTAATTCAATACAATAAGTTATGTATTTGAGCAGCAGCTAATATAGGTTTTCTATTATATTCACCTTTTTCTTTATTTGGTTCATTTGACAAAAGTTGAACATTTTTGTTTTATACAAAGAGTAATTAACACTGAAGTTACAACGTCGCAACAGCGACCTGGATTACAGATACATCACAGATGGCATAGATGTATCGTCTGTTGGGTTTCAAATATTCCTTTTCTTCAATATAAAGAGCGTTGCTAATATTTAATATCCTGTATAATTTGAAAATGATCAATTTAAAGGAATGAACACATTTAATACACATAATATGGAGTAAACTAAAAGTTTTTAATGCATATGGTCTCGTGGTTAACAGTTTTTATATAAGCCATCATCTGAAATGTTGACCTTTTCCCGTAGTAGATCCTGTCTGCAGTTTTGTTGCTTCGTTGAACTTTGCACGCTACCTTAAGGACACTGACTTTTTTGTTATTTTACTGTGGGAAAGGGGATTCGCCTTTAAGGATGTCAATTCACCATTAAGGTTCTTTAAAGCCGGTGAGCTGTTTTCTTTTCGGTCACAATATGCTGATGACATGTTTAGGTTGACGAGATCAGCGAGGTGGTTTATTTGTTACCATTATAGATTAATAATAGATAAGAAAAGGATTAGAATTGAGTCTTGTGGTTTTCAACGTCTCATTCTACATTGGGCGTGAAATATCGCTTAATTTTGCTCAGAGGCCTCTTTATAAAACTTGAGATACTTTTATGTGCCGTAAATGGGAACACGGGCTTTGCTTTCCTTCCGAAAGAAGGGATTAGGTATTTTAAGGATTTAACGCCCGCAAAAAATCCACCACCCTCCTTCGAGTTTAAACCCGTGACCTCGGGAACCACAGCTTTTTTGCCTATCACCCTTTAAATCTGAAGCGGTTTATGAATTATTATTATTGTTGTTGTTATTGTTATTAAGCGAGGAATGCGTCATATGCATTATCTTTGTTTAAGGAATTGGTTAAACATTTTTTTTTTTTGTCGGGGGGATAGAATAAAACTGATTATTTAGCTTCTTGTTTGCTCCCCGCTGAACACACAAAATTTGTTTGCATATTACATTTCTCTCTATTGTGCAGGCATGGGTACGAGAGCAGAGGTAGCGATTGAACGTGCCTAACTTACCCCACATTTCTTCCATGTGACGAAGGTTGTTTTGATACAACATACGCAGTAGTAATAATTTCTACACTTTTCCATTTTGTTTATATTAAATATATTTTGCACACAATAATTATTACAGCCACCTCTTGTGGTTAGGAAAATTACATAATCTTCAAGTTTATAACCTTACTTTGTCTTATGCACGTAATATTCTTGCTCTGCCTTATGATTAACATACTAAATTGTTTCTCTTTCACAATAAATAAAGCAGTAAAATTCCATTATCATTTAGCCTTATAAATATTGTAAAACTATTTGATCAAGATAATGAATAATTTTCTTTTAAACTCAATATTGTGTTCAAACATTAAAGGACGAAATGGAATAGTTACATTTTAAGTGAGGTAATAAGAAACTAAACCCCTAAAAAGTGGAGTCATGTCATTCCATTTATATGTTTACAAATACGAGTATTCACAAAGTATATTTTTGAAACTGTAAAGAAAGACACGTAAGATCACCAAAGTTTACTTTATGCTGCTGATCATAGTGGCGTTTGATTTGTAACGCTTTATATTTGCAAATCCTGTTTTTGTAACTTACAAAAAATTCTCTCTGCCACTCTTCATGAAACAGGCGTACCGACGAAAACATACTCGCTACTGAATAAGACGTATCGGACATAAAGGTAAAGCTGAATAGCAGTGAAGAGGAGGAATGGCCGGTGGAGTGAGGCAAGAACCTATTTCAATGGAGCTAATTTTGTTCCTATCTGCTATAATGTCTTGAAAATTGACAATAGCAATAAACTTATCTTCAGCGCTCGGTGCCTAGATTGTTGACTTTATAAATGCGTCTTTATTACAAATTTGTGCAACATAGTTAAGCAGTTAATTTCAAAGTTCACCAAGAAGATACTGAAAATTTAGTCATGAAATGTCCAGGACGATGAACATTTGATAAGTTTTAACTTTTAAATATTATCCTTGGAGTGAAATCAAAGATTAAATTTTGTGTAAGAATAGATATTTTCTGCAAAAAAAAAAAAAAAAAAAAAAAAATGTAATATGCAACTATTGACTCTAAAACCAATCTATGCCTTTTGAAGGCCAGCTTGTGCAAGGTAGCTGTGTTTTTGAATGTCAGTGGCGTTTAATGGATTGAGTATTCGCGAGTGTATCGTGCGAGTTGTGATATTGATTCTCCTGAATCGTTGCACGTTGTGAAGGTCTTGGCTGGCACAGTTTTTCATTCGCGGTTGCTGGTAACTTACTGCTGACGGCCAAAGTTATATTTGTATCCTTTTGGAGTGGTATCATTTATCTATGCGACGTAATGTGATATTATTATGCCTTTACAATATTGAGCAGTCTTTATAAATTTGTACATTTAGTGGTGTTGTTTTGCAACAGGAAATGCAGGGCGTGATGCACTATTATCTCAGTAGGTTATACAAGCACACGTTTTTTAGCATATTCAAGTACTTATTCAGGCTTTCTGACAAGCTGAAAGCCTATGTGAACTCTTAAGCTTGATGGGGACTGCTGTCCCGCGGCCATTAGCTCTTAAGGACGGTTCACAAAGCGTAGAGCTTCATCAACAATGAAACACGTAACCTCAGGCCGTAACCGTCTGTGTAATCGTGGTCTGGAAATCTAGCCATTCACGGAGAGGACAGTAAACTGGAAGGCTGCAATTTAACGAGAGATACGAGGTTTTAACATTTCTGATCATCACACGCAGAAAATACCGGAACTAATCATTGTTTTTACTTTCTCTACTACATACTTACAGATAAGTAGAGTAAATATTGTATTCCACCCATTCACTGTCGATATTTCACGGGGAATAAATGCTTTGATGTCCCCTGAACCCAGTAAAGCATTAGAAAAATATTCGTCTGTATCTCTGTAAACTACCTAATTCACACGACTTTGTTTTTACTCAGTTTAATTCAACTTAATCGAAATAAACATTTACGCAAGTCGTGTTATTGTTAATTTTCTTGTAGGTGCAAGAGGAATATGGGAATGTTTGTGATTTCCAAATGTTTTAAAGCTTGTTGCTGTGCAATGGCTGTATTATTGTATTCTCTTTGTGTGGCCAGGACATAAAAAAAGGAATAACGACTTCCTATTTGAGAAAGCTATTGGGAATTCAAATAATCACGAATCTTTCTTTTTAATGTTAAAATTATATGCCATATGTAAGGTCATACTGGTGACATTTAACCTCTTGGGACAATTGCTCAAGAGCAATGGTGTTCACTCGCTTAGTGGTGGTTTTGAACTTTGGGTTTTCATTACTTCATTTGTTTGTTTTACATTAAATTCACACACATTTACGATTCATATTCTCAGGCTCTAGAGAGAATGGGGAATAATCCTAGTGGAAGAAAAGTTCCCACCCTCCCAGCCGGGAATCGAACCCGGGACCTCTTGCACAGCAGGCAGGCGCTCTACCGACTGAGCTACCTTACCCTCACACAAAAGTATTTAACATAAATTGTGTGTTTTAATAAGATCTACAGTTTTTTGTAGTAAGATGTTGTGTACCTATCTCTTATGGTTTATCAGTTACGCAAAAGTCACCCAAAATGAAGAGTACATTCCTATAAAATTCATGCATTTCATTTGTTATGAAAATATCTTAAACATGTGGTACTTAAATCAAAATTGTTAAGAGCCATTTTTGGTAAAATCAGTTTCGTAAAATGTTCCGCGTAAGAGTCCGGAGTGGGGGAATTTTCTTGAACCACAGTAGTTAAAAGATCGTCCATAAATAAAAAATCTATTACATATGTCAAACAACTATTGCAAAATCTTCAACTCGCCATGTTTGCTATAAAACGACCATAATTAATAAATCACTATTGTAGTTTTAGAAGTAAAAACAAACATGAAATTCATGGACATCCGTTGAGTTTGCTTACTTCATTATTTAATGTTACACGACGAGATAAAACAGTATTTTGAACTTGTGGATGTATTACAAAGAGTTTAGATATTCTCAAACTGCACATATATCCAGCAACTTTGTAAGAACATGTTTATGGAACACTATTTATCATTTTAATGCTTCTAATCCGATTACGAAACAGCCAACCTATCACCTTCAAAATTTAAGGCACACTGAGACGGAGTTTAAGGACAAAAATAACATTTTACATTTTTTAATTACAAAAGCCCAGCGGTGTGTTCTGTTTAAACCCTTCTGGATTATTTGTAAATTTAGTATTTTTTTTTTTTTCAGTTTTACATTTTGCACGTTAAACTTATTGCTTATATTTAAGTTTTGTTCTGACTTATACAAGTTATAATTTTAAGGATGCTATATAGAGATTGAAATTTGCATTTTATTATTTATTTTATGAATTAGCTTACGAAAACGAGGACACCGGCAACTTAAAAAATGTGTTTATCTATAAACTTCAATCAAATATTTTATTTTCACTGTACTAAAGTGTCAGAAAAATTTCACTGTTATGCTTCTCTTACAACCGTAGAAACTGTAGAAGTTTACATTTTTTCCTAATTGAAATATTTGTTTTCTTAAAAGCTGTTTGGGATTGAGCTTTGAGCTGTTCTAAATCTCTTGTTTACTTCATATTAAGCTGCACATTTTTACTTTCTCTACTACATATAGTAAAATAGAGGAAGTGCAGTATTCCGCCCAAAAATTCGAGATCGAGATTTCACCGGAAATATATGTTTTGAGGCCCTCTGAATCCAAAATGCAGTTTTAAAAAAAAGGTGCGCGCGCATGTGTGTGTCTGTCTGTTTCTCACTCTGTGGACATCATAATTCAAAAACGAAAAGTCGGTTAAAAACCAAAGTTGGTATTTAAGTTTAATGTCTTTCTAGGATGCGACACGAAGATTTTGAAGAAAATTGCTCCACCCTATACTACCCTTGACATGGAAAATTTTTCAAACATTTTGATTTTCTTGAAAATAGCTCACGATTTTCATTAAAATGTCCCATGCTGAGGTGACACTTTGATGCAGATATTATAGGGGTCACACAGAAACAATACTACGATGTGTTTGTGAAGTTCACACGTTGCGGGCAACAATGCTATGTAGTACGCATTGTACTTTACATATAGAAGAATATAACTTTAATAAACTGCTTCAAGTTTACCCGTAGGTTGACATTTATAATGTTTGAATGCACTTAATTCGCAAATAAGTTTTATAAAACAGCTTCATCGTAACTTTTAAATTGCTACACCGTTAGCATGCATACACCAACGAAGCCGAGTAGAGCGCCGTATTTTAAACAAATACGTTGAGTACCAACAGATTCAAAACATCGCCTTTTAGACTAAAATTTAATTCTTCTTTATGATTTCTAGAGTCCTTGGCCGTTTGTGTTATTTGTTATTTGTCTTTTCTATCCTATTATTAATTACTAAAATATAAATATTTATTTATAAGGCATCTGAGGCCTTTGCATGGATTTAGTTCGTTTAGCGTCCGATTGGTGACGTCAGTGGAAAGAATATGTCGATTATTGCTGCCAAATAAAATTCCACATCAGAATGTAATACATCACACTTTAATTAGATAGTTTTGCAATTAAAAAAAAGCATACTTATAAGCCCAGTGGCCCAGTGTCCCTTATATCCACAAATGAGCCAAAAGGTGGAGATTTAACTTAGCAGCTGACAACCAGAGTTGGAACTATTTTGCTCTTTAAAGCAGATCCATAGGAAGTAGTTTTAGAGACAATAATAATTGCCATGTAATCGCCGTTGTTAGCAGCACTTACTAGTGCATGAACAGAAGCTATTGGAAAACCATGTGCAGTTCACCAATGCAAAGAGAAGATAACAACCGCTTACATCACTGGATGGCGCTGAATCTTTCCACTGAACTGCTAAACGTTCATACTGAATACATACAAAAATCAGATGTGTTGCACTCACATGACTTTCTCTGCTCTTGTACTATTCTTCCTAACATTTGCAGAAATTATCTTATTGCTGAGTTTCTTGTTGTTACAAAGGGAATATGAATAGGCATTGACTGATAATCAAAGCTTTTGAAGCTGGTCGCTATATCAAGGCTTTTAAGTGATGTTCTCTGTGCATGGCCAAGGAATAAAAATTGAATAACGACCTTCAATTTGAGAAAAGTATAAATATTTTACAACTCACACAAATAACTTCGAATATCCCAAAAATGGCTCACTCACAAAATACTGATTTAGACATAAATTGTGTGTTCGAACGAGATCTTTTTGTACGTAAGATTTGCTCTATCGCTTACGGTTTACCAGTTATTCAAAGGTCATCAAGAGTAAACAGGACTATATGCGCTACAGCGGGAAAATTCGAAATATACATTTCATTTGGTAGAAAAAAGCTTAAATTTATGGCATTTTAATCAAAATCGTTAAAGCTATTTTGAGAACATCAAAATTTTCGAAAAATTATCCATTTAAAGGGTAGTTTAGGGTGGACCTTTTCCTAAAATTGCTTCTTTTTTGGGTTTAGGGGACCTCAGAACACATATTTCCGATGAAATATCCATCGAAATTTTGGGTTGAATACAGTACTTCCCTTATTCTATGCAGTAGGGGACATATAAAGGATTACACAGTATTAGATTTAAACTAGAGGCCTTCTGGTATGCCTCACGAGTAACCGAACAAGATGGCTCCGCGGTAACGTGTGAACCTAGCACTCGGAAGGTCCCAGTTTAGATTCTCATTGGAATTATTTGACCGAAAAAGTAACTGGACTTGTTATTTGTCACACTGGTGAAATGGGATTTCCTACATTGTCATTTATCACAGTATTGAAATTATTTATTGCAATTATTTATCTAGATCCCTATCACTTCTTTATAAAATTATTAATGCTATAATAAATAAATAAATAGTCAATACACCCCGTAAATGTAAAGCCCTCCTGTTTGTGCAGGGGGTTGCTGACGAAGCTCTTTAGGGTAGCAAATGCTAAGAGCTTGTGCTTAGAAATTTACACTTCATATATGTCGCACACTTATCTACCGATATCAATCACCTATTAGTCAACAACTCGTCCACTTTCTGATGACCATAACCCTACCTCGCGAGTTTTGGAATGTTGTTTTCAGACTATCAACCTTTAAACATTTCTACAACTTCTTTATTTTACGCAACCTTTAATGATAATTAGCATCGGTAGAGCTCAGAGCAAATTAATTTATACCAAATGATGCTACACATTGTCGAAAAGAACGATGACTTCACTTCAGCAGTTTGCATAAATATAGAAACCAGGCTGTAAATTTCAGTAAATTTTAACCACATATTGTGCGGTGAAAAATTGTTATAATAATTTTAGTATGAGTTATAAAATAATTCAAACGATGTTACGCGCCTACTATTTAACTAGTAAAATTTCGTGCCTCAGTTAGGATATTATCTACATATTCCGTCAATAAAATGTCAGGAACCATCGGAACTTAGAACAGGAGTTTAAGTCCCTAAATTACAGCGTAGATGCACGTCTGGAATGTTTTGTAGCACTTAAAAGAGAAATGCTTTCAAAATATCTAAAAGCTTTGTGTATTTCATTTGCATGTTTTAAACGATGGTATAAAAATTCCCATTTTAAATACACTGGACCGGATTTAAAGCTTTATACGCAAGTGGAGGCGTTTTTACGTTGAAATGTAGCTCCTCCATGTTTAACAGTTTTTCCGTATATGTGATGTTTCTTTGTAACTCGAATCGAACAGAGAGAAGCGTAATTTAATTCTCTTTGCAAAAAAAGCGTTCCAGAAAGAGGTAGGAAACTGCTTTGTTGTTCCCCGTGGCACATAAAAGTTCCAGCTAGAAATTAAGTTAGCCATGTACCGAAACTTGCAGGATATAACGAAATAAGTTGGTGAGGTAATTTGTCTTTCAGAGCGGCTAAACTAATCAAATATGCTGTGAAGCACCACAGTCATTTGTTCTGTTTACTCAGACCGCGTGAAGGACATTATGTCGTGTGAAAGCTACCGCATTTAACAGCTGCGGGTTACGTTCACACACATCCACAAAACAGGCAGCTCTTTTACACACCACGTCCCAAATTAAAATATTTAAAGGTGCGGTGTTTCTAAAGTTCGTGTGAAACGATACAGGCGCTTTGAAACTTTAGCTTCTGAGCAACAAGCCAGGAAATATACACGGATTACCAAGCTCGGTGTAAATGAAACGTTTCTGCCTCCCGAGGGTGAATTAAGCCACAAATTACTTTAACTTTCTCTAGCACTTATCTATGAAAGTTAAAGAAAGTACTGGGTTTTCGTTTCAAGTGTATCATGAAATGTATAAATAAAAACGCAGTCATACATACTGTCTGTTCATCAGTTCATGCCCTAGGAGAATGAAGGGGAGAGGAGAGACATTCCATGTAGTGTAATCCGAATTTTGTAAACTTCCGCGCAAACGTTGCTCTGCTGGTGACGTTTCCAACTTACCGCTCTGTTTACTCGCTGCTAATTTCTCTTGATTTCAGTTGTAAAATCTTACGAGTGATGGTTTTATGTTGGAAGTAGTAGTAAAAGTAATGCAGAAGTAGATATACTTCCACCTAGGAATGCTGTGAAATCTGCTGTGATGTTCTGTTGCAGAACAAAGGGCTTCAGAATGACAGTTCTATGTGTACAATAGATCTTTATAGGATGCCTGAATCAAACAAATTTAAAGAGGCTCTTAAAATGGACACATTTTTTCATTGGGCCACACTGTCGTTTGTTTGCTCCCATTCATGTATAACCTCAAAGCCATAGAACTAGTTTGGGCTTAGGTAAAACGAATATTTAAACAACTGTAGCAGCTGACTTATTCTTACAAGAACTGCACGAAATAAGCTGGCAAGGTTATTGAAAAATATAGAAAAGGTAGAAGATGATCAGTGGGAGATAGACTGAATAGTTGAAAACATAATATACGTTTTATAACCTAAACATACTTCATGAACTGAAAATGGCATTTAAATTGTGGTATTTTGCGAGAGTTCTTTGCTTTAATCTAGCATGATTGCACATTTCAAGGTTGGCATCATTATCTTAAGCGCGATAAGAAGCAGGGATCCTTCAGATGTCGCTGTTTATCTGGAATTGTTTACTGACGTACTAACAGGTTACATTCCTGCCAGGCACCATGAGCTCATCAACAAACTGTATAGTTTAACCAATATCTGACATGTTCTGCTTTCAACACTTGGCAGCCTTCTCGGTCGGAGTGTGGTAGCCTTGGGCCGAAAACTTTCCTCCAAGTTTGGCGGTAATAGAAGCGTCTAGAACCTACAGACGCGTAGTAAATGAGGAACTAAGGGAAATATTAATAGGTGGATTGGTTGGAACCTTTCTTTTTGTGTGGGACGCTGAAGTATAAAAAATCTGATGTGTTGCACTCACATGACTTTCTCTCACTCTTGTACTAACCATTCTTGCAAACCCTTATTCCTATATCTTCTTGGTGTTAACTGAGATGAACTTTTGGAGAAATTATCTTATTGCTTATTTCCTTGTAGGTACAAGTGGAATATGGCAATATAGTAGGCTTTGAGATTCCCTTCGCTTTGCATGGCTAACATATAAAACAATGAACAACGATGTTGCGTTTGACAAAAGTTTGTTTTCCAAAACTGATGCAAATAACAAGGAATGTCTCCGAAATGGTTGTCTACCAAAAAAAAAAAAAAAAAAAAAAAAAAAAGTATTTGGGCATAAATTCTGTTTTAATGAGATCTACATTTTTTGTATATTAAGATTTTGTCTATCTCTTCCGGTTTAGAGTTATTCAAAAGTCGTCCAGAGTAAACACGACTGCATAGGCTATAGCCAAAAAATATAAGATAAACATTTCATTTGTCATAAAAATATCATAAAGATATGCCATTTTAATAAAAATCGTTAGAGCCATTTTCAAGAAAGTCAACATTTTCGAAAAATTTTCCATGTAAAGGGTAGTTTAGGGTGGGGCTATTTTCTTCAAAATCTTTGTGTCGCATCCTTGAAAGACATTAAACTTAAATACCAACTTTGGTTTTTAACCGACTTTTCGTTTTTGAGTTTTGCTGTCCACAGACTGACACAGACACACAGACGGACCTTTTTCTAAAAATGCTTTTTTTGGGATTCAGGGGTCTCAAAACATGTATTTCTGGTGAAATCTCGACATCGAATTTTTGGGTGGAATACAATACTTCCCCTACTTACCAGTAGAGAAAGTAAAAATGGGAATAAGAGGCTGGAAAGGGAAAGCATAGGATCGAGATGAATGGAGGAGAATTGTGAAGGAGACCAAAACCCACAACGGGTTGTAGTGCCAACTTGATAGATATTATAAAAGAATAAAGCCTCTGCTGGGTGACTTTCCCATAAGCACAAATGTAGTGAAAGAATGGAAAACTGGAGAAACCGTATGCACTGTAGGCAAAACAGCTTCAAAGCATTAAGGACAACTGCATGTGCATAAATCCGAAAAAAAGAAAAAAAGGAAGAAGAAGAGCATAAAGGAAGCAACAGAACTCTCAGATATCTAAGATGCCATTCTTCAAACAGTGAAAGCAAAGGCAATATAGACTTTTCATATCCAGAGAGGTTTCTATTCAACCTCACAAAGAGGAAAGAATCTTGCTGTGAGAGGAGCCAATAAAAGGAGCACTGGTATCTCTGCAGCGCAGCACACCAAGGTGATAAATGTTGTAATCTGAGAAACGTAGCACATACCTTACTATAATATGTCTGACTACTCGCTTTATGGAGTACCACGAAAATGTAATCTAGTATATCTTTCCCTTCCACAATGTGCTCGCTGAAACAGGTTATTTGCTGCGCAGTTTCACCCATTTATTTCGTACTTCTGGTCTCTCTGATGGCATTAACCACCCTTGTACACTGCAGTCTGTTATTGCTGAAGCTTGACAAGAGAACTGTTCTGTTTAGAAAGTAGTACATTTGCTTCTAATTGCATAAACATTATGTAAAGAAATAATTGCATTTGTTTGTCCACCCATCACAAATTTACTATAAAAGCCCCTTGTACCGGGAGAGCAAAATACTTGCCGCTATCATAGAAAGGCGCGGATGAAACCATCCAAAATATTTAGAACTACTTTTAAAGGCTTTACTGACCAGTTTTATGAAAGATGCATCCATACATACATTTTTGACACCTCTTTAGGAAACTATCCAACACTCGCCGTAGTTCACGTTGTTACTTTCCCTGGCGTTTGTTTTATTTTACTTGTAACTCTTCTAGGATGTATGCGTTTGTCTTTTACACTTCATAATCTAACTTACTCTAGATATAGAGATCCCTTATTGGTGCTCTGTAAGTCCTACATTAGGGGAGGGTAAACCGGTAAAGAAGAAGAAGAAGAAGTACAGTCAAATCATTGCATATGTCAATAAAGTCATAATGATTTCAGTATATCTTAGGATGTAAAGCACCGACCACGAACGCTGTACAGAATTCGAACATGGATATACGCATAAAGTACCACAGGTGCTTGTTAGAATCTTCCTCAGGACCACCGACGTCTGTATATTTCGCGACACACACAGGCACAGGTGTCTCCCACTCACTTACACACTGACCGACTCATTTTTGTAACTGCAACTCTCTCCAGAGGCTCCAGAGGCAGTTCGAGTCGAGTGGGGAAGCTTTTCCCCCACCCGAGTGTCTTTACCGCAGTACCTAGCCGTTATACGGCTTAACCTGCGTGATAGGATGATGTTTTGATCTACAGGGATTTAATACTCTGGGAATGTTTAGTGGAATCAGGGGACTGCAACTCTCTGCTGCTTCTGGTCTCTTTATATAGTGGGGATGACATCACACAAACGTTTCGCGAACTCCTTCAAGCGCGTCGGCAATGACGTATCCAGATCTTTCTCAAGGTCGCTGAAAAAAGCCCCATTTGGTTCTGCCGCTTCCATTGTTAGTCACGTACATTTGACAGTCGCGCGAGGCAGTCTGACCTTGAACGCCTTTGCCCGCTCGCCGGCCTGCCATGGGCGTGAAGAAGCCCGACATCACATACCTCTCTCATTTTGCAAACAAAGATCTCAGTACTGCGCGAATAACTGAAACGCAATGTATTCATCCTCACACAAAGGCCACCACACAAAACGCATCCTCCTGAACGTCCATACCAGGCAAGAAACAGTCCTAAACCCGACATTCATATTCATACAATTCCTCATAAACCATGGACAATTCCAACAATATCTGCATTTACTTCACTACAAGCTGCAAGCCAGGAATAGACCAGCTAATTTGAAGAACCCCGACACAGTGTTACGAAATGTGATTGCATCGCCACATACAATCCAGTTTATAAATAAAATCTTCAAGACATTAGATTAAAACTACCTTCATAAGCACATGTATGTAAATACATGGTATTTCAGAGATTAAATATCCTGCTATATACCCACAGGGCAAAACGCATGTTGCAGGAAACTAAACCAAATCAAGGCAATGTAAATGCTGTCTTTCATATACCGAAGTCCCTACTTTTGAAGTGTTAAAATGAATTTCCGCTGATCTTAGAAGCACGTGAAATATTATTGAATTTTTTCCAGTAACTTCCTACCATAACCTAAGCTTCAGGATACATCACTTATCTCTCCATATATTTACTTGTCTCTCAGACGAAACATCGTTGATTCTCTCTTTTGAGAAAACCGACTTGCACATCGATCGAACTCCGTTTTTGCTAATGCATTCGGAGGGTTGTAACCACAAACAGTTTGCGACCGCGGACAGTTGAACGAGAGATTAAAGAAAAAAGTTAGAGCTACAAACTCTGTCTGAGTCATAATTATTCGTGGTTGCAATTGCCCTAGATCCTACGCTGCCCCCAAAATTAATGCAACAGAGAACTTGGTTCACCGCACGTTTTAACAGAATTTAAAAAACCGCCTTTACCCTTCATTTCCTGTAAGTTGTAAGAGCTGGAGCATGAATTAATTCAAGCCATGATACGTTATACGCTACTCTGTGTTTCACAACAATCTTCTGTAATAAGTTTTGAAGTTATACTTTCCTTTTCTTTGATCGCCATCACTTTTGTTTTACTTGAGGTCATCATATTATATTCTACAAATTATTATTATTGTGATTGCCGCTGCATAATAAAGCTCGAAGTCAGCTACCTCACACCACTACGTTGTTAGGCAATATGCGGTAGGAATAAAGGCCGTTTCCAGACAGTTCGAGAAACTCCGAGTGCCGGGCTTTTGTGAGGGAGGAGCTTCAAAAAGCGTACATTAGTCGGTGTTGGGCCTGCCAAGATTCATCAGCATCAGCCAGTTACTCTTGACAGAGTCAGTGAGTGAGTGAGTGAGTCAATGAGTGAGTGAGTAAGACTATCACAGCGAGGTGCACACAGTAAATGGTACTTTGTGTCAAGGTTACAATAGAACAGCTGTAACTGTTGTAAATTGTACTAACGATAAAACAGAGAACTGCTTTTTTTTGTGATTCAGTTTTAGAAGCGAAATAAATTGACATTTTAAACTATTGTCATTTTTCACGTTATTATTATTATTATTATTATTATTATTATTATTATTATTATTATTATTATTATTATTATTATTATTATTATTATTATTATTATTATTATTATTATTATTATTATTATTATTATTATTATTATTATTATTATTATTATCACCTTACTATTGTTGTTCTAACAGAAGTTTTCTCACTGGCACAGTGACCGACATTTCATTCCCTTATTTTGATATCAATGTATGCCAAGCTAACCATGTTTAATATATTAACATTATAAATTAATGACGTTATACGATGGCAACAAAAGTTGAGAACACGTTTTATAATAAAAGGAAAACGTATTGAGACATTGCTAGTTGCTGATATCCAGACTTCACTTGCAAACTCAGAAGACAGTCTGCAATGTGTTATATTATTATATCATACATTAGTAACAGATATCTGCAAAAAAAATTACATAATATTCCACGTAAAAATAACTAAAAATTCTACTAAAGCGACAACGTAATGACTGTTCCAACATTAACCTATAGATGTGAGATTTGGGTGCTGACCGCCTCAATGAAATAATAACACAATGCACAAGAAAATGGCAAGTTCATGTAAACAGAAGGATGAAGGAATGCCACAAATAATATATAACTAACAAGAGAGCAAAGAAGCTCCGAACGGACTGCGCAGTGTTTTCCATTTCAGCATCCTCGCCGTCTCCTGCAATCACAGAAAGGCGCAGATGAAACCGTGCAACATTCTGAAAACTACTTTTAAAGGCTTTACTTATCAAATTAACGAAAGGAGATGCTGAAACTAACCACCGTCGTTCATACATTTTTGACGCCCCTTTAGGAAGCTATCCATCACTCGCCACAGTTCACGTTGAGAAATGCCAGCAATTTACAGTCGTATATTTTGTTTTAATTCCTCTAGGGTGTGTTGTTTTGTATTGTACAATTTGTTTTAAGTTACCTCAGAGTAACTGAGAGTTGCAGGGGCTTAATTCGGGGGACCGAGGGGGCTACAAATCTCCACTAATAATTCTGTCTTGAAACACGCTTTCAAATGTTCTCATCGAAAGATTACTGTATAAGCTATTGCAGAGTCTTGTTGAAAAACAAAAAAGGCAAACTAACGCTCCCTGTCTGTTAATTCTCCAAGTAAAAAAAGGGGGGTCCAAGATTGCATTCACGTATGTACGGGCGTCAACTGTTGACCCTATAACTCAAAACTTAATTTTACTCATGAAGTACCCCGTCATAACGAAAAAAATTGGTGTATGGTGCGCTATTGGTGGAGAAAGAGTTGTCTCCAATTTTTTTCAAGTCATACGTTAATACAACTGTGCCCCCTTTTCTAGAGAATTAATAGACAGGGAGCGTGAGTTTGCCTTTTTTCAATAAGCTCTGCAACAGCTCCCTCAGCCAATCTGTCGATGAGAACAATTGAAAGCGTGTTTCACGACAGAATCGTAAGTAGAGATCTGTAACCCCCTCAGTCCCCGACATAACCCGGTCGGTTTCTACCTTCGGAGTACGGTTGCCATATCACCCGTTTTTACCGCGGGCCACCCGTTTTTCAGACCCTCTCCGATCCCCCGTTCAGTTTTCGAATATTTTGCTAAACCACCCGTTTTTTAGTTAGCAGTAAAAATATATTATTTGTTTACCACTTCAATTCATCTTGAAAATGAACTCACACGGCGCGCTTTTAGCAATTGCTTTGTATGTCCTCTAGCGGGTATTTGCTGAACTCTGCTTACAGTTTACTGCACCTGTACGCCGCATCACTATCTTCCTTCTTTGTGTTCTGTGATGAAGACGCCGTGAACTGTGAACAAGAGAAGCTTCGTTAACTGAATTTCCCCAGTTTATTGACACCATGATAAGGTAAACCTACTCCGGGGTAACTTAAAACATAAAGTGTACAAGAGAAACCCACACACCCTGGAAGAAATATAACAAAATATCCGCCAGGAAGTTATCAGCATTTCTCAATGTGAATTACGGCGACTGATGGATAGTTTCCTAAACAGTTGCCAAAAATGTATGGTGAAGTGAAGTTCGCGAAAAGGGAAAACACCGCACAGCCCGTTACGAGGTTTTTTACTGTCCCTGTATTTAGCTTATTGGAGATATCATATTCATAACTTATATCACATTCTAGTAAATGAAAATGATGTGCTTGTTCTATTGGTTTCCCATTTAGTGTTATTTTTGAGCGTGTTGGGTATTTTCCTGTAAAGGCCATAATTTTGGTTTTATTTTCTGATATTTTCAGGTTACATACTTTGTATTTTAAGTCCAAACAATGTAGAGCAATTTGTAAGTTTGTATAACTATTTGGTCATCGGCAAATAGTAGTATTTAAGTATGTATACATGGTAAATAAAGTGGGTGAAAGACCGCACCCTTGTGTTACTCGTTTATTGCAATTGGTCCTACTCTGTCTTTGCCACAAAGAGCTGGAAGGGATAAATGAAATTCCGGAGTACACCCGGAGTAACTACCGCTTTTGGTAGCTTCCATGTGCGGTTGATTGTTGTCCGGTGTATAGAACAAGCCTGCTTATCACACCTTCTCTGTTGTATGAACAGGCTTTTGTTTTCTCGCTTCACCGCCCTCAACGAGATAGAGATCGTGCCACCATCATCCTTCTGACAACGAACGTCACTTGCGGAATTTTCTAAATATATGATCGCGGTCTAACTCAGCTGAAACTTTTATATTTGTGGCCTTGTCAGCAGTGATTAATGGCCTTCGTCTTTATTCCAAGAAGTCCAACTAAGCAACAAATGCATTTCGTTTGAGGAACAGTGTGCATTATATTTGCAGGAGGGATGGGACCTCGATACTTGCGATACTTCGATACTCACGATACTTGCATAGTATCGACATCGAACGATACTTCGGTACTTTGGTGGTGATTCTACAACTTTTATTTTAAATCACAACACATTGCCGCAACTATAAAATTTTAAAGTGGTCGCAATGACCATGTAAACAGCAGGGACAAAGACGGAGTTACGGTCAGGAAGATCCTTCCTTCAATTTCTGCT
This sequence comes from Tenodera sinensis, assembly GCA_030765045.1. Lineage (NCBI taxonomy): Eukaryota > Metazoa > Arthropoda > Insecta > Mantodea > Mantidae > Tenodera > Tenodera sinensis. Next base: position 103,200,859 of record CM060971.1, on the reverse strand, counting down.
TATTCAGTGCAAACCCACACAGCTAATTACCTCACTGCAAGTCATGCAGGAACGTAACTAATTACATGTTGAGTTGTATTTTCTAGGAAGTGCTGCTTGTCTGGAGATAACTAGAAATGCCAGCGCAGGTAAACAGAACTTCTTCCTGCATCCAAAAATGATAAGGAAAATTTACTTTTAATTTTTTTTTTCAGATTTTTGGATACCTATGTCGTGTAATACTGACCTACACGTAAAAGTCGATCAGTTCACAAACTTTTCTTTACTCCATTTTAGATATCCCTGCTGCAGAGCCCGATAAATTACCAGGAATGTGGTACCGTATTAACATTATGCAAGAAAATAATCCTGTATCAGATTCAGTGCCAATTAACAGTTCCCAGGCAGTTCCGAAGCGGCGTCTGCATGGGTTTTCTCCGGATTCCCCAGTTTCCCCCGCCACTCATTACACCAATTACTCCATCATGTTTCTATTAATCGATTTTGCCTGCATTTCATATCATCTTCCTATCATACCTGGTACTTGGCTGACCACCTGCTTCCAGGTCTTCACTCTGTCCGGTCCATAGGCTCTTGTGCTCCCCGACAGGTGTCTGACCCTGGGCCCTGGCATGTAAGTCCTACATAAGGGAAGGGTAATCAGGTAAAGAAAAAGAAAAAAATTAAGAGACGATTTTAGCGTCCTCACACTAAACACGAAACACTTTTCGAATGTTCAGATTGTTCCTCGTTTGATTGCGAAAGTTAAAATCTCGAGTTTTCTATCCAGCTGGCATTTTCCAATAATCATCCCTGCGTGAACTAAACCGCTGCTGGACTAATCAGTGCTCAAGTCCCAAAAATAACAAAATGGGAGAGGGAACACAACAGTGGACTGCACATTTCCGTTTTTTCTTCATGTGGCAAGAATATAAAATAACAGTGAGTTCTGCGTTTAGACGGGAAAGTGCTAGATTGAAGTTTTGACAAGCAAGCATTCTGAGTGATATCAGTTAACAAAGATTGTGTAAAAGCTTTCAAGGGGGTATTATCAAATTGTTACAATTATTGTTGGGATATTTTAATTACAGTAGAAAAATAAAAATACGTATTAGGCATTAGTTTGACAAGGACACATTATTTACAAATTGGAATAATAACTAATAATACGTAATTACTTGCATATGTTGGTGTTTACAAAATATTAAACGAAATAACTTACAAAAACGTGGTCTCTCTTCAGTTTCTTCCTTCCTTTCTTGGAGATATCCTCACTGGAAAACAATTAAACATATTTGTGACCGACTTTCTCTACGCTGCATGCAGTCTTGGTTGTAGCTATCGTTATTGCGGTCTTGCGCAGATATTTGTAGCCTCGGTGCTGGGAAAGCTTTATTACTAGTATTTTCGTTTCCAATTTATAAAAGTTGCAGATAAATTTATGACATAAATTTCACAGTAGCCTTACTAGCAAAAATAATGCTTCACTTGTTGGAACCTTCTCCGCACCACTAGCTCACAGGAAGGTACAGGAAGAATTTTATTCCACAGACGTTTAATGTTTAATGTCAATAATTACATTTGGAGGTATCTACACTGAGCATCCCCCCCCCCCCCAAAATGAACTGTTGCACTCGCATGACTTTCTTTACTCTTGTATTAACTATCCTTAAAGACTCTTATTCCTCTATTTTCTTCATGTGAGTCGAGATAAACATTTGCAGAAATGATCTAATTTTCTTGTAGATTCAAGGCGAATATAAATACAGTAGGCTTTGAGCGATAGTCAAATCTTCTAAAACTTCGGGATCCCAATTTCTTTGCGCGGCCAAGAGATAAAAAATGTGAATAACGACCTGTCATTTGAGAAAACCATATTTATTGCAAAATTCATACAAATAACAAGGAATATCTCGAAAATTTTTCATTTCAAAAATAGCTCATTTGGCATGAATTGTGCGCTTTAACGAGATCTATATTTTTTGTATAGTAAGATTTGGTCTGTTTCTTACGTTTTACCAATCATGCAAAAGTCATTAAGGGTAAACAGAACTACGTGGGCTATAGCAGGAAAATTTAAAAATATACATTTCATTCACCATAAAAGTATCGTAAAATTGGCGTTTTAATTAAAATGTTTGAGAGCCATTCTTGCGAAAATAAAAATTTTCGAAACTTTTCCATGTAAATTATAGTTTAGGGTGGAGGAAAGTTGTTCAAAATCTTCGTGTCGTATCCTTGAAAGGTAACCCACACGCACACACGCACGGACCTTTTTCTAAAACTGTTGTTTGGATTCACGGTGCCTCAAAATATATACTTCCAGTGAAAAATTTATTTTCATCAACTTTTGTGTCGAATACAATACTTTCCCTTGTGACTATACAAGAGAGAGAGAGAGAGAGAGAGAGAGAGAGAGAGAGGGGGGGGGAATGAAAATTCGGCCGAACTTCACACTCGTGTATCCATCACCCTAAACAACCTATTTGTTGTTTTCTATTTTCTCACAATGTCCTTTCATTAAGGACTTGTCGGTCTGGGTGGCTCAGTTGGTTAGACGCTGGCCTACTGTTTCCAAGGTCGCGGGTTCAAACCCGGCCCAGACCGATGGTTTTTAAGTGTGCTTAAAAACGACAGCTCCATGTCAGTAGATTTACTGGCATGTAAAAGAACTCCTGCGGGACAAAATTCCGGCACACCGGCGACGCTGATGTGATCCTGCCAATTGACAGCGTCGTTAAACAACAAAATAATTTTTAATTTTTTTTTCATTAAGGACGACCCGCGTTAGAGTGAATTACCCGTGTAAGGTAATTCCCTTATACTGAGAAGACTATTTTCGGAATTTCTAAGCTCTAACAATCCTATACTCTTTGACCATATCACCCATTTCATTCCTTTATCTTCTGATATGACCTGCCAGCTTAAAGAACGTTAAACTTCAAGGGAAAGAAAGGACCTGTTGTTAGATAATTTCGGAAACCACAATTAGAGTGCACATTAACAACCTTGGGGTAACAATATTTATGTCACTGCCCGCTTACGACCAGCGTTAGAGTACTTTTGAACAAATCCATTTGTTATAGTCTTCATTCTTTTTTCTCCAGCGAATTGGCACGGGTTAGCGTTGTGGTGTCAAGATAACCCGGAATCAAGCAAAGTTTATTGGTCATTCTGTTGAATGGATGCCAAAATGACAAAGCTCCCTGTCTGCTAGAAAGACGCATTCAGACGACGCCGGTGCTTTCCAATGACATGCAGTACGAGAAAGCCGCAAATCCATGCCTTGTTGCATGCTAATGAGGTTTTTACTTTTAATTAATACGAATGAATTACTTATTTCTTGCTTCTTATCATTCCTTGAGGAGGTTTTTGTTTGTTCATTTTTTCCTTTCTTTTTTTCTGCAAATACTCTAAAGAGCTACTTATTAGGACTTTAAGAAACTGTCATTTTCATGTAACGCAGGCATGGGCACGAGAGGAGAGGTAGCGATTGAACTTTCCTTACTCACTCCACATTCTCTTGCCGAGTGACGAAGGTTGTTTTGATACAACTACCTGTGCGATGGTGATTATTTCTACGCTGTTATTAACTATTTTGTTTATGTTAAACATACTCTGCGTGCAATAATAATTACAGCCCCTACTGTGGTTAGGCACATTAATCTTCTATTTTGCAACATTCCTTTATCTTATGCAAGTAATATTGTTACGGTGCCTTATGATTAACAGACTAAATTGTTTCTCTTTCACAATAAATCAATCGCTAAAGTTCCATTATTGTTCAGCCTTAAAAAGTATTTTAAAACTATTTGATCAACATTATAAATTTTTTGGTTTTAAACTGAATTTTGTGTTCAAACTTTGAAAGACGAAATATAATAGCTTATATTAAATAAACCGACAAGAAATTAAACCATGGAAAAGGGGAATCATATCGTTGGTTTTATGTTTACAAATACGAGTATTTAGAAAGTACTTTTTGAAATTGTAAATAAATACCTGTAAGATTACCAAAGTTTGCTTTATAATTCTGATTATGGCGAAGTTTGATATTTTAACGTTTTATACTTGTATATAAATTGAAATCCGCTTATAAACAGCGAACTTTCCTGTTCTCTCTGACACCCTTCATGAAACAGAGGTCGCCAGTGAAAGAGGCGTGCCGAAGCCGAACAGAAGAGAAGTGGAAGGATGGCCGGTGGAGTGAGGAAAGAACGCGTTTGAATGGTCCTTTTGAGCCGCCTGTGTCCATGCCTGGTTTCAATTTCCGAAGCGAACTTCACTTTAACGGTTAAAAGAAACGATTAATCACTAACACCTTATCTTAGCTATTGCCGAAACCAGAAAAGAACTGATAATGTAACTCTGTCGCAAAAAAGCATCATCTGCATGTGTAACAGAATGAATTATATCGTAGGACCATGATCAAATTATTTGTGCAAACATTCTACTGTAACAATTAAAATAATGAAATTTCAGTTTTAAAAAGTTACCACTTGTGTATCCAACAGACGATAGCATATGAAACAGAGACTATCGATAAACTCAGCTGCATGTTGTAACTATCGACTTCTGTAAACCGCGCTGCAAGACGATGCGCTCAATTGTTTTTTCCATTGTTGTACAAAAACTCTTGTCCCCCTTCCCCAACAATGTAAAACCCTTTATGTTTCTAAGGATACAATTCGGTACCCTAATACATTTAAGGGCTAATCTGAATACTTGAATGATAACACGAAATATTTAAAACTCTTGAAATAAATAATTGTAAACTTGGCCATACTTCAGGTTTTGTAATAGTGTCTTATTTAATTTCGCCAGAAACTCATTATCTGCGTTCCCCACTATAACAGGGTGAGCTAATCTCTTATTAGATTGATATCAAGTCCGACACACACGCATTAGCCTATTAACAAAGTCCAGGCCTAGGTGAACGGCGAAAGGGGAGGGACAAGGAAATGTTTCATCTGTGTGGATAAAAGACGTGTTTCGCAACGACTGTCTACATCAGGCCGAGGATGAATCCGTCCCGTGTTGATTTAATGTCAAAAGTTTGCTAACCTGTGAATACAGACTGATGCCAGGCTACTTCCCGAGCGAAGGAAAAAATTAAAAATTAAATGGAACGCCAGAATCAGACAGCGAGTGGGAGGTGGGCGTGGCAGAGATAGATACACATTTCCTTACCAACATAAACTAGTGAGCATTATATAGGCAGGATCCATGGATTCAACTTTATTCGCTGTTTCACTTCATTTATTCCTTAGAATATATACCCTATTTGAGGTATTTCTAACACACATAAAAAAGAAAAATGTTGATCAGTTCTTTCAAAAGTGTTGTAAAATAGATGTGTATTTGGAACGAATCCACCCAGTTTGTTGGTGGAGTAAACACAGCGCGATGTTGTTACAGTATACATAAAAACGGAATGTGATGTAAACAAAAGATGTTTATCAGTCTGAGATTGGGTAGGCAGTGATTTGTGCAACTCCCCCGACTCGGAAACAGAAACACCAATAACTAACTACATTGTTACGCCCGGTTGAGCACACAGACAGCTTCTATCGTTTTAACGATCCCCTTTGCTGACGAACTTGATGCTGGCAGAACTGTGCTAATTGTGCCAAATAAGATTTCCTGCAGACTGGATTATTAACACAGACAATGCAATATACTATTTCATGCGTTTATGAAGTCTTGCTTTGTCTCGCTCAATACAAATTTCCGTCATTGCTCCGGACGCACTTCAACCTTGGGCTATATTATCTGCGTCATTTTAAAGCTAATTCATTCACACCCTTTGCCAAGGAGTACAGTTTCATAACAAATATGGTTTGAAATTGTCCGGTTCTAAAAGCATTTTCTCGAACATACATTGTAACGCCAGTCGCGCCTCAAAGACGCTCAAGAGCAAGCTACCTGACAGCACCGTTTGTAAATGCGCGGCTCTCCGACAATGGAGCGGTCCGACTATGAAACGGGCCGGAGCAAAGACCTGCTATAAACTGTTCGCGAAGCTTTCAACTGTCGACTGTTTATGAGAAGTGTGAAGAAACGCTGTATTTTCCAGAGATTTTGCTAGTAATTCGCCTGACCTATATGAGCAAATGCGGTGTTGAGAGAAGTGAGTTGGTAAATAAAGCCTTTATAACTAGTTTTAAAAATGTATGGTTTCATCTGCGCCTTTCTGTGACAGCGGCAGACAGCGCAGCCTGTTCGGAGCCTTTTTGCTGTTACGGTAAAAATGATTTCTTGTAAGCGCTTATTATTCTATGTTCACATTTTTTGTAAGTATAAGAAGCAAATACGATGGTCAAGTTTTGAAAAAAACGGATCAGCATTTGATGGATTTGAAAGTGCATGCTCATTGCATAATCATGGGTAATATCGAACGACTTACACTTGAATCGTGGCTGAAACCACAAAAATAAATTTATTGAAGCACTGTGAGTTAATATTCAAAATATGGCACTGTAGGATCAAACACCACTTTCCAATTTTCGTACTCACCCTGAAAGTCAATAACCTCAAGACTTCGGTTTGGGGAGTCGGGGAGTCATGTTCAAAAGGAACGTGAAAAGACATCGTTTCATGCGCGATTGAGGTGGTTGAAACTGCTTCAACGGAGTACCTGAAGATTTTGAAGAAAATTCCTGTACCCTAAACTACCCGTTGCATGTAACATTTTCCGAAAATTATTATTTTCTCAAAAGTGGTTTCAGCAATTTTGATTAAAATGTCATAGGTTTAACATTTTTTTTTGTGACAAATGAAATCTATGTTTTAAATTTTCTTGCTATAGCCCATATAGTCTTCTTTACTCCTTATGACTTTTGGTAACTGGTAAACCAGAATAGATAGACCAAATCTTACAGCAGAAAAGTGTAAGCACACAAGTTATGTCCAAGTGCATTTTTTGTATAATGAACCATTTCGGAGACATTCATTGTTATTTGTGTGAGTTCTGCAATACTTAAACTTTTTTCAAATGGAAGATCGTTATTCACTTTATTTCTTGGCCGTGCAAAGAGAACGGAATTTAAAAGCCTTCATATAGCGACCAGGTTTAAAATATTTGACTATCACTCAAAGCCTACTCTATTCCTATATTCCCCTTGCGCCTACAAGGAAATTAGCAAATGCAATTTGTGCAAATGCTGAGCTCGACTAGCACGAATAAAATAGAGGAATAAGTGTTTGTAACACATCAAAGTTTTCTAAAAAAGTTTTCTTTAAATTCGAAGAACCTCAAAACATGTACGAGTAATTCCGGTAAAATGTCGGTATCAAATGTTGTGGTGGAATGCAACACTGCCTTTTCATTATGTGACAGAAGAAAATAAGAACAAATATTAAACGTTTATTGTGATGCTCATGTGCTTAGTCCCGATCAAATTTAAACGAGTGTCTTGTAAAACGTAAAAATGCATATACCAATGTAGGTGTTCTCAGTAAAATGTGACATACATGTAGCACGTTTACTCCCTGAACTAGCATTCATTGCTGCAGCTTCAGAAACGTGCATCCGTGTATTCCCGCAGGGAAAGGATTTTACTGTGGGCGTGTACGTCACGAAAGAGCATTTTCCCATGTTGAGGTCAACTCTCGGAAGGTCTTGGCACAAGTAGTGGTGGTTTCTGCTGCATATCTTGTCACGTGTCAAGAGGAATATCCTCGGAGAAAATAGGTGACAGACATCAAGGGAAAAAGCAAGGGGAAAAAAAGAGAGATGTGTGATGGTCGACAAAAACGCATTTGGCTTTAGCAGCCCTTTCCAGTGTCACTATACTTTACTTCGTACAACGATTTTTTCCATTAGATACACTTAAATTCATATATACTAATGTTATAATATAATAATATATATTATAGTAGACTAACATTATAAACGAGCTTCCAAATGTCTGCTGTATGCTGGCGAACTAAAATGATACAGGGAATTAGTAATGCTGACGATATAATGAAATTACAATCAGATCTGGATAATATTTATCAATGGAGCTTGGAAAACAAATGCTCCTTTATGATATATACCAGAAGCAAGCAACACTTAAATTCTAAATATTATTTAAACAGTGCTCCACTTGGTAAGAGTATATTGTCGGACACTTAGGTGCTACCATGACCCAGAATTTGTCTTTTAATCAATAGTTGTGGACAGAGACAACAAAACGTAGTGAAATTGAGTTGCAAATCTCTTTCACTTCATTCTTAGTGTACACCGCAACACAGCTCAGTGTTAAAAGAGTGGCACAGCCCTCATAAAGTGGAAGGAGGTAAATCCAACCTCCGCTCTTTCGCAAACTTTGGACATCGCTGTTCTCGAGATACTTCTGGAATATTGAAGTTAATTTTTGATTCCAATGTTTTCATCTCAACAATCGCCGTACAACAATGGACATGCAACTAACCCAGAAACACATATCTGTGGTTATTGAAGACATCAGTGTAACAAAAAAGAATTCTACTTTCAGTGTATGTGTGAATATATCTGTTAAAACTTTTACAGTTACATATATGTTTTGTAGTTTGCTTGAAAAAATATTAATTCCTACGAATAGATAAAGGCAAAAAATGTGTTCTTCTTCTCTAAAATCAGTTGAAATAGAGGCATGCAATTTTATCATGTATAAAGAGATTATATATTTTTGTTGCAAATATATTTTCTGTGTAGAGAGCGAACCAACATTTTCACCTTAAAACACTCCTCAGTTTTTTAAAACATGTATTATGCTTAAAAATATAACTAGTTTGGTGCATGTAATCAATTATCCCACACAAGTATGCGAAAGTTCACTCTTGGAGCTTTTATAGGTTTTAAGAAAAGGAGATTCTTGGAAAAATGTAGTTTTGAGATAATCACAAAGAACTTTAGGTACAAAGATATGAATGACAATGATTTTCAGACAAGTATGAATTATTAACAGCATCTAATGTTGGTTCCCAATGTATGATCCTATGCCAAGGTCCAAGACTCCTTAAATGAAGGTTGTGATGCCTTTTCGGCAATAACGCGTTTAAATATTGAACTTACAGCAAAAGGGGCTTGGAACTCCAACGTTTAAAAGAATTTACTGTCAATTTTCATTCTCTTGTTTTTTTAGCAGTTAAGTGTTTTAAATAGGCAATTAACCAATCCTATTCTGAATCAAATTCTTGATTTTCTCAGAAAGCTAACGGATTACATCGTTCAACTCAATGCAAAATTCTATTTGGGAACATGCATTCCTTTTAAAACATCATTGTTGATGCAGGGAAATGTAATACCATAGGTCAGTGCGAAATAGAGTGAGTGAATAGGGTTTAAGGGCACATAGACAGCTAGGTCATTAGGGCCCATGTACGGAATAGACACAAATTTTCCTGGCTCTCTTCCCTTGGGGAAAACCTAGTAAGCCATCGCTACACCATTTGGAGGCCCTTGCTCCAAGATCAAGTGGTTTTATTTCATTCATTTAATTCATTCTTTCATTGTGATAATCAAGGTTTCTTTAAAATTAATTTGTTTTATTTCTTTTTTTCAGGCAGCACGATGCTGGATCGAAGCGAATTTCCAGAAGCGTGACTGCCTCAAATTCGTCCCCAGTCCTAAAGATGAGCACAGGTAAGTCCAGTCAAAAAGAATAATAGGTCGGTGGAGAAAGTTTATTTGGATATACCTACCCCACCGGAGTTAATTGTCTTATTGTCCTTTTAAGTCATCACATTTGTGGAGTCATGTATAAACCATACAATCACAAGAATAATAAAGGATATGGTCAGTAGAAGTCAAGTTTTCTTTTTAATCTTCAAACACGACAGATTTTAGAACTCGGGATATTTTAATATATCTGTTACAACAACTAAATACCTATGCCGGTTTGTTTGTTGTAGTTCCTGTAACAAATAGTTTGATTTCCCTTCCCGGCAGCATTTCAAGATTATCACTACTGCTGATTCTTGCCACTTTGCTTTACTTCACTGTGTTTTAAGTTACTTTATTTTACTTTTCTGCGAGCAGATGATAAACACCAAACTTTGATCGCGTCTAAGGTCAACAGGCACAAATGCTCGTCAGCAGGATAATCGCTGCGTACTCTAGAATTCTCTCGCGGATGATAATAAAAATCATTTTTAGTTTCTGTACTACGAATAGTAAAGTAGAGGAAATATTGTATTCCACCCAAAAATTCGATGTCGAGATTTCACCGGAAATATATGTTTTGAGGCCCCCTGAATCCAAAAAAAGAAACATTTTAACAAAAATGTGTGTGTGTGTGTGTGTGTGTGTGTGTGTGTGTGTGTGTGTGTGTGTGTGTGTGTGTGTGTGTGTGTGTGTGTGTGTGTGTGTGTGTGTGTGTGTGTGTCAGTATGTGGACAGCATAACTCAAAAACGAAAGGTCAGTTAAAAACCAAAGTCGGTATTTAAGCTTTAAGTCTTCGACACGCATTTTGAATGGCTCTAACGATTTTGATTAAAATGACCTGTTTGAGATATTTTTATGGCAAATGAAATATATATCTTGAATTTTCTAGCTATAGTCCCTGTAGTCGTATTTACTCTGGATGACTTTTGCATAACTGCTAAGCCGTAAGAGATAGACCAGATCATACTATTTAAACATGTAGATCTTGCTAAAACTCACAATTTATGTCTCAAATGTTTTTGCAGAGCGAACCATTTCGGAGATGTCGTTTTATTTGTGTGGGTTTTGGAGGACTTGTACTTCCGTCAAATGGAACATCGCTATTCATTCTTTATTTGTTAACCGTGCAAAGAGAACGGAATTTGAAAGCTTTAAAATATTTGACTATCGCTTAAAGCCTACTATATTCCCATATTCGCCTTGTGCCTAAAAGGAAATAAGCAATAATTTCTGCAAATGTGTATCTCTATTAACACGAAGAAGATATAGGAATAAGAGCTTGTAAGAATGGTTACCTAGTACAAGAGTAGAGAAAGTCATGTGAGTGTAACTCCATGTGTTTTCTATAAATAGGCAGGGAAACTCAGTTGCTCCCAACTTCTGAAACTGACCAGAACTCCTATTGGGACGCTGGTAAAAGCCTCTAAAACTTTGACTTTGTGCTGAACTTTAAGGCGTCACTTGGGTATCAAACGAAGGCTGATTGCTGAAGAATTGAAGCTTTATGTGCACGATAGACTAACTGAAAACTAGAGAAACAGCGTATGATGTCACAATAATTTTATTACTTTTCTTATGTTTTTTTTCCAAATAGCAGCACGCTACAGTGCATTTAGTTTTTATCATTTTGTTCATATTTTTACTAACAACCTTCCACCAATATTACATTTGTCTTGATCCTAGGCTAACTGTTAAATGTCTTCCAGATTGGTGAGAGAGTACTATATTATCCTATAATTTTATTTAATTTTCTGAGATATGACTTTGTTTGAATGTTAAAAGTTACAATATTAGTGATATATGCTGCCGGATTTGATGTGTGAAAAACAATACAGAAACAACAGCTATAATAGTCTTAGTCGTAATATAAGGAACGAAATCATAAACTTGTAGCTCTTGCCTTTCAGTTTAAGTATTCCTTGATTTAGTGTGTTATCTGTGAAAACAGACAGTGGGACTCGGTACCAGAGCTTGCACTTCAGAGCAAATTGAAACAATTCCCTTCTTTTTACAGATCCTACCTTTTTCTCCTTCTCTTGCCAATTAAGTTCTCGTTTTCAAGTGAGTGAACGCGCCGTGAATCGGCAGCAACCAGCACGTTATTGGGAATTTGGTCCCCCACCGCAGCAGCACAGTCAGAATGAGGGCAGAGAAATATGTTGGGAAAATACCGCACATATATTGGCACACATTCTCGAATATAAAATACCTCTTCGGCTATTAAAGCACGGCTTTGGTCTAGAATATTCTGCATAAACTTCGACCCCTTTTCCTTTTAACCCTTATATCCTGAAACCCTTACCGCTGCGAAAAGCCGTACATTTTAAGTAGAGGTCCCATATATTGTCTTGTAATTTATTCTTCTGAATCTTTATACTGGAAACTATCGAAGACAGCGAGCCCCTGAACTTGTTCGATGTTTCATTTGTATGTAAAAACTCTTATTGTTGCACTCACATGATTTCTACCGTTGTACAAACCATTATTACAAACTCCTATTCCTCTATCTCCTTAATGTTAGTTAAGATAAACATTTGCAGAAATTATCTTATTGCTTATTTCCTTGTAGGTGCAAGGGGAATATGGCAGTTGGTGCGGTGTGCAATACATTAGTCTGAGCGATACCAGGGTTGCCAACCCGTAAGATAATTATGGGGAATACGATAATTTGAATGTTTGTACTCATGGTTGTCTACCTGTATGATAATTATGGGGGTGTACCATAATTTCGATATCGGCGAAATATCGTTTTCACTGGTTTGTCACACCAGCGAAATGAAATTAATTACAATTAGCGACACCACTTTTGCCCTCATGACCTGTCTCCACCCCTTTAAGGCAACAATTTTATATCCTACTAAGTCTCAATCCTTTATCCTCTTATTGCCAGTGTGCCCAGATCTGGCAATCTCAATGAAGAAGGCACTGTTCAGAAAAGTGATGATCAATGGAGAAAATCGGAATACGTGATATTCTGTGTGAAATATAGAACATGCCTGGAGTGATGTTAAACACATGTCACCTTAGTGGAAATACTGATTTCAAAAAACTGGTAGAGGTTGCATTATCAAAGATTTCATTGTTCCGCAGAAACACTTCTTGTCAAAGAGTTTTTTCCAAACTAGGTTTAATAAAAACCAAAGTTAGAAACAGATTGGCGCTAGATACGGTAAATGGACTTATTCTGTCGTCTCAGCTTATGAAAAAATGTGGTGGGTCCAGAAATCTGCAAGTCACCGAGATGTTAAAATTTATCTCAACAACAGTTTGAGGAAGATGATGAACTTTCAGATGAATAGTGCAAGAAACATAAGCAAGGTTGTAATACTGATTGAAGTCATAAATCTTGTAAGTGTATACCATAAACATCAGCACTATTACATTTACATAAGTGTTATGCTGATACAGTATTGTTGTAGCATTTTTTTATGATGTACGATAATTTTGAATTCAAATCTATAATTTTGAGTGGCCGTACTATAATTTTACTTTTAAACATTGGCAACCCTGAGCGACAGTAAAACCTTTTAAACCTGGTCCACATAAAAAGGATTTGAAAAGTCATTCTCTTTGCATGACCAAGAGATAAAAAGTGAATAAAGACCTGCCATTTGAGAAAATTTTAAGTATTGCAAAACTTACACAAATAACAAGGAATATCCTCGAAATGATTCACCACACAAAAAATGCAGTAGGACAATGGATTGCCAGTTATGCAAAAGTCATCAAGAGTAAACAGCACTACATGGGCCATAGCGAGAAAATTCAAAATATAGATTTCTTTTGCCGTAAAAATATCTCAAACATGTGGCTTCATAGTCAAAATCGTTATAATCATTTATGAGAAAATCTAAATTTTTTTAAAAGAATACTATGTAAAGGGTAGTTTAGCGTGGAGGAATTTTCTTCAAAATCTTCGAGTCGCATCCTTGAATGATGTTAAACTTAAATACCAACTTTGTTTTTAACCCACATTTTGTTTTTGAGTTATGCTGTTCACAGACAGACAGACAGACACACCACACACACCGACTCACACACGGACCCTTTTTAAAAATGTTTCAGGATTCCCGGTGAAATCTCGACATCGAATTTCTGGGTGGAATACAATACTTCTAGTTACTATACGCAGTAAAGAAAGTGAAAATACGTTTGATGTATGTGTTGTTTTACTCATTAATAGACTACGGTAATTTTCGTAGTATAATTGGTCAGTTAAGAAGCTACCCGCGTTACCTGTACGTTAGGTGTGTTGCATAACTGTGGGGCGTTACCTCACACCGATTGCATTGTTTACTTATGTGATCATTGAAGATCAAACAACTCCTTCGTAACCAAGATATCAGTGTAACGCTAACGCGCACTGTATAAACATTATATCATTGGGAGCGGGTTGCCTATATTGACTTGTGCATCCGGAACCTACTTTTGTTGACCTCTGACAGAGTGCAAAGTTCAGAGTCAGCTACAGTGTATGGCTTATGCGTCCATTGAAGGAATTGTTCCATCTTTAGTGATCATGTTTTACTGAATTTCTCTAGAAACTGGAAGCCTTGAACTTTAAACCTCCTCAAAACTAAGAGAAGGTACATAAAAAGCTACTTAACCCACGGAGCACTAGTGTCCTCAAAAACATTTGGGAGCTCTTTTAAGTATACTATAGTTCAGGTAGAAGACACTAATGCTTATCAGCTTATTTTGAACCAAAAAGTACAATTTGTATTTTCATTTCAGTGACCAAAGTCATGACCAAAGTTGTTGGTGTTCACTGTATTGCAATTTCTCATTAAATTTCTTAATTCGTTTTATCTTGTATTATGTTTCTTTCGTTAGCAATACTACCGGTAATTCTACCATTTACTACGCCAACTAGCGAACCGTAGTTTTGGTAGAGGGAAACTCTACTCATAAGCACTACATGTTTAACAAACTGTTATTTTCCTGTAACAGATCTCTCATAGAAGTCGTTACAAGGCCTGTAGACTTGTTCCGCTCTGTTAGATGAATGTGGTAGTAAAATAATGTCCCCTGCCTGCGTTATGAGCTCTGTGCATGGTAAGATTTGTGATGGACCTAGCGTCTTTAAGTTTCTAAAGTAGAAATGTTACATTTTAACAAATAATGCAAGTAAATTTCGAATTAAAATATGGACTACACAAAAATGTTTTGATGATTTGGGGGGAATATATTATGAAAATAATGGTTTTGAAACACTTAATCAGGCATTCTAAAGTAAATTGTTTGTAAGATAGCTGCTGCAAATTTAAAGTAAGTTTTTGTGTCGTACAGAGAAAGGATATTACATAAGAGCCCTCTGCAAAAATATGGGGAATCAATGAATAATTTGTCTGAAGCTTGACTGGCGACTTCGTATACAAAAGTGGTGCCCTACTACTCCATGGATATTTAGGTTGGACAAGAAAGATGTTAAAGTATTTGCGAACAGTTGAAAGTGTAGCTTCTGATGTCTGGCATTGGGGACTATACAAAGTTACCTTGTTCCGCATGATTTGAATGCAAGTTTCAGCTTGCAGCCTCCCAGGCGGTAAATGAGTAATGGTTGCGGAAAAGAGGTATAGGAAAGCAGAGAATAATCAAGAGCTAATGTGAGTGCCGGGTAAACATTGGATAACGCTTTGAGAGCCGGGCTAAACTCATATAACCATGCGTTTCATTTGGGAGTTCCACGCTGGCCTTCTATCAAGCATCTCTTCAAGATACTTGAGTTTGTAGGCCAACCAGGGTGAGCTAAGTGAAATTAGAAGGGTGGATTTATATATAGCCTAAAGGAGAATATTTTGGCCTCCATCGGTAGTTAAATAAAATACACAATTTAGCAACTTAAGTAGAAGCTCCCATTTTGGGTGATCAACCGGAATGATTTAAGGAAAATTAGAGAATTGGATTTACACAACGCCTAAGAGAAAATGTTGGACTTGAATTAAATGTGTCGAGTAGCAAGTCAAGGAAAAGTTCCATGTTTGTGAGGTCAAACAGGAAGAGTTAAATTAAATTAGAGGAGTGGATTTACACAACGTCTAAGGGAAATATTTTGACCTCCATCGGTAATTAAGTGAAATACTCCAGGAAGCGAGTTAAGGAAAAGCTCAAATTTTGTGAGATCAATCAGGAAGCGTTAAGTTAAATTAGAGGGGTGGAATTACGCTAGGCCTAAGGCAGAATATTTTGGCCTCCGTCGGAAATTAAAATACGACATAGGTAAGAAGCTCCAATTTGGAAGGTCAACTAGGAAGGGTTAGTTAAATTAGAGGGGTGGATTTACACAAGCTCTAAGGGAGAATATTTTGTATATACATGTATCTTCTTCGACAGACTGTTGCCTCCATCTTTTTCATGTGTCCAAAACATCGGAATTGTTCTGTTCTAATTTATTCTACCAATGAACCTTTTAGTTTCATTTTTGTCCTTATAATTAGCACAATGGTTTTGTTTCTCCCTGAGATTTTTACAGATCTTCGCCAAAAATCAATTTCTGTAAAGTTTAATTTATATAAAACACTTTAATTTTGTCATTGCTGACTTTCCTTTGTTGATTATGCCATTTATATCACCTTCCTGGTTTCTATCTTTCCATTATCGATTTAGATATGTGACCTAAAATGACTTCGCACGTTTACATCTGAGTAACCTGGAGGTTGATAATGTGACATTAGCTTACATTACATCTTTTGTAATATTAAGTAGGTCAGTATTGTCGGTATGATTGGCAGTTGATATAGCTCATATCGTTCAGCTAATCTCCATAGCTACGTACTAGACACCAATAATAATTGAAAAAATTCAAGCTCGTTCTCAAACTTCAACATACAACTCCCAAACCGTACTTTTCCGTATTTTCCCGGACATCTTGAAAAAGTATCTCTGCCGTCAAACACAATATATTAGGCGTTATCGGCGTTATTTGAGACACCCGGTGTAAGACCTAAGGGAGAAAATGCTGGTATCCGTCTTGGGGTAATTAACTGAAATACGCTACGGATATGTCAAGGAGAAACCAGGATGATTTCAGTAAAATGAAAGGGTTGGATTTATATAAGACTTAAGGGAGTACAAGTTGGTCTCCGTCTTATAATTAATTGAAATATGTCAGGTAGAGATTCAAGGAGAAAGTTAGTGAACCCAGCATGGCAATAACTCTGTCCAGATAGGAATGGAAAAAAACTTTCCGTGTCGCCAGCTTACATGTCGTGCATGAGGGCAGTAAATTGGGGAAATCGGACATGAAGATGTTGAAAATAAGGGACTTTGCTCCTAAGCATTGCCCAGTGGAAGAGTATAGAAACGAAGCGACTAATGGTCACGAGTAGAGTTCATGCTAAACTAACACGCTGCACTATTCTCCACTGTTAGTTGTTGAACGTTTTTGAGTAGTTTCTAGTGGGCTTAAGTTGGTTATATTTGAAAGACCAGTTTATGTTATGTTATTTCTGATCATCCCTAATTTCCAGCAGTACTTCCGATGTGGAATGAGCTTAGTATCTGCAGAGAGGAGGAAACCTCACACACCGTGACCTACATAGACCTATTGTAGCTATCACTCCGTGAGGAATGAGTGAAGAAACCACTGTGGGCTATAGCCTGCACAGGTCCCTAACATTTCCTGGTTCAAAGACTTGAATCAGTACTGGAGCTGCCCAGAGAGGGCGATGAACGACCCTTGCAACCAGGTAACTCTCTGGTGTCCACGGGGAGTAGTTTTTCGTTAAGGGGAGTATCCGGCCTATCTGCCTTGCACTGTCTCAGGCCACGAAACCAGGAGGCACACCTTGTCAAGAAAATAAAAGGAAAAAAAAAACGTCAGAGTTAGTGGTCGGTGAGAATAGAACACAAGACCTTCCATATGTGAGCTTAATGCTTTACTACAAACCCACAAGCGAATTCCGGGAAGGATATTTGCATTACTTCCACCAAATCAGTCCCTTCCATTTCATTCATTCATTCATTAATTTATTCATTCATTCTCTCTCTCTGTCTCTCTGTCTCTCTCTCTCTCTCTCTCTCTCTCTAGATCTATCTGGTCTTTCCGGGTTGTAAGAGTCAGCGGGATCGGCGGTTGGAGGTTGCACTCTCTAAATACGTTGTTCGCCTGAAGGAGGCGCTGGTGTCGGCTGAGCACCTGGCAGGGTGATTGATCAGCCGGACCTAGCTGTTTTGCGCTCTCTGTGGTGACTACTCTGTCAGGCTGAAGAACTACCTGCACCTGTTAGGGACCCACCATAGTAGTTCTTCCTGCTATGTATTCTGGCCGCCTGTAGGGTACTTTCATATCATCCTTTCTCCCTGTGTCTAACGAGCAATAAGCCATCGGTTGACAGGCGGAATCCCCTCCGTGACAGACAAGACAAGATTCCGAAGCCAATTCACTTTACGCTTATTGTTTATCACGCAAGCGAACTCATATTCACTCACCAGTCTCTAAACAAACACAAAAGATAACTCGTCTTCATGGAGAACTCCTCTATCCTGACCGGCACAGCAGGCGTTGAACCAGAGTTTGTTTACAGAATATGTTAATTTGTGTTTTGCATGAAATACCTAGTTTTGTTTCGCGATATGGCGTCTTCGGTTTTTCAGATCTTATTTAATCGTTGATTGTTTGAAATCAGCTTATTATTTATGAAAAGGTATATGAGTTTGAAATTTAGAGAAGAAAACTGTAGGCAATATGGAGTTAACAAAAGTTCAAACCGTTCAGTGTTTCCAAAGGCTGTTATTGTTTGTTTAAAACTTGTTAGTTGAAGCAATAAACATCATTAGTGGAGGTTAACTAGGTTCAAATTCTTGTTAGTGAGCAGAGGTTCTGGCAAGCTGCCTCCTTTGTGACATTTTTTTGTGAAAGTAAACATTCTGAAATGAAACGTTCGCTTCTAAATTTAGTCTGTGCGTAATAGAGATTAAAGCGCTGAACACGAAGGTCTGGAACGAAGTGCATTTACTGCAAGATGTGTTTGAACAGCTCCTTAAGCTCTGCTTCGCACAGTTCTTACATCGATCTTTAAATTGCTGCCTGGCGTGCTTTCTGAGAAACAAAGAACTTCGTACAAAATACCATGAAAAGGAAAATCAATAGCTTTTAGTATATACGTGTATGTATATGTATGTACCATAATGTTAATGAACAGCTAAAGTAAGTTTCGGAAGATATCTAACACATTTCATCTTCTGCAAAGCTGCACAGGGGCCTCTTTTTTTGTAACGAGTTACATCCACGCGTACAGAAGCACCGAGCAAATTTCGCCATCCAATTAAGGAAGAGAATGAGGCATAAGAAGCCCTTACGGGAAATGTGCGAAGGTTTCGTAAAAACGTGTTCAATTATGCAATTTCGAAAGCACTGTGGGAGTTTTTTAGCTGCTTCATTAACTTAACAATTTGCCGTTGAATCGCTGTCCAGGACCCCCAAATCGACAATTTAACTTGTTCATTAATTCTCGAAGACTTGAATAGATGATATTCATTCGAATAAAGATTACTTTCCCCATGGCAATTTCGTAGCCCTTAAGGATATGTATGTATGGCTGACATTTTATGAAATTGGAGAAAAAATAACTTTTGATCTTCATCTTTACCTGATTACCCTTCACTTATAGAGTACCCACAAGCCAGTGCCTAGGGTCAGACGCCTGTCGGGGAGCAGAGGAACCTATGGCTCGAATAGAGTGAAGACCTGGAAGCGGGTGGTCAGCCAAGCGCCATGCATGATAGTGAAGAAGAGGATGATATGAAATGCAGGCAAAGAGGTGATGCCGATGATGGAGCAATTGGTGGAATGAGTGGTGGGGGAAACAGGAGAACCCGGAGAAAACCCTCCCAGAGGCCGCTTCGTCCACCACGAATACCATATGCGGGTCCTTGGGATCGAACTCTGGCCGTCTAGGTGGTAGGCGGTCTAAATGCTCGGCCACCGCATCACCCTGTTTTGATCTAATTCTATAGAATAATTGAGATATTCGTGAATCGAAAAATGCATAATTTATCTGCCGATTATTTATTTATCAATCACACGCACACAACGTGTATTTGCTTTGAAATATTGATATTTAATTTTTCAATGGAAGCAGTATTTCCTACTCTTACTATATGTAACTAACAGAGAAAGTGAAAACCAATGTTTCTCTGTTAAGAGGAGAACCTGTAGGCTGGATAATGAATATTTCAACATTTTCTGTTTAGAATTCCGTGCTTCTCTCTCCTCGGAGTTTCTATCCCTATGGGAATCAGTGATTTAAATGATGAAAAGTTGTACATGTATTTTGTATGCAAATGATATGAAATAACCACGATAATTCATACAATCCTCTGACGAGATGAAAGCATGAACTCTGAATGTAGGGTTTTGCGAAGAATTGGAAGTTTAAAAGCATTTGCAGAATATGAACGAGAAGCGCTTTCTAAAGCTTAAACGGAATTAAATTGGTAAAGGGATCTGAGGTATTCACAAAGTTATGTAATGGGATAATAGAATTAGAATCGACCAGTAAAACTTTGAATCTTAGAGCAAAGTAGGAAGAGAAGTGAAGGAATTACATCTCTGTCTTCATTAAGGAAGAAACCACAAGGGGACTGTGGCTCGTTCTACGTAGGTAACTAAAATCAAAACGTTTTCTCAACTTCAGTATGAATCTTTATGAAGGGAAATCAATGGCGACAGCTGAAGAGATAGTGTTTGAGGATTATGAGAAAAGGAAGACATACGCCACCGCAGCTTTAATTTAATTATTAAAGGAGCCTGTGCTAATGAAAGAAATTGAAATTCGATTAGATTATGAAAGGAATATGCGATAAAATGAAGATGAAAGGTGCGACATTTTTAGAGCAGAAGCTTCACCCAGAACGTAGAATTTTTCTCTCTCCAGAAGCTTTCAGCTACAGCAGTCAGATGGAGCATCCTGAGTAGTGTCTCTCGAAGGCTAGTGTGACCTTTGTGCTTGCAAGGTAACCTCTAGGAAGATGGCAAAAGTTAAAGGTGACCATATCTGGATGAGGAGCACTAGCGAGGACGGGGTCCTTACCGATTCCAAAATGGTAGCATTCTTAACACTGGCTAGCTCTCCCCAAACCACTTGCAACCTTGGAGTCCTGGGCACTGACGAAACAGTTCTCAATAAGGTCGTCGCCATCACATCATCGTCGTCAGCGTCATCATCAACATCATCATCAATCAGGTTTGAGCGATTGGTGGTTTGTTCCGACTGCAATCTAACATTGCTGCATCCATTTTCTAGGATGTCTTCCGCGACTTTGTTGTCTTTTTGGTCAATAACTTAGTGGTTTTTGGGGAATCCTATCAAATTGCACAAGGAATTCTTTCCAAATCACAAAAAGTGCCACTGTCCTGCCCCGACACGCCAAGTTGTCGCGTGATGCTACAACCGTGAAACGTATGAGATGAAACAGATAAAAGGAAATGATGAAGACACAAATTCGTGCTAAACGGGAGACCACCCTCATTGTCAGACTAACCGGGCCGCCACAAATGTTAAGTGCCCAGTGTAGCGACGTGCCCTGGGAGTTGATCAATCTCCCTTCATCTGTATGCGGCTCACTAAATAACCTTGATGGCTTTTGTCTAAAGTATGTAATCATTCTTATGTAAAGTACCTGCACTTTTGATATTTCTGACATTTTTCAATGTATCTGGACTACTAAGCCTAGTAATATAACCATTAGCAAACAAAAGACGACGCTCATAAAGAGGGCGAGAGGCAATGTAGCCGTCTTCCTTTACATTTTTAAACCGTAAACCATGTAAAACTCATACCTCTTTGGCAGAGCAGTGGGGCAGGGTTCTTATGTTCTGAAAAATACAATAGTTTCGTTTTTCAATGGGGACAGTTCTTCTCAGGAAGTTTACACATTGTCCATGGTCTAGGGGCAAATGCTAACCTCTGATTCCCAAGGTCGCGGGTTCAAACCTGGTGAAAGGTGAGAATCTTTTTCGGGCGTAAAAATCCTTAGCATGGCTTTCTTCGGAAGGGAAGTAAAGCCGTTGGTCCCGTGTCGTAGATTTAATGCACTTAAAAAATCTCAAGCCTGATAACCAGGACTTGAGCAAAATAAACGGCCAATGTTTTCTAAGCCTACTATATATTCGATAAAACCATTCGAAACACGGCAGCACTCGTATTCTAGTCCAAACAACACACACTTTCCTCATTATTATTAATTGATACACATTCCTTTCAGTTGCAACAATGGATGAAACTAGCAGTTTTCGGTGTTCACACTTTTTCCGAATCTCTATCGGAATGGCTTAAATCTTCAAAATATCACTTTTTTGGTTCAAACCAATGAGGACGTTCACTCATTTTCAAAGTAGAATTTGGACTCCTGTTTCTCACCTGGTAGATATTAACGTATGAGCCGTGTTAGACGTTTAAAGCACCACAGCTTTGTCTGAGTTCAGTCGAACAAATGACGTCACGCGTCAAATCGTCAACTGCGAAACCACTCACCTTGAGAACGCCGAAACTGCCTACGCTGATGTCTATTTTCGAGACATAAACTAATGTGGCGAATCAAATTTTCATTTTTGTGTTTCGTTAACCTATAAGCACGTTTGGATGTATTTACGTGTATGAGTAGTTCTTTTTGTGGTTAATGAAATATATAAACTGGTCACAGAAGCCAATTATCTGACAACCTAAGCTTTTGGCTTTGTGCAACCAAGACTATTGCTCTAAATGCTGTAAGGATAATTAAGGGAAAGAGTACAAAAAGCTCGACGTATAAAGAACGATTGAATACAATTGTGAATGTCGATTGTAATACCTAATATACTCGTAAGTGGCGAAAGAGCTACGAAATGAAGTGTTTATTTGCTCTGTTAATCACCGATTTGAATGCAATATGAAATATTACTTACACTTCATCTTGTATATATACACAGTTAATACTGTCAACTAAAAGTGCGAGCCTTCTATATTACAAATCGTACAACAGTCACTGCCTTCCCTACCATCTGTGGTGATCTTCCGTTCTGCCGGATTCCAACTGCCCGGGCATCGGGCTAAAGGATATGACGTCGCTGTGAATTGAGTTGAGGATGTCTGTACCATAGGTAGTGGCAGAAGGAGTTAAAATACAGACAACAGATGTTAAATCTAGCAAAATCTT
Source organism: Tenodera sinensis (assembly GCA_030765045.1). Classification (NCBI taxonomy): domain Eukaryota; kingdom Metazoa; phylum Arthropoda; class Insecta; order Mantodea; family Mantidae; genus Tenodera; species Tenodera sinensis. The sequence goes on along the minus strand of CM060971.1, from coordinate 103,178,111 downwards.
CCACCAGTGCAGATAATAGAATTGGCAGTAAAACGTGTAATAGAATTTCCCATTTGCTCACCCTTGACTTCTAAATGTTTAGCTCAGAGTAATTAATTTAATATCACGAGGCGCCAGATTTTCTGCAAGGATTACTCTGCTTATTCTGTAACAAAAGCTTCATCGTGCAGTTAAGAAAAGGTATCGAACGCTTGCAGCTACGGAAAAACAATATGCCCCTTTGTTTCATTAAACCTGCTTCGCTTACAATCTGCGCATGCGTATAACTCGATCAAGAATGTTTGTAGGGTACAAAGCACCTTATTAAGCCCGTAGCCTGAGGGGAAGATGCTAAAAGAAGCGAGAAATAGGGCGGTAGCTTCAGAGTAGCAGCAAAACACGTCTCTTGCAACCGTGCAACTGCATATGAACCGGCCCAAGAGCAAAATATTCAAGGTGTAACTTGAATGTGTTCTACCGTGTTTCACTTAGTATTAATCAATTAATGCATTATAATTTTTGTCCCAAGGTAACCCCCATCATACTAAATTATCTTCCATTTTTCCCTCTATCTATTCGTATCTGCAAATAAAACAGTTGATTTTAATTCATACTTTCGTCTGCGCCTAGCTTCTTCTCATCCACTGGAAAAAAGTGATTGCTGTCAATGTTACGATTCAGGACAGAATGACTGCACTAAGCGTCTGGCAGGAGGTACAAACTGTTGTCATCGATGTCAAAGAAACAGATTGGCGAAGATTTGATGTTACTCTTAATTTTGCGGACTTTCTTTCGCAGAGATGATGTTTTTTGAATCGCACCCGAAAACACAACTTTCGTCAGCTGTAGGCACGCTGTATAGGTAGGAATTCTTCTCTCATTTCTTTAATTATTGCATCCATCACGATGCTGAATAGGAATTGACTTAAAGAATTGCCTTGTCTTACCCCTATTTTTATTGTCAGTTTCTCTATAAATTGTCCTGTAATTTTTATTAGACTAAAATTATTAGTTTAATGATCCCATTCACCACATTGTGTTTTCTAAAATTTGTAAAACATAATCCAACTCTATCGAATGCCTTTTCAAGATCCACAAAGCACATATATGCTGGTTTGATAAATTCTAATGCTTCTTCTGAGATCTGTTTAATTATGAATATTGCGTCAGTACAGGATCTACGAGGCAGGAGTCCTTCCTGGATATCAGTGTTAGAATTTCTGCCAATTTCTCATGAATTACTCTCTTGTAATCTTAAAGCCGGCACTCAATAGATTAATTCCTTTGTAATTATGTAAAATCACTGTTTATCCTCCTTTTCAAAAATTGGTATTAAATTGTGGTGTAAATTTTACTGTTACAATGTAGTTCTTGAATGTTGTGTGAATAAAAGTAAAGCCATTCATATATCTCATGAAGGACTCGACTGCACGCATCTGTAGCTGCAATAGCACAACTCCACTGTCCATGGATGATCCAATGATACAGTTCGGTTGGTCACAGTGAGAGTGGCAGAGCAGCTTGCAATAGAGGCGGTCTATGTATCTTCTCCGGAAGTAGCTCTAAATCAAATGTATTCATATCACGTCTATGTTCCGGATTCCCTCACTGCCCTGCTGGCTGCCCAGGAGTAACATACGTCTAACACTGATAAATAACAGTCGGATGTAATCCTGCAACATTGCTGCTTTCCAAGAAAGTGAGCACTATATGTCTGTGTACCGTTTTTCATGCTTAAGAATATCTGCAGAAAATAAAATGTAAAAAGGCTATTGTTCTACATTATCCTTATATCAATATACATAAAAACCAGATACAGTCACACAGTAAAGTTTACTCGATATTTAGGGCATTTACCTTATCAACAGAGTAAGAAAATCAACCCAAATTGACTGCACTGTTAAATAATGAGTACAAGAGTCATTAAAGGGTGTTTATAATAACGTTTTTCCTGATACGACAGTCTTTCGTCACGCCACCCAATACCGCAAATGCGATAATGTCCTTTCTATAATTTCTGCCTCCAAGGCTGCATACGATATCGTCAACATAAGAGATAAAATGGGGACTTACTTCAGATTTCTGAATTAAAGGCATTATAAACTATTGTTAAAGGAGATGAATATGCTTCATATTAAGATGCAGTGCGTGATAAAACTGGACCTTCTTAATTCAACATTTTAAAAATCTTATGTGTTGCACTCACATGACTTTCTATACTCTTGTACTAACCATTCTTACAAACTCTCATTCCTAAATCTTTGTGTTAGTTGAGATAAACATTTGCAGAAATTATCTTATTGCTTATTTCCTTGTAGGTACAAGGAGTATATTAGAATACAGTAGGCTTTGAGCGATAGTCAAATATTTTAAAGCTTTGAGATTCCGTTCTCTTTGCACGGTTAACATATAAGGAAATGAACAACGATGTTGCGTTTGACGAAAGTTTGTTTTCCGAAACTGCCACAAATAACAAGGAATATCTCCGAAATTGTTCACTAGATTTATTTGGATAGATTGTTGTATAGTAAAACCAACTTTGCTTTTTAACCGGCTTTTTATTTTTGAGTTATGCTCTTCACAGACTGACACACAGACACACACACAGAGAGAGAGAGACGCAATGTTTTTTTTTTTTTTTTTTTTTTTTTTTTTTTTTTTTTTTTTTGTATTCAGGGATATCAAAACATACATTTTGGCTGAAATCTCGACATCGAATTTTTAGGTGGAATACAATACTTCCTCTACTTACTAGTAGAGAAAGTAAAAATGTATAAATTAAATGATTGGATAATAAATAACAAAATAACAAATTAACAGACATATAAATAAATACTTTTTTTTAATATTAAAATAATAAAATGAGCCATTTACATTAAATGTTTATGTAGCTTAGAAGTGTTTCTGAATGTGTTCAAAAGCACGAAAAGTATTTGGAGTATATTTTGTGACATAATTGATTGTATTTTATTTTTAAGTTGTTCTTTTTTTTTATAGTAATAGACAGATTTACAGATGTACAGATTTGATTTAATTTTAGTTTAATTTGGTCTATTTATTATGCCATGTTCTAAGAAGCAAAGAAAATAAGCTTCATCAAGGTAAAATTGCCCCTTCTAGTATAGAATTGAGCCTGGTAGAGGTCAGCATGCTAATAACAGAAGAAACTGATATTTATTTGTTTCGTTGTACTTTCACATTGTGTTGGGAATTTGAGTTACATATCCCCACGTCCATATTGGCTCGGTACCGCATATTCATTAGTTTTGCTGTGGTAACATGATCCTTAATGGATTTCCGCATATACCAACGACTGATGGCCTCCAAAGTAATTATTCCTGCAGAATTAAAAAGGTAATATATTTTTATTTGTATCATGTTTCGCAAAATTGATAAATTATTGGTTTTCTGGGCGTTGTATTTGAAAAACGGTGTTCGTGTTGTCAGTGTAACTAGACAATATCGTGGTTCCAGAAATGTTGGAAAATTAATTAATACGACTCGTGTTTTCAGGGAAACTGTTTCCATTTAAATGTCTCAACGAAAATACTCCAGCTATATGAAGTGCAGAATTAAGTTGGAAAATTGAATAAGGTTTGAAGAAGATATTGAAGAGTTGAGACTGGAACTATACGTGATTCATAAATATCGATGTACCAACAAGACAGTTTTAGTTACTTTGTGGCAGATATCTCAAAGATTATTTCAATCTTCTTCTGCGGTAAAAATTATAAAATAGTTATTTTCTGTTGTTATCGTTGAATGAAAGTTTGTAAGTAATCTATCTGTGAGGGTATGCATTGTCTTTGGATTGAAATTGAGATTTTATTTATTAATGCTCTTTAACTCCTATGGTTCTCAGCATCCCATTCCTGGGCGCGAAAGACCCCAGGGACCTTTTGTCAGAGTTGAGGTTATTTCACATGCCATAAATATACATGGGACCACCGGTTACATCCCTTACGAAGGAAGCTGTACTATGGATTTTTATGTACGTTTTGAGCCGTAACCTGGAAACCTAAGACAGCACAGGCCTGGGGAAGAATACTCTGAAGGTATGAATAGAACAGCCCCTCCCCAACTAACCTCGGTAACTACTACTACTACACATACATGCACACTCATGAGTGCACCACGTGCCAGACATCCCAGCGGAGGTAAAAGCCCCACGCTGTAACGGGGATCGAACCTGGCTCCTTCGCATCAGAGGCAGGCGCGCTACTACTGCGCTACGGAGGCGATCACCCTACTCATAGCACATAAGCTGTCTTTTTCTGCACTTCTGTCTCACTTTAAATGTAGTCTCCGAGGTTATCCTTCTAACACTGTAGAGATGATCTCCACGAAAACAGTACCCCTAAAGTTTATCTCTCTGTGTACTGTTGGCTACAAATGCAATTATGTTGTGCTGTGTAGACCAAAAACAGACAAGCATTACCTTCCAGCAAACTGTGATGTTTAACATGGCGTTTCTTGTCTATTTCTCATAATCATGCCTTCCACTGTAGCTTAGCATGCCTCTTGTAAACGTAAGAAGACAAGTAATCATATTTTCATAAGCACTTAGCGGAATTACTAAGCACCTCTTAAATTCGCTGCAATATCGAGGCAAGCCAAAGACTGCACAACTCTTCCTCCCAAAATTGGATAAAGCTGGAATGCTTAACATCCACTAACCTCAACAGTAGGTAAAAAGAACGATAAAAAGAGATGCAAATAAGGGGTTCCTTTGTAAACGGCCCCACAAACATTAAATTGTAGCGGTGTTAAATAGATATGCTGATTGTCCAGAACTAGACTTTTTACTGCAAAGCGTTACGAAAATCAGATTTGTGTTTCATTATGTTCCGTAACCTGGTCCACATACATAACACTTCAAATACGTCTACAGACAGGCTAGCAAAATCCTGCAGTCACGAGTGTTGGGCGTATTAGAAACAAGAAACTTGTTAAAACAGTGAATATATGTTTAAGGAACAACGGCTAAACTGACTTAGCAAAAACTGTGGAGAAGCAGGAAAAATAATATGAAAACCTATGCAAAGTGGCGAGAAGGAGATCCGAGGGTAAAGAAACACAAAAAAGAAATTAGTGAGATAGCCGATAAGAAATCTGTATTGTTCTATAAACCGGTGGAAGACACTTGAGCAAGGGACAACACAAAAAATAGAAGATATTGCATGAGTAAGAATAGGAGTTTGGATATTAACAGGACTATTGAAGTGTATTCCATAAACACAACATACTATATATGGTAGAAATGAAGATCTTGAGAATGTAATATTTAAATGTAAAGATACTGAAATTTGGACAAAAGATATATAAAAAGAAACGATTTATGATATATAGAAATATTTCCATTAACTGAAATGCTTTATAAAGACAGTAAAACGGCAGGACAGTAAAGAATAAATTGATATGAGCAGCATATTGAGTAAAAAAATCATAGACTAGAATTAAGGACTTCAAGGGGAGGTGATTCCATACTGTGAACACCCAGGACGGTTGTATATCAGACCCCTGAGAGGAAGGGATGAGATGAAACCCGAACTAGGGGTGCGACCCAATGATAGAGTTCCTACCCTGTATGGAAATTCTTAAGCGCGGCACCCGGGTTCGCCAAAAAGCCCCAGCAACACGGATTTCAACATCGACCTCCCCAGCGGATTACAGATCGGCGACTACAAAGCCAACCCTACATTAAGAGCAGCAGTTACAGTGCACTAAGTCTCCACACAGCAGCGCCAAATTCGCTCATCGTCAACACCTTTGACCCTGAAGCCAGTGAAAGGTGTGTGTAATGAAGTTGAGGGGCAGGCAGGGGAATGTAATTATGCTTCTCAGCATTCTCCTAGCAACCAGGGAACCCCCCAAAAACCTATGGGTCAGAATGTGTGGCTACGCAAACCAAACCCACGACCTTCCAAAATCGGGCCACGGATCTACCTCCTGACCCATACTTTGAGTGTATAAATGTTTCATTGCAGTTACCAGAGCCTATCGCTTTTTTAGTTTCGCTACTACGTGTAGTAAGTAGAGGAATTATTGTATTCCACCCAAAAATTCTATGCCGAGATATTTTGAGGCCACCTGAATAAAAAAGAAAGTATTTTTAGAAAAAGGTTCGCACGAAAAGGTCTTAAACGTATGGCGTATTAATTAAAATCGTTACAGCCAATTTCGAAAAAATCAAAATTTTGCAAAAATTTTCCTTGCAAAGAGTAGTTTAGGATAGAGGAATTTTCTTCAAAATCTTCGTGTCACATGCTTAAATTATGTTAAACTTACATCGAATTTTCGCTTTTGAATGCTGCCCACAGACTGACAGGAACACCGACATACATAGACACTGACACACACGCGCTGACCTTTTTCTAATTTTTTTTTTTTTTTTTTTATGTGATTCAGGTGCCTTAAAACATATATTTGCGGTGAAATCTTGACATCAAATTTTTGGGTGGAATACAATACTTCCTCTACTATACGTAGTAGAGAAAGTTAAAAATATAGCGCGCGCCTACTAATCCCTGCATGACTGACGATGTCCTCCTAGGGCACTCGTCTCAGGGAGGTTTAAAAAAATTAATGAGCATGAAGAGAATTTCCCAGTTTACGTATCTGCATAAGAAATTCCTTATGAACTTTAAGTATTATGGCAATAACTCTAGCATACAAGGTTATTTACACCGTTAGTCGCTCTGGAGGAAATAGAGAATATTTACAATATTTCCATGCAGATGTTGAAGGACTTCAGCCCATTTAGAACGCCGGGCTTACATAAACACGAAGTTTATTTAGGTTATTTTAGAGTACGGCTATTTATTTTCTCTGTCTCTTCCCCTTGCCTCTTTTGTCACACACACAAATGTACAAAATGCCTATCAGATACACGAACATTTTTATAAGGAATGCTTTTAGGTTCAGGGAATTGAAATATAGCATTTATGGGTTGAAAGCAATAACTAGAAAAAGAATAGCAAATGTAAGAGAATATGAGCAACTGGAGATATATTTTATTAAGGGGAAAATTAGGTGCTTCTTTTATTTTTTGTTAATTGCGTTCTATTGTTTCTCTTTACGACGTTGCATTTAATCTACCGCTTAATAAGCTTCTTTCTTCCCGGGAGAGACTTTCCGTTCTTTTTAATACCCCCCCCCCCCCCCACCCTGCGTTGCCACTTCAACGTCTGCTCATCTAAATTAAAAACGTCTTGTCTTCTCAAACTCCTCTTTTAATGGACGAAGTGAGAAAAAATAATTCGTTCTATTTCAGGACTGCGCGACGGGTGGGCAGGTTTTCGTAATCTGAAAGTCAGACTACTCTGATGAATTCTATTATGTTATTGAAATGCGGAACAGACTGAAAAATCACGCAATCATGATTCGACTGTTTATGTAGAATGTCATGGGTAAAAAGTCATGGTGCTGTACATTAGAGGATTATTATTTTAATTTTTTAACTCTTAGAAAACGATATTATTTGCCCATAACCACAAATATTTCAAGTTCTTTAAAACTAATAGTGCAGTGAAGGATCAAATAAATGTAACTTTCCAAGAAAATTGGTTAAAATACTTCCAACTGTTATGTTCTCGCACAACAAAACCTCAGGAGTCCCTTATTATTATTATTATTATTATTATTATTATTATTATTATTATTATTATTATTATTATTATTATTATTATTATTATTATTATTATTATTATTATTTTGATGAATTGAAACGCACTTTAGAGCTCCAGAAGACTGATTAATTCTAGAATTGATTTGCTATGCTAGTCTTAACTTTTAACAAGATTGTTTTTTAGATTTTTAAACCAATTATATAACGGTCAAGGTATCCCAGAAAACTGGGCCAAATCATTAATAATTTCAATCCACAAAGAAATGCATCTAAAAATAATGAAAATTATGGAGGAATAAATCTTTTGAACGCCGAATGTAAAGTGCATGCAAAGAATTTCAACAATAAACTACATGAACATTACAATGGTCTCATAGAAGAAAAATCTGATGTGTTGCTCTCACATGACTTTCTCTACTCTTGTACTAACCATTCTTACAAACTCTTATTCCTATATCTTCTTCGTGTTAGTTAAGATAAACATTTGTACAAATTATCTTATTGCTTAATTCCTTATAGGTACAAGGGGAATATTAGAATACAGTAGGCTTTGGGCGATAGTCAAATTTTTAAGATTCTGTTGTCTTTGCACATTTAACATATAAAAAAAATGAACAACGATGTTCCATTTCACGAAAGTTCTAAGTTTTTCGAAACTCACACACATAACAAGGAATATCTCCGAAATGGTTCACCCAACAAGAAAGTTTATCAAGACATAAATTGTGTATTTTAGCAAGATCTACATTTTTTGTATAGTATGATTTGGTCTATCTCTAACGGTTTACCAGTTATGCAAAAGTCGTCCAGAGTAAATACGACCACAGGGGCTATAGCCAGAAAATTCAAGATATACATTTCATTTTTCATCAAAATATCTCAAACATATGACATTTTAATAAAAATCGCTAGAGCCATTTTCAAGAAAATCAAAATTTTTTAAAAATTTTTCAAGTAAAGGGTAGTTTAGGGTGGGGCTATTTTCTTCAAAATCTTCGTGTCGCATCCTTGAATGACAATAAACTTAAATACCAACTTTGGTTTTTAACCGACTTTTCGTTTTTGAGCTATGCTGTCCACAGACTGACAGACACAGATACACATGGACCTTTTTCTAAAAATGCTTATTTCGATTCAGGGGGTCTCAAAACATGTATTTCCGGTAAAATCTCGACATCGAATTTTTGGGTGGAATACAATACTTCCCCTACTTACCAGTAGAGAAAGTAAAAATGGCTTACATAAAGGCAGGTGCTGTTGTGATGGTTGCTTTAATTTGAAAATGCTAACTGAAAAACACAGAGAATTCAACTTGGAGACACACGTTGCTTTCATTGATTTTAAACAATTTGATAGCATTAATCCAAATAAATGTACATCTCCCTACATTGGAGAACGTCAAAACGGAACAAGCTCAGAATTTAGTATATGCAGAAAGCTTCTAATAAGAGCACAGCTCAGTGAACAGTCCATCGCTTTTACAAACTGAGTGTCGGATATCTAGCATCGCTGCTTAAAGTAAGTATTGGTATGAGTATAGAGAAGTATTGGTATCGTCCAATCACTAATGATTGGATGTTGATATTATGTCTTGCAATGTTGTACGAGGGATGTTCAATAAAGACTGGCACTGATTTCTTTTTCCTTTCATTAAGTGTCTGACTGCGACATCTGTCCATGTGCCATTGAACTACGTATTCTAGTCGCTAATCACTGAAAATCACACAGCGATAGCTCTACCAGTTGATTGTTGACAGCCTGTGAGAGTGAACGTGTTTGATAATCGCCTCTATATATCATCACGAGTACAGAAGTCACCAATAAGGGCGTAGTCATTACTGTTTTTGATTACCAGAGGATAGTCTGCATTCTCACAGTTCCAAGACACTCTACAGACACTGCAGATTACTATAACACTATCCTGAAGCAATTGGTAAAGAATTACATCCCCAAAAAGCTAAAGAATCTCATTCAGCAGTGCAAGTTTCATCATGACAATGCCAAGCCACATGTTGCTGATGCGGTTATCGAATTCCTGGCACAAAATCATATGTCCACGGTACCTCTTCCACCTTATAATCCTGACCTAGCTCCATGTGACCTTTTTCCTAACCCGAGAGCCAAAAAGGAACTTAAGGGACGTCGGTTCGACAATGAGACCAAAGCAGTGAAAGCTTTAGAAGCGACCCTGAACAGGCTCTCAAAGAATGGCTTCCTGCACGTTTTCCAGGAATGGCAAAGGAGGTGGGACAAGTACATTGTATTGGGGGAGAAGTATTCTGAGGGGGGCAACAGTTTGTATGAGTGAGTTTTTACAATACATTGTTGTATGAATATTAGTGCCAGTCTTTATTGAACCCCCTAAGTATGTGTGACTGCTACGTGTGACATTCATATTAGAGTATGCAGAATGTGCCTGTTGTTACAATTATGTCGATCAGTGTTAAACATGGTAATATCAAAAATAAATGTACTCACCTACTGTATACCACTTGCTACCTAATCAGCTATACAAATTTGGTAAAGTAATTTAAATTATTTTCTTTCTTTTTTATGTATAGCTATGGAATAAATGATTGAGAGCATTCGGAGAGTAGAATATTTGCCCTACGTCATGTTGCAGCGCGGTTTACAAAATCGATATTTCCAACACGCAGCTACGCTTATTGATAGTCTTTGCTTCAACACCTGTTGCACACACAAATACACTGTATCTTGAACCACCATATGCATTTGTGTTTACAAGTTTTATCTTCTTAATAAATTTGTTGGATATCTTGATCAATAAATCTTATTCAAATCCGAATCTGACTGTGTGTCACAGCTTAAGTCACGATTGAGTCTAACGCACTTTCTTAAGTAGGCCCTCTGAAATCATTATAACTGGTAAAAGAGAAGCTGACTTCACTTGTTTTATAAACGAGATGGACAGAATAAACATTGATAGTGCAGCGACTTATGGTATAATATAGATACTTGAAGCAGAAAAAAGATAAAACTGATTAAAACTGTTTTAAGTGTGATAATTTGAATTAAAGTGTTTGTTGTAAGTTTGAACTGTGATATAGACCTTGGACGGTCGTTGCTCAGGATTTCGCTTATCATTTACGACGTATTCTGCTGAAAATTATACATCAATCTGCACCGCCCCTAAGATTTAATAACAATCGTCAAACTCTCGGCCTGATGCTAAGCCGTGGCAAGATAGGCGCCGTTTGTATGCATAATGTATAAAATCTAGTCGCATATGTCGCTGCAACGCTGTGCTAGACCTGCTGCTTGTTCAAGAAACGTTTTAAATCCTGAAAGACAGCAAGCATATAATACAACGAATAGAAATATTAATTTTATTTTGTTGCCCAACATTCCAATGCGAGCAGACACGTGACAACAATGAGCGCCGCACGTTACAGGGGTTTTCCAGATTATTCGAGAAGAGTCCGGTAGCCGGCTTATTTGTAAAAGTTCGAGAAAAGTCCGTGTTACACCATCCTCGCTACCTGTATAAGAAGTCGAGGCAACGCGCAGAGTGAGTGAGTCAGTTCTTAGTCTGAGTGTGTGTGTGTCTTCGTGTCGTGAAGAACGATAGCGAAGCAATTATGAGTGTTCAGTGATTGCATCACCAGAGTTAGTGTTTGAGAGACAGAAAAAGCGCAGAAAGACACTGAAAGGAGTGAGTCAAGGTTGCGAGAAGAAAACGATTGTAAGTTGTAATATCACTGAAGACTGTGTTAACCTCAGTAAAAGATGTGTATTTGTGCAAACATTTTGGATCAAAATAAAGTGAGAGAAAAATAGTTGGACTGGACTTTTGTCTTTTGTCACAATAGGAAATAGTAAATTAGTAGTTGTAGGTTCCATTTAATTCTGCGTGATGCGCTCAGCTGTCTTCTGCATGCATACGATAATGAGCAGTTCGTTCCTCGCAGCCGATACGAGTACGAGGCTAACTGGAAGGATACAAAGTGCTTTGTTTACATCAAGTCTGGTTCTAAGGCTTGATGAATTGGAAGTAAGAAGTTTTTTTATGGTGTTGGACTTGTGAGAATGCTTTACTATGTCTGTGAATACTCTAGGGATTCCTGCACACCTTTTACAACGATCTTACAGTTCCACGATCATTACTGCCTATGTAAGCGCCTGTTAAGCTTCTGCAGAGCCAACAAAGGTACGCACTTTTGCATTATTCAGATGTATTGACCCGTGTGAGGACCGTTGCTCTGACGGAGGGGGGGGGGGGGGGGAAGAAACTACTTTCACTGCAGGGTAACAGCATTATCCACTGCTTTTTCGGCGTCAGCTCAGCTTGTCCCCTACACCTTTGGGGATAACCTTCAGCTACACACTGCTATCGTAATGTAATTTTCACTTAGTTCAGTAAAACTTTTTTGTACCTGTAAGCATTGTAGAATAGAATTAATAATTTAATACTTCAGCTTATATTGCAAATCACTTTAGGTGCAGGGGCATGTGTAGTTTTTGTAATGTAGTAATACAATTATACAAAAATATCTACAATTTACACAAGACTGGATGTTTTCATAGATTTTCCTATCAAAGGCATGCAATGAAACTACATCACATCCCTTGAAAAGTACATGCCCTCGAAGACTGGAACGTGATTGGGTTGAAATTCTATATGATCGATCATATAACTGTGACAAGTTTTGGAGGGGGGCTTAACACCCGACCTCTGGAATACCCTTCGGGACCATGCGTCGGGCGGGAAAGTTAGTGAAGGAATACTGAAGCCATTAATGAAAATCTGATGTGTTGCACTCACATGACTTTCTCTACTCTTGTATTAATCTTACTTACAAACTCATATTCCTACATCTTCTTCGTGTTAGTTGAGATAAACATTTGCAGAAGTTGTTATTGTTTATTTCCCTATAGGTGCAAGGGGAATACGGGAATACAGTGGACTTTGAGCGATAGTTAAATCTTTTAAAGTTTTCAAATTCCATTCTCTTTGCACGGTTAACATATGACAAATTAAACAACGATGTTCCATTTGACAGAACTATATTTTCTCAAAAACTCACACAAATAACAAGGAATATCTCCGAAATGGTCCACTCTACAGAAAGAAATGTATTTAGATATAAATTATGCAAAACATAAATTTAGCAAAATCTACATTTTTTGTTTAGTAAGATTTGGTTTATCTCTTACGGTTTACCAGTTATGCAAAAGTCATCCAGAGTAAATACGACTACCAGAAAACTCAAGATAAGTATGCATTTCATTTGTCATAAAAACGTCTTAAACATACGCCATTTTAATCAAAACCATTGGACATTTTCAACAAAATCAAAATTTTCGAAAATTTTTCCATGTCAAGGGTAGTTTAGGCTGGAGGAATTTTCTTCAAAATCTTCGTGTCGCATGACAAGAAAACAGCAATAATCTGACGTGTGTACACGCACACGTCCCTGAAAAGATGTTAATTCCTGATGTAGACATTCGAAAACATGCGGGTCATAGTGTCGACAAGTGCATAGCATTGAGTACACAACCCAGCTGCAATAACATGATGATTTCAACTTTCTCCCATCACTAAGTGTGTGCCGTAGTATTTAGCCGTGCTGTAAGCTGTAAGAAGATGATTGAAGTAACAAAAGTAATTTTCTAATGCATCAAACTAGAGTCCAGGGGTTCTTTAAATATATACATTTTATAGATTTAAATAAAAATGAATTGTAAATAACATTTCTTAATATTTTTGGAACAAAATGTCTTAATATCGGTCTTATGCTGTCATAAAGGTGAGGAAAAAATGATATGAAATGACGAAGTGGAAAGGAAAGGTGATGATGGAGCTAGTGGTGGAATGAATGGTGGGGGAAAACGCAGGACCCGGAGAAAAGCCACTCCGATGCCGTTTAGTCCATTACAAATCCCACATGCAGTCCTCTAGCACCGTCAGTCTATTTTGTCACGGTAACAAATTGACAAGCAGTCGTTTATGAATCGGTGTTAGCCATTTCAATTGCTCAAAAAGAGCCCCATAGAAGAAACTGGTCCTACACGTTAAAGCACACTGGCCCGTCACGAACAGAACGAAAATTTACAACCGTCTATATTCCTAAAGGAAGCATAACCGCTCTCTGCTCGGAATATTTCGACTGGGAAATTTAGTTGGTCAGCAAATATTGACGGATATAGCAGTAAAAGCTACAGTTCCTCGGATGTAGATGCTGTAATATTAGGTGTTTTAGCACTCGAAGAAGAGAGAAGGAAAAAGGGGAAGGATGAGTAGATCCAAAGCATAAACCGGAAAACAGATCAGTATGCTGAATTTGTTAGTAGTAATATTTTTCCAGGCTTGCGAGAAGACCCTGATACATGGCATCTGCAGCATCATACAATTTTTATAATTTTGCATCGTCAATGTTCACTGTCGCAGATGCGTAGCTTCTCTTTATGTGTGTGTGATAACTAGCATGCTGAGGGTGCCAAATGCATACGTAATCTAGCGTTCACGAAGGCCAACCGATACCAGCAGAAACTTTAGGAGAGTCGTGTAGTAGGCATTCCTCTCGGAACGAGCGGAAGCCAAATCCTTCCATCGGGTCAGTGCGGTTTTGGTCATTACATAACACGAATCCAAACCTCGCTGAATTTCTGCTTCACCCTGTCCCGGTCGTGGCGGACCAGTGTGTGTCAACCTTTAATCAAAGACGACAGCCTGCCGCCTAGGATACCACGTTATAACACGCATCACTTGGAGTGATGAGATATTTGAAAACGTGAGAGGGTGTATCCGAGTTACATTTTAACTTTACATACAGAAACGTTAATCACGGAAAAAATGTCATAATTGACACTTAGGAAAAATTGAAGTATTCATCATTGATCCTGTCTTACTAATTAATATTTTGACGAACAAGAGATTTGCAATAAAATTCACTTTATATTTGACTTATTTTCACCATTGTCAATGAAGAATCACCTAAAAGTTGATATCTGAACCGTTGCACCATAAACGAATTCAGTATAATACACCACTCCAACTTTGCAGTAGGTATATATAATTATTTTTATTTCTCATCCTTCCCTGAGTCTGGAAGTATAATGGCGGCGCCGTGGCTGAGTGGTTAGACCGTTCGCCTACCACCTAGACGGGACCCACATGTGGTATTCGTGGTGGACGAAGCGGCATCTGGGCGGGTTTTATCCGGGTTATCCGGTTTCCCCCACCATTCATTCCACCAATTGCTCCATTATCACCCTTCCAATCATCCATTTCGCCTGCATTTCATCTCATCCTCTTCCAGGTCCTCACTCTGTCTGGTCCATAGGTCCCTCTGCTCCCCGACAGGCGTCTGACTAGGCACTGGCTTGTAAGTCCTAGGGGGTGTAAGTCCTACATAAGGGGAGTGTAATCAGGGAAAGAAGATAAGTAACGACAACATACAGGCCCAGCACTGGGATGTTTAACAATTCACAACGCGTGCTAGTCTCTTGTGTCTTTATCAAAATTCACTGAGCCTTGAATTTGCTTTCTCCTTTGACGGTTTTGGTATTTTATGCGTTACTGTTATCCCTTGTGAACGCCCCAACTCGAATCTAAATGCCTCCTTTGCCTTTGCTCTTAGGATCTTGACCACTACGGACTAGCTCCATGAATTATTTGTAACTCTTGGAAACATGGCCAACGAAAGTTGCATTATGTAGCATATGCCCCATCCCCTCTGTCTCTCTGTATAAACAAAATAAATCTGAAATATATCATCCTGATTTCTGAATATTCCAAGTTTATTGTTGATTAATTAATACATCTCACATGTTTTTCCATGCATAATTGTACAGATATGTTCCTAATCTACCAAACTAAACTTATGCATAAATAATTATCATCATCTATACCAAGATAGGCCAGGGTGGCCTGTTTCGGCCCAGAAATCATCTTTCCAGCGCCGCTTAGGTCTTCCTACACTGCGGGTGCCTTTAGGTTTATATCCTGAAACTATCTTCGTTATTCGATTATTTGACATTCGTGTTAAGTCATATGCCCAATTCTGTTTGTATCTAGATATTTTACTATTTAAGTTATATAGTTTTAGTTGTTCTCTGATTGTGTCATTTCTCCCGTGATCTAAACGGGTGCTTTTTAAAAATTTCATTTCTGCCGTTTCCACCATTCTTATATCCCTTCTGTTCATTACCCAATTTTCGGAACCACAAGTCAATATTGGTCCGGCCATCACTTTTTAAAACTTCATCATAGTTTCATTTCGAACTTTATAAATAATTAATGTAATAATATTCCACACAATTACTACTATTACTAAACCACCACCGCCACCACCACCACCACCAGCTCCACCGCCACCACCGCCGTCACCACCGCCACCGCCACCGGCACCGCCACCGGCACCGCCACCACCACCACTACCACCGCCACCAACACCACCACCACCGTAAATATTAATACATTTTGAAATCAGTTGAAAATAACATTCGTGTAGACAAAGATAGAAGAAATACAAGATTATAAAGAAAGGAACTGCAATAACGTTGGAGAAGTGGAAGAAAGAAGAAAATCGAAAACTATACTCGCAGAACAGGGTAAGAGTTACATGAAATTAAAAAACGAAATGGGAAGGTTAGCTGCCAAGACGAAAGAAGAATGGATGAAACGGAAGTGAAGAAACCCGGTCTTCCAAGAGAAAAAACGATAAGGAATATGATTTAATATATAGGGGAATAAGATTGGCAACGTAGGCGGACAACTGGAGCACTGCGGCTACCACGACCCCAACAGGAAGGGATAAAGTAAAGAAATCATAGGTGAGTACACACCGTAGGAAGAGATAACACACAGAGGAGCGGATTCCCGCGAAGGTCCGTCCCACTAACGAAGTTTCCCAGAGGGCAATGAGTGACCCCCTCAGACAAACAGCTTCGTAGACTCTACGAGGAATATTCCTTCTCCTTTACCTGATTACCCTCCCCTTATGTAGGACTTACAAGCCAGTGCCTAGGGTTAGATGCCTGTCGGGGAGCACAAGAACTTATGGACCGGACAGAGTGAAGACATTGAAGCCGGTGGTCAGTCAAGCACCAGGCATGATAGTGATGAAGAGGATGATATGAAATGCAGGCAAAACCGATGAATAGAATTGTGATGATGTAGCAATTGATGGAACGAGTGGCGGGGAAACCGGAGAACCCGGAGAAAGCCTGCCAAGACACCGCTTCATCCACCACAAATACCACATGTGGGTCCGTGGGATCGAACCCAGACCGCCTAGGTGGTAGGCGAACGGTCTAACCGCTCGGCCACGGCGCAGCCGGAATAATCATTCTTTGGAGCAAAAATCCGAATGATCTGTATGGCACCCCTACGAAACCTAGAAACGGGATGCAAGACAAATCAGGGAAAGGAAATAATGGTAGACATCCGGCCAGCAAAACCACGATAAACTCAAGTTCGGCCGACAGGAATCGAACCCGCCACTTTTCGAGTGCGAATCTCTTGGAGCACGCAAAGCACGCAAAAACCCTAACCGGAGACAAATTCAAAATCATACGCCAACTTCAGCGACAATAAATGCCACCCCTTCGACAACAATCGACAACAATGGAAGTCCCCACTTTAAACCAGCCCACGCAGCAGTCAAGCCTATAAACAAAGACCAGATCAAACGTCATATGCCCACACATGGTAAGCATAAGAACCTGTGAGTCCAGACGGCTCCGATCAGTTCGCCGGTGGTAGCAGAGTACTGCGGTCACAGGATGATTGTTCGACGCAGTTTTGAACCAAACGCCTGGAAGAAAAATTTTCAGTAGACCACGGCCCACAAGCCCGAATATTCATCCTGTATAATATGGAAATTGTTACGTAGTACGGAAACCACCATAGATACAGAAACCGCCTATGACTGCTTAAAACGGAAATGTACAGTATTAAAATACTTTCTTTTTTGGAATGTGCTATGCTTCTGTGGAAACTGCAAATGTTTTATATGACGTCATACAACTTCTGAGAAAGCTGCAAACGTAGAACATGGTGAATCAGATTTCTTGTAAACATAACACCGGGTGGAAATAGACAAGGGTTACAGCTGCAAATGTGTTTTTTCCTTCACTGTTGCCTAGTGCTTGGAATGACGTATTATGAAAAAAGGTGTGCATTTTGTGATAATGAATGTCATAAAAATGTGGTGCTTTCTTAGAAATATGTTCAGTAATATTCCTAGTTCAGTGTTCTGATGCATGTGTTGCTGCAAGAGCAAAGGAACTGAAATAATACATATAATATTTTCTTGATTATTCAGTGGATATAAAACCACATATATATTAAGGTGAGTGCTTTTTAATAAAGTGCAGAACTCTGACCAGTGCAGACAGCGGATCGTGTTACCCTGATGATGCCAAGCGCAGTACTTGGCGAAACGTTGGTATCTACAATGCCTTCTAGACCACGGCCTACAAGCCCGGAAGAACTAAACCTATCTAATTTGTTGACGTGTTGTGGTTAATCTTAAAACTGTGTATAAGAAAACTCCACATTAACTGAATAATACAGAGACCTCACCAAAGCGGAAACAAATTAAGATTGTCAATTCCGTCTTGAACAGGTTTCACTGTGTTAGGTTTCAGGATACCTCACTCCTTCAGAGATACTATGTGATCTTTAATAACCATGTAATGGCTTGCTATTTGGTTTACTAAGTCCATAAAATAGAAACATAATTTCATTGGTTGGTTAGATAAAGTCAAGTTGGCTGTGTTTAAATGATTGCTGTGGTTTTAGCTCATTATCCTTTGCTTTCCATATATTTTTAATTTTTTCCCTTCAGGGCTTTGAGAACTTAAATGGATATTGATGACGAAATGGTACTAGCGTGAATACTTCATGCTTGCGTCAACACCACTATTCAGAAGCGCTTGCTGGAGTTCACCCTACATATGTCTGGCGTCGAGTCTATTCAAACCTCAAGACTCTGTGCAGGTTATTAGAGACCACGGAGCGTCTTCGCTGCCGCCCTCTTGTCCTGCAGCATTGTTGGAAAAGCTATCTCATTTTACTCTTCTCTCCGGAGAGGGAACAATAGATCTAAATACCGGTTACTCGGCCGCTTTCTCCAGCATTTCATGAACATAACAGTATCATTTACAACGCAGGTTATTCATGACTAACAAAGCGTGCTGCGCAAACCGCAAAACCAGACTGGAGCACGAAAGTCATAAACGCAACCCGTATGTCTATACTAATTTATTTTTGGTGGCATCATCAGCACGAAATTGGATTAGCATTCACGCGATTTGAACTTCAAGAAATGAATGTAAGATAACTAAAGGACACCAAGAAGTAAATTGGTCTAAAAATATATAGAAATTTGTGGTTTGTAATTTTAAAATATACATAGCTCTTTAGTTTTAAAATTATACGCTGAGGTGACAGGTAACAAAAATAAACAAAGATCCATTATTCTACTCTGAGGCGTAGAATTAAATAACCACATCGTGACACAGTGTCGTAAACCGTTTAGCCATACGAAAATTATCTGTACGCATATATTGCGCAATATTATGAATGACAATTTTTTCCTAAGATTAGGGCAAAATGCATAAACTGCATTCAGTCGAAAAACATCCACCCGTGCCATCTCCCGATTGGTTTAATTAGGCCCTCCCCCATCCTTCTCCACTTTTTCTTGAATTCAGACTGTATACATTCTACCCGTGTTCGATCCTACGATCCTTGATTTGTTAGGTTAGCTGCCCCTATCGTGCCTTAGACCACATGGCCGTGAATTTTTATGTCGAAGCCAAATAGCATTGGCATTTTTATTCCGTTAGTTAGGCAGCAAGCACACTTGATTGAAAATAAAACTAAAACCAAGAAAAGGATACAAAATAGGGACCAGGCAGCTTATCTTTAATCTGGATTTTCTACTACACTGATTTTTTTTATTTGCCTAGCGACACAGAATACTACAGATAATAATTAGTCTCATTCAGAAATAATGGATAGCAAATATAACAAAGAAAATAATAAAAAAAGTAACAGAAACAATCGTATAAAACATAACAATTATAAAACTATCAATTAGTAATTAAACAATGTGTTTCCCATAAAGATGGTTTCTCAAAATAGCTACAAAATGTTTCATTATTGTTGTAACAATTTGTAGTTCTATTCTTTTTTCCAAACAAAATGTTTTGTGATGGTTCCCCGTGCACCAAAAAGCAAACTACTTACAACATTTTTTTTTTTTTTTTAATTTTATATTTGTCCATAAACATACTTCAAGTGTACTTTTCTCGAAAACTATTAAATATATTGTTATAAAATTTTTATGCATATTTTTAATACAGGTTAATGCCTGTCAACTAGCTTTTTATGAATATGAGTTTTAATCTGGATGCAAACAAATTCAAATACTTTAAGTTGCGTCACATATTTTGACGTTCCTAAATCACGATATTTGTTTATAAAATACGAAAAATAAGATTCTTATTTGGTTCTGTATATTGAGTTATACGTAGTGTTGGCTAAGAAAACAGTATACAGGCTTTGCAAGAAAAGTGGACCAGAAGTTTGAGGTGCAACTTTTTATGGGGATACATGGTGTGCTTTATACCCTTTTTGCACGAATTATGTGAATATAATGAATTTGTGTTACTTATAGTCTAATACACAAATAATTAGAGTATACTTACTCAATTTCAGTTTGTTGCAGTGATTGGATGTTGGTTTTTTTTGTTTTTTTTTCAGTGACTTGGCTTCCTTGGGTTAAAATTCACTTGCCTGTGCCCTTTAAGACATTTTTAAAATGTTGATGGACTTGCTCGAGGAGCATTCACTAAGTCTCACAGACTCACTAGAACAGAGGGAAAGCTAAGACATGTGCTAGAATATCCGGACATTTGGCAAGGGACATGCTGCCAACACGGGATCCCATGTCGGACAGGAGTTGAGGTTGGGAATCGATCCCAGGGGAGAGCAAATGTCGAAACCCTAATGTCCTGATGTACGAATTACCCCACCACTGCTAGGAAGTACCAGTTATCAGATCCCATAGGCAAATTAAATCCTCAAAAACTTTCAATGGTGATGGTATATTTGACATTGCAAATACTATACGTTCCGTTTGTAGCCAGGCCACAGATCGGCTAAATGCACACTACAGACATAACTGTATTTTTCCTCGGTGCATCAGTGCCGTGAATGATCCACTCAATGATTTATCCAGCTTTGCACTAGCCCGATCGTTGAATATGCTTATTATCAGTTTCAAAGTAACGCTCTGATTGTGCACATTACGTTGCGTTATACTACAGCAATTATTAGTATACATAACTGAATATAATGCGCGACTTGGAAAAAAATCTTCCTGTTTTTGTGGCTCCAAAAAAGGCTCCAATAAAAGACAACACTTACTAAATCTTCCGGCCAATCAGATTTAATTATATTTTTTATCGCTTGCAATACACATCACACATGCGAAGGGCCTTAGTGTGATGCCGGCACGTATACTCTTAAAAGACGATATAGATCAAGCTACCTCACACCACTGGGTGTCTCAAAAAGGAAACTTGGTGTTAGCTAACTCCATAGTTGCTAATCCAGCGGATTCAGATGTGGACTTCCCAATTATCAATTTTGCACGCTGTGAATTCGGGAACATTGTCCATAAGTCGCTTGTACGTGTTTACCCTTAAGGGCTGGCGCAGTCTTGTAGTATGAGTCTTAAATATTATATGATACTGATTTTTCAGCTAGACTCCGCACCAGCTCATAAGACTAAACAAGTGTGGGGCATCATCCAGAGTAAAGCTTGCTCGACACGACACAGAAGGGCGTAAAACGAGATTTGAAGTGAATACTATAGAATTTGAACATAAATGTTATACGTGCTACTATGAAAGGTTGTATTGCCTCCAGAAAGGGACACTTTTAGTAACTATCTTTTCGTTGTATTCGCTATGTTATAGTTAACAAATGGCATGAAGATGTTTTGGATAGTGTCTTTCTTTGTTATGCTACCCACGTACGAACTTAGGATATAACTAGCTAGAAACCAACTGTTCAGAACTCCTATGATGGTCATTATGATTTCAATCATCGCTTTTGTAGATTTATATGCCTAACCATTGTTAACCCACAAATAAAGCAAGAGGGAAAAAAGAAACAAGAGTTCAACTTGTATCTTCTTAGCGTTTTTAGGATTTTAAAAATGCTATATGCTTATGAAAATATGTTTTGAATTCCTTATTGCTAAAGCTAAGAAAGCAGAAGTGGCTGTGCCTCAGGCACCAGGAATTGTAGTTTGCCTGAAGGAGGCTGTCTCTACTTTCAAAGGAAAGCTCAAGAAAATGCTTATAGGAGCACAACAGAAATTACTAACGGTAGGATAGCATAACAATGGCAAGAGATATCAGAATGATGCAGTTAGAAGGCCTTTGATCTACCTGTGGAGTGTAAGTCAGGGGAAACTCGACTTGACAAGATGCTACCTTCATTTTGCTTTGTCTACCACCCTCTTCCCTCCCCTTCACGAAACAATATAACAGTGGCGGCTCGGGTTTAAACGCTGCTTAAGTATTTAAAGAGATGTAACTGTTTGTCAGTTAGCTAGACGCTGGCCTACAGATCCCAAGGTCACGGGTTCAAATCCGTTCCAGACCGACGGCTATTAAATGTGCCTGAAACGAAAGCCCCATATCAGTAGGTTTACTGGCATGTAAAAGAACTCCTGCGGGATGAAATTCCGACACACCGTCGGCGCTGATATGATCCTAGCAATTGTCAACGTCGTTATTTATTAATTTCAGGCCAGTGACACGCGGTGTAAAGTTAGCTAGAACAAATTTTGTGTTTTGCATTCATTTATTAATTAGTTAATTAATTAGATATTTAGACTTTATTTGAAACAAAATAAGGTTTAAAATATTAAACTACTAATGCATGCTAAGTGATTTCTTGTCCACCTGTGCCCCTAATGCCCAAGCTAACTTTTCTAAGAAGTGTGTATTAATTGTAATTTTACGACTGCGTACCTCTTTTAATCCTAAGGTTGTGATAATGCAGTGGTTTAAATATCTGCGTATAAGTGTAGCTTCCTATAAAATTGTAGAAAAAACTATGTCTGCATAATTACCATAATTATTTTGAAATTATCTTTTGTCGTATTTTATTTGTCGGCACATTCTATTTTAAAACCATTCCACAAGATGTAATCTTAAATGTAAATGAACCAAATGTTGGATAGCTCTATATATATATATATATATATATATAATAGAAGATGAACTTGTGTTAATTTTTGTTATTCTGGGTTAAGCAAAAGGTAACCTCCGGTGCCAGAATGTTTTCTTTTTTGCAATCACTACGCTAAAGCGCCGCCTGAGAGTACATTAATTGTCTCCTGTCAATAAAACGCATGCTTTACTTAACGCATTACCTGAATAAAGGCAGGTGGAAATGCCATTTTGTGGCGAAGAGGGGAAAACCAGCAGAGGACAAAGAACAAGAGCAGAGCCAGCTTACATCATTACTTGCTTTAACATGCTTTGTGATTAAGCGAAAAAACACGAGGAAGAAAACAACACTGATTACTATTTCACTCACCTCGTACAAGTCAGCTGCTATTGACCAGCAATTTGTCACACAATCAGAACTCCGGGCAGATTCTTATTTAAGCACAAACCCATAAACCCACCACTCTGGTATATTTTTACTTTTTCTACTAGTAAGTAGAGGAAGTATTGTGTTCCACCCAACAATTCGTGTCGAGATTTCACCGGTTCACGCAACCCCAGCATCTGCCCGCAGCTGCCCGAACACCGCACTGATAGCTGGACCTAGAACATGAAAGGAAATTAAATTAGGAATTAAAGGAAAGGAAGCCGTGGTATAAAATTTAGCACTCCAGTATCCACCTAGGTGACAAAAGGAAAGTACGAAAATACCCAAGTCAGATCAGGCGATCGCCGGAGATCAAGCTCTGGACCTCCCGAATGTGAGGTTGCCGTGGTGCCACATCGCTCTGTAAAGCCGTGGAGAAATTAAGCATTAAAGGAAGAAAGTCAAGATGATAAAAGAGGGCAGGTCAGTTGCTGGAAAAAAAAACCACACATTAAGTTGCCAGAACTTACCTTTTAAACTGAAATATGAGCTCAAATGTTAAAACAGTATTACAATTTTTCAGTTTATTGCTGCATGTAGATGTCAGTTTATTTTCTGAATATCGATATTCTATTTTTTTAACAATTTATGTGTCGCACACGGCCTCTATTTCTACGGTGATATTCTCTAATGCAAGTCTCTTACGTAGTCCAATTAATTTTGCAGCATTTCAGCTGGAATAGCAGCAATTTTCCTGTGAATTGAATTCATAGCTTTTTCTACGCTTTGTGGCTGACTTGATGAGGTTCCCAAAGAGCTGATGATAGCTGTCATAGGAATTCTAACGACATGAGGTTGGGTAAGATTTTGCTGAAATGATATCGGCTTTTCAAACGGAAATCCTGCAATGGCAAAGGTAGAGTATGTAAGGAGGGGATTTCATACTGAGCCTATGCTGGCTATTGTATGTCAAACCCCTAGGTAAATTTATAATTGGATAAAGAAATGTTAGGGAGTCAGGTATATAACTGTCATAAATAATTCCCGTGGGTTACAATCAATTCACAATGCCATAAGCTAGGTGATGTAAAATTTTGTCATGTAATTAACAACTTCTGTGTTGAAGGTAAAGCAATTAACGTAAGACCGAGTAGTGAAGAAAACCATTAAATCAAAATGCTCTTGAAACTCAGTGTGTTCAGCTATCGCCAACTTTGCTATGCTTCAAGATACAATTCTGAAAATTAAAATGGTAATGGAATTCTTAGGGATCCAGCAATGTCACAGAGAGAAAATTGTGTTTGTAGCTTCACAACTGGAATATTGTGTACGTACGTAAGTGGGGTTGAAGTTTAATAGGTGTGACTTAAGTTAATAAACGAGTACCTATTTCTAAGATCTCAGTCTTCCCCGTGTAGTACAGAGGTGTTTACTGTGAGTGATTATCGGAAGTTAGTAGCGCCAAGAACCACGTTCGAATTGTACATATTTAACTATCGATGTGAGGAAACCTTCCACTTGGCACTTCTATAACTCACAGCACCTCGGGTTTTGCATTATTTTATGGAAACAGTTATTTTAGACCATAAAATCAGAGTACGTCAGAAGTTAGCAGATATAATTCAGCAGTGCATGATCCGTTTCAGGAATCTTTTAATTTCACTTCAAATAGATCATTATTAGTCTCCATTTATAAAATCATGCAGACAAAATCTGGAGAGAGAACCGCTGTAGCACAAGCCATCCCTCCATTCTTCATTTTCTCAACCCTTCAAAGTAATGCCGATGTTACCCCACGGTCCAACTGTTGGTCCAAAGCATTGTGTACAACAAAAGTGCATCGTTGCATCGTGAGGCATCGAGAGTTGGATACCATTTTGTTCCATACAATTTCTATCCTATTTTCGTATCAAACCTGTTTGTATACAATGCAACAAATCATCGACTGTAACGTAACAATATGACGGACTGCGTAGTCAACATGTAGTCAGGTGTTGTGTATGTAGGGCTTATGGTATTTTAATATAATGGGTATTTCAATAAAACATTTAATTTTTTCTGGAAGATTAACTAACCATTTTCCGTGACCATTAACATATATTACTGAGGTGGTTATTACATAGCTATATTTCATAAATAATATGAAATCCAGTTAACAATATGTTTAAATTTTGTGTTCTGAAATGAGTTAAAATCTTCTGTCCATCCATACTAAGATTAAAACATTCAGTTGTTCCTTACCTCTTTCGTGTTTGTTTCATATTTGTGTCCTAGTGTGTAATTTTGCCTTCTACACGATGTAAAAGGTTGAGAAATAAATCTTCGCAAATTCGCAGAAGATTGCGATAGTTTTCCGGGTCCTCTAACCACAATTTGTTTTGTAGTAGACCCTATATACCTCGGTCCGTGTCCTGCTCTCATGACCGTGTCCACCAACGTCTTTTACTTCTAAAACATATTTTCTTCCTACTGAGATTCATGTAAATATATCCCAAACCTGTACTTCATATAGTAATCGCTAAATTAATATTTGCGTCCGCCATGTTTATTTCTCACGCTTGCTACGTGAACTGGCGTTTTTGTTGGACCAAAATGAATCATAGTGTGACAGACACGGTTTCTCTTGTGTACAATTCCATTAGATACAAAACGTTTGGTCAAAAAGTTGGACCATTGGACACCGGCTTAAGAATTTCTGATCTTATAGTTCAACACTGGAGTAGCTGGCAGCAGATTCTTCGGAGAACGAGATCCAAACGGCGTCAAATGGTGACGCATATCTGCGGATAACCCATATTACTGATGAACTCTTAACTTTGGAATTCTCTTCACTAGTTCAAACCAGATTTGGCTTTTACTCATGATTTATGCAATATGGAAGATGAGAAGAACAGAATAGTTTCGTCCCAATTCAGAGTTAGTATTAGTTGAACAAGTACAGAAAAAGTGGATTGTATCATGCCAACGGTCCTGTCATGCACCAGCTCTATGCTACGCCTGGCAATATATCACCAGTTTGCCGCTAGCAAATATATTTTCTCGCATGATGTGATCTGTCTGCCTGCGGTTGCCCACCCCCATAAAAAGCATTGCATTAATCATGTTGGTAAAAAGACTGTATTTGTATGTAAAATAATGCGTTAATTTATTGTTTTAAAGCATAAAAAGTTGAAAACATTTGCTATTTACTCTTCGTAAAGTTTAATCCCCTAATTCATAGTGTTGCTATTTGGTAACAAATATGTTTTGTCAAAGTTTTAGAATATGGTAAGAGAGTTTTTGCTAGTTTCATATTATATTGACATTAAACGAAAAAATATGGGTATTGGTACCTGTTTATAGTATAAATTTATCAATTTATTTTAGTATTATTGTAGTTTCCTTTTTACTTTCTCTACTACATATAGTGAAGTAGAGGAAGTATTGTATTCCACCCAAAATTTGACAGTCGAGATTTCACCGGAAATATATGTTCTGAGCCCCCTGAATAAAAAAAGCAATTGTGGAAAAATATCCATGTGTGTGTGTGTGTGTGTGTGTGTGTGTGTGTGTGTGTGTGTGTGGTGTGTTGTGTTGTGTTGTGTTGTGTTGTGTTGTGTTGTGTTGTGTTGTGTTGTGTTGTGTTGTGTTGTGTTGTGTTGTGTTGTGTTGTGTTGTGTTGTGTTGTGTTGTGTTGTGTTGTGTTGTGTTGTGTTGTGGTGTGGTGTGGTGTGGTGTGGTGTGGTGTGGTGCGTGCGTGCGTGCGTGCGTGCGTGTGTGTGTGACAGTCTGTGGACAGCACAACTCAAAAACGAAAAGTCGGTTAAAAATCAAAGTTGGTATTTAGGTTTAATGTCTTTCAAGGATGCGACACGAAGATTTTGAAGAAAGTAGCCCCACCCTAAACTACCCTTTACGCTTTATATTCCTTGTTATTTGTGTTAATGTTTTCAACACTTAAAGTCTTCTCAAATGGAAGGTCGTTATTCAATTTTTTTACCTCTTGGTCGTGCGAAGAGAACGGAATTTCAAAGCCTTCATATAGCGACCAGGTTTAAAAGATTTGACTTTCGCTCAAAGCTTACTACATTCCAATATTCCCCTTGTGCCTTCAATAAAATTAGCAGTAAGGTAATTTCTGCAAATGTTTATCTGGAGTAAATGAAGAAGATATAATAGTTGTAGGAATAGTTAGTACAAGTGTAGAGAAAGTCGTGTGAATGCAACACATCAGATGTTTTAATAAACAAATGTGAACGCAACAGCGTAAGAGAAATGGTTCACCAGAGTGATTCTGCATTTTCAACTTGGTATACACACGGCTTGTGTGGAAGGACAATAATTGAATAACAAATCTATTCATTGTTGCGGTTAAGTTGTTGGAAAACGCTTTCACAAAGCACACCTAACAAAGACTGTTGAGTGACGGTCTGGTTTCTCAACTCTGCTATTAGCCGGCCACTTATGACTGTGATAGCTAACATTTTCCCTTTAAAGGGAACCTTCGACCGTAGTTCATTCAAGTGCGTCTGAATCCGCTTACGATTAGCAGATAGCCGGAACTGCAGTCCTGTGAATCTAACGTGAAAACTGTCGTTGTATTTCACAAAGACAAGTAAAGGAAGTCTTGAGTTCCAAGAGGCAGATGCCTTCAAATACCTCAAGGAGTATATTTTCCTTTTTCGTCCAAAAATTTGTTGGTATTGTGTGAATCATTCCCGAAGGACGTCTCTCTGGATTACCACAGCGCACGAATGTTCTGCAAAAACACAGAACTGCAGAACTTCCTTTAGGCTAAACTGCGAAAAGAATTTATTTTACTTCCCTTCTTGCTTACCCATAGGCAGTAAGTAGAAAATATCTGATGTGTTGCACTCACATGAGTTTCTCTACTCTTGTACTAACCATTCTTGCAAACTCTTATTGTTATATCTTATTCGCGTTAGTTGAGATAAAGATTTGCAGAGAGTATCTTACTGTTTATTTCCTTGTAGGTACAAGGGGAATATAGGAAATACAGTAGGCCTTCAGAGAAAGTCAAATCTTTTAAACCTTTCAAATTATGTTCTCTTTGCACGGTTAACATAGTGAGCCATTTTCAAGAAAATCATAATTTTTGAAAAATATCCCTTGCAATGGGTAAATAGTGCCGTAGTAAACTTTCCCATTATATATGAAATGTTGAATATAAAGTGAAGTTCTGCCTTGTTCTCTTTTGTCTGGGGTTTTTAAATATTTCTGGCCACTTTTTCGTGTCCATCCTTTCCATATCTCCCCATTTAATGTGGTACTCCTTAATTTTACCTATACCTCTAATTTTGAACTTTTTTGCAACAATTTATTTTTGGTCACGTATACCGCATGACGAGAAAATTTCATATGCACCACCTCCAGAACTAAATTCTCTGGTCTGTGCTTAGCGTCGAAATTTCAAAACCAATTTTTAAAGCTGGTTGTGCTAACATTATGTTTTCCTTGATTTAGTTCACTTTTCGTTTTAAGCTTCTTCTGATCATTGCATTTAAGTTATACATTTTGAAATACATTGGGTATATGATATCCTAAATGCAGGAAAACTGGTCTATTGTCTTAGTATTTATGACGGATTTATTTATTTATTTTTTGTATTACAATAGATAGTTCTATATCGTATTATTTACTTCCAAAATTTTGTTGAAACTTATCATTGATTTTTGGATGCCATTTTCAGAAGTATCCTCTAATGACAGAGCATCCGCATAGAGTAAGTAACTTACCCCGTTTCTGCTTCAAAATTTTACTCCTCTAGGATTACCTGCAACGAAAGGTGTATAATTTCATTTATATGTATGTCATCGCTGTCGTGGGGTGGAATGTCCAGGCAGGGGGTGGGGATTGGCGCGCGCCAGCCTGGCCTCCTAACCACAGGGCCGGGCCCTTGATGGACAACAGCCGAACAACACAATAGCCATTGTGTGGCCGTATTGCGACTCGAGAACGTTCCTTTGTGTAGAATCCAGAGGCTTTTCTTGGATCAGGCACTATACAAGACGTCGCAAAAGAACACCGACAACGGTTTTGTGCTGGAGGACAAGGAACCCGGAAATGCATGGTTTCGTCGGTGGATAGCGTCGAGTTTCAGAACGAATGGTGGTGACAATTTGTTACAATTTGTTTTGTATGTTAATACAGAAGGTATGCTGTGTACTGCGGATGAACAACCTGAACATGATAACATCCTTGCGCATGCACTACATTCCTCCATTGGTGCGTATCCTACTGCGTTACTTGTGTAGTTTCCAGTACAGTAACGTATTTTAACAGCAGTGCGAATCGTACCAATACACAGTTGCGGAAATGGCCGACATGCGCTCCAGCACACTTTGATGTAAATGTGCTAAATCACCTCAACGTCACATATCACAATCGATGAATTGGTATAGGTGGTCCAGTTCTATAGCCAGCACGATTGTCAGATCTGACACCTGTCGACTATTTTCTGTGGAGTTGCATGAAGAGTGGAGTGTGTGGCACTCCTGTACCGTCCTCAGAGGACCGTATTGCTCCAGTCCACGGAGCGATTGAAAATCTTCGGAGATACCGCACTAGTTGGTCATGTGCGTGAGGCTGAGCACCGCCGTCATAGACTGCGATGACGTAGGAAGTACACAGTCCGAAGCTCGTTTGTAATGTAGACTGCTCGATGTGCTACTCGGTTTGTTTTTTTTTTTTTTTTTTTTTTTTTTTTTTTTAAACTACGAAACCGTGCATATCTGGACAGGGACTCTTGTTGAAAACCGATTCAGTTTACCTTTCCGCACAACATACTAAGCACTGGCAAAAAAAAGGAGGGGAGGGGGGGCATGACAGCTTGTAAAAGTGGCCCGCACGTGCCCAGAGGACAGTTAAGGAGTGAGTCAGCCAGACGGTTAAACGTTTACGAAGCGTTAAGTAACGTCTGTGAACCACGCTGAGTGCAGTTCAGTGTGAGTTGTGATCCGTTAGTGACAGTTGAGTTGTGATTTGATTCAACCGATCAGTTCCATTGCTCTGAGTTCGGCAACAGTGGCTTAAATATCAAGTTACGACCACGCTAACCGATTAGAAGACAAATAAAATCTGATTAGCGGTAAAGGGGGTTCTCGTTCGTCACAGTATATCAAATAACAAAGTGCTTAGGCCACAGTGCTGTTGCAATCTCAAATTTACTTTGATCGGTTCTGTATAAGTGTATCTATATTTATGTTATAGTGAAAATACTTTTGATTGTATTAATAACGGATATATAAAAATTATTACTGCCATGTTTTTCCATGTTGTTTTGAAAAAAAAACTAATGCATTTAAAATGTATTAATTCCAAAAATACTGTGCTGCAATTTAAACCGTTTTGATGTTCTTTTTTTATGTTCCAAGATAAGTCACCGATAAGTTCTATTAGCAGTTCCTAGGAAAAAGTAATATCTCCAGTACAAATAAGGTTAATGCTTCCGATAAGATTGGAGTTTGTTTCTTAGGTTCTTTCAGTTTACGTCTGAATTTTTTTCTTTTCACTGAAGTACACTGAACAATTATTGCCTACAAAGGAGAAATTTAATTAAATCCAGTGTGCAAGTGCACGGATTAAATTCTTATTTTTAATTAAGGAACTGAACGTTTAGTGTTCGTAGATGTTTCGTTAAGGTATTGGAACAATTTTCATTTCTCTAATCACTTTATTTTCTCTTAATTTCCTTCCAACTAGAACCTCACACAAACTTTAACACAATTACGCTCACGGATCTTTTTAGCATAAACTTTCTTACTTGGCCTTTCAAACTCTGTTACTTACTGCATTTCTGTCAAAGAACATTCTACTTTGGATGCTCTCTCCAAAGAGATGTGAATCAATGTCACATTATACTATCTAAGAGTGCAGTGTTAGCCTCCGTGGTGTGACAGCAATGTCCGTTTCATACTACAGAAAGTCCAAATTCAAATCTCATTTGAGCAGTTCTTTAAATAAGGTATTATCTGAGGTTAGCTATTTTTGAGAAGAAAAATGTTACACAAATGTCATCTCTACTGACCTTGGGTTCAGTTTAACTCGCCTCATCTATTTTACACATCGTCTGCGCACTGATTTGTTAAAAAGAGGATCATTGGTTATATTATTTGACTTTTAAGATATATAAAATGTTATGCTTCATTTTAAACAGACAAAACTTGTTTTAAATATATTGTTCAAGTAATTTCCAAAATTACTCTATCATTTTGAACTTCGACATCTTCAACATCATATCCTCCTGCTTGAGGTGGCTTCACCTACCAGTCGTCCCAATTTAGGAAGTCGTAACAATTTCGGCATGCAATCGTAGAACTTCTGAAGTCCTCGATGTCATAGATGGCGTTTTAAGAAATTAAATACTAAATTGGAGCCTTCAGAAATAAGTTTCAATTGAGGGTTAAGAGAATTAGGATTTTCCCCAGATTTGCTAATCGTCTTCAGGCTGTATTTTTTCTCTCAGTCCGAAAATGTTGGCCTTAAGAGGCTAATGGAGATCGTTAACTTGATTAAAATATACTTTATTCCTCCCCTTCTTTCAGTGCAAATACAAGATTGCCAATTTTCATCTTGACTCCCATTTCATTCAGTGTTGTTATTGAAATCAGCAGAACGGGGATCTCCAGTAAGAGCCGCCAATTTCCTTCCTATTTGTGAAGCTAATAATTGAGTTCAAAACTCCAGGTTCTCATGGTTTTGGCAGTAAAAGGCACGAAGTGATCACTGTCGATCCGATCTTTGTGTTTGTTTCTCTTCCTGGTGGTGGCCATGACTACACCTGATCCAACAAATTTGCTAACGTTAGAAGGTTACTTAATCTTAACTGCGTCTTTCCTTCTAATGCTTATAGATACATAGGAAATGAAAAATAGTCATCATTCGTCAGCTGGATCGTGGGATTGAAACCATTCCCAAGTAGTGCTAACTGAAACTTTCTCCAATTTGTTTTAAAGTTATAAACATCATGGCAATTGGTGATAAATAGTACATGATAACCATGTCATATTTATAAATATTCCTCACATATCTGCCTTTCCTTTCAGAGAAAAATAAAATTAATATCCCATATATTTTCATGATCACATCTCCACAAAGATTTAAAAATGGGAATTTCTTTCGATTTTCCTAAAGCTGAAAAAATAGTGTCTTTCAGAAATAATGGCATATACATAATAATTTTTAATATACCTCTTAAGGTATTCTTTTGCCGAAACATAAGTCACAAAGTAGTTTAAACATAGTGTATTTCGGTGAAGTAAGAAGGTGTCCTTAAACTTCTGGTAGGTACTGTAGTTTTTGACGAATGACATTTTTAAATGAAAGGTCTGACAATACTCACTTCATCTCTAGCAACACTCACTCCTACTGGCTTATATCACCCAGGCAAATTTCCGGCGAATTATCTGAATAATAAAACTAGTGGGTTTCATATGACCACAATTTTGCGAGGAAAATTATCCCAAATATGAAAACCTCAAGTGGTATTTGTTTAGAGTATTCCACGAAATAATTATTAATTTACTTATTTAATAATATTTAATATTCAACACCTATGATTGCAAAGTGAAAAGCTTAAATAACATTCATACATTTTAATTAAGATATATTTTACAGTTGGTACTACAACTAATCCAGTAGGCCGTGGGAACAACAACAATAATTTTAGCGTTTAATCCAAGAAATGAGGCGTTCGACATACGATAAATATAAACGAACGAATTTGCATTAGTGGGCTATTTAGGTCTGCTATATTTAAAATTTCAGTTATTTGACTTCGGCTCTTCAGTTAAAATATCAATAACATTCAAGAACATTCGTCATATCTTTTATCTGTCATTTTTGAATGGTCCACTAATTATTTTTACTGCACATTGATACTTCACATGTCCAGTAACGTAAGAAAAGCTGATATAACCAAAGCG
Source organism: Tenodera sinensis (assembly GCA_030765045.1). Lineage (NCBI taxonomy): Eukaryota > Metazoa > Arthropoda > Insecta > Mantodea > Mantidae > Tenodera > Tenodera sinensis. Next base: position 103,144,993 of record CM060971.1, on the reverse strand, counting down.
ATAATGCCACGACCAAGAGTTGATAATCCGGCATGAGTGGAATGGTCTCGAAGACTCGTACTGTCTGGAGCTGGCCTTTGTTCTGTCGACTCATTGTCACCACCCGCGTTGTCTAGCAACCTAGTGGTATGAGGTAGCTGACCTGGAGCGTCCCTTTGATGTGCAGCCACCGTCACAAATATACATTCTTTATTACTTTTGAAAAATACAATTACATAATTGTTTTTCCATACTCTGTAGAGAAAAATTAATGGTTCTAACTAAAGAAAACTTTCCCGAAATCGAACTCGGTAGCTTCGATTCTAGAAGCTGTGATATTGACCAGTAGACCGCAGAGATAGTCATTCCTCTTCATGCATATCCCTCTGGTTTTTCGATTTGTGCTTTTTTTTAATTATCTGTTTTCCATCCGATGCCGTAACAAGGTTAGCTGGAATTTTTTAGCTCAGTTGCAGACCCCGTTCAGCGGGCATATGTTATGTGTACATTATTACGGTTCCATATACTCTTTTGGTCATGGGCCATTCCTCACTTCCGATACAAATTACTGTATCACAAGCCCCATATGGAAGGAACTGTTTCCGATAATGGCTTTAATCTCATTAATGATTCTGCATCGAACCAACAGCTGCACTGAGTTTCCGTAGCCGATTCTAGTCAATGCACAAAGCTCACTGGGCTCCCAACTGTGGATAGTGCAAGCAACGTAGCCTTGTTGTTTCTGTTTGAATACAAAAGCCCATGCAACATCTTGGTAATTATGGAATTATCTGTAAGTAACCTTCCGAGGGTACAAATGTGACGTGCACTTTAGGTTGTTGGTTGCATGAGCACAACTGGTGCCAGAAACAGAAACGCCTGAAAGTACGTTATAATAGTTCAATAAATCTGATGTGTTGCATTTATGTACACGGAGGAAGGTGTTGATCATAATAACCTGGCTAATGGAGGCAGGTGTGGGAAATATAACATACTGGCTGGCAAACACGCCATTGACCATGGTTTAACGATTTATCCCTACAACTTATAGACTTAGGTTGCACATGCCCAATAGCCTTGTGTTTCTTTGGAGATATTTAAAAAGTATTATTTAATACTCTTAAACGTTCAAACTCTCAGGATGCTTTAAAGAATAAAAATAAACAAAATGAATAAATAAAAACACAGAGAAGACTATGCAAACACAGTTAAAAATCACAAATGGTAGAGCAAAACAAAACAAAACAAAAAAAAAAACCTATTAGAAAAAACAGTGTAAATATAATACGCTGCATTTCTATTTGAAAAATATAATTGTATGAATTGTTTGTAGAAGAGAGGGTAGAGAAGGACATATGAATGTTTTGTTTAAAAAAAGCGGGAAGAAAAAATCGTGTGAATGTAATACGTTATGTTTCTATTTCAACTGTAGTAAATTGTATGACTTGTGTGTTGAAGGGCAAGTAACAAACGACATGCGTATGTATTACGTAAAAGAAAATCAAGTAGAGAAAACCGTGTGAATGTAATACGTTGCATAGTAAATTGGATAGTACAGAAACCTCCATGAAAAAAATACATATACGTACTGAATTTCGCTATGATCGGTCAAGTGGTTTAGCAAGCCATAGAAGACAAACATATGTACATTTATATATATACCAAGTTTCGTTTCTGTAGGTTTAATCATGTTGTGCCCGACCGGCGTGTGTTTAAGGCCAGCACTGACCTCAACATGTGAACAAAACACTCCCCCAGTGAGTTTATCATACCACTGAGGGGGCCACATTCTTGGGCAAATCCACTCTATTCGAAATGTTATTCCTGAATATGTTAATATTGCCGAAATCCTGTATTCGTTCAAGTAATAATGCAGATTCGGTTTCCCACACTTAAAGCAAAAATGTAAGCAGTCGGAACCACGTGTTTAGGGTTGAAACAATGGTGACGTAAAGGGATACAAATTTTACAAATAATGCACAGTATTATTATCATCCATTACGAGCTAAAACTATAGTAATTGCTTTTAATACACAAACAAATGGAAGTCATTTTCATTTTCGTAAACCAATAATTGCTTTCTTTTGTACTCGTAGATTACCGGGCTGAAAACTTATCAACTCCACGTCACAAAGCTAAAGCTGTCACCTGACCTACCAATGCTTATATCTGCCGCATGCATTTGTCACCTACTTTCCTCCCTCAGTTTTAGTAGTGCCAGGCGATACTTCCCCTAACCTCTCCTCCATCCGAATGTGGCCGCCATTCAAAGAAGGTGAGAAATTAAATTTTGCATGACATTTTAACATTAAATTGTGACTAAATGCATTCGAATTAACCTAGAAATGCATTGTTTACACAATGTTTGCGCGACAGCGAGTGAAATAATAAAACATTTACATCCATTTTTCAAGAAGCTAGATGGTTGCAAATATTTGATACAAATTAATTTTTTTCGGTGAGAGGGTTCTTTATTGGCAATAACTGTATTGGAAATATTTGTCACAACCATCATGTAGAATCCCTGGTTAACGTATGGCCGAAGCCAGTGGGGGACCGAGGGAGCCACAAATTTCTAATAATTCTGACTTGAAACACACTCTCAGTTCGCATCGAAAGATTGGCTGTATGAGCTGTTGCAGATTCTTGTTGAAAAACGGCAAAATGACGCTCTCTGTTGGTTAAAGCGACAACTGTTGACTCGAAAAAAAATCATAATAAATACACAAAACAAATATAGAGCCATAAAACACTTTGTGACTAAGTGCAGGACTAAATAATAAAGCATACTGGGGAATAATGCAGCCGCACGATATCGCATCAACTCAATACTGATTCTGAACAGAACAGAGAAAAACAAGTGATGCTCGTGACCTTGTGTATATCAGCTGCTGGTATCGTATTTCCGCGTTCGCAGTGGAAAAACATCGCGTAGCGGTTCAAATGTATTTGGATCTCTCTGTAGTTAAAATATGACAGGTCGTTAAGATGCGGGGCCTGCTTATAAGACTACCATAGTCACGGTAAATATCATGTTGTTCATTACGACTCTGTAAATGCTTGATGTTTTCTAAACTCAGTTCTTAAAGTTTCAATATTTTATCGAGAACAATTCCACAACATTTAAAAACCTGTAAAATCTAAATATTTTGCGTAGTGCTATGTACATATTATACTGGTGTTTTATTTAATAGAAAGTGGTGAATCAACGCATCAGAGTCATTCAAGTATTTACGCTTTATGCACGTAGATATATGCATTACGTCACTATTTGAAAACACCTGGAAATGTAATAAAGTGAGCGAGCGTTATACTTCATTCGTGCACCACAAAATGGCTTAATTATTAAATGGCATACGTTTCAGCCAAGCGTTAGCTGTATATTACGTTTCGAAAACCTCCAACATCAGCACTAACGAGGAGCAGCAATTATTTCAGGCACATTTATTGAGCTGAAAAATTAAAATGACATTGTACACAAGCTCTCAAAACTCATTTCGAATTTAAAACCATTGTTAGTTTCATAGCACAATCCAAAGGAAGGAGAACAAAAACAAACACAGGCGAGGTTGGTTTCTACAATAATATTGCCAATATATTCATTGTTCGTTGGTTTAACAAAACTATTATTCTGCGCCACAATGCAGAAAAGTCCCTAATGAAGTTTATAGTTACTGTCAATCATTGCTTCTACTTCTGAAATTCCTAATTGTTTATAGCTTTCATTGTTGGTGTTTTTGAGAAACAAAAGTAATGCTCCGTCGATATAATGTGATTCATGTGAAAAGTGAAAAAGGAATTGTTATAATTGCCTTCATAAACATGAAAAGATATAACTAATTTTAAAAATTGCTCAGATATTTTGTTAGTAGTTGGTAGTATAAGTTCTGGAGTAAGGCTTGGCACTGGTAGGGTTTAGACTTAAAATTGGAAACATTTTAAGGGTTAGCTTTCCATTTATGTGAAAAATGCACCTTTTTTTCCAAATTACCGATTGCGTTCTATCACATCTTTGACGAGTTTCTTAATGAGGACAACGCAATTGCTTCTTTGTTTAACACAAAGAGTTAAACTTTTCTCTATCCAAGTCCTACTCCACATCCGGGAATCGAACCCGAGATCTTTCGTTTGCACTTCGAAGCAATAGCTTGCTATTCTGTAGAGACAAAGAGATGCTTTGCTCTTACTCTTCCGTTTGCATTATTACTCTCGAAGAATAAGCAAGTAAACAGTCTGCTTTCTAAGAAACAAAACTTCACAAATGTCTGCCGATGTGTCAGATATTAAAGGTTTCTTTTCTCAGTCCACAGTATATTCTATGACCCCACAAAGTTTTCGTTACTATGCAACCGCCACCAGAGGGTAAAACTAAAGTCAAATTAATTGTCAAAGATTAATTCTTCAAAGAAGTGTGACTGACTTTTGATGATTACATTTAACATTATAAATTTCAGGATTTTAAGAAAGTATAAATGTTGTATATATGTGTTTAATTTTCAATAACTTACACCAAATACAAACATAAGTGAACCTTTTAATCTCTCTAAATTATATTTGTTGAACTATAGTGCCTCACTGTTGATAATTTCAGGTGTTCATTAGATAAATGTATATGCCTATGGATATAAATAAATAGCATTTAAATTATAACGTTATATTATTTTTCACTGACCGTTAATGTCCTACATTTTTACTTTCTCTACTACGTATAATAAGTAGAAGTATTGTATTCGACCCAAAATTTTGATGTCGAGATTTCATCGGAAATACATGTTTTGAGGCACCTGAATCCAAAAAAGCAATTTTAAAAAATCGCTGTATGTATGTGTGTGTGTGTGTGTGTGTGTGTGTGTGTGTGTGTGAGAGAGAGAGAGAGAGAGAGAGAGAGAAAGAGAGAGACAGAGAGAACGAGATCACCGTAACTCAAAAACGAAAAGTTGGTTAAAAAGCAAAGTTGGCAATTAAGTTTAATATCTTTCAAGAGTGTGACACGAAGCTTTTAAAGAAACATTCTCCACTTTAAACTACCCCTTACGGGGAATATTTCTCTAAAATTTTTATTTTCTCGAAAAGGGTTCTAATGATTTTGATCAAAATACCACATGTTTAGATATTTTTATGGCAAATGAAATGTATATTTTGAATTTTATGGTTATAGCCCGTCATACTGTTTACTCTTGATGACTTTTGCATAATTAGTAAACCGTAGATAGACCAAATCTTACTATGCAAAAAAAAAAAAAAAAAATAATAATAATAATAATAATAATAATAATAATAATAATAATAATAATAATAATAATAATAATCTTGTTAAAACACACAAGTTATGTCTGTACACATTCATTTTTTTTTTTTTTTTTTTTTTTTTTTGGTGGCGTGAGCCATTTCGCAATTATTCCTTGTTATTTGTGTGAGGTTTGCAGTACTTGAACTTTTTTCAAATGGAAGGTCGTTATTCACCTTTTTATCTGTTTAGCCGTGCAAAGAGAACAGAATTTCAAAGCCTTCATATAGCGACCGGCTTTAAAAGATTTGACTATCCCTCAAAGTCTACTGTATTCGCCTTGCATCTACAAGGGAATAAGCAATAATTTCTGCAAATGTTTATCTTAACTAAGATGAAGAAGGTAGAGGAATAAGAGTTTGTAAGAATAGTTTGTAGAAGAGTAGAGAAAGTCATGTGAGTGCAGCACATTGCGTCCTGCATTTCCATAAAATAATCTGGTAACCGTAGCCTACATTGGTTATTGTTTCGCCTTTAGGAAATGAGCACATAGACTATGGTGGTAGATAAAATAAAATGCAAATTTCCCACACGGTTGCCAGGTAGAACAGGTGGAAGGGGTTAATAATGTAATTGGGTTAAACAGAGCATTTTGAAGTGTGGCTGGTGTAACCCGCAACCCGATTACGGAGTTTCCGTAACATGGCAAGGTAACGAGCGATAGATACTCATTGACCTGGAAGCGTGACACAACTTCATCGTGTCTCGCATCATATCCCGCTGTATATTCTTTCTGAGGAAGGGAAGGGGGCAGTAGTTTCCTCTCAATCAATTTTCCAAGCTAGTTCTGGCCAGCTATATCCATGGGCGATGCATCTTTCAAATAATACGAGGGTATTTGATAAGCCCGTGACTTTTTAAAAAAATAACAACTCATTTTCCCCAAAAAGTCAACTTTATCACTAAAGTTTCATTTTAATTTAATACACCTCGCTGTACGTTCCTCCAATTTTTAACCCTTCCATAAAACACAATGTTGTTTCTGACATGATGTCTTCATTCGATGTGAATTTCTTCCCACCGACCCAATTTTTGAAGTTTGGATAGAAGAAGAAGCTACTGGGAGCCAAATCTGGAGAATATGGTGGATTAGGTAGCAGTTCGTGACCCAATTTCACAAATTCTGCAATGGAAACGCCAGACGTATGCGCGGGTGCATTATCCAGGTCTTTATTAGATGGGGTCTTTTCTTTAACAGTTCCTTAGGAAATAGATCCAGTATTGTGGCATAATATGTATCTGTGATCGGTGTGCCCTGTTCCAAGTAATGGATAAATATGGCACCTTGGGGATCCCAAATGATGGGCGCCATGATTTTTCCTGCTGACGAAACGGTTTTCGCTTCCTTTGGAGCATGTTCGCCGAAGGAAATCCACTTTTTAGATTGTTACTTTGTCTCAGGTTGATAGCAATGGATCCAGCGTTCATCAACTGCCGCTAAAACTCATTTGAATTGCTCTGGAACAGGCTCAAATTGTCACACAATTCTGCTTATTGTCAACTTTACATACATTGTAAAGTTTTTAAAAAGGAACGCGTTCTAGTGGCGTGTACTAAGTAAAAAACCTGTCAACATCGCAGCATAGTATTGGAATATATTTGAAATAAGTCATATTCAAAGAGCTCAGTTGCGACACACTTGTCATTCAGAATGTCACTTACCTTGCTGGGACTGGACACTTCGTTTGCAACCAACATCACCATGTACAGCATTTAACTCAGTTTCAAACTTTTTTCAGCAGTTCAAGAGCATCACACACATTCTACCTATAATTGTGTGAGTTTTGTTGATGTTATGCTGAAATTGAATCTGATATAATAAATAAAATAAGAACTATGACTAAGTCATAAACATCCCAGCCCTGCTGATGAACAGTGGTTACGTTCTGTTCCCCATTATTTATTTATTCAGTCACTCACTCAGTCACTCAATCTATCACTCACTCAGTTACTCAGTCACTCACGCACTCACTCACCCACTCGCTCAGTCCCTCACTCACTCACCCACTCACTCAGTCATTCACTCACTCACCCACTCACTCAGTCATTCACTCACCCACTCACTCTCTCACTCAGTCACTCACTCACTCACTCACCCACTCGCTCAGTCCCTCACTCACTCACCCACTCACTCAGTCACTCACTCATTCAGTCACTCACGCACCCACTCACTCAGTCACTGTCACTCATTCAGTCATTTATTATTTATTTATTCATTTATTTATTTACTTATCTACTTGTATACTTGTCTATTTATTTATTTATTTATTCATTCATCTGAGTAACTATCTATCTATCTATCTATCTATCTATCTATCTATCTATCTATCTATCTATCTATCTATCTATCTATCTATCTATCTATCTATCTATCTATCTATCTATCTATCTATCTATCTATCTATCTATCTATCTATCTATCTATCTATCTATCTATCTATCTATCTATCTATCTATCTATCTATCTATCTATCTATCTATCTATCTATCTATCTATCTATCTATCTATCTATCTATCTATCTATCTATCTATCTATCTATCTATCTATCTATCTATCTATCTATCTATCTATCTATCTATGTATATATCTACTTACTGGCATCCTACTCCGTATACACTAGGCTCCCCTGTGTAAAGCGTTTCGCCTCCACAAACATAAGTCTAAAAACGAAAGTATACTTTAGGCACCATACACGATATATTTTTTTCCTTCTTAGAACGTTAGCTGCTCTTTTTGTTTTATTCTATTTTTCTGTCCCTTTTGTTTCTTATCGGCTGAAATATTATCGACAACGCTGTCATGCAGGCCCCAGGCTCTGCTTTGAACGTGACCTTTGCTAAGCAACCCATTCACATTGCGGATGAAGTTCTTTTGAAGCACAGATACGTAGAGGAACGAAAGAGAACACATTTATGCCGCGTCCTCAAAATAAAAACTCAAGTTTGCCCATTAGTAACCTAAGGATAGTATTTGAAAAACAGTGCTCTACAGAATGCAATTCCAAAATTGTATCAGCAAGCTGAAAATAGCTGTCTGTACATTGCACTATACTAAAGTGTGTATATGTTGTGAAGGCGGCGGTGGTTAGACCATTCGCCTATCACCTAGGCGGCCCGGGTGCGATCCCAGGGACCTGTGTGTGGTATTCGTGATGGACGAAGCGGCGTCTGGGTGAGTTTTGTTTGTGTTCTCCGGTTTCCCGCTAAATTGATTCCACCAACTGCTCCAGCATCACCTTTCCATTAACTAATTTCGCCTGCATTGCAATATTCCTCAATATTATATCTAGTGCTGGGCTGAGGACCAGCTTCCAAGTTTTCACTCTGTCCGGTCTGAGCCTAGGCATAGGCTTGTAAGCATGAGGGGCTACCAGTTCTGCATACGAGGAGGGTAATCAGATAAAGAAGAAGTATGTATTGTGACAAAGCGACAAAATCAGTCCAGTTACTTTTTCATCACTTTATTTTTCTTCTAAACTTTTGCATAAAAATCCTCTTCTCCTGACATTAACACAGTCTACAGTATTTCGTGATATTACAACTTACAACTGTTTTCTTCTCTTTGCCCTGACTCAGTCCTTTCACTGTCCTTCTTCACTTTCTCTGTTTCTCATACACTAACTCCTTCGATACAATCACCCGATACTCGTTAAAACTTCTTCACTTCGACGCAACGTATCTTTCACGACGACAGTACCACACACACACACACACACACACACACACACACACACAGAGACACAGACACACACACACAGACACACACACATGCACACACAGAGTTGTCTCGCAATCATGTCTGTAATTATCTCCACTGCTGTTTCCTCGCCTCCTTATACAGCGAGGATGACGTAACATACCTCTTTCTCGACTTCCACAAACACGCCGGCCGCCGGGTGACTCTCAAAGGTTCCAGTAATCCTTTGTAATGCGCCGCGCTCATTGTTGTTAGTCACGTACACACAAACAAGCACGCCAGGCAGCCTGACCCTGAGTGCCTTTGTTTGCTCGCCGGTCTGGTATGTGGCGTGAAATAGGTTAGCTCCGACCGTCCTTGTTCGCCGCGCCCGGCGTCACAGAATAGTGATTTCTGATTTCATTTAAAATACATGTTACCACGTGTGAAGCAGCATAATCCAAAATCGAGAAGTGAAATGCATGTCAGACTTTATATTTAAACCCTGCGTATTACAATCTGTCTCTAGCAAGCTATTTTTCACATGGCAAAAAGTTTGTGTATTTTTATTTTCTCAAATTGGCCCTAACGAATATGCTCATAGAAATAAAATAAAACCTTGGAGCAGATGTACAATAATACACATGACTCAGTAAAGGTTTGGTGTAATTTACTAAATGTAAGTGGAAGAAAACAGAGAGTGAAAAACATGTGGAGCCAATGGAGCAAGGAAGACTAATGTGGATTTATAAATAAGGATGGCCATGAGGGAAAGAACTACCCAAAGCTAGCCGCCTGTCCCGACAGAATGAAATAAGTCCACCTAACTGGAAAGGAAATTCTTTTTTAAAGGAAGAGAATGATAGAACCACCATCATTTGAGGGCTCTCCCTTTAATAATACCGCCTTACTTGCTCATGAGCAGAGCCCGTATTTTGATTACCTAAAATACTTTTAAAATGGGATATAAATGACTGGAAAAATACCCCCCCCCCAAAAAAAAAAAAAAAATACCCACTAATTTATGTATCAGATTGGTGCCTGTTCATTATATATTGGTAGCCTAATCATGCAATTGAGTTAAAGTGCCTTCTTTCTATATGTAAATTAAAATTATAACAAGATTCAACAATTTAGAGACGAATACAATTATTGTTAAATTCACCCCTTGGATTTATACAGGTTGTGTGGAACAGTAAATCTATATTGACTATATATCTTTTCGTGTTCTATGGATTGTACCACAAACACTTTTAAAATTATTACGTTTTTATCAGATCTATAGAAATTAAGTGTTTATTTTATTTTTAGCAGCTTCAGATAGCAGTTAACATCTAATATAATTTGTACAGCTTCAAGCAGTGTATATTCGGAAGTACTTTATCTGCACCAGCTGTATCATCAACTTATGGAGTGATGTAAACTTTAAACATCGATATATCGTTTTGGAGATGTTCCAACATTATATTCTTGTTTCAGTCGATCGTTATTTCTACATGATTTTCCCATTTCCTCCGTATTCCATTTGTTATAACAAATGTCTGAATGGAATCTCAAATGGTTTCATTTCCTGTGCGGTCCGCCTATCCACACCCGAGTATACTGCGCAATATTTTGTTTTGTATTTTTGAACAGTACTTTCTTCTCGTAATATATATCGTCCAGATCTCGCCCACAGACAGTAGGAATATTGTGTACAAACTTAGCAGGTACACATATATAAACATTTCATTGTACTGATAAATGTCATATTTCTGTATTTATTTTCTGGCTTTAACCTGATAGTAGGGTTTTAGGAGTTGCAGAGGTATGGAAATTGATGACTTTCAACGCGAACACATTCTCTATATCTCCGAAAATAATTCGATTTACTCGCACAAATTCACGTTGACTGATTGCCTGTAATTTCTCTTGTGATTCTATCCTTCAATTCTTGTAATGAATGCGAATTAGATGGTTACATTGTTACACTTTATTTTTTAGCGTTCTCCATAAAGAAAAATCGCATGGAGATAGGTCAGTGGAATGACTAATTATTCTTTCAGAATACGCACCTCCCATTTCACGCATAGAATTCGCAAACGGTGCGCTATAGTTGAATCTGTCTGAAATAAGTCACACAACCTTTCATTTCTTATTAGTTGCAGGAAAAAAGTATATAAAATATGGAACCGATAGTTCTATATGCACTCGCTGCGCACCTAACCTCAAATTCTGCAGCGTCGTGAAGAACTTAATGAATAATACAGGTATTTTCAGTAAACCAGAATTGTTTTGGGAGATACAGGGAATGTGTTCGCGTTGGTCATAAATTTCAGCATTTTTTTGTGACACAGGTAAAGCTAATCTAAGTTAGTACAGTAGTTAATGTTCCGTGTTCATGACTTGCCGGTCGTTTACGTGTAAATCTGGCTCGGTCCGAAGCCACTGCGGGTGGTCCCGTTGGCCTAAGAACACACTGTAGTAGCTGGTATGCTAGAAGTTTTCGGTAGTCTTCCCGGATGGAAGTCGCGCCTAACTGGCATATCCACTTCCATCCGTGTGTCTCAAGGGTAGGCCTATAGACCTCTATGAACATGTTGCTAAATCAACATAAATATATAATAATCCGAATTCTACCAATCTCTATCTTAATTATAATTAAGCAGACAGAAGAACAAGCTTAACAACAGTTAAAAATGAGCAGAGAAGGTCATGTGAATGTAACATAACAAATTTTCTTCTTTCTTCCTATGGTTTCTACATTGGTGCACATAGTTAAAGCATATAGCTTCTTGGACGATATCTTCAAGTTTGCCGAAATGTTAATACTGAAAGCAAAGACATAGTTCGCATTTGTTTGCTGATCCCGAGAAATCCCTTTTCACATTTGGATGAAACACCGTTCGCAGGTTCTGTGAGTGTCTTTTGTTCAGCGGGAGTGGAATTCTGCTTTTGTAGACAGCGTAATTCACGATATAGCTGGTGTTACATCGAGGTATGCTCCAAACTTGAAAGGGTATTTTTACTTCAGCATCGTGTTGCCAAGCCAGGCAGAAATTTCAGATTTTCGGAATTCCTCGTGCCATTCAGGTTTTGTTACAAAAGCGAAGTTTATAGTGAATGGAAGTTTTCCTGTTACTTTAACACTGACAAATGGGTGGATTATTAAACTCCTAATATCTGTAACAGTTCAAATATTCGGGTCGTATATAAGATAAACTTTCCAGTGGAATATAAAAGCACATTCAAGCAGATAATCTAAAAAGAAAAAAGAAATAGTTGCAAATACTAGTCGTCACAACACTTTCATTAAAAACTACAGTATGCGGCAAAACAAACGATATTGAAAGGTTATTTAATTGCTACAGAATGCGTTAAAAATGTGTAATTATGTGCTACATATTGTTCATAACGTTTGTGAAAATTATTGAACTTGATAAACAAGGGTTACTAAAAATAAAATATAATAAAAAAGGTCGGTACATATAACCCTGGGACCGAATTTCTGAATCCAGTGTCACTATTCCATATTTTTAAATGTACTAATAATTTACAATTACATCACATATATAATTTACAGATTATGCGGTAAAAGTGAATTAAAAATGAAAATGAAATAAAATATGTAATAATGCAGAGGCCCAACAGCCCCTTCCGGGCCAAGGCAACCGCCCAACCAATGCGTGTCCCCGAATCTGCCAACACGGGCGTCATGAGTGGGGCGCAGTACTGCAGGTGGGACATTCATTCCGACGCCCTACTCCGTGATAATGCCATTATTGGGGTATAATACTAATCATTTTATAAAGAAATGATACAGATATGGGCAAATACTTGCTACTAATACTCGTGATTTCCGTATTAATGCCAACATTAATGCATATAATATAAGCATTTGTTATGCCAATAGCTAGGCAATATAAGATTTTGTCATGAAATCATTAACGAGTTCCTTATTGTGGCTAGGTAATTAAGGTTAAGATGAAACTTAGTGAACCAAAATACAATCAACTCAAGGTGTACCTGGAAATCAGATGTTTGTACGTGGGGAGGGGCGATTGCTAGGCATCTAGTTATAGTTCTGAAAATTATAAAGGAAATCAAATTCTATGAATTTTAGCATGACACATACTAACAATTGCGTTTCAGATACGAATTAGCAGCTAGAAGAGCTGGCAATATTTGCAGGAACGTTGGAGGGAGTAATGCTTGTAGGCGGGACTTAGGTTAATAAAAGAGAGTGTATAGCTGAGGTTTGCGTCTTTCCTTCGTGTTTTTACAGTCTTCAAGAAGTGTCTACTATGATTGATTATGGGCACCTTCTAGCGCACAAAGACCGTGCTTGAGTTATGTAGATTTAGCGATAACTTCAGCTCCACATAGGGCTAAATACACTTCCCATTATTATTATTATTATTATTATTATTATTATTATTATTATTATTATTATTATTATTATTATTATTATTATTATTATTATTATTATTATTATTATTATTATTATTATTATTATTATTATTATTAATTATTATTATTATTATTATTATTATTATTATTATTATTATTATTATTATTATTATTATTATTATTATTATTATTATTATTATTATTATTACGACTATTACTGTTATATTACCATGGTTACATTTTATGAACAGTTGGCGGCACTGATGCAACCTGACAGATGGAATGTCAACCAATATAACCAGACTGCGCCATAATGGGGGGAAATCTCTCAGTTGTTTTTTGGGTAATCCCAATAACCTGTGTCATGTGTGCAAAAACCAATGCCTATATGAATTTTTAATGTGCCAAACTATTGTATATAATAAATAAATATGGAAACTTGAGAACAAATGGTCGATAATTGGTGTCATTTTTGTCGTATACTTTGTCATACGGAGTATAATAATAGCAACTACTTGCTACTTGTCCAGAAACGATCGGATAAGATAAACAAAAGGTATTACACCTGGAATAACACAGGTGTCTTTCGCACACTTCACATCTGAACAACAACAGCTGAGTAATATGTTAATTATGCATAGCGGTCATATCTGCTACCCAAGTGCACCTAGTATAAAAACAATTTATTGCAGTAAAACCTCGATAATACGGACAGGAATTCTGATATAAAGCTTGAGACAACAGTTATGAATTTATAGCTGTCTTGGAGCTGATAGCTTTAAATGAAAATGTAAATAAAATATACTACTTTACAATATATTATACACAGACCCTTTTTATCACAGTCTGCTGGTAATCCAAGATCAACGGGGAAAGTGATTCATCAAATTATATGCGAAACATAACTATAAATATTTCTTTGATTAAAGGTCAAACATATAGAACGTAATAATGATGCTAATGTTTTCATTGTTTGCTTGAACATTTGTAATCATTATAAAAATGATTTGGGATATAAAAGGAACCAAAAACCGTTCAATACACCGTGGAATAATGCTGCAATAGCTGCAATAATAATGACTAAATTGCATTTGTTTGTTACCATTTCATCTAATCAGGATTTATCTTCATCTGTACAACCCATCATAGACGGAATGATTACAGACTGATAACGTTTTACTATTTGGTGTATTCATTTCCTCTACCCAAATAACTTACTTTCAACTATTTGCTCTGCAATTTATTTATAAAAATAACTGATTTGTAGCAGAACTTATAACACAGAAACTATTTGAATTACTCAGACAACTGTTTGAAAAATGTTTAAATGGAGAGTTAGTGTCAAATGACTGTTATGCATAAGAAAGGAAAAACTATCGCGGAATATCAGTAACCAATATTCTCAGTCGTCTTTATGGGAAAGTATTGAAGTATCTGTTAGAAAAAGAATAGAAGCTAATAGAAGCAGAAGAACAGGCAGGATTTCGAGCTGGAGCACATTTTTAGTTTAAGACAACTTATAGAAAAAAGCATTGCTTTTGAAAAACATCTATTATTCGTCGACTTGGAAAAAGCGTATCACAATGTTCAGTGGTCTAAACTATAGGAGTCGCTGGAAAATTATAAAACAAATAACACTGTTATACAAGCAATACAAAATTTATATGAAAGTTTCTGCACAAAAATGAAAATGCAGAACAAGATGTCACAAGGATTTTATGTTACCAAAGGCTTAAGACAATGCTGCTCCCTATGACCTACCTGATTTAAAATATACCTACAAAATGCCTTACAGATCTGGAAAAATGTATGCTTCCAAGTGGGTTTATTATTAACACATGAAACCATATATTCACTATTTTTCGCAGACGGATTTTTGGCGACTATCTGCAAGGACCTGAAGGAAAGACAAAATCAGAAACACAGTTATAAGGGGAAAAAATGAAAGTAAAAGTTTCATTGGTAGACGAACTTATTAAGATGGTTTGGACGGATAAGATGGATGAGGACAGACTACCAAACAAGATATATGAATGGACTCCAGTGAGACGTAACATGGAAACAAGGAATAATACTAACGATGAAAGAAAGAAGATTAGAAGGTGGAACCTGGGAAGACAGAGAAGGGTGGAGAACAATTATGGATTCTAAATGAGTGCAGGAAGATGTCAAAGACATCACTCTAACTGATGTTTGAACTCAGGACCTCCTATATGTGAGGCAGGTGCGCTACCTACGCACACGGAAGTGGTATCATATTCTGTTATGGCTACTGTAGAAAGTGTCGCAATATTTATTTCCCTTGAGTAACATTTTCGCAGTTTTCTGCGAAATACTAATGACCGTTGCTAATTGAAGTCACTAAGGGTTGAAATGTCCCAGAGCAATTTGTAACTTTTTAACTGTTATTTATAATCCTTGAAATTTTAATCTGTATTTTTTATAATTATACCAACTTTTACATTAAAAATATTACCTGTACTGTTACATGACTTTATCAATTATAAGTTTTCATATAAAACGCAACGCTTCCATTGACTCACCTTTGGTACGATGAAACATTTGGCTTGAAATTAAGTTTGAATAAATTGATAATACCTACATGCTTTTACTAATAAAAGACAGCAGTAAGATATTACAATTCGTTTGTGGTTGCTTTGGTGTCTTGGAGATTATAGAAGACAATCCCGATTTTGTTAGTGGTTCTGTTGTCGCCGCTCATGATCTGGTTGCTCGGCTTGCCGTCGGGTACTATGGCACATTTCAGAGTATATAGATGCAGATAAATTAATAGATGAATACGTAAATGAAAACATAGTATATGTGGTTTTACTGTAGACCGATGTATTTTTTGAAAATTCTTCTTTATACAACCACTGAATGCCAAATATTCGTATTACGAGTTTTTTGAGAAAATTATTCGCAAACTTTATCTTAAGCTCTCGGATGGCATTGTTGTCAAAGAGGGCAACAGAACCTCAAATGTCTTCTATCCAGTCATACTTTATCACAAAAGGCAGTGAGTTGTAGTTTCCGCAATTGTTTACACCAGATTAGCCAACGACTAAAGTAAAAGGCTAAACACATGGTTCTTTCTTTTGCTGTCTACAGGAGATTACGGTATAGATCTGCTTCAACAGAACAGTGAGAAACATAATACGATACACTCAAATATACAGGCATCAAGTTCTAAGATTAAAAACTTAGTTTTCCGCAGTGTAAGCATCCCAATGTAGCCTTTATTCTGTTAAATGAACAGAAGGAATTGTTAGGGCAAACGCTTACAATAAGATATTTGCTATTAATTGATTGTTGCTAACAATGTAACTTATTCTTTAAGCATTAACTCCTTCACTATGGTTCTGAGACACCCTTCCTATTACGTTTATAATTTTATGTATTAAAATGGAACATTTACCCATAAATCATTCCCTCTAGTGCATCTCTCACCAAGCAGTTTATTCTCATTTTGATGTCTCAGACAATTTTGTTTCCCCTTCGTAAATGACATCCGCTATTGTTCTTTCCTCAGTTCCTTTTAAAACAGCGTTATTATTTATTTTGTGTATATACACAACACGCCACATTATTCTCCATGTACTAGGTTAATTTCATTATTTTTCTCTCGTTCCATTGCTAAGTCATAGTTTCTGCAATTTACACTGCCACTCCACTCAAAGTTCTTCACTAGTTACATGCTTTTTTTATTTAGTTTTTCCCTTGCAAGAGTCTGGAGAAAACGTTTCTGGTTCTTCTAAGCTTCTTTTGTTATTTCTATCTTCTGATAACTACTCCTATTGCAGTTAGTATTTTATTCTAAATACTTAAAGTCGTCTTTGTCATTCAGATAATTTTGTCATTCAGATAGTGTTTAAAAGAATAAAATGATTTTGAACATAAATACTCTTTGGCAGCAATTTTAAAAGCATTGAAGTTGTCAACTTTTTCCATAACGTCATAGGGAAGAGTATTAAATGGTGAATAGTATACACCTTTCTGGAAGCAAGCAAGTTTTGCACTGGGATGATGGATAGTGTTTAACTATGAATTTCATTGTTTGTTATAACTGTGGTTCGATTTTATGTAAATAATCGTATGATTGAGAATACATACATATAGGATGAGGTTAATATCTTCGTTCTTCTAAAGCGAACTTTGCGTGAGCGTCTGCTATGGGTGTTGGAAATAATTGTTACAACCAGGGACCGGAACTTAGGCGGAATGCCTTTTTAAGTGTGTCAAAGCTATCTTCAATTTGATAGTGAATCTGTATGAATTATACCTTTGTGATTGAAATGCCAGAGTTTTATGTTGCCTTTTTCTGCCTTTTTAAATATAATTGCCTATTTTACTAAATAAGTTCTTCTTTTTGCCTTTATTTCATATTTATCATTATTTATGTAGATCAACTTAGAAACATTTCAAAACTGCTACAAGGTGACGATTCTGTTGCAGTTGAAATGGATCCTACAATGATGTTGTTTCAGATTTACTCCAATTACCTCTGTCGATGTTGAGAGGTCATTTTGTCATGAAAAATTTGTTATCTGACAGGAGACTCAACATGACCCCAGAGAACTTAAAAAAGCATTTGTTAGTCATATGCAACGAATAAAGCATTGCAGTACAGAGACCTCTTTAAAAAAAAAAAAAAACTCATTTTTGTGTCAATTACAATACGCATTTTGTTTAAAAATTTGAAGTTCTTTAAAATATGACAATCGAGTTATTGAACATGTAATCGATTAAATAAATGTTGTTTTTTTTTCTAATTGCCTTTTATTGCCTGTTTTAGTATTTATAATGCATTTTTGCCTGCCTATTTTAGCTATTTATAATGCCTTTTTTCCTGCCTATTTTAATTATTTATAATGCCTTTTTCCTGCCTATTTTAATGATTTACCTAATCTTTCGGTCTCTGGTTATAACCTTCTTTTGTATGAGGAATATTCGTTTACTCTCTAATAAATTGCCCCCAAATAAAATTCTTTATTCCATTGTAGAGTTAAAATGTGCATAGTATACTGATTTATGTGTCCTTAGAGCTATGTTTGCGTGGAATACAGAGGTTCTGTTATATACTATAGCCAGGTGGCAGAGAAAATAGCAATGTACTGCAAGTCCCCCCCCCCCCCGCTTGATTTGCGGTTAATTAGCTATTCACGTTTTATATGTACTTTCATACATATACAAGCAAAATTGCTGCAGTTTTATTTGGCATGCAAATGTACGCTGTACCTCAGCAGAGCAACAATTGAAATGAAATTTCTCACTCCCTCATCAAATATCCCTCCAAAAGACCACGTTGGGATTATTTCGCTCTATTTGCGTTAGTGTGAGAGGCGTGGATGGCATTGCGGTTATATGAACGGCGCGATGTACGTACCAATTAAAGTCAACTGACATTTTAATTCCCTGCAATTTTTTTGTGAAAAGCAATGCATTGTTTATGCTGTATTCATTTCAGTAATCTGGCGAAATTGAGTTGATTAGATCATATCCGGTTTTAAATAATTTGCGCAAAGCAGAAATATATTTTTACGTTCTCTACTATGTATAGTAACAAGGAAAATATTGTATTCCAGCCAAATATTGGACGTCGAAATTTCACTTGAAATCAAAAGACAAAATAAATAAAATTCGGTGTGTGTGCGTGCGAGCGTGTGTAAAACAATATAACTCAAAAACGGCAAGTCGGTTAAATACCGAATTTAGTACCTAAACTTAGCGTCTTCTAAAGGTTCCTGACGAATATTTTCGGAAATAGTCCCCTATCCCATGCACCTTATATGAAACTTTTTTACAGAAATGACCCTCGTTGACATTGCAAGTTCGTGAATGAGTCTGCAATGATTTCGTTGTGGATGCACCGCCATGACTCATTGATGGTACATGGATTGTTGCTATAAATCTTTTCAGCTCACAAGAAGGGTCAGGTGGGTGAAATGCACTGACCTTAGGGACCATAATTCTTATGAAATGGTCATTAGCAGCTGCTGCAGATGATTGCCTGAAGATCTATCAGGCTACATTTTGTGAACATCCAAAATGTTACTTACATCAGAATTGGGCTCAAATAACACAAGCACAATTCGTTTCACTCTGTGCTCACAATCTAACCAGATACTTACAACATGACAACAGCCATAGAATAACAACCTTACGGATGCTCTCTGCTTCCAGTCAACTCCATCGCACAGCGCTTACCGCAACATAACTGTTCTATGCCAACGTGACAATACTGGAATAACAAAGGTGAACTTATGCATACAGAAATGTTTAAGACAACTAATATTACATTAAATAAAATATCGAATTAAGTGGTTTGGGCATAAATTCGCAGTGAAGAAATATAAGATGTGCATTTACTATAAATAGTTAAAATTTAAAGGCACCATCTTGTTGGTCTGGGCTGCTCAGTTTGTTAGGTGCTGATCTAATGATCCCAAGGTCATGGGCTCAAACCCGGTTCAGACCAATGGTTTTTAAGTGTACTCAAAAGTGACTACCCTATGTAAGCAGATTGCTGGCATGTAAAAGAACTCCCGTGGGGCGAACTTTCGGCTCACTGGCGATCTTGAAATGATCTTGACAATTGACAGCCTCATTAACAAAGAAAACATTTATTTTATTCTACTTTCCCATATTACATTTTATAATGATGCTGCATAGTTTCAACCACCACATTTCTTTCTCGCCTTTTGCCCCCTTATTCAGCTTTCTCATCTTGCACATTAGTCTGGAGAGCTTTGACTCCATTTCATCCCACTCCTGACACCAAAATAGATGTAGCAAATATGAATTTACTTGAATTGTCTTTAACTGCACTAAATGAGAGCTAATTGTTGCAATCGTCATTTTACTGCACGTATATATTGTGCTCGGTTTCAAAGTAAAAGAAAAAATACAACTTTCTTTATGTCTCTAATTTTCATTCACAGTTAGGCAAAATTATGCGATATTCCTTCCGAATGAAGATGATTTGATAAATACTGTTCCTAGACAAGTGAAAGTGTGCATCTTATTTGTCATTGAAATAGTTAATGTATGAAATATTTTAATCGAACTCGGTAGAGCCATTTTTGGTAAAATAAAAAATTCTAAAAGAAAATTCCCCGCTTGTGTTTTTTGAATATATTTAAGTTAAATACTTAATTAGGTACTTATTCGAAATTTCTTTCTTGAGTTTATTCCATTCACAAACATACACACGCTCGCGCGCATTCACGCACACATAGACACGCATTCTAATCCGTTCCTAAAAGCATTTTCCTGAATTCAGCGAGGCCTCAAAGCCTATGTTTCTTCTGAAATGTCGATAGCTTGGATGTAATACAATAGCTTCTGCACCTAATGTAATCTAATCAATTAAGCAGTGTCAATCTAATGCCATATGCAGTCCAACCATTTGCTGATCTATTGTACTCCCTTCGTTTCTCAGTCTCCTAGAATACCTATATCCCCAAAAAACGTAGTAAGTCTTTTCACGGAAACTTCTTCAAGCTCATGCAGTTGTATGAACACTTTCTCAAAGATTTTAACGCCTTGTGTACCTACTAACTACTTGGTGGGCAGAGAAGGTAATATGAATTTCCATAGTACTGGTATAAAGAAGATAAAAGAGGACAAGGAGGAAGAAGAAAGTGAAAACTGTGAATGAGGGCCTTCACAACATGAACATTGGTGGCAAATGAATATCTTTGTCTTGAATTATGGTGTGTGGCCATAGGCCTGCTATTGCCAACAGAGCATGCTTGCCGGAAGCTGTGTGCTAATGATAAGCAAAAATACTGTCAGCGCTGACATGGGAAGAACAATTCATTGTTACTGCAGCCTACTCATTGTCCTCTTGTGGTATCACTCAACTCACATTCTTTACACTTTTAGAACATAAGCTTAGGGGCATCATTTTCAAAACTTTTTGCACTTCGTGAGCTGTTGTACGTACAGTGAATACCAAAACTATGTATGACATACTTTCGGTACTCTTTTGTAATGTTCTGCCTCGCTTAGGGAAGTAAAATTCCCCCTCCTCTTGGATTTCACAAGATGAAGTTACTGTCACAGACTTTAAGGTTTGATACGAATGTAATCATTTCCCAAATTACACGGATACATTGCAGGAGTCGAAAATGAGATGATCTTTATTCATGGTAGATGTATACTTTCCAAATGTGTAACTCTGGCAACGGCCTTAAAACATAAATTTAAGTGTGTTGAGCTACTTTTGATTGATGTGGTAGGAAGCCTACAGTTCAAATATACCATCCTTCCTAATTAACGTCTTTCTCCTGGTATCCCTCAGGCAGATCCCGGAAAGGTACTCGTAACTTATGCCTACGGTGCTGCTGTCCTCAAATGTTCTTCCGCCAACTATCATTTCATGTACACAGATATTTAAACTTTCCACCGCCTGTGGTGCCTTATGCACTACTTCAAAATACACCGATTTGGCCGATAACAAGAAAGAAAGTTATGTTTTTGTAATTTCCTATGTGATACCGGAGTTACTGACGAGTGAGATTTATAATGTTATAAATAAATGATAGCGAGATAAATACTTTCAATATATAATTTTCGTATGTTAAAATTAATAACCACATAATAATGTGATCAATAATCACGCAATAAGTCTGGTTTAGACAATGTAAAATATTTTCATGAGGCTATTAGCGATGCAGTTCATTTAAAGGCAATTAATTAGGCTAGTGTAGCTAGTTTATTAAGGTTACAATGGAACTTGGTTGACCAGAGCACCATTAGCTGAAGCTATACCTTGAAATTAGATGTCCGTACGTGGGAAGGTGCAGTCCTAAGTTTGGAGAAAACATTCTGAATATTATAGCGCTCGAGTTGTGTACATTTTGTGGTAACTTCAGCTTAAGATGCCTACGACTAACGGAAACATACATGGAAATAGTTATTTTTAAACCACAAAGTCTGAATACGTCAAAGATCAACAGATATAACTCAACAGTTGCCATTTCGGGTGATAAGATTGTGAAACAGTTTAATTCTTCAATCGTAACAGTTGCTAACCCGCCTCAATTGATCAGTATTAGCCGTCGTTAAATTTACGGTCAACTTAACTTGCATTGTTTATCCCCACACGGGCCCACGCGTACCCTGAGATGAAGATGATACAGTTTTTTCATTGGAACAGTGGGTAGGAAATACACTGGAGAACAAGATTGGAGACATCGTCAAAAGCCGACACTCCTATCTAGAAAAACAATCCAGATTCTGCAGTCCTTTTAACAATGCCGAATTATGTGTTTAGTAGTAAACCTTCAAACACCGCGAAACTCAATCAATACTGCATGAGAGGCTGCTCTAAAGGTTTCCCTTCTATTGTAAACATTTCCAGAAGGAAGTAGAAGCATCAGGTTGCAATAACTGGGCGTAACTCTCCATAAATGTTAAATTTGGAACCCATTAGACCAGTTTAATTAAACCCGTTCCTGTTTTCCCTTTGTTATAAACTTACCACGGAAGAAGATAAAACGCCTGGCATATTATGTTTCCAGATGCACCCTGGGCAAAATGTCTACAACAGTGCTGTCCAACTTTCTTAATTGCTCGAGCACATTTAACTCATGCCTAAGGAGGCGCGAGCGCCATCTCAACCACCGTTAGGGCAAGTACGCTTCTTTTGAGAGGGCAAACGGATAGCACTGCTTAGGGAATAATGAATACCTACAGCTTTAGATGCACAAAAGTGTATTTTGCGGGTGTATACTGGGAAGATATTCGTAAGTAAAGAGTTCTGTCTTAAAATTTGAATTAGTGCTAGAAATCTTCGGAGTAAAAGTTTGCTCATGAAGGGCACCAGAAAAATATATCACGGTGTCCGCGTTGGACAGTGTTGGTCTACAACTTTGGCAAAGCGCTACCCGGCTCTTCACAGAACATCCGAGACCGGGAAATACTGGGAATCCAGAATCAAGATGATTGTATAGCCAAGAGATAAAACAAATAAATAACAACCTTCCATAGGAGAATAGTGGAAGTATTGGAAAATCCAGATAAATAACAAGAATATCTCCGAAGTGGTTCCCTCCAAAAAAAAAAAAAAAGAGGAATCATAACATATAAAGTATGTGTTTAAACAAGATCTATATCCTTTGTGCAGTATGATTTTATGTTTCTCACAGTTTTCCAGATATGCCAAAGTACTCAGACTGCAGAGGGGTTCTGAGGACATACCCAGAAAATTCAACATACACATTTCATTTATCATAAAACATATCTTAAACATAAGTTATTTTAATGAAAATTATTGAGACCATTTTTTTTAAAAAAATCAAAGTTTTTTTTTTTTTTTTTTTTTTTTTCCCTCGGTCTAAAGCGTTCTTGAAAATCTTTGTATTGTTGAACTTAAATACCAAGTTAGGTATTTAGCTGACTTCTTTTCATTTTTGAGTTATGTCCGCGCACAAATACTTTTCCTTTTCCTAAAAATGCTTGTTTTAGATTCAGGATCCCAAGACATACATTTGTGGTGAAATTTCGATATCGAATCTTTTACATGCAATGCTATACTTGCCCTACTTACTGTACATAGAGAAAGTAAAAAAAAAAAAATGTTTATTTACTTCAGTTGTGTTTGTTAGTCTAGGTTTCATTGCCTTAAATGAAAGCCACTTTTAACATGTTTATCAAAATACAATTGTTGACAACACTCATTCTTTAGGCTAGAAGGTTTGTTTTTCCAACAGTAGATTACTTTTCCCCCGTTATTAAGTATGGTAATTTTGTACCATTTCTTTCGCAGGAAGAGTGCATTTATATGCAGTGTAAATTAAAACCGGGTTCCTAAATGGCGTTTTGCATACGTTTGGTGCTCCGTATGCAAATCCAAGTACTATCACGTAGGGCCTATAAATAACTCTGGTATTCAAATGCAAACCGTTATTTGTATCTTTCCAAGCAATTAATTAACGACATGTGCTTATACAGGTGGTGCCATATTTTCTACAAAATATTGCACAATTCCGTGCATAGTATTTATACCCTGTTTGTGTTTGTTTCAGGTAAGCAATTTTCTATCACTCGGGGAATCTGTTCGATTAGTCTAATATAAGGTAGGTAAGACTAAAATAAGTATTTCTGTAGTCGTAGCTTCCATGTACTAAAACATAGGGTTGGGCGAATATTCCTTAATTCAAGATCAAAGAGTTTACAGAAGTTACATAATAATGCCAACAGCTTATAAAAATGTTCACCTAGTGAAAGCATTTAGTCAAGTCTATGCTGACCATTCCAACTTCTTTAATAAGGAACCTATCGCATAATTAACCACATAATTATGACATTGTTCTAAACTTCCATGCAAATTTCCATGCTGCTACGCCAAATTCTATATCAGTCAATAATTATTTTGTGTGAGCGCAGTGGTAGCGCGTCTGCCTTTGGCGCGGAGGACCCGAGTTCGATCCCCATACCGCCGTTGGGATTTTTTCTCCTCTGGGAGGTATGTCACAGGGTGCACTCAGCCGAGTTAGCCCCTGAGGGGCCAGTTGACGAGTTAGTTGATTAAGCTTGATAGACGTATTGGCTACCATCCTTCGCCGGCACTCCCTCTACAACTGTGCTCCGCGCAACATTGCTGCGTACTCGCATGTACTGATGCTCAAACTCGCGGATTTGGTACAACCTGCTTTAAATGGTCATGTTACAGCCTAGAATGCTACAAATTATACAAACCGTAGGCTACTAAAAACACCAAAAGAGAAAATTCCAAGATTTTCAAATTTTTACCAAATTGTTTACCTTTGCCTTTGAGTTTTGTTTTCATTACCATATTCTTTTCTAACATAAACATGAACATCACTTCCCTAGATGGAGAGAGCTACGACTTTTTTATTTTGAAAGATAACAGCATTCAGATCTAATATATGTTCTATATAACTGTTTTATTTATTTGACAGAAACTCATCTCTGGAAACTGCTATACCTTTTCTCAGGTTTGTAGCTCGGTTGTTAGTACATTGACCAGGATTTCGCTATCATAGGTTAGCTAGCTTTGAATTCGATGATTGGCGTGTGTGTGCATTCACTATAAAAATAAAAAAGGAAAAATAGTAACGTGTTTGCTTTTCATTTTGATATATAACACTTCGTTGACTATAACTTTAATCGTATCACTGAAATATGCGTTAATAAATAGCTAGAAATGATCAAAGTTGAAAGTTCCTCCAACCAAATTTTATTTTGCAGCACATTTTTTATAAGTGAATCTTCAGTTTATTGAACACCGGAAGTGAAGTTATTTCATTTTCTGTTCCAAGAGGTCGCAGTAATTTGCGAGGCGGAGTCTGTGTGGTTTCAGTAAAACACCACTTCTCGGTAATGTCCAATTTTGAAAACAAAGGGCACGACTTCGACCGAGTCACGCAAGGAATGCATCTTAACCATGTTCTGGGCAAGGAAATCACTAGCGGCTCCTAGCGGTTGTCTCGCAAAGAGCTCGTTTGTGAATCCAAGCACATAGATGGGACTTTTGTTCTATTTGCGTGTTGTCAGCCATTTCTGTTTTTTCACTATCATTTGTGATATAACTTTCAGTTTTAAGAAAAAATACATTTTATTTCGCGGATTTCTTTTTTCCTTCCTACATTAATGTTTCCATTACCAATGAGTGGGGTTCACAAATACTGTACATTTTTTTTAGAAAAGCTTCATACTGCCAAGGGCTATCTACTTAGCGTGGTAGTAGCGCTGTCCTTACAAAAAGGGGACCCAGGTTCGATTCCCGATACCGGCGTGGGAATTTTCTCCCGCCGGGAGACTTCGTCCGGGGTGCACTCAGCCTCGTTACGTCCCTGAGCGGCCAATTGAGGAGCTACTTGATTGAAAAGCAACGGCCCCTGGTCAAGAATACCGCATAACCGGCGAGAGGGAACCGGGCACTTACCACGTCGCACCTCTAGTGCTACATCCCACTCCGGACGCCTGTGGTGGACAAAGGTGAGGGACGCAGCACTTGGTATCTTACTGCTTATTTCCTTGTTGGTGCAAGGGGAACATGGGAATACCGTAGACTTCGAGCTATAGTCAACTATTTTAAAGTTCTCTTTGCACGCTTAACATATAAAACACATAAAAAATGAACGAAAGTTTTAAGTTTTTCGAAACTGACACAAATAACAAGGAATGTCTCCGAAATGCTTCACTCTACAAAAACATTTATTCAGAAATAAATTGTGAGTTTTAGCGAGATCTACATTTTTGTATAGTAAGATTTTGTCTATCTCTTACGGTTTACGAGTTAGTCAAAAGTCATCCAGAGTAAACAGAACTACATAGGCTGTAGTCAGAAAATTCAAAATATACATTTCATTTGTCATCAAAATATCTCAAACATATGACATTTTAATCAAAATCGCGAGCCATTTTCAAGAAAATCAAAATTTTCGAAAAATTTTCCATGTAAAGAGTAGTTTAGGGTGGTGCTATTTTCTTCAAAAATCTTCGTGTCGCATCCTTGAAAGACATTAAACTTAGATACCAACTTTGGTTTTTAACCGACTTTTCGTTTTTGAGTTATGCTGTCCACACACACACACACACACACACACACACACACACACACACACACACACACACACACACACACACACACACACACACACACACGGGCTTTTTTCTAAAATGCTGTTTTTGTATTTAGGGGGTATCAAAACACATATTTCAGGTGAAATCTCCACATCGAATTTTTGGTCCCAATACAATGCTTCCCCTGTTTACCTAGTAGAGAAAGTAAAAACCCGGATAGGGCAAGTAACAGCGGACCACTAGTAGTTGCTGTTAGGGTTATTTGTAAATGCCCATGGATATATTCAACAAAACTGGAGAAGTTAGTTTGAGTTGTGTGGTCAATGAGTGTCAATAAAATAATATACTAACTGCGCTCGAATCTGTCCAGAAAGCTTGCCAAAATCATTACGGAGCCAGGACCGGTTTATTGCAAAGCTGAATCTCTTGGAGGTAACGAAAGCAACGGCAATAGATTTCGTAACAGGATTACCTGGGGCGAAGAGAGTAGATAGTCAGGTGGTATTGGCATCGATCGCTGGCACCCCTCTCAATGGTTTTCTACTATGACATTACCGGAGATGGGAGAACTTGAGGTATTAGGATAAAGGGATGAAGCCAAGGAGGGCAATGAGAGATAATATTCTCTCTTGTGTAGTAGAAGAGGTTCTTAAACATCACTGTTCCACAAGGGTAACTTTTCTCATATGAAAATATGTCTTTTCAAAGGATTTTCATTCAAGAAACTGAAATCTGGAATCAGAAATTCCCTAGAAGGCACAGTTTCTAGTTATGGGGGTTTAGGTGTCTACTTCATTCGATACCTTTTAGGCGCAAATGTTGATATTTTAACTACATTACATATCTAACTGTAAACCTGTCGATATTTCTCTTCTAAAGGAATCTCTTTAACCATAGATGCAGACTGGACAGATTCTAACACATTGATATTGTAAAATCTTGTGTTTATCCTGAAGTTCTTGTTAGATGACATGACTAGCTTGTATTAATTCACAGTTAGTATTATTTCTTTGTTTCCGCAACCCAACTAATGGAAAGAGCCCCAAATATAGGCATATATAGTAAATGAATTTCATAAAGACTTGCACCAAAAGAAAAAAAAAAAAAAAAAAGCATCGTTCGGTTTCAAGATTGTAACCCAAAATTTCTGGGAAGAAAAAGAACTAATAACTACAAAAAATTGTTTCTAAAATAATAAATGCATATAGGTATTTAGGTTGTAACATGTGTTTAAAAGTACATTTTCTAGATTCATATCTAGTCCGTTTCGCTAAGAGCTTTAATGATGTTTACGACGAACTAGTGAAAGGTTCCATCAAGACATAATGCTCTTGGAAAAGCACTATGAAGGGAAATGGATGTCTGTAATGCCAGCCAACTACTGTTGGAACATTATTGGAGAGTGTAAATTGTTTACAAGAAAAGCTGATGTGTTGCACTCACATGACTTTCTCTGCTCTTGTACTAACCATAGACGCCACAGAGACGCGCGGAAGTCCCTGTCAAGTACTGAAATATCTTCTTCCGCCAAGCAGCCACCACACACCACGGGTCCGGTGTCGCACAGGCATCCCACCTAGCGCCAAGAACAGCAGTTACCATGCGCAAGCATCCGCGCCATCTGTTAACACCACTGAAGGCACACCTGAAAGATGATAAGGCAGTGAAATAAAGGAAAATGATGGAAAAGAAACCGTAGTATGAAACAGTGCACCCGAGATTTGCCTAAATGACATGGGGAAACCACGGAAAACCCCATGTCAGTGTGCGTTAATCGAACTCGCGACCTTCCGAATGCGGTCCACAGATGTTACCACCTGCGCCATCCCGCTGGGTATACTATAGTAAGTATAACATTAATAATAAGTAATTTATTTAATCATGAACAGCGTAAGTTTCTATTCTCTGTATTGTTTTCGCTTTGGAAACAAGTAACTTTCGACTGAGTGTTGAACAAGTTGTAAAACTGTTAGCAAGAAGGTATAGTTTCATTACTCTCGCCAATGTGAAGTAGGGTGGCCTGTAAACAAAAGAGCTAATGGATTAAGGAATATATAATAGAAAAGAGATTGTACGTGTATAAATACACAAACAATTGCATAAAAACCTTTGTAAATATTTATATGCTTAAAAGTGCCTGTTGTACTGAAGTAAGCTGTAAATGCATATATCTGCTTTTGACAGAAATAACATACACTGCATTTGCGTATTGATATAAACAATAACATTTTTAAGCAAGCAAGTCTCGGCTCCCCGCGTATTTGCAGGGAAATTGCCAAATGGAACGTTCGCGTCTAAAGCAGCATGGCACCTCCCCCCCCCCCCCCAACCGCCCCCCCCCCCTCCCCACCCGGCCGAGGTTACACACGTGGAGGTGTAACAGGCTTCTTTTGATGTTGTTGCTTCATTAATGCGGAAAAAATCCCGTGATATGACTTTCTATATTATGAAGTATAGCTAGGTTTGAGCCCCATATGAGTAAAATTGAAATTCCATCCGGAACATGAGGTGCTCCCTAATTACAACTTGGTCTTTATGTTGGTTGCGGAAAATTGATTTATACAGGGGGAGATCCTCAGACACCTGTGGCGGAGCAACAAGTTTTTAGCTGCGGGAGGCATCCTTCCTTCCTTCCTTCCTTCCTTCTCTCTCCTCTGGGAATTAAAGACGAACTGACGAAACCTAACCTAAATTTCCAGTCGAAATAGTAATTACAGGGCTTTGGTAAATCTACAACATAAAAATGTATGTTTGTTCAGACTTTCTAATCACTAAGCTTATTACTTTCTCTACTGCGTATACTAGAGGAAGTATTGTATTCCACCCAAAAAATCAATTCGATATTTCACCGGCAATATAGGTTTTGAAGCCCCTCTGAATCCAAAAAAGCACTTTTAGAAAAATGCCGATGTGTGCGTCTGTGTGTCAGTCTGTGGACAGCATAAACTCAAAAACGAAAAGTCAGTTAAAAACTAAAGTTGGTATTTAAGTTTAATGTCTTTCAAGGATGCGATACGAAGATTTTGAAGAAAATAGCCCCACCCTAAACTACCCTTTACATGGAAAATTTTTCGAAAACATTGATTCTCTTGAAAATGGCTCTAACAATTTTGATTAAAATGCCATATGTTTTACATATTTTTATGACATATCTTGAATTTTCTTGCTATAGCCTATGTAGTCCTGCTTACTCTGGACAACTTTTGAATAACGCGTAAACCATAAGAGATAGACAAAATCGTACTATGCAATCGCTAAAATACTGTAACAAATTTAGCAAATCTTTTTATTTTCTCAAGCTTCAAGTACAGCCATACTACTCGTTTCTGTCTCTTAATCTTTCCAAACTCTCACACACTAAAAACTGTCTCCATGGCAACCTCCTTGAAAATCAAAGAGTCTTAATGACATGGAGAAGCCATGTCACACTGCTCCCTTCTCAATGCTGAACGTCCCGAACAGCACCATCGTAACGGGCCAGACGATCCAGGTGTACCACTAACATCTTCCCTCGGGGCACCTTCTGGATGCGGTAGACTACGTCGTTAATCCTCTTTACCACTCGGTACGGTCCTTGCCACGGTTGTTGAAGTTTTGGGCAGCGTCCCTTGGTCCGGGTAGGGCGGTACAACCAGACCATGTCACCTTGCTGGAATCCTCGGCTGTTGACTTGCCTGTCGTACCGGGTCTTCATGCGGTCGCTCGCCATCTGGATGTTCTGACGAGCCATCTCGTGCATGTCGTGGAGATGGTCTACTAGACTCTCCACATACTCGATTGCCGGCCGTTTCGCTTCCGGGGGGCTACCAAAAGCCAGATCACAAGGGAGGCGTAGCTCTCGGCCGAACATTAGGCTTGCTGGTGTCATCCCGGTAGTGTCGTGTGTCGACGAACGGTAGGCCAGCAAGAACAGTGGTACCTTGAGGTCCCAGTCTCTCTGATGGCTGGCCACGACCTTCCTCAGGTGCTCCTCTAGGGTCTTGATGTATCTCTCGACCATGCCGTCCGACTGTGGATGTAGGGGTGTTGTGCGGGTCTTGTTCACCCCAAGTCTTTCTAATGCCTCCTTCATTAGGTGGGACTCAAAATTGGTGCCCTGATCGCTGTGGAGCTCTAACGGGACCCCAAAACGGCAAAATAGCTGTTCCACGAGGCAGTCTGTAATTGTCTTCGCCTCTTGGTTCGGAATGGCATACACCTCCGGCCACTTGGTGAAGTAGTCCACAGCTACCATCAGGTACTTGTTGCCTCGATCGGACACTGGGAATGGTCCAGCTATGTCGACGGCGATGCGTTCGAAGGGCGCTCCGACGTTGTACTGCTGCATGCGACCCCGGCTCCTAGTCTGGGGGCCGCGACTCGCCGCGCACACGTGACATTGACGGCACCAATTCTCAGCGTCTCCTCGGAGCTTCAGCCAGTAGTAGCGTTGTCGGAGTTTGTCGATCGTCCGGTTTGCTCCTAGGTGTCCGCCTGAGGTACCGGCGTGCACTTCCTCCAAGACTTCCGGGACCCTACTTCGGGGAAGTACCAACTGCTCTTTCTGGGTCTTCCCATCAGGTGATTCCCATACCCGGAACAACACGCCCTCTTTGGTCTTCAACGAGTCCCATTGGGCCCAGTACGACTTGTATGTAGCGCTTCTGGGTGCGATGTCCTCCCAAGTTGGTCTTGTCCCTGCCTGCACTTCTCTCAAGAGTGGCCCCAAGTCGGCGTCCGCCAGCTGCTCCCTCCTCAGGCCCGCGCTATCCCATCCGTCCGCAGGCACTGCCGTGACCACTCTGACAGCTGCGGTACGCTCCTTCTCTTCCACTCTTGCGCATTGGCCGCACTCTTCTAGGCAGGGTCTTCGGGACATGGCGTCTGCGTTGCCGTGGCTCTTCCCTCTGCGATGTTCGGAGGTGAAGTCGTACTCCTGCAACCTTTGGACCCAACGGGCTGTCTGGCCCTCCAGGTTTCTAAAGCTAAGTAGCCAGGTTAGGGCGGAGTGGTCTGTCCTCAGATGGAATGGCTGACCGTACAGGTACTTGTGGAAGTGCTCCAAGGTCTTCACTACCGCCAGTAGCTCTCGTCGGGTGACACAGTAGTTCTTCTCTGCCTTGGACAACGTCTTGCTGTAGTAGGCTATCACCCGCTCGTGGCCGTTCTGGACTTGGGATAGGACGCCTCCAATGCAATGGTCGCTGGCGTCGGTGTCCACAATGAAGGCGTCGCCTGGTTGCGGGAATCCCAAAATAGGAGCACTGCAGAGCGTCCTCTTGAGCTGTCGGAAAGCACCTTCGGCGTCCTCCGTCCACACATAAGGTCGATGTTCTTCCGTCAAGCGAGTGAGGGGTTTGGCGATGCTGGAGAAACCCTTTATGAAGCGGCGGTAATAACTGCACAACCCAAGGAAACTGCGCAGTTCTCGCCTATCCTTTGGGCGAGGCCAATCTCTCACGGCCTGTGTCTTCTCCGGATCCGTGGCCACTCCGGTTGGTGAGACTATGTGGCCCAAGTAGTTGACTTCCCTGCGGAAGAGCTGGCACTTCTTGGCGTTCAGCTTCAAGCCGGTCGCCTGCAGTCTCTGCAGCACCTGGCTCAGTTTGTCAAGATGGTCTTCGAATGTCTTGCCGACGATGATGATGTCGTCCAGGTATAACAGGCAGGCGTCATAAGTCAATCCTCTCATTACTGACTCCATGAGGCGTTGGAAGGTAGCTGGTGCGTTGCAGAGACCAAAGGGCATAACTGTGAACTGCCAAAGCCCTTGGCCTGTGGAGAATGCGGTCTTCTCCTTGTCTCTTGGGTCTAGAGCCACCTGCCAGTAACCCGATTTCAGGTCCAGGGTTGAGAACCACTGCGCACCAGCAAGCGTGTCCAGGGTGTCGTCAATCCGGGGTAAGGGGAAGCAGTCCTTCCTGGTGACAGCGTTCAGCTTCCTGTAATCTACGCAGAAGCGTAGCTCGCCATTCTTCTTCTTCACCAGAACTACAGGGGAACACCAAGGACTGTCAGATTCTTCGATCACTCCCTTGGTTCTCATGTCCTCCAGCATGTCTCGTACCGCCGCTTGTTTAGCCAACGGAACGCGTCTAGGTGGTTGCCGAATAGGCCGGGCGTCTCCGGTGTCGATGTGGTGAAGCACTCGGTCCGTGCGGCCGTAATCGCTGCTGCCTTGGCTGAAGACGCGCTGATATCGTCTCAGCAGTTGTTGGACCTTCTCTCTCTGTTCAGCGGTCAGGTGGTCGGCCGCCCTCTCCAGTAATTCTCCCAGTCGGAGCCCCAAGTGTTGCGTCGGCACCGGCTCCTGGGTCTTGTCTATTGGAGTTACGCTGACCACGGGCTCGCACGTCCCCAACTCCGTCCCGGCCTGGACGTCGTGATCGGTGTCTGTTGGGTTGAGCAGTCTCACCGGCACCTCCTCTCGGCACGGCAACAATGTCCCGGCTACACAGAGCCCGTGCACATGCGTCTTCCGGTCCAGCAGCATGTTCTTCTTGCGCTGGCCTTCCAGTCGCGCCGTCACTACCATCTCGCTTCTCGCGGGGACAACTACGTCTTCCCTGAGAATGACCCTGCAGATTCCAAGGCGTTCTTCGGGGTGCTGGAGCATTACTTCCTCTCCCTTAAGCCGCAGAACCTTCTTGCCGATGTCGACCGTCGCCTCGTGGCTCCTGAGGGCATCCAGTCCCAGTATCACCTCCTCAGCCACCTCCGCGACGAACACCCACAAACGCAAGACACTTCGCCCCAAGGTCAACTGCAGCAGGGCCTCCCTCTCCACAGGCAAGGTGTCACCCGATGCCGTCACTAGTTGGTACGGTCGGCTCGGTTTTCTCGACGGCAAGCCCCTGGCTACGTCAGGTCTGACGACAGTCACGGCTGCTCCAGTGTCAACAAGCACGCGGCACGGCTTCCCTCTCACCCAGCCGTCCGCGATGAGGCTGTCATCCATCCGTCGGCTGACGGCGCGCAGTATCACTCGAGGGGATGATGGTGACGGCGCCGACGTGCCCCTCGCCACGCCGGTCATTACTCGTTTTTCCGGCTGCTCTTCTTGGTACCGGCAGTCTCTCATCAGGTGTCCCGGCTGGCCACACCCCCAACACACACCACCTGGTCTTCGTCGGCGTCCCTGGACTGGTCTGCGGTCTTCATCGTAGCGGACACTCCGTGTCTTCGAGGTCGGGGTAGCCGTCACTTTGGCCGCTTCCATCCTTAATGCGGCCGTTAGTGCCTCGTGGATGGTCTTGTAGTCGCCGAGCATCAGACGTTGACGTATCTCGGCATCGCGTACCCCGTCGACGAAGGTATAGGCGGCTTCTCGGGATACGAATTCGGAGGGAAGGTCGACCAAGGCTTTGCTGGCTAGCTGTTCGATTGCCAGGGCGAACTCCTGCAGCGTCTCCACTGGCAGTTGCATCCTAGATTTCAGTTGGCTGCGGTAGGCTGCGGCTAAGCGGTGGTTTCCGAATCGGTTCTCCAGGGCCTCCCAGATGTCCTTGGGCGCCGCCGCTGTCTGAACTGCGTTCAGCACCTCTGCAGCTCGTCCCTGGAGGCTGGCTATCAGCTGCGCGGCCTCTTCTTCTGGCGACCATTTGTTGTGCTTGGCCACTGTGTCGAATTGACGGCGGAAGACCTCAAACGTTGACGTGCCATCGTACTTCGGTGGTTTCACGCGCGTCGATGTTGTGTCGCGTGCTGGAGCCTCGGCCTTGTAGTTCTCGAGCTTTTCACTAAGCACCCCTTCCACCATTGCACTTAGCTCCTTGGCGCTACCGTCGACCCTGTCTTCAAGAACGCTAAGCCGTTCCCCGACATTCTCCAGGGCGTCAACGCGTTGGCCGAGGTCCTCCATCTTTCCACCGAGCTCTTTCACATCCTTCCTCACGCCAGCCAGTTGCTCGTCAATTTTCGCCGATAGCTCCGTCTTCATCTCTTTCAGCTCGGCAGCGAGATTGTCGTTTGACGTTTCCATTTTGGCAAATAATTCTTTCATCATTGCCATCATCCTGGTTTCCGAATATCCCACTTCCTGACACCAAATGTAACAAATTTAGCAAATCTTTTTATTTTCTCAAGCTTCAAGTACAGCCATACTACTCGTTTCTGTCTCTTAATCTTTCCAAACTCTCACACACTAAAAACTGTCTCCATGGCAACCTCCTTGAAAATCAAAGAGTCTTAATGACATGGAGAAGCCATGTCACAATACACAATTTATGTCTAAATACATTTTTTTGTAGACTGAATCATTTCGGAGATATTCCTCGTTATTTGTATAAGTTTTGGGTAACATACTACTGTCAAATGGAACATTGTTATTCAATTTTTATATGTTAACCAAAATT
Organism: Tenodera sinensis; assembly: GCA_030765045.1. Lineage (NCBI taxonomy): Eukaryota > Metazoa > Arthropoda > Insecta > Mantodea > Mantidae > Tenodera > Tenodera sinensis. The sequence continues at coordinate 103,109,771 of CM060971.1, read as the reverse complement.
AAAATTATGGTGTGCCGGAATTTTGTCCCGCAGGAGTTCTTTTAAATGCCAGTAAATCTACTGACATGGAGCTGTCGTTTTTAAGCACACTTAAAAACCATCAGCCTGGGCCGGATTTGAACCCGCGACCTTGGGAACAGTAGGCCAGCGTCTAACCAACTGAGCCACCCAGACCGACTATATGTTAACCATGCAAAGAGAATGGAATTTGAAAGCTTTAAAAGATTTTACTATCGCTCAAAGCCTACTGTATTCCCATATTCCTGTTGCATGTGCAAGAAAGCGAGCAATTTATTCAAATGTTTACCTCAACTAACACGAAGAAGATAGAAGAATAATACTTTGTAATAATGGTTAGTAGAAGAGTAGAGAAAGTCGTGTGAATGCAACACATCAGATTTTTTTTTATTAAGCCTTTATAAGCCGTTCTTGCAAATCCGCATTCTGAGTGAGTAAGTGAGTGAGTGAATGAGTGAGTGAGTGTGAGTGAGGAAGTGAGTGTGTAAGTGAGTGAGTGCCGAAGGACTACTAAGTCCTTTGAGCCCTTGCGTACTCTAATCTACTTCAAATTAATTATGACAAACGTTTGTATAAATAATTCCATCGCACACTTTTGTTTCAGGTACAAAGGAAACAGCGATTGTCACCTGCTCTGCAACTAAATGTATTGAAAACGACTTTTCGATATCAAGGCACTAGAGAATACATGCACTATTATTGCCTGTTCTTTAACTTGTCTCATTTATTGGCGTGTTTTCATGTAAGAATAACGCCAGTGAAAGAGGAATTTGAAATGGGTGATGTGATGGGCAAAGGTTACTGTGAAAGCCGTGCGAATCAATTGCATTTAAAAGCGCTTCCGAATATTTAAGTTACAGCCAAAACAGTGAATCGTAGCTCCTAAACCAGTATTGTATTTACCACTGCAGAAATGTGCATGTGATTGGATAACCGCAAACTCGTGATTTAGTGGCTTACATAATAAAACGCTAATACGGAGTGCAGTAAATCACAATGTATCCTTTTAAACGGATCCATTATACTACTGTTCTCAATGCAGAAGTGAAAGCTATTATTATTAATAGTTTTGTCACTCTCTGCTGCTCGTTTGTCATTGGTGACGCTCAACAGCGACTGTCGAAAACATTAATTAATAGAAGCGCATATCCTGAATGCCTCTACAGAACCAGTATTATGCGATAATATTACCGAAGTGATATGACTCATGATACGCGTGAGGCTTGCATTCGGGATGTCCTGGGTTTGGTGCCTGGTGGCCACCCAGTTTAACTATGGATTTTTCCTTGATTTTCCTTACTCCACATGCAAATGCTGGGGTGGTGTCTTCTAACATATAGCCTCTCTCCTTTTCCTGTCATTTTATCTCCCTCCTTACACACACACACACACACACACACGCACGCACACGCACACGCACACGCACGCACGCACACACACACACACACACTCTCTTGGTGTCCGAAATTGATGTGTGCACACTTTGAAATGGTATTTTTCAGCAACAAAATGAGGCAGAATAGAATTTTTGTTGTGTTCTATTCCTTAAGTGTCCTAACTCCGTACATGTTCAAAATGTCCATCAATATCCTCCCAACAACGACCTCAGACGGAGGATATACCGTCTGGATTGTTGCTAGTAGAGCGTCATTGATGGCAAGTTCAATCTGATCTCTATTTCCTCCAGTGTTTGTGGTTTTGTGGCAAACACCATGTTCCCCAAATGTAGAAGTCAGAGGGGCTATATCGGGAGATCGAAACGGGAACTCCGTCGCACTTCCTCTTCGCCCTATCCACCTGTGATTGAATATGTAATCGAGAAAGTTTCTCACAACATTGGAGTGAGGTGGAGCCCCGTCTTGTTGGAAATAAACCTCATTTTGATTCTCATCATTAGACGTGAAATCAGGGTTTCCAACATTTGCAGGTAAGTCTGACCCGTAACAGTCTCTTCGAAGAAGGAGGGCCCAATTATTCCTTTGGAGGACAGACAACACCATAGCGTTACTCCTGGAGGATTTAGAATTTTCTTAAAAAATATTTGGGTTTTGTTCAGCCCTACACACACAATTATGCTAATTAGTTCTCCACTTTGCCATAACACTTCAGTAACCACTTACGTTCATCGAATGACAATCTCACCACCATGTTTGTTTATAAACTCGTGTTGAACAATGAATGCGTTGTTCTGTTTTTCCTTCTGGATCATACATAAGAAAAATTGTATTTCTGTGCCATGTTGTTGCTTAGAAATAACGTTTTAATGTGCGTATACACCAGTTTGGGACACTGTCTATGTGTGTTTGTGTGCAGTCCCTTCATGCTCTACCATGGCTAACGAGAAAGTCAGGCTTCGGTGCGAATCGGAGTTGTGTAGTAATGGTAGTCTGTGCATGTCTAACAGTTTATACCATCATGAGAAAACTGCATCTTTTGTACGAGTTCAACAAGCAATGGTTTGGTTCTTTAGAATATGGATGTATTAGGGTAGCCTATTTCATTGGGCCACTACTGGCCTAGGAGAATCACTTCACAGCAGTTCGCGCCGTAGTCTTTCTCGCTAGCCACGATGCTCTGTGGTACAGGGATCATTTAAGCGATCCTTCCATACGTTCATTCATTCATTCATTCACCATCTAATATGACTTGTGCATTAATATCTTTCCGTAAAGACTTGCGGACTTGGAAAATACTATCCCGCTCAATTTCAAAGAAGCAAGTGCTTTCAAGAATTCCGAAATATCAGCATACTCGGAATTGCAAATCCAATATACGACAGTTAAATGCTGCTTTCCAATTTGCAAGGTTTAAATGCCAAAAAATTACCTCTCACAGGTGCGTTTAACTCATGATTTGTCGTTAACATTTTGAGAGAGGTTTGTGGCTGGAGTTAGAAGTATTGTTATAAGCGCAATCCCATTCTCACTGGTCAAAGAACAATTTTGTTCAACTGCATCATTTCTTTGTATTTTTTGCCGCAACCTAAGTACGTTTTCCACCCCATTAACTTTTAATCCTCTCAACGATGTCTGCGACAGAGGACTCTTGATGAGAAATGAGTAGCAAAGGACGAAGCTTCTGAAGTGGAAATAAATACCGTTTGTTCGTAAAGTTTCCACATGGTTAGAAGGTGACAACCAAGAACCCTACTTTTTGGTTCGTAATGCTTCTATGAAGCACATATTAGAAGGAATGTAATGACCTCGCTTCCACCTTGTATATTTACGCGTGAGACAATCGCTCCAGTCAATATGATTGATACTAATATGTGCGCCTTCATGGTTGTACGTAGATCTCTTCAGACAAGTTTGCTATGTTTCGTTTTATGCCTGCCTTCTGCCTTATCGGTTTTGACACATTTTCCTCGAGATTTACGTTGTTATTTTGTGCGCGCTACTTCTATTTCCCTGAAGCTTAGAGACGCCTGTTTGTAATGTTCTTAATGGATTTAGGATACGCAAATATCAACAATTCATTGTTTCTCAAGACTACACACTTTCTTAGCGGATTTACACACATGTGAAATATGTTTTGTCATCCATTAATATACTTAGTCACTATAATTCATTACGCTTAGAATTTGAATTTTTACTGGCGTTTTAAAAGCGAGTTGTATTATTTGAATGTTTTCTATAGCCACGCTATAGTTGTTATTTCATCTGCATGTACTTTTAAAATTCTACAAAAACTTTGCGACGAGCTTTCTATGTTCTTCTACTTCTTGAGCAGGCGAAATTTATGATTGAAAAGGTGATGATGGAGTAGTTGGTGCAATGAGTGGTGGGAGAAAACCCACCCACCACGAATACCACATGAAATGTAAAGACCAACGAATTTGACTACCATTATTGCTTTAGTATGCATAACGACGTAATATGTAATGCAATTATTTCTGAAAATGTTTACTCAATTAAAATGAAGTAGACAGAAAATAAACGTTCCCAAGTATACTCTGTGTACACTAATAAACGATATAGGGTGAACAAAGTCATGTGAATCTAACACATCAAATTGTATCCATCCACACCAATTTGTCAAACTGTTTTGCAGTTTGAAGATTCAGGAGAAGTGTTGCAATGTTTATAACAAATGTATTTGAAACCATTCAGAACAATTGAGTTTTGATCTCAAGGATTAAATTCTAGGAAAAAATATGGTCATATAGCTTTTAATATTTTAAGATTTATTTTGACATTTATAAATATTTTAAAGCAGACTTCTGCAAATATATACAACACTGTATCAGTACATTATGTGAAGGTGGTTGTTCAGAATTTAGTTGACAACCATGATGCTGGTGTTTGCAATACTCCTCTATTATAGGCCCAGGTTAACATCCCGTGCAAGTCATATGTCCATTGAATATCGTGCAGCAAACTGAAACAGTTGGTCATATCATGTCAACAGAATGACAAATATTTAATGCAGGGTCTCCACTCAATCTTCTTACAAAAGCCTATTCTTCTATCTCGTACATGTAAGTTTTAAAAAACAGTTCGCTATGTAATAGCCTTGAAACTGCACGCTCTTTACGTTACTACCAGAAAAAAAGGTGGCACTTGAAAATTTAAGCCAGTAACAAAGAATATCTAGGAAATGGTAAACTCTGCAAAATATGTATTGACATAAATTGTGTTCTTTAACGAAATCCACATTTTAGTATAGTAAGAGTCTGTAAAAATTGAAATTTTAGAATGAAAGCTTTAGAAGATATTGATTACAATTGTTGCAAATAAAACAGGGCATACCCGTACTTCAGCTCTCAGGCACTCTTCCAGAAATAATACCTTATATTAATACCTAATGTTTTCTCTTAAATACCCACATTCGTAAGCATCTGTCTATAAATATCGACGATTATTGCCAAGTTAAAGAATTTGCTTCCATCATGCACTGTTAATATTTACTAAACTTTCAATGGGTATAAGAAAGCATTATATCTTGTTCATGCACGGAACTAAAATGTTTCAGACACAAGAAATGAAAATAATCATTTCTACTTCATTATGCAGTAATATGACCCAAATATCGTAATGTCAGAAAAAGACGCAAAGCATCGACAGAAAAACATTTAGTGTGTTAGATATCATACGAAAGAAAATGGAGTGTTACTGGTCATAAAAATACGTAGAAGAACTTGATCCCAGTGAATAAAGTAGTTAATGACGTATTATTACGTTCAGCTGTAGATTACTTCAACGCGAACCAAACTTTGCACCCAGCAGCGTTGCCATTATCTGTATTTCCAAGCACTACACAATACAATGTTGCCATGTCCCCATTAACTCAATTTCTAGAAGTGTGCCTTTATCCCAATTCTCTATTCCTGATAAAAAGCTCTGGAGAACTAAAGACGCTGGTTTATTTCAGAAAATAAGCATGCAGGAGGCGAGGTTTGAACCACCAGCACTCAGAACTTTCAACTCCTAGTGATAGTCATCCAACGACTTCGGCTATTTCTGCGTTGGGAAATATACGCTCTATTCATTTGATATTCAGTTATCCTCTATCATTAACAGCTTTCTTTGCAAGGTGGAAAGCTCGTAGCACCATTAGCAAAGGTTTAAATAGTTTGCTTTTGCTTCTAAATATTCATTTGTATTTATTTAAGAGAGTAAAAAGATAATTTTATCTAGAACAAAACTAAGTGTTCCGTGTTCAGTGTGAAGTATAAGTTTCTTTCGTTGCTTTTTGTTTTTTTAGTGACAGGCAAATTATGAAATTGTTAAAACAATATAATATTTATTACATGTTCCCGTTTATACTCAGCCATTCATCTGAGTAGTAATTCGGTATACTTAATTTTCAAAACAGGAAAATATCACTACTCGTATATCCAATAGGAGAAAAGAAAAAAAATTAAGGGTAATGCTGGTCTCGAACCCATGTTTCGTAACTGAAAGTGATGGCATGGCTGCCATGCCCTCTGTTGTTGTAGTGTTTAACGCCCGCTTTTACTACTACGGCACCGCAGGCGGTGACACTGATGATACATGAAGATGGAGCACCGGTGGAATGAGATGGCGGGGGAAACCGGAGTACCCGGAGAAAACCCGCCCTGACGCCGCTTCGTCCACCACGAATACCACATGCGGGTCCCTGGGATGGAACCCGGGTCGCCTAGGTGGTAGGCGAGCGCGTGCCATGCCCTCTGAACAGCAAGGGAAGCATATATGGCAAATTTAATTTTCATGCCTCTGTGTAGGAGCGTCTGAGTATTATGTAACCCTTCGCGCAGGTCTTACTTTTGTGAGAGATAGCACATTGGGATAACTGGATATGTGTAGACGAAGAGAGACTTGGTTTGCAGTTCTGAACTGTGGTAGTAAGGTAAATCCTACTTATCGGATACAGTATTTTCTATTATTTTGTATCTATACTCACTTCTAGGCTTGGCTTCAGTGGTCTGCAGGACCTGCAATTAAAAAAATAATTATGTTCAGATAATACTCAAGTCTGTGAATCACAATAAACATGCATTACTTCCTAAATATACCATATAACTAGGGACAGAATAATTCTAGCCTTGCTCTATATGCAACCAGCAACGTTTAAAATTTGAGCGCATAATTTAAAGTGCCCCAAAACATATCTGGTTTTTGGACAGGGTACAAATGTTGAATTTAGATTTCATCTTAGACAAAACAGCATACTAAAACCAATCTAATGTGTTACATTCACACGATTTTCTATGCCATTTTTAAAAAAATGTTAATATTAAAGTTTATTCTTCTATCCACTGTATATTAATCATGATAAACATTTGTAGAAGTTTATTACATGTTTAAATGATAGTACAATGGGAATAGGGGAATATCAGGTTTAGGTAATAATCGTATCCTTTCAGAGCTAGTCCGTTCTCTTTACAGCGTAAAAGAAAAGAAAAAAGAAATATCTCCATCCTGTTTGCGAAAAGTTAATTATTTGAAAATTCAAAGCAATAACAGAAATTATCTCGGAAATGTCTAAGTGCACAAGAAGATTGTTCTAAATCGTATGCTTTAACGAGATCTGTATTTTTTGTGTATTTTTTAAACCATTTACTAGTTATACAAAAGTCATTTAGAATGAAGAGCACTTCAGAGGTTATTCCCAGAAAATTAAAGATTTACAAGTTATTTTTCAAGAAACTATCTTACACATGTGCTGTTTTAATCAAAATAGTCAGGGCCACTTATGGGAAATTGAAATTTTCGAAAAACATTTTAATGTAAAGTATAGTTTGGCTCTGGGGATTTTTCTTTAAAATGCAGAGATCAAGAGAAAGTAAAATTTAATTTTAGCGTAACTTTCCACATGCAACGAATTTACTACCAGGAAACACATTTCTGCAAGACAATTCCTTTGGCAGTAGGCTAGTAATAAATAGACAAGAATTGTGTTTTAATGCCTTCTTTAATGTATGTGCATTTATGCATTGAAAACTTCCATAATGTGCCCACAAATATAAAACTTATAAAGGCATCCTATTAACATAAAATACAATTTTAAGGCAGTTTTATGTAATCTCTCTGTGAGTAAAAATTTTAACTACATGAAATATTTAACTGAGATAAACATTTGCAAAAATTATCTTAATTCTGATTTTCTTTTAGAAGCAAGGAAAATATGCGAACACAGTAAACTTTGAACGACAATCAAATCTTTTAAAGGTTCAAAATTCTGTTCTCTTTGCACGGCCAAACAGATAAAAAAGTGAATAACGACCTTCCATTTGAGAAAGGTATAAGTACTGCAAAACCCGCACAAATAACGAGGAATATCTCCGAAATGATTCACACCACAAAAAATGCATGCAGATATAGCTTGCGTGTTTTAACGAGAGCTACATTTTTTGTATAGTAAGATTTGATCTATCTCTTACGGTTTACCAGTTATGCAAAGTCATCAAGAGTAGACAGGACTACATGAGCTATAAGCAAAAATTCAAAATATACATTCATTTTCCATAAAAATGTTTTAAAAATATGGTATTTTAATCAAAATCGTTACAACCATTTTTCAGAAAATCAAAATTTTTGACAAATATTCCATGCAAATGGTAATTTAGGGTGGAGCGACTTATCGTTTTTGAGTTATTCTGTTCACAGACAGACACATACTGACACGGACCTTTTGCTAAACGTGCTTTTTTTTTTTTAATTCAGGGACCTCAAAACATTTTTCTGGTAAAATCTCGACATCGAATTTTTGGGTGAAATAAAAACTTCCCTATTTACTATATGTAGCAGAGAAATTAATAACAAGCAGGATAATTTGCAAACTTATGCTGAAATATTACGCCTATTTCACAAACAGAAAACATTAATTATGTATTTACCTGTGATATAACCGCGACGGCCAATATGATTGCTGCTACTATGTACGCCTTCATGGTGGTAGATCTCTTCAGACAAGTTTGGTTTCACCGTTCCTGGTGTTCCTTTTTATACTAGTGTTCCACCTTATCAATTTGGACACAATTTCCTCGTGATTAACGCTGTGATTTTGTGTGCGTTACGTTAAATTTCCTGGAGCTTAGAGAAGCGTATTTGTAATGTTAGCATACGCAGATATCAACAGTTCATTGTCTCTTTCAAGGCTACATACTTGGTGGTTGCGTTACGCAAATATGAAATATATTTTCTCATGTAATATACATAATCACTATAATTCAATTTACGGTTCGCATTTGAATTTTTATTGACATTTCAGAAAGGAATCGCAGTATTGTTAATGTTTTCTACAACCACACCATAACAAACGAGTTGTTTTATCTACTTTTAAAATTCCAGAGAAAAAAACTGTGATAATTATTTTATTTTATGTTTACTTTCCGTATGCTTAGGTATCTCAAAAACAAAAAGTAGGAGAGATATCAAACTTGATATTTAAATTTGGTAACTTCATAAGGTGCAAACACGAAGGTTCTCAAAAAATCTCCCCAAGGTACACTTTACGTGGAACATTTTTTGTAATTTGTGATTTTCTAAAAAATGGCACCAACGATTTGGATTAAAACATGTATATTCAGCATATTTACATAATAAATAAAATGTATATATTGTATTTTCCAGAAATATCATTTAAGTCCTCTTCATTTGAGTGGAATTTTATATAATATCGTTTATCTGGTAAATGTTAGAAAAAAAAAACATTTTTCACCTTTAAAATTATATATAAGGTGAAAATAATAAAAACAAAATAAATAAATAAATGATTCTTCTACTTTGAGCTGCGGACTCTGTCCACATCATATAGTCGTATAATGACACCATACCTTACACCGTTCACCTATCAAACACGTGGTTTGTAGCTTTATCTGAACCTATATATTGCGTAATACTGTGAGTGACCTTTTTACATAGATATAGGTAATGCATATATCTGCATTCAATCTAAACCCATCAGCATCCAACCGTGTCACCTCACCGTTTGCTATAGTTGGGCCCTCCCCATCCTTTACCACAGAATATACATTGTACCGGGATTCAATCCTATCCTTGGTTTCATAGGTAACCAATCCGAGCGTGCCTTAGACCGCATGGCCATAAACCCCCATGTGGAAGCCAAGTACACAGATGACTAAATGTTTGCATACGTTCCACATTAACACACCAAAACAAATCACAACCGTTCGTTCTCAGACTTCGACGCCCTACAGAGCCGAAACCGTGTATTTCCGGACAGGGTTTCTGTCTTGAAAACCAGTTTGCCATCCCTCAGAACATACTAAGCATTGTCGATGGTATTTTTGGGACACTGTGTTTAAAAGAAGTAATTTGAAATGTAAAACTTATGGACTGTTTGATCAAATTTAGAAGTTATGGTTATAGGTGTCTGAATTGTCAGTACGCCACTGGCTAAGACCAACCATTCGAGAGCGCTACACATTAAAACAAAGGAATGTTTTAGTGTACCTCTCTGGGGCGATGAGCGAACCTTCATGCAGGAAACAAAAGGTTGCGGAGTTTGGACTATATGAAGTGGGAGGGCTCAGACTGTCACATATCACAATATAGAGGAGGCCAGGTACAGTCGACACAACAACGTTGTAGATAATGTTGCCGCATGAATTACATCCAATGCTGTCACCATTTGCAGTAAAATATTCACTACCATATTGTTGTACAAGTGCATCAATACGTGCTGGACGCATTTTACTCTGTGTGTGGAACTAGTGAACTCACTCGAGAGACACTGTAGGCAGTGAACCCGGTTGTTTGTGCTGTCACTGTACGTGCGCATTAACACCACGCTCTGTCCATGTGGCAGGCAACTTGCGCTCGCCTCATTTCTCGTCAGCTGTACAAAGATTCGTGCCCTATTTAGGACATTAGCTTTCAAGTATACGACCATCATCGTTTTTTAATTCTAGTCTCGTTCACTACTTTTTCTGTTCTTCCTTTCCTTTCACTATCCTTTCCCTTTCCCTTCCTCTCCTCTCTTCACCCCTCCCCTCCCTTCGTCTGTTTTCTCTTCTTTTCTTTCTTTGGTTCTTTGTTTGAGTAAAGCATATTAATAATGCATTGATCCATTTTTTAAATTGTTTCAATTTATGCAGTTTTATTACAATTTATCGACACAATCACCATTCTAGCTAAAAAAAAAAAAGTTGAATCCTGCTTAATACATTCATCTGCTGTGCTTCAAAATGGGAAGTCAATTAATGGATGAAAGAAAGTACAAAAGCATAAAAACATCTAAGACTTTACGTCAGTTTAATAGGAATTGCTCGAAATGGTGACCTGAATTTTCATGGCAAAGGTGATAGCGGCAAAGGAACGATTGTCGTATTCTATGCAATATTTCTAATGTGAGGCGAATTATAGTATTGTTAATGCTCTTCTTTATGCGGAATAAAAAGAATAGTAATTGTATGACCGGAAGCGAACCTGTGACCTTCCGTACAGCAGATTTTGGCGTTACGAATTAACTCACAAGAGAAGTTAAACAAATGTCTCTAGGGTGGGCTACATAATGCAAGAAGATAGCTAATCATTGTTCATTATTTTGAAATGTATTCAAAGAAGCACAAGTCTATTGATCAAAGTAGATAGTAAAGTTTCGTAAGACTAATTTGTATGGTTACTAATGAGTGATACATTGTATTTTCCCTGCTTAAAAGCATCATTTTCCATAGGTACACACTGCTAGTAATGTGAAAACAACTCCATGGCCATCTCATCATTTAAAAGCCTATTCACATCGTCGTATAGTTTATGATCGTCATAACATTTTAAGTGACCATTGGCGCATGGAATGTGTTTATTCGTGACAGTTGTACGCCTATAAAACCCTACGTTATATCCCACTCTGTACGTGATCCAGACCTTATTGAAACTTTGTGACCTTTACTCCATCTCGTGGAATACCTTCTGTTTACTTACGCTCCATCAGTCAATAACACAACTTCCCTAGGTGCCTGGAGTGTTCCATTAATCACTGTGAAAACATGACAAAAGTCGGTAACGATGCTGCAAAGTTAATGTGTGTTTAAGGGACTACGAATCCTTCCACGAAAATACGTTTTTCATTGGCGAGGATAATTATTCACTGAAGCAAAGTAGGAGCAAACGTGAAAAGTGAATAAAAGTTCAACATCTTTCAAGGCTGTGAAAAAAGATTTTTAAGAGAATCCTCCCATTCCAAACTATTCTTTATATTGTGACGCGGGCCTAGGGCAGCGGCAACACAACAAAGGACGGTCGGGTCCGGACGCCCCGCTCCATTGGTGCAGTGCGTAACTAAGGCCCAACACAACTCAAACACGTGACAATGAGCTCGATGTATCATAGGGGTTTTCCAGATTATTCCATAAGTATTCGGCGGCCGGCGTATTTGTAATAGTTCGAGAAAGGTCCGTGCTACGTCATCCTCGCTGCACAAGGTGTGAGGCAACGACGAGCAGATCAGTTACGGTAACAGACATAACTCGGTCAGTATGTCAGTGAGTGCGAGACAGCTGTGTGTGTGTTACTTCCGCCGTGAAAAATACGCCGTGTCGAAGTGAAGAAGTTTTAATGAACGTTGAGTGGCTATCGTCAGAGTTAGTGTATGAGAGACAGAGAAACTGAAGAAAGACCGTGAAAGGACTGAGTCAAGATTACGAGAAGAAAACGGCTGTGAGTTCTAATATCACGAAAGACAAAAGACTGTGTTAACCTCAATAAAAGAGAACTGTGTATTTGTGCAAAAGGTTTGGAAAAAATAAAGTGAGAAAAAAGTGACTAGACTGGACTTTTTTCGTCTTTGTCACAATGTTGTAAGCAATGGGATTTGTCGAGTTGTCAAATTGTACAACATGGAAACTGTTTCATTATTCTCGTATGTTACTCCAAATGGACCTGGCTGACTTGTTTAAGATATTTGTATGACAAATACAATATGTACGTCTCCAATTTTCGCTGAATGGTTTGTTAGTTAATAGTTTGAAAAAACGCAAGGTCCGCCTGAGCCATCCCGCTTACTAATGTCAGGGAGTTACCCTAAACTTGGACCTGGAACATTCCTTACCAAATATCCTTTCCCAATTGTTCCATTTAACACCAGTGTCACCATCTGTGGTGTATGTAGCAAGCACGGACACTAAAACTACTGCTAAAAGGATTAGTAATCGCATCTTTTTGCAGTTTTATTGGAGCACACAAAACATGAATTTAACAGTTACTATGTAGGTTAGAGTTATCTTCGCCCTTTTAAAGAATTTTATCACTGACCTTCTTCATTTAGTTAACTGCGTCTTACACAGTCAAATTAAGTCATGGGTATTAAAATCCTGGTTAAGATAAAAGCATTGGAACCCTTTCATAAAAAACTTCCAACAAGAGAGACATCTGAAGAGCTTCTGCAAACGACAACCGAGTTTAACTCCTGGAGCAAAACAAATTATGAAAGCTACTTCCAATGACAAAGAGAAATGAAAGAAATCTGCAATCTGGTTACACACGATTCAAAGGATTCCATATTTAAATTTACGGATTTTGCCTGTTGTTTTACCTCACTGGTTTAATCCGAAGTTGTACAAACAAGAACAAAGCTAGATGTCTCTGCTGTTTTATTTCGCATTATTGAGATAGAGCGGACAATATTTCTGAAAGCTTTAGAATTGGTTGTCACTGATGCTGCCCTCTAATAACAATCGAAGCTCTCGCCCCTGCTGCTGTTATTTAATTTTAATTAAATCCCTCGCGTTTTCTGCTAGTTTATGAAATTTGTACGTACGTTCTTGTTTTTAATAAACACAGCTAGTGTGCTGCACACAGATGGCCTTTTCTAATCACTTCTATACAAACGTCCCATTACCTCAGCGATGTCCAAGCTTGTCTCTTTGGAGACGCTAACGTAATTAGCTGCTATTTCCCATCCCCTTCGTCAATCAGAGGTGAATCAGCTACTACCCGGTGACGGAGACAAACAGGCAATTCCATGGCAGATTCTAAGTCATAACTTGAACATTCTGGATAATTTTTGCATAAATAGTAAACAGTAAGAGACAGACAAAAGCTTGCTAAATAAAAAATGTAAATCTTGTTAAAACAATTTATGCCAAATATTGTTTTTTCTTTTGAGTAGCAATTTCCGAGATATTTTTTATTATTTGTTTGAATTTTCCAATACTAATGTTTTTCTCTAGTAGATATGTTATTCGTTTTTCTTTTTATCTCTTTGTCTTGCAAAGAGAATGGAATTTCAAAGGCATTGCATAGCAAAGAGCTCTTAAAACATTTCACTTTCGCTTAAAGCCTACTTTATTCCCACATTCCCCTTGCACCTACAAGAAAATTAGCAATAAGATAATTTCTTAAAGTGTTTATGTCGATTAAAATGTAGTAGATAGAGAAATAAGGATTTGCAAGAATAGTTTGTATAAGAGTGAGTATAGCTCTACATATATTTGTGAACAGTTTCTCCGAATTGAACTAAATCACTACGTTACGCGACGATCACTTGATGTATCTTCTAAGGTTAAGGTTTTTTCAGAGGTTTCCCCGCGTCGTCAGACAAATGTTGGTAAGGATTTCCATAGCCTCCGAATTTCCTGAATCTTCATTTCGTTACATAAATCATTTCATTTCGCCCTTTATCCCATTAGGTTTCCTCCAAGGTTGGAAGCGTTGGAGAGTGTCGCGGCAGCAGCACTGCAGGGGGAACAAATCGCACTGGAAATCCCCTCCCCCGGATTGGAAGACGAGCCACTGATTTTCGGCCCTGCCTTGAGCTATACGGGCTAGCCAACCTCCACCGGGTGCTTCTAACTGGGAAAATGTAGGGACCCCGCCACCTGCTCTGTTGTAACATTCCGGCTGCCCTTAGGGTCCACTCGTCCAATCCATCCTCCCGGGGGCATTGGCACAAAAGACCGCCTTTGGGTCGAGATGCCAAATCCCACTCCTGAAGTTGCCTTTAAGTCATTGGATTCAGGTGACCTCAAAACATATTTAAGGCTAAACCTCGATATCAAAGTTTTGAATGGAAAGTAATACTTCCTCCTCTCTCTCTCTCTCTCTCTCTCTCTCTCTCTCTCTCTCTCTATATATATATATATATATATATATATATATATATATATATATATATATATAGTTGAGATAGTCCATAAAGGGCCTCTACTGTTAGCAAAACTGTTAATTCTGTTCATAATAACCTATAATTCACAAAAATTTACGATAGATTGATACTATTTCTCGATACTCCACACTGATACTGATTTTTATACGCCGATTCTCGATACTCACTGTATAAAACGTAAACTTTCACTGAATTATGTTCATATTAGTAGTTATTAACAATTCAGCGTGCCTTACTCACCCCACATTCTTTTGCCGAGTGACGAAGGTTGTTTTGATAGAACAAGTGTAGTGGTGGCGTCGTTCCACGTGCGCGGTAGTAATAATGTGTACGCTGGTATTAACTATTTTGTTTATATTAAATATATTTTGCATACAACAATTATTAGAGCCACCTACTATAGTTAGGCAAATTACATAATCTTCAGGTTCATGACCTTTCTTTATCTTACGCACGTACTGCCCTTGATTACCATACTAAATTGTTTGTCTTTCACAATAGATAAAGCAGTGAAGTTCCATTGTTATTTAACCTTGGAGGATTTTAAAACTATTTGATCAACATAAAATTGGTTTTAAACTCGGTATTGTGTTCAGACTTTGAAACACGAAATACAATAGTTTATGTTAAATAAACTAATAAGAAACTAAACTCCTAAAAACTGGAATCATATTGTCCCTTTTATATGTTTACAAATACGAGTATTCAGAAAGTACCTATTGAAATGAAAATAAATACCCGTAAGATCACCAAACTTCGATTTATGCCCCTGATCATATTGGTGTTTGTTACTGTAACGCTTTGTATTTGCAAATTGAAATCTGCATATTAAATAACATGCTTTCCTATTTTTGCAACTGTGCCACTCTTCATGAAACAGAGGTCCCGACGAAGCCATACTCGCCACTGAATGAAGGAATGGTAAAGCAGAGCAGCACTGAAGGGGAGGGATGGCCGGTGGAGTCAGGCAAGAACGCGTTTCAGTGGAGTGATTCTACTCCAAATGCATTTAATCAATTTTATTTTTGTTTATTATTTTGAGATATCGCAGTATCATGTTCTGGCACTGATAGGAAACTCGCACGTTGTTTTATCGATAGAATTTCTGTAAACTTCACACTATGCTTATTTAAGTGTGTTGTGTTATGTAACTTATCCAACGCGAAAATGTTTTTGTGCATATTTTAAACATTGCTCTGTTATTATTAGCCCTGTCTACTTCAGAATAGTACCACAGTTCACTCACGTTTTGTTCAGTATCACAATTCCACATGGTAAAATATGTTTATTCAAATTGGTCGTGTGGAACACCTGTTAAGCCAGGCCGTTATTCAACTTTCACTTGCAAAACACTAGTAAACCCAAGGAAAGACCAAATATTTCTATGCGCTGTATTACCTCCCGTCTTAAGCTCTGCTGGATTCACAAATTTTGGTCACCGGAGTTGGTAAATGTAAGCGCGGAAAGTAAATCACCAAGCCAATCTATGGCAGAAATGTGAGTTTATACGTCAGTTGAATCAGCGTTTTTCACAACTCAGTTAATGCTGCATGTTACACGAGAATTTCCATTCCTTCCCCCTTAGTTTGTAGGCTTTCATTTAGACACAGAAGTCTATGAAATGTTCCATTCATTCACACGCAGGAAATGTAGTCAAGGTCTGTATAAAGAACTCTAGGAGGCAATAACGTGAAGTCTGGACTCCTTTCATATATGACCAATCACCATGAAAATTGGCACATCCAAGTGCTTTTATTAATTTTACGGTGCAACGTATTACGCTCACATGTTTACCTCTACTCACTTTTCTTTTACGTGACACATTCGCCATTCGCCTTTCGACATACAGTCGGTACAATTTTTATGATAGAAATAGAAATGCAACGTATTACATTAACACCGTTTGCTCTTCTCATTTTTCTTTTACGAAACACAATCACATTTTTTCTCTGCTTGTCCTTCAATATACAATTCATGCCAATTATTATTGAAACAGAAATGCAATCAATTACATACACACGGTTTTCTCTACTCGCTTTCTAACAAATTCAGATGTCGTTCTGTATTTGTCCTTCAGTATAAATGCATATAATGTTCTATGGTTGTAATAAAAACGCAAAGAATTGCATTCACGTGGTTTTCTCAACTCAGCTTTCTTTTGGGAAACAATCACATTTCCCTCTCAGCTCTCTCTTCTGTGAAGAGTTCACACAATTTTCTATATGATTGAAATATAAACACACCTTACATTCATACAGCCTTCTCTAGGCACTTTCTTCCTGTAGATTTGGGGTTGTTCATCAATGCCTTTGCATAAAGTCTTCCTGGTGTTTTTATTTATGTAGTTCTTTATGATGTCTCAAAGTTTTAATTAACTCTCTTTAAGTGTATTAAGCAATCGTTTCTTAAATGTATCCAATGTATACTAAATTTAAAGGTTGTACGGATGAAATGTTAAACCAGGGGAAACGCCGGGTATTTCAGCAAGTCTTTCATAAAGTTAATGCTAGAATTTTCAATAATGTAGGACTCAAAAATCTAAAAGTATCGAAGGGCTATCTCAAAATATTACACATACTTCGGTATCACCGATTATTGAGAGTATCAAGTTATCTACGGTATCGAGGTCCCATCCCTCATGAAAAGGTTTTTGTTGGTTGTAAACTTAATTCATCTTATCTTGTGAAACAAAAATTATGTGACGCCGGGCGCGGCTCAAAACAAAGGAGCGAAGCTACTTCACACCACATATCAGGCCAGCGAGTAACAAAGGTGCCCAAGATCAGGCTGCCTCGTGCAACTGTTTATTTGCACGTGAATAACAACAATCAGAACGGCAGAACCAAAAGGGATTTTATCCGGAGCTTTCGAGAAAAATAGTTTGCGAAAGGTCCGTGTGACATCATCCCGGTTATATAAGGAGAGGAGGAAACAACAGAGAGAGAGTTACAGTTATAGACACAAGTTGGTCAGTGTGTCAGTGAGTGTGAGACAGCTGTGCGTGTGTCGATGCCGTAAAGAAGGTTTAAAGTGCGTCGAGTGACTGATCGTCGTAGTTAGTGTATGAGAGACAGAAAGAGAAGAAAGAGTGAAAGTAAAAATTGAGTTGTGATAGCACAAAAGACTGTATACTGTGTTAACGACAAGAAGAAAACGATGTATTTGTGCAAAAGTTTAGAAGACAGTAAAGCGACAGAATAAGTAACGACTGATTTTGTCATCTTTGTGACTATTACGATGTAGACCTATGGTCACGTCGTCTTCAACTGATAGTGAGACACTAAATTAGTACACTGCAGTTAAAACATTTTCTAATGCTCTATTGGAGTGCTGTTTTAGAATACGCTGCATTTTGATAAGTACTGATACGCAGTTTATGCACTGAACAGATAACTGGTTTAGATTTCACTGTGAATGGGAAGACACGCATCCATATGTTAACCGTATTTTCAAAACATTACAATTCAGGGAGTATTTATGTGTAAAATATACCAGTTTGAAACAACATCAAACACTCCACAACTGCAACATTTCGTTTGGGCTATACCATGTACGTTTCCCCATCACAGAAAGCGAAACACAAACAAAAACAAAAACATGCGATGTTTGGAAGCATTCAGTTGAGTATTTATGAAATTGATAGCACAAAGGATGCTTGTCAAATCACTAGAACTGCACTTCATGTTAAATATCTGATAAATTGTTTACGCTATTAAATTGCTTCAGGGAAGCTCACAGAGTTGTTGTGTAGTTGTTACAAATTTATGACTTACTGGAAATCTGGCTTTTGGCACTTTCATGTCCACTTCAATCCTCTCTAAGGTCTGTATGAACTTTTTTTATTCCAGAAATGCGTGTTTATAATCTCAACAATGCAATTCCACAATGAAATTGCGCTTTAGCTGCATCACTTTCGGATTAAGTGTTGATCGTTGACTGGAAAGTGAAAATCGAGCAAAACTGCTCCAATAAAAGTGGATTCATATATGAATAGTTTTCTAAAATAATGCTTGTAGCTATAACTAATGTGGGGCCCTAATGACCTAGCTGTCGGCGGGCCCTCAAACCTCATTCACTCACTACTCACTCACTCACTCACTCACTCTAACGTAGGCAACCTCAATAGAACAAAAACCTGATGTACCCTGGTTCTCGAACTCTTTCTCCTGTTAATGTCCTATCCACATTATGAGGGGTGTTATAATGTGTAGATCACATGTTTAATTTCCGTCTTAAACTCCCTAACAGAGCATTGAGTTTTAACAAACCCTAGACAATTTCCACTCCTTACACCAGTGTGACAAAAACGACAACGAAGTCCAATTACTTTTTCTGTCACATTATTTTCTT
This sequence comes from Tenodera sinensis, assembly GCA_030765045.1. NCBI lineage: Eukaryota > Metazoa > Arthropoda > Insecta > Mantodea > Mantidae > Tenodera > Tenodera sinensis. Next base: position 103,090,853 of record CM060971.1, on the reverse strand, counting down.
CCAAACTGAAGCACAACACACATTCATCTTTTATAATTCAAATACTAATGGAGATATTGCAGTGAAATTTGAAGACTACTTACCTCATTCTGGGGCTCTAATGACCTAGCTGTCGACGGGCCCTTAAACCCTACTCACTCACTCACTCACTCACTCACTCACTCACTCGCGCACTCACTCACTCACTCACTCACTCACTCGCTCACTCACTCACTTCATTCGGTGAGAAATATGGTCACATCATAACAGATGCTGGAAGTGCCCGCCATTTGCATACCGGCAAGATTAGTATTTGAATTATTACAATTGACGTCGGGTTCGGTGGGACATACTGTACTGCAGACTGTTAACGACGAGAAGAAAACTTGCATTTACAATAAAGTTACAGAATAGTAACCGAATTGGATTTTTGACGTTTTGTTACAATGTTTTCAAACATTTTAATTCATTTAGAGGTATTAGTAACCTCACAGAGTTACAGTCGAATCAGAATAATTTCGGATGTGTGTTTCAACCTGCTGTGACCTTTACTCTAAAGTTACATTCTGGGTCATTTTTCATGTTTTTATTTTTCCCTTTTTAGCTGTAATCGAGTTTCCTACGCTAAGCACTAGATTTGTTGCTGTTGACAAAAGAAGTTGATGCAATCTGTGTTAGAAGGTTTGTGTTCCAGGTAAGAGAGTAGCGCAATAAGGCTGTCCCTTTGTCCCTGGACACCTGGGCCCTTGTAGTAATAGAGTGCCTGCGTCCTATCGAGCTGTACAACTTTATGGGAACTGCGAGCTTGGGGATTTATGGCAACGGCAAACAGCAACGCCAGACCAAAAGACTGGTTTCTGAACGCAATTAAATGCTACTTTTAGAAAATTCGGGATTACACGTGCAGTAGGGGAAAAGGAGGTTGAAGACACATCCAAATGTTGAGAAACTGGATCGCAATAGGCTACTTTGTCCAAACCAGCGATGTTCAACGTTTGCGAAAGAGGAGAGGTTGGATTTAACTCCTTCCACTTTATGCGGACTATGCCACTCTTTAACACTCAACACGTGGATTGCGTTCCACTGGCGGTTTTGTTATACATACGTTGGGTTTGATTTACGAAAGCACTTTGAAATCTTATACGATAAACATCTGCTAATTAGTGACTTCTTTGGTACTGCTTATGTCTAAGAAGTCTATCAATATATATCAAAGTCGAAGTGCATAGCCTTAGAAGATACACCAAATGATCGTCGCGTAACCGATTGCAATATAGTTCAATCTGGAGAAACTCTGTTCGCAAATATATGTAGAGATATACTCACTCTTATACACACTATTCTTGCAAATGTTTATTTCTCTGAATACTACATTTTAGTCGACATAAACATTCGCAGATATTATTTAATTGCTAATTTTCTTTAATTGTTATTTAATAATTGAGAAACTATAAATATTTGCCAATTCAAACAATAAAGAATATCTCGAAAATGGTTGACTCAGAAGAAAAAAGAAATAATGAAATAAAGTGTGTGTTTTAACGAGATACCCATTCTGCACTTAGTAAGATTTTGTCTACGTCTTACTGTTTATCATTTATGCGAAAGTCACCCAGAATGAAGAGGTCTTCTGAAGAAACTCACAGAAAATTCAATTTATGACTCAGAAACTGCCATGGAATCGCCTGTTTGTGTTTCTGCATGTTACAGGCAAGAGCTGATTCACCCTCCGATGAAAGAGGAGGTGGGGATTGGCAGCTAATTACGTAAGAGTCTCCAAAGAGGTATGGATGGACATCGCTGCCCTATACATTACATTTCTGTTGAGGATAAGCTAAAACCTAGAAGAAAACAAAGCAACATATTTCTCTCTACGTTTGTACGCTGATCCTCCGGGTTGTTGCTTCTGCAACATTTGGATGATCCCGTATTAACGACCTGAAAAATTAATACTTTTGACAAATAATTTAGTTATTTATGGTCATACTATAATTTGGTTACAAAATTAGCTTAACCTAATAATTACTCCCTTGGGGATGCTGATCTGTTTTTGCCTAGAATCAAATAATCATAATAATAAAGGCCTTCGGTTGTAATCCAACGCGGAAAGCGTTTTTCGATAGAATCAATAGAATATGTGTGCCTTGCGGTTATTTCCTGTAACATGAACAATGTGCTGAACATAATGGGCCTAGGGACATTTAGACCTGAGTGGCTGTCGATGTTAAACACGGAGTGCGAATTTAGGACGGGCTGGATAACCACTGATACCTCTCAAAATCGATCACGTATCTCATTTACTTAGTAATCTGCAAAAGTGCGTTTAATTGCATTCATATTGTCAATTTACATAGAATACATATATTCAGCGGCGGGCTTTCACTGAGTTCCGTGTTGTTTGAAAAACTTATGCCAACTGAGGATTGCCATAAAGGACAAAGTATATCGAATAATAATGTGACTAAATGACAGAATCCAGTCCGGTTACTTTTCTAACACTTTATTGTCTTCTAAAATGTTATCACAAATACACAGTTTTCTTCTCGTCGTTAGCACAGTGTACAGCCTTTCGTGCTATCACAACTCACATCCTTTACTTCTCAAAAGTGTCTGCTTTAACTTTCTCTATCTCTCATACATTAAAACGCTTGACGGTGGACGCTCGTGAAATCATTTTACGACGCACACGCACAGCTGACACACTGATCGACTCGTGTGTGTAACTGTAACTCTTCGCTGCTGTTTCCTGACCTCCTTATATGGTGGGGATGACGTCACACGGACCTTTCGCGAACTCCGTCAAATAGGCGGACGGTGACGCAAACAAATATTTCTCGAAGATAATGGAGAAAACTCCTTTTGTACAGTGCTGTTAGTTTAAGAATCGGCGCTATCGGCAAATGCCGCGCTCCCGCAAGTCACCGTCCGCTCGCCGATAGACGGGACTTCACTTGCGCACTTTTCGTGCGTCTGTTAGTTTCGACCTTGGCACGCAGTAGTGGCGCGACTTATCAGATGGTTGGACGTGTTGTTTGTATGATGGTGAAATATTCAGTAAGTGAACGTGCATATATAGTGAAAAGCTATTTTCTGAAAAAGAAATCGGTTTGCAAAATCAGGCGAAAATGTAGACGTACATTTCTGAATCTCTATGAGGAACTAAACGATCACGAAATTTGCGTCTAAATTTTCGCCTGGTCTGTCAATGTGACTTTCCAAACGCACAGAATCACCCTAGCAAGTTCCCGGACCTTTCAGCTAAACATTATACAAACCTACATTTATGGCAATTATTTCTCGATTTTACTATCATTCCTTATTTAAATAATAACGGAACCAGACTGTAACACATCACATTTTTGGAGCGCTGTATCCGGCAGAGAAGTGCGATTTTCTTTCAGATAAATCGCATAAACATTTCTAACTAAACATTGGCTATAAGGCATAAGCATTAACATGCGTGATAATATGAAGTATTGCCCTAAAACATTTTATTTACTCTTTTTTTAAATTATGCGAGTAAAATTAAAATTGTATACCCAATATCTGCATGCTTATAATTTATTTTACATTTTAGGCTGCGTCACAAAAATCACCCCTCATTACATATGTAATGCAACATTTGTAACATTAATTCAGAGCCAGATTCCATAATTTATATATTTTGTACCTGTGCACGTTTCATTTTATAAATGTCGCATGCTAAGAGATACAGTAACAGTGGAATAAACACAACGAAGTACCACAAAGCGCAATAAATTAATAAACTCGTTTTGTGGCGGATGTAGCGGTTAAATCCCTACTGCACTGTCCTTCTATCTACACAATTACATGAATAAACAAACCACGTACATACATTTACTTAGCTACTTGTTACTCCGTCCATTGTTTAATGTATGTAATTCTGAGAAACAGAAGCTTAATTCATCAAGTTTACTGGCATGTAAAGTAACCTAATCTAATGCTGTCCCCTTCCTCCAAGCCGCTTCGTAAGGGTGAACTTTTGCTTTTATGTCACCTAAAAAATTAGATATTTACTTTTCACCAGAAAAATATGTCTTGAGATACCCTGAAAAATAATTAGAAAACATTTTGGATTATGGATCCAAACAATACTGTATACCACTTTTTTGTTTTCAAAAAATATGGTTAAAACAGCACATGTTTGAGTTAATTGCTTGAAGTAGTTATCTTAAATTTGCTCTGAATATGCCAACAAGTTCACGCGATCCTTCTTGAAAATTATGAACTTTGAAGTAACAATAATTATCGATCATGGATGTGGGCCGGATTTGAATCGCGACCTTGGTATCAATAGGTCTATCCAACTGAGCCACCCAGATCGACTTTTAGCCAAGAATTAGATGCCACTGATTTCTCTCGAACTACACGCTTTTCTCGAAATTTCTTCTAACATATTGGCTGTTGAAAGCTTCTCCAGCCGTCCAGAAACGACCTTTGTTCAGGGCCGATTATTGTAGCCAGCGTTGCCTAGTAACGTAGTGGTGTAAGGTATCTAACGTCGAGCGTCTTTTGAATTGCGGATGCCGCCACAATATGGAGTGCATTACAATAGGCATGTCACTATACAAAGCAGTTTTAAATGACATTAAAATTCTCGACAATAATGCATCAACACAATACAAAGAACTGCACATAACCAATACAGAACTTAATATTATTTTAAAATTGTATACCTATACTTAAAGTTTTAAGACTGTTAAACATTTTAGGCCAGTATACTTAATATTATGCTAAGTTTTGCTTAATGCCAAGATAGTTAATGTTCCTAAAACAGTGGTGACTAACTTCCTTCAACTTCATATATGTAAACATGGCACTGTAAAAATAGAAACTCTTTAAAATATGTCCACAATGAATAAAACACTGAGCACAAGCTATTATCCTTAACATCTTCTTTTGAACTTTTAAGACACACACAACATTGGAGCAATTATCCAAACAAGAATTGCATAATGATAATCCTATGGAAACGTGCAAAATATGAATTTTTCATATACTGAGCTGGTAGAACGCGCTTTAAACATCGTAGAAAGTGAACTATCTGCTAAGCCTAGTACATAAATATAAGTTATGGCTGTCCCATGATAACTTTACATCAAAAAAGATTCTTGGTAATTTTGCATCTTAATAGTAGTTTCATAATAGGTTTAGAATAATATATATTTTGTTATTGAATAATTTTGAATTAAGTTTCATACGACAATTTATGCTCGACCATATACCTAATTTTATATTTGAAATATTGTAAAATGTTTTACACTCACCAGGGACATTGACCCACATATTGCATCAAACTTATATTTGGGGTTCTGCGCAGGCGCTAAACGATCGATTCGTTTCCAGCACGTCACAGCTGCATGATGAAAATGATAACCTTGGAATTTTACGTAACATTGAAAAATAGAAGGCAGATTAAATATATTGATTTTCAGATGAAAATTTATTTCATGTTTAAGTTATTTATTGTACAATTAGAGAAATTAATTTGCGGGACTCTGTTTGTCCGACATTTTAGCGTTTTCTAAACTCGCGCTAGTTGCGTTTCGAGAATTAATCGATATTGCACATTGCCATAATTGCATGAGAATTTTATGATTTATGGAACACCTGTTCTTTAATGAAAATTGATTTCTCTGATTGGATGAAGACCAGTCCTTTAATGAAAGTTTGAACTTAAAGGAGGTCCATCAAGGGGTCGGATCTCTATCAGACTTATAATTAATAAATTTGGGTATGGTCGAGCATAAATACTCTTAACGTAGATAAAACACTGTCGACAACACGTTACAGAATTAGTATTAGTATCTCGTGGCTCTGCGACTGTGTTCTGACTTGAGCCTGTCCTTACTAAACCTCTGCATTTATAACTAGTACTCTAAATATCTATTATTTTTGTCTTCTACAAGTCATTCTTATTAAAGCTATCATAATAAACTTTGCAGTTTATCATAGTCCAAGGGATCGCCGAGCTCGCTACTGGAAAACTGTTCCCTGACACGTCGAAATGAAGTCCTCGCTGATGTCTTCGAAGCCCCTAAAAAGCGATAAACATATGACGCCAAGATGGGGGGGGGGGGGGGGTATGCATTTGACAGCAGCTGAACTCTATCTCAATAATGCAGCTGTCATTCTCTTCTGGGAAGGGATTTCCTCCTTTGTGAATGTACAGGGCTTTTTCCCTACGTCTCGTGTTTTCTGCGACAGTTTACGCTGCTCAAAAACTGCCACCGATCGCCCTGAATATATTCACATATTTTCTACGGTGCCTTGAACTTGATGATCATCCATAAGATGTACCTGTGTAACTTACGCTGTAATGTATTCAGATCTCAAACCGTTGTGTACTTCTTTCTCCAGAAGCTATCATTGTTAACAAACCTAGCAGAATAATAAAGTGCCTAACAGAAGTCGAAGACCTCTAGTTTATTTCACTTAAAACATTTCTAGCTTTTTAATTTTGTTACAAATATGGAGGTGATTTTTTTACTTTCTCTACTGGTAAGTAGGGGAAGTATTGTATTCCACCCAAAAATTCGAAGTCGAGATTTCACCGGAAATACATGTTTTGAGGCCCCCTGAATCCAAAAAAAGCATTTTTAGAAAAAGGTCCGTGTGTGTGTCTGTGTGTCTGTGTGTCTGTCTGTCTCTCAGTCTGTGAACAGCAGAGCTCAAAAACGAAAAGTCGGTTAAAAACCAAAGTTGGTATTTAAGTTTAATGTCGTTCAAGGATGTGACACGAAGATTTAGAAGAAAATAGCCCCACCCTAAACTACCCTTTACATGGAAAATTTTTCGAAATTTTTGATTTTCTTGAAAATGGCTCTAACGATTTTGATTAAAATGTCATATGTTTGAGATATTTTTATGACAAATGAAATGTATATCTTGAATTTTCTGGCTATAGCCCCTGTAGTCGTATTTACTCTGGACGACTTTTGCATAACTGGTAAACCGTTAGAGATAGACCAAATTATACTATACAAAAAATGTAGATGTTGCTAAAATACACAATTTATGTCTCAATAAATTTTCTTGTAGGGTGAACCATTTGGGAGATATACCTTGTTATGTGTGTGAGTTTCGGAAAACTTGGAACTTTCGTGAAATGGGTCATCGTTGTTCATTTTTTTATATGTTACGTGTACAAAGAGAACGGAATCTCAAAGCTTTAAAAGATTTGACTATCGCACAAAGCCTACTGTATTCCAATATTCCCCTTGCACCTACAAGGAAATAAGCAATAAGATAATTTGTACAAATGTTTATTTTAACTAACACGAAGAAGATATAGGAATAAGAGTTTGTAAGAATGGTTAGTACAAGGGTAGAGAAAGTCATGTGAGTGCAACACATCAGATTTTTTAATAAATAGGTTTGTCTCTTAGGCCTCAAGTTATGTAAAGAACATAGTGCTGAGATATTTAGTTTTTTAATTACGAATTTTTTACTGAAAATGTGTGATTTAAAAAATTCATTTCATAGTGGAGATGAGTTTGTAGACACTAAACAAACCTGCTAATCTTATTTTTACTATTTATATAAAGTGAACGAACGTTTTTGACTCGGTAAAAAGATCTTAAAAACATCCTAATCATTTTACAAATTTTTCCATGTTTTTTCTTATGGAAAATAATTGACCAATGTTTACGAAGGGCTATCTACAACTCTGACCAAGCTATTGTGGCCAAACAAGTAGCAATCAGTAGTTCAGTTTGCACCCAATAGATGGGTCATAAGTTGTTTCCTGTGACATATGTTGAGATACATGTAGTTTCTGTTATAGCGTCTGGAAAGCAGGAAGTTTTATGTGACAAATAAAGTAACAATGAAGCATTAAAATGGCAGATCATTGGATTTAAAGGTGCAAGGAACCTCATGGAGAAATTGCATCAAAATTGGATGTCAGTACAGCATGTGTGACAAATAAAATAAAAGAATTGCAAGAAGAAGGGACAGTGACGCGGTCGGCCTAGGGCTTCTTGAGCAACAATTCCGGTAAATGCTGAAAACTGGTTCTGAGTATGCGAAAACGAATTCGAAAAATTTTCCATGTAAAGGGTAGTAAATGATGGAGCTATTTTCTTCAAAATCTTCGTGTCACATCCTTGAAAGACATTAAACTTCAATACCAACTTTAGTTTTTAATCTACTTTTCGCTTTTCTTAAAAATAGTTCTAATGATTCTGATTAAAATACTCTATGCTTAAGATATTTTCATAAAAATGAAATATTTTGTCTACGAATAGCCTCAAAATTCCTCTTCATTCTGAATGACGATTGCATAACTGGTAAACCGTAAGAGATAGGCAAATTCTTACTACACAATGTGTATAGTTCTTTAAAGCACGCAATTTATTCAAATATATTCTTGTGTAATTAACTATTTCCGAGATATCTCGTTGCTATTGGCTTAAATTTCCTTCCCTAAAATGGGAAATCCTTAATCCTTGTCTTTATTTTTTTTATTTTTTTTTTATTTATATATATATATTTTTTTTTTGTTACCCTTCTCATTTAAAGACAACGAGTTTTAAAGTAATTACATAACGAGCAGCTCTTCAAAGATTTGATTTACAGTACTTACGCATACTGTATTCCCCTATTCCCATTGTATCTGCAAGGAAGTATGTAATGAAACCATTTCAAAATTGTGTATTTTGTTTAGCGTGAGGTAGATACAAAATAGGTACCAGATTTTTAAATCTAGATGGGTTTTTGCAGGGAAGAGAAAAGGAAATTTTCTTCTGTGGGAAATAAGCGCTATACGCCTATAGTGTAAGCTTTGAGACGAAATGATCGTGATAAGCGAGTGAATTACTGTAATCTATTCTTCCATCTTTAGAAGGCGGTTTCACTGAACCACAGATTTTATTTTCCGCTTACGACTCTTGGTTTCAGGTGTGAACGCCCACAACAGTCGATATTAGGCTAAAATATATGTGATCTTGTATAAAATGTCCCACTATGATCTGATAGCTGGATTGCGGTATACCATAAGTGCTAGGAGAAAAGCATATCCCATTTTATACAACGAAGTGTTTAGATATTTTGCTTGGTACAGGAAAAAAAACTCCTAAGGGTGGTTTCGGCAGGATTCTGCAACAGCATAAGTCCCCATTCATTAAATGATTAATGATAAAATTAGTTACAGGTGTTGATTTGTTATCAACACTCCCCTTCCCGAGTAACTAGTTGCTATATTTTTTCTATTTCTTTTGGAGTCACTTTAACTGCGTAGTTATATCGCAACGGTCCGTAAGGAAACACTTGTAGTACGGTGTGTAGTGGACAATTTGCCTTCAAGGTACCACATACCACCTTACTTCGTCACCAGACCACAGAGGGATCAGTGCAGGGCAATTGTACCTCTGCCTCTGTGACGCATTAGGGTGAAATCCAATATAGTTGCTTACATTATCTGTCGATAGATAGCACGGCATTCACTATTAGCATCTATTTTTCATTTATATTGTTGATTTAGACATAAGGTGAAGCTTTGGCTTGCAGTATTAAATATACAATCCGGTATTTACCTTGTCAACTGAGGAAAACAGTGGAAAAGCCACAATCAGATTGCTCAGCCCATAGATTTGAACCCAGGAATTCTGGAATGCAGGCCACTCCTCTCTGAAGTTACTAATTATATTAACGTGGCTCTTTAGGTGCGTACGTCGGGACATTTTCTGCCTTCATTGTGTCTTCAAAAATATTCAGTTTTATGATACTGAGGTTTTACCGGAAATACATGTTTTGAGACTTTCCACTGGGAAATTATGTCTTCAAAAATATTCAGTTTTATATGAATCAACGTGAATTTCAACTTTGTATACGTAACGGTTCGTTAGCTGCTTCATGCGTGCACATCCAGAACGAAGATTATATTTATCTGAGGATTATGCTGCATTAAACTCCTAAGGCACTGTGCAAGTGTAAAAAAGGCTATTTTTATATTACTGTGATAGCATAATTTTGCTGTTACTACCGTGGCACTTTGAACAAGACCGTCTCTGGGATCCAGGCCAGCTATAAAGCACAAAGTAATGTACCCTCCTCCTGCCGCACCCCACCCCGCCTTGCTCCAGAGCCTTAAAATGTATTTGTGGTGTTTTCAGACGGTGCAATTTGTCCCTTGTTTCCATCCATCAGTGAAATGCTTTCTCTGTGGGAAATTCTCGTTTTAGAAACCTCGTTTCTGTAACCTAATCGAGAGTTTCCAAATTGCTCAACAGGTAGCCCCGTTTGAGCAAAAAAGCCGTTATTAATACCTCATTTTGGGTTGCATAATGCTTGCTTTGTGAAGGTAATGATTGTTAAGGAATTGATGTATAAAGTAAAGAAGTAAAAACTATAATTAATATGGAGATTAAAATGATAAAGTTAAAAAACTAATATAGTTTTGTACATAAATATATTGTAACAAATGACAGTTGGACAAATCCCCCTACTGACATTACCCAGCACACTTTCAAGTTGGTAAAAGGGGACACCAGTCCAGATTTGCCATCCCGGAGAGTATATGGGACAGTTATCCCATTCAACAAGAAGAAAACAGCAGATGTTGAAAAAGTATTACAGTTAGTACCAGATGAACATCTGCACTTCTGAGAAAATTATGATACGGCTGATGTTGAACTTGATGGTGTGTAGAAACTATTGCTAAGTTTCATAAGTCTTCAAGTTCATAAATAAAGTCAAACATTCTTACTGTTGATGTAACATTGTCAACTTACTTTATCAAAGAAACAAATCCTGAATATAAAAAGTGTTCTGTAAATCAATGAAATGCAAAATTGAGTCACTCAATAGTCCAAACAATCAAGATCTGCAAGTTTCTTACGGAACATAAATTTCCAAGATGCCAACTTTGGATGCTAAGTTTTTCGTGGTTTTCCAAAAACCACAATTGTAGGACTTGTTTCCCCTTTCAAATCACGGATTAAATTGTTTTTACCATTTACTACTACTGAGTGTTGATTATAAAGTGGTTCTTCCGTAATTCGCTCTTGCTCTATTTTAATGCGAATTTCCACTCCTCGGAGGTGCAGAAATATCAAAGAAATCGCCTACTCGTACTTCCTATGGCGTAACAAGCGACGCTCTATCGATCAAACAAGCGAGTTCAACCGTTACAGAGATTACCGTACTAACGAAGGGATTGGGGTGCTGTATACGTTTCAACCCTCCATTTTGATTGCTCTGTCGTAGCAGATTGTTTGTTTATCAATGACAATCATTTGTTTACAGTTTTATGCTGATTTTTAGGAGGGGACTCCTATGTTTTTACGAAAACGTTATTTACTACTCAAACCATGTATTATTTACATACGTATTATTTCCAGATCTAGCAACACTCTTTCAAAAGTAAATAGAGAAATGTTATGGAACGGTGTTATTCATTAACAACCTGTATAATGAACCTTAACTTTCGAACTCCTTTCCTCTTTTCCTTTCACTCTATTTATGTAGCAGTTGGCACCATCTGACGTACGAACTCATTCACATTTGAACTGTCACTGTTGACAACGGATCAAAATAAAATTAGCACTCAGTAGAGCCGCAGAGATGTCACCAGAGACAGGTGTTTGTTGGGTTTGAAAATGAGCGAAAACTTTTCTCAGGTATGCTTTCATCAGAATATCGCGGTTCTTTTATATGAGAATAAACCTCACATGGGAACAAAGACCTTACTTCCCTTCCTAGGAAAGTCACGGGGATATTGAAATAGCAACTACAGACTGGCATAATAAATACAGAGAACGACACCAGTTTCTCAAATGGGAAGGCGTTAGTCTTTTTTTCGTGGTTATGCAAAGAACATGGTATTTTAATGCACCTTATAGCAATAGTCTCTTTATAATGTTCACTATCACGTTATCTCCTATATCCTGCAATTAAATGTGCAAACGTGATTTGGAATTTATGTGGATTAATAAGAAGTTCATAGAATGATAAGCTTTTATAAAAATGTTTTGCAGAAGAGTATGTAGAGCAACTCCTGTGAATGCAACACATATCTTTATATAGATATACTGGAAATTTAGATGATCATGTTTTAAAAGGGGTTGCTATATGACAGAATTACGTATAACAAACAAAAGAATAATGCTCAACGTTTCATAGCGTAGTGCTTGAAGTTTTGCAAAAATTCCTAACAGCAAGAGGTTAGGAAATATTCAATCAAAACAAATGTTTTGAAAGACACCATATTTTAACGATATTTAGTTTATTCCTGAAGTAGTTTTTGCCAAACCGAAAATATTGAAAAGGCTTGAAAGTCATTAACAGGAAATGTAAACTCTAGCTTTATCTAATATTTTCAACGTACGATGTCAACAAAATCGTATGAGAAAATGAGATAACGGAATATTTTGGTCTAAGTTGTTTTGAGTTAGTGGAATTTCATGACTGTTTTCATTTTCGTCCTTAAAAGATGTTTGACATGAATATTAAATTTTTGTTTTGGAGTTATGCTCTTCAGCGATATACTTTTGGGGACACAAACTCATACACACGTGCCCAAAGTGGCCTTTTTGTATTTTTTCGGGGGGTTCAAAGCCTCTATCTACAACAAAGCTCTGATGTGTCATTGTTGGTTCGAATGCCGAACTATTACCGTCTTAGTAAAGAAACAGGATTGTGAACGCGAAGAAGTCAGTTTTCTTGCGATTGAAACTAATTTGTACCTCCATTCAAGAATGAAAAGTAATTGTAAAATACGGCAGAAAACAATAGCCTAATAGATGCAGCGCTTCCACTTGGTCTTCGTTATATTATCAGTCTGGGAAATATGACGCTGTACAGATTCGCAGCCATTACGGTATCATCTGCACAAGTTTCAGTGTGCAGCTTCGAAATAATGACCATCGCGACAGCATCGAGAAGGTCCCTTGGCTGTGTCTGATTTTAATCCCCAGGAAAATGTGTGGGCAGAAGTGCACCGTGGTGTAACCATGAACTATGCACAATGTGGGCGTCCCAATAATCCAAATGGTTCGTGGGAACTCCATTCACTGGAATGGGAGCCCCGTACGTCTATACACTAAAGAATGTATATTTAGAGTTATAGATTTGCTCTATTATGGAGGACATTGGAGCTTACATTCCAGCTCAATTTTAGCATCGTGAAAGATTTTGTCCTCTTTTAATTTATACAGAATATCCACAAATTTGTGTACTAACATCAGGTCAAGACCAAACTTGCGTTCATATTTCATACTGTCCCCCACCCGTTGCCCTCCGTCGTCTAGGTGTAAAATGATAACCTCTACTTCGCAGGAGAGGGCGATGGGCTTTTTCGATCGAGCTTAAAAATCCATAGCGTGGTTTTTTCGGAAGGGAAGCAAAGTCGGTGGTCCCGTGTGGTAGGTTTATGACACGTAAAAGAACCTCGTGCTTTTTAAAGAGGCCTCTGAGCTATCTTACACGCCCAATATAGAGTGGGAAGCTGAGAAGCGTAATACTTAGAGCGTCCATAAACAAAAACTCAATTTCAACTGCCCGCCTAATACAGAGTCCCAAATACTGGGTGTCCCAAAAAACACCAACAATGCTTAGCATGTGCGGGACGCCAAACTGATCGGTTTTCAAATAGGAACCCCTGTCCGGAAATGTACGGTTTGGGCGTTGGAGAGTGTCGAAGTGTGAGAACGAACGGTTGTAACAATTTGGTGAGATTCATTTTGGTATCTCAATACGGAAAGTGTTCAACCCCTTCTGTAATGAACGACCTGAGCCAAATAACATTCCTGCTTACGCGTTAAAACTCGCATCCTATTGCGTTACTTGTGCAATTTCCAGTATAGTAAGTTTTAACACCAGTACACAGCTGCAGAAATGGCCGACATGAGCTCCAGCAAACTTTGTGCGGAATCATCTCAATATCGCTTATCACAATCGATGGATTGGCAGAGGTGGACCAGTTCCATGGCCAGCACGATCGCCAGATCTGATACCTCTCGACTGTTTTTTGTGGAGTTGTATGAAGAGTATGGAATATGGCACTCCTGTAACGTCAGTGGAGCGCCTTATTGCTCGATTCTACGGAACTATTGAAAATCTTAAAGCATAACCGCACGTACGATCATGTATATGGGGCTCACCACCACTGACATCGTCTCTGCAATGACACAAGAGGAACTCAGTTTGAAGCCCGTTTGTAATGTAGAGAGCTCGGTGTTGGATTTATTGACGAAATGTGAAAGTACACCATCTCACATTTCGATGCGCTACAGCGTCCAAACCGTGCATTTTCGTACAGGGGCTCCTATTTGAAAACCAATTTGCCATCATGCACAACATACTAAGCGTTGTCGGTGTTTTCTTTTGGTTGGAGGGGGGTTGTCCTTGGTGCAGAACATATCCAGTCAGGCGTCTTAGCGTCCTGTTCTTTCTAACGTTCAAATAAGTGATTTTGAAAGAGAGAAAGAAAGAAAGAAAGAACGAACGAACGAACGGAAGGAAGGAAGGAGGGAGGGAGGGAAGGAAAGAAGGAGAGAGAAAGAAAGAAAGAAGGAGAGAAAGAGAGAGAGAAAGAAAGAACAAAAAAATGGGCTTATGGATATTTGAACCTACGCTTTTAATACGTGCGTATCCTTCGCGTTGTGGCACCATATCCATTACGCTAAATAGACAGGCTACGGAATTCGCCCACTTGTTCTCTCATCATGCGTTACAGCTACAGCAGACATGATCAGTGGCGTGCATCCCCTAAACTATTTTAAGGCACAGTTCTGTAATTTGTAATCCTAGACCATAGGTTTCCTATCGCAAATTGATTGCCTATGAACCGTCTATGACCAGTAAAATTCGTGCGGTATTATTCATTTACACCCTGTATTTTTCAGGAAAATATGTTAAAACGTGCGGTTGTTACTAAAATGAAAATAAATTCCGAAACCAAAAGTGTTTATTTCATCTCATATTGGCTTATTATATACCGTTTACATGGATATGTTCATCACATTACATAAAATTCCTCCATGTTGATTAAATTTATTTTAATTTTCATATCCGTTGTGCGCGCTTTGTCCATCTCTTTTTGCGTTTCTGTTAGTGAACATTCACAAATCTATTGCTCTATTATACGGAAAAGCCTTCAGCTGCAGCTGATGCCTATGGGCTTTATTGGACTTCCCTGACATAGCCCAGTACATACTACACAAAACGCACGGGAATAAACTAAATTACTGCTATCCTGATAAGCTGAATTACAGGACTTTCTCTAGTGACTTCTTTTACTTCGTAACGAACCAAATTGTTCATCTTAAACGTATGTTTCAATCTATTTCCTTCAATCACGCTAAATATTGCTATAAATACTGCTAATATGTTTGCAGGCACATTAAAAGCTTTCGAAGGCAGTCTATTGTTAATAATCTGATGTGTTGCACTCACAGGACTTCCTCTATTCTTGTACCAACTATTCTTCTGTCTTCCTCGTGTTAGTTGAGATAAACATTTCCAGAAATTATCTTATTGCTCGTTTTCTTGCACGTGTAAGGGGAATGTGGGAATGCAGTGGGCTTTGAGCTATCGCTTTCAAATTCTGTTCTCCTTGCACGGTTTTCATATAAAAACGAATACCAATATTCCATTTGACAGAAGTATAAGTTCGCCAAAACTTCAACAAAGAACGAGGAATATCTCCGAAATAGTTCACTCTATAAAACAAATTTAGACATAAGTTGTGTGTTTTAGCAAGATCTACAGTTTTTGTAGAGTAAGATTTGCTCTATCTCTTACGGTTTACCAGTTATGCAAGTCATCCAGAGTAAATAGGACTTCATGGGCTATAGCCAGAAAATTCAAGATATACATTTCATTTGTCATAAAAATATCTCAAGCATATGACATTTGAATCAAAATCGTTAGAGCCATTTTCAAGAAAATCAAAATTTTTGAAAACTTTTTATGTAAAGGGTAGTTTCTGGGTGAAGCAATTTTCTTCAAAATCTTCGTGTCGCATCCTTGAAAGACATTAAATTTAAATACTAAGTTTGGTTTTTAACCGACTTTTCGTTTTTGAGTTATGCTGTCCACCGTGTGACAGACACACGGACCTTTTTCTAAAAATACGAAATCTCGACATCGAATTTTTGGGTGGAATACAATACTTCCTCTACTTTACTAAACGAACTAGAGAAAGTAAAAAGTAGTACGAAAATTGTAGTCTTGCTACTGCACATCCTTTGCATAAGCTGATGAGAAGCAAAACAACATAACATTTAAACGCATATTGCTTAAAATGCTAAACAATTTTAACCAGAAATGTTATTATTTGATACAAATCACATATTCTGTGACTGCCTCCGTAGCGCAGTGGTAGCGCGCCTGTCTCTGGCTCGGAGGACCCGGGCTCGATCTCCGGTACCGACGTGGGGATTTTTCCCCCACTGGGAGGTCGGGCACGGGGTGCACTCAGCCTCGTTAGGTACCGGAGACAACAACTTAGGAGCTAGTAAATGGAGAAGTAGCGGCCGCAGGTAGCGAAGGCCGCATAACTGACCGAGAGGGCTCGGGGCGCTGACCACGTACTGCACCCCACTAATGACGCCCACAGAGCGGGGGTATGCAGCGGCTGGATGGAAAGCCTTGGCCCGTCAGAACTGTTGTGCTAGGGGTTACGTTATGTTACATATTTTGTAACGTAATCAATTCACTAAACATTAATTCAGGATATTGATCTATTTGGGAAATTAGGTATTCAGTTGAACTACATAAAACTGTTCTTAATTATATTTTGACATTTCAAAAACTAAAACTAAATCTATGACATTCCAAAGAATCCATCCGTTAAGTTGTAAACTTGGATGAGACAATAACATAATTGAACAAGTAAACACATTTAAAATTTTGGGATCTTCAGTATCATACATTAAAGAAGCAAATTTTGGAACTAAAATTGAAATCTCAAAAATACGTGGAACAATTAAAAGAACTTTAAAAACAAGTAAGAAAAGATACGGAGAGCCATGGACAATGACAAATAGAGATAAGAACAGATTGTGGAAATGAGATTTTTAAAAACAGTTTTAAGAGTCACTAGAAGAAACAGAATGAAGAATGATGGTATAAGAAATGATAAATGAAGAAATAGACAAAAGTGGCTGGAACACGTAGAGAGAATCAATGAGGAACGTTAACCAAAGAAGAACTATCGTACATACCCAAAGGAAAACGAAACGTCGGAAGACAGGAAACCATGGATAAATCAATGAATTAAACATTTGGAGCTCGCAACAAGCCTCAGGAATGGTTTAATGCTTGGTGAAGAAGAAGACGAAGAAATATTGAAGTTTTATCCATGAAGGAGTTGCCTGCGAGTTGGAATTTTCTAAAAATGTACGCCTTGCATTCTTGAAAGATATAAGGCTTTAGTATTTACCAGAGGTTTAGCTTTCATAAATTATTTTATTGCTTTCTCTACTACGTATGGTAAAGTAGAGGAAGTACTGTATTCCTCCCAAAAATTCGATGTAGAGATTTCACCGGAAATATGTTTTGAGTCCCCTGAACCCAAAAATAAAAGCATTTTTAGAAAACTACCCGTGTGTGTGTGTGTGTGTGTGTGTATGCCCGTGTGTCTGTCTGTATGTCAGTCTGTGGACAGCAAAAACTAAAAGTCGGTTAAAAACCAAAGTTGGTATTTAAGGTTAATGTCTTTTGCGTACCTTCCAGTGAAATTACTATGTCAAATATTTGATAGGATGCAGTGTTTCCCTATCTACCATATTTATGGGTTAGCGATAGCTAAAAGGAAGATCTGCGAAGTTCCCATCTCTGCAGCAGCATGCATAGAGGCTTGAATGACCATGAACATGACATCAAATAATTGGTAATCAAGGCTTCATGTGAATAATTAGTTGTCAAACTAACTTAGAGGATGTGCAGAGATTCAGGAAACTTAACACCGTGTTGTACGAGAGTAGCACGTGATATCATAAACTTGTGCTTAATAACACAACTGGGACTCCGTGAACATTGCGCTAGACGTCACAAGATGGTTTACGCGGTCACTAGTTCTCTTGCACCCATATTAAGTCGGCAACTTCTACTAAATTTCCGATGTAGTGCTCTGAAACAATAGGGACTGAGAAGGCTACGTCTTACTTGCAAACTAAGAAGTTGTAACGAATGGCGAGAGGAAACAATGTTGTATTTCACTGCCGTGGTAAGCCTATAGGAGTTGACTCGTTGCCCAGATGTATAATCATTGACTCTGCATATCTGCAACTAGGGTCGCAAAAGAATCTAGCAATGTGCAACCTGGTGGACCGAAATTACATTATTCTAATCTGGATACCCAGCGGACTGGCTCAGGGGTACCGTCTGAGTCCCGCATTCAGGAGGTCACGCGTTCGATCCCCGCGACAACACACACACGCACAGCTGTCTCGCACTCACAGACACACTGACCGACTCGCGTCCATAACTCTAACTTCCCCATTGCTGTTTCCTGGTCTACTTATATAGTGGGGATGAGGTCACACGGACCTTTCTGAACTTTACACACACGCCGGCGACCACGCGGCCAGATCTTTCTCGAAACTTCTACATAAAGTCCCTTTTGTGTAGCCGCTTCCATTGTTAATCATTGTGTTAGCAGAGGTACTTACGTATTGAGGTTTTGTGTTATTTGCAGATGAAGACATGATTAAAAATTGTTTTCCCTTAAACCACAGGACATGGTGTGTTAACAGAATGCAATTGCTATTTTTCATTTGTTAGAGCAACTGTATGGCTGTTTGGGTTTACCATGTTGTTTTGCAATGCAGCACAATTGTTTGTTACGATAACTAGAACTGTTTATGACATATCCTTCTGTTTGCTTTTACTCTATTTGTGCCCATACCTATAAACAAACGCTATAATAATACCTGCAGACTTGTTTTATTTAGCTACAAGTGCAATCTGATGCTGTTATTCTCCTGCTGTTTTAGCAGCGAGTAAGCTTTGAGTGTTCCCAAGCTCCAAGCAGTAACTAAAGTTTGTAAAATATTGTATTTAGGCTATTTTCTGGTAATAAAAACAAGTTCGTTGGCGTTTAAACAAATATTTTGGGAATACCAGTTCTATTATGAAGCACTTTTTACATAATTTTGAGAATTCTTGTCAGGTGTGTAACTTTTCAAAGATTTTGCTTAAATTAGGGCAGTTAGGCATCAAGATAAAAATTAGTAGTTTTTGCCTTCATATGCGGACGTTGAGAGGTACTATAGCCCCCTCCCCCCTTTCCTAGTTATAGAAGTTATATGGTAATGTTATACTTAAATTATGGTGTTGCTTTACATTGGTAAAAAACAAAACCCAGCCTTTTATTATAATCTATTCGCTTAAACAATTATTGGTTCATGATCTAGCTGTCGACGGGCCCTTAAGCCCTGCTCACTCACTTTCTTTGTTCAGAGTTAGTGGACGTATCTTAGCGGCGGACTCTATTTCAAAAGATGTTCCATTGACTAGAGAAGAAAACGAAAAAAAGTCTAAATAAATATGATTTACATTTACTAGCAAAAATTTTCTGAATAATAATTAAAGGTCAAGCAATAAGGGGCAAAAACTGAGCAATCAGTCTATTAAATATGACGTCTAAAAGGCAATAACGTATATTTTCTAAATATTTAAATTAATTTCTGTATCCAAACAATTATCCACGGATCATGTGATGTTTGAAAGATTAGAAACGTAAAATGCTCTCATTACTGACAGCAATTTCTTCATCAGTAAGGTATGTTTCAAACTGTGTTGGCCACTCGTTAAGCGAATCTTGAATCTGCCTCTCTCTCTCTCTCTCTCTCTCTCTCTCTCTCTCTCTCTCTCTCTCTCTCTCTCTCTCTCTCTCTCTTGTAGAGTCAATGGATAGGTGATAAAGTTAAAGGTCTGATATGAGCTGTCACATGGGTGAACTTTGGCCTACACGCCATGTCTGTCGGCGCCACTGTGCAAAACCACACGCTTTAAAGCAACAACTATTTTTCCCCGACAGTTTTGAGTCACCCCTTTTCTGCATTAAATGCCTGGAACCTGTTGAACCTTCTTTGGTTGCATAAAACTAAGGGGTTTCCATGCCTTGTATTAACAACATATGCTGCATCCAAGAATACAATATTAACGTTTACAAAAAAACTCTTCCCTCCAGATTGTCCTCTACATGTAACATTTTTCAAAATTCTGATTTTCTTAACAATGGCTCGACGATTTTGATTAAAATACCTTATCTTTAATGCATTTTCCTGAGAAATTAAATGTATGTATTACCGAACTATAAGTTGGCTCCAGTGTGCGGAACCTGCTGGGAATTGAAAGAAAAATAAGATGGTATACATATTACATAGTGTATTAATGTTTAAGAACAACATAATGTGTCCCTTGGTTCAAGCTAAATGCCACATGCTGGTGACCACTCCCCTCTCCTCATAACTGCCGGAACAGTAGTTGTCATTTGCCGCCGTCGTTCCAAGCGGAGACTAACTGCTCCTTCTATCCTACTGACAAAGCCTTTAGCTAAAATACGCTCTAGTGCAAGTGGGCTGTGTTCAAATATGAGACCTAACATTAGTATGTGTCTTGTTTGTGCCACTATACTCCGGAAAATGATGGTTTTATCCCCCCCCCCCCCGCCCCTGTCGAGGCGTTTTTTTTTATTATTCCTGTTTAACCCCTTTTAGACCTTAACGGCTTTTTCAACAACTTCAGATTCTTTCAATTACATTATTGCTGCTCTTTCTCATTTCGAACAGACGACAATGATTTTTATAGATTAACATAATCTAAAACGTATGACTGAAAAAGGAGCATTTTATTCCTAAAATTTTTAGCGCTGTACATTTCATACCTCCAAAATGTTGTGTTTTAAGCTCTATCTCAAAAGATACTTTTGAATGTTACATGATAAATTATTTACATCTGTGTCAGTACACTGTAAATGTATAAACGTGTGTCAAAAGTTCATAAATAACACAAAATGGACAGAATGACACATATTCCCTTTAAAAAAATGAATAATCTAATGCTATATCACGTTGTTAAAAATAATAATTAATTTTCATCATATTTTATGTTCGTTTTCCAGTAACTAGGTCATTTTCATTTATATTTCTCTTTTTATTGGCATTTTTATGAAGTTTATAGGCCCTCAACTCCCAAACTCTATTCATGCTCGTTAAAGCTGTTTGCATAAACGGCAATGGATGCTAACAGTATTTGCTAAGCCCTTTCAACAGCACTGGTTAACGACGTATGTGAATATAATGGTTAGGTTCCATATAAATAGATGTCTGCGTTGTTTGGAAGTAAATTAATTTCATTTAATTACGTCAGGTAGTTGTTTAAACTTTAGTGAAGCCGTATAACTAAAATCGATGATCCTGTCGCGGATTTAATGAACCAAGAATGACATACTATTCATTAATGTATCTATTACTGGAGCTTCATCACAAAAATGATTCAACTGGTAACGTCCCTTCCGTTGCAGAGAAAATGGAAAACAAATTGCATTTGTTGTGGTTTAATCCGGATTCGGTGTGTAAACACAACGTGCTTATCATCTGCTGTTAAAGAGCTTAGCGGCTAAAAAGGCCGAAATCCCCAAAGAGGGTTTAAATCGGGCATTGAAGGGATTTACCAGACGCCCGGCCCTTCACCATATCGTGGTGCACTTGTCAATCAGTTTTCACGATTTGAGAAGCAGACGGCTTATCGCTATGGCTCTCACGCGTACATAGAACAAATGTAGTAAAATGCACTGTTTAGGAGCATCTCTCTGCTTCTTATCATTTTAAGGGGTCTCTCAAGGGGTGAGGGATAACTACTGACCAATGAACTACAATACAGTTACAATAGGAGCTAGAGGCGTGGCGCTGTAATGAGGAGGCTAGATACGCCAGGCCTCGTAGAAAAGCCACATTTTAATTTTCTTTAGACTGATTTCCAAATTCTTAATGTCTATTATAAAAATGGTTGCAAGTGTTGCTTGAAAAAAAGCAGCATTTATTGGGTTAAACGACTCTGTGTTATCAAAAAAAAGCTTTAACGTTTTCCTTAGGGTCACAAGAACTTGTAACGTTTTACAGTAAATATAATGCAGTATTGTGTTAAAAAAAAAAAAAACAAAAAAAAAAGTTCACTCCTTCCATAGATTCTCCCTATATTTCTATATTATATTCTCCCTATATTTTTCGTTTTAAAGTTTGGTGTTCTTTAACCTCGTAGGTCATACCGGACGATGAATGAGTGAAATGGTAATCAAATGACCCCAGGGTTCGTAGAGCTTAAGGTTACCCGACATTTGTGTCCTCGGAATCTTAACCGCATAGTACCCTAACCGAGATTCGAACTTGGAACGTCTTGAACCTGAGGACTACACGCTACCTTCACACCACAAAAGTGAGCTATCTAACACAATGCTACATTCACTACAAAAAAAAAAAAAAAAAAATCTGATGTGTTGCACTCACATGACTTTCTCTACTCTTGTACTAACCATTCTTACAAACTCATATTTCTATATCTTCTTCGTGTTAGTTGAGATAAACATTTGTACAAATTATATTATTGCTTATTTCCTTGTAGGTGCGAGGGGAATATTAGAATACAGTAGACTTTGTGCGATAGTCAAATATTTTAAAGCTTTGAGATTCCGTTCTCTTTGCACACTTAACATATAAAAAATGAACAACGATGTTCCATTTCACGAAAGTTGTGAAGTTTTCCGAAACTCACACACATAACAAGGAGTATGTCAGAAATGGTTCACTCTACAAAAAAATTTATTCAGACATAAATTGTGTATTTTAGCAAGATCTACATTTTTTGTACAGTATGATTTGGTCTCTTTCTAACGGTTTACCAGTTATGCAAAAGTCGTCCAGAGCAAATACGACTACAGGGGCTATAGCTAAAAAATTCAAGATATACAGTTCATCTATCATAAAAATATCTCAAACATATGACATTTTAATCAAAATCGTTAGAGCCATTTTCAAGAAAATTAAAATTTTCCATATAAAGGGTAGTTTAGGGTGGGGCTATTTTCTTGAAAATCTTCATGTTGCATCCTTGAAAGACATTAAACTTAAACACCAACTTTGGTTTTTAACCGATTTTTCGTTTTTGAGTTATGTTGTCCACAGACAACACACAGACTGACACACACACGGACCTTTTTTTCAAAAAATACTTTTTTTTACCAGTAGAGAAAGTAAAAGGAAACATACCGACTACAAAGAGGAATGAAAAATGACATCACTACTGATATAATATCCCCGAAATAAAGCACTCGTTTTTTTATCACATAATTCGAATAGAGAATATACTATATATTTCTTTAAAGTTTCTTTCGTAAGCGCCTCGTTTCATCACAGTTTACAATATCATAATATGCGCTTAATTAACGAGTAGTTGCTAGTAGGCCTGTACAAACACAGCAGACACACTTAATGTCGATTTCTGTAATTATGCATCAGCTTGGCTAACTCGCTGTTATCCTTCCGGCCCGAGAATGGGTCCTAACATAAACAATGCACATAGTGTCACTCTGCGCTTTGACATTTCGCAAGCGCTTGGTGCTTCCTCAACAGCTGCTCAACTGTTAACATTCCAGAACTCAACAAATTGCCAACATTGGCAAGTCTATTTAATGCCATATTTCACTGACCCACCACTGAGTATTAAAGAACGATCTCTATGCTTATTTAAAACTACAAAGGCTGGAAAGAAATGTGGCAACACTGTTTTATCTCCACGCTGGGATTTTTGTTCGAGCTGCGGTTGGCAGCACATAAAGGGTTGGTGGAGCTGTACAACTCGGGTGGCGGTGTTGGTGTAGGTTCTGCAGTGATAGGAGTGGCGTGTGTTGAATGTAAGTAGTCAAAACTCAGTGTGTCAGTGAGTGCGAGACAGTTGTGCGTGTGTGTATCGTCGCAAAAGATACGTCGTCCACCGTGAAGATTCTAACAGGTGTCAAGTGATTGCATCGTCGTACAGACAGAGAAAGTGAAGAAAGACACTGAAAAAACTAAAGATGTTTTGTCACAGTATGCTGGGTGGTGGCAGGTTACATACATGTCCTAAAATAGTACCCTTTTTGGATGAATAACGTAACCCTTATTTTTATTTTTACTACATAATTAATAATGTCTTCGAATTTTTATTTCTCATCGCCGTGTCGTTCTAAGCTTTTTCTAAAAACTGCATATATCCATTTTAGACCTCTACGTGCCTTGCTATGCATCAGTAAATATCTTCTTCGGTCAAAAGGTCACTAGGCTTAAACTCAGCATAATTATTTGTAAATTACGGCGAATCTAGAAGTAAATACTATGCTTTTTTTGGTAGAAGATTGTTTTAAACCTCGGTTTATAAAGCTCGCCGGATTGGGTGATATCTGAATTTTATTAGACTTGCAGATGCGCAGCGGTCCTTTAACAGCTGAATATTCATAAATTCGAAACACTGCGCCAAATAATTCTTCAAGAATTTACCATTGCTGACAACTGTAATTGACTTTAAAATACCTGCACTCTGATAGAAGCCATGCACTACGTTATAGCAGGAATCAAAGTTCCACGAAACATTGCCTAAATGTGTTGATAAATTTATTTCCTATAGTGGTAGCTGCAGTGATAACCAGAGCGAGGCATTTCCGTACCTTTTCGGTACCAGAAGAGAGCTGCAGATGTGATCACACGGATATTAGGGCAGCGTCAGGCACTAGCTGTGTTACGTACAGCCGCTCCACGATGCATAGTACAGTATAGTGCGAATAGGCAACCTAACTCCGGATTAATTGTACAATCGTTAAGTATATCTCGATTTAAAATTTTAGATCTCTTCTTATGCTTTTTGACATATTTATCACGTTGTTTTATATCTGGATCCATTTGAGTATAATCTTCTCGTGCTTGTCTGTGATTAGTTTAGGAGTCTCCAAACACTAACAGCATATCTAAACAATTCGTTGTTCCCGTATTGTCTCCGTTCTGTAATAAGATGATGTGAAGAAATAATCTCAATAATAAAGCACGAGATAAATTACTAAGTTACTAATCGGTCCAATATTCTACGAGTGGACTGTAAAGGCAGAGAGGTACCGAAATGACATTTTGACCCCATTTTATCATGAACAACAGAAGAGAAATCATATAAGTGGTTTCAACAAGATGCTGCTACTGCTCATACAGTAGAGCAGTCCATGAATAAAATTAGGGAAGTGTTTGAGGATAGTAATTAGTGCTGGTGTATGGCCCTCTCGCTCCCCCGATCTAACTGTGGGGTAGATAACCTGAAGCACAAAGTTTATGAGACAAATCCTCATACATTGGAAGAACCAAAACAAAATATTAGAAATAAAATCGTAAATATTACGATAGCCCCACTTAATCATGTGAATCAGAATGTGTTCTACCGATATAATGCTTGCTTAGCCGAGGGTGGACGACGTCTTCTATAAGGTGTTACACACGCTTTGCGCGCGGAATTTACGTAGGAGCAAAGCCGGCTATGGCGCACGCAATCGCGCAAAGTCCAAATGCCCTGCTCCCGTTAGGTTTTAAATGAAGAACCCTGTATAAGTATCGTTAAAAGAGATATACCCTAATAAAGTTAATAAAAGGTGACCAAAATGGTATTGACTCGTAATATAAGATTAGTATATTAAACATTACATTATATAAACAGTCCTTCATGTTTATATTTTATTTTGTGAGTGTGTCTCTTGTATTCTTGACCAGCTCAAATGAACAAAGCGTTTTCCATCTGTTTGTGAGCTTTTTCGACTATTTTAGGCAAGAATTTATGAATTAAGAAAAACCTTTTAAAAATCCTTTAAAAAACGATAGAGTAAAGTGAGGAATCTATTGTTGCAATTCCCAAGTTGGTTCTTTTTATGGTTTGCTTTACACCTCGTCGACTCCAGTAAAATAAGGAAAAGCTCTTTTCTAAATTATTGTGATTTAACTTCTGTTTTTTTCAGAAGTTTCTCTCTTCTATAAAATAGATGCTTTGTCTCGTTGATAAAGATACTAGACAGCTTGTTCTCTTCCTTTGTTGCAATATACATAGAGCACTATCGCCCCAAGTTAACTTAGCTTCAATAGCAAGAAAAGTTAAAATATTAGTCTTTGAATTAAAAGTGGCAGCTCGGCTAGAAGAAGCATTCCCAAGAATAATATTGGAAATACATTATCTGTAGCTGTGATTTGCAAGGAGTTTCATTTCAGAGAAGGGGGAGGAGAAACCAAAAAGGAGCAAGGAAGGAAGAACTGAATAATTGGAGTGCTTTTTATTGATTGATGTTCGAATAATGGGCACAGTGGGAGAATTCCAACACTTCCTTTAGAAAGGGCTAATGGTTTCCTCATTTAGAGCCCTGGTTGGTGTCTTCAGAAAAGAATAAAGGAAAAAATTGGAGACCGATCACAGCTTGCAGGAAATGCGCAGTTGTGTTTCATTATCGTTTAAAACTTAGGCTACAATAAAATATGATTTGAAGCTTTCCTGGCGATGAACATATTCATGTTGTTCTCGGGCTTCGAGCCAGGTGTAGTGATGAAGAGCCATCGACGTTTCGGGAGTGTACGTCTCTCCCATTGTCAGGAACAACTTGAATACTTAGGCTTCAAGTAAATAAAATCACCAGAATGTAATTATCTTACACACATATAGCTTGTAATCAGCGCAACATATTCTGACAAATGGCAAGTCCAGTTACTTTTTCTGTCACTTTATTTCCCTTCTAAAACTGAGTCACAAAAACACAGTCCTCATTTTTTATTGTTAACATAATCTACAATTTGTCGTGAACTTGCGACTCAGCTGTTCTGTCCGACCATAACCTTCAAGTAGCTTCTTACCTAAGTCCTCGAAAATTATTATAGCAGGCAAAATAGAGGCATTACGAAGCTGACTTCACTTGCCAAATCAACAATTGCAACAAAAAATGGGCCTTTATAAAGAGTGTAACGATAGATAACATTAGATAGTGTGGTAAGCTTAATTATAGATAAGATTAAAATGTAGTCCGAAAATAAAACATATGAAATTACAAAAGCAGCACTGGTGGAAATAACACACAGTGCATATTGTACTTTGACAGACTTGTTAAATAAACAACGGATAGAAAATGGTGTACGAATTGTGATCGAGTATTATATTTGAGTGTTAAACCACAATAAAAAGAAATAAAACCCATAAAAAACGATACAGGGTGAATAATTTAGCGCAAAAATTAACATCGATCTAGTACCGCGCCCGAGATATAAGAAAAAGACATCTAGCTCTCTGACTGAAGCTACGCCGACGCCGATGGCGTCTCTACGCCATTACTAGCATCGATAAAAATGAAATGCCGCTTCGTATGGCGCCGCAACGTTCGTGATAGATCTGCAGTATCATACATTAGAAAATAAAAAACACCGCTTAAACCTTAACACAAACTTCACTAATATTCTCTGTCTCACAAACTTCTTCCTACAATACACTCACACTCAGTCAAACAGGCTTAACTAAAAACTGCTGTCTCGGTCAACACTTAAGAACTAACTTCGAAGTCTAGCTTATTTCGTCACTACAACCCGTTATATAGCTGAGAATTTGCAATAGCGAGTTTTTCTCGAAATCCACCTTTTCGTAAACAACCCCGGTACGTCGAAATGCCTGGAAACGTTTCGTTCCAGCGCACTCATTGTTACCTTGTTTACTTGAGGCCACCCAGTAGTGTGAGGTAGCTATATGTGACAGTTATGAAGCGAGTTCGTTACCAGATCAGGAGGTAGCTGATCGATTGCATGTTTGAGAAGCGCATGAAGCCAAAGAAATATGCAATTATTTCGTTGCTTTGGTTTGTTGTAAACTTTGAAACATAGGAGCTATGGTTTTATATCATACCAGCTCTGACCAAGGGTTGTTTTCCGGTCCCTAGATGAATGTTGGTAAAGGTTTTCTGCCAGGAATACGCCCGATCCCTCCCATCTCCTTTTATTTTATCTTTTCCACAGATAGGAATTTGTTGAAGAATTTCACTTAAACAATCTTTCACTAAGATGTAAAATCCAGGTACTATCATGTAGATCCTATAAAAAGCTCTGGTATTGAAATGGAAACCGTCATTTTCATCTTTCCAAGCAATTAAATAACGTCCTGTGCTTATACATGTGATGTCATATTTTCTACAAAATATTGCATAATTCCTTGCATAGTATTTATACCTTGTTTCTACTTGTTTCAGGTAAGGAAATTTTATCACTCGGATAACCTCCGCAAATTAGTGTGATAAACTGCTAATATAAGGTAGGTAAGATTAAAATAAGTATTTCCGGAGTCAAACTTGCATGTATTAAAACATGGGGGGACGAGTATTTCTGCCTTAAAATTCAAGATTAAAGGGCTTACCGAACTTGCACAACACTTAATAAAAGTGTTTCCCTTGCAGAAGCAGTTTTAATTAAGCCGCAAAGAGTGAGTGACAGAGTGAGAGTGACGTGAGTGAGTGGGTGGATAAGTGAGTGAGTCCGATTTGAAGGAAAAAGATTAACCTTGTGGATAACCGATGATTTAAAAATAAAAGATTTAAATCCATTTAGATTGTATATTAAATGTATATAGTTTAAAACAAAACTGCTTTTTGAGGTTATGGCGTACCTCCGACATGTCTTTGTAGTGAAATCTTATGCGGGATGTGTGAAATACATTACTTCTGTCTGATATAAGTAAATGATAGAAAGAATAATCAATGTTTGTGTGAACAAGCTGCAGGGCAGCTATGACAATAACCATTAACTGGTAAAGAAAGCTACGCGATTGCTACACGTTAGATTTTGTTCATGGTTCTGTTATTCTGCAGATGACGTTTATTGTTTTATGTTGTTTTCTTTACATGCACAGGGTACGCGTAGAGCAAAGCATTCACAGAATTTTTTGTTTTTTTCTCTGCTGGTGGTTCAACCTTGTTTTGAACGTTTCGCTTCTGTTTCTCCAAGGTTTGTTTTACCTTTTTCTGTGTGCTGTAGGGAAGTGGAAAATGGGATTTATTTATAGTAGCCCCAGTCACGCAACATCACACACGACGACCATCGTCTATGTCAACAGAAGTAAGAACCGTCATGCCTGTTGCACATCTGTTGCATCCTTATGTGATATAACAACATAGATATTGGTTTTTCAATAAGACCGAGTATAAATATCGGACAACTCTAAGCTTTCATATTTAATTCAGCTTTCCTCCATATTCTCACATCTTCTGTGATAACAAATACTTCATCTGAAAGCATTTTTTTCTGTATGTGACGTGCAGTTCAAGAGATTCAATATTTTAATCAAGGTTTTGTGCGTTTGCATGAACTCAATAAAGGATTATTAAGAAAGTTGGGATCCTTTACAAAGGCTGCAGACATCCTGAGAGACTAGATAATAAAGGGATCCACGATGGATCAATAAATGATCGAGGTGCTGCGGTTTCGACAAACTACATCTCCCTACGTCTTAACCTAAACATATAACATATTATTATATAAATCCAAATATATCTAACCCTTGCCATGTTACGTTATCAAAAAGCCTGTTTACTGTTCATATAGTGGCAATGCTCTAAGTAATGAATGGCACCGATGAAAGTGGTTGGAAAACAAGGCTGCAATGAATCCATACAAGAGCATTAATTTTATCCATCAGGTTATCTTTTAGCCATGGTGCATAGCTGCAAACGCACAACACTTACGGTTTTCGCTTCTTCGTTCTTTAATGTGAAAGGATGTAGAAACTGAAGTCTGACAAATACCTTTAACTGACAATTTGGCAACTTTGTCATTCTATTAATTGATATAAAATATCGTGAACATTGAACTCGTCGATGGTCGTCCTAGTGAACACACGTTGTTTTCTTGACTGTGAGTCTATGACAGCATTCAAAGGCGGGACCTCGGCCTATTGTAGATCTTTTGTGTCTATGCTCCTAACAGATTGAAATTCTCCAGTTGCGGCTCCTACATGTTCCCCTCTCTCTATGGGCTTTACACTCCTCCTGGGAGGCCGAGAATCGATCTTCCCCGATCCGCAGGACGAGGATTTATAGAGAGTAAAATCACTGCCATGCGCGCCGAAACCCCCGCTGAGAATTAGACCCCTGAAATAATCTACTAAGATGTAAGGTGAAGTGGAATGAGAAGTGCGATGAAATGGATGGACACGAAATTCGGGGGATGTAATTATCCTTCCCAGCATTCCCCTAGCGACCCGGGGAAACCCCCATAAACATCCATAGGCAGGAAACTGGCCCACCGGAATCTAACACTTGACCTCCCAAATGCAGGCCACAGACTACCGCCTGAGCCAGCCCGCTCGGTTTCTGTGTTCCTCAAGTAACCCAACAATACTTGCTGAATCAATAAACTAGAAATTTTATTTACAGTTCCTGTGATACAAATGCTACTAAGCAATACTTCCAGCAAATGTGTACAATGCTCGCTTCTCAGATGAGCTTTGGATAGGGAAAGAAAACACATTATTCTCTTCTTGAGTACACGGAGCTCGAGCCACGATTTAAATATGTTAATCGTTGCTTTTCTGTTTTCTGTCAACACTTTCCTGACTCTAGAATGCATTTACACGAGTTCACTGAATTCGTTTCTCACTGTGCGATCGCTCTTGACCCCCTTCTTTGTACTGATTTAAATCAGTCTGAACCAGTCACCTTCTTCAATCTCGATTTACGTCCCTCCTGAAACATCCAAGCTAAGTAAACCTCACTGAACTTCCTTCCAGATGCAGCTGCTGTTCAACTAAGCCCAAGAATGACAAAAGGCTTGTATTTTTCTTTGCCATACATCCGCGCTCTGTCCACCTGCTACACGACGGAAACTTTCAAGGGAATAGAATTGGGGTTTACCAGCGTAAAACATAGAATATTATACGTCAATAGTAATTTTGAGTTTAAAGGATTTTAAGCGGTCAATTCTTGTAATCTGCAATATTCTATTTCACATAATTAGGTTAATCTTATATATTTAAACGAGCAATTCTTGTATATATATTCCGCGCAACTTGGAAATGGCTCTAACGATTTCGATCAAATTTTGCATTCAAACAGGGTTTTGCTTATTAAGTTTATCTATATAGGTGCTATTCCTTAAAAAGGCGCAATTTTACGCGTAACAGCCACAATTACTCTAAACCTTATTTTGGTCATAATTTCTGTGTTGATAGGCCAATTTCAACAAACAAGCCAGGATATTAAAGGTCTCGTCAAGAGCTTTCAGAAAACTTAAAAAGGTTGACTTAGCTATCTTAGTCTACGCATGACAGTCACGAGTAGTCGAAGCCTTATTTTGGCCATAATTTCTCTGTTAATGGGCCAATTTCAACAAACAAACAAGAATATTAAAGGTCTCGTCACGGAAACGGCTCCAACAATTAGAATGAACATTTATATTTAATTAACATTTTGCTTTTAAAGGTTATCTTAATAAATATCATTTCCCAAAAAAACACATTTAAAAAAGGAAAGCCGAGTGAAGCTCAGTCGCCCAGGTATTAATATATTAAATAACTAATAAGTTGATAAGCACACTACACTCACTGCGAGGCCATCTACGTAAGAACAGTTGCTGAACTACAAGCAAATAAGAAGGATTTCAATATGTTACTAGCTAAACATTATACAACTGAAACTTTTGACTTCAATAGCTTTGTTTACACATGGAATGAAGAGCATACATACTAGTCACATAGCAATTTACGCAGGTGGCTCAAAATCTACAAGAGTCAGGTAGTGAATGTGACATAACAACTAAGTGGACAAGAATGCTTCAGTCTCCCAGATTCTTCATATTTTCGTGTGAGTTACACGCGTTGAAACAGGCTCTGTTACCATCCAAAGCAAAGAATGCAACAGTTTCATCAATTTCTCTGACTCAATGAGTTTACTGTTAAGCAATCATAACCCAAAGGCATATTGCAACTAAATATGGCAGTGACCTCCAGGTACAAAGAAACTCATCTTGGATTACCTCAATAGCCTAGCAAAACAGAAGTCGCCATGTTCAGACTTACCAGTGGACATGAGTGCCTCAACAGCACCTGCATAAAATTGGATTGTATCATCTCCAAATTGTCTGTTATCTTGAATTTTTGTATGGAATACAACTCCTCTAACTTTTAGAGAAGTAAAAGGGTTTCCTTATAAATAATTATAACTACTAATGATATTTTGTTTCCTTATAATCATTTCATAACGGTCACTCTTTTACAGTACTAAGGATATTACATCGCGAATGCTTGGCATTCATTCATTCATTTATGTTCGACCATGCCATAATACAACGCTTATGCGCCTCTGTAATGCACCTAATTATATCCACCTGTTCATAACTACTGCTATCCACCAATCAAAGGTGCACCAGTTCGTAACGACACTGCTAACCTCCAGTCAAAAGATCCACATGTAGTAATACTTCGCATCTGCGCCCATTCCCATGCAGCTGAAAGCGAAACTATCGATTCTTGTACATGAACTAAACCTGTTTTATTTATTTACTTACTTATTTACTTACCTACCTACCTAACTACCTACCTACCTACTTATTTATTTATTTATTTATTTATTTATTTATTTATTTATTTATTTAGGGACACTGGGAGTGAAATTTTGGTCAAAATTGCCAAAAGTCGAAAGTTGTTTTTTTTTACCTTAGAATGTTCCTGGAACACCTGTGCATTTGGATCAGCTAACATTTTTCATATCCCCCACTTCATGTGGTCATTACGGCCCTTTCAAATAGCGCTCTTCACTTAACGTACACAGGATGCTCCTATAGAAAAGCCTGTTTTTCTCAAAACTACATTTCTGCACATTCCAAAAGAAGGTTGCGCCTGAGTTTTGCTTCAAATTCAATGAAAACTTCCAAAAGTATTCATAAATAGCAGCTAAACCAAACTATGCTTCAATATTGATGTTATCATTAACATGAATTCCAAAAACATTTTTTTTGTATGAAAAAAATCAATAATCTTTAAGATTAAATTTTCTTTGTTATTAAAAAAATATGTACAGAATAATCAGTAAACGTATTTGAAATATCTCTTCACACAATTGTTACCCATGTTTTAGAGTATCAGTTCTGCCAATATAAATGAATTTTGAAAAGTCAATAGACGCGAGCTCGATTTTCAAAATGTGCCTATTAAATTCATAAAATAATTTATATATCCTAAACGAATTATCCAATTTCAATGAAATTTGGTGTACCGCCTATTCTCATATAAATACAAACACAGTAAAAATTTCAGAAAAATCTATCAAGAAATGTGGAGCTTTCAAATTTCACTCCCAGTGTCCGTTAAAGGTTGTAGCATATATTCACTGTATCATAGTGCCAAGACCAACGTAGCAATGCAAGTTGAAGGCGCAATTATCGATTTTCGTATGTACAATCGAATGACAAATGATTAAAATGTCGGACACCAGTGACAATAATGCAGCGTAGAATATTAAAACAGTTTATACATGTTTTAAACTTGACTCGTGGTCATATGAATATTATGAAACTCGCTACCACTCGTTTTATAAAACATACTCGTACCTCAATTGCTGCCGTTATTCTCTCGTTACATAATATACTAATATGATACTGACGCTCAGCCCAACCATTTAACTTGCAGCAGAGAGGATGGCTCCCATCTTGTTTACGCTTTTCCGCTATTCTGGGAATCTCTTTAAGTACGTGGTTAGCCACTGTAATGTGAATGTAAAAGGGGAGGAAATAATGAGGCCATTTCCCTTTGTAAAAGCGGAAAGATTAAATATATGTGTGAGGAAGAAGTACCTCAACGACTCTGATGAAAACAAGCACAGAGGGCTTTTCCACCTTGCTCCAAACATATCCTCTGTTGAAATCTTAATTTCCTGCTGGCCACAGGTAGAGGAGTTAGTTGTCTTGCCCAGCCAACTACTTTAGTATTCATTAGCTTCCATGAAAGAGAAATAAACGAATATGTTGAAAAAGTGCTGCAAGCATTAAGATACGTCGCACAAATGAGGTCGAGTTGGGTGATTTTCCACACGTATGGATAACCAAAAGTGAGACAGGGTTATCTTAATGTTTATGCAAAGAGTGGTGCACTGCCATGCTGTAGATAAGGTCAAATCCGGGATTATTTAAAGCATAGGCACTCGATATTTCTCGCATAGCTCGAGACCTACTTAAGCGCCGTTGTTGGAAAGAAGATATCGATATTTTCTAGTGCTTAAGAACATAATACAAGGCACAAAGTTAAACTTTCTGGAGCATGCGAAGCTTGAAATAAATAAATGCGTGAGGTATTCTAACCTATACTCAATGTAGATTTTGAACAAATGCTATACAGATTTAAAACCTAGATAACTTGCTTAGGTTGAGGTTCTATAATACTGTGATAAAAACGATAAAAGCAATCCAATTACTTTTTGTTACTTTATTTTCCTCCAAAACTTTGTTAACATAGTCTTTAGTTATTATTTATGCCAACAACTTACTGTTGGTGCTTTTAAACACACAAACCGTGTATGGGCAATGTTTGAGAGGTAGAATCCGAAGTGAAAAACCTAACGCTACAGCCGGGATTTGAACCACGGACCCTCCGCTTACCAGGCGCTAGCATTGAGTCTTTCAGATCCGATTCTACTCCTCAAACAGGCTTTAGTTTCTCGTGATATTACAAGTCACAACTGTTTTCTTCTCTAACCTTGACTCAGTCCTTACACAATAATGTTTTTCTAATTTTTTCCCATCTGTACACATGTTGATTAAATGTGCATCCAGTCTTCTTGCTCCCTGCATAATGGGTAGATCCTCCTATCAGCAACGTCAGCAGTCTTACGAGCTTTCCACCCTCCCAACCTAAGCCATGTTACTCCAGTCTTGTGCTTCACACCCAGTTCCAAAATATGTTTCCTTACTCCACCATTTTTAGTTCATTCTGCAGCTCCAATGGTGAGCTACGGGATAAGTAAAATTAACTTAGAAAGGACTCTTAAGCCTCCTGGTATATGAGGTTATAAAACATTTATTTACGGGTAGAAATAATTGTGAATATTCAGGTGGCGAGCCCACAAAACGCTATTCTTAATTCATATGTTGCATGTTCATAATGCATTCAGCGATCACAATCGACAGCAACGGCCTCTAAGAGCGGAAGCGTCACTATCGGAACCTTACGATGAAAGTTTTTCGCATGCATTTGTTACAGACACTATGGGTCCGAAGTTTACCATGAGCCAAAAGTACTATCTACATCACAATTCAGCGTTTATGTTTACGCTTTGTTTCGTTAATTGTAATTAGCTTCGTAATGTAATATTCACATTGCGAATAAATTAACAATGTTGATAAACGAATATTAATAATTCAAGCTTCCTGTTGGTCAACAGGTAGTATGGATTTCTGGACATGCACACAAACAAAAATCTTATGTTATATTCATATGACTTTCTCTGCTCTGTCGTTCATTACTGGCTATACAAATTGGTCTTAAGAAAGTTTATCTCCATTTAATCGAGATAAACATTTACAGAATAGCTGCATTACATATTTCAACAGTTTCACATTGTTTGCGAGCATTCTACTGCCGGTTTTTTGCAAGAGGTTCGAAAAAAGGTGAATTTCGAGAAAAATCCATGCCACGTCGTTCTCCTCTATATGGGCGAGTGGGGTGGCGAGAGAAGGGAGTTTTTTAATGGAATCGTGAGTGTTGAATGAGACAGCTATTAGCAGTGTGTGTGCGCGCGCGAGTGTGTTTACAGCCACCATTGAGAGAGATGTGAGTATGCATAGTCAGAGACAGTTCTGGGACACTGAACCGTGGCGTCGGAGTCGTCGTTAATAAAGCAGTTTTAGTGAGTGTGATCGTCGAAGCCAGCAGTTACACAGAGAGAACTGAAAGGCAGAAAAATGTGTGTCACAGTTACGATAAGACAGAACAGCTGAGAATTCCAAGGCCACGAAGAATTGTAGGCTCTGTGAACGATAAAACGGAACTTGTTTTGTGCTTCAGCTTTAGAGCAAAACTAAAGTGTCAGAAAAAGTAACTGGACTGACCATTTCTTATGTTGGTGTCAGGAGTGGGATATGTCAAACTGTCAGTTATGTTGGGATATGAAATTTCCTAAAGTCCCCAGAAGAACAGGACCATGCAGTGGTTTCTCTTTAAAATATTAGTATATATGTAAGTGAAAACTCTCAGGGTGACTTATAAGCTATTGGCAATACAAACTAAACACCATGGAAATGTGAGGAATGAGAATATGTGGCGATACAGAATTAATTTTGGATCGTGGTTACACTAGAGGCAAAAAGACTAAAATGGTATGCTAGAGTACTATAATGTGGTAAATGTATCACAGTTGACTTTTGGTTGAACTCCAGCAGATTGCGTTCTCTATACTTTAGTCCTATGAAGACCGAAGTGTCGAAATCCTCCTATCTCTTTAAAAGTTTATTTGGATTAACATGTGGGAAAATTTTACTGCAGAATATATAGAGAATGTCATGTAACCGTGGCGCATCAGAACTTTTTTCTAAGCAATGTATATTTTTACTTTCTCTGCTGATAAGTAGGGGAAGTATTGTATTCCACCCAAAAATTCCATGTCGAGATTTCACCGGAAATATGTGTTTTGAGGCCCCCTGAATCCAAAAAATTTTTAGAAAAAGGTCCGTGTGTGTGTCTGTGTGTCAGTCTGTGGATAGCATAACTCAAAAACGAAAAGTAGGTTAAAAATCAAATTTGTTATTTAAGTTTAATGTCTTTCAAGGATGCGACACGACGATTTTGAAGAAAATAGCCCCACACTAAACTACCCTTTACATGGAAAATTTTTCGAAAATTTTTACTTTCTTGAAAATGGCTCTAACGATTTTGATTAAAATGTCGTATGTTTGAGATATTTTAATGACAAATGAAATGTATATCTTGAATTTTCTCGCTATAGTCCCTGTAGTCGTATTTACTCTGGACGACTTTTGCATAACTGGTAAACCGTTAGAGATAGACCAAATCATACTATACAAAACATGTAGATCTTGGTAAAATACACAATTTATGTCTCAATAAATTTTCTTGTAGAGTGAACCATTTCGGACATACTCCTTGTTATGTGTGTGAGTTTCGGAAAACTTAACAACTTTCGTGAAATGGAACATCGTTGTCCATTTTTTTATATGTTAAATGTACAAAGACAACAGAATCTCAAAGCTTTAAAACATTTGACTATCGCACAAAGCCTACTGTATTCTAACATTCCCCTTGCACCTACAAGGAAATAAGCAATAAGATAATTTGTACAAATGTTTATCTCAACTAACACGAAGAAGATATAGGTATAAGAGTTTGTGAGAATGGCTAGTACAAGAGTAGAGAAAGTCATGTGAGTGCAACACATATTTTTTTCACAGTATCATCGACAGTATAAAAGTCTCATCCTTCAAAAACATATTTACTAATTATAGAAATAATCAGACCAATTCTTACGTTGCAGGGTTTTATTTTGAACTCACAAGCGAGTCGTCATATAAATTATGAATGTATTCCTCAGGCCGAGCATAATTTAAGGTTAGTAAAGAAGAAGGAGAGCTGTGAGGGGATATTTTTGACAGGGACTGAAGCAAGACAGTGTAATAAGACCTCGAACTTAAGCCCACACATTAGCAAAGTCTGGCTTAGTTCTACCTCTCTCAAAGCACTAAGCTCTCGACGAGACAGATTAGACTTGAAAGTGTTTCTTCTTATTTCAGCCTATTTGCATTTATATTTCTTGAGAGTAGCCCTTAGAGTATATAATTCCACGTTACTTTAGACAGACTGTGAATAAGTGTAAGACCCTAGAGGCAGTTCATGAATAACTATACACTTGAAGCCTCGAGTCTTTCTCATCTTGCCTGCAACAACTTCACTCCTGGCACTTTGGGAATGTGACCAGATGAAAAGAGCCAGTCCACCAAGTAGTTTAATGGATTATCATGTCTCACCAAGCTTGTTCCCTTCCGCAGATCTTTGGGCTCAGTGACACACGAAATATTAACTGCGTTGGGTTTGTCCAGATTTTAGTTTGGTATCACCTGAGTGTTTTCTATTGCTAAAATTAAAAGGAAGGCCGTGTTCTTTCTTCTTCTCATCCTTTAATTTTTACTTTCCCTACCAGGTATTCTTAGGAGCATAAAATGTGGTTCTAAATGGAACGCAGCTGATTATATAAGTGGTTATGTGTATAAGTGTAGATATTTTGACAATTGGTACCTTAGTATGTGTCCACTTCACTGTATTAGTTGTTTTACTTTCTTATCGGAAATATATGCTTTGATGCCCCTTGAATAAAAAAAGCATTTTTAGAAAACGTGTGTCTGTGTGTGTGAACAGCATAAGCAAAAAAAAAAAACAAAAAAAAAAACAAAAAAAAAAAAAAACAAAGTCGGTTAAAAATCCAAGTTGGTATTTAAATTTAATGTCTTTTAAGGATGCGACACGAATATTTTGAAGAAAATTGTTCCTTACTAAACTACCCTTTACATGGAAAAATTTTATAAAACTTAGATTTTCTCGAAAATGGCTCTAACGATTTTAATTAAAATGTCATATGTTTAAGATATTTTTGTGACAAATGAAACTTCTATTTTGAATTTTCAGGCTATAGACAATGTAATCCTTGTTCCTCTTGACGACTATTGCATAAATGGTAAACCATAAGTATTACTACTATATTAATTCCTGTTGTACCTCGTGGAACATTGTGCCCAGTCAATACACCCGGGCGGAGGATGACCGAATTAAGAGCGACCAGCGACCCTGCAGCAGAGGTTCCAAACAGGAGGCACACATCGCCTTACCCGGACCGAAAGGCGGTGTCCAACAACCATGGCAAGGAACGTACCACATGGTGAAAGTGATCAACGACGTAGTCTACCGTGTCCGGAGGCTCCCCCGAGGGAAGATGCTGGTGGTACCTCGAATCCTCTGGCCGACTACGACAGTGCTGTCCGGCACGACTAGCCCCAAGGAGGGAGCAATGTGGGGCGGTCGCACATCAAGGAGGCCCAAGGTTAACTAACGACAATGGTGGGTGAGACCAAAGGCCGTTTCCACGGAGTTCTAGAAAAATTTCAAAAAAAAAAAAAAAAAAATCGCCGATGCTAATTCTTGACTATATAAGCGAGTCGACACGAATACAGGAGTCAGTTTTAAGTCAGTGTCAGAGCGAGCTTGTACAATTCACCAGTGTTTGTCAAGTTTACGATAGGAAAGAAAAGCTTTGTGTTGGAAGGTCAAGAGTTGTGAATTGTGATTCAGTTTTAGAGAAAATAGAGATAACGATTATATATATATATATATACAACTCTATAGTTCCTGAAGGCGTTGAATTCATGAAGAAGCTGATTGCAGCAAAGTTCACAGACATTGTGCAGGATTCCAACGTTTTCTTTTCCGTCCATACGAACATTTTATGAAATTTATCAAAGATTCAGTTATATTATCTTTTGACAATGAACATTAACATATGGCATAGAGATCATTTATTACACCTTCATTCGTTTGTATACTTCTAGTACTCTGCAGCAAGATTCTCTAAGTTCATCAAATACGCATTTGCGGCTACACCAAAGATTTTCCTGATGTATTTCAAACGCCCTTGAAGTACTGTTTCGAAGAAAGATTAACGGAGGAGTTTTTCCATGCGAACTGTGACTAACCTGCTTTCATCAAATGAACACACTGTGAGAATTGTCTATGGATATACAAAGTTGTTGTTACTGAATTTCATATTTTTTGCCTCCGTCAGTATAGTCAAGTAAGTAATCTCTGTTAGGTATAGAGTTTCATGCCATGTTATTGAATATTTGTCTCAAATAATCCATTTGTTTCATAAATCATTCATTCTTCCTGTATTCTCTGATACATCCTGTGCTAATAGTCCATAGCAGCTAAAGTTTTTATGATATATGTATATTTTGTTGCTCTATTAACTACACTATGTATGGATATAATTCGTGGACAGCATATCGTGATCTTCCCTTTTGAGAACTGTAATATTATCATGCTGAGGCCTTAACGCCTTGGTTATTAGGCAACTTCTCCGACACACAAGTCATGCACATCTGTGGAAGTACTAGGCGGATTGAATTCAGGCATGACAAATGACGTGATACAGCATGTTATGGTACTTTTAAATGGACCCCCAATATTTAATGAAATAAGGAAGATGGTCATGACCAGGAAGTAATATAATCTAGGCTTCGACAACAGTAAGTTTAGAAAATTGGGCTGAAAAAAATTTTAGCTTCCAACTGTATGAACATAGACAAATGTCTTGCATTGGGGTTCAAGTTTTGACAGGTGGCACCGGGAAGTTGGAGACAACAGAGATAAGTGGTGCTCTTGTCCAGTGT
Source organism: Tenodera sinensis (assembly GCA_030765045.1). Lineage (NCBI taxonomy): Eukaryota > Metazoa > Arthropoda > Insecta > Mantodea > Mantidae > Tenodera > Tenodera sinensis. The sequence goes on along the minus strand of CM060971.1, from coordinate 103,050,447 downwards.
AAACACCGGAAGCGCTAACATCAGATAATCACAAGCGTCTGGCAGTTCCCCTGTTGTACGCCTCTAGAGCGTTCTGGAACCCTAACCAGCTGCAATAGTTTTCGCGGAAGTAGGGAAGCTGGTGATTGCGTTTCTAGAGCGACAAAGTGTTGTTCTCCGAGCGAGTTTGCGACAGCTACTATGACGGTGCAGTGACTGCTGCAGCAGGAGACTGGAGAGCACTTGTTTTCGAGTGAACCATCCGGAAGAGGAGGCTATGTCCTGCGAATTGTTATACCACTATAACACAAAACAAAGTGAAGTGATGATAAAAAGTTGAACTGCATCACGTTAGCGAAGTGACAGGAGAACCTAGTGAAGTGAAAATTAATAACTGGCCATAGTTATACTCTTACATAACATAAAGTATATAGGTAATTAAAACTGAAAAAACTGCTATTTCACCAAAAGCAATGAAATAGTTCTATGGGTCAGGCAGTTTCCTGTTGATCACATTGAAATTTGTGAGCACAAAAAGTAAAATAGCCAGAAACATAAAACGGAGATAATACACATATAGCTTGAACTTCAAAGTAAAGCAGGTTTGTTTTAGAGGAAACAGAGAAAAACAAAGTTTATTCACCATAATGTTTTATACGTTCATATGATACTATAAAAATGTAGTTTACTTAGCAACAGAATGTTCTCCAGCTGTTATTGATAGTAAATAAGGAAACAAATTAGTATTGTAACCAAGAAATTCGTAATTACAAAGTGAATAAAGTTGGGCAACATTTACAGTTCCATTACAAACGTTTAATTCATGATAAATACAAGTAATTTTTAAATATATTTATAACTTCTCTCATAGAAATTTATAACTGCATTTTACATCACAGTTTTACTCTTTCTCTTCAATATTAAGAGTGAACAGCATTATCATGTCTTATAAAACACAAAACACTCCTCTATTGACCATCTTGGTTTCGACATAAAATGATCGTCTAACTTATAGTGACAGATTATTATAAATGTCTCCTTACTTTTTGAAGAAACTCATTCACACATGAAAAAATTACGTTATATCTTTATTAAAGCCTTTTAGTACAACTCTGGTATAAATTTCGGCTATATATCTCATTAATTGGGGTTCTTGTATTCATAATTATTGCATCCAGGGTCCAATCTGGAATATCAAAGCTGAATTGAAACAGTCAGATTTGGAATATCTTCTCGTTCAAAATGCACATTAATGACCATGTTTTAAAGAAGACGAATAGTGATACCATATTAGAGGAAGAAGCATATGCATGTGGGTCACGGTGAGATAAAAGTCAGTTCATTATATCTCTTCGCTTTCTATTCTGGTTTATTATTCTTCAGCCTTTTACAAAGACCGAATTTAGTGTTCTTGTCATTTTCCACTACGCAGAGCGTAATTACTCGTCTGATCACTTTACATAAATGTTGTGAGAGAAAGCAGCAGCTGATAAGTGATCACAGAATCGGCTTTTGCTGTTGTCGCTTCTATCATTAACCATTAACATGAAAGGCAATGCCGATTTAAGCTTTGTTCTAACGAACCATCCTGCGGTTCACAAAACGACTACTTAAGCAACAATTTATAAAAATGTTCATCTTTATTACTTAGATAGACCAAGCATATCATCTTGATCTATAGGCTTTTCTGTCACTTTTCAACTTGGTCTCTCCTTCTTTACATACATTTCTCCCATTGTTCTGCAGGTAACTTGCTTGGTAACCTTTTATTTCTTTGCACAAATAGCAGTTCGGTTGTGTTTGCTCACTGTATTTATATGAGACAACATAAATGTAGATAGACCATAGGATTAAAATTAAATTAAATAGGATAAAACCCAATTTCTTAAAGGAAACGAATGTTAAATACTATCCCAAGTCATTCATAAATCAGATTTTTTTAAGTAACTAGCTTAAATACCCAGCGTTGCCCGTGGTTTGACAGTTTAATCCCTACAACTTTTAGACATAAGTTGGGTACTATAAACAACCTACATAAAATAAATAAGGAAAACACCATACAAAAGCACTGTTTAACCTCGCATACCACAGGAAGAAAAGCAAGCAGAGAAACCTGTATGAATGTAGTGCGTTCCATTTCAATTTCAAACATATTGAAAATGTAGTGCTATTCTGTTTCATAAAAGAAAATCAAGTAGAGAAAATCGTGTGAATGTTATCTGTTGCATTTCTATTTCTATCATAGAAAATTGCACGAATTGCATGTTGAAGGGCGAATAGAGAAAGAAATGTGATCGCGTTTCGTAAAAGAAAAGTGATTAGAGAAACTCGTATGAATGTATATGTGGCATTTCCATTTGTCATAGGAAATTGTATGAGTTGCATGTTGAAGAAAATTCGAGATATATTAACCCTTTAATGCGTAGCTTGAAATATGAGTAACATACAAATTTGTTAAGTTTTCAGGTGCCTTATTAGCTCCTTTCTAATTTCTTGTTATGAAAACGTAAATATATAGAATGCAATATTTGCAGCTGTCTCATACTGTAAAAATATTTCATTTTCAGTAAAACTGTAGTGGTTTTCTTAAGAATAAGAAGGAAAATTCGCGCAACTTCAGCAAAATGGATATCACACAAACCTCCATGGAAAAAATACATATACGTTCCCAATTTCGAAGTGATCGGTCAAGCAGTTTAGGAGCGCATAGAGGACAAATATAAATACTACTGCTTACAAAAGGAAGTATTGCCTACTGACGAAAATTCAACATATCTTAACGCTTTAATGGGCAGTCTGACATGAGCAACATATGAATTTAAGATTTCAGATACTTTATTAGCTCCTACACACAGTTTATGTGCAAATGAATTGTTTTGTGGAGTGAACCATTTCGGAGATATTCCTTGTTATTTGTGTAAGTTTTGGAATACCTTAACTTTCATCAAATGGAAGATTGTTATTTGCCCGCCTCCATAGCGTGATGGTTAGCGTGTCTGCCTCACCTTCAAGAGGTTGCGAGTTCGAATCTCGCTTAGGGTAAGTTATCCGGGTAAGGTTTTTTCCCTTATCCTGAGGACGCGAATGTCGGGTAACTTAAAGCTCCATGGATCTCGGGTTCATTTGAGCATCATTTCACCCGTCCGATGACATTACGTTGGAGGACCTTAATTAAAAAAAAAGAGAACGGGATCTCAAAGCTTTAAAAGATTTGACTATCATATATATATTCGCATATCTCCCTTGCACCTAAAACGAAGTAAGCGATAAAATAATTTCTGCAAATGTTTATTTCAACTAACACGAAGAAGATATAGGAATTGGAGTTTGTAAGAATGGTTGGTGCAAGAGTGGAGAAATTTATGTGAATGCAACACATCAGATTTTATATACTAGATTTATAACCTTATTTCGTAGGTGCGTTCTTATAAGTATGAGAAGATGTAATAGATTCATTTCTTGCACTGTTTTCTCTCGTCCATCTCCTTTAGGGTTGGTTTATTCCTTTCACGCCTGCACCTCTCACTACCTGAACTTCATCGAACGAAACACAGGGAGCTTATTCACACCGCGTGAATAGCACGCCCCAGGTTCGGCAGTCAAAACTTGGGAGGCTTAAGGGAATCTAGATTTCGTCACCTCGCCTTGTGTGTTCAGTATGTGTGCAGTCTTACCTTGGGCAAGCAAACAAGCAAGCAAGCGGAAAGTAGAGTTGTGTATGCAATCTTGTCGAAATAATACACAGTGGTTTATGTTGTTAAGAAAATACTAAACCACCTCTCACCCCTTACATCGTTCTAGCACTCTATTTAGTGTTTATCTTAGTGCCACGTATTCCTTCATTCTTGAGCCTGAAACCGACTTGTGTTGATGGGTACAGGCTGGTGTGAACGTCGTTGCGGACTATAGGTCTCAGCTATTCAGATTAAATTTTCACGTACTCCTCCCTGTTTGCCAATCTCCCAGGCATGTGACTTGGTGCAAATCAACCTGTCATTGTGTTAACGTCAGTAGAAGAAAACTTGTATTTGTGCAAAAGTTTAGAAGGCAATAAAGTGATTGAAAAGTAACCGAGCAGATTCTGGGCTTTTGTCGCAATATTTTGAAGTTACCCTATGCACTAAAAATCCAAAAATATTTTTGTCTTACCAAAGGGCCAAAATTATCACTTCGGCCCCCTTAAATAAAGAAAAACACCCTGGAAAACAAAAGCAACATCACACTCTCCTGCACCTCTAGTTTACCTGTCTTTCATATTACAAAGCAAAGAGGGGTTATAGCAGTAAACGCCCAAACTTAGCCACAAGCTTCAACGAGAGCCGTGTACCGTCTTCATTATGACATATGGACACAAAAATCCTCTTAATGCTAATTTCCATATCATAATAAAAGACCAAATTTGCATGCAAACATAAGAAAACAGTTTAAAATAACTACCATAGAATACAGATAATATTTTTAGGTCGCATATACAGCTTCAGGTTCTCATACCACTTGCTGTATGCGACAACATTCCCACTAATGGGAGAGAAAATAATTCATTTCTAGCCTTGCGTGACTTTGTGTATTTATAATATAGAGCAACTCGCCACACGTTTCATTTCGCGAGATAATTTATACATAGTTTTCAAGTATCACCTTCAACTCATAATTTAATTTACCTAATGTGCTTTTACGATTTAGGTTAGATAGTTATGTCTGCGTATAGGTTAACAAAACCAAGGTGTAAGTTCGTTTCATTGCATAAAAAGTAAGTAACTTAGCAACATTAACACGTGCATAGGAACAAAGGATTGGCAGAAAATAACGTAACTGTTACATTGTTACCGATTTGGATTTTGTACGTCAGACCCCGGGCGTAAGGGACGAGATGATAGTACCCAACGGCAGCCGGTGACCACAAGGACACGGCCATATTACACGGAGCCTGCCATTTAGTTTTGACTGGTGTCCGTGTAGGACAGAGGACCGCAAGGCCACCTCGGTACTGAGAATGTATTTACAAAGCGCAGTCGTTATCCACGTAGAGGCGCCACCCTCGCTTCGCAGCCGACACACACCCCTGAAAAGGCGATTGGAAATGACACGAAATGAAATGAAAGATCAGGACTCCATAAAACCCCGGAAAAAAAAACCGATGGCTTAGGAAGGATGATCCCGAATGCAAAGCGAGCGTTCTAGGAAAGGAATCTACTCGAAACGGCAAGAAAGAATACTCTGGATCGGGAAGTGGCACACAGTGCCTATTGTTCTGCACGGGCTATTGTTCTGAGACAGCCGACCATTAGCTGTAACTAGGCTCAGGGCGAGTTTATGCTAACCCTGGTGGCCTATAGGGGCTTGACGCTGCGGCGACCAAATCCAAATTATTTTCTTAACTTTTTGATACTTTGAAGTTTTATCTCATTTTGTTTATAGAATAACGCCTCCTGCATGCACGGAGGCTATGATTCTATTGATCTCTGTACCTAACATTTTATTCCTAGCTCTGTGTTCTGATTTCCATAACTGCCTGCCTCTAGCTTTTCTTGTATCCTTTTCTTGCCGTTAGCAACTTACTGCGATAAAGGACCTAAAATCCCTTTTCGTTTCTACAATATTGAACTAGACGTCAACAGGATTTCAAAGCGCGAATGCATTAAGAAAATGTAAGAGAAGTTCTACGAACGGGACATTGATAACTCGATCATATCTGAATCGATAGTTTATCTGGATTAATAACAGATAGAATAATACGGTTTTTAAAAATATTTTAGAAGTTTGGAGAAATTCGGTGTGAATGCAATTAATATCAGATTTATTTTCGTTGTCTCTCCTTTCTGGCGGCGCTGTGATCGAATAGTTAGACCGCTCTCCTACCACCTAGGTGGCCCGGGTTCGATCCCTGGGATACGCATGTGGTATTTGTGGTGGACGAAGCGGTGCCTGGGCGGGTTTTCTCTGGGTTTTCCGGTTTCCCCCACCACTCATTCCACCAATTGCTCCATCATCACCTTTCCAATATCGATTTCGCCTGCATTTCATATCATCCTCTTCCTCACTCTCAGACCTGGTGCTTAGCTGACCACCCGCTTACAGGTCTTCACTCTGTCCGGTCCAGAGGTTCCTGTGCTCCCGACAGGCGTCTGACCCTGGGCACTGGCTTGTAAGTTCTAGAGGGTGTAAGTCCTACATCAGGGGAGGGTAATCAGATAAAGAAGTATCTCTTTTCTTACCTGGTGTCATGTACGTTCATGAACTGTTTCGGAAAAATTTCTAGGTCGTGCATAAGGTCGATTTAAAGAGCCCGCAAAGTTCAAGGAATGTCGTTCCCCCCAATCACTCATTTTTGCCTCTTGCCGTAATGGGCGCGACTATGTTTACTAATGGAAGTAGATGAGAAATAAAGACAGGTTAATAAACAACGCAATAACCGTTTTATCGACAGAAACGGATCGTTCTGGCCTTGCTCGTTATATGCTACTCCCTTTGTGTCAAAACATCGCGCGCTCTAGGGAGAGAGGTCTGAATTAAACATAAGGCAACTATGACAGCATGTTAGCCCTTGTTTATAAATAAATTACATGGTAAACGAATCCCCTGTGTGTTGTTTGGGTTCGCACAAATACAGAGCTATTGATTATACTCGTATTAATGTGAATCGTGGGCAGTTCTCGGTACACCACATGGATACCTAGCTCAAAAAAAGCTACACTTAGCTATAACACGCTATAATATTTAGTTGCGTGATTAGAACACCACCAGTTCACCGATACTTAGGTCTAACGCTCATTATCCGATAAAACATCGCTTTCGGAATGGACTTCTTTGATATTGTGACTTTTGGTTGTGGAGTGTGAAGTAAAGTAGACAGATGTAGTCGAGATAAAGAAACACTTTTATTTCCGTAAACAGTAACTTGTACACTCGTTGCAACAGCAAGAAAGTCTTTTCCGATTCTCCAACAGCACGGCTCCGAATTCGTAATACAAAGAACTGTCCCTTCTTCCTCGGCACGACTACTCAACCTTCACATACGTCTGACCGCCTGCTGTCGCACTTTACCGCTATTTATATCTCCCAGGCACTATATTGGAAAGTTCGGGAAAGCTCAGTTATTTTGCGGTGAAATACAAAGTAGAAGATTCCAGTAGCCTCTATCCTTTTCTCTCTTTCGGCAAGCGCCCCAACAATGCGGCCACGCTCTGTCTCTTTCCTTCGGCTCCTTTGCGGTAGTGCCGACAATAATGCGATGCGTGACACTACGGTTGTCGGCAATTAGATGCGGCGGGCGCGGTGACACTGCTCCCTCCTCAGAGCTGGTCGTCCCGACCAGCACTATCACTGCGGCATCTCCCTTGCGCCCCGGTGGACTAACCCATCGAACCTCTTCTCCAGGAGGCACGATCCTAGGTATCGCTGTTGGATAGTGTCCCTTGGTCCGGGTAGGACGATGTATGCCATCCTGCTTCGAAATTCTGCAACAGTACCACCGGTCTTGACGGTCCCTCGTCCAGTTGCCCTTCTTCCTGGTGTGTTGACGGGCCATCCTGCGCACTCGGAAACGGCTCACTGGGTACCATGTCCGCCGACCTCTCTGGCGCACCTTCGCAGCCACCTTGCTTCCGATGGGTCCTGCAACAAACCCCGCCACATCCGCGCGAGTCGCGTCCATCGCTGCACTCGTGTTCACTCGTGCTCGGCACGGCCTCTCCTGCATCCTGCCGTCCAAGATGATGTCCACCATTCTTCCGTTCACGGCACTATGCGTCAGGTGATTAGATGGCTCCGACGGTCCCCCCATGTCACACGCCAAGTCGGTTCTCGCGTGTTGCTCGTTTGCTTGTGCGCTTCCCTGCCGATCGTCCTCCATGTCATATCCTGGTTGGTTACGTACCCGACACACTCCTCCAGAGGATCCTCGACGACGTCCCTGAACTGCCCCTTTGTCTTCCCCGAGACGTACACTTTCGTTATCTGAAACGGGCGCAACTGTCGCCTCGACCACTAGGTGCTCCCTCCCCGGGTCTGTGCTATTCCGTCTGCCCCTGGCATCCAGTACTTTGACGCTCTCGTCAACTCTTACTACCAGGGCGCCAAGACGTTCCCCGTCGTCCTCCACGACGTCCACATGCTGGCAGAGGTCTTCCACCGTTTCGCCGAGTTCTTCCACGTCTTCCGTCACGCCAGTCAGTTCACCGAGTTGTTTCACGTCTTCCGTCACGCCAATCAGTTCGCCGAGTTGTTCCACGTCTTCCCTCACGCCAATCAGTTCGCCGAGTTGTTCCACGTCTTCCCTCATATCATCCGAAACGGGCGCAACTGTCGCCTCGGCCACTAGGTGCTCCCTCCCCGGCTCCGCGCTATTCCGTCTGCTCCTGGCATCCAGTACTTTGACGCTCTCGTCAACTCTTACTACCAGGGCGCCAAGACGTTCCCCGTCGTCCTCCATGACGTCCACGTGCTGGCAGAGGTCTACCACCTTTTCGCCGAGTTCTTCCACGTCTTCCGTCACGCCAATCAGTTCGCCATCAATTTTCGCCGATAGCTCCGTCTTCATCTCTTTCAGCTCGGCAGCGAGGTTGTTGTTTGACGTTTCCATTTTGGCAGCGAGGTTGTCGTTTGCCGTCTTCATCTCTTTCAGCTCGGCAGCGAGGTTGTCGTATGACGTTTCCATTTTGGCAGCGAGGTTGTCGTTTGCCGTCTTCATTTTGGCGAATAATTCTTTCATCATTGCCATCATCCTGGTTTCCGAATCTCCCTCCATCTTGGTTCTAACGTTGCAACTTCTAACGACGATGTAACGATACTAGAAGCAATTCGACGGATCCCACTTCTGACACCAGTGTGACTTTTGGTTGTGGAGTGTGAAGTAAAGTAGACAGATGTAGTCGAGATAAAGAAACACTTTTATTTCCGTAAACAGTAACTTGTACACTCGTTGCAACAGCAAGAAAGTCTTTTCCGATTCTCCAACAGCACGGCTCCGAATTCGTAACACAAAGAACTGTCCCTTCTTCCTCGGCACGACTACTCAACCTTCACATACGTCTGACCGCCTGCTGTCGCACTTTACCGCTATTTATATCTCCCAGGCACTATATTGGAAAGTTCGGGAAAGCTCAGTTATTTTGCGGTGAAATACAAAGTAGAAGATTCCAGTAGCCTCTATCCTTTTCTCTCTTTCGGCAAGCGCCCCAACAATGCGGCCATGCTCTGTCTCTTTCCTTCGGCTCCTTTGCGGTAGTGCCGACAATAATGCGATGCGTGACACTACGGTTGTCGGCAATTAGATGCGGCGGGCGCGGTGACAATATGTTTGTTCCTGCTTTCTGCAGCCGAAGAACAAAAACTTTGGTTTGGATTCCTTAATTTTATGTTCATGGCGGTATAAGGGCCACTTTTCCATACTGGAAGGTGTGCAGCAATTATGCTACTCAGTTATATCGCTTATGGTAATAGGCACTTTGTAGAATCAGTAGAAGTATTGTATTCCACTAAAAAATTCGATGTCGAGATCTCACCGGAAATACATGTTTGAGGCAGCTTGAACCCAGAAAAAGCATCTTCAGGAAAAGGTCCGTGTGTGTGTCTGTGTATCAGTCTGTAGACAGTATAACTCAAAAGCGAAAAGTCAGGTAAAAACCAAAGTTCATATTTAAGTTTAATGTCTTTCAAGGATGCGACACAAAGATTTTGAAGAAAATTGCTCCACCCTAGGCTACCCTATACATGGAAAATTTTTCGAAAATTTTGATTTTCTGAAAATGGCTGAGATGATTTTGATTAAAATGCCATATGTTTGAGATGATAAATGAAATATATATCTTAGATCTTCTGGCTATAGCCCATGAAGTCGTATTTACTGTGGATGACTTGCATAACTGGTAAATCATAAGAGATAGACCAAATGTTACTATACAAAAAATGTAGGTCTTGTTAAAACACACAATTTATGCCCAAATAAATTTTTTTGTGGAGTGAACCATTTCGGAGATATTCCTCGTTATCTGTGTAAGTTTTGGAGTACATACTTCCGTCAAATAGAACATCGTTATTCATTGTTTATATGTTAACAGTGCAAAGAGAACGGAATTTGAGAGCTTTAAAAGCCATTTCCACAGAACTTGAATATAATACCACGCTGCTGTGCAACGTACGGTAAAAATCAAGGTCGTTTCTAGACAGTTCGAGAGGCCTCGAGTCAGCCTTTTACGAGAAGCTTCGAGAAGTTTGCCACAGAGAACTCGTCGGCACCTAATTCTCGACTGTATATTAGCAAGTCATTGTCGCGCTAGCTAGTGTTGGGAGCGAGTGAGCAAGCAGAACTGTCAGAGCGAGATACTGTCGGAGACACTATATGTGTCAAGGTTATGGCAGAACAGAACATCAGGTCTCGACAAATTGTAAATTGTGTTAGCGATGAAGTAGAGAACTGTATTTTTGGATCAAGGCTTCACGGGTGTTACATTTATAAAGGTCGAACTTTCGGCCATTGTAGACTCCATGGCCACCTTCAGGAGCCCCGAAGCCGTGAAGCCTTGATCCATAACGTTCGCCGTGAAAGCTTCAAATCTTACAACTGTAATTTATTTATTTTTTTATTAATTCATTCATTTACTTATTTATTTATTTATTTATTTATTTATTTATCTGTCTGTCTGTCTATCTATCTATCTATTTATTTATTTATTTATACTACAGATTAAACCCTATTTTACAGATAGCGTATTGAGGTTATAGTTTTATAATGTAAACAGAATTAGAATAATTTTTTATGTAATTATTTTTTACAATTTTCCATGGATAGTGGAATAAAGCCTTTAACTCGGTTCTGTCTACTTTTAGGTTCTTGTACGCAAAGTATTGCCATGTTCTTATGTGTTGTTTTGAACATGAGATAACTGAACCGTATATTATGGTTGAGTTTTAGAAGAAATAAAGTGTCATTAAAATTACTCGTAACTGGACTTTTCATCATTGTTTTGAATATCAACACCATAAGAAAGTATAGAATAAAAAATCATAATTATATGTATTATTTTGAGGCGCCCATTATAATGGGTAGATAATTATGTGTATATATGATAATGTAGATAATTTTCTATAGTAGTGTTCACATTTTATCATGCACTGACCTGACCGCTACGTAGCTTTTTATGCAATGTCAGGAAGCGAACTAACGTCTTGAATTTAATAACATATTGACATCCTCAGGTCCACATACACGGGGTTGGACGTCAGCGCGGGAAGTTTTGTTTGGTTCGCAGCCTATTCCTTCACAAGTATCGAGCCAGGGCCTCTCAGCAACAACTTCACCTCCTCATTATTTCATGCCATTATACGACTCTCATCATTACAGTCCGTCGCTTCGTGTAATCATCGTGCTTAAAAACTCCTCGATAAATAATGAAGAATATGAAAACATTAGACCCTCGAATTTAAAAATACACCTACTAAAATAACCGTTTCTCTAAATGAAGTATTCCTTATTCGGTTTAATCTTAAGTAAAGCGTTGCCTTCATTAAAATAACCCGCGATCCATTACTGTGAAGTGTGAAAATGTAGCTACGTTTAAATTTCTTGTAATAATGAAGGCATCGAGAGAAGAGAGAAGTAAGGAGGGATTTAAAATCAGTATTTGAAGTCAAATGAAAATATTCTTTCGCGTGGCTTGTACGCCTTCAGTTTCCTATGGGTACGCACGCTATAGCGTTTCGCTTTGTTGTTTCGTGGCGTGGGAAACTGGGGGTTTCACTCCGGCAAGGAGAATAGTTTAAGTATATAATTATGTGTCTGTGTGAGATAAGTTAAAAATGAAAACCCATCAGCAAAAAACAACAAAAACCAAATTCTAGAAACAGTAGCTCATAGTTCTTATTATTCATGATTAGGGCCCAAATTTTGATAACATGTTATCTTGTAGCCCCATTTTCCATTTGGGACATTTTTCTATGATTATTCATTATTTTACTGCCCGGATGATTTTGAATTTTTGAGTTGTGTCACATATAAACGAACTATTTCTAAAATGTCAATACGGAATTCTTGAGTAGAATGCAATATTGTCTGTAGGAGAAGGTAAAAAACGGTAACTATGTGCAAAATGTAGCAAATAATTTGTGTTTGCATTTAATCAGTGGCCATCTTCTCTACTTCCCATAGCTATTCTTTCCTATTTTACAGCAGTTGACAAATCGGAAAGCACACGCAGCTGATAATGACGAGTTACAACCACAATAATGCATCGAAAAGGTCATTTTCAAAAGTTGGATGATGTATCAGTCTGGTGGGTAATGGCTGCTGCACCCTGTCCATTTGTCACGCATCAAATATCCTCTGCTACACTCTATTGTCTATTCACGAGTGTTTTACGCAAATGCGGGATAGGATTGAACTGAGTAGCGTATGACGCTTAGAATGAAAAATAGGTTCCTTTTTAACAAAATATCCTTGACACATAAGGACTATCACTTGCCGTTACCCTCGAAACACTCTCGCTTGAGCAGATACTAACCTTTAGAGGGAACAGTCAGTATATACAGGGTGGAAGTGAAATAATCCGCCAGACTTTAACAGCGAATTTCTCATGTTGTGAATAACAAGAAAGTCTAATACCAAAATGTTGAAACGTTTATAGTTTTCTAGAAAAAGTATTTTTATCAAAAAAATTTATCATCATAATTATTGATTGAAGGTTCTTCATTTATGGCTATATTAATAGAAAATTGAATAAACAACAAGTTTTCCTTTGGCGCGCTTCAATAGATTCAATGGTTTTTGTGTAAATTAAATTTAAAACAACCCACAATTTGTTGCCTTTTTGTTGCAATAAATTGTGGGTCCTTTTTATTTCTGTAAGTTTTGGAGAACTTATAGTTTTGTCAAACGGAACATCGCTATTCATTTTTATATCTTAGGCGTTGAAAGCTTTAAAAGATTTGACTATCGTTCAAAGCCTACTGTATTCCCATATTCCCGCTGCAATAAGATAATTTATGCATTTTTTTTTTTTTTTTTTTTTTTTAAGTTAACATCCTCCAACATTGCGTCATATCGGACGAATGAATGAAATGAAATGGGTGAAATGATACTGAAATGAGCCCGAGGTCCATGGAGCTTTAAGTTACCCGACATTCGTCTTCTCAGGGTAGGGAGAACCTCGGAAAAAACCTTACCCGGATAACTTACCCTAAGCGAGATTCGAACTCGCGACCTCTTGAACGTGAGGCAGACACGCTAACCATCACGCTACCGAGGCGGGAGCAAATGTTTATCTGAATTAACACGAAGAAGATAGAAGAATAAGAGTTTGTAAGAATGGTTAGTACAAGAGTAGAGAAAATCATGTGAATGCAACACATCAGATTTTTTTAGAACTTTTACTGTTTATGAGTTGTTTGAAGAGGACCCATAGATAAGGATTGACGATACACGCCCAACAGAGATAACCCACCTAAAAATCAAAACCAATAATTACCAATACGCTTATTTGTATACCTAATATTAGGTTATTTTGAACTTTTATAATATTAGAACTACTCAAATTGGTACAGTAATAAGACTGCATTCACCAACGGAAGAAGATAGAGAGGAAGATCCAGTTAGGGAGTTACTTGGGGCTATGTAAATAGAATGGAGAAGAGAGATTCGTGGATCAGGTGTAAGACAGATACTGCCCCACAGAAGAAAGATAATGGCCTCATCTATCTGCGGCCTAGAGGATTGAGGATGAGAAATGTGACCATCAAGGAATGTCAAGATAGATAACGATGGCGACCGGTGTTGGAGAGCAAGGTTAGGGGAGTAAAACATTAATTTGGGGTGTTGGAAAAGTACTTACGTCCCGAATATATCCCTTTTCTTTATAGAAGAAGTTTTACATGTTATTTTGTACATTCTGTCTCTACTTTACCTTATCTGACCATTATAGTGATTATTGTTCATGTATAAAATTTTACGAGCGTCATGTTAACATTATCCATAAGTTGTATACATTTTATGAAAGTTACCATTATAAATTTTAAGAAATATATAATGAAATAATTTGGCTCCATAACTGACAAGCATTTTGATATGTTCGTGAATGAGATGTCAAACTCGTCCCTGCATTTCGTTTGTTATGTACTGTTGAAGCAGTAAATATGATAGCCACTTCCACATTCCCTTCCTGGGAAAGAAGTGAGCAGATGTTACGGACTGTACTGTATCAGCTCAGCATGGTGAATAATTACGAATTCGGATCTTAATTATTTTATATTTAATAATGTACCTGATAAAGCGACCACGCATATACCTTGGTTGCCAGGGCGCTGCGTTCGTTTGTAATGTATTTACTAGAACAGCGAAATACTAATAACTTGGCGTACAGTTAGTAATGCAACACAAATGGGTATATTCTTGCGCTGATGTATATGTTGCTGTCTTGAAGATAATTGCACGATACGCTTCACGGGTTGTCACCTAGTTTACAGGTTTTTGCAGCTTGCTGTTCGTTCAGCGAATGCCTGGCTGACTTTAGCGTCTTCAGGGGTGACGTTATTTGTTGACAAGGCCTCTAGCCGTTGCTTGGTGCTTCGTTGGGCCAAGTTTGGCTGTTTTTCCCCTTTATTTAAATGTCATCTGACGCAGATAATTAGACTTCTCATCGTTTCTATTTCTATATGCCCGTTTCTGTAAAGCTTTTTATTATTGTTTTCAACCGGCGAAAGATTTCTACCAGTAAAAATGTCACTTCGATTTTGTATAATTGGGCATTTTAATGAGGCTTTCTGGTCTGTGAATTTTTGGGCGCGTTGTGTTGAAGTTTCTCGCTCCCGGTGTTGAAACTATAGTTTTATAGTATAGCAGACGCTTTGTATAGTTAATGGTGCTTCCACGCATGGTTAAAAAGAGCCCAGTTAAGTATTCATATATCATAACAGATTGGTAGCAGAGCGTGGTTCAATTACAGGATGTAAGTCTTAAATTGAGATTTTATTTACGGACGCTCTTTAATGCTGCGGTTTTCAGCGTCCCAGCGCTACAGTTCCTTGGAGTAATGTGTGGAATGGGAGCCAAATGGCTCAGGATAAATGACAGAACACATTAGACTTAAGTGACAGTCACATCGTTTAAGAACTAGTCGCTCTGTGATGGTTTTAAAATGTTGTTCTCTTTGCACGAACAGGAAAGAAAAAAAAAAAAAAAAAAAAAAAAAAAGATGATGAACTGCCATTTCAGAAAAGTGGAAGTATTCGAAAATTTAAATCAATACAAAGAATATGTAAATAGTTTACGAAAACATTTGTTTGACATAAGGTGTGTATTTTGACGAGATCTACATTTTTGTGAAGTAGGATTTTGTTTATCTTTTACGGTTCACTGGTTATGCAAAAGTCGTTCAGAATGAAAACTTCAGAAGGTATTCCCATAAAATTCAAGATATGTGTTTCATTTGTTTAATAATATTGAAGTAAAAATGTGAAAAGTCGGTTAAAAATCAAAGTTGGTATTTAAGTTTAATGTCTTTCAAGGATGCGCCATAAAGATTTTGAAGAAAATTGCTCCACCCTAAACTACCCTTTTCATGGAAAATGTTTCGAAAATTTTTATTTTTTGGAAAATGACTCTAAAGATTTTGATTAAAATGCTATAAGTTTGAGATATTTTCATGACAAATGAAATGTATATCTTGAATTTTCTAGCTATGGCCCATAAGTCTTACTTACTCTGGATGACTTTTGCGTAACTGGTAAACCGTAAGAATTAGAGTAAACTTTACTATACAAAAATGTAGATCTTGCTACAACACACAATTTATGCCTAGTCATTTTTTTTTTTTTTTTTTTTTTTTTTTTTTTTTTTTTTGTGTAGAGTGAACCATTTCGGAGACATTCCTTGTTATTTTTGTGAGTTTTGGAGAACTTGTACTTCTGTCAAATGGAACATCGTCATTCATTTTTTATATGTTAACCGTGCAAAGAGAACAGAATTTGAAAGCTTTAAAAGATTTTACTGTCGTTCAAAGCCTACTCTATTCCCATTTTCTCCTTGTACCTACAATAAAGTAAACAAGATAATTTCTGCAAATATTTATATCAACTAACACGAAGAAGATATAGGAATAAGAGTTTGTAAGAATGGTTAGTACAAGAGTAGAGAAAGTCATGTTAGTGAAACACTTCAGATTTTTCGGCTCTGTGCTACACTGAGTCAGGGTTACATTCGAGAAGCTGTCGATGGATGGCATCACATACCAAGCTGAACGGTGCCAAGATCAGCGGTTTTGAAAAGGTTGCTCATAAAAACAGGCTTGCTACATTCTCAACATCAGTGAAGATTATGCGGCTCGTAAACCTCAGGGCTCCCATCAACAGCATTCCTTATTTGCATCACTGTAAGCCAGAACGCTATAAAACCAGAAGTAAGAAACGCTTAGGTATAACTAGAGCTGGGATTTTTAGGTAGTATGACTTTAACAAAATGTGTACATAAAAATGTAGTGAAAAGTAGTGGAATATGAGTAGAATGGGAAAAATATGTAATTTCAAATATTTAGTTCAAGTTATCATTGTCTTAATTACAACACTCAAATCACATTTATACAATGTTTTTCGGCACAGTGGACAATTATGGTATTTTTCGATGTTTTCTAGGGTGATTGAAAGACTTTGTCACTTAGAATGTTCTTACCTCACATAATGTAACTGAGACAAATTTTAGGAAAGGAATTTTTCCTGAAGAAATGCCCTTGGGTGGATCAATGTCATCTCCATTTGGAATTTGACATTAACTACGAAATGTTGAATAGCTATGATTCCTCTTTAACATATTTTGCAGTTTGCTTAATCCACTTGCACCAGTTTCTCCATGCACAGCACTTAGTTTTTCATTAGCATTCTCTGTGACAGCAAATAGAATCTTGCACAGGCAGTCCTGATGTTTCTAAGCGCTTGAAGCCATTTTTAAGTTGCTTCTGATGACAACTGGAGTCGCTAAAAGCAACCTGAAATTCACAAATAGATACAGCATTTTAGAATCTACAACAACCTTTATATCATCTAGATGCTACTGTAGAAATTAACTGCTTCTGCTCATGTTCCCCAGCTCGTTAATACTCGTTCTGGAGACAGTGATATCTCTGGTAATTGCTACTTGTAAGAGAGCACTCCTGGAGATTTTAGAAAAACCATTTTTTTCCTGAAATTATCCTATTCACTTGCTAAAACCTAGTTTAATATATTCGACAACATATAGCAGTCCATGAGTCAAGCAGGTAAAATGCTAAAATATGTAATTTTATGTTATATCACTAAAAATATCTAATATACTCACAAATATGTAAAAAATATGTAAAATGAAATTCAGTTATATTAAGCTTTCTAAACATATCACTTTTCCCAGCATCTAAATAACAAGGAAAAGATATGTAATTACATAGAAATCCCACCTCTACTTATAACAATGGGTACAATTCAGAATATTGTTACTTATAAAAACTAGAATTTTGAAGCAGTTGTATGATATTACATCCACTCATGTTACAACAGGAAGATCCACCTCAGTTTGTGTATTATTTGATAACTTTTTACATAAAAAAGTTTTGCTATTGTCACTCGCTCCCCTCTTTTTTCTCCTGAACGTATGTATTGCGGGTGGCCGACTATGTGACAATGGGTGGCCAACAATGTACTAACGTAGAGGTGATCCAGAAGTAACGTAATGGCTACTTTATAACGTTTAAGTAAGCAATACGTACTGAAAGTACCATTTACTGATTAATGGTCGCTTTTATAGAGTTTTTACTTTATCGACTACTCTAGCACCGGAAATATATGTCTTGAGATGCCCTGTATAAAAAAGGATTTTTAGAAAAACGTCGTTGCATGTGTGTGTGTGTGTGTGTGTGTGTGTGTGTGTGTGTGTGTGTGTGTGTGTGTGTGTGTGTCCGTGAACAGCATAACTCAAAAACGTAAAGTCGGTTAAAAACCAAATTTGGTATTTAATTTTAATATCCTTCAAAGATGCAACACGAAGATTTAAAAGAGAATTCATCCATCCTAAAACTATTCCTTACATGGTAAACTTTTCGAAAAGTTTTATTTTCTCAAAAATTTCTCTAACAATTTTTATTAAAATGACATATGTTTAAGATATTTTGATAGCAAATGACATGTATATTTTGAATTTTCTGACTATAGCCTATGTACTCCTGTTTACTCTTGATGACTTTTGCATAACTATAACATAGTAAACCGTAATCTTACTATACAAAAATATAGAGCTCATTAAAACCCACAACTTACGCCTGAATGCATTTTTTGTGGAGTGAACAATTTTGGAGATACTCCTTGTTACTCCCAGCGTTTCTGGTGTTTACATTGGGGGAGAGCGCTCCCGTGTCTACTTATCTCTGTTCATCTCTCCAACTGCCTGGCGAGTGGGCTACAAGTCCGTGTTCGGTAGTTTGCATTTGATAGTGCCTATCACTATTCCAAATATCGAATTCAAAACTCAGGATGAATGTTAATGAACAAAATACAATGGAAATATACAAAATGAGGTAGCTGGAAGATTCAGTTAAATAAGGCTAAAATAGAGAAAAGCCGGGGAATATGGGACTCCGAACTGCCGAAATAGCTGTATTGGTTTTGCCATTGTCTCTTTGCATCCAAAGCCACTGGCCTTGGTAAATGAAAACTGCAATTAATATGTGCACGTGCTGTTCCTTCAAAGCTTTTAAGACTTGATGACCGCCCTTTAGAGCCAGTCAGTTCTTACATGCCTCGAGTTTTACTATAATTCGTACTGTTAAAGGTGCTTTTGCCTTTGTCTCCCGTGACACTCATCTCATACCCCACAGGCAAGCGCTTCTACGCACAAAGACTTCTCTTTTTGGAGCTAATTATACAGGTGAGTGACTCGGAAACCTAAGCAGAGAAACCGTCGTTTGCGTAACGATATTTCTGGCCTTAAGCGCCTATGTGCCTCTCTTTGGATGAGAAGGAAATGATTAGATTTAGTTATGCGTTTTTAGACCTTAAGAAACTGTTTACCAATCAAGCAACGAGGACTCATTGATGAAATATCTTGGAAAGGGTTACTGCTTAAAAATATATTTACTTCAGTTTTAATATTTAGATGATATCCACGTTTCTTTCTCAAGGAGTTCGTTCCTGCTATCCCAAGCAGAGCTTGCTGAAAACATTTCTATTCGCTGACAATCAAGTTAATTTAAAATAAACGAAAGATGATTTATAGGCAAGTGGCAATAATTGAAAGATATCATGGACACATGGGCCCAGCTTTGAGCAGCCAAAACAAGATCAACGACTTTTAGAAGGACAATTATGTAAGTTGTAAATGAATAAATGATAGAATAAGCTTCTAGCTCTAATACTTCGGTTTTAATGTTCACGCAGTTAAGATAAAGACCTCATTACAAAACTAGAAGAATTATGACAAAAGAATGGAACAGTAGGGACAACATTAAAGAATCAGAGGTCAAAAGCAACGCAAATGAATTGCTATAAAGCAATATTAGTACTAATGGCAACATATGGAAGTGAAAAGTGGACGAGTAGGAGAGGCAGAAAACGAATAGAAACAGCAACGATGATTTCTAAGAATAGTAGCAGGAATTACCCTTACTAGCTTTACTGATTTCAACACAACATATAGGAGATTAGAGGAATATTCAGATGGTTCCTATATTCTGGCCTTTATATTCCATACTCTTTCCATGGCATGTCAAGAAACAAAAGAAGGTATTTAAAAGTAGTGGCTTAAGACATTAAAAGAAATGTAAACCAGCAGCAGCAAACGTGTCGCGAATATCTAATACCACAAAAAAGTTATTAAACACAAATTATCCTTTTTTTCTGTGGTAAGTATTTGTATACATCTTAGATCTTCAGTCTATACAAAAGATAGGTGCTCAAACCCTTCTCGCTCATTCACTGACTCACTCACTCACTCACTCACTCACTCACTCACTCACTCACTCACTCACTCACTCATTCACTCATTCACTCACTCACTCACTCGCCTTCTTAAAAAAATCTTGTGATATAGATTATATTTGTGATACTAATATCTGAAACACAATTGGTCCTTTTTGTAAAAATAAAAAAGAGAATTTCCAACGAACTGTTTCTTTGAAGTGGTGAAATTCTGAACGTTGAAAACCGTTGGACTTGAATACAAAGCCTTGTTCTGCTTTTTATTTTTGAGTTACTTATTCAGATAGACACCGGCGCGAGAATATTTTTCTAATTATTTTAGAGAGGATTTAGTAAGTGTGTATTTCTAAAGAAGTCTTGATATCCTTTTTTTGTGGAACACAGTGTTTCCCTTGCCTATAATATTTAGGAGTATAGGGTAGAAAATTACATAATTAAGAATAATTTTCAGTTTCCAGCAATTTCATTCTTCTCCCCTCTAAAACTGGTTTCATTAAGTGCAGTAAACTTTAATAAAGAAGTGAGATATTGGTGTTTCTGCTCTTAATTTGCTAGCGCTCCAGCATGCTCTAACAAGCTTAACATTAAGCTTGGCCAGGATAATTTGCGGCTAGAATTGTAACCCCTACAAGCAATGATTCTAAACTCGCCCACATACTGTTAACGTAATTAAGAGCATAGCTGCAATTCACAGAAAACGCATTAGTGCTAATCCTCTCACGTACAAACCTAATACAAGCATATTACACAAGACGTAACATTCTAACAACTGAATAATAAAACTAATTTGTACAATCTTTGTTACTGTACTGGTTGGCACATATGACACGCGTGCCAATAATGCCTAATAGTGACAGTTGTCTGGTTTATACAGAGGACATTAGAACATTCTGGGCAACGAAGCTCTGTGAAGTGATCATGTGACAGACTGACCCCCTCCCACTTCCTGTAGTCCAAACTCCGCAACATTTTGTTCTCTGTATGAAAGTTCCTTCCTTACTTATTATGCTCTACTGGTAATACGCTACATCATAGCCCTTAACATCTGCTTACTTCTCTCCCATACCTTATCCATGACCACAATAATAAAAGGAAATTTGACGTTGATAATCTGAAAATAAGTTCACAAAATAAAAAAAATAGATACTTTGAGTAAAGAAAACGAATTTGCACTTAACAGTCTCGAAAATGTTCTTAGTATTGAAAGATTATAAATAACAAACGATAGGTATAAATGATTAGTGAAGATAGTTGTAAAATATCATAGTTCGGTAGAAAATTAAAAAATTATTTTGTTGTTTAACGACGCTGTCAATTGCCAGGATCACATCAGCGTCGCCGATGTGCCGGAATTTTGTCCCGCAGGAGTTCTTTTACATGCCAGTAAATCTACTGACATGGAGCTGTCGTTTTTAAGCACACTTAAAAACCATCGGCCTGGGCCGGGTTTGAACCCGCGACCTTGGGATCAGTAAGCCAGCGTCTAACCAACTGAGCCACCCAGACCGACATAGTTCGGTAGACCAGTAGAGTACATGGCAATTTAAATTTCTCTGGCTGAAATATTTTTCGTTATTTGTGGTCATTCAGGAAAATATTATTCTGACTATGCGAATTTTAAATTTAACGTACTCCCTAAAAACTTCGCGTACCCCAGGTTGAATATGTCTGTGCTAGAACGCAATGTCCGGAAGCGTCCTATAGCTCCTCAGACTCTTCAAGAGCTTGCAGATGTCCTCAGTCGAGAATGGGACAGCATCCCACAGAGCACTGTGCGAAAGTTGATCAGAAGCATGCCTCGAAGATGTGCAGCAATAATACATTCCTGTAGGGACCATGCAAGACACTGAAATGACTTATTTTGCTGTTGTTTTGAATCAGTGGACAGATCATGCATTGTTGCTTTCTAGGCCCTGATTAATCTGCTTACAGTAGCCAAGTTTGTTATGGAAAAAAAAAACATCAGTTATTTTTGGTCACAATAAATACCACTACAAAAATACAATTGAACAGAATCTTGATCCCGTAATTATTTTGAGCAGTATGTGATATTTACATCAGGCCTGTAATTACTTATGTGGCAGAGACCTGGACGCTTCTGAAATCGGAAAAGAAATTATTGGGTACTTTTGAAAGAAAATTGCTGAAAACAATTGTTGGTGCTGTGAAAGAAAATAATTTGTGGAGAAGAACAAACTGTGAATTATTGTATGAAATGTTTAAGTGAAGTGCATTAAAATTAGCAGATCAGCTTGGGCTGGACATTTGGTGTGAATGGATGGCAATAGCATTACAAAGAGCATTTTCTCCACACAGCCACTATAAACTAGGACATCTGGAAGACCTAAGCTAAGATGGGAGGATGGTGTGTTGCAAGACAAAGCTATTAAGGTCAAAAATTGGAGGGACCAGAGAAGTCTGGAGGTCCAACCTCAAGAAAGTTACCATAACGGGCTGTCGTGTCATTCTGATGATGGTGATGATGATGATGATGATGATGATGATGATATTTACATCAAAGGTCAGAGTCAATAAAGGAGGTGAGCGCGAACAGCTCGCAAAGTGCAAATAACGTAAATGTAGGTGTGGTTGGGATGAATCGCGGATTGTAGGCTGACAGGAATAATACAAAGAATGTGTGATTAAAATGATTCACCCATAAACGCCTTAATTCAGCAACCATCAGAAAAGACACCATCACACCAACACACTTCCTGTACTTATTTCCCTATCCTTCCCGTGTTTAAGAGAATCCCATCACAATTGTGGATTGAGAATTGGTATCGTGGTGTTTACTTATGCACGTACTTCTCTAACTACCATTAGTGTACTTTCAGCATTAGGTTTGGCTCATTGAGTAAACGCCGTTTTGCCCACGGTTCTGTCCCGTATGAGTTTGTAATTGTCACTTTCCGATACAGTGGGAGTTCTGCATTTGTAATAAGGGACAAGCACGATAATTAAACCGTGTTGAGCTTAAGCCCTCTGTGGAGTACGGTCCGTGATTATCACATCTGGGTAGGTACCTTCTTTGGTCACCATCGTAATCCAATTAACCTAAAATTCAATTTCAGACTGTCCTTATATTATTGTATATAATCCCGTTACGCACACAATACTGTTATGGCACACAACATGCTCCTGCGGGATGGAAAGTACTGCTTGGGCCATACGTTAACCAGGGATGAGTGTAACAAATCTGTTCAATACAATTATTGTCAATAAAGATCCGTTTCGCTGGGCGAAAAGAAAAGAATTTGTAGCAAACATTTGGAGCCATCTAGCTTCTTGTCGAATGGATATAAATGGTTTATTATTTCGCTAACTGTCGCGAAAACATTGCGTAAACAATGCTGTAATATATTTCTACCATAGTTTAATGTTAAAGTGTCATGCAAACTTTAATTTCTAATAGAGATTTGTCAGTTTTTCGCATGATTACCTTTTTAAACGGGGCCATACTCCTCTTTGTCTTGTGCGACAGCCTTTTCTCAGTCCGTCTCTGGAACTGCCTCTCAGTCTTGCAGAGGTCCTGGCGGACGATAAAAAAGCGGTCGAAACAGTTTTGATATTTTTAGCAAAGATAAAAGTGATCCGGGGAATTTAAAACTTTTGATATCGAATTTTATAGTTTTTGGACCTTTTTATAATCTTATTTTAATCCTGGCTTTTGCCTGTTTGGTATAATTTGTGTGTAGTTTCCTTTTTTTTACTAGTATGTTTATTTTAGAGTGAAATTCATATCTGGCTTTTGCCATGATCCTCTCTATAAGGACGCTGGTGGCCTAGTAATTGAGCACCCTTAAACCTGCAGCAGCATCACCAGCCTCGTTAGGTCCCTGAGGGCCAAATTGAGTAGCTATTCTGATAAAAAGACTCCCTAAAAGGTCAAGTAGTGGCCACACGGTCGGGGGAGTCGGTGTGCTGACCCCTCCAACCTGCACACCCCTATAGCCTTGGCCGCGGCTGGAGGACGCAGCGGCCAGGTGTTGACAGTAACCTCTGCATAGAGGAGACGCTCTAGGGATTACATTACATTATATAGATAACCATACAAAACTTATACTAAACATTCTGCCTATGAACTCTTAAATAGAAACCGAGCTATAACGGTCCTGGATCGATTCCCATCGGTTATCCCGTTCGTGGGCAAATGCTTTGGTGGTTCCCTTTCTACGGCGAATGCTCTGTGTGTCACCACATATCCATCATTTCCTTTCATCTGGCTCACCTCATCTGTTTCAGGGTTGCAGAACCAGCTGACGGCGGTTGGTGTGTTGCAGAGGACGGTGGCATTTACGCTTTGGAAATATTTTTCCCTGACGCTTGATAGGATTGCTTGGGGCCCCTTCCGTATTGCGAATGTTTCGTCTACATCCGGGACCCCCAGGTTGCGAGTAGCTAAGGCAGGACTAGCTGGAGTCATGTTGGAATCGTTAGACAAAACTCCCCGTATCTTCAGAGGGTTTCTAGCATGCTCTAATATATAATCCCTTTAAAAAATTTGCATGTGCACAATTTTAAAAATGGTACGCTTGTTCTGTTGCTTGCATTGCCAAGGCTTCTAATTCAATTGAGCGTTAGATTTGCAGATAAGCTATAATTCTTTTAAAATAAGTAGAAAAGCCCATGCACAATAAAGTACATCATTAGGCTGAGGATTTCCTAAGTGCTAATGCCAGAAGGAACAGAAATTAGGTTGCACTGCAACGACTGCAACATCGGGAACAAATGCCAAGGTTCCTGATGAAGACCGTGGAGAATCAATTGGTCGAAACCTTGAATTTTATAAATTTGACGCGGCTGATCACCAGAGAATCAATTATTAGTAACATTTGCCGCGAAAGTTTTAAATCTTATATTGTTTGTACCAAGACCCAGTTGTTAAAGCGACGTCATGGCATAGACAGTCAAGTACCTAAATAAATAATTAAGTAAATATATTTCCAATTGCGAGGCTCGGCGTTACCTGACCCATTTCACTCAGTAAGAAATATTTTATTACTTCATTTTACACATATCTAAAAATCAAAAGTCCAGAAAAAAAATAGCTTAAAGCAGTAAACAATTCCATAGAATATTATTATGCCACGCAATACCAAGCGTCAAACACAAAAATCAAACTTTAATACTGTGTTTGACGTTTACATCACGCCATCACGCCAGATCCTTTCGTGTTATGTGCATTCGTAATCCGGACTTAAGGCCCAATCCGTCCTACATTCAACAATTTATGTTTACTGTTGCCGAAACAGTCATACTTAACTGAGTAATAGTTACAATCCTTGCTATTTTAATGTCCATTGCCTTAGTAATGACGGATGATAAATCTTCTTACGCGACTGACAGCGGAAATTTTATGCAGGAAACTTTTTACAAGACATAGTGCGCTGACTTTATCACCTGGGTTCGTTTCCAGCCGAGGTGGTAATTTTTACTTAATTAGGATTACTCTTCACTCCCCATCTAGCCTAGAGGTGTCGATGTGAGAGTGAATATGTGCATGAAAATAAGTTTAAAGTTAAAACAACGTGAACCTACAGTGATCTAAACCCTGTTTCTTATAACTTTGCACCGCTGAAATGTATTCTTCCGCGTTGCGTTACATTTTAGTTAATGTAGACCGTTGAGTGATGTTAAACAAGCTGTGTGCAATGCAAGCCTAGGTGATAGAAGGTATATAAACACTATCATGATAATGCATCTGCTTTCGTTTAAACCCGAGGATCTCCCCATTTATTTGTTGATAAGAATTTGCATATATTCCAGATATGTTAGATCTGTTATGTAATATGCATAAAGAAATAAAGAAGTGCAGTGCGTAGTTTAAGCATTGCAACTGTGCATTTAACAACAGCACCAGGATGTTTCACAGAACCATAAGCACGTTTGTGTAAACGTGAAAGCCGTGCTATTCTTCTGCAGCGTTTATTGATTGCAAGAAAGGGAAAGGATGGAGGTAATAGCGTGCAAATAGAAGATAAGGAGAATGATAGCCTTAGGAAAGCTACTGCAGTGGCTAGGCCAAGAAGATCAAAGAGAAAATATGTGCCTAAGAGATAAAGCATTAACAAGATAGAATATTCCTGTGTATGTTTCAATTTACAGAAGAGGACGCTGTCCATCAAGCTGGTAATGCAACGATGGCAATGCATAATAATAATAATAATAATAATAATAATAATAATAATAATAATAATAATAATAATAATAATAATAATAATAATAATAATAATAATAATAATAATAATAATAATAATAATAATAATAATAATAATAATAATTAATAATAATAATTAATAATAATAATTAATAATAATAATTAATAATAATAATTAATAATAATAATAATAATAATAAT
This sequence comes from Tenodera sinensis, assembly GCA_030765045.1. Taxonomy (NCBI): domain Eukaryota; kingdom Metazoa; phylum Arthropoda; class Insecta; order Mantodea; family Mantidae; genus Tenodera; species Tenodera sinensis. The sequence goes on along the minus strand of CM060971.1, from coordinate 103,024,184 downwards.
AATAATAATAACAACAATTGTTTGGCGTTTTAATTTATAAAATCCAAAATGAAACAACCTTAGCCTTAACTTGTTCAAACTAACATGTTATGTATTTGGATACACATATGCGAATTATCGTTCAAATACAGTGTGTCAGCTAATACTACCAACACAAATAGCTACAAAACAAAAAAACAAAAAAGTGAGAAACGACTTTCATAGGCATAAGCTTAGGTAAGAGGTTCATCAAAACGTATATGACATGTCATTAAAAAGTAAGTATGTATGATTTTCAACATAAACGTGTAATGTTTTAGATGAAAATACTGTAACAATAGTCACTTTTTAATTGTTTTATTTCCTTTAATTTTACATCCAACTACGCCCTCACTCAACACAAATTATCACTAATACACTCAAAAACTCCTTTCTGCACATAAACTTCCACGAACTAGCATTTCCAGCTCTAAAAGTTATTTTGTGTCTCCTTGGCAACGTGACGTCATCCAAGGAGCATCTGATTTATGGGATGCTTTTCCACGGAAGTTCGACGTATCAATGTCACAATACTCTATTATTTCTACGAAATTTATGGCATGGAAAATTACATTAAGAATGGTTGATTGCTCGCAAAAAGTGATTACGTCGTAAGAAACTGTAGTGTGAACATGACATTTGAGATACCTACAACAAAACAGGTTAATCTTTATTTACTTTACTTCTTGGTTTTCCCACTGGAAATCTTGTTTTACGAGGGTAATTCGGAAAGTTAGGTCCTAATCGCGGTAGCTCATCGAATTTTTTGTGAACATTGAAACGCGCATGCGCACCGACTCCCGGCATGCCTTGTGCGCAAAACGACGCCATTTGCATTGGTGGTGTTGCAGAGTGCTGTTCACAATGTCGATTCAAAATGTTTAAAACAATCGATGGGACCGCCAACTGTGAAATACGGTCTCTGATTCGGTTTTTAACATTATCTACAGAATAAGTGTGGTTATAACATGCAGCTTAATTATAAAAAGTGGATATTTTTTTGAGAAAAATATATTAAAAATCCTCAACTCAAAGTAACATATAAACCATCTCAGTTCTCTATTGGCCAAGCTCCACTTGACCACCGTGCATTTGCGTACACAATTGTTAGTGTCTCACAGTTGCCCAAAATACCTTCTTAGCCTTACAGGGAAGTTGATAACTGCCTGCTGTGTACGCAGAGCCCACAGTGACAGGCACTTCGGATCTTGATTTCTTGAAATCAAGCTCAGTTAGAAACTGTGGCTCTCCAATAGAATGGAGCTCCCTCGTTTCGTGCGGACTCTTTGTATGTACCAGGCTGCCACATTTCCGTTCAGATGGATTGGTAGAGAATCACCAGTTATTTGGGCTCCACGATTTTCGTATCGCACCCCTATACTTTTTTTGCAAAGTGACATATATATTTCAGATACAAGAGCCAAGTGTATCTAAAGGAATGCATTATCACCACACTTGCAAGGCTAGAAAAGATAAGTTAATCTGTTTTCCTACAAAATGCATTGAATCTCCATAACCACCTTTTATTTCCTATATTTAAAGATTAGTTGAAATCTGTCGATCTTTTCTCTTTTTCTAACAATACAATCATCCTTCTATCATGTTTCTGTAGTTCATTATAACATTTTCCTATATTCTTAATTATGTACGTAGCATGTTTTACAAATATACTACTCAATCGTAAGCTTCAAATACTGAAGTTTTCCAAAGCACTATCGTTACGTTTTCCTTCACAGTCGTTGTGAAGTTGTACAGCACCTCCCTGTTCTATTCATATGCGTGGCATGCCTGCTCGGATGACAGAGGACTATCGCAATAACCATAGCATTTAACAGTGACATGAAGGATTGCTATGCATTACATGCAAGTGATGAACGTGTTGGGCTCCAGGTGGCACTCCTGGTTCAATCCCATGCCACATTACGGGTAATAAACGGTGCAAGATCATGTCGATGGGATCAACAAACTCTCATCATGTTTTAAAGTGACAGATGAATTCTTGAAAAAAGAACAAAATAATATGAGTGTATCTTGACTATTTTCAAGATTTGAACCGAAGCTAATATTGTAAAATTAGTACTGTTGTACTGAAATTAATAATGATGATATTTCCACACAGTGTTGCCAGGTTTTTGGTAGAGAAAATCCCCTTATAGGCCTTCAAAATCCCTCAAAAACAAATTAAATCCCTTTCGGTTCATAAAACTTAACTTTTGTTCACTTTCATATAAAATTGTAATGCCGGGATTACGATAAACTTAACGTAACGCGACTTAACGCGACGGAACGTAACGGAAAAGTCTAACTCATTGTATTAAATGGAGGGTCAACTTAACGTGGCGTAACGTAAAAGTTTGACAATGTATGCGGGTTGCATATATAGTAGGCGCTAATAATTGTAAAAGCAAAGCGACCTGTTTCTATTTAAAATATTATTGCACTCAGTTTTACATCGCCTAGTATACAATCTCATGAACTTCTGTGATTTGCGTATCACAGCGTAAACGTTAGACATGAATGTATAAACACAGATCTGTTTGGTACATCTATGAGACATTCTTTAGCAATAGCAAACTCGCACATAATACATTACAATTACAGAGGTTATTAAAAAATTACTCTTCTGTCCACGTAACCTTTCTAAATATATTGTGACGCTGGCCGCGACGCATAGCAAAGGACGGTCGGTGTCACGCTACTTCACACCACGTACCAGGCGCAACGCGTATCAAAGGTCAGGCTGCCTCGCGCGACTGTTTGTGAACACTTGACAATGAGCGCGGCACGTCAAAGGGTTTTCGAGATTATTCGAGAGGCATCCGGCGGTCAGCGTATTTGTAGAAGTTCCAGAAAAGGTAAAGTTCGAGAAAGGTCCGTATTACGTCATTCTCGCTATATAAGGAGGCGAGGCAACAAGAGTTAGTACTGAGTAGTAGTTAGAGACGTGAGTCATCGCAACAGCTAATTTTTATTTTTAGTGCGTGTGTGTGCATGTGTGTGTGTGTGTGTGTGTGTGTGTGTGTGTGTGTGTGTGTGTGTGTGTGTGTGTGTGTGTGTGTGTGTGTGTTCTTCAGTCGCGTGTGTGCGGTCGTTCTGAGAGAACCATCCCGTCGAAAGGAAGATAGCGAAGTAGTTACTGACTGTTGAGTGATCGTATTCTCAGAGTTAGTTTTTGTGAGACAAAGAGAGAATGAAAGAGAAAATTGTGTATTAAGGGTACGAGAAGAAATCAGTTGTGAGTTGTAGTGTCAAGAAAGACTGTAGGCTATGTTAACGCAGCAAAGGAGAAGTTACAACAAGCGGAAACAGCGTTCAAGTGTTTGTTCTGGTAACAAGTTTTTACGATAGGGGAAAAAAAAGAATTGTAAGGCTTTAAGCATTCCTATTAGATGACACACTAACAGTCGGGAAAATATAACCTTACAACATGGAGTATTTCAAAAGTGGCTAACACTACGAAAAAAAATATATATTGACACAAATTGTGTATTTAGTGAGTGTATCCTGTTGTAGGGTTTTGTCCATATCTTATAACTTCCTAGTTATGTAAAAGTATACAATATTGATGTTTAATCAAAACTGTGATAATCTAAAATAGCGAATTATTTTCCATGTAAAATGTAGTTTGGGGTGGAAGATATTCCAGAAAATCTTTGTGTTGCGCATTCTAAAGTTACTGAACTTGAATACTAAGTTTGATATTTATTTGACTTTTCATTTTCGAATTTGCTATTCACAGACAGACACTCTTCTTCCAAAAATATTTTTTTATTTATTCAAGGGGCTCTATTTCCGTTGAAGTCTCAACAACGAATTTTGGATGAAATACTTCTATTCGTGAGTAGTTACGGAGAAAAAAAGGAAGTGATAAATAAGTACAGAGTACACAGAAGCTATTGTTATAAATTGTAATTATTTTAGTCAATACGTATATGATTTTGGCGTTAAGCATCGTTTAATTTTAGTAGCATTTATATTATGGACTTTCACGCCAATCGTAATTCCATGTTGTTATTATTATATTCAATTGCATATGTTATTATTATTATTATTATTATTATTATTATTATTATTATTATTATTATTATTGTTATTATTATTATTATTATTATTATTATTATTATTATTATTATTATTATTATTATTATTATTATTATTATTATTATTATTATTATTATTATTGTTGTTGTTATTTTAATCAATGTTTGTTACACTTTGATTGTCTAGTTTTTGGATTGTATATCTTGTTATTACTATTATTATAATATTATGGTTGTTATACTTTGTTGATTTTGGCAGCCTGCATTGTTTGAAAGTTTAATAGCAAATAAATAGAGTTAATGACAGTAACAACAAGATTAACTATAATAATATAGGTCGCGAGGAGAGAAATGAACAACTGTTGCGCATAGGGGAAGCAGCCTTCCTTCCCTCCCTCTCTACAACTGCTGAGAAAGGGGAATAGACGGGCCAGCTTGCCGCGAATGAATAAACACTACCACAACAGCGTGCAGCTGAAAGAATTGCCGTTCACATGAAAGTAATTGTTGGCACATAGCTAAAGTTATAGCCAAACCCTTTGTTCCTTATAAAGCTAATTTGTATACATGTATAATGTTGTTAGCAATATTCACTAAAGCTATGCTAGCGAACTTCACTGCCTCGTGGATAGAAAAGTTATACTTTCTGCGCATACATGATTGCGCAACTTCCCCCCACCATCAGCCTTTCAGGTGAAGAGTTGCCACTGCGCAGCTAAGAGAATTGCTCTTGTATCGCATACTGCCACAAGCTGTAGCACTATGCTTAGTCCTTCATGATACAGAGAGGGAAGAGTTCTCCTTCTTTATCAGCACACATGTGCCAACCTTATTGCAGACGGCATGTCTTGTTATAATTAAATTGTGCTCACAATTAACAAAATTGTAGAGGTTTTAGTACTTTGTTTAATGTGAAATTAAAGAATGTATTCCAATGTTGCAAATGAACTTGTGGTGTTACAGATGCTGCTGTGGTCTGTCGTTTACATTCCACTGTGGCACTGGAGTGGACATCACCAGTTATCGAGATGAGGAAGTGCAGTGGATTCCCTCCAAGCACACCCAGGCGTCGCCAACTGACGCTTATGGAACAATTGAATTTCAAGGAGGACCTCATCCAAGCAAAGCCCAGGTATAGGACATAATGTGAATCCATCTGCAGCACTAAATTTTGATTTATACTTCCCTCAATCCTGTGCTTAGATTATTTGTGCATCTGCAAATTGATTAATAATATAGTACAGTAAGTCTAAAAGTTGTGGGGATACGATCATCTAACTACGGGCAACGCCGGTTATTTCGGCTAGTAGATAAAATTCCTTCACTTTCTGAAGGTTTATATTATCCATAATGCACAGCTTTGCTTGCTCTTGTTGTGAAGTCCAGACTATCTGATAGTTTTCTAGAAACACGAATGTTTGTATCGCAATAATACCGTTTGCAGTAACAATATTATAGAAAATCTTACCTTTCAGTCATATCTAACATTGATTGCTCCGTATTCTTCTGCTTCCAGTTCATTTCTCTTCCTTTCTATCTTGGGTATCTGCTCCTCTCTGCATCCATTCATCTGCATTGCCTGGATCACATTTCTCTGATTTAACAAGAATCGGTATTGCACGTCATTTTACATTCGTTGTTTTAAGAATGTTCCCTATTTGTAGCTTAAAGCAAGATTCCATTAATTCCATTTGAAACCCAACATGAATTCAATCCCATTGGATTAATCATATATACGGCACGAAAATAACAGTGATGGACCTTCAACAGTTAAATCTTTTCAGCCTCATCAATAAATTTAAAACGAAATTTCTTCTCTACCCTAATATTCTGCATATAAAATCGTGATTTAATTTTATTCCTGAAACTTATTTCAGTATTATAACTAGGGATGGGTCGATACCAGTTTTTCTGGATACTCGATATCAATACATGGTATTTTCCACGGTACCCGATACTTCGATAGTCGATACCGTCATTTCTACTTCTAATTTCAATACGAAATAGAATGTGGGAAGAACTGTGTAATGCCACTGAAAATACTTAATTAGGTGCAAATATTTAATAAGACAACATTTAAAACCATTAGTATATTTATTTTTAAACTCTAAATTAGACTAAGAGGTGGAATCAGGACTGAAAAATGCAATGCCATAGCCGGGATTTGAACCACGGATCTTCCGCTTATCGAACGGATTTGCCCACACACAGCTTGTGTGTTTAAAAACACCAGCAGTAAGCTTGTTGGCATGAATAAATAATAATTACCATCTAGATTAGACATTTAAAAGCAAAATGGTTTTTGAAATGTCCACTTTTAGAAGCTTTTGTTCGAAAATTCTCTCTTTCGGGGTCAAGTCTGTTTCTTTTTCTGTCACATGTGAGTCCTGCTGTGCTAAGCAGTCTTTCAGAGAAAACTTGCAGGTGGAATACATGATTATTTAGAGGCTAATTCTTTTAGTTTTGGAAATTTTGAATTTCTTTTCCAGTAATCCAGTGTATTAGAAAGAGGAGGTGACAAACCGTCGTTGAGATACGCAGTGATTTCTTTTTGGGAACTGTTAACTGGCAGTGAATCTGACACACGATTATTTTCTTGCATAATGTTAATGTACAGGTACCACATTCCTGGTAATTTCTCGGGCTTTGCAGCAGGTTACATCTAAATTAGAATAAAAAAAAGTTTGTGAACTGATCCAGTTTTACGAGTATGTCAGTAGTACATAACTATCCCGACATAGGTATCCGAAAATCTGGGAAATAAAATTAAAAATAAATTTTACGTGATCATTTTTGAATGCAGGAAGAAGAAATTGTCTTGACTATTCGAAATGTTTAGTTCTTCCGGGCTTGTAGGCCGTGGTCTAGAAGGCATGGTAGATAGCAACGTTTCGCCAAGTACTGTGCTTGGCATCATCAGAGTTTGACCAGTGCAGACGGAGGATCGTGTTACCCTGATGATGCCAAGCGCAGTACTTGGCGAAACGTTGGTATCTACCATGCCTTCTAGACCACGGCCTACAAGCCCGGAAGAACTAAACATTTCGAATAGTCAAGACACCGGCCGTGAAAGCCTAAATACATATAAGAAATTGTCTGTTTACCAGCGTTGATATTTCTAGTTATCTCCAGACAGAAGTGCTTCCTAGAAAATTCAACTCAACATGCAATTAGTCAGGTTCTTGCTTGCAGTGAGGTAATTATATGTTTGGGTTAGAACTTTGCACTGAATACGCAGGAATTGAAGGAAGGGTTTTCCTGACCCTACCTCCGTCTTCGTTCCTACTATTTAGATGGTCATTGCTACCACTTTAAAATGTTCTACTTGAGGCAATAATATTTTGTGATTTTAAAATAAAATAAAAGTTGCAGAATCACCACCGAAGTATCGAAAAAGTACCGAGCGAATTTTCTGAAGTATAGCACGATGTCGATACCAATCAAGTATCTTGACAGTATCGCAAGTATCGAGGACCATCCCTAATTATAATATAGACACATTTCAATTTCTTGATTAAGCTGGGTAAAAGTTACGGAGTGAAACTAAAAGGCGGTGAAATTCTGTAGAGCTAAAAGTAGATGGATAGAATGTTCAGATATTGATGCTTTAAAAACAAAACAATGACACTTCAGAACGACCGTACAATTTTCCACCTTTCTTTTGCCACGATTGGTAGGTAATACTGAATGCAGCGTCGTTTTTATGGCCGCATGAAATTTTGCACGCAAGCAGTTTAACGCCAAAAGAAAGGTTATAGCATTGCGTGTTTAGATATCCTCTCTACCACTCTTTTTAAACCCTTACTAGATTCTCCTTTGCTGTTGTTAACGAAGTAGCAAATGGCGTGGATAGGAGTCCAGTAGTTGGCTCACCCACTTCCCCCTACCTGAGTCAAGGGGTAGGTTGGAGAACTTGCATTCAATACTTACAGTAGCATTTAAACAGAAAGAGCTTGTGACAGCTCACTAATAACGGGGAAGTGGGAAGACAGCGCTGCTGGGTTATATTAACTAAAGTCAGGGTTGCCAATGTTTAAAACTAAAATTATCGTACCGACCGCTCAAAATTATAGATTTGGATTCAAAATTATCGTACATCATAAAGCAAATACTACAACAATAAATATATCAGCATAACACTTATGAAAATGTAATAGTACTGATGTTTATGGTATTCACTTACAAGATTGATGACCCCAATCAGTATTACAACTTCAGTACTTATGTTTCTCGCACTATTCATCTGAAAGTTCATCTTCCTCAACTGTTACAGCATTATACAAATTTGTTGTCGAGATAAACTTTAACATCTTAGTGGCTTGTAGATTTTCGGATCCACCACATTCTTTCATAAGCTGAGACGACAGAATAAGTCCATTTACCGTATCTGGAGCCAATCTGTTTCTAATTTTGGTTTTTATTAAACCTAGTTTGGAAAAAAAACTCCTTCACAAGAAGTGTTTTTGTGGGGCAATGAAATCACTGATAATGCAACCTCCTCCAGTTCTTTGAAAACAGCATTTCCACCAAGGTGACATGTGTTTAACAGCATTCCAGAAACTGCCAGGTTCAGGCATGTTCTTTATTTCACACGGAATATCACGTACTCCGAGTTTTCTCCATTGATCATCAATTTTCTAAACAGTGCCTCCTTCATTGAGATTACACACTGGCAACGAGAGGATAAAGGATATGAAAAGGTTACCTTAGAGGGGTGGAGACAGGCCATGAGGGCAAAAGTTGTGTCGCTATTTGTAATTAATTTCATTTCGCTGGTGTGACAAACCAGTGAAAATGATATTTCGCTGTTATCAAAATTATCGTACACCCCCATAATTATCGTACGGGTTGGCAACCCTGGTTAAAGTACGTGTTATAAGGGAAACAGCTTATTGGTAGTTGCCAAGAATTCAAAATGGCCGACGTTACATTAAGCTGCGGGGAACATCACACCAAAAAGCAGTACTACCAATCTACAATGCAAATTACTAACAAATCAGTAAGAAAATCCCAGGGAAACGAACAAGATTTTCAAGCCACCTAAACTCATTACACTGTTAGGAAACACGATTTCTGAAACAAACGGGAAAGTCAGCTCTGCGAACGAGCAATTTCACGCGAGGGTACATGGTTGCGAAAGGTAAATAGCAATATTATATGTGCCGAGGAAATAAAAGTTCGCAAGAGAAATCAATTCAAAGTTAATTATTCCATCAACACTTTACAACCCACGTATAAGAGTCGTAGCCGAGACAAACATTGCGAATTAACAAATAGCCAGCCGCATTTCTTAGCTATAAGAGTTCCTTTCACATTAATGATTAAAAATCCTATGAGCACGCCGCATAGCGGTAGGCGATAAATCAGTCGCTGGTGAACTTCCAGAATTGACTTAGGTCTGTACATTCGGATGCTCTTGTATGTTTTTGTCACAGGCGTTGACCGTAAGCAGTGTATACTCGTATTGGTTATTGGCGTTCATGATGTTATCAGATATCTTCGTTAGATGCATTATGATGAGTCATAAACGGAATATGTAGTAATTCGTTAATGGACTTGAAGCCTAGGCAATGGATAATGGCTTTGATTTGTACCTGCCTCCCTGCAAATCTACAGTGTGTCCGTGAAGTAATGGTGCAGTTATGAACTGTTATAATGGCTAAATAAAACGAAGCCCAATGACAAAACATGCACTACATTGAAGATAATGATTTACACAAGATTCACAAGTACCAACATAAGTATGGAACTATTACAAGAAGTTTAACCCTCCAGTGGTCGCTAAGGATTTGGGAGACCCCTACGTTTTTTTTAAATGTTCTAGTTTTCAAAGGAACGCTCCTATACAATCGCCTGACTAGGACAGCTAATATTACATCTTACTCGACTGTTTGACAGAGCGACAACCTTATCTGTTTATTTCTTTAGCTCCAAGAATGACTAATCGACAGTTACGTGTCGAAGAGGTCAACCTAACTCTCATTACATATTATACATGTTTTTCCTCGTTAGTTGTGCAGTATATCTTTGTGATTGCAAGCAGATGTTAGTACTTCTCAAATACGCGAATAAAAGGTATTATTTACAAAATTCAAAGAATTAGGAAGAAGTGCATCATCAACCTTGTGATGATGACGTCCTACCCATTATAACAACTTATCAGATTATTCCAATTCTGAAGATAAACTGAAAATTCGATATTTAGATTCATAAACTGATCATAAAGAAGAGGATGAAAGCAACCTATGTTGTTGTTAATATAATAATTATTATCATTATTATAATTATTGTTATAATTATTATAATAATTATTATTACAATTATTATTACTATTATTATTGTTATCATTATTATTATCATCTTAATCTTCATCATCATCATCATCATCATTATTATGGTTATGTTTATTAATATTATTGACAGTACACTTCAGATTACAAGTTGTAGACCTGAACATCACAATTTATTATCTTTCCATGTAAATGTAAACCCCGCGCGACAGCCCACGAAGGGCCAAGGCCTACCGCCCAGCCGCTGCGTCCCCCACCTCTGCCCACTACAGGCGTCATTGGTGAGGTGCAGTACTGGAGGGTGGGACGTGGTCAGCGCCCCGAGCCCTCCCGGTATCTTTCCATGTAGTGCAGTACAAATTACAATGTATAGTGTACTCATACTATGTGTTATTTATCCTTGATCAATCTAGTAAGATAATGCTAATATAAGCCGTGTGTATGTAAGCTAAATGTAGCTAAGCATGGTAACAAAGAGAACATACAATTAAAAAAATAAATGCAAGCATATAATCACAAAAGTGTTGTGAGTGCCTACTAGGTACCGCATGACTAGCGGTGTTCTACCAGGGCGTGCGCCTAACAAACGGTTAAAAAATACAAGGAAAGAAACAACTAAAATGCTATAAAGTTGTGACCATCCCATTAATATTATATGGGAGTGAAAGTTGGGTTTTAAGACAGAAGGATAAGTCATATTCAAGCAGCTGAAATGAAATTTCTGAGAGTAGTTAAGGGAGTAACAAGATGGGATAGATTAACTAATGAAGAAATAAGAGAGGATTTAAAGTTTAGTGCTCTAACAGATATCTTAAAAATAATAAACAGAAATGGAAAGACAATTTCGTTAGAATGGATTCGAGCAGGCTACCAAAAAGGGTGCTAGAGTATAAATCTCAAGGAAGAAGATCGATACAAAGAGCAACGTTAAGGTGGAAGTAGACCAGAACAGGTCTTAATTGCTACCACTATAGTCTCATTGCATAATATACTATTCTGATACCATTGCAGTTTTTACAGTTATATACGGCATCACTTTCATGTAATAATGTTTTTATCCTCTTCATTACAGTATGTACGCCTTGCGTATGACACAAGGCCAGAACTTATTGTGCAGCTGTTTACAAGAGAGTGGGGCCTGGAGCTACCAAAGCTGCTCATCACAGTACAGGGAGGAAAGGCCAACTTTGAATTGCAACCAAAGTTAAAGAAGATCTTGCGCAAAGGCTTACTAAAGGCAGCTAAAACCACTGGGGCTTGGATATTTACTGGTGGAACCAATACAGGTATGGTTAGGTTACCAGCTATGTAAGTATGATGCAATTTTAGAAAATTATTACAATCTTCAACAAATGTAAGAGGGCATTTGTTTACAAAGTCCAATTGCTTGAGAAACCAAAAACACAGTGAAAATCAAAAGTATTTTATTTGCAACATTGAACTGCACATGCATGTATAGTCACCACACTGACATAGACATTTTTCATAGCATGGTAGTGTCTTTCCGTCCGCCTGACCTTTCAGCCACTTTGGTCATGATGGTATACAGAGCTGACCTTGAAATTTTGGGAAATGAATCACTCAAGGTTTGATCCCAGGGACCCACATGTAGTATTTATGGTGGATGATGTGGCATCAGGGTGGGTTTTCTCCAGGTTCTCCGGTTTCACCTGCCACTCATTCCAGCAATTGCTCCATTGTCATCTTTCCAATCATCAATTTCACCTGCATTTCATATCATCCTCTTCCTCACTGTCACACCTGGTGCTTGGCTGACCACCCGCTTCCAGGTCTTCACTCTGTCCAGTCCATAGGTTCCTGTACTCCCAACAGGTGCTGACCCTAGGCACTGGCTTGTAAGTCCTAGGGGCTTTAAGTCTTACATAAAGGGAGGTTAAACAGGAAAACAAAAAGAAAAAAAGAATCACTCAATCAGAAATTGTGAACTGACGATTTCCATGAAGTGCCTGATTCACTCGATGAACATGATCATTGTTGACATTTGCTTTCTTCCCTTACTGCTTGCATCATGAACATTTGTACATCCTGCTTCAAAGTTCCTGCACCATTACCGAACTTTACTGTAACTCATGAGAGTTTCACCATACATGTTACTCAGTCATTGATGAATTTTGGATGCATTGCACCCCTCCACATAAAGAAATCAAATTACAGCACACACTTCACATTTGGTGAGAGACTCTATTGTTTTGGGCATGTTTAAGTGCTCACTGTGCACTCAGAACTGACAAGTGTGATGCAACATGACCAATGGGCATACTAGAGACACTGTGCAACACATCTGCACAAAGTTTCATCTGACTTTTACTGTAGTTTTGGTTTCACGACCGATTGGACCTTGAAATGGCCTTCATGCATTATTTATTCATATCTGTTAACCATTATGGTTTATCCTAAAAATGTACAGGGGTGAAGCACTTACAACTTTATGATAAAGGAGGCATTTTACACCTTTGTGGGCCAATTAGTGTTTCAGATTTTTATCACAAATATGACAAAGCATTAAATTCTGTTACATTATATTACAATTTAAGATTACAGACTGGATGTGCCAAGCTAATTGGTGTTATGATAGACTAATGCTTACCGTGTATCTAAGTTCCACCACAATCATGGTCCCCCTTCATGTGTAATATGTGCATTCAAAATTTGATTGCACCACTAATGACCTCTGGTAACCAGTAGTAAATGGGTGTGAACAAAAACTGTAAAGTCAACTTCCTCAAATAAATTGTTTATCTTATGGCTGCAGGAAATGTTTCTTATTCTTTAGCAAGCTTTGTTTATAGTTCATATTACAAAGTGTAAAATTTGGACTAGAAATCTGTCTGTAGTAATGTTCTTTGCTATAATGGTTGTTTATTGTGGTATCCAGAAGTATTTTAGCATGTATGAACTAAGAAACAGCACCACGAGGTTTACATGGAATTCCCATTTATTTTATTGCATTTTTGGTACATTTAGTTGCTAAACATTTTACACTCTAATTTCATATTTGCAAAATTATTAAGCTTTGTTAGACAAGGAAAAGTTCTACAAGTGTCAATATCAGGAAGTTCACAAGAAGGATTATTTACTAAGAAAGAAAAATTATATTTAGCTGTATTATCTTTCCCAATGATAGTTTTAATTTGATACATGTAAATGAATTGGTAAAAATATCTAGAAACGATTCATCACACTGACTCTATGTAGACAAAAATTAGAAAGCTGAATTATATTTGAAAATTGTACTATCAATTGTACAAAAATAGTTATGTGGAGTAATGAATAAATAGTTAAGCACATTTGTCAGCATTTGAATGTGACAATGACAGTTGCAGGGAGCTATAGATTCCTGCTTTCTTCTTGTAGTTTCTACTCTTTTGGAATATTAACATGAAGGATTAGTGTTTTATTCCTGTGTTCCTCTCATGAGACTCTGCCTCTAAGGAATATGTTGACATCAATGACTTGAGCATTATCTAGGAAATAATTTTGGCTACAGTTACACTAAGGCTTAGGCCTCTTAGAAAACATATGCTCTTGATCTAGTAATGCTGGTTTTGCTTGCATTATATACAGAGTTTATCAGAAATACTTTTACAAACTTCGGGTATGGGTTCCTTACACCACAAGAAGGAAAAAATTTCATGTGAACATATATCCCATAATCCTTTTTCTTGTTAGGAGCTGTTCAACACCATGGTACAGTCATAACACAAAACTCACAATAAATGCTCGAAAGGTCCTCCTCTTACTTCTAGATATGATTGCACTCATCATGGACTTTCCCACCCTTTCAAAACTCCAGAAAGGTGTCAAATGGTTTCACAGACTTCCATGACACACCAATGAAGAGTTTCTTCATCCAGGATGGCTGATCTATAAACCAACAGTTTAAGTTGCCCCCAGAGATAAAAATCCAAAGGATTGAGGTTGAGAGAATGTGCAGGCCATGGAACTGGTCCTCCTCTGGCTATCCATCAGTCATGGTAGATACCAGTTGGTGCATCTCGAACAACTTTTGGTCTTCCTCAATCAATGGCCTGTGGTGCAACGGTTCCTGTCTCAGCAAGGCAATAATAAATAGCGACAAAGATGGATGACTCGGTTTTCTTTGATCTGGAAACTCTATCTGATAGAGCTATGCAGCCTCATGTCCATTACCATTATGCAACATACATACAAATCATGTCTGCCCTTTCACAAAATTAATAACCAGTCATGGTTGAATGAACATGTGCAATTAACTCACTGTATGTACAGAATTGAAATGTTGTTGTTGTTGTTGTTGTTGTTTTCTAGTGCCTTGCATCTGGCAATGAAGCCATTAGCATTCGTGCTTTCCAATACTTTTGAACTGTAGTTTCTTCTGATCTTAATGCTTCACAGGTCTTCAAGTGGTCTTCATTCATTTCTGCTGGATCGTTACACAGGACACATATCGGTGAGGCTGAGATACCTATTCTGTAGAGATGACTTGCCAAGCAGTCATGATTTGTCAATAGTCGGAAGGCTGCAACAGCTGTTTTCCTTGGTCTCTGGGGGATTATATCTGGATTGGAAAGTAGTGTAATCCATTTTTTATCTTTGGCATTTGTTTCTATTTCTTGTAGGTATGAATGACAAACATTTTTAATGATCAAGCGTTTTATTGAGGAATATGAGAAATTGAATTTAGACTTTTGTGTTATTGTTGTGGCTTTCTTTGCAAGTGAGTCTGCAGCTTCGTTCCCCATGACTCCACAGTGTGCTGGAATCCATTGGAGATGAACAGTCTTATTAACTTTTTGGAGTTGTGTTAACATTTTGTAGCATTCTCTAATTTTTGTTGACTTCTTTGTAGTATTTGAACATATTCCCTGAATTGCAGCTTTAGAATCTGAAAGAATTACTGCCTTGTTAAATTTATTTAAGGGAAGATTTAATAATTGTCAGAGAGCAATGTATATAGCCTCTATTTCTCCATCATAATTTGTTGTGTCTCTGCCAACAGAATGATAAAAGGAAAAATGTGAACATGTAACTCCAGCTCCAGTAAGGTTTTCCTTCGAGGATCCATCAGTATATATGTGCAGCCATTCTTCTGTGGGATACCTAGTATTGATTGTTTCCAGAGCTAGAAGTTTTTGTATTTCTTTTGGTGTGTCTGATTTACTTATTTCCTCTATTAATTCCAAATTGAAGGTAGGTTGCAATAATTCCAATGGATTTTCTCTAATAAGTAGATTTTCTCTGGTGTTAGGAATGTTCAATTTGGATTTAATCTGTGTTACCTTTTCTAGGAAACTACTATGAGTTTTAAGGATTGATGGGGGGAGGTTCTGTTCTGTCCATTTAGAGTTTGGCAGTCGTAACATTTTCTCGTGTTGGAGCAATGCTTGTTCTTCTATTTTTGTTGTTATTGATGGGGTCCGTGTTAAGGCAAGCATGGCATCAATAGGTGTGGATTTAACTGCTCCAGTGATTAGGCGAAGAGCCTGATTTTGTATTTGTTCAAGTTTATTGATGTTAGCATTTGCTGCTGTTATTAAAGCTTCAGAACAGTACAAGAGGTTTGGTTTAATATACATTTTGTATGTTGTGTTAAGGACTCTCCTTGAGCAGCCCCATTTAGCACCAGCTAACCTTTTCAGGATTTGCAATTTCTTTTCAACCTTTTCTGAGATGTTTGTTATATGTTTTTTCCAACTTAGCTTTCTGTCGAAAGTGATGCCTAAGTATTTGGCATCATCAACTGCTTTGAGTGGTTTACCATTATAATTTATGCTAATATTAACTGGTTTGTATTTTAGTGTAAATAATTCATAATTTGTTTTTTCCACATTGATAGTCATGAGGTTTTTGGAGCTCCATTCATGTACTTTGTTTAGGGCTGTTTCTATTCTGTCTTTAATTAATTCAGGTTTTTTTGAAGAGCCTGAAGTCCAAATGACTACATCGTCAGCAAATAGAGCAATTTTGGTTTCTAAAGTTTTTATTATTGATGGAAGGTCATTTATATATATGTTAAAGAGTGTTGTGCTCAGAACAGCACCTTGTGGAAGTCCTCGGTGTGTTTGTTTATATTTGGAAATGTATGTATTATATTTTGTGGCACAAAATCTTTGTGAAATAAACTGAGTTATCCACTTAAGCATGTTACTTTTCACACCTATTGATTGCAACTTCTCAACTAATTTATTTCTCCAGACTGAGTCATATGCTGATTTAAAATCAATGAATACTGCCAAGGTATCCTCCTTTCTATTGAAAGCTTCCTTGATGTCTTGGCTTAGTAGGAGTACATTTTCACTTGTACTATGATTCTGTCTGAAGCCGGTCTGTGAACTATTAATTAAGTTGTAATATTCTAGGAACCAGTTAAGTCTAGATGCCACCATTCTTTCCATCACTTTTGCAATAACACTGGTCAAAGATATTGGTCTGAAACTATTAATATTGTTTGAGGGTTTGTTTTTCTTTAAAATCGGGATGATAATGGCTTTTTTCCAGTCGGAAGGTACAGTCATTCTCCAACACGTGTTATACAGTTTAAGTAGGATTTCTTTTCCTTTCCTGCCAAGGTGTTTAATAAACTCTGGATGGATCTTGTCAGGTCCAGGAGATTTTTTGTTCTGTAATTGTTCTATTGCTAAATCCAGTTCTGTTTCATTAAAATCCTGAATAAAAATATCATTTCGTATACCTTTTGGCTTACTAGTTTCTCTGATAGTTTTTTGGATAGCCTTATCTTGTTTTTTATACGCTTGGGGTACTCTTTGTGACTGAGCATAAAACTTGTTAAGGGATTCTGCTATTTCCCTATCTGTAGTTAAGCTTTTGTTATTATATTTTAATGGTTCAGTTGTATTTTTTGATAATTTTGTTTTATTAAGGAATTTGTATATTTTATTTCCATCTTTCCTATAGTCCATATGTTCTACAAAATTTGTGAAACTGGCCCTTTTTGCTGTAATTAATTCTTTCTTAAAAATGGCTGCTTTTCTTCTCCAGTTTTGTACATCTTCTGGACACTTGGTTCTTTCGGCTTTGACTCTTGCTATATTTCTTTCGTGTTTTAACTTAGATAAAGATGGAGACCAAAAGTAGCTATATTTCTTTAACTTTCCTTTGGGGATATGTGTTTTGGCTGCTGTCAATAATATTTCACAAATTTTTTTATTCATTTCATCTGTTGACTTGAACTCTGATTCTAACAGTATATTACACTTCCCTTCTATCTCATTTTGGAAACTGGACCAATCTGCTTTTTTAAAATTCCAAGAAGTTTTAACTTTTGGTTTGTTACTTTTATTTATTAGACCTCTTATGGAGTTTATGGTGATTCTGTGGCCTGAACCTGGGTCTTCTATTATTTCTCTTTTTGTATTGTCAATTATATCAGATGACACCATCAGAAGGTCAGGATTTGTACCCGAACCATTATAATGAAGGTAAGTGGGTGGATCATTTGGATTAAATATTAATTCCATTGTTGACGAGTTTAATAGGTCTTCTATGACTCTTCCTGCTGAATTTATATCTCTGTAGCCCCACCTAGGGGAGTGTGCATTAAAATCACCTATTAAAATACTTTTGGGTTCTATGGGAATAGAATTTAGATCTAGTATATTGTCTGGAGGATTGTAGATACTGTAAATTCTATAGTGGTAGTTACTTTTCCATACTTCAATTTTAACTATTTCTGATTTATCTTGTTCTTCCATTGTTTTTTGGATTTGGATAGTAGCTTTCATATTTCTTTTAATCCCTGTAAGAATACCACTTGCTATTTGACGAGCCTTTGGAAGTATATGTGTAGTGTACTGATCCATTTCAAAGTATATTTCCTGTTCTTGTGATATATTGGCTTCTTGTACTGTGAAGACATCTATATCTTGGTCTTTTAATATTTTCATTAGCTCTTGTTTTTTAGGCTGGGACATGCCTCCTGCATTCCATTGTAGAATTCTTAAAGTATTGGAACAATGATGAAATTTGCCTAAAGATGTCCCCACCCGGAGATCCGATTGGGGGACAGTTTTAACTCCGGAATGTTTATCTTTAGGACTCATATTCATGTATGTGGCTTTCATGTAACTGTTTTCTTAACGGGCACCAGTTTTACAATGTGGCAGTTACATCACCCGACTTAAACCCCCATTTTGCAAGGGGGACCACACCTATCGTTGGTCAACGGGTCCATCGGACCTAGCCGGGAGGACTAAATAGATGATATTTAGATCCACCGACCTTCCCCTCATGTGCCTC
This sequence comes from Tenodera sinensis, assembly GCA_030765045.1. Lineage (NCBI taxonomy): Eukaryota > Metazoa > Arthropoda > Insecta > Mantodea > Mantidae > Tenodera > Tenodera sinensis. Next base: position 103,005,580 of record CM060971.1, on the reverse strand, counting down.
TGAGGGACGCTGTTGTGCTCTGATAGGGCAGCACATATGTAAATGACATTTCCTCCATTTTAGATGAAACAGTTATACCGCTGTGATTCGGTCCCCAGAGCCTCATCTGTTAAAAGCAGGGTGCACCACGGGCAGGATGAGGATGGGAATTGGGTAGGAGAGGCTATAGGAGGCGCATCACTACCCCTTACTACCCCAGAATTGAAATGTTGAAGACAGACTAATGACAAATGACAAATGTAAACAAGTCTCCATGGCAACACTTCACCATCTATTGTATGTAGTATAATGGGTCAACTCCTATGAGTGCATAGAGAATGCACTTTGCCCACACACGGCTTGTGTGTTTAAAAACACCAACAGTAAGTTTGTTGGCATAAATAAATAATAATTACCATCTGAAGGTTATTTAATCCTGGGATATAAAGTACTTACAATAGTAAGTCACCATTGGGGTAATTTGTCTCTGATGTGAGACTGCCTTTGTGGTTTACCAGGAGAAATACGAATTGGTTTGAGAATTTAATGCCATTCTGGCAGTTTGTCACAATAGCTCAGTGGTTAGAGCAGCCACTCGGTAAGCGGAAGGTCTGTGGTTCAAATCCCAGTTGTGGCATTGAATTTTTAAGTTCCAGTTCTACCTCTCAAACTTTGCCCACACACGGCTTGTGTGTTGGCATAAATAAATAATAATTAGCTTTAGGTTATTTATATTTATATTTAAGTTTTTTTTTTTTTTTAGATTTCTGAATAAATATAGATTTCTACCTTTTTTTTGCAAATGTGATCAACATGGTGCCTATTTGAATGTCATATTTTTGTTAATAATTATTCTTAGACATTCTACATTTCCTCTCTGCTCAGTAGATTCGTTATGTATATTTACACTTAAAGTTTCATTATTAGACCTGTTATTTCAGTGTAGGAACATGATTGATTTTGATATAGAGAAATATTTGAGTCGACCTATAGACACTTTTAGTTTCACTTAACTTACTGTGGATGTGTTTTGAAGACCATCATCTTCATTATCAATGGTTTTTCAACTGGTATTCTACAAATCATTTGAAAAGTTGTACTGCTTATATGACTTCATATATGTTAAGTGGAATGATTGATTTTGTTTTGTTAAGATTTACCTTTAGATTATTTTCTTTTAAATTAGTGACAGATATTCTGCATTTTGTTGTTATTAAGTTCTGAAGGTTACATCCTATAGTCCTATTTGCAAATATCATTGAGGTGTCCTCTCCATATGAAATTATTTTATGTCCTCATAGTTTTAGAAGGTCATTAATATATAAGAGAAGTAGTGGTGGTCCAAGTACAGATCCTTGTGATATTATAATTTGATTTGGTAGATTTAATTGTACCATCTTACCTGTAATGTATTTCAGTACATTGCTTCTGGTTTTGAAGTTAAGATTTACAGTTTCAGGGAACTTCCCCCTGATATAATTTTTCTATATTTTATTCAGTAATTGAGAATGTGATACACTTTGAATGGATAAATTAAGGAAGATTCCTGCAGTTTTGTCATAATTATCAAGTCTTTTTAATATTTGATAATAAAATTCTGTAATAGCTGTGGTGTAGAAATGTTTCTTCTGAAACCATGGAAAGTTGAGTTGAATATGTTAAATTTATTCATAAAGCCTATCAATCTACTACTTAATATATTTCCAAAGATTTTGGCCATAGTAGATTTTGGATATGTATAGCATTGGGACAATAGGTTATGTATCTTTATATTTAGTTTAATGAAAAAGAAAATTAAAATTGTTTGCTAACTTGTTAGTATATTAACAATAGAGGATAAAATACTATTGAATCATTGCTCATATTTCAGGAGTAACAAGACAAGTTGGTGATGCTTTGCTAATGGAACGTTCCCAGCGAAGTGGAAGAGTTATTAGTATTGGCATTGCGCCATGGGGCATAGTGGAAAATAATCATGAACTAGTTGGACACAATCGAGATGTGCCCTATCACTCCATATCATCACCCAGGTACTGACCAAGGTAGCTTGTTGCTTGTGCTGTGATGTTGTTTCTAGTAGGTAGTGTAATAATGTAGTACTAATATATAAGTACATAACCTCACTTCATTTTAATGTACATTGTATAATAAATCATTATATTTCAAAAGAGAAGTTGAAAATATGCATTTTTATACATTGCTATTAGTATCAATGAGTATTAAATCTATCACTTGAAGTAAAAACTAAATAATCGTTTTATACACTTTTATAGTTTTTCTCATTTGGGGAACATAAATTAAGACAACCAGTTTTTCCCCAACATAAGACATTTCCTCTATTTGGTGTTCTGGAGTACATTGTCCAGAAGGACCTGTCAGAAACATAGTTATGCATTTATTTAGTAAATTATAGTTTAACTCAGAAAAAAAAGTGATTTTGCTTCTTTCTGCTAAGATTTACATTTTTAACATTTAAAAAGTGCCTTGTGGTATGTAAAAAAAGTTTAGAAACTAACCATTCCTAAATCTCTTGCTATTTAATGGTCCTTTTCTGAATCACATAGATCAGAAATAATATGGCTATAGGCCATAACAAAAATGCTTGCATCATATACCAGTCACTTAACAAATAGATGAAATATCTCATGTGGTTCAAAGTTTGATTCAACAAATGGAGAAAACATCTAGAAATGAACATTGTTGCACATTTTCTGGACTATTTACTTACACATTCATTGATCAATAGAACTGACAGATCTGCATTATATTTGTTGTAATCTTTGAATATTTCATAATTCTGAATTTATAATGCCTTCATTGTTATAGGTACCACCTAACCATTTAAATTAGATTTTTTTTTTAAACTATATATATTAGAGCTATCAAGAACATACATTGTACTTTATACAGGAAGTAACGAAACTCACTCATTTCTTTGTGTCCAGCTCTTTTGAAAAAGCAGTAATCTATGGCTGAACTTCTACTCCATGTGTACTGTTGCACTAAACAGGCATTTACTCAAGTATTTGCTCATTTGATAGTTCACATCATAGTAATGTTGTCAGCTTATTGCTTCAGTGCATTAAGGCAAATAAATGACAGTAGTATGTGCTATAATAATCCATCTTCGATTTTGTTTCTACCTAATGTGACCAAAACTTCTTTCATTACATTATGATACACAAATTCCATTTGGCCACATTCTGTTCTGTTCTGCTCTAACTAGCAAAAACTATATTAAAATATGTTTCAAAATAAATATCATACAAGTTTCATATACTATTTCATTCAGAATTTCCATGACAGGAAAACCAGTTCACATAGGTATAAATTATATACTTAAACACAATAAATTAAATAATTATTATTCTTTAAATTCAAGAAATTCCACAACTGTGATTTAAGTAATGTATATTACTACCGACCTTTAAGTTAATACAAATGAAGATTAACTCAAAAGAAATGTTTTTCATTAATATTATATACAATTAGGTCCTTTACTGAAAAAAGATGTTGAAATTGCATTTTGTATTATTGAGATACAAATAAATAAACCTGAAAATACACTCAGTAATGACAAAAACCTTTCATTTTCACTTGTGTCATTCAGCTCCATAACAGAATAACACATGAACACGGGCTGTGGCAATAACCCCAGTAAAGCAAACACATTGACAAAGGAGGGTACCTAAATGTTGCCGTGCAATTTTGAATCTATATAGAACATTGAATAGCCAATATTGAAATATGCATACCATGCAAATTACAGCTGCTATGGGCAAGAAACATAGGAGGTACGAGTATTCAAAGATAGGGTATGTGTACACATACAGATTAGTCCAAACAAAGCTGAATACTGTAGATGGTTGAGCCAATGCATTCAATAACCTTTAAATAATGGAAATAAAATACATTATGCACCATGGCAGCTCAAGTGCAGTAGATATGAAGGTCAATGAGTAATCCATGGCCTAGACATAAACATCTTTCGCAGTGAGCACATCGAATGAAGGCTAGCTGAACATAATCAGTTTTGAAATATTTTTCTTTTAAACCACACTCAAAACAGTATTCAGAAGGTGTCTCAAATGATCCAGGATGTTCATCAGTGCAACCAGATTTCAAGAAAGTGATCAATTGTTTAAATCTATTTGCTGGAAATTGGAAGTACACAAACGATTGAATGCAAATAAATTGTTCTCTTTGCCACTTTTTAACTGTGGGCGATAAGATTATCACATCTGTGATGAACCTTAGAATACTTTTGAATGGATGGAAAAAGAAAATGTCTGCTGGTTGTACCAATCCAGTACATTTTGCAGGGATCAGCTTCTTATGAAATTCAACATCCTCTGGAACTAACTCTTTATATAAAGCATCATCTTTATTTGCTGTCCATGAATCAACCAAAAGAAGAATTCAATCTCTTCTCTCCAAATCTGGCCATAACACCTACTCCAGGAACACTTTCATATTCATTTTTGTCATGTTTGGTGATTTGCCAGCATATGCTTTCACATTGGGCAATTCAAGTGTCATGCTTGCTGGAAATTTCCCACTGGGTTCTGAGACAAGAACATGCATATATCTAGAAGGGTGTCATCCATTACAATAACTGGCATTATCATGTATGAGTGGGTGGTTGCTGTAGCTGAACCCATGGTACCATAAATCCTCCTTGCTCCCTGGATGGCAAGAGTTCTCCCAGAATGTAACTCCTTAGCAAATCTTGATTGATCTACATTAATTATCTGCTGTGGTGTAAAATAATTCTCTTCAATGAAATGCCTTACTTCTGTAACAAATTCACCACCTTTTTTTCTATATCAGCAGTGTCGGCAACAAATCTGCTGCCAACTTTGTGTGATCATGCGAGAAATAATCTTATTTTTTCTCTTGAACTACTGCTGCCATGTTTTGGAAGCTTTGAATGTTAAGATGTTGTTCGGATAAATTTGTGCTTTAAAAGACATTGCCCAAATTTGTAGCATTTGGTCGGTGTAACTCCATGTTGGTTTTGCATTTCAATTTCATTCACATCTTCTGATGTGATTAAGATTCGTGTTAATTTAGTGGTAGTGTTGTTCAGTTATCTACTTCCAGTAATCGGATATTTGATCGTGTATCTCATTATTTATTCTTTCTTGTAGTGCTTTCCTGTTTCTGCCAGGTTGTTTGAGCATCTTCTCAAAGTTTTAAAAGACTGTGTTTTGTTTGTCCTTTTTATGCCATTATCGTTGTGAATTTGATCCTAGTGGACATGTCTAGGGGTTACTCCAGGAGGGCACCATTGTGGAGGATAATTTCCTTTTGGCTACTTTGCCCAGAATAGCCAAGCAACCTACAGGAAATTTTGTCCTAACAATCTTCTTTGATGGTGATGGATAAAAGGAACCACTGCTCTTGTTACTGACACGTAATGCTGGATCACTTTCTTGTGAAATCCACTCTCTGAATCATACCCAAAATCACTTTCAATACCATCTTCATCTTTATCTACTATAAGGGTTCTATAATCATCAACAGTGTCTTCATGTAGCTGTTTTCAAATCTGTTAGAAAAATATGCAATCTACCCTAGTTGGGTTTTCCTCTGAAACACTGAAGACATCCACTAACAACTTTATGACCACAGCTGGCTTCATTTTGTAACAGCCTATACATACAGCACATCATGTTCAACCTTAGTACTTAATTAGCAGTGTCGCCTCCTTCCCTTGCACTCCATATGCCCCTCCCCTTCTTCCCATTCCAATGGTGCATAGTGTGTTAAATTGCTCCAAATGTCTTTTCTTATGCTCTGAAACTTAAACTGGTTTCGTTCAAAGTCAGCGACATCTATGGGTACCTTCCCTTGTGAGCCTCCTCCTTGCATTAGGTCATACTGGGCTTTCAAACAGGAAATGATACATCTACTTGTTTGGTGATCCATTTGAAATGGACTGATCTGGACACCACCCAAACTCAAAATATCCAACTCATCTGTGTGTACAAGCTCATTTGTATTTCAAGGCATGAATGATAAAAATTAATAGACAGCTCTAATATATATTGTATTATCCCATTAGCACAGCCTAAGATTGCTGCTTGCATTGCAAGAGTATGTTCAATTCTTGCTACCATTGTGAGGTTTCTTTCCTCTGCTGAAATCTGGGTGTGGACTTCAGGAGCAATTTCAAGAAAAAAGGTCTCCAATCACAGTACACCTAAGCTGAATGCTTACCACCCTCATTACTGCAGTTTGCTCATGATGTCCTGGGCATATAGAGGGAGTTGGCTTTTCAAACACAGGCTTTTGTAGATATTGAAACTCAAGCACATTTGTACGATTGATATGAGTATATCTAGTCATTTTGGAATGTTTAGGTATTGTTAGAGCATCTAGAATTGCTAGAATTTCTTCCACTACGAAGGTTGCAAAACATGACAAAGCATACCTGATAATATGCATAAAGAAGTATATCTAACAATGTACCTCAACTTATTATATAATCTTTAATTCATGTGTTAATGAATTTATATAGTATCTTCAGATTCTTCCTAGAAGTTTAAACTATGTAATACATTTTATCTGCATCTTGAACATCTTTTCATCTATGTACCTATTTCATGAATTTGTACAGTGTCTTTAAATTCTTCTTAGAATTTTAAATTACCTAAGAAATCATTTTATGTATCTGTACTTGTTGAATAGTTTTCAGCCATTTATTTTATGCAGAATCTTGCTATTCTTCCTAATAGTTGAAACTACTTAGACTAATCTATAAGTGCTGAATGTACATTTTTCCAAGTCTTTTATGAATTTATGCTACATTTCCTGACTCTTTTGTCCCTCTATTTGTTGTTTTTACTTACTTGTTGTGTGTTTCTCTATCTTTTAACATTCACTGTGTGCAATATTATAATAATATGCTGTTGAACAGCTTTAAAAGAAAGAAAAAGATTATTGTAGCTGAACTGTCACTGCCATACAAGTTACTCAGTGTTTGTTAAAAACTGATGCTATATGGCTTATGGAGTAGAATACTTAAGTTTTTCATTACAAAAAGTATAAAAAATTACATATACACATTTTTTATAACTAATACTGAAACAATTTTTCTCATTTATCAAAATTGCTCTTTGAAATTTGGTGTGAATTTAGAGCCCTTCTTGGAGTGCTGAATTCTTTATTTCTTTCTCAGTCTTCACTTCCCCTAATAATGTGCCTCTTCCTATTCTTATACAAGGTGTCACAAACAAACACTGACAAAACTTAGTGTGTAGGATGGCAAACTGATCAGTTTTCAAGAAGGAACCCTGGTCCAGAAATGCACTGGAGACCATCAAAGTTTGAGAACGAATAGTTGTGACAATTTGTTAAGTTTCATTCTGGTAGATTAATACAGAAGGTATGCAATCCTCTAGCCATCTGTGTACTTCAGATGAATGACCCGAGGCAAATAACATTCTTGTGATGCTCTACATTCCTCCATGGAGTCCTTGGTGTGCATCCTACTGCACTGTTGCAGTTTGCAGTACAGTAACATTTTAACAGCAGTGTGATACATACCAGTACACAGCTGTGGAAATGGTCAACATGAGCTGCTGTACACTTTGATGTAGATTTGCAGAATCACTTCAATGTTGCATGGCCAAATTAATGGCTGGTAGAGGTGGACCTGTTCCATGGCCAGCACAGTTGCCAGATCTGACACCTCTCGACTATTTTCTGTGGAGTTGTATGAAGAGTACTCCTGTAATCTTAGTGGAGGACCTTATGGCTCGAGTCTACAGAGTGATTGAAAATCTTCAAAGACAACCGCACATATTGAGTCATGTGCATGAGGCTCATCACCACCCATATAGGCTCTGCAATGACGTAGGAGGTACACAGTTTGAAGCCCATTTGTAATGTAGACAGCCTAATATGCTGCTCATGCTGGATTTATTGAAAAAATGTGAATGCACACCCATCTCACACTTTGATGCGCTACAGCATCTAAATTGTGCATTTCCAGACTGGGTTCCTTCTGGAAAACTGATCAGTTTGCCATCCCGCAGAACACACTAAGCATTGTCTGTGTTTTTTTGGGACACTGTATATCCACTGCTTCTTTCCTATCCTCTGACCATCAACATTTGTGTTGCTACAATACTGTCTTCCATTCCATTCCAATTTGGATCCCAAATATCCTTTTTTCTCTCCAATCACTCATTTCATTGCATCACGCAATGAATTATTGTTACCCTACACAAAATGTATACTACTTGTACACTTCATCTTGAGCTCTCAGGTGTTATTGTTGTCAAAGATGAGAAAAGGACAACAGATAGCATATTCTTTTATTATTTACAGAATCTTGCAGTGTCAATGCTATATCTGCTTCCAGTGTTGAGTATTTCAAGTTACTGTTTGAGATGATTAAACACAAAAGTAAACCAGTGTGATGATAACACAAGAAAACAGTAACAAAGGTAACACCAAACAGTCAAATACATAAGTGGTAACACTGGAGTATGGACAGTGATGCTCAGCTGTTGCTTTGGCAAAGCACAGGGCTTCTTGACTCGACCTGTCCTAGCAGTTGATACCAGGGCTCAAAATAAAGTATGCAAGTTGTACTTCCATGCTGTTATTCCTAAATCCTTTAATTTATAATGCCTTTTACATACTACAGATGTTAACATGTTTCTGCCCATCCCAGTCCTTTTTTTATTGTCTCATGCAAACTCAAAAATATAACTTTTCTTGTTGTGGTAAATGCATCACACTAAAATCTAATTCTTGACTTCAGGTCCAAATATGCTGTGCTGAATAATCGCCATGCTTATTTCTTGCTTGTTGACAATGGAACTTCAGGGAAATATGGTGCAGAATTAATTCTTAGAAGAAAGCTAGAGAAATACATATCCATTCAGAAACTGCATCCTGGTAGGTACTACTGATGTTAATAAAATATGGTTTATTTAGCTGCAACAGTAACCATCAAATATTGTTGTGTCTACGCATTTAAGAAGTGAATACATTTGCATTTATTTAAATAACAGTCATAGAAAGGGGTAAATGCCTTTGGATATTTTGAGGACTGTATTCAAGTATATCACTAAGGGACAAGCTTTAAATTATGTGTTAACTAAAGCTTGGTAGAACCAGTTCTAAAAGAAGAGCAATAGAGATCTCACTGTAATGATTACCAAATTTTTTGGAATCTAAAATTTTGACTGATTTCTTTAAATAATGATTTGAAGCATTCACCTAACTTTCTTTTACAATTCAGTACTTCTGTGTCCAAAATTGGTTCTCAAATTCAGGGTGACTCACTAGAAGTGACCCAAAAGAAACCCAAATCATCCCACTTCAATTTTCCTATGTAGACTGCTTACTCTCTTCAAGTTTCTTGTTCCATTTACAGGTCATATAACTATCTCCTAAAGATATGTTTTGCTGCATATGTGGCTGAAAACTTTTCAAATGAACCAGGATGCCCCTGACCATGATGAAACAACAATGTGCATAAAAATTAGAATTTTATGCCACAGTTTCATATGACTGAAAACTTCTTGAATAAACTGATAATTACTATAATTGGTTTACTATAAAGATAAAGTAGATGTAAGCAGAAGCAATCCAGCCCACCACCCACCTGAGCCAATCACAGCAGACCTCCCCTCCAGCCACTGATATAAATTCTGCAGCCCATGGTGCAACCAGCACAGTCATTGAAGCATCCACCAGAATACTTCGACCTAGCTGCTACTACTAAAGAAGTCTGCAGCAGTCGCAGACGAAAGGTCTGGGAAAGAGAAGGAGCCCAGTAAACCATGGCCCATAAGCCCGGATGATACTGTATCTAGTATTGACACTGGCTGCAAAAGCCTTAGAACTTTGATAAACTAATAATTGTATTCAAATAATCTCCCTGCATACAGTAAAACTATCGATAATGTATAGAAATTACAACCACTTAATACAGTAGCAGAATACATATAGTTGATGTATGTATTTAGTTAGGTATATAAATGTGAAATTTTGTCTCTTTGGAATTAGTAGATGTGCAAAAATTATCAAATTATATGAATCTTAAATATGATTTTCATCTTGTATGGTTCCTTGATTTTTTGCATCTGTTTAAATGTATAGAAAAAGGGCTTCAGATAATGATTTAAATGTGTGCTTCTGATTTCAGGTACTCATTGTAGTACGCCTGTTGTATGTCTTGTGATAGAAGGTGGAACGAATACCATCCGAGCAGTTCTAGAATATGTGACAGACACTCCTCCTGTGCCAGTTGTTGTCTGTGATGGATCAGGCCGAGCAGCTGATCTAATAGCATTCACACACAAGTATGAACAACCATTAAACTACTTAAAGACACTTACCTCACACCCTTTATGCAGATAGGTAACAGTTACATGTATTGTGACAAATGATAAATTCAGTTACTTTTTATGTCACTTTATTTTCTCTAAAACTAAATCACAATTCACAACTTGTGACCTTGCAACTCATAGCTGTTCTGTTCTATTGTAACTTGACACAAAAATTGCTGAACTATACACAACTCACTCTGACAATTCTACTCACTAAAAACAGACTCTGATACTAAGCTTACTAAACCTACCTTCTCTGTTCTGTCCAATCCCCTTATATAGCTGAGAATTAGGTACCAGTGATTTCTCTGGAAATGTTTTGCAAAGCTTCTCACAACAAGTGCTCAAAACTTCTCAAACTGTCTGGAAACAGCCATTGCCATGTGTTGCCTAGCTACATAGTGGTGTGAGGTGGCTGACCTTGAGCCTACTATTTTAAATGTTTGAATGAATAATCATAACATTAAGCTAAATCTAATTAAACTGTAAACCAAAAAATAGGGTTGCCAAGCTTACACTTTTTTAAGGAACAATGTGGCATTGCCTTTTTTTGTTCTGCATATGCACAAATGTTCCTTGTTTGCGCTGTTCCAGTGAATGTTTTTTTCCTTCACATGATTCTCCAAAATAAGTCTTCTAAACTAAAAGTGAATTGATATAAATTCTGCTGTAGTTTTAGGTCTACCTTTATTTCTGGTAGAAACTCAAGAGTTAATGCAAAATGAGCTGTCAGCTTATTTCAGCTACGATAAATCATGCAGAAATTTTTATGACAGCATTTTTTGTGACCATACACTAGAACCCTGCTAATCCAAACCCTGCAAATCCAAAATTCCAGATAATCCAAAATTCCAGATAATCCAAACACAAACTCCATACTTTTAAAAAAAAGACAATAAAAAGCTTTTTTGTAGTGTACGGAAAGCATTTTTGTTACAGAACTGACAAACTCACTATTGAAACTACACATATCGGAATGAAATGTTTATTGCACAAAAATATTTTGCTGAACTTTGCTATGGGCAATGTGCTGTAGATATGCATTTAGTCATGTTAAACAACATTATGTTGCCTGAGGTAATCGCAATGTTCTCACTTCATCACATTACTGCGCTATATTACCTTGCATTTATACTTTTTTTTTTTTTCGGATAATCCAAACATACCATCCCTCAGTCAATTCGGATTATCCAGGTTCTACTGTACTTTGTTAACATTGCAAAAATAAATATAAATATATCAAACTAATCAGTTTCAATTTATGTGCACAAATTTATAGGCAAATACAATTATACCAAATAAAAAAATAAAGTAAATCCTGATACCTTACAGCCCCAATAGACCTGGACCTGTCAAGCTGATTGTCAGCCACACGTCCACATATGCACAATGAAGGGGGACGATTATCCAACCAATTTGGGGAGTGATCTAGCTAGCATCATACATCACCCAGCTGGAAAGTTGGTCCACTAGACCAGAATCACTGCATATCGCACCTACTCACCTTCCTCATGATGCTGAGTAGGCACTGATCCTATACCGAGGACTCAAAATCTGTACCACCAATGGTGGAATTGAAACCAGGCACATTCTGTTGACGGGAACCAGAGCTCCACACTCTAGCCCATAGTACAGGACAAATAATGTTACTGTGATGTCGGGCTCAGCACACAACAAAGGATGGACAGGGCTAAGCTATTTCACAATACATGCTGGGCCAGGCTGCCTTGCACAAGTGCTGTATGTATGTGACTGTCAACAGTCAAAGCGGTAGAAAAAAGGGATTTCTGGAACGTTTGTGGGACTTCTAGCTGCATCATTTCCAGTGCATGTGTGTTTAGAACTCAAGAAAGGTCTGTGTGACATCATCCCCAGTATATGAAGGAAGCCTGAGAAGAACAGTTGTGATTTTTAGAGCTGAGTTATTAACATGAGTCAGTCAGTATGTCAGTGAGTGTGAGACAGCTGTACGTGTGTGTCATGTTGGTATATCATAAGAAGATTCAACGAGTGTCATGAGTGATTGTAAATTCATAATTGGGGTATAGATACAGAGGAAGTGAAGAAAGACACTGAAATGACTGAGCAAGGTTAGGAGAAGAACAGTTTTGCATTGTAACTGTAGACTGCGTTAACAACAAAAAATTTAATTTTAGAAGACGTGATAAAAAAGTAACTGGATTGACCATTTCTTGTCATTTGTCACATTGTATTATGTAACAATTATGTAAATGAACTTGCAGTCACAGTCATTAGCTGGCTCACGGTAGATAGAAGTTGCCATTTCCAATCTTTATCTTTGAATATCTCTAACTCCAACTGCATGTCTTCATATAATAAAGCAGCAATGGGAGGAAAACCTTGCTTTGGCTTTTAGTAACTTATGCCTAATGTGTATCTATGATCAAGGAGATACTGAGATAATACCTCCATTCCCACAATCTTGTCATGGCTGCTTGCTTTATATGCTTTAAAAAGAGTGTTGTACTCTCCTTTGCTATAGCTAGTCATTGCTCTTTGTTTCTTTTCACTCTTTCAAGGTATGTATCTCAGTAGCAGAAAAAGTAAATAAGAAATAAAAGAAAACCATGTGCTTCTAAATCTTCCATTTCCTAAAACTAAGTCATAGATGGTAGTATCTTATTTTAATTTTTTTTCCTTTCTCTCTTTCTTTTAACATTTTATTAACATTTTTAAGAAATTACTTTGTTTACAAACAACTACCCATTTAGAAATAATACTTACTGTTGAGCACATGATGTGAGATCCGGCCAGTAGTGAGTTTTAGTTTATGATAATTTATAAAAATCATGACAAACCAGATGTATATCTGCAACCATGTGTTGTGCATCTATGGTCAACTGCAGTCAGCAATTATGGATGCTGTTTTGCTTCATATCTAACATCCATATCCAAACTAAAACTAGTGGCATTTTTGCTGCTTCTATTTTTCTTTATATTTCTCTTTTTAAAACTTGTCTTTCCTTTAGTTCTTTTTTCTTTATGTTTAGCTCTATTTCATAGTTTATCCAGCCTTCACTACAAATTATGTCTCACCAATTATGAACTGCTAACTGCCAATCAATAATAGTTGTAATGTGCTGGTGCACATTTTCTTTATATGCTTTTCTTCTTATATTTATTTTTATTTTTGGTATTTCATAATTTTTATGATAGTTTTGCTCCCTCACTGCACAATACACATAATGTCTTAGTTTATGGATAATATGTTGTGGAAAAAATGAATTTATTTAATGATGATTTATAGCAATCTAATGCTTTTTGTTTACCAGATATGCTTCAGAAAATGGAGAGCAGTCTGTTTTGGAGAGTATGAAGGATTATTTAATTGGAACAATACAACGGACATTTGAAGTGAGTTTAGAACAAGCTGAATGCTTGTACTCAGAGCTCTTACAGTGCACAAAGAAAAAGAATCTTGTAAGTACTTTCATCATTTTGTTATTCCTCCACCAAATGTTATGATTAAAAGTTTTAGAATAAATCAAGATTAACAGTGCAAGAAATTCCTTTCATCCACATAGATAAATATCTACAAAATAATTTTAAAAAGCTAGAAACATTCTAAACCCTTGATTATCTGTGGTAATGGAGGGGAATATTAAGCAAGAATAAATATATCATAATGAAAGTAAATGTTCAAAATCATCTTTCTTAAAATTCAAATTTATTCGCACTGAGTATGTATAACAAAGTATACATGGTTTTGTCAGATTACATTAATCAATACAAAATTGCTCTTATATCATTTAACTACAATATGTATCATTGTAAATACATAATTAATTTAATTAGCTATTAAATTAAGTGTAAAAACTCATGTATGCTATAGTAAGCCACTCTCTGTAGCAAGCTCTTCAAATCCCTTTTTAAACAACACGGACTGTTTAAATATATTGCATAGGCTATTGCCTGAGGATGATACACAAGTGTATTGAAATTATTGTTGTGAGAAATATTGAGTTTAACTCAATTTATTGAAGTAAAGTGTGAGTCTCTAATTACTTTGTGCTATTTGTGAAACATGGACTGTTCTTTTAAATATTCTGGCAATTTATTAAATAGCATAGTCCCACAATACTTTACCCCTTTAGCAAACAGGGATGTTTTATATTCAGTAACTCTTAAATTTGTTTTGTTTTTGGCATTGTAAAGAGAATTTAGGTGTTTAACCCTTTCGCTGCCAAGCTAAATGCTCGGAGAAATGTAAGATTTTACACAAAGCTCTCCACTCACCTAAATTTTGAATCTGAGAGTTGTGATTTTTTGCAGCTGCTTCTGAAATGTTGTTTTACATTTATACACACTTTTTATAACATTACTCTACACATATTTTTAAAACAAAAAATTTGAATTGTTAAATTTTTATTTTTACATTTTAATTTTACACTTTTAGTTTATTTTTGACACCATAATTATTATCGTATACCAATGTTGCACTTGCCTGTCAATTAATCATTATATTATTTATAAAATTACAAATTTTTAAACTTCTATGTCTAAAACTGTTGAAATGAGCACAGTTAATTATATGAACTGGAATTTAGAGGTTTTTTTTGGCAAATGCCATTGAACACTTATGTTCCAAAAAGCTTCATGTTCATGGTTAATTACATCTTGCCAGTTGGTATCCAGTTCATCTTCATCTTGATCTGTGGCACTTCCTGCAGGAGACTGCGTAGAACACACACGATTGTTTATTTTGTTTATGTCACTGCCGTCATCACTAAGAGAATATCACTACAGCTGTCACTTTCCAGCAAAGCTGCCGCAATTTCGTCTTCTGTCAAAGAGTTTTTATTCCAGTATGCCATTCTTTAATGGTAATTAAGCAAACGCCACAAGAAATCATTGTATATAGAATAAATAATTAAGCTCTGCACACAACAACCTACAACACATGTTTACTGCTCTCTTCTTCTAGTGCGCTAAAATGCCCGAAGCATGACAACTTCAGAAAAAAAGATTAATTGTACAGGAAATGCAGAGATTAACAAACAAACAATGATACCAACAGACACTTTACATATTGTAGATTAGAAAGAGATGGACACATACACCATCTGTTGCATAATTTGTAAATTATTTGAAAACAAAAACCCTACCTCGGCTGATCAGATTGGGTCAGATCATGACATTATTCAAAGGCATTGGCATCGAATTTCATCGGATCTTGGCAGCCAAAGGATTAAGAAACTTTGAACAAATTTTAATTCACCATTGTCAGACATCTAAAGAGCCAATTTGATTTTTATTCTCATTTCACCTGTTTCTTTTATATTTTTCAGATTACAGTTTTTCGTATCACTGATAGACCCGAAGAAAAGTCTCAGGAGCTGGATCAGACAATACTAACAGCACTGTTCAAAAGCCAGCATTTATCTCCTTCTGAGCAGTTAAGTCTTGCTCTCACTTGGAACAGGGTTGATATTGCTCGTTCTGAAATATTTGTTTATGGGCAAGAGTGGCCATTAGGTAAGAATATAGCTGAAATATTTTTATTGAATTATGGATATTAAAGGTAGATTCTCAACATACCTTCACAGTTTACTATAGTTGTTTTTCTATAATATTAATATAACCTGAATAACTAGTTTAGATTTAATTTAAAAGGTGAGTTAATTAATAACACTGAGCTGTTATTAATTAACTCACCTTTTAAATTAAATTAATTACAACAACACTGTTTTCAAACTTCTATGAAAGGAAGATAACTAGTTTAGAGTTTATAGAAATATAGTTTACTCTCTTCTACCTGGTAGGTAGAGGAATTTGATTTCAAGATTTCATTAGAAATACATAGAATTTGCCTACTGACTGGAATCCTGCTGGTTGAGTAAATGCTGCATTCTGCCAATGTATCTCTGCCAGATTTCTCCTCTCCAGAGACTCAGCATCCACATGACAAGCAGGGTTCGGCAAGTCGACAAATTCTTGATGATGCCTTCAAATGAAAGTAAAACACATGAAAAGAAAAGTTAAGATATGTAAAGTACAGAGTGTTCTGCTGGCTCAAAGTGTATAATTTTTTTTATTTACATATTCCTATTTAAGAAAAGTAATTTGTAAAAATAACAAGGATTATCTCCTAAATGGTCCACTTCACAAAAAAAATTATTTGATATAAATTGTGTGTTTTAACGAGATCTACATTCTTTGTGTAGTAAGATTTTTCTATGTTACGGTTTATCAGTTATGCAAAAGTCATCCAAAATGAAGAGGGCTTCTGAGGACAATTCAAGATATACATTTTACATATCATAAAAATATCTTAAATTTATGGAATTTTAATCAAAGTTATTAGAGCTATTATTATGTAACCAATGCAGTGCCTTTTTTTACACTATTGTGTCACATCTTTCTTAAATCTAATTATCGTGATTCAGTAGTACACATACCAGAACAAGTTTCTCGGTCTAATGGCCTAAGCTGGGACAAAACCTACAGCAGGTTATTGCTCCTCTACTTCTGTCCTCTTAGAAACATTTGGGCAGTGTTAATAGCATTTGGCCAACTTGCACATATGTACAGAATTTATAAGTCCTCTGTAAAATTGCTGGGTACAGTTTGAATAGACCATGGTGGAATTATCCTGCTTTTTGATGTCTGAGGTATGGTCACCCTAAAACTAGAGGATAATAGTGTAGCAGGAATTATGTATCTGAGTGAACTAATGAGAAAATTCATGCTAATATTTCACATGTCAAGTTATATCCATTTAATATGTGTAAATTTCCTGTGTAATGTGAATATTGAGCTTATTTTGCAAATGCCAAATCGGAAGCTATCCAATGGAAGAAAACGTGTCCATCATTGATCATAAGAAAAGGTTACGATTAATAATGGAAGATAAGCAATGGTTGTTGGCCCTGTAATTAGGAAGAGTAAATACGAGACCCTATACACTGCTAATCAAAATATTGTGCAGTATAGACATTCATTTAAACGATCATGCATAACAGCAATCCATAATAAATTATTGGATTGTCAAGAGATATTACGAGAAGTGTTGGACGAGAGAATTTACTACGTGCAGTTAAGTTAATTCATATTTTACAAGAAAAGTTGAAAGAGCTTAAGAAATTGAGAGACATTATACTGAGTTTAGCATGAACAAGAACTACAAAGAATATCTAACAACGTTAAGCTGAATAGCTTCGGAAATTTACCACAATTATATTTGTGTAGAGTGAAATGATTTGTTATAGCATTGTTACTTCAATACAATAAAGTTAATTTTGGCAGAAAGTTGAATATTAATTGATAATGTATAAGCCCTTGTCATCTTTTATCTGCTAACCCATGAAAGCCCTGGAGATAAAGAGTTTCATTGCCAAACCACAGATAAAAAACCCCACAGTAGTTACTTGCAAATGTACACATGTATATTATTTTATTTGTAGGTGCCCTTGATGAAGCTATGATGCAAGCTCTTGAACATGATCGCATTGATTTTGTGAAACTTCTGTTGGAGAATGGAGTGAGCATGAGAAAATTTCTGTCCATCCCACGCCTTGAGGAGCTGTATAATACGGTATTTATTTTTAAAAAATTATAGTAGAGTTCTTTATATTATATTTGTATATTTTTCCATAAGAATAAGAATCATTAAGAACCTGAATGCTTTTGCTTTTAAATAAAGTTTAACTCAGGAGCGCCAAAGGCTTGAACAAAAATTGATGCATGTGATTCACAAATAATATTTGCGTAATATTTCTTCAGGTGATACCAATAATTTGTTTTTATACCTAATATGCAAAGATGTAAATACAGTGCACATAGCAATGGTACTTTGGTTTCTGTAAGTCTGCAATCTTTACAAAACACTCATTTAAAAACATAACTACATGGATACCTAAAAATATAATGGGATACGAAATTATGTAGGTACAGGTGACAAAATACTTCATGAGACTTAATAAATTAAGGGGGCTAAGATGGGATTTTAACATTAACATTCGCCTACTGTGTGGGAATGTATAGTAAGCACTGCACTGTGTTTTTAAGTGCAAGAAAACAGAGTTATGAAGAGGAGTTTTGAAAAAAAATGGGAGCCTGGAAAATGAGGGATTCTTGTGTAACAATGTAAAGATGTTATTGTTTCAGATATTTTTTATCTGATTCTACTTTTTAACATTTGTCCTATACAGGCCCTGCTGTAAAAGAACAATTAAAGATTAATTTAGTTAGTTTATTCTGTACAGATATACTCAAGTGCACAAAAATGTGATGATGCATCTATTTTGCTATATTATTGCCCATTACTGTTTAATGTGGAGAACCTCCTTGTCAGTTGACATCCAAACCAGCCCCTTGAAGAACCAGGATCATGTTAGAAGTAAATTGTGTCATTCAGGCACTAACCCATGAACAAAAGCTAATTCCAGCTGAGAATAGAAATACTGTAAAACCTTGCTAATCTGAATTGTGTTCTGTTCAGATTCAGAAATTTTTGGATTATCCGAAAAACAAAGGGAAAAAAATGTATATAAATTCAGCAGTAGGATTAGCAGCTATAAGACAACATAGTGAGGAATTGACAACGTTGCGAGTATTGTGCACAACATAACAACAATGTATTCTTCTGACCTGTGGACATACTGATCACATGCAATAGCTGGTTCAGTTTGTTTCACTATTGTCAGGGGTCATTCT
The DNA here is from genome assembly GCA_030765045.1 of Tenodera sinensis. NCBI lineage: Eukaryota > Metazoa > Arthropoda > Insecta > Mantodea > Mantidae > Tenodera > Tenodera sinensis. The sequence goes on along the minus strand of CM060971.1, from coordinate 102,986,573 downwards.
ATAGCAATTTATGCTTTTCTCTTATAAATTAATACAGAACAGGTGTGTGTAGTTTCAGTAATGAGTTTGTCAGTTCTATGATAAAAATGCTTTCTCTACTCTACAAATAAGCTTTTTATTGCTTTTTAAAATTATAGATTTTGTGTTCGGATTATCCAGAATTTTCGATTTGCAGGGTTAGGGTTAATGGGGTTCTACTGTACCAATTAGCATACATATGTGATGCCAATCCACAAAATAAAATTTCTAGAACCAGATAAGGATGAAGGAGGTATGTTTTAACATCCTTTACTCACAAAAAATAATTGTTTCTTAATCAAATTACGTAAGCTTTCACGGCCAGTGTCATAAAATACAAAATAATTATCCAGGCTGTGGGTCATGGTCTAGTGGAAAATCTCCTTCCAGACATTTTGTTCGAAGCTGTGTCAAACATCCTCAATGGTGTGACCATAGTACTCTGGTACTCTCTGCGATACGGAACCATTTGGTTTCACAGGTTTTATACACTTAGCATGTGTGGGTGTATGACGGTTGGTCTGGTCTTTGTTTATTGGTTTGGCTGCTGCGTGGGGTGGTTTAAAGTGGGGCTCCTTCCATTGTTGTCGATGGGCTGGCATTTGCTGTAGCTGAAGCTGTTGATGGTGTATGATCTTGAATTTATCTCTGGTCAGGTTTTTTTACGTGCTTTGTATAATGCTGAATGCCAAGCTTCATTTAAGCACTTTGTTTCTACCTTCCTATTGAAGTTATCATTATGTTTGAAAATCTCTATGGCTTCATGACTTAACCAAGCATAATAATGAACTGTGGATGACAGGATACCTGTGTCTGAATACTGTATAATGTAGTACTGTAGTAATGCGTGTTCTGGGACTGCAGACTTTTCTGTTTGTCCCAAGCAGCAACATCTCTTGTGTTCAGTAATGTGTGTGTTTGCCATATGTTGAACAGTCCCTATATAGGCAGAGCTACATGAGCATGGAATTCCACAAATAGCCGCAGAATAGAATGGTTATATTGAATCTTTTGCTGAATGTAGCATGTTCTGTATTTGTTGAGTATTGTGTATAAGTGTATATGTTCTATATTTGTTACACAACAAATACAGAACATGCTGCATTCAGCAAAAGATCCAAAAAAAAAAACACTCTCTTCTGTAGGTGTTTACAGAATTCCATGCTCGTGTGGCTCTGTCTAAATAGGGACCACACAATGTACGGTAAACACACGCATTACAGACAACAAGAGATGTTGCCATTTGGGATAAACAGAAAAGTCTGCAGTCGCAGAACACACATTACTAGCACCGCAGGAACACATTATACAGTATTCAGACACAGCTATCCTGTCTTCGACAGTACATTATTACGCCTGCTTAAGTTGTGAAGCCATAGAGATTTTCAAACATAATGATAACTTCAATAGGAAGGAAGAAACAAAGTGCTTAAATGAAGCTTGCCATTCAGCATTATACAAAGCAAGCAAAAAACCTGACCAGAGATAAATTCAAGATCATACGCCATCACCAGCTTCAGCTACAGTAAATGCCAGCCCATCGACAACAATGGAAGGAGCCCCCACTTTAAACTATCACACGCAGCAGCCAAACCAATAAACAAACCAATAAACTTCCTCCTAAATGTACTCTGTGTGATTCTACTCTTACCGTTCAGCATCTGCTCACTGTTTGCCCAAGATACACTCACCAGCGACTTCAGTATGGAATTCCTGAGAACCTTCAGCTAGCTTTGGGTGATCAACAGTATCATAAGAAAATAATCAAGTTCATCAAAGCATGCAAACTTAATATTTAAACTCATTGTAAACTTCATGATATGTTTCCTCCTTTTTTTCCCTCAATGTTTAGTCGCGATATGACTTTTATGTTAAAGCGACTTCAAATAATAAATAAATTAAAAAAAAAATAAAATAAACAAAGACCAGACCAACCGTCATATGCCCATACATGCTAAGTGTATAAAAGCTGTGAAACCAAATGGCTCCATATCGCCGAGAGTACCAGAGTACTATGGTCACACCACTGAGGATGTTCAACACAGCTTCGAATGAAACGTCTGGAAGGAGATTTTCCACTGGACCACAACCCACAAGCCCGGATAATCATTTTGTATTTTAATTGTTTCTTATATCAGAAAATTTTCATGTACATGAGTGTACATTCTAGCTAAATTTTGTTAAATGTAAATTTTATTATATTAACTGATTTTAATTAATTTTGTGCTTTTTTGTTTGATTTAACAGAAACAAGGACCTTCAAACACACTAGGATACATACTGCGAGATGTACGGCCACATATTCCCAGAGGTTATATGTATACATTACATGACATCGGTCTTGTTATCAACAAACTGATGGGAGGAGCTTACAGGTTGCCATGCCAATTCAAATTTGTTTGTATGTTTCTTCTTTCTTCAAAGTCCTTCTAGGTTTAAAAAGGGAATGTAGCTCAGATCTTGAATATTTGAGATATGAAATGCTTTGCTTCTCTTTTCTTCCAGTGTTTATATTTTGGCTTTTATTCCCTTTTTAAAACTGTTTAGTGACTTTCTATGCATTTAGCTCTCTCTTTCTGAAGCTTCTCTTTCAACATCTTTTATTCTTTGCAAAATCTCTTACGTATTCATGACTGCTTGTAACATGCAAATAATTGTACATCTCTTATATCCAATCTCTTTCTCAAAGAATCTTCTCAAAGGCCATAACTCTTTATTATTGAAAGTGATCTTTAAGCTTTCCATTAAATTTAATTTTGGGACTAGTAAATGCACTTTTAGAATTTTAGCTGAACAGGTAAAGTTGCGGTATGTAATGAAATGTTCTTCCCTTGTGCATAGTTAAGAAAAAGATCATGGCTTTTGTGATGTTTGTATAATGCTCATCATGTTGTGTCTTTATTGAATTAAAAGTACTAGAGCTTACTGGTGATCAGCATATTAATTTCATTACCCAGAAGTCCTCAGCTAGGTTCTTAGCTTGTAGGAAAAATGTTTCTTCTAACCTAGAACAGCAAAATGGTCAAATTTGCTTCCAGTACGTATATTATTTTATTTACATATATCTTTTGCAACAAGGACATAGGGAAAGCTGAAGCAGAACAGCAAACAGGATCAGTTTCACTAACAGATGTTAAATTTTAACCTGAAGTTAAAGCGCTAAGAAAATTTCTTTTCATCAAACAACATTAGCTTTAACTCAATGTTAAAATTCAAGCAGTAGACACTGAGTTACTGTATTAGGTTTTACTGTTCCAAACTGGAGAAGAGCTTTGCACCAAAATGATTTTGACATTCTGGGAGAAGAGGAATGTTTAGAATGATAGAGGCTGTTTTATCAATTACTAATAACTTTAAGTAGAAGTATCACAGCGAAAATGAAAATAAATATAATAGGGTTATCTAAAGTTCATTTTACTAAATTTATTTTGAATCTGAATATTTCTCAATCACTAATAACTCTGCACTGATACTACTAAAAGTAGAAATATCATAGTGAAAGTGAGAGTATTTATAATAAGGGTTATCCAGATTGTGAATATTTATATTGCACCTATCAAATAAGAAACAATTGAATAAATAGTAGAAAAATTCTTTGAGTTACCCCATCCCACTATCTTTTAGAATTACTATTTCTCACAAAGAAAATTATAATACCTATTAGTTTCTTTAGCAATGAGCTGCATAATTTGGAAAGAAAAAAAATAATTTAAAAACATAAAAAACTGTGGCATTTTCTTCCAAATTTACCGAAATACCTGAATTATGGTTATCAAAATCATGATTTTGTGGAACAAAATTGCTCTTTAGCCATTGAAACATAGGACTGGCAACCCGTATTCTCTTTGTGCATGGCACGTCTTGTGACAGTGGAACACTTTCATCACTTTTCTCACTGTCATTTATTTCCCTGGCATCACTATCAACACATTCACTTCCACTTTCACTTTCCTGATTACTGTAGTCAATATCTGACATAACAGACAGCAAAGCATCAAATTTGGCCAGTAATTCATCATCGAAAAACACACACCTGCCTGCTAGGACCAGCCATGAATCCCCACAATCAGATGGCCCCATACCAGCTGCTGCTCTCTGTAGTATAAAATGCATATGCAAGACTTTTATTTTAAGCTGCAGATGTTGCTATAATGCAGAGAGCTCTTTGAAACTGCTTCTTTATAATCCCAACAAATGGCACATGTTCTTTCAACTCAAAGTGCATACAGAGATTCCCTTCAGTGTCTAATAAGGCTTTATTCTAGCGAATAGCTCCGAACATCTACGTTCCGGCCAACACACAGAGAGGTTTAACTGCCCCCCACCTATGTGACAGCCAATGCAGTGAAAGGATTAATAACCCTGTGATTTTATACTTTCGGCACATTTCATTTGAAGGTCAAGGACAGTGTGGCCATTTCAAAAGCTATTGTATGTGGGGTTATCTAGAAGGTTTCCAAAGCAACATCAAAGTGGTGTACTGGAGCTCATGTCAGCCATTTCCACAGCTGTATACCGGTATATGCCACACTGCTCTTAAAATGTTATTGTACTGGAAACTACACAAGTAATGCAGTAGGATGTACACCAAGGACTCTAGGAGGAATATAGCACATAAGAGGAATGTTATTGGGCTCAGATCATTCATCCACAGTACACAGACAACTATAGGATTTCATACCTTCTGTATTAAGATACCAAAATAAATCTTAACAAATTGTCACAACCATTTGTTCTCAAATTTTAACACTCTCCAGTGCCCATTCTGTGCATTTCTGGACAGGGATTCCTTCTTGAAAGTCAATCAGTTTGCCATCCCACACAACATGCATTGTCTGTGTTTTTGGGACAACTTGTATAGTATGTAATTTAAATTAGTATTGCTAATAAATTTGGTGCTGTACACAAAAAAATGTCTAAAAGCTTTATTAAATTGTATTTGTTTTTATAAAACAATAACCTGAACACAAAAATGGCATCAGCATCATCACTTCCAATTCCAGCACACCCATTACCACAACCTGATTCTATTCTGACCCAGATATCTGAGGTTATGTTTTTCATTAATGTTCTAGGTTAGAAAGAATATATTAACCATATAATTGTATCAATACACAGTTTAAAGGTCACTGTTAAATGAACGATGATGCATTTATAACAAAATAGTAACTTATTCTACTTATTGTGATAAAAGCAATGCAAAAATTTACTATACCATTATGAAACAGCATACAACATACATTCCACTAGGTTGTAATCAACTGACAATGATCTGAACATTGTTAATTATATAGGATCATCTATTATGCAGCTCTGGGAGTCTCTAATAGTTTGCTCCATGCCACTATTCCTTTCCAATAGAGCAAATTATGTTCTGCCCTGGGGTTCTGTAATGCCAAAAGTTTCCCTACCATATTACTGCTTTAAGAATGCCTGTGTTGATTTAAAATGAATACTGCTGTATTGCTTTTAACTTTGTAGCATGAAGGTTTATTAGAAAGGAGCAAATATATGCCACACAACCATCATTTAAGCAATACTGTATGGTTTTTGCACATTTATTTTTTCTTTAAAATAATTCATTAATACCTTTTTAATTACTATAGTTGCACATGGATTTAAGTTTATTTTTTGGCATAGTGCCCTTGAAACTCAGTGCACTTAATCCATTGCTTCTCCAGATTCATTATGCATAATTTGCCAAAGCATCCTTAGCCAAGTTAATGCCCTGTTCTTACTACATACAATACAATAGTCAGTGGACACTTATGAAGATGCAGTAAAATTATACTTCGGAAATAAATATTGGGAAGAGAACATTTCAGATCTAAGTTTAGGGTATTTGTCCAGCATTTGCTGGTTATGAGGACTGAGTAAAAGCCTTAGTGGGCAGGATGATCCTGGCAGGATTTGAACCATGGACCTCCCGAATGCAATCCTCACTTCTCACCATCTCGCTCAGTGTTAGCCAGATCAAGCTAGTTCATTTAAGCACAAACAACATCTGCTGTCCCTATTTCCAATTGCATTGTCTGAGTCATTGTCTGAAGAAACATTTATGTACTTGACAAAAATGATTCTATGAAAAGCTAACTTTAGCTCAGCCATGTCACACACTTGACCATCAGTACAACCTTCCTGTTTAATGCTGAAGTGAAGATAACATCACTGCACACTGTCTTAAATATCCAGCTTGAAACTGTCTGTTTCATTTCATTTTATATGAACATTGAAATGAAATTATATATTTGCAAAGTTGTAACCCCCACTTCCATTTGAGGCATTCTGCTATGTGGATCACGTCTTTCGTGCCTGTTTGTCTTCTGAAGAAATGAGATGGACCTACAGGACAACCATGTTGGACCCCCAAACAGGAAGGAGGCACATGGGCAGACCTGTTCACAAAACATGTGAGGAAACAATGGCCAAGACAGGCGAGGAACAGAGACCAGTGGAAGGAACAAGCAGGACAACTAAACTTGTAGACAGCAGTGCAGAGCGAGACCAAGTGTAACAAAACCAGTGAAGTGTTAGTGTGCAAATTGAAGTGGGAGAAGCAAAATGCCAGGGAGCAAATGTGCTCTTTATAAGTAGCTCCCCTAATGAGTGTACTTGAGCAACCCTGCCGAGGCAGAAGGGCAGAAGGCCCTTATGGGATGTAATAGGCTCAATTCAATTCAACGTAAGTTTGTACTACTGAAGCATCACTTGCTTTGTATGAATGTGCACCACTGGTATATAGCAATGTGCATTACAGATTTGAATTTCCTATGTGATCTAGTGATCAGTACACTACTTCTATATACAGGGAGAGCAAAACAACTCCAAATGGCCTGCGCAGTATTTTGCCAGTTGACATTCTCCGTGCTGGTTGCCATCTGCCGCTATCATAGGAAAGGGTGTGTGAAACCACACAACATTTTTAAAACTACTTTTAAAGGCTTTACTTACCAACTTTATGAAAGGAGATGCTGAAACTGGCCTCCATTTTTGTCCATACATTTTTGGCTCCTCTTTAGGAAACCGTTCATCACTTACTGTAGGTCATGTTGAAAAATGCTGGTAATTTCCCAGCAGATATTTTGTTTTAATTCTTCCAGGGTGTGAGCACTTGTCTTGTTATTTTTATGTTTTAAGTTACCCCAGAGATAAAAATTGCTTATTGGAGCTCTGAGAGATCTTTCTCTGCTAATGGTGCACCATACGCCAATTTTTTTTGTCACGAAGGTGTACTTCATGAACAATATTAGGTTCTGAGTTATAGGGCCAATTTTTTTCGAGTCAATGGTTGATGTCCGTACATATCTGAATACAATTTTGCCCATTGTTTTAAAAGAATTAACAGACAGGGAGCATGATTTTGTCTTTTTTCAACAGGACTCTGCAACAGCTCATATTGAGAACAATCATTCAACGAGAACAATTGAAAGTGTGTTTCAGCACAGAATTATTAGTAGAGATTTGTGAACCCCTCGGTCCCCCGACATAACCCTCTGTGATTTCTGCCTCTGGGGTAACTTAAAGCATAAAGTGTACAGGACAAATGCACACATCCTAGAAGAATTAAAACAAAATATCCACTGGGAAATTACCAGCATTTCTCAACATGACCTGTGGCAAGTGATGGATAGTTTCCTAAAGAGTTGCCAAAAACATATGCACAATGAATGGTAGTTTCAGCATCTCTTTTGATAAAGTTGGTAAATAAAGCCTTTGGAAGTAGTTTTAAAAATGTTGTATGGTTTCATCCGTACCTTTCTAGGTAGCGGCAGACAGCAACAAGAACGGAGGCCCCAGAAAGACAAAACACCATATAGCCCATTCAGAGGTTTTTTACTCTCCTGGTATAATTCTGGACTGGAGAGGAAATTCTTTGTGTAAAATCATTCTTTACCCTCTTAACTTGAAATGTATAAATGCAAAAGTAATGTGAATGTGTTACAAAATGTAACAATGTTAAGACTTAGTATAACAAGTGATAAAGCATTCCAAACAAAATTTAAACTCTGAATGGTAAAGTAGAGTCTTAAGACCTAAAGTGAACAGTTAACTTGGTTGATTTCTAAATCACAGTAAAACATTGTTCTTGTTTTCATATATCAGGCCAATAAGTGATAATTGATTGTTCTAACACACACAGTTGGCAGTCAGAATGGGATAACCTGCAAACTGTGAGACACACCTATATGTTTTACCCTAATATACGAGAAAGGTTACGACTAAAGCACCTAAATCCCTTACAAGCTGCATTACACTATATTATGGGCCATGGGCCATATGGCACTTACTTAAAACGTTTTAGTATCATCAACTCTGAAATGTGCACCAGATGCAATACAGAAGATACTCCTGAGCATGTAATGTTTAACTGTCAGAAATACAGTGAAATAGGACAATCTAACAGGGAAAAGCTCATGTACCTCACTTTATCGGAAATGGTCAGGAATAAGGAAAATCTAAATACTTTAAATGAGTTAGTGACTCAAATCAGTATAGCAGAAAGATCTTTAAGACAAACTGAACAAGAAAGAAATCTAAGAAATTTTTATACACCTCCAGCGACTGTTGTAGCACCATCCCATCAATTGTTAAGATTGTCAAACCAACTGTAAGCAGAAAGGAGAAGAACGAGGCCAAAACGACAGCCTGATGAGACTTGGACAGCCTACCAGAGACAAATAGCAGCGGCTAGGGAACAATAAACTGCATGAATACTATGAGATCACATATAACTTTACAATATCACTAATTTCCCTTATTGTTATTTAGTTTAATTTAGGTTAGTAACTTCTGCACATTTTATTGTGAACAAATTGTAATAAATAAGTTTAAATAAATCAAAGTATCCGCACACTACGTCCAGATATAAGAAATTAGGTATCTGGACATAGCTGGCAGATGTTTTTTTTTTTACCATGTGTAGGTAAACTTTGAAAGGTAGACTCAGAAATGAAAAACTCAGTTCCATAGCCAGGATTTGAAGCATGTAACTTCCACTCTGCATGCAGAGATACCATGGTACATGCCTAAATTCTTCCTTAATGCAAATCAGTTAATATGGTGGCATGTTGTCGGTGGTTAAGAACAGCCGCACATAGAGCAGGAGATCTGTTGGTTAAATGACATTGAATTTTTCATTTCTGATTCCGCCTTTCAGAGTTCGTCTACATGCAGTTTGTGCGTGTTAGAACAATCAGTTATCATTGATTGGCCTGATATATTGAAACTATTAATTAAAAACCTTAAAGCACAGGACTTAGATACTTAGGATTGTGAATCATCCATGGGGAAAGTATACAAGATTTTAAGCTTTCATGGCGATAATTGTTACTTAGCACTTCTTGGGTTACCAGCTGTGTAATATTTATAAAATTCTTCGAGTTTTTGCCATGCTAAACTCCATGGCCAAATAATTTTAATAAGGACAATGGCCTGCAAATGAGCACAGCTTGGACAGGATTACTTAAAAGAAGGCCATAATTTGAGATGGCCATTTATTTCTTATGCAGTTCCCAATGAAGGCCTTGAGTTGAGATGGTCATTTATTTATTAATTATTCATTTCCTGATGATGGCCATGGAGTTTAGAATGGCCAAGAAAGTTGAAAAGTTTTATAGATATACACGGCTGCTAATGGGGTAAGTGTATCAAATACGAGATCCCCTTGTAATCTACCGGGAAAATGCGAATCATTGGAAGAATTTAAGACTATTCCGGTAAGTTGCCATGATAGTTCAGTGATTAAGAGCTGCTGCATGTTGAGCGGAAGATCCATGGTTCAAATCCTGACTTGAACTTTTCATTTCTTATTCTACCTTTCATTGTTCTTGTATTACTCTTTTTATTCATTTATGCTTATCTTTCTTTTCATTGTTTTCTTCTCTTGTATATTTGAAGCACTTCATATGCATGCACTGAAATACATCTTTCCTGCTTAAAATATAAATAATATGAAGACAACTTACTACAATATTGTTCAGAAGAACTCCAAAGAACTTTGAAGTTCTAATCAAAAATCCAAAAGCATCTTGTCATAACTGTCCATATATTGTTATTTTCTTGGTCTACAAATCTTTAAAAATAAAAGGTGGTATTTTTCTGTTTGAAGATTTATATATCTTATTGCTTCAAAACATTGCAGAAATTAATGTTCTTTTTAAATTTTCTATTTTTGGAAATGAAAGAAAAAGAAACTCTCCCATTAGAAGTATACCTACTATTGCCATTGAAACTAACTTGGGTTCATTTTCTGTTATGTGTGTAAAGTGAGCTTTGTCTATCTGCATTACAGTTGCTTAAAATATTATTAAATATAGTACAGAAAATACAGGATGCATTGGTTTACATAGATACATAGACTGACATTTAGCACCTGTGATGATGAAATCTGGGTTACAAATTAAGGTTAGTTCACAATAACCCAAGAACAGTAACCAAAATGGAAACAAGAATGGGAAACAAGAATGAGAAACAAAGTAGCATATAAGACTCACAATAGCCAGGTAATGAGAATGGGAATGAATGTTGATGACCATATTGATCATAAAGTGGAAAGTCAAGTTTACTTTACTTTTTAACTGGCCATTATATTCTTCACCTGCTTCCAATTCAGTCAACATAAAGCAGGTTAGTCAATCAAAATTTGATGTAGCAAACATGATCTAAATGCAAATCCATTACTATTTCCAATTACTCTAGTGAGTCTAGTCATACCAAGCTTTCAGTCCTTTATTAACGGCATACATTAAAGTTGTTCTTTATTTATTTCTATTGGTCTTTGCAATTGTTTTGGAAGCAATAGCCAGTAGTGAGTTGCATATTAACAAACTACACTAGAAGAACCAATGCTCAATGGATCTGTGAGTATCAGAATCTAAAGTTTGAACCATAGAACACCAAGCATATACTAGAATTTCTTTGAGTTTCATATTTCCAGTTTGCAATTAAAGAGAGCTCTAGTGCTTATTTATATCACAGCTGCCTGGAATAACCTCTATAGTGGAAAGTCTAATGTGCAAAATATGGATCTCATATGCCATTTTCAGGAACGAGAAAATTTAACCCTGGCAAGTTATTGTTTTCGTTACCAGGGCTTGGAAACTATCAATTTTGAACACTCCCATTAAAATACATACATTTCAACTTTGCTGTTCTCATTATGGTCATTCTCTGCTGTTTTAAACTAAATTTAAATTCTTTATTGTCAATAGACTGCAATACAGTTTTTGACATTGTCACACATTTATATTTATAATTTGTATTACAGAGATAGACAACCTAATGGTTACACATATTACTATAGCTACCTATCATTTGTGATTTACACAGAGGGTCTGTGTAAATCTTTATCTGGATTGCATTTTACATATGGTTACCTGTTATATTACATTATATTTACAGTTATGTTTGGATCTTTTTGCATGTTAGATATTTAAAGAGAATTTAAATTAATATCTCATGTAGGCCACAATATGGCAGCAGGGAAAATAACTGTAATATTCTGTTGTAACAACTAAGAGATTCAGAAGAATGCAATCATTTTTTATTTCCATATGACAATACAAAATATCCCCAATTTATTATAATGTTTAACTTGGTGCTTATTTATAGTAGTTGAAGAAGCAATACCATGTAATTGATATTTTAAGACTTTTATATTTTTGTTGTGTTGATAACCTTGAAATTGTAAGCACAATTTACAATAATAAAGTCCCACTTTTTCTGTTTCAACCAAAGCTGAAAGCAAACAATGAGCAATTCAATTCCTTTTTTATGTGTGCTAATAACAACAAAGAATAGTATAACAACATTCATTTATCCCATAAATCTCAGTGAAATATCATCCAAGTTGTATTTCAGACATATTTATATAAAAAACATGAAAAATATTCTCTTTATTGTATTGTTTAGTTAATGTTAAGTTCAGACAGCTACAATGTGACCTCCACATAGAGTTTTGTATTTTTCTTTTCATGTACCTTATAACTAATATTCATCAGTTATGTAAGCAGTGTTTCTTCAGTGCAAAAATAAAGTAATATCTATACTATATACAGATAAATAAGTATAATTGCACAGTGCCTCATCTAACAGGTCCTCAAATGTTTACAAAATGCTATAATATTTGGAGCACCTAGTTGCACAAGAAGAAACCGATGTCAGAGGCTCATAAATATAAAGATATGCATGATCCTGAAAATTTAAAAAAATATATTACTTTATATGATCTGGTAAAAGAATAAAATTGTTCTGAATGAAAGATAAGAGCATACAAAGCCATAAAATAAAATTGTCCAATATTTCAGGTGACTTTTCATCAGTATATTAAAAAGAATAAACGCACACACAAAATGAAAAAATGGTGTGCAAGCTAAATGTTAGAAAACTGAACCATAGCTGGAAACTATAAAGCAAAACTCAAACGATGAATCTTTGATATTTTTACTCAAGATCTGCAATCCCAGGTCTGATCATTGCCGTAAAACTTCCTATATTGATTCAGAAGTACAGCTATAAGAGGTTGGGTTCTAATGAAATTGACATTTTTTGTGCTTTACTCCCCACATACAAAGCATATTTGTATCAAAACATAATTATTAAACTTTGAAAACATCTGGTAAATAAAGAGAGTAGATCCATTTATAAATTTAAATTTTAATTATAACTATTTATTTTCTTACTCTATGCAATTTAATGCTTCTAAATTCTCCCCTTTTAACTTTTCTCACTATCGGTTTGTAACTCCATTCTTCACTGTTAATAATATGTAATGCTGTATATGAATAATTGATGTAAGGTACATCCAGTGTTGACAAACTGATTTTGTATACTGTCACATTAAACCTACATACCTTTAGGCTGGGAACATTAGCATTTAAATGGCATATATTATTGCATGAGTCAGCATGTGCTTTGAAATAAAATACATTGGATATATCTCCACGCAAGTGCATTATGTTATGATGTATCTCAGTAGAAGGCGCTAGATGGATGATACTATACTACTTGGCAAAGCTATGAGGCATATTGGAAAGAATGTGAAACTGCCCAGTTGTTTATGCGAGCTTATTGCACAAACAAGGTGAGACAGGATGTGTACACTCTGTTCAGATGCAATCATATCCTCAGGACAGCAACATCTCATATATCAGATCATCTATTTGTGTTTTATCATTGACAATATGCCAACTAGATGCAAAAATATTAACCGGGCTTGTGGGCCGTGGTCTATTGGGTTCCTTCTTCTTCCCAAACGTTTCGTCTGCGACTACGGCAGACATCTTCAGTGGCGGCGAGGTCGAAGTTTCCTAGTGGAGATCTCAGCACCGACTGTGCTGGTCACCACCAGAGGTGCGGTATTTATGTCGGTGGCTGGAGGGGAAGTACGTTGTGATAGGTCCGGGTGGCCAGTGGGCTGGACTTGTGCCAGTGGAGTACTACAAGGAGCTGGCGTCTGATTGGCTGGAGAGGGGTTCTGGATTTTTGTTTTTGTTAACGCTGTTTGCCATATTCTGTTGAGTTTAAGTCCTTCTTCTTTGCGATTGATATTATTTTTGTGCTTGTGTATTTCAATGGCTTCACGGAATAAGCGAGAATAGTAGTGGGATTTAGATGCCAGAATATCTGTGTTACCATATTGGATGATGTGTTCCCCTTCTTCGAGTATGGCATGTTCAGCAATTGCTGATTTTTCAGTTTGACCCAAGCGACAATTTCTTCTGTGTTCTTCAATGCGGGTTTTTATACTACGTTGTGTACAAGGCAGTAGCTTCGAAAAATTCCATGTAAAAATTCGCAATAACCGGACTGAGAGGACTTCCCATTGCTACACCGTCTGTCTGTTCATAGTATTCTTGGATTCAGCACCGCTTAAACCTTCGTGCTGGTGGCGTTACGTGGATGACACGTTCGTCATTTGGAGTCACGGAGAATCAGCCCTGACAGAATTTCTGGATCACCTCAACAGCATCAATAAACAAATTCAATTCACCATGGAGAAGGAACAAGACGGCAAATTGCCCTTTTTGGATGTCATGGTAAACAGAAAACAGAATGGCACACTAGGCCACAAGGTGTACCGTAAACCGACCCATACAGACCGCTACCTTCACAAGAACTCCAACCACCATCCGAAACAAAAGCGTGCTATGATTAAAACTCTGGCAGACCGAGCTACACGCATTTGCGAACCACAAGTTCTACACCAGGAATTTCAACACTTAGAGTCAGCGCTCCACTCTAATGGCTACGAAAAACGAGAAATTAAGAGAGCATTACAACCTAGTAAAGGTCCCAACATCACAGAAACAGCCGCAAACAATAGGAAGGGCAAGGCCTTTTTACCGTACATCAGATCAGTCACAGACCGCATAGGCAAACTACTTAAACGCCACAACATTGACACCGTCTACAAGCCCACTAAACAGATTTGTAACATACTCCGTTCCGCCAAAGACCCCAGGGATCCTCTATCCACCGCAGGAGTATATAGAATACCTTGTTCGTGTGGCAAGGTATACATCGGAACCACACAACGTAGTATAAAAACCCGCATTGAAGAACACAGAAGAAATTGTCGCTTGGGTCAAACTGAAAAATCAGCAATTGCTGAACATGCCATACTCGAAGAAGGGGAACACATCATCCAATATGGTAACACAGATATTCTGGCATCTACATCCCACTACTATTCTCGCTTATTCCGTGAAGCCATTGAAATACACAAGCACAAAAATAATATTAATCGCAAAGAAGAAGGACTTAAACTCAACAGAATATGGCAAACAGCGTTAACAAAAACAAAAATCCAGAACCCCTCTCCAGCCAATCAGACGCCAGCTCCTTGTAGTACTCCACTGGCACAAGTCCAGCCCACTGGCCACCCGGACCTATCACAACGTACTTCCCCTCCAGCCGCCGACATAAATACCGCACCTCTGTTGGTGACCAGCACAGTCGGTGCTGAGATCTCCACTAGGAAACTTCGACCTCGCCGCCACTGAAGATGTCTGCCGTAGTCGCAGACGAAACGTTTGGGAAGAAGAAGGAACCCAATAGACCACGGCCCACAAGCCCGGTTAATATTATTGCATCTAGTATTGACACCGGCCGTGAAAGCCTTAGAATTTTGATGAATATGCCAACTTTCTATTATTTCGCTCTTTTAATAAACATGATCATAGCACTCAACCACCAAGGTCAATACATCTCGTCGCTTTGCCAAGTAGTTCTACTTAGCTCTCCTGCATTGAAATTACTTAAAAGGAAAAATAAAAGCAATCAGTGAAGCTGGTAAGTGCATCTAATTAACAGTGAAAGATACCTTTATGAACCATTCTATGGGTACCTATGTTCCCATTTCAGAGAGGACAATGATACATTTTTTAACTTCTTCAGAATGTATTCTAAAGATATATCCCATAATGTAGATTATTTTTGTTTTCACTTATGAGAAATTCCATATATGTACATCTTTTGATATAACACAAAGCTATAATAACATTAATACTTCAACCTCACAGAAACACTATTTTACATCTGGAATGTCAATGTGTGGAAGCCAACACTAGCTATATAAGACTACAAAGCCCATTAAAAGTTTGTAATGTAAGCTGTAGCATAATCACATGGATGAAAATCTAACATGTATTGCAGCACAATGCAAAATTTGATAGAGGAATGTATCACTTGTATTATATGATTCTCATTTATGTAACAATGCATGTCAGTGTGCATGTGATTCTGACCTACTCACTAGCATGTCTTAAGAATGATTTTTGTAATTACTAAAAATGATGCTTTTTGCACATATACCACTTTACACTTTTATTTTCTCCAAAATGTTTCAAATGGTTTTTGTCTACAGGGTGTTCCAAAAAAACACCAAGAACATTTAGTATGCTGAGCTGGCTGGCAAACTGATTGGTTTTCAAGAAGGAATCCATGTCCAGAAATGTACGGTTTGGGCGCTGTAGCACATCGAAGTATGAGAGAGGTGTGCACTCACAATTCATCAATAAATCCAACATAAGGAGCATATCAAGCTGTTTACATTGCAAGCAGATTGCAAACTGTGTCCTCTTACATTATTGCAGAGCCTACATCGGCAGTGCTGAGCCTTATGCACATGACCCAATACATGTAGTTGTATTTGAAGATTTTCAGTCGCTCTGTGGACTCTAGCTATCAGGTCCTCTTCTAACGTTACAAGAGTGCCATACACCATACTCTTTATACAGTCCCACAGAAAATAGCTGAGAGGTATCAGATCTGGCGACCATGCTGGCCATGGAACTGGTCCACTTCTACCAGTCCATCAATTTCAATATGCAACATTGAGATGATTCTGCACTTTACATCAAAGTGTGCTGGAGCTCACGTCAACCATTTCCACAGTTGTCTACTGGTACATGTCGCACTGCTATTAAAGCAGTACTTTACTGGAAATCATACAAGTAACACAGTAGAATGCACACTGAATGAATCTTAACAAATTGTCTTAAACGTTCGTTCTCAAACTTTGACAGTCTCTACTGCCCAATCCCTGTCTTTCCAGACAGGGGCTCCTTCTTGAAAACCAATCAGTTTGCCATCCCACACAACATACTAAGCATTGTTGGTATTTTTTGGGACACCTTGTATTTACCAATTATGTTTAAGACACTTGCTTGACTTGCATTCTATAAAATAGCCTGTGAAGTTCTCTTTATCCTGAATGAATTTTATGTAACTGGCAAACCACAAGGGATGAACAAAATATTACTTTATAAAACATGTAGAATCCTTTGAAATATATAAGTTATGTCAAATAACATTTTCTGTAACTTTAGCCATTTTCAAAATATTCATTACTAATAAAACAGGACTTATGATGAGTGAACAGTTTTGTTTTGTTCTATATTATGTCTGTAACCAACTCCTTATTACTTAATTTGAAATTACTTCTAGTCTAACCATGAGTATTAGTATAGCTTTTTGTAGAGTATTAAGATGTGCAAGGAATTATGTGAAGCTAATGGTTAAGGGAAATTGTGTGAATGTCATACTTTAGATGTTTTTAGTGTTATTTTGGATATGAATATGATTTTAGATTTAGCCACTTACACAATAAATTGCATGTATTTAAAATTATTCTATATCAGCACACTGCTTTCCTAAGTTTGTCGATAAACCAGCTTAATGACTATGTGAAAGTATGAAACAAACTTGGCATGCATTCATAAAATGTAGAATAGAAGCATAGTTACCAGAGCTACCCAGAAATATAAACAAGACAAATAATGCAACTATGCAGTCTAAAATTGCACAAAAAGCATAAGCAGATGAGCTCAGGTAATCAGCACTACATGAAATACATAGCAGTAAAAGGGTTAGATACATATATGGTGCAGTTTTTATTGTGGTGTGGCTTCAATTTAGAGTGATGTGGCTCTTATTTTCCTCAGGGCATGGTAACGGATGGAATGAAAAATCACACAATGTTTCTTCACCACAATGTATTATTTTATTAACACTTTTTCTCTATTTTACATTAAAATAAATCCTCTTAGCACCGTTTTAAATTATTTAAGTCTTTCCACTTTTTCACAAAGTGGAACAAAAGCTTGATGAAAGTCTGGTAAACGTTCTACAATGTTCACATGCTACCAAAATACGTCCTATCACCTTGGACACGTAGACGCTAGTGAAAGGAGTCTGGCATCACCTCACGTGATACTACCTTTCTCGTATACATCCGCGCATGCGTCCATCAAATAGTTCCCGTATTGTTAGGGAAGCGATCTTTAGATATCCTGATTTCGCTTTTAATATTGTACACATATAATTCTAATATTTATACATATATATTAAAATTAAATATGGAAATATTTATGACGTCTTTAAACAAACTTAGTTGTTCGTAACAATGAACATTAGTAACACGTTTTCGTCATTTAACCATCTCATACCAACATAAAAAAAAAAAAATTACACTCTTAACAAATATTCACATAAACGATTTTCTTTTGGGGTCTTTTAATATTCTGTCCAATATATTAAAATATTGTGATGACTAATAATAAATACTGGAGGTTGATGACAGTGTTGTTGGAATCACATTAAAATATGAATTTTGAGTAGAATAATAACACAAAACAACACTCACTTTTAAATTTTCCCGGTATATGTTTCGACTAGCTTTCCTCCATTATCAATCAGACATCAACTGAACTGTAGAGGCTGATTCACAGGGCTGGTATCTCCTGTAGACTGCTCTGGTAGTGGTTTTAGGAACTTGTATAATGGATCCCCTTGTGGTATATCAAAATTGAAAATTTGGGCTTTGTTTTTCCAATTCCTGGTTTCCTGATATGTGTTTTAATAATTTTGGATCCAGATTAATGTCGTGATTTCCTTTCCAAAAATGGGTGGCAACTGCTGATTTTTCTAAGTTTGTGTTTTATACATGTATGCATTTAGAAAAATCAGCAGTTGCCGTCCATTTTTAGTAAGGAAATCACGACATTAATATGGATCCAAAATTATTAAAATACATATCAGGAAACCAAGAATTGTCAATGTGGGAACAGATCTTCATCTGGAAAAACAAAGACCAAGTTTTCAATTTTGATATACCACAAGGCGATCCATTATACAAGTTCCTTAAACTACCATCAGAGCAGTCTACAGGAGATACCAGCCCTGTGAACCAGCCTCTACAGTTCAGTCGATGTCTAATTGATAATGGAGGATAGCTACTCTCTGAAACATGTACCGGGAAAATTTAAAAGTGAGTGTTGGCTAGTGTTATTGATCGACTCAAAATGCATATTTTAATTGTGATGACTGCTTGGAAAGTCAACCTCAAAGTCTGGTGTGTTTAATGGTTAAAATTATCACACAGCCACATAATATGAGGTTTTCATTTGTCATATATAATACAATTTTTAAACTCTTGTACATAAACTCAGATACTGCCATCTACAGTGGAAAAATGGAGACATTTGAGTGTCACTGATTCGCGGTGAAACAGATAATATATATAAAAAGGAATCTTTAAACCAATCATTAATGACAGCTTGATTTTGTTAATTTAGTATTTTTCTTTTGTTATTTGATCTAATCTCAATTTGTGGAAATGACAATTAGTCAACCTTGTTTTGATACCTCAATTATGTTTACATAATTAATAATTATTTGTATCATATTATGTTAGGAGTTTTGAAATAAAAATTAATGTGATTTTCCTGGCATGACCAAAATAATCATAAAATCACATAATATAAACAGCATATGATGACATTGTAATGGTTCTGATAAAGTAGGGGATACTGTTAAGGAAGAAAAGGGCCAAGTGATATTGCTATGGTTACGTACATTCTTTCCAAATACTTCTTGGTCAACGCATTCACGTAAGACAGTAACCATTTTCGGCAATCTTCCCAACAACTGTGAATTATATGATTTCAGACATGCTAACCAGTAGGAAGTATTCAAGAAAGTGTTGTAATATTATAATGACAGTAATTGTCTTAATAAAAAAGTGTCCAATAAAATAACTTCATAAATTTAATTAAAGAAGTTCATGTGTACTTTATTTCATCATCATGATCAAGAGAAGAGTTCTCATCACTCATCGCTAATCACCCACAAATATTAAAAAACGACACCAAATGGCTGCACAATGTGTGGCAATATAAGGCACCAAAACTTTAAACACATAATACTAAAAAAACGCCCAGGTGGGTTTGGACTGTTAGGAGCACAGTGAGCAGTTGTTCCTCGCCTTGATATGCAGGGTATCCTGTATTTCCTGTACTGTATGTAGTACCTACTTACAATGAGAATTTTTCTTCTAGTATACAATAGTAGAATTATTGAATATATAGCAGTAAATTTTATCATTAACTATGCTCATAGTTTTATTATTAACTTTCCTTGCATTTAAATGATTTTAATGTATGGAATTTTACAGATCTCATTACACAAGGAGGAAATTTCGACTGATCTATGCAAAAGTAATGAAAAAATCTCCACATGTACATCGAAACAGCTCTTCCTTTATTCGCTACTATGGCAATACAAATGTAACTCTCAGCTTATTAGCTGAAACTCTTCCAGCTTCAAAGGAAACAGCTCTTTTTGACTACCCATTCAACGAATTACTTGTAAGTAATGATGCATCTTTTAACAACAGCAACATTTTTGGTTTTTACGACTCCATTGTATTTCCTGTTTAAGGTACATACATATACGCAATTATGCATTACTATTTAATAATATCCTCCTGCATCCTGAGATCACAATACTAGACTTAAAATTATTATTTTGTGCTTAATGAGTTTCTATGCGCCAAAATTAAATAAAAGCGAAAAAAAATTGGTGGGGGAGGGGGGGCTTTTTGGGAGCCTAAAATGACATTTAGAGAGCTTCAAATTTTATGTGGATCAATGTGTGTTATTAAGATTCAGTAGGTTGTGAATTACAATTACTACAAAGCTCTCCTAGTTGCTAGCTCAGAAAAAACAAAACAAGAGCAATAAATGACAGAAAGAAGCTGCAAAAAAACTTAATATTTAATTCAATAATGATTAACAAGTTTTTTGGACAAGTAAATTATACATTTCAGTATTGAAGGTAAGTTTTATTTACACCATACCTCACTTAGTATTAGCTGAAGATGGGTACAGTTGTTCCTGAAACATGTCCTAATTTTCTAAATTAAGTAAGGTAAGTAATTAAATAAAACTTGCCTTCAGTATTAATATCTATTATGATAGCATTAACATGACAATTTTACAAGAAAAATCAGAAAGAATAATGGCATAACTGTTAGGAAATGTTTATTTTATAGAACTTTTAAGTTGGTTAAATTACTGATTACAAAGACGTAAAACAAAATACCACTGGTCAGTTACAAAACATACATTAGTGTGCAAAATTATCATTCACATTTTTTTCAGTATTTTTATTGATAGACTTTCCTGTTCCTGGTGTATTATGCACCAAATTCAGATTCCTGTCCCCTGTCTATTCCAAACCAGCCTTTACTACGGTCTATCCTTTTTTCTAATCAATTTTTCTTTATAGTGGTACAAATTATAGTAACACTGTCTGATTTTATTTGAATTTTGTACTTTTTGTGTCCTTGCACTTTGTTACAGACATGGGCAGTTCTGACAAAACGACAGCAAATGGCTTTATTAATGTGGCAGCATGGTGAGGAAGCATTAGCTAAGGCGCTGGTAGCTTGCAAACTGTACAAAGCTATGGCTCATGAGGCTGCAGAAGATGATTTGGAAACAGAAATATATGAAGAGCTCCGAAGTTATGGGAAGGAGTTTGAAAACATTGGTATGAAACTGAGGTTTTTCCAACCATATTTTAAATCTTATTCTTAAATTTTGGGAAGAATGGTTAACAATAAAATTGCCTTATTTTAAGACAGGTGTATTGAATGAGGCTCTTCTCACTATAACAGGGCCATCCCCTATTAAGGTTTTTTATAACCTGCAAAATTTCTAATAGTATTCTGGTGCTGCAGTAAAGAATGCTTAATTTATTACCTGCTAGACATTACTATGAAGAAGCAAGCACTTCATGAATGTGAAAACAAAAATTAGGGATCATTTCTATCGGACATGAGGTTCTTTTACATTGAATAAACATCTCACAGTCAGTAGCAGCAATAGCTTTACTTTCCATTTGAAGTAAGCCATGCTAAGAATTTTTGTATTTTCAACAGGTTTGAAACTGTGACCATAGTAGAGTTTAAGTGACCAGATAGCCTATATTTCTACAAGCCCAGACAAAACTCCAAAATGCCCTGCATTGAAGATTTGATTTAAAAACAATAAAATTGTTTAATGTTTGGGCCAGTGAAATCCTTTTCTACCTATCTGATGTAATGATATGAATCATTTGTAATGATATGATATTGTCCCTCCTCTGACAAATAAACAAAAGTGAAGAATTGTGAATCTGTGAAAAAAAAAAAACTAATCTTACAATTTATAAGTGTGCATGATCACTATCACGAAGTAGCTGATTTGTGTTTTGGTTACATTAAACAAATTATAGAGTATCTTCTTTCTTGGAAGTTTGAAATCAGTGTTGTAATAATCAATTTAAACCAAAAAGGTGACGATTAATAACACTACACAACACTTACTTATAATTTACCGGAACAAGTTTTGGAGGCTGACTTTCCTCCATTATCAACCTGACACCGACTGGTTCTCTCTGGTGTGGATGGTGATGTTTCCTCTGAGGTCTCCTCTGGTGGTGGTTCAAGGAACTTGCTGAAGATATCTTTCTCTGGGATGTCAAAATTGAATACTCTGTTTCTATTTTTCAAAATGACTGTGGGAACTAATCTTCATTCGTAAGCAAGATTTATGGATTAAGTGTAAATGTGTAATGAAAGTTTATCTCTATTAATAAGAGAAGATTAAGTTCTTGAGGATAGTTTCTAAAAGAGTGAACAGAGAAAGTCTGTGAATGCAATGCATGATTCAGAGTTAGATATGTTCAGAATTGAGGAGGAATGGTCTTCAGTTCAAGCACTGCAGAACTAGGTATAAGTGAGTTACTAAGGTGCTATTGAAAGCTAGAATAGTTTAACTAGGCCAACATATAGGTACCACACCAAACTAGACATAGCATGTACTCATTGAATTGATGTAACAGAGGTGACTGGATACAAACTTATTGCTTTTGTTCAAGTATGTCATATTGAATTTTTCACCTGCATATTTTCTGCAATAAAATTAATGACAAATATTTGTGAGAAATACTCTCAGATGTTGTGTTAGAAATAATGTATTGAACTTGCTTTTTAATATAAGCTAATGTAACTCACCAGTTCCATACTAATAAATATATATGCATCTCCATAACAGCATTGGAGCTACTAGACTTCTGCTATAGACAGGATGATGATCAGACGCAACAGCTGCTGACATGTGAGCTGCAGAACTGGAGTGGACAAACGTGTCTTAGCCTTGCTGTAGCAGCCAACCACAGAGCCCTATTAGCACATCCATGTAGTCAGATCATACTTGCAGATTTGTGGATGGGTGGCTTAAGGACTAGAAAAAACACTAACATTAAGGTAACTCGTTTATTTAAATGAGAATGCTGATAAAGTATATAAAATAAATATGTATATTCCTACAGTGATGCCTAAGTCCAATTTTAAGAACTACTAGTGTCCTTAAATCGTAATTCATAACATTTTGAAATAGCAGTAATTTTAATTAAAAACCCATGTAATTAGAATAAATACAGTTTAGCAATCTAATTCATCAATTATGAGTCGACCAAAACACTCTTAGCTTCACTTGCATCTAATTTGTGTGAAACTAGTTTCCTTGGCTATCGCCCTGCATCTTCAATTGCTCATGAACTACCGTGCAATCAATTACTATTAATCAATTATCAATTGCTTTAATGTTGATGTAAAGAACAAAGTTCTTTCTTTTCTAAAGTTTTTATTTAGCATAAATTAATATGCTTATGTGCAACAAATATTGTAACTCATCTTTTACAGTTTTTGGCAACAGAATAATTAATTAATATTGTTTAATTGCAAACTTCCAACATGTGCCCCCCCCCCCCCCCTCCCCTTGAAAAAAAGTCTGCCAATGCTCATGTCAACACCTAACCTCATGGGCTTGTTATATTCTTCCAATAATTTTGATGAGTGTTTGATAAAGTTCTGTATTACCCTATGCTTGTATCAAAGTTAATTTCCTCATCTTCATATTTTTATGAAAACCTTTCCCTATTCCTGTAGCTCTGTGTTATGATTTTCTTTCCAAAAATGGCAGGGTACTACAAATTTGTGGTTCAAATCTAATACTTCAGTGTTCCTTTAGCCTAGCACCTACACATATTCCTATCAGTTTTTTTTCTAATAAACATTTTTTACATTATTTTCCTTTCTTAGAAGTTTGAAAACAGTGTTATAATAATCAATTTAATCACATTTTATAGCTGTCAGCTAAATTCTCCCTGTTTCTTTGTCTTACACAGGTAATTCTGGGATTGTTTTGTCCATTCTACATTGCAAAGCTGGAGTTTAAGTCAAAGGAAGAACTGCAATTAATGCCTCAAACAGAAGAAGAACACCTCATAGGTCTAGAAGAGGAAAGCATAGAGGATAGACCAGTAGTAGAAGAAAACAGGAACACTGATCCTGATGCTGAGGTAATGTTCACATTAAAAAATGTTCAGATATTTAAATTTAGGTTTATTGAGAAAGAATTTTGCCTGATGTTTGAGAATTCAAAATAAATAATAAGTAGTTAACTACCTAATTAACATACTTCAAGATTGAAAATGACTCAATCACTTACTTTGGGTATCGCTATTAATGAGTATAGAAACATATTCTGTGAAATAAAATAATAATAATAATTTGTTTTAACCCTTTAGTGGTTATGCAGGATGTTTGGAATACCCCAGCCGTTCTTATCGATGTATTATTATATAGTGGATAGGAGTGCATCTTCATGAACTTTGGTACCTTTCTAGGAGTTGTGTTGTGTGTAGTGTTTAACGCCCGCTTTTACTACTACGGCACCACAGGCGGTGACACTGATGATACATGGAATGAAGATGGAGCACCGGTGGAATGAGATGGCGGGTGAAACCGGAGAACCCGGAGAAAACCCGCCCAGACGCCACTTCGTCCACCACGAATACCATATGCGGGTCCCTGGGATCGAACCCAGGCCACCTAGGTGGTAGGCGAGCGTGCTAACCGCTAGCTAGCCTTGAGTAAAAATAGAAACAATAATGGAAGCCCAAGTTCCAAGAAACAATATACCTTAGGGGGTTGTCAACACCTCACACGACTCTTTACATTATTGTGTGCTGAGAAAGCTTACAATTGTATTCCATAGCAGCTACTTGTCTGTTGTCACTGTGTGTGGTTAATTCAGGAATGGATCCTTTCAAAGTACAACAAGAAAGAATGCAGAAACTTCTGCAAGAGGTTTTGGATGAGTAAAGACATAAAAGTTATATTGCACTGTGCCCAAAGTTTGAAAGCCATGTGTTTAAAGCATATGAAACGTGTAGTGAAACCTATTATGATAATACACCTATTGCAATCAGTAACAGTGACTAAATTCATAAAACTTGTATGAAGTGACAGAATAAATATTTAGTGATATGTGCAATGGCTTAAATCAGTAGTACAGAATACAAAGAATACTATAGGTTGTAAAGAAATAGGAAATATTGTAGGTTCTTTAAAAAACAGTAATTTGACACTTTATTAATATAAAAAATACACTCGTATAAGGTGAGGTAGGATTATGAAGTCATTTACTCAGTAAACATATTTATATGTTGGAAGGTCTGGCATGGGTGCACTTAGCCTCGTTAGGTCCCGGGGGGCCAATTGAGGAGCTACTTGATGGAGAAATAGCAGCCCCAGGTCAAGAAGGCTGCATAACTGGCTGGGAGGGCTTGGGGCACTGACCACGTACCACCCTCCAGTACTGCATCCCACCAATGACACCTGTAGTGGGCAGAGGTGGGAGACGCAGCAGCTGGGTGGCAAGCCTTGGCCCTTCATGGGCTGTTGCATTGAGGTTTACTACTTATTTATATTAATGATATGCTACACAGATATGAAATTAGAGCCACTTTTGTTTGGGATCTCAGGAACATTGACTGACTAGTAACATTATGAAAACACGTGCATGACTACATAATGGTTAACTCTTGGGATTAAGTATTCTTAGAAGGATTTTCCTGAAATTAACTTTAGAAAATCTTGAATTAAATTTGATCAAAGATCTTGCTGTACAAACTTGCATCTCTCGTGTTTTAAGTATGAGTAATTTTTATTGAAATTTACTTGTGATTGATGTAGTAATCATCACATTGTTTTCAAATATGTTGCTAATATACATGAGTTCTTTACATGTAGTCATCATCAAGGTCTGAAATTGTTTTTATGTTTATGGATCTCAATGGCTTCTTGATGCAGCCGTGCGTGGTAGTATGCTGTGTTGTTTCAGTTTCAGTTTGTTTATTATAAAGTATTGGCCTGGTGCCGGTACATAGGACCCAGCTTACAGGCTATATTTGACATTTATATACAATTTGCTTACTTATAACTAATTATAGTTTTTGGTTTGTGCAAAAACCCATACGGTGACCGTCTATCGGTTACCAAGAATAGTTTTCTTATGTCCTTTAAGTTCTGTTCAGTTTGGTTTATTATATGTATATACATATGTACATATTTACAATTATATACACGCATACATACACGCGCGCACTCACACACACACGCACACACACACACACACACACACACACACACACACACACACACACACACACACACACACACACCTTCACTGGGCACACCAGAAATATGCATCCCAGCTGTGTTGTTCTATGAAAGGAAGATAACAACACATCTTTTTATATGACAATCAAAGTGCTAGACAATACAAAACCGAAGCCCCAAAACACCAACAGAACCAATCAAGTGGCAGTTTCCACAGCCACATAGCAGTGATTGGTATACGAACAGCCAATAGGAGATGAAAGGTAGTCCCTCTCACCTATATATGTTGGACATTCCATCAATTGCACTCTAGTTGTTAACCAGCCAGGAGTACCTCTCTGAAGATGCCCAATGCAGTCTTGGGCAAAACATCAGATGATCTAAAATATAATATACCATTTCTAAGATATTTCTTGTTTTAGGTTTGAATTTTCTAATACTTTAACTTATATCAAATGGAAAGTTATTCATTTTTTCTCTCTCTCTGATCATGTAACAAAAATGGAATTTCAAAGCCCATGCATAGCAGCCAGCTCTTAAAAGATTTAACTGACACTTAAGCCTACTGTGCTCCCCTATTCCCATTGTAGCTGTAAAGAAAAATGTAATAAAACCATATCTATGAATTTCTGTTTCAATTAATATGATTAAGCTATTTTAAGAATAGTATCCAAAAGTGTGAGTGGAAAAGCCAGTGAGTACAATACATAAGATTTTTATATTGTTATGACAAACAGTTTAATTCCATTTGTGTAACAAGGATAGTGAACAGACACAAGATTGTGTACTGTTATACCTTTTACAAATGTTTTAGTTTTTATCAACACAAAAAATAGCAGTTTTGTAGTTGGTTTTCAAAACATTACATGAAATTTAAGATGTGGATAGGAGAGATAAAGGTTGGTGTGATTTGAATGGGTGGAAGTGGTAAGAAAATGCAGAAAGAGAAAGTACCAGAGATGAGAAAGAGAGGGGTACAAAGATAACAATGGAGATGGAGAGAGGAATAGAGAAGTGAAACATCTTCACATTTAATACAGTATTAAGGACAGGTTCTACTAATTATTAAATAAAGTTCATCCAACAAGAATCAGAATAAAAGTTCATTCTATTGATGCAGAATGTCTGGTCAAGAGAGCTGTTTAACTTGAGCATATTGAAAAGAAATTTTTAAACAACAGTTGCTGCATTTAGCTGCCTTACTGCTTTTCCCTCCATAGTTTTAGCTGCTCTTTACTCCTTGCTGCTCTCTTCAAGATTTATATGCTAGGTACTGGAAAGCGCATGTCA
The DNA here is from genome assembly GCA_030765045.1 of Tenodera sinensis. NCBI lineage: Eukaryota > Metazoa > Arthropoda > Insecta > Mantodea > Mantidae > Tenodera > Tenodera sinensis. The sequence continues at coordinate 102,958,972 of CM060971.1, read as the reverse complement.
TCTCCATCAACTTCAGTGATCTTATGATAAGGAGCAGGAAATCTCCTTTCCTCATATGCATGCACAAATCAACTGTCTTTACAAAGTAGCATTACCCATATTTATCTTAACTACTATATGTGCATAAGCACCCAAAATTTGAATTTGAATATATTTGTGAAATATTGAAAGCATCTTTTAATCATAAATCTTAGGCAATTGCCTTGCAATGGAAAATGTTAAGGGAATGTGTTTATTAACCTATATTTTTTCACAGGATATGACACGTTTCATTTCTTATTGAAATGTATTATAATGTCTTGAACAGAAATGCAATTTTAATTGAATATTTATTATATTTATTTTGCATATCATATCATTTTAAAAATATTCAGGAATTCTTCCTTCTGTGTTTTAAGTTTTTGTTGAGATTATTCGAAATGCTGGATTAGAGTGCTGTGGTTTCACAGTTCTTTTATGTGTGCTGAAGTTCCCATCATATGTTTTTTTTCAAAGTTTACTTATTTTGTGGGACTGAAATGACTCCCTGTTTATAAAGCTAAAAACACTAATACATAAAGTGTTTTCTTTCATATTTCTGCTAACTTTCTGTTTTAGAATGTTTGTGTTTGAATTATGCATTACCTTCTATATTTACACTTCTTTGAGTTTACATCAAATAAACTTTTTCAGCATTTTCAGAGAAAAAGACAGTTTATGGTGTTACTACATGTTTCACTTCTTTACCCTGTAATTGTTCTTGGTTCTAGAATTTGATTTTAAGTGTGGTTGTTTTTCTTTCCCTTTTTTTTTTCTTTGGAAGCATAGTGTGATTTTATTGACTATGCAAGCTGTTTGGAGAAAGGAAATCGTAATGAAAACAATACAGGGTGTCCCATTTAGAAAGACTGAGAAATATATGCTCAGTATCTTAAATTAGATAAAGATGGTGTGATTTACATCTGTAAAGGAGATTCTATACCCACAAGCTTATGGTAACAATAGTTTGAAAACTGTTACTTCACAATCGCTACAGAAAACTTGCTGAGAGGTTGAATGCATTTAGATGTATGAAAATTAATTAAAGGTGCATACATCAAATTGCATTAGCCATTTATTGAATCTTGGAGAGGTTTTACATAAAATTATATAAAAAGGTGTTTTTAATAAGTCATTATTTACACTTGAAGTAATCATTTATTTCTCTATCACTGTATGTAAGTGGAACAACCTGTATTGCCTTATCACTTTACAGAATACATAATTATATTTCATATTGAGTAAAACACTCTAATACATAATTATAAATCAGAAACTTAATGACAATCATAATCTTCCCTCTTCAAGCTTGAGTAAATTTCAATTATGTATCTCACAACTTAAGATTTGATAACAGAAGAAGTATAAAATATTCTTGAAAACCACTTAAATTAACTTTAAAATTGCTTTGCAAGCTATTAGCTTTTATAATGTTCTGAGTAAAATATATGAATTTTGTTTTCCATGGAACTGTGATTTAGTGTTATTGAATATTGTACGGGGGAAGATCTGAAAACCATTATCTAGGAAACCCCCAATACCATGTAGACAATTTGTGCATATGCTTTATGAGTGAAATTTTTCTCTTCTTTTACTCATGAGTAAGAACTCCGAGAAACATTGGACTGTTGTGCTTATCAGCCATTTTTTAAAAATAGCTCAGTCTGTTAGAGACATAAAATGTTAAAAGAAAAGAATCCTAAATGCTACCATAATCACTTCCTCCAGAGCACCAAAGTCTTAGCACAAATGAAAATCCTAGTGACTCATTTGTTTTAGATGTGGAATTAATTGCTAAAGATATACCAATATTATAGTGTTGTGTGACTTCCTATAATAACTGTAATATTTGTTCAGGTACCAATATATCTAATAGTAAGTTACCTACATTAGCAGTCAATGCTAATCATAAGAGGAATTGAATGTAGGTTTGCAGGTTTTGTGAAGCTTCTGACCAGGGAAACTAGGTGACTTAACATAGTTCTTTATCAAGTCTAGGCTGAATTGTATGCATATCATTATAACACAACAGGAAGGTTCAATGTATTATAATGCTAATAATGGACTAATTTGGACTAATACTAATGATTTAATAATAAATACCAGCAATGCAGGTGGCTAACATTTATAAATAAACAAGGGAATAACAACTTGGCTCCTTTAAAACTAAACAATATGGAATTACAGTCTATAGAACTGTGAATACAAAATAATCTACAATGAGAAGCTCATGAAAATAATCTGGCCAAAGCTTTAAACAAAAACACATTATGCTAGTGAAGCGTCTATGAACAAATCAAAGTGAAAAAAGAGAAGTGCCAGAAAACAAATGTGCTCTGAGTAGCTCCTCTACTAAGTTTACTTGAACTGTCCTGTCACTAAGAGGAGGCTTTAGCCCTTAAGGGATGTCACAGGCTAAACCTGAATTTAAACTTGGATATGGTCAGAGTTTGTTAGAACTTCTACTATTCAGACTGCTACAGTGCACATACTTGCATAATTAGAGTCTGTTGTTAGAACAAGCCTTGAGTGAACTGATTACAAGTAAAGTTGAACCTCACTTATCTGTTAATCTCTTCTATATTTTCCAAAGTTATATACAACATTCTTTTAAGCATCAAATTTTTCCATTAATATTAACTCAAATATACATTTTCTCATTAGTATATCACATTCCTCTGTACAAAATATATTAATTTACTTACTCATTTAAATGTTATGTGTGTGCTATGTTAAGATATTGTGACAAAGTTACAAAATCAGTCTTATTACTTTTCAGTCACTTTATTGTCTTCTAAAATGTTACCACAAATACACAGTTTTCCCATTGTTAACATGGTCTGCAGTCCTTTGGGCTATTACAACTCATAGTTTTTACTTCTCATAAGCTTGCTCAGTCCTTTTAGTGTCTTTCTTCACTTTTTCTGTCTTCATACCCTAATTACGATGCCACAATCATATATTGTGCATGGTTTCTGTATGCTATAGATTTCTGTTCCCTGCTGTTGCAGTACAAAACAATAGGCATGTCGGTTGAAACATATTATAGTTACACACATGTTAACAATAGCAAAGAAACAGGTTTTTTAAAACCAGTATAAAGCATTAGTTTGAATTATGAAAAACAGTATTGGCATGTATGTAGATAGCATAGACAAGGTTTGGAGGGAAGACTTAGCAACTCGACCTGTAGAAGATCTTCTTTGCCTACGTCCCTAACAGGGCACTTTTTTTTTTGGAGGGGGGGGATTAACGTCCTCCATGTCATATCGGACAGTGAATGAATGAAATGGGTGAAATTACGCTCAAATGAGCCCAAGGTCTGTAGAGCTTTAAGTTACCAGACATTTGTCTTCTCAAGATAAGGGAAAACCTTGGAAAGAACCTTACCCAGATAACTTACCCTAAGCGAGATTCGAACTCACGACCTTTTGAACGTGAGGTAGACACGCTAACCACCACACTACAGAGGCAGACCTTAACAGGGCACCTCCAGAGAGGGAGAGATGAGATGAGAGGATACAAAGGGTGGTCAGAGGGATAACAGCAGAGGGCAGGGTCCCTAACAGCTACAAATTTGAACTCCCCATCGGCAGGCTCTAGGTTCGCTGGGGCCTCTGGGACTCAGAGATCCCCCCAATACAGAGAATGACGATTTACAGAGATCAACCACAGCTGCCATGCACACCAAAACTCCTGCGGACACATAGAACCTTGAAAAAAACAGATAAAAGGTGAAGTGAAATGAGAAGTGAGATGAAATGGAGGGTCTGGAAATTCGGGAGATGTAATTATCAGTCCCAGCATTCACCTAATGACCCAGGGAAACCCCCCCCAAAAAAACACGGGTTCAGAAAAGTCAAACATAGGAATCGAACCCATGACCCCTGAATCTGAGTCTCACACATTACTGTGGAGTCATCTCATATCGTGGTGTGCATGTAATTGCCTCCTCTAAATAATGTATTATGTTTATTATTTATGTGTTTGTTTCATTCATTGCTGTTCTATTTAAATAACACTGTATTAATCTAATAAAATAGTTTCAGTTCCATAAAAAAATTCACTTTCATGGTTTTTTTTTCATGTGTACATTATTTTAGTTGTCTCCCTTTGAAAATGTACAACTGAAGTTATGCTGAGTATAGTAAGAGTATAGTAGTGCACTCTTTTGAATACACCCACACTAAAGAATGAGCCCTTAATAAATTTGTTGAGTGTTTTCTTGTTTATTACATATAGAAAGAAATGTTACCATTTAACTCTAAATTATTTATCCAGACAAATGAAAGCTAGATAATGACTAGGACCTGGATTTTGATGACCTAAAGAATATTAACAGAAGAAAGAATGACTTAAAAATTACCTTCATTTGTTGTTCTCCTTGTGCATTATCAGTCAATTCTGAATTACAATACATTAGAAACATCTTTTATAAATTTTCAAATTTGAAGAACTATTGTCAAGCAACATGTGCTTACACATAGAGAATCTTCTTTCAACAGAAGATACTAAGGTATGCTTAAAGCAACAATATTATAGGTTCTCTTCTTCATTGAGGGAATACTTCTTACCTGACAGTACGTCAGCAATCTTGCAATAGTATCATATCCAATGTACTTGTTCAATACATTTTCCATTTTGGAAAGATTAGTTGCCCACTTCATAACAGACGTGAACCATTTATGAATAGTCTGAAGCTTTCACGGCCGGAGTCAGAATTACAGGTGTGTGCTAGGTGGACAGGATTTCCCCGCTCTGATTGCTGAAGCACAAATGCAGAGAAATTGTGTAAAACACATCTCCCACTCAAGCTGAGCCAATCCCCTGTGAGCGGCCCATATATAAATACGGCATCTCCAGCCAGCGATACTGTTGTAACTGGACCTTCGCTGAGAAGACTAAGACCACGCCACTGAAGATATCCACTGCAGGTGTGGACGAAATGTCTGGATCTCTAAACTTCAGCAGACCACAGCTTTTAAGTCTGGAAGAAATCTCTAGCTATAATTGTGAACCATTTAGTGGGATGTTAGTAATTTGTGGCAGACAGGTCCAAATGTTAAATAAAATATGAATAAGGGAGCCATATTCCAGTAGATTTCCAGAATTTTTTGTTCTAAAACTTGACTCTACTAATACAAGAATAATGCAACAAAACTCACAAAAAATGACAAAACCTGGATTTGTTCTTAAAACTGATATAACCTGTAAAAAATCTCCTACCACATAAAAATGTCTAAAAATACAGAACAAATTATCCTTAAAAATGACTTAATTTCACTCAAAATGCTATGAGCAACATATATTTTCCATATAGCATTGCACTGTTATCTTCAGAAAAAAGATAAGGTCATTGAAATCTGGCCACTAGTAAAGACATATTTTGAATTTTGACAGTTCTGATGATCATTCAAGAAAAATATCTACCTATTAACTGGGTTCACATACTACTTAGATTAAGAACAGAAGAGATATGGAGGCTTTTCCTCTGCACAAGCATTGCACCTCTGTGATTACAGCTTACAGTTTAATTTGAAATGCCGCTCTTAATTTTTATGCAAGGCTAACATTGATAGGTAGCTTTTCTTATTAAAAATTAGTTAGGAGAGATATATGGTTGCATTATTTATGTAAATTATGTGAGATTATCTTGGAGAAAGATTGCCAGGAATCTAAGGATTTTATTTCTCTCCTGGGTTTGGATTTTCTTAAATGATTTATTACAATGTAAAGTGAACAAGATATGAATTGGATTTTCTGATCTCCCCTCGTAGAATGTATATAGAAAGCTGAATGTGCATCTTCTTAATGAGAGATTAAAAATGGAACTCTTTTTTAGAAGAAGCCAAGAAAGGCTAGCACCAGGAACAAGTCTTCCAGCCAACTGGGTGTCAAGGTAGTAAATATATGTTATTGCACTTGTGTGAATGTTATGTACTTAATGCACTACCTATGCATTTCTACTCTGTACAGCATATATATTAAATGTTTGTATTATGTTTTCCTTTACCTTCAGGTTGAAGAAAGCTAGCAATAAAACTCTTCTTGTACTTGTTGGTTTACATGTTTCACTTATCTCTGACATATTAATGTCCACTCTCAGCAAAGCTGGTGTTAGAACACAATTTTACCTCACTAATCACTTGGTGAAAGATTTTATGTAAATTTTATATAAGTGTGAATCTCACCGTGTGCTCTGTTGCTTAGTTATCTGTGTGAATTTGTTGTTGTCACTTGTTTTTATTTTGGTGGGTTTATAATTGTCTACTAGGTACTCAAGACTTGGACATGTAATAGATCGTTTTTGCACTGTTTTGAAACAGCTTACAGCTTTTGAAACAGTTTATACCCTTTTGAAACAGCTTACCTCTGAGCAAAATGAAGCAGGCTTTCACCTTAATATACAGTGTGTTCATAGATCGGTCAAAATGCCCTGTAATGACACTGGTCCGGGTGAGGACTGGCACACCCTCCACCAGAGTTGCACTAAACGACCAGTAAATCATGGGTGTGGAACATTAACTACTGTACTAACTTGCATTTAGGATTACTGCATCATAACAGATGTTGAAGTGCTGATCTTCATTGCCAACACATTCCCTATATCTCTGAAAACATCTCTGTTTACTTGCAAAAGTTCATGTTGTGTCATAAAATATGGGGCCGATAATTCTACACACACCAACTTGCATACCAAACCCCAACTTTTGCAGTGTGGTGAAGAACTTCATGAATAATATTGGGATTTTCAGTTAACCATAATTGGTTTTGGAGCTATAGAGAATGTATTCATGTTGAAAGTCATCAATTTAAACATCTGTTATGATGCAGGTAAGCTAATGTAAGTTAGCTAATGTTCTGTGCCTATGAGGCGAGGGATCCACCATGACAGCTCCCCCCTAACCCCCTAAAACCAGTGAAGGCGGCAACTGAGTGCCACTCCTTCTGTGGGGCTGTCCATTAGGCCAATACTCATGACTTACCAGTGGTTTATATGTAACTCTGGCAGAGGGCATGCCAGCCCTTGCACGGTCCGATGCCACCATGGGACGATCTGACTCATCTATGAATGCTCTGTAGAATGGGATGCTGAGAACCCAGTAACTAAAAAGCATCCATAAATAAAAAAGCTCAGAATAGCTCATTCATTTGACCACTATAATGATCTTTGTTACGATTATTACTGTAGTGTGATGCCTACGGTATTTTCATATTTGGCAGCACTCATATCACAGACAATTAAAGACAAGACAATACAAAAGAAATATTTTGCTTGTCAGCCATTTTTTAATAAATAAGCAGCATTTTATTTAAACTGTAATTATTATTAATTTAAAAAAGTTTTCACTTAATGTAAAAGAAAGCAATTTTATTAAGAGGTTAAAATAATTATGATTTAGCATGAGGTTTACTTCAAAATCAATTAGACGTTCCATATGCAATCATAATTACAACATAGTATGCCTGCACCATAATCTGCTAAACTGAATTATTTTGAATATTTTTCAATAAAAGATTGTATGTTTAAGTGTATATGCCTTGAAAGCTATGAATGGTAAAACAATTGTTAGCATATCCAACAATGACCAAATACACCTTAGGTTGATAAATTCCCTCAAAAGGCACACCTTAAAAATTATCACAGGCTATAAGTACTTCTGTGAATGTGAAGGAGCACATTCTAAAATTTTCCTTCACTTGCAATGTCACAACTGTACACCACTATAATTGGAACATACCTCAGATCAATGCTTTTAACTCATATCTAGGTCTTGTGTATCAAACAGGCAATGGTTCAGTGGATCAGGATCAGCCAACTTGAGGACTTGTCACACTGATGCCCCAATATGACATAAGCACAATCATGGAGCAGGGTTGAGTTACTCCTGATTTCCCACCAGCCCATTTTTCAGTGTCACAGATCCACGAATTGGCTGCACCCGATATAAATGGTGTCATGTTGTCACTTTATTGTTGTTTTTCTAACCTGTAACTTTGTAGTTTGTGTGTTGATACACTATCCTCTACATTCGGCATTCAAAATAATCTCAGCATGAAAATTCTTTAGGGACTCTAGTGACGCAGAAAAATAACTTGAGGGGCAGAGAAACAACTTCAAGAAACAGGAGGGGAAGAGAAAGCTTTACTTTCTCTCTGTATGTTTCCTCAATCAGTCGCAACTTTAATCATATAACAATCCAGTTTGCCTACCTTCAATTTTAGGTTAAGTCACATGTAGGAGTTTATTTGCCTTTAGTGAATTAAGAAAGCTCTAGTAAGCCAGTTTGAAAGGGATTTCCATGTATTTGAAAAGTATTTGTGTTACAAGCAATGCGTTTAATTATAGAAGAGTATTCAGACCAAAAGCTAAAAGAATTTAACTTCAAATTTTATTGTATTGTCTTGTATTGGCAATCCTGGTAATTGTCTCACATCACACCAGTGAACCATTTGTGAAACACTGTCACAAAGCATCCAAACTTTCAACTGCTCCTACCAGGGCTGCTAACTTTAGAGACTTTGGTAATTATGGTAATACAGAGCAAAAGAGAGGCCTTACAATCTTAGTCTCATTATTATAAATAAGTGGATATAATCTAAATTAGTTAAAATAAGTTTTAAATACAATTCTAGATTTCATTAAATTTCAGCTGTATTAATTTTATGAAAGAAGCATTGTGGCAGCATTATACTCATAGTATTTATTAATTTTGTACCAATTTAAACCAAAAACAAAATGAATAAAAAATTGTTTGAACTGCTAAACACGATATCCAAATCATTGTTGAAATTAAACATTGTGCAGCAATACATAAAAGATGCTTAATCAAAATTGGCAAAAATTTGAGCACTTAATAGCTACTTCATGTATTTATTATGCAGGACATACATTATGAGCATGAGCTCACATTGTCAGCTACTTTTTGACTGCTGAATCAACTCTCCAGTTGTATCAAATTTAAACACACCAAAAAATAAGCATTTGCTTCACACTTCTGACCTCAAAACTGTTAAATAGGAACCAACATGAAGTTATTGTAGCCAGCCCAGAAACCCAAAGTACTTTAAGTATAAAAGAAAATTCATATAAAGAAATCTGAAAACCAGAACATGAACTTTGATTTGCCAGAAGCAGATGACCCTTGTTATCTTCTTTCTTGGAAGTTTGAAAACAGTGTTGTAATAATTAGTTTAAACCAAAAAGGTGAGTCAATTAATAATACTACACAAAACTTACTAATAATTTACCGGAATATGTTTCAGAGACTGACTTTCCTCCATTATCAAACGGACATCAACTGGTTCTCCCTGGTGTGGATGGGCATGTTTTCTCTATCTCCTTTGGTGGTGGTTCAAAGAACTTGCTGATGATATCTTTCTTGGGGATGTTGAAATTGAATACTCTCTTTCTATTGGAAAATAGAATTTCTCTGTTAGAAAAATCAGCAATTGCCACTCACTTTTGGACAAAAAACCACAACATAAAGCCAGAACCGAAACTCCTCAAACACATAACAGGAAAACAAGAGCTGTCCACGAGGGAACAAATGTTAATTTTGAAAAGTAGAAACAGGGTATTCAATTTCGACATCCCCAAAAAGATATCTTCATCAAGTTCCTTGAACTACCACAAGAGGAGACTTCAAAGGAAACATCACCATCCACACCAGGGAGAACCAGTCAATGTTCGGTTGATATTGGAGGAAAGTCAGCCTCCGAAACATGTTCCGGTGAATTATAAGTGTTAGTAGTGTTATAAATTGACTCACCTTTTTGGTTTAAATAGATGATCCTTGATTCAGATTCATCAACATGCCATTAAAGGACACCCCAGCTTTCAACAAAATGACTCTAGACTTGATCTGGCAGTCAACAGTCAACTGAAGGTGTGAGCTCATACTCATTACACATGCTCTGCATAATAAATAGCTGAGTGAAGCTATTAAGACTCTTCAAGTTGACTCCACCTTTTATTGTGATTTTTGTTAAATACATTACTTCAGCTCACATTTCACCTAAGAGCTGTAAAATGTTAGAAGATTCTCTATAAATTATACATACACAATTTTGTTCTGATTTGAACCAAACCTGAAATATATTGGCAATGAATTCTCAAATTTTACACTTAGAACTTCAAAATCCATATTTGGAATGGTTCGCCAAGACTCATCACATGAACCACTTTCTACTTCACTTACTTAGTCTTCTTCATCTTTGTATATAGGATAGTATCCTGTTCATTTTCCCTTTTATTCCTTGAATGAGTTGTAAGTGTTGTCAACCTAGTGGGTCTTCCTCTTGTCCTTTTCCCATCTAAAGGTCTGCCTTCTTTGGCTGTTTTACTAGATGGTTGCTTCTCATACTGTTAATGTGTTCTTTCCAGTATTTCTGTTATATCCTGAGTTTGGCAATTTTCTCTGATTTCTGTGTTATGTATTTTATCTAATAAGGTTTTTCCTTAGATTGTTCTTAATATTTTCAGTTCACATGTACTTAATATTTGTTTTGTTTTAACTGTATCTGCTCTGGTTTCTGCTGCATAAGATAAGATTGGTCTAACTATTGTTCTACATATGCAGACTTTACTCTCTACTGTCATATACTACTTATTTCACCAAATTGTATCTTTTATGCATACTGATATCTACGCTGCTGTATCAGCTTGTGCTTTTACCTCTCAATTTAAATGTTTGGTGCTTGTTATTTGAATACCTAAATAATTAAATTCTGAAACCTGTTCAATAATTTCTTTCTTCCACTTCAAATTTGCATCTCAATGATTCTTTTGATACTGTTAGCCATTTAGTTTTTTGTGTGTTTATTTCCATATTACATTCAACTGGTGTAATAGTCTTTGCAATCCATCTTGTTTCTGATATGAGGACAGCATCATCTGTAGCATATTATATGAAATATTGTGTTTCCCATCTTGTATCCCCATTTTTTGGCAGATCTTCAATTAATTTAGCCATTATAAGATTAAAAAGAAATGGACTTAAGGAATTGCCTTGTCTAATTCCCTGACCAGTTGTTATTTCTTCAGTTTGTTTCTTTACTTTTATGCTTGTCCTACGTCTGTGTTGATCTCTATTATTGATTTAATCAGTTACATGGGACGACTTTTTCTTGCAATATATGTATTACATCTTTTAAGTTTACCCCCCCCCCCCCCCCCCCCGAAAGCTTTCTTCAAGTCAACAAAGCCCAAAAATACTGATTTATTAAATTACCATGATTTTTCTATAATTTGTCTGACTAGATATATTGCATCCACTGTAGATCTATTTTTCCTGAAGCCTTGTTGTTCTCAATGAGTACTATTGCATTTAATTTATTATTTAAAATTCTAGTAAAAACTTTCAAAGTGCTACTAAGTTATGTTATTCTACGATAATTTTCCAGCTTTACCTTTTCTCCTTTCTTAAATATGGGAATATATATACTCAGTCATATACATAACATATCAAACCCATATAAGCAATGGTTCATGAGATGTCTTGTTTTTAGGGATAGACTGACAAAGCAAAGCTTTATGAGGGCTATTTTTTTTTTCAACCTCTAATGGTGCCTACAGGTAGCCCAAGTGATAGTAGGAGATGAGAAGTCACATGGTATGATTGGCTGTCGTCTCATCACTATCACCATCATTGCCAACATGAAATTGTCAGTTAAAACTTGGCTATGGGCACTTAAAGATATCCGTTACCATAAGATCTGCCAAATGCAAGTTATGCATTATATGTTTCTACGGGAACAAAAGCATAATTTAGTGGGAATCCATCACAGAATAAGCTGTGTGTATGGTGAGAAATTTATGAGTGATGTCGTGGTGCAGGAAATTCAGTAATGGTGAAACAAATGTTCGTGATGAAGATGGTTAGGGATAAAAGTGCTTGATGACCCTCCCTGTGGCCCAAACCTAGCACCAAGTAGCTTCCATCTTTACTCAAACTTAAAAAATGTTTGAGAGGACAGCATTTCTACTTACCTGATCTTAAGGACACTGAGCAGACCTTACTCAAGAGACAGGCGACAAGTGTTTTTGTAGAGAGTATTAGAATGCTGGTGTATAGGCATGACCAAAGCTTCAATCTTCATTATGATTATGTTGAAAGGAAGCTTATGAATGTGATAAACTTTTGTCAATAAAATCATTTTTCTGTTCATATTGGTTTTGATTTCATGTCCTATCAGAGGTTGAAAAAAATAGCCTTTGAATGTTACTACTACTACTACTACTACTATATGGCTTTTACAGCCCCTTTTGGGCCCCAGCCTCCCTCAATTTTTGCCTCCATTCATCCTTATCTTCTGCTTTTCGTCTCCATGTTCAGACTCCCAAAATCTGTAAGGCATCTCTTCTTACTGTATCTTCCCAACGGTTTTTTGGTCTGCCTTTAGGTCTTATATTATAAAATTTTCCTTCTAACATTTTTTTGGGGACCCGTTTCTCTTCCATTCTTTGAACATGTCCAGCCCATCTTAATCTTCTAATCTTAATTTCTTATGCTATGTCAATATCTTTGTATATCTCATATAATTCTTTATTATATCTGCTTCGCCATACTCCATTAATTTTGGTTGGTCCATATACCCTTCGAAGTATCTTCCTTTCGAATATTAACAGTTTCTCCTCCATGGCTTGAGTCAATGTCCAAGCCTCACAGCCATATATTAGCACTGGTTTAATCAATGTTTTATATAATCTTATTTTTGTTTTAGGGAATATTATTTTATTCCTAAATATTTCCTGTAATAAAGCATATGCTTTATTTGCTGCTGTTATTCGAGCCTTATTTCCTCATTTTCATCATTTTTATTATTTATAATTGCTCCTAGATACTTGAAACTATTAACTATTTCCAAATGGTTTTCATTAGTGCTGGTATTTCTGCTTTTGTTCTTACTACTTCTCTTTTGTATCATGACTTTTGTTTTCTCTTTATTTATCATAAGTCCTACTTCCTTTGCATTCTCCTCCAATTTTGAGTATATTTCTGAAACTGCATTGTTGGATCTCCCTACTATATTTATGTCAACTGCATATGCTAATAGCTGTACGGATCTTTAATATATTGTGGATTTTACATCTACTGGTAGTTTCCTAATAATATATTCCAGTGTTAAGTTAAACAAGGTGGGTGCCAGCCCATCCCCTTGTTTTAGTCCATTTTCTATATTGAAACTGTCTGTTATGTAGTTCCCAATTTTAATTTGGGCTGCAGTATTATCCATTGTGGCTTTCACTAAATTTATTAACTTCTCTGGAATTTAGAACTCTTCCATAATATATCTTTCCCCTTTCTATGCTGTCATATGCTTTCTGGAAGTCTATAAAAATTTGATATATCTCTATTATATTATATTATATTCCTTTTCTAGGATTTGTTTAATTGTGAATATTTGATCCAATGTTGATCTTCCAGGTCTAAATCCTATCTGGTATTCCCCTATTGTCTTTTCTGCATATGGTTTAAGTTTGTTGTTAACAATGGTTGTAAATATCTTATATCCTGTGCATTGGAGAGATATTCCCCTATAATTCTGACATTCTTGTTTATCTCCTTTATTTTTATATATTGGAATGATTGTACTGGTTTTCCACTGTGTTGGTATTACTTCCTCGTCCCATATCCGTTTTATAATTTGTATAGTCTTTCCTTTATTTTATTTCCACCATATTTATATAGCTCAGCTGGTATGTTATCCACACCTGGGGAGGGGGGGCACCCGCCTCGATAGCGTGATGGTTAGCGTGACTGCCTCACGTTCAAGAGGTCACGAGTTCGAATCTCGCTTAGGGTAAGTTATCCGGGTAAGGTTTTTTTCCGAGGTTTTCCCTACCCTGAGAAGACGAATGTCGGGTAACTTAAAGCTCCATGGACTTCGGACTCATTTGAGCATCATTTCACCCATTTCATTTCATTCATTCGTCTGATATGACGTAATGTTGAAGGATGTTAATTCAAAAAAAAAAAAAACACACCTGGCGATCTATTATTTTTCATTGCTCGTAGTGCTATTTCTACATTTATTATGTTAGGTGGTTCTACTTCTTCTGTATTTCGCTTTTCCTTCTTTTTTTGTGATTCTGATGCGTTCGCATCTTTCCTATTGTAGAGTTAAGCAGCTCCTGAAAGTATTCCTTCCATCTAATTCCTATTTCTGTCTCATTAGCTATAAGTTTGCCATTTTTATCTTTACATATATTAGTTTGAGGTTTAAAGCCTTCTCTTAAGTATCCAGTTTCTCTATATGCCTTCCTTAAGTTATTATCTTGAAGATTTTCTTCTATTCTTTCGATGCTTGCCTCTATGTTCTTCCTCTTTTTATTACAGCACATCTTGTGCGACATATTCCTCAGCTCTTCATATTCCTGCCTTTTCATTCTTGTAGGCCTGTCCAGCCATTTTCTATAAGCTTCATTTTTTGCATTTACCATTTTTAAACATTCATCATCAAACCATTTCCTGCTATTATCTCCAATTTGCATTCCCAGCATTTCAAGTGCTGTCTCTTGTATGGTTTCTTTTGTTCGATTCCATAGTTCTTTGAATGTTACATTTCTCCTTAATTTAAATCCTGGCTGTATCACTGCATTTGTAATAATTTATTGGCATTTGTAATAGTTACAAAAAAAAATTGTTACTCAAAACATAAGCTTTGAATATTTTTCCTTATCAGACTGAGATAAATTTCTTCTAATCAGATTTCTACAGTCCAATTTTTCTAACATACATGACAGGTGTCAAGCAAGAGGGGGTGAGTAAGAGGGGAAGGCCATTGCTATGGAAATGTAAACAAAGGTTGCGATATTAGTCAAATGATAAATAGTTTACTCCTCAGATCAGTTAATGCTAGTTGTGTGCAGGGAACTGAGAGTGCTTGGATGTTCAGTTATGTAGTGTGTTGTTAGCCTACTTTGTCAAAACTTTTATATTAAAAGACATAGTTATGGAAGCAAGAGTTGGTGGAAGTGGAGGTGAACATACAGGTAGACCAAGAATTCATGGCGAAAGAGAAAGATCAGCTTTTGGTCAGGGTGTTACATTGCACAGCCGGGCTAGGGAATTTGTCTATTCTCTTCAGGAATTCTTCAAACAGGAAGAGAACATACTCTTTCACAATGAACTTCTTATTTCTTTCAACCAAGAGAGGAAAAGAACTGCACACACTCTGAAAATAAGTGAAGTGACTGTTTCAAGAATCTCCAAAGAGAAGCAGCTACAGGCAGGTCCATCGAAAATTGTCACTCTTGGGAAAGAGGCACCAAGAGCATCTCCAGTTAGACAACTGGACAGTTTTCAGCCAGATGCCATAAGAATGCACATCTATAGATATTGCACAAAAAAGGAGCATCCTACCACAAAGGGGCTTCTCTCTTCCCTTAAAGAAGCACAGCTATTTTAGGGAAGCCTTAGCTATTTGAACAAAGTCCTCCATGATTTGGAATTTGAATTAAAAAACAACTGATATTAGAAAGATTAGATATTGTAGCACTAGGGGCTTTATTTATAAGAGAAAAGAAAACAACTTGAAGGAAATGGTCTGGTTACATGAAACCTGGGTAAATGCCAGACATACTGTGACAAAGGACTGGACTGATGGTACACTTAAAAGTACTGCAAGAGGCCCTGTAGGGAAAGGTGGCTGCTTCATTATTGGTCTCACAAATATATTTATTATATATTTTGGTTGCAATGTAGATACTGATGATCACACCTTTGAAGATCAAAAACACAGCAAATTAAAATTACTTTGTACATATTGAGAACAAAGTACCTTTGTTTTGATAGTTGGCTAACACAGATTACATCTGCATAATTTCACTGCCATGAGATAATCCCAACCATTTGTTTCTGTCTCAAGTATTGAGGGTTATCTGCTATCTGCTTCTTGACAACACTGCAGCTCCCCATGTGGAGAAGCTAACATCATTTATGAATCTTCTTTTAAAAATCAGACTGTAGTCACATGCTAGATATCGCTGTTTGTTTTTTAATATACATAGTTTCACAATGTTATAATACACAACCCATGGGCATCACGAAGGGGGGCAAGGGGGTCTGCAGCCCCCCCCCCCCTTGGATGTTAATGAACTTAATGTGAAATCAGTTACTGACTGTTAAATTATTATTTTAATTTTGATGTAAAGAACAATTTTTATTTAGCACAAATCAATACGCTTATCCGTAACAAATACTATAACTTTTGACAGTAAAATAATGATTAATATTATATGATTGCAAACTTCCAACATGTGCCCCATCCCCCTGGAAAAAAGTCTGCCGATACCCATGACACAACCTGAGTTTTGGAACTTGCCTTGGAATAATGTTTTATTATTTTCTGTACTTTCCAACTTAGCTGTAGCTCACAGGTTGCTTGGCTTGGCAGCTTTATCAGATTGACAGTGTTGTTACACTAACAGTACCTTAAGAACACTCCTTTACCACCGACGCAGCACTAATGCTTGGAGATATGCACCCAACAGTCATTGCCTCTGCACAGAATCAATGCTTGCCATGTTTGCCTCTATAAGAATAAGAATTTGGAATAAATATACACTCTTACTAAAAATATCATTTTAGTAGAATATACGATAATTCCAAAAATTTTATTTATTTCAGAAGGATGCAAATAGTTAATATGTGTATATTAAAAAGCTAGTAGCTCTAACATTCTAGATTTTGTTGTAGGTTGTCAACTCCCTTTGTTGATTCAATGTATTTAGCAATTTTGAAAAATATTTGATTTCCTATTTAAATGTCAATCACCAGCATTTTAAAATCATTAGTTGTATTAGAATCCTTGATTTCAGATTTGATAGGTGATGTATTTACAACATTCAGAAGTAACAATATAGAGAAAGTAAAAAATAATGAAAAATACTCCATTCAAAAAGGATTCTTTAGTGGTGGGAGATTCTATGAAAATTTATCCTTTGCATCCTAAGAGTAAATAAGCATGTAATTTTTCATCAAATGTGCAGTTATTTCCTTCTCTTGAGGTATTTGCTGTTTTAGCAAATATCAAGGAGAGTATTAAGAAGGGCTACACTAAGAAGAACATTCTGATACTCTCAGATAGTCGAGCAGCATTTAAAGCCCTCGAAGTTCCTGTGGTTAAGTCTCTTCTGATTTGGGACCTCATGATACTGGCTAAATATAATTCAGCTATACTGAGGTGGGCACCAGAACATGTAGCAATCTTGGGCAATAAAGAGGCTGTCAAGAAAGAACCTGAGGTAACATTTATTGGACCTGAACCTGTACAGGGACTTTTGATAGGACCAGTCAAGCATGCTGTCAAAAACTGGGTCTGTAAGCAACATGATTGCTTCTGGTATTTAGTTAAAGGCTGCAAACTTTCAAAGAGCCTTATCAAGAACTTTGATTGAAACAGGTCAAAAAGATTGACTTAAGTTAAATGCGACTAAGCTTTCCTGTGTAGGACGTTATCCAGTTAATGAATACCTACAAAAAATGGATCATGATATTGGTCCAACTTGGACTAGATGCCTTGAGAGTGATGAATCAGAGACCATTTGCTCTGTAAGTGTGAAGTTGTGAAGTTTTAACTTGCCACAGAGCTCAAGCCTCCAGAAACCATTTTCCAAAACTGAATGAACTATCTTCTATAGTATCTTTACTACAAAACTTGGCCAGTAGGTGCAGGACCTGCATTTCCCTGTGTGTGCATGCTAATCATCACACGTGCATCAATCTCAGTTCTATTTGGTAGAGTTAAGTGCTGTTCCAGTCCATCTCACTCATGAATAACATTAGTAGTAATAATAAATACTGGAAGTTGATGACAGTGTTGTTGGAATCACATTAAAATAGAAATTTTAAGTCGATTAATAACACTAAACAACACTCACTTTTAAAGTTTCCCCTTTTGAGTTGACTAATAAAACAAAGACTGAGTTTTTAATTTTTATATAAGGCTATCCATTATACAAGTTCTTAAAACCACCACCAGAGCAGTCTACAGGAGATACCACCCTGGGAACCAGCCTCTACAGTATGGTCGATGTCTGGTTGAGAATAGAGGAAAGCTAGCCTCTGAAACATGTGCGGGAAATTTTAAAAGTGAGTGTTGTTTAGTGTTATTAATCCACTCAAAACGTCTATTATAACATTAAAATTGTTTAGTTTTGCTTGAAGTATTTAAAAAATGAATTGATTGCAGTATAGCGTACACTAGAGAGTGTGTGTACGATATGTATGTGATTACATCATCTTGCAGGGAAGTTGTAAGGCATTTGAAACTAAATTTCTGGCATGTGTGTTCTGAGTAGAGACACCGTCTGTTCACGTGTAAATAAATTCAGGGAGATGGAATTAATTTGTGATAGGAAACGAAAGGTAAAACAGTGTGTGCTTTCAGAACAGAAATTAGACAGAATCAGAGAAAGGTTAGAACAGTCACCTTAGGTGCCTTGCATGAGAAAAAATTTTTAAAAATATAAGGAGAGAAATTAATGCTATTTTAGAAGCTGAACTAATGCGTGTGCAGAAAATTTTTCTAAAAAGTGCTGTAGATATATTGATGCAGATGTACAGCAATTCCAACATCTGCTGTGATAAGACATGTTTTATGTGTATTCTGGTAATTGTTAATGTGGTTTGAGATTTGATTTGACATCCATGCAAGTGTGATTGGGAGGTGGGCCGTGCGACTGCCAGCCAACTCTACCAGCGCCTGCTGGTCAAGTTTTAGTAATCGTACTGTACTTCATTCTGTAGTTTTTCGCAGTTCATCTGAAACAGTGAACTGCTTTTATGGACGGGGTTGTGCAATAAATCTTTAAATAGGTCACAACAGTGCAAGGGCCTTAAAGCCCCTCTCCATTAAAATTCAATTCCTTCTCTTACTAGATTTCTGTTTCATTTCTACTGCACTTGTATAATAATTACTTACTGTTTAATGATGCACCATTAGAAGTTAATGGCTGCCTTTGCAGGTTCAGTAAAAACTTCCCTCATTTAATACTTTTTACTTTTGTGTCTTTCAAAGCGGCAGTGCTAAGTCCAGAGTTTAAAACATGAACATAATTTTGGTATTTCCTAGTTAAAACAAAGTGAACAAAAGAATAGATGATTTGAGATATTGCACAAAAGTTGCATTAAAATAACTAGAATAAATCCAAAAATTATCAGCAGGCCATAATGTAGTATTTATAATCAAAGAATTTATTTGGTTGTATGTTAATACATATACATAATCTGATTTGTTTTTCTTTCAGAAATATATTCTATTTTATGTCCAGTACGTGCTTGCTTTTGGTTTCTAAGGTGTTTTATCGACTTAGAGCTTCTTAAAGAAGCTGAATCTATTGTATTTTCTCTGTCTTGCAGTATTTTTTGTTAAATTATGAAGCCTTTCTTTTTTTTCATCTTAACCATGCATACGTACTACTCTCTTCTAGATTTTCCCTTGTCATCTAATTGAATTTAAAATAGTATAAATCTTGTATGTTTTTTTTTTATTTCTTTCTGGTGTTTGTTGCTCATGGTAAATTGTATCTTCAGTGTACTTCACCAGTTGTGTTATAATCGCTTGCTCAGTGTAAAATGTTATAAAATCAGTAATTTATTAAAATAAGATATTTTATATGATATTCTTTTTTTTTAAATAATTTTTATTGAAAATTTTGTATTATTAATTTATTAATTACATTTAGAAACCATTGAGTGAAGTAGTGAAACAATTCAAATTAAAAAAGGGCTTGATCAACAATACATCTACAGTGTTATCTTTTTTCTTGTATTTTATTAATTCTTAATTTGTATCATGTAGCATGATTTTTAGCATACTTCAAATATCAGTAGCTGAACAAGTGTGTTTATGTACTTTATGTAATTGTGGGATCAACTCCTTTTTCACTTTGAACAAACAATTTGGTAATTTTGAAATGAGCTAAACTTTTCTTTTTTTTTTAAACTGTGAAGCTTAAAAATATGTAAAAATGTTGATTTCTGGTTACTACAAAGAAACTGCACATGCAAAACACATAACACACATAATAGTCCTAATTCAGGGGAAATTAACACTTCTAATGCCATTGTTAAATTTGCCATGTCTTGGGTACCATATACATGTTATCAGTGGCGGCTGACAATAAAGGACTCTTGAGTGGCACCCTCCCAATAAATAAAACTAAGAAAGAAAAGGTGACAGTACATCAAAAGGACTAGTTCTAATAACCTTGATATCAGATGTCATAACAAAATACATTACAACACTTGCTGTTTCTGTTTATCCATTGTGTTCAGTTTAAAATGTTTTACACCGCTAATGCGTGGAAGAGCATTGATGTTTTAACTATGAATACAATTTTGGACTGCAATTCATCTGTCCAAGAATTTTCACATCTTGGGAATACTGCTGGCGGTGTGGAGAGGTGCGGGGATGGCTTCAACTATAGGCGAGGAATGTGCAGATGAAGGATAATCCGGGTGGTATCTGAGTGGAGGGGGAAATTGCATGCAAGCTGTCTGATCAGAATGAGACAAATGAATGTCACGTGATCACTGCTAACAGTGCTGCCACTTGCATAACATACATACTCTTTCCTCTTAAATTAAATGTTGTAATTTAAATTGATTGTAAATGAAAATTCAGTTCTGAACTAAATTAATTGTAGCTGTACCACTTAAGGTATAGTGTTGCATATTTCTGATAAAACGATAGCTTACAGTTTGAAATATAGGCAAGGTGGACATCAGAGTTCAAGACAGTTCTTACAGGCTACAAATAAAAAAACCACAACAAAAATATGACAAAGAATCATTATATTCTTAATAAACTCATGGACTGCATCAAGTATTACAGTAAATTTGAGTTTGCACCTCTCTGCTGCTATGGGCTCTAATGACCTAGCTGTCGACAGGTCCTTAAACCTTAATCACTCACGTCATCTGGTGTTAGGGGCACAAAGTTTTAAAATCTCATTCAATGCAGGGATTTAAAAGCTTATTACTTTATTACTGTTATTACTCTTTTTGATTATGTGTATTTACTCCCAAATGTTCAGTTCTATTGGTGAAGTAAATGATTTTAACAATTTTATGTTACAGCCAATGTTCTGGTTTTCTATCCAAAAATGGTGTAAAACAGCAGACTTTTCTGTTAGTTTCAGTTTTATGCTTATCTGGTGTCCCTTTAGTCTGATTTCCAAATTTCTTGTCATTTCACCTGTTTAGTCTTTTTCAAAACTACCTCAGCTGATCTGGTAAATTCAGATTTTAAAGAGTTGATGTTTAGTTTTTTTGAACATTGGTTTAAATTTCCTAAAAACCTAAGGATAGTAGGTGAATTTTTTTGTAATTCCAGTTTGTGTTTGTAAGTAGTGTCATTGTAGTAGTTTGTGAAATTACCTTGAGCTTTTTTTCTTTTTTCTTTTTGACATGTTCCTTACGGTGGCTGGGTTGAATCCATTTAACACTGCTATTTCTAGTATACGAGCCGCATCGTAGCCGAGCAGTTAGACCGCTTGACTCTCACCAAAGCGACCCAGGTTTGATCTCAGGCATCCACATGTGGGATATGTGGTGGATACACTGGTGCAGGGTCAGATTTTCTCCGGATTCTCCAGTTTCTCCTGCCATCATTCCGCCAATTGCTCTATCATCACCTTTCGTGTCATGTTTCGCCATCATTTGATACCATCCACTTCCTCGTTCTCACACCAGGCTTCAGGCTGATCACCCATCCTGGTTCCTCTGTGTAATCTACTCTGGTTACAAAGGCCACATGTACTGGCTGGAAAGGCTTGAGGCATTGACCACATCCCACTCTCATCACTGGACCCCGCTCATGACACCTGTAGTGGGCAGAAGTGGGGGATCCAACGGCCGGGTGGTAGGCCAAAGCTACACTCAAAAGTTGTTGTAGTGTTTAACGCCCGCTTTTACTACTATGGCGCCGCAGGCGGTGACACTGATGATACATGAAGATGGAGCACCGGTGGAATGAGATGGCGGGGGAAACCGGAGTACCCGGAGAAAACCCGCCCTGACGCCGCTTCGTCCACCACGAATACCACATGCGGGTCCCTGGGATCGAACCCGGGCCGCCTAGGTGGTAGGCGAGCGCGCTAACCGCTCGGCCACGGCGCCGCCACACTCAAAAGGGCCGCAGTGTCACAGGACAGACACATTTCTAATATATGCATTGCATATAAAGTGAATCAAACTTCTAAAGAAAGCTAATTTAGTGAAAAATTATCACTAAACATACTTTAGAACCAACACTGTTCATCAGCTGTTTCAAAATGCAATACTACCATAGTCGAGTGCTGCAAGTCGACCTTCAGCTCCATTGACACTACAAGCTAAAACATGCACTCCATTTCTAATGCACATTTCACTCACATGCAACAATGACAGAAAATGAAACAAAAAGATGTATTGTGCACTACAGCGTCAAAATAGTGAAAATGCTTAGCAATATTGTGTTACCCTTCATTTGGAGATCTGTTTTGAGATCTGCCACACCCTAAAACTTTATTAGGGCACCAAAAGCTTCCAGTATTATGCTTACAAAATTTCAGGAAAGAAATTGTATTGGTGGAATTTATATGAATGTTTCCCTTCATAACACATTCATGCAGCTGTAGAGAAGTTTGAATCAGATTTCTGAGGTATTTAAATAAGATGCCAGTTGATTATGGAAGAATTTAAAGATAATAAATGTAAATTATCATATACTTCAATAAGAAATATCTTAATCATTCCACCTTTGAATAATAGTATGATGAAAATCACATAAAACTTATTTTATCTACTGAATGTCTAAATGATCTTAGAATTTTTCATTTATCTTTGATCTTTGTACAGGGAGAAAAAAACTTATGAAACAGCTGTGCAGTGTTTTGCCTGACCACATCATCAGCACTTGTTGGCATCTGCTCTTATCAGAAAGGCACATATGAAACCATACAACATTTTTAAAGCTACTTTTAAAGACTTTACTTACCAACTTTATGAAAGGAGATGCTGAAACTGGCCACCATCCTCCATACTTTTTGACACCTCTTTAGGAAAGTATCTACCACTCACCATAGTTCACGTTAATAAATGCTGGAAATTTCCTGGCAGATATTTAGTTTTTAATTCTTCCAGGGTGTGTGGGCTTGTTTTGTATATGTTATGTTTTAAGTTACCCCAGAGAAATCGCTTATTGAAGCTCTAAGAAACCTTTCTCCACAAATGGTGCAGCATATACCAATGTTTTTGTCATAAAAAGGTACTTCATGATTAATATTAAGTTCTGAGTTAAAGGGCCATCTTTTTTTCAAGTCAGCAGTTGATGCTCTACATACATGAATACAATTTTGTCCCTTTTTTTTTAGATAATTAACAGACAGGGTGTATGATTTTTCCTTTTTTCAATAAGACTCTACAACAGTTCAAACAACCAATCTTTTGATGAGAACAATTGAAAGTGTGCTTCAAGACAGAATTATTAGTAGAGATGTCTGCATGGGCATTGCAAAGGGGGGCCAAGGGGTGCTGCTAGGAAGCTAGTGAACTTGATGTACAATCAATTGCTGACTATTAGACTATTATTTTAATTTTGATGTAAGGAACAATTTTTATTTAGCACAAATTAATAAGGTTATCCACAACAAACACAATAACTTTTGACAACAAAATAATGAATTAATATTGTTTGTTTGCAAACGTTCAACATGTGCCCCCCTGCCCCCCTCCTAGAGAAAAGTCTGCCGATGCCTATGGATGTGCGGTCCCCTGACCTAACCCCCTGCAATTCCTAACTCTGGGGTAATTTAAAACATAAAGTGTACAAGACAAACCCACATGCTGGAAGAATTAAAACTAAATATTCATCAGGAAATTGTCAGCATTTCTCAACGTGAACTATGGTGAGTGGTGGATAGTTCCTAAAGAGATGCCAAAAATGTATAAACAATGATGGTGGCCAGTTTCAGCATCTCCTTTCATAAAGTTAGTAAGTAAAGCCTTTAAAAGTAATTTTAAAAATGTTGTATGGTTTCATCCGCACCTTTCTATGATACTGGCAGATAGTAAAGAGCACTGAGGATGAAGACAGGCAAAACACTGCACAGGTAGGTAGTTCCTAAGTTTTTTATTCTTCTATTATATGGAATCACCTCATTAGGTATGACATCTGTGCCCCTTCTAGTTACTATTATAAGTTTTATATTGAAAATGTATTAATGTTTATTTTATTGAATGTATTAATTAACATATTTATTTTCACTAATGTTTAATCTAGGATAAATGTTTGCTTCTCCAGTTCAACACCAGTTTTATTCCTCGCATTAGATCAGGGGTTGTGAAAATGTGACTTGCAAATATATTGTGACTTTCCATGCTACTCTGCCTCTGGTGGGTCATTGCCCTGAGTTCCCTCTGTTTCTATGTTCTTTCCTGTGGTGATGTGCATGCTGCATATTCCTGTGACAAGGGAAGGATCACTTGTTTGCCACTCCTGCATTAAATGGATACCTTTAAACCACTGTATCAATATCCTGATTATGTTTCATGGAATTTTAATCCAGTACCTATCTATATCTTATGAATGTATACTGTTTTAGTGTTTTAATTTAAATAAGTTTTAATTTGTTTAGGGAAGAGGTGTGTTGTTTAGCATGTTTCTTAAATCCTTTGATGCATTTCTCTCTCTCCCCCACAGAACTGTAATTCTGCATTTTTAAACTACCTATTTTATAACTACATATTTTTAAAATTTTAAGAATATGTTGTCAATGAATGTGCCTGAGTGTAAATGATTATTCTTACCTGTGAATGATGCAGCTGCATAGATATTCATATCTTGTGCTTTGTCTTTTTTAATCCTTTAATCAAGCACATTTTTGTTAATTATTTATATCTTTTTTTCAGGCGCTGATCACTCAGGAGAGCTTTGGTACAAAGGATACTGTAGTACAAGAGAATGGCAAAGTAGTGGTGGAAGAAGAGGACACAAACAATATTTTCACTGTGCCTTTGGATTTCTATGAAGTAAAAACCAATAAACAACTGAGACTTAGAAAGAAATTATATGAGTTTTATACTGCACCAATTACAAAATTTTGGAGTCATTCAGTAAGGAAATTGCTGCATTCTTTGCTGAAATAGGTACCTTTAACATCAAAATATAAGAGTTCTGTTTTAATATAACTAATTTATTTTCTTTACAGATTGCCTACATTCTTTTTTTAATGCTCTTTACATATGTTGTCTTAGTAAAGACTGAGGAAACACCTGAATGGCAAGAGCTCTATGTCATAGCATATATTTGCACATTGGCTTGTGAGAAAATAAGAGAAATTGTATCTTCAGAACCAGTGGCTATCAGGTGAGATATTTGTCTTGTTACAAGTGTATCTAAACATGTTCATCAACATTGTCAATTCTGAAGTCACTTTTTGTGGTGCATATAATCAGAATTATTAGAAAGATATGAATGCTTTATTTATTTTTTCATGTATTATCATAGCAGTAATGATTTTGCTTACTTGAATTATTGCAGCAAAATTCAAGTATTGGTTGCAAGCCATAACTTAATTTAAAGCTTGACACAGATAACTAAACAAATAAAAAATAAATGCAGCAAAATGAAGCACAAAAGTCCTGTTGCTTGAACAACTGTTAGCTACTGAAGATGTTGGAAACAGCTAGAAATTATACATTATTATTATAATGAATTTTCAGCAGCATCATTCAAATTATGTTGAAAGAACCCTATTTGAGTTTTGAGTTAATAGCAAAATTAATACTGTAACAAAACTGACAACATCCAATACAATTACTTTTTCTGTCACTATTTTCTTCTAACTGAATGCACAAATATGCAGTTCTCTTGTTAACACAGTCTACAATCCTTCATGATAATTAAAGCCTGGATCTCTAAGCACAATAAAATAGTAAAATAAGCAAGCGAATAAGCATTGAAAGTGATGAAAATCAGCACCACACAGAACTGTTATTTATTGAAGGTTGTTATAATACATATGGAAGCTCATCCTGAGATTTTCCTGTGTAAACCACCTGCATTTATCAGTGAAAAATGGTTTGTATAATTTTAACATCACATGACATCACAGGTACATAAGAAAAGCACCACAGTTCCTCTTCGGCGAATTCCTCCTCAATATGTGTTTCTTCAGAAAGCTTTTTAGAAATTTGACACTGTGTTTTGTAACCGGAATATTCCTGTAGCACCTGATTGAGGTTGTCAAATGCAATTTTTGCAACCTTGTGTGTTTCTGACGATAATATAATAGAAATTTCGTCAATCAGAGAAAGCGAATGTACTAAGGAATTATTTCGAGCTTCCAACTGCTTTAGAAGCTTGGAGAAATGGTTATGGATGTTCTATATCCTTTCTTGGGTGCCGCTTTTAGCAAAACATTATTATGCTGTGACAATATTGACTGCTTCTTCTGCATTTAGGGAATTCAGAGTAGTTTTGAAATGTTCATTCAAATGTTCTACATAGTATGACACAGTGTCTAATCACATTCCCCACATTTTCTCTTTCTCAAGCATTTCTTTCTTACGTATTTAGCCCAGAAAATAGCAAATCTCTGATAAATCATGGATAACTGTGAAGTATGCAGTTTTAAATTTACAGTTTTGTGTAAAATATGCTGTTTTAATTAAACATCATAAAATAAGTAAGCAAAAATGTTTTCCTGAGAAATAAGCATATATAAACATGGTCATGTGTCTTATGAAGTATAACCTTTCTGCTTATCCTTAAAGATGAGGAAAAAGTTAAGCATTTTGCTTAGAAATCCAGGCTTTAATGATAATACAACTCACAGCTGTTGTCTTCTCATACCTTAACACACAATTTTCTGTCTTTCAGTTCTCTCTTTGTCTCACAGAAACTAGCTGATGATACGATCACTCAACACACATTAACTCCTTCGCTATCTTCCTTTCAAGGCAGAAGTTCTCTCACAATGACCATACACACGCAGCTGACACGTGCTCACTAAAAACTGACTGTTGTGATGACTCATGTGTAACTAACTGCTACTCACATTGCCTAGCCCCCTTGTATAGCGAGGATGACATAAGACAGATCTTTCTCGAACTTCAGTCTTTCTGAAACTTCTACAAATACACCGGCTGCCAGATGCCTCTTAAATATTCTTGAAAACCATTTGACATGTCTCACTCATTGTTGCATGCTCCCAGTCACACGAGGCAGCTTGACCTTGTGTATCTTTGATACATGCTATACCTGGTATGTGGTGTGGGGTAGCTTGACCTCAACCATCCTTTGTTGTGGCCAGCATCACAATACACTAATTATTACTGGACTTGCTTGAAAAGCAAGTTGCTTTCATTGTTAACTTCAATTTGAATGCCTATGCCATCTGGAGTTGTGGATAGGGTGCTTTCTGGGCTTAGATTGATGAACTTTTGAAAAAGGATGTCACTAGGCAGATTTTAAAGTTCATCATATGATTTCTGTTTTTCCAGATGTGTGTATTTTCCCATGTTGCAAGTTCTGATCTATCTATTGTGTTTTTTAATAGCTCTGGGTTTTCTTGATGTTCTGGAGATTTTCCTAGGAGTAATATACATCCTCCCCATCTCAAACTACCCATTACATGGAACATTTTTCTAAAATTTTGATTTTCCCAAGAATGGCTCTAATGGTTGTGATTAAATTACTTGTTCAACATATTTTTATACCAAATGAAATGTGTACAATATCTTGAATTTTTAGGAAATAGTCTCTGGGGACTTCATTTTGAATGACTTTTGCGTAACTGGTAAACCATAAAAGAGAGATAAAATCTTACTGTATAAAAAATGTAGATATCATTAAAGCACACAATTTATTTCAAACAAATTTGTTTGTGGAGTTAACAATTTCTGAGATATTCCTTTTTTATTGGTTTGAATTTTCAAATATTTATACTTTTCTCAAAATGGAAGTTATTTTTCAGTTTTTCTTCCTAGTAATGTAAAGAGAAAGGAATTTCAAAGCCATAGTGACCAGCTCTTAAAAGATTTCACTATCGCTTAAGCCTATTGCATCCTCCTAATTCCTTTGTACCTACAAGGAAATATGTGTACCTATATACTCGTATATGTATCTCTACATACAAATGCCTATCTCAATTAACATGAAGTAGATAGAGGAATTAGCATTTGTAAGAATCATTTGTACAAGAATAGTAGAGAAAGTCTTATGAGTGCAACACATCAGATTTTTATCAATGATAGAGTTTACCTATATAGTTTAAATTATATGTTATTACTAGCAGCAATTTGAGTAAAGTTGTTTAAAATATATGAGTAGGAGATTACACTTTAGTTTCATTTGCTAGGTTATACACATGCAAATGACCAAAAATCAGAAAACTGCTATCAAGTACATATATTGAAATTGAAATTTATTGTCCGTAGATCATTTTACATGATATCAGACATGTCCATTTAAATATTACAAAAAATACTCTTATCCTGAGACAATTTACAGAGTTGCAGTAACAAAACAATAATAAATTATAAATAGTTACAAATATGTTGTTAACTAATGCTGGATTTCTGACAATGAAGTCATTAATCCTCTTGCTCTCCAATATGGAAGAGAACAATAGCAGTAATAGTAACCGCTTTTTAGAGAGTACCATATATTTATGTTTTGGCGGTTACATCACTCTCTCACAACCCCCAGAATGTCTGGAGGACCACACCTGTCGTTGGTTTATGGGTCTCACCACCCATATAGTTACAAATATATAAGTAATTATAAACAGTTATGAAGTATATTTTCCTACATAATAGCATACTAATAATATTTATTTACCCATTGTCAATATACAGTATAAAACTAATCATTAAATATTGTAATTCATCTACTCTATACAAACATTTATCAATTAAGTACTTTTTTAATTCTTTGTTGAATTTTGTACCCTGTTTATCTTTTATCATACTTGGTAATTTGTTGTATAATTTCACCCCATTTATTAGCCGGATATGTTCAGTTGTAGTTTTATGTATATATTGGTCACACAAAAATACCTATAAACCAGACTTAAAGAATACCTAAGAAATGTAAAATTCAAACATACAGATGAATTAGTAGTCGCTCAGCTCTTCTGGTCGGCTAAACATGACATAAAACCAGAAATAAAACTTTTAGGTAGGCAAAAACCAATGCAGAACTTAATGTATGGGGAAAAATGTTTATAACTAAAAATGCACACAAAGTGATGAATTTTGAATTCATCAAGTTTACAATTAAAAGAGAGGACAGCACCATGAGCAGTCCAAAGGAGGATTCCAGCCTTAATATGAGCAGGCATACAGTATATAATGGCAGCAGTTTCCATCAAAACAACTGTCAATTGTCATTAAAAAGAACATAACCTAGTAAGTGAAACTAAAGTATAGTCATCCTACTCATAAATTTTAAACAATTTGACAAAGTTTCATTGTTTTAAATTTCTATAAATCATATACCAAAGCAATTTCAGTGTTTTTGCAGTTATGAGAAAGAAAACAATCAAATCATTTACATTTTACATCACAAGTCAACTCTTAAAGTGTGAAGTTCAACTGTGATGGGGCAAATAAGATGATATTGGTACTAAAACAGCTTGGAACTCATAGTTTGAGAGAAAATTAAGAGAAAAAGGTTGTTTTTGATTTTGTATTGACTTTAATATGTCTTATCTCTTTGATTTTTACAGCCATAAATTTTCGGTATGGGCATGGAATATGTGGAACCCATGTGATGCAGCGGCCATAATTTTCTTCCTGATTGGACTGGGCTTAAGACTACGACCTTCATCACTGCAAGTCGGACGTCTTATCTTTTGTGTTGATATCATTTATTGGTACCTTCGCATCTTAAATATTCTTGGAGTAAACAAGTATCTTGGACCATTGGTTACTATGATGGGAAAGATGGTGAAGAATATGATCTATTTTGTTGTACTACTGCTTGTGGTGCTGATGAGTTTTGGAGTATGTCGCCAAGCTATTCTCTACCCAGAAAGTGAACCAAGTTGGATGCTAGTCCGTGAGATATTTTTTCAACCATATTTCATGTTGTATGGTGAGGTATTTGCTCAAGACATTGACCCTCCATGTGGAGATGATCCTGGCTTAACTAAATGTCAAATGGGACGTTGGATTACTCCAGCTGTTATGTCAACATACCTTTTAATTGCAAATATATTGCTTATCAATTTACTAATAGCAGTTTTCAACAATATCTTTAATGAAGTTAATGCTGTCTCTCATCAAGTATGGATGTTCCAGCGGTTCACTGTTGTAATGGAATATGAAGAGAAACCTGTAATTCCTCCTCCTTTAATACTACTCTGTCATGTATATCTTCTACTGAAGTATTGCCGCCGGAAGGTGCGAGGTCAGCGAGATGTTTATGATAATGCTTTGAAGCTTTTCCTGGACAGTGATGACCTGGAACATCTTTATGACTTTGAAGAAGAATGTGTAGAAGGTTATTTTAGAGAACAGGAAATGAAGTTAAATATGTCAAGTGAAGAGCGGATAAAGAACACTGCCGAACGAGTTGATAACATATATCAAAAAGTAGAAGATATCAATCAGAAAGAAAATGCACAGACTTCAGCAATCCAAGGAGTAGAATTTCGTATTCGAAAGCTTGAAGATCTTTCTGAGCAAACCTTGTCACATCTTGCAGTAATCCATAGGTTTATGGCAACTCATGTACGTGATCCTTTAATTTCATCAGATCTTCCTGACATTAGACATGTAGTAGATCGAGCAAGAATTTCAAGTGAAAGAACTGATGAACCAAAAGCACTATCAGAAACATCAGAACATCCAGACAGGGTACATCTTCTTCCAATATTTAACAAAGAGAGAAGGCGCCCTACAAGGTCACTTACAGAAGTTAGACCTGATAATTTTTTGCTAGGAGAAGGTTTACATATGCGCTTAGACGATGATACCTTCTCAACTGACTTTGGGAGGGATACTAAGCGCATTCCAGTCTTTGAAGAAGAGGAAGAAGAAGAAGAAGAACAAACACCAACACAACCACAGCCCCCAGAAGAACAAACAAACAAAGAAAATGTTACAGTATCGCAATCCCCTCAGCCTGTTATGAGGAAACAAGGAAGTGTGTTAATGAAACAAAAAAGCATATGCTTATCACGAACATCTCTTGCAGATGGAAATGGCAGCACTGTAGATAGTAATACTGAAAACATTGCTGACAACAATGCTGATGTAATGGGGGAGAGTCAGGAATCTGATACATTGCATAGTGACTTCTTTAGAAGCAGTTCATATGACTTCAGGCCAGAAAGAAGAGATTCCAGAGATAGCCATAGAAAACAAAGTAGTTTTGAAACAGGAACAGGGACAGGAACAGGAGAAGGTTCAGAAAAAGGAAGTCTTTCAAGGCCTCCCATGTTATCACGCAGACAGATAAGTAAGACACATTCAGAACCAGAAAATGCAACAGCTGCTGATTCATTGGATGAAAATGAATTTCCTAGAGCATCTGTTGTAGAACGTAGTGTAACTTGGGCAGAGCCACGCATTACAGTAATCCCACCTAAGCCCAATCCTCGTGCTATGTTATTGGCAATGCATTCAGAATATACAAGCATCACAGATGAGTTAGAGACAGTATGCGGTTTGTTGAGCCCTCCTCGTACTCCACGTCTTTTGTCTCCTCCCAGACCTGGAGAAGGCAAAGGTAATCGCCGCACTCGCCACACATCAGAGATGTCAAATCCAGAGATGGCTTTATATCTGGAGAAGGAACATTTACGAGATGCAGAGGAAAGTGATTATCAGATGATGGAAACATTGATACAGCGACGAATTGACATAGATACTGATGAGGAGGAGGGTGCAGATAACAGTGCCTTCTATTTGACTGTAACTAATGAGACACCCGAGTTCCGCAGTGCAGGGTCTTGCCGACTTCGTCGCAGTAGTGCCGTTGATGTACGA
This sequence comes from Tenodera sinensis, assembly GCA_030765045.1. Lineage (NCBI taxonomy): Eukaryota > Metazoa > Arthropoda > Insecta > Mantodea > Mantidae > Tenodera > Tenodera sinensis. Next base: position 102,926,963 of record CM060971.1, on the reverse strand, counting down.
GATTTTCCCACCCCCAACACTCAGTGCCCTCCCATATTTTGTACTGATGCTGATGCCCAGCAATTAGAAGTGTTAAGTAGGGCAGAGGCAGCAGCAGAAGCAGCAGCAGCAGCCTTGCATGGACCTTCCAGAACTGATAGTAAATCAAGTCTTGTGCCCACATCAGAAACAATGTGCTGATAGCTATACTCCTTTATAGTATGAGCACATTGTACAATTTCTCTTCTATATACATATCCTTTCTACTTATCAATTACTACAAAATGTCTTTCACTACAAATGTTTTTAATAAGGATCTTGGTGATTGTAGAGATGAGAATTCTATGCTGTAAAGCTAATAAACACTCTGTTGTGTACATCTCGTTTCAAATAGATACTCTAAAATGTTCCACTGAATTAAAAAGAATATCTGAGAATACTTTTTATATAATGTTCTACTATATTTAGTTTATTAACTTCCTTATAATAAAACATATAACATTAATATTTATCAACTACACAGTCTTTCTGATAATATAATGGATTTAATCTGAGCAAAATTTATATTTTTTGTATTCTGGAATGATGTGAAAGTTGATGTTGCTTGACCAAAGGCTTTGTAAGTGGATATTATAGAATTAGAGCTAATATAAGCACTGTCTTAAGGGCAGTAACGTTATATCCCTCTAGACATCTGTGATACTTTCTGAAGCTCTGAGAATTTATAAACTTCCTCCTTTTCCTGCAATCAAATCTAAAATTGATACATCTCTTTTAATTTTATGTCACATTTTCATGATTTTTATTATTATAGCTGGTTCTCTGATGTTGTCTTGAAACTTTTGAAGCTAAGCAAAGCCACTTGCAAAAATTAGTAATTCTTCAATAAAAGAATAACCAAGCTAAATAAAGCAGCAACTTTAATAGAAAGCAAAATAACATGATTCGTAGTGCAGTTTCTTAAGAACTGTTTATGCTGCTATGGAAATTCCATACTTAAGATATATTGGTAAAACTTATAAGCAAGTTTACATAAAATTCTCATCTCTAGGAGTATGTGAATTGTTTGTAATTCCATCAGAGAATATAAAAGGCACAGTAAAGGACCTTAGGTAATTCTCCACTTCTTATTATAATCAGCAGAATGACTCTAATCATATCTCTCTCCCTCTAATTTCTTACCTCCCTCCTTCAGTTTTGTTAGGATAATACTATCATGCTCAGAAGGAACACTTCTCGGCCTAAGTTTTTAAAGTCTCACATAAGCTAAGATAATCATGTTTTTAAATATAAGAAAAGGTGGTAAATAATTTCAGACTGTTGAAAAGTTGTAAATGGACATTGGTAAGGATGACATGTAAATAGCTTATAGTGAAATAGTGTAAATACGAGATCAGTAAGCTTATTGGCAAAGCAATTATTATAAGACAGCTAAGCCACAGTAGGCCTTATGAGCTTTGTGCTATAAGGCATGTAACTGAGGTGATATAGGAGAACACTTCCCCAAGCTATTACCCATTGTTAAGAAATCTTGGAAAAAATGAATGTGAAATACTGCTTATTTAGTTGAATGATGTTTTAAAATTTATTACCATAAAATAGCAGTTGTCTGAAATACTCCAATATAAAGATACCCAGATTCACTAGGCTTTTTAACAATCATAGCAAAATTCTGTGAATTCCTCTTCAGAACAGTGATAGTACTGTAGTGATGTGTATGTCAAGGGACTGTGGTGTATTTACTGCACATTTAATTTAATGCCTTGAATATGCAGAAAATAAGCATAGCTCTAAATAATTACCATTGTTGAAAATAGTTTTTAAGATAATCTTTATATTTTTATTTAATGTATAAAACTGTGCTGAGATTGTAATGTAAAAGCAATAGATATAATAATGAATTGTTAGTATATATTTTAATTTTTGTTTTTGATAGCATTGTTAATATTCTGTACATTAATAGTCAGAATGATTAAATAACATTATAAATAGGAATCTGAAATACAGTTGTTGATAAATTTAAGCATATCTAGTAAACATGTTTCTGTGTTTACTTGGTTTCTCAAGGAACAACTCTATGATAAATTCCTTATTGTGAAAATCTGGCTTTACGGTTTGTATAGCCAGTAGATTTGAAATAAGCAAATGTGAACAATAAATACAGAGTGATATTGATTGTAAATATGCAGTTAACTTATGTTCATGTAGTGTATTCTTGTACATATGTTTAATTACATGTAAATGTGATTTATATTTCTTATTTAATTCAATTTACAGTTGAATATGCTATTAAGGGTGTAATATTTCCTCATTTATATATTCATGAGTGAGAGTAAGAACATTTTACTAAAAAGTGTAATTGGAATGCTTTGTATTTCTGTATTTGAATTACTTAATTTTGTTTTCTTACAAATATGTAATATTTATTTTACACATTCATTTTAAAAAGAATTATGAGAAATGTTACTAATTGAATAACTGTCGTTTAAGAATTTGTTCATTTTTCTTGCTATATTCTTATTAAAAACACCAGTTTTAACCTATTTCTTGTCTTATTATTTAGATAATAATTAAAGCAATATTTGTAGTTTGGGGATACAAAATATATTTTGTAAGGCTTCTAGAGCAAAGCATTTCCATAAGGTTAACAACTTTACATCACAGAGCATCAAACCCAACTTGTATAAACTGTTTTTATGGTTTCCACAAAATTATAATAAGACATTGGACATTTCTGCTATATATAGATAAAAGAAGTTGTTCACATAATTCAAGAAACACAAGAAACAGAAAAAAAAAATGAAAAATGTTTGCAGGGATAGGAAAATGCAGGAGGATACTAAATTCTCTCTTTGAAGGCCAAGTCACAATAAAAGCTATTGTAGCAGTGGAGCTCAACGTAGGAATCATCACAGTACTAAACCCTTAACACACAGATTATTTACAAAGTCAAGTTTCTCTTTTCACCATTTTTAGTTGTCAAAATAAAATATTCAATTAGGCATAACATAATAGTAACAAGGATAACTTATTTTTGAGACCTTTATTAAAATCCTGAGTATACTCATCTTATCTTATCTTTTTTCTGAACTTAGGTACATAGGCAGTTATTTGTAACAACTTTGTCCACACTTAGCAAACCATGTCATATTGAAAAATGAGAAATAAGTCATCAATCACTACTGTAGCATAAAAGCAGGAAATCTTATTTTGTTATATCATAACGGTCATTCATTTTCCATTGTTTATACTTAAAATATATGAATCCATGTTTTGTATAATGTAGAAACTACAGTTCAAAAGTATTGGAAAGCACGAATGCTAATGGCTTCATAGCCAGATGCAAGGCACTAGAAAACAACAACAAACACTGTCGAGTGCATGAGTGATTACATGTGTGGTGTGCAGTTTGCTTTGTTTAAGTAAGATGAATAAAGTGAGTTCTTTACTAAGTAGCCCATTTTCTGCATTATCATTAGAAGACAAATTGAAAGTAAAATGCATGGGAAGATCTACTCCTGATCTGCACATAAACACAACAAAACAGTGTAAAGATTAACCATGTTAGAAAATTCAATAGGGAAATTTGCACAAAAAACAAATGGATCTGTTAATGTGAGGTCAAAAACACTTTATTGTGCTTTCCATGCATCCTATTTGGTGGCAATAACAATTGGTTAAATAAAGGTGTGGTGGATTTAGTTCACGTTTGGAAAAAATTGAGAAATCCAAGCAAACTAATAACAATGTGATGAACTTAACTGTACTAGGCAGCATGAACATCTGAGCTAAACTTACTCCCAGTATCGGCAAGCATAACGAGCAAGTAGACAGAACCAGGTATATGCTAAATTTAATAATCAAATGCATACGATTCTGTGGAAAGTTTGAATTAGCATTATGAGGACACAATGAGCAAGAGGACTTGAATAATAAAGGCGTATTTCAAAAATTAAACCAGTTCACTGCTGATAGGGAATTACAGTTACACTTGTCATCTTCCACTGCATTTCAAGGAACATCTAAAACCATACAGAAGAGATTTTAGAATGCATGCTACAGGTTCATATATCAATGAGGTCATTCAAGAAATAAACACAGCTGATTACACTGCCATTGTAGCCAATGAAGCAACAGATACATCATATCAATATATATAGCTGTAGTGGTATTGTGGTACATAATTGAAGGTAGGCCTGTCGAAAGATTTTGGTCATTTATTGTGCCAGAAGAATATAATACACTTATATTTTGTCAGGTCATTTTTAGGAATTATGAGAGGTAGCATCAGTAGCGTACAAAAAATTGTTTGCGACAAATATCCACATGCAAATTTCCTATATTGCTACATTCATTAAATGAACCTTATAATGGTCAAGGCATCCTCAATAAATAACCAACTCACATATTTTTTCTACAATCTGTGAATTTTCCCCTAACTCTCCACAGAGAACACAAATACTTGACTAAATAATGCAAAAATGATTATATAGACCACCTAAAACAAGATGGAATTTTCATTCTCGCTGTGTGAACACACTGTCTGAAAATGGAGCAGAGTCTATTGTCATTCTGCACAAAATAGTAGAAAATAAAGACATCAGATCATTAACCACCATCTCGCAGGCTTCTTGCTACCGTTATCTTTTGAGTGAATTCCTGATTGGTAGTGGTACTGGTAAGTTGTACTGTTAGTAGTCATGGTCATAGTTATCATTGTGCATTATAAAGCAAACTATTTCAAGGAAGTGTTCTTGGTGCTACCAATCATGTTTCAGCCGCCAAAGTGAGGTATAGTGTAAAGATAACTGACCTTCAGTTGATGTGATTAACTCACTTGTTTAAAACACTTCCACTCTTTAGTGAATCAAACTTGGTATTTTAGCTCAATAGTTTACAGGATTGGGACAGAAAATTGTCTCACCCCAAGCTACCTTTTACATGAAAGAACTTCCATTTCTTTTTTTGCTTTCTCTCTCTATCTCTTTCTCACTCCCTCTCTTTCTCTCATTCCCTCTCTTTCTCTCTCTCCCTCTCCCTTTCCCTTAATTTACATAATAGCCTAAACAGGAACAATGGTAGATATCTCCACATCATCTGGCAGGCATTAATGAAGACACAGGATTGGCAAACCATCAGCCAATCAGAATAAGAGAGGTTGGCATGTGCTTGCCGCTGCCAGAGTATAAATAAGATTCTGTACGGATGTAAGATCTGGGGCCTCCAAAATCTCTCCCTCAGAAAAATCCTCTCTACTCCACTCCTCACCACTAACCACACTCTTCACCGCGAAACCCGGATCCCGTTCATCCCGGAGGCAATAGAAAAACGAGCAATGGCGACATGGACGCGCATTAGAAACCACGAGAATGACGTGATCGCCAACATCGGCAAAGGCGAGCCGAAGCACCGCAAACATACTAGAATATAAATATTCTAGAAGTGGCACGACTCGCCGACAAATGCGTGTCCACGCAACCTCGTTCCTAAGCCACACACATGTTCCGGCAGAGGCCCTCGCCTCGGAAAATATTCAGGAGCTGTCCCCTGCCCGTGCAGGAAAACTGCGGGAAAGTGTATATATGAAGTGTAGATAGTGTAGTGCGCTGGGACGCATATTTCTGGTGTGCCCAGTGAAGGTGTGTGTGTATGTGTGAGTGCGCGCGTGTATGTATGCGTGTATATAATTGTAAATATGTACATATGTATATACATATATATAAACCAAACTGAACAGAACTTAAAGGACATAAGAAAACTATTCTCGGTAACCGATAGACGGTCACCGTATGGGTTTTTGCATAAACCAAAAACTATAATTAGTTATAAGTAAGCAAATTGTATATAAATGCCAAATATAGCCTGTAAGCTGGGCCCTATGTACCGGCACCAGGCCAATACTTTATAATAAACAAACTGAAACTGAAAACTGAGATCTGGGGAGTGGTGGCAAATTCCACCTCCATCAGGCTCCAGACATTGCAGAATCAGGCACTAAGGACAATCTATGGTACTGGCTGGAGATTTCCTGCCCACATCCTACACGAACATTCCAGTATCCCGGACATTGTCGACGTGATTAAAACAATGTACAACAAACTCCAGAACGACTCCAACCCGCTGGTAAACTCTCTGGGAAGACACAACAAGAGACAGCCGTGCTGACTACCATCTCTCAGACTGCCGAGGGACATCTTAGGTCCACTGGGATAAGCTGGAAGATGAGAAAAGCGAAGAAAATCTGTATCCAAAATGGAGAAACACCGAACAGCTCACCTCTCAGTGTGCCACTGTTGGCCTGAACCTTTGAGGGGATAAGCGTGCCACCTGATTGGCTGAAAGGGGCCAGTCAGAGGGCGGGCACTATCCGCTCTTGGACCAATCCCTCCCAAGCAACCATTCTGAACATATAAATACCCCAGACACCACAATTTCCCAGTCACTCTTCCCTAGCAGAACTTATTTTCAACCTCATCTCACAGGTAAAGCCGTCTTATGACTGGGTACTGCAGTAACAACACCCAAGCAGGGGAAAGATCCCCATTTGAGTTGAACCTCCTCTGGAAGGAAGCCCCAACATAGGGGGTGAAATGTCAACAAGAGATATAACTAAGATGCAGCCCTCCCCAGAAGACCTGAATACTGGCTGCTGAAGTCTACACAATGAATTAACAGGAAGTATTGTGCTCCAGCCAAAAAGGCTTCACCAGAAATACAAAAAAGAATTAAAGGAAACATTTTTAGATAAATGTGTGATCTTGAAGTTTTTCAAAAAAAATCCCCCTATCCCAAATTACTCATCGCATGGAAACATTTTCAGAATTTTTATGTTCTCAAAACTTATATAGGTATGTACACACATGAAATGTATAACTTGATTTTCTGGGAATAGCCTCTAAAGTGCTCTTCATTCTGAATGACTTTTGTATAATTGATAATAGTCAAATATGTATATCATCTATAAAGTTTTAAAAGCATAGTACATACACATCTATCAGGGAAAAAGGACAGCAATAAAATAGCTATCTGAATAAAACACACAGTAAACAACTTAGCACACCTGTCCAGAAAATCATCAGTGGAGGTTTGTTGAGCATTCTGGCTCGAAAACAGCATTCTAACATGTAGGCATGGTATGTATTGTCAGGTTCACATTACCCTCTACCAGTGCTGCATCATACTCAGAAATCAGACTTGTTTCTGTACCATGCAAATAAGTTTGAAAGATGCCCTTATGGTACAGTTATAAACCCTGCAAATAGTTGATAGGGGATAGCTCCAAGTGGAAAATACTCTTAACAAGCACACCTGACATCCCAAGCACCAATTCAGTTGCTGATGCTGATAGCAATACCACAACCATTTATCATAAGATGGCTCTAAGTGGATGTGCCTTTCTAGGACCATAATCTTACTTCAGAGAGTGATGTCATAGATTAGAAAGCAAAGGCACACTTAAAAATGAACACAGTGTACATGTACTTAAACTTTTCTGCTACACTGAACAAAGCTGAAGGATCATTTTAGAACTTTTCAAAAAGTACCTCAGAAGTTCTGACACAAGAATGTGTAAATAGCTTGGCTCTGTTGTCAATAGAAAATGAAAGGATATGACAAATTAACATTGATAAAATCATAGATGTGCAATTATAAAAGAAAATCTTCACATCTCAAGTTTAATCATATTTTTACTGTTGAATAATTAGTTTATTTTCCTAATATCCAGAAAATTTGGGCTCTAAGCCTTATTACATTTTAGTCTTTGCTTTTATTGCTTTAAATTGTCCCTATAAAATTGATTTGTGTTCATTACAATAATACCTACTAAGAGCTTAATTGCATAATATTATCTGCTTTAATTTTATAAATAGTTAATTTATCCATAAAAAATCAAGTATATTTATTTTGAAAATCATATAGTAACAGTAATAGTATTTATTGATCCCTTTGATTGAAGTACATCAAATACTTACAGATAGAATTCATGTACAGTAAAACTTTAGACAGAAAAGATAAGTTATATGTACAATGGTGTTACAATAGAAAATGTTGTAAGTTATTATATACAATGATGTTACAATGCATATGACATTAGTTTTCATGTTCAAAAGATTCTCCTAAGTTTTAAAAACAACATTCTAACAAAACCTTTTCTACAGCATAAGTATTAAACTTAGGAAATGCTCATCTGTTTTCAGGTACTCAGGTAAATTATTGTAAAGGTAAAATCCAGTATATAACAACAACAATATCCCAAGCTGTAACAGCCGTTTCCGAGCCAAGGCCTACCGCCCAGCCACTGCGTTCCCTACCTCTGTTCATCACAGGTGTCATGAGTAGGGTGCAGTACCGGAGGGTAGTATGTAGTGAGTGCATCAATTCCTCCTAACCGGTTATGCAGTCTATGCAACCAGGGCCTCTACTTTTCAATCAAGTAGCTCCTCAATTGGTCCCTCAGGAACCTAACAAGGCTAAGGGCACCCCGGGCTAGGTCCCCCAGCAAGAGAAACTCCCCATGCCATTACTGAGAAGTGAACCCAGTTCTCCCGCTTGGTAAAAGCAGTGCTACCACTGCACATTCTGGTATATATAAAACTTTCACCAAACTAATGTTATAAGAGATTATGTTTATTTGGTCTTTCCTTCTATCATGGGAATGTATTTACTTATACTTATACTTTATTCGTCACATTACACTTACATAGGTGAGCAGGTGCTCGTAAATTGGTGACTCGTCAATACACTATAATTACAACTTTAAGGATTAAAATAAGTCTACAATATTTACAAACATGAGTATAGAAATATAAAAGAAAGGTAAAAGAGAAAAAATGTACAGTAATGATTTGTTAAGACACCTAAAATTGAGGTCACAGTACATCTTCCATGTATTCTGTAACAGAGTAGTATGCCTTGCTGGCAAACAAACTCTTGACTGTTTTTTTAAAGAGGTTTGGATTTGGGATTTTCCTAATCCTTTGTGGCAATTTATTGTATATTTTACACCCCATATATTGTGGACTTTTTTCATAGAGTGCAAGCCTATGCGCTGGGTATTTCATTTCTCCTTTTCGCCTTGTGTTGTGTTCATGCTGGTGCTGATTTGCTATATTCATGTATTTGTGAAGTATAAACAATATTTAATTTAACAAAGATGATTGATTTCTAGATATTCAAGCAAGGTAGAGGCAATATTTTTAGTTATTCAAAAAGTTTCCTGCAACTAGTTCTTTTGTTTACCTTTAATACCTATTGTACATATAGTTCTCTTTGCAACTTAAATATGGCATTTGCATTTTCACAATTTCCCCATGGTATTGTAGCATAAGATATGATACAGTGGAAGTATGCATAGTACAGAGATAGAAGTGCTTCTTTATTCATGACCTTAGGTAAAATATAAAGAGGAAAACAAAGTTCGGAAAGTGAATATTCCACTTCAAGTTTTTGTCCAGTCATAGGCCAAAAAATTTTGTAACTGATAATTCCTCATTTAGCATTTTATTAGGGCCATCACTTTGGATACCACGTTTATTGTAAAATGAAATAGCTACTGTCTTTTCTGTATTTATTATTCATCTTTTTGCTTCAGACCACTTGATTAGATGATTTGCTGCCAGTTTTATATTATCATCTAATGAACATAATTATTAGAACTGGTGACAAAAGAACTAGTATCATTTGCAAAAAAGTGAGTTTACAAATTTTGCCAAAATATTCTAGATGATTCTAGATTATTTATATGTATATTTTAAAATCAATACTGGTCCAAGAATTGATCCTTGAGGAACATCAAATGTTATATATTTCTCTTGTGGGACCATGAGGTACTAAGTTTGTGGTTATTTTAGTTTGGTAAGATTAAGCCCAAAATAACACCTTTTCTAACTTTGTTGATCTTATTGTAATAATAAGCAAATGCCATATGTTTTAGACAAATGCAAAACTAGTACAACATGGCTTCATTGCCAAAGCCCAGCATTTAATAACAACAATTAACAGCACATTATTTGATACCATTGTTCTTCAAATATGTAAAACCAAATAATTACTTATCATAATTGTTTATATAGTTAAATATAATTTTGTATAATGCCTATATACAAATAACATTTAAAGCTCCTAAATTCACTTTTGGAAGTTATAAGTAATTAATTATTTAGAGGCCCCAATTGAACCTTTGGCACCAGGACCTTCGAGAACTTGGCTATGTCACCCCAATTGAACCTTTGGCACCAGGACCTTCGAGAACTTGGCTATGTCACTGGGGAGATGTTCTGCTTCTGCCAGTTTAAATATCATGTTGCTTTTTGTGACACAGTCATTTATTTTTAGGCCATGTGTAAAGCCCAAAAGTAATCTGTGGTAATTGGGCTAGTTCTACAGGCCTGAAGTGGTATTGATATGGGGACAATCACTTGGTTCGATGACCGTGTTCTTTGGCTAGTTCTTCTACAAAATATTTGGGCCTGAATTTGTTTTCATTTATGGGTAACAGAAGTTAAAAGGTTCCCCTATTTACCCTATTTTATTGCAATGTGTTGTTGGTGTTATCCAATGCTCCACTTTGGCAATGAAGCTATTAGCACTCTTGCTCTCCAATATTTCTCTGTAGTGGATCCAGCAGGTAGAACTCCACAGGTTTGTAGATAATCTTCAGTCATTTCTTCTTCTTTGTTGCATAGAAGACAATTTGGATTTATGTAAATTCCTATTATGTGTAAGTGTTTGGCCAAATAATCATATTCTGTAACTAATCTACATTTTGCTACTGCAGCTTTTTGAGGGATTTCTGGTTTTTTAATTAGAATTTTCCATGTTTTATCTTTTGCTTTGTTATGTACTGTTTGAGTGTGCTTGATTTTATATTTGTTTTTAATTAGTCTTTTTTATAAATGCAAAAGGTAAGCTTTCATTTGTATTCTGAACTGAATTTGAACAAGAAAATCAGCAGTTTCATTTCCAAAAATTCTGCAATATGCTAGTATCCATTGTAATTAAAATCTTTTCTGTAGTTTTAGGAGTTGTTGGATAATTTTGTTACATCCTTTCATTTGGACTGACAACAGAGTTAACACCTGGAAGCGAGTGGTCAGCCAAGCACCAGGTGTGATAGTGAGAAAGAGGATGATGTGAAATGCAGGTGAAATCAATGATTGGAAAGGTGATTTTGGAGCAATTGGTGGAATGAGTGGCAGGGGAAACCAGAGAACCCAGAGAAAACCCGCCTGACACTGCTTCAAATACCACATGTGGGTCTCTGGGATCGAGCCCAGGTCATCTAGGTGGTAGGCAAACGCTCCTCACAGTTGAAATACGAGGATAAATTAGTGATAGTAAACCATGGAAGGCTTACTCCAGCTCTTCCACACTTGCAGTGTGAGCAGAAGCAAAAGATAGGAATCCTTAGGAAAGGTATTTCAATATAAATGATTATGATAAGTATGCATGGCTGACTTGTTCGTGCAAATTAAATAACTTTATTGCTGGCCATGCTTGTTTGCAACTGAGGAAATGCCCTGGAATATGACGGGTTTCACAAATTTAGCATATTTAATCACAGGTTTGGATAAAGATAACAGATCAAGAATGCATATAAATCTGTTACAGCATTGAAAACTTTTGGCACTCAACGGATAGAGCATTCATTGAACTATCAGCAAAAAATTACTGACCATTTGGATAATGAAAAGGTTAAAGAAAATAGAAATGTATTAGATTGATTGATGCAGTGGTAGTTATTGCAAAACAAGAATGTTCTTTTAGAGGCCATGATAAAAGTGAGGCTTCATTAAATAAAGACAATTAAACAGAACTGCTACATTTTCTATATGACTATCTCTGCATTTAATAATAGCTACTGTTTTCAAAGGCACCTTGGCTGTCATACAGAATGACCTAATTGATGCTGTGGCCAGCGTTATTAGAGAAAAAATTAAGTCAGATATTGATAATGCTACTTTTATTGGACTCATGCTTGATGAGACAACTGATGTCACCAATAAAAGTCAATTATCTATATATTATTGTAAGCTATGCTGATGAAGGCAATTGCAAAGAATGATTTCTACATTTCACTGATGTAAATTCTGACTGAATAGTCTGTGGTTTAATTTAAAAGGTGAGTTAATTAATAACACTGAACAACACTTACAACATATTTTTCCGGGACGCATTTCGAAGATTAAGTTTCCTCCATTATCAACCGGACAATAACTGGGTTTCCATGGTGTTTCATGGTGCAGATGGTGATGCTTCTTCTGGTGTTTCTTCTGGTGGCGGTTCAATGAACTTACTGAAAATGTCTCTCTGAGGAATGTCGAAATTAAATACTCGGTTTCTATTTTTTAAAATAAAGATTTGTTCCCATGTGGACAGTTCTTGTTTTCCGGTTATGTGTTTGAGAAGTTTCGGTTCTAGCTTTATGTCATGAGACACCCTTGTCTCCTGAAACTTAACCTTCGAAACGCATCCTGGAAAAGTATGTTGTAAGTGTTGTTCAGTGTTATTAATTAACTCACCTTTTAAATTAAATTAATTACAACAACACTGTTTTCAAACTTCTATGAAAGGAAGATAGTCTGTGGTTTATTTGAATTTGTAAATAAGACTATAGATGACTTAGGATGTTCAAAAAAAACTGTTGCTCAAACTTTTGACAATGCTGCAACAATGGCCAGACATGTTTCTGTACTTCAGACTTTAATTAAAGTCGACTACACTGCTGCTTGCTACCTGCATCCCTGTTACAGTCACAGACTTAATTTCATTCTTTCCCAATCTGTGAATTTTATTAAGGAAACCAGACAGTTGTTTGTTTCTCTTAATGGTTTTGTGATTTGGGGAGGTCCGGGACTACAGGGTAAATTACAGGAGCATAGTCTCCGCAATTAAGCCTCTTTTTTTCACATTCCTCTTCACATACAGATGCTCTTAAAGCCTTTAGTGCAAAGAAAATGCCAAGGGTCACAACTACAAGATGGAAATTTGCTTCCAGGCTTGTAAACACAGTTTATGACTATAGAAGTAATCTTATCGGTTTCTTTACTTCAACGGTGAAGGAACCTGGAGACTGGTCAAGCTCAGGCTTTGTGCGATTTCTCTCAAAGACTGGAACCAACTTTTTCTTGATTCTGTTCAGTAAAGTTTTTACTTATTTAGATATTCTTTTTGAAATTTTACAAAAACAACAGTCTGTAACTGTACGGAAAAAGTAAACAAATTTGTTGCCTCAGGGGAAAATATTAGATACACAGGATCTGAGGAAATCTGGTCAGTAACTATGAGTGTCGCTAATGAAGAGAATGGAGAAAGGCCTCGAAAGAGAAATTATCGTGAAGATGAAACTCATTCTTCATACTTAAGGATTTTCTGTGAAGTCCTGTACATATTAACAACTCAAGCTAAATTAGGATTTTAATCACAGAAACAGTTAAAGTTTTTTCCAACAATTATATTTTTTGAACTGAGAGAACCATGTTTCCTATTTCGATATTCTGTACTTGAATCATGAACTGAAAGTGTTGTATTCACTTCAAGAATTTCATTGGCCTTTCAAACTGTGCATATTATATGAAATAAACTGGACAGTGTACAGTGTTCAGTGAAGTTCATAAGCTATGTGAACTGATTTCAACATTTCCTTCCACTTCTACAATTGTAGAAAGGAGTTTTTCAGCCTTGAAACGAATAAAATCTTGTTTACGGGAAATGCAAGGATAAATTCGTTTGAACAACTTGGCTCGTCTATTGGTGGAAAAAGACATAGTTGTTTCACTGAGGAAACATAATGAGGAATTGTTTTCTCATAGTGTGACAATGCAGTTTACACGTAAAGAAAGACAGCTGGAATTCATGTATTTATAAACAGTATGATAAAATTGGTCATTTTGGTGTTATAGTTGTATCATCGTCATCGTCGTCGTCACCCTCACCATCACCATCATTGCCATCGCCATCACCATCATTATCATCATCATGAATGACAGTACATGTAGATAGATATTTACATTGTAAACATGTATCACAATGTATAGTTCGATAGTACTGCACAAACATCATGAGTGTATAGCAATGTAGAAGTATATTTACATTATGCATAAACCAATTATTGTGCTTATTTTCACAGTATACATCTTTTCATTTTTTCAATTCATGGTACACAAATTACAAGTCATACACTGGAACATTACAATTTATCTTTCCATGTAGTGTAGTACATTTTATCTATATTTGATCTATCTAGTAAAATGATGCTAATAAAATCCACATATATTTAAGCTAAATTAGGCTAAACATGGAAATGAAGGAAAAATGAAGCTTAAAAAATAAATACAAGCATATATCCAAGCACCAAGATATAGTGTGGGCCTACTAGGCCCTGTGAAACCAACAGTGTTCTAACAGGGCATGTATCTAACAGTTAATCAACAACCCCTTATTATCCGGATCTGGTAGATCTAATGATAGCCCAAATCACAGATAGTTCTGCCACAGGCAGAAAATAATCATTATACAAGTCAACTGTATATGTTCTTCGTATAAAGATTTAATCCTCTACTAAAAAGCACAACATTATTAAAATAAAAATGTTAGCTTATAGAGATTTTCTCGTCTTAATCTCATATTGTCAATTTTTGGAAAACAATAAAATTGCATCAAGATTACCTTTTAATAATTGTTTTTTCACACTAGTGTGTGCACATGCAACAATTTCGGAAGCTGAATCAAACTTAAAAAAATTCAATGCCATGAGCAGGACTTGGACCAAGGATTGGATGTCAATGTTATGCTCTCACATGATTGGTATGAAAGAAAGGTGAATTATATTTGAAAAGTTATTAAATTCCTTGGCTGAAATTTAAGGTGTCTACGGACTACTCCGTAGTAGTACAGTGTTGAATATCTCTGCAGATGGCAAAAAAAGGGAAAAGGAAAGGAGAAAAAGCAATGAAAGTATTTTGGCTACATAAGGTGTGGTTTATTGTTATTGTTATCCGCTGTAGAAATTACAATGTAATTCACAGTGTCAGAATACATATGGTTATACATAATTATATATAAAGAACTTTTACAAAGATATTTATATTCATCTATACTAATATATACATCTACCAACTAACACATATTTATAATCGTACAGCTATGGCTTATACCCTATTTAGAAATTCTTCTACTGAGTAAAAACTCCCATCCATGCAATACTTTTTCAATTCTACTTTAAATTTACGTATACATTTTATTTCTTGTATATGAATTTTATATGGTTTCTTATGTTCCTTTACTGATAATAATAATAAACCCTAGGGCATCCCCCCTATGCACAGGTCACCCTCATCGCCCGGCCGCTGCGTCCTCCAGCCGCAGCCAAGGCTACAGTGGAGTACAGGTTGGGGGGAAAGCACGCCGACTCCCCCGGCCGTATGGCAACTACTTGACTTTTAGGGACGCTATCTTTCTATCAATTGGCCCCTTAGGGACCTAACGAGGCTGAGTGCGCCCCGTACCAGACCTCCCAGTGGGGGAAAATTCCCATGCCGGTACCGGGGATCGAATCCTTGTCCTCCGCGCCAGAGGCAGGTCCTTTACTTATAATTTCAAATGTGGCGGCAAGCAGTATTGCCAATGAAAATTTAGGGATAAATACAAAAAAAAAAAAACTAAATTACAATTCGCTAAACAAATAAACGTTTGTGCCGAGAGATACGTCAGAAATCACTACATTCCTATTATGTAAATAAAACATTTGGAATTCGATGCTAAAGATAATGAAATCTGCTAACTCAGTGAGAATACAAACATTTTTTGGCAAAATGGGCAAAAGTGACGGACGCGTGCCATGTTGTAAGCCACCTTGATTAACTAATGGCCTGCTCAACCAACACATTTCTCTGACAGCAAGACACTTGTGCTTCTTACGGCTGTAATGTAAAGAAAAGGGAAAGAGTTCGGAAGTTTGAAGTGTTGTTAAAGTTCCGTAAGGTGGTGAGAAAGAATGTCATGAATGTATGTTGTGGTATCGGACGAAGGAATAAAGTGCATATTGTCAGTTAAACTGAACGTAGTGTAAATGAAGTTTAAAGAAAACTTGATAGAACTTTGTATTTAAAAGTGTAGTTATAAAGTTGGACATTGCGGTCACCCGAAGAACTTCCACATTGCGTGTACGAGATGCGAATGGCACAGTGAAATGTCATGTAAGCTAACAGTATTTTGAATTTAAGACATTTTTATCTGTCATAAACATTCAGCAGCTTAGCTGGATAATCATAAACATGCTATGTAAATAACATTGACAAACTTTACGTAATACAATATCGAATGAATATAGAATAGGGATGACGTTAGTAGAAATCAACTTGCCAAGTTTAAAATTTTCTTACAAACTCTAAAGAGACCTTACTTTTAGTTTGTTCTGTATGCGCCAAAATCCGCCCATCAGTTTTGGTCGAAGTTAACGAAACGGTAACCTCTGTTTTAGTTATTTCCACGGCTTTAGAAGTTAGCGTTTTTAGTTTTTGAAACAGGATTTTTTTTTCGAGAAATGAATGGCTTTAGAATGCTGCGGGTTTATGTACTTGTATGTAATTAAAAGGGAAGTTAACATAAAACTGTGAACATTCTGCTCTGTTTGTGGTCATTATTTCAGCATGTTAAGAAACTGTTTCTGGTTTTGCATAGTTTGGAACTGTCAGTATGTTCTGTCGTTCAGACTTCTAAATTAGTAGAAAAATAGGATGGACTCACCATCGTATTGTAGCATGAGGTTTTTCAGGCCTTATATCCAGCATAATGTTCCATCTGTCAGAAATCAGACGGCTGCAAGGAATTTTTAACTCTGTAGAGCTCTTTAATTTTAGTGCTACTTATTTTAGTAATTTGTTTAAATGAGTGAATATTAGTGCGGCTTAAACAAATTAAAAACTATGATGTTATAATCGCACTGCATTCAGTATTCACTATCGTTTATTTTCGTAACTATTCTACAAAGCGTTATATAAAATTCTATTTTTTTTCTGCTTTTTTATTCATCAATTTGAGTGGAAAGGTTTCAGCACACATTTTGTCGTAAGTGTGCAAGAGAATGCTTTAGGCTTCTTGAGTTGAAGTCAAATAGTTTGAGGGACGCTAGTTCCACAGTTGGTGGGGAGGGGTTTGCGAAAGGCTAGTAAGCTTTCCATTTAAAACTACAATTGCTCATAAGCTCCAAATAAATGAAAGCCGGATTAATGGTTAAGTAGTTAGACAGGCTGCAGCATGAATTAAAATCTGCCAATACTTCTAGTATATCAAAGGCTTAATACATAACAAAGAAAGAAAAAATCACTCATCTAATTGAAGGAAATGTACAAATACATTATAAGCTCTTCAATATGGGTCATGTTAAAAATTAAATAATTGATATTATGTTTGCGTGGCCTAACAAACAATAGAATAGTGACAGCAGTAATAGTGGCTTAAAATATTGTTGAAAAAGTTGAATAAACAATATTTAGTGAAAATCAACTACCTCTGTGGCCGAGTCGCCAATCTGACTTTCTAATGCAGAGGTTACTGGTCCTGGCTCAAGTGGGGGAGTTTTTCTAATTTCATTTATTCCCTACCCATCATAAGGTCGGGAAGTGTGTGTTTGTTTTTCATGATGGGGGGAAAAAGAAAAACCAATGTTAAAATTCTACAGTACAAACATCAGTAGTTCCTCGTCAAACGCTCTGATATGATCACAAAAGTTCAAGGAGCCACACAACTAAAGCAAAAAAAAAAAATCTTGGAAATGGTTAATGCAAAACAAAATGTTTATTTTACTCAAACTGTATGTTTCCATAAGCTCTGCATTTTTCCAGTAGAAAGGTTTTGTCTACATCATAATATGGTTTCTAGATTATATAAAAGAAAGCAAAAGATTTTTAGCCTATTCACAGGAAATTCACAAAAAGTTATTAGTCATGCCAATGTGTGAAACTTTCAGTGATTAGATTAGACTCTATTATACCTCTATTATACCTTATACAAATTTGTAGTGAATGTATATCAAAGTATAATTATTTAGGATCTTAGATATCACTTTATACAAGAAATGTGTAGATAACAAAATATGGTTAAAGTTTAATATAGGAGGAAAGCTGTCACTTATGTAATTTTTCCATGCAGATTACCAGGGATACTAGAGAATTGGCTTATTCAATATACATGTAAGCTGATTTGTTTCTCAGCTTCTTACATCTCTCATGTTGACAGTTAAGTGACACTTGCATCACTAATACATGGTCTGACTACCATACTCATAAAATTAGAGACAAAATTATGTTAAATTAGCTCTATATAAGCAGTTTTAAGAAAACTATTGTTTTATATACCACAGTCCACTAATAATTAATGTCAGAACATAAGTTCTTCTTTTAACATAGTCATATGTTGGAGTGCAAAAATGACCTATGTTCTTTTCCTCCTATACTAAACTAGTACCCAAAGTAATTAAATTTAATCAAATCTGTGGAATGAAGTAAGTAATTTAAAAACAATGGCCATAAAGAAAAAATATTAAAAATTTATAAAAGTGCAGCATTACCAATTAGATGTGTACGTTATTGAAGTGAATCGTGGAAAAATTTCATTAAACTAAGCATTATCGATCAGGGTACATTATTGAAGTAAAGTGTAGACATGAAACATTATTAAATTATAGAATTTATAAATTATAGAAAATTGCACCTATAATCCTTCTAGCACTTATCACACACCACATTCCAATTTTCATGCCACAGTAAGTCATTTCACACAGCAGCACAGGTTTTTCTGAAGCCCAATATTGAATGTTCACGTTTGTTGAACTAATTTGTTTAGTTATTTTTGAGGTGATCACTCTAAACTGCTACCAATTTCATATGAAGTAGAACCTCACAAATCCGAAATTCCGGATACTCCGAATACAAAACTCATAATTTAAAAATACAAGAAAAAGCTTATTGTAATGTAGAGAAAGCATTTTTACTTTCTCTACGACGTATAGTAAATTAGAGGAAGTATTGTATTCCACCCCAAAATTCAATGTCGAGATTTCACTGGAAATATGTTTTGAGGCCCACTCGATTCAAAAAAATCATTTTTAGAAAAAGGTTTGCGTGCGTATGTGCGTGTGGGGGGGTGTCAGTCTGTTGACAGCATAACTCAAAAACCAAATTTGGTATTTAAATTCAAGGATGCGACATGAAGATTTTGAAGAAAATTGCTTCACCCTAAACTACCCTTTACATGGAAAATTGTTTGAAATTTTTAATTTTCTTGAAAATCACTCTTAACAATTTTAAGTTTTTTTAAAATGGCTTTAACAATTTTGATTAAAATGCCATATGTTTGAGGTATTTTTATGACAAATGAAATGTATTCTTAAATTTTCTGGCTATAGCCAATGTAGTCCTGTATACTCTGGATGACTTTGCAGAACAGTTAAACCATAAGAGATAGATAAAATGTTACTCTACAAAAAATGTAGATCTTGCTAAAACACACAATTTATGTCCAAATACATTTTTTTGTACAGTGAACCATTTCGGAGATATTCCTTGTTATTTGTGTGAGTTTTGGAGAACTACTTCTGTCAAATGGAACATCATTATTAATTTTATTATATGTTAAGTGTGCAAAGAGAACGGGATCTCAAAGCTTTAAAAGATTTGACTCGCTCAAAGCCTACTGTATTCTAATATTCCCCTTGCACCTACAAGGAAACAATAAGATAATTTCTGCAAATGTTTATCTCAACTAATATGAAGAAGATACATGAATATGAGTTTGTAAGAGTGATTAGTACAAGAGTAGAAAAAGAACACGACAAGCTCATTATTGAAACTACGCATGTCGGAATAAAATATTTATTGCACAAAAATGTTCTGCTGAACTTCACTATAGGCAATATGCCTGTACATAATGTGTTCAGTAACTGTTAAACATTTTCACATTTACTTAGGTACCGTACGGGTAACAATCACATGTTTATGAAGGAGTAATTTTCACTTAACTTGCAAAATCGATAAAGTTTTGCCATAAAGAACTAAACGTATTTGAAGATGCAATGTTACACCACCATCGCATGAATGTCATGTCGTTTGGTGTGACAGCAGTGATTGGCAAGGTCCAGGTCAAAAGAATACATTTGCGTGGTAATCATAACATTGTCACTTTGTCATAATGCTATGCTATGTTACCTTGTAGCTGCTCATCCTGTAGCTGAATTTATATGCTTTTTTTGGGGGGGGATAATTCAAACATTTCTGAATCTGAGCAGACCACATCGGATTGTAGGGGTTTTACTGTAGTTTATTTTCTATTAAAACTAATCTAGAATGTTTCTTGTCTAACCCCAAACCAGAAGCTTCAAATGTATTAACAATCGTATATTAATTTCTATAGTATACACACAGTATAACAGTTTGTCTAAATTGAGGGCACTCCTGTTTCACTGATATTAGGACCAGTGCTGCTCTGCAGCATTTACTTTTGCAAATGTTTAAGAATCTCCAGTGTTCTAGTTACTTTCACTGGTTGTTTCACATACTATTTTAATTTGAGAAAATGCCATAAGAGGAAGTCAACCACATTTGCCACTTCCTGGATACACACTCTTCAGATGTTAAAAGGAACCATATCTACTCGCTCACTCACAATCAACAGCCAAATTGCAGACTATTGGAGTATGTTCGACATATTTAGGGTGGATAAAAATTATACCCACCTAGTAGTGAATCCAACTACAGTGCATGGGTGACTGTTGGAAATGTCAACCAGTACTGGGCTACCAGTTTTACTAGTATTCGATAAGCAAATTACAATACTGTAAAATAAACCAATTTTTGTATCGTGCTTGTATTTTACTTCTAATGGTAATCAAAAAAATATTTAGTTCCTCATGCTGAAATGCAATGGCACTTGTAATAGTGGAGATTTAGTAACATGCAGCATCTGACCATGTGCAGTGTGTTTCAACGAGGATTCAAGTGTCCCAATAGGATGGTACCATGGCTTAGTGGTTAGACTGTTCGCCTACCATCTAGGTGGTCCGGGTTCAATCCCAGGGACCCGCATGTGGTATTTGTGGTGGACGAAGCAGCGTCTGGGTAGGTTTTCTCTAGTTTCCCCCACCATTCATTCCACCAATTGCTCCATCATTACCTTTCTATTTCTACATTTTGCCTGGGTTTCATATCAACCTCTTCCTCACTATCATACCTGGTGCTGGGCTGACCACCCACTTCCAGGTCTTCACTCTGTCCAGTCTATAGGCAAGTCTAACCCTAGGCACAGGCTTGTAAGTCCTGGGGGTGTGAATCCTCCCTATAGGGGAGGAGGAGGAGGTTAATCAGGTAAAGAAGAAAGTAGTGTCCCATTACTTTCCTAAGTGGTCAGTGAAAAAGCATTGTTTCATAATATAACATAAATAGATGAAATTATATTTATTTCTTGGATTGTTGATAAATGATTATGAATTATGTTTAATTTCACCTTTTGAAGTTAAGATTAATATTCCTAGAAATGTTATATTTTCATTAAATTCATAGGAGAATTTAATAAATCCTTGAAAATTCATAAAGCAGACATTTTAACTGTTCTGTCCGTTTGAGTACAAGAGAGCACACAATTTCCACTTCTAGCCACCATATTTATAATGTAGAAGAATATTTGTTCCAGCATGTGCAGGTATTTCAAAATAGATTAATGTTTTCACAAATGAAGCACTGATATATTAATTTTTTCCCCATCATTTTGGATTGTAGGTGCCTGGTGTGATGAATGGGAGCTATACAAGACATGAATAAGAAAATGGAAGACTTAAAGACCGCTCCGTTTTCCTCAGGTAATTCTTGAATTTTAATGCCAAAATTTAGAGACTGATAAAATTTCAAATGTCATATTCTGAACTATGCCAGTATATAATATTTAGGGAGGAAGAATTTTCAAATATTGCATTTGTAAACACAGCATGAAACAGTTTTTCATATTTTCTTAAATAAAATGTGACAACGGTTTTTGTGTAAATTAAATTTAAAAGAACCCACAATTTGTTGCCCTTTTGTTGCAATAAATTGTGGGTTTTTTAAATTTAATTTACACAAAAACCGTTGGATCTATTGAAATACGCCAAAGGAAAAAGTTATTGTTTATTTAATTTTCTATGAATATAGCCATAAATCAAGAACCTTCAATCAGGTGGTGATAAATTTTTTTGATAAAAATATTTTTTTCTAGAAAACTATAAATTTTTCAACATTTTGGTATTAGACTTTCTTGTTATTCACAAGTTGAGAAATTTGCTGTTAAAGTCTCATGGATCATTTCACTTCCATCCTGTATAGATAATAGAAAAGTTAACTAAAGAAAATTGGCAGGGTATGCAACATGCCACCCACATCCATTGACGCTACGCCCCTGGTATGTATGTATGGATGTTGCAAGCTCTGATTGTGAGCACAGCTGAACCTCATTTTCTACAATAAAATCAGTTCTTTATTTTTTAAATCTTAAGTTGTTTATCTTATCCATGAAAATATTTACTATTTCTTCACTGATCAGTTGATAACAACCTGTTGCTTCCATATCATTAGGAGTACCTATTTGTACCCATTACTATGAGGCAATCTGCAGTAAAGGGAGGGGAGAAAAAAGAAAACATATTTGTGCATTGCAAGTACACAAGTTTTTAATTTCCATTTTGTAAATAACTTTTAACTTTAAAAATATATTAATTATAATATTGACTAATAATACAAATAATGTATGAACTAATTGTAAAATTTAAAAAAAAATTGCCACTTAAGGAACTTCCTTATCTAACCTCCTGGGACCCAGAAGACCTTTTTCCAGAAAACATGTATGAAAGTGGGTTTTGTATCTCTCTTTATACCTAAATTACTTGAGAAAAATGTGTAAAAATTTTTTCAATATACAGTTTTTACAAAAAGTGAAGTACAGTATGCTGTACTTTGGGTCTTGAAAACAATATTCTATATAGTGAAAACAATTAATTCAAGAGAACTTCAAAATTGTTTAATACATCTAAACATACATACAATACATGGTTATATAAAAATAAAAGGACATAACTAGAATGGAATTAGTATGTTTTAACTCTATTATTCATGGAAAAGTCTGAAACAATTCCTATTTGCAACCAAACACAGAAAGATATTGCATGTAGTACACATTGTTCTTGTTCTGCCAGAGCAGTCTGGTCTCCTGAATTTCTGCCAGTCTTTTACATCTGCAATTGCAGGCATGTGACAACTTTTTGACCTCCTTAAATTTTCATGGGGTAGAGGAACAGGTACTTTGCGCCTCTTTGGTGTTGGTTCTGTAAGTTGGTCATCACTATCTTCTCCACTTTCTCCAACTCCTGTTGTGTTGTATATCAGAGATTCGCCAAGCATGAGTTTGTATTTTCTTAGCTGTGGTATTTGTTTTGGAGACATTCCTCTCTGCTTTTGGTCCTTTTTCAACTGCAACCAAGCATTTGCAACAGCCATATCGAACAAATGTAGAATTGTTCGAATGGTCCATTTCTTTGTTCTGGCCTTCATTGGACAGTAAGACATCATTCGGTCCAACAAGTCAACCCCACCCATGTAAGAGTTATACGCCTGCACTATATTTGGTCTTGCAACTTCAATGTATGTTTTCTCTTTCTTATTGTATCTCTTGCACTTATCCATAGGATTTAGTCCATGGTTGGATGACATCATTGTAATGCCCTTTCTATCCATCCATTTCACAACACACACATTGCCATCGTGGTGAACAAGCATGTCTGAAGATCCTCTACCTTCTTTGTTTAATTCTCTATCACTCTTCAGTCGTGCTTCCTTTGGTACTTACTTTGGAGAAGTTCTAATGGTGAAGAATCTATTCCTAGCCATGTTGTCACTTATGATTGGTACCCTCCATCTATTGTCCCAATACATTCGGATTATTGGATACTGTAAGCAGCTCATTATCATACAAATGCTAATAAACGTTTTCAGCTCAGCCAAATCTAAATTTAGAGGTCTGCCTTTCATTTTTATGTATGTCTGACAAGACTTAACCACTAATGTTTGGAGTATATCATCATCAATATACTGTTTGAAGTAATCAACATTCTCGAATGCAGTTGTATCAATGGGAGGTAGTTTGGGCTGCATAATGGAGACAGGAGCTGGATTAAAATTTCTTCTTCGCCAGCGGCACCTCGGCATTTGCACAGAATCCTGAAATATTAAAATTCTTTTACTTTCATGTAAAGTATTCCAGCTCCCATATAAACTTTATCGTACAAAAGGAAGTTTAATTTTGCAAACCCTAAGTAGGAAAATGTGTGTAAAAAATAGATAATTTAGTAATCAGTGACAGCATACCTCATCAGAATCACTACTAGATCTCTCACTTTCGCTTTCATCTTTGTCATCTTGAATAGGAATATTATCTGCTATGTTGCTGGTATTTCCATTTTCTGAATCCTCATCTCCATCAGAAAAATCACCTTCAGAGTCATCCATATTGGCAAGTACTTCTAAGAGATATTTCTCAGCTTCATCATCTAGATCAGAAATGAAATCATTAGTTAAATGCAGATAAATAAAAATGTTTTTGGTGCTCAGAATTGGCTGTTTTCAATTTTACCAGTCGGAATATATTAACTGAGTCCCAAAGTACAGAATGCTGTACTTCATGAAAAACGGGGTTATGAATTCCAGAATAATGCATAAGGATGTATGTATTTGAGATAAAAGTTATCTTTTAATATCAATGAAAGTAAAATCATATTACTAAAACAGAAATACACTGCTGTAAAGTGTTAATTTGCACTTACCTCGAAGAAGGCGTTGGCCATGCTGCAAACGGTGCGTCGCCATTTTGTAACAAGCTATTCACACAAGTCAGTTAGCAGTGAAATGCAGTAACAAAGTTGAAAAATGCTCCCTAGGTGTCAGCAGCTCCTATTGAGCTAGCAGACATCCCTTGCTTTTGCCTGCCATCTGCTAGAGAATTTTTAAAAGTTAAAGTACAGTATACTGTACCGCGGGTCTCAGGAGGCTAATGACCCGGGACTCACGTACCTACAATTGTAAGTCGCGTTGGGGCAAATTCTCAGATGTGAGATTCTGTAGAGGTCCACCGGGAAAAAATATGAATTGGTTGGAGAATTCGTCATACTGGCAAGTTACCATGGTAACTCAGTGGTTAGAGCAGAATATCCGTGGTTTATATCCCAGCTATGGCATTGAATTCTACCTGATTCTACCTCTCAAACATTGGATGCATTAAAAATAACAAACAAAAAGATTTACAAATAAGTTCATTATATGTTTTATTGTAGGTACAAGAGGGATAGAGAAAACAAAATCAATATTCAGGTGTTTACAAGCAGATAGCTATGGCTTTAAAATTCCACATTCTTTCCATGGCATCATGAAAAACACATGAATAACACAAGGCTCTAAAAATTTCCAAAGTATTGCACCACTCAAACCAATATCAAGAGATATCTCCGAAATGGCTGATGCTGAAAAAAGCTTATTTGAAATAAATTGTATATTTTTAAGAGATATACTTCTTTATGTAGTATGTTTCTGTCTATCTTTTAAAGTTTATAACTTATTCAAAATTCCTTCAGAGTAAACTTCACAGGTTATTCCCAAAACAAATATACATTTTATTTGTCCAGTAAATATCTTAAGTATAGGGTATTTTAATCACAATTGTAAGCCATTTTTAATTAAATCAATTTTTAAAAATGTTCCATTTAAAAAGTAGTTCAGAGTGGGGGGGGGGGGGGGGGGGAATTTTCTTGAAAATCTTTGTCTTGCATCTTTGGAATATGCTGAACTTAAATACCAAGTTTGGTGTTCATCCAACTTCTCATTTTGGCTTATGCTGTTTACACACACACACATTTTTCTAAAGGGATTCTGGAAACTTGGTTAAACCTCAATATTGAATTTTTGGTTGGAATACAATATCTTCTCTATCTACTATGCATGATGTGGTATAAATAAAAAAGTGAGTGAACCTCTTCAAGTATTAATAGCATGACTTATAATCTTTCATAAGCATTAAATATTTTACCTCTTTTTAACATTGTTTTTTGGATATGTGAGACTGATGATACATTTCACCCTCATTTTTATATCAGAATATGTCGTGGAGCACTTGCTGCCATTCTCAGTTGAAGTCCTACTGATATATGTACACAGAGCACAAATAGTAATAGGCAGGGAGCGGGGTTTTAGTAAGTAAACATAAGAATAAGATTAACAGCACGGGGTGTAGAGCCGGCAGGTAGCGTGAGGGCTGTTCTGCCTTCCACTCTCCAAGGTTGCCGGGACTTCCACTTTCCGTTGTAAGTGCACAGTTAACTTGATGGATTTCGCACTAAAACCCCGCTCCCTGGTAATAGACATCGAATTTCTGATTGTCTTTAGGGGCATTTATAGGGTGTGTCATCTGATATTGGTCTCCGCCAGTTTGAAAGGGGACACATTACCTTCTCTCCCTTCCAGTTGAGGGAGGTGGCTACACCTGTTTGTAATTAGCCAATGAGTCAACAAAATCAGCATAGATATGCTCTATTCATTTGATACAGAACATAAGGTGTGAGGTAACATGCAAGATATCAGCCAAAAGCATGACAAAAGAAGGCACCCCACAAATGCAAAGGAATGTCATGTCTGCAAGAAGGCAGTGTTGATTTCTTTCCATGCTATCTATACTTGATGGCTCCATGGATGGCAAAATATTCAGTGTCTTAGAATAGTTCAAAAATTGCACAGAGAGGTGTCAAATGGCCCATGTGTTGCGTGGTAAGACTCGTTTTCCATGTGTTTCATACTGATTTTAAAATAAGATCTTAAACATTTTATATTTTTTAATGGCCTTCACACCAAAAATGGTCAATTACAGTTGGTTTTTCAGCTTGTTTGTTATCTTATGCATTTGTACTATCATTTTTGTAGTGAAGGATATGAAACAGAGGTTGTCGGAATTCCAACAGCAGCTGTGTAGCTTTCAATGTTTAGTAGAATAGTCATTACGAATTAGGACCATTTGATGAACTTACACACTCCTGTATGTGTTTTGAACACAATCAAGGACACTTATCACAAGCCGGCAATCAAAATGAAGGGAGCAAGAGCTCCTGGCATTATTTAACAAATAAAAAAATAAAATAAAGTTTAAGTGTTGTATCTCTAAATGTTCGATTTCGGTCTCACAAATCTGATTCTTACTTCACTTTTTTCTCAACTCTTTGGTGAAATATTGATAAGTTTCCCTTGCTTTTAACTTAAGCTACAAAAGCTATGGTGCTATAACAGTTGTGAGTAATTAAAGAATAGAAATAAGTAGTGGTGCTGGCTGTACTATCAGTATTTTACTTTTCAGGATGAGGGAAAAGTTAAAACAAAGAAGACCAGAAAGAAAAACACATTGAGACACCTTATTCCTACAAGACATTTAATTCCAGGTTCAAAACTTTATAAGCAGCTCTAGCCCAGGCAATAAGCTTTTCTTGCTTGTCATAGCATGTTTAAAATGTTTGCAATTTTTATCTTTTTTATTAATTTCATTCTCAAAACATTGCTTTTTTTTTAAAAAAAAAAAAAGAGAAATGCTGAATTTATTGTACTGTGGCTTGTGCATGAATTTATGTTCATAAATGAATTCACGGTTGCAACAAGTGTGCATGTTCATCAATGTAATGTATGAAGCTGCTTTATCAATAAATTTGAGAAAACAAGGTGTATTACATTGTCTTATCATATATACAGGATGGAAGAGAAGTCGTTACATTCCTTGTAATATGTACTTCATAGAAGCACTACAAACTAAAAAGTCTAATGGCATTTTGTTCTTAGATCAACCGATTTTGAAAAAATAAATGGTTTTTTTATCCAAGTTGGACGTGTTATTCCACAAGAATGTACGAAGATAACAGTTTGTTACTTGTAAGATGCATAGAGTAACTTATTTCTGACATAGCTTCGGTAGTAATTATGGGACATCACACAGGGTTTCGAAATAATTAATCACTTAAAAGATGTGAAGGAACACTCCAAGCAGCTTTTTCACACTGCAGTAAGTCGACAACGTTGCGTTGAGCTTGGTCAGGGAATTGAACTGGTTTGTGGATGTAAACAGGTCTGGTACTTTAGCTTTAATGTTTTGGGAGCTAACGCTTATGATTGGCCTACACTCGCCCAGTAAACACAGAAGGACAAGGCAAGGGTACTTGTGTTCTCAAGAAGCACCGTTACTGTGTTTGTTTATGTAATGAGCTAGGGAAAGTGACCACTTACACAATCTGCAGTGTTGCCAGCTTGTTTTCGAGAAAACTAAAATATTTCCGTAGGAAATGTTCAGAGACAAAAACGTAAGATACAAAATGTGTTCCAAAATCGAGATCTTTCACTGGTTTAAATTAACGTAATGACTTCCCTTCCACCCGGTATATTGGACACTTTTGAAACATCCTGTATGTATGTGTGCATATATACATACAGAATGTTTAAAAAAGTGTCCAATATTGCAACAGGAGTTGGCATTGGTCAAAACTAGAGTAAATGTTCCTATAAACATATGTCCAGAAACAAATATTTGTTGAGATATGAGCCATTTTAGAAAACTGTCCAAAAGTATGCACCTTTTTGATAGGTTGGCATACACCAATGTCTTTAAATGTCTCCATATCCAGAAATCTAATGAATACACACGCACGCACACACACACACGCACACACACTATTACTCAAGTTCAAATTGTTGTTTTCTAGTGTCTTGCATCTGACAATGAAGCCAAATTGTTGAATTTGAGCACAGTTCTGTTACATCTGTATGAAATTTTGTACATGCATTGCTCTTTGTTATGTTATAACGAGATGTTGGTCATTATAATGGCACCTTAGATAAAAAAGATGTATTACATTAATATTATAAAGTGAGACAATGTGTGTGTCTGCGCATGCGCACGTTAAGAATCTCTCAACCAATTTTGGTAACTCTTTCACGAATGAAAATCTATTCTACCAAATGGTCACGAGTGATATAATGTTCCTAAAATTTAAACTAAGGGTAATTATTATTTATTTATGCCAACAAACTTACTGTTGGTGTTTTTAAACACACTAGCCGTGTGTGGGCAAAGTTTACCAGGTGAAATACGAACTGGTTTGAGAATTTAATGCCATTCTGGCAGTTTGTCACAATAGCTCAGTGGTAGAGCAGCCGCCGGGTAAGCGGAAGGTCTGTGGTTCAAATCCCAGTTGTGGCATTGAATTTTTAAGTTCCAGTTCTACCTTTTAAACTAAGGGTTTCTTTTTCAGATTTGTGTCATTGAATTTCACTTCCATTTCATTTAATATCAATATCAGAGGCTACTTTGAGTAACAAAGATATATTATTTCTACTACGTATAGTAAGTAGAGGAAGTATCGTATTTCACCCAAAAATTCGATGTCGAGATTTCACCGGAAATACATGTTTTGAGACCCCTTGAATCCCCCCCCCAAAAAAAGCATTTTTAGAAAAAGGTCCGTATGTGTGTGTCGGTCTGTGGAGAGCATAACTCAAAAGCCGAAAAGTAGGTTAAAAACCAAAGTTGGTATTTAACTTTAATGTCCTTCAAGGATGCGAGGCGAAGATTTCGAAAAAAAAAAAAAAAAAAAATAGTCCCACCCTAAACTACCCTTTACATGGAAAATTTTCCGCAAATTTTGATTTTCTTGAAAACGGCTAACGATGTAATGTTGCATTTGACGAAAGTTTAAGTTTTGTGAAACTGAGACAAATAACAAGGAATATCTCCGAAATGGTTTACGCTACAAAAAAAACCTATTGAGACATATATTGCGAGTTTTAGCAATATCTGCATATTTTTGTACAGTAAGATTTTGTCTATCTCTTACGGTTTACGGGTAGTTAAAAAATCATCCAGAGTAAACAGGACTACATAGGCTATTGCGAGAAAATTAAAAATATACATTTCATTTGTCATACAAATATCTTAAACATGTCATTTTAATAAAAATTGCTAGTCATTTGCAAGAAAATCAACATTTTCGAAAAGTTTTCTATGGAAAATGTAGATTAGAGTGGAACACTTTTCTTCAAAATCTTCGTGTCACATTCTTGAAAGACATTTAACTTAAATACTAAGTTTGGTTTTTAACCGACTTTTCATTTTTGAGTTACGTTGTCCACAGACTGACACACACACACACACACACACACACACACACACACACACACACACACACACACACACACACACACACACACACACACACACACACACACACGGACCTTTTTCTAAAAATGCTTTTTTTATATTCAGGGGCTCCTCAAAACATGTATTTCCGGTGAAATTTCGACATCGAATTTTTGGGTGAAATACGATACTTCCTCTACTTACTATACGTAGTAGAAATAATATATCTTTGTTATTCAGTCCTGTGCGACGACGTTTCTTGTTAGCGTGAAGGTTGTACAGCCCTAAAAGTGCCGTTAGGTCGTTAAAGAGGGTGGCTTTTGTTCCGCTCAGCAATGGGGTTTACCCGCAGGGTCAAGTACCCCGAAGAAATGCACTATTTTCCGCCAGGCGTCAGTATCAGCTGGCTTGTAGCACTTTAAAGTGACAAACGTCATTTCGCCCTGAAAGTTCGTGTCGGCAACACCAAACAAAAAGATGAAGGTGATCGAAGCGAGTGAGAAGAATAACTTTCCGTACACGTGAAATAATGTCAGTTTTCCCTGGTAAAGTGAAAATTTACGAAACTTTAAAGGACAAAGATAAGGCGAGGGAAGAGTGGATGAAAGGAAACGAGCAAAATGAAAAGAAAGGCAAGGAAGTCTGGGAATGAAGAAATTAACGAGATAGTGGCGGAACGGTTCGCAGTGCTTTGTCTGGACTCGGTTAAAGAGTGAGGCTCTGAAAGTCGCTAAAGAGCTAGGAAATGCGGGCGGAGCTTAAAGCATTTACAGGATCGCTGGACAGCTTCAAAGCTAGACACGACATTGTGTGAAATGAAGTTTATGGGGAAGCTAAGTATGTGCAGCAAAGTGTGGAGACAATGAAAGGCAAAACTGCACGATCTAATTGTGTACTATGACCCCAAAGATATATTAAATGCCGATGAAACTGGACTGCTTAGTGGACACAGTTTATAGGCAGTTCCCAAGAGTTCAACATGGCCGACATTACACTAAACAGCAGACGAAAGTATCCCAAAAAGCATTCCATAATAAAGGCATTTCTAACAAATATCACAGCGTTAAAGCATCACGCTTTCAAACGATAATACTTGAACATCGTTACCACACAACGAAGAACTTACCTTCGGCAAATCTTGTTCTGCAATAACACTTCTGCATAAACTCACTTCCGAGCGCTAAATATCGTTATATATATTTTAATGCACTACTGTGTAGCGAACGCAAAAATAACAGTAACTATAACTGCATATACTGCTCTAAAAGAATTGAAGACAAAATCACGCAAACACGAGCAGTACGTCCACAAATTAATTAACACGGCGTCTAAACAGAATCTTGTTTTAAAATCTATGAGTTGGCTTTTCTGCAACGCGTTCATAAACAAGGGCTTCTGTGGCAACATAACAGAGGCAATAACACCAACTATGTTACGAACAGTTTGCGGCACTAATGCAACCTAACGGATGGAATATCACCAAATATAACCAGACTGCACCATAATGGGGGGGAAATGTCAAGGTTGTTTTTTGGGGTGTCTCAATAAGCTGTGTCTTCTATATCTCACTGTCTTCGAAAGGCAAGCGCGTGTCGGTAAAAAAATGTTATTGGAAAGACTCACTGTTACTACGTTTCCATGCGGAATTGAACTCGATTTAAGTCCATTCCCATTTCCGCCTTTCCAGTTTGAATTCAATCCGGAAATTAGATCGAACATCAATGCAACAAGATTTCGATTCAATCCCACTAATAAGTAGATCGGATCTAGTGATTCAGTTTGGCTTGAATCCGAGTTTCCAGGTGGTATTCAATCGGGAATGAGAACTCAAATCGCCTTGAATTCGCCATGGAAACGCAGTATATATCGCTGTGCGGAAAGAAGTTAGGCGAAATGAAGTTGCTAGTTACGGAAAGACGGCAAAACTTTGCTGCTTCAAAAATAAGGACGTCAGCAACCTTGCAGTCACATGCTAAGTAATAAAAAGGCATGAATGGTGAGTGATCTTATGAAAGAATGGCTGGGCTCTTTCAGTGCCAAAATGAAAAAAGAAAATCGCCAAGTGCTCCTTTTCCTAGACAATGCAACATGCCATCCCAGCATCAAGTTATCAAAGGTGAAATTGGCTTGTTTCCCGCCCAGCATCACACAAACCATGAACCAGGGCGTTATTTACGCATTCTAGTCCCATTACAGGCATTACGTGTTGAAGCTGAGAGTGCTTGTGCTCTTGCAGTTTCTGCCCTGGCATCAACGAATTGGATTGCTCTGGCAGTAAAGAACTTAAAGCCCGAAACTGTCACCAAGCCTTCTAGGAGATGAACAAGACGCTCTTGTACTGGTCAAACTGAAGAAAATGCAACAGTAATTGCTGACTTAATTAAACTGCGGAACATTTCAGATGTTTACATTTGAACTGGTGACCTGCCAGCTCCACTTTTATTGCGGCAACACATTTAATAGAAATCCGCAGCGAAGATGGTGAAGCACAAAATGATGTCCACAGGAAAATTGACACGCCTGAAGAAGCCATCGCGTGCATAAGTCATACATTGCAGTGTTCCAAGTTCTTCCAAGTCGCTGGAACTATTGTATACTGCAAAATTGCGTAGAAAAAAATTATGAACAGACATTCAAATAATTTTCCTCGTTGTTACGTAGCGGAGAAGCTGAGTGAGATGCAAGGTAAATAGACCGAAGGATAACAACGCAAGAAAACGGTTACAGTAAACCAGTAATGCCATTACATTTTGTGTTATTGGTGTAAAAATCTATTGTACAGTGTACGGTAAGTGAAGAACATCTACTATACAGGAGTTAACTTATGCTAATTATAAATTCATATTTATCACGCATGGTAGTTAGTATCATTTACGTAGCCTGGTGAAAACTTATCCAATTTGGAAACTTTTGGCTTGACACTATTTCGCTCTGAGCAAATTTTACATACAAAGCAAAGTTTGTCTGTAGGGATGCAACTTCAATTGCTGTGTTTATTTTGGATACGCTTATATATCTGGAAATCCTGCAGGTGGCTTGGCTTCATTTGTCTGAGCTTGATAACCACCAAGCACAATGCAAATTAACTTACTTCTTCTCTTGCACTTGGTGTTTTTCAATATGCATGTAGCACCAGCTTTAATAGATCTGTTATGCTTTCTGTTTGAATGTTTGCATTTACAGTGATATACGTTTCATTCAAACGCCATATTTTTGCATACCCTACTCTTAGACGTAAGTACGACTAAAAGTTCTCGGTCTGACTAAGAAAACACAAGCTTTAAGAGATGTTATTTTTTTCTCTGCATATTCGCCTTATAATTCAGTATATTTAGTCCAAACTTTCCAAGATTTGTCCAACTGTGCAAAATATGGATCTGTCTAATCTCCTGACTCATATTTGATGTGAATTTGCTCCACTGAGTCATTTCTTCTAGTCTGGGAACAAAATGCAATTGCTGCGAGACAAATCCGACGAATGTAGTACACATGGGAGCACTTTGAACCAATGTGCAGCAATCATCCTAAAAGTATATGAAGGCTAATTAATCTCATGAAAGAGGACCTGTGGACGTTTCAGCTCAGTAGCGTCCTTCAGTGGTCCAGTATTGAAGTGCATTGACCATGGTGATGGTTCTCCCCTTTTGGAGATAAGACATTGTGAGCACCACGTCAATGAAAATTCCAGAAAATCGCAGCCTTGACTTTTCTTTGCAGATGGAATCGTTTTTGCTTCTGCTGCACTTTCACTTCTCACTGTTTGGATTGCTCCTTCGTCTCTAGCATGTAATTATTAATCCACGTTCCACCTACTGTCAGGAAACATCGGAGAAACTCACTTGAATTTTGATAAACGACTGAAAACTCTCGAAAAATGTTCATTCGAATGCGTGTTACACTTTCTGCGGCTAACTTGGCTCGAGGATCATAAAAGTGTCAAGTCGCTTCCACTAGCAAGTTAGGGGTGGGGGTAGAAAACATATTTTGCGGCCACAAACGCCGGAAATCCGCCTCTCAGTTTGTCTTGTACTTCAGTGTGAGCACAGATGATGGAGTTATTGCTACTTGTTCACAATCCACCACTAATTGGATGTAGGGGATCGAACCTCTCCCACCTTCCCCATAACACCAACGCCAGAGGGGTGAGTACTTGCTTCTCTTTTCAACACCCAAATGACCTAGTTGTCGACGGGCCCCTAAACTCCATTCCATTCTTTTCAACATATCTCTTTCTCTTTCTTTGGACTCGAGACAAGATAAACCGCACAGGGTATGGGTACATTGTTAACAAACGCCGCGTTACCCATCCAGCGAAAAGCTTTCTCACGGACATTTCTTGTAAATTGCAGTAGACACGGTCGGTCGAGGTATTTATATCAACCATCTAGTATAACTTCAATCGGCGAATCGTCTTCCTTAACTTTGGGGTCAGCCTCTGGTTTGCAAAGTCGCGGGTTCAAGCCCAGCGGAGGCCGAGGATTTTTTTCAGGGTGTAAAAGTCCTTAGCATGACTTTCTTAGGAAGGGAAGTAAAGCCGGTGGTCTGCTGTATAGATTTACGGCACGTAAAGCCTATTATTTCATCGGCTTTCACGTCCAATATAAAATGATACTCTGAGAACTTAACGACCCTCGTAAATAAAACTCAATTTATTTTTTAATCGACCATCACCGAGTATGGCATTGTAACTTTTTGTTGCAATTTCGTAATGCTTTAGGACGCCTGGTCGCATGGATATACAACTAGGCTCAAAATCAGCAGACCACTGTAAAGGGGAAGATTCCTCTAATGTCGAATCTAATTCCTTTTGTATTTTGTTAGGGTTAAATCCTTAAAAACGAAGCGCCTTATGACAACTCGTATTATTTCAAGTGTATATCTTGTAGAAAATTCACCCTAGTATATTTACACGATAGTCACAAATAAATGACTGCACTTATACCTGAAACTTTGCAGTCCGCCACAGAAAGGAAAATAACTGTCATAGTAATTTGGCCATTTTCACATCTCTCAGACCTATTCCTAACTTCCAGGGTAGGATATTAAAGTATGTGGTTTGACCGACCCACCATCATTGAATATACTTTACATTTATAATCTTAGCAAAAGTTAAAGGCATATGGAGACGGGGCGTACTGCAGACTCTGGCGAATCCTAAGCTTGTTCCCTCTTACCAGCGCTGCCGAATGTGGTACTCGCATCTCACGCGCTCTTATGTACAGATCCTCTGCCGGTACACGCACTACGCTTGGCAACAGCGCTCCGCTTGAGCATTGGCC
The DNA here is from genome assembly GCA_030765045.1 of Tenodera sinensis. NCBI lineage: Eukaryota > Metazoa > Arthropoda > Insecta > Mantodea > Mantidae > Tenodera > Tenodera sinensis. Next base: position 102,891,477 of record CM060971.1, on the reverse strand, counting down.
AGCGTTCACATGCCTTTAACTTTTGCGAGCAGTATAGTTATAAACGCTGACCGGTGATTGGTGCTTTATCTCTCGGCTACCACGCAGAGGGCAACCGTTGATTCTCCTTGCATGCTTTGCGACATTTCCAAAAATGGTTAGACAGCAACTTATTGATTCTTGATAATTTGAGAAATAACTTCAGTAGTTCCTTTCAGTACCGCAGTTGACGATTCTGTTCGTGAATTTGATTCTAGTGGTTGAGTGAAAAAAATAAATCCAAGCAGAGAGCGCTCTTTTAACAAAAGCAAAGTTAATTGGGCGAATTACTTCCATGTTGATGAGCAAAGCCATTGAGTTAACACAAGAAGGGATCTCCATGTCCTCGATATGCAAAGCAGTATTTAAAGCTGTGCAAACGAGCAATTCTGAAGCATCGATGCATTATAGTGAGTGAGTTTTCCCATATGGCGTTCTGCGAAGTTGTGACTCAACTCAGACAAATCATGGCTTCAACTTCATAGTCATGCAAACAGTTTAAAACTCTAGCTATAAAAGGCTTCGTTAAAGTGAAATGTCGTAGTTCGTGTGCAATAGCAATAACAGGGCAACTTTTTGAACAAAAAACAAATGTAGAGAGACGTCAACTCTCCAATCAGTTGACAGAAGAAAAACCTTATGGGTGGTTTAAACAAGATTTACTCTTTACTCACACAGCATAGAGGCCACTGATAATTATTGAAGGTTTTGTTGATCTTGTATTACTGGTTTCATCTGGGACTCCCACACGTGTGTGGGGTTTGCTTATGAGCTTGTCCATAGGGTAAAGTAGAAAAAGTATGCTGTGTAACAAGCAATTACATGACTGCGTATATTAGTTGTCGTTTATTTTAATTCTGGATTTACAATTTTTAGTGTCTCTACCACTTTCCTATACCAAGTAGAGGAAGTATTGTGTTCCAGCCACAAATTCGGTAAAGGGATTTCACTGGAAATAAGATGTTTTGAAGCCCTTAAGGTGACAGGGTAGTGATTTGGGCTCAAAAAGTCAATTTTTTGTTTTTCATCTTCAAAAAAAGTAGAAATCTTCCTCTTCAAAATGATATATGCATTGTAAGGGTACCGGCATATTTAAGGCTTTTAATTACCCCATTTAAATATGGCGGAGTGCTGCGCCACACTGGGTAAAGAGGGCTTCAGAGATGACACACTTTTCTTTACATGTAGTTTTCTGTAACTTGACATTCTTCAAACTCAGGTACACTTTTTTTCAAAACCACTGAACCTATTTGAATGAAAATTTTACAGTAGTTCCAGAAGCATGTACTCTACAAACGTAACCCATTGTTATTGGAAAAATCTAAAACAGAAAATTTTTAAAAAATATTTGTGCAAAAAAAAAGTACTTTTATTTTTTACGAAAGTTAAATATTTTTTCTTTTGAATATAGCCAGAAATATAGCGTATAGCTGTAGTAGCCGCTGTAGTATTTATTCTGGACGACTTTTGCATAACTGGTAAACCGTTAGAGATAGACCAAATTATACTATACAAAAAATGTAGATCTTGCTAAAATACACAATTTATGTCTGAATAAATTTTCTTGTAGGGTGAACCATTTCGGAGATATTCCTTGTTATGTGTGTGAGTTTCGGAAAACTTAGAATTTTCGTGAAAAGGATCATCGTTGTTCATTTTTGTATATGTTAAGTGTGCAAAGACAACAGAATCTCAAAGCTTTAAAACATTTGACTATCGCACAAAGCCTACTGTATTCTAATATTCCCCTTGTACCTACAAGGAAATAAGGAATAAGATAATTTGTACAAATGTTTATCTCAACTAACATGAAGAAGATATAGGAATAAGAGTTTGTAAGAATGGTTAGTACAAGAGTAGAGAAAGTCATGTGAGTGCAACACATCAGATTTTTAAACATTAAATTCATACACTTCCAGCTCTAGCGAGGGAGTTACACGAGTAAAAGTTTCCATGGTGTAACATAAGTTACCACTAAGCTATTTTTCTATTAAACACTATGAAATGAGTGAATGCTTCTCGAAAAGCTACCCCCTAATGAACTAAATTGAAAAGATCTCGTGTTTCAAAGCAGGAAGAAAGGCGAAATCCAAAGGAGTGCTCAGCTTTATCTACACGGCCAGAAACATTGATGAAGAAACACAGCATACCTACATATGGTTCGGTCTACATAGATGTGTTAGAAGTCAAGAGAGGAGCAAGAACTTCAAAGGAAAGCGGTCTCAAGTATAAATCTCGTATTAATTAAACATCTGCTGGAGTTCACAGCAAGCTACCCAGGTAGATTATTATTAGGCTAAGGATTTGGTGTCTTATAGAAAGAGGTCCAACACGATATCAAAGTTCTTAAGCAGATTTTGGCCGCCATGTTCAGTAGAGAAAACAAGCCTATTGTTCATCATGTATGCAGTCTCTGCAGGTGCACTTAACTGAATGTGTAGTAAAGACAAACTCTGCAGGACACATAGCAATATCGACGGGCGGTGATTTTCTGTACTCGAGCTTTTAATGAACAGAAAACTCCAGAGATGTACATACCTCAAGCAACGTTGCATGGTTAGATTTTAAAACTCGAACGACGAATTAATTTCATTTACTCCCCCACGTTTATGAAAGTATGGTACACTGATGTAGAGGATTTTTATGATGAATCCCTTTATCCCATATACTTGCAATGTAATAATAATCAAGGTTATAAATAAATTTTATGTTTGTCTTAGTATTTAAATACACCACTAGAATTGCATTCTAGTAGCATACACTGTGCAACTAGGGGAATTGCACTTGTCTTGTCTCACGACCTATACCATGAATATAAGACCACCTTCGTACTGTCCCAGATGTTCCTAACAACGTAAGAAAAGTCCCCTTGTATTCACGCAAACGGATGTTAAATATTGGCAGAACGCTGCACTTCCCCGACGGACTCCCAAGTTCTGGAAATGCTGCATGATCTACCCATAGCGTAAACTTTGGCGACCATCGGTCGGAATGGTAGAGTAGATAATCATAATAGGTGACCTTTAGACAACACGACATTCTCGTTGCTCCCGCAGTTATTAGATAACAAAAGCTGCATCGTTTTCGCATAATGCAGAAACCTTTAACATGTGTATCTATAACGAAATATAGGTGAAGCTAGTTAATATGAAAATGCATTTACCTACGAATGTAGGGAATGCTGCGAATGTTTCGCACAATGGTCCGATCCAAACTTGGTTTATTCGTCAGCACGACCATCTGTTCTAAGATGATTAGATGCGGTCCATAATAGGGGCATACGCATTGCAATAGGAGCTTTTCTGACAAACCCAGTTGTGAACCTAAACGCCGAATCCCCAGGACCTCGGCGTGAGATTGTCGTAGCAAATTGTGATTGTGCACTTAGATGTATGCCTAAGCACCCAAGTAAGAAAGTTCTGTTTTATTTATTTTGAGCTTATGTTGTAACCAGTTCGTTGATAGTGTATACTAAATATACTAAATAGTTTCACCGAGAAAAAAATTGTTCAATTAAGAAATCAGTGAACCATAGTTCATGTTAAAAAAACTGAGAAGAACAGGCCTGGGGAAGAGTACTCCGAAGTTGTGAACAGAGTAGTACCTTCCCTCCTTACCTGCAGTAGCTACTAGCACACATGCATTAGGTGGAACTGGTTTCCCTACCGGTTTTCCGCTTTGGTGGTCACGAAGGGAGGGGACGCCAAGACCTTTAAGGGGGCTGATGACCATGTAGCTGAACGTCCTTAAACCTACATCTACTCCTCCCCACATTCCCCTAAGGTAACCATGCGAGAAATTGCAGTGGCCAATGTGCAACCGAACCAAGTTAACCTCCTCGCGACGAGATATGCGAGAGGAAGTTACTCAGTTTATCGGAAGTTCTTTCACTTCTCTAAGCTTATTACGCGGAGAGCTGACCACTCTTCGTGCCAGCACGACAGCACCGCTCTCCGTACTTTTATAGTCCATGTCTGCCAGAAAGCCCTTTTTTTTTTTTTTTGCAGTGCCAGTTAACCTTACTAACACACGCATACATACAAATGTTCTTTTTTAATATTACATAGATTCTGTCTGAAAAGATCCAACGAATATATATTTATTTCCAATGATTATGACGCTGCCATGATGCCCTCTTGAGTAGGGTTGCCATACGTCGCGGATTTCTTGAACAATCGTGCCATGCTCCAAACGTGACCAAAAAAATCTGATGTGTTGCACTCACATGACTTTCTCTACTCTGGTACTAACCATTCTTACAAACTCTTATTCCTATATCTTTGTGTTCGTTGAGATAAACATTTGCAGAAGTTATTGCTTATTACCTTGTAGGTGCAAGGGGAATGTGGGAATACAGTAGGCTTTGAGCGATAGTCAAATCTTTTAAAGTTTTCAAATTCCGTTCTCTTTGCACGGCTAACGTATAAAAATGGATAACGATGTTCCATTTGCCGAAAGTTTAAAGTTTTTCTACAAAAAAAAAAAAAAAAAAAAAAAAAAATGAAAGAAAAGGGGGGACAGCATAAATTGTGTGTTCTAGCAAGATCTCCATTTTTTTGTACAGTAAGATTTGGTCTATCTCTTACGGTTTACCAGTTATACAAAAGTCACACAGAGCAAACAGGACTACATGGGCTAGAGCCAAAAAGATTCAAAATATGCATTTCATTTGTCATAAAAATATATTAAATAGATGGCATCTTAATCAAAATCGTTAGAGCTATTTTCGAGAAAATCAAAATTTTAGAAAAATGTTCTATGTAAGGGGTAGTTTAGGGTAGGGTACTGTTCTTCAAAATCCCGGTGTCGCATCCTTAAAATACTTACATACCAACTTTGGTTTTAAGTGATTTTTCGTTTTTGAGATTGCTGTACACACACACACACACACACACACACACACACACACACACACACACACACACACACACACACACACGGACATTTTTCTAAAAGTGCTTTTTTATTCAGCTACCTATACATAGCAGAGAAAGTAATATCAGCTGCAGTGTTTTTCAGACTCATTCAGAATCAGAGCAAGTTCCTTTGTTCTGTTCAACACAGAGAAATATAACTGGTAGGTACAAAGCTTAGTGTAAAATAGATCTCAACCATATCAACGCAATTGTGTATATTTGAGTAATTTGTGTTTTATGTTTTAATTTAAAAAGTTATTTAATGCAAACTAACATTAATTTTCTTCATTAATGACAGTTCTTTGCTGACAGCGTTAATGCTTAGACCATGTCCATGAATTTGGTTCTTGGATTATGGCAACCCTATTTCTGAGTAACTTTCTTGCATTATAGCCAAACCGTGGCAGAAATAACTCCCATTTGTAATTGCAGAGATGCGTTAGTTATGTAAAGGAGATAGCAGCAGTAATGGTAGGTAAGTTGAATATTTTCTGGTTGCCTCGACCATCCCGCATTAGCCTCCTTGCTCAAGTTTTGGACCACGTTGGTGACAGCTACATGTGTGGGCAGCGTAGAGGAGGGGAAATGAATATGATAGGCCTTTGTTCCCGGTTACCGTTTGAAACTGTTACGATCGTGTTGTAACTGGACACCACAAAACTTCAAACTCTTTTCTTTTGCCTTAAAGTATTTTGTAGGGAAGTCTGGTCCTACATCATGGACATTTCTGGAAGAACTACAAAGTGAAAGTGTCAAAATACGAGTTGCACGGGGATCTCCAAATTACAGTGAAATCGTTTTACATGAATTTTAAATGTCAGTTTGTACTGGTTGTTTTATTTCCAGAGTTCCGCAGGTGTTTTGTTTGAATCAGGGACAGGAATTTTTTGTCAAATGCTCCCTTTAATACAATATAGACGAAAACTGGCCTTCGCCATACACAAGTACTATGCCAATGAATTGGTGTTCTCCAATGATTGCGAACTTCAGGAAATATTTTCGGAATTCTTGGGTTTCTATGATGTAAGTGTCGACAGAGCATCAGAAACTGTGTTTGTTTTATTGGACAACATCTTGGATTCATTTGGCTACAAGCAAAAATTAGTAGGGCAGTGTTATGTTGGTGCAAGCGAGAAAAACATTAAGGAAAAAGCTCCGTTTGCATTATTTGTACATTGTTTTGCACATCATCTAAATCTAGTCTTGCAGCAAAGTTGCAAAAAAATACGAGTGTCGTATATTACTTTCTCTACTGATAAGTAAGGGAAGTATTGTATTCCATCCAAAATTCGATGGCGAGATTTTACCGGAAATGTGTTTTGAAACCCCTTGAATAAAAAAAAATTTTTAGAAAAAGGTCTGTGTGTGTGTCAGTCTGTGGACAGCATAACTCAAAAACGAATATTTGCTTAAAATCCAAAGTTGGTATTTAAGTTTAATGTCTTTGAAGGATGCGACACGAAGATTTTGAAGAAAATAGCCCCACTCTAAACTACCCTTTGCATGGAAAATTTTTCGAAAATTTTGGTTTTCTTGAAAATGGCTCTAACGATTTTGATTAAAATGCCATGTGTTTGACATGTTTTGATGACAAATGAAATGTATATCTTGAATTTTCTGGCTATAGTCCCTGTAGTCGTATTTACTCTGGACGACTTTTGCATAACTGGTAAACCGTTAGAGATAGACCAAAGCACACTGTACAGAAACGTAGATCTTGCTAAAATGCACAATTTATGTGCAAATAAATTGTCTTGTAGGATGAACCATTTCGGAGATATTCCTTGTTGTGTGTGTGAGTTTCGGAAAACTTACATCTTTCATGAAATGGATAATCGTTGTTCATTTTTTATATGTTAAGTGTGCAAAGAGAACGGGATCGCAAAGCTTTAAAAGATTTGACTATCGCACAAAGCCTACTGTATTCCAATATTCCCCTTGCACCTACAAGGAAATAAGCAATAAGATAATTTGTACGAACGTGTACCTTAACTATCAAGACGATATAGGAATAAGAGTTTGTAAGAATGGTTAGTGCAAGAGTAGAGAAAGTCATGTGAGTGCAACACATCAGATGCTTTTTTCTTCGATTACTAGAATTCCTAGTTTTTTTCCATCACTCAGCAAAGAAAACCTGCGTAATTACTTCTGCACCGGGATCACGCATTCCAACTTTAACATCTGCCCGCTGAAGCTCCAACTCAAATTATATTTCTAAAGTTATTAACGGTTGCTGTACCTAGGAGTCCTACAGAAATACAGAAGCAATATTGCAAGATAAAAAGTGTTCGCTGGCGAATCAAGTAACATACAAAATGAACTGTCGGACTACACCAATGCATTTGTGGAAACTGGTGATATTTTTTTCTGTCCAGGTAGATGATACGACAGATATTACACAGGTGCCTCTGTGTTTTGTAATAGTGAGGTACGTTAATCTGAAGGATCCGTTGTGGGGCGTTTCTTAGGTTTCAAAATTGTTGCGTGTAATTGTGGGTGACTGGGAAATGTTGAAAGAGGTTTTTGAAGCCATATATTGCTGTGAACAGTCGGATGATAATTCTATCTTGCTTACAAGAGGCTTTCTGAACAATTTTGAATTTTCGTTTCTGGCAAGTGTTTCACGATATATTTTGTTTGACGGATATATTGTTCGAAATTTCGTATTTTTTGCACTTTTGTATTGAAAATTACCAGCATTTGCAACAATAATAATGAGTTATTCAGCTCGTCAAACTTTATCTTTATTGAAGGGTTACGATATAGACGAAAACTAGGACTTCGCCATACACAAGCACTACGCTACTGAATTGGTATTCTCCAACGATTGCGAACTTCCGGAATTATATCTCTAAAATTATTAATGGTTGAACAATCTGAAATGTGTTTCTTTGTATAAATTAGTATACTAAATTTTTATAAGAAATCATATGCTCTTAGGAGATACTAAACAATAACATGTAATACTAGGTAACTCAATTCCGAAAACTCCATAAGTCACAGTCACACCGTTAGGGAACGGCTATGACCAGATAAAGAGGGATACACGTCATCGTTGTCAAGTTTCAAGTCTGACACAATAGTGTTGCTAATAGCACCACCATAGCCATGAAGTTATGAATGGTGTGTAGCACTGCGTTCAAGTTCCTGTTCAGACAAACTTTCAACTTGATTATAAACTGGACAATGCGATCCTCGCAACTTGGAGTCGAGTCGATGGCATAAAGTTACCAGGTTTTCAGAATATTAATGGCTTTGCACGGCGCAGAACTGTTTGTCCCAACCTACTTTCACAGAAAGCATAAAGGTTTATCCAAATATTGAAACGAAATAATACGAGTATGTGTACACGTACTTGGTGATATATCATCTGATACGTTACGCTCACGTGATTTTTTCTCTAACCACTCTCCTACAAAGCGTTCTTATGAAAGCCTATTCTACTATAGATAGACGAGCAAAATAAAGTTGGAGGCGTGACTTACCGAAACTGAAGCTCTTCTGCTTTCCCCCTCCACTGTCCTTTGGGTTGCCTCTCCTCCACTCCGCCGTCTGCTCTGGTCAGCTATTCACCTAGTACCGGTTCCATACAAGGGAATGCGAGAAGGGAGGGAATCGTATCACGTGATGCACGGGTGGTGTGGAAGGGACATGGCTTTGCTGACGCATACGCACACCGACTCTTATTTGCTCGTGCTCTATTATACCTATTTCATGTTGGTCCAAATAAACCTTTGGTTTGTTTACACATTTGGTTGTAGATGCAACTAAAGTTATAGAAAAAGCGGGTCTCTACTGCCTGGCTTTGAAATTCCTTTCTTTGCATGGCCACTAGAAACAAAAAATGACAACGTAGCACTTTCAAAAACGTATTTGAAAACCCCTAATAGTAACAATACCTGTTTACAATACATTAAAAAATATAAAAATCTTAATCACATAAAATCTCAATTTTTTAACAAAGAATTCTGTTTTAAAAATGTGTGGCGTTTTAACGAAGTACGGTCAGGCAAACGCTTTATCATTGGTAGTTCAGCTGGAGTGGTGTTGGTCTGATGCTCAAAGTACGCGTTACGCTGGTGTGCTGCAACTCCCAATTCAGCAGCTATTTTCTTCAATGTTTCTCCTTTATCAATTCGATTAATAACATCCAACTTTTTATCAATTAAAACCTCGACCTTCTTTTGCTTTGATGTCATTTTAAACTTGTGCACTGATTTACACTCCCAAACACTTTGATAAGGCACAAAAACAATTCGGTTGAAACACAAAATAAACACGCCTTTGAAAACAGTAGAAAAGCTGAGGAGATTGAGGGAGGTGTAGTGACGCGTAAGGAGCAAGGTCAATGTTTTCTTCCGGTGTATTTATAGGTGGTGAGACATACCGCGTCAGCACCGTGTGACACACTACTAAATCTTTCTTAATCTCAACACGTGGTATTTTGCAATACAGTACAGTACGCATTACCATCATTTATTGTATAATTTATGCCGGAACTGCACATTGAATCGAATATTTGGCGTACTTATAGTTACGGTCTTGCTATATGGTTAAAATTATTATCTAATGTGAACATTAAATTTAAAAAAAAAAATTAGAAGTCTGATCCGGATAAACGAGGTTTTACTGTACTGACGTACTGACTGACTGTATTCCTGCCAGAGACCATGAGCTGGTGAATAAGCTGTAAATATCCTTCCTAGTATTCGCCTGAGTGGCCCGGGAAAACCTCCCCCGAAAAAAACCCAAGGTGAAAAAGGTTGGCCACGGTAACCGAACCCGCGACCTTCCGAATGTGGGCCACAGACGTTACTGCATAGGGCCATCCCGCTCGGTGACATTGTCATTGTTGTGAACTTTAAAATACTATTATTTAATTTTTCGATCGCTGATCGTTTTTTCCTCTCGTAGTCAGAAAAAAACATGTGGAATTTTAAAGGCATCACACAGTTACCCGCTATTTAAAAATTAACTACATAGTTATAATTATCGCGTACTCTTCCTTTATTTTGATTAACAAGTAGATAATAATAAGCCTTTGTAAGAATAGTGTGTAGAAAAGTGGATAAATGCATAGGGTCTCTAATTTGCAACAAGCTAGGTTATATACTGGCAAGTCGATTATTATATCGATAAGACATGAAAATATACATTGCGTAGTCGATTATCATTTGTTTAGTGCGATCAATGTCATTTTCCCCCCTGAATGCAAGTTTGTTAACTTTGAAATTCAATACGGAATGGAGGCACAAGCAGCTGTTGTTTTTGTATGCCTGCTATTACAGCGACTCCTAACGGCTGCTAGGGGTCACGCTCCCTCGACTGAAGGCAGCTACTCTGTCATCGGGAACGAGAAACTTTAAGCGACCCAATCTTGCAATTTGCCATTTCTGACCCCGAAGTGATTCGTTGATAGCGCGTGTTTTCGTTTGAAAACGATTCTTATCCTTCTGGTTCTCGTTTCCGTTGTCATTCCCCAACAATTCCGTGTTTTAACAAGATCTACATTTTTTGTAGATTAAGATTTCGCCTATCTTTTACGGTTTACCAGTTATGCAAAAGTCATCCAGAGTAAATAGGACTACATGGGCTATAGCCAGATATACATTTCATTTGTCATAAAAATATCTCAAACATATGGCATTTTAATCAAAATCGTTAGAGCCATTTTCAAGAAAATCAAAATTTTCGAAAAAACTTCATTTAAGGGTTAGTTTAGGGTGGAGCAGTTTTTTCAAAATCTTCGTGGCGCATCCTTGAAAGACGTTGAATTTAAATACCAAACTTTGATTTTTAACCGACTTTTCGTTTTTGAGTTATGCTGTCCAAAGATTCACACACACACACACACACACACACACACACACACACACACACACACACACACACACACACACACACACAGACTGGCCTTTTTCTAAAAATACTTTTTTTGGATTCAGGGGGCCTCAAAACATATATTTCCGGAGAAATCTCGACATCGAATTTTTGGGTGGACTATACGTGGTAGAGAAAGTGATAAAAATTCAAAAAGGAAAAATCAAAATTTTTGTCAATTTTCGCCGAGTTTCATCGATACATTGCCTTAACTATACAACACCGCAAGGCATGGCACCTTCTGCCACCGGTCATTAAATTTTGTGTCTGCTGTAACATTACTTGGCTTCACAATTATGCAGTAGAATGTAGCGGCAGGGGGATTTTATCAAGAGCTGGTTTAAATTGTTTGCGCCACAAAGGCGTATTTTCAGAGGCTCTCAATATAAGAGCGATTAAAATGAAGCACTCAAATTTAGTTAACAGAATCCACTTCATTTAAAAGACTTGGCATGGCAGAAACAAAGAAGCTCTAGTGACAAGTGCACTCCTGTTGAAGATGCGCTGTTGCATCTGGTAAAGGGACGTGTTTATAAGTGGTGCATGTGCGACATTAATTAGCAACTGTAGAGCCTTTGAGGATCCTGTTCCCTATAATGCTCTATACAGCACTGCTCGTCAACTAGTTGTGACGTCATTGCATTTAAAGGGACCTGAGGAAAGCCGAAAATAAATGAACCATGGGTATTTTTCTTTCTCTACTGCTTGTTTAGTGTGAAAAGGAAGTATTGCATTCCACCCGAAAATTTGATACAAAAATTTCATCGGAAATGCACGCTTTGAAACACCCTAAATAAATCAAAACATTTTTATGAAAATGTCTATGTGTGTATTTGTCTGCAAGCAGCCTAACTTAAAAATCTGATTGTTTGCACTCACGTCTTTCTCTACAAAATTGTACTAACCATTCTTACAAACTCTTTATTTCTCCATCTTCATGTTAGTTGAGATAAGGAACACTGGGAGTGAAATTTGAAAGTTCCACATTTCTTGATAGATTTTTCTGAAATTTTTACTGTGTTTGTATTTATATGAGAATAGGAGGTACACCAAATTTCATTAAAATTGGATAATTCGTTTAAGATATATAAAGTATTTTATGAATTTAATTGGCACATTTTCAAAATAGAGCTCGCGTCTATTGACTTTTCAAAATTCATTTATATTGGCAGAACTGATACTCTAAAACCTGGGTAACAATTGTATGAAGAGATATTTCAAATACGCTTGCTGATTGTGCTGTACATATTTTTTTTTAATAACAAAGAAAATTTAATCTTAAAAATTATTAATGTTTTTCATACAAAAAATGTTTTTGGAATTCATGTTAATGATAACATCAATATTGAATTATAGTTTTGTTTAGCTGCTATTTATGAATACTTTTGGAAATTTTCATTGAATTTGAAGCAAAACTCAGGTGCGACCTTCTTTTGGAATGTGCAGAAATGTAGTTTTGAGAAAAACAGGCTTTTACATAGGAGCATCCTGTGTATGTTAAGGGAAGAGCACTATTTGAAAGGGCCGTAATGACCACATGGAGTGGGAGATATGAAAAATGTTAGCTGATCCAAATGCACCGGTGTTCCAGGAACATTCTAAGGTAAAAAAACAATTTTCGACTTTTTGACAATTTTGACCAACATTTTACTCCCAGTGTCCCTTAAACATTTGCAGAAACTTATTGCTTAATTTCTTGTAGGTGCAAGGGGAATTTGGGAATAGAGTAGGCTTTGTGCGATAGTCAAATGTTTTAAGAGCTGGTTACCATGGTATGCCTTTGAAAATTCGTTCTCTTTACAAGTCCAAGAGATAAAAAAAGGACAATGAGTAACATATTCCTATTTGAGAAAAGTATAAGTATTGGCAAAGTCTAACAAATAATAAAGAATATCTCGGAAACGGTTCGCTCAAAAGAAAAAGGTATTGACATTGTTTATGTAGTATGTTTCTTACTGTTTACCAGAAAATTCTATGCATGACTTAGAAACTGCCATGCAATAGCCTATTTGTGTCCGTAACGAGATACTGACTGACTTACTTTGTGATTTTACACGTCATAGGCACTAACGCATTCTACGACTGAAGGTCGGAGGTGGGGAAGCAGCAGTTAATCACGTAAGCGTCTCCAAAGAGACAAGGTTGGACATCGCTCCTATAGATGAATGGTGGGGAAAAGCTTATATAACGTAGCCTAGGGAAATCGAAGCAAGCAGTAGCATATATTTCTAAATGGCTGGTTAAACTCGATAATGACTGTTTACATAGAATTTAAAATACTCATTCACTGGGCGACTAAAGAAGTTTTGCAGTCGCCCATTGAAGAAGCTGAACATAATTTACGGTGAAACGTCGGCATAATTTTTAATCTTTTAAAAAAAAAAACCAACTAGACGCGACTCATACCGGAAACCAAGAAAGAAGTAATGGACAAAGGCCGTGGAAGTCTGCGTAATCATATTGTATTACTGTCATATTTTTGGGTAACTTGGGCTAGGGAAACGCAGCAAAGCACTCATTTGGAGATAGCCAGAGACTGAAAGGAGTTTGGAGATGGTGCAAAGGGCTGTGTGATATTGGTTCTCCGCCAGTTACGAGAACTTTAATGAAGCAGCCTTCTTGCATTGAGAGAAATCCAATTACCGAGTAGTTCAACTGTTCTCTTCTCTATAGTCGGTTTTCTGCTGGTTAATACGACCAACATTTTTAATCAAGTAAGGCAGAAAGAAAGATTTATCTTCAGCAATACCACAAGTGCTCATAGTTTTTTGTTAATTTACGGGTAGCTGAGGTTAACGAATGCTTGTTATGATTATTGTTTCTAGACCTTCGGTCTCCACAAGCACTGCAAATGACAACAAGCATTAGTTTGAAAGCGCAGCTAAATGACCTAAGAAAAATACGAGTAGGGACTCGGTAAGATAATTACGATTATACTTCTAGTATAATCACCGAAGTGGCTTAACTAGTTTCATCTTTCTGAAAACACATTTAATTAGCTTTTATTCCAAATAGAACCGCAGATCTGAAATAAATACAACTGAACAGTATGTGGTGTAATAATTCAACAAGATGGGCTCCGCCGTAACGTCGGAGGCTCGTATTCGGGAGGTCGTAGGTTCGATTCCCGAGGACGACCCTCCTGACCCATGATTTCGGGTTTTCCCGGCTCGCCAGGCAAAAGTTGGGAAGGATAGTTACATCCTCAATTTCCTTTCAGTCCGGTTATTTCAGGATTGGAAGTGTCGGCGATGAGCGAACTTGGCGCTGCTGTGTTGGGGCTTTGCGAACTGTAACTGCTGTTCTCGACGGATGGGAGGCATTATAGTCACCTGACCTACTGGGTTGGATCTTGGCTGTCGAAACCCATGTGGTTGGCGGCTGCTTGGCGAACCCTGGTGTCGAGATTAATCTCCAGTACTCGTTAGGGACCCTCACGCTGACTCGCGCTACTCGCCCGAGTTGCAACGCGCCCCTAGAGCGCTGTTATTTCCTCCCTTCATCTCTGGGTCTGACATACAATAGCCTAAACAATCGGCTCAGTGTGGAATCCCCTCCGTAAACACTCCATACCTCTACACCTCCCTATGTGTTGTAATAAAAGTTATTCATTATTAATTAATATTATTAGATGTTATTGGATATGGATATTATTCCATTTATGCGTCCTCCCCGTTTAACTGCAATATCTGCGGCCCTTCACCTATGAAATATATTGCAATGCTGTTAACTCGTGCACGGTTGTCATTGGATTTTTGGGGGTTGTATACATTAAATCCCACAAACATCATACTTCCAGACTCGGGAGGATAGGAAATAATCCATTCCATCCCCTCAAGAGGAAGGGACCGTGTTGTAAAACTATTATTAGGCTTCCTCAAAGAAGCGGCCGAACTGCACACACGTTGACTAAACAGACTCTACGACTAATGTTTAGAAATTGTTTGATTAGATTGTCTGCTTGTACGATGTGGAAACAAAACGTACACGTTTATATTATATACTTTTTGCTAACAATGCCATTAGATATCACCTCATCTTCGAAAGTGTAAATATACCTACAACAATGCATACGTCCGAAACAAGTAATCCTACGAAAAATGCTATAAGACTCAGGTTATGTTTCAGTGAACTCCAGGAGGTTTACGTGGAATGTCTTTTTCTGTTTCCTATGGTGTTCAATCTGCATAAAATGAGAATGAAGAATACTTGCAAGATTATTTGAAGAAAATTCATGATGAACGTATGTTTTATTCGTTGTTCCAGTATCTCAAACACGAGTTTTTGATCAATATTGCAACTGTTTCCTGTTACATATTAGCCGTCAGTCAGACTAGAAAAATCCAATGTCACGACCGTAGTTCTTGGGCTTTGCGTTCCGATATTCTTTCCGCTTAGTTACC
The DNA here is from genome assembly GCA_030765045.1 of Tenodera sinensis. Taxonomy (NCBI): domain Eukaryota; kingdom Metazoa; phylum Arthropoda; class Insecta; order Mantodea; family Mantidae; genus Tenodera; species Tenodera sinensis. The sequence goes on along the minus strand of CM060971.1, from coordinate 102,876,260 downwards.
AATGCGTGAAGCCGTACGCATCCCGTCCGGTTGTTATCCCGGTAAACTTTCAAGACGATCCTAACTACTCAAGTTATCGCTTCTCAAAGGCAACGTGCAAGCTAGCAAGCCTTTTTACCGTTTCTCCTACACCCAAAAATTTGATACCGAGATTTCACCGGAAATATGTTTTCAGACTCCTAAATAAAAATAAAAGGAATTTTTCGGAAAAAAGTTCTGTGTGTTTGTATGTGTGAACAGCATAACTCAAAAACGAAAAGTCGATTGAATACCAAACTTGGTATATAAGTTCAGCATCTTGTGCATCATGAAGATTTTTAAGAAACTCCCCCCACCCCAGAATACCCTTTACATGGAACCTCCCTTTAAAAAAATCTGGTGTGTTGCACTCACATGACTTTCTCTACTCTTGTACTAACCATTCTTACAGACTCTTATTCCTATATCTTCCTCGTATTAAGATAAACATTTGTACAAATTATCTTATTGCTTATTTCCTTGTAGGTTCAAGGGGAACGTTAGAATACAGTAGGCTTTGTGCGATAGTCAAATGTTTTAAACTTTGAGATTCTGTTGTCTTTGTACACTTAACATATACAAAATGAACAACGCTGCTCCATTTCTCGAAAATTCTAAGTTTTCCGAAACTCACACACATAACAAGGAATATCTCCGAAATGGTTCACCCTACAAGAAAATGTATTCAGACATAAATTGTGTATTTTAGCAAGATCTACATTTTTTGTACAGTATAATTTGGTCTATCTCTAACGGTTTACCAGTTATGCAAAAGTCGTCCAGAGTAAATACGACTACAGGGGCTATAGCCAGAGAATTCAAGATATACATTTCATTTGTGATAAAAATATCTCAAACATATGACATTTTAATCAAAATCGTTAGAGCCATTTTCAAGAAAATCAAAATTTTCGAAAAATCTTCCATGTAAAGGGTAGTTTAGGGAGGGGCTATTTTCTTCAAAATCTTGGTGTCGCATCCTTGTAAGACAGTAAACGTAAATACCAACTTTCGTTTCTAACCGACTTTTCGTTTTTGAGTTATTCTGTCCACATACTGACACACAGACTGACACTCACTCACACGGACGTTTTTCTTAAAATGCTTTTTTTTTTTTTTTTTTTTTTTTGATTCAGGGGGCCTCAAAACATATATTTCCGGTGAAATCTTGACATCGAATTTTTGGGTGAAATACAATATATCCCTACTTACCAGTAGAGAAAGTAAAAATGGCTCTAACTAGTTTAATTAGAATACCACAAGTTAGATATTTTCATGGCAAATGAAATGCAGGTAGGTATGTCTTGAATTTTCTGGAAATGTCTCTTTATTCTGGATAAGTTTTGCATAACTGGTAAACCGTAAGGGATAGACATCTTACTACACAAAAATGCAGATCTCGTTTAAAAACACAATTTATGTTAAATAATTGTTTTATATTTATTTCATTTTGGGGGGGGGGGAGGGGTGAAACATTGCGAGATATTTATGTGTTTGAATTTTTCAATACTTCTACTCTTCCCAAATGGAAAGTCTTTATTCGTTTTATTTATGTACTGAACACAACGTTGAAATTCCGTTTGAAATGGAATTTTAAAGCCATCACATAAATAATTTCTACAAACATTTAAATCGATTAATACAAACTAGACAGTACAATAGGCGTTTTAAAGAATAGTATGTACACAAGTGAGAAGGGAATAAAGTTAGTGCACTCAACTGAAGTTTATTGTCATTTCCGGGTCCTATAGATAACAATTATGTTATGTTCTTCCAGCCTTGTTTGTTTAGTTGGAAAGTTAAATCAGACTTAAAAAATCCAAGACGTTTCGTAACTCAGTGATAGAGCAGCGATGTCCAACCTAAGTTCCTTTCTTCACTTCTACACAGCTACTATTTCTCCCATGCCTTTTCTGTCTATAATGCTAACTCCTTCCATTTTCTCGTGTAATGTGTGATACTTTGTTTCATTCTTTCTTACCTGTTTTAGTACCCCACACGTAGTTCTCGTCCCCAATTTCTTTTTATTTGTTTATAAAATGGTAAGGATTTTTTTTAAGTTCCAGACTTGCTCATATCTCCTGCCTTTCTATGACTTCTGTTTACATCACTTTCGTTCCTCTTTCATATGCCTTCTATTCCTCTTTCTCTTATCCCTTGCCTATCAACTGTTCGTGCCCCCGAAAGAAAATTACATGGCGAACTTCTGGGCTGTATGAGGGATGTCTGCAAACCCTGAGTTTATGTAACCCTTTGATCGTAAATGTGGACGAGATAGAACATAACAGCTGAAGGCAGCGTCGTCTTGACTTAACCGGAAATTATTTGTACTGCTTTGAAGTTTTTCAGAGAATATCCTATGTTGGCTTTGTGTCTGTGCATTTTATACAATAATAAGTTGAGAAATACATTCGACATCGGTTTGATGCTGATAGACGAATTCATTAGCGATTCGGTTGATTTTATTGACAATATAATAGCTTCTACAAGAACAAAGGAGGATAAATGTGTTAGCGTTTGTAAGGATTACTTTTAAAGCAATAAATTGACAGTTTCTGGCACCTGGCCAGTTTTCGTTTGGCTGTCCCTCATACATCTACTTTTTAAGGTAACAACTTGGACATAAACTGCAGATAGATAAATCTAAACGCCTCTGGCAGTAGCGTTTGTGGCTCCCATCGGGAAGTGACTGGTTTAAAGTCCATGTTCTGGTCATGTCTTTAAAATAATTCGGTATCCTAATTTCACTGGAACTAAGGTTTAAGATCCTTGAAAATGCTTCGCGCTCCCACGCCTGTGTTTATACATGTCAACATAATTCAATATAACTCAAGAGTCGGTATCAAACTTGGGGTTCAAGTTCAACATCCTGGCGCCGTAGCCCATCGGTAGAGCACCTGCCCCTGTGCAAGGGGCCCCGGGTTCGATTCCCGGCTGAGAGAGTGGGGATTTTTCTTCCACTAGATTATGGTTCATCCTCCCTAGAGTCTGGAAGTGTGAATGTGTGTGCTTCTGTTACAAAATCACCATTAAGTGAACACCATTGTTGTTAAACAGTTGTTCCGAGAGGTTAAAAGCCGCCGATATGAGATGTTAAAGGCAGCATATAAATGGAACAATAAAAAGCGATACGCAAGATTTTCATGAAAATGTCCCACTCCAAACTACCCTTTACGAGAAAATGTTTTCTCAAAATGGCTCTAAACATTTTGATTAAAATACCATAAGTTTAAGATGTTTTAATGACAAATGAAATGTATATTTTGAACTTTCTGGGACTGGCCTAAAAGCCCTCTTATTCTGAAGGACTTAAATGGGTAAACCGCAAGAGATAGTCAAAACCCTACTGCACAAATAAGGTAGATCTCTTTAAGGCACACAGTTGATGTCAAACCAACTTTTTGTGGAGATAACTATTTTTTAGATATTCCTTGTTATTGACTTGAATTTTCAAATACCTCTTTGCTCAAAGTGAAGTAATGCCTTGGTCATGTAAAGAGAATGGAATGTAAAACCATTACATAGCGACCAGCTTTAAATATAACTTAAAGCCTACTGTATGCTCCTATTTCCATTGCACCTATAGGAAATACTTAATAAAAGCATTTATACAAACGTTTATCTTGATTAGCATGAATTAGTAGAATAACCATTTGCAGAAATTAACTTATTGTTTATTTCCTTGTAGGTGCAAGGGGAATGTTAGAATACAGTAGGCTTCGAGCGATAGTCAAATCTTATAAAGCTTTGAGATTCTGTTGACGAAAATTGAAGTATTCCAAAACTCACACAAATAACAAGGAATATCTCCAAAATGGTTCACTCCAAAAAATGGACATAAATTGTGTTTTAGCAAGACCTACATTTTTGTATAGTAAGATTTAGTCTACCTCTTACGGTTTACCAGTAATGCAAAAGTCATCCAGAGTAAACAGGACTACATATTACATTTTAATCAAAATCGTTAGAGCCATTTTCGAGTAAACCAAAATTTTCGAAAAAATTTCCATGTAAAGGGTAGTTTAAGCTGGAGGAATTTTCTTCAAAATCTTCGTGTCGACATTAAATTTAAATATCAACTGTAGTTTTTAACCGGCTTTTTGTTCTTGAGTTACGCTGTCCACTGACACACGCACGGACCTTTTTCTAGAAATGCTTTTGTTTTTTATTCAGGAGACATATTTCTGATGGGATCTCGACATCAAATTTTTGGGTGGAATACAATACTTCCTCTAGTAATAGGGAAAGTAATAAAGAGAATGGGTAGAAATAGACCCGAAACGCTTCATTAAGGCCCTATGCTCCAGACAGTGGATCAACAGGAGGTGATAATGATGTTGATGTTTGATATTCCTACCTCTAACTTGAAATAGCGAAGCAGAAACCTTCATTAAGCTCAGGAGATGTATCGGCACTTATAGGATCATTCTTTGCCGTTTCATATCCCGCATTCGCGTAAAACTACTTGCAAGAAAAAAAAAAAAAAGAAAAAAAAGAAAGAAAGTAGGCTAACATACATACGAGGTGTGGTAGATTTGAAGGTAGCATTGCGCACGCTCCTGTGCGTCTCGTTCTCGCAGATCGCTGGGGCGGGTTGGTTTTCCCATCGATCGCGGTGTTTCGGGTCGGGAAACGGGGTACTGCGAGGCGAGTTAGGTAAGCAATTGCGCTCGGGCCAGCAGCAGTGCAACACTCAGCTCGCCTGTCGCCTTGGTGTTTCGGATCCACAGAACGGCACACGTCTTCAGGTAGTCAGGTAGGTGTGCTCGCTCCATTACCGGGCGCTGGTCGGTTGCTATGCATCCTCCCCCCTCTCTCATCCCACGTCTGCTCTCTTCCCACTCGATTTTATCTTCCTCTGTGAATGTGTGTGCGTCATGTTTGGTTTGATGGTGTTTTGTAGTGGTGGTAATGAACGCCGGGGATTTCATCCCCCGTATCATAAACTGGTGTATAGGCTGGTCTGGTAAGCTCAAATTAACGTTTTGTGTACTGACAGTGATTTTTGAAAACAACATCGTATAACTATAAGCAGTGTTTGACACTTTTTTCGAATGAAATAGTGAGGAAGCACTTCTGTGACACTCCTATAACCAGTTCACGACTTTGAGAGTTAGCACAGGTACTTACTTTACCCCTGACCTAGGGCAGAGGGAGCTGCATCTGACCCCCAAAAATCGACGTGTTGATTTTACCATAAGCGCTTGTTTTGAGATTGCTTTAATCCAAAAACAATTAAGAGCGATTAAATGTGTATGTCACTTATGCTCTGCAAATGCCTGAAATATTCACTGAAATACGTGCACGATTTTTCCCAAAATAGATCGAACTATTTGGAGTGTAAACTACACATCATTTTGTTTCTCTGAGCTTATGGTTACAAACATCACTAGTTTTTGAACGGTTGACTTTAGTTCTTTTTACATGTAAGATTATCAAGCGTTTTATGTGAAGTTTCCTCGAAATCCTTGTGGAATAATTGTAAAAAAATCGTGTGATCTTTAGATATAAAATCTTAGTTTTTGTCTTTTTGTGAAACCAAAAGCGATGAAGACTGCGAGCTATCAAAAGATAAATATTACACCCAGCATTGATTTTCTTGCTTGAAGATTTTTTTTTTTTCCTCATTTGTATAACCCCCTCCAGTGGCCTTGATGCCTGATCGTTTAACTATGTTCCTTAAACATTGGTTTTATTATTATTTGTATCTTTCTTTACCATGAAACACGCATGTTTCCAAACTGTGGAGGGTAGGAAATAATTCTAGTTAAAGAAAACTTCCGACGACACAACTGGGAGTCAAACCCAGGACCTCCTGCTTTAGAAGCCAGAATACCGGCCGCCTAATAACAAAGACAGTGTTAGAGGTATTATTATGCATAGAAACATAGTGAAGGAATAGTAATATTTGTGGAACATTCGTTTATGTTTGACTACATTTGTTAGTAAAGAAAGCGTCCACATTTCTATATTTTAGCCTGTTTTATCTGCGGAAAATGGAAAGAAACATACTTAAATGCTGTAGGTAATCATACTGAAGAATTGCAGAGGAAGCCTTTTTGGGCCAAAAGCGTAACACTGTTGATACTCCTCCAAACGTCACTTGACGGCGAGAGGAAAACATTTTTCAGGTTGATGCAGGTTGGGTGAGTCAACAAGCAACCAGCAAAAGGGATCGGACAGGAGTAAAGCAAAGGTCATGACTAGGATTTCAACACATCCAGTCGCTCTTCCCCAAATGGTAATACTTGCCTTGTCCCATGTATTTCGATAGTTTTCCGCTATTTAATCCGTACCCACTGCTTTCAACTGCAATTTCTCATTGGTCAGAAACTAAAACCTTACTTCACTTAAAAATGCACAACTGTTATCAACCTTTGTCTGAAATAATGGAATGTAAATTTTGAAACACTTAGCTTTAATATTTATAATTGGGGGGGGGGGGGTGGTGGAGAGGAAAAAAAAAAAAACAGTTGACTTTGAAATATACGTATAGCTTGTGCATGTCAACTGCAGTTTGTATATCTTAGTTATTTCTCAAGAATGTCACTGTGTTTGAGGTTTAATCAGGACTTAGTTTTAGTAGTAAATATTGCGAAAGTTATTAAGAGGTGTTCAAAGAGTGAACCAGGCCCTAGAAATTTTCCAGTGGATGGTTCCATAAATGTGTTACAGTTGTGTTCATTAATTTGGTCACGTGGACATCTTTTACGTGGTGATCCGGCGCCTGTCTGTGCAGTGTTTCACTCTCTGTCGCACATGTCCTTATTGATTTCCCGCGGTACGCTCGTGAGCGCCAGTTCCTTGGCTTGGGTCTTACACTGTGCTCCGTTTTAGGCAGCGACCTGTAAATACAGTACTGCGGTTTGTTGCCACTATTGATTTTGGCAAGCAAGTGTAAGGTGCCTTTTATCTTAGTGGGTTTAGAATTTTAGGGTGTTTTACTGATGTTTTTACCTTTTTAAAAGTCTTATCTTTTTAGTCCGTTGCCTTTTTTAACTCTTTTACCTTTTAGCTGTTTTAACTCTCGTTTTTAGTTGTTTTAACTTCCATTTTTAGTTATTTTAACTCTCAGTTTTTAACTTTTTAGGGGTGAGGTTTTAATAGTTGCTTGTTTTGTTGTTGAACTTCGGGTCCTGATGACATAGTTGTTGACGGGCCCTAAAACACCACCACTCACTCATTCACTCACTCACTCAATTTGGGCACTAGTTCTTCACTATCATATTCTAAAAGAAAATGGACAAAAGCGGATGAACAGTATCTTCTAATTATAACAGCCCTTATGTTGTAGTCGCCGTGTGTGTGTGTGTGTGTGTGTGTGTGTGTGTGTGTGTGTGTGTGTGTGTGTGTGTGTGTGTGTGTGTGTGTGTCAGTCTGTGGACAGCATAACTGAACATTTTTGAAGAGGGAATCCATGCCCGGATTCCTGTGGGATTTGCAAGTTCCATCGGAATGTTTCTTGATATGGCACTACTACAGATTGTCAGGTAATGTGGCTGCAACACGACGGAGCCTCAGCTCATTTTGATGCCAATTTGCGGCACCACATCCCCACTTGATGGATTGGTAGAGGTGGACTATTTTCTATGGTCTACCATGAACTCTGTAGTACATATGTGTTACCCCTGGAATATCAGAGGCGGAGTTCCTCGCATGAATTCACGCTGCCACTGAAATACTGAACAGACAGCCGCAGTTATTTAACCGTGCATGTCTTTTTGCACCACCGATGTACGTTCTGTTTTCAGTTAGGTCAGCAGTTTGAAACCCCTTTGATAATTTACTGGATTATGTGATGTTATTGAGTTTCTTAACACCCATCAACATATTCGAACGGTCGACTAACTTCGACGCCTCGCAGCTTCCAAACCATGAATTACAGGACATGGGTTCTCCCTTGAAAAATCTGACGTATTGCACTCACGTGAGTTTCTCTACTCACGTACAATTTTTACAAACCTTTACTCCTCTATCTTCATGTTAGTCCAGATAGTGTAGGGTGGGGCTATTTTCTTCAAAATCTTCGTGTCGCATCCTTGAAAGACATTAAACTTAAATACCAAGTTTGGCTTTTAACCGACTTTTCGTTTTTGAGTTATGCTGTCCACAGACTGACAGACACACACACACGGACCTTTTTCTAAATATGATTTTTTTTTTGGATTCAGGGGGCCTCAAAACATATATTTGCGGTGAAATCTCGACATCGAATTTTTGGGTGAAATACAATACTTCCCCTACTTACCAGTAGAGAAAGTAAAAATCGGTTAAAAACCCAAAGTTGTTATTTGAGTTTGTCCTTCAAGGATGTGAGACGAAGGTTTTGAAGAAACTACCGTTTAAAGGTGTAAAGGGTAGTTTAGGGTGGAGCAGTTTTCTTCAAAATCTTCGTGTCGCATCTTTGAAGGACATTAAACTGAAATACCAACTTTGGTGTTTAACCAACTTTTCTTTTTGAGTTATGCTCTCCACACACACACACCCACACACACACACACACACACACACACACACACACACACACACACACACACACACACACACACACACACACACACACACACACACATATTCTGAATATATCCTATTAGGAAAATTTCAGACAGTTTGGAAAGCAGGTTTAGTCAGTACAGGCTAATTAAATTACGTTCCTCACTCAGGGGTGAATTTTCTATAAAATATTTTCTGTCATCTTGCAACGAAAGCGCCGCAGAGGACAAAATAAACACAATCAATGTGAATGAGTTGTACGGGAGTATGAAAGATTCAGTAGAAGCAGATGAAATTCATGCAATTAGTGTGATTTATACTGTGGGATATGTAGTGCATAATGTAAGTGAAACAGTGTCTTGCGAGTCTTGCGCTGGATTTCTAATGTTTGACAGGAGCATGGACATAAATATAGAGGACGATACAAGTTTCAAATCCTTGTCTCTAATTGACAGAGGAGGGTTGAAGTGGCCAAAAGATTTTACACTCGAAGCAATTGTAGTATACAAAGTATTAATGAGGAAAGCTTACGATAATATTCCGTTAAAATTATGGTAAGCTTTAAAATTTAGCTATATAAATTCAACATTGATTAAAGCAATTCAAAATTTATATTCAGAGACATGTGTGCCAGTGAAAATGGGAAAATACTTGTCAGATGGGTTTAAAATTAATGAAGGATTGCGACAAGGATGTTGTATATCTCCAAGATTATATAAAATTTACACTGAAAAGGCATTAGAAGGATGAAAAAAGCGGTGTAAAACGATGGGCATACCAGTAGATGAGGATTTAACAGAATTGCGGAAGATCAATTGATTATGGCATTAGAAGATGTAGAATACCTCACAAGGAAATTAATACAACAGTATAATCAATGGGGTTTGAAAATAATTGTGGGTAAATAAAAATATATGAAAATAAGAGACAATCATCAAGACTTAATATTAGAAGATAATTTGGGGAAGATAATGCATACTGAAGAATGTAATATCTAGGCATTAATATTACAATGGATGGGAAGCAAGAAAAAAAGATAAGAACGAAAATCAATAAAGGAAAAAAATGTTATATCTACACTAAATGGTATTTTATGGGACAAACATAGATTCGCAGAAACAAAACAAAAAAACAAACAAAAAAAAATAGTAAGAAGCATTATAACCTATGGAAATGAAATTCAATTTTAAATTTTATTACAAAGAAACAATTAAAATGGTATGGACGCACCAGAAGAATGGAAGATAAAAGACGACCAAAAAAGATCATGGATTGGATTGCACCAGGAAGGATGAGGAAGGGATGGATACAAGGCATTGATCAAGCAAAGAGTCAGTGGGAAATTGAAAAGGGCCTATGGTTGAATAGACAAGAATGGAAAAATGTTTTAGATAGGATTTGTTAATTTGTTTTGTTAATTATTGGGTGTCTGTAAAAATGTTTATTATATTGTATGAAAACCGGAGTAATAAAAATTAATGAGGTATTTGAAAAAGAATTTTTGGAATGCACAAACAAAGCACTTTAGTAAAGGATTTATTATTAACGAAAATTGAGGAACTATTGAGTTTTGTGCATTGCCTCTGTAAATGTAGCGTATCACGAATTAAATTAGTAGAAAAATCGGTTTCTACAGTTACAAATGATATTGCTAAACAATTATTATTGTAAATGTAAAAATGATTTCTTAGCTCGTAAAAAAGGCCAAAAGAGAAAATTAGGGACATTAGATAAATGTGCTTATTGAGTAAACAGTCTAGCAAACACCATTTGTGGTTTAGATATTTTCGATATTACTTGAAAATTACACACCCTTGAAATTACTATTTATCATGCTAATGGGTTATCAGCAAATTCCTCCTGCCTACCTCTCGAGATAACGTTGTACAGCTGTTTATCTGCATTACCTTTCATGAATTACATATGTGAATGAATCTATTAAATTTTTTTTATTTCGGTGAGCGTTAATAAAATACGAATGCGGCAGTCAGTGCTACCACCCGAATTTCCATCTGTAAGGGAATCTTGGCTACACGAGAGCTGCGGAGCGACTTCTCGATAACACTGTGTTTTAGAAGCATATTAAAACTATCTTCCAACAGATTAAGATAATAGAATACATCTGTCCACTACTTTCAAGCAGAAAAAGATTGCTTGCTTTTAATCCAGGAATGAAGTTGACGTCAGTCCACATTCATAGAATTGCTTACGTTTTAAATAAATCGTGCGTTCAGCGTTTCCTCAATCCGTAGTTCAATAATATTGGTTTAAAATGACGGTCACCACCGATCAGTCGCGAGCATTATTTGCTGTGAAAGGATGTTTTATGTTTGAGAGATTATTGAACAAAAAATTGGTGCTGTAAAGTGTACAGCTTCTTGAAGGGCTCTGTTCGAGAACGATGAATTATTCATTGTGGAAGCTAAATTGTTGACTTAACGCGACAACTGACTTTTAACAAGCAAGTGAAGAAGCACTGGAAACTACCGTTGATAAAAGTGGTAATTAGATATAGTTGCCAGAGTTCCTTATGCCAGTGATGTAATAGTTGTTTATGCAACACGTGGATAGTGTTGGTGATTATGGTACGAGTGAAGGCACATTTTATGTAGGAAATAAATTGTATTTACATGGGTGACATAAGTGAGGGTATTTTCGTATCTGCTTAAATGAAAGGTTAGCTTCTTTAACTCCATTTCATATGTTATTACCTGACGTGTTGAACCGATAAGCAAAGCAGTCACTTGCGTGCATTCCCTTCCAGGGAGAGAAGTAAGCAGGTGTTACAGACTGTGAAAATACAATCCATATCTCAGCAATAGTTCATCTTCCAAGAATGCGACATGAAAATTTTCAATAAAATCCCCCAACCTAGACTACCCTTTACATAGAAGATATTCCGAAATTTTTGATTTTCTCAAAAATAGCTCTAACGATTTTGATTAAAATATCATATGTTTAAGATATGTTAATGCCAAATGAAATATAGATATGTCTTGAGTTTTCTAGGAATGTCCCCAGAAAAGCTCTTAATTCTTGATGACTTTTGCATAACTCATAAACCGTAAGATACAGATGTCGGTCTGGGTGGCTCAGTTGGTTAGACGCTGGCCTACTGATCCCAAGGTCGCGGGTTCAAATCCGACTCAGACCGATGGTTTTTAAGTGTGCTTAAAAACGACAGTTCCATGTCAGTAGAAATTTACTAGCATGTGAAAGAACTCCTGCGGGACAAAATTCCGGCATACCAACGACGCTGATGTGATCCTGGCAATTGACAACGTCGTTAAACAGCAAAATAATTTTAATTTTTAACGTAAGATAGAGACAAAATCTTACTACAAAAAACCAGGTCTCCTTAAAATACCAATTTATTTTAAATACTGTTTTACAAACAATTTCCGAGATATCCCTTGTTATTTGTTTGAATTTTCCAATACCTATACTTTTCTGAAATGGGAAGTCGATAATCGTTTCTTTTTTTAATCTCATGACCATGCAAAGCCATCACATAACGCGCAGCTCTTAAAATATTTGGCCATCGCTTAAAGCCTACTGTATTCCCTTACTTCCCTTGCACCTGTAAGGAAATACGCAATAAAACCATTTCTACAATCTTCTATTTCTAACAACATGAAGTAGATAGAAGAATAACCATTTTCAAAAATAGCTTATACAAAAGTAGATAGTCATTTGAGCGCATCACATATTTTTTCAAAAATTGGATGTCGAGATTTCACCGGAAATATGCGTTTTGAGACTCCCTGAATCCAGAAAAAAAAGTTTTAGGAAAACGCGCGCGCGCGCGCGCGCGCGCGTGTGTGCCTGTCAGTCTATGTGTCATTTTGTGGATAGCATAACTCAAAAACGAAAAGTTGGTTAAAAATGAAATTTGGTATTTAATGTCTTTCAAGGATGTGACACGAACATTTTGAAAAAAATTTCCCCATCTAGACTACCCTTTCGTGGAAAATTTTTCGAAAATTTTTATTTTCTTGAAAATGGCTAACGATTTTGATTAAAATGCCACATGTTTGAGATATTTTTATGACAAATGAAATGTATATCTTGAATTTTCTGGCTATAGCCCCTGTAGTCGTATTTACGCTGGACGACTTTTGCATAACTGGTAAACCGTTAGAGATAGACCAAATCTTACTCTACAAAAAATGTAGGTTATGTCTAAATAAAAATTTTGTAGACTGAACCATTTCAGAGATATGCCTTGTTATTTGTGTGAGTTTTGGAGAACATACTTTTGTCAAATGGAACATCGTTATTCAATTTTTTATATGTTAACCGTGCAAAGAGAACGGAATTTGAAAGCTTTAAAACACTTGACTATCGCTCAAAGCCTACTGTATTGCCATATAATAAGCAATAAGATAATTTCTACAACTGTGTCTCAACTAACACGAAGAAGATATAGGAATAAGAGTTTGTAAGAATGGTTAGTTGAAGAGTAGAGAAAGTCATGTGAGTGCAACACATCAGATTTTGTATGTCCTGTCCTGCAAAGAGAATGGAATTTGTCATCACATGGCGACCAGCTCTTAAAAGAATTGACTATCGCTTAAGCCTACTATATTCTCATATTACCATTGAACCTACATGGAAATTTGTAATAAATGTATTTCTACAAACGTTTATCTGGATTATCACTTAGTAGATAGAGGAATAAGGTTTTGTAGGAGGTTGAAGATCAGGTAGAGAAGTCATGTAGTTTAACACACCAATGTTTTTCTTGTTTCTGATCTAAATTCATTTATATTTTAGTTAAGTTAATTCTTATAGCTTTTTTGTATATTTTTTCATATTTTAGAGGTTATTTTTCTAATCTTTAGGTCCTAATCCGGGCCCTTCAGTTTCTAGTGTGAGTAATTGTTGCCAACTGTCTACAAAATATATAATGACCAGGCCACGAACGTTGACACAAAGGGAAGGTGGTTTCCAGAGCATTGTCTGCAATGTACGGTTAGGTTGTTTTGTCTCCAGCGTGTATACATATTTATTTGACAGCAATGTTTTTCATATTGTACACTGAAGTGTTTTTCTGCAGGATCAATGACAATACTGTGGAACCCGTGTCACGCAAGTCACACACACTGAGCACACATTTATGAAAGCTTCCGTCCCTTGATACTAATAGCCACAACCTGGATGTAATTTAATCTGCATATTGAAATTGTTTCATGAGTTAACCGTAATATAATAATGACATATAATGGATTAAGAGTGAACTAAAAGTACATAAACGTCAAAGAAGAAGAAATTAAACGAAGGATAATCATGATTTGTAAGTAGTTGTTCATTATTAACATTATATTTAATACCATGGGCGATTTCTGTAAGGATTAGTTAGTTATTATTAGGGTTACAGCTGCTTTTGCTACTTGAGTTCGTAGAATGCAACGAACTTCAAAATACCATTCGCAGAAATACAAGTCTGCCACAGAACAAACGATAGAGGCTATGAACACAAGCTTCCAATAAGTCTTAACAAATTGCCACAAAAACAAATGATATAGATATTGCCTTGGTGAGAGGCGAGCTGTTTAGAATAAATTTCCAAAAATGTTGATCCTTCATAATGGAAAATGTGGATCCTTCTGCTAAATGCACTCAATGTAGAGTACTTTTCATGTGGTACAGGGTTCTAGAAGCCATTGCTGATGTTCTACGTACTGTGAAGAAATGGATCATTTGATATCACTTAACTCCATAGGAAATTGTCTTGTTGCTCTGAAATGTCTCACGCCTTATTAAACAGCTTTACTGTGGCCGCATATTCCTGCAGTTCAGTGGATCGCTGACTGAATTGCTCCAAAAGCGTATCCAATCGCGGCACATAAAGCCTGAAATCGATGTAATGTTTTTCCTTTATCAACTGTTCGCACGAAAGGAAGTGAACAAATTTTCCGTTGGCAAGGATATGGATTTAAAAATCTTCAGTCGATTTATGAATCCATCTAGGTGTCATACAACATATAGACTGTTTGGTTTGGTCCCGTAATTTCTTTCATATTATCTACACTCATGTGATGAACGATGTTCTTTAGAAAGGCGAGTGAACTGTTAACATTGGATTAGTTTGTTTTTTCAGCTTCTGTGTTGCTTTTGACGAGTTAACCAGACGTTCTTGTACTTTTTTTAAACAAAAATGTTTCGGGTAGTTTCTTCTTTTTAGCCAGAGTATTTTTGTATACAAGACTAAGTCACCATGCTCCGACTGTTAGAAAAGAAAAACTTTCGATGCGTTAATGCTAACGGTTTTAATAGTGGAACTATACAGGGTGTTTAAAACTGCCTGATATTGGAACAGGAATTTGGTTTGGGCAAAACTAGAATAAATGTTCCTATAAAACAAATACCTGCTGAAATGGGAGCCATTTTATCTTGTGTTATTTACACCAGATAATGGATTTAAGCCAATGGATGGATTGGTCAATGAGGTCCGGTAGAATGCCCTCCCCATTTGCCGGACCTCAATCCATTGGATTTTGGGCTACGGGGACATTTAAAGGCATTGGTGTATACCAAACCCATCGACATTAAATTATGTTGCTGTTTAACGACGCTGTCAATTGGCAGGATCACATTAGCGTCGCCGGTGTGTCGGAATTTCGTCCCGCAGGACGAAGCTGTCGTTTTTAAGCACATTTGAAAATCATTGGTCTGTGTCGGGTTTGAACCCGCGACCTTGGGATCAGTAGACCAGTGTGTAACCAACTGAGACCAATGCCTGTGCCCAATCCAAGAGCAGCCAAGTCTGTTCGAAAGAGTTCTGGATCTTTTGACTAGAGGAGTTGAAGCATGTGTAAGAATGCATGATAACCACATAGAGAATCTCCTGTAGTAGTATCGACATAACGTGCAGATGTTACCAGAGGACAGAATGGCAGAAATCATTGCAACTCCTGTTTGGTGTTACGGATGTTTAGCCAACAATTGTTCCGTTAACTGTTAGTGACAGTCAAGTGTTCATTAGAATGGATAAAGTCCATTGTCTGGTATAAGTACTCAACACACAAAATGGCTCACACCTCGACAGGTATTTGTTTCCGGACATATGCTAATAGAAACATTTATTCTAGTTTTGACGAATCCCAATTGCTGTCTGCAATATCAGACATTTTTAAATACCTGATATATAAACTCCTCGGTCATTTTCTCATCCCCGAATGCTCATGCCACTTTCACACAGCTCTTAACGCGTGGTTTGTTAACATTGGTGCTAGTAGATAGAAATTCATGTTTCCACTTATCCTGAAACGACCTATTTTCATCTCCGTTGTTACGTTTCTTACTCATTGTACCGTACACGCACACTTTATTGGACAGTGAACACAAACACTACACTCGCTTTGTTGTCGACAGGCGACCGCTAGGCGCTGGTATGAGCAAAGGTGATTCAACCGATGGAGATACTGCATGTGCATGGGAAAGTTTTGTTGGCATGCGCTTCTCCCAAATTTAGAAATGTATCAAAGTCAGCTTCGCATAAATGCATAGGAGTTGGAATTAGTCAAAAGTAGAATAAATGTTCCTGTAAACATATGTCCGGAAATAAATACTTGTTGAGATATGAGCCATTGTAGAAAAATATGCAATGTATGCACATTTACAATAGGTTTGGCATACACCAATGTCTTTAAATGCCTCTGTAGCCAGAAGCGTGATGGATTGAGGTCCGGCAAATGTGGAGGCCATGCTACTGGACCTCCTCGACCAATCCATCCTCCGTTAAATGTTTGGTTTATGTATTGTCACACAATGGACACAAAATGGGGTTGTGCCCCGTCATGCATAAACCACATGCGTCACCTTTCTACAAGCATAACTCCTCCAAAAGCATGGGTAACTCATCGGGCAGGAATCGATGATACACAGCACCTGTTAATCTGCTCGGTAAAATGTGTGGTCCTAGGACTCTGTGACCCACAATTCCTGCCCACACATTGGGACTGACGCGATCCTGATACTTAAACCAAACATTTAATGATCGATAGATTCGTCGAGGAGGTCCAGTAGCATGGCCTCCGCGTTCGCCGGACCTCACTCCATTGTTTTTCTGACTATCGGGACATAACTTGGTGTACGCCAAACCTTTCAAAAATGTAGATACGTTGCACATTTTTTTTTTTTTTTTTTTTTTTTTTTTGGTAAAATGGCTCATATCTAAACATGTATTTGTTTCCGGACATATGTTTATAGGAACATTTATTCTAGTTTTGACCAATCTCAACTCCTGTTGCAATATAGGACACCTTTTTAAAACACCTGTAAAAATATCAGGATATTCGCGGCAAAAGCTATCCATAATATAAAATTATAAATATTTTAAGTTTTATTATTTGGTTTTGTCGCGGGTCTTACAGAATGGGCTTTCTTATAACATGGATTAATGAACTTCATTTACTTTAAGTATTTAGATGTAATGCGGAATATGTATTATTGTTAACATTACCTGCCTACGAATTCGCGCGTGATTGCTGAATGTAGGTTCGGGTGGTGAGAGGAAAAGAGGGGAGCACCGTGTTGTCGCTTGGCGATATTAGTTAGGAAAGAAGAATCACGATTTGATGCGAAAGGACCCGAATCAGTCAAGATTACGAGAAAATATTGTGACAAAATGACAATTCCATAGTCCAATTACTTTTATTTTACTAGCCACTTCATTTTCTTCTAACCGAACGCACAACTGTCTTGGTTAACACAGTCGTCAGTCCTTCGTGATATTACAACTAACAACTGTTTTCTTCTCGTATCTTTAACACACATTTTCTGTTTTTCAGTTCTCTCTCTGTCTCACAAGAACTAACATGATACGATCACTCAACACTCATTAGCTGCTTCGCTATCTTCATGACGACGTAAACGTGCAGCTGACACACACGTCCACAGACTTACACACTCAAACTAAAAAAGCTGACTCGCTTCTCTCGTCGCCTCGCTTCCTTATATGACGAGTATGATGTAACACAAACCTTTCTCGAACTTCACCCTTTTTGGAACTTCTTCAAATGCGCCGGCCGCCGGGCACTTCGCGAATAATCTCGAAAACTCTTTATCTTGCCGTTCTATTTGTTCCCACGTGTTTACATACAGCCTGAACTTGAGCTGCTTTGATGCACCCACCAGTGATGTGGGCATCCCTGCCCAGAGCTTTTGCTGTGTTGCCGCTGTCGTCAGCCGGCGTCACAATATCTTGCTGTTACGGTAATGCATAAACAGCAACGTGCTCGTGAAGTACTTTGCTGTTTTCTGGGAAAATAACTGGGTACCTTTTTGGGACTGCAACGATTGGAGTTATTACTAAAAACTCGGATGTGTTACATTCATATGATCTCTCTACTCAGTCATCTACAAACTATTGTTACAAAAGCGTATTCTATACACTTCTTGTTGGTATAGGTAATTCATTACTCGTTGCTCCTTTCATTGCACGTACAAGAACATATTTAGTAAGTTAAATCCTTTCAAGGGTAGTCGCTATGTGATGATTTTGAAATTCTGTTCTGTTTGCACGAACACGATGAAGAAAGATATAAACATAAATTTGCAGTTAAGAAAAGTATAGTGTTAAAGAATGTAAATCAATAACAAACATTTTGGAAATAGTTAACGCCACAGAAAATTATTTGTCATGAATTATGTATTTGGTTTAATGAGATCTATGTACTCGTTTTGTTTACCATTTATACAAAAGTCATTGAGAATGAAGAGGAATTCGTAGGCTATTCCCAGAAAAGTCTAGATATACAACGTAAACATAAGGTATTTTAATCAAAAAAGTTAGAATATTTTTTACAAAAATAAGAAATAAGAATAAATTTTACATGTAAAGGGTAGTTGGGGGGGGGGGGCTTCTGTATTTAACCTACTTATCGTTCTTGTGCTGTTCACAGGCCTCGCAAATACCTCTTTTTGTTGTTCAGGGATCCTCAAAACATATTTCCCTGGAAATCTCGACATCGAATTTTTGGTGTAATACAATGCTTTCTCTACTTTAAGTAGGTTCGTAGTGAAAATGTAGAAATGGCAATTTATTTTCCACTTTTAATCAGAATTAACGTTTTATGTCTCTCCACACGGTTTGATACTGTTCCTTAAACGCGCTGTGTATAGTTTTGCGCCAGAGTATAAGCACTCGATATTACATGTCTAATGAATTCCTTAAAGAAGTAGCACGCCGTGTTGAAGTAAATGGCGTCATGTAATAGGTCCGTCTTTGTTCCCATCCCCCGTTTCCAGCTTCTTGAACAAGCCAACGAAGTAACTCCTGTTATCTCGTAGCAAAAGTCGATATTGTAAATGCATAACTACACTATCTCATTTCAGAAGTTGGCAAGGGAGTCCAAGGAGGTACTGCGTTCCTCCCACGAGAAAATGGCTGTAAGGAATGTGTTTGACACCAACTCTAGCCGTTATCTTTCTCAAAAAATGCTAGGAATTGTTGTCACTTTCCTTATAGCCACACTCTCGCGAGAGGAAAATGGCATTTAATGTAGATAGTAATCACTAGGGCTCGGAAGTTGAACCATAAATTGGCTAAAAAGACCTTTAAAAATACCTAAAATAGATATAAAAAGCACCTAAAAGTTGGGGGGGGGGGGGGGGGAAAGGACAAAGGTGTGGTCCAAATTAATTATTAATTTTAGTTTCAATTGCATATCTAATGCATATGTATAAAAACACAACATTTTAATGGTATGCAACATACATAGTGACAAAAAATACATAAAAGAAATGCCTCTTATGATTTAGGAACCAGTAGTGGGCATTTTGGAGAAAGAAATTAAAAGATATCTTTGCTAACGGAATTTTCTCACTAAAACATTTAGTAGCACCCCCTCCCACGTGGCTCAAAAGGCCTACCTTCTGACGGCTGCGTCCCCCATCTCTGCCCATCTTAGATGTCATAAGTGGGGTGCAGTACTGGAGGTGGAACATGGTCAGTGCTCCGTTCCCTCCCGGCCGGTTCTCGAGCAGACATTCAGAAGTACTTTGTGATTTTCTTTTCTCCACAATCTGGGAGGCTGCTCTGGCGGTTTCTACTTATCTGCTCTAAATTTCACCTCGGGATATTAGCAGAAAAAAAATACTTCCATCAGTAGAAGATACCTCGGCTCCAAGTTCAGATACTAGTCGTAAAAAAGAAGTTTTACTGGACTTAGTTTTAGCCATATTTTACAATCAGGATCTCTTCCGCGAACTAAGAAATTGCAGTCAAACAAGGCGAATACAATCTCACCACTCCTACCCTTTGGTCGAGGTCATTTTCATGATGCTGATAAAAAATAATGGGATATTTAGGGAAGGTTCAGTAGTTTCTCGCCAGACATATACATTCTCATTGCTGGTGCCAAAGGTATGAATAGAAAGAATCCTCCTACCTGTGTGCATAATAGTTAAAAGAAATTGGGATTGAAATTAGACCGTTTTGGGCAGAAAAATATTGCCAAAGAAGCTAAAGTTTGGGGGAGGGGCTATTAAATCAGCGGTGCTCAACCCAGGTAAGCTAGGGGAAGTTGAAATTCCACCCGCTGGGGCAGAGTGACACATTTATCCGTGGTTACTGAGTTCCAGTGGCGGCACATTCTTACGCACAGAAAATTAAAGGCGTACACATTCATATTCTACTCCTGATTAAGCCACGATGTTTCTGAGGATTACTTTTTTGGCACAATTTACGTTTCAACACTTGGTGTAAAAGATGAAGTGCACAGTCTCAAAAGATAAGCAAGGTGATTTTCACTTATCTTGCTGCGATACTCACTTTTGATGTAGTTCAGTTTTGAAAATGTTTGTTCGGAGATATAGGACAGTCATTAAACTAGATGCAAAAAGAAGTAATCTCAGATACTCACAGCAGGGCAGGTACCTAAACAATTCCTACCCTTCTTTTTCAGAACATTTTACGGTCGTGGAATTCTGCAATGCAAGTAGTTTCATATTTTGTAGCTCGTGTGAAGCCTCGCTACATGGAAACTTCAGAAGTTAAAATAATTGGAGTTTGGTTTCAAATGTTTTAGGTCTTCAAATGGAGAAGAGAATGTGTCATACAATTGCTTCAAAAGTTCGTTGCATATTTTCAGGAGAATAACGTTTATCGTGAATAGGGAATGTAAGTAAGGGGAATGGTATAAATCTGCAACTACCAGTCTTACAAATCGAGCACTTAACTGTGTCATCTCATCTCGAAAACAAAAATATTCGTCTTCCCATTAAATTGTATGTACTACGATACTTCGCGCCATCCGCCTCTGACTACTAGGTTGCCTTGGTCAGTGGAAAGGGCAAATAACATGTGTAGGGGAAGCGAGCGTGCGCTCGCTTGAGCACCACTGTGTTAAATGAAATAAAAAGGCCAAAGAAGGTCATTTAAATAAATAAATAAATAAATAATAATAATAATAATAATAATAATAATAATAATAATAATAATAATTAATAGTAATAATAATTAATAATAGTAATAATAATAATAATAATAATTAATAATAGTAATAATAAAAAGAAATGCTAAAAAGACAGAATAGGACAAATGAAATAGAGCATTTTCTGGCTTGTAATGAACCACAATGAATATGTCGGGCCTCGTCTTCAGGCCCTAGGGAAAAAAAAAAAAAAAGTAATCATGGATCTATTTACGACATAATCATGAGTTGCCATGTGCTACTGCTCCCCTTTTCCCTGCAGAGAGCAGAATACCTCTCAGACATTTTCTCGTCAGATGCCTGCAGTGTGCTGTATCACGGCTGTAACCTAGAAAATTAGAGCGCTTTTATTTTCATGAGAATATTATTCAGTGTTTACAGAGGCAGCATCTTGGCTCGTCGCGTCCTCTATTCAGAAGGGAAATGCGTCGCGTTGGAAGGGAATAGAGCGGTATTATTTTGCCAGTGCTTTTAAAACCTGGGGTCACTACACAATCAAGGACGGTATCCAGAACGAGAACGTGGGGGATTTTAATTTACAATAAACCGAGAACTGAAAAGAGAGCATATTACGCATGTATTGAAAGCAGTACGGTAAATCAATTCTACACAATTTAGCAGGCTTCAACTTCAGTTCCTTTTTAATGACTGCGTCTTTTTTGTATAAATGCTAATTAATAAATGTAATGTATCTGATGACGGGTTGCCCTCCGTGATGTAGTGGTTACCGTGCTGGCCTCTAACACCCAAGGTCGTGAGTTCAGACCCGGCGGAATAGGATGGCTTTTCAGAACGTATAAATTCTTAGCATGGTTTCCTTCGGAAGGAAACTAAAGTTGGTAGTACCGTGTAATGTTTATTTGCACGTAAAATAACCTTATACCCACTGAGTTAAATTTATTGACCATTTCAACCACTATATATGGCAATTCCTCCCCTACGATGCAATCTATGAGTCTGGAGCTAATCATCATCTGGCATCAGGCGGTGGAACTGCGAACTAGAAGTTTACCTGATTAAGAAAATACCGCTAGATGTCCCGAAATATGCCAGCATGGTGAGTCTAGCCTCATCATGCAGATCTGAGATCCTGGGTAATTGATGGTGAAGAGAACAAGGAGAACTGTTGGAATTATGCTATTCTTGATAAAATTCCTGCCATTTATTATAAGTATGTTCAACTTCTTCAATCGTTAACAATCGAACGTGATCGTTTTTTTTTTTTTATCCCCCTTCAGATTTTCCTCAGTCCTCTTAATTGCAAATGCTGTGGGGTTAATCTGGAAATTTTTCTTCCCAAATTTGCTTTCCCAATCTTCATTTCATGAATCATCAGTGCCCAATGTCTGTGATGCCGCATGTTGGAAAAACAGGAGTTAATAAAACTATAACCAATCAAGAATAGAGCATTAGAAGCCCGTTTCGGTCTCCATTTCGTTGCAAGCATTTCGTCTTGGTCAACAAATCTCGTGCTTCTCGCTTTTTATAGCATTATTTTATGTGTTGTAGCTTGATTAATGTGTAAGATATTTCCAGTTATTTCTATAAGAGTAGTCTATATTCCACCATAGCTCACAAAATGTATCGATTCTGTAAACAGAATTAAAAAAGGGTGTCAGAAATGTGTGTTGAAAATGAAGATAGGCATATCTGGAATTTCGTTGTATTATATGTGGACTGGAATTTATAACGAAGTTACTCTAGCGTTTCTTTCACGTGGGGTTATGTTACACGGCCTTCTGAGCGCTGAGTTAACATACACTTGTTTTATTCTGACGTTGAAATGAACCAAAACAAACCAAAACACGCTCTTCGGCCGTCGGGACTCTTGGTTGTGCGTATATAAATTGTTCCCGTACAAATACGGGTACTACATATGAAATACCTAGCAGAATATTAACATACTACTAAGGAAGAAGAATTGGGGATTGCAAAAATATTAACAGAAAAAGAAGGCATTAGCAATTCCCTGCTCAAGCTGTAAATTTCGGTGCAGTATGGTCAAAGTTACATCTAAATCAGTCTGTTTGTTGTAAGTAGAGCAGTCACGCGCGTTGCAGGTTAGTTGGGCACGAAGAGTCAATGAGGTAACAGGTACCGCGCAGCCGTCGTATATTCACGCGCATCAGGAGACGCCTGCAGCTGTGTACCTGCAAGGGATCAACAGCAGAACCCATGTACACTAAACTTGCGGCGTTTTGTATAGTTATCCACTCTCTAGTTATAAGTGTTAACCATGTTACATGAGCAGGGTGAAAGTAGTAAACCACAGTAAAGGCAAATCTTTAAACAGTGGGAAGGAAATATTTGTTCGAAGTGTTTAAGCATATTTCGCGAGAAGTATCGAGCTTCTTCCATAGCTGATACTGTCATCAGAATTCACTGGAGTGTCTAGGATTAGTATATGCAGTGTGACAAAAGAAAGCATTTCACTCAGATTTTGAGAGAGTAGAGCCCTTCCAGAATCTGATTAATGAAACCTTAGGGATGGCACTTCGATATAATCTCGATACCTAATATTCGAAATATACCTAATATTTGGAGATAAGCCTTCGATACTTCTAAATATTTGAAGTTTTGCATTATTGTGATGAGCCTAATCAGCAACTAGGCCCAGCGTATCTTCCACATCACATAGTCGGATACAGCTGCTTTAAACCAGATATAAACAAATGTGCTTCGCGGCCTTCAAACAGCAGCTTCTACCTGCTTTTAAGCCAAGACATCACAATACCAAGGTTGGAACTCATTTTTATCCGTTTCTACCCTAGGCGATTCCATAGCAGTTTTACTTTGCAACTAGTTGCATTCATCCCAAAAATTCGATTCCATATTTCATCAAAAAATGTACACCTTGACTTCTGCTGTATTAAAGAGGCATTTATAGAAAAGTACTCCTAGGATTTTGTTAACTTCCTAAAAGTCTTGAAATGCCCAAGATTTTACCACATGTTAATTTCTCATAAAATTGCTTAAATATTTTGTTTAAAACTTCATTTTTTTTAAATTGAGCTACATAAAACAAAATCGATTCTTGAATCTTCTGCCAAGGGCCCGAAAATATTGCTATTCTTGTGGATAAAAACTTGCAATATAACCAGGTTAAAATAAACAACTGATGTAATTCTTTCTTAGCATTCTCCTTTTCCAAAATTTCGTTGTTAGTTGAAGTTTTTCGCCACTTTCAACTTACTTTTATATACATTTCTTTCATTTTTTGCATGGGAGCAATGCGAATAAAATAGACCTGTGGTATAAACAGTTGATTGTTATTTATTGATTCATGTGTTAGTTCCCATGAGAACCAATATTTTATAATATTTACATTGTTACAGCTAAAGTAAACACAGGGTCTGCAGTAGCTGCAGAAATAGTCGAATTAACGATAAATTATGGGTGCTCTGTCGCATTTAATGTGTGACAACATTTTTGCGACACCTGGAAAAGTTAGTGTTGTAAAAAAAACTGATTACGCGACGCTTCTAATTTGGCATTCCCTTGTCACTTAACGTCTTGAATTAAAGTAGATCAGCGGTGAGCAAACCCCAACACATTAGGCTCTGCAACCTAAACACATGCTTGGGGTAGAAGACCTGAAATCAGTGATATTCCAAGTTAGGCCACAATTACAGTCGTAATCACAACACGCATTCTGTCCGTGGTTGCAGTAGATCAAGGTATGTCTCGTAAATACCCATTTTTCCTAGTACCGATTTCCTAGATCATAAAGTTCGAAAAATGTTCCATATAAAGGATAGTCCAAGATGGGAGAATTTTTTAAAAATCTTTGTGTAACATCATTCGAAGATGTAGAGCTTAAATATCAAGCATGCTATTTAACTGACTGCGTTTTTTAATTAGGTTTTTCACACACACGCACGTTTTGTAAAACTTCTTTAACTCAAGGAGCCTCAAAACATGTATTTCCGGTGAAATGTTGACTACTGAATTTTTGGGTGGTATAAAAATACTTCCTCTGATTACTTGAAGTAGAAAAAATAAAAACTAAAATTATAGAGGCTCCATAAATGATTGTATCTGAACGAAATTAGTTTATAATTGTATAAGGCAATCGATAATGACAGTGGTGGCGGTGGCGGCGGCGGTGGTGGTGGTGGTGGTGGCGGCGGTGGCGGTGGCGGTGGTGGTGGTGGCGGCGGTGGCGGTGGCGGTGGCGGCGGTGGCGGCGGCGGTGGTGGTGGTGATAACAATAACAACAGTGAATGTAATGCATATAATGTAGATATCGTTAAAACAATTTATTTCGACACTTTTTTGTGGAATGAGCCATTTCCGAGATATTTCTTGTTATTGGTTTGAATTTTCCGATTGTCTCAAATTGTAAATCACCATTCATTGTTTTTGTCCTGTAAATGTAAATAGAATGGAATTTCAAAGCCATCTCATGGGGACTAGCTCTTAACAGGTTTTGACTATCGCTTTAAAGCCCAGTGTATTCCCGTATTCCCTTTGTATCTGCAAGTGAATTAGCAACAAGATAATTTCTGCAAATGTTTATCTCGTTTAACATGAAGCAGATAAAGAAATAAATGTCTCCGAGAATAATTTGTGCAAGAGTAGAGAAAATCATATGAGTGCAAAGCATCAGAATTCTCTTTTGCTTTAAATGTCGCATCTTTTACTTCATTAATCCTTCAGAGCTTGATGATTTTCCAAGGAGGTATTTATGCCAACTCTCTGCTTGTTGAGAAACAATTTCAAACCAAGAAACAGATAACGCAGTTGGATGAACAAAGTGCTTATGAATACAAGTGGCTGGCAGTATTAAAAAGAAGGAAAGTTGGAAGTATTCGCGTCTCATTTCCGAACTGATAATGCGC
Source organism: Tenodera sinensis (assembly GCA_030765045.1). Taxonomy (NCBI): domain Eukaryota; kingdom Metazoa; phylum Arthropoda; class Insecta; order Mantodea; family Mantidae; genus Tenodera; species Tenodera sinensis. Next base: position 102,850,468 of record CM060971.1, on the reverse strand, counting down.
ATTCAATAGAGGCTACCTAAATAGCGCAATGAATGTTCTCAGACTTGCTGCTGAAGGCTAGAAGAGGATCCCACTTGTCTCTCTCACAAAAGGATGCTTCACGGTTTATGTCGATACCAAGAAGAGACTCGTAAAGGGAGCTTAAGTCTCGTGAGTCTTGGAAGGACCTGCGCGCAGCTTTGATGTATGATGTTCTAGTTTTCATTGCGACTTCGCCAACGGCGTTCACGACCGAAATGCCAAGTGGAAGACGTGCACTTGAAATCTTCTCTCCAAACTACACAACTTTACCTCGGAAATGTTTCCTACGTGAAGTCGCAATATGGCGTAGTCTACACCGCAATAAACCGGCAACGGTAACCAAAATGAGGACACTAACTGGAAAACTGAAATACCTATTATAAAATCGAAATGTTTACAACACATCAGGTGCATGCTAGGTTCCTTAAACTGAAGTTTTAACTCGGTCGTTCCCGTTCAGTCACAGTACTACACTGGTTTTACTGTTACCGTGAAGTGATGAAGCACTCCGCCGCACACATGTGCGAATCCTGGTGTCAAGTTGAAGATTCTCCAGCACATGTTAGGGACCCTCACGCCGGCTGGCTGCTCGCCCGGGTTCCCTCATGGCCGTAGAGCTCTCTCATTCCATCCCTTCCTCACAAGGTTACCTGACATACAATAGCCAGCTTGGCTTAGTGTGAAATCGCCTCCGTACATACTCTACCTCCACTTATAGTCTGGCAAGCAGATGGTAATAGCAGCAGACCTGTTGCCACTGTTACTGCTGTTATCATTTAAACACCTAGAATGACCCAAAACTACTTATACGGTTCCATTAGTGATGGGACGATGCTTAGTATATAAAAAGCTGTAAATGCGATAGCTTGTTTACTGAATTATTTTCTTATTAGTTGTTCCTTGCATGTAAAACAATTTGGTTTTGCTTGTCATTTTCAGGTGTTGCGGCATCATGTTCTCACAGCGATGTGAAATTCGTACATTTGCTAATAATTTCCTACGCCTCACTGATTCACTTTCTTCTCTATCAATTCCTCTACCATTCCTCACTTAACTTTCTACCTAAACTTTTATTTCCATCCCTCCCACCAACGCTGAACATGGTTAACTTAACCACTTGCTCTTCCTTGTCCACGGCGAAGTCAAGCTGTACATTTTTTGGTGAAATATGGAGTCGAATTTTTGGGATGAATGCAACTATACTCCATCCAGCCTTAGATCCGCACCTTGTATCCCTCCGCGATAACCTTTTGTTATCACCTGCGACTAACACAAAACAAACACTACGTGGACTCATACTTCGTATTTATGTTGCAACAGAACGATATTTACTCAGGAATTTTAGAAATATCGCCTACCATCAAGTAGTCTTTACCAGGGTTATCGTACATCTTGAAAACTCAAAGATATTTAAGGTACTATATTTTATGGTGTGCTTTGGTTTCGGCGTATTGCGAGTTCGTTGTTGGTGGCTTGTGTTTACATCAAGTGCGGATCTAGCGGTGGAGCGATTATAGTTGCAAAGTAAATATGCCTTGGAATCGCCTAGGGTAGAAACGGATAAAAATGAGTTCCAACCTTGGTATTGTGATGTCTTGACTTCAAAGCAGGTACGAAGCTGCTGTTTGAAGGCCGCGAAGCACATTTGTTTATATCTGGTTTAAAGCAGCTGTATCCGACTAGGCGATGTGGAAGATACGCTGGACCTAACTGCTGATTAGGAGGTATTGAAACGTACCAACCTTAGGTACTTTTTCATGCTCATCACAACGTGCAGGAACACATTGGTGAAAGGATTCTGTTTAAACACCAAAATATCAAATGCCTGAGTCTTATGAACTGCCAACAAAACTCATGAAAAGAAGTGGAGTGGCTACGCTAAGAAAGCCAGAAAGAACAATTGAAATTATAGCTTTGAGCACAACAAGGAGGAAGCCCCAAGAACAGCTGGAGTAGAATTGTGGCAAAAGTTGGAGACGAAATGCATCCCTACTAGCCGAGGTGCTTTTGTTGCTTGTTGGTATGTAGGAAGTAAATAGTTCACATACGTGGATCATTATCTCCCCTCCCCTCCCACCTTCCCTTTGGAGAGAACATGTATGAACGAAATGTTAATTACAGCTTTTAGCCGTAGCAGATGGTTTATATGTAATCGAAAGTATAAAAATACTCACGTCTTTAAGTAAGATAATAACAATCGCAGCAAATATCTTTGTCCTAGTGGCTCACTTGTTAGTGCTGGTGAGCGGGAAGGGGGGGGGGGGGAAGCAGAATAAGTCACTCATTTAAATTTTTATTTTTAGTTACCTCTTTACTGTCGCGCGTATTTATATAAATATATTTAGTATAATAATCTCTTCATTCCATCAGTATGAAACATTAAATCAAAAGTTGAAATCAGGCACTTGTTCAGTTGTCTATAGGTGTCCCAAAAGACACTGACGTGTTGTGCGGGGTGGCAAACTGATCAGTTTTCAAGAAGGAACCCCTGTCCGAAAATGGATGGTTAGGACACTGTAGCGTATCGAAGAGTGAGGTGGGTGTGCCTTCACAATTCAATAAACCGAACATGAGTATCACATCGAGCTGTCTACATTACAAACGGGATTCGAACTGTATGCCTCCTAGTCATTGCAGAGCCTATATCGGCAGTGTTGGGCCTAACGCACATGGCTCAATACGTGCTGTTGTCTTTGAAGATTTTTCAACCGCTCCGTGTATTCGGGCAATAAGGTCCGCCACTGACGTTACAGGAGTGCCATATTCTTCATACAACCCCACAGAAAATAGTCGAGAGGTGACAGAACTGGCGACTGTGCTGACCATGGGAGTGGTCCACTTCTACCAATCCATCGATTTCGATATGCGACGTTGAGGTGATTCTGCACATTTACATAAAAGTGTGCTGGAGCTCGCGTCGGCCATTTCCACAGCTGTGTGCTGCTACGTATCCCACTGCTGTTAAAGCGTTACCGTATTGGAAACTACACATGGCTAAAGGGTTGCATACCTCCCGTAGTAAGATACCAGAACGAATCATCACATTGTCACAACCGTTCGTTCACAATCTTCGACGCTCTCCAGCGTCCAAACCGTGCATTTACCTTCTTGAAAAGGGTCAGTTTGCCACCCCGCACAATACTAAGCATTGTAGCTTTTTTTTTTTTTTTATTTATTTATTTATTTATTTTTTTTTTTTTTTTTTTTTTTTTTTTTTTTTTTTTTTTAAGGGGGGATATGCAGAGTTTTTCTTCTGTGCAAAGGTATCTTCAAATTAAAATTGTCCGTAATATTCTGTAGACATGCAGTGTGTTCGTTCAATATTTTAAGGACCTGAATTTTATGTTGTACCAATTTTAAATCACTTTTGGCCCATAATTATCGTTGATACCTGTAGGTTGTAGAAAAATACGTTTTCTGTGAACACTGTGTAGAACAAGTATATATATTTGTAATAAGTGTTGCAAATCTTAAGGATTTTTGCACGTCAGATTTGTTTGAAAATAGTTTAGAATTCATATTTTTGTACAGGTTGTTCATAAGTCCGTGAAAATTGTAAAAAAATCATAACTACTAAACTACGCAATGGATAACAAAACATTTTACGCTTACAAAAAGAGGAACTCTCCATGTTTTGTTGGTTCCTTGTTACACTTTAAAAATACTCAATGTATCTAACCGTGGTTATACGGCAAATATTGATGCAGTAATCTATCTCCCAAGCACATTTCAGCATATCACGGCAGACGAAATCCGGTGCGAAGTTCCCAAAGATTAGCTGACAGGGGAGGTGCATAGACAATGTCCTTCACAAATCCCCACAGGAAAAAGTGGCATGGAGTTAAATCCAGTTATCGTGGTGGCCATGCCATTAATGCGTTATCTTCATGTCCAGAGTGTTGTAATCTGGAACCAAATGAAATCAATGAAAAAGCGTACGAATTAGTGAGGTAAGCTTATGCTCTGCAGTAGTCAAAAGTTAACCCCCAAAAGCCAAACTACGTATATTAAGTAGAAGTATTGTATCCGACCCAAAATTTTTATGTCGAGATTTCACCGGAAATATATTTTGAGGCCCCCTAAATAAAAAAAAAAAGTATTTTTAGAAAAGGGTCTGTGTGTGCGCGTGTCTGTGTGTCTACCTTTCTGTGAAGAGCATATACTCAAAAACGAAAATTTTGGTTAAAAACCAAAATTGGTATTAAAAGTTTAATATATTTCAAGGATGCGACACGAAGCTTTTGAAGAAAATTCGTCCACCTTAAACTAGCATTTAAAAAAATGAGTTTTTCGAAAATGGCTCTAACGATTTTGATTAAAATGCCATATGTTTGATATTTTTATGGCAAATGAAATGCATATTTTGAATTTTCTGACTATAGCCTATGTAGTCCTGTTTACTCTTTGCAGAACTGTTAAACCGTAAGAGGTAGACCAAATCTTACTAAAGGTACAAAAAATGTAGATCCTGTTAAAACACACGAGTTATGTCCAAATGTATGTTTTATGGAGTGAACCATTTCGGAGATATTCCTTGTTACTGGTGTGAGCTTTGTAATACTATTTCTCAAATGGAAGGTCCTTCTTCAATTGTTTTCTCTTGATCGTGCAAAGAGAACGGAATTTCAAAACCTTCGTAAAACATTTGACTATCGCTCAAAGCCTACTGTATTCCTATATTCCCCTTGCACCTACAAGAAAATCAGCAATAAGATAATTTGTACAAATGTTTATCTGGAGTAACGCGAGGTAGACAGAGGAATAAGAGTTGGTCAGTACAAGAGTAAAGAAGGTTATGTGAGTGCAGCATATCAGTACTGTTAATACCGAAATGAGGCATTGTATGAAATAGTGAAGTACATTTTTGCAGCTGTTGGTCTGACAGCCCGCATGCCAAGTCGCTATCACGTTTCATACAGTCAACAGGTGCATTTCCTTTTGGAAGCACCATGAATACTATCGATAACAGCAGCATACGTCATCGAACAACGTTCGCTCAGCTGAGGGACAAGTGCGGGGTAGGAAGCAGAATCAATACTCGTCATGCCGGTGGAGAGCACTCTGGGATTCTGTTGTACAGAACGTTATTATATCGCTCGCTCGGTTCGCACGAAAACAACACACGTAGTAGCCTACTTCAGATAAGCGGCGTGGATCGGCTACAGATTCTGACCACGTCATCTTTCACTTGTTGCATCAAGAGTTCGAATAAACGGGGGGATGAGAGGGATTAGGGGGATTTCCCCCTCTTATCAAATAATTTCCCGGGCTCGTCTAATAATAATAAGAAGAAGAAGAAGAAGAGCAATTCCGCGTGTGACTAACTGACATTTACACTACATTTTCTTCTTAAAATGTCTGTCTAATGGTTAATATAGGTGTAAAAATGTTATTTTAACGACATATGATGACAGAGAATACATTGGCGGTTGTGATAGGGAATATAAAAACCTTAAAAAGTGAAACAATTATTTAATAATGAGCACTAAACTTTTCGTGACTAACTGACCTACAGTTGACAATTATTTAATAATGAGCACTAAACTTTTCGTGACTAATTGTCCTACAGCTGACAAAAATGTCAGTTAGTCACGAAACGTTTAGCGCTCATTATTAAATAATTGTTTCACTTTTTAAGGTTTTTATATTCCCTATCACAACCGCCAATGTATTCTCTGTCATCATATGTCGTTAAAATAACATTTTTACACCTATATTGACCATTAGACAGACATTTTAAGAAGAAAATGTAGTGTAAATGTCAGTCACACGCGGAATTATTTAATAATAATAATAATAATAATAATAATAATAATAATAATAATAATAATAATAATGAGCCGATCTAGAAGCTTCTAACTATAGAAGTGAATTCCTTCAATAAAGTAGGCAACCACAAAGGATGGATTTTTCTAAATTCATCTCTTAATGGATGTAAAAGGGAGTTGAAACTTCAGAAGTTTTAAAAAAAACTGACAACAGTTACACTGAGCGCGGGGTATCTTCATCAAAATCAAAAGAAAAGGCCAAAACTATATTACCTGTTGTATTTATAGATAAAACCATAAGATCAGAACATTGCTGGTGTTCACTAGCACACGCAATAAGCACAATAAAAACACTTCAGTACAGCGAACTTTTATACACTTACTGAAGGAGCTCTATATGTAATCCATCTGCATGCGTTTCTGAATTAACACTCTCTCAAAATGTTATTTCACACTATTGTGAATAAGAATGTGAGGAAGGGTAGCGAATTAGTTTGCACTTCACCACAGTCCCACTAGGCCAGGTACCTACCATCAGCTGCAGCTCTCCGTGTTCGTGGATTGTCACGATTGTATGACTTCAAATGTGAAACTAACTTTACTAAGAAGTAAAAATATGCATATGTATCTTCTGTCCGTGTGTATGTGACTGAACTGTTACTAAAGGCTGGACCGATTTTTAACATTTTGTGTGTGTGATAAAGGTGATTCGAGAATGGTTTAGATTCACAATATGACCCGATAGAATATGTTCTTTTTAATTAATTAACTAATTAAATAATTAATTAATTCATTAATTAACTAATTTATTTATTTTTGTGTTGATTTTTGGATTGTTTAACTTCACAATTGGATCCGTCCAGCAGCGTTGTTATCGCGTTTTAGAATTTCCGGTATTTCATGCAGCGATCCGATTCTAGGAAATTTTTGTCACAGCTGAGCGTTAATATTACATTAAAAGCGCGTGCTTATTGAGAACAAGTAATTAAAAGTGTAATTAACAAATACATGTTGTGCATATGTGTAAGGTGCAGTATTGAAGTGAGCATTTTGAATTCCAGTGGTGGATCCTATAACAATCAACTTAACCTACAAATGTAATACATTAATATTTATTGAAGTAAGCTGTTAATGTGTAAGGTGAGTATTTTCAATGATTTTACATGAGTTCCAATGATATATACATTGCGTTCTATCACAATTAGCTTAGCCTACAAATTTCATATATTATTTATTGAAGTAAGATTTTAAGGTGCAATTAAAAATATACATTGTGTAAATTGTGCTAGATGCTTTGCAGTACGTTTTCTTATTCAGTAATATAATCACGTAACTACAACAAACATGGCCATCTTCCGTCTACAGTACATGCGCAATTGCTAATTCTAACCTAAAAGAGAGGTGCAATTCGCGGTATTAGCGATGTTTTGATTTGTTTTTCTTTTACAGTGAAATGTTGACACTGTTGTAGATCCTGAGGAAGTTGTCAACTAACCCGTTGAATTCTTGAATTCACTGGATTTACCTGGAATGCCACCACATAACTTGCGATTGAACATTGGTTCACCAATCATTTTGCTTCGAAATTTGAATGCACTAAAGCTATGCAATGGCACGCAATTGCTCATAAAAATCATGGGCAATATTCTTGAATCCAGCATTTTAAACGGCAAACTTGAAGGTTAAGTTGTTCTGCCACGTATCCCAATGATCCCTTGAGACTCGCACATTCCAATGCAATTACCAATTCGCTCAGCGCTCGCAATCACTATTAATAAGTCACAAGCCCAAACAATGTCAATTTGTAGGTTGGATCTAGAAAATCGGTGCTTTTCGCATGGCCGATTATATGTTGCGTGTTCAAGGGTTGGCAAACCATCAAGTTTGTTCGTGTATAACCCTCAAAGATTAATTTAAAATATTGTTCATAAAATAGCATTAATATTTTAAAAAATTGTATTCCTGTTAATAAAGCAAAACTTGTCTTCAGCGGAATCGAACGGGACTCTATCATTTCCATTAAAGACATAATTTCCGCTTAACTAAGGCTATTAAGAAAATTAAAAATTTTGCATACATAAACGAAATATAAGGTAAAAAATGTACGTACATTATTCTATTGTGTGTATTCAGATATTTCTGCTGCACACAAAAACAATGAACAAAAAATAGCTTTATACACGATTCTTTTATTTTTTCCAGTAGTCAAGTATGCTTTCTGGACATATTGTTGCTTAGCTCTTCGACTTCCACAAACGCTTTGGCTTGATAAATCACACCGAAAATATTGGAGTCATTTGGCCATAGGACAAATTGTTGCAGTTCCTTTAAACTTTTGACAGCATCCCTATAAGTCTTTAGCCTACACTCTTCCAACTGAGGGACATATGTATTCCTCTTCATCTTCCTCCGCCTTCTCTTCTATCCAACTTTACATATTCGCTATTAAGACATCTATATCAACCGTGTCTGTTTCAGTTTGCACATCACTGTGTTGACATATTGCATTTCACTGCAGTTGAAAGCATCTTCATTGATGTAGTTTTGGGCCTGAAAGTTTTCTAAGCTCCACATTCCGAAACTGGGAATTTTCCGTTTAATAAAGGGAATTCAGCGTGTTTTTTAATCCTAAATTCACGGGACCATAATATATTTCCGTTTTAGACAGATTGCAGCTTCACAGAGGTTCATTGAAGGCAGATTTTAATTTATTAAGATTAAAAATATATTTACATATTTATTTTTGTACTTGACCGCCTCCGTAGCGCAGTTGGTAGCCTTCCTCTGGCGCGGAGGAGTCGGGTTCGATTCCCGGTACCGGCATGGAATTTTTCCCCCGCTGGGAGGTCTGGTACGGGGTGCACTCAGCCTCGTTAGGACTCTGAGTGAACAATTAAGTAGCTATCCTGATAGAAAGGTAGCGTCCGTAAAAGGTCAAGTAGTCGCCCTACGGTCAGGGGAGTCGGCGTGCTGACCCCCGCCATCCCGAGCTTGCACTCCTCCGTGGCCTTAGCTGCGGCTGGAGCACGCATTAGCCGGGCGATAAGGGTAACCTCTGCATAGGGGAGACGCCCTAGGGAGGGGATTTTCATACTTTAAAAAAATATATTTGTCCTAAAAATTATTTGAGTTTTTTTTTTTTTTTTTTTTTTCCTTGATATTATTTAATACAGTTTTAAGTTTGTAATCGACAAATTTAAGTTTATAGGATACAGATACAATCGCACGCAATTGATAGGTCGAGTGGCGATAATAACTGTAGGCGTGGTGGCGTCAGGTATTCTAGAAGTAATTTTATTACATATTTTTTCATCAAAACAGTCCAAACAATTTGTAGTTCATTTTTAAAATTATTTAATTTTTGATGTATAACGTTTGACGTCTGTCTGGTCCGCTAGCAACTTATAAAAAAACCACAAATAATTCCAAAAAAAAATGTTGTAATCCGTAAGTCATCGATATTCAAAATCTATATTCTTGCGATAATAATGCCCCGAGCTCTTGAAAATCGTGGATAATTGAAATATTTCATTATCAGTTTTGGATTGATGGAAGAAAAGTACACAATAATCGCCCATTGTTTCATCAGGGCCAAAGATGTTGCCGGTTATTGTAACCTTTCCCCACCGACATGTATTCCGCGTTTCTTTTGCTTCCCCTTTCCCATGATTGGCTACCTTTTACATGGATTTTTTTTTTTTTTTTTAGAGTGAACCATTTCGGAGATATTTCTTGTTATTTGTATCGTTTCGGAAAACTTACAACTTTGGTGAACATCGTTGTTCATTTTTATACCTATGTTAAGTGTGCAAAGAGAACGGAGTCTCTAAGGTTTAAAAGATTTGACTATCGCACAAAGCCTACTGTATTCCCACATTCCCCTTGCACCTACAAGAAAATAAGCAATACGATAATTTGTACAAATGTTTGTCTCAACTAGCACGAAGAAGATATGGGAATAAGAGTTTCTAAAAATGGTTAGTACAAGAGCAGAGAAAGTCATTTGAGTGCAACACGTCAGATGTTTTGTTTATTTATGGTGGTAAGCACCCACTCTTAGCTCACATAGCATCATAGGCGTGGCAGATCAAATAATAATTGGGAAAGAACAATCGAATCAGGAAAAGAAACGTTTTTGGGTTAAGTGTAAGGTATCTACCGGTATTTGTAAGTATATTTATTTAATACTCAAGACACTTGTTAGAGAGCCATTCGTGCTGCTTACTTCCCAATACAAATGTGCAGGAGTGTACTGTTTTTCTGTAATATTGTTTAAAACACTGTAATTGTTGACATGTTCCCAATCCATAACTGTAATAACTGTACTAACTGAATCTCCTTCCCCACACAAGACACATGGTATGATGTGAGTCTATGGAGGGAATCTTGCCCAGTGGTAGCAACCGTATCTGATCTTGGATAATCTGGTGTTTCTCTGTCTGGAGGCTCGACCACATTTTATTGGAGCTGTGTTGTATGATTTATGTGCACTTTGGCTGAATTGAATGAAAGTGTAGGTTCTGTTGCATTTGTCAATTATTAAAATAGGAAAACCTGTAAAAACTCTCAGTAAGGAATGACAGTCCTAGCGGAATTTGAACTGCAGACCTCCAGTTGTATCCCTTTGTTCAGCTAATAAAACCATGCATTTATTTTCTTTTCTATCCCAGAAACTTCTGCACTTTAACTGTTGAAGTGACTTTTGAAAGCTCCTGTACTTCAGGTGACGCACATTTGTTACGCAGTTCTCTTGAACAGGGTTTTCCTACTGGATGGTAAAATATTCATATGATGTCACTATCGATACTTCCTTGTAACTTGTCAATGAACCAGGGTCAAGACGAAACTTCTTACAGTAGAAGAGAAAGCGGTGGCAACAGAATGAGGAACCCAGAGGTTGGAAGTTGTCTCTCTTAATAATGCTGCATCATTAATTTCAGCTTACCTTTCAATTAATATTTCCACCAGAAAAATCCGATGCATTCCTTCGCATTTCTTACCTACAATTTGTCGTTTATTTTGATATTCCCAAAAGCTTATTTTTATACTTTTGATAGTCCTTTGCAGAAATAGATTCGTTACACATTCAGTTGAAGACACAAGGGAAATACAGGAAATCGAATCGATAGTCAGATGTCTAAATTCCATGCTCCTTCCATGAAGTGGCGAGAAAGAACTGAATAGCTACAGCACTTTAAACATGAAGTATTTTAAAATTTAAAACCAATAAAATCTTGCAAATGGCTAATGGCACAAAAAGTTGTTTGTAATACATTGTGGAATTTGTTAAAATGTTACCATGTTGTTATGTGTGACCAGTTATACGAAGTTTCTTCCAAAATAAACAGAACCTAAAAAGTTACTCTCATAAAATTCAGGATATACGTTTTATTTGGCAACTAAAATGGACCAAATACTACTGTTTTCATCAACCATTTTATCACCCTCAGTACACCAAGTCAAGTCGCGCAAGAATATGTCTAATGATTTTTATTCCAGTTTTGATGTACTATTCTATACCCCACTCAGTTTTCGGCCCACGATTTACTTCTAACGAAAACTTCTTCGTGCATTGAGCAATGGTTTGTTGCTTATCAGTATCACAATGGGGGTTTAATCTTCCTCCACACGTTCCGGTATATTCCCTTGACCCGCCGTCCAAATGTAGTCCATCCCTTGGTTACCAAATCTAATTGTGCTGTACACGTTAAATTTCCATTTCAGCCTACTAATTGTAATTGGTGCCCATGAACAATTCTCATACAATGTTTCACTTCTGAGTTTGCAGTCTTTTCGTCTCGCTATGCGCTCGGGATTTCCTCATTATTCCTTATTTGGTCGTCCCACCCCCCTATTTCGTATCCCAGAATTCTTTTCAAAAATCGGGTCCTCGTTGATTCCCTGTTTAGTTCTCACCCCATTGTCATTGTGGAACCAACTGTCGCCCTAATATTGTTTCCAATAAGATTACAAATATATGTGGAATTCTACTCCCATCCACTCCTGCTTTGTGTTTCGTGACGTCAACACGTTTCGTCCATTTTCCTGCATTGTAAACGTGAGTCCTAAGCACACAATTCTTTACCTCTGTGATGCCTGTCTGTTTCTCCTCTTTGCTATAAACCGAAGTCTTATTCACATTAAAAGGGAGTTAGCCACTGCCGCAGTAATCTTTCAAGTCTGTCTAGTTTGCTGTAATCCGTTAATCACCGTAGAAGATAACATTAAATCATCTGCGCATAAACGTGCTCGAATTTGCAAATCTGCCAATACAGGCGCGTCCATATTTTTCACTCGCATTACGTCAGCAATATCATCTACAAGCAGATTACGTAGTAACGGTGATAAAATGCAGCCTTGTATGACGCCCCTACAACTTGCTGATCCCTCCGACGCTGTTACTCTTGTGCTTTATGCAGATGTTCACATTTTGGTATAATGCGTTCATTACTTAACGTGAAATTGCCTGTAAAATCTATAAAACCGCAATGCAGCCTTCTGCATGTAATTAACATTTACTGCCTGAAATAAATATAGCGTCAATGGTGCTGTGTTCTTCGAAACCTACGAGTATGTGAAATTTTTAAAGTTTGCCAAATTTTGATAAATTGTGTTAAATATTTTCTGCATGTCAACGGAGTAAGACATAATGACCTAGTATCTCCCTTCCCTTTATGCCCTTTTATCAATAAGTAGAAATTTTCCAGAGGAGCCTTCTGTTACATATGTATAGGATAGGAGGAGATAAGGCACGACGATCTTGAATATGTTTGTTCCTATGCCCCTTGCGTGGGGAGACAGAGGGCGGCTGTTTAAAGGAGTCACGACAGAGCAGAGGGCAGTGTTCCTACTGTTTCCAGATTGAAACTCCCCAGCGGTGGCTAGCACAACCAACGTCCCGCCCACCTGATCCCATATAGGGGATCTGAGACGGGAGAACACCGGCCGAAGGGCACCCCTTTTCCCTGCCATGCAACGCTGAGACCCCCGCCGACACTTACTACCAGATTAAAGGAAATGAGAATAGAAGTAAAATGGAAGGACAGGAAATTCGGGGGATATAATGAACCCACCCCATATTCGCCAGACGACCCGAGGAAACCACAAACAGCCCATAGGTTAAGTAAGCCAACTGCTGGGTTCGAACCCGCGGGCAACAGACAAAACCGCCTGAGTCATCCCGCCATGAGTATTGAACATACTAATACCAAATTCCTTTACACTAGCTGTGACTTTACAAATTTCTGTTGGCAACCCATCCGGCCCTGCAGTTTGTCCCCTTTTGGATTCTACAATCACGTTATCTCCCTCCCTGATATATTGTAATCCAGCATTGGGACATTATCCGGGCTCTCCCTTAATGCCTTCTCGAGCGTCGGGGTCCCCTTGGTGAACACAAAACCTGCAGTCCAAAAAATAAATTTGCCGATTAAACATAAAAGTAGAATACTTAATGAAAATAGATTTCCATTAACCAAAACAGTGTTTCCAAAATAACTGGCTTGTTAATTTTCCATTCATTAGTTTGCCGTGCTCTTTGTAACTTTCATACTTTTTTCAGTTAATGTAACCGATTGACGAGTTCTAAAAAAATACCTAGTTTGTCACGATCTCTTTCCTTTTCTACTTTACGTCAATCTATATGTTCACATCGCGATGGGTCTATCAGGAGTGGTTAGTGGAGTTTAAGGGCCCATCGACAGCTAGGTCATTTGGTATTGTGGATAGGTGTGTGGAGAACAGCTAGCCTTCTGGGTCTCATCTCTCACTTATTCAGGCATCCATGGAGGCATTAGTGCTGGGCAATTGTACCTCTACTTCTATACGTGACGGGCAGACGACAGCTTCGACACGTGTCCTAGAGTCGTTAGTGCCAGGCAACTGTATCTTTGCTTCTGCACATGCGGCGCAGATGACATCAGGGCGCTTTGCTGTGTGCCTGTTTTCATTGTCTGTGGATAGGTGGCAGATCATTCTGAATTACCAAGCATTTTCATTTCTACTGTGTTTCAGACTTAAGATGGAACTTTGGGTAATAATATAAAACAAATTCTGATCTTTTATTTTTATTTTAACATCTTAATAAATGAAGAAAGGAAAAATCCATAAACCACAAAAATATATCTTAATATATCAGTAACCTTAACGTATGCTAATCCGATATTTACAATGGTTACTGAGGGACCCACGATGTTGTTGCCTCGAGCAATCCCATATTAAAAATGTGTTTGTAAGCATTCATTTATCCTTGACAACGAAACTGTGGCTTCACTTGTTCCTCGAAACGACACGAAACAATGTTAAGCTTGTAATGAGTCAAGCTTCCAGCATAGACAAATTTTGTTGCATCTAGTTTTGCTTGGCTAGGTATTTCAACCTCGTTACAAACTCTTATTCCTATATCTTCTTCCTGTTGGTTGAGGTAAACATTTGCAGAAATTACCTTATTGCTAATTATCTTGTAGGTGCAATGGGAATATGAGAATACAGTAGGCTTTGAGCGACAGTGAACTCTTTTAAAGCTGGTCGTTATATTAAGGCTTTGAAATTCGTTCTCTTTTCACGGCCAAAAGTTAGTGAATAATGACCTTCATTTTGAGAAAAGTTTTAGTATTCCAAAACTCACACAAACAACAAGGAATATCTCCGAAATGGTTCACTCCACAGAAAAATGCATTTAGACATAATTTGTATGTTTTAACGAGATCTACATTTTTTGTGCAGTAAGAGTTTGTCTATCTCTTACGGTTTAGCAGTTAGACAAAAGTCATCAAGGGTAAAAAGGACTACATGGGCTATAGAAAAAGAAATAAATAAAAATATACATTTCATTTGCCATAAAAATATCTTAAACAATGACATTTTAATCAAAATCGTTTGCCATTTTTGAAAACATCAAAATTTTTCACGTAAAGCATGGAGGAATTTGCTTCAAAATCTTCGTGTCGCATCCTTGAAAGATGTTAAACTTAAATAGCAATTGTGACTTTTAACCGACGTTTTATTTTCTCTACTGCTAAGTAGGGGAGTATTGTATTCCACCCAAAAATTCGATGTCGAGATTTCACCGGAAATATATGTTTTGAGACCCCCTGAATCAAAAAAACAAAAAAGCATTTTTAGAAAAAGGTCCGTGTGTGTGTGTGTCAGTCTGTCAGTCTGTGGACAACATAATTCAAAAATGAAAAGTAGTATAAAAACCAAAGTTGGTATTTAAGTTTAATGTCCTTCATTATTAAAATGTCATATGTTTGAGATATTTTTATGCCAAATGAAATGTATATCTTGAATTGTCTGGCTATAGCCCCTGTAGTCGTATTTACTCTGGACGACTTTTGCATAACTGGTAAACCGTTAGAGATAAACCAAATCATAGTATACAAAAAATGTTTTTATTATTAGCTAATGGTGGATTTCTGACAATAAAGTAATTAATCCTCTTGCTCTCCAATATATTGAAGAGACAGCAGTAAATGTAACCGCTTTTAAGAGAGCACCATATTTTTATGTTTTGACGGTCAGATCGCTCTCTCACAACCCCCAGAATGTCTGGAGGACCACACCTGTCGTTGGTTTACGGGTCTCACCGACCTGACCGGGAGAATTATCAAAATAAATTCACCGACCATATCCTCTGATCACCAATCACAGGACGTATTACATGCCATGACAGGTCAGCATGTTAGGGGTTAAGATTTTATAGAGAAATTAGAGAAATGGAGAGGTTGGAAAAATAAAGCCTTCCTAGCCCTCGCGAACCCTAATAGCATCAGGGTCGGAAGAGAACAAGAGATGACCAAGGTAAGGTCAGATAGAAAAGTTACAGTGAGGAGCAAAACACCAGAAAGTGGAATTAATGTTCTGCTCAGCTTGGGTACCTTGTGGTCGCCATCCACATATCCCCTAGACGGAGACCCCTGAGTATATACAAAGATATTTAGATCTTGCTAAAATACACAATTTATGTCTGAATAAATTTTCTTGTAGGGTGAACCATTTCGGAGATATTCCTTGTTGTGTATGTGAGTTTCGGAAAACTTAAAACTTTCGTGAAATGGATCATCGTTGTTCATTTTTTTATATGCTAAGTGTGCAAAGGGAACAGAATCGCAAAGCTTTAAAGGAATTGACTATCGCACAAAGCCTACTGTATTCTAATATTCCTCTTGGACCTACAAGGGAATAGCAATAAGATAATTTGTACAAATGTTTATTTTAACTAACACGAGGAAGATATAGGAATAAGAGTTTGTAAGAATGGTTAGTACAAGAGTAGAGAAAGACGTGTGCAACACATCAGATTTTTGTTTTTGAGTTATGCTGTTCACACACACGCGGACCGTTTTTCTAAAAATTCTTCTTTGGATTCAGGGGCCTCAAAACATGTATTTCCAGTTCAATTTCGACATCGACATTTTGGGTCTAATAAAATACTTCCCCTACTTACTATAGGTACGTGGTAGAGAAAGTAAAAATGGAGGAGAAAGACCCTCTTATTCATTTTCTGTTCTGTGGTTCGTTCGTTATTCTCTTGCAACTAGTGAGCTTTGGAATGTTTCTCCCTGCAATATCGACTAGCTGTTAACGAACAGTGTATGTAACATGCGCATAGGGAATAGGTTTTGAGCAAAGCCAGTAGAAGTCTATTTCTGGACTCGCAATAATTCCACAGTTAGGAATATCGCATGAGAATCGCCATCCAGCGGACAGCGTAAGATATTTAGATACCGCCATGCTATTGGCAATCTGATTAGAACCATTTGGGAAGATACAAAGCATAAAAAGGCAGCAGAAAAAGGTTTCCACGGTCCGATCTATTTCATGCCGGTTATGCGTAGTAACTGATAAGCTACTTTGCACAACAGCAGGATTATGAATGCTATGTGCTTCCATTGTTAGGGCCGCTATTTGAGCTGTAAGCTGGATTGCCGTAGAATCAGAAACTTTGTTTCAATAATTCTATTAACTTGTTGAACTGTGGTTCGAAGATCCAGCCGTTGTTTCCACTTCAGAGGAGGAATCTTAGTTGAGAAAGTTTATTGTAGAAAAGTCTTAGAGTCGTGGTAACGGCTGAAATTGCAATTTGGTGCTCAGAAATGCACATTAGTTGTGTGTTGGTGCAACACAAGTATCTTTGGTTATTGAGATAACTGATGTTCGTAACCAGTGAAGACATTTTCGATGTTACTTCTTGCATTTGTAGCATAACAAAAAACGTTTGATGTGTTGAATTACATGACTTTCTCTGCTTTGAGATTCCGTTCTCTTTGCATGGTTAACATATAAAAATTGAATAACGATGTTCCATTTGACAGAAGTATAAGTTCTCCAAAACTCACACAAATAACAAGGCATATCTCCGAAATGGTACACTCTTCACAAAATTTATTTAGACATAAATTGTGTATTTTAGCAAGATCTACACTTTTTCTATAGTAAGATTTGGTCTATTTTTTACCGTTTATCAGTTATGCCAAAATCATCCAGAGTAAATAAGACTACATAGGCTATAGTCAGAAGATTCAAGATATATATTTCATTTGTCTTAAAAGATCTCAAACATGTGGCATTTTAATCAAAATCGTTAGTCATTTTCAAGAAAATAAAAGTTTCCGAAAAATGTTCCATGTAAAGGGTAGTTTAGGGTGGAGCAATTTTCTTCAAAATCTTCGTGTCGCATCCATGAAAGACATTAAACTTAAAATACCAGCTTTGGTTTTTAACCGATTTTTCGTTTTTGAGTTATGCTGTCCATAGACTTACACACTGACACACACACACACACACACACACACACACACACACACACACACACACACACACACACACACACACACACACACACACACAGAGTCCTTTTTCTAAAAATGCTTTTTTGGATTCATGGTGCCTCAAATCATATATTTCGGTGAAATTTCCACATCGAATTTTTGGATAGAATACAATAATTCCTCTACTTCAATACACGTAGCAGAGAAAGTCAAAGTATGAACCCATAATTGATAATACTTGTATTCCTTGGCACTTGTATTCTCTTCCACTGCCATTGAGGTAACGCTCTTATTAATATTTAGGTATTTATTTTAATTTATTCTCCCTTAAGAAATTTATTTGAACATTTTGCATTAAATTTTAAGAATGATGAAGCTTTAAAATTTTTTACAGTCAAAGATATAATTCTAGGTCACTGTACTTAACATATCCCACGTGTATACGGAAAGTCACCTTTGTAGCCTTAATTTCTGAGGAAAAGGCATTTGTTTAGGAACATGTAGTTACAACATAACCTCAATTGAGATGTACCTTGACAACTATGACCTACATTTATGAATTCCGCAGAGTACTCATTAGTTGCATCAGTCTTATGTTAGCTCCTGATGGCATAAGTGCGTAAAGATTGGTGATCGGATATTAGATAAGTACAACATCCAACGTTTTCTACGACTGACTATAAGAATTCCAATAAAGGTATGTGACAAGTCAAATTTAAAAATCTGACGTGTTGCACTCACATGACTTTCTCTACTCTTGTACTAACCATTCTTACAAACTCTTATTCCTATACCTTCTTGTTAGTTGAGATAAACATTTGTAGAAATTCTCTTGTTGCTTATTTCCTTGTAGGTACAAGAGGAATATTAGAATACAGTAGACTTTGTGCGATAGTCAAATCTTTTAAAGCTTTGAGATTCCGTTCTCTTTGGACGGCTAAGACAAAAAACGAATAACATGCATTGCTCGAAAGTTTAAGTATTGCAAATCTCACACAAGTAACAAGGAATACCTCCGAGGTGGTTCACTCCACAAAAAATGCATTTGTACATAACTTGTGTGTTTAAACGAGACCTACATTTTTTTTGTATAGTAAGATTTGGTCTATCTCTTACGGTTTACCAGTCATGCAAAAGTCATCAATAGTAACATGACTACATAGGTTATAGCCACAAAATTGAAAATGTGTATTTCATTTGCCATAAAAATATCTTAAATATGTGGCATTTTAATCAAAATCGTTAACCATGTTTGAGAAAATCAAAACTTTTGAAACATTTTTCATGGATGGTTTAAGCAAAGGAATTTTCTTCAAAATCTTCTTGTCGCATCAATGAAGGGTATTATACTTTAATACCAAGTTTGGCTTTTGACCGACTTTTCGTTTTTATTCAGGAGGCTTCAAAACATGTATTTTCGATAAAATCTCGACATCGAATTTTTGAGTCGAATACTATACGTAGTAGAGAAAGTAAAAAGGTGTGGTTTACATATAAATTATATTTTAAAAGGTTTAAATGGTTGAGATGCTAACAAACCATGCCATTTGAACCAAGAATACAGAATGTGTTTTCCTTAAAAAAGGAAAACTTCAAATTTCGTGACTTTGCATATACGAGTTCCCTCAATTTGTTTTGTAATGCAATTTTTCGAGAGCTAAACAGGTGCTACAGAAAATTGTAGCCTAAAATCTCTGAAATATTGAGTGACTTAGTTAAAATTAATTTCCCAATTAGGATAGTCCTAAATCTTACTCTCAAAGGAAGTAAGGACATTGTCTTTAAAGGAAGCATAAAGAAAGGTAAAGTTAGAAGGCTCTTGGATATATAAAACTATTTCTATTTCTGAGTTGACATTTGAATTGCTTTAAAAGTAGCTCCTGAAGTCTGTTCACACCCACACGTGCTCATAAGGACCTGTCCTAATTTTCAGTGATAGATCCTTCAGAGTATTTTGCGTATGAATGCTAGCATTCAAAATAAAGTTTCCTTGAACCTCTTTAAGTTGGCAATGAACTTAGTCGTACTGAAAGCAGTTACATTGAATAGCAAGATGGCCTTTGACTTCACAAGCAACTCCTCACCTGGCAACTGTACTGCCTTGAAGCTTGCAAGGAAGGATGTGTAAACTACCAGTCTAAAAGTACATTTACAATATACTGGATGTATTCCATGTCAAAACAGTCGCTGCAAAAGTAACTCATTTGGGTTAGTTAAGAATGCCTAAAACAAAAATAGTGTTTATGCCTGGTTCTTGAATATCAACTTAAGTTATTTACTTTCTCTGCCACTTACGTTGGTAGATGGACGAAGTATTGTATTCCAGGCTTCCAGCCAAACTTCGTAATCAGAATTTCAGCGAAAGTTTGCATTTTGAAGACTCTAGATCCTTACCCGAAAAGTTTTCAGACGAAAGATCCGCGAGAAGTCTGATAAGCGTTAAAGTTCAGTATATTACAAGATGATTTTCCAGAAAGATATTTTAAAATGTGTAGGTATCTTGAATTTTCTGTGAATAGCCTGTGAAGTGCGCTTTATTCCGAATACATTTTGTATAATGTTGTGTAACTAACAAACTAGTAACAAATAGACAAAAACATTCAAAATTCAAAAAATTTGTTAAAACAAACCACATTCTTAAGGCAACCATGTCTGGGATATGTTTTACTTTCTCTACTAGTAGGTAGAGGAAGTATTGTATTCCAAGCAAAAATTCGATGTCGAGATTTTACCGGAAATATATGTTTTGAGGTCCCCTGAATCCAAAAAAGCATTTTTAGAAAAAGGACTGTGTGTAGAGAAAGTAAATATTCGAGTAACTATTTATTTATGGCAACAAGCTCACTGCTGGTGTTTTTAAACACACAAGCCTTGTGTGGGCAATGTTTAAGAGGTTGAATCAGAAACTGAAATCAGCTAGAGAATTTAATGTCGTACGGGCAAGTTGGCCATGGTAGCTTAGTGGTTAAAGCAGCCGCTCGTTAAGCGGAAGATCCGTGGTTCAAACCCGGCTATGGCATTGCACTTTTCAGTTTCTGATTCCACCTTTTAAATATTCGAGTCTTATCCTTGGAAGTTGCTGAACTGAAGTACTAAGTTTGGTAGATAACCGACTTTTCGTTTACGAGTTGTGCTGTTCAAACACACACACACACACGCAGATGCACCTTTTTTTAACTCTCCCTTTTTACAATCTTTTATTTAAATGCAATGTTTGCGTGTTCGGGTCAAATCTTGCAACTGCATTTTAAAACAGTTATCCTCAACCGATTGAGCTGAAGTTTTGCATACACGTTTAGTTAGGGTGACAATGCACGATTGGTTACGTGACGTCATTCTAAATCCAATATGGTGGACTGTCCAAAATGACGCTCTGGTTATTTTTATGCGCTCCCATGATATGAGTATCAAATGAAAGGGTTTGCTAAGAAGAATACGAATAAAATAAACTAATAGTAAACAATTTTAAAAGCAAACATTTTATTTAAATGCTCTAAAAGGAAGAAAATAAACTTTTAAATTAAATAAAATCCATCTGTTTATTACATTACACAATTTATATAATATAAAAGCTTGTCGCGAGGTTTACCTATTTTATAAAAGCACAGTTTTTTCTTAGAATTACTTGCATATATCAAGATCAAGTTGCATATTGTATTCTTGTTTATCTACACAGGCAAATCTCGCGACAAGCTTATATAAATTGTGTAATGTAATAAATTAATGAATTTGATTTAATTTAAAGGTTTTTTCTTCTTTTTAGAGCATTTAAATGTTTTTTTTTTTTAATTGATATTAATTTATTTAATTCTGGGAGTCTCAGAACATGTATTTTCGGTGAAATTTCGATATCGAATTTTTGGGTAGCATGCTTATTATACGTAAGTCAATAGAGGCAATAAAATATGTCTGTTTTAAACAGTACAGGAGTAACATATTTAGTCCCTGTTAATGAGAATATTTTAATATTTCTTTATGTGTCGAAACTTTGTCTCTACAAATGAGATACAACATTGCAGCATGTATTTCGCTTAGTGGTCGTTTTCGATCACGTCTAACGTATACACTTATGTGATTTACAAACATTGGTACGTTTGAACTGACCAACGCGTGTGCATACTTCAACCGTGAAAACAATTTGAGCCGTTACGGATAACCGCAATGTCTCAACGACCCAGCCAGGCAATGCACAAAGGTGTAATAGTCGTGGTCATCAAACCGGATAAAAACGTAGTGCAGACTGGCTTGGGTAAACGCTGTTGGTCCTCGGTCCTTGAAAGTAAAAAGCACTAAACCTGATTTCATCTCTATAAGCACCTACAAACAGTGTGAACCTTAATAAAACGGAGTTACCTACGTATCATTTGTATAGCTACCAAATTTATTACGTGTTGAATTTTCCAGTGACCGTTAGAATTAGGGATGGGACCTCGATACTTTCGATATTCGGTGGTGTAAAATTATGTTTATAATACTTCGAAATAAACCTTCGATGTTTATTTATAAGTTTTGCATTATGGAAAGATATTGTACTTAACTTTATGCTAGATTAGCTGGAATACCCGACGTTGCTCGTGGTTTAACGATTTATCTTTATTTAAAATAGTATTTAATGCGCTTATGCCATCTTAGGATACCATAAAGAAGAAAATATAAACAAAATAAATAAAAACTTGGGGAAGGCACTAAGGAAATGCACTGTTAAACAATACTACAGGAAGAAAATGGAGTAGAGAAAGTCATGTGAATGTAATACGTTGCATTTCTATTTCAGTCTTATAGAAAATTGTATGCAGCAAAGGGAGTAGAGAAGAAAGTGTGATTATTTCATAAAAGAAAACTGTAAGAGAAAACAGTGTGAATGTAATAGGTTGCATTTCAATTTCAGTCATATAGCAAATTGTATGATTTGTTTGTGGAAGAGCGAGTGGAGAAAGACATGTGAATGTGTTATGTAAAAGAAAAGCAGGTAGAGAAAACCATGTGAATGTAATACGTTGCTATTGTGTGCTGAAGGGTGAATAGAGAGCATGTGTGTATGTGTGTGTGTGTGTGTGTCACGTAAAAGAAAAGTGTAGAGAAAACCGTGTGAATGTAATACACTGCATAGTGAAATGGATAGCACACAAATCTCCGAAAAAGTACACATAAGTGCCCAATTTCGAGCTGATCGGTCAAACGGTTTCAGAGATTAGTTATTACATGCATATATACACGTCCATTTTATTTATATATATATATATATATATATATATATATATATATATATATATATATATATGAATGAAAGGAATCGAGATTTGACGTTATTGCCACGCACATGTTGCCAAAGAATTTCTGAATTATAGTTCTTGATAGATCTTGACTGAGTTTTCTGTGAGTGAATGAGTCCAACATTCCATATACTTCCTGTGTACAAGTGAAAGCATGCAAAACAATGGAGGAAGGAATAAAGATACGCACGTAACATGCAGCATTAACTGAGTTGTGAAAGAAGCTGGTTTAGCGTTTCTGCAGTGGCCAGGTTATTGGCCGTTACATTTACCTACTCTGATTATCAAAATCTGCTGATCCAGCAGAAAACAAATCAGTAATTCAGACGTGACATATATTATTAAATATGTCTTTCTTTCTTTCTTTATTTTTATGTTTTGCAAGTCAAACTCTGGTCACACCTACGTTACAGGTATACCGTATGACTAATTTCCATAAATATTTAGTTTTACTAATCTACAACAGTAATATTGAATAAAAATGACTGATATGTAGGACTTTTTGAAGGAGATAGTACTAATCATAACAGATCAGTGTGTACAATATGTAGAGAAACATTTTCGAGTGATGATAAATCAAACATTACAACAAATTGAATGTAACATTTCTATACCGAGTGAAGGTTCAGAACCTCTATTGATAAAGCAATGAATATGTTTCCAGTCGCTGTCAGAACATGATGCTGCGACATCTGAAAATGAGCAAAAACACAACTGGTTATATGCGTTTATGTATAAGAATATAATTCAATGAACAAGCAATCGACTTTACAGGTTAGGATCAAGTATCCATGCTTAAAAGCCAATATCGATATCCAATACCTAGTAGATATCGTGTCATCACTAGTTGGAATCAAGCGCTGTAACGCATCCTCCAGATGAACAGCAGTATCTTCAATGCAAAACATAAAGATGTGGCGATAAGATTCCTGAAGGACACCTGGTAGGTAGGTATACACCTATCGCTGTCTGCTTGGCATGTTTTAGGTCACTTGGAAAGACAGTTTTCACTAGAACTATGACAGCTGGACAAACCAGATTTTCGCTACGCAATAGGCAGATTTTGCTGAGCTCATGCAGTCACTAGCAGTAAACTAAATCTGTTTTTCTTCATTAAACATTCTAAAAGCTATGTTGTACTTTCTTTGCCACCATGTGTAATATGTGGTTGAAATTTCGAATTTAATATTTAAAATTTGAAAGTTGGCGGTCTTTGGTAAACCTATGCGTAAGGCTTCAGCTCTGGAAGACACTTTATATTTGTCTCTTCAGATTGAATTAAAATAAATATTTTCTTTGTTAACGTTGCTTCAGATTGAGGGAGAAGAATCTAATCGTAGGTAAAATCACAAGAGGTATTGATATTATTGAACAAGTTCTAAATTTAGAGTGATTTATTGTGACTGTCTCACCAACAAGATGCCATTGTAATAAAATATACCCAACATGCCTAATTTCCACTTCTTCCGTTAAACAGTGTTAATACACCAATAACTGTCTAGCTTTAAAAGCAAAGCTTAAGTATTACATTAATAGAATAAAAATGCAAATCCTCTGGAAGAACACATTAGTTTGCGGTGGTTTAGCTTGTCTCTAGGCTCATAAAAGTGGAAGGTCACTCCCACCACGCAAGTTAGGGGCCGGAGGTATAAAATAAGTTTTGCGGGCAGAAACGTCGGAAGTCTATCCATGCTTGCCTCTTCAGTCCAGCGCTAATTGGGTAGAAG
The DNA here is from genome assembly GCA_030765045.1 of Tenodera sinensis. Classification (NCBI taxonomy): domain Eukaryota; kingdom Metazoa; phylum Arthropoda; class Insecta; order Mantodea; family Mantidae; genus Tenodera; species Tenodera sinensis. The sequence continues at coordinate 102,825,908 of CM060971.1, read as the reverse complement.
GAGCCGAACCCTCCCCCATCTTCCCCATAACAACAGAGATAGAGGGGTGATTATCTGCGTCTCTTTCGACACACATTTTTCTCTTTCTTGAGACAAGATAACAAGATAAACCAAATACCCGATAGCTGTTCTTTGAGCTAAGTTGCCTTCCTGTATCATCCATTTTTGCTGCTATTTCTTTTGCTCTGTAAATGAAACTTTGGAACGACATTGAATAGTCAATCCGTAAAATCATGAATCACCAATCAAATTGGTGCAATTGATAGGATTTGAACACACGAGCTCTCGAATGTCTACTGCTCGAGCCTCGGTACTAATATTTTGTTTTGTGACAACCCAATTGGACCGGGGGACATATCAATTGGATGATAATCTTATCTGATTGCGATACTTGCCTGACAATCAAGGTGCGATTGGTTGACATTCAGAGCGTTTCGTTCTTAGACGCTATTCGACTATATCGGAAGTTTTAGACTATATAAATGAAATATCAAAGTAAATACTTTTATTAGGAGCGAAATGAGTACTCCGAAAGACCGATAGAGGTATAGACTTTCGCGAGGGAAGAAAATACTGAGGAAAGATTGAAAATTATAATATACTAGGGCATTGTGTCGTACTACTCCGATAATACCCGTATTTTCTTTAATAAATTTAATTTATGAACTAACAAGGAGTTTAATATGTATAAGGGGCTAACCGGCAGCTAAAAGTAAGCAGTACTTTTTCACTCAGGAGTGGAATATTTTGATATACAATATAGATACTTTAGTTCCCACTCAGGATTAGACTATATCAGACTTTTCCTCAAAAGTGAGTGTTCTAATGGGGTAGAAGTCAAAATAAATGGAAACATCTCAGTGTTTTTTTAAGAACAAAACAGAACAAATATTGATACAGTTATACTCCTCAAGTTTTGTTTGCCCAATCCCGCTAGAAGTAATACACATGCTTTTAAGTATACCAATTATTGTTTACTATTATTCATGAGGCAAATCAGTTACCATGGGAATCTACTTCTTAACAGGCATAAGGAACAAAAAAAGTTGCTATAGTGTTAAACCTACCTTATGTTTTAATTTTTGATATATTACGGCTTTTAATCACGTGTTCCATCGAGTGATAAAGGGAGTGTAATGGAGAGAAATGGCGGTGATAGATTTAAAAGAAGAAAGAAATAGGCAGAGATGAAGAAGAGGGAGAGACAAACTAAGAAACACAGGCGCACATAAACTTACTAATAGATATATTTTTAGGGGGGAAAATGTCCTATCATGACTTAAATGTTCACTTTGCCGTTAAGGACTTGCTGCCAAAGGTATTGAGAATTCTGTGTCTGATTAGTTTGTTAAAGTAGCTCTTCCCATTGTGTCGAAAGTCGTTCATACATTACCTTTTCCCAAAGCAATCATTGATGACTTAGGTGATGTATTTTCATAAATCTAAATGATGCTATGACACAAATGTACCTGCTCAGTGTGGCTTACTCACTTTTCTCATGAAAAAGTACACTTTGGGTTGAATGAACTGAATCATTGACCGAGATGAGCGCGTTCCCACCGTGGCTACGTGCCATGACATACTCTCTGAGATGCGTACAACGTATGTCGCTATTTTAACGCCTTAGCTTCTGTTTCTTTGAAGACTTCTCACCGTTTCCAGGTTTTACTTGGAACCTGGTCCTTGAACTACCTCCTACATTTAAGCGAGGTTTGACCGACTTTCCAGTTGGCCAAGACCACAGTCCTTCCGCTGTTTTGAGTGAACTTGGCACCAGAGATTCACCTTTTATGCTGATTCTACCTTCCTGCAGAAATGTCATCAACTTCATGGCTTGGGCTTGTTGACCCGTTCCGTTCCCCAGTGGAAATTTATGGCAGATGATCTCTCATGCGTAATACTTCTGTGGTCTAAAGGTGTATAATTTAATATCTTTTTAGGAAATGTACGTTCATTCTTGTTACATGTTGAAACCAGTTGTATTTGTTTGTCTTTATCTTGTCATTTAATCTGAAAGTATTCAATTCGTTCCTGATATCTTCACTCATCTTTTGGCCTCTTAACGTTACTCCAACCACATTTCGGCTGTTTCTATTTTTCTCTGCTCCATTTTTGTTAAAGGTCATACTTCTGAACCATAAATCAACGTTGGTACTGCAATTGTTTTATAAAATTTTAATTTTGTTTCCCATGTTTTATTTCTTAAACATCTATTTATTGTCCCACAGATATGTTGAAATTTTCCTAATTTCTTTTCTATTTCCACGTTATGTGATCATACTTCCTAAATATTTAAAACAGCCCACTTGTCCAATTATAATATTTCTGTTCCAATTACAATTTTTGTTATCTTATGATAAGGTCCAAGAAAAGCCATAGATTTTGTTTTCTGGCGATATTTTTAATTTCTATTCTTCTATTATTTTACACAATTCATGAGTTGCCTTTTGCTACTGATTTTCTGAAGAGGCTATTATCACTTGGTCATCTGCAAATAATATACAATTAATTTTCATTTCGTTTATCATAAAATTTTCATCTAAAACATTTTGCAATTTTCTTATGACTCGTCCAATATATATTAAAAAGTAATGGTGAGTGTGGGCAACCTTGTCTAACACTATTAATATCCATAAATATTTCTCCGATACTCTTTCCTTTATCTATTCGTATTCTTGTGTTCTGGTATAAACTTTTAATTGCCTTTATTAGATGTGCTGGGTACCCTTTTTACTTTCTCTACTGGTAAGTAGAGGAAGTATTGTACTCCACCCAAAAATTCGATGTCGAGATTTCACCGGAAATATATGTTTTGAGACCCCCTGAATAAATAAATAAATAAAAAAAAAAAAAAAAGCATTTTTAGGAAAAGGTGCATGTGGGTGTCTGTCTGTATGTCTGTGTGTGTGTCTGTGGACAGCATAACTCAAAAACGAAAAGTCGGTTAAAAACAAAAGTTGGTATTTAAGTTTGTCTTTCAAGGATGCGACACGAAGATTTTGAAGAAAATAGCCCCACCCTAAACTACCCTTTACATGGAAAATTTTATTTTTCTTGAAAATGCCTCTAACGATTTTGATTAAAATATCATATGTTTGAGATATTTTTATGGCAAATTAAATGTATATCTTAAATTTTCTGGCTGTAGTCGTATTTACTCTGGACGACTTTTGCATAACTGGTAAACCGTTAGAGATAGACCAAATCATATTGTACAAAAAATGTAGATCTTGCTGAAATACACAATTTATGTCTCAATAAATGTTCTTGTAGGGTGAACCATTTCGGAGATATTCCTTGTTATGTGTGTGAGTTTCGGAAAACTTAGAACTTTCGTGAAATGGATCATCGCTGTTCATTTTTTTATATGTTAAGTGTGCAAAGACAACAGAATCTCAAACATTTGACTATCGCACAAAGCCTACTGTGTTCTAACATTCCCCTTGTACCTACAAGGAAATAAGCAATAAGATAATTTGTACAAATGTTTATCTCAACTAACACGAAGAAGATAGAGGAATAAGAGTTTGTAAGAATGGTTAGTACAAGAGTAGAGAAAGTCATGTGAGTGCAACACATCAGATTTTTCTTTTAGAGTTTGCCACAATTTACATCGTACCACTGCAGAAATGTGATCTGTATTATTAGTATATTCAGTGTGCAGCAACCACACCGCATATTTATTGATCCGAATTAAACTGTTAGGTGACTTTTTCTCTAATACAACGAAGGTGACCTAGGTTTGTAAAAAGTCTTAAGGTTTTGCAGACTTTCAGTACATTTTTGTGGTTGGGGATGTAGAATATACTCCTAACATCTCAAATATACAGAGACTACCAATGAAGCGTCGATTAATGTGTGCCCAGATGATCTCCGAGTCCAAAAGCAAAGTGTTACTGACATTAATTTGAATTTTGAGAATAGCCACTGGGATGGTAAGGCTTTATTCAGTCAGCTTCAACCAGATTCGAACCATTACACAATAGAGTTGGGCTCAGCACAGCTTTTTGGAGCAGACTACGTTCTGGGTGTGTATTCACCAAAGCCAGGGGTTTCAAAATCAATGCCACTAATAACCTGGTATGACTTTCAAAGCACGGTACAATTCACTAACGCACGGGAGGCAAAAAGGTGATTCCCGGTGACTCATACCATAATGGACACAGTTTATTGGCAGTTCCCAAGAATCAACATGGCCGACATTACACTAAACAGCAGACGAAAGTATCCCAAAAAGCAGTCCTGCCAACGTACATAATAAAGGCATTTCTAACCTCAAATATCACAGCGTTAAAGTATCACGCTTTCAAACGATAATAATACATTGTTACCACACAACAAAGAACGTGCTCACCTTCGGCAAATCTTGTTCTGCAATAACACTTTTGTATAAAATCACTTCCGAGCGCTAAATATCGTAATATATATAATAATGCACTACTGTGTAGCGAACACAAAAATAACAACAGTAACTATAACTGCATTACTGCTCTAAAAGAATTGAAGACAAAATCACGCAAACACGAGCAGTACGTCCACAAATTAATTAACACGGCGTCTAAACAGGATCTTGTTTTAAAATCTACGAGTTGGCCTTTCTGCAACGCGTTCATAAACAAGAAGTTCTGTGGCAACATAACAGACGCAACAACACCAGCTATAGCCGTAGCTTTACCATGGTTATATGTTACCAACAGTTGGCGGCACTAATGCAACCTAACGGATGGAATATCACCAAATATAACCAGACTGCGCTATAATGGGGGGAAATGTCAAGGTTTTTTTTAGGGGGGTGTCTCAATAAACTGTGCCTACTATGCCGCCCCTTCTCTACTTCCCTTGTTGTCCATTGGTGTATTGATACTAAGTAGTGTCATACAGTTTGCCTGTTCCTGAGACTCGAGGAAAAGAGGCACTTTCATCACACCAGCACTAACGTAAGCAGCTACTGGCGAGAATAAAATGCAATATAGTTTTGACCAACAGTACGTAGTATGAATCGCCAGAGAAGACCACAACTCCCACTAGGTAGGCAACCTTGGTAGGCCTGATATAAAACATGCTATAAACCTTCCCTCGAACATTGACCTTGCGGCATTGTGCGACCGAAGAAGATATTGCTCCAAGTTGTGCTTATTTTATTACCACTGATATAATTACAGTAGCTTTCATTGAACATAAAAAGTGGACAAGGAAGGAAGAAAAGTATTGACTACCTCCGTGGTCTCAATCCAGAGATCCCACGTGCGATTCTTGGCTGGAACGGGAGAACTTCTCGTATCATTCCCTATCTTCCGCAGAGTCTGGAAGTATGAATGTAGTAGTGAATGTGAGTGCCACACCGTAAATGAATAAAAACCCAACTGTAACTTACAGTTTAACAAAATATTAACTTCAAAATTTCACAAAGTGAAAGCCACCGATATGACCACAGAAATTACAGGCAGATATAACTGAAAAAAAAAATTAAACATGTTACGTTCGCTATTATCGTTAACTTCTACAAACTATTCTTACAAAAACTTATTTTTCTGTCTACTTCATATTTCCCTTCTGCCTTTAAAGCATAGGGGTGGCCCTGTCAATCCACCTTTTCTCCATTTCTCCCTATTCCTCATTATTCTCATTTCCCCTACCGTCTTATTCCCTCCGGTGTTACCTAGAATGTGTTTGTTGGATGAAGTCCATTGCCTGGTGTAAATACTCAACATAAGTAAAATAGCTCATATCTCAACATGCATTTGTTTCTGGACATATATTTATAGAAACATTTATTCTAGTTTTGACCAGTTCCAACTTCTGTTGCAATATCAGACACTTTTTTTAAATACCTGGTATTTTATGTTTCCTACAATATGCATAACCTACATCTGGAGAAGAAACGGCGGTTTTGCTGATTACGAATGTTAGACACTGATCTCCCCGTCCCCTTCCCAAAAAAAAGAAAGTCAAATGATCTAACAGCCAGTACCCTCATCCTATTCGGGATTTTGAATCACCTTCAGCTAACTTTCCAACGTTACAGCGTTTAGTCTTTAATTTTCACATGGGAGAAAAAGTATGGTATTCGGTTTTGTTGACGAAAAGTCGCAACCTAACAACACTAAACAATTGAAGTGACGGTATGATTGTCAGAGATTATGAAACGATGCAGGTTCTTCAACATGCAGCAAATGCTCTGTGTAGAAAATCTAGGATTAAGGTAGGAGAAAATATGAAAGTGATGTGACAACAGAGCGGATTATTATCGCCCATGTTTTATCTTTTGTCATGCTCCAGCCAGCGATGTTATGGAAGGGGGTGAAGGGAAAATGTGACACCGGTCCAAGAGGAACTGTCGCCAATGTTAATGTCTATTCTGAGCCCTCCGTACTTGTGAGGTGTCGACGATTATATTTAGCTCCTATCTGAAAAGTCCATTTTCGCAATACATACCCTGTGTCTCATGCAAAATAGATATCAAACTAGCCCGAAAAGGGATACCATTCTTCGTTAGATGTAGATCAGGGGTGCCCAACCTATTTTGAGCTTTGAGTTGAAAGAATGTTTCGAAGGGCCCTCTAAGTTTACACTAATAACAATTTTGAATGCGAATTACAGTATTATATAAGCATTAATACATTACTCAGATAAGTGTAGCTGTAGGCCGATATTTAAAACTAGTTTTATCATTCAAGTTACCATTATTCACTTCTTTATTTTAAAAGAGCATAATTTTACACGTTTTTTTTTTAAAAACAGTATATACTGAAGCACATTGAATTATAATGTCGTGGTGTTTTGCCTGTCCACTTCCTCGGCGCTCGTTGCCGTCTGCCACGAACATAGAAAGGCCGAGATGAAACCGTACGTTTAAAACTGCTTTTAAAGGCTTTACTTACCAACTTTATGAAACGAGATGCTGAAACTGGCCACTGGCGTCCATACATTTTTGGCACGTCTTTAAGAAACTATCCATCACTCGCCGTAGTTCACATTGAGACATTCTGGCAATTTCCTGGCGGATATTTTGTTTTAATTCTTCCAGGGTGTGCGGGTTTGTCTTGTACACTTTATGTTTTAAGTTACCCCAGAGATAGCAATCGCAGGGGGCTAGGTCGAGGGACCAAAAACTCTGTCCTGAAACACACTTTCAGTTGTTCTCATCGAAAGATTGGCCATATGAGCTGTTGCAGGGTCTTGTTGAAAAAGTTGGTCTGGTTGAAAAAAGTCAAAATCACGGTCCTTGCCTGTCAATTGCCTGTCTTGTTACGGAGGGGATTCCCGTACATCTGCTGATGGCATATTGTGCGTCAGACCCTGGAAGGAAGGATGAATGAGAGTACCCCACAGGCGGCCAGAGCGCATCGCAAGCAGGTGGGTTCCTAACAGATGCAGGCAGTTCTTCAGCCCGACTGAGTTCCAAGCCACCATCTAGGTCCGGTTGGGTAGAAATGCCCCCTGATGGTGACTATCTCCCAGCCCGCCTCTGTAGTGTGGTGGTAGCGTGTCTGCCTCACGTCCAAGAGGTCGTAAGTTCGGATCTCGCTTAGGGTGAGGTATCCGGATGTATTCTCCGAGGTTTTCCCTTATCCTGAGAAGACGAATGTCGGGTAACTTGGACCAGGGGCTCATTTGAGCTCATTTCACCCATTTCATTCATTCAGCATCCGATATGACAGTCCAAAAAACCGAAGGCCGGGAAGGTTGGCCACGGAAATCGAACCCGCGACCTCTCTCCAGTGGGCCACACACGTTACCGCCTGGGCCATCCCTCAATACCGTGTTCATATCACCAACTTTCCATCTGTCTCTGAACTTCGTTATTTTCTTTGACAATCCATTGCATTGTTACTATAATGCATTATTTTAAACAATTACTTTTTATGCATTTTAAAGTAAATTATAATTATTCACTTTTATCCCACGAGGTTTAAGCGTGGCCTCGAACTAGAGCTTCAGCGTGCCAAAGCCCCTCGTCTGAAAGAAACAAAGGACAGCGTCTGTGGAATCCGTTTTCCCAAATGCACTGAAACATGAGCAATGAAACAAAATCCGCATTAAAGGTAGTTTCTGAACTTGTGCCCTAGGGATGTGAACATTTGCGTTTGTAATTGGCAAGTGAATGATTTCTACATGAGTTAAACTTGAGGGAGGATATGGACAGCTTGATTGTACTGCATATAAAGGCGAGCATTTGGATGGATTCCTACGAAGCTAATACAAAGCCTCTTAACTCGGACTGTTGGGCAGAGGTAGCGCATAGAAAAGTAAAACCAAGGGGTAATGGTTTGTGGCTTTGTGGTTCCTGCGTTGTAAACCAAGTAAACAAAGAATGCATTGCATTACAGTTATGGGATTATACAAGAAAGCACAACACACATGAGAAACAATGATGTTATGAACAACATGGGTTAAACATCTATGAACGCCAGAATGGAATTCCTGGTTTCACTTCAAACTGTAAAATACTAGCAGCAGCAACTGTTATTGGGGATTTTTGGGGAAATATTTATTTTTATGTGCTGAAAATGTCAAAAATATGTGTCAAAACAAATATATTTTTAGCACTATAAATGTACGAGCTTGACAGACATATCTGGAAGGGATCACCATGTGCTGTAGATTAAGTACACGACCAAATGCTTCCTCAAATTTTCTGTCACGAAAGATTGACAATTGTCACAAAGAAGTGACTTGAATTTCGAAAATGATGACTCCACGTCACAAGAAGTGAGTCTAGCATAACTATAATGTTAAATCCACTATTATTTTCTAACTTTTGTACTGCAGGACCAGAAAGAACATTTTTTTTTTTTTTTTTTTTTTTTTTTTTTTTTTTTTTTTTTTTTTTTTTTGTTTGTCCATCCTAAACTACTTCTCTCAATGACATTCCTACTCATTCCAGTTTCTTAATGGAATCACAAAGGAAATACAGATTTGGGGAAATGAATGCTAAGTAATTTCTTAACACAGTGTCACTTAAATGTTCTTGAAGAATTTTAATTGAACTGGCATCTTTTAAACGACTAATTGAAGTTTAATGCCCACCAACAAGTATCATTGTATAGACTAGCGGGTTGTAAAGCGGTATCAGATGCTTAATCAAGCACATGGCAGTGGAGGAATCCCCCGTTATCTTGCGGGCTCATGTAGCTTGAGAAAGCAGGATGTTTATATTTTGTTCAAACAAAAGGCATACTATAGCTGACATCGATTCTTCCATTATGAATAACATATTGCGACATCTGGCCTATGTAATTGAGCATTAAAGAAGTTGGATGGCGACTTATTAAAATTAATTCTGCTGCTTTTATGTGATTTTATGTAAATATGTGAAAATTATTTTAAACTGTGGTTTTCTTTATGCGTTTTTATGTAATTTATGAGGATGTCCGAAAATATTTACATAAAAAATCAGAAAATATACATTTTTATGTGAAATAAAACTTATAATATTTGGTCCGATATGAATATCCAGAACATTAAATTCAGTTTCAAGTTCCTATTAGGACGCAAACAAAATGTATTTACCTAACAATCCGAATCCTAGTTATTATTATTACTTTCTCTACTTCGTATAGTAACTAGGGGAAGTATTGCACTTCACACAAAAATTCGATATCGAGATTTCACTGGAAATACATGTTTTATGACCCCACTGAATAAAAAAGAGCATTGATAGAAAAAGGACGTGTGTGTGTGTGTGTGTGTGTGTGTGTGTGTGTGTGCGCGCGCGCGCGCACGCGTGTGTGTTTTTGTGTTCCATTACATGCTAGTTTTGCTTTTCTGATCTATTGATTTTTAGAAATTAAATTAATCTACAAATATGAATTAATATAAATAAACAAATATATTTATACAATTTAATTATTTTCCTTAGATCAGTTGAATTTGCATATAGGACATTTTCTTCAAAATAATTTATAGCAATTTCTGCTTTAGTTGGCGGCCATTTTCCTCTTCTTTGAAGTATTTTTCTTCTGAATGTGTAGGTGAGTGGGTGGGTGGGTGCGTGTGTTCAGCATCTTTTAGGGATGCAACATGATTTTAAAAAAATCTCCCTATCCACAAACTATCCTTTACAAAGAAAACTTTTCGAAAAAGTGATATTTTTCAACAGTGGCTCTAAAGATTCTGATTAAAATATCATGCTTAAGTTATTTTCCTGACAAATGATATATATATTGAATTTGTTGTAGATAGTGTCTTACGTGCTCTTCATTCTGGACGACTTTTGCGTAACTGGTAAACCGTAAGAGATAGACAAAAATTTACCGCACAAAAAATTTAGACCTCGTTAAAATATACAATTTATATCAAATACTTGTACTTTTCTCAAATAAGAAGTCGCCATTCGTTTGTTTTTAATCTCCTGGCCATGTGAAGAGTCCCTACTATTCTTTGACTCGCTGAAGCCTGCTGTATTCCCCTGTAAGGGGAGAAGAGTGGATAGACAGCATCATTTTCCCTGCTATGCAACACCGGCACTCCTGCCAACACTTACAACCAAGTTGGTGGAGTGAAGTGAAATGAGAAGTCAGGTGAAATGGAGGATGCAGTTAACTTTACCAGCATTCGCCTAGCTATCCGGGGAAGCCCCTGGAAGAAAGAAGCGTGTGTCAGGAATACTGGCTGCTGGAATCGAACCCAAGACCTTCCGAATGCGAGTCACACGCGCTATCATCCACGCCACCTCGCTCAGTATGCTGTAGCTAAGTGGTAGAAAAAACTAAAAGTGGATACGAATTCATTACTGACGCAAATAAAACCAACGTGTTTTCTCTACGCAGAATTAACATTTAGTGCAATTATCATTTACAGATATGAAATAACTCCAGACAGTTCTTAGTCAATACAAGACTAATCAGTTATTCAGAAGAGAGGCGGAGTAGAGACTGCAGGCAATTGTAAATATTTCATTATGCGATGCGATGCTGTTAATGTTTCTGTTGCAAAATATAGTAGCAGGTAGTGCCACGCTATATTTAGAAGCAGTTCAGCTACATAGTGACGTTAAGTTAACGAGTTTCACTGATAACGAACAGTTCTACGCATTCGCAGTGAATGTAACGGTTCTTTATAACTTTTATCTCCGTTATGAAGCAATTATTTTAAACTTTTGCTCATTCTTAGTCCCTACAGAATACGATGTCGTCTGTCATGATATTGGCATGTATTGGCAGTATTAATTCTTTTCATATCATTTCAGTATTCGTCCTTTTATATGAAATAGTATGCATTTTAAACTGTAGGAAAATGTGTTTAAATTTAAACTGTATATTCTCGCAATTCCTTTTTACTTTCGCTACTGGTAAGTAGGGGAAGTATTGTATTCCACCCAAAATTCATGTCGAGATTTCACCGGAAATATGTTTTGAGATCCTCTGAATCCAAAAAAAGCATTTTTGGAAAAAGGTCCGTGTGTGTGTCTGTGTGTCAGTTTGTGTGGACAGCATAACTCAAAAACGAAAAGTCGGTTAAAAACCAAAGTTGGTATTTAAGTTTAATGTCTTTTAAGAATGTGACACGAAGATTTTGAAGAAAACAGCCCCACCCTAAACTACCCTTTACATGGAAAAGTTTTTGAAAATTTTGATTTTCTTGAAAATGGCTCTAACGATTTTTATTAAAATGCCATATGTTTGAGATATTTTTATGACAAATGAAATGTATTTCTTCAATTTTCTGGCTATAGCGTATGTAGTCCTATTTAGTCTAGATGAGTTTTGAATAACTCGTAAACCCTAAGGGATAGACAAATTTTTACTGTACAAGAAATGTAGATCTTGCTAAAATACACAATTTATGTGTCAATGAAATTTTTGTAGAGTGAACCATTTCGGAGATATTCCTTGTTTTGTGTATCAGTTTAAAAAAACTTAGAACTTTCGTGCAATGGAACATCGTTGTTCATTTTTTATGTTAGCGTGCAAAGAGAACGGGATCTCAAAGCTTTAAAATATTTGACTATTGCTCAAAGCCTACTTATTCCAATATTCCCCTTGCACCTACAAGGAAATAAGGAACAAGATAATTTGTATAAATATTTATCTCAACTAGCACGAAGAAGATATAGTTTAAGAGTTGGTAAGAATGTTCAGTACAAGAGTAGAGAAAGTCATGTGAGTGCAACACATCAGATTTTTCAGAATGTTCGCTATTGCAAATTTCCCTAGCGATGCAACTTTTTTTCTATCTCTACCACCTAAATAGGCAAACTATTACACTTAAATTGAAAAAAACTGACGTGTTGGACTCGCATGACTTTCTGTAATCTTGAACTATTTTTACAAACTCTCATTCCTCCATCTTCTTCGTAATCGAGATAAACATTTGCAGAAATTACCTTATTACTAATTTTCTTGTAGATGCAAAGGGAATGTCGGAATACATTAGGCTTTGAGTGATAGTCAAATTTTTTAAAGCTGTTCGCTATATGAAGGCTTTGAAATTACGTTCTCTTTGCACGGCCAGGAGATAAAAAAGTGAATAACGACCTTTTGTTTGAGAAAAGTTTAAGCATTGCAAAACTCACACAAATAATAAGGAATATCTCCGAAATGGTTCACTCCACAAAAAATGCACATCTACATTCTTTGTATAGTAAGATTTATTTTGGTCTATCTCCTACGGTTTACCAGTTATGCAAAAGTCATTAAAAGTAACTTGGGCTATAGACAGAAAATTCAAAATATACATTTCCTTTGCTGAAAATGTCTTAAACATATGGCATTTTAATCAAAATGGTCAGAGCTTTTTTTTTAAGGAAGTCAAAATTTTCCATGTAAAGGGTAGTTTAAGGTGGAGGAATTTTCTTCAAAATCTTCGCGTCGCATCCTTGAAAGATGTTAAATTTAAATACCAGCTTTTCGTTTTTGAGTTATGCTGCACACACACACACACACACACACACACACACACACACACACACACACACACACACACACACACACACACACACACACAGAGATCAAAATCTCAATATCGTTCTTTTTTTATTCAGGTTTGAATATATATGTGTGTGTAGATATATAAATTAAAGGACAGGGTAGTAATAATATACACAGAAAAAAGTGAAACGTATCGTGGTGAATAAAATGGCTGTGGTGCAGTGATTCATAGACGTCGAAGCTTTCAGCCCTAGCATTTGAACTGTATTAAATATTTGAAGAGCTTAGCGTTACGTCTTCGGTCCTTATTGATCCACGTAGGGGTAGCGTTAATAAATAGTAGCCACTGTTGCCCGCCTGTTATATCCCTCTAAGTTCCCTTTAGAAATAGTTCTGTGATTGCTTAAACAAACTGCACTACATTCAAAGAACTATCTCTACCTATGACTGTAAATAAGTGACCTTAATGAGGTATTTATTTCCTATGCAAACTGCTGTATACTATCTGGCATATTATTTCAAATACTGCACTGCCCTAATACAGCCTTAAGATTAGTAGACCCTTGTGTGTAACTCGATATTGAACGTAAACAAGCATTTCATTGCATTTTCATTGACAGGTATATAAAATACTGCACAGTTGCAATGGACCATTGTTACGTTGGTGTTACAGATCGACCTGAAATTTTGTTTAGTGAAAGTAGATCCAAAATAAAAGTTCCTGTATCTCGGCTTTCTGTCCCATAGGACCAAGTTTGACAAAAAATATTTACAAATGAAAATGATTCACTCCTTCCTTGTATATATCAGTGTTTTAAAAGTATTACACGAGAGAACTTACAAAAATATGCAATTTTTATCTCTTCAGTCTTTTTTCTTGGAATCGCTGGGGAAAATAAAATGTAACGTAACTGCGGCCGATTTTGTCTTCGCTACATGTAATCTAGGTCGTAAGTTATCTTTAGTGCGGTCTTGCGCGCAAATACTTTATAGTAACACCAGAAATTTCAGCTGTTTCTGTGATTCAACTCTTAATTTAGTCTAAGTTGTTAATGTGTCATAGAAAATCCTTAAGTACCAAGAATGGGTATCATGCTTACGACAATTTCTCTTTCTAGGCCTTTCTTCGTCCTCTTCATTAGCAACGCTCGTGGTCTCTGACCATATTTCTTTAAATCCTATATTTCTAATTGTTGATCTCTTATAGTTCTCCAAAGCTGTGATTAAATACGCTAAAATTGCAAAGCCCGTCGTATTTCAGGGCGTTTTCTCTATTGCAAACAAGCATGGCCAGCAATAAAGTTTATTTAATTTGCATGTACCAGTCAGCCACACATACTTATAATTGTTAATACTAAAATATATTTTCTAAGGGTTCTTATGTTTTCCTTGTATTCACAGAGTTGCAGTAGACTTCCCTGGTTTGCTATCACTAACTTATCCTCGTATTTCAACTGCGAGTATATTCGTTTTATTATGTTATTACACATTGTTCATCCGTTTTCACGAATTAGTATTAGCAACTGTCTAGGTACGCTGTACGCTATGAAATGAATAATACTAATACAGCTGTTGAGGACCGTAACAACGGCACAATATTAAAAACAGCCTTCTTTCTGGCTCCAAGCCAGTTGAGTTCACAGGCACATTTTGGAGACGTTCGTATGAGTAAGCGACACGGGATTCCGAAGCCTTGGCATGCTTATATCACTACCCCGCCTCACCCTTACTTGCCGGTATCATAGTGAAGGCTGCGGCAGCAAGCATCCGAAGCCCTGTTCTCTCCTATGTTCAATGGTAAAGAACAAGACATTTCCATCAGACGCGATAATTCTGCATAAAGAAAACTGCCTAGTATTGCAATTATTATTAATTATTCGTTTCTAGTTTACTTTAGATATAATAAGCTTCGGTGATAGCTTCGATAGCCCACGATATATGCCACTTATGCATATAGTAAAGTGAACATTTTACCAAAATATTGCAACCGGAAATCAGTGTTATTCTAAAGGCTGCTTCTTCACTATAAAGGAAACCAAAACGGAAGCGAAAACGGAAGCAAAGCAGTATACAAGATTTTGATTTGCAATAGCCGGTAATGAGAACGGGAATGCTTATCGATCGTCTTATCTATAGCAAACTGCTAAATCGATTTTGTGCATTCATTTGTTTCTAATTAAACAATGATTTTTACCGTATGGTAAACAGGTAAAGTGTTGTATTCCACCCAAAAATTCGATGTCGAAATTTCACCGGAAGTACGTTTTGAGACTCCCTGCATAAAAAAAAAAAGAATCTGATGCGTTGCACTCGCATGATCTTCTCTACTCTTGTACTAACTATTCTTACAAACTCTTATTCCTCTATCTTCTTTAGGTTAGTTGAGATAAACATTTGCAGAAATTATGTTATTGCTTATTTCCTTGTAGGTACAAGGGGAATACAATAGACTTTGATACTAAAATCTTTTAAAGCTAGTCGCCATATGAAGGCCTTCAAATTCTGTTCTCTTTGCGCGGCCAAGAGATAAAAAGGTGAATAACGACCTTCCATTTAAGAAAAGTTTAAATAATGCAAAACTCACAAATACCGAGGAATGTCTCTGAACTGGTTCACTCAAAGACGAAAAATCGGTTAAATACTAAACCTGATATTTAAGTGCAAGATTTTCCAAGGATGCGACACGAAGATTTTCAAGAAAATCCCCCCAACCAGACCAACTTTGCATGAAACATCTGTCGAACATTTTGATGTTCTCTTACATGGTCCTAACGATTGTGATTAAAATATCACATGTTTAAGATATTTTCATAACAAATGATATGTATATATTGAATTGTATGGGAATGTCCTTAGAATTTCATTCTGGATGACTTGCATAACTGGTAAACCGTAAGAGATAGAAATGTAAATCTTAAATCAATCATCTCTTCCAGACTTGACCATCCGTACGTGGTAACTAATTGAAAATGGATACTATTATGACTTTAAGAATGCTGTTGGAGATACACTTAATAGTAAGAAATTACAAATATCGCAAATCCAATGGATAGAAATAACAAAAAATAACCTGGGACACTAATGACAAGGAACTTTTAATGACATAGAAGAATGAAGGATGGCTATGTTTAACACAGCTTCTCAACTTTCACCTTTGCAATGCATTAACAGGCTCAATGAAGATAAAAAGAAAACGTACGGGACACGATAGGCTGTTTACGAAAATAAAATAAATATTTCTATGAAAAATTGTTAGGTTAAACAATGATATTCGAAGACTAGGACTATCATACTTATAGAAATTGCCAGTTACAAGGTGGAACATTTAACTGAATGGGTGTTTAAGTTTGTTTTTTCTTCATATTATGAAAATGTGTGTTTTTTAAACTAGGTTATTATAGAATTTTATTTCAAGAGAAATAGCAGAATATACAAGTAAATATAGTTGTACATATCCTGTTATATAAAGATATTGTTTGCCCGTTCTACTTTTTTCATATTCAGATTTTCCCCTACAACACTGTACTTCAATAAAATGGAAAATTCATTTAGATGTTAATGGAATCCTAGCTTCGTGGAGGAAGATAGCGAAGCAGTTAATGAGTGTTAAGCAATTGTACCTTCAAAATCTGCTGTTTGTGAGACAGAAAGTGAAGGACAGAAAGGAGTGAGTCAAGGTTACGAGAAGAAAACAATTGTGTGCTGTAATATCACGGAAGACTGTAGACTGTGTTAACGTCAGTAAAAGAAAACTGTCTTGCTGTGCATTCAGTTAGAACAAAATGAAGTGAGAAAAAATCTATAATTAATGTCTTTTACCGAGTATAAACGCACCACTCTTGGTTTTGATTTTCTGCCCTTTAGTTCATTCTTCATTTTTTGAAATACTCCGTTTTTATTAATTTTTATAAGCACATAAAACCGTTCACTCCGTTTTTCATTTCAAATCCATTATCACTCAAACGCCATTTTACCGCTACCAAACTGAAGCTAAATGTGGGAGTCCATAGTGACATTGGCCGTGGTACCAACATTATTTCATAAGGCACTGAAGGGGCGGTTATGCAGTTTCATGAGAAGTACTAGCAAGTGGTTATATAAAATAAAGCTGCGGTTTGTTATTCCTGAAAAATAACTTTTTGTGACAAGATACCACATCGATACGGTCGAGTTACTTGCTGCACTTTCGAATATTGCCTTGATCTTCTTGACAAGGACATCTCAATGACAATGAAAATTTGTAAATTACTCATTTGTAAAACTCCAGATAAACAAATTCCTGCATGTCTTTTCTCGTCTTTTCAGAACCAACAAAAGAGTTCAAGATACTAATGCAAAATCTGGACAATATCCAAAATCAAAGTTCTAAGATAAGCAAGAAGACAAAGTGCATTAATTTTTATTAACTAAAACGTCTAATTCCATGCATAATAAGATAAGTGTACATATAACCATTTTAATCAAATTCGTTAGAGCCATTTTCAAGAGAATAAAAATTTCCGAAAAATTTTCCATGTAAATGGTAGTTAGGGTGGGGCTATTTTCTTCAAAATCTTCGTGTCGCATCCTTGAAAAGCTTTAAACTTAAATACCAACTTTGGTTTTTAACCGACTTTACGTTTTTGAGTTATGCTGTCCACAGGGGTTCTCAAAACATATATTTCCGGTAAAATCTCGACATTACACTCTTTTTACTATACTTAGTGGAGAAAGTAAAAAGAATGTCGTTGAAAATTCAAAGCTATAACAAAGAATATCTCGTAAATAGTTGGCCCTGCAAATTTGTGTTTCAATTTTATAAATTTTGTTTTAACTAGATCTATATTGTTATGCAGCAAGATTTTGTTTACTCTTATGGTTTGCCAGAAGGAAAGGAAATTAAGAAGGTATTCCCAGAAAATTATAGTTATATATTTCACTTAAAATCGAATACTCTGCTTCCCTCCTTTCTTTCTTTCTTTCTTTCTTTCTTTCTTTCTTTCTTTCTTTCTTTCTTTCTTTCTTTCTTTCTCTCTCTCTCTCTTTCTCCCTCCCCCTCCCCTCTCTCTCATGCAGAGTTTAAAAGTGGGTGACAAGTCTCTTACTGACCTGTAGAGAGAGCATCTGTTTACAACTTCTTGCTTAGCGCTAACTTTTATGTACAAATGTAAACGAGTATTTTCTTATCTGTTGTTATCCGCCGGAAATGTGGTTTTCTAAAGTGTAGGACATGACTGTACCCATCCTGTCTTGTCACCAAGTTTGGAGCTTGTACTCTTTTAAACTTAGTCACCGATTTTACTTTCTCTGCCACATTCATTAAGTACGAAACGTATTGTAGGTATTCCACCTAAAATTTTCGATGTCGAGACTTCACCTAAAATACGAGTTTCGAGGCTCCCTGGACCCAAAAGGTTAGTAAAGAGTCCGAATTTCAAAACACCATTTATATGGAATTTTTTGGATGTTTAGATTTTCACAAAAATGCCAAGGATTTATTTTTAATAACCTCTGAAGTCCTCTTCAGTCCGAAAGAATGTTTTAGCATTGTTTTACGGATAAGCAATAAGAAATAGGCAAAAACATACTATACCAAATTATACCTCTTTAAAATACACTATGTATTTTCAATAACATTTTCTGTTGCATCATACATTTCCGAGATATCCGTTGTTATTATTAGTTTGAATTTTTCAACACTTTCTCGTTTTCTTAAAGTGCTGTCGCTTTTTAGTTGTTTTTCGAATATTATAAAAAGCGTTTGAAATTTCAAGGCCAGTATATACAGATTAGCTTTTAAGCATTATGATTATCGATTCGATTTTCTCTGTTCTTCTATGTACTACGAAATTGTTTTAGGTTAACGTAAGGTTAACCTGTCATAAGAATGCTCTATAAAAGCTGATTTTAAAAAATCTGATGTGTTGCACTCACATGACTTTCTCTACCCTTGTACTAACCATTCTTACAAACTCTTATTCCTATATCTTCGTGTTAGTTGATATAAACATTTGCAGAAATTATCTTAATGCTTATTTCTTTGTGGGTACAAGGGGAATATGGGAATATAGTAGGCTTTGAGCGATAGTCAAATATTTTAAAGCTTCCAAATTTCGTTCTCTTTGTGCAGTTAACATATAAAGAAATGAATAACGATGTTCCATTTGACAGAAGTGTAAGTTCTCCACAATTCACACAAATAACAAGGCATATTTACGAAATGGTTCATTCTAAAAAAAATTACACAGACATAAATTGTGTATTTTAGCAAGATCTACATTTTCTGTATAGCCAGATTTGGTCTATCTCTTACGGTTTACAAGTTACGCAAAAGTCAAAAAGAATAAATAGGACTGCATGGGCTATAGCCAGAAAATTCAAGATATGCATTTCATTTGTCATAAAAAATATCTCAAACATATGGCATTTTGATCAAAACCGTTAGCCATTTTCAAGAAAACCAAAATTTTCCATGTAAAGGATAGTTTAGGGTGGACGGATTTTTTTTTTTTTCAAAATCTTCGTGTCGCATTCTTGAAAGACAACAATTTTAAATACCAACTTTGGTTTTTAACCGTTTTCGGTTTTGAGTTATGCTGTCCACAGACTGACACACACACACACACACACACACACACACACACACACACACACACACACACACACACACACACACACACACACGCGCGGATCTTTTTCTAAAAATACTTTTTTTTATTCGGGGGGGGGGGCATAAAAACATATATTTCCAGTGAAATCTCGACATAGAATTTTTGGGTGGAATACAATACTTCTACTATTTACGTAGAAAATGAAAAGAATCATAGAACAAGAAAGAGCTCTTGAATTGGTTAACAATGTCCAAGCATAGGTATAGTTTTCTTTACATTATCTTTACTCTATTAATGCGATTTTATTCTGCAGATGTTAACTGAATAACACCTTCAAACCTTTATTAATGTCTCGCCGGCGTTGCCATTTTTTTAAATAAAACAATTGTTTTTTTAGTTTTTCTATTTTTATGAACTGAAGGCTAGAGCTAGGTAAAATACGAGCACAGTTTAATGTGCTCTCTTGGCGGCGGTGAAATGCAGTTTGAAAACATGTAACAATCTAATCTTTAGCTTGTGACAGGCTTTTGTTATCGGTACAATTGCAGCGCCGTCGACTGTCAAGGCTTGCTTCTGCCTAGGAGATGGGTGTGACGAAAATTGAATATTGTCTTATCAGCTGATGCAGCGTAGAACAATACTCGATGGAGTACTTACTATGCACGAGTCTTGGCACCGTGCCCATAACAGTAAGATACTATTCGCGAATGGTCCTCTTTCAGTGCAATTCCTCGTGACCACAATTAGAGCCTGTGCAGTATAGATGTTCAAAAATTGTTACATAAAGGAATGGTAACATTGGAAAATCTGAAAATGTGGATATAGCGCTCAATACATTGAAAACTAAATTAATTTCCTTTAAATAGTATGCTCAGAGATAGACGAAAATCTGCACCATATTCAAATGATTTTTTCTACCTACTGTCATTTATTACTCTACTACGTATAGTAAGTAGAGGAAGTAATGTATTTAACCCAAAATTTCGATGTCGAAATGTTTTGCGACCCCCTAAATCCAAAAGAAAAAGTATTTGTGTCTGTGTGAGTAACATAGCAAGGAAAAAAAAAAAAAAACCAACAACAAGAAAGAAAAT
The DNA here is from genome assembly GCA_030765045.1 of Tenodera sinensis. Lineage (NCBI taxonomy): Eukaryota > Metazoa > Arthropoda > Insecta > Mantodea > Mantidae > Tenodera > Tenodera sinensis. The sequence continues at coordinate 102,805,352 of CM060971.1, read as the reverse complement.
ACGGTTTAAGACCAAAGTTGGTATTTAAGTTTGACATCTTTCAAGGATGCAATACGAAGATTTTGAACAAAATTCCTCCACCCTAAACTACCCTTTACATGGAAAATTGTTTTGAAAATTTTGATTTTATCGAAAATGACTAATAATTTTGATTAAAATGTCATATGTTTAAGATATTTTTTATGGCAAATGAAATGTATATTTTGAATTTTCTAGCTATAGCCGATGTAGTCCTGTTCACTCTTGAAGACTTTTGTTAGTAAACCGTAAGAGATAGACCAAATCTTACTATAACAAAAATGAATATCTCGTTAAAACTCGCAGGTTAGGTCCAAATGCATTTTTGTGGCGTGAATCATTTCAGAGATATTCCTTGTTATTTGTGTGAGTTGTGCAGTACTTCAACTTTTCACTTTATCTCTTGGCCTTACAAAGACAAAGGAATTTCAGAGGCTTCATATAGTGACCAGCTTTAAAAGATTTGATTATCGCTCAAAGCCTACTCAATTCTCATATTCCTCTTGTACCTACAAGAAAATTAACAATAAGATAATTTCTGCAAATGTTTATCTCGACTAACGTGAAGAAGATGGGGAATAAGGGTTTGTAAGAATAGTTCGTACAAGAGTAGAGAAAGTCATGTGAGTGCAACACATCAGATTTGTTTCATATAGCTTCTATAAACTATTCTTACAAAAGCAATATCATGTTAATAGAGATAAACATTTGTAAAAATCGTTTCATTACTTACCCATTGTTATAGATAAAGTGGGGATAGAGGAAAACGAATAATGCAGTTTAAAGCCGACTAGTTATGGCTTTAAAACCCATATTCTTTCCATTATATCGCGAGGAACAAGTGCCTAGCGACAACACGTTAAAACAGACGTCCCCAACAGACTGCACGCTGCCCTCAAGCCCTGACCGTCCGGTTGCGGGCAAGAAATGGAGGTGCTGCAGTGGCGGAACTAGGATTGTGTAAATTAACTTACACTTTCACTGTCAATTACATTATAATGATAGCAGTATTTATACACTTTAATACTGATAACTGATATAATACAAAATAAAATCTTATTGGCAGGAAATTCAATTAAGGATATACAAGCTCTCGTATAAAACTAATAAACTAAATAAATAATGTAATTTGACATAGAACTTTCTTCTTGTTGGTACTATGCAATTAAATGCAATAAACAATACAAATAAACAAAATATTGAAAACTACCCTTTCTTAGCCAACCGACAATCGCCGTGATTTTTGCAGTTGTCTGTTTTATTTAGACATAAATTGTGTATTTTAGCAAGATCTACATTTTTTGTATGCTATGTTTTGGTATATCTCTAACAGTTTACCAGTTATGCAAAAGTCGTCCAGAGTAAACACGACTACAGCGGCTATAGCCAGAAAATTCAATATATACATTTCATTTGTCATCAAAATACCTAATGCATATGGCATTTTAATCAAAATCGTTAGAGACATTTTCAAGAAAATCAAAATTTTCGAAAAGTTTTCCATGTAAAGGGCAGTTTTCGATGGGGCTATTTTCTTCAAAATTTTTATTTCGCATCCTTGAAAGACAAACTTAAATACCAACTTTGGTTTTTAAGCGACTTTTCGTTTTTGAGTTATGCTGTCCATAGGCAGACACACACACACAGACACACACACGCGCGCGCGAACCTTTTTCTAAAAATGGTTTGTTTTTTTTTTAATTTTTATTCGGGGGGTCTCAAAACATATTTCCGGTGAAATCTCGACATCAAATTTTTGGGTGGAATGTAATATTTCCTCTCCGTTATCTAGTAGAGGAAGTAAAAACCTATCTCTTTAACCCTTTTATACCTACAACGAAATGTAAAATGTGTAGTGTAACTTTAACCTCGATTAATACGAAGTAGATAGAAGAATAAGCATATTTTGTAGAAGTGAATAGAGAAAGTCATGTAAATGTAACACATCAGAATTGTTTGCCGCACAGTGGAAACATAGCCATGAAAATATGGACTTTAGTGGTAGAAAATACGGTTTTGGGCTAGTGCGTGAAAAAAAGCCGCCAGCAGCAAGCTTGCCACCTGTCCCGTATATCGGGAAGAATGGGTCCCGTATCTCCTAATAACGAACGTTGCTCTTTGCTTGCATTCTAATATGTGAATATTAGGAAAAGAAATTAAGCATTATCTCGGACGTTTTTGTTTTGCAGAACTTGGGGATAATAAGTGTGTTTACGCATTGATCATTAAGGATCCATCTATGAAAAGAAAAGAAAAATGCAAACATTCATAAATATTTTAAATTGTATTAAATACTAACTGAAATACCCGGCGTTGCCCGTGGTTTGATGATTTTATCCCTAAACTTCTAGACTTACGTTGGCCACCATAAAGAACCCAAAATAAATAAATAAATAAAAACACTGGAAAAACACTATTTCAAAGCACTGTTGCATAACCCCAAATACCACAGGAAGAAAAGCAAGTAGACAAATCTGTGTGAATGTAAGATTCTGTGTCAATCATATAGAAAATTGTATGAATTCTTTGTAGAACATTAATTATACTGTGATTGTGTTTCGTAAAAGAAATGAGTTAAGATAACATGCGTAGCATTATTGTAAACATATGGAAAATTATATGAATTGTTTGTAGAAGAGGGAGTAGACAAAGAAGCGATTGGGTTTCATAAAAGAAAGGTGTGTAGAGAAAATAGTGTGAATATAATGTGTTGCATTTCTATTTCAATATTAGAATATTGTATGAATTTATGTTGAAGGGGAATAGAGAAGGAAATATGATCATGTCTCGAAAAAGAAATGTGAGTAGAGTTAAGAAAACGGTGCAAAAGTAATATCTAGCATTTCTATTTCAGTCATAGAAAATTGTATGAACTGTACGTTGATGGACGAGCAGGGAAGGATATGTGAATTTATTACGTAAAAGTAAAGCTACTAGAGAATACCATGTGAATCTTACGTTGTATAGTAAAATGGAGAGCATACAATCCTTGTCCATGAAAAAATATAGGTGTCCTAAACACCGACAACGCTTATTATGTTGTGCGGGACGGCAAACTGGTTTTCAAATAGGAGTGCTGTCCGTCAATGTACGGTATGGACGGTGTAGTGCATCGAAGTACGTTCACGTTTCGTCAATAAACCAAACATCGAGCTGTCTACATGACAAACAGGCTTCGAACTGTGTACCTCCTATGTCATTGCAGAGCCTATATCGGCGGTGGTGGGCCTCATGCACATGGCCCAATACGTGCGATTGTCTTTGAAGATTTTCAATCGCTCAGTGGACACGAGCCATAAGTTCTGGCGTTACAGGAGTGCCATAAACCATACCCTTCAGAACACCACAGGAAATAGTCGGGAGGTGTCAGATCTGGCGATCGTGCTGGCCATGGAACTGCTCCACCTCTGCCAGTCGATCGATTTGTTATAATTGTAGCAGAATCAATCATTTGTTCCTTTAATTGTGGTTTTTTCAACGTTTGTCAATGTCTACACTCGTCGTCTATTCCCAATACAGTGCTATATTGAATGTACCGGCCTGCTATCAAGCCCAAGAACATACTAGGCAACCAAATCGATTGGTGTCTTTACTATCGACTTGAGTGGTAGGTGTTACCAACGCAAAACTAAGGACAAAATCTATTTACAATTATTGCTTCGGAGAGAACCAGGGAAAAAAGTTGACCGAGGGAAGGAGTCGGTAGCCTGCGGTTTCAGTATCCGTTGATTACCGGTAGGGATAAAAAAACTTCCCTTTTGCACAATTTCTAAAAACGGAGAGCTGTGTGTATTTGGTAGAAATGAATATGGAAGAGTGGTTGCCGGTCATCTGCCAGAGAAAGTGCTGCTTTGGTTTTGACACTGTCATCGATTTTGAGCGGATTCCAAACGACGAGCGCTCATTTGGCCCTCGAATTGTAAATCGCGAAATGGAATATTGCCTATTTCTGATATCGAGGTTTGGATCTACCTCATCTCAACCGCGGCGACACGAAACAACAGAAATGCGAACTATCAGTAACCGACACCATTAGCACATCTATAACCAACAGGCTAAATGAATATGAGTTTAGCTTGGAACGTTGTAACATTCCACTACATATGGCCGAGCTGTTAGCGTTCTGTCTGCTTTAATCGGTCATCCGCTAGGGTCTGGGAGTTTAAATGTGGGAGTAAATGCAGTTTCATGGTAAAAAGTAATAAAAACAAACGTTAAGAAACCTACAGTTCAACGAATTAAAAACATTATCAGTTGTTTTTCAAGTAAAGTTTTACCATTGAAGTTAAAGGGGTGGGTTTAGGGGAAAGAGACTTTTTCTGTAACTCCCAAACCACCATCCCTCGGGGTTATACTTCGCAGTCCTATTCCATTCTTCCCCCATTTTTGCTTTCCTTTTCTCCGCATATAAGATAAATTCAATGAACTGATATTTTCTTCTCCCCCGAGGCTTATTTGCATTCATTTCTTTAGTCAGCTGTTTCTTCTCATCAGTTGCCACAGACGATTTGAGTTTCACTGTTCTGTGGTCGGTGTGGGTGGCTACGCTCTACATGAAGCATTCTGCAAATAATTTTCCTACTTTCTTTTTGTAATGGCTTACAGAAGATGCTTCTTTTTCGAAATATTCCTTTCTATTTGTTGCTATTAACGATACATCCCAAATGTCTAAAGTATCTCTTGCTCTACTCCGAACTCGCAAGTGCACCTTCTTTGCTTTTGCTCCAGTGACCACAGTGTTTTGTCCTTCTCGGCGTATATCCTCATCCGTGTCCATTGCCATTTTCATTTACCTCGTGGATGTGCCTTAGAAACATTTTCTTGTTCTGTTAGTAGTGCTATATCTTATGCATACTGTTGGTTTTTCTCCTAGTACTGTTACAGAAACAGTTCCTAAGTTCTCCATGTATGTATTTGACACTCCTGTTGCAAGTCCTTCCTATTCTAGGTACCTCTAATCTTCTGTAGTGTCTGTCTCATATATCGATTGCTGGAAACTCCCTATCTTTCTCCTAAGTCCATAACTGTCTCTTCAGGACCTCCAAAGTGTTTCTACAATTGTTTTTTTAATATATTTCCCCGCTTAAGTTATCATGCATGGGAGGTTGAATTTCCTGCACTATGTGCGTTTTGAATTTTTACCGCAGATGTTAATGAAATGTGTTGAATTCTCTCTCTTTTGATACCTATGCATGCCTATTGTTGCAGATATACAATATAATTGTATTTGATAGTTGAAGTTTACCTTTTAAATCTCCCCATCTTTACTTCCTTTCATTTGTGAAGTTTAGTTAGTCACTTAGGTGAATGCTGGGCTGCTTAATTTCATACCACGGTTTCCTTTCCATCATTTCTATTCACTCCATTTCCTTATCCTTCAGGTATGTTAACCATGCAAAGAGAACGGAATTTCAAAGCTTTAAAATATTTGACTATCACTCAAAGCCTACTGTATTCCCATATTCCCCTTGTACCTACAAGGAAATAAGCAATAAGATAATTTTTGCAGATGTTTATCGCAAGTAACACGAAGAAGATATAGGAGTAAGAGTTTGTAAAAATGCTTAGTAAAAGAGTAGAGAAAGTCATGCGAGTGCAACACATCAGATTTTTTCAGATGTGCATTTGCCACTTAGACATCATCTTCCTCTAAGCAACGTTTTTTCTATTGTTTACAGTAGTGCAATTACATTTTGTGTGCCTTCATCCTTTCTGAAGCACAACTGTTGTAATTTCCTTCCATGCCAGAGCGTAGGTGTCATTCATTTGTCTCAGTAGACCCTTCGCCATCTGACATACCAGGTTAATAGTCCTGAAAGCATTATATTCTTGATATAGTTTTTCTTCGGTTCTGACAGCATCTGTCTGATGTCTTGTCATTCACCATTCTCAAGTGTTTGCATGAAGAAATGCTTTTTCTTCAACCATAGATGTTCATTATTGGAGATTCCATCGGTTCCTGTTGCCTTCCCATTCCTTATCTACGTCCGCTTCTTCCATCAAAATTGGAAATAGTTTTTCGTACACTGATACAAAAATACGTGTAGTTTGTAAAAATAAGTATAAAAATCGAATGTGTTGCTCATATGACTTTCTCTACTCTTCTAACCATCTTTACAAACTCTTATTTCTATCTTCTTCGTGTTAGGCGAGATAAACATTTGCAGAAATTATCTCCCTTTTGGGTACAAGGGGAATACGGGAATACAGTAGGCTTTGAGCGATAGTCAAATGTTATAAAGCTTTGAAATTTCGTTCTCTTTACACGGTTAACGTATAAAAAATGAATAGTGATGTTCCATTTGACAGAAGTATAAGTTCTCCAAAACTTACATAAATAACAAGGAATATCTCCGAAATGGTTCACTCTACAAAAAAATTTTATTTAGAGATAAATTGTGTCTTTTAGCAAAATCTACATTTTTTGTATAGTAAGATTCGGTCGATCTCTTACTCTAATTACACCTAAACTGTTTTATATCCTTTTCACATTCGAATAGCCAAGATCGTTCAGCTGATAAGAAATTCAAAGCTGAACGTCATGAGATCGAGTCCCAGCGACTACAATAAAATGAGTCCGTGGTAAAGGACGAGGAGGGCCCACCTAAAATGAGTGGTGTGATGGCACGCGTGATGATGACGAGGTTACATTTGACTGCTGTTGTATGTATTCTGCTTTTTGTTGGAGGCCAACGTAATATAATAATTACAAAAAAGAAAACTTCAAATATTCTTAGAATAGTCTGCAAAGTGGCGCATTGAAATGTGAAATTCCATTCTTGATTCACACGGCACCACAGGCGGTGGATACTGGTGATAAATGCAACGGTAGTAGATAAAGGACATTTAGGAAGGAAAGGGTTCAGACCAAGTTTAGGGTACCGCACCAGTATTTGAGTCAGGACTGAGGCAAACTCGAGGGAGAACAGTCCTGGCGGGGTTTGAACCGCAGACTTCCGTGCCTTAGCCACCTCGGCTACCGGTGTCAATACCCCTGTCTAACTACGAAAATAGATCATGAAAATAGATCTTTGGTACTTCTTTGATGGCTTTTCGTTTTATTTAAATAAAACATTTACATTGTCCTGTTGTGTTTTTATATTTTCTGTGCGCCTTATTTTCATCCGTAGCACAATAGAAAGAATGACGATCTAGGTTAAACCAACATTTTCTTACAAATGAAATATTTAGCCCGAACTACTTGCTTCTCGGACTCCCAAGCGTAAGCGTAAATTCCCTCTTGACGATCGGAATTCCGGGAAATCGGCGAGGCGTTCAGTCTCTTTCCACTGCGCCTCTAAATAAAACCAAACATTTCTTCATACTTCAATCCAGATGTTGCATGTTCATTTTAGATTGCTAAATTAACGTCAGCTTTTTTTCTCCGTTTTATCACCCCACCAAAGAAATACATGCAGTTTCTGGACTCATGTTTACATAAGTTAAATTTATGGAAGTGGACACGTTAACTCCGCTGATAAGAGCTAGAAGTAGAAGGCCAAAGGTCCGTGTTTGGAATTGCGTTCGTGACTCATAATTTTAAAATCTAACTGGACGATTCGTCTATGCATAGCTAATGTAAAAGGGCAGTATAAAAAGAAAATATTTATACTTGTTCAGTTTCCCTGATATTTTTATGTCATGTAATTGACTTGTGTCACCAAGTACTATTGTATTATTACTAAGTACTAACTTTTTAGCTAGGGTTTATCACATCTACTCCTCCCAGATAATTTTATAGTGCGGAAATGTGGGCTTTGTATCGAAAAAGCTGCTCATATTTTCAGATACAGTCATGGAAAAAATGATTGAGCAAGTTAGGAGAACAAAGCATTTGTATGTCTCACGTCATGTTGCGTTGCGGTTTATGCAAGTCGATATTTCCAACATGCAGCTGAGTTTGTTGATAGTCTCTCCTCCATACTCGATGTTATCTCAGCCGGACACACAAATAGGCTGTATCTTGAATCACCATTGGCATTTGTATAGATACATATTCGCAAATACAAATGCGAGTGTATTTGTATTTGCGAATATGTTTTCTTATTACTATACTTCATCCAGCCTTAGATCCATACCTAGTATCCCTCCGCGATAACCTGGAGTTAGTATCAACTGCGACTAACACAAACGCCACGTGGACTCATGCCTCGTGTTTATGATACAACAGAACGAAATTTACTCGGGAGTTTTTGGAAAGGCACTGCTATGGCGTTACATTCAAGTAGTCTTTACCAGGGTTATCATACATGTTGAAAACCCAGAGATAATCGCCAATGTTTACGGTACTATATTTTGTGGTGTGCTTTGGTTTCGGCGTATCGCGGGTTAGTTGTTGACGTGTGTTTACATCAAGAGAGGACCTAAGAGTGGAGCGATTATAGCTAAAGCGCGTCTCACCCTTAAAAGACAGTACACGTTAAATGGAGCGCAGTGTTGCAACATGTACTAGTTGCGAATCTTTCTCCGCGAGCGACTCGAGGTGGCCTGAGTCCTGTACTTAGTCCTTCAATTGCTGCTTGACGAGACGGGCACTTTTAACTTCGGTATCCCTCCACGCCTTTGTTACTGTATGACCTAAATTTACAAATGACTCGTCTGTATAAACAATTGATTTCCCCATGTCCCTAAACCTTTTACGTCTTTTAGATATTTATGTCGCCATCTGATGATATCAATTCGTCTCTTTCTATTAATATGCACTTGTTACCCCTTCTTTCATATTCGAACCCCAAATCAGAGTGGTCCTTGAGAAATTTGGTAGGGTCTCATCACTGTTGAACTGTGACAAAATTATATTCAGCGTGGGTGGAATATTTGAAACAGTAAAGAATGAACAATTCGCCGCACTTCACCTTGCACTATTCAATCATATTGCGTTAACCTAGCGTTTTGTGTAGTCCCGCCCTTTTTGCTTTCTTTTTCGATGGCGTTCTTAGAAATCCTTTCATTACTTCCTTTTTAATCCTATACACTACTGCTTCTGAACACTCAACAGCCTTAGCTGTTTCTTTTACTGCCTTAAACGCATTTTACTTCAAAAATAATCTAACACATTCATAATTATTTGGCGTTCCTTACTTCTTTATTTACCAACATATCGTCCCTTCCTAGCTTCACCCTTCATATCTACAAATATTTACAAAAATATTAAACAAATAACGCAATGACAGCTCACAGTTACACACACGGCTTCTTTCGAACTAATGTTAGTGCTGCTCCTTATACTATCTTCTGTGTCAGGCCTGACGCTGAATAGATGAATACCTTTTGTTTGCCCTACTGGATAAAAGAAAGAGGTTACTGCCTTTTGGTTTATTTTAAAAACTTTCTCCAACCTTCCTCAACATTTGTTCTCGCTGGTTCCCTGATGTAAACTCAATAACAAAAAAGTTTCACACTGCGTAACTTTTGCAGTGCACAGATATAAAATTTTCCGAAAACATTTAATTTAAAAAATTATAACACTTAACTGGGTAAACATAGAGAATTCAAAGTAGGCAGGTAGTAGCACTATAGTTTACTCTACCTAAGGAAAAAATATAGATGCATTCTAGCAGTTAGTTTGTTAGTTAGTGCGTGATGAGTGTAAAAACAGCTAATATCGAACTTCTATTGAAAAAAAACGTTTTCTGAAGAAATTTGGACATATAGAAATGTATAATGACTCTGAAAAGGATATAACCTGATAGAGAAAAAGATTCTGCATAGGATGTGTTCAAACCTGAAATTTATAACAAATGAATATTTATACCATGCTATTAGGAATCTGGCAACAGAGCGAGGGTAGAAAAGGACGCGGCTAATGGCAACTTGTATGCGCTAGATAGAGACAGAGATGTCCCATTTAACTCCATACTGTCTTCTAAGAGTGAAACGCTATATAAATAGGCAGCGCCATGGCCGAGCGGTTAGACCCAGGAAACCGCATGTGGTATTTGTGGTGGACGAAGCGGCGTCTGGCCGGGTTTTCTCCGGTTTCCCCTACCACTCATTCCATCATTTGCTCCATCGTCACCTTTCCAATCATCGATTTCGCCTGCATTTCGTATGATCCTCTCCCTCACTATCATACCTGGTGCTCGGCTGACCACCCGCTTCCAGGTCTGGTCGTAGGTTCGTCTGCTCCCCGACAGGCGTCTGACCCTAGGTACTGGCTTGTAAGTCCTAGGAGGTATAAGTCCTGCATAAGGGGAGGGTAACCAGCTAAAGAAAGAAGAAAGAAAAACTAGTTAAATAATAAACCCAACCTTTCATGAAACAAATTTTACATTACAGAAATATGTAAGGACTCGCTTTGATCATATAGTGTCTGTCTTCCATAACCTGTATAATTTTGGGTTCGTAATGTTGTTTTCCTCCAGTGTGTTTATGGTAATGATCATATTTTTGACTTGGAAAAACATAAATCAGTACTTATGTTTATTATTTCTTGATGTATGTTACAGATGAATGCCCCAACAGCGCAGATGACAGTGACGAGGATGTAATCACGGACTATTTAGTGTCACATGAGGGTTCTGGGCCCCCCATGGCGCACAAGCAAGGAGGCCCTGGGCCCTTAGTGCCCACCATCAGTGTGACACCTCACTCTCCTGGCAACAAACAATATCCAGTTCTTGGTGAGTTTTATGCACAGCTAATGGAATAGTGTACACACTGCATCTAAAGTAATTATTTATTTCATAGAGCTGTATCCTTAAAATTATTTAACAATTATGCCTCACACAAGTATGTAAGTGGTATTTGATTAGGAACTTTAAGCTACATGTATTTTAAAACTATTTAAATACAGGACAACTTTAAGTTCTTGTTTACTGATTCTGACCGTCATTGCTAGGCATTCAGTTATGTATGAATTTAGAATCACTTACTAAAAATGGTATAATTTAATAAGCAATATTTCAGAATCACAACTGCTCTTAGTTTTTCCTATATCTATATTCTGTTTTAAAAGTGACTAAAAATCATTATTGCAGTAAATATACATATCAGTTTCTTTTTATCTGATGCATCTGAAGCATTCCTTATGTGGTTTCAAACTTATATTTAATTTTATCATTGATCCAATCTCAATGTGGTATTAATACAAGTATTCCAGAAGCTCTCCCTTTTAAAATTTTGTAATTTTTAGAAATGTATAGCAAATTTTTAATCCCATGTTTATTCTTAGAATCTACCATTGTATTGTGTTCATTGAAAATCCTTATTAATTTATTATTGGTCCAAATTTGATAACTATTAAATAATTTTTATATACTTATCTCAAGTTTTTCATTTTTAAACAATGCTTTAGGAATACCCTCTAATTATTCGTATTTTGCTTAGAGATTAAAAATGATTTTTGTAATTTGATGGTTTTACAAAATAATATAGATACATATTTTACATTGCCAGTCAGCTGATTATTATTTTGAGCAATAACTCCTCCAGACCTTGTGCTTTCATCATTTTTTCTTTTGATGATTTGTCTTATGTTTTTACTTTTGACTTCTATAGAACTTGACCTATTTGTAATCTTCTTTCAAAATACCCTTAATTTAATATTCTTTCATTTCATAATACAAATTGAACCTTCCAAAACTTAATTCTTATTTACTCGATTACTTGCATCTTATTGTGATAAAGATGACAAAAGTCCAGTCCAATTACTTTTTCTTACTTGATTTTTTCTAACCGAATGCAAAGCAACACAGCTCTCTTTTGCTGATGTTAATACAGCCTACATTATTTCCTGATATTGCAACTCAACTGTTTTCTTCTCATAACCTTGATTCACTCCTTTCTGTCTGTCTTAACTTGGCCTCTCAAACAGCCGACTTTGACATTAAATCACTCAACCCCCATTAACTGCTTCTTTATCTTCCTTTCGACGTGACCTTACTCACGCAGTGACAGACACACTCTAAAACTAAAAACTGACCGACTCCCCATGACTGTAACTCACTGCTCGTTGCCTCGCCCGCTTATATAGCAAGGATGGCATAACACAGACCTTTCTCGAACTTCTACAAATACACTGGCCGGTGGACCTTCTCGAATAGTCTTGAAAACCCCTGTTGGTTCTGCCCCTCTAATTTGTCACACACAGTTGTTAACAACTGAAAGATATGTGTAAAATTTTTATACTATAAAGTATATATACTATAAAGTATATCCAGCAATGACACAAGAAGTGCAAATGATTACCATAGGGTGAGCACGAATAAAAGTCAAACCAATAAGGACCCATATAAAATAGGAGCTATATTATATAATAAATTACCATTAGCAGTTAAAAATAGGACAGACTCAAAATTTAAAGCTGCTCTAAAATCATTTCTAATAGATAAATGTTTGTATAATATTGCTGAACTATAATGAATGTTGTATTTAGATGTAAGTATTTAATGATTTATCTTGTAATAACCAATGGCATTGTAAACTACATAAATGATACAAGGTTGTACTATTGTATATTGTATAATAATTATGTATTAATTATAGTGTGCTCTATATGATATATCCCATGTCATGTAAAATGATCAGTGGATGAATAAATTAATAGCAATATCAAATTCTTCTGCTTTCAGAGGATAATCTGCAACAGCTCCATGAAATCCATGAAAGCATTCAGCAGATGCGAGATCAGACAACAATCCAGACCCTTAGTACTCAGGTTAGTATACTTTCCTTTTTTATTTAAATTAACACAACTAACAGTTAGTTGAGACTTAAGATGCCCAAAAATAAGAGACATTGCATTTCAGAGAATGAAATAAGTGTACTTGGTAAAGGAAAGATGTTTCACAGCACCTTACAAAATTGATGGTGAGATGCTAAAAGTTAACATTTGTTGCAGATCTTGGGCTTGACACAATATGCACGTTTAAGTGCATCATGTCCATCACTAAATAATGAAGCTGGATCAGATCCTGACCTTTTGGGATCTGTAAGTTCTTCTCCAACACATGCAGCACCCACTGGAGCTTTCATTGCTCCAGGATTTGCAGACCTTTTTCATGGCAAAGGTAATATTGCAATGCACATTCTTATAAAAATGCACTTAAGGGGAATTCAATGAAATAAAGTTAACTGCGGATTCACTTTGGCTACTGAGGTGCTATTTCTCAGCAAAACAAAATTGTGGTTGAAGCTAAAAAATATAGTTTTAAAATCCTTATGTTTTGAGCGAAGATTTGTTAAAGTAGGTACTAAGGAAGTATAATATACATAGGCTGAAATAGGTACTGGGGACTTAGCCATGAATTAAAATTAAATATTATCCACATTAGTGATACAAACACACAATAAGTGGTTTACTGTTCATTCAGTATTTTTAACTGTCATTTCCCTTTATTTTTTAACGTAGCCAAATACTGTCATATGCTCTTAGAGCAGTGGTGGACAAACCTCAACACATTAGATTCAGCAACTTGCTTATATAGAATAGACACTTGGGGTAGGGGACCAGAAATCGGCGAGTTTACAACTGTCCTGCCAAACAGTGGCGGTATGCATTTATTTTAGTGGTGGTGATGTAGGACTTCATCACTTGGACTGTTTTCAGGCATATCAATGAATGAAAATCAGGAATGAGAACACAAGTTGCCACACGTTGTTGAGCCAATAAATTATCATTACTCTGAATATTTCACTGACAGTTGGGAAAAAACATGTCTTGGGAATTGCATACTATTTGCAAATTTAATATCATTCCCATGATGCAGCAATAACTTCACAGCAATTTGAGAAAAACAATGCACATTCTATCTGTCAATTTTTATTTTGCCACCCATCAGCAGAGAAACTTATTTTCAAATGCTTCCAATGTTGTTGTTAGCTAATGCTGGATTTCTGACAATGAAGTTATTAATCCTCTTGCTCTACAATAAGTCATAGAGCAATAGCAGTATAGTAACCGCTTCCAATGTACTCATCAACATCTGTCTCAGGTTTAAAGGATTACATTTATACACCTTCCACCCAGTGTACTTTCTCAATTGGTTTTCATCAAAACATAATATAGTTGAGCCTGTTTTATGCATATATCAAGGGGGTGAGGGAAGATTACTTGTAACTCAGAATTGCTTACAAATGACATTTTGATAATGATTCATATTTTTAAAAAAATTGCAATACAGTGGGCCTATATATGTGAAATTTTACAAACAACAAAGTTATGTACAAAGAAAAAATTATTTTGAACTTGGTCCTACTTTAAAGAAATCAGTTTGCTTGTTTCACTTTTCTTGTGTTAAGTGCATACACCTAATTTTGTTACTGATATAATAAATAAAAATAATATTTATTTGAGTCCATATACCAAGCCAAAGTTACAATTAAAAGTAAGAAAGAAATTAATTATTATTTATTTATGCCAACAAACTTACTGTTGGTGTTTTTAAACACACAAGCCGTGTGTGGGCAAAGTTTGAGAGGTAGAACTGGAACTTAAAAATTCAATGCCACAACTGGGATTTGAACCACAGACCTTCCACTTACCGGGCGGCTGCTCTAACCACTGAGCTATTGTGACAAACTGCCAGAATGGCATTAAATTCTCAAATTAGTTACAATATACAAATTATACATGCATTTATCAGTCATACTAATTTAAAAATCTTCAATTGGGTATATAGCTTTTACTGTTAGGTCTCTTTAATTTGTTATAATAATGGGCTCCTGCAATGTATGGATCTTTCATTATTGATATAATATTGTATGTGTTTTTATGGAGATCTTGCTTCTGCCTTCGTTCCTGACATATGAATTAAGTCTTGAGTGGGCAAGCAGTATAATTCTGTATAAGAATAGTGAGTAGACCATAAAAAACTTCTTATTTTTAAAAATATCCCTATAGCTTTCTCTGCTTCTTAAATTATACATTATTCTTATACATCTCTTCTGTAATGTAAACAGTCTATTTAGAATAGACTCAGCATACAGTTCCCATACTTCAATACCATGCAGAATATGAGGATAGATTATCCTGTAATATACATTATTTAATACATTGTTATCTATATATTTAAACAAACAGCTAATCAAATACATACCTTTAGCTACTTTATTGCAAACATTATCTAATATGCTGTTTCCAGTCCGGGCATTTATTTACGCATATCCCAAGAAATAGATGACTGTCTCTGTAATTTTAGATTTATCTTGTAATTTCACATTTTACATACTGTACCTAGCGTGGTATAAGCAATTCCTAAGTTTGAACCAGTTTTGTTTTTGTGGGATTAAGTTCTACCTCTCGTATGAATTTTACTTTCTGATCTATTGTATAACATTTCCTTTTTGTGTTTTTTATGGCTGATTAAAAGCAATTGAGAACTGAAAGACAAAACCACTGTTAATGAGTAAACACAGATACCAAAACTTGTTATCTTTACTTCTCGTTCACTGCTTATTATATAAATTGTACCATGTATTTAATTGGGGATATTAGATGTGAAACATTGTGTACGATGATGCATGCAGGTACATCAAAGGAGTGGCTGTTATGTCGCGATGGAGATGTTCCAAGACGTCGAAGCTGGACAGCTTTGGAAGATCTCAGCAGAACTGGCGACAAAAGAAAGTCAGATAGGCAGAGAAGGTATGCTCTAGTCCAGTGCATTACACATTACTGTACTACTATACATGTATACATATCAAAATCTCTGCTTTTTCACTTAACACAAACTTTTTTAACACAAACTCTTGATTTTTCTGTCCCTTTGGATTCCTATTAACAAGGTTATATTGTACAAGCAAAGAGCAACAAAGGTTCATCAACACAGTGAGTAGCAGTGAGTTGCAGTATGATAACAATGTTCAGTTATTACTTTGGCAAAACACAGCCCTTCTTGACTTGGACCATTCATAGCATTAGTTTCCAGGGCTCAAGATAAAGTGTGCTAGTAGTATTAGGTTTAAGAGGCATTTATTTACTTGAAAAAAGTTTGTATCTTATTTTATTGGAATCCTTTTCAGTGACCTAGAATGTATTAATATTCTGGAAGTTGGCGAGTGTTGTTGCTGGATCACGTTAAAATAGAAAAATTGTTCGATTAATAACACTAAAACAACACTCACTATTTAAATTTCCTGGAACACATTTCAGAGCTAGTTTCCTGTATTATCAACTGGACATTGACTGTATATGTTTGTAGAGGTTGGTCTTTCTGTAGACTGCTCTAGTGGTGATTGTAAGAACTTGTACAATGGGTCATTCTGTGAGATATCGAAATTGAAAACTGTCCTTTTTCTTCCACATGGTGATCTGTTTCCATGTTGATAATTTGTGGTTTCCTGATATTTGTTTTAATAGTTTTGGATCCAGATTAATGTCGTGATTTTCTTTCCAAAAATGGGTGACAACTGCTGAGTATGTCTTTTTGTGCTGTATCTGTTAATTGGAGCCTGCTGAATATTATGTTCTTTAAACATTTTTTTGAATTTATCAAATGTCTGTGGCAATAGTGAATTTTTTGAATGACAATTTTTTCTTTTTTTCTTTTTTGCTATGTTCACTTTTTTATCTATCAATGATTTTCAGTTGAATTTTTTTTATACTCTGATGTTCTTGTATTGAAACAGGAGTTAAGGAACATTTCAGATGTATAAAACAAACAGTTAGAAAAATCAGCATTTGCCACCCATTTTTGAAAAGAAAATCACAACATAAATCCGGATCCAAAACTATTAAAACGAATATCAGGAAACCAAGAATTGTCAACACAGGAACAGATCACTATCTGGAAGAAAAAGGACTGAGTTTTCAATTTTGATATCCCACAGAATGACCCACTGCACAAATTCTTAGAATCGCCACTAGAGCAGTTTCCGGAAGGACCAACCTCTACAAACATATTCAGTTGATGCCTGGTTGATAATGGAGGAAACTACCTCTGAAACATGTTCCGGGGAATTTAAAACTGAGTGTTGTTTTAATGTTATTAATCAACCAATTTTTCTATTTTAATGTAGCTGAAATGTGTTCATAAATACCTGTTGATACAGTTTCAGCCTTTTCGTCGTGCTTTTTAATGCCTTCCTTTAGCTATAATTGAACTTCTTTACACTTTCTGTATCAATTACCTGAAATAGAGCAAGCATTGAAGTATTATGAAAAATGTATCCCAGCAATACATATGATCAAAGGATAGGTTGTTATAATATTAGTCATTTTTAGACAAGTAGCTATTAAATTATGGAGATAATTTTGCAATAAGATTTACATTGATGGTTGATTTCAAAATATGACAAGAAAAACTTTACAGCTGCATACACCTCATTCTTGCATAGATTC
Source organism: Tenodera sinensis (assembly GCA_030765045.1). Taxonomy (NCBI): domain Eukaryota; kingdom Metazoa; phylum Arthropoda; class Insecta; order Mantodea; family Mantidae; genus Tenodera; species Tenodera sinensis. Next base: position 102,788,053 of record CM060971.1, on the reverse strand, counting down.
TGAACTAATAAAAATCGGTAAAAATTGGATTAGATCTATGTTAGTCTCATTAAGAAAAAGCAAATTTACAAAATTTAAAACTTAAGATGTTAAACTTCCTCACAAACATTCTTGGAGACTGTAGAGTACATTCTAAATAAATGAAAATAGTTATAATCCATGTATTACATTAAAAAAATATTACTTTCTTTTGAATTTTGTTACTGTTGTTGCTTATTAAAGCATAAAATCACATTCCTATTTGGTTTGTTCAACAAAAGTTGTGTTTTTGTGAATTGCAGCATGAGCCTAAGCAGCCTTGACTCTGAGCAAGATGACCCATTTCTTGATCAGGTAGATGGGGCAGGAAGCACAGGTCTTCTGACAACGAACTCTGGTAAATCTCCAAACAGGCGAGCAAACCGGGGCTCTGGAGGTGCATCTACACATTCCCTTAATGAAGCAGATTTACAGGTAATGTTAGATGCCCTAATTCATCATAAGTAGTCCTGTTTACTCTCATTGTTAGATATCATGGTTCTGAGAGGGTTCTTACTGTAGCTGCATCCCCCCCTTTTTTTTAAAGGAAAAAAGTTGGATAATGTATTGTATTTACCAAATCCAATTTTTATTGTATATACTTAAGTTAGGGAATGTTTGGTACTTTGATAAATAATGTCAGTACATTATTGTCTTAAGATCATGGTAAATAATGTTTTTGGAGATATAGGAAATGTGAAGGTCATCAATTTCAATACCTGTTGTGATGTGGGTAAGCCTAATGTAAGTTAGTACAGTAGTTAGCGTTCCGTACCCTTGACTTACCGGTGGTAGTTTGTGTATCTCTGGCGGAGGACATGCTGGTCCTTGCCCAGTTTGGTACTGCTGCGTGGCGGTCCGGCACTGTATAAAGACATAGGATTGGTGTGGATTCTATCACTGTTTCCTCTGTTGCACCTTTTAAAGGGTTGGTGATTGTCTAGACCCTGAATCCCCTCTGCCTATGATCCTGGATTATTGATTGTAATTTAAATTGAATTTCCCTTGTGTAATTGTAATATATATTCCCATAATGATAATGGTATTGCTAGAGTTTTGCAGAGATTGTATTCAACATTGTCAAATGTGTAACAATGAGAAGGCAGACACATCAGCAAGAAAGGAAAACAAAATTCAAAATCAAGTACAATCAAAAGCACCACTTAAAAATACAATTTCAGTGTATATTCTAGTGGCAAACAATAAATCTTCCACTGAAACCGTTAATACAACACTTGTGTGGGAGTGGGTATGTCAAAATGCACTGTGAAAAGTCATGTAAGTCACGCATTCACCCTCCAACCCTTCAGATAATCCTAAGATAAGGGATGAAGATTTATAGGAATTAAAGCAACCTGTTGTCTATATTTACAGTATTAGCCAACAAATTTTTTTTTTTTTTTTTTTTTTTTTTTTGCAAAATGCTTAGAATTTTGGCACATAAGGGATTTGGAAAATTGATTGTAATCTTTAATTTAGTTTTTCTCATTATGAGGTTTTTTGACTTAACCGCTTTTGCACACCCAGTTGAGAGTTATAACTGTGTACTATGAGGGATGCTTAATTTTCCTGGTTAGTAACTTCTCTGGCTAAAGTGATTTATCTCTGACCATATGAAGTATTGCTCCATCATCTTTTGAAATTCTCCTCTTCCTTATCGCTGAGGACTACTTCATCTATGGCATTAGTTTCAATGGAACAGCCAGCTCGGGTATTTTCATTGGTTCTCTTAATATTTAGTAGTTTTACTAAGCCCCGACACTACAGCCCAAGGAGAGCCGAGACTTGCCACCCAGCCGCTGCTGTCCCCACCTCGGCCCACTTCAGGCATCATTGGTGGGGTGCAGTATTGGAGGGTGGTACGTGGTTGGTGTCCCGATCCCTCCCAACCAGTTATGTGGTCTTCACGACCTGGAGCCGCTACTTTTCTATCAAGTAGCTTCTCAATTGGTCCCCTGGGACCTAACGAGGCTGAGTGCACCCCATGCCAGACCTCCCAGAGGGTATAAAATCCCCATGCTGGTACCGGGGATCGAACCCGGGTCCTCCGTGCCAGAGGCAAGCACACTACCAACTGCGCTACGGAGGTGGTCAATATTTATATACTTTATTAACGATTTACCAAAGCAAAGATCCAGATGATACAAGTGAGTCAGAGAAAAATGGAGAGAAGACTACTGGGTGTTACCCTCAGGGACAGGATAACAAACGAAGATCTGAGACGGAGGAGTGGAATAGAGCACATGACCACCAATGCTAATGAAATGGAGTTGGGGAGGCCATGTGGCCAGAATGCATCTGGATAGATGGGCCTATGTGACAATGGTGTGGGACCCAAGACAAGGGAAAAGGACAGAGGACGCCCACGGCAGAGATGGTCGCAAAAATTTAATGCAGTGGATGAGAATGCGAGAGACAGAGTAAAGTGGAAAGAAATGTGAGAGAGGATAAAAGCATAGTAACTGATAGTGCAGTGTAAAGAGTGGCGCGAGAAGTGTGGGGTTCATAATCTTATCAGTATAAAGGGAAGATAGACACAATCACTATAATGCAACTAGCAAGCAGGGGCAGTAAGAAAGGTGCAAAAACAAGACTGTCCAAGGGAGGTTTAACTCACAGAAACTAGGAGGCCCTTGTCCAGTAAAGACCTTATGGGCTTGTTTATTTATTTATTTAGTAATTATTGCATACATAAACAATAAAATCTCTTATATTGCAGAGTGACTTCAATAAAATTGTGGCAAAACGGGAAGCAGAAAGTTTAAGATTGCTGCCAGCCAGGCTGCCCCTTCAGAAATCCGTGTCGACACCTTCTATTCTTGCTGCACGAGATATTGCAAATGATGTGGCCATTGATGGCAACACTTCTGCCATTCCTGCGTAAGTACAGTAACGTGATATAACTATGTAATATAGCTTTGACATGCACTTATGAAGCTTGTTTTATTTGCTCAATCTTCTTTTAAAACTTTTTACTTCAGAAATTGTTTTAAGCTGGTGTAGCTTAGTATATATATTTATAAAAGTTTTAAAAGTTTTTGTGAAGCAGTGAGCTTCTGTGAGATTTAAATTTTGCATCTTGTAAAATCATAGTGACTATAAAGTTTTCTTATTGTGCACAACAAATAGGCATAGCAAAATAAAATTCTAATGATAGTTCTTGCTTAATTCTTTTCTACTTTTCTTTCAGTACCTTGATTACTGTGTTATTGAAATCTGTCGACTGAACTCTGTTAATATGGCATTATCCAAATCCCCTTCTTTTAATGCAATGGTATTATACTGTGGTTAATGTTTTGGTCATGGGAGTGGTAGCTATTGTGCATGTCTCTGCCTTTCTGTTTGCCAATTGCTTTGTGGACAAGGATAGCCATTGCATCATTTTAATGCTGGGCTGCAAGAAACTCCATAAATTGCTTATCTGTGATTATTTATCGGATCTATAAACTTAATCCCACTTTTAAGCTACAGATCAGTAACCCTATCCAGCATCTTTTCCATCTTTATACAGTAACTTTTGGAAAATAACTGGACCATTATTGTTTGTACCAACAATTTCCTCTTAGAATGGTGCGTAGCACAGTAACAGCAATTGCTATTGTTATTTAAAGTCTGTGTTTATAATAGAAAGTAGTGCCTTTGCAGTTGATTTAAATGACCAAGATAGATGACAGTAAACATTGTTCTGGACAGCAGCTGCAGTTAGCCACAAATTAAATAATTAATAAGTTTTTATTTATACCAAATCACGACCTTTTGCTTATTCTCAACTTGCTTACCAGCTTCAGCTCACAAGCACTAGCTAGTTTTTATTTATACCACCCATTGCCATGGTAGCTCAGTTGTTTACAGCAGCAGTATGGTAAGCGTAAGATCCATACATCATACATTGCCCACACACAGTTTGTGTGTTTAAAAACACCAGCAGTAAGTTTATTGGCATAAATAAGAATCCATAGTTCAAATTCTAGCTATAGCATTGCATTTTTCATCTGATTCTATCTTTCCAAACCTTTAGCAGTTTATAGATCCGATTTTTTGCCTATAATTTAAAGTATGTTTTATGATATTAATAAGTTGTAGATCATTTTTGCAGAGCTAGTCAGTGCTTTATACCTGTTTATGGAATCAGTAGTGTTTTACAAAGCAATATATGCATTCTAGATGTTGGCAAGCATCAAGACAAATATTATCTACCAAAAAGGCACTCATGCTGCCAGCCCCCAAAGCATTGCTGTCGTTTTAACTGCGTATCTGCTTTTTAATACTGCCAGATTAAAGAACATTTCTTACTGTAGCAGTTAGGCTTTACTCATCATGAAAAAAAAAAGTTTGAAACAATTTGCAAAAAAAAAAAATGTTCATTTAAAATGACAGACTAAGATACTGCAGTGTAGTCATATGGCAAGGACATGTACCATATGTATATGTGCTCTACAAACCATGCTCACACACTGTCTGTGGCCTCATAATAAAATGACCACATTATACTTATTTGTTGAATACATAAAGTCAGTGTAACTGTTTTCATAAAAATGCAATCTTTCTTCATTACTTCTGCGAACTTCACTACCTCTTCTCTGTGTGCACAGTTTCCATTCTGTTCTTAGGAATGACCATGGACATTGTTGCAAAACTTATAATTATGTCTATTAGAAAATATACAGGCATTTATCCCATGTTAACCATTGCAGCCTTATTTTAACTTTAAAAGCTATAAATTATCCTTCTCTTCTTCTTTTCTCTGTTTATTGTTTATTTTTCCTTAATTTTCTTGAGCATGCTCACAGCTTCATGAACCTTTCATAAACCTCTGTAGCACCAGTATTTTCAGAAATACATTTTCTCATGTATTTCTAAACTGAACTGTTTATATACAGATGATCCTTTCCACAAATTGTTTCAACTCAATAACAACAGCAATTCTGGCAGCAGGCAATTAACTTGACTTTCACATATATGACCTACAAAATATTTGCTTTATACATCTTTACCCTTGATAATAATCAGTGATTGGAAGTTCATACTGTCAGAGCATAATAAATATGCTTATTTTTGTTTTCAATGTTCCACATAAATCGCCTTTTTGCTTTAAAAACCTGAGCAGAGAATATTCTGAAACATCTGTTCTAGGTCTTTCCTTTCTTCATCAGATATCATTAGGGGGCCAGATTTTGATGACCCAAAAATGTTTCAAAAGTGACTTGTTATAGGATTGTAAAGTGTTTTAAAAATGATATAACAAATGCAAAATATGACGTAAAAGTTTATTTTTTATCTATTAAAATAAGTGTACAGAAAGGTATAAATTAATTTATACATACTATAGAAGTAGAAAAAGTAGGTATAAGATAATGAGAAAATTTAGAAAATTAAGTAAAAAACATACTTGTTCCATGATCTTGTTTGGAGGAAATTAAGACAATTGTTTTTGAAGCAGGTCTGACAGATCTTTAGGATTAACTGTTTTGAGTTGTAACATCAATTGATAGCAAATGAAGAGGACTTAACAGCGTACAGTTGGCAAAAAGGCCAAGGCGCTGTGTCTCCCACCTCTGCCCATCGCAGGCATCATGAGTGGGGTGCAGTATTATATGGTGGCACATAGTCAGCGTCCCAATCCTTCCCAGCTGGTGATGTGGTCTATGCAAACAGGGCCACTATTTTTCAATGAAGTAGCTACTCAATTGGCCCAATGGCGGCTTGTGCATTACAAAATAGGTGAAGAAGTTCACTTAAGCATGCTGAAAATACAGTGCAAAGCCGGTGTACCACGGTCCAACATTTTTTACCAAACTGTTTGTATCCAATGGAGCTATACACAAAAGAAACTGTCTGTCACACCATGATTCATTTTCGTCCAATACATATGACAGTTTGCGTAGTAAAAGAGAAATAAACATGTCAGATGCAAATATATACAGCTTTGTTTTAAAATCAAATTTAAACGGTGAGCCAAACAATGTATAAAAACTGCCTGAGGGGCATTGTTCATGATTCTTTTTTGAAGTCCATTCAAATGTCTTGACATAACACACTCCATCGTAACATTGTGCAACTAATTTATGTCCATAATTACATTATTTAAGAACACCATGCAGCAAAGGGAACAATGTTTCTGCAGACCTGTCAACACTCGCATCATGAAATCCGAAAAATCGTTCAACCAATGTGCTCTCTGTATTCACGTATCTTACAATGATAGAGCACTGAGACTGTTGACAAGTATCTGTAGTGTCGTCAACTTCAACAGAAAAAAAATCTGAGAAATTAATTTTAGGTCTGTAAGTATTCCGAAATATATCCAATCACCTCATTTTGTATAGATTTAGAATCACCGCTGAATATACTTTTAATTTTATTATCGTGGTTTTGGATTTCTAATGGACTTTCAGTACACAAGCTCCTTGAAATTTCCTCAACTTAGCGAAAGCGCACTCTCATCTTGACCTCAGAATGCAAGCTCTTGTTTACCTAAATACAATGTTGATTTAATGATCAACTACAGGAAAAGCCTATTTAATGTCACGTTTCCATTGAAACGCACATGAAAAGGTCTGCTGTTTTCTTGAAGAGCGTCAGCCATTGTGTTTCTTTCTTTTTTCCAAAAGCGTTTAGTTGTAATTTACATTTTAAATGTCCCGCCTAATCACTGTGCTTGTGAAGGGAACAGGTTATATTAATGAAATCTGTGAATCTCTCTTTGTCCCACACGTTACTTTTGTTGCTAAAAAGTAAACAAGGCCAACAGAATAGCGATTGCAAACTACGACTACTGCATAACCAAAAATAGTTATCGAGCCAAGAGCTTTTGAATTTAATGTTATAAGTCTTCCCTATTTTGTTATCCTTTTTTTAAGGGCTATATCAATGATATCAGTGGGCCACCCAAAGTTCAAAACATCCTTCTTGTCTTCATCTTTCCACCTGGAAAAGGGGGTTCTAGCAAATTGCAAACTATGTCGTTCACTGGATTCATAACAAAACACTTATATTCCGTAATTTAAATATTAAAAGCACTGGAGTCTAGCAAACTCGTAAATTATACCTACCGTTCACAGTTATCTAAAACACCACGTTTTAAGTTTACCACCAGCTCTTCCTCGAGGTAAACGAATACTATCTTCTAAGCGTGCGAAAACAGAAACCATCCCCTCTACCGTGTTCTGTGCCTCTACTCAAGTGAAAATATTTCTTGTTTGCCTGAAACATGTGCATGCCCGTGTTATTTCACCGTAGTTCATCGTTTCGTGACGTCATGTTGCCATGGCAACCAAGCTGTTTAGTGCACCAGTTTCTTCCGTAATCCTGACTGGTGCACTTGTCCTTGTAACCGATCAGAGGACGCATTCCCACCAATTTTCCCTGCTGGCTGTCAGGCTGTAAGTTCCAAACAAAAGAAGGGTTGGTCACTGACCCTGCTACAGCTGCTAGCAGTTGAAATTTCTGACTAAACTGTTAGAATGGCAGTAATAATGCCAACATTAACAAAAATAGAATACTGCTATATTCAGGTGAAAACCTCTTCACCTGCTTCACTTGAATAGCCGCCACTGAATTGGCCCCTCAGGGACCCAATGAGGCTGAGTGCACCCTGGACCAGGCCTTTCAGCGGAAAAAAATACCCATGCTGGTACCGGGAATTGAACCTGAGTCTCCCGCTTGGTGAGCAGCAGCACTATCACTGTGCTAAGGAAATGATCCATTACCTTAGTTTCCCATTAAATATCATATTGGATATTCATTATCATAGCCCAAAGTTCCATAAATGGAAACAAAGTAGAGAATAGAGGAAGGCGACTATACAACCATGATTCATCAAAGGTACCCAAGCAGCTGATAGACAAAGGTGAATAAGTAGCTCAGGCTTAACAGTCTGGCATTACACTGACTAAGCAATCCCATGATCATAAAAGTCCACTTCTAATCAAATCAACAGCAAGAAAGTAGTCGACAAGGAAGGTGATTATGCAATTGAGTACTTGTGTCTGTAAGTTACTTATGCAGATGGTAGGGCCTTATGTCTGGCATCATTGAATCACATGAGTAACTGATAAACAATATGATATAACAAGGACGTTAAAAGCAATGTTACAGTAAAACAAACCATTAAAAACTAAGATCCTAGAGCAGTACTTTTCTTTTCCCTCATTATTATCATCAATGCTATTTACTTCAAAAATATAAATTTTAAAAAATGTATCTCATTAATGCCAAAAGTTCAACAAAAGCACTAAAAATGTAATTTCCACCACCACCATATTGACTCTACAGTCCTTTTTTTAATCATCTGCTTCTTCCATTTCTTCTTTCTCTTCTTCTTTCAGTAAATATGGCCATACATAAATATGGAAAACTGAAGCTATTAACAGTGAAGCAGAACAGTTCTACAATCATAACAAATCTTAGAGACTATAAGCTTCACTTATCTTAATAATTGCTGCAAATGCTTGAAATTCAAATCAGACTACACAGAAGTTCAGGCTATGAGCGATACAAACCGAATGTACCTTGCATCACTTCGGCATCCAGTGTTGCAACATTGTGGCAGGCTTTAAGAACTCTTCACAATATAACACACTAGAGATGCCACTTCCATTTTTGCTAATAATTCTGCATGCTAATGTGAGCTAATAATTATCAGTTAATGCGCTTTGTTACACTGTAACCTCCTACTATTCGGTTCTGAACAAGATGAACATAAACATGAATAATAGAGAGATGGCAATCACGCACTTGTTTGCAGTTGCCATGTTGTGCTATAGCAGATGAAAATGAAATGAAAGTTTAGTGAAAATGGTAAAAATAAGTGAAGTATTTGTTTCCAGTGAACTGCCTGTTCACTTAGTCAGCTCGTTTGAAAAGAGATTTGACGAAAAATTGAAAAAAGGTCTGAAACATTAACTTTCATTATCTTCTTTCTTGGAAGTTTGAAAACAGTGTTGTTATAATCAATTTAAACCAAAAAGGTGAGTCGATTAATAACACTACACAACACTTATAATTTACCAGAACATGTTTCGGAGGCTGACTTTCCTCCATTATCAACAAGACATCAATTGGTTCTCCCTGGTGTGGATTGTGATGTTTCCTCTGCGGAAACATTTCGATGTCCGGTTGATAATAGAGGAAAGTCAGCCTCCAAAACATGTTCCGATAAATTATAAGTAAGTTTTGTGTGCTATTAATCGACTCACCTTTTTGGTTTAAATTAACTTTCATTCCTAAACTTGGCAATGATGCGACCTGTTCTCCTCTCTGCCGCACTATCTCCTTACCCTACATGCTACTTCCGTTTTGTATCGCTCATAGCCTGAACTTCTATATACCTAGTCTCGCAATAATTCTATCGCATCATCATGCCACCAGTGGCTCTATGTAGTGTGCTTTGAATTATAATAACTTGCAGCAAATGTTAAGATAAGTTAAACTTACAGTCTCTAAGATATTTGTTATAGTTGTAGAAATGGCCATACTTGTTTAATTTAAATGTAGCAGCGAACTACAGTTTATTCACTGCATTGAATAGTCTCATTTACATTGAGGCACTTGGACAGAATCACAGAGCATGTTTGTAGCGCAAGTAATAAGCCACTCTGCATGAACTTCCAGTTCACTGTAATTAGTGCAGCAAACTTGTTTTTCAATTTCAGAATGGCTTGATATTTTATATAGTCACAAAATGAGCTGAACATGTGCATTACTTGCAGGATTTTTCAGATATATTTTTATGTATATATGTGTACATACATGTGTGTGAGCATGTTGAACAGTTATGGTAGCTCTAGTATGTATTTTTGCTTTAATTTTATGTTTGAGTTTTTGCTTGCTCTTTATGTTGTTATGTCAGCTGTCAACGTCCCAGTGGAACAGAAAGTGAGACAGAGGAGGAGGTTCTGGCTGCTGTGAAAAACTTTGTTCCCCCAAATATCCAGATATCTCTGGATGACTTTCTAGAGTGAGTAGCTTCTGCATACTGATCTTTTGCAGTAATAACTCAATTGATTTTCTCATGAACCTCAGCCATTCTTTCCTTTTGCATATATTGTAATCTAAGAAGAGATTATTTTACAGGGTTTAGCTGGTAACTTCAGAAGTGACTTAAATTACAAAATTTAAATTATTCATATTCATTGACTTCATTGAACAAAACTGATGTAAATGAAAAACAGAAGCACAGAATACTTCAAAATGAATGGTTCAAAAAGAAAACATACCTAGGACTACTGTTCTAAACATAAGAGAAACAAAATCTGATGTCCACTCAGATGAGTTTCTCTGATCTTTTTTTTTTTTTTTCCTTTACCTGATTACCTCTCCTTATGTAGGACTTACCCCCCTAGGACTTACAAGTCAGTGCCTAGGGTCAGAAACCTGTTGGGGAGCACAGGAACCTATGGGCCAGACAGTGAAGACCTGGAAGCGCATGGTCAGCCAAGCACCAGATATGAGAGTGAGAAAGAGGATGAATTGAAATGGGCAAAATCGATGATTGGAAAGGTTGTAATAGAGCAGATGGTGGAATGAGTGGTGGGGAAAACCGGTGAACCCAGGGAAAACCTGCCCCAATGCCACTTCGTCCACCACGAATACCACATGCAGGTCCCTGGGACCAAACCCAGACCACCTAGGTGGTAGGCGAATGCTCTAACTGCTCGGCCACGGTGATGCCGAGTTTCTCTACTCACTCATACAAAATATTCCAAAAACACTCATTCTTCTATGTACTTCCTATTAATCAAGATAGGCATTTATAGAAATGGTCTTATTACATATTTCCTTATACGGTACATTTATTACAAAACTTGACTGGCAGGTGCACGGTCCTTGTGACCTTCACTGATCTCCCACGCTATTAACGCATGCTAATTGTCACGTGTGTCAGTTGGTCTTCTGTTAAGTAGGTGTTTAGAAGTTTTGCTATCACACATAAACGCTCTTTGTTGTACTGTATACTGCAAATGATTAATTTTGAAAGTGTCTTCAAAATTAATCAATTGCAGAATACAGTACAACAAAGAGTGTTTATGTGAGATATGTATGTGTTTACATCATCTTGCAGGGAAGTTGTAAGGCAATTTGAAACTAAATTTCCTGATGTGTGTGTTCAAAGTAGAGACACCGTTCATTCGTGCTTGTAAATAAATTGAGGGAAATGGGATCAATTTGTGATGGGAAAAGAAAGGTAAAATGGAGTGTGCTTATGGAAAAATTTGGACGAAATTGGAGAAAGGTTAGAACAGTTACTTCGAAAAACTTGTAGGTGCCATGCAGAAGATAAGATTAAAACAAAATATCAGGAGATAAATTAGCACTATAACGGAAACCGAACTAATACAAGTGAATGAAAATTTCCTTAGAAGATGTCATAGATGTATTGATGCAGATCTGCAATAAGACAGGTTTTGTGTTTATTCTGATAATTGTTAATGTGATTTGAGATTTGATTTGACGTCTGTGCATGTGCGACCAGCAGATGGGCCATGTGACTGCCAGCCGAGTTTTGTAGCACACGTACTTAGTATGTCCTTATAGAAGAACACAATAGGCTTAAGTGATGGTTAAAACTTTTAAAGGCTGGTCAATATGTGATGGCTATGAAATTCCATTCTCTTTGTGTGCCCTGGACATGAAAAAAATGGATAACAACTTCCCATTTAAGTATTGGAAAATTCAAACAAATATCTCCGAAATGGCTCACTCCATAAAACAATGTATTTGACATAAATTATGGGTCTAACAAGATCTACATTTTTTGTGTAGTAAGATTTTGCATATCTCGTACAGTTCATCACTTATGCTAAATTCATCTAGAATGGAGAAGACTTCTAAGCACTTTCCCAGAAAATTCAAGATATACATTTCATTTGGCATGAAAATATCTTAAAAATATGGTATCTTAAAATCATTAAAGCTGTTTTTGAGAAAATCAAAATTTTTGAAAAATGTTCCATATAAACGGTAGTTTGGGGTGGGGGAATCTCGGTATCACATCCTTGGAAGATGCTGAACTTAAACACCAAGTTTGATATTGACCCAATTTTTTGTTTTTGAGTTCAAACACACACATCAACTTTTCATATTATATTTGAGGCGTTGAGCGCAACAGTGGCCCAACCCACAAAAATTCAGAAACTGAGTTATTAGCACAGACATGTTCCCCATATCAAAATCTAGGAGAGCAGTAGTGGCCTATACCACATTTCTACAACCACCGACAAATGGCATGAGAAGTGTGTTATTGCATGGAATTGAATCTGGCTTCCTGGATAAAAACAGTGGCCCAACCTTCCTGCATGTATGTAACTATGTATCACAATGTCGGTGCTATATTGATTAAAATTTCCAAATATCATGACTCTTGCTTAGTTATTAAAGTCAATATAAAACTTTCAAATCACAGATAGTTTTTACACTCCATTATCTCCATTATGTACATTTAGTGGTTGGACCACTGTTGCGCTCAATGCCTCATTTGTACTTAATTAGTGGCGGCGCTGTGCTTGAGCAGTTAGAGCGTTCCCCTACCACCTAAGCGGCCTGGGTTCGGTCCCAGGAACCCGCATATAGTATTCATGGTGGACAAAGCGGCATCTGGGTAGGTTTTCTCTGGGTTCTCCAGTTTCCCCCGCCACTTGTTCCACCAATTGCTCCATTATCACCTTTCCAATTGTCAATTTTGCCTGCATTTCATATCATCCTTTTCCTCATTATCATACCAGGTACTTGGCTGACCACCCGCTTCCAGGTCTTCACTCTGTCCAGTCCATAGGTTCCTCTGCTCCCCGAAAGGCATATGACCCTAGGCATTGGCTTGTAAGTCCTACATAAGGGGAGGGTAATCCGGTAAAGAGAAGAAAGAAATACATTAATTATAATAGTCACAGATAAATTTTCTTCTAGTGCCATTTATTTTAATTCGTTTTAATGAGTATTAGTTGCATACTCATTTTTGGCAAAGAAGTATCCTAACATTTTTAAGCTTTCCTTCAGCCCCTTCTTTCTAAGACCTGAAAGCACTCTCCCCCTCCCCCCCCCCCCCCCCCCCAAAGAAAAAGAAAAAAGAAAACTTATTTCCATCACTGCAGTTTTTTATTAAATGAACTTCAGTCAAGGTTCATCTCATTTTAAAAACAACGGAAAATTTTACAATGAGCATATGACCACAAAGCATAGAAAAATAAGATTAATTGAATTGTCCATTTCCAAAACATGAAGTTGATCCAAAATCAAAACTTAACAAAAGATACCATCGTATAGGAAATGTGGCATTACTTCCTAAAAAATAGAAGCATTTGAAGTTTGAAGCTCCAGAAGCATTAAAATATTAAGCATTTTTTAAGATTTTATCATACTCTAGTGTCTTGTAGAAATGCTATGTAGTGAATCATGAAATCTTTTTATCTAAGTAAGCAAGAGTGTTCATTGAACTATTTGTCTTCTCAATCATAATAGGGTGCCATTGATTATTCAATGAAACCAGCAGAAATAAAAATGAGAAGTGAGTGAGTTATACACAAAAGTGGTTTCACTTACCACACAAATGTAAAGCTTGAACACTGAAAGAGATTTGTTTAAACATGAATCATCATTCCATAGGTACTGACAATAAGCAATATGTTCTGCATTAAGTTTGATGAGTGAATTAAAGCATAGTTACGATTTTCTCTTTTTTATCTATATTTTACAAGTTGTGGAAACGGACAACTTAAATATAATATGCTCTTCTTATGATGACAGCTTTTGTGGTTTAAAATATTTCATATACATTATCTTAGTTACAGAAATAAAAATACTAAAGATAAAGTACATGATCCTTTAGCAAGGAACCATAATATTATAAAATCCTTACAGACCATTTTAAATATAGACCATGGATGTCCTGTTTCATGTTGTTTTTTAGCATCCTGTACAGAATATTTTGTTTATCATATTCATTTACCCCATGTGTTCCTCTTTTTATTCAAATCATTGCCTTGGAGGTACATCTAAGTTCCACTTATAAGGTTCAGTAGCTAGGCAAGAATATCCTGATGTGTGATGAAAAAGTTTACTTTTAAACACCCTTGTGTGTTAGATATTCTAAATAGAATGATTTGTGCATTGTATATTGCAAATTTTATATAAAAAGAAAAATTACATCTGCTCACATTAACAAAAAAGAAGCAAGCAACAAACAGAACCTTCTGTAAGAACCAGAGGTATAATTTTAAATAGCCCTGAGAAAAGTCACTAAATCATGTAATTAAAAAAAAATTGTTTATTTTTGTGGGTTGGCTTTGGTGTTCGACAGGAAATCTGAAAATTCTCAAAATGTGCTGTATTTCTTTATAGGTTATTCCTTGATTATTGTTTATTAACATCTCCATAGAGTCAACTTTATTTTCTGTGACTGCAGCCACTAGGCAGTCCTTGTGCTTTTCATTTTTAAGTAAGTCCCGTCTTGAACTCCAACATTTCTATCACAAACTTTGCTTTTACATGAAGTACTGCAGATTTTGCACAAACTGTGATATGGGACAGAGAACAAATGGAAAAGATGAGAATTTGAACAGAACATATCCATTACCTATGAAATTAACATTTAAATTACAATAGTTTATGACCATAAGTCATAGTCTTACATTTGTTATTTGCAATCTCTAATGCAGAACATTGGTTATGATTTTTAAGACTGAAGATGACAGAAGTCTGCATGGGCCTGAACCAGGACAGTGGGCTTACATTCCCAAATGGTAGTCAAATTAATTTATGCCATTTTTTTTTCATCCTTAAATTAAAAGTAATTTTAGGAAGCATGTGGATATGCTCAAATAATATAATTTATTTACCCTTTTGGACAAATGGTTCTCAACCGTGTTGTGACCATAACCTATTCTCTGATTCATACTGAGCTTGGTTATGGACTGATTCAAATCAGGCTTAAAATGTTCAGCCCCTGGAGACTTCTTTTATGAAGCATGTGTGAAGTTACTTCAAACTGGTATAACAATTATAACTGTTCTTTTCCCATTCCTCACAGTTTTGGTTACAAATTTAAAGGCACTCATATTGGAGCAGATTTGCATGTTTGAGTATATTAAATGATTACAAAAAATTATATTTTTGCTGCTTATAAAGAATCGCTGCTGGCATTTAGTATCAGCAGTTTTGTGCACAACTTGATGCATGGGACAAATATTAGCAGTATGCTGTTAATTTGCACATTTTATACATGCTAAAAATATAGATTGTATGTTGTTGAAAGCATGAAAGCACGCCAATATCACTGTCACATGTAAAATAGTCAAATATATTATGTTTTTATTTATATGTTCTTTTTACTGTAATAGCAGGAACAAAATTGAAAAATATTTATTTTGAGTTTAGAACCAGCTGGCCTATAGAAATAATTTGGCCATTTTAAAATAATGTATAATTATAGTAGGTACAAAACAAGAATGAACATGGGCCTAGCCAATACAGTAATCACACCAAAACTGCCTTGCACATAAAACTGGCAAAGCCGAGAGAGCAACATTACTGTATTGGCTAGGCTCATGTTCATCCATGTTTTATAGCTACTATAGTAAGAAGCACAGCAATGGAGTGTTTTGGAATTCTATCATTGATACAAATTCTTTGGTTCTGAGAGAATAGGTTTTATTGGTTTATTTACTTTTTTATTAAACAATGGGGCAAATGCAGAAGTGCTCTGAAGCAATGCAGTAGCTTGTAGTAGGAAACTTGAATTAGATCCAAAATAGTGGAAAGAGATTTTTCCTGTTCTAGTTTTACATTGTCTATCTAAGTCTCTAGTAGTCAGTGATGAAAAAGTAGGAGTTTTTAGTCTTAAAAATACTGCAATATTGCATACAAGACAGGATAGATTTGGAGTGCTGATTGCTTATCAGCTCACACTGCTGCTGCATCCTTACAGAGTCCTTAGTGAATGAGGATAAAGATTGCATCAATTGGAAGATAGAGCTTAGTCCCAGAAGCTTATTGGTTAGTTAAATAAGTAAAAAATTGCATTCTGTTAATTACATATGTTTGATATTTAATCTTTGATTTTATTAATTTCAAGTAATTAAGAAAACATGATTACAGTACATACCCAACTTCACATTAATTTTTTAGTCTCCATATAGAGCGAACAACTAACTTTGTGTTATGAATTTGATGGAAGGTTGCAGAGAGACAAGTCTAGAAATACAAAAAACAAGGTACTAGGGACTAAAGTTTTCTACTTGGGTCAGAAATACTGGGAGAGCAAAAAAGTTCTGAATGGGCCGTGCTGTGTTCTGCCTGTCGACACCCTTGGCACTCATTATCTGTCACTATCATAGAAAAGCAGTGATGAAACTATACAGCGTTTTTAAAACCACTTTTAAGGGTTTTACTTACCAACTTTATGAAAGGAGCACTCGCCATAGTTCACATTGAGAAATGCTGGCAATTTCGTGGCGGATATTTTGTTTTAATTCTTCCAGGTGTGTGGGTTTGTTTTGTACACTTTATGTTTTAGGTTACCCCAGAGATAGAAATTGCAGGGGGTTAGGTAGGGGGCCACAAATCTATCCTAGTAATTCTGTCCTGAAATACACTTTCAATTTTCATCAAAACATGAGCTGTTGTAGAGTCTTCTGGAAAAAAGAGAAAATCACGCTCCCCTCCCTGTCTGTTAATTCTCTAAAAACAAAGAGCAAAATGGTATTCCTGTATGTACAGGCATCAACTATTGCCGAACAAAATTGGCCTATAACTCAGAACCTAATATTGTTCATGAAGTACCTCTTCATGATGAAAAAATTGGTGTATGGTGTGCCATTAGCGGAGAAAGGTTTATCAGAGCTCCAAAGAGCAATTTGTACCTCTGGGGCAACTTAAAACATAAAGTATACAAGACAAACCCACACACCCTGGAAGAATTAAAACAAAATATCTGGCAGGAAATTGCCAGCGTTAACTCAATGTGAACTACTGTGAGTGATGGATAGTTTCCTAAAGAGGTGCCAAAATGTATGGACAGCAACAGTGGCCAGTGTCAGCATCTCCTTTCATAAAGTTGGTAAGTAAAGCCTTTAAAAGTAATTTTAAAAATGTTCTATGGTTTCATCCATGCCTTTCTAAGATAGCGGCAGGTGGCAATAAGCATCAAGGATGCCAACACTGTGCAGTCTATTTGGAAGTTTTCTGCTCTTCTGTTATAAGTGAAAGGGAACAATGAAATTACTGTAGAAATGTTGGTTAGAGTCAATATTGTTAGTTCTAGAGCCTGTAACTGACCCTCCACCCTTTTTAGAATGTTTTCTTTCTAAGGTAAATAATCACATAATGCCAGTAAATTATGCCTTATTTCTGGTATTGTGCACGAACAAGGGGAGTACCAACCTCAATGAGAAGCAAAATCTGCTGGATTGGTAATATTTTGATTTTTGTTTTTCTCTTTGATCCTGAATCATTGGGGTGCACTTCACAAATCCTATTTATATGCCCTGCCATTGGTCTGCAGTTGTTGCCTTTGGCCGTAACTCCTTCACTCCTCTTCTTACAAAAAAAATTCTTTGACTATGCTTTGTGTCTAGGCCTCAATGTCTCAGCTATGCTAAAACATTTACTCCTCTGTGGTGTTTGTTAATCATATTTGGCAGCTCTGTGGTTGCAAAACACCTGAACAGCTAGAGGGAGCAAACAGCCTCTTTAGGGAAACCCAGAAGTTACTTTGTTACCCAAGTATGGAACTTCATCCTTTAATGGTTTCTTAAACACATATAAAAATGTATCATTTAAATTCCTAGAAATGTATAGTACCTAATAAACAGCTTATCCAGAAGTTCATAAATTGGAAATTAATTGACCAAATAGTTGATTTAACTATAAAGCCCAGTGTTCATATATTTATGTATTTTCCAAGCATAAGTATGAAATTGAACTAATCTTGTACAGTTCATTTTAAAAATTAATACTGATTGAGTATAATTGCTATTTTCCTTACCTTGCAGAGTAGCATATGAACGTGACGCAGTGAAGAGGAGGAAACGTGGTAGCATCTTCTTCAGGAAGAAGAAGGTAAAGGTAATAGTTTTCAAACTTGGTGGTTGCAAAGCTTTTCAGCTAATTGTGTCAAAACTGAACATAACTGCTAAGAAACATTCTCCTTAAGCGTGAAAAACTTACTGAATAAGAATAGGCCAGAAACATGGACTAAAGACATCCTCACCAAGTAGGTACTGTGATCTGGATGAAAATATGAATGAATGTTGCAGTTAGCAAATTTTCAAAATGGATATAGAATAAGGTCCAAAATATTTTACTTTATTCAGTTTCGCCATTGCTTCACTAATGTGAATTGGTTCAATTGTCATTGTAACTTCACTTTTCCTTGCACACAGCGGTGAAATGAAAAATACATGAAGAGCCAGGCTCTTCTTCCTTCTGTTTCACTTGCTGGACATTGAACACAGGACTTCTTTAATAGCTTATAGTAGCAGCTCTCTCTGTACATCACAACTGTTGTTATAATCTCACTCATAGAATGCACTGATTAACCAGCGTTTCATTATGTCCAGAACAACTCTATCTCACTCATCATGAGCAAGTATCCATATATAGCCACTGGAGTTTCCAGAGTTCTCAGGAGGCGGTGCAATAACCATCCAGAAAATCTAGTCATCTCTCAATAGCACTTCTGGAATTTATATTGGGTGATAGTGCTCCTCCTTGTCCTTATCCCTTCAACTGGCTAGTCAGTCAGTCACCTTCCATGCAATTAGCTTTGACCATAGCTACATTACAACATACGTGCCATGTAAAATTACCTATAACGTTCTTCCACGTGTCTTTACTTTAATCTTGTGTACAATCGAGACCTAAATGTGTAAGGTAGGCCTGTTCATTTCAAACTGTTAAAATGAAAACAGGTGTCCTAATGCCTACTACTTGAGTGCCACTCTTTAAACCTTTCAATGTCTGCTGCTACTTTTACAAATAATGTACTGCTGGTTAGAGAGAAAGAGAGGATGACTGCTAATTTATTCTGAGCATGGTGAGTGTTTTATAGCATTCCAGCCTAAAGGATTAAAGGAGGGAGTTTAAAAGCTTTAGAATTTGAATGTTTCAGTGTTTGTTATGCTCATATTATCCAACTACTCTCATATTCGTAATATTGATACCTATGTAGAGATTACTTTATATTCAGACAAAAGTATGGATGCTTGTATTTTAGAATCCAACTAAACTGATACTTTCAAAAACATGCTGGTTATTTTAACTCTTTACATACAAATTTATATGGATTAGTGTATCTGTATAATTACTGTACAATTATCAAAAATTAGCATCCTATTCTGTGTAACAATTTCATGCAGCAAGCTCTAAAATTTGTAGAATCTTATTGTGAATTGGTAATTTTCTTGAATCTTCTCATCAATTTTTATGACCAGTTCATCAGCCACAATGCTGAGTCGTCCACTGCACTCTTCATTGTGAACATTAGTTTGGCCATTTTTAAACTCTTCCTTCATTGATTACATTGTTCCCATATACTTCACACAGTTGCTGATAAATTGTAATCAATTCATGGTTTTTTTGACCTTATGATCACACCTCACAACTTGTGGGATTGTCAATTGCAGCACACGTTTAAAACTTTATTGTGAAATAGCGGCAAACAACACAGATCTCCTGTTGGCACAGGTGGATGTCAACTGATTGGATGAACACTTGGACACCAAGATGGCTGTGCTAGCCCCGTCCCATGCTGCTATAGATGAAAATGTAATCAACTTTCTGCAGAGCCCTAGTACTTCACTATCTCAGTAGAGAAAGTCTTAAAATTTGTGTGGGGTACAAGGAAAGCAGGAGAATTTTTTATTGTCATTTTTAAGAATCATCAGTGCTAAAAGAAATTACCAGATGGAGAGTGAGATAAAAGTATTTTAATAAGAATATGCATTTTACAAAAATAACAAAGGGTTACTTAATTGTGCCTTCCCTTTTTAGGACAAGACAAAAAAGGTTCCTCATCAGTGGGTCTCAGCTTGTTATGGATCTGCTCATGCCTGTGATTGGTGCTCTAAACCTCTGACGAATAAACCAGCTCTTTATTGTGAGAGTAAGTATTTATAAAAAAATTAATGTTTTTGTAACTACTATTAAATGTAAATATTTGAATGTGAGCCATTAGAAATACAGAGTGTCTGAATGAACTGTTAAACACCAGGTAGTGGTTTACCTACGTGCGATAGCAGTACTTGTTGTCACCTGTGGTTATTATAAAGTGGCACTGACCCCACCATCTAATGATTTACATAATTATTTTCAAAGAATTAACTTGGCAAATTTATGAAAGATGTTGAAACTGACCACTGTTTTCCATTTACTTTTGGCACCTCTTTAAGAAACTATCCATCACTCACCATAACTCATGTTGAGTAATACTTTCTATTTCATGATGGATATTTTGTTTCAAATCTTCCATTGTGTGGGTTTGTTTTGTATACCTCAAGAGATAAAAGTGTAAATATACTTTGTGATTAAGTACAGCATAAAATAACCTCTTATAATAACTGAACTATGCTCAACTATTTTTACTGAATACTGAAGAGCCAGATATCAGCATGCAGTAGTGAGGAACATGTGCCTTCCAATTGAAAAATATGGTAAATGAATTCACAGTTCATAAATATACTTT
The DNA here is from genome assembly GCA_030765045.1 of Tenodera sinensis. Lineage (NCBI taxonomy): Eukaryota > Metazoa > Arthropoda > Insecta > Mantodea > Mantidae > Tenodera > Tenodera sinensis. Next base: position 102,767,361 of record CM060971.1, on the reverse strand, counting down.
GAAATGGATCAGTACACTAGTCATTTGGACTCCAGGCTCTCCAAAAAAACCTGAATTAATTAAAGACAGAATAGAAACAGCCCTAAACAAAGTACATGAATGGAGCTCCAAAAACCTCATGACTGTCAATGTGGAAAAAAACAAATTATGAATTATTTACACTAAAATACAAACCAGTTAATATTAACATAAATTATAATGGTAAACCACTCAAAGCAGTTGATGATGCCAAATACTTAGGCATCACTTTCGACAGAAAGCTAAGTTGGAAAAAACATATAACAAACATCTCAGAAAAGGTTGAAAAGAAACTGCAAATCCTGAAAAGGTTAGCTGGTGCTAAATGGGGCTGCTCAAGGAGAGTCCTTAACACAACATACAAAATGTACGTTATACCAAACCTCTTGTACTGTTCTGAAGCTTTAATAACAGCAGCAAATGCTAACATCAATAAACTTGAACAAATACAAAATCAGGCTCTTCGCCTAATCACTGGAGCAGTTAAATCCACACCTATTGATGCCATGCTTGCCTTAACAGGGACCCCATCAATAACAACAAAAATAGAAGAACAAGCATTGCTCCAACACGAGAAAATGTTACGACTGCCAAACTCTAAATGGACAGAAGAGAACCTCCCCCCTTCAATCCTTAAAACTCATAGTAGTTTCCTAGAAAAGGTAACACAGATTAAATCCAAATTGAACATTCCTAACACCAGAGAAAATATACTTATAAGAGAAAATCCAATGGAATTATTGCAATCTAGCTTCAGTTTGGAATTAATAGAGGAAATAAGTAAATCAGACACACCAAAAGAAATACAAAAACTTCTAGCTCTGGAAACAATCAATACTAGATATCCCACAGAAGAATGGCTGCACATATATACTGATGGATCCTCCATGGAAAACCTTACTGGAGCTGGAGTTACGTGTTCACGTTTTTCCTTTTATCATTCTGTTGGCAGAGACACAACAAATTATGATGGAGAAATAGAGGCTATATACATTGCTCTCCGACAGTTATTAAATCTTCCCTTAAATAAATTTAACAAGGCAGTAATTCTTTCAGATTCTAAAGCTGCAATTCAGGGAATATGTTCGAATACTACAAAGAAGTCAACAAAAATTAGAGAATGCTACAAAATGTTAACACAACTCCAAAAAGTTAATAAGACTGTTCATCTCCAATGGATTCCAGCACACTCTGGAGTCATGGGAAATGAAGCTGCAGACTCACTTGCAAAGAAAGGCACAACAATAAAACAAAAGTCTAAATTCAGTTTCTCATATTCCTCAATAAAACGCTTGATCATTAAAAAATTTTCTCATTCATACCTACAAGAAATAGAAACAAATGCCAAAGATAAAAAATGGATTAAACTACTTTCCAACCCAGATATAATTCCCCAGAGACCAAGGAAAACAACGGTTGCAGCCTTCGGACTACTGACAAATCACGACTGCTTAGTAAGTCATCTCTACAGAATAGGTATCTCAGCTTCACTAATATGTGTCCTGTGTAACGATCAGCAGAAATGAACGAAGACCACTTGAAGACCTGTGAAGCATTAAGATCAGAAGAAACTACAGTTCAAAAGTATTGGAAAGCACGAATGCTAATGGCTTCATTGCCAGATGCAAGGCACTAGAAAACTAGCATGCAGTCTTCTTGACCAGGAGCCTCTACTTTTCAAACAAGTAGCTCCTCAATTGACCCCTCAGGGACCGAACAAGGCTGAGTGCACCACAGACCAGGTCTCCCAGTGGGAGAAAATCCCCACGTTGGCACTGGGAATGGCACCTAAGTCCCCTGCCTGGGAAGCAGCATTGCTACTGTGCTAAGGAAATGACCTGCATCCTCAGTAGTGTTTACTATTCAACAATTTAAATCCTAAGATCAGTGAAGTTTAGTCTCTAAATATGAGATATGTCCATAAAATAAGGTCTCCAATGCGCTGGAGCTGTGAGGAACGCTTTTACGCGAGATCTGGCAACACTGGCGTGTAGCTTGGTTTCACCCTCCAAATCCCCACCACAACGGTGGTGGAGATTTGCAACTAATGCTTGCAACCCTTAGTCTTGGCTGGGCAGCTGTTCGCAATGGAGCTTACCCTTGCTTCTGCCGCCAAGTGCGAGTTGCATGCATTGATCCGTTTTTTGAGTGCCAAAGGCACTACCCCCAGTGGAATTCATAGTCAGTTATGCGAAGTCTATGGGCCACAGTATATGGACACCAAAAACATGCGAAAGTGGATCAGAGAGTTCAAAGATGGACATGCAGGTGTTCGTGATGAACAGCATTCAGCTTGAGCTGAAACAATTGCAAAAATAGAGCAAGAAATGCTTAAAGATCGGCATGTGACAGTTCATGAGCTGTGCAAACTTATCCCTGAAGTCAGTAAGACTACGTTTGATAAGATTTTGACGAACATTTGCATTATCGCAAGGCGTGTAAGACGTGGGTCCCCAAAATGCTCTCCAAAGACCATAAACAGCAACGTGTTGAAGCAGCCCGCAGATTCCTGGAGCACTATGCAGAACAGGGTGAGGAATTTTTGGATTCAGTTATCACTGGTGATGAAACCTGGGTGCGCAACACAACACCAGAAACTAAGGAACGTTCTTGTCACTGGCAGCATTCGAATTTGCCGAAGCCACGAAGGTTCAGACTTTTCTGCTGGCAAAGTAATGGTCAGTGTGTTCTAGAATAGAAAAGGTGTATTGTTGTGCTAGATTATGCCTACTGACACAATAAAAGCTGCTTGCTATTGTGAGACTTCAAAAAAATTGCATCGTGCTATTCAAAATCAGAGGGGAATGCTGGCAAAGGGAGTGATTTTTCATCACGACAACGCTCGTCCCCATACTGCCCATGCAATGGCTTATCTCCTGGCCCAGTTTGGATGGGACATCCTCACCCATCCCCCGTACAGTCCAGATTTACCACCTAGTGATTGTCATCTGTTTCCTGAGTTAAATTCATGCCATTTCCAGACCGACGATGATTTGAAAAACGAGGTCAAGCGCTACCTGCACAACTTGGCAGGAGAGTGCTATGACAAACGTATACAAAAACTCCCACAGCACATGCAAAAGTGCATCGATTGCAATGGTGATTACATTGACAAACAGCTGAAAGTTCTGTTTTTCTATCAATGTAACATTCATTGACAATAAACATGTTTTCTATATGAAATAAAATTGGAGATCTTATTTTGTGGACACGCCTTGTATTTCATATATTTGTCTATTTATATTGCTTGACTGTCAAATATCTTCAATTTTCTGTGAATAGCCAATGGAGTCCTCTTCTCTCTCATTCAAATTTTATATAAATGGGAAATCATACCTGCTCCAAAAGAAGTGTAGAACTCTTATAAGGTAGAATCAGAAGTGAAAAATTCAATGCCATAGCCAAGATTTGGACCATGGACCTTCCGCTTGACATGTGGCTGCTCTTAAACACAGAGCTACCATGACAACATGCCAGCATAGTCTTAAGTTCTTCATCCGATTTGAATTTTCCTGACAGACCATAAGGTGGGGACACTTATGCAATTGGTGACTTACAGTCAAAGCACTTAAGTCCTTGACTTTTAAGATTTTTATTAAATATGACTGTGGCATTGAATTTTTCATTTCTGATTCTGCCTTATAAAGTTTGCCTGTACATGATTTGCTTTTTTAGTTTAACACCCTTTGGCATGGTATGTTACATTGGACACTAAATGACATGGGTGAACTAGTGCTCAAATGACCACAGGAAGGTATTTCTGCCATTGATTTTATTTTTTCAATGTTTTGAGCCATATGATTTTGCAATGTTATGTCTGATCTTTTATTTCTCATCAGCTTGTGCCAAAAGTCTGGAATAGAAAGGCTTGTTCATTGTTTGGCTTACTTTTTAACAGTAGATGTTTTGCCCATACTCCTATATATTTGTTCCTACATACCATATTGAATTGATTTCTGGTGAATATCCTTATTAACTGGAAGGTTAAGAATAAATCAGTTCTTTGATGACTAATTTGTAGAACATGTACGTAAGTAAATGATAGTTGATAGAAGAAGTTGTGTGATAATTGCATACTGAACTTTTTAACCTCTTTTAACAAAACAGGTTGTTATTACTATTATAAATAGTAACTGACTCCATGAAAGTGGTATTTTGACACTTGTTATAAGCCATACTTGTTTGCTTCTCTAATCATCTAGTCTTGTTTTGCAGTCATTCTACTCACAAAATAAGCATCCACATTATAACTATTGAAATGTTCTGTTTTCACAGACTGTTCAACAACAGTGCATCAGAGCTCCTGTAAAGACCATGTTGTAGACTGTAGTAAACCAAAGGTAGCAAAGGTAGGTATTAGTTTCATTTTATTGTATGTTTTTGAATCCTCAGTGTATAATTTATTTTCTTTAATATAATTACTATACTAGTGCCCACTCTCAAATTCAACTGCAGCTGGAAATTTGATAAAAATTATAAATAGCAAGTAAGAAATCTTTTTTAACAGTTTTGCAGAATAGGTTTAGTAATTTATAACATTTATAACTGTGGAAGGCCAATCCAGCAATAATAGAGTACACCATAATTGTATATGCATACTGCATTTACATAATTCTAACACACAATGGAAATTATACCTCTATTTTTAAAACTAAGCCCTGGCACTACAGCCCATGAAGAGCCAAGCCTTACTGCCCAGCCACTTGGAAGGGATCATCAAGTACTGCAGAATTACAGTATATGACCACATTAGCCCTTAAATTTTCCATGCCGAAAGATTGACAGTTGTCAATCTAAACATAACTCAGTGTATTATTGAAAAGCACACATTTTAAAATGAACAATTAGATGTACATCAGAAATAAATCAATAGCCCTGCTTTTGTGTTTGGAACCTCAGTTTATGAAAAGAAGTCATTCATTTTGGATATTCTACAAAAATATTATCTTTAGTCTTCCTTAACTGAAAAAAAGATGTAAAATAAATGTGTAATGAAGGAATTTTTATGCTTGTAAGAGAACTAAAATATTAAAATTATGACTCAAAATTCACAATGTATGTCAAAATTCTAAAATGTCCCACTTTTTGGGTGCTCCTATCCCTTATTCTTCAACTGTCAAAGGGATCACCCTACACCCACAGAATTCATGTGCAAAACATATTACTCATCCACAAATGGTTTCCACTCTTCATTTTTAAAGATTTAATTATTATGAAAATGTATTCTCTGTCTTATATAGAGTTCTTCGAAAGGAGCAGTTTTCCCTGTCACTATAAGTTCCACAAAACAGTCCACTGCTAAAAGAGGATCAGCGTCACAGCAAGGTCATTCACAGAATGTAAATAATACCACCAGCAACACTAGCAGCAGTAGCAATAACCACAGCAGTAGTCACAGGTAAGTCCTTAAGCATACCTGTAAAAGTTATCAGGTTTTGATAATTCAGCATATGATCAAGCATTAAACATTTTGGTTGATACTAAACAATTACTTTAGTCCATGTTATTTGCTTTGTTAAATAACTGTGCTTCTTTCTACCTGAACCATTCTTCCATATGTAAAGTAGTTGTAAATTAGGTGCACAAACATGTGCCTTTTTACTTGCATATCCTGCAAATCTAGGTTCATCAAACTCGCTCTTATAAGAACTCTTCACTTATTGTTTATTATGTTAATGCTCTTCAATATCCTGCTCTTGGTTACTGCAAGACTTTCAGATGTATCGCTGAATTCTGATTTCCTCTGAATAACCTCTTTTCAACATTAATTACCATCCCAGAGTAACTATGAAACATTCCTTAATGTTTCTACAAAATCTTGAAATTAAATGTCCATTTCTAAATTATTTTCCTGTTCTAGACTTCCTTTCTATCACTTTAGTTCAATATCAATATTTATTTATGCTAAGTTATTTACAGTTTGGGATCTTATAGGAGTGACCCTGGCCACTTTTTTACTTCACACTACATTTATATTATGTGTTAAATTGTTGCACTATAAATCGATGTCCATTTTATATCCATGTTGTTTATAAAACAAATGTTGTTTATAAAACAAGTAAAGTCTGCCTCCGTTCTACTAGTTATGCAAGAAGCTGTTTTAGGGTGACTAATTTTTTGTCTGGTGAGCTTATTAGCAATAAAGTTTAACTGACTGATATATTTACCACAATTTCATTTAAAAAATAAAAAAAGAAAGAAAGAAGGAAAGGGAAAAAAGGAGGAACTATTAAACAGCTTGTCCAACTTGAAACTCTGGTGTTGCTCTTTACTGCTTGCCTACATAGCCTACAGTAGCTGTGTAGTGTGACATGATGTGCATATAGAAAATACACATAATATCAAAAGAAAATATTTCAAAAGTCTTAATTCTTTCACTTTTCCATAAATATGGATTTTCAACATAATGTTTAAGGCCAAAAAGAGTTTTGTAGCTGCAAAGGCAAAAATCAGATGTAATAGGGACAGGTTGATAAGTTCTGGTATTTATTTGTACGAAATAGTTACAAGTTTTCAATTGTCTTAGTTTACCATATGCTATGTACAAATAATTTGTCTGATGCAATATCTACTGCACTCCCCAGTGAGCCTGGTATCCTGGCCTCACTGTGAAGTCCTTGAACTGTCTTATCCTTCTAAATCTGCGATCCTCCAACTACTTTCTCGCTCTTCTCTTTCTGTTCCTTTATCCCTTACTTACCTGACCCATGTTTATTTAGTCTTCCTTAAAAATTTGCCTATTAACGTTTTACTGTCACAATTTTACCTTACATTTTGCCCCATTTGCTTCCCATAGTTTTCTCTTTATTGATCCAGTTACTTGCATTCTACTAAATAGTTTACTACTCTTCACCTCCTGACAATTTCACTTGCTCTTAGATCTTTAAGAAATGTAATTCCTGTTCTCATCCCCTCCTTGTCTACTGTGGTTGTCAATATACCACTATGTTCTCCATATCTCTTGTCTTTCTATGTTCTCTATTCCTTCTCTAACCTTTTGCAAAAAGCTTCCTTATTTATTTCTCCTAATTTCCATAAGCCTCCCAAACCCAGTTTTCCAATATATTCTCTAGCTCACTCCAAAACGTTTCTTACCGCTTTTCTAATAAGGACTATTAATTGAATGATTTTAAGGCCTCTGAAGATAGAGAGATTTCATCATATTTTGCACTATGTTCTTGAAAAGTTACCAAAATGTTTATGCTTGGTCAGAGTTTGGTTTTCTAATAATTAAAATTTCATAAGGGCTGCTCATGGATCAGTCACTTCCAGTGTGCCTATTTTGTATGCTATGAATCCATCCATAAATCCAGTAATTTGCCAACAATCCCTTTCAGAACTCTAGTCATCCTGACACATGGCAGTCTAGTTGAAAAGAAGAAGTGCCAGCTCTTAGTGGCTTTAATGGTGCTTTAGATATAAAATTAATTTTTGGCATTTTAAGCAATAGGATCATATATAAAGCTTCTGTCATAGCCTATACAGAAGCATTAATTGTGTGTGCAGAATAGCATTGCTCAGCAGAAATAATTTAATTTAATTAAATCTCCAGAATAATTATAACATAATATTAATTTTTATTACCTAGCTTTAATAATTTTGTTGAGCAGCACAGTTCCAATAGGCTGAGTATATGCTATTGCTTAAATGCTGATGTTATATTTTTCTGTTGCTACATGTGCATGAAATAATTTTAATGTAGCTGCTTTATTATAAGCAAAGTGAAAAAGAGCAGTGTATGTGACTAATGAAAGCATAGCACGGAATGAGTGTATTTGATGTTCTTTTCAGAAGATCCATTTAGGAAATGAATCTTCTGTTATTAAGCATTAGTTATCATTCATACATGAGGAATATTTTAAGGATAATCTCTGTTTGCTAACTAAAATAAAAATGTTTAGACAGCTGCAAAATAAACAAGCAGCTCTAGGACTAGATCCAAGGTCATTTTGGCAAAACAATGTATGTTATGTCAGAAAATTAATCTAGCTTAAGTGTTAATAAACGGCTGATTGTTTATAGCAGTACTTGGCATGCCTAGCTATTCTTTTAATAGTGCATGTTGATGATTGAAATAGTGCATGAATTATTGATTTATTTGTACATATTGCACGTTGCCAGATAAACATATGAACTAACAATAACCCAATAATATTACCTCTTCTTCTGATACTGTTCTTCAGAAACCTTGTAGGAAATCTATCTTTTTGTTACTTAAATTGAACATGAGTGTGTTCATACATTATCAAATACTTACTGATTACTGGTACACCTATTCTTTTTTCCCTGTGTTCTTGTATGTGACACATAAGGGATGCTCAACAAGAAAGTTTTCTCCAAGCTCTTTAGCTATGTAACATTAAAATGATAATAATAATAAAAAGCTTCTCTTAAAATGCTTAAAGGACAGCAAATATTTAGTCTCTAAGCATTTTTCTCTGTTTAGGAAACTGTGTTTGCATAATTACTGTAAAACCTCTGCTATATTTCATACATAGGGTGAACGAAACTAATGGAATATTACTTATAATGTGAATGTTTCTTAGAAATGTCAAATGCTGTATTTGTGGGACATGTATTACTGAAAATTTTGCGCTTAATTTGAAGGATTTATATATACCATAAACAGGGTTTGTAAAACCACATCCTGATTGATACATGTTTACACTACTCTCAGTTCTGTATAAGGTGATAATATTATTTAAAATAATAAATCAAAATGTATTATGCATTTTCTAGAATAAGTGCAATAGCCAGAGGCAGGTATTAATGGAGATAAATTTTCTTTCTCACTTGCGTTTTCACTTTCTCTACTGGTAAGTAGAGGAAGTATTGTATTCCACCCAAAAATTTGATGTCGAGATTTCACCAGAAATATATGTTTTGAGGCTCCTGAATCCAAAAGAAGCATTTTTAGAAAAAGGTCCATGTGTCTGTCAGTCTATGAACAGCATAACTCAAAATGAAAAGACGGTTAAAAACCAAAGTTGGTATTTGAGTTTAATGTCTTTCAAGGATGCGACACAAAGATTTTGAAGAAAATAGCCCCACCCTAAACTACCCTTTACATGGAAAATTTTTCAAAAATGTTGTTGTTGTTAGCTAATGCTGGATTTCTGACAATGAAGTCATTAATCCTCTTGCTCTCCAATATTTTTCACTGATGGATGGGGTGCTAGAAGTGGCCGGGCATATTTGAAGGTGGTCTCGATCCATTTCCTCTTGCAGATCACATAGAGGACAGAATGAGACCACCCGCATTCCATTGTAGAAGTCTGATGTTAGATCTTCTATTAATATAATGTTTTGGTTCTCGAGAAGTAGTCCCCGCCCGGAGATCCGAATGGGGGACTATTTTAACTCCGGAACATTTTACCCCTCGAGTCATATTTCATAAAAAAGAGAGCAATAGCAGTAATAGTAACCGTTTTTTTAGAGAGCACCATATTTTTATGTTTTGGCGGTCACATCGCTCTCTCACAACCCCCAGAATGTCTGGGGGACCACACCTGTCGTTGGTTTACGGGTCTCACCGACCTGACCGGGAGAATTATCAAAATAAATTCACCGACCATATCCTCTGATTACCAATCAGAAGACGTATTACATGCCATGACAGGTCAGCATGTTAGGGGTTAAGGTTTTATAGAGAAATTAGAGAAATGGAGAGGTTGGAAAAATAAAGACTCCCTAGCCCTCAGGAACCCTAATAGCATCGGGGTCGGAAGAGAACAAGAGATGACCAAGATAAGGTCAGATAGGAAAGTTACAGTGAGGAGCAAAACACCAGTAAGTGGAAGTAATGTTCTGCTCAGCTTGAGTACCTTGTGGTTGCCATTCACATATCCCCTAGACGGAGACCCCTGAGTATAAAATTCAATGCCACAAAAATGTTGATTTTCTTGAAAATGGCTCTTAACGATTTTGATTAAAATGCCATATGTTTAAGATATTTGTATGACAAATGAAATGTATATTTTGAATTTTCTGGATATAGCCCATGTAGTCTATTTACTCTGGACGACTTTTGCATTACTGGTAAATCGTTAGAGATAGACCAAATCATACTATGCAAAAAATTTAGGTATTGCTAAAATACGTAATTTATGTCCAAATAAATTTTCTTGTAGGATGAACCATTTTAGACATATTCCTTGTTATGTGTGTGAATTTCGGAAAACTTAAAACTTTCGTGAAATGGAACATCGTTGTTCTTTTTTTATATGTTAAGTGGGAACATTGTTGTTCATTTTTTTATATGTTAAGTGTGCAAAGAGAACGGAAGATTTGGCTATCGCACAAAGCCTACTGTATTCTAATATTCCCCTTGCACCTACAAGGAAATAAGCAACAAGATAGTTTGTAAAAATTTTTATCTTAACTAACACAAAGAAGATATAGAAATACAAGTTTGTAAGAATGGTTAGTACAAGAGTAGAGAAAGTCATGTGAGTGTAACACATCAGATTTTTAATATTGGTGAAAGCTGAGATTGATGAAGATTATGTTATGCTTTTGGTGGAAATTGTAGGAAAATGAATTATTTTTGTATTCGTATTACTATGTTGATATCTTTTTAATGTCTAAATTGAAATTATTAATATGTATACAATACTATGAGAATTGCTATGGGTTTATCTGCTACCTCTTCTTTTATACTCAATTTTGCCTCTTCAGAGCACTTTGGTATATACTGCCTGCAGATATGGGAGGATATTGGATGGTGCCTTTAACATATCCTTTAACATATTTTGCTAACCATTCCCTCACTGTTGGTTGATCAAGCTACTCATGTTAGCCTACAAAATAAATAATAAATAAAAGTAACTGTCTCATTAAAAAAGGCAGTTTTTTACTAAATGAGATTAATATTCATTTTAATTTAATTATTTAAAAATTGCAAATATACTTCAATTGTTGTTACCGTTCTTTAAATTTAAAGCACCTCATTGTTTTCGACGATTCTTTTTATTTGTGATCATAATCAGAATAGCTCACCACTTTAACAAACTGACCAAGCATAACAGTACTTATTAAATAAAAAAATATCAAGTGTAACTCAACATAAGCATCATTTTGTTGTGTCCACAAATTCTTCTTTGTCATCTTTGACTCTTCTTGCACCTGGAAATGATTCTCCCAGAGACAGCTGCCTCTTCCTTTTACCACGGTCGCACATTTCTTTTTTTGTTTTGTGCATTTCACATTTAATGTGCTTAGAACAGGTATCACTGTGCTTGTAATCTATTCTAATGTTGCAAAATTTACAAAATAGTACTCCATCACTACAATAAAATCCCTCATTACTGTATTGTTTGCACGCGATTTAGCAGAAACTTGAATGGATGTACAACCCATCTTCACACTTGTACGTCTCAAATAATACAACCAGTTGTATCGTTTTTGGTCGGAAACATCCCTTTCATCCCCCACTCACCTAACAAAATGGACCACAGGCAGTAGCTATCTCACTGACCTTAGCTATCTCAGCAATCCCAATTCTTGGAGTTCTTAGAATTTTCTTGTAAAAATAAATAATTGACGTTGATTCATTATGATTAGTTATTATTGTATACTATGAAATTTGTTATAAAATAAACAAATTGCGATAATTCATGATTTTGTTAACATTTCGCTATTTCGGTCCCAATTCGTGATTTGTCGCGATTATTTTATTTGCAAATTAGCTTTAGAAACCCCTAATTCATGGATATTTATAAGAAACCGTAGCATGTCATACATGTTATGATCATCGTAATCTCCATAAATACCTGCCTCCGGCAATAGCTTCTCTGGTTTGATTCTCTATTTCAATTCTAATAAGTTGCTGGGTCTACTGCAATGTTCTCTGGATTGTAACTAGACTCAAAGGGAGTAATATATAGAATTGAGGTCTTGATAGTGGGTAGAAAAAGCTAAAAATAAAAGTAAAATAATGAATCGATCACTGTATTCACATACAGAAATGGGAACATAGTTTTGGAATACAAAAGTAATTATGGTTTACCGTTTGGGAAGTATGTTATTCCTCTGACATTTGTGTTATACTTGAGAATGTGCATTTCAAATTTGGCACAAAATTGTAAACAATATGTGTTTAAAAACTGTAGCTCTGAACATTATGAGGAAACTTTCTAATTATAAGGTTATAGGTGAACAATATTCCACATTTTTGCTCACTCTGTATTAAAAGCTGTTATTCTAAGTTACAGTCTCTCCATTAGGTTATTCCAACTGATTTTCTTATTAATACCTTTTGTTGTCATACCTTAAAAGCTGCTGCACATGAAGCAAGTTACAGTTCCAAAATGATTTATTTTTTAGGTCATGGTCTGTTAGTCATGTACATATTTAAAATGACCCAAAATTTTACTGTGGCAGAGATCTTCAGAAGTAAAAATAGGATACATGATCACCTAATTACTCACTGCTTAATGATGATTCACAGCAGGAACAATAATATGTATCTGATGTAAATAAATGTAGAAATCGCAGAGGTGGGGATGAGGGAAGAGGGGTTAATGGCTTTTTGGTTAGATCTGATTGAGAAAGGGAAAGAACCAACAGTGGATTTAAATGTAGGCTCTTCTATACATGTTATTCCAATGATTTCTTTATCTTCAGCCTCCCTGTATAACCTGCTATAATATTACTTGATAGTGGTGAGATTATGGGCATTGGTAGCTCATACACAAATTATTTGTTGGGCAAAACTCATCAAAATAATATTGGAATTATAGAAAGTTATCTACCATACAACATAAATATGGACATAATAAAACAAAAATATTCTTTCTTTCCCTGATTACCCTACCCTTATGTAGGACTTAAACCCCCTAGGACTTACAAGCCAGTGCCTAGGGTCAGATGCCTGTCAGGGAGCAGAGGGACCTCTGGACCAGACAGAGTGAAGACCTGGAAGCAGGTGGTCAGCCAAGCACCAGGTATGATAGTGAGGAAGAGGATGATATGAAATGCAGGCAAAATGGATGATTGGAAGGGTGATAATGGAGCAATTGGTGGAATGAATGGCGGGAGAAACCGGAGAAAACCCACCCAGACGCCACAAATACCATATGCGGGTCCCACCTAGGTGGTATGCAAGCTGTGTGACCACTCAGCCATGGTGCCGCCATTATACTTCCAGACTCAGGGAAGGATGATGAGGAATATTCCTGGCTGGAGAAAAATTCCTACCCCCCTGCCGGGAATCGAACTCGGGACCCCTTGCACAGCAGGCAGGTGCTCTACCAACTGCACTATGGGACCAGCCTGAGTCCCAGAATTCAATTACACAAATTGCAAGGATTGCAAAAGGGCCATAGATAACCATTCTGAGTAAATTTATAGTCTTCTAATCCGCACAGCCTCATGGCAAAAGAATGTAATAAGATTTAGATTCTTCACTAGGTTAATGGCATGAAAGAACAATTAGCTAATGGGATGTAATGTAGGTCAAATGACAAGTTACTGTGATTGTAAGGCTAAGTGCTCATTTTTAAACAAAGGACACTAGGTTTCTGTGCCAAATATGGAGTTTTCCTGCAAACTTCTCATCCTCTTGTTGTCCATCTAAAGTGCCCCTTTCCACACAGACTCCATATTGTTTAACTTCATCCAAGAAGCTGAAAGTATTCAGAAGTGATTTGTTTGGGACAAATGCACTGTAAAACACACAACATTTGAGATCATAACTCGTGCAGAAACTTTTTTTGTGCGTTTTTGCTGTCCAAAAATAAAGGGGGTGAAATGTACCTTACTGATCATCCTGATTACTTTAGTATTACTTTTTTGTTGAACACATGAATTTTCTAAATTGTTTTCAAAAAGAACTTGTTGGAAAGAGTTGAAATAGGTAATCTTCTTTTAGGCAACTTGGGCAATAAATACTAGAGTATTGATAAGTATAATGAAATACCAGGTAATTTTAAGTACATGACTAACAGAATGCTGGAAGTAAATCATCATACACTTGAACAGTTCTGCCATGAAAACCTATGCAGTTATTGAAAACAAGATGATTCTTTGCATGCTGATATAGCAACATTTAATGTTTCCTGATGTACTCTAAAGAATTTACTAAAGTTATTGTATATGCATTAGAATCTCTTTGATTTTCATTTTTGATTGTAGTATAGAGTTTATTTCTCTTTGTTTCCCTTGCATGCTATAAGTTAGTGAGTAATGTAATTACATTATTTGTAGAACATTTGCCATACCTATGCTTTCTGATGTCCACTACTACCAAGGAACCAATCAGCATGATGGCTGGTGAGTTGCAGTGCGTTGTAGTAGTTAAGTCTTCAAGACTCCAGCTTTAGACAAGGATGTCTTTGTTTTTCCTCCCAAAAGCAAATTTACTAGAAGAAAAATATAACAGAACCTTATAAATTGTTTCTAAAATGTGCTAAATTTCCAATTTATGAAGGACACACATAAAAAGTAGTTTTCTTGTGTACATATAACAGTCAATTGTTATCCTTGTTAAAATCAGTTCCATGAAAGTATGTAATGCTGAGGTTACTTTCAATTAAGTTGGTACATGTTGTTATGGATTTTGAAACTCAAAACTAAAATGGAAGCCTTGGTTTATGTTGTTATTGCATTCACTTAATGCTAGTATTCTGTTGATTCAAAGAATATTAACCCTTCTTAAGCAGACAATACACGTATAAATCTGTTTTAATATTGGGTATTTTCTTAAAACTGTGTCACAGAAGTCATAGGTGAACTATTTCAATCTTAAGGTAATGTTTGAAAGGTAGATGGCAACTGTCTACTGACCGACTGTTGCTCCAACTATGAAGCATCATACCCAATGTCTGTCACAGAGGTCTGCAGAGATTAGCTTAGTGCCTACTAGATGACCCTTGGGCAGAGGCAAGATGTATTGCATGAAAAGACTGACAAATTTTGCTCAGGAAACCTTTTTCTCAAGTTTTGAGATTCTTTAATGTGGAAATAGGCATCACATGGAATTATCACCTCTATTCTCCTTTTAAAAGAAAGAATGCTAAGGTTTTTGCATCGGAAAAAATCCATTGTTTTCTGCTGGATTTAAAGCTATGACCTCAGATGTTTGGGACTAAGATGTAACCATTACTCCACAGGACAGGTTACAATATTCATGAATATTATCACAGTATTTTGCAATGCCTTTGCATCCTAAGTTGCAGAGAGATCTTTTTATTTTTTTAATGTCTCTTTGATGAATGAAAATGTTGTAGTGATGCTCAAATGAGTATAGAATCTACAGAGCAGATAGTTGCCAAATATTTTCCCTCTGAGGATAAGGAAAAGCCTGTAAAAGTACTTTGTCCAAATAGCTCACCCCAACTGAGACTCAAACTTAGGCTCTAAAGAGTGGGAAGCAAACATAGCACCACCTCCACATCACAGAAGTGGGCACAATGGTAGCTCTTCCTCTTAGCGATCATAATGCAGGTCATATTTATTCATAGAAGGAAGAAACTATGTCCCTTTTAGAATGTGAATTGGAATTTGATAATTTCCTCCATTATGAACTGGACATCAATAATGGAGGAAAGCTAGCTTCTGAAACATGTTCTGCAAAACTTTAAAAGTGAGTGTTGTTTAGTGTTATTAATGGACTCAAATCCTATTGTAATGTGATTCCAACAGCACTGTCATTAACTTCCAATATTTATTGTTACTATTTAAAATATTCAGTATTAATATATATTTATGTATATAACCTACTTTTGCATTTAAAATTCTGCCACAGAATATCTAAATTACTTTAAACTTGTCATGTTTAGAACCATGCAAACAGCTATATGATATTCAATGTATACATATGCATGCTCTACACAAAGTATTTTTGGAAATGTGGATAGAAAGAAACATAAAAATAAAGTAAATAATACTTTTTTTTTCCTGAAATATAATTCTACTAGAGAAGGGTTAATATTACATTATAAACCTGGGATTACTTAGGGAAAAATTTGATGAAACAAATTGAAAAATATAGCAACTTCCATAAAATTATGTTAGTATGAGAAGGTTGAATTGCTATTGTAGGACTCTTCCTTGAGGGATCAGCAAATCTAAAATGTGTAGTTTTGCTACATTGTTTAATATCATTCATGAGGTTTCCATGAATTTCTCATTCTAATTCAGCTTCCAATGATTATACAAGCATAAAAGTAAGCAAAATATTGTCATGATGAAGTACTTACTCTTTCTCAAATTGAACTATATCTGAGGAAGGATTTTTATTTAATACTTCATAGGTATGTATCAGAAAAATTTGAAGGAGGGACTGAGAAGCATTTTTTGCAACACTATTTTTGAAATAATAATTCCAAACAAACAACTTTCAGCCATTAATGAGTTCATTGGTACTCAATGACCATTGAAAATATGCTGATAATTAACAGCATGACACTCAAAAACTGAAAAGTTAAAGTTTAGTATTTTCAACTTCCACAGGGAAACATTTTGAATAGAAATACTAATTTGATTAGACTTGAACATGCTAAACTTCATTTACATATTTTAGTGTTTAATGTACTTGTTTCATGAGCTCTCACATGCATCCTCAGCCACCTGTTGACTGTTACGCCTCCTACCTGCTGAACCTTTCTACAGTGATTGAGACTTGATAAACTTCTGTATTACAGAAGTATTGCGGATTCGGACTTAAAGTGGGAGGAAGTATGTTGTCCCCCCACCCCAAAAAAAAATGTATCAAATCAATTGGTATGTCATCACCAGGAATTACAGACTACATAGAACTCACCAAACTATGCACAGAACAAAACTTCTTCCAGTTCCAGACAAAATATTTCCGTCAAACCTCAGGTTTAGCAATGGACAACCCTCTCTCACCCTTCTTGGCAGATATTTACATGAGCGCATTAAAAATAAGGATCACCAAAGATTTCCCGTGGATGTTCAAACTCTGGCAGTGGTATGTAGATGACATATTTGCAATAGTCCCCAAAAAACACATCGGTGGTTCTCTGAAACTCCTATACATCCAGGAAAAAAGCATAAAGTTCACTGTGAAAATGGAAAGTGATGAGAAACTACCATTTTTGGATTTACAAATAATCAAAAACAAGAATAGAATAAACTTTGGCATTCACAGAAAACCAACGCAGACGGACAATAACATAAAAGCTGATAGTTACAATCTAAGAAGTCGCAAACAGGCAATTCTCAATAGCGTAACACATAGATTGGTGAACATCCCCTTTCCAACAGAAGAACACGAAGCAGAATATTGCAAAATAATTGAAATAGCACAAAAAACAGCTTCCCCAAATCATTAGCAGACAAAAAAGTTACTAAAAGGAACTACAACACTCACAGCAGCAGAAACAAAAATGACATTCAAAAAATTCACATTCCATCCTTGGGCCTTCAAAAAAGTTTTCAAAGAACAGAACATTTAGCTAGCACCAGTGAACCACTACTCCTTAAAAATTCTACTGAACTCAAACATCAAAGATGCCATCCCACCCAATAAAAAAATCTGCCATATACCAAATTGAACGCAGTGACCGTATAAAAGTGTGTATAGGAAAACCCAAAAGAAATTTAGAAATAAGATCCAAGGAACACTTTAGAAACGTAAAAAACAAACAGTTGGAAAAATCAGCAGTTGACACTCATTTTTTTTTGACAAAAAACCACAACATAAAGACAGAACTGAAACCCCTTAAACACATAACGGGAAAACAAGAGCTGTCCACATGGGAACAAATCTTCATTTTCAAAAATAGAGACAGAGTATTCAATTTCGACATCCCCGAGAAAGATATCTTCAGCAAGTTTCTTGAACCACCACCAGAGAAGACCTCAGGAAACATACCATCCACACCTGGGAGAACCAGTCGATGTCCGGTTGATAATGGAGGAAAGTCAGCCTCCGAAACATATTCTGGGAAATTATAAGTGTTGTGTAGTGTTATTAATCGACTCACCTTTTTGGTTTAATTGATTATTATAACACTGTTTTCAAAATTCCAAGAAAGATGAGACTTCATGTTCATGGTTAGTTCTTGCAATAAAATCCCACTACTTTATGGACACTTTCATTTAGGCATGACAAACTGAAAGAAAAATTTTCACAACCTAAGACCCAAATTTTCTCCCTCCACTCTGCTTTTTGTGCAAGAAAAGAAGCAAATGGTACTGCTTTTGCCAGTTATGAATTGCCTGTTATTCAGCAATCGACAATTGATTTATGCCACTGCATCCACCAGTCAATTGTACTGAATTATTGCCAATTTTGTATTTTGTCAGTGGGCAGCTCTGTGTTAATATTTATATGAGGATTGAGTGGTAAATGGCAATTCATAGTCAGTTTGGCTAGTTATAAATTTTTGACGTCTTATTGTATAAAGTTATTTTGAAATTTGAATTCCTAAATACGGACAAATGAGCATTGTGAGAATCTTTTCTGGGATGCTTGGATATTTCTTTGAAAAGGAAGATAATCTTGTCCCCTTTTTCTCAGATGATGTCTGACAACCCTAGTTGTTTATAATAAACAAATAAAATCTGTGATTGCATTGCAATTACCTTGCTGAGTGCAAATTATAAGCTGACTGAAGTCACATAATTTCCTCTTCACGTTTAATCAAAAAATAATTATCATAAATGTTTGTTAAGCTCATCAAAGTTTTTGGAAACCTGTAGCACTTGTGTTATAGAAGATAGCTTACTTGTAGAAACATAAGTGATTGCTTCTTTCAGCTACAGTTAACTATTACCTCTAAAACTTCATGAATTATACACAGCAGGTATCATTTTGTTTGAGTTGGAAAGCTTATTTCAGTAACTGCCAGAGTGCAACAGCTTATAAATCATAATAATAATACAAAAATTGCTTTAACGTCTAAAACAGTATTTTAATTGTGATCAATATAAAATGTGTTTATTGAGTTGTTTTTATGAACACATTGTAGATATGACAGTAGAGAATTTAATTTAAAATCTGGAAGCTGAATTTTAGAACTATTTGTTCAGTCCGATTCTGGGAAAGAGTTTCATATAGTTTGAATTGGGAAGGAAAAGCAAGACATGTTTTAATGAGCATGTAGTACATGTGTTAAGTAGTGCTGGATCTACGGAAAGCCCATGCTGAGGCCCAGAGCCCCCTTGCTAATCTGTTGCTTTCCCCCTTATGCTCACTCTGCCCTGCCCATTTTCTCCCACTAGAAGGATCGGCTGCTACTACTCTCCATGGAGGCGCGTCGCTACAAAGCTGGGAGTTAAGTAAGTTGGGGGTGCCTCTTCTCGTGATTGATTAATCTATTTCTTATTACCTTATTTTGATACTCTTCTACTTCTGTTAACTTTTTCTCAATTTATCTTTTGAAAGGACTGGGGTTAAAAGTCAAACATAATATATGGCAGCTGTAAGTTATATTTATATTCTATTTGAAAAACAAATAATATTAATTTAATTAAAAGAAAATAGCCATTTGAAACACACTTGTAATGCAAAACAAATAAATGTACATAAGTGAAGGAAAGCAAAATCATTCCCACTAAAAGATTGACATTTTAAACTAAATTCTAAAAGTTAGATCATAAGAAAATGCAAGTCTTTTGTTTTTAACAACTAACACTGTGATCTAAATTTTTATTGGTGGAATCTAATTTCTTCAATTAATTTTTAGCTGTAAAAACAATATGCATATTACTTAACCACACAGCAGTGCTTGTAAGCTCAGTAAGTCAAAACACATCGTTGTTGCTCTAAGGCTTAAGCTTTTAGTAGAACTGCTTTGTTTAGAGATTCATATCCTCGCACAAATTAGATAGAAGTGGCTTTCAAAAATGTGTGATTGCCATAAAACTTTTGGTGGAAAAATGTTAAATAGTATTTACTTACATTTACTTGTGCAGTATAATTGTCGAAAATGTGAATGCCTTCATCAGCAAAGACAATTGTAAGAGCTCCTCTGTTTTCTTCCTTCTAGGCAGATAATTGTATTTAACAATGATCCAAAGAAGGCTTAGATTGATAACGTGGTTGCAGAGTTTTCTTACTGGTTCTCATTAATAGAAACAGTAGAGCCATATTCCTTGTATTGGTGTGTAGTATAAATAAAATTAATAATAGAAACAAACATCACAATAATACAGTACACTCAGAATTACATTATGTAAATGGTTTTTATAAATGTTCTGTTAAAATGACAAAAAATAACAGCAAAGGAACTATGCTTTAGAAGTTGAACTGATATGAAGATTATAGTAAGTGCAAGGGTTGTAAAAAGACTACTGCCAATATGTACAAGACTATAAGCAATTTGGTCTATGTGAAAACATCCATAGGATTCAAATGTAAGTTCTGGCCAAGTCCTATACCACTTCCTAAGCTTATGGAATGGAGTAGATGATGTCACTTTAGTGTTTTCTGCAGAGCTCAATAATGTGGCACTCGAATTAGTGGATCTTGTGCATCACATAACCTATAGGACTTCTTTTATCTGAAGTTGCGCACATTGAAATCTCAGATATTCTTTTCTGTCAGTTAAGGGGACGTTCCAACACTTAGCAACCAGAGTCATGAGGGACTGCCAATGTGACCTAACCAATAGGCAATCAAGAGCCTGCCGAACTACCCTTATAGTCCTTTGTGATACTCTGCAATAGCAAATGTTGCAACCTGAAAGACCATGAGATAATGCCCCAAGCTAAATTAAAGCTTGGTGCCATTCCCATAGAGCCCAGCCGCTTTTTGTGATTTAATTTTGGAGCCATCTGTGTTAAATTCAAACTTCATTTTCATCAGATTTTGCTGTTCTTCCCAAATATTTTGCTGTGAGAAATGATGGTAAATGTTTTGTCTTTGTTATTGTTTTTCTAATTTTTGTTCATTTATTTTTCAATTAATAAAGTTTATTGCCATTAATCACACACGGGTCACACCATAGCCAAGTGGTTAGACCATTTGCTTCTCACCAGAGTGACCCAGGCAAGTGCATGTGGGATTTGTGGTGGACGAAGTGCACTGAAGCAGGTTTACTCTGGGTTCTCCAGCTTCCCCCACCATCTCATTCCACCGGTACTCCATCTTCATTCCATTATCATCAGTGTCACCGCCTGTGGTGCCGCATGTAGTAAAAGTGGGCGTTAAACACCACAAAAAAAATTAATCACACACAATGCATTTCAAGTAATAATAAACCTATCTCCTTTTTATCATTATACACCTTCAGCTAATTTCTTGCTCAAAAGTCGCTTCTTCCTTTGGATCTTATACACACTAATATCTTGGTTATGTCCTCATTAAGTAGCCTGTACAATTCATTTCCCAAGATGGTCTCAAATGATCCAAGTGCCCTCCATGGAGAATTTCTATTTGCAGAGTTCAAAAGACTTCACCAAGTTTAAGGATACATTAGAGTGCTTTAACATAGTATTTCTCTGTTTACTTAGTATGTCACCTTCATATCTTTCTTCATTTGAGGTCAAAGAATTTTATTGTTGGTAATGATGTAAACACTTCCATTTCTTTCTAAATATCTTGTGTTTTTGTTTTAACAAAAGTCAGTCAGCCATACATTGAAATTTATTCAGGAATACTGAATTTGAAAAATTTCTGGACCCTTTTCTAATGAATCTAGCTAGGTCTAAAGATTTTGTTTATACTGGTATGTTGAAGACCATTTTAGTCATGATTGCAGTCTGAACCGTTGTGGCCTAACTGCGACACCAGAATGTATTGATGTAGCTTTTTTTATCATTATTCTGTATTGTCATTCTTCTGCTTTTTTAAAACTTACACTACCTTTGGAGTCAACTTCTCATTGGTGAATCTTTTCATGTAACAGTAAACTGAAGCATACAAAGAGAAAGGGGTATAGATGTCATCCACTTAAGAGGTGAGATCCCATGTATGTATGGAAAATTATAATTCCATTTTAATCTTTATATGCTTATGTCAATAAAAAGAATTAAGCTCATGTTCTTTTTGTGGCATAATAATTCATATATGAAAAGCTAAGGCAAGTTTAATTGAAGTATGTAATGTAAAAGCAACTGATCAACATTGTTTTATTTATCTTAACTCTTTCTTAAACAACTGATTTTGTTACAATTTAGCTTTTTTAAATATAAATCATATTTAATCTGGAGTTTAAACATAAAAACAGTGGCCTGACATACTGATTCTGCATGTGCCTGGCAGTTGCACAGTGAACAACATTACCAACATTGTATTTGTGTTTCTTCCATTGAAAGTTAAAATAAAGAAAATGGTATGTTATAATCAAGTGATTTTCTCTGCCCACCTGCAAGGAAAGTGCAAGATTGCTACACGTCACTGTTTTTCAAAGCACTTTTCTATAACTCTGTGAAAGGTAGAAGCAAAGTATTTGCCAGTGTATAAGATGCACCAGTGTAAAAGACACACCCTGCTTAAGGCTTTTTGGGGAAAAAATTTCTCACCTTATACATCTATTATAACATATGTGCACATGGATGAAATATCTAGGCAATATAAGTAGGAAAGAGTGCTTGCCTTTTGATTTTCATCCTCAAATCCACAAAATTCATTCTCTCTTTTTCTTTGATATTTTTGTCTTGGCCCGCATACAAAGTCAATACCTTTTCATAAATCTTGAACACCATGATGTTGATCCAGTAAAGTTGGCTCTCCCTAGTGAAAATTTCTCTTACTTGCTGAATGACTTTTTTTGTAGAAACTAAAACTCCTTCTTGTCTAAAGTAAGAACAAATTAGAAACTAAAAACTTCACTTATCTTAGTAATGTTGCAAGTTATTTTTCAAACACTGACTCGAGTTTCAAGTTGACTCCAACTGTTATCTAAAATCCGAGTATTGAGTTCTGCTTCAAATTTTGGCCATGTAACAGTTCCACTTCTCAGATTATATTTACTGTGAGGTGCTTTCTTCAAAAAATCTTCCTGATTCCACCAAGTTCTTATCATTTTTTCAATTAGAGGCAGCACAAAATGTCTTTATGCAGCTCTGTTTCCATGCTGTTTTAGCATAGGTATAGAATCACTTGCAGCTTAAATGCAGTAGTATAGCAATGCCATTTTTCAGTCATAGTTTACAAACAAAACCACAATATAGGTACGACACAAGTGGATCCCCACACTAAATACAACAATAACTGAAGCTTGTGAACAAAGAATATGTTGTTAGCTAATGCTGGATTTCTGACAATGAAGTCATTAATCCTCTTGCTCTCCAATATTTTTCACTGATGGATGGGGCACTAGAAGTGGCTGGGCATATTTGAAGGTGGTCTCGGTCCATTTCCTCTTGCAGATCACATAGAGGACAGAGTGGTGAAGCATATATCCCAATTCTGTTTAAATGTTTTGCCAGACAATCATGTCCTGTAATCAACCTGAAGGTTGCAACAAAGAATATAAAAACCTTTTAATGACGGCACATGTGCATCCACTGAACTCTATACAACTGGAATACTCAAAATTTGCAAGGAAGCTAAATATAAATTTCTTCATACTGAAGCAAAGTAATTTTGAGGAAATAGAGCTTATAGGCATCTACCTTAACTTGCTACTAGCGTATGACACACCCCATTTTTGGGCCTATTTTTTAAGGGAAAAAGTGCATCTTATATGCTGGCAAATACGGTAATTGAAAACTTTTTTCATTTTACACCTCTGTAATTTGAAGCATGAGGTGTATACCCCTTCCACCTGGCTTACATAAAGGACAAGTAAACATCAACTTCTTAGAACAAGATACATATTTCCAGAAAAATAAGTATACTAATAAGCTACAACCCTTTTGAATGTCATTTAACAGAAATTGTTGTTATAATTTGATGAGCTCCTGCAGCTGTTTGGCACTTATGTGATGTATGAGCTGTGGAAAAGTAATAGTTGAATTCCCCCATCTTTTTCAAATTAAGAGAATGTATCAATTAAGAAATGTCCACTTTACAATATCCCCTTTACATTTCAGACATTACAACTGTATTTAGACAGACAGCATCGAATAAGCTCTTACTCTTCTTTGGTCATATAAATAAGAAACATTAATTCTGAATAAAATATTTCCAATATAATAATTTGTTTATTTCATTTCATTTTGAGCACAGAAGTAGCAGTTTAATTAAAATGTTATAATAATTAATTTGTATTCAATTCCATATTTGTTCTGTCATATTTTACAATATTTTTAAAGTAAAGCAGTTCATTATGTCAGTTTTCAGAGTTGAAGATTTATATTTCTAAGTAAGAGTTAATGAATGTGTGCTAAACAGATAGCTGGATAGTTCCAATAATTTAGACATGTGATACATTATTTTGGACAGCACAGAAAGCAATCAGCACTGCCTTGTTGCGGACACCTCATTTCTTACTGTTTTCAGGGTACCTTATTACATAATGCTTTCATTTTCTTGGCGGGTACTGTCACCTTGCATTCTGTATCGAACCAATAGAGCATACTCATGCTGGTATTGTCAACTCATTGGCTAATTACAAATAGGTAGAGCCACCTTCCTCAATTGAAAGGGAGGGGAGGTAATGCGTTCCCTTTCAAACTGCTGGAAACCAATATCAGAAGACACACTCTATAAATGCCCCTACAGACCATCAGAAATTTGATATCAATTACTATTTGTGCTATGTACATTATAATGCACCTAAGATGTCTATTCTTAGTAACTCAGAGGCAAATATTCCTTTAATGTATGATAGGGTTGTTCTGTTTTAGATACAGCCTAATGAGCTGTAACAAAACTTCAAAAATAAAGCAGAAATATTTATTTGTTAAACACAGTATGAAAATTGAGAGCTTGTAAAATATGTTTCAAGGATTTAGACTAGTTGCTATGTGCCTTTGGCGTACAACTCATAGAAGGGTGGAAAGAAATAAGGGGCAAACTATAAATCTTGTATGAACTATTTACTGTACAGTCATGATACTTCTACAGGCCTTCAACTTAATCCCCTGCCACATATGGAGAGGCTATAGGATAGCAGCAGCTTGATGTCTGCAAGATAGCACCCTATAGCTTGAAGTATGGCCTCTCTGGTGCAGAAATATCCCTCGCAGTGGTTCTTTCATCATAGGGAACAGATAAAAGTCACATGGGCTCATGTCCATTGAATAGGGTGGGTGTTCTAGAACCTCCTACCCCCATCATGCAAACAGATTCCACAGAGCTACTGCTTTGTGACAATGGGTAGATGTCTGTCCAGGAAGTTGGATCGTTTCCTGCTCAGTGCTAGACGAAGGTGATGTTCCAGATGATGTCCACATGCAGCAAAGATTGAATCAATTCAATGGTGCTGTTTTCAACTCCATGTCGACCTCCACGTAGTTCCTAATGCACACTACCATGTCCTGCGCAAAAACTGTAGCCCAATGTGCCACAGTCTGATGTGGCATAGCCTCATTCCCACATGCTTCATGTAGCCCAGAGTGACATTCCCTGGCATTTTTCCCACAGCCACTTCACTCTTGATCCATTTTGAACTAGGTAAACATCTCCTTTAGGGCAGTATGATTTGATGACTTACCTTCAACGCAGACCACTCCTATGACTGCAGCACCCACGCTAATGCCACCACTCTAGTTGTATAGTTTCACCAACCTTTTACATGTGTTGCCACTTATTTCTTTCCAGCCCTCATAATAGAGTGTATAATGATGAAAGAATTCTTAAATAAACAACATGTAGGAAAATTTGCTTGAAATAAGTATTATCGTTTAAGAAGCAAGGTGCTTGCTATTGTTGCAGATCACAGGCAGGATTGTAGTATTAATGCATACACGCGTGAAATACATTTTTTCGGTATGCCTTACCCTCACATTAGCTCAGTCCTACTAACCCATCATTTACAACAATAAAGGAAATGAATTTAGTTAAAAATATTGGCAACAAATAATTGAATTTGTGCCCATATAAACACTGTTATATCTGGTGATTGATTAATGTTGTAGCTGTTTTTGTGAAGGCCTTCAGCTATTAGCTGTGGTATGGCCTTACTGGCTTTACGCATTCTGCCTTGTATGGCTCTGCAAATGCTGCTGTTACTGCTGTTTGCTTTCCTCCACTTCATTTGCATTAATAGCTTTTCTCATGCTCGCAGTGCTTAAACTGTCTCTTATTTTTCTCTCTCTCTTTCCTTTCTTTCCTTCTTTTGCCTGTTGCTCTTTCTTCTCCATTTCTTTTCATATTAAATGGCATGGGGCACAAATTCTTAACTCTGTCTTTCCTTTCTTTCCATTTTTTATTTAATTAAGGGTTTGTTGGGCTGTAACTAAGTGATTTGTTTAATAAATATGGCTGTTGCAATTTTACATAGAACTAGTTAATAGTAAAGTGTAAGATAAAATAAATAATTGTCAGTACTATAGTAACAACCACACTTTTGGTGGAAAAAAGTCAATTAAATAATTAATATTCTAGCACACACATCATCTAAAGCGTGCAATGTGCAGCATTTATTGTGTGTTTACTGTATTATATTGTTAAACCCCAAATAATTGATACTTTTTTGAGTTCCTTAACAATTACAATTGCAATAATCGAAATTGTTTGAAACCAATACCATAATGCTGCAAGACAATGTCGCAAAATTTAGATGGTAAAACTTGAAATCTGGCTTATCTTTGCAAATAAAAGCAATCTGTGAGATCATCGTAATATCCTATGGTATTTAAGGTGGTATTCTTTTGGATTTTTAGCCAGATAATCAATGAAGAAAAGGAAGCAGATGGGTCTCATCATGATGGAACAAGGTAGGTTATGTGGCATCATAATTCTTTTAATTAATTTTCAGAAGCTTTTATACATTGAACGCCTAAAAAGTGAAATGCTTGCAATTTTTGTTTGGAAACCTTGATCATTTAAAACATTTTTTTATGCATTTGCATTGAATTTTGGTAGATGTCTTTTCAGTGTTATTGCTTGAACCTGGCTGTTGAACTCACTTGCGTAATGTAATTAATGAAAAAATATGTTGTGTTTTCTTTTTTGTTTTTAGTTATTCTGATGAAGTCTTACCAGACAGGTTCGAGTTTCTTGGAGAAGGTAATTAGTTAGTTTTGAATTATCACACTAAGCAGAATTTTAAACTTTTGTTCAGAGCTAGATACAGGTGCTCATGTGAATTAGAGGTAGTAACAAAAATGAGTGATTACTAAAAGAGCATTTTGTAATATGTAAATGAAGCACCACTTGCCTTGGCTTAGCTTTGTCTGTGTGGGTCTAAAATGTAATTTGAACTCATCTCAGATATGAGGGTTGTTTGGATTTAAATCTCAAGAGTTTGCTTATATGAGCAGTGTTTTGATAACACAAGAAGATACAAGTTTGAACAAATCATAAGAGTGTTGGTATAATTTGCTATTTAGTTGTAATGTATTTGGAAAACAGTTTAAAATAATTATCACTTCAGTTTGCAATGTGGTTCCTTATAGACAGAAAGAGAATGTGACGTTTTGCAATATTGTATGTTAGATTAATTTGTAGTTTCTATAGGTATACAGAATTGTTGGTGTTTATTATGAACTTTTAAAAACATTTCACATACTTTCCAGTCATTTTGTCACTGTATATTTGTTTTAAAAACACTCATAGTATCCTGCTTTGATTCAGAATTGATTTATGTAATTCTCTTTTGTACATACATTTAGCTGGGCGAAAATATATAATATGTTTGATTTTTTCAAACTGCTCAGGTATATTTGCAGCTAAGTTTAATTTTATTTATAAAAAGATGAATTTATTTTCCTCCTCAGATCCTATAACGGCTAGTGATTTGGACACAGACCCATTTCTTGGACTTCAAGATGATGAACCAGATTCCTGGACCCCAACAGTGAGCAAAGAGGTATAAACATATCTCTATAGCTTTTTTTTGTAACTCTGTAGCTTAGACAGCAAACATTTGCTGATTATTTTGAAAACATTGTGGTGGTGTTGTTGTTGTTCAAATATCTTTTACTGTTTAATGAATTATACCACTAAGAAAAGAATTAAGATCTTATTCATGCATTTGTTAGTTTGATATGTTTTGACAAACTTGCTGATACTACTGTTAAGTACAGATCTTTAAGCTGGGTATATACAAGGGTCGCTGTGAAAGTTTTGAGATGTGAGAAAATCCAAGTTGATTCACTTGAATTTGATGCAAGATGGGTTAGCCCCATCCTTTGTGAGCAAACTGGTATCAGTTAGTGACTCCCACTCTAGGAATTCCAGCAGCCCGAGGATGAACAACCTGCAGCATGCAGGTAGCCAATCCCTGCAATGGAGCATGGAAAAGAGCATTTTCACTCTTTCCAGGCAATTTTTTATCATTGGGAACAGAAAAAGTCACACGGGTCCAGGACGGGACCATATGAACTTAATGGTGATTTTGGCAGTGTGTGCAGACACCTTGTGATGGAGAAGGATCCCTTGTAGTCCCATGCATGGGCACTGTTCCTGAAGCTTAGCAAAATCTTTTGGCAAGCAAACTGTGATGTGCCAATTAGCGGTAACTGTGCTTTACTTCTCCTGAGAAAAGTTGCCACAAGACCATCCTTTAGGAAAGATGAGGCCACCATTTTCTTGTAGACACTTTGGCAACAACTTTTGTCGATTGCTTGTCATCATAAAGGATCCACACCACTGATTGCTGCTTGATCTCTGGATCAAACTAATAAATCCAGGCTTTATTATTTGTAACAATGTCTGAAACCTGTCTGTAGTCCCCTGCTTCGGATCTTGACAGCGTTTTGTCACACCATTCAGCATGGGCATGTTTTTGTTCTTCCATCAAATTGGAGTGATGTGACCCTCCTCACACAAAGGAATTCATGGAGGAATTTCAAAATTGCTGCCAAACCATTCTGCAATGCCGCCTCAATTTCTTTAAATGTTATGTGATTATTTTCATAAAACATTTTTCTCAACACTGCAATGTTTTCCTCAGTCACTGCCATTGTTGAAAATGCGCTTCTCTGCTCACCTTTCAAAGATGTTCAGACCCTGTTAAGTTCCTGAAACCATCAGAGAACTGTGGCATGGAAAGGAGCAATGTCCCCAAAAGCCTGTGGCAAACGTTCAAGACTTTTGTAAACGTTCAAGACTTTGGCACTGGTTTAACCTCTTTTAAGATCATAGAAAATCAAGAACGAAAATGCTTTCTTCCAAGCTCCACTGCAGGGACTGGCTACTTGCTGCTGCAGGTTATTCATCCTTGCACTGTTGGAATTCCTGGAGTGCAAGAGTCACTACCTGACACCAATTTACTTACAAAGAACGGGGCTATTCCATCCTGCATCCAATTTGAATGGATCAACTTTCATTTTCTCACATCTCAAAACTTTTGTAGTGACCCTCGTATTTGTTAATCAAACACATTGCAAACTGCCTCTATTGTATCTTTCATGTGTCGTGTGTAAACATTCACAAATTACAGAGATAGATTGCCCTGATCCATGGCTGGTTGGTTTTCTCTCCCCACATCAAAAGAAGATTTTTTTTGTTTGTTTGTTTAACAACACTGTCAATTTCTAGGATCTCTTCAGCGTTGCGGGTGTGCCGGAATTTTGTCCCACAGGAGTTCTTTTACATGCCAGTAAATCTACTGACATGGAGCTGTTGTTTTTAAGTGTTTTCTTGAAAATGGCTCTTAACAATTTTGATTAAAATGCCATATGTTTAGGATATTTGTACGACAAATAAAATGTATATTTTGAATTTTCTGGTTATAGCCTATGTAGTCCTGTTTACACTGGATGACTTTTGAATAACTCATAAACCGTAAGAGATAGACAAAATCATACTATACAAAAAATGTAGATCTCGCTAAAACACACAATTTATGTCTAAATAAATTTTTTTGTAGAGTGAACCATTTCGGGGATATTCATTCTTATTTGTCTCAGTTTCGGAAAACTTAAAACTTTGGTGAAATGGAACATTGTTGCTCATTTTTTTATATGTTAAGCGTGTAAAGAGAACAGAATCTCAAAGCTTTAAAAGGTTTGATTATTGCTCAAAGCCTACTGTATTCTAATATTCCCCTTGTACCTACAAGGAAATAAGCAATAAGATAATTTGTACAAATATTTATCTCAACTAACACGAAGAAGATATAGAAATAAGAGTTTGTAAGAATGGTTTGTACAAGAGTAGAGAAAGTCATGTGAGTGCAACACAGATTTTTACATTTTGTGTCTGACTTTCACATGGTACAAACCATTCACACAGTGGCGGCTCTTGACTTGTCGCAGTGGGTGTGCAGTACATCACTTCCTCTCCATCTTTACTCCCTTCTTTCTGTAACACACGCCACACAATTCTAATTCTAAATTCGTACACGCATTTGAGCTCTTATGTTTTGCTAATTTTTGTTTTAAATGACCAATATCACAAGAACTATTATTTGTCCAGACACAATTTCTCTCACTCACAAACAATAAGCATGGAAAACAGCTTCTATTATAAAAATAAACCCAAAAGATTTATCTCCTTTAGTTTCGCCATGTTATTCATTTCCACACTTTCTTAGATTCAAATTTCCCGCTATGCGCAGACACAACTGCATGAAACTTGCTGCCAAAAATAAACATAACAAACAGTAATAAACACTGTAACAAAATAACTATTCCAAACTGAAGTATTGGTCTTAGAAAATTATGACATGAAGAGTAATTATATGCATTTATAATCGCTTAATAAGACTAGATGTAATTGTGTTTATAACATTAATATAATATAGAAGATGGCTACATTATATTTAGAACCGCCACGTTGGCTGCCTAGTAGGTTCTGCTAATTAGGAGGGAAATGCTCGTAGCAAGAAAAACGGAGGGACTTTACAAGAACGTAGTGCGCTTGCAGGGTAAGAATCGCATGTGTTGGTCTTGTCGATTATGCTGCCTTAACTCGCTGTACTCTTAAATGCACGCTTTGCACCGCTCCCTGCATACCCCTCGCCTAAAAGCTACCTTCGCCAGTCGCAAAATCGGGTTTATGTGTCTCAGCTTGTTGACAGAATGAGCTGACATTTGGTAAAGAGGGCGCGGGAAAATTAAACGAGCAAGTTCATATAGAAGAAAGTTAGAGATTCGACTTTCTCATATGCATGTGTATACACATTCGCATGCAGAAAAAATTAGTGGGTGTGCAGTTGCGAGTATGCGATCACCCAGGAACTGCCTCTGCATTCACATGTGGTTACATCTTTCCACACATACAATTTGTGTTTCTGAACCCTTTTCTCTCTTTTCATTAAATGTATGTACACAGTATTTACTTCTTTGTCTTCCCATGCACACTTTTTCAATATTGTTTTGTCTATTTCACTTATTTTCCTTCCACTTCCCTTTGTAGTTGCTTCTTTACACTCATCTCACTTATTTTTATGTGTTTTTTTTCCCTTTTGCTAATCATGTTCTTCTTCTCCTTAACATCATTTATTCCTACCCTTGCTGGAACTTCACTGTGGGTCATTGACCCCTCACTACACTGTAATGAGGCAGCTCAACTATTGTTGTTCATGTTGCTTGCTAACTTTGATGAATCTTCATTCCATGGTCATTCACCTCATAAGTTAGTATAGTGTCCTGTGTTCTAAACTCTTTATCTCAGTGGTGCTTTTCTGGATAATTGTCTCCTTTTTGTGTACCTCATGTTTTCATTCTGTTGTCCCTTCTGCCATTTAACCATCAATCCATAACTGAAAATTTCTGACGTATGCTATTTTAGCTTTCTTGTATTGCCATGTGTCAAAGGCTTTCTTGCAGGAACACTGCTTCTACACATATTTGCAACTTAGTAAATCTAAGTCATTGCATTAACTTGTCATTTTATATCATGTCCTTCACTTTATAGACATTTTAATCTATGATATTTAATTAGTTGAACACAAACTGGAAATGTATATCTGACTTTATTGTAATGTAACTATATAAGTTTAATTATTGATATATCCTATATTTGAAATTTATTTGCTTATAGACTTTTACAAGTTTCAAGCATCGTCAAACAATTATAAGAAGTTACAAAACAAAATTACATGTATATACATGTGTATGTATATATATATATATATATATATATATATATATATATATGTGTGTGTGTGTGTGTATATCCTATATCAAAGTACTATGTACAGAATTAATTTAAAGGATTAAATAAATAAATAAATCTTCTTTGTTTTACAATAGAGTCTCCCTGAGACTGAATCCTGTTCAGATTAGCGAAAATTTGGATTAGGTCAATTTTTGTCAAATATGACAACATATTGACTTTAATGTGTTAAGTATTAAAATAATTGACATAAAAAATTGTATTCAAGATCTGTTATGTACATTGTTAGTAGGTCTAGGCCTTCCATTTTTTAGTTTTTGTGTATAAGATAGCCAACAGATTCACTGTTTACTCCTGCAGCATTTATTTCACATTTTTCTGTGCTAATAAATTTGTTTTTACTTGGAAAAACTATTTTAATCCTAATCTTGATTTTTTCCTGTTTTAAAATTCAAAACAAATTAGTAAATATTTTTTTTCCTAACTCTTATCTGATTTGGTGGATTTTCAGATTGGCGGGACTCTACTATATTAACATTTTTAACAATTTTCTTTGCTTATAAGTTACATCCCTGTTGATGGAAATGTCTGTTCCTCTGAGTTTTTGTGCTTGTCTCATCACAAATTTGTGCTTATAAATTTTAGTAGTATAAAAGCCTCCTCTGAAGGCTTCACAAAAATGTATGCTTTTACAGAAAGAAACTGTTGCCAACATATTGTGTAGATCATCCAGAAATTAACTCTTACAGCATCTGCTGCAAAGTCTGAGTTTATTGTGCACGAAAACTGGCTATTGCATATTGGAGTGCTTCAGAACTGCATTGCATTTTATGCTTATATTTTGCATTGGATCTCATCTAATTTGATACTTTAAAGGTTAATTATTAGCTTCACTTTTATATAAAAATCTTACTGGAGTATAAGGATTGTTTCCACTAGCCTAGACTCATTCTTTAATCTTATATAATCTTTTATCCCATATCTTGCTTTTGCTGTTTTGGTTTATTCTCACCATTGGTTTTACTTATTTCCTAACAGACTTAAGTGTAATATTGTGTCTTAGCCAAATGTTTATAAATTGAATGCTCTTAATTTCAGAGAATTTTTAACATCTGGTTTTGTCTGCTTTTTCCAATGTGTTAAACATTGAATTAAATTGTAACAATCTTATCTACAGCTTGCCCATCTTGAGTGTCATATGATCTCACATTGTAAAGCCTCTAAATTCCTGGCAAACTGAAGTTCAAAATTTAAATTCTCCTCTTTTGGAAAACCACAGTGAAATTTTTACTTACATTTCCATCAAAGTTTTGATACAGAGATGAAGCTAGAATGTTCAATTTATTTTCAGTATTTAATGTGACGTAACTTCATCTTTAAATAGTTGGAATCTACAAATATATTCATGGAAATGCTTAATGAGTTTATAATGAACACAGTAAATTAATCTTGTAATTACATTGTAATTTAGCCAATTACTTAAGCCAAACAGATTTCTGTGTATAGCTTTTGGCAATGAATGAAAGCTGTCACAGCCATTTTGGCAATAGTCAGTATTTCAAGATTTCATTGAATCTAATAATTTGTGCATTTGTCATTTGTTTTTAACGATAATACCACAAAGTTCTCTAAAAGGAATATTCTTGTTTCAGGTTACAAAAAAGCTTAAGGAAAAGGAAGTAAAGCGTCAAGAACATATATATGAGTTCATATTAACTGAAAAGCATCATTGTCTGACGCTAAGAGTTATGCAAAAGGTTTGTAATATTGTTTAGATACATATTTTGACAGTGCTGCACAATTAAATAAAGTGTATCATATGCAGTAGGTATGTTGATATTCAGATTTAAGCATTGGTTAGTTTCATTGTAGACATCTTGCAAAATTAATTACTGGTTCCATCATCCAGGGACATAAGTCTTAAGACATTATAGCATAACTTCTTAAGAAAAGTTTGCCGGCTCCACACTGTCATCTTTTAAAATACCTTAAGAAGCATATTTTGAGTATGTTATGTAAAATCACTGTGCAATAATGGAATTAATACCAAGAGTTATTAATATTAGAAAGAAAAGTAATTACAATGATCAGGTCAAAATAAATCATTCATTCATTTATTTATTTATTTATTTATTTATTTATTTATTTATTTATTTATTTATTTATTTATTTATTTATTTATTTATTTATTTATTTATTTATCTATTTATTTATTTATTCAACCAATGCCTTTTACAAAATTGATGATTATGCTTACTATAGACATTTAAACATTGATATTTGTTGTTCAAGCTTTCTCTTTGTATAAGAGTGAACAATGAAGGAAGGAGTGAAAGGAAACATCAAAAACTTGAAGCACAGTTACCATTTAGATCTCCTTAAGACCTCAGTTTCTAAAATTTTCATTTGTCATCTGGTTCATGAATTTTATAACAAATGGAAATTAGCTACAGTAGCTCTACCACCTGATTTGAACCTGTGCATAAAGTAATATCTTGTTTGTTTTGTTTTTAAATTGTGCTTTATTTGTTGTGCAGTATGATAAAAATCAGGTTTAAATGTCAGAGGATGCAAAAGAAAATTGTCTGCTTATTTTTTACAATCCAAGGTTATGATCTGGCCTGTAAAATGTACCATTCTGATTATTTGAATATTCAGTCATTTAAATATCTTTCAAGCGTATATTACATATCAGAGTATTTTGGATAATTAAATGTTTTGAATGATTTATTGAGCACTAAATTATACACACCTTAGGCTACACCTGAGCAGCTAAGCAATGGCCTTTTTGCTTTGATATAATTTCATTTTTCATACACATTACACATGTTTAATTTCTGAATGTTTTCCACTTATCTTTGTTGATTTGTTACACGCCTCACTTATCTTCACTATACCAATTTCACTACTTCACTATAACCTCACTTTCACCAGATATAGGTACATACAAGCTTTCTACTCCCTCTTTACGGATTACCTAACTATTTTTTAACCTTGTTACTCTCTGCAAAATATCCCTTTCTTTCTTTCTCTCCTGCTTAATTCTCCCTTTCCACCCTCCCCCTCTTTGATCCATTAGTTATTCATCAAGTCATTTTTCTAAAGCTATTATTAATTTCAGTTTTCTTCACTTCCTCCTGACTATCCACTGTTATCTCCCACCTTGTCACTTTTCCCTCTTTCTTTCATGCTCCACTGCCCACCGTATCTCCACCTTGCTTTCTGCCTAAACTTGACCTTGCACTTGTTACTGGATCCATACACATGCTGCAAAATGCTGAATAGTTGTCTCCTCACAAAGCAATGCACTGGGCTCACTTTCTGCTGCTTGATCATTTCCCCACCATTCTTGG
Organism: Tenodera sinensis; assembly: GCA_030765045.1. Lineage (NCBI taxonomy): Eukaryota > Metazoa > Arthropoda > Insecta > Mantodea > Mantidae > Tenodera > Tenodera sinensis. The sequence continues at coordinate 102,731,961 of CM060971.1, read as the reverse complement.
TTCATTCACTGTTGTTTGGTCTGTTTTTTCTCTCTGATGTGTGGTCAACTGTGTGCAGCTTGAAATTTTTAATGTATACCCTCTTGCCTTTGTTTCTTGCTTGTTGATGTGAAAAGTTAATGCTCTCAATTTTTTTGCATTTTTAGCACTTCTATAGCCATTTGCAGTTTGAGAACTTCACAAGAATATTTCTTTTCCCTAATATTTTGCCAATTCTGAATGCATCACAAATTTCATAGCCTCTAATCTGTTCACTAGTACCTCTTTTAAATCCTGATATACTCCCACTCCATATTTTTCTTCAACTCCTAAAATCACCAGGTTGTATCTTCTGCTTTTATCTTCCATTCTTTCCAGTGTTCAATGATCCAGTTTTAATGTTTCAATTTCTTTGTTTCCCCTTTCATATTTCATCCACTCTTGTCTGAATCTCTGTGCCAGTTCTTTTTCTCTTGCTAAAACTGTTTTGTTTATCGGAATTTTAACTGCTATGTTCCTTAACTTCTTTTGTTCCTCAACTGCGAGAGCTTCCTTTGCTGTACTTCCAGTCACCTCCACTGCTAGATTCATACTTGATAATTGAATGTGCAGACTGTTCAATTGACTTAAACATGTCAGATTACTTAAATCTTCAAATAAATTTGAGTTTTTTATAATTTTTAGTTTCTGGATGGCATACTCGTAGATAGATCAGATTGTTTGTACACTTAAATTGCTTTAATATGCATATCAATAGATAGAATGAATATTGTCAACAAACTGCACCATGACTCCACAGCTGATCAGAGTTTTTGGAATTATGTAAGTCTAAGTGACCTCTTATGAGTGGCTAGTAACACTAATAATGTTGCATTCTTATCAAGTACATCAGAATTATTAAAAGCTAGCTCATACAATATGCCAAGTGGGACATAGTAGTTTTGCAAGAAGTCTTTGAGTATGAGTGATAGGCTACATTCCTAATGCCTAATAGCATGCTTAAAACTTGTGAACATTAATGTTGTACCTTCAGTGCTTCTTCTTCCTTTCAAGGATGGGTCATTGCTATTGCTGCACTGACCTTCAGTACAAACATGGAAAATATTAGAACTGTCAGAATAACTTGGTTTAAACTTGATCAAGATATGTAACATTTATACAATGGCCTTGATACCTAATTTGTCTACTGTTTTAAGTAAACTTAAATATCATATTGCCTTATCATGAAAACAATTACATTTGAAAATTGTTTTGCAAGCATATGGTATATATACTTAAATAGTAAATACATATTTTATTAACAGAGATAATTAAAGAAATGATAACTTATTAGTTTGCAGCTTTAGGATTACTCGTGAAGTATAAATCTTTGGATAAAGTTCTCATGCAGGAGCTTGTAACATTATTAATAAAAGACTTTTGTTTCTTTCAGGTATTTGTGGAAGGTCTTCAAAGGCATTTTCAGCTTGGGAAAGATCTTGAGCGAATGTTTCCTCGGTTAATGGATCTGACAGAAATTCACCTAAATTTTCTGCAGCGTTTACGACAGCGTCAGCGAACATCACCTGTGGTGGACACACTTAGTGATATTTTACTGGAGCAGTTCTCTGGAACTGGCTCCCAGAAGCTCAAGTCAGCATATGGAGAGTTCTGTAGCCGTCATAGAGATGCTGTTGATATATACAAGAGTTACCTTCATGACAGGCGCTTTGCAGAGTTTGTTCGTCACTGCCAGGCAAATCCATTACTAAAAAAGAAAGGAATTCCAGAGTGCATATTGTTTGTTACTCAGAGACTCACAAAATATCCTCTTCTTATTGAACCTCTCATAAAAACAGCAAAAGACAATAAAGAAGAACAGGAGAAGCTCAGTAAAGCTTTAGCCCTTGTTAAGGTAGAGTCATTACCTTTTTAGTGTACTGTGTCAATGTTGGAAATTGAAAACTAAATGTCTTAGTATTTTGTTGCTATTGGTGTACCCTTAGATGATCAACATTTCAAAAGTAGGAACAGTATTAATCACACTTTTAGATCATCCATGTAGAGATTTTAGTTTAGCAGAAACAATAACAGTAATGTATTCATACCAGTGGCGGCCTGTGACTCGTAAATTTGGGAGGGCAGCATAATATATTTTCAGAATCTGCACACTTTACATGAATTAATTCTGAATTTCACCAGAAAATATTTTAAAAGTTAAGGAACCATATAAAACGAAAGATTGTTATGCATGACCTTCCATCTGTTCATTAAGTGCACCCTATTAAATTTTAATTCCTAAACATATATGCAGGATTACCAGCATTCATTACCAAAAAGGAATAACATGAAAATGCATATTAATTTCTCATCTGCAAAGCCAGTCCACATACCTGTACAATGAAAGGTTAAATTTTCTGCTGTAACCATCCTTATTTTTGCACGGATTTTGAATTTGTCCAATATTCAGTATTGACCTTGGAGGCCCAAGCTAGTACAATCAAGATGCAAAACTTGTTAAACCCTCACTGAACATACTAGTTATACTATTCGCTAATTTATTTCACAGACCCACGCCATGACACCACTCAAAAGTGCGCTAAAACTGCTTTTGTTTAACCATTACAACTACTTCCAAACACAGCGAATTACATTAATACGTAATAATATAATCTGTGTGATACCTATTCAATGTGTCATGCTAGCAAAGTTACCAACAAGAATGTAGTATTAATGTACCTTCCTGTATCTTTTATTGGGAATGTTCAACTCTATACCTAAGTGGTATAGCTACAACTAATTTAGTTCAGAACTACATTTCATTTACAATCAGTTTAGATGAATTCAATTTAAGAGGAAGGAGTAATATGGTACGTGAGTGGCAGCACTGTTAGCTAAGATCACGCGACATTAATTTGTTTCATTCTGATCAGACACTCAGAGACATTTCCCCACCACCCAGATGCTGCCCAGATTATGTTTCGTCTCCACATCCCTCGCGTGTTGTCAAAGCCATCCCCACACCTCTCTGCGCCACTTGCAGTGTCACCAAGATGTGAAAATTTCTGGACAGGCTAGGTGCAGTCCAAAATTGCATCCGTAATGAAAACATCAGCACTCTTATGTGTATTAGCGGTGTAAAAACATTTCAAACGAAACAAAGTGGGTAAATAGAAACAGGAAGTGTAGGAATCTATTTTGGCATTATGTCTGATGTCAAGGATATTTGAACTAGTCCTTTCGATGTAATGTTACCTTTTCTTTCCTATTTTTATTTATTGGGAGGGCACTGTCCTAGAGTCATTCATTGCCAGCCACCACTGATTCATACATTATTATGTAAAAATATAATTGCAATATTGTATGTTAAGAAAATCTAATTACATACGTGTAATATTTCCTTGACAGGAATAAAAGATAAGAGTAATGCTGTAAAATAGTAATGAGTCTTCAACTATATAGAATATTGCTAAAATTGTCCTAACAAGCATTCAGTATTGGTCAGTTGATAAAAAAACAGTGTGAAAACGAATTTCTGTGATATTTTGCATTTATGGTATCTGCCCTATTATCCTGTACATGTTTACTTGCACATACTCAATTTCCTCTCCATGCCATTAGATTTCTCTGAGCTTCAATCAGTACCAGTTATTCATTTAATCATGTAAATGATACCATGCTTCATCAGAGAAGATTATTACATGGGATCAGTTACCTATCTTTAGCATTCCTCAGAGTCTAATTATGGAAGTGTGGCTGATTCTCATTATTATACAGTAGCAGATGTGTATGTTAACAATGTTCTAGTTTGGTTTCAATTTTAAGAGTTTATAAGCCTGTGTCCTGAGCTTATTGAACTGTGATTTCCTGTTAAAATTGTTCACAGAAATTATTCAGGAGAATGCCCTAATCATTTGCTTCTTATTGAGAATTGAACCCATTTTCCCAAATGTTATAAATTTTCACATGGCTACTCAACTTTGAGGATGAACACTTATTAGTACAAATTGTTTTCTAAAACCCATATGCAAATCATACATGAAAAGCCATCGCTGTAATGTGTACTTATCTTGTGGCATTACTACAACACAAACTCACAAACATTTGTCATTAAATTCACTTCCAAGCTAGGCACTGATTTTGTTGAAACTGAGTGACAATCCTCCCTCCCCCCCCCCCCCTTCTCTGCACCCCCTCCTCCCCCCCCCCCCCAAAAAAAAAAGGTTGCAAAGTGCATGGAGTTACTATACAGACTGTAACCTGTATAGTACAGCCCTAACCTGTTAGTCCGACCATCCTTCTGCTGGCATACTCGTACTTGAAAAGCAAGTTACTTCAAGATTATAATTCTATCGTTAGGTTTCAGTATTAATTCAGTGGTTGTGTACACAAATAATTTTGTCTTTAGTTACATATTGGTGATTACTACATGCTCTCTCTTTACAGGAAATTCTAGTTGAAGTGGATGCCCAAGTAGCTGAGAAAGAAAAGGAAGATAGAAAATTAGAAATTTACAACAGGATAGAAGCTAAATCCTTTACAATACACCGTGGTCATAAATTCAAAAAGTCTGATATACTGTCAAAGAACAGAAGATTAAGGTAAGCTTTATGGAGTAGAATGAAATAATTATTTTTGATTGCGGTTTATTCTTTGGCCTGTTGTTCAGTATGACCAGCATAAAATTGTCACATGAGGATAATACCAAAAGTAAGGTCTCCAAAGTGCTGGTGCTGCAGGGAAATTGTTTGCATGGCTGTTGGCCTCACTGTTCTTTTCCTTCCTCCCGCCACTCTTTACAGAAACCACCGCACATCCGCTGGAGCTCTGTCTTAGCTTGGCAGCCAGTTGTAATGGAACTTTCATTAGCCACTACTGCCAGGTGCAAAGTTTGCACAGTTATTCGCTTTTTGAGTGCAAAAGGCGTTAAATCAATTGAAATTCATTGATAGTTGATGGAAGTGTATAGACAGTCATGTATGGATGTCAAAAATATCTGCAAGTGGTGTAGAGAGTTTGCAGATGGCCATACTGAAATTCATGATGAGGAAAGAAGCTGGAGACCATCAGTTTCTAAACAGACATCGCAAAGGTTGAACAAATTGTGCTTCAAGATCAGTGGATCACTCGGTGTCATCCTTCCCTGAGTCTGGAAGTATAATGGCAGCGCCGTGACTGAGTGGTTAGACCGCTCACCTACCACCTAGGCGGGACCCGCATGTAGTGTTCGTGGTGGACGAAGCGGTGTCTGGGCAGGTTTTCTCCTGGTTCTCCAGTTTCCCCCACCATTCATTCCACCAATTGCTCCATTATCACCCTTCCAGTCATTCATTTCGCCTGCATTTCATACCATCCTCTTTCTCACTATCATACCTGGTGCTTGGCTGATCACCCGCTTCCAGGTCTTCACTCTGACTGGTCCAGAGGTTCCTCTGCTCCCTGACAGGCGTCTGACCCTAGGCACTGGCTTGTAAGTCCTAGGGGGTGTAAGTCCTACATAAGGGGAGGGTAATCAGGGAAAGAGAAGAGAAGAGGGATCACTCGATGAGCTCTGCATCATTGTTCCTGAGATTTCTTGAAGTACCATTCACTGGACTTTAACTGAAGTGTTAAAATTTCAGAAGGTGTGCACAAAATGGGTCCCAAGAATGCTGACAGAAGACCATAAAAGCCAACATGTTGAAACTTCCTGCCAATTTCTTCAGCATTATGCAGATGATAAGGACAACCTTTTGGATTCAATAGTCATAGGCTTTCCACAGTACACTTGAGACCAAACAACAATCATGTGAGTGGAGCTTTCCGATTCACCAAAGCCGTGAAAATTCTAAAAAACACAGTCTGCCTGTAAAGTCATGGCAACTGTATTATGGGATCGAAAGGGGATATTGTTGGTTGACTTCATGAATCCTGGGGCAACAATAAATGTCAATAGGTATTGTCAGTCATTAAAACAACTCAGATGGGCAATTTAGAACCGAAGAAGAGGAATGTTGAGCAAGGGCATAAACGTTCTCCATGACAATGCTGGCCCCTACACTGTCCATTGAACCATAGATCTTTTGCAACAGTTTAGATGGGACATCACCCATCCATCCTACAGTCTGGACTTAGTGCCCAGTGACTGCCACTTGTTTTCCAAGTTAAAAGAACAGTTGGCTGGAAGGCGCTTCAGCAATGACAAGGAGAAAAATGAGGTCCAGCACTTCTTCAGCATGGTGGTGGGTTAGTATGACATGGGCATACAAAAACTGCCACAGCTTTTACAAAAATATGTTGATCGAAATGGCCATTATGTGGAAAAATAGAAAAAGTTTTCAAGCTTCAAAACTGTGTACAATTTGTCCATAAACGTTTTTTATATATATATATATATATATATATATATATATATATATTTTTTTTTTTTTTTTTTTTTTAAATCGTAACCTTACATTTGGGATCACCCTCGCACAACATGGATTAGGCAAAAAATAAAAATGAAACAAAAGAAAATTGAAATGTTTTATATGTATGCAATCCTTTTAAGAATTGCACGAGTCATAACATTAATGTATTACATCTCTTAATGTAAATGATAAGGAACATATTTTGAAAGTAAGTTCACTTGTATTCAATTGCAGATCCAATTAAGCTACTTTGAAACATCTTCAAAATAGTTTTAAACTAGTGATGTAATGTGCTAATAATATGCTATGCACTCAAGGATAATTGACTTGTACTTAAAGGATAGTTTGAGAGGAATGTGAGGAAAGTTACTTTACACTTGTCATATTTTAATTATGAGTGAAGTTTAGTGGTTTTCATAAGATTAAAATAGGTTTGAAGAATTATTTCAATTGCACACATACTCTTAAAATGTAACTACTTTTTAAGAATTAGCTGATGATGGAGACAAGAGGTCTCCAAAATCCATTCAAGGTAAGATGTCTTTGAAATGCTTTCAAGGTAATTCTCAAAAAAATGTGAAGTTTTTAGAATGTGTGTGCCACATTGTAATAATTCTTGCAGTTAAATAGTTCTGTTTTTCTCTGCATTAGTGGTATTTTAATTAAAACAGGCACTTATTTGTGTTAAATTATTTTACGCACAAATTTCCTTCTTTTTTTTAATATACATTTATGCGTAAAACATAGAATAACATTTTGTTTTTTGTTCTCCGTAGGTTTGAAGGAGTAGCAATGCTAATGCAAGGACGCAGTAAGATGCAACTGGTGCTTGTAATAGTGCTCTCTGATGTACTTTTCTTTTTACTAGAAAATAATCACAAATATTCATTCTTCACGCCAGACAATAAGGTAAATCAATATCCATGTAATGTAATAAAGTTTATGACTGTTGCAGAATTTGTTGGCGATACTAAATACAATCACAGGCTTACCACACCTTGCTATGTTGTGTAGTTAAACACTCTGTGAAATGACGCTGTAAAGCCAGTTATATAAATATCATTTGTACCCACAAAATTTATTTGCATAACAGGAAAAGAACAGCCAAGTGCAGCCAATATTCAAATAAATTATTTAAGAACTGACCTTGTCAACTTTCAGCAACTAGTGTATGATAAAGGGAGTAAGAGTGAGTCTGAGCATATTGAAGAACGGCCATGTTAGGCTGTTTCTGGTTGGAAAGGAAGGGGAAAAAAAGGTAACACTGACCCTGCAATGCAAACACAGACTAAAGTAAATAAATTAATTAAAAAAAAAAAAAGAAAGAAAAGAACAAAAAATTAGACTTTGGATTTGTTGAATTAAGACTCGTCTGTTATTTACCAAAGCATTTATGATGCTGTGGGATAGCTTGCACTCTTTAACTGGAGTCGATACGATATTATTGGACTACTGAACAAGTCCACAATTTGGCCTGAAAAAAAAGTTAAAATAATAAGTAACGGTCATTGTCGGAGATATGCGTGAACATATAGTATACTCGTTAGAATAACTATAGAGACAAACAACCATGCATAGCTGAAGATAAGATTGTCTTGGTGCATGCTAACCAAATAGTTCACATCCCTTGCTACTTCATTTGCTTATCACTTAGTTATGTCTGCCAATTCCTGTGCTGTAGGGAATTCAATCAATCAGATTTATTGATGGGCTAGCCACCATTTTGGCATCAATAGTGGGGAATATATTACAGTATGCTGCAAATTTAACAGGTTGCCGTGACTGTATGGTATGTTTAATACTTCTCAGTAGTGAACACCTGAAATATTAATTCAATGATTAAGCTGTGAAATGCTTAAGTCCTAATTGCTTGACTATAATCAAGGTGCAACCATTATGCAATGGCAGTGTTTATGTAATGAAATACGGTATACATTTATTTACTTATTTATGAGCTACGTTTATGCTAAGATATATTATGCATGATTCTTGTATACTGCATCCTTGTGATCTTGGCACAAAACAATAGCCATGTTGAGCGAGGCATCAGATTTTTAGAACACATTATTGCTACACACATGTTAACAATATGGTAGGGCACGGTCTTTCTTTCTTAGGCTATATCTGACAATACTGATAATGAAGAGGTAGGTAGGGCTAGATAATCAGCCTGTTCCCAGTGTGCACAAGGCAATTTAAGCTTCAGAAATTACACAATGTTTTCTATCATTGCAAACCGTAATTGATGACAGAATTTGTCATTAATGCATATGATCAACTCTGTATGACTGTATGGAAAAACTCAAAGAAGCAAAGAAAAATTGATAATTTTTTAAAACTAAAGATCTAGTGCTCTGAATCTTTTCTCTCTTAGTTTGAATTATGAATAACAATTCTGGCATGCATGTACTTACTCTTAATAAACTATATTATTTATGTGTTTATAATAAAGCAGTTTCAGTTCCATTAGGAAATTCACTTTTAGGTACATTTTCTCATACATTATTTTAGCCTCTCCCTTTTAAAACATATAAGTGGGGTTATACTGTAGTACCTATACTGTTAAAAGCCAAAAAATAAATTGTTTTCCACCTGTACAAAGAATGAAGAAAACTGAAATAATGGCCATTTAATTCAGGTTAGATATATCTCATAAGCAGTAGAATATAAGTTTTTTGGAGGCTGCAGTTGTAAAGTATTCATCATCAAGAATATCAGTTATAAAATACACTATGTCTTTCATTATGATATATTATGTACTTCATTCAGCTTCATAGAGATGTAAACCAGCAGTTAATTTCTTTTTAATTGCTTAGATTTTGTGTAATAATTCTTACAATCCACTGAAGACCAATTCAGAAAAGAGCAACAGTGGCAATGCAACATGTGACATGATAGTATCCTTTTCAAACTCTAGAAGCAACGTAATTTGTATGGCATTCAGGCAAAAGCACATGCCACAGCAATGCCTTCCTCAACTTTAAAGAAAAAGAGGAAAACTTCTTGCTCTCTATCTTTCAAAAAGAATGCCAAAAAAGATGATAGATATTGGATCTTATTATAATTATATGTAAATGACATCGTCACATTTTAATAATTTGCTGCACATCACATAGAGATGATATTCTCAACAACATTAAATTCTAGGTAGCTGTATTTTTATTTATGGAATAGTATTGGTGCCCAGTGAACACACATGCTAGTTTATCATTTGTTACCTTATTGACATTTCTTTCTTTTCTTAGGCAGGTGTTGTTTCCCTACAAAAACTGTTGGTTCGTGAGAAGGCAGGACAAGAGTCTCGGGGTATTTATCTCATTTCCTCAAATCCTGCAGAGCCTGAAATGTTTGAACTTAAAGTACATAAACCAAAGGATAAGCAGGTGTGGATACGTGCAATAAGGTAAGCTAAAAGTATATTTTGTTTTATTAAAAATATATATAAATAAGAATTTGCATTAAAATCTCTATATAATGATTTTTGGAGACTAATGTTCTTCTAGGGGTTTGAATTCATTTTGTTAGCAAATACTAGGTTATGTGCAATCTCTTAATGTATATTACTGCTGGCAACACAAAGATGTGCAAACGTGGGTACATTGCCGCTGTAATCTAACAAAAGAGAGACATATTAGCACTGCAACTATTCATTTAATATGTGATTTGGATATGCACTGCAACAAAGCAGTTGTTTAAACAATACATATGGTATGGTTTAGTATTTACTTTTTTCAACAAATATCAAGGGATATTCTGTCAATGGACAGATTCAGAATCATTAGTGGTCTGAAGTACAGTCCATTCATATTCTTTTCAGCCAGGGCTTGAAGGAGAGGAGAAGGGGTAGGTGTAAGAGTTAGGCTACTCTGACCTTTCCATTATGTCAGGTAGGGCACGTGGTAGTTGTGTACCAGGCCTATTGCACTTGAAATGTCAGCATTGCAATATCGTCCTTATTATGCAACATGATGACAAACTTTGTATACAGTATCTATATAGTGTTCCACTCTTAGAAGACAGTATGGAGTTAAATGGGACATCTCTGTCTCTATCTAGCACATACAAGTTGCCATTAGCCACGTCCTTTTCTAACCTCGCGCTGTTGCCAGATTCCTAATAGCATGGTATAAATATTCATTTGTTATAAATTTCAGATTTGAACACATTATCCTATGCAGAATTTTTTTCTCTATCAGGTTATATCCTTTTCAGAGTCATTATACATTTCTATAGGCCCAAATTTCTTCAGAAAACGTTTTTTTCAATAGAAGTCCGATATTTGCTGTTTCTATACTCATCACGCACTAACAAACAAACTAACTGCTAGAATGTCTCTATATTTTTTTCTTAGGTAGAGTAAACCATAGTGCTACTATCTGCCTACTTTGAATTCTCTATGTTTACCCAGTTAAGTGTTATAATTTTTTTAATTAAATGTTTTCGGAAAATTTTATATATGTGCACTGCAAAAGTTACGCAGTGTGAAACTTTTTTGTTATTGAGTTTACATCAGGGAACCAGCGAGAACAAATGTTGAGGAAGGTTGGAGAAAGTTTTTAAAATAAACCAAAAGGCAGTAACCTCTTTCTTTTATCCAGTAAGGCAAACAAAAGGTATTCATCTATTCAGCGTCAGGCCTGACACAGAAGATAGTATAAGGAGCAGCACTAACATTAGTTCGAAAGAACTCGTGTGTGTAACTGTGAGCTGTTATTGCATTATTTGTTTAATATTTTTGTAAATATTTGTAGTTATGGAGGGGGAAGCTAGGAAGAGACGATATGTTGGTAAATTAAGAAGTAAGGAATGTCAAATAATTATGAATGTGTTAGATTATTTTTGAAGCAAAATGCGTGTAAGACGGTAAAAGAAACAGCTAAGGCTATCGGGTGTTCAGAAGCAGTAGTGTGTATGATTAAAAAGGAACTAATGAAAAGACCTCTAAGAACGCCATTGAAAAAGAAAGCAAAAAGGGCGGGTCTACACAAAACGCTAGCTTAACGCAATATGATTGAATAGTGCAAGGTGGATTGCGGCGAATTGTTCATTCTTTACAGTTTGTAAATATTCCACCCACGCTGAATATAATTTTGTCACTGGTCAACAGTGATGAGACCCTACCAAATTTCTCAAGGGCCACTCTTAGTCGGTTCTTACATAATTTGGGGTTCGAATATGAAAGAAGGGTAACAAGTGCATATTAATAGAAAGAGACGATACCATCAGATGGCGACATAAATATCTAAAAGACGTAAAAAGGTTTAAGGACCAGGGGAAATCAATTGTTTATACAGACGAGTCATTTGTAAATTTAGGCCATACAGTGACAAAGGCGTGGGATACCAAAGTTAAAAGTGTCCGTCAAGCAGCAATTGAAGGACTAGTACAGGACTCAGCCACCTCGGAGTCGCTCGCGGAGAAAGATTCGCAACTAGTACATGTTGCAACACTGCGCTCCATTTAACGTGTACTGTCTTCTAAGGATGGAACGCGCTTTATTTGGCTGAAAATTGCTTGACATGATTGTAAATAAAAAACCTGAATCTGTAGGCCGGAGAAGGTATCAGGGACGTGCGGTAATCTGCAAATATGAAGATTAAATAAAACAGTAAAATATACACAATATTTTATTGTACTACATAGTTACATCATAAAATTAATGTAACATTAATGGTCATCCTATGAAAATAAATCATCTTACAGATCAATTACTAGGGGCTGGCTGTTTTCCATTATACCTTCAAAGGAACAATACTTATTTTCTACTCAACATGGCATATGTATTTAGGCCAATGATCCTTTTTTCAATGTTCTTAATATTATTTTGAGCTAAGGCTCAAATTTCTTCTTCCAAAGATTGCAATGTTTCTTTTTAGTTCTGACTACATATTCTATGGTATTCAAGGTACATACAATGATAAGAGGGCACTGTAACATCTACATGGTCATGCTTAGCAGTTAATTCATCAACATCTTGCATTTTATGCTCATTGTACGTTTCTTTTTTGTAAGTTTTTGCAGCTGTAGTATGGTCGGTGGTGGCCTCATTTACCATTCACCTGTAATAGAGAGTAGAATGTTCAATGTCCCCTACACTGTTTAAACCATACTGTGTGTGCTGCCACATGCCGCTTGCTGCATGAACCTGCCCTTCCCTCCCTTAATCTTTCTGGTGGCTGAAAAGAATACGAATAGACTGTAAACATGTGTCAACAGCTACTGCTGTATGTACATGGTTCTTTCCATGCTTAGTATTGTTTGATGAGTAAAAAGTTATTCTATTCATCGCATCCTGTAATGCTGCATAGTGCTCTAATGTACTAACAGCTTTACTTTACACAAATGAAAGCAAATTTTCACAGCATTTTGAATAAGTGTGAAGATTGAGGGACATTGATTCAAAATACTAGCAGTGAATCACCTGATCTTATGCAGGTCACTCATGTACATCAGAGAGTTAGAGTATGAAACTTATTTCAGTTACCACTACATCTTAGGTATGAATGATTTATCAGTAATCCCTTTTGTGATGACAGCGATCAAGTTTTCACAAATAACGAGGCTAGCATTCTTGAGTTCTTTAGAATATTCAGAATGAATAATATATGATATATTAATCCACTATATATTTATGCTTTTAACAGATCAGCTGTTCAGAGTTGTCAAGAAGATGAAGATGATGGAATTATACTCAGTTCAGAGGAAAGACAGAAACTTATGGAAACAAAACAGTCACAAATAAGGCAAATTGTTGGTAAGTTGTATAAATTTTGCAAATTTCTATGCTTCTTAGTGACCATTCCTGCCCTACTAAGTATAATTTTCTGCATGGAGCCAAACAGAGCTTATCTCCAACTTATGCAATAGAACAATTTGTGTGTAGGACAGGGAAGTATTCTGATTAATAACAGTCTTGTCACCTAGCCAACTGTAGGACAGAAGTGAAAAATTCAGGACAATAACTAGAACATGGCTTACAGCACTGACTCCATTCATGGTGCTGTGATACTCTCCTTAAACAAAAACGAACAAATATTCAAATCTTATTCAACCTTTCCAAACTAATTTGCACCCACAACTGATGTGAAAGAACCACCATAAATGCAAATTAATTATTGTAACTATTAGTAGAACAAGGGTAATTGCAATTTTAGCCAATATGTTATGTGTAATTCAGTTAACTTTTTTTGAAGCTTTTTAACAGTAAGAGCAGAAGCTTTGTAACAACTTGACAAGAGCTTGTGAAACATGTTCTGTTAATTTACAGTACAAGTAAAGCAAATGTGTTCCAGAATTTGACTATATAATACTCATTATGTTGTTGTTATGGGATTTGAAGTATTTTAAGGGAATGCTTAATGCATTCTTTATGAATGCAACTAAAGATATGCAGTGTATTCTTAGATCGACCGGATTGCCCCAGGGTGAGGACTAGCGAGCCTCCCACCTGAGTTACATGTAAATGACCGGCAAGTCATGGGTACAGAATACTAACTACTGTACTGACTTACATTAGGCTTACCTGCATCACAACAGATGTTGCAAACACATTCCCTATATCTGTGAAAACAATTCTGGTTTACCAAAAATCCCCATGTTATTCATGGACTTCTTAACCACACTGCAAAATTTGGGGTTTGATGTGCAGTAGAATTATCAGTCCCATATTTTACAACAGTTGATTCACATGTTTAGGTAAGTTCCATTTTAAATATTTTTTCTGCAACTAACAAGAAATGAAAGATTATGTGGCTGGTTACAGCAAGATTAAGCTACAGTGCATACCTTTTTGAAATAGTCGAGGGCTCTGGGATAAACTTTGTGTATTGATGTTTTTTCCCCTTCCTTTATTCTTTTTCTATTGTTCTTTCTTCTCTCTATGGTATGTATGCTTGTTCCTTTGATTGTTACTCAATTCTTTGCTTTTTGAATTTTCTTGTCTATTGTGTTTCTCTCAAAGCCATTTTTCTGCTAATTTGAAAATTCTCTTCACTTTCAAAACACGTCCCAAATGATGTAATGTGTTAATAATACTGACTCACTCTGTTCTTAAATTGGATAAAATATCACTGTCCACATTCTTCCACACAAGAAAATGAATGAGACTCTTATTTTGGTACCTGTGACCACAGCAAAGGAATACCTGCAGCAATGCATACTTTACCACTGTTATTGCCTCACATTTGCTCACAGTGACTTATTGTAGTTTGTGTGTTTGGAACAGGAATTTTTAAAGATAAAGTGTAGGTAAGAATTCTCTAAGAAGGGTAAAAAGAACTGGTGTTAGGAGGTTGAGAGGACTAAGAAAGGGTATCCCTCAGAGTCAGTGTCCTATTTGCAGGGGGAAGGAAAATCTGGAGACATAGCCTTTGAGTGCCAAGGAACGGATGTATGGAGGAAAGAATTTCTGGGGTAGAAATGGGAGAAGGGAGATAGGATTTTTAGAAACGAGGTCAGGAACTACAGTTTTTAAGTACAGTTAAGAAAAAATGAAATTGGTCTTTACAAAGAGAACAGAATTAAAAATGTTGTTATAATGTGTTAGTTACAATGTGTTTAATAGCTATAGAGAAGCAAAATGTGTGTAAAAAATTATGTTGGGTGGATATGACAGGCTAAGAGCCTGGGCTGAATGTCTGTCATATTCAAGTATGTATTAATTTAAAGTAAATAAAAAAAAAGAAGGAAAAACAATAAACAAAGAGTTAAAATCAAACTTTAAGAAAACATGTACAATAGAGCCTCGATTTTCCGAGGTAAGGAGGACTGACAGTACCTTGGATAATTGAAAATTCTGGTAACACAGATTCTTGTCAAAAATCGAGAGGGAGGCATATGGTAAACTGGTGAAATGAATGAAAATGTTGGTGCAGTTTTTTAAGTAGATTCTTGTTTATTTATTTAGACGTCTTATCTTGCCTCACTGCGAGATCTTTATGCATACCTGAGCGATTAGTCAGTAGAGCAATGAGAACTCTTGTCTTATCTTGGGTCGTAGTTGCACAATAAAGCATCCATTGAACTCCATTTAAATTTGTTAAGTTATTTATTTGCACCTTTGTAAAATATCACAATTACTAAGTCGTTATATTGTTACAACACTTTCTTCACTATTTCGTACTGTTTGGCACATCCAAAATTATTTATTTTAAAATTTCTCAGAACGTTGCCAAGAAATAGCATCTATCTTGTATGGATGCTTCGATACAAGAGTATTTGGAAAATTATCTTATATGTTACTATGACAATATCGTTTGACAATTGTCTTCCTTAACAATGCCTTCTTATGATGTCATGATGATGTCATATTTCGTGTATAATAGTTGATTTTATAATTATTTTTGGATATGTCAGGAAAATAATGTTAATTTACATTTTAAAGCCTTTAGCATATGACACAAAATAATAATTGATGTACACATAATTGAAATGTTGAAATTGACAATCATCATTTCAATAAATTGATAATATACCAAATAACAAAAGAAGAATAATACCACATAAGCCAAGTCAAACTGATGTTTGATTTAAATACTTCTAGGGAATATATAACTGTTTCATTGGGATCAAAGATGTCCAAAAAAGACATCTACTATATTACCAAATGAAAAAATGGCACATATTCAAATAAAGCTAAACTAAAAATAAAAAAGAGAAGAAAGACCTACACTACATACATATATGTACATGTTTCAGTTAAAAAAAGTTATTACTTCAAGAAGGCCATAAGTATTTTCTGTTTAATGGAACTCGCATCTTTGCCGGCATTTCGCACAATCATCATAGCAATAGAAGGTTTGTTGAAGTTGTCTCTGACTGTTGTATTAGACGCTTGATGGTCTTTTCTGTCATCTCACATCCTTCACTGTAGCTGATTTTCTCATTCTCCATTTCAATGTTTTCATTGTCACTTTCATTTTCTTCAACCTCTACATTCATTCCTGCTACTATCATCTCATTAGTCACCTCTAATTCGTCTGTGTTGATCCACTCGGCTACATCATTTTCAGTGATTGTTTCATCTGCCAGTCTTTGAGTTAGCTGTGCAAGGCCGAGGTTATCATGTTCTATAGGCAAAGTTTCTTGATTTCCTGTGATGTTTAATAACTTTGTGTGGCACAGTTCGCAAAACAGGATCTCAGTTAACCCGGAACTCAGTTAGTCATGGTTTGGATAACTGCTACTCTGCTGTACCTTGTTGGCATTATTATTTAGTAACTAATCCTTAGTGTCATTAAATTTATATTCTGGAAACATATTACAGCCTTGGTGCAACTTTTCTATAAGTGTTCTCTTCTTTATACTTAATAAAGTGAAAAAATGAACCACTGAATTAGTATCTTCCTTGCTTTTTTCTTTCTTCTACTTATTTATTTGTTAGCATACTTTATATCATCTCAAGTCCTCGGAGATAGTAAATGAAGTGATAATCTCTCAAATAAGCCCAAGGTACTTGCCCTACATTTTTATCTTTACAGGATGAAAAACAACCATGGTGTTGGGGTGGCTATTAACAAAGATTAAAAGCAAAAAAGTCCATCCAGGCAATTCACACTGAGATTTAAGCTCCAGACAGGCTGCTCATTGCACTAAATAGATAGATACAGAAATATTGATAATTAATAAGCATATAGTTATTTAAATCCAAGTAGATAAATAATAATCATTATAGAAAATCAGTCTGCACTGTTGCAAGCTGTTTTTACCTTTAGTAAACTGTGGACGTTTGTCTTGCAAGGTTTTCCATGCTGACTTGAGGTTTAAGATTCATTTTAGGATAGTTAGATTGTGTGATGAGGAAGACTATGGGTACTATGATATCAAATAGGATGTGGTATTTGAATTTGAATATTAAAAAGTGAGATGGTTCTGCATGCTTGCACATTTCTAATTATTTGAGGGTGTTTGGTTTCTGGTTTCCCTGCATGATGTGTAGTATTTACATGTTAATGTTCGTTTTTGTAGCCATAACCTCTTAAATATATGCTCTATGAAGCTATATTTATTGTCTGCTTGATGGATGGCTGTTCATTGTGTTTGTTGTTGAATGATCTTCCTGTTTGGCCAATGTAGAAGTTGGAGCAGTCTTGGTACTGACACAGGTGGCCAAGGTAGTTAAGATGAGTCATGAACAGATCTGCAATTCAAATGCCACCAGGATCGTCCTCCATGAGTGAAATTTGTTCCAGCTTTTCCTCAGTCCCCTTAATTGGTAAATGCTGGGGTTGGGGTATCATAAAACCCTAAACTTGGCCTGGAACATTTCTTTCCCAAAATTTCCTTCTCAATTATCTTTTTTTTTTTTTTTTTTTTTTTTTTAATATTAACATTCTCCAACATAATGTCATATCGGATGATGAATGAATGAAATGATGCTCAAATGAGCCTGAGGTCCACAGAGCTTAGTTACCCGACATTTGTCTACTCAGAGTAAGGGAAAACCTCAGAAAAATACCTTATTCAGGTAACTCACCCTAACCGAGATTCAAACTTGGAACCTCTTGAATGTAAGGCTGACATGCTACCACCACACTCCAGAGACGGGCATGTATTGTTAGTGTCCAGCACCTGCAGTGCTGTGTGCAATAAGAAGACATCAAGCACTACTTATAAAACAAAAAGGCCATCTAGACTTTAGAGTTTGTACACTCTTGTAATGTCTGATGGTGTTTGCTGGCGAGGTATTTTCCGAGTGTGCTGTTTGTTTTATATACTATTTATATTTGAGTTTCTTGAGTGAAGTGACAGTTTGTAGATGCTTGGTTGGTGGTAGCTGAGTGCAATGAACTTGTTTTCTTCATGTGTGCGTTATGGATTGTTGGTTTTCCTGTTCAGTTTCACATTTATCATTTCTGGGTTATATCTGTTTCCCCCTCCTACATAATCTAACCACCCTAAAATTAATCTTAAGACCTCAGTCAACCAGCAACTGCTGAAAATGCATGGGTAACCCTGTGATAAAGTTGTTCTGTGTTTATTAAAGATAGAAACAGCATACATATGTGAAAGTTTATTTTTCTATAGTGATTTAGTACTATAAGTAAACAAAATATGAATGTAAATAACTCTGTTCTACCAGTTACTATTATCACACTTCATGAGTAGTTATATTGACCAGGAGAACTACTCAATGGAAAACAAACACAAGTCTAAAATAAGAAAATGCCCATTAATAAACTAAACCATAGTTTCAGAGTACACGTTTCTGTTACACCTTCTCATATGTGTATTGACAAAGCCATTACATGTGTGTAGAAAACTAGCACTAATCTCCTTATTGTATAATGATAACAATCTACAGATATAAATAATCACAGAAAGTATGTGTGGTATCTTTTTATGTACTCTAAAAATGTAATCTCATATTTGAAAAGATAATCATTGTTGTCATAGATAATGGCAAATATAATTTAATATAAACTCTAATAAAAACTTGCTCATTGACATAACCGATTCAGATTACTCATGGGAAAGTCTGAATATCTTATCATGTTGCATAAAATTAATGAAGATTGGATACCATCATTAAATCTTGTGATACAGATTTGTAGTTTATGCTTGTTTGAATATAATCAGCGATAGGAGTAGGTTTTTGACTTGTTTCTTCAGAGATTTCTGTGCTTTGAATGAGCAGAGGTAACTTCAGGAATTTAGACCCTGAATCCATTAGATCATCACAAATTCATTTCATTCATTATACCAAATATCTGTGGCAGCCACCATGAGATGCTAGAGCAGAAAACAATTGTTACATAAGAGATGCATCAAAATGCTCTAAATTGCTATGTCCATGGTGACGCCCATAATTTACAATGTTAGCCATTTAGTTTTCTTACTGTGTTCACTCCAAAGATTCTTTCTGTATTGAACATTTCAATAGAAATATGCATTTTATAGACCCATTAAGAAATAAGTTAGCAAAGGTCTATACATCTGTAAGCACCCTAAGTAAAACACAAGAAGTTGATAAGGTGCAGTTTTTAAGAATGAAAAGATTTCTATGGAAGTTTTAGGAAAAAACTAGTTACAGGAAAATGTATCTATTGTTAAAATGTACAATTTGTCAAATAATAGTTTTGTAGCATTGATCATTTCTAAGCAATTTGCCATTGTATACTTCATTTTTTTAAAATTCTAAGTCTGACACATTTTAAAGCATTAAATATACATTCTTTTATTTCCCATGAGCTCATTGCTAGTATAGATTGACTTCTTTAAATAACAATCGACAGCCTTCTGTAGCCAATAAAACAGTCACTATTATGTGATACCTTATGAATATTTATCATAATAAGGAGAAAGTAAATAGAAAAGATAAACTTTCACACTAGTTGTCTTAGAATTTCTATGAAGTGATAATAGATGTACAAAGTCATATGACATCAGAATTTTTTTTCTGAAATATAGCATTGCTGTCTCCAAGAGAAATTGTTTGCATATTTTGCAGGTGGATTCTTTATGCTTTGCTGAGTCTTTGTATTAATCAAATTACTTTACTATATTCTCATTTGTATCTTTTCTCTTTTAAATATCCAAGGAGGCAAGTTAGGATTTGAAGGTAAAGACACACAATGCAATTAAATACATAACATATATATGGATGTGAAGTTGTGATATTATAAATGATTCATGTGACTTTTCCTTCCATTCAGTACATCCTGATCAGATGTTCACATTGTGAATTGGAAACTTTTTCTAGTAGTTCAGTAGCTTTGTTTTGTTTTATGTTGTTCCTTCTGTAGGGAATTTAGGAGGGGGAGGAAGAGAAAATTTTTCAAAATTTATACAGCATCATGATACTAACTCAAACTTCCAGAGTGAACTTTCTCCACAGAATTCATCTTTTTATTTGTAGATGTTCAAAGAAATGTTAGTTTTATACCATGTGAGTCTTAACCTGTGGATTGAGAAGTTATGCAGTCCCGCTGTTTTACAGGCTATGCCATAAAGACTGTTCACTATGTTGCATCATTTTGATCTCAGCCAAAATGACTGTTTTGCACTACTGTCCGTGAAGTGACTTGCTCTCGTAATGCAACATTGTGCATGTTGGCCTTTACTGGTGAAGGTTCCAGGATCAAATATTGCCACCTGAAGCTACTTTTTATGTTTAGTACAATTTAAGGAGAACAGATAGTTTGTCATGAAAGCATTGTTTCACTTAATTAGTTTAATTATGTGAATTTCATAAAGTCACGAATTGCAATTTGTTAGAATATGCTTTAATGAACATCATAAATGCATAATAACATTGTAGTTGTAACTTACTAACGTAAGGCATTACATAATATTGTACTGTTTAAAGCAATTCTTTTATACAGAAGAATACCAATAAATTGTTCTGAGAGTTGACAAAATGCACTATGTACTCGTATTTATAGGTAAACCCACTTTCTAGTACATTCGGAAAGAACATATAACTTCCAGAGCGTCCTCAAAACATAAACAGAAATGAATAAAAATCTCATTTATTTGCAGCCATAATTTGAACTTCCAACCTTTACCATGACTTTTCAGCATGTTAAGCATTGTCCTACTAGAGCATATTAACCAGGAGTACTAATTAGCGGGCTGGTGAGTGCATTGCCGGTACCTGCAGTTTGCATCATCTGTAAAATGCAGGGTTGCCTAATTACCAATCCACAGGATGAGAAGATTCACCTGGTATATTCCACTGATTGCAGTTATAAAAGTTTGCAGCCATTAGTCTATGTTTCTGTGCTCTACACACACTGTTCAGAAAATACTTGACATTAATACTGCAAGATAAGAGGATATTATATTTATAATGGTTGAAGGATGTCCTGTTGTGTTCAATTGTTAGACAGCCAGTAGCAGTTACTTTGTTGTCATGTGTGAGCATCAAATGTCTGCTGCAGTAGAATCATATTAGAAACAGTCATACTGTTTGCAGACTTCAAGTATTTTAGAAAGTTGATGATGTTTTAGAGATATGCTGAACAATATAGAAGAATATACAATTTGTATAAATATTCTGTTTTGGCTCCATTTGATTCAATTGCAGAGATACATTTAGCTGACAAATCACTATACATGAATGTTATTCTATCCCTGTGGATTGTTGGTAATATTATGTGTGTTCTACAAAAGTCAGATGCAAGCCCTTTATATGATGCCATAGGTAACTCCATGGTATAACAGCCCTTTCATATCAAGGTCTACTGCCTGACCACTGCAATCCTACCCCTTCCCACCACAGGCACCATGAGTGGCGTGCAATTCTGGAGGTGGGATGTGGTCGGTCCCTCCCAACTGTTTATGCAGTCTTCTCAACCAGGGGCCCCTACTTTTCAATCGAGTAGCTCCTCAATTGGCCCCTCAGAGACTACTGAGGCTGAGAGCATCCTGTGTCAGACCTCCCAGTGGGGAAAAGTCCCCAAGCCGCTACCGGGGATCAAAGCTGGGTCCTCTGTGCTAGTGGCAGGTGCACTACCACTGCATTATAGAGACAGTCATCATCTGGCTTTATTCATACAGTTTTGCCTTTGTTTTGTAAGGAGCAATCCAAACAAGCAGCTCAAGTTTTGTTTCTGATGCTTTAACCTATTGGGTGTAACATTTTTTTGACGTGGATTAGGTCCCTTTGGGCCAGATATTTTTTCGGTAATATTAGACAAAGCAATTATTTTCTTTGCATTACAATTAAGCAACTCTTTTTTTAACCTTTTGTACCAAAATTGTTTACATGTATTCTATAGAGTATATATATTTTTATTATATTATATTTTAAGCACTTTAAAAGTCCAAATTTACGTGGTAGGCCTCAAAACATTCCATGCCCAGTCATTTTCATTCCCAGAATGCACTATTATCTGCATTGTCTTCTTCCTCTTTACTGTTAGCAATTTCTTCATTGTATCATCACTATCAGAACTGAATTTGCTAGAATCAAAGTGAAAATCATTATAGTTGCTTACATTAACTTTCTAATTATATTTTTGGGATTTCATCATCTGTCAAACCTTTCAGCACAACCATGTTTGGTGTGTGTTAGTGAACACATCTGCAGTGCAAATGTGATTAAAAGTTATTTTCATTTATCTCTTTGAAATGCCTATGTCACCACCTCAAAATGCACAGAGAAGCCATGCAAAAGCTTAGCAAAAGAGCATCGGGTGCTATTTGTGTGGTAACAGAAAAAATGCTATGTGAAGTCAGACAACAGAACCATTCAATGCTCCGGTGCTGCATCCATTAGCTCAGGTCACAGAACTATTTTGTGCTTCAGGCACAATGGGTTAAAAGCTACAGTGCTTATTGCAATCATACCTGAATCTCTGCTAAGCCAGTTTATGTCCAGCAGTTCACCCGCTTTTACTACATATGGCACTGCAGGCAGTGACTGATGATACATGGGATGAAGATGGAGCACCAGTGGAATGAGATGGCGGGGGAAACTGGAGAACCCGGAAGAAACCTGTCCCAGCTCCGCTTTGTCCACCACGAATCCCACATGCGGTTGCCTGGGATCGAACCCAGGCCGCTCCATGATTATGATAACTCCATCCCCCAAATAGGTAAAAAATCTTTAAAACTATCAGTATTCACTTCAGAATTATAATGGAAGCATGATTTGCTTTTGAGAGCGAAACACTCACTTTCCAGAATAAAGCAGGTTTTTGCTGATCCTGCATGGCATACAATCAGTCGAGAGCACCTTTACCTACTGGTACTTTGCACCTCCCTCTCCAGAACTATCCTGCTATATGGCTTTCTTGGTTTGATTTGATTTAGCTAGATTTCATTAAGATGAAGTATGGGGCGGGGTATCACCTAAAGTTCTGATGTTCTGAACCATGCACAGAAATTTTATTTTGGCATCAACAATACCATCTCTTTCCAATAGAAATTTCTAACCAGCATTTGTTCACCTCTATCTAAACCCCAGAAATTTCAAAACTGTTTACATGGAAGACACAGAGACCTCATTGTATTTTCTCCCTCATTGAATTGACCAGCCTTCTTGCCATAGGTAATTCTCTCTTATCATATAGTTAATAAATAGTTTGGTAGAAAACACATTTTTGAAAATCTTGTAAATTCTTGCAATCCTTCTGGACAGTACAGTGTTTTTCCAGAAACTTATACCTGGGTACAGAACATTTTAGTGGACTCTTCTTCCTCCTTCACAACATTCGTGGTCATATGTGCAAGTTTGGCAAGTTTGATGCCAAATTCCTACTCTCATAGAAATTCATGCTGTTGTGCTCAAAAGAGTGTGTTCGCATAGCAACCACAGCAACCTAGCACATTTCTTTGATTAGGCAATATTGCAGTAATTAAGCCCACTGGCTACTTGCTGTTTAACGACTTTCAGAACCCTGCCTTATATTCATAGATGTTTTGTGTTTGCTTGGTCAAGAGTATTACCTGTCTGATGAAAGAGTGCAGTTGTTTGAGGAGGGTGCTGGTGTAGCATAGCACAGTCAGAGAAGGCGGCAATATAGTGCAGTACAGTCTGACCATCAAAACATCAGCACAGTGCATGTAAATAGGCATAAACTAAACGATCCACAACAGGTTAAACTTTCAGTTCCCTTTATCACTAATGAAATACATCCTTAATCCACAATTGAGTTGAATCCCCGATATAGAGGGCACACTTTCATCGGCTGTATCTGCTGAACTGTACAGGGCATGCACCAAAAATGGTAACGTAATACCACTTATCTGTTTATGGTTACACAAGCTTCCACTTGTGGCCTTCTGCATTCATTCTTCAGACAGGTAGTACTGACAACCATGTTACTGAGACTGTTCTTTAGGTAGCAGAGAAAATAAAGCTGTCCACAACCCACTTTTTGCTTTCATACAGGGTGAAAATACTCTTTCCTGAATGATTTCAAAACATATTTTTGCATCATTAAGATCTTCTCTCATACATCTCATAGTCCTCATTAAAGAGTTTATAATTATGCTTTATTGCCATTCCTTGCATTCTTTTTTATATTAGCTAGCATGACTTTTGTACCAAAGTATGAAAGATTATGAAATTCATTTCACTTCCTGTGAGCAATTTGAATTGATGATGTTACTGTGAGACAAGAATTTGATTCTTGGTCAGGTTAAGTTGTCTCTTCAAGTAGTTCCCTGCTCATTTGAGTTCTCCCTTGCTGCTTATGATTTTAAGCTAGACCTTCCAGAGTAAGCTGTTAGCCACTGATATTGCCTTTGTAATGATAATGCAAAGCTGCAAACAGGTTTCACAATATCACACATTGAGCTACATTTTGTATGCACGTGTGTAGATACTTAATAAAATATTTAATATTTTTTATGCTAAACAGTAAATCTGATTAAATAGTGCAGAGACTAGTTGTATTTTAGAGACTGCATAAAATATATTCTGAATAATTTTGTAAGAAACATTTATATGTAAAACCATCTTAACTGTAATCAGAAGTTCTCTAAGGAATTGTTTGTTATTGCATTTTAAATGCAAAGTGTTTTAGACTTAATAAATAAAAGTGTGGTGCCTGTGCTGTTTTCGTTTTATCTCATAGATCACAAAATTGGGAAAAATATGTATTTTATTGTCCTTTATGTAGTTGAATCAAAAGGGTGTTTCCTTCAATCCCTAGTGTATAAATTGTATTGAAAATTGTATGCAGCATATAAGGAGTAAGAGTTACAGTTGTATACTATAGTTTAATAATAATACTACCTTAAACAGAGCTTGAATTTTACAAGGTTGAATAAATTCAAAAGGTATGTAGTGCATAAAACAGATAAAGTACAATAACTGCAATAAGCCCTTGTCAGTAATAAATATTAGGTTCACCAACAACAGGAACAGAGCAGGTGGCCCACATTTGCGAGGTCGCTGGTTCGATCCCAGTGGATGACCTATCTGACCGATAGATCTTTTTTGGGAGCTTTCCCAGGTTGCCAGGCGAATGCTGGATGGGTTCATTACATCTTCCAAATTTTCTGTTCCTCCATTTCATTTAATTTCACTTCAGTTCACATTACCTTTAACCCTTCATCTGACTGGTCTTTTTAGGGCTGTGAGTGCCAGCGGGTTTCTTGGCATTGCATAGCAGAGGGGGATGCTCTCTGGTCTCCTTTGTCCCTCAGCAGGGCAGTCTCCAGTCTCCCCTTACCTCTGTTCCCCTTGTGGGATGTCTAAGGCCACAGGTGATTTTTATTTGTTTGACACCAGTTAAATACAAAGTAGATAACATAGCAACATAACCTATTCAAAAGTTCCCGATAATAGCACATATATAAATTATATGTTTTTAGGCTGCTTTTTAATAATGCACACTCATTTATTAACTGAAATCTATCTTAATATTGTAACAAGAGAAAATCTGTATGTGTGTAAATGTAGGTAACTTCAGAATCCAGTAAAGTCATTTTGATAATTCTTTCACCATTGAAAAAGCTGTGTGGTTACTTCTGGATGAGCTATAAGACTGCTTCTAATTTCAACTACTAAAAGGTTAAAAAGAATTTATGGTGCCTGTGTATTAAAATGCAAACATATTGGAGTAGTGAAAAAGGTGTTGAGAATGTCAAACAGTAAAAAATTAGTTGTTACCCCATAAAAATTCACATAAAAATAAGACAAAATACCAAATATTTCATTTCAAGTATTATGCATACATGATCATAATTTAGCAATTCAAAAAACAGAAATACATCAAGATAAAAACAAGAGTGCTTATATGGGTGTTATATATTCCACATGGAAAATGCTGCTTTGGCCATACATTAACCAGGCAAAGATCAGAAGAAACTACAATTCAAAAGTATTGGAAAGCACGAATGCTAATGGCTTCATTGCCAGATTGAAGATTTATTCATCCACTGATCATTTTACATGACATGGGATATATCATATATAGCACACTATAATTATTATACAAAATACAATAGTACAACCTTGTATCATTTATGTAGTTTACAATGCCATTTGTTATTACAAGATATATCATTAAATATTTACATCTAAATACAACATTCATTATAGTTCAGCAATATTCTACAAACAAGAAAACAACAACAACATTAACCAGGTATCCTGCATGATGAGTACAACAAATATGTCCAATATAATTATTGTCAATGAAGAGCTGTTTCACTGAAAAAACATATTGTGACTTTTTGGTGGGTTGTAAAGTAAAGAAGACAGATGTAGTCGAGATAAAGAAACACTTTTATTTCCGTAAACAGTAACTTTTTACACTCGTTGCAACAGCAAGAAAGTCATTTCCGATTCACTAACAGCACGGTTCCAAATTCGTCACAAAACTGTCCCTTCTCCGTCGGCACGACTGCTCAACGCTTCACATACATCTGTCCTCTCCGTCGGCACGACTACTCAACGCTTCACATACGTCTGACTGCCTGGACTCACTCTTCTGTCGCACTTTACCACTATTTATATCTCCCAGGCACTATTCTGGAAAGTTCAGTTATTGCGGTGAACTACAAAGTAGAAGATTCCAGTAGCCTCTATCCTTTTCTCTCTTTCGGCAAGCGCCCCAACAATGCGGCCATTCTCTGTCTCTTTCCTTCGGCTCCTTTGCGGTAGTGCCGACAATAATGCGATGGGTGACACTGCTGTTGTCGGCAATTAGATGCGGCGGGCGCGGTGACAGTATTTTGTGTCAAATATTTGGAGCCATCTAGCTTCTTGACAAATGGATATAAATGGTTTATTATTTCACTGTCACGGAAACATTGTGCGAACAATGCTATAATGCTTTTTTATCTTAATTTGAATGAATTTAGCCACAATTAATGTTAAAATGTCGTGCAAAGTCTGATTTCTAAGAGAAATGTGGAAAAATTTGTCGTGTGTTCTCACC
The DNA here is from genome assembly GCA_030765045.1 of Tenodera sinensis. Classification (NCBI taxonomy): domain Eukaryota; kingdom Metazoa; phylum Arthropoda; class Insecta; order Mantodea; family Mantidae; genus Tenodera; species Tenodera sinensis. Next base: position 102,704,777 of record CM060971.1, on the reverse strand, counting down.
TTGATGGTTGAACGGCCGGTACATTCTGTTGGAGGAGAAGTTAAGGGAGTTATGTCTGGCATTGCTAAAAGTGAGGGTAAGGGAAAGGCAGGCAACAAATTCATGCACCAGGCATAAGCATTGGTCAGTGGCATAGCAGCTTTAGCTCTCATTTATGACAAGGAGATTATTAGTTTTATTACAGCCCTACCTTTACAAAAGAATGCAATTGTTTTTAGAAAATGTAAAGGAACACTTTTGTTTATTTGTGTATTAAAAGCAATTATTGTTTTATCTCTTAATGGATAATAACAGTAATGTGCATTATTGGGAAAATCTGTACCCCTTTATGTCAGCATTGTTTCAACCCTGTTTCATTTTTCTGCTTCCTTAACTATGGAGAACTGAATTTTCATTATTACTTGAACAAATACATCATTTCAGTAACATTGTCACCCGTCAGGCATGATATTTTGATTCATGTGGATTTGCTCAAGATAGTGGCCACCTTAGTGGTACGGTAAACTTACTGGGCAGATGTTTTGTTTTCATCTGAAGGCAGTGCTTGCCTCGGAAGCCCAAGCTGGTTGAGTACAGCACAGGCCACTGGTGTGTGCAAGGACTAATCCCATCAGCTCATCATTGCCATTTACATTGCCAAAAAATGAACATGTTTACAAAACAATTAAACCTTTTGAAACAAAACTTAGTATTTTATATTTCTTATTATGCACATCAGCCAGATTATTTTGGCTGAAGCAATACCTTCCACTCTGTATAATACTTAAGCAAAAACCTTATAAGTTAATTCTAATGAGCTGTATGTAAGAAGTGGGAAACTCCAGTATTAGAGAATTTAAAAACAAAAATCAAAATTTGTATGCAACATTTTAATAAAGACTTATGGTGCAGAATGGCTTATGGGTTGTAAAAGTGCAGCTAAGTTATTTTGTTGGCCATGTCTACCCTTCTCAACATTATTACCTCCATACCTTAATTATCACCGCATTCCACTGATGTACACACATTTTAATGTCTATATCTGCATAAAATATAAATAGATTAGTTTGTAGCAGGTTATTAACTTCTGTAGGGTATATTTACTTTACTTCGCCAGTGCAAGTAATGCTGCTTGTAAGGAGTACTAAGGGAGAAACAATGGAGAAGGTTCACTCTGTGTATTGAAAGTATGATGTTGACTTTGTATGTTTTTGTCCATGTTAGCCTGCAAACATTTTTGTGGGATCTTTGGATGGGATTTTGCCAAAGGACTTGTAGCACTGACATAGGATTGTGTGAATATGCATGTAATTGTTATTGTTCTGTATATACATAAGAGCATGTACTTACATAACCTTAAAATAAGTAATAGCAATGGATATTCAGTCAGAATTTGAAAATTACCATCACTAATTTTTACCTAAACAAGTTTCAAGAGCATTTGTCCCCATATCTCCACCAGCACCACTGTCGCTACAACCACCACCACCACCACCACCACCACCACCACCACCACCACCACCACCACCACCACCACCACCACCAACCACCAACCACCAACCACCACCGCTGCTGCCACCACCACCAACCACCACCACCATCAACCACAACAACCATCATGTTTTAATGTGGTATGCATTAGACAGTTCAATATCCATTGTTGTTGATTATTTAGCATATTACTGTTTTTATTATGCATTGTGTAGTAATGAAAAGAAATTAATCTGTATATTTAAATCCACATGTAACATTATCTTTTTCGTTTTGTTATAATTTTCAGATATCTGTTAAGCTTAAGTATGTGGTAATACACAATAGTTAATAATGAAGTCATTCATTAGGTATTTAAATTGTGTATTGCAGACATGAACTTTAAAGCACCTTTTCTTTATAAATATTTAAACAGCTGCAGATTTACATTAATTTTTCTTGTAAGTTATGTCTTATCAAGAGTAGATTATATCAGAGCTTTCACACAGCAAAACTATTGTTGTTCTTGAATTTAAAATAAAGTTTTAACAACACTTCACTTGCTCTCCTAATGATAGTAATAGCAAATAATGGACCAACTAAAGTTGTTAAAATACAATTTTAAATTTAAGCCTTTGTGTATTTTACATAAAATACAGTGTCTGACTTACTTTTACATCAATAATCAGTTTGTACAACTTATTGCATAATGATTGCAGTAGTCATGTCTGTGTACCCATTTAAAGTAAGCCTTGGGAAATGACACCATTTAGAATAATACAGTCACGAAGCTCCTAAGAGGCTTTTGAGGATTAGCATACACAACAAAATAATATCTACTAACAATATAATTTGTTAATGACAATGTATCGTACTCCCTTTCTTCCAACAATACATTAAGTTCATTGTTGTAGTATTCTGCGCCATGTGGAGAGTTGAGTATATGAGACATGTGGCATTGCCACAACTGCTCTGCAGAAGGTATGAAGGGTGGAGTTATCAAATATCCCACATACTACACTTGGGAGAAAATTTACAACTGGTTAGCCAGGGTTGTGGTCTAGCCTCAACCATGCCTTGCATGTAGTATTGGTGTTCTGTAATTGCACTTTAATCAAAAGTGGATGTGTGTGTTGCATGTGCTACTTTTTTTATGTAAAGTGGCTTATATTGAGAGAACATTGAGGTCATTATTAGTTGAATTACAAAAGAAATCATTTTCATCTTGAACATATGACCTTGCAAAGATAGGAGACTGATGCCACATGTACATATTAAAAAAACTGATGAAAGACAAAATAATACTTCTCAATTTTCATGGTATAAGAAATATCCTTGACTAACACATTGCTCTGAGACAAATAAGCTAATTTATTTTACCTGTATTCATTTGGAGGTGAAAATCAACGGTCTTCATCTTCTTGTGCAGTTTATGTAGCAAAGCATTTTTATAGAAAAGCTAATAAACATCAAACTTCAAGAAGGCATCTTGAGAATAAAGAGGTCTTGTGAGGCTGTGGGAGAATTGAACATGCAGTTTCTGAAGGAACCAAGCTGCATCATCACAGTGTAATTGCGAAACAAAAAGATTTATAACTGTCAAACTTGAAGTTAAACAAAAAAACTGAAGCAATGGATAGTGAAGCAATATACAGTATGTCTACTACAAAACTTGGCCAGCAGGTGCATGGCCCGTCTCCCGAACATGTATTGCATGACTGACTGGCAGTTGCATGAGCTATCTCCAGGCCACACATGCATGCACCTCAAATCATATTAACAATTACCAAAATAAACACAAAACATGCCTTATCACTGGAGATGTTGGAAATGCCATCCATCTGCATCAATACATCTACAGTATCTTGTGAAGAAATTTTCATTCACATGCATTAGTTCAGCTTTCATTAATGTTAATTTCTCTCCTGATATTTTGTTTTAATTTTATCTTGTGCAAGGCATGAAGTGACCGTTCTAACCTTTCTCCAATTTCATCTAATTTCTGTTCTATAAGCCCACACCATTTTACCTTTCTTTCCCTATCACCAATTGTACCCGTCTCCCTGAATTTATTTACACACAAATGAATAAATTAATAGCTCTTCTATTTGTCTGCATCTTTCTATTTCCCATTAGAATCTTGGAATGTTACATGTTCCCAAAATATACTAAGATCAAATTAACCATTCCAAAATAACAATCAATATGTTTACAAGTATTTACACATAACCATAAAGCAAAATACTTTTAGTCTAATGTTACATGACTGACTGGTTCTTTCACATCACGTCACATGATTTTGTTATGAATATTGCCAAGTGGTAAGACAATCCATAGTGCTAAAGATTTCTTATAAATTCCAAAACTGCATCAATTTGGTTATACAAAGACTCCCAGGATTGCATTAGTTCATAGTCAAGAAATTGTTATTTTAGAACTATATAACTGGATCTGTGGTTAGTTTTTGCAACACTTTTATATTTGGAACCATTTCAAAATAAGTTATACTATAATGCAAATGAGAAGGAAAGACTGTTATTAACACTTTAACTTTACTATTTAAAAACATCTGGTGTGCTGCACTCACATGACTTTCTCTACTTTTGTGTAAACTAATTCTTATAAATGCTTATTCTCATATCTACTTCATGTTAATCGAGATAAACATTTGCAGAAATTATTCTTATTGCTTATTTTCATGTAAGTTCCAGAGGAATACCAGAATGCAGTAGGTTTTAACCAGTAGTCAAATCTTTCAAAGCTGGTTGCTATATGATGGCTTTAAAATTCCATTCTTTTGGTAGGGTCAAGAGATAAGAAAATACATAACCACTCCCCATTTGAAAAAGATATAAGTACTGGAAAATTAAGAATAACAATGAGGAATATCTCCAAAATGGTTTACTCCACAAAATAAATGTATTTGACCTAAATTGTGGGTTTTGATGAGATCTGAATTTTTGTTATTTAGTAAGATTTTGTCTACTTCTTATGTTTTACCAGTTACATAAAAGCCATCCAAAATGAAGTGAACTTCTGAGGAAATTCCCAGAAAATTAGGGACATACATGAAAATATCTTAAGCATACTGTATTTATATCAAAATTGTCAGCCGTTTTTGATAAAATCAAAATTTTCAGTAAACATTTCATATAAAGGTGGTGAGATTTTCTTGAAAATCTTTGTCATATCGTTGGAAGATGCTGAACTTATATACCAAGTTTGGTATTTAACTGGCTTCGTTTGTGAGTTATGCTGTTCACACACACACACACGGTGCTTGTTTCGGACTCAAGAAGTCTCAAAGCTTGCATTTTCTGGTGAAATCTCGACATCAAATTTATGGGTTGGATACATTACCTACCTACTATAGGCAGTATTTTCCTGAGTATAAAGAGAACAAAGAGCAAAAGAAAGGCAGATGTTCAAACACCATTTAAAAACTAGAAAATTGCTTGCATGATTTTTAGGTAAAATATCCATTTTAGGCATATGTGTGTTATGTTCTGCTTAGCATGCACCTAAAACATGCCAGTTACATTTGTGATCAGACTGTTCTTGCTGTTTTATAGAATTCATATTGCCTCCATGTAGTTTTGAAAGTTTGCTGTCTGCAACAAATAAATAATAATACTTTTTTTTTCAGGTGTCTTGAGGCAGAAGGACATGGAGCAGGCTCAGATTCTGGAGGAGAAAATGGCTCTTCAGCAGAAGCTCTTAGCAGCAGCAGGTATAGACAATATGTTTGAGCCACCTAATTACTGCAATTTAGTTGCAGAAGATACTGACAGTTCAGCTATGTGGCAGGAAGTGATCTCTGCTGTGCAGGTAATGTGTCTTATACAGCATTTGTAAGATACTGTAACTAATAGCTTTAGAAATTGTGTGCATATATACTTAAATGAAGTCTGCAGGAAATAAAAGTGTATTTCCACAAATAATATACTATGTAATCAAAGTATTCAGACACAATAAGAGGAGCACTATAAAGTAATGAGTTAAGATGAGATTGCAGTATACCATTTTGTGGAGCTCATGACTCCCAACATGGGTAAGTCCTTCTGATGTGGACTCAACCCCCCCCCCTCTCCCCTGTACCAGGGAAAGCAGTATCCGAGTGCCCCTCCTTTTGTGAGTCTTTCCATTAGGGCAATACCTTAGTCTTAAAAGCCCACCCCTGCTTTTACTCAGGGATAGAAGTTGATATGCCACTTACATGCATCAACCCATTCGATAACCTCTGTCAGGCCACTGCAATTTAGCATACCTGCTACTAGCTCTCGTGGTTAGTACCAGAGAACATTGAAGTATCTCACAACCACACCTGAACATCGCCATCCAGACGTATCCATTCTCCCATTGATATTGGGAACCACTGCCCTGCTGAGACCAACCCAATTCGAATAATTTCCCTGTGGGAGGAGCTCGAAAATTTGGCCCAATGTACTTCTAGTAACATCAGAAGTGCCATGAGTGCTAGGGATCTGCAACACCTGCACCATGGCAGCTGAAGGTGTCAGAACCTCTCCCCTATGGGGAGCTCCTGCACCATAAGTGCAGTAAATCAGTCTGAGAGACTTCAGTCCACAGTTAACCATATTAGGTCAATTAATGTTAATGAACTCTTCTTTCATATATGCCAGTTGTAAAAGAAATATCAGACTAAAACTGCAGTGCTATAACTGGGACTTGAGCCATGGATTTTTAATTTACCAAGCTGCTGCTCTGAACAGTTGAGCTATCATGGCAAAACACCAGCACATCCTTAAATTTTTCAACTAATCTAGTAAACTACAAGACATTTTTAATTTAATAGCATTGTAATTTTTATACAGTGAAGCAAATAATTAAGTTATGGAAAATTAACCAACATTAAGCAATTGTATGTCCTTTTGGTCTCCAGCATAGACTGTGTCATTACTTTGGAATTATGCTCTGCTACAAGCTATGTTGAACTTCTTCTCTGGGCTGCTGGTATTGACCAGTAATGACACAGTCTATACCTGAAGCCAAAGCAATATGTGGTGGACATTGGCCATAAGATTGTTGAATTAAGAAATTTAACTATCTACTGGAATTTTAAAGTTTCATAATTCATTCTTAAAAACATTTTATGTATGTTATTTTCCATAAGTTCAGTTCTACAGGATTGTGTACTAATTTTAGCAGCATGACCTATTGTCCTATTGTGATTTCCTTTCGAGAAGTGGGTGGTTATGCCCAGTGTATCTATCTATTTGTATCTGATATTTCTAAATGTCTTTTTAGACTTGTGCTTATGTGTCTTTTGATATTTACAATGTACGTTTTGTTGTAATGTAAGCAGTTATGTAAAATAAACCAGGCATGTATAAAATAGGCAATCTGGATGTCATGTTGTCAACAACGATGCATTGGCTCAGAGCATGAAATGATTGTAATACTAAGGTTAACATATTAATTAATAACTACCAATTACAAAAATAGTGAAATTACAGTAGGGAAAAGCTAGACTTAAGTTCTTATTACAAAAAAAAATTATAATATACTCTTATGCTATAAAAGGCATGTACACTATGAAAATAGGCAATTATAGCTGCTATACATTGGTGTACTTTACTGTAGTAACTGAAGCATATTTGCATACATTAAACCTATGATTCTAAACAGAGGAACACAATAGGCAAATGCCAAGCTCTGGCTTGTCAGTTCAAGCCAACAAGGCAACAGTAAGGGTTACAAATCCAGGCACTCATCACTGTTATCACCCAAGTCACTTCAGCTGTTGTTGTATTCAGCTTGTCATAGCAGAGCTTCTATATCACTTTGTTCTTCTGAGCCAAATAACTTGAAATAACCATCGTCACTGAATTCATTAAACACTGACATCTTTTCACCATCTGTTTTGATATCAATTTTGCATATTATGCAAAAACCACTCGTGCACACATGCATAGACACATTTGCAAACACACAGGCATACTGACATCTGATAACAGTTATGCAAAACATTAAGATAGTTCCAGCTACAACTGCACAGTTGGTAACTAAGTTTCAGCTCTGGGCACTTATGAGTATGACATAGGCATTGGCAGACATTTTTCCAGGGAGGGGGGGGGGGCAGCATGCTGGAAGTTTCCCATCAAATAATATTAATTGATTATTTTGTTGTCAAAAATTATAGTATATGTTATGGATAACTCTACTAATTAGTGCTTAATAAAAATAGTTCTTTACATAAAAATTAAAATAATAGTGTAATATAATTATAATAATGCGAGTGAGTTGGAGAATTTAGTGTCATATCGACACATTGGCCATGATAGCTTAGTGGCTAGAGCAGCCGAATGGTAACCGGTAGATGTGTGGTTCAAATCCTGGTCATGGCGTTCAATTTTTCGGTCTCACTTTACCCTTTCCAATCATGTCCTACACACGGCTTTTGTGTGGAAAAACATTAATTACATTAATTGACCTTATAGTTGATTAAACTATAAATCTGGGACTTAAGTACTTAACAACACTGTAAGCGGCCATTAAGGTATGTTATCTCAGAGTAAATTGAGATGATCTTGTGTGGTTTACCGGGAATAATGCAAGTGAGTTAGAGAATTTAATGTCATATTGGCATGTTGGCCATTATAGCTTAGTGGTAAGAGCAGCCAGACGGTAACCGGTAGATCTGCGGTTCAAATCCTGGTCATGCCATTCAATTTTTCAGTCCCACTCTACCCTTTCTAATAGTCCAATAGTCAGTAATTAACTGCTCAATAACATCATTAATTTCCAAGGTGAGGCCGCAGCACCCCTTGGCCCCCCTTTGCGACGCCCATAAGTATGATCACATCCTGATCACAAAGGTCATAGATTGAAACTACATATAGAATAAAGTGTTAAATAAATTATAAAGCAAGGGCTAGTGTTCATTCAAGTAAGTTTGCTGTTATAAAGAATAACAGAAAAAGAGTGAAAATATCAAAACTATTGGCAGTATCATCACCATTGTTTTCCACATGTCCTGGAATAATTTGGAGGAAAGATAATAATACTATTTCCATGACATCTACACAGCAACAAGCAACAGATAATGAAAGTTTTAGTCTGTATGTCACCTCCAATAAAAAGGTATTCTCCTAATGAATTCTTCAGTGGATAAAAACAACATTAAGTTTGTATCAGTGAAGAAAATACTTAAGGCTGGTTCACAACCACTGACAACTGTAACAATAATGAGAACGAGAGACTTGAAATACATGTATTCAAATGGGAGTGTTCAAATCCAACAGCAAGTCTTCCCAGACCCCAGGAACTACAAGCAAGACTTAGCCAAGATTAAACCTTGGTGTTGCATTACTGGACACGGCATATCAGATCCATTAAGTGCATATTAAACACTTCTTCCTTAAAGGTAGAAATTCTTCAAGGCTGCTATGACATAAGCAGCCACTAGAGCTTTCACTAGTCACAGTTCTGAGAAAATAAAACAGAAGGAGTTTTATGTAACAATAAAGAACAACAAATAATGTTAAGGAATGCTGGGATGCTAAAAGACTGATGCTTGCTTGTTTCTTGGATTCAGAAGTAGGACTGATGCTTTCTGTTTTCTCAGAATCAGAAGTATGCAGTAGCTTCGCTTTTAGGTCTTCACTTTATCAAAATTTGGTGTTGATTAACCTGTTTTTATGTTGGCTGAATTGGAGAGCAGGTTAAAATTTTTCATTGGTCAAAACAAATAAATGACACCCCAATGTGCAATATCCATTATATATTCCCGTTGTCATTGTTACTGGGTGGTTGTGGACCAGCCTTAAGATTTAATGTCAAAGGTATATTCACTGTTAACTTGACAGAATAGCATGGCACATGTGTGTCTGTTGCGATGTTCACTTTTATGAAATCTTGGTATCAAGTAATTTTTGAGTTATTGCTCAGGTGCTAACATAATTATAGCTTTTATGTAATTGAAGGTCATTGTAATATGCATTTTGTAAGGGCTCATTTGGTTTCTTTAAATCTCAGTTTGGTCATATTCAGTATTTCCTACTTTGAAACATTGGTTATTGATAGTTTTACTAATAGTTATAATTTTGTTTTTACAGGAGGTAAATCATTTGGCCAGTTCATTGTATGCTCCAGGAACTAACTTATCTCGTAGTGTTAGTTCCGTAGGAGAACACCAAAGTGAAACATATATTTCACCCACTTTGCCAAAGCGAGCAGAGACTTTTGGTGGTTTTGATAATGCAAATAAGGAACAGTTACCTGCAGTTGTCGCGAAAGGTATGCATGCAAGCTAAACACTAATCTTTTAAAAAGTTGCATAAAAATATGTTTATAGCAAAGGGCTTAGTTAAACAAAAATCATAATGATATATAAAAAAAAATGTTGTCTTTCTTGGAAGTTTGAAAACGGTGTTGTAATAATCAGTTTAAACCAAAAGGGTGAGTCGATTAATAACACTACACAACACTTTCTTATAATTTACCGCAACATGTTTCGAAAGCCTTTAATCGACTCATTTTTTTGGTTTAAAAAAAAAATGTTGCTAATTAAATGTTAAGAAGAGAATTTGGTGCAGCAGTATCAAGATGTTTATCCATTCTGTCTTTCCAGCCTTTTGCAGTCCCCTTTCACTCCTGATAAAAAAATTCTATAGCATAACACAGCTCTTCTACTAGTATGTTGCCATTTGCATGATGTTCATCCAGAAAGCAAAGAGCAATTTGGCATAACTAAATGATAATGAAAGATATCAACACAAAATTTTATTTACAAAGATACAGACCTTAATCCATTTCTCATCGTAATCAACATTGCTGTCAAAGCATTTATTGTAACATGGTACCACTTTGTAAATGCCGATGATGTGCTCTTCTACTACCAAAGACCTGAGCGAGAATGTCACTGCTGTGTTGAAGTCTTTATCAGTTGGGAACTATTTTCCACCCTAAAGGTCCTTTAGTTTACAAAACAAATGAAAATTGCTGGTTGCTAGATCAGGGCTGTAAGAAGGATGTCCATTTTATGGATAATTATTATCAAAGATAATTTCCCACTTTAAATGTTGAATTTGTGTGTGTGTTTGAGCATCCAAATGAGGCCAAGCATTGTTATGAGTTCAAAAACACCTTTTCAGACAACTTTCCATTTCTTGTTTTGGATAGTGCATTGTAGTCATTGGAGAGTTGCATGTTCTTTAATTTCTGGACAACCCTCACCATACAGTAAAACCTCATTTATTCAGACTAACTGGGACTAAATGCAATCTGGAAAATCAAAAATCTGGATAGTGTGCTTTATATGGATAGTAGGCAAAACAAAATTCTTTAATCCTTAAATAAGCAGACTTGCTGTTTACGACGATAAAAAACTATGTGTTGTAACAAAATTATGTACAATACATAGACGTATTGTTTACAAGACATTAAAAAATATAAAAATCTTAAATCCCATAAAATCACACCTTTCTTAGTAAAGAATTGATCCATAGTCTTCTGTGGAGTTTGAACGAAGTACAGTCATGCAAATGCTTTATCTTTAGTAGTTCAGCTGGAGTGGTTTTGGGCTGACATTCCAAGTAACCCATAATGTTTGTCAGCTGGTGTGCAGCAATTAAGCAGCTATTTTCTTCAATGTCTCTCCTTTATCAATTTGATTAATACTATCCAACTTTTTATCAATTGAAACATTGAATCAAACTAAAAAGCGAATATTTGGTGTACATTCTAGTTGCATTCTTGCTACCATAGTTAAATTTATTATTAATGTGAACATTAAATTTTAAAAAATATCCACAATTCTTATTCAGATAATCCAGAGATCCGGATAAATGAGGTTTCGCTGCATATCAAAGATTATTTTTAAATCATAATTAAAATTGCATTGCTGCATCAGAAGCAGAATTATAGAATATTCTGGTCTTGAGATTAATACTGGTGAGTGATACACACTAGTATAATGCTTTTGCTGCTTGATCAATCAAATTGATGTGTTCATATAGTTGACTGTATACTGCTGCCTGAACTGTGTTAAAATGTTGCAAGATAATAATTCCTTAGCCTGAGTGTGAGTTTAGATATTCTATTCCATGTATAAGATTTGCACTTGTGCATGGAATTAACTCAGTTTGTATAAAGATTATATAAACAGAGATTTCTAGACATTAAAACTCTTCTGTTAGAGTACCAAGAGAAAGTCTAAAACACTACACATTATGCTTGTAGAAACTTTGTATAGTATTGGATGTTCCCTAGAATATTCCCTCAAAAAACACTTAAGGATTCTTGCAAAAGGAGACAGGTCCAAAATTTAAAAATATTTGCAGCAATTTTTATTTTGGTTAATTTGGAGAGTAAACATCAAACTCTGCAACCCCAACATAAGTGAATAAAATATCATCCAATCTCAAAAGGGAAAAAAATGTATCAAATGTGTACAATTGGAAGCGTGTAAGTTATGCAAAGTTCACTTTTAAAATGGTTTTTTAAAACATAGGAAAAATGTTTGTACCTATGTATTACCTAAACAATTTTCTGTCAATTATTGTGCTGCCCTGATGCATTTGCAGCCATTAAACTACCAATCAGTTAAATAAGCATACTTACTCTTTTGTTTTGTGATTTCTAACAGGTATAGCAAAAAAATTCCAAATAAAGGAGCATCATGAGCCTCCCAATTCATCAAGCACAGGAAGTGATGTTGACTCCAGTTCAGGAGTAAGAGGAGATAATCATTCACAAAAGACACATTCAGTGAGTAATTGCAAAATCTTGAAACTAATATATTTTATTAATTTTCTTGCATAAAAGTTTACAAAATAAGAAAAATGAACTTTAATTAAGGATCATTATGATTATCCCATTATTAAGTGCATATATAGATTATATATTTACAAAAATAATTATTCTTTTGCATAAAGCCAAACTCTTTACTGGTAACCACACTGAAGTGATACAAGTAATTTCTGCTTGTGATGTCATACTACAAGGGCTGTCCCAGAAGTACCCAACCTGGTGTATAGATAGTGGTAGTTGTTTCAAACAATTGACTGGTAAAAAGTACCAAGTGTACAAGTTTGGAGTTTGACAATGCTACGTTGTTTAGTATTTAATTGGGAGCTGTCAATAGTGAATGCTCTCAGCAAATTTGTAAACATGGATAAAATCAACGGTTGATAAGGGACCGAGCAGTCTTGGAAACGTTTCCAGTTTTTAAACAATTTAAGTGAAGGTGAGTGTAAAAAAGTTACTCAAAATGACCTCAAACATGGATAAAACTGCTCATTGTTATGCGATACAATATTTTCATTTGAGAGGTCTTAGTGCAATTAATATTAAAGCTGAGCTAGATTCTACTCTGGGGGAGCCTGCTCCTTCATTTACAACAGTAAAATGTTTGTAGAGTTTAAGTGAGGCCATACACAAACATTACAGTAGTTAACCAAATGAGGTGACCATGCTAGAGATTGTGAAGAAAATCCACAAAAGGTATTGAATGATTATTGACTGAAAGTGCATGAGCTAGCATACTTTGCAGGCATTTCAAAAAGTGCTGTACATCACATACTGACTGAAACTTTGAACATAAGAAAGCTTGCACAAGATGGGCCCTGCATTTGCACACAGTGGAACAAAAACAGCATTGTGAGATGTTTCAATCGAGTGTTTGGTAATGTTTCGCTGCAATGGAGCTGGTTTTTAGTGTAATTCATAACCATGAATGAAGCAAGAGTCCACCAGTTCACACCTGAGACAAAGGAATGGTCAAAACAATGGATTGGAGGGGGACAATCAGTTTCAAAGAAGACAAAGACAATTCCATCTGCAAGCAAGGTCATGGCATCAATTTTTTTGGGATGTACATGGGATCATTTTCATTATCTCCAAAAAGGAAAAGCAGTCAATGACAAGTGATGAATTGAAGCAAAACTGGCTGCATTTAGTGAAAAAGAAAGTATTGTTTCATCAAGACAATGCACCAGTTCACATACCCATTATTGCCATGACCAAAATCAATGAGTTAAATTGTAATTATTATTTATTTATGCCAACAAACTTACTGTTGGTGTTTTTAAACACACAAGCCGCGTGTGGGCAAAGTTTGAGAGGTAGAACTGGAACTTAAAAATTCAATGCCACAACTGGGATTTGAACCACAGACCTTCCGCTTACCGGGCGGATGCTCTACCACCGAGCTATTGTGACAAACTGCCAGAATGGTATTTAATCCTGGCATATAAAGTACTTATAATAGTAAGTCACCATTGGGGTAATTTGTCTCTGATGTGAGACTGCCTTTGTGGTTTACCAGGAGAAATACGAACTGGTTTGAGAATTTAATGCCATTCACAATAGCTCAGTGGTAGAGCATCCGCCCAGTAAGCGGAAGGTCTGTGGTTCAAATCCCAGTTGTGGCATTGAATTTTTAAGTTCCAGTTCTACCTCTCAATGAGTTAAAGTTTGAGTTGCCTCCTCTTGCACCTTATTCGCCAGATTTAGGCCCACTCTTGATATTTTCTGTTTCCAAACTTGAACAGCTTGATGGTAAAATATTTGCCAATAATGAAGAGATGGAGTCTGCATTTAATGGCTATTTTGTAGAACACAATGCTTCTCACTATAAACAGGGTATCAAAACTGCTGAGCATCACAGGGAAAAGTGTATCAACCTGAAAGGAGACTACATAGAGAAATAAAGATTTTTTTCCCAAAATTATTGTGCCTTCTTTGTTAGGTCAGGTACTTCTGGGACAGCCCTCATATCTGATCATATGATAAGTGTCACCAGTTTAATTTCAAGGTGGTGCTTAAGTAATCAATGGTGCAAATACCAATGACAGCCAGTGCTGTTGGTAAATAATTTGATACCCCATCATTACATGCATCTCTTGGATGCTGACTAATTTGAGCATGATTGATGAGTTTGTTTGAGATTTTTGCAAATACATCATTTTTGAAATGGAGCAAGGTCTTAACATTAATGGAAAGGCTTTTGTGATGTGTGTTATAAAGTGACTCATGTAGAGTTCTACTGCAAAAAAAGAGAGTGGGTTTCCCTTTGGTCTGTTTAACTACACATAAAATCGTATAAAAAACTGGACATTTAAACTGGTGAACAAGTAAAACTTGGTGCTTTTATTTTGTTTTAACTAACAAATTTTGAAACTAAGAGGTTCTGTCATACAGTACATTCTCAAGAAATCACGAGACTTTTCAGCTTTATGCATACCAAGTTGAAGCATCACAGGTGCAATGTAAGATTATTATTGTGCGGCCAGTGGATCTCCAGCTCTGACATTTCTCAAGGCCTCGTGACGCCTCGTGTTGCTAATTCTTTAGCGGAAATTTCAAACAGGGTATTTGAAAAATTTTATACATTTGCAGATCACATCGCTACTTCGTAAATTTACGTGGATAGCATGCATATAAATGATCACAGAATAATAGAATATGGAGATAATTGTTATACTGTTTACCTACCGGAAAAAAATCTGCACAAACACCAAAGCAATTGAAACCATGTGGTCCTTGTAAAACAGAGTTGGCAACAAGGTGCTACATTTGGAAACCACACCTAGCAGTGAGACCGCTGATTGGTGCTAGCAGAAAGCTTTAACTTGCGATGCGTTACTCGCTTCCAGTATTGCCAAAGTAACAGCTGCTGACCATAACAGATGTAAGGGTAATATTCAAGCAGAATAGTGGTGTAACAAAGATATTGAATGAAAATAAAACCAAAACCTGTATTTCAATGTTTAAACTTAATAAATATCATATGCTTTCATTGTTAAGATAATTTTGAGAATCCATTTTTCCAAAACTCATTACTATATGTTGGCAACATTAACCTTCCCCCTCCAACTCGTCACAGCTGTGAAACATCAGAGCCGGAGATCCCCTGACCATACAGTAGCTGCTCAGATGTACAAGAAATGTCTAGTTGTAATAGAGACCTGGTTTTATTGATACAAATCCATCTGAAGATAGAAGACCCCTCTCATTTTTATGCATACCCACTACTTTAGGCAATTTTTTACATATATGTATTTTGTTTGCTTAGGATCATCTACCCTGGAGAAATGCAATGATGGCAACTATTCCACCGGGTGTCCTTGCATCTAATCTATGTGATAATTCGTGTGAACTACCAGCCTTATTGATGCTAAGTCAAGAGCAGCAAATGGCAGCAGTGCAGCTCTCGCACTATGTCTATAAACTTCTTTCCATCATTTCACAACAAATGACATCAATTCACAGGTAAGTAGAAAACAAAGAAATACGTTTAGGTAGCTTATATAAGATTTTGGAGTTTATTTACTCTAACTTCACTTTATACACTAGAACTTACTGGTACCCATTTCGAAGACTGTCGTCTCCATCCTCAACCTTGATTTACTACTGCGCTGAGCATACTGCACAAGGAGATTCCCTTCACACAGAATGTCAGAGTTTAAAAAATTATGTTTATTTTTGTGTATGAATAATTTTTCATAAGCAGAGAATTCTGCTGGTTTTTAAGGGCCTTTAAAAGTTTAGGTTTTTCTTCCAGCTGATGATCTGAAAAACTAAAGTGCTCTGCAACTGCTGATAGTTCTCTTTGTTCGAGGCTGTGCCATGGCCGAGCAGTTAGACCATTTGCCTCTCACCAAAGCAACCCGGGTTCAATTCCAGGCAACCACATGTGGAATTTGTGGTGGACAAGGCGGCGCAGGAGTGGATTTTCTACAGGTTCTCCGGTTTACCTTGCCATCTCACTCCACTGGTGCTCCATCTTCATTCCATGTATCATCAGTATCACCTCCTTCAGTGTCACATGTAATAAAAGTGGACATTAAACACTTCTTTCTTTTCTTCTTTACCTGATTACCTTCCCATTATGTAGGACTTACAAGTCAGTGCCTAGGTTCAGGTTCCTGTTGGAGAGTACAGGAACCCGTAGACCACACAGAGTGAAGACCTGGAAGAGGGTGGTCAGTCAAGCACCAGGTATGATAATGAGGAAGAGGATGATATGAAATGCAGATGAAATCAATGGTTGGAAAGGATAATGGAGCAATTGGCGGAATGAGTGGTGGGGGAAACCGGAAAACCCAGATAAAACCCATCCTCACGCTGCTTCATCCATCACAAATACCACATGCGGGTCCCTGGAATTGAACCCAGGCCACCTGGGTATGCAGATGCTCTAATCGCTCAGCCACTGCACCGCTAGGCATCAAAGACTACCATAAAAGTGGGTGTCAAAAGAAAAAAATTCTCTTTCTTTATATTTCACATATCTCAAGTATTCTTTAAATCTTATATCAATGATCCTCTTTGTCTTCCCATTGTGTACTTTTCGGCAATATCAATACCAAAAGGTTTTCTCACCAGAATTTTGTCCATTGTGTTAGTCCTGAGTATGTTGTTTAAGCAATATTTGTTGACTGGGGCTAGGTTTATACTATGTTCTATGAATATTTTAGTGAATTAGTGAAAGGCCCATGGATGGAATGTGATTTTTTGAACTTTTTTGCTTCTTTTATACTACTTAATGTGATGATTTCCTTTATTTGATTCTTCTTTTTGAATTTATCTTATCTTCTATCTCTTTGGTGAAGTCAATTTTCTCTACTATTTCCATTATTTTAAAGTATTCTTTGTTGTATTTTTTGTGTTCATAGGGATGTTACTAATCTGAAGGTCAGACCATTATTGGATATTTGTTTTTCCTTGGGTTGCAGCTGTCATTCTTAATATAGTTATCTGTGCCTACATGGTTTTTATATATATGCTAGACCCCATTCTATTCTGATTCTTCATAATTTTTATGTCAACCAAGGGGAGCATATTATTGGCTTGCATTCTTCAGAAACTCTTGTCTACTATGGCAAAAGTGTTGTCTACATATCTGTACCAGAGTTTATCTGCATGTAGAAATACATCTGTTACACATATTTCGGAACTCGTGCATAAGTTTGCCAAAAACAAGGAAAGTGGGTTGTCCATTGCTAAACCATTCACCTGGAAGTATATTTTGTTCCTGAATGTAATTTTAATGGTGCACAGTTTTGTCAGAATGCAGTATTCCTCTATCGCTTCTTTATCAATGTTTTTGGAATATAGCCATTTTTTCAATACCTCTTCTAGTTCATCTTTTAGAAGCTAAAGAATAGTGAGATGACGTCAGAAGAAACAAGTAGATCAGTTTTCTCTATTTCTATATGTTTAAGTTTCTCAACTAGGTCATAGGTGAATCTTGTGCTCAGACCTTTTGGTTGGAGATGATCATGAAATTTTCTAAGTACCCAATTTGCCAGATTGCATGTGGCTGAGTCTACCATATTGGTGATTAGGCACATGCTACTGCAGGTTTTGTGAGTCTATTGTAATCTATATATCCTGGGAGTAGTTGGATTGCTTGGTGTCACAATTTTCTTTTCCTGCTCTTCTATGATGGTTTTTTATTTTTTTCAGAGCGGATAGGAGTGTTTCTGTGTTGCATCTGTTTTTAATTATGAATATGGTGCCATGCAGCATCATTTCCATTTGTCTCACAATCTTATTTATCTATTATAACTAACTTGTTTCCTTTACTCACCCAAGTATAAAAAACACCTGTGACATTAAATCTTGACATAGCACAAGTAAATGTATCTGGAGAAAAGCAAAGAAAATCAATGTTTGAGAATAATTAGATTATTTAAAACTTGAAATAAAGTAGGTAAAGATAAAAATAAATGTTCCAAAGTAATAAAAACATTAATTGAAATGTTACTTCTGACCTTGATTGTCATAAAACTGCAAACTGAAATTGATAGATATGCATCTGTTTTATAGGTTAAAAACACTATGACCTAATAAAAATGGAGTAGTCTATAGTAATACCACAAGATGGTTTCATATAACGATAAGTTTGTGAGTGAAAAGAATGAGAAAAACTACTCGTATCCCAAATATGAAAACCTCAACTGGTATTTGTGTAGAGTATTCCATGAAATAATTTATAATTCATTTATTTAATACTAATAGTGATTTAAAAGTAAGTAATTTACAACTTAAAATAGCATTCTTACATTTTAATTAAGATTCGTTTTCACAGTTGGAACTATAACTAATCCAGTAGGCTTTGGGAACATTATCACCACCATTTGATTTCTTCATGTTTACAGCCCAATCTCTCACAATATTAGTAATCTATTCAGTTGGTGTTTCTGCTGCAAGTTCATAACCTCTTTCATTGCAAAACATTTGAAACTGGTGGCATACACATAACCTGCTCTTTGCTGTACTTTTGACTTCACCTCTTCATTTAAAATGTCAATATCGTCACTAGAATATTCACCAAATCTTTTGGCTGCCAGTTTTTAATGACCCTCTAATTGTTTTTATTGTGCATGGATACTTCAGATGTTCAGAAATGTAAGAAAATGTTTAGGTTGGTGGAACTGCGAGGAGGAGGTAGCGATACTATCACGACCAAGAGGTGATAATCCAGCATGAGTGGAATAGTCAAGTTAATACAGTATTTTGAATAACTTTGTTGCAGTTGATTATTGTTTATGTCTTTACTCACCTTTAATACATACAGTTTACAGGCACAGTTATCAGCATATAAATCTCAGTTAACCCAGGAAGACATCAGGGATCGGCGGCCTATATATAGGCATAATCAGCAGTTGGAAGAGCTTCGAAATCTCCAGGATCGACTTACTCATGAAAAGGAGGCATGGCAGCGGGAAAAGGACACTGAAGAAAAATGTATTGAGGAAAAGAAACTTGAACTGCTGCGATTGCAAGTACGTAGTAATTATTAAACCATAATCTTTCATTTAAGGAAATGTATAACTGAAATTTTACGAAAACGAGTGAAAAACAACATTTTTAATTTTAATTCTATAAAATAATAGAAACATTCTTGAATGTGAAAAATGCATAATTTGCCTCCAGATGACCTTTTTAAATATCCTGCTGCATGTTTAAATGTTACGTAGATTTTAATGTGAGCTATTCATTCAAATATTTTATAGTGGTTTTCTCGCTATTGATATTTTCAGCATTTTTCTTCCTGTAAAGTGTTTCTTGCTGAGCAGTATTTTTATATTGCACTAATGAAATTTGCTGTATACATTGACAGAATCTAACAAATAAAAATTGCCAAAAGTTTTATTGTCAGATGTGTCTGTGCATATATTTTTTATTTTCAAACACAAAAACTATAAGTTTTAGGCAAAAAAAAATTTGCCAGTTTAAAAATGTTTGCAGACAAAACTGGATACAAAGAAACCTAGGGCAATTTTAAAGAGTATATGTATTTTAAAATTAGGGTTAAAATATTAGATGCAAATTTAAAACCTTTTATTGCAAGGGACCTTTTTAGTGATGTAACAAAAAGGAAACAAATTTGGTCATAATTTCTAAATTATTAGAGCAAAATGGATGAAATTAAGGCTGTTACATGTTTGAATTACCTCACACTTGTGGTTTAAGTTTAAAAGGGCTAGTACTATTAGTATGGAATTTCTAATTTTCAGTCATATATATCCTTAATGATTACCAGAGTCCATTCAAATGTTAGCATAAAAATTTTAAAACTTATGCATATATACATAATACTATTTATATGGAATGAACACTATTATGTTTAACACAGAATTAAAACGATTTAGCATAAGAAAAATGTTTCAGAAAGATGAGAGCATAGGAAGCTAAGTATGCTTGAAATCGAATTTATCATTATAGAGATAGCCCATATAAACTCTGTTTTATTCTTCTACTGAGGCTACTGTTACTTAGCTTTCTCTTAGGAGTCAAATTTCAAACTTATAGTTACCATTTAAGTGAGACAATGAAGCAGAAGAGTATAATCTGCTACTATTTCAAAAGTTTCAGTAGTTAGTATTTTAAAGAGAAAACATAAGACAAATTTTCTTTTCATAACACTTTGCTTTAAAAAAATTTGAGATCCTTAAAAACCTGATGAACCATAAAATAACTGTACTTTGGTATGTAGAATAGTATATAATTGTATTTTATGTATTTATGAAGCTTGTTATTGTATAAGACAATTCCTTGCATTTTACAGGAACAAATCAGGGCTGAACAAAATGATATTACTCAACAAAGGGAGCAGCTGTATCGCAAATTGGAAATGTTAACAAGTCAAGGTATTCTCATCAGTCCAAATCTTCCAGTAGTGACTGGTACATTACCTCATGAAGATGCACTTACAAGTCAAGGTATACACATAAGTGCAAATACGTCTCAGGATGATTCCAGTCCCAGTACAGGGGGTGAATCAAATGTATCATCACCAACAACCACTATGGATCCAAGACGTAAATCTGAAGCTAAGCGGAAGGGTGGACCAAGTAAGTCAGCATTACCCTTAAATCTTATTAGTGCAACTAATCAGCAAAAGGTGGCACCCAACATGCAAGTGAAGCAGCAGTTACCACTAAAACTAGCAACGAAACTGGGATCTGCAGCAAGTTCGGGAGTGCAACAGATGTTGCCTCTGAAACTGAGTCAAGGAACAGAAGCCCGAAGAAGTAGTGGGGGACCAGGTTCTACGTATCAGCGCCTAGGCTCCGGTAGCTTCAGTCCTCCAGGTATCAAGAAAATAGATGATAGCTTAACACCGAATCATACACGAACTGGGAGCAGTCCTGCCATGATGCAGAACAGCTCTGGTAATACAGCAGCAGTGGAGAGTGGAGGACGAACCAACACATACCCGAAAGTACCAGATCGATCCAGGTCTCACAATCCTGAAAGTCAAACTCCCCCAACATCTGCTGCACCCGAAGAAGAAGTGATTTTCTTCTGACGCAGTTTTGCGGCTTGCTGCTTGCACTGCTGCTGGTGGGAACACTTGCCATGGTTTGGTCAAGTATTGTGTTCATAATTTGATTTCCTCATATCATATTTAATGTATTATACCATAACTCCACAATCAGGAGTAGCTGTAGGCTTATACATGGCAGTCACTGATATGGGAATTAATTATGAAACAAATGTCAACTAAAAGTCTGCAAAAGGGTGTTAAAATGGCAATACCTATTGACACACTTGCATTTTATCTGACTGATTTTTAGACTGTTTCTTAATGTGTTTAACCATGTAACTCCCACAAAGCCTTATAAATGGTAATCTGAATGATTTCTTCTGTTCCCACTGTTGTTTTAACATTTTACAAAAGTTTCCAATCTATGAGGTGGACACAGAAGATTTCTTTTAACAAATTCTTGATGCTATCTCTAAGTTTAAAGAATTTTAGTAGAAGACTCTTTGTAAAAAGCAGCACTGTATGGTTGTTAACAGTATTTCTCCTTTTATATATCATACTGTTAGGTACTGTTGTGTAAATATTTTAACATCATTCCCTCCAAGTAAAAATTATATTCACTCTTATTCCTTGTGTATTTCAGCTCTGTAAGACAGTTGCATTTCTGGAAGCTATATATTTGCCTTCCACTTTTGTACTTAATTTATTGTTATTACATAGGTGCTCTCGTCCCTGAAAATACTTATGTATCTTGAAATAAGTATTCAGCATTCAATGACATTTCTCTCAATCATTGTGACAATATTAGTACACTGAAGTTCAGTGACTGAATTGTTTTCATTAATGTACTCAGTATTTTCTACTAAGTCATGTTTTGTGACTTAGACAGTTGTTTTAAATATAGGAGCTGTTATTGTTATAGTGAAACAGGGGTTTTAGAATGCTATTTTCAACAAAATGATGTACATTGTTGGGCAAACCTAATTTCTAATGGCCTACTGTGAATGTCTTTCCATTTCTGTAGGTGAAGAGTATTTTTGTAAGATTTCTAATTATTCTTCAACTGGTGTAAGTACCTAATTCTATGCAATAAGTTGTATATTTAAGAAATTTTATGAAAGTTTACTTTCATGTTCTAAATGAATGGCCCAGTCTTTCCTCCATGTATGTCTGCTGCAAACATTTTTGTGTGCAGGAAAATTCTGAAAATGTGGTTATAACAAAGGAAAGAGAACTAGGCACATGCATGTAAATAGTTTTTATATGTGAATACTGTTATGTAGAGGACTGTTAATGCCAATGAATATTCAACAGTGCAGTAATTATTACCTTTGTTGGTAACATATTTTTCATTTATTTATAATGTTTCCAACAAAGGTTTTCTATTGTGCCAATGGCCAAAAATCTGATTGTAATAGTTGTAGTATTCTTTGGATTACCCCAAATTCTTCTTCTGCTGAGAAAGCAAGCTATCGCATCCTATAAATTCCATGGCTGACAGATATGCATCTATAGCAAGTGCTGGTATTACTAGCATTGTTATCTGCAATTACCCATGCTATATATACACAACAAGTTCAACTTCAGAGTGTGGAAATACAATTCTCATGATCATGACTGCAAAAGTTTCATCATCTCATTCTGCAAAATGGTTCAATATCTGAATGCTTCAGAAAATAACAGATAAAAATGAATAGCTTACCAATGATCACATTCAGTATTTTGTATGTTTGATCAATTGGTAGGATTTGGCCTCATAATACTAGTTAAAATGTTATAAAACATTGATAGGCAATTTTTTACAGTATGAAAAACTTAACATGTAGTTAAGAAATATAAATTACAGTGTGTTTACTACAAAACTTGGCCGGAAAGCACACAGCCCGTCTCTTGGACATGTACTGCACGACTTGCCTGCCAGTTGCATGGTCCATCTCCCACATACATGGAGATCTTTTAAAATCTCAAATAACATTAACAATTGTCAGAATAAACACAAAACATGCCTTATCACAAGATATGTTGAAATGTCGTTCATCTGCACCAATACATCTTTGGCATCTTATAAGGTAATTTTCATTCATATGCATAAGTTCATCTTCTGTTATAGCATTAATTTCTCTCCTGATTTTTTTTTTAAATTTTGTCTTGTGCAAGGCACCTGAGAGATTTTCAAGGTGACCATTCTAACCTTTCTCTGATTTTGTCTTGTGTTCTGTAAGCACATGCCTTTTTTTACCTTTCTTCTATCGTGAACCAAACCTGTCTCCCTGAATTTATTTACAAGTAAATGGTCTCTCTACTTGGAATATGCACACCAGGAAATCTAGTTTTAGATTGCCTTACAACTTCCCTATAAGATGTAAGCATATTGTACATAAACATTCTTTATTGTATTGTTTACCGCAATAGATTCATTTTGAAAACACTAAGCAAAAGCAAACACTTCTAAACGTTCCTAATGTTATTCGCATATGAACTGGATTAGAACAGCACAGAAACCTACCTGACAGAAGTAAGACTGACTCATATGTGACAGCACATGCATGCAGGGAAATGTAGTGAAGGTCACACTAGTCATTCACCTACTGGCCAAGTTTTGTAGTAAACATACTGCACAAAGATAACAACAACCTAAACAATACTGGAGACCAGTTTTATATGATTTTGTAATGATAAATTGCTGCAAATTATATAGTATCCATGTATTAATATCTTCTTAATGTAACAATTCAATGGTAAATATTATAATTTGATGCTGTACCATTAAGACATCACAAAACATAAACAATAAATCACAAATGAAGCTTACAATAATGAGACAGAAGCTAAAAGTGACAATGTTGCCTCATAATTTTCTAAAGTAATTACAATGAGGACATATTTCATGATTCATGTCTACAGTGTTATGCTGCTGCTTTACTTTTAGCTATTTACGTCATCATGGCTATAATTAATAAATAACTGATAATTTACAATAATGATCCAATAATTGAAACAGAAACAAATTTCTAAAATAAGAACAAATTAGAAACTAAAAACTTCACTTATCTTAGTATGTTGATATCCTTTTTTTATTTTACTGACCCAGGGGTTTCAAGCTATATCCAGCTCATTCTCAAAGTCATATAAACAAAATCGTTGCCAAGCTACAATCTTTTATTTTTGTGAAAAACAATTATTCATATTCAATTTTTTATTTACCAATCTCTGAAAACAAAAATTTAAAAATACAATCCATAGAGGGCAATTCAAAGTTCATGCTGTTCAAAGAATTGTGTGACACGTATGCCAATTTTGAGCCAATTTATACCGATGGTTCCCGGTGTGACAACAATAATGGCTGTGCGGTGGTTGCTCCTAACCAAACCATGATGTATAGTCTACCAAACACTCTCACCATTTTCTCTAGTGAACTGTTTGCTATACGTTTCGCCATGGACTATATATCAAAGAATGGAGACTTCAAATCATTCATTATATACACAGATTCCCTTAGTGCATTAATGGCTATACAACAACGATCTCCTTGCCACACCTTGGTAAGGGAGATACGTGAATTATACAGTGAGCTTATTTCATCAGGTAAACAACTAATCTTGGCATGGATACCATCTCACTGTAACATACCAGGAAATGATCTTGCTGACACTGCCGCAAAAGAAGCTACCAAGCATCCTCCAAGCTTACCAGATCTTAAGCTACCTCATGAAGACTATTTACGGCATCTTAAAAGAACTATCCTACACCGATGGAAGACAGATTGGACAACTACATCCAACAGCAAACTGCATGATATCTGTCCAATACCTAACCTCTCCACAACAATTACAACACTAACCCGGCGAGACCAGGTGCTAATAACCCGATTATGCATTGGCCACACTGCGCTTACTCACTCCTACATTCTGTCCCGTGAACTTCCTCCTAAATGTACTCTGTGTGATTCTACTCTTACCGTTCAGCATCTGCTCACTGTTTGCCCAAGATACACTCACCAGCGACTTCAGTATGGAATTCCTGAGAACCTTCAGCTAGCTTTGGGTGATCAACAGTATCATAAGAAAATAATCAAGTTCATCAAAGCATGCAAACTTAAAATTAAAACTCATTGTAAACTTCATGATATGTTTCCTCCTTTTCTTTTCCTCAATGTTTAGTCGCGATATGACTTTTATGTTGAAGCGACTTCAAATAATAAATAAATTAAAAAAAAAAAAAAAAAAAAAAAAAAAAGTTCATGACATGGTTCCTGTTTTTTAAAATAAAAATTTTTTCCCAAACCATTAAATCTATCGGATTACTTAACTGTTTTAATAATTTAACCTCTGAATTAATTTCATGATTAAATGACCAAAAATGATCTGCCACAGCTGATAAGATAAGTGAAGTTTTTAGTTTCTAATTTGTTCTTATTTTAGAATCTTGTTGCTTCACTGTTAATAGCTTCAATTTTTACTTAATTTAATTAAAGAAACAAATTTATTTGCAGAATCAGGGATGGAATTTAAAAATTGTTAATGCAATCTTTACCCTTTGTGATAAAACACATTTTTCTCCCATATTAATAATTAATGTAGCTCTCTTTGTTTATTAATTAAGCTTCAGCTTAAGCTTTCATGATGGATGATAAAAACTGATTTGCTGTACTTTATTTTAGACCTGTCAGAGTTTTTATTTTCTGGAATTTGATATTTTTTGAACATGAATAATAAGTTTAATTTGCATCTATTTTGAGGAACTATTATTTAACCAAGCTTATTAAAAGCTTTTGATGAATTTATTCTTTGCCCAAATTAATTTTTTTCCCCAATTTCTGACTGTCTTTAATCTTTTTTGAGGGTAGAAGTGATTTCTATCCCTTATTGTGTAGATCAGTATTAAAACTGCTGATAATATGCTCATATTGTTTATCAAATTCACTTTACTGAGAGTTATATTTTTATCCGTATATAAATTAAACTTTGCTAATGGGAAAAATCTTTTTTTTTTTATGAACATCAAAAGCCACTATGTTTTCAATTATTTTTAAGTCTAAGAAAGGCAGATAACCATTTCAACTTCTAAATGAATTTTGCAGCTTAATCTTGTAAATTTGAAGTGTGGAGAGCATATTTATGGAGAACAGTTCCAAATTTATTATCTGTATAACAGTAGCACATTTTAAAAATAATAAATTATTAAATCCATCCCAAAGTTTCTAATTTGTGAATGACATTAATTTCATAAATGACCAATTGCCAAGTGGGAGTAGCTATACTACGTAAGTCCATAGAAAATAAGCGGAATCAAAGCATTGGAGAGGTGATTTATGAATTTTGTTAATTTAAGCACTTTAAAAAACAGTAGTAAAACTAATATAATACAAATCATATATTTGTACTATGATAAAATTGTCTATGAATTTAAAAATGTGCATTTTTTCTAGACTTCCATGTGATAACCCCATAGTTAACAAATTTCCCATTTGAGGAAATATCATTCTTTGCTTTAAACTTGTTCTCAAAATAATAATAAATACTGGAAGTTGATGACAGTGTTATTGGAATCACATAAAATAGGAATTTTTAGTTGATTAATAACACTAAACAACACTCACTTTTAAAATTTCCCGGTACATGTTTCGGAGGCTAGCTTTCCTCTGTTATCAACTGAGCTGTAGAGGTTGGTTCCTGGGGCTGGTATCTCCTGTAGATTGCTCTTTAGAAATTAAAATTATTTTGCTGTTTAATGACGCTGTCAATTGCTAGGATCACATCACCATCAGTAACTCTACTGACATGGAGTTGTCGTTTTTAAGCACACTTAAAAACCATCGGTCTGGGCCGGATTTGAACCTGCGACCTTGGGATCAGTAGGCCAGCGTTTAACCAACTGAGCCACCCAGACTGACTGTAGACTGCTCTGGTAGTGGTATAATGGATCGCCTTGTGGTGTATCAAAATAGAAAACTCGGTCTTTGTTTTTTCAGTTGAAGATCTGTTCCAATGTTGACAATTCTTGGTTTCCTGATATGTGTTTTAATAATTTTGGATCTGGATTAATATCATGATTTTCTTTCCAAAAATGGGTGGCAACTGCTGATTTTTCTAAGTTTGTGTTTTATACATCTGAAATGTTTTTTTGTTCTTATTTCCAAACTCCTCTTACTTTTTCCTATATATGCCTAGTTGCAGTTATTACATTTTATTTGGTAGATTCCAGATTTTTTATTTGCTATTGTACTCAAAAGTTTCTGGATTTAATTCCATGTCCACTACGAAATAGTTAGTTGATAAACCAGTATTTCAGCACAATGAAATATGTGAAACCTTTTATTCTGACATTAACATTTCTCTTTACTTACACAGTGACAATTCCAGTGATAATGACATGTAAGGGGTTCACAATAGTAATATTGGTTTCAAGTCAGGGTAAAGAAAAATTGTTTAACTGATCCTGCAGGTATAGGTAATAACAGAATGGAAAACCCAGGAGATTATGAAACAAAATACATAATGCAGCATTCATGATGACCTTATTGCCAAAGATCCAAGTGATTTTTACTGCTCAGCCTAAGTATAATGTTGCCTCTGTTGCAAAATTCAAATGGTAATAATTAATGTTAGCCTTAGGCAGTGACTTATTACTTCGTAAGTATGGATATCAGTTAGGCTAGTTATTTATTCCTATCCAGTTAGATTGTGCATCTAGGATAAATTATTTCATGACACTAAACTGCACTGGCACATGTTCACTAACAGACTTTGCATATATTAGGTACAAGAAAATAAATTATTTTTAACTTAAAGACTATTGTAAACTAAAAAAAAAAAAAAACTCTTAATCTTTATAATTCATAAGGTTAAATAATTATGTATCCAAGCTATAATTTTTTTCACCCCACTTGAAATATGTACATCCTAAGAGTATTCCCCTCATGACTGTAAAATTGTCTGGGATATAAATTTATTTTGTGTTATGTTAACAATAATTGCAACAATAAAGAGAGATAATCTCAAGAGTTTGTTTTTAAAGGTTGTGAAGATGTTGCCTTTCATATGAATTAACGGTGAATCTTTTATAAAAAAAAACATTTACTTTGAAAACTAAGGTTATCAAGGGTGTTCAAATGAAAAGTATAAAGAAATATAGTGTGAAAGAATATCTAAAAAATATCCTTATTTTTTTAATTATCCATATTTAAATGAACATTACTTAATTTAGCAACAAATTAAAGAGCAGAATCATTAATGTATAAAGGATGGAATTCCAAGAGCCAAAGTTTGAAATGGCCTCTTGTTTGTCAGATTCAAATATCGAAAATAGTCTAGTAAATAAGTAACTTTTGGTCTAACTATAATGTTCAACAAGTTATACAGTTAGAGGCATGTTACTGGCGTATCTTGAGCTTACAAACAATCTATAATTTTTTTATTTTGTGGTAAGAAGTTGGAAACAGTGAAATGAAACATTACTGGAAAGATTGTTGTGCCAGATTTGTGACACTACCTTCACTTAAATTTAAAAGTGGAACATGTTTCAGAAGCTATTGCTTCCATCCTCAGCT
The DNA here is from genome assembly GCA_030765045.1 of Tenodera sinensis. Classification (NCBI taxonomy): domain Eukaryota; kingdom Metazoa; phylum Arthropoda; class Insecta; order Mantodea; family Mantidae; genus Tenodera; species Tenodera sinensis. Next base: position 102,676,035 of record CM060971.1, on the reverse strand, counting down.
TATCACCTTAGCATTCTTTTAAGTATCATTTTCAAATTATTGTTCAACAATATTTTTAAAAATACCTTTCATTTGAATGGCCTAACTAAACATAACAAGCTAGCTCATCATTTGTAAGTTTCCTTGTGGGGGGGCCAATGAGATTAAATGGGGATTTACTCAAGTTTCGTGGGGATATGTTGCATTTTGAAGATTAGATGGTCGAAAGAAAGAAAGGTTATTTGATGTATACTCTTTCACTGATGGGTGGAGCAGCTACAGACTTTCCAAAATGTAAAAAAAAAAGATGACTGTTTTGAAATACTTGAGCTCATCAGATTATTATACGGAAGGTTCAGCTTGATGTTTTAGTTATGCTTACCCATAATCTGACCATTATTTTGAGGGATTTTCTCAATATGACGGTTTGAAAAATCTTTTTATGGTTTGTTTTAAATCATTGAATGTGACAAATAAAATACATAGAAAATAGCATGCAAATAAAAAAATAGTATATTACTCATAAAATAAGACTCGCCTTATGGAAGGAAGTGTGACATTCTGACTCACATAGTATTGTCACCCGAGCCGAGGCACGGAGTGAGGTATACATGCTTCACTGCATTTGTCGGCTCTAAACTTTATTGACGAGTTTTGTTACTTTGGCTTATGGAAATTGGCAGATTATATTTTTCCTGTTACCCTTTAATTATTTTCTTCAAAATAAAACAAAATTCAACTGTGCTCGACAATGTTGAGGTGATGTTTCTTTGTTTGCAAGTTTGTGACCCTCCCACTCCCTTACGTTATGCTCAAATCCTCAGATTATTGAAATACACACTTTTTGGCATGTAATTAACCCACCATACCTATCTGATACATTCAGGTGTTTCTAACTATCAAATGTTTCTTTTTCTTATTTACTATTTTGATCGGCTGCTGTAGATGCACAGCCCTATATAGAGGGCATGTACAGGTGGAGGTATTTAACAGGGTGCAAGGTATTCCCCTTGTCTTAACCTGCCACACTTGAGTAAATCCCAAAAAGCCCTATTGGGCTCCCCTACTATTAATGTCAGTAAGCTAACATTGTTTGATGTAACTTTTGTTTCTTAATGTTTTTGTTTTTCTTTAAATTAAACATAATCATGACTGTGGTTTATATCAATGCTTCAAGTGCATATAGTGCACAGATATACATTTAAAACATTGAGGCTATGCAGGTTTGAAATCTGAACACCAGTACTCTCAAGACAAAAAAAAAAACAAAGACCAAATGAGAGAATAAAGGTATGCAGTGACATATTTGCATTAGGCCTAATTTCCTGTACAGCTTTACAGGGGAAAATTTAAGCACAGCATCCTCTGATCACAAAATTTTATTGACATCCAATGTTTTTAGTATGAATTCAGTATTTTAAGACGACTTGTGAAAAAAATTTGATTTGAATGTTATCTGCACTCAAGCATGGCTGAGGATCATTTCTAGTTGCTTAGGAGCCTACATGTTGACAAAAAGTGATTTTTTGTGAAGTTGTACTCTTAAATTAAATGTCCACATTATAAGTAGCCCACGAGATTGCACCAAATCAGTATAATGATAGCAAATTAAAATATGGTGATCTTGTTAAATTAAATAGAAATATTTTTTGGTACATTCCTTTTTCATGTACATGCTTTACATATTTTATGTATTTATTTTCTGCTTAAATTTTAGTACAAACAAGAACCATTGCCATCTTTTTCCCTTTTGACCTCTCTTTTACATGGCCCACTAGCGGTTAAATTAGAAAATACGTGTTGCTCTGTGATAAAACTCGTGAGCTTTCTTTCCTGACAGTTTTAGTATTTTAATATTTAACGTTATATATATATATATATATATATATATATATATATATATATATATATATATATAAAAAGTGATATAGACAGTGAAACTTTTCCAATGTTTTAGAAGTAAATGAGTCAACCTATAGACACTTATAGTTTCACTTACACTTATTTTTGTCCAGATGCGTTTCAAAGACCAGCATCTTCAAAAAGTGTCCAGACAAAAATAAGTGTAAGTGAAACTATATCTACAGGTTGACTCACTTCTAAAATATTAATATTTGTTTGGCAGATATACACATGCATGATCAAATTCTTATCAATTATCAACATCTCATTATAAGCACTGTTTGATTCTTTGGTACTTACTAAAATAAAGACAGTACAACATTTCTATTGCCCGCAGGCAGCAGAATTGTAAATCTGCAACTGTAGCTTCACAGTTTTGTATCCATTAATCTGTTCAGAGTTGCTGTTTGATTAAAATATATGCAAATAACAGTGAAATAAATTATTTAATCTAGTATAGTCATCCAGAAATAGCCATTCAGTAATTTGGTTAATATGAGAGAGTTTTATAAAAAATAGTGGATGTTATAATTTGTTGCCTTATGGGTAATAAAGCTCAAAATTAATAAGAAATTGTAACAAGAAAAATAGATATATTTAGAGTAACAAAATGTTGAATGAATGAAATAATTTAAATGATATTCAAATGGGCCCCGAGGTCCCTAGAGCTTAGAGTTACCTGACATTAATCTTCTCAGGATAAAAGAAAACCCCAGGAAAAAACCTCGTCCAGGTAACTCACCTTAACCAAGATTCGAACTCGGGACCTCTTGAATGTGAGGTAGACATGCTACCTGCACACTGCAGAGGTAGGCTTCAGTGTTAGGGTTTCAAAGCATTTGTATTTTTGGTGATACGTTTATAAAATATTACTGTTTAGTTTATATTTTTCATGCATAAAGATGTTTTCAAGTAACTGTACTCAAAATTAATAAGATAGTTCATATAATCAGTAGGACAGTTCATTTAATACTGCCAACTTTTGTCACTCTGGAAGTGAAAGAAGAAAGAAAAAAATAAACCAAATTCATAGCTTAAAGCAACATGCTATTTTTCTTTCCTATAACTAAACATTGCAATTATAAATGCTGCAATCTTCAGCTTCTGCTCTGCAGTACTAAATATATTTGTCTGTTCTGAGAATTACAGCTGTGCCATGATTGATGATATCTCATCAAAATGACATGTTAAATTTAAGCAAAGCTGTATGAAGCACTTTAGGTGCTCCATTTCCCCATGCTCCAGTATTTTGTATCTTTACCCCATCATCACCCATCCTTCAGAGTACCAGTCTGTTGGGAGATGCCTGAGTGCTGATGTCCCCATAATGGAAAACTGCAATGTCATATGTATATACATGAAATGGGTGTAGGCTTATGATAAAATATAGCCACTGTATACCAATAACAAATGGCTAAGATTAAGTAAGACATTTAGTTTTCTTTTTCTGAAATTAAATAGTATGCAAGGTGGAAGAGGCTATAATAAACTGAATCATTGGAGCATCAAATCATTAACAATTTTGTTGTATAAATTTCAGTTTTAGGGCTATTAGCAATCCTTTACAATACTTAGTTACATTGTCCAATTATTAAGACATTTGACAAGCTACTTGCAGTACACATGCAGATGAAAGCATACATGATAAGTACGGATTCCAGTTATTCATTCTCACAGTGTTCACCAAGACCATTCTTTCCCAGTGGGCTGAAATTAGTTCAACTGTTAATGTGAGTTTCTCTAGAAACAAAAGGAGTAACAGAAAATGTTTTGAGATTATATTTGTCTTGCCCATTCTCAGCTAAAAGGTAGAGTGATAGTCACCATCTGATGATTGCATTTTTGACAGGATGAGCATAAATTTGAGTGATTAAGTTTTAATTTTTGACCATATTGACCTTTGGGCTGCAAGAGTATTAAAATTTGTTTTTGTTTTCAATTTATTGCAAAGAATTGCTTCTTGAAAGGAGTGTATTGTCCCTTCCACCCTGTATATAGTTATGTTTTTATTATCAGACTCAAATTGAGGACAGCCTTTTTGTAGTAAGAATAATTATTTCAAAATCAATAAAAGTCTATTTAGTTAATTTATTCGTATGTTGCATTTGCTACTTTTGAAACTATAATTGTTTTGCTCTTGGTTCTTATGTCCTGACTTTCTTGTTTGGAGGCTAGTTAGTACAAATAAACTATAGCAGGTTCTACTTTCTATTGCTTTTGAATATCTCCCCCCAAACAATATATTTAGTATATTAAGCAGTTGTTTTCCTTCATTACCCTCAACTGAAACTTTTCCTCTCTCTGTTTGCTTAGCTTCCTCTTAATATATTGTGTTACTTAATGCATTATTGTGCTTGAGATGGAATGTGACATCTCGTAATTCTCAAGTCATAATTTTGCTCATATTCTAGTACCATCAGAATAAATAAAATTCTCTCAACTTCTTGGGAAATAAAGATTTTAGCCAAGTTACCAATACAAAATGTAAACCGTTTGTAACTTGTGCCCAACATAGCTCATGTTTGAATGGTGTTTGTAAACTCAAAACTTTGTCAGAGTATTTAGCAGCAATAAATGTACACATGTTTGTCAAGAAAAAGTAGAAGTTAATTTAAGTTATAGGAAAATGAAAACTGTATAACGAGTTACTCAGAAGGATTTCTTTCCAAGTTGATCATTATTGACATAGATCAATGTTTGGCATCACCTTTTATAATTTGTTTTATAGTAATTTTCAGTAATATTGTGTGAATATTTGTAAATAACAGAGGCTTCAAACAATTAGTTACACCCTTAAAAATGTTGAAATGGTAAATGTGCCAAGCTACTAGTACATTCCAGTCATGGATGGTAGTGTTTATTAAACTTGGATAGATAATATCTCAACTGCATCAGTGTTCATATGGACATGGGCTTCTTGCTTGGTTTCAAGAAGTTACACAAAATTATTTACAAAACCCTTTTCTATATACCTTCATTTTCCAGTTTACTGGAAAAATTATTGTTCCCTTTGAACTGGTAACCATGCACTATGTTGTGTATAAATGATTATTTATTGTAAATAAAAAGAACCATGTAAAAAAGTACTAAACTGTTCTTATTTGAACCTATGTCTGTTCCAGTTAAAGTTGGAAGGTGTCATGCAAGAATTTTCTGTTTGTTGTATTCAGTCTGACACAACTGGGCCAGTTTCAAGGCTGCTACCGCTGCTGCTACTATGTCCTCATCAGGAACTACATTTGGAGTGCAAGTAATGAGACCACTCGACACAGCTCTCGGCGGTAGTGTCTCCCTCCCCCAAGCACATGTGCACACGGACAACCAAACAGCGGACATGTTTTAGGCCCTCAGCCCAAGCACTCAGTGCACATAATGATTTTATTTTATTAATAGATTACTCCTTGTACCCACAAGTCTCAGGTAGAGCCTTGGTCATTCCTGAACGCTAAGGAACCTATTCCCAAAAACACTCCTGCCTTCTGCAGCAGCGCACCACTACCGATACTAATAAGGGTGCATCAGTGGGACCCCACAATCCCTTGCCCACACTATCCCCATCCAAAATCCCCCCCCCCCCAAAAAAAAAAGATAAAAATTTAAAGAAGGAACAAACAACTCTAGATTTGAGCATCATGCAACATTGATATTACAGAAATGTAGAATATGACATTTCAGTGTGGAGATGTGATCCTACTGGGATATTAGAATTATAGCTTCATGTTGCATTTTCTAAGGAAGCGATGAAGAAGTGGGGCAATATGACAGATGTCAGAATGTAAAGGAGAGGCAATATTCCAATGACCGAGTCCAAAAAGCTAGCAAAGATGTGAATAAAAGGAAGATGAGTGTGGTAGTTTCGAGGACATTGGAAAAAGCTGTGATCAGTATCGCCAAACTGGCCACTCTCACAGCAGGCTGTATCTTGTTTTTCTATCATAAATAAATATGCCAGAGTGGTTGCTATGCTCATTTTAAGTTTTGGTGCAAGGAAGATTGTGTTGTTTTGTAAATTAAACACCAAGGTGGGAGCAGAGGTCCTGGAATATTAACATATGTATTGATATAATGAAGAAGATGGTGTTGCACGTCATGGATGTGTATGTCTGGGGAGGGGGTTGGAGAAGAACTACTGGCAGCTGATTTCGCTAGGGTATCCGCATATTCATTGCCTGTTATGCTGGAATGGCCGGGGATTCAAAGCATGTACGCAGTGTTATGACGATGTAACGAATCTGTTTCGTGAGTACATAACATTTCCCACCAATTGAGAGTGGGTTGTATTTGGAACCTAGTAAGTGTTTGTACAGCACTGCTAGAGTCAATACAGAGGAGGATGGTGGAATGCTAGGTGTTACCTAGAGAGTATAAGGCTTGATAGATTGTGTAAATTTCTGCATAATATTTAGAAAAGTGAGGTGGAGGAGGGTATAAAGCACTGGTACCCATGATTTGATTGAAATAGGCGGCACCTGCTCCTTGAGCGGAGAGGGAGCCATCTGTATAAATAATATGAGGGGAGTGCAGGAAAAGATTGGGAAAACTGTTCTAGAAAATATAGTAACTGGATATGGGTGGTAGCGTCGTGTTTTGCAAATTAAAGGAAGTAAGTTATGCTTAGAATGAAGTTGATCATATTTGAGACAGCATAGGGGAGGCTGCCTGTGGGTCATTCCCCTCTGAACCTCTTTGAAAATACCCTTAAATATACTGGTGTCTGCATCCTTGATCCTATTTTGCAGCTTAAATGGGTTTCAAGACCTAGCTGGAGTTTACAAAATAGCGGCGTCTCCATGAAGCAAAAGAGTTCTGCTATAAAATTAATTATGGTAAGCACTATCTGTCATTTGGGGAACCTTGGTATCACGAGTTCATCAAATACTTTTCTAGTGGCTAGTTTACCCCTACCCCTAAAATGAGTTTACCGATTTGGTAAAGTATAGATTTAATTTTACTTTGCCAGCTTACTGGATAGGCAGTGACAGCGATGGCCCCAAACTCCAGTTTCGATTGACAGAGCACATGAAAGATGTTCACCGGCGTGAACACAGACACCGGCCGTGGAAGCCTTCGCAAACATTCAAACACATGAAAGATAATGTGGAGGCAACGTGGATGGACTCCCTAATGTCAACCTTGTATATGCCTACTTTTCCCACTCTCCTCACAGATCATGTGTTAGATTTGTGTGTTAAGAAGAGAACACCCAGTGGTGGATCAAGGAGGTGGAACTAGAAATTCAGGACTGTAAATGTTGCTTACGAAAAAAAAGAGGCATTGAAAGAATATTTTCAAGTGTCGGAATCAGAGACTTCAAGTAGTACGACAATAAATGAGGCATCTTCTATATTGGGTATCTTGAAAATAATGTAGACTTACTGTACAATCAACTACAGAACCATCACATAAGTGCTGCCAAAGATCAAGTGTACATATCGACTTTCAGTGCTGAAATTATAAAAGTAAGGAACACAGTAACCAAGCGAGATGGCTCAGGCGGTAACATTTGTGTTCATATTTGGGAGATCGTTGGTTCGATCCCCAAGGCCGTCCTTCCTGACCTTGGGCTTTTTCGGAGGTTTTCCCAGGTCGCTAGGCGAATGCTGGGAAGTATTTTTATATCCTCTGAATTTCCTGTCCCTTCATTTCATTACATTTCATTGCATTAGGTTTCTTTCAGGATTGGAAGAACCGGCGAGCGTCACGGTAGCAGCACAGAAGGGGAGGAAATGCACTCTGAAAATCTTGCCTCCCGAATTGGTCGGCGAACCACTAGTTTCTGGACCCCTCATGGGGGGCAGCTAAGCTAGCCTCCGCCTCTGCCTTCTTACCGGAAAAATGTAAGGACCCTGCCACTTGCTCTGTCGTGGCAACGTTCCGGCCGAACTTAGGATTCATTCACCTTATCTATCCTCCCGAGGGTGCCCCATCAGGGTCATAGGTTCAAAAGATTGCCTTTCGGTCGAGGTGCGAAGACCCTCTCCACAAGTTGTCATTGAGTCAACACAATACAGTGCTGTGATTTGGCAGCTGAAAACTCACACATACGAAAAATTGTTTCAAACACACAGACCAGAGCAGCAGACAAGGAAGTATGTGGTATCTATCTCAATCGGATCTCCGCTTCCAGTTTAGAGAACACCTTCCTGTATCTTCCCTGCTACAAGAATCACAGTTTGAGCAATTTAGTTCAATATTTCCAGAAAATGTGTTCAATGAATGCGTAAAAATGTTTTCAGTGTTTAATAAGGACAAACTATATACAGAACTTTCAGTCATTTATTCATGAAGATAATTCAGGAATATTGGTAGTGCTGGAAAATTGCTTCAGTGTCTTAGAACTAATAATTTTTTCCTCTTTTTCCATAATATTGAAACTTTTGAAAACAGCCTTTAACAACAAGTGAATCTGAACGCTGTTTCTCTACACTGGAAAGAATAAAATCATTCCTTAGGAATGCTATTGGGGAAGATAGATTAGCTGCGCTTGCTAAGTTGTCTTTAGAAAAAGAAATTATAGAAAACATCCAGAAGTTCAACGAGAGAGGGGTTAAGTTTGGTACAAAGAAACATCGCCATATGCAACTAATTTTCAAATAATTAAAGTAACCTAAAATTCAATAATCAGTGCAGCCCCCCTAGGTATAGGCAACATGAGCCGCCACTGGTACAGAGTCTGGGGTATGTTGCTCAGGAAATTGTTAAAGGGGTAGGTATGTCAAGATCAATGGAGGTAATAGGGCGTCCTGTATGGCCGGTGAACCAACCAACGTAATTTGCGCCACATTATGGAGGTAGAAATTGAAGGTGATAACTCAGCACCGAACTTTTGCCAACCTCTACGTTTATGATACCGGGGTGTTTGGCGAGTAGAGGTTATTTGAGCTTTTAGAGTGAAAAAGATAGTACGTGTCGGTGTCTGTCGGTATTGGCGTAATAATAGTCTACGTTTAGCAATGGCCTCTGGTCACTCCGCAGACCATCAAATAGGTTAGTAAGTGTGTTTGCTGGAGGAGTATGAGTGGTTTGGAGAGAAATAGGACGGGACTGTAACCACGATAGAAGACACGTGATCCATAGGATGCTCCTGTGTATAATATTAGTTGAATGTTAACAGTGCTGATGCCAGAATATGGGTAAAGGCGTTCCAATCATGTATATGCGGCCAAGAAATGGAAGTTCTATGTGTAGCCGAAAGTGTTATTGGGTATTGGTATTTTGTTAAGTAGTACAACAAGGATTTTTAATAATTTGCACACAGCAAGTTCTTTTTAGGAAGCTTTATTAAATTAGCGTTCATTGTAGTGTAACGTATTTTGTTCTGTTACCAACATAGAAGCTTTATATTACCAATATGATTTTCAAATGTTACTATCACAGTAGAAAGTGGGGGTTTCTCTATGTTGATAATGACAGGAAAATGATCACTACTCATAGAGCCAAGTGTCCATTGGGTGTTGTGCCTAAGTGATGAAGAAACTAGTGAAAGATCTGGGAATAAAGAATGTTGATGCAGTGGACCAAAACGAGTAGGGAAATCGTCATTAAGTAGACGAAAGTTGTGGTCAAATAACTGAAGAAGAAATGAGAAATGATGTTGGGAACAACGAATGTGGTGAGGGGTAAGGCCGAGATTGAAGTCGCCACAGATGATGGTATCTTTGCCTGGTATCAATGGAATGTGATTGACCCAAAATGTTCGGGATATATAATGTTGAGGGGCATTATAAAGTGCTAATTGCTGTAAATTAGGTAGTTGAATTAGTAACGCCCGAAATCGCTCATCAAAACTATTAATTAATTGGAAAGAGGAAACCAATCTTTATTGGGAGGAAATGGAGGCCACCGAAATGTTTGTTTTGGAGTCAGCCATGTTTCTGAGATCACTTTAATATCGATTTCATATCGCTGCAGAGACGTTTTAATATCAGGCAATTAATTTAACTTTAATGTAACGGGGGTTCCATTGAACCATAGTTAACAGTGCCATACTGTAAGTGCGACCAATCTAGTTATAATCTTCGCAAGAGTTAAAGGCATATGGAGGCGGGCCGTACTGCAGACTCCAGCGAATCCTAAGCTTGCCCCTCCTACCAGCGCTGCCGAATGTGGTACACACAGAACACTCTAGTAGTAGGTGGTACATGTATCTCACCACAGAACAGTATCTCACGCGCTCTTATGTACAGAACCTCTGCCGGTACACGCACTACGCTTGGCAACAGCGCTCTGCTTGAGCATTGGCCAGCCCTTACATACGCTTAACTTTTGCGAGCAGTATGGGTTCTGTGCAGTATAGCTCGTATGGATGAGATTCACTGGCATAAAAGGCTGTTTAAAGTGTCCCTAGGAACAGGATCAAGTTTTATAATTAATTTGCCCATTTTCTCGAGTTAATTTTAAAAAAAGTTGACTCTACCATTTGAGTGGGTAAGATTAAGGGTCTCGGAGGAAGAATTCTCCTGGTGCTGCTGTTGCTGAGGGTATACATGAGGACGTGAGTCACGGGTATTATTTCTCCCCTGAAAATAAAAGGGTTGAGTAACAGGGATCTTGAAGTGAGGTTTAATGGTAGTTGATTTAACTCATTTATATGGTGAAGGCACCTGGGATTCCTCGAAGGGTTTATGTTTAAAATGTCTGGAAGTCGTACTGCGAGGTACGGCAGGTTTATTCTGAAAGAGCTGGTTCGCTGTGTGGGGAGAAGGGTTAGTGGTAGGTGTATCCAAATGGTTATGGAGTTTACTAGCATATGAATGGTTCCCTGGCAGCATCTGTATCTGGTTACACGTAAGGAGGATATTTTGCTAGTGATAGTTTGCTCTCGCAACAACCACAAAAAAAAAAAAATAAAAAAATAAAAATAAAAAATAATAATAATAATAATAATAATAATAATAATAATAATAATAATAATAATAATAATAATAATAATAATAATAATAATAATAATAATAATAATAATAATAATAATAATAATAATAATAATAAATAAATAAATAAATAAATAAATAAATAAATAAATAAAATAAAAATTTAAAAAAAATGTTGGGTATTTGGTATTTTTTGATGCTAAATTAACGACAAAATTTCGAGATTAATCCGTTCGAACACATTTTCCCTCCCCACATATATCCAGCATCAATTTTGGCATATGTACCTATAAAACTTATATACCTATGTTGTTCAAAATTTAGTAAGTTTTGGTATCAAATGCGAATTTTAGAAAATTCGGTAGTGCAGATCTGTTGAAAACACTAGGCCACAGAACACTATTAGGCACTAGGCTGTCTGCGACACACCCCTGCAACGTTACCACCACAGAACACCTAATTGCCACGTTGTAGGCAGCATGCCACAGAACACCTAGTAGATGTATACTGTGACTGCTATATTTTATCCACAGAGTATAATTTTCTTCCTGATAACTGTGATGTTGGTGGTGCTGACAGGATATGAAGGTTTGTTGGTCTCCCTGGTTTTCACTAATTTCCGCTGCGTGTTGGCGGAAGTGGGCCGTCTTCTTTTAGTAAAGGAGTGTAAGGAGGAATTCAGGGTTAAGAGAACCCGTTGGAAATATCGTTACGTTTTGGTGAAATCCCACTTAGTTTACTCTTATTTTAAATAAAAGTAAATCTAAAATGCCTCCAAAATTCGATCCAAGCGAAGTTAAAGTGGGTAAGTGATAGTCTTTGTGTGGAAAGATGATAATGCTTCAGATTGTGAGTAGTGAGGGGCTAAATCCACGTGTCATTGATTTCAGTTTACCTTCGTTGTGTTGGAGGTGAAGTTGGTGCGACATCATCGTTGGCACCAAAGATAGGTCCTCTGGGTTTGGTAAGTACAGTGGGAATTTAATTTAAGTAAGTTTTAATGGTAGTAGCTGGGAGTATGATACGAACAGCATTCGCGGCTATAAGTGCATTCATCATTGGATAAAGTTTCATCCCAAAATACAGGTGGCTAAGCCGGCTAATCTATTAAACATAAGTGTTGTAATTTCTGGGGCATGGTAATCGGACTTACGTACCAATTGCGTTTTCGGGTCAGTGTTTTGTGAGAAATACTTAATGTTAGCCAACCCTAAATAGATGCAAACTTAACCTCCAATAATAAGTAGTGGTTGACACCACGTGGAGGTGTGTGTAAAGAGAACAGTACCTTAAAATTTTGTGGGGACAAATAGACAAAGCAAAAGTGAAGTGAAACACGAAAGACCGATGGAACAAATGGAGACGAACAGGACAAGCTGCAAAGTAGTGGTTGAATGTCTTACCTTGAGTCGTAGGGGCTGTCGTTAATACTATATTTTTGGGTCCACACAAGTTAAACTCACTTGTCACCTCCCCTCTGAGCAAGCCGGTTCTCCCACCACAGCTTCTATTTCCTGTTTGATCGCATAGCAGATGTTCAATATTTAGCGAGAATGCTTCATTCAGTTTAAAAAATTATACAAACGTACATGTCCGAACCATTACATTCCTTTCATGTCCCAATATCTTTTCATTGCCACGTTCCCTATAAAAATTTAAGAATGGGGAAAAGAATTAAAATGTATTCCTTTCATGTCTGAACCATCTTTTCCTTGCCTCATTCCTTTAAAATAAAAATTACCATGTCAGGGTCCTGGGTTCAATTTCTGGATGGAGTCTTTAGCCAGGATTATTTCTGAACCTCTAGTGTCTGGAAGTTTGATTGGGAGTGTGAGTATGCAAGTTTAACATAATTCAAATCTACAGGTTAACACAAGCGAGCGCATAGCAGTTGTTCCAAAGGTAAAAAGCTGCCAATGTAATCTTGGAACTATAAGGCGTATGGTGTTAGAAGGCACATGAGGTGGAGCTCAAGGGGGCTTGCCAAGAACGACTGTCCTATCATAGTCGTGCAGCGTTGCCTAGTTCGGAACGCATAGCACAAGAGTAAGCAGCTCTTTTTCATGCGCCTAAAATTATTACTGGAAATTTAACATTCTAATATGCCGTGGTGTGTATGGCAAGAACTTTTGAGGCAGGCTGTACAAAGGCAATTTTTCTACGATTTTTTGTTCTCGAGTTATCGCTTCAAGAATAAACAACTGACTCCCGTGTTTATGCTTATGTATGCAACTTCCAATCTTGCCTTTGTGTTTTATTCCTTTTCATTATGCAGAATTACGGAGTAAGACATTACAAAGTGTCGTTAGGAACTGTGTATATTTAGTTCATAAATTAACTGACCATGGATCACTGCAGTTGCGCGTGAATTCTTTAGTGCAGTTAAAGACCAATCCGTAATGCAAATTGTGCTTTGTGTAACTGTGACAAGAAGCAGAATATACACATTTTGTGAATTGTTATGGTTAGAAAGAAGAGAACAGGGCACAGACCGAACTATATTGAGTCTATTACTAAACGAAATGAGGTTAGAGGACCCGGCAAACTATCCCAATTTTCTATGAATTGACAATTTATTTCTCAATCCTTTACATCATGTTGAAGGCAAAATTACACACCATGGCATGAATGTGAAAGAGATAAGGAACAATTGTAATGGTTTTAATCTTAGTATGGATGGACAGGAGATTTGAACTCATTTCATAACATAAAATTTAAACATACTGTTAACTGGATATCTTATTATTTATGAAATATAGATGTGTAATAACCACCTCGGTAATATATGTTAGTGGTCGCGAAAAATCGTTAATGAATCCTCCAGAAAAAAGCTTTATTAAAATGCTCATCACATTAAAAGTGCCACAAGCAGTGCATACACTACAGCCGACTACATGCTGCCTGCGCAGTCTGCCATATTGTTACGTTACCTATGCTGATTTGCTACTTTCAAGTTGTTGGGTGAAAAAATTAGATGCAACTCAATTACATTGTATACAAACAGGTGGGGGAAAAATGGGAAGAAATTGTATGGAACAATTGTATCCAACTCTCCATGACTCACAATGCACTTTTGTTATATACAATGCTTTGAACCAAAAAGTTGGTCTGTGGCACATAAGTATTATGATTTTTGAAGTACCTACATGTTGCTTCTGTTTTATCTATTAGCTTTTGGTGAATTTCTGCATTAGTTATTGTTATAGTTGTATCAATGGCAAATTGAGTTACAGTGTGCAATGGTATATGTCCATCAAGATCACTTACAAATAAAAGGAATAGAATAGAACCTAACACTTATCCTTGAGGTACTCCTAGTTTAAGCACTTTTGTACACGACAAATAATGTATGGACCTCCCATTTTAGTTGTATATTTGAACAAAATGTTTCCTCTCTTTTAAATAGTATTGGAGCCATTCTAGTGATTTCCCCCAAATTACCAAGTTTTTTGAATAAAATGTTATAATTTAGGATGTCAAATTCTTTGTATAGAGGCAAGTTCATAAGCAAGGTTGACTGTGCAGACTCAGAAAGATCAGTATTACCATTCGCTCTTTTAAGCAACCTCACTTAAATACCAGAAACTTGTTGTATTTAATGAGGGAAGGAAGTTAGCTGTTGCCAAAGTAACAAAAGGCCCACTAAATTAGCAATCAAGTGAAACCTACTTAGACAGCCATTGGGTTTTGATTACACTGATGTTTCTGCTATACTCCATTGTTGCTTCACAGTTGTGACCTGGCTGCTCCATTTTTGTTCATATGAAAAACACATCAGCTACACTTTGTGGTTTAGATTCCTCAACATCCTGTCTATGCTTTGCAGCTTAGAGAGTGCCAATGGATGGTGTGAATCAAGTGGAGCTGAGACTTAAAATTTGCGTTCAACTCAATTTTATGTGAATAAAAACGTGTAACCAGAGTTTTGACTCTGTGTCCACAAGTTGAATATTAAGATGCCCTCAGTCAGCCAGTGAAAAGTGGCAGTTCATGTGAATAAAAGGCCACTTTCCCTCCATCTCCATTTTTTAAAATTTTTTGTTGTTAAGTACAGCAGCTTGAAATAAAACCCATTTTCTCCTACCCTGTCTTGAAATGAGTGCATGATGCTATGCAGGGTTATTCACAAGTCCATGAAACATTCTGAAGTTTAATGAGAATATACGCAACGAATCAAAGTAATTGTTCTGACAACAAGAGAGAAACACTCAGTTTTTTGATAACAAAAGCCTGTGCTGAGTTGCCATGATTTATCACTAGGTGGTAGCAGCTATCAATAGTAGCCCGCTATTGAATTAGACGTACTGCACATAAAGATAACGCATTAATGACGTGGATGCCACGATCATTGGAAAGCCTGTGGACATTTGTGAAGGACATTGTCCATGCACCTCCGCTACCCACTAATCTCCAGGAACTTTGCTGCAAGATTACAGCTGCCTTGGCTATGGTCAACCCTGACATGCTGGAGCATGTATGGGTGGAGATGGATTATTACATTGTTTGCCATATAAACTAGGGTTGGACACATTAAGTATTAGTAAGATGTAACAAGTAAGCGACAAAACTTGGAGTATAAAATTTAAATGGTTAGTGTAAAATGGTTTGCTATCCATTTAGTAGTTTAAATTACTTTATAAAATGTCTCATGGGCTGTTGAATAACCCCGTATATGAGTGTTCCAGAGCATTCAGGAGAAACCTTTACTTCATTGCTATGCTTGTGTATTTCAGTCTCCCAAGAAAGTTGGTGATGACATAGCTAAAGCGACATCAGATTGGAAGGGACTGAAGATCACAGTGAAACTCACAATTCAAAATAGGCAAGCAGCCATTTCAGTATGTCCATCTGCAGCTTCTCTGATTATCAAAGCTCTGAAGGAACCACCTAGAGACAGAAAAAAGCAGAAAAACAGTAAGTACATTGACTCTTACAACAGTAAATTGAATAATATGTCAATATTTCTAAACACATTCTGCTCCAACATACTTGTAATAATGTTAATCACAGGACTAGTTTCAAGAGGGTCCTCCCTATCTTTCAGCTGTTGATTGATAGGACCCTCTTTGAAACTAGTCCTATGATTAAGATTATTACAAGAAAGTTGGAGCAGAATGCATTCAGAAATATCAACATATTTTTCAACATATTAGTATTCTTCACTGTTTTAAACAGTTCATTTTCATCCGTTTTATCTTATGACAGTGCTTATGGAAAGAGAATGCCAAAATGTAATTTTGTTGAAACAAATCAACTTCCACATTTGTGGGTTGCCAAATTTGACTTAGTAAAAAAGACAAATAACAATATTACTAAGTCATTTGGCAAACGGAGTTCAGGTTTAACAGTGTAGTCATAATATGATGATAGAATTAGTAATATTAATATGGTTTTGTGGAGTTAAAAACTTTTGAATACAGATTCTAAAACTATACTTTT
Source organism: Tenodera sinensis (assembly GCA_030765045.1). NCBI lineage: Eukaryota > Metazoa > Arthropoda > Insecta > Mantodea > Mantidae > Tenodera > Tenodera sinensis. Next base: position 102,659,845 of record CM060971.1, on the reverse strand, counting down.
TGCAGTTTTAACGTCCAAATAAGTGTGATCTAAGAATGTTTACAGAGCCATGTATAGTGGCGTTAATAATTTTCCTTGTGCTGATAGTTGGAAGTTTAAATTCTTTCTAGAAGTTCACAAAAAGGACTGGAATTGGGATATTCTTTAGATTAGGTGACGCGAGCACTTGGTCAGAATTTCGGCTAAGTCCAACTCAGCAGTGTGTACGAATGGTCACGAAAGTTGCCAAAGTTGCTGTGTTAATTCAGTGTTGCCACCAGCACAATTTCCCCAGGAGTTTGTTGCCAATAGTAAGTTTGACTGTTTTAGCGGGACCCAGCAGTATGCTGGTGACCTTGGAAGCAAGTTGTGAGAGTGCAATGGATCGCTTCATTAGCATAGTAGATTTAGCACCTCTGTGCTATAATGAGGAATGTATGCAATTTCTTTACGACGACGGCCTGCTGAGAACTTGTATGCTATGCAGGGAATGTGATGCCGTGCTACACCCTGTGAGAAGGATATTATAATATATAATATAAATGTAATAAATAAAATAAATGTAAAAAGAATGAGCCAGCATTTTGTGGACCCAGTAACAAGGCAATAACGATAATGTACACAATAATTTCCACAACAATAGTATGGAGTCGCAATAGCGATATATCTGTGTGAGCAAAATAATGTACACAATATCTGGGCGGCAAGTGCTAAGTCACCTATTCTAAAGAAGAGCCGGATGCATTTACTTAATAAACTAAGGAATCAAATATTACTGCTTTTTAAGAATAAATAAGTAAACAGATTGGTTTTTAAATGCAGAATAAAAGTGTGAGCAAAATAATGTACATAATGAGCAAAATAATAATGTACACGGAGTCGCACTAGCGGTATGTCTGTGACGGCAACGATGCGGGTGCATTTGTGTTTAATGTGTTGGCAACCAAAAGTAGTGTAGTGTAAAAAGCAATGTTGGCAGATGTGAAAATCGTCTGCTAGTAACAGCTAGCTCATGCAGCAAAACCTAGTGGCGATTCTGAAACAACTGTCAGTGCATGCGCAGTAAGTAACTTCGGACTTAGAATCTGGCCGGCAAGTAGCAAGTAACCTGATCTAAAGAAGAGCCCTGGAATTGTGCCTCTGGCACCTACCATAAAGCCAATAATTTCTATGTCATCCTGCTGGTATTTATTTTTATAAAAGGGTATGGTAGGTGCGTAGATAGTTTTTCCAGATGGGCTTACATAGGTTGACACAATTTTTTTTGATTCAGAGTTGACTAATCTTTCAGCTGCATAAAATGGCAGATTAACTATAGCTTTCTGTACACTGCTGGTACCTTTTTTGCAAGAAAATCAGCTTTGTCATCACCACTCAGTCCACAGTGAGCTGGTTTCCATTGAAACACGTTATTTTTGAAGTGCTGTTAGATGGGTAAAGATTTTTCAACATTCTATAGTTTGGTTTTTTGGTGACGACTTGGAAGTAATTGCCATCCTAGTATCTGCTTGATGAAAATGTGAGATTCTATATAAAAGATTTTGGAGGGCTACTTAAATTCTTTCAATTCTCCATCAAAGGTCAGTGGGTTTTCGTTTCCAGGAGCTTCTTAGGAAGATTGCACCCATGGAGAAAAGCTGCATTTTTGTTTTTGATAAGGACGCTCTATAAGTGTTCCTGTTGTGACTTGCATTGAAAAGTGCAGGATATATTAATGTTCTGAACTTTGTGATTATGTAGCTTTATGTTAATTTTTGTAATCTAATCTCTAAATAAATGGCAGCTATATAATTTTATACATTATATATGTCCTTTTATATAATGTAATATGTATTTTTTATTACTGTGTGTCCAAATTAACCCCATAACTGGGGGAACTACGGACATAAATAAAAAATTATAGGCTCTCCGAAGTTACCCCAACTAGTGAGGTAAATGCAGACACTTTTTATTCCTTTTTAAAATATCAGGGTACATAATTTAATACATCAGCATATATTCAGTTTGTTTATTATTAATACATCTACACAAATTTAAACAAACCGCCTGCATCTGATAATTAGCAACTGACCATGAAAAATGCGTAAAAAGCATTCAAAATTATCCCGTGTGATGGTGTATTAGAAGTCTAAGGTGCCTCCATCTGGTATCTGCACTTGTTTTCCAGAATTTTTGTCAGGTTAGAATGACCGAAGTTTGATATACACTGACAGATCTAAGAGCACCAACTTTTGGATGTGCCTACGTTTATGAAACCGAAGCACATAGTTGTGGCTTCCATAGTAGCCTCATTTTCAGTTATTCCCTTTCAAAGATTTATTCGCCCATATGGTGCACCTCAGAGCCTTTGTGAGCTGTATTAATACCATCCTATTCTACCGAAGCACGTAGTTGTGGCTTCCATAGTAATCTCATTTTCAGTTATTTCCTTTCAAAGATTTATTCGCCCATATGGTGCACCTCAGAGCCTTTGTGAGCTGTATTAATACCATCCTATTCTACTGTGCATCCAGGATGCCCTTCCATGTTTTACATCTTCTAGTGTTAATGAAGAATACAGTATTACAATATCTAATACTTAGAAAGACTTTTTAGACTTGTGCAGAGGTAGGTGCTGTCATTCTGCCACAAAGAATGGTCAACTCTCCATGGAAATAAACTTACTAAGGTGAACAAAATTCCAACATGTATCTTGTCATGAGTAGATGATTTTGTCTGGATTGCGTATTGGCCACTGCAATTTTATCCAGTTACATATTTAAGGGAGGCTCTGTTCTTTGTTCACTGTGTAACAAAGGTCTGTTGCATGTTACTAGTGTTTTTGTAGCACACCTTCAGGATGTCTGCAACTGCCAGTCAGTTTTGCAGAGGTCCTGGCTGATAAGTGATCAAGAGTTTTTAAAATTTTATCAAATTTCAACTAAGGATATAGTGTTATAGTTATCAAGATTACCTTTGGGCCCTTTTTGTAAAATTCTTTATTTCTTGCTTTTACATGATTAGTTCTGTGTGTTGATCTGTATTTGTAACTTTGCTAGGATTTTTATTCTGTCTGTATTCATCTATATCTCTGGCTTTTGCTATGATCACTTTATAAATAGTAGTTGAACACCCTTAATTAGAATTGAATTGATACAACTTGTGAATCCTTATAGTTGCTTTCCTGTCAAGTGCATTCCTGCTGCACTACACATGCAGTGTTGCGGATCCATTGGTCTGTTATCAGTTGTTTGCCAGCCGAGAACAAGGAGATGTAAGATGTGGCAATATATGGGCATAGCATGTGAAAGGGGTTGAAAAGGCTTTTGGCTATTTCGAGGTTAAACCTGGTTGTCATTACAACACACCCATATGCTATGTGTAGCTTGCCGAATGAGCTGTCAGAATTGTCAAGTTACACTAATTCAAGCATATATGGTAATTTGACCCAGAACCAGATTATCATTTCTTTAACCATAGAATTATCCTTTGAACAAAAACAGCTGGTTTAATTGACAACATATTTGTGAGGTAGGAGAGAGGAATTCATTGCCTTTAAAATGAGTGAAATTATAAAATGTAGAAAGCTTACTACCTTAGCTTATGGCATTTGCATGCTTGTAATGATCAGTTTCTGTTTGGCATTTGTAAATTATTTTGAGTTAAAAACATATAATTCATACATAAAGTAGGAAATGAACTGGAGCATCAAATGTTTTGTATGAAGTTGCATGTAACTGACACCTATTTAGTCTATATTGGATTGGAAGCATTTTCACCACAGTAATTTAATTTTTCTCTTTGCAGTAAAACACAATGGCAACCTTTCATTTGATGATGTTCTAAACATTGCTAAAACAATGAGGGACAGATCTATGTCCAGGAAGATGGAGGGTACTGTTAAGGAAATATTGGGCACATGTCAGGTAACTCCTGTTAATTTTCTCTGTAAAAAACACATTTTTTAAGCATAATTTTGCAGTATTATAAGTGTTGGTTTAATATGTAATTTGAAACTTTGTGTTTTGCAGTCTGTCGGTTGCACAGTAGAAGGAAAACTTCCACATGATGTAATAGATCAAATAAACAATGGAGAAATAGAGGTTCCTGAAGAGTAAATGGAAAGTAAGTATACAAGCTATTGAGCTTATCATTCTGGAAACTTAGTTGCAGTTTCCTTGCACCCATTTGTGGGCATTTTGTCCATTAATAGTGATTTTACTGTTTTCAAATAACAGCCAAGAGTGGAAACAGGAAAGCAATGCTATTTTAATGTTCTCTTGCATGATACTCTGCATTGTATTCAGAACCATAAGTAGATCGAGTTATTTAAGATATATTTTAAACCCTTTCTACACAAAACCTCTCTCTAATCTGAGTAAAGTCAGTGGTGCGTAAGTAACCACCATTTGTTTTACAGCAGTCGTCAGTGGCACTTGTTCATTAGTTAGCATTGATTCTATTTGTTACATAGTAAAGGTATTAGGTTTCAAAGGTGTAGGAAAAATATTGACGTTAATTTATGATAGTGCACTTTAACATATTAAATTGGTGTTCAGGAAACTATCGGAACACAACAACATTTTCTCTGTCCATTAAGTTAATCTTGATATTTACAAGACTTTCAATCCATTTTAAAATGAACCTATAATAAATGTAAGGTGGTTTGTCGGTCTGGGTGGCTCAGTTGGTTAGATGCTGGCCTACTGTTCCCAAGGTCGTGGGTTGAAATCCGGCCCAGGTCGATGGCTTTTAAGTGTGCTCAAAAACGACAGCTCCATGTCAGTGGATTTACTGGCATGTAAAAGAACTCCTGCGGGACAAAATTCCGGCACACCGGCGACGCTGATGTGATCCTGGCAATTGACAGCATCGTTAAGCAGCAAAATATTTTAAAAAATTAAATTATTATTGTACGGTGGGCTTTTGAAATTGCTGGTCCAAGCAGAAATCTAGATAACATGTATTACATAAAATTGCTTGTTCATTTGAGAAAGAGATCATGAAATGTAATGACAGTGGTAAAATGCTCTCTACAGTTTGATTTTTAAAAGAAGATACACGGCAGCCATCAGATTTTCCACATGGAGAGCTGCAGTGTTGTCAAGAAGCAAATAGCAGGTTTACACATACCCCCCTCTTCAACCCTGAATACTCAGAACACATAAACAAGCTTTTGGATTTATCCCACATCAGTTAAAACATTCAGATGTAATCTATATTAGCCTACTATAAGAACAAAAGTAATTTATTCTCAATACAAATTCACTCCTCTTTGCATTCGTGATTCTGAGTATCTGTTTCACAGTTGAATCTCTCTCTGAAGAGCAGCTAGGCGTCGTCAACAAACCCATGGGACATACCAGCATGACCAGTAACAGAGTGGTAACCTTTTCTTATACAGCTTCTTGTACTTTCAAGCATACTGTCAATCCAACCCTTTGACAAGTTTTGGGCAGCATTTTCCCAGGTTTTATCCAACCACACTTATTTAACTATAGATGGTATCTGATTGAAAATTGTCGAGTTGTATAACTGGAGATTCTCTTGGCATCTCTTTCCGTGGAGTTACAAATTGCGATCGATCAGGCTGTAACTGATTCTCTTTAGAGACTCTCAAGTCACCTCATTTATTTTAAGAGCATGTGCAATTCTTCTCACTTGGTTCAAAGGAATAGCAGGTTTATTGCAAAGGAGCACATTCCTGTCCAAAGAATGGCCTAAGAGAGACATTCTCTTGCTTGGCTGTGCAAAGTAACACCCAGATGGGGGTCCAACTTTCTCTTGGGCCATAAATTCTTGCTCCTACCTGTACCTTTACATAGTATCTTGACTTACACCAACTGTTGCTTCCATAGTTATTGATTTTAATATGAATTTTAACAAAGTAGGTTAACACAATTGAATGCTCAAGCAAGCTTGGTTTCTCACAAACAGCTAGCAATAACTGACCTGAGAAGTACATGATTTATCAGTGTAACCAATGTGACAACCTTCGTTTACATTTCCATAACAATGGCCTTCCTCTCTTATCCTTAACCCCCTTGCTTGACATCTGTCATGTATCTTTTTTTAAAAATCAAACTAGTATGTTGCTAAAGTCCAGCTACTTCATTCTATATTGTGCATACAAGACTTTCACGCTCTTAATACATGTGTTTTGTGACTAGAGCCATTTTCTCTGAATAGATTATGGGAATTCAGCGTGAATGCAACAAAATCCATGTGACAAAAGTTGAACCAGAATAACTTCAACCACATGACGTAGCAGTATCCATCAAATTAATATTCTTTAGAGGGCATCAATCTGCATGAAAATGAATCCTCTTTTTGTTTCTTTTTCCTTCTATTATCCTTTTTCCCCCTCCTTCAAACATTGACCTTCAATGTAAAATTGTATTCCCTCATTGTGGACACAGTTTAACCAGGTTTATAGCATTTTGGAGGAAATGGTCCTCAGGGTTACTAATATTGTATAGTCAAATTAAAAGCAAAAATAAATTTTGGGTCAACATGTTAGAAATATGTTAAAACCAGATTTAGCATAGCTCTGCTTAATTTTATAGTTCATCAATGGCTGTTGTTTTAGTTACCTAATATTTGAGGAAACGGCTTGAGTTGAAGATACACACTTTATTAAAATGTTTAAGTATGTTCTTATTTTGTCCATTCACCATTTCAATGACCGCCTCCGTAGTTCAGTTGGTAGTGCGCTTACCTCTGGTGCAAAAGACCTGGGTTCGATCCCCGGTACCAGCATGGGGATTTTTTCCCTGCTGGGAAGTCTGGCACAGGGTACACTCAGCCTTGTTAGGTTCCAGTGGCACCAATTGAGGAGCTACTTTATGGAGAAGTAGTGGCACCAGGTCGCAAAGCCTGCATAACTGGCCAGGAGGATTCAGATTTACAATTGGATAGCGCAGTGTCAAGTTAATTCAGGAATTTATAGATAATGATACTGGGGAAGATAATTTTAGTGTGGATATCAAAGTCAAGTTATCTTAGTTACAGGGTAGGAATTTTTACTCAAGAATAAATTTTTCAGTTGTACTTTTTTCATTTTTCCAACTGTTTTATACATCAAGTAGTTTCACATACAAGATTATCTCAGAGAAGAGCAAGTGTGCCATGGATTTAGTTTTACTTTTAGCCACTTCATATTGCACTCTATGATGTGATAAAGTCTGAAGTTATCAAAGTTCCCTGTATAAATACAATTCACAGCAATGAATGGCAAATTCACATTTACATGTTTCACAGAAATTAACATTTTGCACACAAATTATTCCTGGTCATTGAATGAGCTTGCCGTCTTGTGCATAATGCTGAATATGTACTTTTTGTTTATTTCAAAGTTTCTGTATGCAATGTAGAGTTGACATGTCAGTGAGCTATTTGTGTTTTCATGCTATTGTATGCACTGAAAGTGTGTTGAATATACAGAAAACTTAGTTCTGAGTTTCAACAGACTGGAATGATTTATACCATTTTAATATGTTACTGTATATTTGACAGTGAAATCATATACTTTATTTAGCCTGGAACTTCATAGATATTAGTTTCCAGAAGTTAGGCTTAATAGTTTTGGTAGGGGTTGGCATCCCATCCACCCACATAATCTCCATTTTATGACCACCAACTGTAGTATTTTGAGATTTTGTGGGTCTATTTGAGCCACTGGGGAGTAAACCCCAACAACAAATCACATAATACTATTTAGAAGTAGAAAACTGCCAGCTGTTCTTGCATGTTGTCAGATGCTGAGTTTTTAATGATCTTAACATATAATTCTACACATGAGAAGGGCATACTTCACCGTTTCATGCCCACAGAAAGGTTGTTGGTTATTACATTGGCTCATTACAATTTAGATTTCATAATAATTTTAATAAAGTACATAATGTAATATAGTAAAACTCTCTCTTTACATTTTTCATGGGGATGAAGCAAAGAAGTGTAAATGGTAAAACAAACATTTTAAAACCCGCATCCAGGACCTCCCTGTGGTCCATAGGTTCCTCTGCTCCCGAGCAGGCCTCTGTCACACTTCTGGAATGCAATTAAAAGGATCCTTGCAGTTTTGTTCACCATCAGTTTGAATAAAAAGTCATTCCAAACTGCATTTGATACTATAATGTATGTGTATAAAAAGTATACTTTTTTTACTTTGGAAATAAATGCATGTTTCCTCCTATATTGTGTTCAAGCATATGAAAAATAACACTTGTAGTATTCTGAAACAAAACTTCTAAAATTTATAGTACCAATCCCTGAAATGTACAGTCCATCAAAGTACTTTGGACGTAATTTATCTACAGGAAATTGTAAATTTTTTTTTTTTTTTTTTCCCCTTTCCTTTAAAATGTTCTATTTTTACAAATGTAAATTAGTATTAAGCCAAATTATTGAGTATGAAGCAGTCTTCAACTCATTTTTTAACTTCAGCTTTGTATTCTAGTTACATTGAATAATGTAACTTTTCTCCAGTTTTTTTTTTAATTAACGTCCTCCAACATTGTGTCATATCGGACGAATGAAATGAAATGGGTGAAATGATGCTCAAATGAGTCCGAGGTCCATGGAGCTTTAAGTTACCCGACATTCGTCTTCTCAGGGTAGGGAAAACCTCGGAAAAAAAACCTTACCCGGATAACTTACCCTAAGCGAGATTCGAACTCGCGACCTCTTGAATGTGAGGCAGGCACACTAACCATCACGACTTTTTCTCCAGTTGTGTGCATTTCTTGGCTTGGGCAAATAGGCTTAGATACAGATACTGGACAACTATTTTATGTAACTTATCAAGGGAATCAGACAGTTTTCTTTTGTTGTTTTTTTGTTAATAAGTATCCTATGTATATCAATTAACTAAATTGCACTATTTTTTTCTTATTGTAGGTGCCAGATGAGAAAAATAAAAAAATATCTCCAAAAAAAAAAGTGTTTTGTTTAACCTCACCCAATACAATGTGTAACTTTGAACAGACAGCATTTAAATTGTAAGCATAAGCAATTATTTTTATTATTGCAGTCACTGCTTTCTTCCTAAAGCTACTTATTTCAATTGAAGTAAGCATGAATTATTAGAACAGTTTACATAGTGATTAGTCATTGCAAAATTCTTGAGGATTTGAACATATTGTATGTAAACGCACAACTGCCTTTTAGACTTCAACCAGTTGCAATTTGACTGCTGTGCATTTAAACCAAACATAATTTCCTCACATATTTTGGCTTTCTTTTAGCTATCCATTCAAGTACACTTGTGAACAAACAAAAAAAGTCATGTCTGGAACACCGGCCGACTCTTAACTGTAGAAAACAACTCCACGAGTGTCATAACTTGCAGCTTTCTACAAGTAGGTATGTCTGGCTGTCTTACCTGTCGTATATGTGTGTGTATGTATGTCTATATATGCATGTGTTCAGGCATGACTTTTTTTATTGTCCACGGGGGTACGTGTCCAAATAAGATCCTGATGGCTTCAGGCATCAAGGCCACCAATACGAAATGGATGTCATCTGTGTTGTATGCCTTCCATCAAGAATTCAGGATGTTTAATATTTGTAGGGTAACACAATACTAGCATGATTGTATTTAATCATTCAAGACCATTTGCTCTAGCTAAAGATGAATCTATGAAGATAGCATGGTTCCAGAAGGTAAATTTTATCTCAAGCTTCAATATAAGGAGAGGCAAAAACAAATAGAGACAGTGTGCCTTCATTCTAATAGAAGTATAAAAACAAATTGGCTGAAAAGCTGCAGGCCAGTTATGGACATGCATCACTTCATGAATAAGAAGCAACAGCCAGGTTGTGTTAGGTCAATGTGTCAAGTATGTTTTTCTATGAGATTTTGTAGAAAGTATTCATATGCAGCAGTGTGCTGGAATTGTCCTGCAGTTTTTATATGCAGTGAATCTAATGACGGAGCTGTTGCTATTAAGCATGCTTAGGTTCTACAAAGAACATTGCCTTGTTACACCATCTGCGATACAGTGTGGCAGCTGCGGCAAGTTGTCACAAGTTCCAAATCTTAATATTGCTAAATGATATGATCAATCAAGATGCTGTGCTGTGTAGTACTTAGAGGATTTGGCGTTTAGACATGACTTCCCACAGTACAACCGGACAGGATGACTTGGGCGGTTTCGTCTGTGAATTATGATTAACATACCATTTTGTTTCTCCTTCACAATAAATAAAGCAGTAAAATTCCATTGGCAATTCAGCCTTAAATATTTCAGAACTATTTGATCAACCTAATAAATCGTTTGGTTTTAAACCCATTATGTTCAAGCATGAAAATACAATGGCTTATATTCAGTAAGCTAATAAGGAACGAAAGTCCTTAAAAAGTGGAATCTTATCGTCCCTTTTGTACGTTTACAAATACGAGTATTCAGGAAGTATCTTTTGAAATAAGTATAAGGTCACCATAGTTTGCTTTGTGCTTCTGACCACAGTGGTGTTTGATATTGTAATGTTTTATATTTTTTCAATTGAATTAAATAGCTAACTTTCCTTCTTTTGTTAACTTACAAAAGTTCTCTCTGCTACTATTTAAAAAAAAAAAGTCCCGGCGAAGTCGTACTCGCCTGATGGTGCAGGCGTTGGGAATTGTCTATCAACCCGAAGAAAAGCCACGCCTTTCTCTTCGCCAAGCGCCGCTTTCCGGCAAACTTCCTCACGTTCACGTATCTCCGGAGGAGGATAGGAGGACAAATACCTAGAAGTGAAGCTCCATAAGGGTCTAACTATCGGGCACACACCAGAGACCTGTCACATCGGTCCAGTGGGGCAACATTCTCATTGTACCCAACGCTAAGCTCAAGGATACCTGTTCCCTTGAAGTTACGTTTTATCGGGTCCTCGTAATCCCCGTCCTTTTATACCCTACAAGATCTGGTGCATTGCCACAATCTCAAAACTTCTACAACTGCAACAGGGACTGAATAGGGGTCTTTGGGTCGTCTATTCTGTACCGCGCTGTTTCTCCTGGAGACTACTGCATGAGACCTCATTTTTCCGTATGTAGAGGAAGAAATTAGGCGTTAGGCTGCGATATTTTACGACGCATGCCAATCCATTGGAGCGCTCTAGTTAGGTACCTTGGGGATTATAATCCTAGAACACGCAATTGAGGCATCATAGGCTTTTCCGCATGGCGTGCGGGCACATCCGGTAACATCGGAGTTACTCCAACAGCAAAAAAAGAAGCTGAGCTCCCTACCAAGAGATGCCAGGATTTCAACATTTACAGTGAACCCCTATTATTTGGGTTCACAATTTAGACCAGCGGTACTCAACGACCTTTGCATCCCGACCAGCAGCGGTTGAAGAGTAACGGTTGCTACTTCCTGTCACTACCTCAAGCTCAATTACACACGCTACCCTGCAAACCCCACGACCCGTCATCACAGTGGTTAAGCCCTGACAAGCACCTCGAGCTGTCGTCAGCTTGCCATGCTCCTTGGCTTTGACGGTAAGAACTACTACTAAGACGTTTCTACTAACAGTAAATTGTCCAAGGAAGATCTTCCTTGTATAAATGAATCGTGTGCAGGGTTTAATAACAGTGGATTTCTTCAAGGCAGTTCCAGGTCTGAAGTTGGTGCAAACATAATACTGTAAGGGAACAGAAGTAAATAGGAAGTTCAATTCTAAAGTCTATTCAACTTATGAATGGCCACGTGATTGCCACGTAAGCAATTTGCTATATTCCTTTCCTTACTTACATTTCGGGGCGAAACCAGTAGCGAACTGGGGCATGGACCAGAGCTGGTTTCGAGGACATCAGTTCTCTTAAAAAACCACCAAGCATGAGAATTCCAGATGCCAGGTCAATCCAGAATGAGGCCCTAAAATGCTCGGCAAAAGTAATATTAGCTAGCAACTGCACAGTGCGTACAGAAAACATCTCCAGAAGAAAAACTTGGAGATGAGCAAGAGTAAAGGTCGCGCGTTACTTCTTGACGAATGAAAATTTTATATGAAAGGTTGAATGCGAGTCACTACTCAGCTTTTCCGGGAACGTTCGCATGGAGAGAGAAGGTACAGTCTGCAGTGAGGTGACGCACATGCTTCTGGGCTGAAGTAGTACAACACTACAAATCAATTTATCACACTTCCAGTAATATCAGCCACACGTATACCTCTATAACTGTTTCCACTTAATTTTCTTGCATTCTTCTATTCCCGACATTTCTCCCTCGTCTTCCTCCTCTGAATTACTGTTATTTTCGTTGCATGCATACATCCGTACCGCACAAAACTTTTGCAGTCGACTGTATACACAAACGCGACAGAGAAAAACAGAGGTGTCTGCTATCGTAGCAGAAACATTTGCTGACCTGTTTATTAAGGGTAGGCTTACTCACTGCATTTCTGCTCAAGGTTATTCGTCAAGAACAAACGCGCAACCTATACATATGCTTTGTCACAAACAGGGTTCGAATTAACGAGGGAATGGGGATTTCCTCCTTATTAAATAATTTCCCCGATTCGTAAAAGAAAATGCCAGGGAAATACTTTTTTTTTTCTTTTTACTGTATTTTACTATTACTGCTCTTTTAAAATACAAGAAGACATATAATACTTTCGATGCAGACTGTAAATGGCATGATTGCGAGCTGTGAGTAAGCAAAAGTATCACATCGCAAGTAAGCTAAACAATATTTCTCAAGTTCACTAGTTGGTTTGGCATCAAGGTCACAGCTCGAGCAATTCTGTGCTAGCAATAAGGATTGCAGCTTACAGTATTCAGTTCAGTTTCTTGCTACTCACTGTTCTACTGTTCGTCACCATGTGTAAATTTATGACAAGAAAACGAAAAGTTACAGAAGGTAACGACAGTGATGCATTCCAGTTCGAATCTCAGGCTTCAACTTCACGTAATATTAACAATACAGCTCAGGTAGAAGCTGCAGCACTAACACTATCGCCATCACTACCACTACTATTGTTTTATGTATATAATACACCAATGCTACTACCACTGGTATTAGTATTATTATTGTCATAAATATAACAAAAACGTAAGTTTCCCCCCTCGTCAGAAGGCCTGATTCGAACACTCGTCACGAATAATCAATTGTATAAAGTTCTGCGGCACCTTTGAGGGTTAATCAACTTTACATCGGAGCTGGACTCAGTTTTTAAAGAGCATGTACGTAAGTGGGGCGACTATATTTAAAGGTACAGCAAAAAGAATCCAGAACGGTTTGTTGAGCTGCATGTTGGAAGTGTATCTCGAAAGGATAATAGAGGAGCTGGAAAACGCAGACTATATGTCGGTCACGGGAGATGAAACGACGGATGTATCATGTCTTGCACAAATGGCGACTGTTCTACGCTGTTTTGACGAATGGGAAACCTGTAGGACGCATTTGGACTTCTCTAAACCCCACAGACTGCGGTGCGGCAAGTCTCTCAGAGGACATTAAAGATAACGTCACAGAGCTATGATGGCGCCAAAGAAATGAGTGATGAGAATGCTGGTGTAAATGCCCTAATTAAACAGAAGAGTCCATAAAACGTCTCGTTCATTGCTATGTCCATAAACTAAATCGAGTAATGGCACACGCTGCGGATGAAAACATTCAAGTACGAATAATTGTTTGTTGATATTAATCAACTTCCAGTCATTTTTGTCCAATTCACGAACAAGAATTAAGATTCTAGCTGAGATTCCATCGCTCCAGTTAAGAGGACTGTCACTTCGAAACCAACAGCCTGTTTATATTTTTAGGCTGAATGTACTCCATCTAATAGTATAAAATGTAGATATGCTAAATAACCAACTTCAGAAGAAGCAAATAGATTATGTTTCAGCTGATGCACCAATCAGATTTGGAATAAAGCATTTTAACAGTCAGAGAAAAGATTATATGCCTGATATGAGTTCTGCACCTTGAAAATTCTTGGGGAAAAAGTGGAAAACCGAAATGCTAAAAATGAAGAAAATAGTTCCCAAAGAAGTATTCGACAGCGTTATTTCCCAAGGCAAAGACCATTTCAACTTTTCTGGGAATCTAGCGGTCTCTATGCTCTTTACGAAAGAATATTTCAGGCATTATTATGAGTTCCGAGAAACCCAGGCGAAGGAAACCGTTAAATATCCATTTACCACTCATTGCTAGACTTCGAAGAGAGTTGCAGATAATGTATATGTCTAAAAAGTTTAGTATCTGCTCTAGTACTGGTGTTCTTTTGCAAATCATGGTTGAAAACATTTTAGAACGAACATTCTGCGAAAGTCTTAAAATTGTGAAGACTCTTGTGATAATACCTATGACAAGTAGTGAAGCAGAAATGTGCTTCTCAACACTGAAAAGGGTGAAGAGACCCACTAACAGCCTTGGCAATATTATCTATTCAACAGCAACTTATTAAGAACATGAATAATTTCAATGAAATGAGTATGGATACATTTGTCCAGAAGAAGGATAAAAGAATGAATTTTCTGCATGAGTATATTGTAATCTAAGGTTAGAACTTGTATTACATAACTAATTAACAAGTTCTTTTCCTGTCGGTTTCGAATGATATCCTTTAATATAGCGACAAATGTTCACCTTCTATGATCTATAGGATCAGATTCTATAGCCAAGAGCCTCGGTGGTAGGCTTGTGAATACTACCTACAAATGCAAATAACAAAAATACAGAATATTTAAAGTACAGACAGTACCTCGGATAATCGAAAACTCTGATAACACCGACTGTCAAAAGTCGAGAGGCAAAGGTATGGTAAAGGTGAAACAACGTTAAGAACGTGATCAAGGATGTGAAGAAAAGGTATTTAGTGTATTATCAAATGAAAAAATGACGTACATACAAATTAAAATACAAAATTGAAAAAATGCCTACTGTACATGCATACAGTATGTACAAGTTCCAGTTAAAAGACAAATTCATTACTTTAAAAGTCCATAAGTATTTTCTGTTTAACGGAACTCGCTCTCTTCTTTCCCGCGCAATCGTAGCCGTAGAAAGTCTGTTGAAGTTGTTTCTGACTTTTGTTCTAGGTGCTTGATGGTCTTTTCTATGGCTTTGCAACCTTCACTGTGTCTGATTTTCTGCTTTCACTTTCTTCAGCCTCTACATTCACCTCCTCTATCATTTCATCACACTTCCAATTGTTCGTCTGTGTTGGTCCATTGCTACATCGTTTTCAGTGATTGTTTCATCTGCCAGTCTTTGAGCTAGCTGTGCAAGGCTGAGGTCCTCATGCTCTATGGGCAAATTTTATTAATTTTCCGTGACGTTCAATAACCTTGCGCGACACACTTCGTAAAACGGGACCTGGGAATTGGTTAATTCAGGCTGGGACAACCACGGCTCTACTGTACAATATTTGGGGTCTATGTTCTTGAAAATTCAAATTAGAAGAAAATTGATGATGGTGGTGGTGGCGGTGGCGGCGGCGGTGGTGGTGATAAATTATTAATAAAAAACTGTGGCGGCGGCGTCTCTGCGTATAGTTTCAGCTCTTTCGGCATAGTTCTCGGTTATTATTTACATTACAATACCTTATTAGAGTTATAGCAAATAATTGGCAATACAAATGAATTATAAGCACTGCGTTCAGTATCCATTTGTATTGGCATTGTGGGAACGTGATGTAAGACATAGCCGGCTCCAGTCACAATAGAAGGAATTTGTTTTGTGAAAGAAGTTTTTAATTACTGGAAGCATTTCCCATAATTTAAGTGTTATGCACCTCTGTAACAGATAAATTTCAACATTTCTAATAAGTTGGCGACTATTCTCAATGAGAATTTCAATATTTCAAGGTTACCTTTCTGGGAAAACACCGCCAAAGATAAACATAACCGTTATTGAAGATTGAATTGGTTCATGAAAGTGAAAATATATTACTTATACTAGCGTAGTGCTGTAAAGAGCATGTCTAGAGAGTAAGTTTATAGATACGAAAATTAAATGCTTTTCTCAAAGTTCATTTTCATTGTAACTGCACAGGTTTGCCAGCACAGAAAATGCAATAAACCTAGAAAAGGGGTGGGCAATATAAAGGTCTGAATCAAGCGCCGTTCGCGTGAAGGCGTAGACTCCAAATGTGTATGAAAACTACAGAAAGAGTTCTTCAGAATAGGCACTACAACAGCATCGTCAAAAAATGTTGGACCCTAGCCACAGGCTTGGAGAAGGTGTTAAATCGGTTGCTACTTTTAGCTAGAAAATAATCGTGCAGCTTTTAACGCAAGAGCGAGCGTGTGACACTTACAGAAGTCACTGTGGTTAAACTAGAGACCACAGAACACCTAGTAGCTAGAGACTCTTATTAACATATTTTAAAACCGGTATAGCCAACTATATCGGGTCATACTGGGATTGCGCGGCATGCAAACAATTGTCACAATGTGACGTACATTGAAGGCATTACTAACAACTGTAAAGAAAAGAATCTATGTTGATATAAAGTATCTGTGTAAATATTTTATACAAAAAATGTCTGCATGAACAGCATTTTATAAGTCCTCTAAGTGAGAAAGTTCACTGTTCTTTAATTAGAACTGTCCAATTTCAACTAATAACTAGTTTAAATAGGACATTACTGATTTAAAACTGCACAACGATTATTTCACATTTAATTTACCTTTACGGAAATACCTGTGGACTGCCATTTCTTTAACTTTCTAAGCATTTGTCCTGGAGTGTTGAATAAACTCATGTAGGCTGCATACGAAATGTCCATTTCTACAAATGAAGTACAGTAGAAGCCCGGTAATCTGAATTAATTGGGGGTGTAGTCTGTCTGGATTAAAAATATTTGGATTATCTGAAAAACAAAATATAAAAGTACATAAATTCAGCTATAGGATTAGTGCTGTGAGAAAGTGACAATGTTGCAGTTACCATGCACAACATAATGACAATGTATTCAGTATAACGTGTTCTTTTGACTTGTGCACATAGCCGACGAGCAATAGTGCCAGTATAGGTAGTTCTATAAGAAAGGTGCTTTCTCTACACTACAAATAAGCTTTATATTGTTTTTTTTTTTTTAAATTATGAATTTTGTGTTCAGATTATACAGAATTTCAGATTAGTGGGGTTCTACTGTATTGCATTCCATGTTGTATTTCACTGGAAATGTATAGATGTTTTGAGGCACACCAAGATAAAAAAATACTATGAGAAAAGGTCTCTCTCCCCCCCACTGAGGAGCAGTAATCTTAAGCGAAATGTCAAATAAATATCAAGCTTGGTGTTTAACGTTAGCATCTCAAAGATACAACACAGAGATTTGAAGAAATCCTCAACTATGCTTAGAAAATTGATTTTCTCAAAAATGGCTCTAACCATTTCGATTAAAATATATAGATTTTGTGACAAATAAATGGGAATAGCTTGTGAAGTTCTTTTCTTTTAAAACCTTGTTTATCCGGACTAACTGGGGTCAAAGGCAGTCCGGAAAATCGAAAATCTGGATAATCTTGGTTATATGGGTAATAAGCAAAACAAAATTCTTAAATCCTTAAGTAAACAGGCTTACCATTTATGAGGATAAAAATGTTTTGTAAGAAAATTATGTACAGTACATTGTGTGTATTGTTCATAAGACATTAAAAAATATAAAAATCTTAATCATATAAAATCACATCATATCTTAACAAAGAACTGATCCACACTCTTCTGTTTTCAACATGTGTGGCGTTTGAACAAAGTACAGTCACACAAATGCTTTACCATTTATAGTTGAGCTGGAATGGTGTTGGGCTGACACTCCATGTATGCCATAATGTTCATCAGTTGGTGTGCAGCAATTTCCAATTCGGCAGCTATTTTCTTCATTGTTTCTCCTTTATCAATTTGATTAATAGCATCTAACTTTTTATCCATTGAAACCATGACCTTTCTCTTTGATATCATTTTAAACTTGTGCACTGAATTACACTCCCAAACACTTTGATGAGACGGAAAAACAGTCCAGTTGAAACACACGATAAACTTAATTATATGTGCGGTTTTAAACTGTAGGAAAACTGAGGAGATTGAGGAAGGTGTAGTAACGTATAGCGATCAAGGTCAGCACTTTCTTCCGGTGCTATTTATAGCTGGTGAGACATACATCAGCACCGTGTGATACACTACTAAATATTTCTCAAACTCAACAGGCAGTACAACTAGGAGTTATTTTTGGGCTGTTATGCCATGGTCTGCTGGAGTTTAAGTACTCAGACGTTTCGTCCACAGCTGCGGCGGACATCTTCAGTGGTACAGTCGTAGTACCTTGGAGAAGTTAACGTGGCGTCTGATGTGTGGACTGCCTGAGCTGCTGTATTTATCCCTCGAGTGGGCTCCGCTGATTGGTCCAGATGATGGACAGCAGAAGGGATGGGGTGGGCTTCACCCAATTTCAATAAGAAAGAAGAAGCTTTGAAACTTAACACCAACTGATATCCTGTCATTGAAGGCAAAAAAAAGGCATGAAACAGGAGAAATGCAAGAGAACCAATCAGGAGGAAACAACACCTTGGGTGAAATCCACCCCCTCCCTCCTGCTGTCTGGCATCTGGACCAATCAGCGGAGGCTACTCGAGGGATAAATACAGCACCTCAAACAGTCCACATCTCAGATACCACATTAACTTCTCTGAGGAGACTACAACCGTGCCATTGAAAATGTCTGCCGCAGCTGTAGACGAAACTTCTGGGTACTTAAACTCCAGCAGACCATGGCATAACAGCCCGAAAATAACTCCTAGTTATATTGACTCCAGCCGTGAAAGTCTACACTCTCTCAACAGGCAGTATTTTACAGTACATTACTAGCAAGTCATCTCTACAGAATAGGTATCTCAGCTTCACCAATATGTGTCCTGTGTAACGATCCAGCAGAAATGAACAAAAACCACTCGAAGACCTGTGAAGCATTAAGATCAGAAGAAACTACAGTTCAAAAGTATTGGAAAGCACGAATGCTAATGGCTTCATTGCCAGATGCAAGGCACTGGAAAACAATATATTACCACAATTTATTGTACAATTTATGCAGGAACCATACTTGAATCAAACTAAAAAGCAAATATTTGGCATACTTATAGTTGCGTTCTTGCTATTATGGTTAAATTTATTATCTAATGTGTACATTAATTTTAAAAAGAAATCTACAAATCCGATTTGGATAATCTGGAGACCCAGACAAACGAGGGCTGGATAAACAAGGTTTTACTGTGTTGTTGGTTAGAAAGATGTGCAAACCTTAATGGAGAAAAAAAAATCTTGTCATCAAGGGGAATGGATCACTTTTTCTGCTCCTGAGTGTACCTTATGTGGATGAATCACACAACTCTCTTTATTTCAGTGAATGCCAGGAAGTATGACTGCTGTGAAATGTCACTGTTAGAAGAAAATGTTACTAACTCAACATTGATGTAAGTTTCTTTTTGGGAGAGATTTATAGCAAATGTGTTTTATATCTTTTATTGAATTATTACCTATGAATTACTTACTTTGTGTATCATAGAGCATGCTATTTTGTAGAAATGATGTAATTTATTTTAATTACAGCAAAGAAAGGAATGCTGCAATAGATATGAAGAGAATTCAGCAATCATTGGAAGAATGTAACATAATCAAATATGCTGGCTATCGCACTGCTGCTAAGTTGCGAGTGCTGCAGAGAGCGTTGCATAGTAAGTGTAAGCAGAATCTAATGTAAGAAAAGAACTAGAGAATCCTAAAGTGTAACAGTGCATCTTAACACTCAAACTTATTATTTTGATGAATTACTTATAAACAGTGACTGTAAGAAAAGTTACATTTATAAAGCAAAAAATCTGATGTGTTGCACTCACATGACTTTCACTACTCCTGTACTAATCATTCTTACAAACTCTTATTCCTATATCTTTTTCATGTAAGTTAAGATAAACATTTGCAAAAATTATCTTATTGCTTATTTCCTTGTAGTTATAAGGGAAGTATGGTAATACACTAGACTTGGAGCAATAGTCAAATCTTTTAAAGCTTTCAAATTCCATTCGCTTTGCACGGTTAATGTTTAAAAAAATGAATAATTATGTTCCATTTGACATAAGTATAAACTCACACAAATAACAAAGCATATCTCTGAAATGGTTCTCTCTATAAAAAAAAAATCTGATGTTTTGCACTCACATGACTTTCTCTACTCTTGTACTAACCATTCTTACAAAGTATTATTCCTATATCATCTTCATGTTAAGATAAACATTTGTACAAATTATCTTATTGCTTATTTCCTTGTCGGTGCAAAGGGAATATTAGAATACAGTAGGCTTTGCACGATAGTCAAATCTTTTAAAGCTTTGAGATTCCATTCTCTTTGCACATGTAACATAAAAAAATGAACAGCATAGTTCCATTTCACGAAAGTTTTAACTTTTCCGAAACTCAAGAACATAACAAGGAATATCTCCAAAATGGTTCATCCTACAAGAAAATTTATTCAGACATAAATTGTGTATTTTAACAAGATCTACATTTTTTGTATAGTATGATTTGGTCTATCTCTAATGGTTTACCAGTTATGCAAAAGTCTTCCAGAGTAAATACAACTACAGGGGCTATAGCTAGAAAATTCAAAATACACATTTCATTTGTCATAAAAATATCTCAAACATATGACATTTTAATCAAAATCGTTTGAGCCATTTTCAAGAAAATTGAAATTTTCGAACAATTTTCCATGTAAAGGGTAGTTTAGGGTGGGGCTATTTTCTTCAAAATCTTCATGTCACATCCTTGAAAGACATTAAACTTAAATACCAACTTTGTTTTTTAACCGACTTTTCGTTTTTGAATTATGCTGTCCACAGATTGACTGACACACACAAACACACACACACACACAGACGTTTTTCTAAAAATGCTTTTTTTGGATTCAGGGGGTCTCAAAACATATTTCCGGTGAAATCTTAACATTGAATTTTTACACACACACACACACACACACACACCTTTTTATAAATGTTTTTTTTTTTTTCTGGATTCAGAGGGCCTCAAAACATATTTCTGGTGAAATCTTGACATTGAAGTTTTGGGTGGAATACAATACCTCCTCTACTTTACTGTACGTAGTAGGGAAAGTAAAAAGGGGTATTGGTTTGAGGCTTAAGAAACATCAGACTAAATACAAAGAAATAGAGATGTTCTCCCATAGTGTAAATCTCAGGAAAAGAAATCATAATGTAGAGAATGAAATAAAATGATGTTCCAAAACACATATGGGTAAACCATCTAGGAAGCACTAATATGGAAAAACAGAAACTGGCTGATAATCTTCTACTCTCCAACATTGGAGTGCATATAACTTCAAGAAAAAGAAAAACAGTTTACAAATTGAAATTATAAACATCATCTATCATGTAGAGTGGGTTGGACATCAAAAATGCCTTGACTGTTAATCTAAATGTATGGAATGCATATAGCACTAAGGAAAAGGAAAGAGTTTACAAATTGAAATCATAAACATCATCTATCTCATAGAATGGTTTGGACATCAAAAATGCCTTGATTGTCAAGCTAAATGTACAGGGTCTTATTTTAGAATTTTGAAAGAAGACAGCAAAGTGTGACGGTGTTCATGGAGCCAATTCTCGGTAGCAGATAGATCTTACTACTGGTGATTGGCGTGCACTCTGGTAAATAATCAAAGCATGTTCAAGAGTATGTACTTACATGTCTCACTTTCGATCTGAAAATGTCATCCAGCTGCTAGTACACACAGTTGACATCTTTTTATGAAAGAATGGACAACATTTTGAAGTTCCACTGCAGTGATGGCTTCGATTTCCTCTCTTATATACTGCTTAAGTTCATCAATAGAATGTGGGTTTTTCTTGTACATTTCTAATATTTTGTTTTAGTCCATTAATATTGCCTTAAGATCATGATATTGCATCATCATTCAATGCCACAGCCAGGATTTGAACCACGGATCTTCTGCTTCACTTACGTCAGATGTGAGATTCCCTAGCGATCTACCAGGAAAATACGAATCGGTTGGGAAATTTAATGTTGTACTGGCAAGTTGCCATGGTAGCTCAGTGTTTAGAGCAGCTGCACATGAAGCGGAAGATCCGTAGTTCAAATCCCACCTCTGGCATTGAATTTTTTGGTTCAGATTGTACCTTATAAGTAAGTCAAGCTTGGATAGAATTAAAGAAATGCTATAATCAAATATTGTAGCCCTTCTGTTGAAGTCTCAGGTACCTCAATGTTTTAATTGGATAATATTGTTATATTTCCAGTGGACAGTGTTCGTCTTCCGCTGATAGCAGGTGTACTTACTAGACATCATTTGCTCAAAACAGAAAATCATTCAGAGCTGGAGACAAGCAAACTTGAAGCAGTTATTTTTGACATCTTTTTTGCTGCACAAAAGGAAAATATGTCACAATATGATGTAGATATAAACACCGAAACTATGATGACTTTGTTACATAAAATATATTGCAGGTAATATAAATGTATTTTCAGTATAACAACATAAAGTAAAGCTAAAAGCAATTTAATAAATTGATGTTTTACATGTTTCTTTCAGAGACCAAGGTCGAAAATTACAGCTTTTTTCAGCAAAAGTTGCTCTCACAGTACTTAGTTCTGCAGGACTTCAAGAAAAATACCTATATCTCTTTAATCAATTGACAGACTCTAAACAGTGCATAACAGTAAAGGAGCTAGAGATTTTGGTGAGAAATTTAGCTCAAATTGCAGAATACCTCTCTGAGAGCATATCATTTGGATCACATTTGGTTGGTTCAGTAATGGAGGATTTTTATGTTAAGGTGTGTATTAAAGTCATACATATATTTATTTAGAGGACTGGTATTCACACCCCTGCTTGTGTTACGACATTGAATTATGAGTATCTCTGACACACTTATTTCCTATTTCCTTCCTTTTCTCTTCTGTTAGTAAAGTATTATAATGCAATTCAATTTCGAAATTGAGAACAAAACTGATATTTATGAGGTAATTAATAACTCTGAATGCATTAGTTGATTTCATGTTATACAGTAAAAATTGTATCAGTAACTGTTTCCAAAATATTCACAATTGTATATTTAAGTTTTCCCAGCTAAACTCTGTGGTGTAACATCTAAATTACACATTTGAAAACTTTGATCTTTTTCTTTCTCCTATGGTAAAGTATTGACAAAAATGGACTCATCATATTAATAGCTATGTATTGTTTACAATGGTGCTTGTAATAAAGTCCTGGGTGCTTAATTTAAAATAATTTCTTGGAAAACATTTATTGTGATTGACAAACTGAAGATGGAAGGATAAATTTTAATGTACAGTATGGCCAGTGTATCACCAGCTCTGATGTTTCTCGAGACTTGGCAATATGGTGTTGCCAGTTCTTTAGCAAGAATTTCAAACATTGTATTTCACACATTTGTAGATCACATTTCTACTTTGTAACAGAGTAATAGAATAGGAGATAATCATTATATTGTGTACCATAAAAAACCAACAATATTGTGTTATATTAATTGAAATTGTCTATTAAAGTTGTTTCAGCACTTAGGTTGGTTTTTGTGCCATCAATTAAGCCAGTTTGTTTCAGAGAACACAGCAGCCTCTCACAAGTAGGAGATTCCTTCCTCAGATAACAGACATGCATGGTGCATTATTGCATCCTTTTAAAATGCATCGGGTGAAGTTTTAGGGCTGTTTTCCTGGAGTATGGCGAACTGCAAATGGCATATTAAAACAACTGGGCTCTTTTCTATGGTCACACTTCACTTTCAATGCATCACAAGCTCTTATCGAACACCTTGGTAACAGTTAGAAGGGGTCCACCACTGACCCGCTTCTCAAAGTACTCACAAAGCCTTAATATAAATTTGCGGCATGTAACAGCCAACATTTTTATTTGATTCTGAGGAACCATTAGTAATGTTATTACAATAACAATGATAATAATGAGACAAAACGCTAACATAGAAATTCACATACAAATTAATTGACAAACTTCACCTGCTTGAACACCAAAGCAACTAAAACCATATGGTTCGTATAAAACAAAGTTGGCAACACTGTTAGATTTGGAAGCCCTGCCTACCAGCGAGACTGCTGATTGGTGCTAGCAGAAAGTTTTAACATCCAATGTGCTAGTTACTTCCAGTATTGCCAATATTAACAGTACTCCTGTAGGAGATGTAAAAGTAATATTCAAACATAATGGTATTGTAACGAAGATATTGCATTAAAATGCGACCAGAAACCTGGATTTCAATGTCTGAAACTTAGTATGCATTATATAATTTTATTTGTAAGATAATTTTGGGAATCCTTGTTTCGAAACTCATTACTATATTATTATTTATTTATGCCAACAAACTTACTGTTGGTGTTTTTAAACACACAAGCCGTGTGTGGGCAAAGTTTGAGAGGTAGAACTGGAACTTAAAAATTCAATGCCACAACTGGGATTTGAACCACAGACCATAATAATTACCATCTGAAGGTTATTTAATCCTGGGACATAAAGTACTTACAATAGTAAGTCACCATTGGGGTAATTTGTCTCTGATGTGAGACTGCCTTTGTGGTTTACCAGGAGAAATACGAACTGGTTTGAGAATTTAATGCCATTCTGGCAGTTTGTCACAGCTCAGTGGTTAGAGCAGCCGCCCGGTAAGCGGAAGGTCTGTGGTTCAAATCCCAGTTGTGGCATTGAATTTTTAAGTTCCAGTTCTACCTCTCTCATTACTATATGTTTGCAACGTTAACCTTCCCCATCCAACTCACCACAACTACAAAACACCAGGGCCAGAGATCCACTGGTCATACTGTAAGTGGTGTACAGGATATATTTTGGCAAGTACGCCAAATATTTTAGAGGTTAGCTGCTTGCTGAGCATGACTGGCTCTGGGCAGGTGCGTCAATATGAAAGAAGGCGTACTTAGCTCCTACAGAAGATACTAGAAGTGTTTTCTCTCAGTTTGTTGACAACTGCAGAAAGTTCCATTGAATTGGAACAGTTTGTCTTGAGAAATTAATGCAATTTCATAGGGAATTTTATGTTTTAATTTTCTTGACATGCATTTAAGCACTCATACAAAGAAAGTTGAAGCAAAGAATTTGTTGTGAAATTGCAGTAATTTTTACTTTCTCTACTAAGTTCAGTAAAGTAGAGGAAGTATTGTATTCCACCCAAAAATTGTATGTCCAGATTTCGCTGGAAATATATGTTTTGAGGCCCCTAAATCCAAAAAAAAAATTTTTTTAGAATAAGGTTGTTGTTGTAGTAGTGTTTAACGCCCGCTTTTACTACTACGGCACCGCAGGCACTGATGATACATGGAATGAAGATGGAGCACCGGTGGAATGACATGGCGGGGGAAACCGGAGTACCCGGAGAAAACCCGCCCTGATGCCACTTCGTCCACCACGAATACCACATGCGGGTCCCTGGGATCGAACCCGGGCCGCCTAGGTGGTAGGCGAGCGCGCTAACTGCTCGGCCACGGCGCCGCCCTTAGAATAAGGTCTGTATGTGTTTCTGTCAGTCTGTGGATATCATAACTGAAAAACTAAAAGTTGGTTAAAAAACAAAGTTGGTATTTTCAAGGCATTTTCCTTTCAAAGATGCAACACAAAGATTTTGAAGAAAATTCCTCTGCCCTAAACTACCCTTTACATGGAAAAATTTTCAAACATTTTGATTTTCTTGAAAATGGCTCTAACAATTTTGATTAAAATGCCGTATTGAAATAAGAAGAGTCACACTAATTTTTACAATTACTTCACTCACTTGTTTATTAAAAACTGGAACGTTTTCGAGAGATGTCTCTTTCATCTTCTGCAGATGGTGACTGAGGTTTGAAGTTGGATCCTACATCTACTAGGGTTGCATCTTGCTGCCGTCTATCGGTAGAGAGGCAAAGCTCCATCAGATGGTTTGTTGGCGGGATGTCAAAATTTATAATGTCGTCTGCGTTTTTGGTGATGTATATTTTTTCCCAGATGGAGAGTTCTAGTGGTGAAGAAACTGGTTTTAACAAATTTATGGCTTGACCGATGTTGTGGTTTTCTGACCAAAAATGGTGTGATACAGCAGATTTGTCTGTTTGTTTAAATTTAATGTTTCTCTGATGTTCCTTTAATCTAGTGATTAATTTTCTCTTAGTTTTGCCTATGTAGAATTTATGACAATCATCACAATTAATTTGGTAAATTCCTGATTTTTGTGTGTCTGGGATTGTATTCCTGAGAGGTTTGTTTAGTAAATTGTTTAGGCTGTATCTGTTTTGGGGAGCTAATCTGATGTCCACCTTATTGAAAATTTTATCAAATTTTTTAAAAGCCCATGGATGAAAAGTGAACCTTTTGTATTTCCATTTTGTGTCCTTGATTGTCTGCAGGGTAGTTGTTTGGGCTATTTCTTTCAGTTTAGTGCCATGTTTTAGCATTTTATTTATCATTGCCGGATTGAAACCATTGGATGCTGCTATGTCCAGTATGTGTTGGCGTTCTTTTGAAAATTCCTCTCTGCTTAGAGGGACATGGAGTAATCTATGGATCATACTTTTGAAAACTGCCAACTGGTGTGCAATTGGATTGCACACATTCTTCTTTATGTAATTGTCCACATGAGAAGGTTTCCGGTGGATTCCAAATGCGAATTGATCCTGGTCTCTGATAATTTTGAGGTCTAAAAAGGGTAATATTTAAAATGCCGTATGTTTAAGATATTTTGATGACAAATGAAATGTATATCTTGAATTTTGTGGCTATAGCTTATCTAGTCCTGCTTACTCTGGATGATTTTTTAATAACTCATAAACCCTAAGAGAGAGACAAAATTTTACTGCACATAAAATTTACATCTTGATAAAGCACACAATTTATGTCCAAATAAATTTTTTTGTACAGTGAACCATTTTGGAGATATTCCTTGTTATTTGTGTCAGTTTTGGAAAACTTAAAACTTTCACAAATGCAACATCGTTGTTCATATTTTTTATATATTAGTATGCATGCAAAGAGAACAGGATCTCAAAGCTTTAAAAGATTTGACTCGCTCAAAGCCTACTGCATTCTAATATTCCTCTTGCACCTACAAGGAAATAAGGGATAAGATAACTTCTGCAACTGTTTGTCACAACTAACACAAAGAAGATATAAGGATAAGAGTTTGTAGGAATGGTTAGTACAAGAGTAGAGAAAGTCATGTGAGTGCAACACATCAGATTTTTTAAGATAGACAGCAATGGAAATTGTATCCACATATGTGAACAATGCATACAAACAGAGAAATGACATTTCCAGCATCAGTAAAAGTTAGTACCACTTTTTTTTCCAGCTCAATTCACTCACCTATATCAGTTTGCTCAGCACTCAGCTAGGCCACAGCAGGCTCAGCTACTGGTTAATGGCCTCTGAAATGTTTGGGTTGCTTACCAAAATTTACTTTGCATAAATGGCTGAGTTGTAATATACATTAGATATTTTTTTGTTTCCAGATACCTGAAAATGATATAATCATTACAGAAGAAATTTTTATTAATTGGTTGCTAAAGGAACCACAAATTCTGGTTTGGCTTTCAACATTATACCGTATGCAAGTATCAGAACTAGGTACTGTTTATTATTACTATTACAAGAAAATTATTAAAGCAAAGTAATTTTAACTGCCAAGTATTGGTGAATAATAGATATCTAAGACAGTCCCAGGTTAAAAGTAAACAGGTCTAATTAATGCATTTTACAGAACAGCAAAAAACCCTAAATAAATATGGTTGAGCATGCATTAGTTAAGTTTGAAATATTGTCACCAAATTTTACAGCATGAAGTTGTATGAATGTCAATAACCATTTACTTAACCTCCAGTTATGTTATGTTTTAGAAAACTAAAAAGAAGCAGTGAAATACAGCTTTACTGTTTGGTCTATATTCTTTTTTGGCAGTTACACATAACGTGAAATGCAGTGTGTGTAAGATCTACCCCATTGCTGGCCTGAGGTATGTTTGTCTGGTATGCTTACGTTATAATCAGTGTCAAGCATGTTTCTTCATGGGAAAATTTAATAAGAGACACAAGCTGAGGCATCCAATGCAAGAATATTGTTATGAGGTAGGTGATGTCAATCTTTCAGTATTTACTTCTTTATTGCTTTTTTACTTTCTCTGCTACTTACCTGAAATACATGGTCTGGATGAGAAGTAATGGCAACTGTGTGATTAAACTGCAGTATGTCTAGAAGATAATTGTAAAAGAGAGAAAATCTTAGATGTGTCTATTCTTCAATTATGATTTCACAAACTTTCATTTCACTATCAACATTAAGAAGTATATTTAATATCTAGCACTATTCATTACAAAATTCACCTAAAGAAATAAAACTAAATAAAAAGAAAAAATAATAATAAAAATATTTAGCTAAATTTTATTGTATAATTCTTTACAGATTTCAACAAGAGAGACAACTTTGGCATTTTTAAAGATGTTGAAGAATAAACTATGTGGAAATTCCTCTGACTTACAGTATATTTCTGTACAACCATATGATATAGTCTCCCAAAGCTGGTAAGTTAGTGAGAAGTGGTTAAAGGAAAAATGTCATGTTATGTTTTTGTGGAAAAACATAATTTTAAGGTTATATTATCATGTGGAGGGTGAAAAGTGTGTTATGGCTAGGGATAGTGAATTTTGAAATCAGTACAGCCTTTTATGAAAAGCTCATAAAGGCTATGCCTTGTATTTTCATTTTTCATTACTTGTAAACCATTTCGTAATGAACTGTAGAATGCATTTTGAAATTGTGATAAAATGTAAAATTTACTGAAAACAACTGAAAGTATACTAAAATGCTATATAAATGTGAAATAGACAATATTTATTTTGTCACTAGCACACTGTAAGTAGAGGAAGCATTGTGTTCCACCCAAAAATTTCATACTAAGATGTCAATGGAAATACATAATCTGAGACCCCCTGAATCAAAAAAAAAAAAAAAAAAAAAATTATACAAAAAGGTATGCGTGCATGCTCGCCCCAAATTACTGTCTACATGGAAAATTTTGATTTTTTTCAAAAATGGTGCTAATAGTTTTGAGTAAAATGCCATATGTTTTAAATATTTTCACGACAAATGAAATTTATTTCTTAATTACTCTGGGAATGGTCTCTGAAGTCCTCTTCATTTTGAATGGCCTTTGCCTTACTGATAAACTGTAAGAGACAGACAAAACCTTACTACACAAAAAGAAATTTAGATCTCATCAAGGACACAATTTATGTTACTTTATTCTTTGACTTTCACAGTGGTAATGCAGGAGATGATGCACTTAATTGCAGTGGTGCTCCAGGAGAGGAACAGGAGCATTTATTAAATGAAATGGAACTAACCTCTCAAACTGTCATCCATGGTTCTAGGCAAAAACTAAGATATCAACCACAGAAAGAACTCCAAAGCATTGTTAATAATCTGGAGGAAGCAAACAGGTAATTTATTTTAACCAAAAGTTACAATTGTAAAATGTATTAGATAATTGAGAGGTAGAATCAGAACTGAAAAATTCAATTCCACAGCCAGGATTTGAACCACAGACCTTCCACTTCACGGGTGGAGCTACCATTGCAATTTGCCAGTATGACAAATTCCACAACTGATTGTATTTTCCTGGTAAATCACTTGAGAATCTCACATCTGAGAGATGTTTTATTCTGATTAGTACAAGAAGTAAGGATATGACAGGGCAACAATAAACACAAATATACTTATTATTTATTTATGCCAACAAACTTACTGTTGGTGTTTTTAAACACACAAGCCGTGTGTGGGCAAAGTTTAAGAGATTCAATGCCACAATTGGGATTTGAACCACAGACCTTCCTCAGCGGAAGGTCTGTGGTTCAAATCCCAGTTGTGGCATTGAATAAGCGGAAGGTCTGTGGTTCAAATCCCAGTTGTGGCATTGAATTTTTAAGTTCCAGTTCTACCTCTTATACAAATATACTTAATTTAATTTAAAAGGTGAGTTAATTAATAACACTGAACAACACCATTTCATTAAAACGATATATAATTCATATTATTTGGTTATTACCTATGTAATGTCATTTGTTATTTATGTATTCTTTTACTGTGAGGCAATGAAACCTGCTCTTCTGAGGTACCAAAATCTATTCTAGAGGTACTATAGAGCCCTTGTTTGGACTGTATCCAGCTTAGAATGAATTTTCTTGGCACCAGAAAGCATACTGTTTGCCGGTGGAATCAGATTTTATAGCACCTTAAAATGCATCAATTTCTCATGCAAATTATAACTACAGTAACCGCCTACTATTGTTCTAGAAGACATTGGCAATGATGTCATTGTGCACCATGTTATTCCATTTCAAATTAGACAAAAAATGAGAAAATTGACCTTGCATTTTTTAAAAGCATTAATAATTTCTACATGTGTCTGTAAATGTAGAAGAAAACAATTTTGAGGAACTTGCCTCTTAAGGCAATGTATCTGTGAAAATTAAAAATCCACAGTTTTATTCTGATTACTTTGAATTTTTTTCCCACACACTCAGAACATAAAGTAAAAAGTATACACAAAATTTCAATTTAATATGTCAAACCATTTTTAAATTATTAATATATTTATTAATAATAAATCACTTTTTGATATGCTCATATGAAATGACCCTTGGACCCTACAGTGTATTGTATCCCTCCTAAACTTTTAATTTGAGTTCAGTATACAAATATAAAGAAAATGTCATACCAAAATTGCTTAAATTTAATTAGTTTAAGAGAAAATATGTTTTGTATATCATTTATCAATATTTTCAATTTTTTAAGTATGAGTTATGAAAAATATTTAATTTCAGCTCAATTATTTAATATTTTTTAACTAGCACACGACAAATTTTAATAGCTTAATCTCTGACAGTCTCCTGAAAATTTCAAGCTAATAGGTTATAAACTAGAGTCCAAGGAGCATTTTGAATAGTAAAAAATGCTGGAAAAATGAACTGAGAAAAATGAATTTTAAAGTTTAACAGTATCTCTTAGTTCTTTACCTAAATCCACTCAACTTAAAATTCCCCAGCACCACATGTGGGACTCTCTGTTACTTTCTTCTTGGCCTCAGTAGCATTTTCTGAGAATTTTAAGTTTGCTTGGTTGTTTCTTAATATGAAAGCTTTTCTTTCACCTTTGCATTATTCACTAAATGTAGAAAATTGTTGTTCTTAGCTAACCTCTACTCTATGCACTTTCACAAATTTATACACAAAATTCATAAAATATCTGCTTGTTATGGCTCTACTATAGACTAACAAATAACTTAAAACTTATTAACTACCTAAAGAATATCTAATATATAACTGGAACACTGAAATAACCTGGCAAGATTACTGAATTACAGAACACTGGCTGCATTTCTCTGTTTGGAAGCAAAACATGTCAGATTCGCGGCATTTCAGCTCAAATATTGAATTCTTTTCAACACAGCCCACTTACAATCTTTCTGAAGCAAAATTCGCTGCAAGAGACCAAAATCAGAGCCAGTGAAAACAAAAAATGCATTTCAGAGCTGTAGCGATGAGGTTTAGTGAGTAACGCTCACCCGCACTAGCACATTTGAATGCCCTCCTGGAGCTTTAAAAATGGCTGATATTGAGAAAACTAAAGTGTGCCGCTAAAGTACAATGTATAAGCATAATAAAAAATGTGAAAAGTAAAAATCAAAATTTTCAGCAATTTTCTCCAAATTTCACCGATAAACGTTTATAGTTTTTGAGTTAAAATTCAGTAAAATTTGTGTTATTTTTTGAATGAGACAATTTCTGTGCAGTATAACTCAAAAGCCCTTCATCAGATTTCGGTAAACTATAATTCATTTTGAAGTTGAATGCCTGTTGTTGATGGTGGTATATAACAATAACAGCTATAATTACACAATTTTTTAAAACCTTTTTCTTCATGTATTAAGTATAAATGCCTTTTCTATAAGGATTAAACTTATAAAGTTTTAAACCTCTTTTTATTACACATTAATTGCAGTTTTCATTTTTATGGATTCACTTGTTTGAAACACGGAAAAAAATAATGAAACAATAAATATTTAAGGTCGCGCTGTTTTCTGTGCACCAAACCAAACCACAGCAGATTGACAATGTCGTTGATGTGACTCATGGACCGATATGTGGTATGGTGCAGTGCAACTAGAGGATTGGACGCTTTTCTTTTACTTCTTATTTTTTCTACAACTGTCCAGCGAATATGCCATAAAAATGTTAACTAATGTTCTTTTGAAGTTAAGTGCTGAATGATATGACATAATTTATATTCCAATTAAAATGGCAGTCTTCAGAAGAAACATGATGAAAATTACATTAAATTTAAGTTCTAAAAATATCGAACAAATGCTACTACAAAATATTAGCTTCATTTTGAATTTTTATTTGAGAATTTTACGTTGAATAGTTTCTGAGCTGCAAGTCTCAGAATCACGTAATT
Source organism: Tenodera sinensis (assembly GCA_030765045.1). Lineage (NCBI taxonomy): Eukaryota > Metazoa > Arthropoda > Insecta > Mantodea > Mantidae > Tenodera > Tenodera sinensis. The sequence continues at coordinate 102,627,394 of CM060971.1, read as the reverse complement.
TTTATCAAGTTACAGTAACTTCAACCCTGGAGAAAACTTGGAACCACTTGTTGATCAAAAGATGAAAGAAAATTGAACCCCCCTAAAAAATGCAAGGTGTCCTGCTCTCTGAAATGAAATGGAACAGACCCACCACACATCTCTCACACATTTTATGAAAATTTGCACTAACGCTCGTTAATTCCTAATTTTAAATTAATTGCTTTATCCGCAATAGTGTTCTCCTCCATTATCACAGATAATCAAGAGTGTACTTTATGTAAGTTTCAATGAAGCTGCCCTTGGAAATACTATTTTATGTTCTATGAACAATGGTATCTTTTTAATTCCATATATGCAACATTTTTAATGATTCTGTGCTATTCTTTCTCACAATGGAAACAGACATTTGCAACGGTGGTCTGATAAACTGGGCATAAAGCAGAAGGATGTTTTAGATTGCATTCGCAATCATCAGTTTCAAGTGGAAGCACAGATTGAGAGACTTAAGCTCCTGAAGGTAAATACTAGTGCTTTACCATTTCCTAAATTACAGTTTCCTTTCTATATTAGCCATACTTTTACTTTATTTGGTAACTATGCTTATTTAAGGGCAATCAGTTTGGTACCAAATTGACCTGAAGATGACTTATCACACTCATTCTTGTTTTTGGAGATGGCTAGAAAAGTACATTTATAATATGAATAAATTAAATTAGCTAGAAGACCAGAGCAAGTCCAGTAGGAGCCAACATTTTTCTGAGAGAGACCAGAGCAGTTTGTGTTCTTTAAGTTTCTTTGATCACAAATGTTGAGAGTATTTAAATACATAAATGTGCTGTAAAGCTAGTGTTGAAGGTGGACGTAGTTTATTAATTCTCCAAACCTGAAGACAAAACCTGAAATTTAAGGCTGCCACAAAGACAAGGTAAAACAAGCAAGATCTTTATTATGAGAGAAAGATGTGAAAATAAAAATAAAATAACTTAACCTGTAACACAAGTTGCATAAATTAAAAATCTGGTGTGTTGCACTCACATGACTTTCTCTACTCTTGTACTAACTATTCTTAGAAGCTGTTATTCCTCTATCTTCTTAATGTTAGTCGAGATAAACCTTTGCAGAAATGATCTAATTTTCATGTACATGCAAGGGCGATATGGGAATGCAGTGTGCTTTGAGTGGCAGTCAAATCTTTTAAAAGCTGGTCGCTATATGATGGCTTTGAGATTCTGTTCTCTTTACACAATGAACAGATAAAAAAATTAATAACAACCATTCATTTAAGAAAAGTATAAGTATTGCAAAACTCACACAAATAACAAGGAATACCTCCAAAATGGTTCACTCCACAAAAAATTAATTTGGACATAAATTGTGTGTTCTAACGAGATCTACATTTTTATACGAGGGCCTTCTCAAAAGTAACTTGCACTATTTTTTTAAATCCGCGCGGTAGGCGGAAAAAGTCTGAAAGTCCCAGGGTATATAGGTATGGGTGTAGTAGCAGCACCGTAAAATTCCTAGGCCCCTAAGTTTATTACTTGGACATTAAAACGGCAATAACCTAGGAGACTCCACTCGTTCCTACCGCCGATTGCGAAGTTCGCACTATAATCCGTTTTCTGACGGGAAAAAATAAATGTGAGACTGAAATTCATTGCAAGTTGTGCAGTGTTTATGGAAAAGACGTTTTGTCAAGGCAAATGGTTTCTCGTTGCCCCAATCGTTCATTGAAGGGAGAACATTACACAATGAGCAATGAAGCGGCCAACCCTCCACTTCCCTCGCTCCGGATATTGTTGACGAGATTCGAGCAGTCGTGAACACTGATCAGCGCCATACACTTGATGCAAGTTTGTTTCAACTTCCTCCGTATATTGAAATAAGCCATGCATCGCTTCACAGGATTATTTCTAAGGATCTGTGTCTATGGAAAGTGTGCAAGTTGTGGAAACGAATGGATGCCTCAACTCCAAAAAAAGGCAAAAGTTGTTGCATCAGCTGTCAAGTTCATCACAACAATATTCTGGGATTCGAAGGGAGTACTGTTAATCGATTACCTGCTCCATGGGACCACGATGACAGCTGCTCGCTATTGTGAGGTGCTGAGAAAACTCAAAAGAGCCATACAAAACAAAAGGAAGGGAAAGTTGAGCAAAACAGTTTTTCTGGTCCACGATAACACTCTCCCGCATGCTGCCCGTGAAACTCAAGCCATTTTGAACAGTTTCGATGGGATGTTTTCAGTCATCCATCTAGTGCACCTGACCTTGCACCGAGTGATTACCATCTTTTTCCGGAGCTGCAGCAACATCTTGGGGGAAGGCGCTTCGTAAATGACGAGGAACTGAAACAAGAGGTGGAAAGATGGCTATCCAGTTGGTGGGAGAGTGGTTTGACATTGGGTTAAAAAAACTGTTACCACGGTATCAAAAATGTATTTAGGTTCAAGGAAATTATGTGGAAAGATAGGTACTGAATGTAGCTTTCAAAATATACCCTTTTTAAAATATTTAAACGTTTTGTTATTTTTTAAAAAAATAGTGCAAGTTACTTTTGAGACGCCCCTCGTAGTAAGATTTGGTCTCTCTCTTACGGTATACCAGTTATGCTAGTTATGAAGAGTAAATGGGACTACCTGGGCTATAGCCAGAAAATTCAAAATATGCATTTCATTTGCCATACAAGTATCTTAAACATATGGCATTTTAATCAAAATCGTTAAGAGACATTTTCAAGAAATAAAAATTTAGAAAAACTTTCTGTGTAAAGGGTAGTTTAGGATGGAGGGTTTTTCTTCAAAATCTTTGTGTCACATCCTTGAAAGATATTAACCTTATATACCATATTTGGTTTTTAACTGACTTCGTTTTGAGTCATGCTTTCTCAGACACACACACATCTTTTTTCTAAAAACGGCTTTTTTGGGTTCAAGGTGCCTCAAAACTTATGTATTAGTGAAATCTCAACATCAAATTTTTAGGGAGATACAATACTTCCCCTACTTACTGTATGTGCTAGAGAAAGTAAAAAGGAAACATAGTATTAGTACGAGGGCCGTTCAGAAAGTAACCTCCGGTTGATTGCAAAAAATTCACCAAGTTAAATAAAAATATTTTAATATATACATCTTACAACTACATCTTTGCACTATTTTTCTACATAGTCTCCATAACGATTGAGGCACTTATCGTATCTGTTCACAAGCTTTGAAATTCCTTCTGCATAAAAATCACCCGCTTGTGCCTGGAGCCAGCCTGTGACCGCATCTTTGAGCTCTTCGTCGTCATCAAACCGCTGGGACCCGAGCCATTTCTTCATATGCATGAAGAGGTGATAATCGCTTGGCGCCAGATCTGGGCTGTAAGGTGGATGGTTGACAACGTCCCACTTGAAGGACTCAAGAAGGGCTGTTGTTCTGCGAGCAGAGTGAGGACGGGCGTTATCGTGCAAAAACACGATACCGGAAGTCAGCATACCACGGCGTTTGTTCTGTATAGCCCATCGTAATTTTTTTAGTGTTTCACAGTACACCTCTTGATTAATGGTCGTCCCACGTTCCATGAATTCAACCAACAACACCCCTTTTGCATCCCAAAACACCGTTGCCATCAATTTTCGGGCAGAAAAATCTTGCCGGGCTTTTATTGGTTTGGTAGGCGAATTTGAATGTGCCCACATCTTTGATTGTTCTTTTGTCTCAGGGTTCACGTACTTAATCCAGGTTTCGTCCCCGGTCACGATTCTGTTTAACAATGGTTCACCTTCGTCCTCATAACGTGACAGAAAGTCTAATGCAGGGGCCATTCTTTGAGTTTTGTGGTGGTCAGTAAGAATTTTGGGCACCCATCGTGCACAGAACTTACGGTAACCCAATCTTGCTGTCACTATCTCGTACAAGAGAGTCTTAGAAATCTGTGGAAAATCAGTAGACAACTCCGACATTGTGAAACGTCGGTTTTCACGAACTTTTGCATCAACTGTCTGAACGAGTTCGTCCGTCACCAATGATGGTCTACCACTCCTCTCTTCATCATGAACGTTTTCTCGTCCACTTTTAAATAAACATACCCATTCACAGACCACTCCTTCACTCATAACTCTTGGTCCGTACATGGCACAAAGCTCACGATGAATAGCTGCTCCAGAATATCCTTTGGCTGTAAAAACCTTATAACAGCACGCACTTCACATTTGGCGGGGTTTTCTATTGCAGCACACATTTCAAACGGCCACAAACACTAAACTAGCGCAGGTACGACGTTCACTCGACCACGGCTTGATGCCGACTGACCTGCTGAGTGCGTGAATGCACAGATGGCGTCGCTACTCCCCCCACTACCCGCACTGTGACCGATTGGAGGTTACTTTCTGAACGGCCCTCGTAGATTCATCTGGTATACTTTACAGTTTAATAATGTAACTTTACATTAATTTTCTATGTTAGTGGTTTAGAAGAAATGTCTTTTTTCTGTTTCATGCAGATTTTTAAATATGTTTTGATTCAGACTTTAAAGACTGCAGTTCAATACTTCTAAAGGATTATAACTGTTATGAGTTCCTGCATTTTGAATTTGTTGTTTCATTTCAGCATCATTTGCCACAGTCATTTTCCCCATCAAGACAGGAAGAGCCATCTTATATTCAAAGTACACCTTTAGCGTCAGCAATTCAGAAAGATGTGTGTAGGAAAATTATAAATAATTCAGGTTTTGCAACCATCAGTCCTATTGTGAAAGAGAGTACTGCTGGTACCCTTACGAATGAGTTAAACCAACTGCACCTTTCTTCAGAATGTTCTTTTAAAGACGGGGATATCCCAGAGGGTCCTAGAAATGAAAAGCTTGCTACAGTTGAAATTAAAGAGAGTAATTCTCCTCCCTTACCGTCATTATCAGAAGTTTCAATGACAGATCTAAGCTCATGGATTGCTGACAGGGGCACAAGCTTGAAACAAAGTGGATTTTCAACCTGGGTCGAAGCTTCTAATGTAACCTCAACACAGCAACCTGAAGTACAACATGAAAGCCTTGATGTTCTGATGAGTCGGCTTCAGAGGTTAGCTTCAAGCCTATCTTTGGAAGGTATGTATATACAATTTACTAATGCTATATTACAATAATGGAAAACAATTTGATCATCTGGTTCTTCTTTTACATTGTTTAATTATTTTGTCCATGTATATAATAAATAGTAATGGCCTCAAGCTGTCCCCTTGTTTTACTCCTCCATTCATTTCAAATTCTTCTGATTTGGTACCTCTTATTTGTACAACCCCTGACACTTTCATATATAGAGATTTTATCTTCTTTAGTGCATCATGGCTGAGTGGTTAGACCATTCGCTTACCACCTTGGAGGCCTGGGTTTGATCTCAGGAACCTGCATGTGGTATTTGTGGTAGACAAAGCGGTATCTTGGCAGGTTTTCTCCAGTTTCCCCCACCACTCATTCCACCAATTACTTCATCACTTTTCCAATGCACCTACATTTCATATCATCCTCTTCCTCACTCTCATACCTGGTGTTGGGCTGATCACCTGCTTCCTGGTTTTCACTCTGTCCAGTCCATAGGTTCCTGACAGGTGCCTGACCCTAGACACAGGTTTGTAAGTCCTGCATAAGGGGAGGGTAATGAGTTAAAGAAAAAGAAAAGATCTTTAGCAGTGTTTCTGAAGTTCCCTCATTTCTTAGGGCTTTCCACAGTTGTTCTATAGTTCTCTGTTGAAGGTTGATTTCAGATTTGTAATAGTCAAATTGGTATATTTCTATTTTTTCTGTTGCTGGTATGGTATCCTTTAGTTTCCTGTGTTAATGCATTGCTGAGTTTTAATATATTGTTTGTTACATTCTAGAGACTTTCATTGCCAGAGATAATGCCCAATTAAAGGATGCTGCAAGAGAAATAGAAGATTTACTGACAGGTCTTGTCAGGACTGTTGAGCTTCAGAAGAAGCATTTGCCAGAAGGATAGTGCCTTTAGACATCAGTAATGTGCACTTAAATAGCATTGGAGTTGCTTCATGTCTATCATATGCCGACCAATTTAGGATCTAGACGCATATTTATCTACTTAATTTATTCTATTATTGGTTGCACATGCAGATCAGGCAGTCATTGATAGACAATTTTCCTATCCATAGCACTGGTCTTAATGTTTGGTAGAAACAGTAAAGGATATGTATTAAAATGCTTTACATATTCAGTTAAAAATTATTTGGAAGAATTCCTGATGAATACTACGTGTTATTCAGATATGGATTTTGTAGTAAATCCAGGTTTGACAAATTTCTTTCTGTTCTGTTCTTGGGAAATTATCATAATTAAATTCATGGCTGAAATGATCTGAGTATAATGGTGTGGTCAGCTTGCCAGGACAGAAGTGTGTGATATACAGAGTGGAAGGTACCACTTCAGTCATACTTTAACCAGGGATTCTACATGATGAGTGTAACAAATATATCCAATACAATTATTGTCAATAAAGAAACATTTTGCACAAAAAAAAAAAAAAAAAATTTGTGTCAAATATTTGGAGCCATCTAGCTTCTTGACGAATGGATATGAATGGTTTATTATTTCACCGTCACGCAAAGTATGAACAATGCAGTAATGCAGTTCTACCTTGATTCGAATGAATTTACTCACAATTTAATGTTAACATGATGTTGCCAAATTGCTCTTAGAAGTTAAACTTTGCAATGATATTTTAACATTAAATTGTGACTAAATTCATTTGAATTAAGGTAGAATGCACAATGTTTCCACAACAGTTAAGGAAAAAATAAACCATTTATGTCCATTCATTGAGAAGCTAGATGGCTCCAAATACAGTAAAAACTGCCTAAAATGGAATGCGGTTGTTCCAGTAATATTTTTCCGTTTTCATGGATTTCTGTCTTACAAAGGATTGTACATATTTTAGTAAAACAAAGTACAAAAATATAATCGTATGGAATTAAACTGAAGGAATATAGTTTCTTTTCCCCCACATATCTGTCAAAGAGCACTGTCGCGACTTCTTCACAAGAGAATGCTCTATGATCTTTGCATCCTGTATCAGCTCCAGGGGTTCTGGAACATTCTTGGAAGCTGCAAATTCCTGAAGGTCACTCACAACAGATAATGCTTCTCTAAAAGTGCGTATTTTTGACTCCCTTTCATTGGTGTCGTTCATTCCTTCCATGACTTCACAACTGCTCAGCAGTAATCTCTGCTGCATTTTGAATGTCTTCAGTTGTGGCAAGTTCATTATCAAAGCACGTAACTATGTATTTAGCATAATGACAATCCGTCTTAGATTACTTATGCAAACAGTTTCGGAAAAACTATTCTGTTTCCACGTAGGCAGTTTTCTGGTTTAGAGTGTTATTTGACATAGGAAATAGCTCCATTCTGAGATTTATTTTCCGGTTGACCCGGTTTCTGGTATATAGGGAGTCCGGTTTAGTCGGGTTTTACTGTATTTGACACTTTTTTTTAATGGTTCTGTATTGACAATAATTGTATTGGAGATATTGTTACACTCATTATGTAGAATCTGTGGTTAACATGATTATAATTAACTTAAGGGATAAAAGTGATGACTCCTAATTAAGTGCCTTTGAAGACGAAGAGGAAACCGTGTTTGCTGTGACATGTGTCAAGGTAAGATTTCAATGTTTTAGGAATGTTTAATGTGTTGTTTAATTACGGGAAAAATAGGCAGAATCTTTGTTGGTGTGTAAGACGTGCCCTTGTGTACAGAACCTCTGCCGGTACATGTACTACGCTTGGCAGCTACACTCTGCTTGAGCATTGGCCAGCGTTCACATGCCTTTAACTTTTGCGAGCAGTATAGCAGGTGTGGGGACTTTTAGCACACTCTGTGCAGTTTAAGACCAACAACACAGCAAATTCTTGAACCATATATTTGTTAATTTCCATTCGGTTCTGCGGCTGGTTCACACTGGTTTGTCTTGGCATGCAAGCCATTAATTTCATTCTTTTATCACCATTTTTTAAAGAATTGCAATGCATATTATCATATAATTTCCAATTGCAAAGGCTTAAATTTATGGATAAGTTGAGTCGGATATGGAACATGTACATCCCTTACACTGTTTGTGTCTTGACCGGCTTCAAGAGCTATTGTTCCCAACATCAGAAGTTGCCAACTGGCTCCTATTGTCCATTCCAAACCAGAGCTCCCTCTAATGTAAACAAAAGCACATGCTTCTGCTTGTTATGAACCTAAGCACACACTTTTATGCCAATGTCAATAGGTAAAAACTGAATATTTGGTGCATATACTTATAGTTATGGCCTTGCTATCATAGTTAAATTTATTACCTAATGTGAGCATTATATTTAAAATAAAATAGCTACAAATCTGATTCGGGTAATCAGAAAATCCAGATAAATGAGGGCCGGATAAATAAGTTTTTACTGTATATGAATTATAGTGTAGAATAATTTTTATAATCATATAGAAATTTTGTAAACAAAACATGTCAGAAATAGTACAACTTTTAAACTTTAGTCACAAAATATTTATCATAAATCACAATAATAAGCAAGATATTTAAATCATTTTTAGTGTTTATGCCCCATTAGAGTTGCTCCATTGGAGAAAGCAATGAAGGTGCCATATAGCCTACTCTCTAAGTGGGACCTAAATATGTTGTATTCTGGGTTTTGTAACAGTTGGTTCTCCTATTCATGAATTAAAGAGTAACGTGGGGTAACAGTTTTATTAGTTGTATAGCTGTGTTTTTTACTGTAGCTTTCATACTTGAGAGCAGGACAGATATACATATAAGCAGTTATCTTTTTGTACATAGTGCATAAACATAAACAAGTTCTGGTAATTCATGTTGAGTTGTAAAGATAAGTATTAAGCTTTACAGGATTCTTAGAATGTTCTCTTCTGTTAATAATGTATAACACTTCAGGTTTGAAAATAAATAGCAGCATTACAAAGTGCCAGAGTAAGGAGCTAAAATGACGGCGGGTCGTTACACAGAAAGAGACACACATCTTGCTCTCCATTTTGCCAGTCTGTTTCTACATGTATCACAAATTGCACTCTGTAGTGAGACTGATGCCCGTTGGTCCGCCTCGGTAGTGTGATGGTTAGCCTCATATCCAAGAGGTCACTAGTTCGAATCATGCTTAGGGTAAGTTATCTGGGTAAGGTTTTTTCTGAGGTTTTCCCTTATTCTGAGAAGGCGAATGTCAGGAAACTTAAAGCTCCATGGACTTCGGGCTCATTTGAGCATCATTTCATTCATTCACCTTCCAATATGACATTACGTTGGAGGACGTCAATTAAACAAAATGATGCCTGTTGGTTGGACCAGTCATGTCTTTGTTGCCACTGCGCATCCAGTACTCACCCACCTTCCTACATGCTCCGTACTCTTATCATAACTAAAATTTGTCTGTTAGATTTGAAAAACATTTTTAAAAAGTAAAACTTGAATAGAGTACATTACATCCTGTAAAATAATACCTTTTTCATATCTATTCACCAATTCAAAGAACAGGTTTTTAAAATAGACTCATTACCGTTTGATGTAATTAAAATGGTATTTTTATTTATTTCCATGTTACTGTGCAGATAAATGAAAAAACAAAACTAAAGATATTCTTCTATTTTAGACAATCATGTTATTTATGGATTGACCCTGCTGTCATAAAAATACATATGTTTTGAAAATGTATATACAGTTTGATGTAGGTGTGCTAAATGTTTTGTGAACAACTAGTGCAAGAGTGTCTTTAGAGCACCAATGTGTGTGTGTGAAATGTCCTATTTGATCAGTATTTTGTCCACGAAAACCTCATTTTTGTAAAAATGCATACATTTTCATTTGAGTAAAAGACTTGTACATATATTCATATTTTTCTTTTAATTTTGATGTTCAGCAAATAATGGTTTTTACCATTAGTTCAATACAGCAATGTCTGTATTCACAAATCAAAAGTTACCAATCATAAAGGTTATATATCAGAAGAGTAATGTAATTCAGAATTTTCTAATTCAGTACATTCATCAGCTGTATTGTTCTCTGTGGGATTGTTATTTATTTCATAAATGTAATAAACTCCTGCATTTAACTACTCCTTAGAGGACAAATTATAACAGTGCATAATAAGAATGAATTCTGTGTGATGTAAGGTTGAAATATTATACATAAGTAAAAACAAAGTAAATAATCACATAAGAGAAAGAGCAAGATGAAGTATCAAGAGAATAATCAAGACTCCAACATTTATTTTTTAAACTTATTACACATAGTTTCTAATAAAGTGTTAAGCAATATTTGTGAAGAGATATTACAGTTAATCTATTTCCAATTATATTTTTGTGTGTATATGCAGGAAATTTTTATAAAACTTATATTTATTGTGAGAAGTAAATACGAATTTGTAATTATTTTGATATGAAATAAATGGTTTTTATTCTAATAAGGGTCATGAATCTTGGTAGCTGATTTAAGAGAAAAGAGAAAAATCTTAAAGTAACGTTTAATTGAAGTAGTTGATACAATCTGATGTTATACCCCAGGCCTGATGAACTTTACCAAGTGTGAAGACATTTCCCCTGCCTTTTTGACCACGAATGCAGAAAACTTGGGAAATAGGTTTCTTCTAATGTATATATATATGTGAACTACTGCATTTAAAGAGGGGAGGAACAACTCTGTTCACACCTTTGGAGTAAGGTTCCTCAGGTCTGCTATAACCCCTGTCTTGAGGACAATTGAGATTCCTACTTATCCTCCTGTGTCCTAAGATCACAATAGTAGTGTCAAAATTATGATTTTGTGCTTAATGAGTTTGTAGGGCCAAAATTGAACAAAAATTTAAAAAAAAATTTACAGCTTTTTTTTTTTGGGGGGGGGGCTAAAATGACATTTAGACAGCTACAAATTTTGTTTTGTGGATCAATATGTGTTATTAAGTATCAAAAGAACAAGAATATTCAGAATATAAAATTTTGTTTTTTTTAAGGGGGGAGTTGGGGTTCAGGGGGTTTTACGGGTAGTATTATATATGATACCTCGGGACTACATTAAGGTTTTATGGGTTTTTTAATCCTGCCACTCTTATGTCCCGACTTAATGTAAACACAAGCCGTTAACAACTAACCCCCGATACGCCGAAACCTAAGTACACCATAAAATATTGGTGATTACCTGTGAGTTTTCAAGATGTATAATAACCCTGGCAAGGACTACTTGAATGAAATGTGATATCAGCATTATTCATAAAATCCCCGAGTAAATATTGTTCTGTTGCATCATAAACACGAGGCATGAGCCCATGTGGCGTTTGTGTTAGTCGCAGCTGATATGAACACCAGTTATTGCGGAGGGATACAAGGTCTGGATCTAAGGCTGAATGGAGTATAGTTAACTGTGAGTGCAGCACTCCATGGCACGCTATTGCCGTGCATGTGGAAGACATTTCGAACATTTTATATAAACCTTGCTGATTTTTTTTAGGCTAAACACACTTCTGTTCACCCCACAGAAAGAATTCTTGAACAAAACGGTGATTACTTGTGTTAATAAACTCACGGGTCCCAGAAAATGCCTGAGCACAGAAAGAAACACCTGCCTTTCTAAGAGAAAGTTGAATCAGACTTGAAAATGTCAATACCAAGGCCAGTACACGGATCTTTGGCATTTCGTGTCGATGTGGTGTGAAGTAGAATCTTTTAGAAAAAAAATAGATATATTTTAGGATGGTATTTGCACCAAGTAGTTCCATGGGCTAATGTGTATAAGTGGTGTGCGAGTTTGTTTTCGGCAGATATCAGGGGTACAGAGCGGAATGGCCCAGGCAATAAAGTTTGTGGTCTGCATTTCGGGAGCTCGTGGGTTCAATCCCCGTGGCCGGCCTTCCTGACCCAAGTTTCCTCAGATTGCTAGGCGAACGCTGGGAAGGATTACCATATCCTCCATTTCGTTATATTAATAATTTCATTTCACCCTTCATCCCCATAGATTTATTTCAGGGTTGGAAGCGTCGGCGAGTGCCGCGGCAGTTCATAGTAGGGGAAACAAGCAGTCTGGAAATCTCGCCCTCTGGATTGGAAGGTGATCCTACTGGTTTCCGGGTCCTGCGCCCCCATTGGGAGCACGAACTCGAAGGGGTGGGAGTTAACCGGGCTGAGCCAGCCTCTGCCTGGGTGTGTTCAACTGGGAAAATGCAGGGACCCTGCCCTCTGCTCCGTAGTGGCAACGTTCTGGTCATCCGTCGGGTCCATTCGCTTCATCCATCCTTGCGTGGTGTGCCCTTCAGGGGCATAGGCACAAAATCGCTGACTTTTATCTATTGTTATTATTATTATTGTTAATATTAATTATGATCATTATCTATTATTTGACAAGCATATGATGTTACCCAAACATGTTATTATGACATAGGTTGCTTTCATCCTCTTCTTTATGAGTCGGTGGCTTAGTTGGTTAAGACGGTGACCTACAGATCCCAAGATCGCGGGTTTAAATCCGGCCCAGATCGATGGTTTTTAAGTGTGCTTAAAAGCGACAGCTCCATGTCAGTAGATTTACTGGCATGTAAATGAACTCCTGCGGGACGAAATTCCGGCACACCGGCGACGCTGATGTGATCCTGGCAAGTGACAGCGTCGTTAAACAACAAAATAAATTTAAATTTTAAATTTCTTCTTTATGATCAGTTTCTAATCTCACTTTCAGTTTATCTTCAGAATTGGAATCATGTGATTCATACAAATTGTCATACACGGATAAGACATCATCATCATCATCATCATCATCATCATCATCATCATCATCTCAAGGCAGATGATGCACTTCTTCCAAATTCTTAAAATTTTATGGATCTTACCTTTTACTGCTGTTTGTGAAAAGTAGTAACATCTGATTGCAATATTACACAACTAACGAGGAAAAACGTATGTCTGTAATATGTAAAGAGAGTAGGTGCGCAGAGTTTGGTTGACCTCTGTAACTCATAACTGCCGATTAGTCATTCTCGGAACTAAAGAAATAAACATCAACTTTTCGCTCCATCAAAGAGTCGCGTAAGGTGTAATAGTCGTATTAGATATCCTGACGATTGCATAGGTGCGTTCGTTCGAAAACTAGAGGATTTAAATAAAAGTAGCGGCCTCCTAGGCCCTTAGCGACCACTGGAGGGTTAAAGAGGGAGATATGCGTATAATAGATACCAAAGAAGCATGAACATGGGCTAAGCCAAAAAAGTGACGTTGCTCTCTTGGCGTTGCCAGTTTTACATGCAAGGTGGTTTCGGTTTGACAAAGACAGTCAAATCTTCCATTCTTGTCGCCCGCTCGGTGGGCAACTGGCAACACCGAGAGAGGAACATCACTGTATTGGCTAGGCCCATGTTCATTCTTGTTTTGTAGCTGTTACAGCTTGCTATAGGTTGTTGCGCATAGGGGAAGATACTTTCCTTCCCTCCCTCTGTACAACGGCTGAGAGGGCGGGCGGGAGGCGGGGAGGGGGTGAGGCGAGCGAACTTGCCGCGAATGAATAAACATTATGACAGCGTGCAGCTGAAACAATGTAGTTCACATGAAAGTAATTGTTGGCACATAGCCATAGTTATAGCCAAATCACTTTGTTCGTTATAAAGCTAATTTTAATGCATATATGTCATTAGCCATGAACGTCGGCAGACTTTTTTCCAGGGGGGGCCAAATGTTAGAATTTTGCAATCAGATAATATTAATTCATTATTTTGTTGTCAAAAGTTATAGCATTTGTTGCGGATAACCGTATAAATTTGCGCTAAACAGAAATTGTTCTTTACATAAAAATTAAAATAATAGTTTAATAGTCAGCACATTAAGTTCATTAATTTCCAAGGGGGGGGGGCCGCGGCCCTCCCTTGCCCCCCCTTCGCGACGCCCATGTCATTAGCAATATGCACTAAGCTATGCTAGCGAACTTCACTTCGTGATCAGGAACGTTATGACTTTTGCACATACATTATTGTGCAACTTCCCCCACCATCAGCCTCTAAGGTGAAGAGTTGCCACTGCGCAACTAGGGGAATTCTTCTTGTCTTGCCTCACGACCTATAGCTGCGTCTTGACAACACTACAGCTCTCCACGCGGAGAAGCAGGTGGCTGTCATGCTGTCATGCATCTTCTTTTAAAAATCAGACTGTAAGAATGTATCCGTTGACTGACTGATGATCAAAGTACTTAGCATTAAAGGGGGGAAAGGATAAAAAAAACTGGTGGCCTCCACTGAAGGAGAGTTCCCAGATTCCAGAAGCAAGTTGCGTAATGCTTTCTCCGACTTGGAGGAAAAAAATATTGGTCCCTTGGACATCTCCGGTCTCGACGTGATTGGTCAAGGTTGAACAGCTATACAACTTGTATAATTTAATTAATTGTGTGTGATTGTCTTATCATGACGGGAAATAGTTGGAAGCACAGATTATGGTTGGAAGATAACGATTATGCGGTTAGTCCATGCCACAGATAAAAACATACTTTGAAGGAAGAGGAGTGTTTACATAACGGCCATATCTATTCTCGTATCCAATCCAGTACTGTTAACTGTATTTGGGGGAGTGTCATTTCAGTTCTGTAATTCAGTGTGAAAGAACGTTACTGTCGGTATAAAATGGCACTCCAATTTAGTGCTAACTTGAGTTTCATGTTTAAAGAGTCGAGTTCTCTGCTGACAAGATATGGGTTAGCAAAAAAAGCTGGTTTTAGATTTGTGGAATGTGCCTTTCCGTATGAGCACCCGGTGGCGGAAGTCGTAAATGCCAAAACAGCTGCTGATGTTGAACAAGTACTTATCAACGTTTATCCTGGTAAGTATAATTTTTAAGTCGCCCCTATCATCGAGTTAGGGTTCATGCACTTGTATATCTTAGGATATGTAAATGCAAAATGTGGGAACACAAATTACCAGTGTTACACGAAGCTATTGTTAGCGATACCTTTTAAACAAGTTAGGTTAGGGTTAGGTTAGGTATTTCCAAAAAGTCTTTTACAAGAGGTTTTGGTTTTTGGTTACCCTGTATAAGCGGCCTGACCCAAGCTTCTTCTATTATACCACCATAATTCGGTATTTTACCCCATTACTAAGTTCATATGAAGTATAAATATTATTCAGTGATAGCCATCAATACATTATTGTGAAATATTAGATAAGTGAATACTTTCAGTAGAGTAGCTTCTTTTGAGGGGCTTCTAATATATAAAAATTCCTTAAAATTCTGTCCCCTGATATGTGCTACCCTCTCTTCATGATGTATGGATGGCGTTGATGCAGTTTGTATATTTGGGCTAGTTTTTCCTAAACATTAATTCAACTTACTGACATTCTTTGTAGTTAGTATTGATCCACTATCCCTAAAATTTGTGCCTACAGCTGTCATATGTGAAATTCATCACCCTTTGGCTATGGTGGGGTCAGTTTTGGTCACAGTGATTTATTCAGGCAAAACTCATGAATAATTTATCATGTACCTTTGCTAGCTTCAGAGTGTTGACTGAATTCATAGATAACTTTCATTAAAATAAAACCCACGTGAACCATCTAATAAGACAAGCAAGCAGAGACTATCTTTAGCTAGCAAGTTTTCATCCTGCCATGGCAGTTTAGAGTAAAGATTAATGTATGTTTAAATAGAATTTTTGACAGATCCTTCAGCTGAGCCATTCCATGAAAAGAAGGAAAAATAAATAGAAAACGTATCGGATAGAATATTTATGTTATTCTTTAAAACAGATTTTTTTGATGAATAGTTTCATAATATTTATGAACACTTTTCTTCAAGCTTGCACAGATCTAAGAAAATACTTAAGAAAGGGGAGACTGGCAACTATGCTTTTTACCCTTGTGAGAAAATTAGTTCTTAAGCGGTAAGATGTCAGTTGCCCTATAACAGAATGCACTATGGCTTTCAGAAAATTGCTGTGACTGTGCTGTGGGAATGATTTTAACTTTCGCTTGGCATATTTAATTCTCAAGATAACTCTTCCATGCACATGCAAAATTAAATTATTTTGTTGTTTAACGACGCTGTCAATTGCCAGGATCACATCAGCGTCGCCGGTGTGCCGGAATTTTGTCCTGCAGGAGTTCTTTTACATGCCAGTAAATCTACTGACATGGAGCTGTCGTTTTTAAGCACACTTAAAAACCATCGGCCTAGGCCAGGTTTGAACCCGCGACCTTGGGATCAGTAAGCCAGCGTCTAACCAACTGAGCCACCCAGACCATTCCATGCACATGCATGTTTTATGTTTGTTTAACAAAAGCAACTAAACCTAAAACTTTGCTTTAACTTCAGAGGAAAGAATAAAAGAAAATAAGTATTACACAGTAATTATTATTTATTTATGCCAACAAACTTACTGTTGGTGTTTTTAAACACACAAGCCGTGTGTGGGCAAAGAGAATGAGATCTCAAAGCTTTAAAATATTTGACTATCGCTCAAAGCCTACTATATACTAATATTCTCCATGCACCTACAAGGAAATAAGCAGTAAGATAATTTGTACAAATGTTTATCTCAACTAACACGAAGAAGATATAGGTATAAAAGTTTGTAAGAATGGTTAGTACAAGAGTAGAGAAAGTCTGTCAGTGCAGCATATCAGATTTTTTTTCTTTTCCATGTTGAAATATTTCTTGTGATTTAATTAATAACTGAACTTTGTCTGACAATTGCTGCACTTTGAAAGCCGGAGTGGTGGACTGACTAAGAGAACGAGGGATTTAAAGGAACTGGATAATAATTATAGGTAATTATAGGCAACAGTTCCATTTTGTAACATTCACTACAGCTTTTTCTGTTTTAAATGAATGGCATGTGTTTGTATAGGTCTTCTGGTGGATATGGAAATGAATTGGGTTTGCAAGTATTTTCACTACCAAATATTATATTATATCTTATTCCTTCCTTTACCATGTAGTAGACCTTAGAAAAGGGTCCGTGTGATCAGCATAATTCAGAAACAAAATTTAGATAAGTACTACACTTGACATTTAACTTCAGTATGTTCTAAAGATGCAACATAAATATTTTCAAGAAAATCCTTCCATCCCAAATTACCTTTCACATGGAAAACTTTTGAAAGTTTTGTTTTTCCCAAAAATGGCTCTTAACAATTTTGTTTAAAATTTCATATATGTAAGATAGGTATTTATATGACAACTAAAATGTATCTCTCTATAAGCACACAATTTATTTCAAATAATTTATAGCGTCGGCCATTCTCAAGATATCCTTCATTATTGATTTCACTTTTTCAATACTTTTATAGGCAACAACCCAGTAGCTGTAAATACAGTGCTGTGGTTAGTCAATATTGGGTTCAGTAATTAAATTTAACTTGTATTTTATTTCTGGAGCTTTTTAGACTTTTAGGGTGTTTTTGCCTTTTTTACTTGAAGTAAGAATAAGCTTGAAAGAATAAGCTTTTGCAAGATTAGTTTATAAAAATAAGCAATAGTGGGTAGAGAAAGTCATGTGAATGTAATGCATAAAATGTTTTTTATGTTTCAAATGGAATGGCTCAGGTTGTTTAAATACAAGTAACCATAATTTATTTTTGTATTACATTATTTTATAAGTGCATAAAATGCTATAAAGCAATGCACCTGTGAAAAAAACCCAAAAGAATCCACAATTTTCATTTGAACGACCTGTATTTATTGTAGCAACATTGCAATGTAATGTGAAATGCACACACAATATTGAATCAGATATATTTGTTTCAGAGATAATATTTTTGTTCTGGATATAGTTGTATTAATTAAAAGTGCCTTATATGTCAGGTTTTTTTAATAGTGTTTAACACCCGTTTTTACTACATACGCCACTGCAGGCGGTGATATTGATGATACATGGAATGAGATGATGGGGGAAACCGGTGAGCCCAGAGGAAACCCACTCCAGTGCCACTTCGTCCACCACAAATCCCACATACGGTTGCCTGGGATCGAACTTAGGCCGCTTTGGTGAGAAGTGAATGGTCTAACCACTCTGCTACAGCGCAGCCACTATGTCATTTTGTTACATCTTATTCAGAATTTTATTTTGCCTTTGATAGACCGTATAGAGAACCCAAAATTGGAGCTTTTTTTTTTTAAAATTCAATGAGGCTATGCAAGAAAAAAATATAACCTCTTTGCATTTGTTTGATTTTCTAAATATCAGGCTATGAAAATATGTAATAAAAATAATGTAACTATAAAATTTTAAAAATGGCTATGTGAGTCTTAATCATTCATGAAGTTTACTGAAAATTAGAAGTTAATCGGTCAACATTTTTGACATGTGAAGCATTTTAAAAATGAAAAAAGGTGAGAAAGAAGTTTTGGAAAAACAACAAATGGAATTTGGATTATAGTGTTTTATTCAGTAGCATTTAAAGGTCATACATAGTATTAAATACTGTTGATATGAAGTAAATCAAAGATGCTGAATGAAAGTATGAGTTGTTAACATAATATTTTCATCCAATTTTACAGGTTGATTGCCTTAACTACAGGAACTTTGGAGTTATTTGTAGTTTTTCATATTTCCATTTGAATTTAGAATTGAAAAATACATGTGGGATTCAGAATTTGGTTTAAACATTTTAGGTGACCTATCCAAAGGTGAACTAGGATTTGCTGCTGTTCCTGGAGCTGAGAGCAGATTTAAAGACAGCGTCGAGAAAGCCATTGAATATGCAAAGGCATTAAACTGCCCAAGGTGAGAATACATCATTTGTTATAATAATAAATAAGTACCTACAGTGATTGCATTGAGATTAAAGTAATTAGATTTGCGGCATCTGAATTGTAGTTATGCAACACTTAGATAACACAAAAATTTATTATCTGTAGATAAGATAGCACCAATTATTAGAAATATGGATATGTTCTCATTTTTACTTTCTCTACTACGTATAGTAAAGTAGAGGAATTATTGTATTCCACCCAAAAATTCAATGTTGAGATTTCACCGGAGCTCCTTTGAGTCCAAAAAAAGCATTTTTAGAAAAAGGTCCATGTGTGTGTTTGTGTCAGTCTGTGGACAGCATAACTCAAAAACAAAGTTGTTTAAAAACCAAAGTTGCTATGTAAGTTTGTCTTTCAAGGATGCGACATGAAGATTTTGAAGAAAATTGTGTAACCCTAAACTACCCTTTCAATGGAAAATTTTGATTTTCTTGAAAATGGCTCTAATAATTTTGATTAAAATGCTGTATGTTGAGATAGTTTTATGACAAATGAAATGTATATCTTAAATTTTCTGACTGTACCCCATGTAGTCCTGTTTACTCTGGGTAGCTTTTGCAAAACTGGTAAACCATAAGAGATAGACCAAATCTTACTATACAAAAAATATAGATCTTGACATAAAATATACAGTTTACATCTGAATAATTTTTTTTGTAGAGTGAACCATTTTGGAGATGATCCTTGTTATTTGTGTGTGTTTTGAAGAACTTGTACTTCAGTCAAATGGATCATTATCATTCATTTTTTTAATTCTTAACCATTCAAAGAGAACGGAATTTGGAAAATTTAAACGATTTGACTATCGCTCAAACCCTACCGTATTTCCATATTGTCCTTGTGCCTACAGGAAGATAAACAATAGGATAATTTCTGTAAATGTTTATCTCAAATAACATGTAGAAGACATAAGAATAAGAGTTGTAAGAATGGTTAGTATAAGAGTAGAGAAAGTCATGTGAGTGCAACACATCAGATTTTTATTTTTTAAGCCTCATGTTCTGGAGTGGGACAAAGTAGTCTGTAATCATCTTGTAACGTTTAGATGATTTTGAACAACTTAGAATCCACCACAGCTGAAAGCTTTCAACCAGCCAGTCACCGCCAAATCTGATCATTTCATTTAGAAACTCTTACTACATTTTAAATTTACATATAATATTGTAATAATTGACAACTCCAGTTAATTTTTATTTCACATTATTTCTCTTAAAACTGAACCACAATTCACAGTTAGTGACCCTGTAACTCACAGCTGTTCTATTCTATTGTAACCTTGGCACATCTGCTACTCAACTGTATACAGCTCACTCTGACAATTATTCTACTCACTCACTTAAAATTGTCTTCTCTGTTTGTGCAGCCGAGAATTAGGTACTAATGATTTTTTATTTAAAATTGACATTTAGCGCCACTTCTCATAACAAGCTCTATACTCAAAGCTTCTAGAGTTGTGTGGAATAGCCTTTGGCCATTGTCACGTGTTGCATAGCAACATATACTATGTTTCCACGTGGAATTGACTCGATTTGAGTCCATTCCTATTTCTGTGCTTCCATATTGAATTCAATCCAGGAATTAGATCGATTTGGATATTTGAGACTCAAGCACAAATAATTTAAACTGTTATGTGGTCATTTGGTTTATGTTGGCAAACCTGTAAAAATGTTTTCTGTGTATTTTAAGTAGGTTTTGAGGTTAATGAATGATTTTGAGAAGAATATATTGCAAGGTTATAGAAGCAATAAAAGTGGCTTTGTTGTTTGTTTTATTACACCACTTTCCCTAAGAAAACAAATGACAAGCATGCAACATGTTATAATGACTACAGTAGAAATTAGCATCTTTGAATTGCTAGGTGTTTCCATGCAACACAATTTTGATCCGATCCCACTTCTAAGAGGTTTGGGTCCAGTGAGTCATTTTGATTCGGGTCTACACTTCCATGTGGTATTCAATCCAGAATGAAAACTCAAATTGGCTTGAGTTTGTTGTGGAAACAGAATAGTGATGTGAAGTAGCTGACTCTGAGCTTCCTTTGATGTGCGCTACCACCACAGTATTTTCACTCAGAACAGGCAGCTCAAGGATATCCGTCATGCACTCTATTTCTCTCCCTCTTCAATGTCTTTTCTCCTCTTTGAGCACAACAGTCCTTCCTTCTCTATTTGGTGTGATAAGAATTTTCTTTAAATTGTGCGTGAATTTGTTTTACTTAAGCATAATGACGTCAAATTAGAGTGGTATTAGACCAAGCATGTCGCTTAGCACACTATGCCTACCCCTACTTTCACTCCTTCCAGGCAACATGACGTTAAGTTGAGGAGGATTGGCTGCCATGGACCTGCATTTGTCATTCAGGCAGGTGAGCAGTAATAACCTCAATTGTGGCAGCTTTGTTTGTCAGAGAGGCTAGGGCAGCTGGGAAAGGTGTAATGGTGGGGGAAGTCTGTGCAAGACTTTCCCCTTCAATGGCACCTCTGTATTAGACGATAGAGGAAAGAATTGTTATAAATGTATAACTTTTTTGGAGCTGAAGGTGTGTGATTTCTTTAGAGATGTTATGCCAAAAAAACTGCAGGAGCACTTCATGTTAGTAAAACCAGCACAATGTATGTGTAAGGAAACACAGAAAAGAATATTTGAAAATGTAGAGTTTAGGACAGGCATGGGCAAAACCAGCTCAAAAGGGCCATTCCACTAAACATGCCTCATTCCACCTGCCATCCCTCCCCTTCACTTCTGTTCAGCTATTGACACGCCTCATTCAGTGGCAAGTATGGTTTCGCCGGGAGGTCTGTTTCATGAAGAGTGGCAGAGACTTTTTTATATGTTGCAAGAATAGGAAAGTTTGCTATTTAATATATGGATTTCAATTTGCAAATATAAAGCATTACAATATCAAATGTCACTATGATCAGAAGCATAAAGCAAACTTAGGCGATCTTAAAGGTATTTTTTTACAATTTCAAAAGGTACTTTCTGAATACTTGTATTTGTAAGCATGTAAAAGGGATACTTTTCCTTTCAACCATTTCATTGGTTGATTTAGGCAACGTACCCTTGCACCTGAGACAGAATATTGACTAATAGAAAATTGTTCATGTAAATATTTTTGTAAGAGTGTGTAAATTTCTAATTCTTTTAATTTGGGTGTATCAGGAACTTATTTTTTTCAATAATACTCAAAATAGACAATGTCTTCTCGTCACTTTGAGTTCAACCAATGAGAACTGTTGTGCGGATGAATACACAAGAATGGCGGTGTTGCGTCATAGGACGCTTGGACTCTTTTCATTAGCGTCTGTGACTTCAAAGTGTAAAGACGTATAATTGTTGATGGCGTGTGAATATGTGAATTACACCAAAACTTTTAAACAGCATGGACGCTATCCAATTTTAACAGTTATTAACTAGCTGAAACTGTAACGAATAGTGTATATATCGAATAAATGTGTTTCTAATAAAAGTACGTTGGTTTATGCATTCCATTCTACGACCACCTCCCCTGCAGAAAAGAGTGGCGTCTGCTCTAACAAACTTTCCACCTTTTAGCAAAAACAGTGCTCCATTTGATGCTATATTCACACTAATATATGTTAACCATCATTTAGAATAAAACCCCGCCACAAATGGCGCCCAACGTGGGGCGCGAATTTAGAATGGAATGCAGAATTACGAGAACAAAGTGAACATCGAATGACGCTATCTCATCGTGCAGGAGAAAGACGCCATTAGACCATCGACTGATATCAACAAAACATCGATACACGGAGAATCAACGTGGGAAAAACACCGGAGATCATCTAGCGAAGCCAATTACCCAGGAGACGTAAATAACTGGACGAAGAACCAACAGAAAAGAAAGTAGGATCAAAATTTTTTGTTTCTTTATACATTTTATTTCCATTGTGCATGTTTTTAAGAAGTGGAAAAGTAACAGGACTTTCAACATTAAGTGAATTAGATAAAGGAATTAAAATGTCGCGAAAAGAGATAGAAACAGGAGTGGGGGAAGGGGCAGATAGGCCTAGTTATCAGGAAGGATTAGAAGGTGCGGAACAGGCGGAAATAAGCAAAGACCAAAGGTTAATGATGATGATGTTTGAAAGACTAGAACAAAGTTTAGGTCAGAAACTGGAACAAAACAAGGTAGAATTAGGCCAGAAAATGGAGCAAAATAATGCAGAATTAAAACATGACATAGAACAAAGTTTAGGTCAGAAAATGAAACAAAATAATGCAGAATTAAAACATGACATGGAACAAAGTTTAGGTCAGAAACTGGAACAGAATAAGGAAGAGATAGGTCAGAAAATGGAGGAAGTGAGAAAAGACTTAGAACAGAAAATGGAATTAGGTAGACAGAACTTAGAACAGAAAATGGAATTAGGTAGACAGAACTTAGAACAGCAAATGGAATTAGGTAGACAGAACCTAGAACAGAAAATAGAATTAGGAAGACAGGAGTGTAAAGAAAATATGAAAGTAATGGAAACTAATTTAAAATTAGTTCACAAAAACTTAAATGAAACAAAGGAAGCCTTAGAAGCTAGGATAGAAATTGTAGGAGATAGGATGGGAAAGATAGAATCAGAGATGAGGGAGAATAAAATTGTGTTAGAAGAAGAAATTGCTAGATGTAGGGATGAAATAACAGAAAGTAATACAAGTGTAGACTGTAAGATTACAAATGTAAAAGCAGAAATAACTGAGGAATTAAGGAAAGAGATTGAGGTAGTAAAGAAAGACATTATTAATGAAACTGTAGAACAAATTGTAATTCCTAAAATTAAGACAATGAATGATGTGATGCTTTCACAACAGGATGCTATAAATAATATGAAACAAAGCCACTTAGAAATAAAGAATGATTTAAAATCAATTTGTGAAGAAATGAAAAAAAAAGGGAAAGAAAATTTGGCTAATGTAAATGATGTTGTGAAGGCATTACAAAGACAAGATGATTTAGATGTAAGTAATGTACAAGATGAGAGTTACTTGAGTAATGTACAAAATGTTGACTCACCATACAGAGAAAGAGGTTCACAACCAAACAATGACACAACACATAACACATGTTACACCAACAGCATATTACATGAAATCACACCACCTACATTTGACGAGGAGAAGGGAGACGATCCAAAACTCTTTGTTAAAGAGATGGAAGAATACTTTAAAGTGAAAAGGATACCAAACGAGCTTAGGATGATGATAGTTAAGAAAAGCTTAAAAAACAAGGCATTAGAATGGCTCAGGTTAACACTAGCTGGTCACGAGTCTTATAGCTCATTCAGAAATTTATTCCTATCAAGGTATTGGGGCCCAGCTAAACAAAACCAAACTAGGGTAGAGCTAGCGACAGGTAGATACGATCCAGCCAAAGGGTTGTCATTAGTCGACTATTTTATGAAAGTAGCCAACAAAGGAAAGCTATTAGACCCCAACTTATCGGAGGCAGAACTAATTGCCAGTATAACGAGACATTTCCCAGACACAGTGAGAACAGGGTTAATTGTTGCGAGGCCAGTAGATTTTGCAGATATGATAGAACTGCTGACAGCCTTCGAAACACAAAATGGTCGGCCTAATGAGCATAGACATAGGAACGGTCACCCAAACTCACCCATCCTAAACCGGAACACGACTACGAACAACCAGAGCGAAGGAGAACATACAAATACTAGGAGTACCCATGAAAGGGGGAGAGGGGCACACCATTTCCCACAACCGCATAATCATGGCGAGAGGATGGAGAACACAAGACAGCGATACCACGACACAATACCGAGGGGTGAAACGAGACACCAAACATATACATATGATCGTGGAAGACCAGGAGACCATACCCATCAAGTGAACCACATGCGATTCAGTAGGGAACACTTGAACAACCACGGACCGTCATACGACAGAGGTTCACGCCAAAGGGGCAGAGACCAATGGTACACTAACAACACAAGACAGCAGGAAGTAGAAGAAGACGTGCCAAATAGGGCAGATACTACACAAAATACTGAAACGACAACCACCACCAACACTCAGGGAAATCACAACAACTAAGTTCGTCCCAACCGAGTGGATGACAAACAACAAAATCTCAGCAACTTACAATTGACATCGACACCATGATGGCTACACGAAGAGAGAGATGGAACCACTGGTCATAACAAAACAGCTGGGTGACCACACGTATGAGCTACAGAATACAAATGGCAAGTTGGTAGGAAGATACCATAAAAATAAATTGAAGCCATACAAAGAAAGGACCAAATAGTCTTTGTCAACAAATGTGTAAGGCAGGAATAACAGAGATGAAAGAAGATAACAATTTTGATGGGTTACTTATAGGAAATTACGTTCAGATTAGGATTACAACAAGGAAGAAAATCAACATAGTCATTGGCTATATCGACCACAAAGAGCATTGTCAACAAAGACAGATGAGGACACTGATTGTCATTAAATAAATGAATCATAGCGACGGAAGATAATATGTTTTTGACATAAGGATGTCAGGGACAAAAATAGAAATGAATCAATTATGATGAAAAAGATATGATATTTCGACACAAAGATGTCGAGAGTAAATTGAGAAGAAAAATAATACAATTACAGAATAATTGTAAGTATAGAAGTTTTCTCTTATAAAAATAAGAGACAAAGAAATGACAATTAGTGAAATGAGGAAAACCATAATCAGAAAAACAATGCCCATGAATTGAGATGAATATAGCCAATGCTAAGCTCGAAGAAATGTTGAACCAAACAACAATGAATAATAACCCAATCAAGAAAGTTAGTACCATTAATAACATCAGAGTTTAAGAACCGACTCAACAACCTGCCTATACATAAGTTTATAAGACAAAGAAGGCAAAGAACTGAATAAAGTATTGCCATAAATATGATCAAAATCATTAGCTCAAAATTTGTATCCTGTTTTTCTCTCCTCATAGCAAAGAATACAAGTCAAAAACCACATGAAACACTTAAATTGTATTAGTGTCAATGTCAAATGTACAATAACTGAGTATGTGTTGTATAATAACTGAATATGTATTGTATGATAACTGGATATATTGTACAATAACTGAATATGTTGAGTAATAACTAAATGGTTTATGCCAAAACTGAATGTGTATTGTGTAATAACTGAATATGTATTGCATAATAACAGAACATATGTGATGTGATAGAAGGATATATTGTGCAATAACTGAATATATATTGTGTAATAATTGGACATGTTGTGCAGTAATCAAATGTGTTGTACAATAACTGAATATGTATTGTATAATGACTGAAGGTGTGTTGTATAATAACAACATATGTGATATGATAACTGGGTATATTGTACAATGACTGAATATATATTGTGTAATAATTGGACATATTGTGTAATAATTAAATGTGTTGTACAATAACTAGACATGTATTGTATAATAACTGAATGCATTGTGTAGTAACCGAATATGTGAAACTTATAAAGACATGTTGTATTATGTCAAAACAAAGGACAAAGACAAACAGTGAAGAAGACTGTAAAGAAAAAAAAAAAAAATATATATATATATATTGTACAAAGTGATTGAATCATAGAAGTAGGGAGAAGTGTTGTATTGTGTTTCAAGATTGTAAATAAGGTGACAATTTGAAAAACAAAACAAGGGGCATATGAGACAGAATATTGACTAATAGAAAATTGTTCATGTAAATATTTTTGTAAGAGTGTGTAAATTTCTAATTCTTTTAATTTGGGTGTATCAGGAACTTATTTTTTTCAATAATACTCAAAATAGACAATGTCTTCTCGTCACTTTGAGTTCAACCAATGAGAACTGTTGTGCGGATGAATACACAAGAATGGCGGTGTTGCGTCATAGGACGCTTGGACTCTTTTCATTAGCGTCTGTGACTTCAAAGTGTAAAGACGTATAATTGTTGATGGCGTGTGAATATGTGAATTACACCAAAACTTTTAAACAGCATGGACGCTATCCAATTTTAACAGTTATTAACTAGCTGAAACTGTAACGAATAGTGTATATATCGAATAAATGTGTTTCTAATAAAAGTACGTTGGTTTATGCATTCCATTCTACGACCACCTCCCCTGCAGAAAAGAGTGGCGTCTGCTCTAACAAACTTTCCACCTTTTAGCAAAAACAGTGCTCCATTTGATGCTATATTCACACTAATATATGTTAACCATCATTTAGAATAAAACCCCGCCACACACCATAGCCTAAAACAGCCAAAGAAATGGCCATGGCTTCGTACATTGATAAATAATGTGACATAGACTGGAGGTGCAGTGAGATTATCTTTGGCGGTCATTGTACCTCTAGTTTTCTGAGGATTTTACAGTCGATAGTACGTGGTTTGGCAAAAATATCAGGTGGTTTTTAAAATGAGGTAGCACAATTTTATTTTAATGTTAAGTTGTATTTTATTATTGAAATGAATCATTGTTGCTCTTTACTGATGCAACAACACAAATTAATAACATGTAGGTTTTGGATATAATACTATCCAAAGGCAAAGATATGTGGGACTGTTGTGCATCGAAGGCTGGCCTCAACTACATGCTACCTCAATGTTCTCTGTGTATGGCAGTCCGTGATCTTCCTGTTTGCCAGCAATTTGGTGCTGCATAGTCATTTGAAAATTGTTTACACAACAGAATTGTGCCAAGCTTGGAAAACTTGCCTAAATGTGTCTGTTTAGAATATTGTTGGAATCTCTGCTGTAAAGAAGCTATAAAAAATCATGTTTTAAAAAATATCTATACAACAACCATCATTGGCTTCATTGCAATTTAAGTGTTGTCAACAATTGCATTAATGTTTCTTTGCTATGAGACTTTCACAGTTAGTAACCCCCCCCCCCCCCCCCCCCCCGAAGAAAAAGTCCATAGCTTAATAAAACAATTGGCTTTCTGATTAATTGAAGCACATTCCTCCAATCTCAGGATGAAAGAAGTAAAAGAAAAAAAACAAGACTTTTTGAATGTTTTTAACTAAAATGTATTTCTGGTTTTGTACCTTTTTAGGTGGCAGAGGTAAAAGGAGAAGCAACTATTTTGTAATGCATTTCAAAATGAAATTTTATCAAGAGCTCTGATGGCAGCAAGAAATTATTATTACATAAAATATTATTTTTTTCAGGGTTCATGTAATGTCCGGAGTAGTTACAAATCCTACAGCAGAAAATGCTGCCTTATATGAGAAGAATCTTCGGCTTGCAGCATCTTTATTTGCTGAGAATAATATCACCGGACTGATAGAGCCGATAAATTCTTATACAGTGCCAAACTACTATCTCAACAATTTTGATACAGGTAAATACTTTCTTTCCTTTGTGGCAAAGACGGAAAACTAGAATAGCATTTGGTAAAGGAGAAAACTGTATTTTCCAAACACCACATGCCTGAAAGATGATCAGGAAATGGAATAAAGGGAAATGATGGAGAGGAAATCATATTATGAAATTGAGCACTACAGTATTTGCCTAGGTGGCAAGGGGAAACTGTGAAAAAACCCAAGTCAGAGTGCATGGTCATTGGGGATCAAACCTGACACCTCCCAAATGTGAGTGGCACATGCTGCCATGGTGCAACCATTGTTTTTAAGTAACAATTGAGGACACGCAATAATGCAAAATACACAATTTTATTTAAAGATTTACTAAATCAAAGAGTTAATCTATGTAGTAATGGGTTATGGTAAAGTGACTTATTCATTGTTCCAGTTATTATTGCCTAGGTCTTTCAGGTATCTGAAATGTGTCCTGTTATCCAAATATTATTGTTCCAGGCTCCCAAAATGTCTCTTCCACACGCCCACCCCTTTCACTTTTTTATGGACAGAGTGAAAACTATGCACACCTTTTATGGCCATTCATCCTTACTATAAAACAAAGTAAATATATTCTGAATTATTCTGTTTTATTTTCAGCATTGGAGCTGATCAAGAAGATAGATAGTCCCAATTTAAAGATTATGGTGGATTTGTTTCATCTGCAGCAGATACATGGTAGCTTGACGAAACGTTTATCTGCACTGATGCCATATATAGGTGAGTAAGCTTTTTGTACATTCAGTCTGAAAATCTACAGGATACAATGTGTGTAAGTGTATGTTTTTATATATATTAGCAAAAACTACTGCATTTGTCTTTTTTTCCCTTCAGATAGGCTGTAAATGGGTTGCCCATTTCAGGACCTAATGCTTTATAAATTGTCATACTGAGGATACCCAATCACAACTAGGATGCGTAATAGAAAATCATATTTACTATAAATCATCAATGACTTTACACCCCTGCTGTAGTTTCTTAGGATATATCTTCTGCAAATTATTTGGATGGAAATTTATTTTTTGAGCTAAACGTTTGTGCGAATAATTTCATTATGCATTTGTTTAATTATAGGTATAGGATATAGAAGGCAAAAGACTTCAAGAAGTAGCTTGCTATAAGCTGGCTTTGAAATTTTATGTGTTTTGCATGACATCACAAAAAACAAAAAAGTGTGACAATGTGTAGGAAAATTCAGATCAAGATAAAAAAGCAAACAAAAGCAATTTAACTCAAAATATTGTGTACCTTTACAAGAGATACATTCTTTAAGTAGTTTTTGCCTATCTCTTATGGTTAACCATTTATATAAATTTATACAGAATTAATTTAGGATGACGGGAACTCCTTATAGCTATCCATAGAAAATTCAGTTTATACATTTAATTAATCTCTTGAGTCTTAAACTTATGGCATTTTATCAAAACAGGCCGTAATGACCTAGTAGTCGACGGGCCCTTAAACAACACTCACTTTTATCAAAATTTTGACAGTTATTTTTGAGAAAATGAAAATTAATGATATACTTTACTTGCAAGGGATAGTTTGAGGTGTGGAGGGATTTTGTAGAATATCTTTGTGTTACATCCTGGAAGAAGCAAAATTTAAATCCGACTTTGTTATTTCCAACATTTAGTTCTTGAATTGTGCTTTGTATAGTAGGCACAGCTTATTGAGATACCCCAAAAGACAACCTTGACATCTTTCCCCCATTATGATGCAGTATGATTATATTTGTTGATATTCCTTCTGTTAGGTTGCATTAGTACTGCCCACTGTTTGTAACATATAGCAATGGTAAAGCTATGGCCATAGTTGGTGTTATTGCATCTGTTATGTTGCCACAGAAGTCCTTGTTTATGAATGCATTGCAGAAAGGCCAACTGATAGATTTTAAAACAAGATTCTGTTTAGACACCGTATTAATTAATTAATCAATCTGTGGATGTACTGATCATGTTTGTGTGGTTTTGTCTTGAATTCTTTTAGAGCAATATATGCAGTTATAGTTACTGTTGTTATTTTTGTTTTTGCTACACAGTAGTGCATTAAACATATATTACGATATTTAGCGCTCGGAAGTGATTTTATCCAAAAGTGTTATTGCAGAACAAGATTTGCTGCAGATGAGTAGGTTCATCATGTGTTGTGTGGTAATGATGTTCAAGTTTGAAAGTATATTACTTTAACCCTACGATATTTCAGGTTAGAAATGCCTTTATTATGTACCTTGGCAGGACTGCTTTTTGCATTTCTTTCATCAGCTGTTTAGTGTAATGTCGGCCATTTTGAACTCTTGGGAACTTGCAGGATAGCTATGTCAACATTTGATAGAGTGCATAAAAAAAGAGAGCAATAGCAGTAATAGTAACCGCTTTTTAGAGAGCACCATATTTTTATGTTTTGGCGGTCACATCGCTCTCACACAACCCCCAGAATGTCTGGAGGACCACACCTGTTGTTGGTTTACGGGTCTCACCGACCTGACCGGGAGAGTTATCAAAATAAATTCACCGACCATATCCTCTGATTACCAATCAGAGGATGTATTACATGCCATGCCATGACAGGTCAGCATGTTAGGGGTTAATATTTTATAGAGAAATTACAGAAATGGAGAGGTTGGAAAAATAAGGACTCCCTAGCCCTCAGGAACCCTAATAGCATCGGGGTTGGAAGAGAACAAGAGATGACCAAGGTAAGGTCAGATAGAAAAGTTACAGTGAGGAGCAAAACAGCAGTAAGTGGAAGTAATGTTCTGCTCAGCTTGGGTACCTTGTGGTCGCTATTCACATATCCCCTAGACGGACACCCCTGAGGGGTCTATGAAAAATCAAAGAATAAAAGATGGGAACTACCAAACATTCAAACAGTGATTCCTGAGTATCCTCGAAAAACAGCAGTTGCAACCTTCAGGTTGATTACAGGACATGATTGTCTGGCAAAACATTTAAACAGAATTGGGATATATTCTTCACCACTCTGTCCTCTATGCGATCTGCAAGAGGAAATGGATCGAGACCACCTTCAAATATGCCCGGCCACTTCTAGTGCCCCATCCATCAGTGAAAAATATTGGAGAGCAAGAGGATTAATGACTTCATTGTCAGAAATCCAGCATTAGCTAACAACAACAACATTTGATAGAGTAAATGCAATCTAAATGCAGATCCATTTTTGATTTCTCTAGTTGTGCAGCAATGGAAAAAATGAATATTTTCAACATGCAGCTGAGTTTATAGATAGTCTCTGTATTTACGAGTACATATACAAATGCGAGTGGTGTTTCAGGACACTACCTATTTGTGTGTCCAGCAGATGATAAGATATGGAGCAGAGACTATCAATAAACTCAGCTGCATATGGGAAATATTGACTTTGTAATCACACTGCAACACGAAATGGGACATAGAAATGTTTTGCTCTCCTAATGCGCTCAATCATTCTTTGTATGGCTGTACCATTAAAATTGTTTGTTCTTTTTTGTTAATTTTTGTTGGTTGTAGCTGTTTTTTTACAGTTTTTGCTGTTGTTTTTGAGGTAGTACCCAGTTTTGGGTAGCACACAAACAAACTGCAGCTGACTCTTTCGCTAGAAGAACCAATGGTTAGGGTGCACAACTGCTGTAATGTCTTCTGTTTTCATTTTCTTTCTTGTGACTAGCGAGAGCATCTAGCGGCTATTTCATATCATGGCCATCTTGATTAATTTTTACCATAAATAGTCAAATATACTGAGCGAGGGAACAAGAAAATGAAAACTTGACCAAATATTCTTTTCCATTCCTGAATCCAGGAAAACTTTCCAGTAATTGTGAATGCTCACATTATAATACATGTATTTTAACTTGTCATTCTTGTTCTGGTTACTGTCCTTGTGATTGTGAACCAGGCTTATATTGTACAAGGAAAATTTCTTTCACATCTCTGGTGTGTGTGAAGCACATGTCTCATATTCAAGAGGATTTGAATCTTGGTTAGGGTGAATTGTATGTAAAAAGTTTTTCTGAGCTCTATGGTGCCCAGGTTCATTTGGGCATAATTTTATCTAGGTATTTCACTCACCTTCCAATACGACTTCCCGGGTAAAGGATGATGAGAGTTTTCAGACTTAAGTTCTTAAACATAAACTTTGGTTTTTTCTTAAGGCAATGTATCGATGAAATTTGGCAAAAATTGCCAAAAATTTTAATTTAGAAGGCGACTGGGCAAACTTTAAGTTCTTAAAAACTGCTACTGAGGCCAAGAAGAAAGCAGCAGACGGTCCCACATATGGTGTTGGGGAATATTAAGTTAATTTCTAAACCCCGGCGCGACAGCCCATAAAGGGCCAAGGCCTACCACACAGCTGCTGCATCCCCCACCTCTGCCCACTACAGGCGTCATTGGTGAGGTACAGTACAGTACTGTAGGGTGGGACGTGGTCAACGCCCTGAGCCCTCCTGGCCAGTTATACGGCCTTCGCGACCTGGGGCCATTACTTCTCCATCAAGTAGCTCCTCAATTGGTCCCCTGGGACCTAATGAGGCTCAGTGCGCCCATACCAAACCTCCCAGAGGGGATAAAATCCCCATGCTGGTACCGGGAATTGAACCCAGGTCCTCCACACCAGAGGCAAGCACACTACCAAGTGCGCTACGGAGGTGGTCATATTAAGCATTTAGGTAAAATACAAAAATATTTTGTTAAACTTTAAAATCCACTTTTTCTCAGTTTTTTCAGCATTTTTCACTATTCAGAGTGCTCCTTGGACCCTAGTTTCTAATTTAGCTTGAAATTTTCAGAAGAGCTTCAAAGAGTGAGGTACTAGTTAAAAATATTAAATAATTGAGCTGAAATTAAGTATTTTTCATCACACTGAAAAAGTTGAAAATATCATTAAATTGGATACAAAAACATTTTGGTTTCTCCTATACTAATTAGATCCAAGCAATAACTGTATGAAAATTGCTTTATATCTGTATAGTGAGCTCAAATTAAAAATTGAGGGGAGATACAATAAACTGTAGGGCCCAAGAGCCATTTCATATTAGCATATCAAAAAGCGATGTGTCATTAATAAATATATTAATAATTTAAAAATGGTTTGACGTAGGGCATTGAAATTTTGTGTTGTACTATGTTTTTTGTTCTGAGTGTGTGGAAAAAAATTCACAGCAATCAGAAGAAAACTGTGATTTTTTTAATTTTCATAGGTACATTGCATTAATATTAGATTAGATTGGATTGCATTCAGCAAGTTCACAAGTAGCCATGGAGGCCAGTGAACATTGAACATGTCATATAAAATGTACAATCATGTCAATAAATATAACAGAATAGGATATGAAACACATATACAGTCACAAAAAAAGAAAATAAAAAAAGAAAAAGAAACAGGGCAATGAAGAAACAATCAAAACTTCCCTCTGATTATAAGATTTACATAATGTATACTTACAGATATAAATTGAAGTTTGTTTATAACTTCAATATTGAGTGGAATTAAGAAAATTAAGAACACTGTTTCTAGCTTCTTTTCATATATTAATAAACTTTTGTATTTGCCTAAGGTTGGCACTCTCTCTTGCCCGTTCGCTCTTTCATACACATACAATCAACAAACCTTTTTCAAAAATACTTTTTTTTTTAATTGAAGGGATCTCAAAATATATTTCTAGTGAATATTTGGATGGAGTGTAGTATTCCTCTGCCTACCATAAGAAAGTGGTAGGGAAAGTAAAAATGGTACGCAGTTTTGGTTCAGTTTTTCTTATTTAAATTTAAGGATGTTATGTGAAAGACTCTGGGCAGGCATTTTAACAAAATGAGAATTGTCACAAAAATTATGAATTGATCAGACTTGTAATAATTTCTATGAAACGTTTACACTTTTCAAAGTTGGCACAGGTATAGTAAGGACATTATCTCAGAAAGCACATCTCTAAAAGTAAGCTTTATACACTTATATTTTTATTTCTTTTAGGGCATATCCAGATTGCTCAAGTACCTAATAGGAATGAACCAAACACTGAAGGAGAAATCAACTACAAGTATGTTTTCAGAACACTTGAGCAGCTCCATTATAAAGGCTATATAGGCTTGGAATACTCTCCTCTTGCTAAAACTGAAGATGGTTTATCATGGATAGAAG
The DNA here is from genome assembly GCA_030765045.1 of Tenodera sinensis. Taxonomy (NCBI): domain Eukaryota; kingdom Metazoa; phylum Arthropoda; class Insecta; order Mantodea; family Mantidae; genus Tenodera; species Tenodera sinensis. The sequence continues at coordinate 102,593,156 of CM060971.1, read as the reverse complement.
AACTTGGATACAAGCGATGATATTGAGATAACAGTTTTATTTTGTTAAAGTGGACATGGTGCTACTGTGTATTTTATTACTCTCTTTGGAATGTGGGCTTCTGTATAGGGAAATGTAAATGTATATTGCTTGTAATTAAACAATTTTTTATCAGACAAATTTCTTTCATTGTAAATTGACAATAATTAATGTTTTCAAGCATTGAAATATAAAATGTGTAATATGGTATCTGAAACCAGTATTTTCCATAAAGCATGCAGAAACAAAATAATGTCTAATTACCATCATTATAGACTTAATTAGCTATGAGTTAGAATTTTGAATTCTGCTGTTTTTAAAACAGTTAAGCAAAATGCTGATGTTTCTTTCTGCTACATATGGGAAGATTGCATTTTTTTATTGTAATATGCTGATTTTGCGTGGGTTAGAAATGGGATGGAAAATTGATTTGCCTAGTTTAATTTTGTTTTTTTCGGGGGTTTTTGCTGAGTCAGTCAGGGAATGCTGGGAAGGATGTTTACCTTACATCCCCCGAGCTTCATTCCTTCATTTCATTCTCTCTATCCAGTCTTTCCAAGCAAAAAGCAAAACGTGTCAGCAGAATCACCAGTAGGATGTGTCGCAGTAGAGGTTGCACTCTGGAACCTTAGGCATTTAATAGGTTTTAAGTTTGTGTTGATAATGGGAAAGGGAAAGGTAAAGGAAAGTTTTCATATTAAGAAACGACCAAGCAAACTTAAAATTCTCAAAAGCTGCTACTGACATAGAGAAGAAAGCAGCACATATGGTGCTGGGGAATATTAAGTTGATTGGATTTAGGTAAAGCACAAAAATATATTGTTGAACTTTAAAAACCATTTTTCTCAATTCGTTTTTTTCCCAGCATTTTTCATTATTCAAAATGCTCCTTGGATCCTAGTTTATAACTTGAAATTTTCAGGATAGCTTCAGAGATTATGCCATTAAAATTTGTCTTGCAGTAGTTAAAAAATATTACTTAATTAAATATTAAGTGATTAAATATTTTTCATAACTCACGCTGAAAAAATTGTCAATAAATTGTATACAAAATTTTTTTTTCTCTTAACCTAATTAAATTTAAGAAATGGCTATATTACTTTCTTTATATATGTATACTGAGCTCAGATTAGCAATTTAGGAGGGATACGATAAACTGTAGGGTCCAAGGGTCATTTCATATTAGCATATCAAAAAGTGATTTAATAATAAATATATTAGTACAAAATGGTTTGACATAGGGCATCGACATTTTGTGTGCACTATATATTTTATGTTCCAAATATGCGGAAAAAAATTCAAAGCAATCAGAAGAAAACTGTGGATTTATTAATTTTCATAGATACATTGCCTAAGTGGAAGATATAATTTAAAGCAGTAAATGAAACAGTGAAACCATATAGCAGTTTTGAAAAGTGCTCTTGCATTCTAACCTGACCATTGGTGCACTATGCATGAGAGGATATAAAAGACTGGTGGGTCTAATTAGGAAACCTGGGATAAGTTAGTCAGTGTTCCATTGCATAATTCACCAAGAGGTGCCATGTGGGAGGTTGGTAAACCAAGGTGATGCAGAATATCGTGGTGACAGTTTCCAAAAACTGTCACCAACTGGTGGCAATGAGGCACAACTGCACTGCAGATTTGTAAATTTTTGAAGAGGTGCAAGCCCAATTATCACTCCATGCAAATGTATACTGGCTAAGTGCACATAAATGTCTTCAGGAATTCTTTGGACTTAGTTATGATATTCCAGCATTTTTAAAAGACAGTACCAGAGATAGTGAAAATCTTGTTTGACAGGTTGAAGATCCAGGCTTTCTAAGGCAACTTGCTTTTGTGACTGACCTGACAGTACTTCAATAACTTGAAGCAGATACTTCAGGGCAAAGATCAAAGTGTATCAGAGTTATTTGGTGGTGTTAATGGTTTCAAAAATAAGTTGAAACCTTTGAAGTCAGCTTTATCAAGACATAATTTGACACATTTTCCATTTTTGTCAAGAGCTGTCAGGAGAAATTGAAAACTGAATTCAAGAATTCAAAGATTTTCTTCTTCTTTCCCTGATTACCCTCCCCTTATGTAGGACTTACGCCCCCTAGGACTTACAAGCCATTGCCTAGGGTCAGACGCCTGTTGGGGAGCAGAGGGACCTCTGGACCAGTCAGAGTGCACACCTGAAAGCAGGTGGTCAGCCAAGCACCAGGTATGATAGTGAGAAAGAGGATGATATGAAATGCAGGCAAAATGGATGATTGGAAGGGTAATGGAGCAATTGGTGGAGTGAATGGCAGGAGAAATCAGAGAACCTGGAGAAAACCCGCCAAGACGCCGCTTTGTCCACCATGAATACCACATGCAGGTCCTGCCTAGGTGGTAGGCAAGTGGTCTAACCACTCAGCCACACCGCTGCCATTATACTTCCAGACTCAGGGAAGGATGAGGAATAATCTTGACTGGAGAAAAGTTCCTACCCTGCCGGGAATCGAACCCAGGACCCCTTGCACAGCAGCCAGGTGCTCTACCAACTGCGCTACGGGGCCAGCCCCTTTTCTGACTTTGAAAATATCAAGGGAAAACTGCTCCTTTTTAATGATCCTTTTAATATATGATGTGTGTGGACATTGGTAATCACTAATCAGCCATTGAAGTATCAACTAGAACTCTGCAACCCATCCTTTTCTTCAAATCAGGACTGAGAGGGCTCAACTTTTTCAAGCTACTTTCAGAGGGACAATTTCCACTCTCTAGATTTTGGTTTGCACCTTATCTATGTAAAAGTTCTTTCTCTAACAAGAAATTCATAGTAACAAAAATGAGTACAGAAGGTGTCTCAGTAATGATTCTTTGTGCACCTAAGATGGCAGTTACTAGCATAGAACTAAGTGGACATCCCTACTATGATGGAGTTGGACAATTCTCAATACTGTCATTGATTTCTGTGTTTTGGACTTTGGTAATACATCCATTTCAACAATTTGGTTTGCTATATTTTACTGTGAAATATATCTGCGTGAAACCTTTTAGTGTGAATGTTCTAAATATTTTGGCCACCAATCCCTCTGAAGTTGGACAGGCCTGTTATAGGGTTTTTATTTTAAAGTTTACTGTCATTCCAAGCTGAGGTGGGAGTGATGGTTAACTTATTATTTGCACAGAAAATTATGCAGAAAGATAAAAGAAAACCTTATGAAGTTTGCTGTATTCATAACAGTGTTAAGCACATGGAGATACAGCACAATGTTTTAAGGAAAACTCATTGAAAAAATGTATTACAATTAAAGTTTGCAAGAATGGTTACTCCAGTAGATAGCAGATTTTACTTGCATGCATCATATAAAAAATCCGGACAAGCAATGACTTGCAGCAAGTGTCAATTAAGGAAAAATTTGGAAATTATAATTAATCTGTGATACTTCTGCAGCAAGTGGATATGCATAATTTCATGTATTGCCAAGCAACGGAGGTGAATTCCTGCATGCTACAGACTCCCTAGGGATGAATGAGACCTTAACCAAACTTTATGGATTTTGTTTGCATTGGACCAATTAGTGATCCTGGTTCATTATGATCCCCTTTATGAATTATTCCATTTGATGCTCTTCAATGAAATATTTTCTCAATCCAGAGGTACTGGGTTCAAACTGCAACTGAGATAGGGGACATTCCCTCTCTCCATGGAATCTGGGAATATACTGTTGCACCGACTGTAAGCTTGGACGCTGCTGGTAAGAAATGCCGGTCAGGGTCAGATCTCTGCCCGGCAATAGGAATGGGCCGGAGGTGTTTACCTGCCATAAAAGACGCGTCCACTGCGTGCACAATAGCCATTATGTGGCGGTGCGGTGTCTGGTCTATTCTCTCACAGGCACTCCCAATCATTCTACTTCCAGAACTTTTCCATTGTCTAAAGAACTATATAAGGGACCGGTAGGAGTAGTAGAGAAGGAGTAGAAGTTGTTGTTCCAGTCGTGCTTGTGGTGAAGTGTTGGGAGTGAGGAAATATGTCTACGAAGCGTTAAGTGGACAGCACCTGTGTATCTTGCCTAGTGGCAGTTCAGTTCAGTGCGGGTGTAATCTGACAGTTCTTTACTGTGATTCGATTCGACAGTTGTTCTATGCTCTGAGTTTGTACAACATGATCTAAGTGTAACGTTAGCACAACGCTGACTAGAAGGCAATAAATTGTGAATAGCAGTAACTGGTGTTTTCACATGTTATAATACATTTGGGAATGAATATGAACACATTTCACAGTGTAAATTAATAAAATAAATGAATAAAGACATAAACCTAAATTAAATTTAAAACATTTAAATAATGTTAATATACCACATATTTTTAAGCTATGCATGGAGATACACGCATGCGCACTATAAAATTTGCAAGTTATTCAGTGAACATGAAATCTTGTATTTGACCTGAAATTTCACATGGAAGTTTAAAACATCGAATGGCTGTTTGTCGGAAATAGCAGGAAAACAGAACTTCAAAGTAAAATAAAAGTTTAGCATAACACAAGTAATAGAACTACTGCAAATAGCAAAAGGCATGTTTCAAGAAACTATGAGGCATCAGCCACTGTTGAATATGACCTAGTTTCTCCCCCTCAACTTTCTGGTCTATCACCCTTTACATCTGAACTGGTTTATCTATTATCATCATTATTATTGTCATTATTGACCGCCTCCGTAGCACAGTTAGTAGCGCGCTTGCCTCCAGCGTGGAGGACCCGGGTTCGATTTGCAGTACCAGCATGTGGATTTTATCCCCTCTGGGAGGTCTGGCACGGGGTGCGCTCAGCCTCGTTAGGTCCCGGGGGACCAATTGAGGAGCAACTTGATGGAGAAGTAGCGACCCCAAGTCTAGAAGACAGCATAACTAGCCGGGAGGGCTCGGGGCACTGACCACGTCACACCCTCCAGTACTGCACCTCACCAATGACGCCTGTAGTGGGCAGAGGTAGGGGAGACAGTGGCTGGGAAGTAGGCCTTGGCCCTTCATGAGCTGTCGCACCGGGGTTTTATTTTTTTATTATCATTATGCATTATCTTTATTTAAGGAATTGTTTAAACATATTTCTTAAATGCTGTTAATGCCACCACAAAAAAGTAATGTTACTTGTTTAAATACGTATAGAAAATAATGTGCTAATTTTATTTTTTTTGGATAGAATAAAATTGATTACTTAGCTTCTTGTTGGCTCCCTGCTGACCACACATCAGAGGAACACACAAAAGAAAATACCTCTGGTGAAGCCATCGTTGAGCCAGATGGACAAGGCACAAGCAACTCTTAAGAAACTTTTTCGTCTCTTTCCCTTACACCTTGTCATCCATCGGAAAACATTTGCAGCCAGCTGTACCTTTCATATACCATTTCATTCATTTTTTTTTACTCAATTTTTAATGCCTAGCAGTTCTTCTTTTTAGTAAAATATATTTTAGTTAAAACTGAAAACAGTCTTTGATCTGTATTTATTCTTCAGAGAAGGAAAGGGATGCTGAGAGTTCATTAATTGTATAGTAAAGAAATGCCAATCTTTTTTTTAATATCAAAAGTAATGGGCATGAAATAAAGGAATAGTTCATGATGTGGTGGATGCAAATGGAAATTTAAGCACTATGATATTACAAGCTTCATAACCTAAGTAAACAGCATAAGGAATGTTTGAGTCACTCTATTTACACTCACCTTCATTCTTTGTTGGAAAAACTTGAACGTTGTCAGTATCATTTGAACTTATCCTCGGGTGACTGAAGCCAACTTCTTCCTCCTCTACTACTATGGTTCTGTTGCCATCTGGTGTTAGGGGTGCAATGTTCTAACACTTGGTTCAATGCCAGGATTTCAAAATTTATTACTCAATTGCTGTTTTTGATGATGTATGTTTTTTCCAAATGTTCAGTTCTATTGATAAAGTAAGTGCCTTTAACAATTTTATGTTATGGCCAAAGTTGTGGTTGTCTACCCAAAAATATCTGTGTGCTTCCTGCGGTCATTCGCTTCAGATGCTCCGGGTTTTATCTAGGACATTTTGGGGCGGCGATCGCACAGTCATGTTGAGGTTGTATTGCACATGTCCGGTCTAAATTAGACTACGGCTGTTTTATCTATGGTGCAGCTTCCTCCTCTAAACTCCACCTTTTTGATACAATACATCACACTGGTATCCGTCTCGCTACTGGGGCTTTCCGTACAAGTAGAGTGGATTGTCTATATGCTGATTCTGGTGAACCCCCACTGTCTGTCCGACACTCGTTACTTTGTTCCTATGTGGCAAGGTTGGCCGCTCATCCAGGTCATCCTTCGTTTCCACCTGTATTGCGACCAGACCTAGTGTACCGTTGTACGCGGAATACAACTATCTCCCGTCCAAGTGGCATCAGGTTTCGAGAACTGCTGACTGCACATGATCTACGACTGCCAGCTGTAGAGCGGCATTCATTTGGCCGATGCCCTCCCTGGCAACTCCAGCATGCACGCTTTGACCTGGAGCTGTCAAGCTGTACAAAGTTAGCTACCCCTCACTTGGTGTTTCACCAACTTTCACGGCAGTTTTGAGCCAATACTGGATTTATCCTCCGGTATTTACTGATGGCTCACAGATGGGTAGTGTGATGGGTTCTGCTTTTGTATACAGTGGCGACGTTCGCACGTATCGCCTTCCAGATGCCAGTTCAGTATTTACTGCCGAGCTGTTTGCCATATTTTATTTCCTTCTTTTTATCTCCAGTTCAGGTCCTGAAAGTTTTATCATCTGTTCTGACTCTTTTAGCGCTCTCCAGGCCCTGCAACAGTTTATCGGCACCTCGGCATTGATTGTTAAAATCCAGACGTTGATGTCGCAACTACTGTCTCGCAGATACCAGTTTGTTTTTATGTGGATCCCAGGCCATGTGGGTATTCCGGACAACGAGGTGGCGGATGTGGCTGCGAAATCTGCATGTCGCCTTCCGGAATATTCCACTTGTGCGCTACTCTATATAGATGTGCAGAAGTACTTTCGTCGACATCTATTTACTCTCTCTATTTACAGCAATCTTGGGAAGGTTTAGCTGGCACTCAGTTACAGACAATAAAGGACACTGTACAACCCTGGCAGACCAGCTGCAGGGATTCCAGATGGGAAGAAGTGGTTTTAACCCGCCTGAGGATAGGCCACAGTCAAGCCATGCATGGACATCTTCTGCATGGTGATCCAGAGCCTGTCTGTGCGACTTGCAATGTTCCACTCTCCGTCGCACATGTCCTTCTTGATTGTCCCCAATGTGGTCGTGAGCGCCAGTCCATTGGCCTGGGTGTTACACTGTGCTCTGTTTTAGGCAATGGCCCAGTAGCTGTAAGTACAGTACTGCGGTTTGTTGCCAAGATTGATTTTGGCAAGCAAGTGTAAGGGCTTTTATCTTGGCGGATTTAAAATTTTAAGACAGTTTAATTATTGTGTTTTTATCTTTTAACTGTGTTACCAGCTAAAGTTTTTAGCAAATCACGTTTTACCTGTTTTAACTTTTAGCCGTTTTAGTGGTTTTAACATTGATTTTTCAGTTATTTTATCTTCGACTTTTTAACTTTTAAAGGGGTGAGCTTTTAGTAGTAGTTTGATTGTTTTTATTCTTGGACTTCGGGCCCTAATGACCTAGTTGTCGACAGGCCCTTAAACACAACTCACTCACTCTACCCAAAAATGGTTTGGCACAGCAGACTTTTCTATTTGTTTCAGTTGTCTGTTTCTCTGGTGTTCTTTTAGCTTGATTTCCAAATTTCTAGCTTTTTTCACAGCTCTCACAGTTGATCTAGTAAAGTCCAGATTTTAAAGTTATGGGGATTGTATTTTTAAGCGGCTTGTTTAGCAGGTTCTTGAGATTGAATTTGTTTTGAAGTGCTATTCTTATGTTTAATTTTTTGAAGATGCATTCAAACTTCCTAAAAGCCTAGGGATGGTAGGTGAATTTTTTATACTTCCAGTTTGCATTTGTAGGTGGTGTCAATGTAGTAGTTGGTGAAATTACCTTAAATTTTTCCTTTCTTTTTAACATGTTCCTTATGATGGCCGGGTTGAATCCATTTAACACTGCTGTTTCTTTTATGTGCTGTTGCTCTTTCAACATTTTAAAGTGAAGGCGAGTGTAAATAAAGTTACTCAAAAAATCGGACTCAAAAAAAAAAACAAGACTTCACTGTTAATAGTGCTTCTATTCTTAATATTTAACATAAGCAATATCACTAACACTTCAAATCTAATTCTGTTTAATGATTGCTTAAGCAATGCAACCGTTCATTTACAAAAAAATATTTATATATTGGTACAATCTATCATTTATCAGTATAACGGCTTTAAAAGCTTGCTCAGGGTCAGTCACATAAGAAGCAGAGTGGGTAGTAGAGTGGCATGGCATTTAAGGGCCCGTCGACAGCTAGGTCATTTGGGGTGGGTAGTAGATCCTAAGAATTTCACATCTGGTAGTATAATTACAATTGTAAGTCGCCCTTGGGGTATTTATCTCTGATGTGAGATTCCCTTGTGGTCTAACCAGAAAAAGTACGAATCAACTCTGGAATTAAATGTCGTACTATCAAGTTGGCCATGGTAGCTTAGTGGATAAAGCAGCCGCTCGATAAGCGGAAGATCCATGGTTCAAATCCCGGCTATGGCAATGAATTTTTCAGTCCTGATTCTACCTCTTAGTGTATTCAAGCTTTACAGCAGGAATAAGTTGCACTTTTTGGGAAAGAGAAACTTTTTTTTTTTTTAAGAATAGTAATCTTTAATGTTACTAATACTCTTTATTTACATTATTAAGACATCTTTTCATTGAAAATAATAATAATTATAAATCTAATTGTTGATTATAGAAATCAGCATTTAAAACAGGACAGTACAAAAGTATTTTACAGTTTTAAAACATGTACATTAACATCAGATATATATTTTATAAACTATATTCAAATGCGTTGATAAAATGTGTTCATAATTGAATGGCCTTAAGCAGTAATGAGGTTAGTGCTGTCTTCTAATACAATGTTGAATTTCTCACTTTAATGCTTAGATTGTTTATAATACTCAGCATCAGCCTGTTTTGTATTGCATTCTTTTGAATAGATTGAAGTGGTATTATTGTTGCTGTTGCAAAGCTTTAAAAACATCAATAATGCACTTTTGCACAAGACCATCCAATTAAGAATATAGGAATTATTAATGCTCACCACTCTAAAATGTCTTACAGCCACCAAAAACATTTTCTATTGCGTGCTAACAATATTGCATTGAATGAAAGTATATCATGTGTGCATTACAATTATTATCCTCTGTTTTATTACATTTACACAAAAAAAATAAATCACAGTATGTTTAACAGGGTTGAAAGATTGATGGCAGCATACTTTGAAATATTGTCCTTTGCTTATATTAAAAAATAAATAAATAAATAAACTCTAAAAGTGTAACAGGATTTTACTAGAAATATTGTCCCAGAAGACAGTTGCACTAGTCTAGAACTGTGTGAACTGCAGTAACTCAACTGATGCAAGTGCTTAACATACAGATGTAGACAGATTGGTGTCAGATATTTTTGGGTATGTTCTTAACAAGAAATCATGGCAAAGGTTTGATACTTATCTTATTTTGCTTTAAATCAATGTACCAACATTCTTTACTAAAGAGAGTCAATTCCATGCCCCTGTGTTCTGCCTTTACCATGTGCTCTGACATCACAGATTTCAATATGAAACTAACAGACACCACTATCCATAATCCAAGTGTAGCCCAGGGCTTTAGGACCGTAAGTCACAAAGTGTAGCTGAAATATCAGTGTAGTTAAACCCAATGATCAATTAGCGGAACTCACTCAGTCCCTCAAGTTGGACTCTCAATAACCGCCTTTAGTAAAGAATGATAAACATTCTTCCATACTTGCTTTATAAGGTAGGTATCAAAACTTTTACTGAAATCATTGAAAAATGCTCAAATGAATATAGGCCTGAAAATCCTTTATTTCAAAGTTTCATGGCTTCATTGCTAATGGTGCAGGTAGGAATGTTATAAAAATTGCTCAAAATAGGCTTCCTCCTGCATTGGTGCATTTCATGTTTAAGTAACTATACTCTGCTGAACATTTTTGGGATATTTGTTCAAATTCAACGCATATATGCTCATGGAACATTTTTGTGAGTGTCCCTGGTTGAACTTAGAATAGTATATGTGTATAATATTATGCTATGGTTACCATCTCTTGAATGAACAGCTGTTTAAAGGCACATTCTGTAAGGTTGTGGAATAGGGCTACAAAACAGGAGATAATGGAAGACCAAGAGTAAAATTAGATTAATGTATGAATAGAAGCTAGAAACAGTGATGTGTTTTTGAAGTAAATTCAAAAAGAAAATTAGTTTTGTATAAACTTAGGCTTTTGTGGGTAGCGTCCTGACTATTAGCTATGTTTCTTTCTTATGGGCTTGTAGGCTGTGGTCTAGAAGGCATTAAAGATATAGACATTTCACCAAGTGCAGTATTTGGTGAAACATTGGTATCTTCTGTGTCTTCTAGGCTACGGCCTACAAGCCCGGCAGAGATAAACTTAGCTAATAGTCAAAATTACAGAGTAGCAAATTCTACAAATAGGTACCTATCTGGTCTTTATTAAATGAGAATCTTTATCAGCTTCACTTATATCCTTTAAAAAGGATTCCCATTAATTTCATAAAAGGTAAGTGAAGCTTGAAGGCTGCTATTTAAACTAGGTATTTAAAGAGTACCCATTTCAGTAATACCAATGTTGCAGGAAATATAATGAAGCCCATTCCACACATAGTTACACCATCCATTATGGATCAATCCTGTATAAGAATGTATTGGGTATCAACCAGTCAGAGCAACGATTCACTGAGATATTACCAATTTTTAATTAACACTTTCTCAGAAACAAATTTGTGGAAGTACCAATATCTTTTCTTTAACTTAATTGGGTTGAAGAATTTCTTTTGCAGTTTTTAACTGTACAAGGCTAGGACAAACTTATACATTACTGGCACACTTTATCTTGAGCTGTAGGATCTAGTGCTAGGAATTATCTGAGTCAAGAAGGCCTGTGCTTTGCCAAAGTAACAATTGAGCATTGTTGGCCATATTCCAGTGTTACAACTTGTGCATTTTACTGTAACTTATTATCTTTGTTGGCGCTCTTTTTTGTTATCATGCCAGTTTACTTTTGCATGTAAACAACTGGGACAGTAATTTTAAGTTCTAAATGCCTAACATTGACATTGCGAACTCCTGTAAATAGAAAATTATAGCCTTTAACATCAGCAGTTGGCTGACCCGGTATAGAACAATTGTGGAAACTACTGCTTATAGGCTTCAATGATGTAATTTAAAGTTCGATTGCGTGAAAGAAATTAAAAGTCCCGTAGCTGTTTTCGACAACAATGTCATCTGAAAACTCAAGCTAAAGTGTGCCAGTAGTATATAGTTCTTGCATAAATTTTGTATGTTATCTTCTTATTGCAAGATTTTTTACCTTCTCTTGCTTTTGAGGTTAGTGATTTCTTTCTGTTGGCCTGTACTTTTTGTCCTATTAAATTCTTTATTCTCAAACCATAGAACTTCTCTCTGAATTTTTAAAGTACTGAGTACTGCTTTTAAACCAGTATCACTTTATTGCTGTTTGAAGACAGTAGCTATTAACCTTTTACAATTCATTTGTGGAATAGTATTAATATATGTAACTCATGATCTAGAACCCAAGTAAATAAATTTTAACTCATTCAATGCTGTATTTATGATAATACGTGTTGTTTTTGTGAGACAAAGCATATTTTATAACTCCATAGAAAACAATTTCCACTATGGTGTTTATAAACAGTTTTGTAAATATCTTATAACTTTCTGTTGAATTATCATCCAAAATAATTATCATTGAACATTCATGATAGGATAAAGTACAGAATTATTGAGGAGGATTGTATAAAAATGTGCTCCATTAATTGTTAAACATGTTTTAGGGGGCAGCAAAAACAATTATCAACCAAATTTCTGTACAGTTCGTAAATTTCTCAACAATAAAGTACAAAGCTCACTCTTCTAAATGCATTTATAATAGAAATCTTATTGAATAGCACTTGTATATCAAAATATAATTAAACTCTCATTAGCATTGAGAAAAAAGACATGAGTTGTACTGTATCACATTCTGACTGAAATTTTTAGTCCCATGCAACTATACTTATGTCTTTATTTTTATTTATTATTATTATTATTATTATTATTATTATTATTATTATTATTATTATTATTATTATTATTATTATTATTATTATTATTATTATTATTATTATTATTATTATTAATTTTGGAGAGGGGAGGTAGTCAGAGCTCTACTTTTTGTTTCAATGTGTCTTATAGACATTCCATGAATTTCATTTGCTTCAGAATTATATGAAAATAAGTTTCATTGATGATTGGGGTAGGTTAATTTACCTTCATTTTATTCTTATTTCACTTTTCCTCTGTGGATGCCTGCAATGAGTGATTTTTCTGAAATAGTTTTAAGGGGTATTCTTACTTCTGATGTGATTTTTTTTTTTTTTGAATTAACGTCCTCCAACATTGTGTCATATTGGACGAATGAAGAAAATGAAATGGGTGAAATGATGCTCAAATGAGCGCGAGGTCCATCGAGCTTTAAGTAACCCGACATTCGTCTTCTCAGGGTAGGGAAAACCTCGGAAAAAAAACCTTACCCGGATAACTTACTCTAAGCGAGATTGGAACATTGCTACATATATGCATATATTTAAATAAAAGTGATATTGTGCACAATGTGCATAAGGTAGTTAATGATAAAACTGAATTTACATTCCAATTAAGAAGGTGTGCTGATCAAATAAAAGGTGCTAACTTATTCAAGTGGTTTAAAGGCATTTAAGTATTAATTTATATAATTTAAACAAAATATTACATTTTTATTGCAAAAATAAAAGCTACTTTCATATAAACATAAATGATAATTATCACAGCACTTCTTGCACTTTTCACAAACACATAAGGGAACATAACTGCAGGAACTGGAGGAAACTGATTATGAATGGCCCCTTTGTGTGGCAACTGCCTGGAACATTAGCTATTGGCTGTCAGAATGGACTTGTTTGTTCAATGAGACAGTAGAAAGAACCCAACATTCTTTAGAAGGCACTAAATTTAAAATTAAAAGTAGCTAGTTAGTGAATATAACACTAAAAATAATTGCTTTAATGCAAATAATCACATATAATTACCTATTTCCCCAATTTTAAAAATTGTGAAAATTAATGATTTTGTTCTTATGAACTGAAAAAAAACTTCAAGGTTATGTGCATCTCTGCTTCTCCCAGAAAAAAAAGTACTGCCTGCGATAACTATTTTTCATTTTTGTATTGTAATAATTGAATCTAATGTACTGGTGCTCCTAGGTAACTGACTATTTCAGTTCCACTACTTGACAGATTTGCTGTTTCATTCATTCACTTTGAGAGCTGTCAGTGTGTGAGAGCAAGATAGCTAATGTCAATATTGGTACAAGTAGGGCATTGGTTGATTTGTTTCTGATAAATGGTGGTTGTCAATGAAACTCCAGCAGCACTAAAAGTGAAGGTTGTTAAGCTGGCAAAAGTCTGTGTAGCCAAGAAGGGGGGTCGTGATCCATATCTTTTGTGAGTTTACAGAAAGGTGCATTTTAAACATAATTGTAACTTCTAAAAGTAGGGTTAAGGGCAAATATTTAGGAAGAGTATGAGCCAAATGGATAGAGACAAAATTAGAAAGATTTATACAGTCAAATTCATGTTGACAACTGTTGTGTCATGACATGTTGGAGCCTACAACATAAATTCTGTCAATCTCATTGATAAGAAATTTATACAATTTTTCATACTTTTTGTAATGAAAGAAACATTCTACTCTTTTATATTGCTTGTACGTGCAATAACAACTGTTTCTGTAGACGATAAATTCTTCTCTAAGAGCACATTTTGTTCCATTTATCTTGATAGCCTCGGTGCTTTTGAACACAGCATTTCAAAACCATTTAATTACAAAGTGATGCCATATGAAACAAACAGATTATGTATATCAGTTTAGCACTATTAAAATAGGAGAATTCATAGCATGATAAATTTGCAGATGAAAATGAGCACACTTAAAATCTAATAGATTTTAGTAACATGCTCCGCTGTTTTAAACACTTCTTTTTCATCACAAGTTTTTTACATGCACAGTTTGTTTCAATACTCTTCAACATATTCATATCATTTAATGCTTACAGGGAGATTTTAAAAACGTAGAATAAAACATAACATTAACTTCTTGCCATTCAAGGAAAGGGAAAAAAAGAACAAAAGCATGTGCCATCCATTATGGAGATGCTCATATACTAAATTTTCATGGAATCAAAAATAGGTAGTGACAAAGGAAGTGAATGTTAAAGCAATGATGTTTTTCTTTGTCAGATTGTTGTTTTTTAATATATAAAGTCACTTTCACTTTCTACACCACTATGTATAGCAGTATCAGGTTCACTGAATAGAGAATGTGCAAATGCATTAAAGATTAAATTGATAAATTTTTGCAATGATTTTCTTGTAATTTTCATTCTATAGTACCCGCTAGTGTTTTATATTAAAGAAAAGCTTCCTTTTGTTTTCAATTAAAAAATCCATTCCCTGTTATAACTTTAGTATCTGATTAGCTAATGTTAGATACATTTATTTTTAACTGCTACAAAATCTATAAATGTTGTACTTAAAACATGTTAATGTTTTAATCTGAGAGTAATTTGTTATTCTCATATTTCCAAAGCGTATAGGTGTTCTCCATGGGATAAAATATATGTAATTCGTGTGTTGATTCTAGCAGTGATTACCATCCTTCATCTAAATGTTCTTTTCTTCTTTCTTCAGCTTTTAATAAGCACATGAAATTGTGTGTGAAATGAAAGAATGCATTATCATGAACTGCACTCTCACTTGGTCACTTTGTTTGTAGCACAGACTGAGAAAAGAGTAATAGTTTATGCTGCATCAATTTCTTTTTGAAGAATTAATTAGATATTTGCAGCAGTGAGTGAGAAGATGCTTTTCACCACTACCGTCTGTTTGATTACTACCAAGTTCTCGAGTATAGATGTCCAGACCATATTGTCCTTCCTCAGGAAAACTGATTACAAAGGTAACAACATCATCATCAGACACAGAATGTGAGACGAACTTTGAAAGACGTTTTTCCTCCACACCATTCTTGTGTAACGTTGCCATGAAGTCAGTTAAAGGCCGTGACATTCGAAATTGTAGTTCCAGCTCCCTGCCCGCAAAAACAAGAGCATCCTGTGGACATAACAAAATGATCCATATGTTAGTTACATAAATAATATCCCCTATTACTCTGACTGTTGATTTATAGCAACATTAGCTACTTATCTAATGTTGTATAGGAATTTGAAATCAGTGGTTCTATTACTTTCTTGTACCTCTGTACAATAATATAAACAAATTTCTCACTCAATCCAATAGTACGTAATTTCTGTAGTTTTCTCACTCTTAACCCTCATATTTTAGGGGTAAGAACTATAATTTCATTAAGCTCCCATTATAGTCGTAATAATGGGTAAAAACAGCTCAGTTTTTCTAAATGAATATGCATAAAACT
The DNA here is from genome assembly GCA_030765045.1 of Tenodera sinensis. Classification (NCBI taxonomy): domain Eukaryota; kingdom Metazoa; phylum Arthropoda; class Insecta; order Mantodea; family Mantidae; genus Tenodera; species Tenodera sinensis. The sequence goes on along the minus strand of CM060971.1, from coordinate 102,577,462 downwards.
GGAAGGAAAATGGGCGGATATTACAAAGTGTCTCTTGAGTTTTTTTTTTTCATTGTTAAATTTATATTCCACCTTTAACTTAAGGTCATATCTGTGGCCTGAACTATTGGTTTTACTCCTTTATAGTGGAGTTTTTATACACATTTACACTTTCAGACTCAGAGAAGGATGAGGAATAATCTTGGCTGGAGAAAAATTCCTACCCCCCCCCCTGCCAGGAATCGAACCCGAGACCCCTAGCACTGCACACAAGTGCTCTACCTACTGTGCCACGGGACCAGCCTCTCAGAGTTTGTAAGGTATAGTTAAGTTATTTAACTTATTTAAGTTCCTTTGCATGTAAATCCAGATAAAATAAACATGACTTATCAAATTCCATGCAGATTGAGAGATAATAATTAAGAATAATGAATTTATTAAATGAGGGTCACTCATGCTTACACTTAGTGTAAAAACTTCTAATGTTTATAAGTAAGAAAGTTATACTTAGCCCATGCTGATCCTTAGCCTATTCTTATCTTTAGCTTTAACTTAGCCATAGACTATATATATCCTTAGCCTATACATACCCTATGCATAGTCTATACTTGTCCTTAGCCTATACATTGCCTATACTTGTCCCTAGCCTATACATTGCCTATACTTGTCCAGTGCTTGTAATTAGCCTATACATTGCCTATGCTTATCCTTAGCCTATACGTAGCCTATACTTGTCCCTAGCCTATACATTGCCTATACTTGTCCAGTGCTTGTAATTAGCCTATACATAGTCTATACTTGTCCTTAACCTATACATTGCCTATACTTGTCCCTAGCCTATACATTGCCTATGCATATCCTTAGCCTATACGTAGCCCATACTTGTAATTAGCCTATATGTTGCCTATACATATGCTTAGCCTATACCTATCATTAGCTTATACTTGCCCATACATGTCCCTAGCCTATACATTGCCTATACTTGTCCCTAGCCTATACATTGCCTATGCTTATCCTTAGCCTATACGTAGCCTATACTTGTAATTAGCCTATATGTTGCCTATACATATGCTTAGCCTATACCTATCATTAGCTTATACTTGCCCATACATGTCCATAGCCTATACATTGCCTATATATGTAATTAGCCTATACATTGCCTATACTTGTCGTTAGCCTATGCATTGGCTATACATGTAATTAGCCTATACCATGCCTATACATAGCATATACATGTTAATAGCCTAATCATAGCCTATACATGTAATTAGCCTGTTCATAGCCTAGACATGTAATTACCGTATACTTGTCCTTAGCCCATACATAGCCTATACATATAATTAGCCTATACATTGCCTTTACATGTAATTAGCCTATACATAGCCTACAAATGTAATTAGCCTATACATTGCCTATACATGTAATCAGCCTATTCATTGCCTATACATGTAAGTAGCCTGTACATGTAATTAGTCAATACATTGGCTATACATCTAATTAGCCTATACATTGCCTATACTTGTCCTTAGCCTATACATTGCCTCTTCATGTAATTAACCTATACATTGCCTATACTTGTCCCTAGCCTATACATTGCCTCTTCATGTAATTAACCTATACATTGCCTATACTTGTCCTTAGCCTATACATTGCCTCTTCATGTAATTAACCTATACATTGCCTATACTTGTCCTTAGCCTATACATTGCCTCTTCATGTAATTAACCTATACTTAGCCTATACATTGGCTACACATGTATTTAGCCAATGCATAGCCTATACATATATTGCCTATACTTGCCCTTAGCCTATACATTAACTACACATGTAATTAGCCTATACATAGCCTATACATGTAATTAGCCTATACATATATTGCCTATACTTGCCCTTAGCCTATACATTGGCTATACATGTAATTAGCCTATACATATATTGCCTATACTTGCCCTTAGCCTATACATTGGCTACACATGTAATTAGCCTATACATGTAATTAGCCTATACATTGCCTATACATGTAATTAGCCTATACATAGCCTTTACTTGTCCTTAGCCTATACATTGCCTTTATATGTAATTAGCCTACACATAGCCTATACATGTAATTAGCCTATACATTGCCTATACATGTAATGAGCCTATACATATATTGCCTATACTTGCCCTTAGCCTATACATTGGCTACACATGTAATTAGCCTATACATTGGCTACACATGTAATTAGCCTATACATAGCCTATACATGTAATTAGCCTATACATTGCCTATACATGTAATTAGCCTATACATATATTGCCTATACTTGCCCTTAGCCTATACATTGGCTACACATGTAATTAGCCTATTCATTGCCTATACATGTAATTAGCCTATACATATATTGCCTATACTTGCCCTTAGCCTATACATTGGCTATACATGTAATTACCCTATACATATATTGCCTATACTTGCCCTTAGCCTATACATTGACTACACATGTAATTAGCCTATTCATGTAATTAGCCTATACATATATTGCCTATACTTGCCCTTAGCCTATACATTGGCTACACATGTAATTAGCCTATTCATTGCCTATACATGTAATTAGCCTATACATGCATTGCCTATACTTGCCCTTAGCCTATACATTGGCTACACATGTAATAAGCCTATTCATAGCCTACACATGTAATTAGTCTATACATATATTGCCTATACTTGCCCTTAGCCTATACATTGGCTACACATGTAATTAGCCTATACATAGCCTATACATGTAATTAGCCTATACATAGCCTACACATGTAATCAGCCTATTCATTGCCTATACATGTAATTAGCCTATACATATATTGCCTATACTTGCCCTTAGCCTATACATTGGCTACACATGTAATTAACCTATACACTGGCTACACATGTAATTAGCCTATACATTGCCTGTACATGTAATTAGCCTATACATTGCCTATACATGTAATTAGCCTATACATATATTGCCTATACTTGCCCTTAGCCTATACATTGGCTACACATGTAATTAGCCTATTCATTGCCTATACATGTAATTAGCCTATACATAACCTATACTTGTCCTTAGCCTATACATGTAATTAGCCTACACATTGCCTATACATGTAATTAGCCTACACATTGCCTATTCATTGCCTATACATGTAATTAGCCTATACATTACCTATACTTGTCCTTAGCCTATACATGTAATTAGCCTACACATTGCTTATTCATTGCCTATACATGTAATTAGCCTATACATTACCTATACTTGTCCTTAGCCTATACATGTAATTAGCCTATACATTGCCTTTACATGTAATTAGCCTACACATTGCCTATGCATTGCCTATACATGTAATTAGCCTATACATTGCCTTTACATGTAATTAGCCTACACATTGCCTATACATAGCCTATACATGTAATTAGCCTATACATTGCCTATAGTTGTCCTTAGCCTATACATGTAATTAGCCTATACATTACCTATACTTGTCCTTAGCCTATACATGTAATTAGCCTATACATAGCCTATACATGTTTTTAGGCTATACATTGCCTATACTTGTCCTTAGCCTATACATAGCCTATACATGTAATTAGCCTATACATTGCCTATACTTGTCCTTAGCCTATACATGTAATTAGCTTATACATTGCCTATACATGTCCTTAGCCTATACATGTAATTAGCCTATACATTACCTATACTTGTCCTTAACCTATACATGTAATTAGCCTATACATTGCCTATACATGTAATTAGCCTACACATTGCCTATACTTGTCCTTAGCTTATACATGTAATTAGCCTCCACATTGCCTATGCATTGCCTATACATGTAATTAGCCTACACATTGCCTATACATAGCCTATACTTGTAATTAGCCTATACATTGCCTTTACATGTAATTAGGCTATACATTGCCTATACTTGTCCTTAGCCTATACATAGCCTATACATGTAATTAGCCTATACATTGCCTATACTTGTCCTTAGCCTATGCTTATCCTTAGCCTATACGTAGCCTATACTTGTAATTAGCCTATATGTTGCCTATACATATGCTTAGCCTATACCTATCATTAGCTTATACTTGCCCATACATGTCCATAGCCTATACATTGCCTATACTTGTCGTTAGCCTATGCATTGGCTATACATGTAATTAGCCTATACCATGCCTATACATAGCATATACATGTTAATAGCCTAATCATAGCCTATACATGTAATTAGCCTGTTCATAGCCTAGACATGTAATTACCGTATACTTGTCCTTAGCCCATACATAGCCTATACATATAATTAGCCTATACATTGCCTTTACATGTAATTAGCCTATACATAGCCTACAAATGTAATTAGCCTATACATTGCCTATACATGTAATCAGCCTATTCATTGCCTATACATGTAAGCAGCCTGTACATGTAATTAGTCAATACATTGGCTATACATCTAATTAGCCTATACATTGCCTATACTTGTCCTTAGCCTATACATTGCCTCTTCATGTAATTAACCTATACATTGCCTATACTTGTCCCTAGCCTATACATTGCCTCTTCATGTAATTAACCTATACATTGCCTATACTTGTCCTTAGCCTATACATTGCCTCTTCATGTAATTAACCTATACATTGCCTACACTTGTCCTTAGCCTATACATTGCCTCTTCATGTAATTAACCTATACATTGTCTATACTTGTCCTTAGCCTATACATTGCCTCTTCATGTAATTAACCTATACTTAGCCTATACATTGGCTACACATGTAATTAGCCAATGCATAGCCTATACATATATTGCCTATACTTGCCCTTAGCCTATACATTAACTACACATGTAATTAGCCTATACATAGCCTATACATGTAATTAGCCTATACATATATTGCCTATACTTGCCCTTAGCCTATACATTGGCTATACATGTAATTAGCCTATACATATATTGCCTATACTTGCCCTTAGCCTATACATTGGCTACACATGTAATTAGCCTATACATAGCCTATACATGTAATTAGCCTATACATTGCCTATACATGTAATTAGCCTATACATAGCCTTTACTTGTCCTTAGCCTATACATTGCCTTTATATGTAATTAGCCTACACATAGCCTATACATCTAATTAGCCTATACATTGCCTATACATGTAATGAGCCTATACATATATTGCCTATACATTGGCTACACATGTAATTAGCCTATACATTGGCTACACATGTAATTAGCCTATACATAGCCTATACATGTATTTAGCCTATACATTGCCTATACATGTAATTAGCCTATACATATATTGCCTATACTTGCCCTTAGCCTATACATTGGCTACACATGTAATTAGCCTATTCATTGCCTATACATGTAATTAGCCTATACATATATTGCCTATACTTGCCCTTAGCCTATACATTGGCTATACATGTAATTACCCTATACATATATTGCCTATACTTGCCCTTAGCCTATACATTGGCTACACATGTAATTGGCCTATTCATTGCCTATACATGTAATTAGCCTATACATTGGCTACACATGTAATAAGCCTATTCATAGCCTACACATGTAATTAGTCTATACATATATTGCCTATACTTGCCCTTAGCCTATACATTGGCTACACATGTAATTAGCCTATACATAGCCTATACATGTAATTAGCCTATACATAGCCTACACCTGTAATCAGCCTATTCATTGCCTATACATATATTGCCTATACTTGCCCTTAGCCTATACATTGGCTACACATGTAATTAACCTATACACTGGCTACACATGTAATTAGCCTATACATTGCCTATACATGTAATTAGCCTATACATTGCCTATACATGTAATTAGCCTATACATATATTGCCTATACTTGCCCTTAGCCTATAATTGGCTACACATGTAATTAGCCTATTCATTGCCTATACATGTAATTAGCCTATACATAACCTATACTTGTCCTTAGCCTATACATGTAATTAGCCTACACATTGCCTATACATGTAATTAGCCTACACATTGCCTATTCATTGCCTATACATGTAATTAGCCTATACATTACCTATACTTGTCCTTAGCCTATACATGTAATTAGCCTACACATTGCCTATACATGTAATTAGCCTACACATTGCCTATTCATTGCCTGTACATGTAATTAGCCTATACATTACCTATACTTGTCCTTAGCCTATACATGTAATTAGCCTATACATTGCCTTTACATGTAATTAGCCTACACATTGCCTATGCATTGCCTATACATGTAATTAGCCTATACATTGCCTTTACATGTAATTAGCCTACGCATTGCCTATACATAGCCTATACATGTAATTAGCCTATACATTGCCTATACTTGTCCTTAGCCTATACATGTAATTAGCCTATACATTACCTATTCTTGTCCTTAGCCTATACATGTAATTAGCCTATACATAGCCTATACATGTTTTTAGGCTATACATTGCCTATACTTGTCCTTAGCCTATACATAGCCTATACATGTAATTAGCCTATACATTGCCTATACTTGTCCTTAGCCTATACATGTAATTAGCTTATACATTGCCTATACATGTCCTTAGCCTATACATGTAATTAGCCTATACATTACCTATACTTGTCCTTAACCTATACATGTAATTAGCCTACACATTGCCTATACATGTCCTTAGCCTATACATGTAATTAGCCTACACATTGCCTATACTTGTCCTTAGCTTATACATGTAATTAGCCTCCACATTGCCTATGAATGCCTATACATGTAATTAGCCTACACATTGCCTATACATAGCCTATACTTGTAATTAGCCTATACATTGCCTTTACATGTAATTAGCCTATACATGTAATTAGCCTACACATTGCCTATACATTGCCTATACATGTAATTAGCCTATACATTGCCTATACTTGTCCTTAGCCTATACAGAGCCTATACATGTAATTAGCCTATACATTGCCTATACTTGTCCTTAGCCTATACATGTAATTAGCCTATACATTGCCTATACTTGTCCTAAGCCTATACATGTAGTTAGCCTATACATTACCTGTACTTCTCCTTAGCCTATACATGTAGTTAGCCTATACATGTAATTAGCCTATACATTGCCTATACTTGTCCTTAGCCTATACATAGCCTATACATGTAATTAGCCTATACATTGCCTATACTTGTCCTTAGCCTATACATGTAATTAGCCTATACATTGCCTATACATGTCCTTAGACTATACATGTAATTAGCCTATACATTACCTATACTTGTCCTTAGCCTATACATGTAATTAGCCTATACATTACCTATAATTGTCCTTAGCCTATACATGTAATTAGCCTATACATTGCCTATACATGTCCTTAGTCTATACATGTAATCAGCCTATACATTACCTATACTTGTCCTTAGCCTATACATGTAATTAGCCTATACATTACCTATACTTGTCCTTAGCCTATACATGTAATTAGCCTATACATAGCCTATACATGTAATTAGCCTATCGATTGCCTATACATTGTCTATACATGTCCTTAGCCTATACATGTAATTAGCCTATACATTAGCTATACTTGTCCTTAGCCTATACATGTAATTAGCCTATACATTGGCTACACATGTAATTAGCCTATACATAGCCTATACATGTAATTAGCCTATACATAGCCTACACATGTAATCAGCCTATTCATTGCCTATACATGTAATTAGCCTATACATATATTGCCTATACTTGCCCTTAGCCTATACATTGGCTACACATGTAATTAACCTATACACTGGCTACACATGTAATTAGCCTATACATTGCCTATACATGTAATTTGCCTATACATGTAATTAGCCTATACATATATTGCCTATACTTGCCCTTAGCCTATACATTGGCTACACATGTAATTAGCCTATTCATTGCCTATACATGTAATTAGCCTATACATAACCTATACTTGTCCTTAGCCTATACATGTAATTAGCCTACACATTGCCTATACATGTAATTAGCCTATACATTGGCTACACATGTAATTAGCCTATACATAGCCTATACATGTAATTAGCCTATACATAGCCTACACATGTAATCAGCCTATTCATTGCCTATACATGTAATTAGCCTATACATATATTGCCTATACTTGCCCTTAGCCTATACATTGGCTACACATGTAATTAACCTATACACTGGCTACACATGTAATTAGCCTATACATTGCCTATACATGTAATTAGCCTATACATTGCCTATACATGTAATTAGCCTATACATATATTGCCTATACTTGCCCTTAGCCTATACATTGGCTACACATGTAATTAGCCTATTCATTGCCTATACATGTAATTAGCCTATACATAACCTATACTTGTCCTTAGCCTATACATGTAATTAGCCTACACATTGCCTATACATGTAATTAGCCTACACATTGCCTATTCATTGCCTATACATGTAATTAGCCTATACATTACCTATACTTGTCCTTAGCCTATACATGTAATTAGCCTACACATTGCTTATTCATTGCCTATACATGTAATTAGCCTATACATTACCTATACTTGTCCTTAGCCTATACATGTAATTAGCCTATACATTGCCTTTACATGTAATTAGCCTACACATTGCCTATGCATTGCCTATACATGTAATTAGCCTATACATTGCCTTTACATGTAATTAGCCTACACATTGCCTATACATAGCCTATACATGTAATTAGCCTATACATTGCCTATACTTGTCCTTAGCCTATACATGTAATTAGCCTATACATTACCTATACTTGTCCTTAGCCTATACATGTAATTAGCCTATACATAGCCTATACATGTTTTTAGGCTATACATTGCCTATACTTGTCCTTAGCCTATACATAGCCTATACATGTAATTAGCCTATACATTGCCTATACTTGTCCTTAGCCTATACATGTAATTAGCTTATACATTGCCTATACATGTCCTTAGCCTATACATGTAATTAGCCTATACATTACCTATACTTGTCCTTAACCTATACATGTAATTAGCCTATACATTGCCTATACATGTCCTTAGCCTATACATGTAATTAGCCTACACATTGCCTATACCTGTCCTTAGCTTATACATGTAATTAGCCTCCACATTGCCTATGCATTGCCTATACATGTAATTAGCCTACACATTGCCTATACATAGCCTATACTTGTAATTAGCCTATACATTGCCTTTACATGTAATTAGGCTATACATTGCCTATACTTGTCCTTAGCCTATACATAGCCTATACATGTAATTAGCCTATACATTGCCTATACTTGTCCGTAGCCTATACTTGTAATTAGCCTATATGTTGCCTATACATATGCTTAGCCTATACCTATCATTAGCTTATACTTGCCCATACATGTCCATAGCCTATACATTGCCTATACTTGTCGTTAGCCTATGCATTGGCTATACATGTAATTAGCCTATACCATGCCTATACATAGCATATACATGTTAATAGCCTAATCATAGCCTATACATGTAATTAGCCTGTTCATAGCCTAGACATGTAATTACCGTATACTTGTCCTTAGCCCATACATAGCCTATACATATAATTAGCCTATACATTGCCTTTACATGTAATTAGCCTATACATAGCCTACAAATGTAATTAGCCTATACATTGCCTATACATGTAATCAGCCTATTCATTGCCTATACATGTAAGTAGCCTGTACATGTAATTAGTCAATACATTGGCTATACATCTAATTAGCCTATACATTGCCTATACTTGTCCTTAGCCTATACATTGCCTCTTCATGTAATTAACCTATACATTGCCTATACTTGTCCCTAGCCTATACATTGCCTCTTCATGTAATTAACCTATACATTGCCTATACTTGTCCTTAGCCTATACATTGCCTCTTCATGTAATTAACCTATACATTGCCTACACTTGTCCTTAGCCTATACATTGCCTCTTCATGTAATTAACCTATACATTGCCTATACTTGTCCTTAGCCTATACATTGCCTCTTCATGTAATTAACCTATACTTAGTCTATACATTGGCTACACATGTAATTAGCCAATGCATAGCCTATACATGTAATTAGCCTATACATAGCCTACACATGTAATAAGCCTATTCATAGCCTACACATGTAATTAGTCTATACATATATTGCCTATACTTGCCCTTAGCCTATACATTGGCTACACATGTAATTAGCCTATACATAGCCTATACATGTAATTAGCCTATACATAGCCTACACATGTAATCAGCCTATTCATTGCCTATACATGTAATTAGCCTATACATATATTGCCTATACTTGCCCTTAGCCTATACATTGGCTACACATGTAATTAACCTATACACTGGCTACACATGTAATTAGCCTATACATTGCCTATACATGTAATTAGCCTATACATATATTGCCTATACTTGCCCTTAGCCTATACATTGGCTACACATGTAATTAGGCTATTCATTGCCTATACATGTAATTAGCCTATACATAACCTATACTTGTCCTTAGCCTATACATGTAATTAGCCTACACATTGCCTATACATGTAATTAGCCTACACATTGCCTATTCATTGCCTATACATGTAATTAGCCTATACATTACCTATACTTGTCCTTAGCCTATACATGTAATTAGCCTACACATTGCTTATTCATTGCCTATACATGTAATTAGCCTATACATTACCTATACTTGTCCTTACCCTATACATGTAATTAGCCTATACATTGCCTTTACATGTAATTAGCCTACACATTGCCTATGCATTGCCTATACATGTAATTAGCCTATACATTGCCTTTACATGTAATTAGCCTACACATTGCCTATACATAGCCTATACATGTAATTAGCCTATACATTGCCTATAGTTGTCCTTAGCCTATACATGTAATTAGCCTATACATTACCTATACTTGTCCTTAGCCTATACATGTAATTAGCCTATACATAGCCTATACATGTTTTTAGGCTATACATTGCCTATACTTGTCCTTAGCCTATACATAGCCTATACATGTAATTAGCCTATACATTGCCTATACTTGTCCTTAGCCTATACATGTAATTAGCTTATACATTGCCTATACATGTCCTTAGCCTATACATGTAATTAGCCTATACATTACCTATACTTGTCCTTAACCTATACATGTAATTAGCCTATACATTGCCTATACATGTAATTAGCCTACACATTGCCTATACTTGTCCTTAGCTTATACATGTAATTAGCCTCCACATTGCCTATGCATTGCCTATACATGTAATTAGCCTACACATTGCCTATACATAGCCTATACTTGTAATTAGCCTATACATTGCCTTTACATGTAATTAGGCTATACATTGCCTATACTTGTCCTTAGCCTATACATAGCCTATACATGTAATTAGCCTATACATTGCCTATACTTGTCCTTAGCCTATGCTTATCCTTAGCCTATACGTAGCCTATACTTGTAATTAGCCTATATGTTGCCTATACATATGCTTAGCCTATACCTATCATTAGCTTATACTTGCCCATACATGTCCATAGCCTATACATTGCCTATACTTGTCGTTAGCCTATGCATTGGCTATACATGTAATTAGCCTATACCATGCCTATACATAGCATATACATGTTAATAGCCTAATCATAGCCTATACATGTAATTAGCCTGTTCATAGCCTAGACATGTAATTACCGTATACTTGTCCTTAGCCCATACATAGCCTATACATATAATTAGCCTATACATTGCCTTTACATGTAATTAGCCTATACATAGCCTACAAATGTAATTAGCCTATACATTGCCTATACATGTAATCAGCCTATTCATTGCCTATACATGTAAGTAGCCTGTACATGTAATTAGTCAATACATTGGCTATACATCTAATTAGCCTATACATTGCCTATACTTGTCCTTAGCCTATACATTGCCTCTTCATGTAATTAACCTATACATTGCCTATACTTGTCCCTAGCCTATACATTGCCTCTTCATGTAATTAACCTATACATTGCCTATACTTGTCCTTAGCCTATACATTGCCTCTTCATGTAATTAACCTATACATTGCCTACACTTGTCCTTAGCCTATACATTGCCTCTTCATGTAATTAACCTATACATTGCCTATACTTGTCCTTAGCCTATACATTGCCTCTTCATGTAATTAACCTATACTTAGCCTATACATTGGCTACACATGTAATTAGCCAATGCATAGCCTATACATATATTGCCTATACTTGCCCTTAGCCTATACATTAACTACACATGTAATTAGCCTATACATAGCCTATACATGTAATTAGCCTATACATATATTGCCTATACTTGCCCTTAGCCTATACATTGGCTATACATGTAATTAGCCTATACATATATTGCCTATACATTGGCTATACATGTAATTAGCCTATACATAGCCTATACATGTAATTAGCCTATACATTGCCTATACATGTAATTAGCCTATACATAGCCTTTACTTGTCCTTAGCCTATACATTGCCTTTATATGTAATTAGCCTACACATAGCCTATACATGTAATTAGCCTATACATTGCCTATACATGTAATGAGCCTATACATATATTGCCTATACTTGCTCTTAGCCTATACATTGGCTACACATGTAATTAGCCTATACATTGGCTACACATGTAATTAGCCTATACATAGCCTATACATGTATTTAGCCTATACATTGCCTATACATGTAATTAGCCTATACATATATTGCCTATACTTGCCCTTAGCCTATACATTGGCTACACATGTAATTAGCCTATTCATTGCCTATACATGTAATTAGCCTATACATATATTGCCTATACTTGCCCTTAGCCTATACATTGGCTATACATGTAATTACCCTATACATATATTGCCTATACTTGCCCTTAGCCTATACATTGGCTACACATGTAATTAGCCTATTCATTGCCTATACATGTAATTAGCCTATACATTGGCTACACATGTAATAAGCCTATTCATAGCCTACACATGTAATTAGTCTATACATATATTGCCTATACTTGCCCTTAGCCTATACATTGGCTACACATGTAATTAGCCTATACATAGCCTATACATGTAATTAGCCTATACATAGCCTACACCTGTAATCAGCCTATTCATTGCCTATACATGTAATTAGCTTATACATATATTGCCTATACTTGCCCTTAGCCTATACATTGGCTACACATGTAATTAACCTATACACTGGCTACACATGTAATTAGCCTATACATTGCCTATACATGTAATTAGCCTATACATTGCCTATACATGTAATTAGCCTATACATATATTGCCTATACTTGCCCTTAGCCTATAATTGGCTACACATGTAATTAGCCTATTCATTGCCTATACATGTAATTAGCCTATACATAACCTATACTTGTCCTTAGCCTATACATGTAATTAGCCTACACATTGCCTATACATGTAATTAGCCTACACATTGCCTATTCATTGCCTATACATGTAATTAGCCTATACATTACCTATACTTGTCCTTAGCCTATACATGTAATTAGCCTACACATTGCCTATACATGTAATTAGCCTACACATTGCCTATTCATTGCCTGTACATGTAATTAGCCTATACATTACCTATACTTGTCCATAGCCTATACATGCAATTAGCCTATACATTGCCTTTACATGTAATTAGCCTACACATTGCCTATGCATTGCCTATACATGTAATTAGCCTATACATTGCCTTTACATGTAATTAGCCTACGCATTGCCTATACATAGCCTATACATGTAATTAGCCTATACATTGCCTATACTTGTCCTTAGCCTATACATGTAATTAGCCTATACATTACCTATTCTTGTCCTTAGCCTATACATGTAATTAGCCTATACATAGCCTATACATGTTTTTAGGCTATACATTGCCTATACTTGTCCTTAGCCTATACATAGCCTATACATGTAATTAGCCTATACATTGCCTATACTTGTCCTTAGCCTATACATGTAATTAGCTTATACATTGCCTATACATGTCCTTAGCCTATACATGTAATTAGCCTATACATTACCTATACTTGTCCTTAACCTATACATGTAATTAGCCTATACATTGCCTATACATGTCCTTAGCCTATACATGTAATTAGCCTACACATTGCCTATACTTGTCCTTAGCTTATACATGTAATTAGCCTCCACATTGCCTATGCATTGCCTATACATGTAATTAGCCTACACATTGCCTATACATAGCCTATACTTGTAATTAGCCTATACATTGCCTTTACATGTAATTAGCCTATACATGTAATTAGCCTACACATTGCCTATACATTGCCTATACATGTAATTAGCCTATACATTGCCTATACTTGTCCTTAGCCTATACATAGCCTATACATGTAATTAGCCTATACATTGCCTATACTTGTCCTTAGCCTATACATGTAATTAGCCTATACATTGCCTATACTTGTCCTAAGCCTATACATGTAGTTAGCCTATACATTACCTGTACTTCTCCTTAGCCTATACATAGCCTATACATGTAATTAGCCTATACTTGTCCTTAGCCTATACATAGCCTATACATGTAATTAGCCTATACATTGCCTATACTTGTCCTTAGCCTATACATGTAATTAGCCTATACATTGCCTATACATGTCCTTAGACTATACATGTAATTAGCCTATACATTACCTATACTTGTCCTTAGCCTATACATGTAATTAGCCTATACATTACCTATACTTGTCCTTAGCCTATACATTGCCTATACATGTCCTTAGTCTATACATGTAATCAGCCTATACATTACCTATACTTGTCCTTAGCCTATACATGTAATTAGCCTATACATTACCTATACTTGTCCTTAGCCTATACATGTAATTAGCCTATACATAGCCTATACATGTAATTAGCCTATCGATTGCCTATACATTGTCTATACATGTCCTTAGCCTATACATGTAATTAGCCTATACATTACCTATACTTGTCCTTAGGCTATACATGTAATTAGCTTATACATTGGCTACACATGTAATTAGCCTATACATAGCCTATACATGTAATTAGCCTATACATAGCCTACACATGTAATCAGCCTATTCATTGCCTATACATGTAATTAGCCTATACATATATTGCCTATACTTGCCCTTAGCCTATACATTGGCTACACATGTAATTAACCTATACACTGGCTACACATGTAATTAGCCTATACATTGCCTATACATGTAATTAGCCTATACATTGCCTATACATGTAATTAGCCTATACATATATTGCCTATACTTGCCCTTAGCCTATACATTGGCTACACATGTAATTAGCCTATTCATTGCCTATACATGTAATTAGCCTATACATAACCTATACTTGTCCTTAGCCTATACATGTAATTAGCCTACACATTGCCTATACATGTAATTAGCCTACACATTGCCTATTCATTGCCTATACATGTAATTAGCCTATACATTACCTATACTTGTCCTTAGCCTATACATGTAATTAGCCTACACATTGCTTATTCATTGCCTATACATGTAATTAGCCTATACATTACCTATACTTGTCCTTAGCCTATACATGTAATTAGCCTATACATTGCCTTTACATGTAATTAGCCTACACATTGCCTATGCATTGCCTATACATGTAATTAGCCTATACATTGCCTTTACATGTAATTAGCCTACACATTGCCTATACATAGCCTATACATGTAATTAGCCTATACATTGCCTATACTTGTCCTTAGCCTATACATGTAATTAGCCTATACATTACCTATACTTGTCCTTAGCCTATACATGTAATTAGCCTATACATAGCCTATACATGTTTTTAGGCTATACATTGCCTATACTTGTCCTTAGCCTATACATAGCCTATACATGTAATTAGCCTATACATTGCCTATACTTGTCCTTAGTCTATACATGTAATTAGCTTATACATTGCCTATACATGTCCTTAGCCTATACATGTAATTAGCCTATACATTACCTATACTTGTCCTTAACCTATACATGTAATTAGCCTATACATTGCCTATACATGTCCTTAGCCTATACATGTAATTAGCCTACACATTGCCTATACCTGTCCTTAGCTTATACATGTAATTAGCCTCCACATTGCCTATGCATTGCCTATACATGTAATTAGCCTACACATTGCCTATACATAGCCTATACTTGTAATTAGCCTATACATTGCCTTTACATGTAATTAGGCTATACATTGCCTATACTTGTCCTTAGCCTATACATAGCCTATACATGTAATTAGCCTATACATTGCCTATACTTGTCCTTAGCCTATGCTTATCCTTAGCCTATACGTAGCCTATACTTGTAATTAGCCTATATGTTGCCTATACATATGCTTAGCCTATACCTATCATTAGGTTATACTTGCCCATACATGTCCATAGCGTATACATTGCCTATACTTGTCGTTAGCCTATGCATTGGCTATACATGTAATTAGCCTATACCATGCCTATACATAGCATATACATGTTAATAGCCTAATCATAGCCTATACATGTAATTAGCCTGTTCATAGCCTAGACATGTAATTACCGTATACTTGTCCTTAGCCCATACATAGCCTATACATATAATTAGCCTATACATTGCCTTTACATGTAATTAGCCTATACATAGCCTACAAATGTAATTAGCCTATACATTGCCTATACATGTCATCAGCCTATTCATTGCCTATACATGTAAGTAGCCTGTACATGTAATTAGTCAATACATTGGCTATACATCTAATTAGCCTATACATTGCCTATACTTGTCCTTAGCCTATACATTGCCTCTTCATGTAATTAACCTATACATTGCCTATACTTGTCCCTAGCCTATACATTGCCTCTTCATGTAATTAACCTATACATTGCCTATACTTGTCCTTAGCCTATACATTGCCTCTTCATGTAATTAACCTATACATTGCCTACACTTGTCCTTAGCCTATACATTGCCTCTTCATGTAATTAACCTATACATTGCCTATACTTGTCCTTAGCCTATACATTGCCTCTTCATGTAATTAACCTATACTTAGTCTATACATTGGCTACACATGTAATTAGCCAATGCATAGCCTATACATATATTGCCTATACTTGCCCTTAGCCTATACATTAACTACACATGTAATTAGCCTATACATAGCCTATACATGTAATTAGCCTATACATATATTGCCTATACTTGCCCTTAGCCTATACATTGGCTATACATGTAATTAGCCTATACATATATTGCCTATACTTGCCCTTAGCCTATACATTGGCTACACATGTAATTAGCCTATACATAGCCTATACATGTAATTAGCCTATACATTGCCTATACATGTAATTAGCCTATACATAGCCTTTACTTGTCCTTAGCCTATACATTGCCTTTATATGTAATTAGCCTACACATAGCCTATACATGTAATTAGCCTATACATTGCCTATACATGTAATGAGCCTATACATATATTGCCTATACTTGCCCTTAGCCTATACATTGGCTACACATGTAATTAGCCTATACATTGGCTACACATGTAATTAGCCTATACATAGCCTATACATGTAATTAGCCTATACATTGCCTATACATGTAATTAGCCTATACATATATTGCCTATACTTGCCCTTAGCCTATACATTGGCTACACATGTAATTAGCCTATACATATATTGCCTATACTTGCCCTTAGCCTATACATTGGCTATACATGTAATTACCCTATACATATATTGCCTATACTTGCCCTTAGCCTATACATTGGCTACACATGTAATTAGCCTATTCATGTAATTAGCCTATACAATAATTGCCTATACTTGCCCTTAGCCTATACATTGGCTACACATGTAATTAGCCTATTCATTGCCTATACATGTAATTAGCCTATACATTGGCTACACATGTAATAAGCCTATTCATAGCCTACACATGTAATTAGTCTATACATATATTGCCTATACTTGCCCTTAGCCTATACATTGGCTACACATGTAATTAGCCTATACATAGCCTATACATGTAATTAGCCTATACATAGCCTACACATGTAATCAGCCTATTCATTGCCTATACATGTAATTAGCCTATACATATATTGCCTATACTTGCCCTTAGCCTATACATTGGCTACACATGTAATTAACCTATACATTGCCTATACATGTAATTAGCCTATACATTGCCTATACATGTAATTAGCCTATACATATATTGCCTATACTTGCCCTTAGCCTATACATTGGCTACACATGTAATTAGCCTATACATTGCCTATACATGTAATTAGCCTATACATTGCCTATACATGTAATTAGCCTATACATATATTGCCTATACTTGCCCTTAGCCTATACATTGGCTACACATGTAATTAGCCTATTCATTGCCTATACATGTAATTAGCCTATACATAACCTATACTTGTCCTTAGCCTATACATGTAATTAGCCTACACATTGCCTATACATGTAATTAGCCTACATATTGCCTATTCATTGCCTATACATGTAATTAGCCTATACATTACCTATACTTGTCCTTAGCCTATACATGTAATTAGCCTACACATTGCTTATTCATTGCCTATACATGTAATTAGCCTATACATTACCTATACTTAACCTTAGCCTATACATGTAATTAGCCTATACATTGCCTTTACATGTAATTAGCCTACACATTGCCTATACATAGCCTATACATGTAATTAGCCTATACATTGCCTATACTTGTCCTTAGCCTATACATGTAATTAGCCTATACATTACCTATACTTGTCCTTAGCCTATACATGTAATTAGCCTATACATAGCCTATACATGTTTTTAGGCTATACATTGCCTATACTTGTCCTTAGCCTATACATAGCCTATACATGTAATTAGCCTATACATTGCCTATACTTGTCCTTAGCCTATACATGTAATTAGCTTATACATTGCCTATACATGTCCTTAGCCTATACATGTAATTAGCCTATACATTACCTATACTTGTCCTTAACCTATACATGTAATTAGCCTATACATTGCCTATACATGTCCTTAGCCTATACATGTAATTAGCCTACACATTGCCTATACTTGTCCTTAGCTTATACATGTAATTAGCCTCCACATTGCCTATGCATTGCCTATACATGTAATTAGCCTACACATTGCCTATACATAGCCTATACTTGTAATTAGCCTATACATTGCCTTTACATGTAATTAGCCTATACATTGCCTATACTTGTCCTTAGCCTATACATGTAATTAGCCTACACATTGCCTATACATTGCCTATACATGTAATTAGCCTATACATTGCCTATACTTGTCCTTAGCCTATACATAGCCTATACATGTAATTAGCCTATACATTGCCTATACTTGTCCTTAGCCTATACATGTAATTAGCCTATACATTGCCTATACTTGTCCTAAGCCTATACATGTAGTTAGCCTATACATTACCTGTACTTCTCCTTAGCCTATACATAGCCTATACATGTAATTAGCCTATACATTGCCTATACTTGTCCTTAGCCTATACATAGCCTATACATGTAATTAGCCTATACATTGCCTATACTTGTCCTTAGCCTATACATGTAATTAGCCTATACATTGCCTATACATGTCCTTAGACTATACATGTAATTAGCCTATACATTACCTATACTTGTCCTTAGCCTATACATGTAATTAGCCTATACATTACCTATACTTGTCCTTAGCCTATACATGTAATTAGCCTATACATTGCCTATACATGTCCTTAGTCTATACATGTAATCAGCCTATACATTACCTATACTTGTCCTTAGCCTATACATGTAATTAGCCTATACATTACCTACACTTGTCCTTAGCCTATACATAGCCTATACATGTAATTAGCCTATCGATTGCCTATACATTGTCTATACATGTCCTTAGCCTATACATGTAATTAGCCTATACATTACCTATACTTGTCCTTAGCCTATACATGTAATTAGCCTATACATAGCCTATACATGTAATTAGCCTATACATTGCCTATACTTGTCCTTAGCCTATACATTGCCTATACATGTAATTAGCCTATTCATTGCCTATACATGTAATTAGCCTATACATATATTGCCTATACTTGCCCTTAGCCTATACATTGGCTACACATGTAATTAGCCTATACATTGGCTACACATGTAATTAGCCTATACATTGCCTATACATGTAATTAGCCTATACATTGCCTATACATGTAATTAGCCTATACATATATATCCTATACTTGCCCTTAGCCTATACATTGGCTACACATGTAATTAGCCTATACATTGCCTATACATGTAATTAGCCTATACATTGCCTATACATGTAATTAGCCTATTCATTGCCTATACATGTAATTAGCCTATACATAACCTATACTTGTCCTTAGCCTATACATGTAATTAGCCTACACATTGCCTATACATGTAATTAGCCTACACATTGCCTATTCATTGCCTATACATGTAATTAGCCTATACATCACCTATACTTGTCCTTAGCCTATACATGTAATTAGCCTACACATTGCCTATTCATTGCCTATACATGTAATTAGCCTATACATTACCTATACTTGTCCTTAGCCTATACATGTAATTAGCCTATACATTGCCTTTACATGTAATTAGCCTACACATTGCCTATGCATTGCCTATACATGTAATTAGCCTATACATTGCCCTTACATGTAATTAGCCTACACATTGCCTATACATAGCCTATACATGTAATTAGCCTATACATTGCCTATACTTGTCCTTAGCCTATACATGTAATTAGCCTATACATTACCTATACTTGTCCTTAGCCTATACATGTAATTAGCCTATACATAGCCTATACATGTAATTAGGCTATACATTGCCTATACTTGTCCTTAGCCTATACATAGCCTATACATGTAATTAGCCTATACATTGCCTATACTTGTCCTTAGCCTATGCTTATCCTTAGCCTATACGTAGCCTATACTTGTAATTAGCCTATATGTTGCCTATACATATGCTTAGCCTATACCTATCATTAGCTTATACTTGCCTATACATGTAATTAGCCTATACCATGCCTATACATAGCATATACATGTTAATAGCCTAATCATAGCCTATACATGTAATTAGCCTGTTCATAGCCTAGACATGTAATTACCGTATACTTGTCCTTAGCCCATACATAGTCTATACATATAATTAGCCTATACATTGCCTTTACATATAATTAGCCTATACATAGCCTACAAATGTAATTAGCCTATACATTGCCTATACATGTAATCAGCCTATTCATTGCCTATACATGTAAGTAGCCTGTACATGTAATTAGTCAATACATTGGCTATATATCTAATTAGCCTATACATTGCCTATACTTGTCCTTAGCCTATACATTGGCTATACTTGTCCCTAGCCTATACATTGCCTCTTAATGTAATTAACCTATACATTGCCTATACTTGTCCTTAGCCTATACATTGCCTCTTCATGTAATTAACCTATACATTGCCTACACTTGTCCTTAGCCTATACATTGCCTCTTCATGTAATTAACCTATACATTGCCTATACTTGTCCTTAGCCTATACATTGCCTCTTCATGTAATTAACCTATACTTAGCCTATACATTGGCTACACATGTAATTACCCAATGCATAGCCTATACATATATTGCCTATACTTGCCCTTAGCCTATACATTAACTACACATGTAATTAGCCTATACATATATTGCCTATACTTGCCCTTAGCCTATACATTGGCTATACATGTATTTAGCCTATACATATATTGCCTATACTTGCCCTTAGCCTATAGATTGGCTACACATGTAATTAGCCTATACATAGCCTATACATGTAATTAGCCTATACATTGCCTATACATGTAATTAGCCTATACATAGCCTTTACTTGTCCTTAGCCTATACATTGCCTTTATATGTAATTAGCCTACACATAGCCTATACATGTAATTAGCCTATACATGTAATGAGCCTATACATATATTGCCTATACTTGCCCTTAGCCTATACATTGGCTACACATGTAATTAGCCTATACATTGGCTACACATGTAATTAGCCTATACATAGCCTATACATGTAATTAGCCTATACATTGCCTATACATGTAATTAGCCTATACATATATTGCCTATACTTGCCCTTAGCCTATACATTGGCTACACATGTAATTAGCCTATTCATTGCCTATACATGTAATTAGCCTATACATATATTGCCTATACTTGCCCTTAGCCTATACATTGGCTATACATGTAATTACCCTATACATATATTGCCTATACTTGCCCTTAGCCTATACATTGGCTACACATGTAATTAGCCTATTCATGTAATTAGCCTATACATATATTGCCTATACTTGCCCTTAGCCTATACATTGGCTACACATGTAATTAGCCTATTCATTGCCTATACATGCATTGCCTATACTTGCCCTTAGCCTATACATTGGCTACACATGTAATAAGCCTATGCATAGCCTACACATGTAATTAGTCTATACATATATTGCCTATACTTGCCCTTAGCCTATACATTGGCTACACATGTAATTAGCCTATACATAGCCTATACATTGCCTATACATGTAATTAGGCTACACATGTAATAAGCCTATGCATAGCCTACACATGTAATTAGTCTATACATATATTGCCTATACTTGCCCTTAACCTATACATTGGCTACACATGTAATTAGCCTATTCATGTAATTAGCCTATACATATATTGCCTATACTTGCCCTTAGCCTATACATTGGCTACACATGTAATTAGCCTATTCATTGCCTATACATGCATTGCCTATACTTGCCCTTAGCCTATACATTGGCTACACATGTAATAAGCCTATGCATAGCCTACACATGTAATTAGTCTATACATATATTGCCTATACTTGCCCTTAACCTATACATTGGCTACACATGTAATCAGCCTATTCATTGCCTATACATGTAATTAGCCTATACATATATTGCCTATACTTGCCCTTAGCCTATACATTGGCTACACATGTAATTAACCTATACATTGCCTACACATGTAATTAGCCTATACATTGCCTATACATGTAATTAGCCTATACATTGCCTATACATGTAATTAGCCTATACATATATTGCCTATACTTGCCCTTAGCCTATACATTGGCTACACATGTAATTAGCCTATTCATTGCCTATACATGTAATTAGCCTATACATAACCTATACTTGTCCTTAGCCTATACATGTAATTAGCCTACACATTGCCTATACATGTAATTAGCCTACACATTGCCTATTCATTGCCTATACATGTAATTAGCCTATACATTACCTATACTTGTCCTTAGCCTATACATGTAATTCGCCTACTCATTGCCTATACATGTAATTAGCCTATACATTACCTATACTTGACCTTAGCCTATACATGTAATTAGCCTATACATTGCCTTTACATGTAATTAGCCTACACATTGCCTATGCATTGCCTATACATGTAATTAGCCTATACATTGCCTTTACATGTAATTAGCCTACACATTGCCTATACATAGCCTATACATGTAATTAGCCTATACATTGCCTATACTTGTCCTTAGCCTATACATGTAATTAGCCTATACAGTACCTATACTTGTCCTTAGCCTATACATGTAATTAGCCTATACAGAGCCTATACATGTAATTAGGCTATACATTGCCTATACTTGTCCTTAGCCTATACATAGCCTATACATGTAATTAGCCTATACATTGCCTATACTTGTCCTTAGCCTATACATGTAATTAGCTTATACATTGCCTATACATGTCCTTAGCCTATACATGTAATTAGCCTATACATTACCTATACCTATCCTTAACCTATACATGTAATTAGCCTATACATTGCCTATACATGTCCTTAGCCTATACATGTAATTAGCCTACACATTGCCTATACTTGTCCTTAGCTTATACATGTAATTAGCCTCCACATTGCCTATGCATTGCCTATACATGTAATTAGCCTACACATTGCCTATACATAGCCTATACTTGTAATTAGCCTATACATTGCCTTTACATGTAATTAGCCTATACATTGCCTATACTTGTCCTTAGCCTATACATGTAATTAGCCTACACATTGCCTATACATTGCCTATACATGTAATTAGCCTATACATTGCCTATACTTGTCCTTAGCCTATACATAGCCTATACATGTAATTAGCCTATACATTGCCTATACTTGTCCTTAGCCTATACATGTAATTAGCTTATACATTGCCTATACTTGTCCTAAGCCTATACATGTAGTTAGCCTATACATTACCTGTACTTCTCCTTAGCCTATACATAGCCTATACATGTAATTAGCCTATACATTGCCTATACTTGTCCTTAGCCTATACATGTAATTAGCCTATACATTGCCTATACATGTCCTTAGACTATACATGTAATTAGCCTATACATTACCTATACTTGTCCTTAGCCTATACATGTAATTAGCCTATACATTACCTATACTTGTCCTTAGCCTATACATGTAATTAGCCTATACATTGCCTATACATGGCCTTAGTCTATACATGTAATCAGCCTATACATTACCTATACTTGTCCTTAGCCTATACATGTAATTAGCCTATACATTACCTATACTTGTCCTTAGCCTATACATATAATTAGCCTATACATAGCCTATACATGTAATTAGCCCATCGATTGCCTATACTTGTCCTTAGCCTATACATTGTCTATACATGTCCTTAGCCTATACATGTAATTAGCCTATACATTACCTATACTTGTCCTTAGCCTATACATGTAATTAGCCTATACATAGCCTATGCATGTAATTAGCCTATACATTGCCTATACTTGTCCTTAGCCTATACATTGCCTATACATGTAATTAGCCTATTCATTGCCTATACATGTAATTAGCCTATACATTGTCTATACATGTAATTAGCCTATACTTGTCCTTAGCCTATACATGTAATTAGCCTATACATTGTCTATACATGTAATTAGCCTATACTTGTCCTTAGCCTATACATTGCCTATACATGTAATTAGCCTATTCATTGCCTATACATGTAATTAGCCTATACTTGTCCTTAGCCTATACATAGCCTATACATGTAATTAGCCTATTCATAGCCTATACATGTAATTAGCCTGTTCATAGCCTATACTTGTCCTTAGCCTATACATAGCCTATACATGTAATTAGCCTATTCATAGTCTATACATGTAATTAGTCTATACATAGCGTATACATGTAATTAGCCTATTCATAGCCTATACATGCAATTAGCCTATTCATTGCCTATTCATGTAATTAGCCTATACATTGCCTATACTTGTCCTTAGCCTATACATGTAATTAGCCTATACATTGCCTATACTTGTCCTTAGCCTATACATTGCCCATCCATGTAATTAACCTATGCATTGCCTATCCATGTAATTAACCTATACATTGCCTATACTTGTCCTTAGCCTATACATTGCCTATACATGTAATTAGCTTATACATTGCCTATACATTGCCTATACATGTAATTAGCCTGTTCATAGCCTATACATGTAATTAGCTTATACTTGTCCATTGCCTATACATAGCCTATACATGTAATTAGACTATTCATAGTGTATACATGTAATTAGCCTATTCATAGACTATACATGTAAGTAGCCTATTCATTGCCTATTCATGTAATTAGCCTATACATTGCCTATACTTGTCCTTAGCCTATACATGTAATTAGCCTATACATTGCCTATACTTGTCCTTAGCCTATACATTGCCTATCCATGTAATTAACCTATACATTGCCTATACATGTAATTAGCTTATACATTGCCTATACATGTAATTAGCCTATACATTGCCTATACATGTACTTAGCCTGTGCATAGCCTATACATGTAATTAGCCTATACTTGTCCATTGCCTATACATAGCCTATACATGTAATTAGCCTATTCATAGCGTATACATGTAATTAGCCTATTCATAGACTATACATGTAATTAGCCTATTCATTGCCTATTCATGTAATTAGCCTATACATTACCTATACTTGTAATTAGCCTATACATTGCCTATACTTGTCCTTAGCCTATACATTGCCTATCCATGTAATTAACCTATACATTGCCTATACATGTAATTAGCCTATTTATAGCCTATACATGTAATTAGCCTATACTTGTCCTTCGCCTATACATGTAATTAGCTTATACATAGCCTATACATGTAATTAGCCTATACATTGCCTATACATGTAATTAGCCTGTTCATAGCCTATACATGTAATTAGCCTATACTTGTCCTTTGCCTATACATAGCCTATACATGTAATTAGCCTATTCATAGCGTATACATGTAATTAGCCTATTCATAGACTATACATGTAATTAGCCTATTCATTGCCTATTCATGTAATTAGCCTATACATTGCCTATACATGTAATTAGCCTATACATATGTTGCCTATACTTGTGCTTAGCCTATACATGTAATTAGCCTATACATTGCCTATACATGTAATTAGCCTATACATATATTGCCTATACTTGCCCTTAGCCTATAATTGGCTACACATGTAATTAGCCTATTCATTGCCTATACATGTAATTAGCCTATACATAACCTATACTTGTCCTTAGCCTATACATGTAATTAGCCTACACATTGCCTATACATGTAATTAGCCTACACATTGCCTATTCATTGCCTATACATGTAATTAGCCTATACATTACCTTTACTTGTCCTTAGCCTATACATGTAATTAGCCTACACATTGCTTATTCATTGCCTGTACATATAATTAGCCTATACATTACCTATACTTGTCCTTAGCCTATACATGTAATTAGCTTATACATTGCCTATACTTGTCCTAAGCCTATACATGTAGTTAGCCTATACATTACCTGTACTTCTCCTTAGCCTATACATGGCCTATACATGTAATTAGCCTATACATTGCCTATACTTGTCCTTAGCCTATACATGTAATTAGCCTATACATTGCCTATACATGTCCTTAGACTATACATGTAATTAGCCTATACATTACCTATACTTGTCCTTAGCCTATACATGTAATTAGCCTATACATTACCTATACTTGTCCTTAGCCTATACATGTAATTAGCCTATACATTGCCTATACATGTCCTTAGTCTATACAAGTAATCAGCCTATACATTACCTATACTTGTCCTTAGCCTATACATGTAATTAGCCTATACATTACCTATACTTGTCCTTAGCCTATACATATAATTAGCCTATACATAGCCTATCCATGTAATTAGCCTATCGATTGCCTATACTTGTCCTTAGCCTATACATTGTCTATACATGTCCTTAGCCTATACATGTAATTAGCCTATACATTACCTATACTTGTCCTTAGCCTATACATGTAATTAGCCTATACATAGCCTATACATGTAATTAGCCTATACATTGCCTATACTTGTCCTTAGCCTATACATTGCCTATACATGTAATTAGCCTATTCATTGCCTATACATGTAATTAGCCTATACATTGTCTATACATGTAATTAGCCTATACTTGTCCTTAGCCTATACATGTAATTAGCCTATACATTGTCTATACATGTAATTAGCCTATACTTGTCCTTAGCCTATACATTGCCTATACATGTAATTAGCCTATTCATTGCCTATACATGTAATTAGCCTATACTTGTCCTTAGCCTATACATAGCCTATACATGTAATTAGCCTATTCATAGCCTATACATGTAATTAGCCTGTTCATAGCCTATACTTGTCCTTAGCCTATACATAGCCTATACATGTAATTAGCCTATTCATAGTCTATACATGTAATTAGTCTATACATAGCGTATACATGTAATTAGCCTATTCATAGCCTATACATGCAATTAGCCTATTCATTGCCTATTCATTGCCTATTCATGTAATTAGCCTATACATTGCCTATACTTGTCCTTAGCCTATACATGTAATTAGCCTATACATTGCCTATACTTGTCCTTAGCCTATACATTGCCCATCCATGTAATTAACCTATACATTGCCTATCCATGTAATTAACCTATACATTGCCTATACTTGTCCTTAGCCTATACATTGCCTATACATGTAATTAGCTTATACATTGCCTATACATGTAATTAGCCTATACATTGCCTATACATGTAATTAGCCTGTTCATAGCCTATACATGTAATTAGCCTATACTTCTCCATTGCCTATACATAGCCTATACATAGCCTATACATGTAATTAGACTATTCATAGTGTATACATGTAATTAGCCTATTCATAGACTATACATGTAAGTAGCCTATTCATTGCCTATTCATGTAATTAGCCTATACATTGCCTATACTTGTCCTTAGCCTATACATGTAATTAGCCTATACATTGCCTATACTTGTCCTTAGCCTATACATTGCCTATCCATGTAATTAACCTATACATTGCCTATACATGTAATTAGCTTATACATTGCCTATACATGTACTTAGC
The DNA here is from genome assembly GCA_030765045.1 of Tenodera sinensis. Classification (NCBI taxonomy): domain Eukaryota; kingdom Metazoa; phylum Arthropoda; class Insecta; order Mantodea; family Mantidae; genus Tenodera; species Tenodera sinensis. The sequence goes on along the minus strand of CM060971.1, from coordinate 102,548,785 downwards.
CTGTGCATAGCCTATACATGTAATTAGCCTATACTTGTCCATTGCCTATACATAGCCTATACATGTAATTAGCCTATTCATAGCGTATACATGTAATTAGCCTATTCATAGACTATACATGTAATTAGCCTATTCATTGCCTATTCATGTAATTAGCCTATACATTGCCTATACTTGTAATTAGCCTATACATTGCCTATACTTGTCCTTAGCCTATACATTGTCTATCCATGTAATTAACCTATACATTGCCTATACATGTAATTAGCCTATTTATAGCCTATACATGTAATTAGCCTATACTTGTCCTTCGCCTATACATGTAATTAGCTTATACATAGCCTATACATGTAATTAGCCTATACATTGCCTATACATGTAATTAGCCTGTTCATAGCCTATACATGTAATTAGCCTATACTTGTCCTTTGCCTATACATAGCCTATACATGTAATTAGCCTATTCATAGCGTATACATGTAATTAGCCTATTCATAGACTATACATGTAATTAGCCTATTCATGTAATTAGCCTATACATTGCCTATACATGTAATTAGCCTATACATATGTTGCCTATACTTGTAATTAGCCTATACATTGCCTATACTTGTCCTTAGCCTATACATGTAATTAGCCTATACATTGCCTATACTTGTCCTTAGCCTATACATTGCCTACACATGTAATTAGCCTATACATTGCCTATACATGTAATTAGCCTTTACATAGCCTTTACTTGTCCTTAGCCTATACATTGCCTTTACATGTAATTAGCCTATACATAGCCTATACATGTAATTAGCCTATACATATATTGCCTATACTTGTCCTTAGCCTATACATGTAATTAGCCTATACATATATTGCCTATACTTGTCCTTAGCCTATACATGTCCTTAGCCTATACATTGCCTACACATGTAATTAGCCTATACATTGCCTATACATGTAATTAGCCTTTACATAGCCTTTACTTGTCCTTAGCCTATACATTGCCTTTACATGTAATTAGCCTATACATAGCCTATACATGTAATTAGCCTATACATATATTGCCTATACTGGTCCTTAGCCTATACATTGCCTACACATGTAATTAGCCTATACATTGCCTATACATGTAATTAGCCTTTACATAGCCTTTACTTGTCCTTAGCCTATACATTGCCTATACATAGCCTATACATGTAATTAGCTTATAGATTACCTATACTTGTCCTTAGCCTATACATGTAATTAGCCTACACATTGCCTATGCATTGCCTATACATTGCCTTTACATGTAATTAGCCTAAACATGTAATTAGCCTATTCATTGCCTATACATGTAATTAGCCTATACATGTAATTAGCCTGTACATTCCCTATACATGTAATTAGCCTATACATAGCCTATACATGTAATTAGCCTATACATTGCCTATACATGTAATTAGCCTATACATAGCCTTTACTTGTCCTCTAGCCTATACATTGCCTTTACATGTAATTAGCCTATACATAGCCTATACATGTAATTAGCCTACTCATTGCCTATACATGTAATTAGCCTATACATAGCCTATACATGTAATTAGCCTCTACATTGCCTATACTTGTCCTTAGCCTATACATGTAATTAGCCTCTACATTGCCTATACTTGTCCTTAGCCTATACATGTAATTAGCCTATTCATTGCCTATACATGTAATTAGCCTATACATTGTCTATACATGTAATTAGCCTATACTTGTCCTTAGCCTATACATTGCCTATACATGTAATTAGCCTACACATTGTCTATACATGTAATAGCCTATACTTGTCCTTACCCTATACATTGCCTATACATGTAATTAGCCTATTCACTGCCTACATGTAATTAGCCTATACATTGCCTATACATGTAATTAGCTTATACTTGTCCTTAGCCTATACATTGCCTATACATGTAATTAGCCTATTCATAGCCTATACATGTAATTAGCCTATACATTGCCTATACTTGTCCTTAGCCTATACATTGCCTATCCATGTAATTAACCTATACATTGCCTATCCATGTAATTAACTATCCATTGCCTATACTTGTCCTTAGCCTATACATTGCCTATACATGTAATTAGCCTATTTATAGCCTATACATGTAATTAGTTTATACATTGCCAATACATGTAATTAGCCTATACATTGCCTATACATGTAATTAGCCTTTACATAACCTTTACTTGTCCTTAGCCTATACATGCAATGAGCCTATACATTACCTATACTTGTCCTTAGCCTATACATGTAATTAGCCTACGCATTGCCTATGCATTGCCTATACATTGCCTTTACATGTAATTAGCCTATTCATTGCCTATACATGTAATTAGCCTATACATGTAATGAGCCTATACATTCCCTATACATGTAATTAGCCTATACATAGCCTATACATTGCCTATACATGTAATTAGCCTATACATAGCCTTTACTTGTCCTTAGCCTATACATTGCCTTTACATGTAATTAGCCTATACATTGCCTATACATGTAATCAGCCTATTCAATGCCTATACATGTAAGAGGCCTGTACATGTAATTAGTCTATACATTGGCTATACATCTAATTAGCCTATACATTGCTTATACTTGTCCTTAGCCTATACATTGCCTCTTCATGTAATTAACCTATACATTGCCTATACTTGTCCTTAGCCTATACATTGCCTCTTCATGTAATTAACCTATACATTGCCTATACTTGCCCTTAGCCTATACATTGGCTACACATGTAATGAGCCTATACATAGCCTATACATGTAATTAGCCTATACATATATTGCCTATACTTGCCCTTAGCCTATACATAGCCTATACATGTAATTAGCCTATACATATATTGCCTATACTTGCCCTTAGCCTATACATTGGCTATACATGTAATTAGCCTATACATTGCCCATACATGTAATTAGCCTATACATATATTGCCTACACTTGCCCTTAGCCTATACATTGGCTACACATGTAATTAGCCTATACATTGTCTATACATGTAATTAGCCTATACTTGTCCTTAGCCTATACATTGCCTATACATGTAATTAGCCTATTCATTGCCTATACATGTAATTAGCCTATACTTGTCCTTAGCCTATACATAGCCTATACATGTAATTAGCCTATTCATAGCCTATACATGTCCTTAGCCTATACATAGCCTATACATGTAATTAGCCTATTCATAGTCTATACATGTAATTAGTCTATACATAGCGTATACATGTAATTAGCCTATTCATAGCCTATACATGCAATTAGCCTATTCATTGCCTATTCATGTAATTAGCCTATACATTGCCTATACTTGTCCTTAGCCTATACATGTAATTAGCCTATACATTGCCTATACTTGTCCTTAGCCTATACATTGCCCATCCATGTAATTAACCTATACATTGCCTATCCATGTAATTAACCTATACATTGCCTATACTTGTCCTTAGCCTATACATTGCCTATACATGTAATTAGCTTATACATTGCCTATACATGTAATTAGCCTATACATGTAATTAGCCTGTTCATAGCCTATACATGTAATTAGCCTATACTTGTCCATTGCCTATACATAGCCTATACATGTAATTAGACTATTCATAGTGTATACATGTAATTAGCCTATTCATAGACTATACATGTAAGTAGCCTATTCATTGCCTATTCATGTAATTAGCCTATACATTGCCTATACTTGTCCTTAGCCTATACATGTAATTAGCCTATACATTGCCTATACTTGTCCTTAGCCTATACATTGCCTATCCATGTAATTAACCTATACATTGCCTATACATGTAATTAGCTTATACATTGCCTATACATGTAATTAGCCTATACATTGCCTATACATGTACTTAGCCTGTGCATAGCCTATACATGTAATTAGCCTATACTTGTCCATTGCCTATACATAGCCTATACATGTAATTAGCCTATTCATAGCGTATACATGTAATTAGCCTATTCATAGACTATACATGTAATTAGCCTATTCATTGCCTATTCATGTAATTAGCCTATACATTGCCTATACTTGTAATTAGCCTATACATTGCCTATACTTGTCCTTAGCCTATACATTGCCTATCCATGTAATTAACCTATACATTGCCTATACATGTAATTAGCCTATTTATAGCCTATACATGTAATTAGCCTATACTTGTCCTTCGCCTATACATGTAATTAGCTTATACATAGCCTATACATGTAATTAGCCTATTCATAGCGTATACATGTAATTAGCCTATTCATAGACTATACATGTAATTAGCCTATTCATTGCCTATTCATGTAATTAGCCTATACATTGCCTATACATGTAATTAGCCTATACATATGTTGCCTATACTTGTAATTAGCCTATACATTGCCTATACTTGTCCTCAGCCTATACATGTAATTAGCCTATACATTGCCTATACTTGTCCTTAGCCTATACATTGCCTACACATGTAATTAGCCTATACATTGCCTATACATGTAATTAGCCTTTACATAGCCTTTACTTGTCCTTAGCCTATACATTGCCTTTACATGTAATTAGCCTATACATAGCCTATACATGTAATTAGCCTATACATATATTGCCTATACTTGTCCTTAGCCTATACATGTAATTAGCCTATACATATATTGCCTATACTTGTCCTTAGCCTATACATGTAATTAGCCTATACATTGCCTATACTTGTCCTTAGCCTATACATTGCCTACACATGTAATTAGCCTATAAATTGCCTATACATGTAATTAGCCTTTACATAGCCTTTACTTGTCCTTAGCCTATACATTGCCTTTACATGTAATTAGCCTATACATAGCCTATACATGTAATTAGCCTATACATATATTGCCTATACTGGTCCTTAGCCTATACATTGCCTACACATGTAATTAGCCTATACATTGCCTATACATGTAATTAGCCTTTACATAGCCTTTACTTGTCCTTAGCCTATACATTGCCTATACATAGCCTATACATGTAATTAGCTTATAGATTACCTATACTTGTCCTTAGCCTATACATGTAATTAGCCTACACATTGCCTATGCATTGCCTATACATTGCCTTTACATGTAATTAGCCTAAACATGTAATTAGCCTATTCATTGCCTATACATGTAATTAGCCTGTACATTGCCTATACATGTAATTAGCCTATACATAGCCTTTACTTGTCCTCTAGCCTATACATTGCCTTTACATGTAATTAGCCTATACATAGCCTATACATGTAATTAGCCTACTCATTGCCTATACATGTAATTAGCCTATACATAGCCTATACATGTAATTAGCCTCTACATTGCCTATACTTGTCCTTAGCCTATACATGTAATTAGCCTCTACATTGCCTATACTTGTCCTTAGCCTATACATGTAATTAGCCTATTCATTGCCTATACATGTAATTAGCCTATACATTGTCTATACATGTAATTAGCCTATACTTGTCCTTAGCCTATACATTGCCTATACATGTAATTAGCCTACACATTGTCTATACATGTAATAGCCTATACTTGTCCTTACCCTATACATTGCCTATACATGTAATTAGCCTATTCACTGCCTACATGTAATTAGCCTATACATTGCCTATACATGTAATTAGCTTATACTTGTCCTTAGCCTATACATTGCCTATACATGTAATTAGCCTATTCATAGCTTATACATGTAATTAGCCTGTTCATAGCCTAAACTTGTCCTTAGCCTATACATAGCCTATACATGTAATTAGCCTATTCATAGCCTATACATGTAATTAGCCTATACATTGCCTATACTTGTCCTTAGCCTATACATTGCCTATCCATGTAATTAACCTATACATTGCCTATCCATGTAATTAACTATCCATTGCCTATACTTGTCCTTAGCCTATACATTGCCTATACATGTAATTAGCCTATTTATAGCCTATACATGTAATTAGTTTATACATTGCCAATACATGTAATTAGCCTATACATTGCCTATACATGTAATTAGCCTTTCGATAGCCTTTACTTGTCCTTAGCCTATACATGCAATTAGCCTATACATTACCTATACTTGTCCTTAGCCTATACATGTAATTAGCCTACACATTGCCTATGCATTGCCTATACATTGCCTATACTTGTCCTTAGCCTTTACATTGCCTCTTCATGTAATTAACCTATACATTGCCTATACTTGCCCTTAGCCTATACATTGGCTACACATGTAATGAGCCTATACATAGCCTATACATGTAATTAGCCTATACATATATTGCCTATACTTGCCCTTAGCCTATACATAGCCTATACATGTAATTAGCCTATACATATATTGCCTATACTTGCCCTTAGCCTATACATTGGCTATACATGTAATTAGCCTATACATTGCCCATACATGTAATTAGCCTATACATATATTGCCTACACTTGCCCTTAGCCTATACATTGGCTACACATGTAATTAGCCTATACATAGCCTATACATGTAATTAGCCTATACATAGCCTTTACTTGTCCTTAGCCTATACATTGCCTTTACATAGCCTATACAAGTAATTAGCCTATACATTGCCTATACATGTAGTTAGCCTATACATATATTGCCTATACTTGCCCTTAGCCTTTACATTGGCTACACATGTAATTTAGCCTATTCATTGCCTATACATATATTGCCTATACATTGGCTACACATGTAATTAGCCTATACATAGCCTATACATGTAATTAGCCTATACATGTAATTAGCCTATACATATATTGCCTATACTTGCCCTTAGCCTATACATTGGCTACACATGTAATTAGCCTATTCATTGCCTATACATATATTGCCTATACTTGCCCTTAGCCTATACATTGGCTGCACATGTAACTAGCCTATTCATAGCCTATACATATATTGCCTATACTTGCCCTTAGCCTATACATTGGCTACACATGTAATTAGCCTATTCATTGCCTATACATGTAATTAGCCTATTTATAGCCTATACATGTAATTAGCTTATACATTGCCTATGCATGTAATTAGCCTATACATTGCCTATACTTTTCCTTAGCCTATACATTGCCTATCCATGTAATTAACCTATACATTGCCTATACATGTAATTAGCCTATTTATAGCCTATACATGTAATTAGCCTATACATATATTGCCTATACTGGTCCTTAGCCTATACATTGCCTACACATGTAATTTGCCTATACATGTAATTAGCCTTTACATAGCCTTTACTTGTCCTTAGCCTATACATTGCCTTTACATGTAATTAGCCTATACATAGCCTATACATGTAATTAGCCTATACATATATTGCCTATACTGGTCCTTAGCCTATACATTGCCTATACATGTAATTAGCCTATACATATATTGCCTATACTGGTCCTTAGCCTATACATTGCCTATACATGTAATTAGCCTTTACATAGCCTTTAGTTGTCCTTAGCCTATACATTGCCTATACATGCAATTAGCCTATTCATTGCTTATACATAGCCTATACATGTAATTAGCTTATAGATTACCTATACTTGTCCTTAGCCTATACATGTAATTAGCCTACACATTGCCTATGCATTGCCTATACATTGCCTTTACATGTAATTAGCGTATACATGTAATTAGCCTATTCATTTCCTATACATGTAATTAGCCTATACATGTAATTAGCCTATACATAGCCTATACATGTAATTAGCCTATTCATTGCCTATACATGTAATTAGCCTATACATTGTCTATACATGTAATTAGCCTATACTTGTCCTTAGCCTATACATTGCCTATACATGTAATTAGCCTATACATTGCCTATACATGTAATTAGCCTATTCATTGCCTACATGTAATTAGCCTATACATTGCCTATACATGTAATTAGCCTATACATAGCCTATACATGTAATTAGCCTCTACATTGCCTATACTTGTCCTTAGCCTATACATTGCCTATACATGTAATTAGCCTATTCATTGCCTATACATGTAATTAGCCTATACATTGTCTATACATGTAATTAGCCTATACTTGTCCCTAGCCTATACATAGCCTATACATGTAATTAGCCTATTCATAGCCTATACATGTAATTAGCCTGTTCATAGCCTATACTTGTCCTTAGCCTATACATAGCCTATACATGTAATTAGCCTATTCATAGCCTATACATGTAATTAGCCTATACATTGCCTATACTTTTCCTTAGCCTAGACATTGCCTATCCATGTAATTAGCCTATACATTGCCTATACATGTAATTAGCCTTTACATAGCCTTTACTTGTCCTTAGCCTATACATTGCCTTTACATGTAATTAGCCTATACATAGCCTATACATGTAATTAGCCTATACATATATTGCCTATACTGGTCCTTAGCCTATACATTGCCTACACATGTAATTAGCCTATACATTGCCTATACATGTAATTAGCCTTTACATAGCCTTTACTTGTCCTTAGCCTATACATTGCCTATACATAGCCTATACATGTAATTAGCTTATAGATTACCTATACTTGTCCTTAGCCTATACATGTAATTAGCCTACACATTGCCTATGCATTGCCTATACATTGCCTTTACATGTAATTAGCCTAAACATGTAATTAGCCTATTCATTGCCTATACATGTAATTAGCCTATACATGTAATTAGCCTGTACATTGCCTATACATGTAATTAGCCTATACATAGCCTTTACTTGTCCTCTAGCCTATACATTGCCTTTACATGTAATTAGCCTATACATAGCCTATACATGTAATTAGCCTACTCATTGCCTATACATGTAATTAGCCTATACATAGCCTATACATGTAATTAGCCTCTACATTGCCTATACTTGTCCTTAGCCTATACATGTAATTAGCCTCTACATTGCCTATACTTGTCCTTAGCCTATACATGTAATTAGCCTATTCATTGCCTATACATGTAATTAGCCTATACATTGTCTATACATGTAATTAGCCTATACTTGTCCTTAGCCTATACATTGCCTATACATGTAATTAGCCTACACATTGTCTATACATGTAATAGCCTATACTTGTCCTTACCCTATACATTGCCTATACATGTAATTAGCCTATTCACTGCCTACATGTAATTAGCCTATACATTGCCTATACATGTAATTAGCTTATACTTGTCCTTAGCCTATACATTGCCTATACATGTAATTAGCCTATTCATAGCTTATACATGTAATTAGCCTGTTCATAGCCTAAACTTGTCCTTAGCCTATACATAGCCTATACATGTAATTAGCCTATTCATAGCCTATACATGTAATTAGCCTATACATTGCCTATACTTGTCCTTAGCCTATACATTGCCTATCCATGTAATTAACCTATACATTGCCTATCCATGTAATTAACTATCCATTGCCTATACTTGTCCTTAGCCTATACATTGCCTATACATGTAATTAGCCTATTTATAGCCTATACATGTAATTAGTTTATACATTGCCAATACATGTAATTAGCCTATACATTGCCTATACATGTAATTAGCCTTTCGATAGCCTTTACTTGTCCTTAGCCTATACATGCAATTAGCCTATACATTACCTATACTTGTCCTTAGCCTATACATGTAATTAGCCTACACATTGCCTATGCATTGCCTATACATTGCCTATACTTGTCCTTAGCCTATACATTGCCTCTTCATGTAATTAACCTATACATTGCCTATACTTGCCCTTAGCCTATACATTGGCTACACATGTAATGAGCCTATACATAGCCTATACATGTAATTAGCCTATACATATATTGCCTATACTTGCCCTTAGCCTATACATAGCCTATACATGTAATTAGCCTATACATATATTGCCTATACTTGCCCTTAGCCTATACATTGCCCATACATGTAATTAGCCTATACATATATTGCCTACACTTGCCCTTAGCCTATACATTGGCTACACATGTAATTAGCCTATACATAGCCTATACATGTAATTAGCCTATACATAGCCTTTACTTGTCCTTAGCCTATACATTGCCTTTACATAGCCTATACAAGTAATTAGCCTATACATTGCCTATACATGTAGTTAGCCTATACATATATTGCCTATACTTGCCCTTAGCCTTTACATTGGCTACACATGTAATTTAGCCTATTCATTGCCTATACATATATTGCCTATACATTGGCTACACATGTAATTAGCCTATACATAGCCTATACATGTAATTAGCCTATACATGTAATTAGCCTATACATATATTGCCTATACTTGCCCTTAGCCTATACATTGGCTACACATGTAATTAGCCTATTCATTGCCTATACATATATTGCCTATACTTGCCCTTAGCCTATACATTGGCTGCACATGTAACTAGCCTATTCATAGCCTATACATATATTGCCTATACTTGCCCTTAGCCTATACATTGGCTACACATGTAATTAGCCTATTCATTGCCTATACATGTAATTAGCCTATTTATAGCCTATACATGTAATTAGCTTATACATTGCCTATGCATGTAATTAGCCTATACATTGCCTATACTTTTCCTTAGCCTATACATTGCCTATCCATGTAATTAACCTATACATTGCCTATACATGTAATTAGCCTATTTATAGCCTATACATGTAATTAGCCTATACATATATTGCCTATACTGGTCCTTAGCCTATACATTGCCTACACATGTAATTAGCCTATACATTGCCTATACATGTAATTAGCCTTTACATAGTCTTTACTTGTCCTTAGCCTATACATTGCCTTTACATGTAATTAGCCTATACATAGCCTATACATGTAATTAGCCTATACATATATTGCCTATACTGGTCCTTAGCCTATACATTGCCTATACATGTAATTAGCCTTTACATAGCCTTTAGTTGTCCTTAGCCTATACATTGCCTATACATGCAATTAGCCTATTCATTGCTTATACATAGCCTATACATGTAATTAGCTTATAGATTACCTATACTTGTCCTTAGCCTATACATGTAATTAGCCTACACATTGCCTATGCATTGCCTATACATTGCCTTTACATGTAATTAGCGTATACATGTAATTAGCCTATTCATTTCCTATACATGTAATTAGCCTATACATGTAATTAGCCTATACATAGCCTATACATGTAATTAGCCTATTCATTGCCTATACATGTAATTAGCCTATACATTGTCTATACATGTAATTAGCCTATACTTGTCCTTAGCCTATACATTGCCTATACATGTAATTAGCCTATACATTGCCTATACATGTAATTAGCCTATTCATTGCCTACATGTAATTAGCCTATACATTGCCTATACATGTAATTAGCCTATACATAGCCTATACATGTAATTAGCCTCTACATTGCCTATACTTGTCCTTAGCCTATACATTGCCTATACATGTAATTAGCCTATTCATTGCCTATACATGTAATTAGCCTATACATTGTCTATACATGTAATTAGCCTATACTTGTCCCTAGCCTATACATAGCCTATACATGTAATTAGCCTATTCATAGCCTATACATGTAATTAGCCTGTTCATAGCCTATACTTGTCCTTAGCCTATACATAGCCTATACATGTAATTAGCCTATTCATAGCCTATACATGTAATTAGCCTATACATTGCCTATACTTTTCCTTAGCCTAGACATTGCCTATCCATGTAATTAGCCTTTACATTGCCTATACATGTAATTAGCCTTTACATAGCCTTTAGTTGTCCTTAGCCTATACATTGCCTATACATGCAATTAGCCTATTCATTGCTTATACATAGCCTATACATGTAATTAGCTTATAGATTACCTATACTTGTCCTTAGCCTATACATGTAATTAGCCTACACATTGCCTATGCATTGCCTATACATTGCCTTTACATGTAATTAGCGTATACATGTAATTAGCCTATTCATTTCCTATACATGTAATTAGCCTATACATGTAATTAGCCTATACATAGCCTATACATGTAATTAGCCTATTCATTGCCTATACATGTAATTAGCCTATACATTGTCTATACATGTAATTAGCCTATACTTGTCCTTAGCCTATACATTGCCTATACATGTAATTAGCCTATACATTGCCTATACATGTAATTAGCCTATTCATTGCCTACATGTAATTAGCCTATACATTGCCTATACATGTAATTAGCCTATATATTGTCTATACATGTAATAGCCTATACATTGCCTATACATGTAATTAGCCTATTCATTGCCTACATGTAATTAGCCTATACATTGCCTATACATGTAATTAGGCTATTCATTGCCTATACATGTAATTAGCTTATACTTGTCCCTAGCCTATACATAGCCTATACATGTAATTAGCCTATTCATAGCCTATACATGTAATTAGCCTGTTCATAGCCTATACTTGTCCTTAGCCTATACATAGCCTATACATGTAATTAGCCTATTCATAGCCTATACATGTAATTAGCCTATACATTGCCTATACTTTTCCTTAGCCTAGACATTGCCTATCCATGTAATTAACTATACATTGCCTATACTTGTCCTTAGCCTATACATTGCCTATACATGTAATTAGCCTATTTATAGCCTATACATGTAATTAGCTTATACATTGCCCATACATGTAATTAGCCTATACATTGCCTATACATGTAATTAGCCTTTACATAGCCTTTACTTGTCCATAGCCTATACATGCAATTAGCCTATACATTACCTATACTTGTCCTTAGCCTATACATGTAATTAGCCTATTCATAGCCTATACATGTAATTAGCCTGTTCATAGCCTATACTTGTCCTTAGCCTATACATAGCCTATACATGTAATTAGCCTATTCATAGCCTATACATGTAATTAGCCTATACATTGCCTATACTTTTCCTTAGCCTAGACATTGCCTATCCATGTAATTAACTATACATTGCCTATACTTGTCCTTAGCCTATACATTGCCTATACATGTAATTAGCCTATTTATAGCCTATACATGTAATTAGCTTATACATTGCCTTTACATGTAATTAGCCTATACATAGCCTATACATGTAATTAGCCTACTCATTGCCTATACATGTAATTAGCCTATACATAGCCTATACATGTAATTAGCCTCTACATTGCCTATACTTGTCCTTAGCCTATACATGTAATTAGCCTCTACATTGCCTATACTTGTCCTTAGCCTATACATGTAATTAGCCTATTCATTGCCTATACATGTAATTAGCCTATACATTGTCTATACATGTAATTAGCCTATACTTGTCCTTAGCCTATACATTGCCTATACATGTAATTAGCCTACACATTGTCTATACATGTAATAGCCTATACTTGTCCTTACCCTATACATTGCCTATACATGTAATTAGCCTATTCACTGCCTACATGTAATTAGCCTATACATTGCCTATACATGTAATTAGCTTATACTTGTCCTTAGCCTATACATTGCCTATACATGTAATTAGCCTATTCATAGCTTATACATGTAATTAGCCTGTTCATAGCCTAAACTTGTCCTTAGCCTATACATAGCCTATACATGTAATTAGCCTATTCATAGCCTATACATGTAATTTGCCTATACTTGTCCTTAGCCTATACATTGCCTATCCATGTAATTAACCTATACATTGCCTATCCATGTAATTAACTATCCATTGCCTATACTTGTCCTTAGCCTATACATTGCCTATACATGTAATTAGCCTATTTATAGCCTATACATGTAATTAGTTTATACATTGCCAATACATGTAATTAGCCTATACATTGCCTATACATGTAATTAGCCTTTCGATAGCCTTTACTTGTCCTTAGCCTATACATGCAATTAGCCTATACATTACCTATACTTGTCCTTAGCCTATACATGTAATTAGCCTACACATTGCCTATGCATTGCCTATACATTGCCTATACTTGTCCTTAGCCTATACATTGCCTCTTCATGTAATTAACCTATACATTGCCTATACTTGCCCTTAGCCTATACATTGGCTACACATGTAATGAGCCTATACATAGCCTATACATGTAATTAGCCTATACATATATTGCCTATACTTGCCCTTAGCCTATACATGTAATTAGCCTATACATATATTGCCTATACTTGCCCTTAGCCTATACATTGGCTATACATGTAATTAGCCTATACATTGCCCATACATGTAATTAGCCTATACATATATTGCCTACACTTGCCCTTAGCCTATACATTGGCTACACATGGAATTAGCCTATACATAGCCTATACATGTAATTAGCCTATACATAGCCTTTACTTGTCCTTAGCCTATACATTGCCTTTACATAGCCTATACAAGTAATTAGCCTATACATTGCCTATACATGTAGTTAGCCTATACATATATTGCCTATACTTGCCCTTAGCCTTTACATTGGCTACACATGTAATTTAGCCTATTCATTGCCTATACATATATTGCCTATACATTGGCTACACATGTAATTAGCCTATACATAGCCTATACATGTAATTAGCCTATACATGTAATTAGCCTATACATATATTGCCTATACTTGCCCTTAGCCTATACATTGGCTACACATGTAATTAGCCTATTCATTGCCTATACATATATTGCCTATACTTGCCCTTAGCCTATACATTGGCTGCACATGTAACTAGCCTATTCATAGCCTATACATATATTGCCTATACTTGCCCTTAGCCTATACATTGGCTACACATGTAATTAGCCTATTCATTGCCTATACATGTAATTAGCCTATTTATAGCCTATACATGTAATTAGCTTATACATTGCCTATGCATGTAATTAGCCTATACATTGCCTATACTTTTCCTTAGCCTATACATTGCCTATCCATGTAATTAACCTATACATTGCCTATACATGTAATTAGCCTATTTATAGCCTATACATGTAATTAGCCTATACATATATTGCCTATACTGGTCCTTAGCCTATACATTGCCTACACATGTAATTAGCCTATACATTGCCTATACATGTAATTAGCCTTTACATAGCCTTTACTTGTCCTTAGCCTATACATTGCCTTTACATGTAATTAGCCTATACATAGCCTATACATGTAATTAGCCTATACATATATTGCCTATACTGGTCCTTAGCCTATACATTGCCTATACATGTAATTAGCCTTTACATAGCCTTTAGTTGTCCTTAGCCTATACATTGCCTATACATGCAATTAGCCTATTCATTGCTTATACATAGCCTATACATGTAATTAGCTTATAGATTACCTATACTTGTCCTTAGCCTATACATGTAATTAGCCTACACATTGCCTATGCATTGCCTATACATTGCCTTTACATGTAATTAGCGTATACATGTAATTAGCCTATTCATTTCCTATACATGTAATTAGCCTATACATGTAATTAGCCTATACATAGCCTATACATGTAATTAGCCTATTCATTGCCTATACATGTAATTAGCCTATACATTGTCTATACATGTAATTAGCCTATACTTGTCCTTAGCCTATACATTGCCTATACATGTAATTAGCCTATACATTGCCTATACATGTAATTAGCCTATTCATTGCCTACATGTAATTAGCCTATACATTGCCTATACATGTAATTAGCCTATACATAGCCTATACATGTAATTAGCCTCTACATTGCCTATACTTGTCCTTAGCCTATACATTGCCTATACATGTAATTAGCCTATTCATTGCCTATACATGTAATTAGCCTATACATTGTCTATACATGTAATTAGCCTATACTTGTCCCTAGCCTATACATAGCCTATACATGTAATTAGCCTATTCATAGCCTATACATGTAATTAGCCTGTTCATAGCCTATACTTGTCCTTAGCCTATACATAGCCTATACATGTAATTAGCCTATTCATAGCCTATACATGTAATTAGCCTATACATTGCCTATACTTTTCCTTAGCCTAGACATTGCCTATCCATGTAATTAGCCTTTACATTGCCTATACATGTAATTAGCCTTTACATAGCCTTTAGTTGTCCTTAGCCTATACATTGCCTATACATGCAATTAGCCTATTCATTGCTTATACATAGCCTATACATGTAATTAGCTTATAGATTACCTATACTTGTCCTTAGCCTATACATGTAATTAGCCTACACATTGCCTATGCATTGCCTATACATTGCCTTTACATGTAATTAGCGTATACATGTAATTAGCCTATTCATTTCCTATACATGTAATTAGCCTATACATGTAATTAGCCTATACATAGCCTATACATGTAATTAGCCTATTCATTGCCTATACATGTAATTAGCCTATACATTGTCTATACATGTAATTAGCCTATACTTGTCCTTAGCCTATACATTGCCTATACATGTAATTAGCCTATACATTGCCTATACATGTAATTAGCCTATTCATTGCCTACATGTAATTAGCCTATACATTGCCTATACATGTAATTAGCCTATATATTGTCTATACATGTAATAGCCTATACATTGCCTATACATGTAATTAGCCTATTCATTGCCTACATGTAATTAGCCTATACATTGCCTATACATGTAATTAGCCTATTCATTGCCTATACATGTAATTAGCTTATACTTGTCCCTAGCCTATACATAGCCTATACATGTAATTAGCCTGTTCATAGCCTATACTTGTCCTTAGCCTATACATAGCCTATACATGTAATTAGCCTATTCATAGCCTATACATGTAATTAGCCTATACATTGCCTATACTTTTCCTTAGCCTAGACATTGCCTATCCATGTAATTAACTATACATTGCCTATACTTGTCCTTAGCCTATACATTGCCTATACATGTAATTAGCCTATTTATAGCCTATACATGTAATTAGCTTATACATTGCCCATACATGTAATTAGCCTATACATTGCCTATACATGTAATTAGCCTTTACATAGCCTTTACTTGTCCATAGCCTATACATGCAATTAGCCTATACATTACCTATACTTGTCCTTAGACTATACATGTAATTAGCCTACACATTGCCTATGCATTGCCTATACATTGCCTTTACATGCAATTAGCCTATACATGTAATTAGCCTATTCATTGCCTATACATGTAATTAGCCTGTACATAGCCTATACATGTAATGAGCCTATACATTCCCTATACATGTAATTAGCCTATACATAGCCTTTACTTGTCCTTAGCCTATATATTGCCTTTACATGTAATTAGCCTATACATTGCCTATACATGTAATCAGCCTATTCATTGCCTATACATGTAAGTAGCCTGTACATGTAATTAGTCTATACATTGGCTATACATGTAAGATTTAAAGCTTTCACGGCGCACGTTATTTATTAAAGTTTCACGGGCGATCAGCCGTGTGAGGTTTGAAAATATTGAGCTTTCGGCCATTCTAAACTCCATGGCCTTCGTCAGAATGAAATGACCGTTATTTTCCCGCTCCCCCTATATATACAATGTTAGATGAGAGGGGGTTGCGTTGCCCTGGCCAATGAGCGGGTGACGATTTGTGATTGGGCCTGCTGTTTTGGGCTATGTTTGTCACCGGCCACAGTGTTTTCTTGAGGGTCAGTAGTTGGACCAGAATCACTATTGGCTATACATCTAATTAGCCTATACATTGCCTATACTTGTCCTTAGCCTATACATTGCCTCTTCATGTAATTAACCTATACATTGCCTATACTTGTCCTTAGCCTATACATTGCCTCTTCATGTAATTAACCTATACATTGCCTATACTTGTCCTTAGCCTATACATTGCCTCTTCATGTAATTAACCTATACATTGCCTATACTTGTCCTTAGCCTATACATTGGCTACACATGTAATTAGCCTATACATATATTGCCTATACTTGCGCTTAGCCTATACATAGCCTATACATGTAATTAGCCTATACATATATTGCCTATACTTGCCCTTAGCCTATACATTGGCTATACATGTAATTAGCCTATACATGTAATTAGCCTATACATATATTGCCTATACTTGCCCTTAGCCTATACATTGGCTACACATGTAATTAGCCTATACATAGCCTTTACTTGTCCTTAGCCTATACATTGCCTTTACATAGCCTATACATGTAATTAGCCTATACATTGCCTATACATGTAATTAGCCTATTCATTGCCTATACATATATTGCCTATACTTGCCCTTAGCCTATACATTGGCTACACATATAATTAGCCTATACATTGGCTACACATGTAATTAGCCTATACATAGCCTATACATGTAATTAGCCTATACATATATTGCCTATACTTGCCCTTAGCCTATACATTGGCTACACATGTAATTAGCCTATTCATTGCCTATACATGTAATTAGCCTATACATATATTGCCTATACTTGCCCTGAGCCTATACATTGGCTACACATGTAATTAGCCTATTCATAGCCTATACATGTAATTTGCCTATACTTGCCCTTAGCCTATACATTGGCTACACATGTAATTAGCCTATTCATTGCCTATACATGTAATTAGCCTAGTTATAGCCTATACATGTAATTAGCTTATACATTGCCTATACTTGTCCTTAGCCTATACATTGCCTATCCATGTAATTAACCTATACATTGCCTATACATATAATTAGACTATTTATGGCCTATACATGTAATTAGCCTATACTTGTCCTTCGCCTATACATGTAATTAGCTTATACATTGCCTATACATGTAATTAGCCTATTTATAGCCTATACATGTAATTAGGTTATACATTGCCTATACATGTAATTAGCCTATACATTGCCTATCCATGTAATTAACCTATACATTGCCTATACATGTAATTAGCCTAATTATAGCCTATACATGTAATTAGCCTATACTTGTCCTTCGCCTATACATGTGATTAGCTTATACATTGCCTATACATGTAATTAGCCTATACATATATTGCCTATACTTGCCCTTAGCCTATACATTGGCTATACATGTAATTAGCCCATACATGTAATTAGCCTATACATATATTGCCTATGCTTGCCCTTAGCCTATACATTGGCTACACATGTAATTAGCCTATACATAGCCTTTACTTGTCCTTAGCCTATACATTGCCTTTACATAGCCTATACATGTAATTAGCCTATTCATTGCCTATACATATATATTGCCTATACTTGCCCTTAGCCTATACATTGGCTACACATGTAATTAGCCTATACATGTAATTAGCCTATACATGTAATTAGTCTATACATATATTGCCTATACTTGCCCTTAGCCTATCCATTGGCTACACATGTAATTAGCCTATTCATTGCCTATACATGTAATTAGCCTATACATATATTGCCTATACTTGCCCTGAGCCTATACATTGGCTACACATGTAATTAGCCTATTCATAGCCTATACATGTAATTAGCCTATACATATATTGCCTATACTTGCCCTTAGCCTATACATTGGCTACACATGTAATTAGCCTATTCATTGCCTATACATGTAATTAGCCTAGTTATAGCCTATACATGTAATTAGCTTATACATTGCCTATACATGTAATTAGCCTATACATTGCCTATACTTGTCCTTAGCCTATACATTGCCTATCCATGTAATTAACCTATACATTGCCTATACATGTAATTAGACTATTTATAGCCTATACATGTAATTAGCCTATACTTGTCCTTCGCCTATACATGTAATTAGCTTATACATTGCCTATACATGTAATTAGCCTATTTATAGCCTATACATGTAATTAGGTTATACATTGCCTATACATGTAATTAGCCTATACATTGCCTATACTTGTCCTTAGCCTATACATTGCCTATCCATGTAATTAACCTATACATTGCCTATACATGTAATTAGCCTATACTTGTCCTTCGCCTATACATGTAATTAGCTTATACATTGCCTATACATGTATTTAGCCTATACATATATTGCCTATACTGGTCCTTAGCCTATACATTGCTTACACATGTAATTAGCCTATACATTGCCTATACATGTAATTAGCCTTTACATAGCCTTTACTTGTCCTTAGCCTATACATTGCCTTTACATGTAATTAGCCTATACATAGCCTATACATGTAATTAGCCTATACATATATTTCCTATACTGGTCCTTAGCCTATACATTGCCTATACATGTAATTAGCCTATACATTGCCTATACATGTAATTAGCCTTTACATAGCCTTTTGTTGTCCTTAGCCTATACATTGCCTATACATGCAATTAGCCTATTCATTGCTTATACATAGCCTATACATGTAATTAGCTTATAGATTACCTATACTTGTCCTTAGCCTATACATGTAATTAGCCTACACATTGCCTATACATAGCCTATACATTGCCTTTACATGTAATTAGCGTATACATGTATTTAGCCTATTCATTTCCTATACATGTAATTAGCCTATACATGTAATTAGCCTATACATAGCCTATACATGTAATTAGCCTATACATTGCCTATACATTTAATTAGCCTATACATAGCCTTTACTTGTCCTCTAGGCTATACATTGCCTTTACATGTAATTAGCCTATACATAGCCTATACATGTAATTAGCCTATTCATAGCCTGTACATGTAATTAGCCTATACATGTAATTAGCCTATACATAGCCTATACATGTAATTAGCCTCTACATTGCCTATACTTGTCCTTAGCCTATACATTGCCTATACATGTAATTAGCCTATTCATTGCCTATACATGTAATTAGCCTATACATTGTCTATACATGTAATTAGCCTATACTTGTCCTTAGGCTATACATTGCCTATACATGTAATTAGCCTATATGTTGTCTATACATGTAATAGCCTATACATTGCCTATACATGTAATTAGCCTATTCATTGCCTACATGTAATTAGCCTATACATTGCCTATACATGTAATTAGCCTATTCATTGCCTATACATGTAATTAGCTTATACTTGTCCTTAGCCTGCACATAGCCTATACATGTAATTAGCCTGTTCATAGCCTATACATGTAATTAGCCTATTCATAGCCTATACATGTAATTAGCCTATACATTGCCTATACTTGTCCTTAGCCTATACATTGCCTATCCATGTAATTAACTATACATTGCCTATACTTGTCCTTAGCCTATACATTGCCTATACATGTAATTAGCCTATTTATAGCCTATACATGTAATTAGCTTATACATTGCCTATACATGTAATTAGCCTTTACATAGCCTTTACTTGTCCTTAGCCTATACATACAATTAGCCTATACATTACCTATACTTGTCCTTAGCCTATACATGTAATTAGCCTACACATTGCCTATGCATTGCCTATACATTGCCTTTACATGTAATTAGCCTATACATGTAATTAGCCTATTCATTGCCTATACATGTAATTAGCCTATACATGTAATTAGCCTGTACATAGCCTATACATGCATTGAGCCTATACATTCCCTATACATGTAATTAGCCTATACATAGCCTATACATAGCCTTTACTTGTCCTTAGCCTATACATTGTCTTTACATGTAATTAGCCTATACATTGCCTATACATGTAATCAGCCTATTCATTGCCTATACATGTAAGTAGCCTGTACATGTAATTAGTCTATACATTGGCTATACATGTAATTAGCCTATACATTGCCTATACTTGTCCTTAGCCTATACATTGCCTCTTCATGTAATTAACCTATACATTGCCTATACTTGTCCTTAGCCTATACATTGCCTCTTCATGTAATTAACCTATACATTGCCTATACATGTCCTTAGCCTATACATTGCCTCTTCATGTAATTAACCTATACATTGCCTATACTTGTCCTTAGCCTATACATTGCCTCTTCATGTAATTAACCTATACATTGCCTATACTTGTCCTTAGCCTATACATTGCCTATACATGTAATTAGCCTATACATATATTGCCTATACTTGCCCTTAGCCTATACATTGCCTATACATGTAATTAGCCTATACATATATTGCCTATACTTACCCTTAGCCTATACATTGGCTACACATGTAATTAGCCTATTCATTGCCTATACATGTAATTAGCCTATACATTACCTATACTTGTCCTTATCCTATACATAGCCTATACATGTAATTAGGCTATACATTGCCTATACTTGTCCTTAGCCTATACATAGCCTATACATGTAATTAGCCTATACATTGCCTATACTTGCCCTTAGCCTATACATGTAATTAGCCTATGCATTACCTATACTTGTCCTTAGCCTATACATGTAATTAGCCTATACGTGTCCTTAGCCTATACATGTAATTAGCCTACACATTGCCTATACTTGTCCTTAGCCTATACATGTAATTAGCCTACACATTGCCTATGCATTGCCTATACATAGCCTATACATGTAATTAGCCTATACATTGCCTATACTTGTCCTTAGCCTATACATGTAATAGGCCTATACATTGCCTATTCTTGTCCTTAGCCTATACATAGCCTATACATGTATTTAGCCTATACATAGCCTATACATGTAATTAGCCTATACATTGCCTATACTTGTCCTTAGCCTATACATGTAACTAGCCTATACATTGCCTATACTTGTCCTTAGCCTATACATGTAATTAGCCTATACATTGCCTATACATGTCCTTAGCCTATACATGTAATTAGCCTATGCATTACCTATACTTGTCCTTAGCCTATACATGTAATTAGCCTACACATTGCCTATACTTGTCCTTAGCCTATACATGTAATTAGCCTACACATTGCCTATGCATTGCCTATACATAGCCTATACATGTAATTAGCGTATACATTGCCTATACTTGTCCTTAGCCTATACATGTAATTAGCCTATACATTGCCTATACTTGTCCTTAGCCTATACATAGCCTATACATGTAATTAGCCTATACATTGGCTATACTTGTCCTTAGCCTATACATTGCCTATACTTGTCCTTAGCCTATACATGTAATTAGCCTATACATAGCCTATACATGTAATTAGCCTATACATTGCCTATACTTGTCCTTAGCCTATACATAGCCTATACATGTAATTAGCCTATACATTACCTATACTTGTCCTTAGCCTATACATGTAATTAGCCTATACATTGCCTATACATGTCCTTAGCCTATACATGTAATTAGCCTATACATTACCTATACTTGTCCTTAGCCCATACATGTAATTAGCCTATACATTGCCTATACATGTCCTTAGCCTATACATTACCTATACTTGTCCTTAGCCTATACATGTTTTAGCCTATACATTACCTATACTTGTCCTTAGCCTATACGTGTAATTAGCCTATACATAGCCTATATATGTAATTAGCCTATACATTGCCTATACTTGTCCTTAGCCTATACATGTAATTAGCCTATACATTGCCTATACATGTCCTTAGCCTATACATGTAATTAGCCTATACATTACCTATACTTGTCCTTAGCCTATACATGTAATTAGCCTATACATAGCCTATACATGTAATTAGCCTATACATTGCCTATACTTGTCCTTAGCCTATACATTGCCTATACATGTAGTTAGCCTATTCATTGCCTATACATTGTCTATACATATAATTAGCCTATACTTGTCCTTAGCCTATTCATTGCCTATACATGTAATTAGCCTATTCATTGCCTATACATGTAATTAGCCTATTCATTGCCTATACTTGTCGTTAGCCTATACATAACCTATACATGTAATTAGCCTATTCATAGCCTATACATGTAATTAGCCTGTTCATAGCCTATACTTGTCCTTAGCCTCTACATAGCCTATACATAGCCTATACATGTAATTAGCCTATTCATTGCCTATACATGTGATTAGCCTATACATTGCCTATACTTGTCCTTAGCCTATACATGTAATTAGCCTATACATTGCCTACACTTGTCCTTAGCCTATACATTGGCTACACATGTAATTAGCCTATTCATTGCCTATACATGTAATTAGCCTATACATATATTGCCTGTACTTGCCCTGAGCCTATACATTGGCTTCACATGTAATTAGCCTATTCATAGCCTATACATGTAATTAGCCTATACATATATTGCCTATACTTGCCCTTAGCCTATACATTGGCTACACATGTAATTAGCCTATTCATTGCCTATACATGTAATTAGCCTAGTTATAGCCTATACATGTAATTAGCTTATACATTGCCTATACTTGTCCTTAGCCTATACATTGCCTATCCATGTAATTAACCTATACATTGCCTATACATATAATTAGACTATTTATAGCCTATACATGTAATTAGCCTATACTTGTCCTTCGCCTATACATGTAATTAGCTTATACATTGCCTATACATGTAATTAGCCTATTTATAGCCTATACATGTAATTAGGTTATACATTGCCTATACATGTAATTAGCCTATACATTGCCTATCCATGTAATTAACCTATACATTGCCTATACATGTAATTAGCCTATACTTGTCCTTCGCCTATACATGTAATTAGCCTATACATATATTGCCTATACTTGCCCTTAGCCTATACATTGGCTATACATGTAATTAGCCTATACATGTAATTAGCCTATACATATATTGCCTATGCTTGCCCTTAGCCTATACATTGGCTACACATGTAATTAGCCTATACATAGCCTTTACTTGTCCTTAGCCTATACATTGCCTTTACATAGCCTATACATGTAATTAGCCTATTCATTGCCTATACATATATTGCCTATACTTGCCCTTAGCCTATACATTGGCTACACATGTAATTAGCCTATACATGTAATTAGCCTATACATGTAATTAGTCTATACATATATTGCCTATACTTGCCCTTAGCCTATACATTGGCTACACATGTAATTAGCCTATTCATTGCCTATACATGTAATTAGCCTATACATATATTGCCTATACTTGCCCTGAGCCTATACATTGGCTACACATGTAATTAGCCTATTCATAGCCTATACATGTAATTAGCCTATACATATATTGCCTATACTTGCCCTTAGCCTATACATTGGCTACACATGTAATTAGCCTATTCATTGCCTATACATGTAATTAGCCTAGTTATAGCCTATACATGTAATTAGCTTATACATTGCCTATACATGTAATTAGCCTATACATTGCCTATACTTGTCCTTAGCCTATACATTGCCTATACATGTAATTAGACTATTTATAGCCTATACATGTAATTAGCCTATACTTGTCCTTCGCCTATACATGTAATTAGCTTATACATTGCCTATACATGTAATTAGCCTATTTATAGCCTATACATGTAATTAGGTTATACATTGCCTATACATGTAATTAGCCTATACATTGCCTATACTTGTCCTTAGCCTATACATTGCCTATCCATGTAATTAACCTATACATTGCCTATACATGTAATTAGCCTATACTTGTCCTTCGCCTATACATGTAATTAGCTTATACATTGCCTATACATGTAATTAGCCTATACATATATTGCCTATACTGGTCCTTAGCCTATACATTGCTTACACATGTAATTAGCCTATACATTGCCTATACATGTAATTAGCCTTTACATAGCCTTTACTTGTCCTTAGCCTATACATTGCCTTTACATGTAATTAGCCTATACATAGCCTATACATGTAATTAGCCTATACATATATTGCCTATACTGGTCCTTAGCCTATACATTGCCTATACATGTAATTAGCCTATACATTGCCTATACATGTAATTAGCCTTTACATAGCCTTTTGTTGTCCTTAGCCTATACATTGCCTATACATGCAATTAGCCTATTCATTGCTTATACATAGCCTATACATGTAATTAGCTTATAGATTACCTATACTTGTCCTTAGCCTATACATGTAATTAGCCTACACATTGCCTATACATAGCCTATACATTGCCTTTACATGTAATTAGCGTATACATGTAATTAGCCTATTCATTTCCTATACATGTAATTAGCCTATACATGTAATTAGCCTATACATAGCCTATACATGTAATTAGCCTATACATAGCCTTTACTTGTCCTCTAGGCTATACATTGCCTTTACATGTAATTAGCCTATACATAGCCTATACATGTAATTAGCCTACTCATTGCCTATACATGTAATTAGCCTATTCATAGCCTGTACATGTAATTAGCCTATACATGTAATTAGCCTATACATAGCCTATACATGTAATTAGCCTCTACATGGCCTATACTTATCCTTAGCCTATACATTGCCTATACATGTAATTAGCCTATTCATTGCCTATACATGTAATTAGCCTATACATTGTCTATACATGTAATTAGCCTATACTTGTCCTTAGGCTATACATTGCCTATACATGTAATTAGCCTATATGTTGTCTATACATGTAATAGCCTATACATTGCCTATACATGTAATTAGACTATTCATTGCCTACATGTAATTAGCCTATACATTGCCTATACATGTAATTAGCCTATTCATTGCCTATACATGTAATTAGCTTGTACTTGTCCTTAGCCTGCACATAGCCTATACATGTAATTAGCCTGTTCATAGCCTATACATAGCCTATACATGTAATTAGCCTATACATTGCCTATACTTGTCCTTAGCCTATACATTGCCTATCCATGTAATTAACCTATACATTGCCTATCCATGTAATTAACTATACATTGCCTATACTTGTCCTTAGCCTATACATTGCCTATACATGTAATTAGCCTATTTATAGCCTATACATGTAATTAGCTTATACATTGCCTATACATGTAATTAGCCTTTACATAGCCTTTACTTGTCCTTAGCCTATACATACAATTAGCCTATACATTACCTATACTTGTCCTTAGCCTATACATGTAATTAGCCTACACATTGCCTATGCATTGCCTATACATTGCCTTTACATGTAATTAGCCTATACATGTAATTAGCCTATTCATTGCCTATACATGTAATTAGCCTATACATGTAATTAGCCTGTACATAGCCTATACATGCATTGAGCCTATACATTCCCTATACATGTAATTAGCCTATACATAGCCTATACATAGCCTTTACTTGTCCTTAGCCTATACATTGCCTTTACATGTAATTAGCCTATACATGTAATCAGCCTATTCATTGCCTATACATGTAAGTAGCCTGTACATGTAATTAGTCTATACATTGGCTATACATGTAATTAGCCTATACATTGCCTATACTTGTCCTTAGCCTATACATTGCCTCTTCATGTAATTAACCTATACATTGCCTATACTTGTCCTTAGCCTATACATTGCCTCTTCATGTAATTAACCTATACATTGCCTATACATGTCCTTAGCCTATACATTGCCTCTTCATGTAATTAACCTATACATTGCCTATACTTGTCCTTAGCCTATACATTGCCTCTTCATGTAATTAACCTATACATTGCCTATACTTGTCCTTAGCCTATACATTGCCTATACATGTAATTAGCCTATACATATATTGCCTATACTTGCCCTTAGCCTATACATTGCCTATACATGTAATTAGCCTATACATATATTGCCTATACTTACCCTTAGCCTATACATTGGCTACACATGTAATTAGCCTATTCATTGCCTATACATGTAATTAGCCTATACATTACCTATACTTGTCCTTAGCCTATACATAGCCTATACATGTAATTAGGCTATACATTGCCTATACTTGTCCTTAGCCTATACATAGCCTATACATGTCCTTAGCCTATACATGTAATTAGCCTATGCATTACCTATACTTGTCCTTAGCCTATACATGTAATTAGCCTATACGTGTCCTTAGCCTATACATGTAATTAGCCTACACATTGCCTATACTTGTCCTTAGCCTATACATGTAATTAGCCTACACATTGCCTATGCATTGCCTATACATAGCCTATACATGTAATAGGCCTATACATTGCCTATTCTTGTCCTTAGCCTATACATAGCCTATACATGTATTTAGCCTATACATAGCCTATACATGTAATTAGCCTATACATTGCCTATACTTGTCCTTAGCCTATACATGTAACTAGCCTATACATTGCCTATACTTGTCCTTAGCCTATACATGTAATTAGCCTATACATTGCCTATACATGTCCTTAGCCTATACATGTAATTAGCCTATGCATTACCTATACTTGTCCTTAGCCTATACATGTAATTAGCCTACACATTGCCTATACTTGTCCTTAGCCTATACATGTAATTAGCCTATACGTGTCCTTAGCCTATACATGTAATTAGCCTACACATTGCCTATACTTGTCCTTAGCCTATACATGTAATTAGCCTACACATTGCCTATGCATTGCCTATACATAGCCTATACATGTAATTAGCGTATACATTGCCTATACTTGTCCTTAGCCTATACTTGTAATTAGCCTATACATTGCCTATACTTGTCCTTAGCCTATACATAGCCTATACATGTAATTAGCCTATACATTGGCTATACTTGTCCTTAGCCTATACATGTAATTAGCCTATACATTGCCTATACTTGTCCTTAGCCTATACATGTAATTAGCCTATACATAGCCTATACATGTAATTAGCCTATACATTACCTATACTTGTCCTTAGCCCATACATGTAATTAGCCTATACATTGCCTATACATGTCCTTAGCCTATACATTACCTATACTTGTCCTTAGCCTATACATGTTTTAGCCTATACATTACCTATACTTGTCCTTAGCCTATACGTGTAATTAGCCTATACATAGCCTATATATGTAATTAGCCTATACATTGCCTATACTTGTCCTTAGCCTATACATGTAATTAGCCTATACATTGCCTATACATGTCCTTAGCCTATACATTACCTATACTTGTCCTTAGCCTATACATGTAATTAGCCTATACATAGCCTATACATGTAATTAGCCTATACATTGCCTATACTTGTCCTTAGCCTATACATTGCCTATACATGTAGTTAGCCTATTCATTGTCTATACATATAATTAGCCTATACTTGTCCTTAGCCTATACATTGCCTATACATGTAATTAGCCTATTCATTGCCTATACATGTAATTAGCCTATTCATTGCCTATACATGTAATTAGCCTATTCATTGCCTATACTTGTCGTTAGCCTATACATAACCTATACATGTAATTAGCCTATTCATAGCCTATACATGTAATTAGCCTGTTCATAGCCTATACTTGTCCTTAGCCTATACATAGCCTATTCATTGCCTATACTTGTCCTTAGCCTATACATGTAATTAGCCTATACATTGCCTACACTTGTCCTTAGCCTATACATTGCCTATACGTGTAATTAGCCTATTTATAGCCTATACATGTAATTAGCCTATACAGCCTATACATGTAATTAGCCTTTACTTGTCCTTAGCCTATACATTGCCTATACATTGCCTATACATGCAATTAGCCTATACATTACCTATACTGGTCCTTAGCCTACACATGTAATTAGCGTACACATTGCCTATGCATTGCCTATACATTGCCTTTACATGTAATTAGCCTATACATGTAATTAGCCTATTCATTGCCTATACATGTAGTTAGCCTGTACATAGCCTATACATGTAGTGAGCCTATACATTCCCTATACATGTAATTAGCCTGTACATAGCCTATACATGTAATTAGCCTATACATTGGCTATACATGTAATCAGCCTATACATAGCCTTTACTTGTCCTTAGCCTATACATTGCCTTTACATGTAATTAGCCTATACATGTAATTGGCCTATTCATTGCCTATACATGTAATTAGCCTATACATTGCCTATACTTGTCCTTAGGCTATACATTGCCTATACATGTAATTAGCCTGTTCATAGCCTATACATGTAATTAGCCTATACTTGTCCTTAGCCTATACATAGCCTATTCATAGCCTATGCATGTAATTAGTCTATACATTGCGTATACATGTAATTAGCCTATTCATTGCCTATACTTGTCCTTAGCCTATACATGTAATTAGCCTATACATTGCCTATACTTGTCCTTAGCCTATACATTGCCTATACATGTAATTAGCCTATTTATAGCCTATACATGTAATTAGCCTATACTTGTCCTTCGCCTATACATGTAATTAGGCTATACATATATTGCCTATACTGGTCCTTAGCCTATACATTGCCTATACATGTAATTAGCCTATACATTGCCTATACATTTAATTAGCCTTTACATTGCCTTTACATGTAATTAGCCTATACATAGCCTATACATGTAATTAGCCTATACATATATTGCCTATACTGGTCCTTAGCCTATACATGTAATTAGCCTATACATTGCCAATACATGTAATTAGCCTTTACATAGCCTTTACTTGTCCTTAGCCTATACATTGCCTATACATGCAATTAGCCTATTCATTGCCTATACATAGCCTATACATGTAATTAGCCTACACATTGCCTATACTTGTCCTTAGCCTATACATGTAATTAGCCTATACATTGCCTATACATGTCCTTAGCCTACACATTGCCTATGCATTGCCTATACATTGCCTTTACATGTAATTAGCCTACACATTGCCTATGCATTGCCTATACATGTAATTAGCCTATACATTGCCTATACTTGCCCTTAGCCTACACATTGCCTATGCATTGCCTATACATTGCCTTTACATGTAATTAGCCTATACATAGCCTATACGTGTAATTAGCCTATACATTGCCTATACATGTAATTAGCCTATACATAGCCTTTACTTGTCCTTAGCCTACACATTGCCTATGCATTGCCTATACATTGCGTTTACATGTAAATAGCCTATACATGTAATTAGCCTACTCATTGCCTATACATGTAATTAGCCTATTCATAGCCTATACATGTAATTAGCCTATACATTACCTATACTTGTCCTTAGCCTATACTTGTAATTAGCCTATACATGTAATTAGCCTATACATTGCCTATACTTGTCCTTAGCCTATACATGTAATTGACCTATACATTGCGTATACATGTCCTTAGCCTATACATGTAATTAGCCTATACATTACCTATACTTGTAATTAGCCTATACATTGCCTATACATGTAATTAGCCTCTACATTGCCTATACTTGTGCTTAGCCTATACATTGGCTATACTTGTCCTTAGCCTATTCATTACCTATACTTGTCCTTAGCCTATACATAGCCTATACATGTAATTAGCCTATACATATAATTAGCCTATGCATTGCCTATACATAGCCTATACATGTAATTAGCCTATACATAGCCTATACATTGCGTATACTTGTCCCTAGCATATATGTTGCCTATACTTGTCCTTAGCCTATACATTGCCTTCACGTATCCTTGGCCTATACATTGCCTATATTTATACTTGTCCTTAGGCTATACATAGCCTACTCAATGATCAAACACGTGGATCTACGGGGAACAGCGGAAGTGAAAGTGTACAGGGACATTCGTACAAAACAATTGGAAAATCAAATAGATATGCAAACGGCAGGGATTCCAACAAATCCGGAAATTATATACTTGCATGTGGGTACAAATGACCTCAAGCAAGCTAGCTGTCCAGAAGAGGTTATGGGGGACTTATACTGTGCAACTAAGTGTATTAAGCGTATATACCCTAAAACTCAAGTTGTCGTAAATGGTGTAATCAAAAGAAGAGACGTTAATCTCAGCTATATAAACAGTGTAAATAAAAACATTCGCTGGATGTGTGACAAACTGAAGTGTGTTTTTGTAGATATAGATAAGCAAATTGGAAAGGACTGTATTAGTAGAGATGGACTGCATCTAAATAGAAAAGGTGCTTCTAAACTAGGAAGAATAATGAAAAGGATAATAAATCTATGTAAAATTCAGGGAAACTAAATATGGGAAGTGCAAATACCATATCATGTACAAATAAATTAGGTGATTATAAAAATAGTACACAAACACATGAAGGTAAGTTAAAAGATAGTACTAACCCAAATTTACTAAATCAGCCAAATCACACAACTAACACAGTAACAAAGAACAAGCTTAAACAAAAAACCTTTAAAATACTGCATCAGAATATTCAAGGGATTGCGAACAAAAGGGCACTAATTGAGCAAAATGTACTAACTATGCAGCTGGACGTTATCATTTTCTCCGAACATGGCATTAAATCTGAAGAAATAAAGGTAAATAATTACGAAAATTATACTCTAGGGCCTAGCTTTTGTAGGGAAAAACATAAAAGTGGAGGAGTGGTAATATATGTTAAAAATGAGCTAAAGTACAAAGAAATTGATTGTAAAAAGTATAGTGCAGAAATGTGTTGTGAATTAGCTGCAATAGAGGTTACTTTTGAAAAGAAAAACCTCATAATATTAGGGGTATATAGTCCTCCAATGGCAAACAAAAAAGAATTCCTTAAAATATTTGAAGACTGTTTACATAGCATAATAAAAAATAAACGCATAATCGTGATGGGGGACTTCAACATAGAAGTAATTGGAGAAAATAGAAAGAAAAAATTGCTACTAGAAGTACTAGAGAGAAACAACTTAACCTTAACAAAAACGGGACCCACAAGGGTAACAAACTACTCCTCTACCTGCGTCGATCACATGTACACAAACTTAAAACTAGAGAACTGGAGTAGCAAAATCGTAAAAATGGGAATTAGCGATCATTTTGGGCAACAAATTGAAACTAAAACCTTAGGTAAACAAAAAAATAATACTGATAATATAACAGAAATTAAAAGGCTTGTAAATAAAAATACAATAGAAGCGTTAAGACAACATCTTCAAGTAATAAATTGGGCAGATATACGTAAAGAAAATGAAATAAATGATAAATTTGATTGCCTAGATATAATCTTAGGAAAATGTTTGGATGCAACCGTGCCGTTACGTAAAGTAAAATTAAAAACACCGAAAGGTAATAATTGGGTCACTAAAGGCATAGATATCTCCAAAAAGCGTATGCAGTTTTTAAATAGTTTAAAACACCCTAATCTTGACGACAAATCTTATGATTATATAGAAAAATATAATAAAATCTTAAATAATGTAATAAAAGAAGCACAGAAGTTACATAATACACATCTGATAAATGCAGAAAATAAAATTAAAGCTACATGGAGCATCATAAACTCAATACATAAGGAAAACAAACAAAAATGGCAGGAAAATATGTCCATTGAAATTAACAGTCAAGTGATACAAGACCCTATAAAGATAGCTGACCATTTCAATGAACACTATGTAAACATTGTTACAAAATTAGGAATAAAACAAATACAGTATGTGCCAATAAATGAAAAAAATGTATGTAACTCTATGGTGCTTAGGCAAATTTATGAGGATGAAGTTCTTGCACAGATAAATTCACTAAAACACAAAAGATCCAGTGGGTTGGATGAATTTACAAATGAGATAATCAAATACTGCAAATATGAAATTACAGAAATACTAACTCACTCAATTAATCAGTCTTTCAACTCGGGAATATTTCCCAATAATTTAAAACAAGTTGTAGTTAGACCAATTTACAAGAAAAAAAACTCTAAACTAGAAATGGAAAATTATAGACCTATATCTTTATGCTCAACCTTCTCTAAAATAGTAGAGGAATTATTTCTCGTGCAGATACAAAGTTTCTATAATAGGTTTCAAATTTTATCAAAATGCCAGTTTGGGTTTCAAAAGAAAAAGTCTACAATAGAAGCAATTTGTAAAGGAAATGACATTATTATAAATGCTCTAAATAGAAGGGAACATGTAATTGCAATATTCCTTGGTCTTTCTAAAGCCTTCGATTGCGTTAACATAGAAACATTGATGACAAAGTTAGAAAATTATGGAATTAGAGGCTTACCATTAAAGTGGCTTGGCTCTTATTTACAAAATAGAGAACAATGCGTTGAAATAATACACAATGTAAGTGGAAAGCTAACAAAAATTCGATCACAATTCAAAAAAGTAAAACATGGAGTACCACAAGGCTCAAAATTAGGACCGTATCTATTCTTACTCTACATAAACAGTTTATTTAAAATAATTCAAGAAGCTGGGGGAATAGCGATAGGTTATGCAGATGACACTACGATTGTAGTTACAGGAAAAACAGAAATAGAGCTACAAAGTAGGGCAAATACTCTACTAGAAAAAGTCAGTCAACATCTAAAAAATTTAGGTATGGTATTAAACGCAAACAAAACAGAGTGGATGCAAATTAGTCTCGGTAACAAAAAACAAACAAATACAAATATTAAGATAAAAATAGAAAACAGAGAAATTCAACAATTAAATAAAACAAATTTCCTAGGATTAATAATAGACAGTAACTTGAAATGGAATATGCATGCTGAAAAAGTCATAAGCAAGATTAATTCAGGTTTATATGTACTAAAACAAATAACACAAATAATAGATAAAAGAAGTGTCAAGCAAGTATACTATGCCTTCATTCACTCGCACCTAAACTATGGAGTGGTATTATGGGGCACAACACATAAAACATTACTTCTAAGGCTGTTTAGGCTGCAAAAGAGAGCAGTACGCTTAATTGCAGGAATAGAAAAAAGAGATTCATGTAGAAATGTGTTTAAAAAACTAAATATTCTAACGTTGCCTTCTTTGTATATATATGAATGTACTAAACTCACATTAAAAAGTTATAATCAAAACAAAAACAGCAAAATCCATAAATATAACACTAGAACAAAAGAAAATTATTTTAGAAATAGACTTATAGGTGGTCTAAATAATAAGTGCATAGAAAATAGTAGCAAAGATCTGTACAACCATCTATCATCTAGAATTAAACAGATAACAAATGAAAAAATCAAACTAAAGAATATTAAATCTTATCTATTAGAAAAGGCATTTTACTCTGTAGAAGAGTACAAAAATTGATAAAATATGGTATATTGCACTTCCCAATATTCTCAACTAGTCTCATATTTATGTAAATAACTTGTATTGTATGTACATAGAATTTGACGATCCTTGTAAAATTTTTTACAATTGGAGAAAAAAATATACAGGTACTATACTTGTCCGTAGACTATACGTATCCTTAGCCTATACATACATATGTAGCCTATACTTGTCCATGCACTTTAAATAGATTTTTGCAAAATTGCAGAAACATGCAGATTTACAATTGGAGAAAAAAATATACAGGTACTATACTTGTCCGTAGACTATACGTATCCTTAGCCTATACATACATATGTAGCCTATACTTGTCCATGCACTTTAAATAGATTTTTGCAAAATTGCAGAAACATGCAGATATAACTCAATAGTCCATTTTGAGCACTCTTAAACTTTCTTGTGTGCTGTCTGTTTAAAAACTGTAGGACATTCTGCAGAAATAATCATAATTCAGTAATCATGGTTCTTTTGGTATGTTTTCTAGTTTTCTAACATTTTTACAGCTGTAAAAGATCCTATACGATTAGGCACTTTCTGTTTATATGTTTATCAGGACCATAACCTGTAGGATTGATTGCTTTAAATTAAGGGAAATACCTTACCTGATGTGTTATTGGTACCAAACCGAAGAGTCTGGTGGCCTTGGTTGGTCCCCATTCTCCACTTGCGCAGTCTGGCAGCGGTACCATAACTGTCTGAAGTTCTTCACATGCTATTTTAAATTTGCACACACTCTTGAATTTCATGGGCTCGCCAGTAAGGTATTCCTTAGGTGTTACAGCGTTAGCAAAAATATCCAGCAAAAATGCACCACTGCAAGGAGCATGCACTCGGAATGCTACAATATTTCCCACAACAGACTAGAAAATAAGAAAAGTCATTTACAGTTTTCTTTAAGTTTTGGTAACAAGGCAGCTTATGAAATAAATGCATAAATTAAAAAGGCTTGGAAAGAAAGAAATATGTGGATTGTTTTGATAAATTTGGGAGAGAAGGATTTGCATGGATGAGACCAGGAGCACTACTTTTAACGGGATTTGAGAGGGGATAATGGGTAGGGTTACCAGACATCAGGAAATTCCCAGACAAACCCTACATTTTAACCATTAGTCTGGCATCCAGGGGAGTTTTTGAAAAGTCTCTAATGTCCTACAGTTTCAAAAACAAGTCATGATTGTTTGAAAATAAACTGGAAACTGAGAAAATAGAAATTAATAGTGGGTTGTTAGACTAAACCACAACTCGCACTGGCAACGATCAAGGAGTATACTCATGCATTAGTAAGATTGAACGAGAGATTGGCAATGCAGCATTTGCACTCTGAGGTAAAGAGATGCTTTACTCTCATTCTTCCATTTGCAGTTTGGTTATCAAAGAATAAGGTAGTAGAAAATAAACAGTCTGTCTTCTAAGAAACAAAAATTCACAAAATTCTACAGGCAATTGAAATATTAAAGGCTTGTTTGCTCACTCCAGACAGACAGCTTATCATGTTAGCTCTGCAGAGGCAATACTTGCATTTGTCATTATTCATCACCATGCATCTTTTAAATCCATGGAAACAATATCATCATATGTTCGAGATACTTTAGTAGGGTTAGGAATAGAAAAGAAATACAGAATATTCCAAAATTAGACCAACATACTTTGGGACCTGAAAGATAACATTATTTTAAACACTTTTTATTAAGGAAAGATTTTTGCTGCAGTGCTTCGTTTAAGTTTAATGAGTTAATGCCATTGATTACTGCCTCCCACCCAGTTTAACTATTTACAGCAAAATCAACAATGCAAATTATTATTATTGCATTTAACTCAGGCACATAATCTTATTCCAAGAAATAAACACAGAACACAAAAACAAATACCTCACTGTTTACAGCTAATCACAGCTTTACTATTCAAAGTAAATATTGGAATACAAAGAGTGTTTTGACCTGCCCTATTCTGCTGTACTCTCGCAAAGACACCAGCCATTTCTCTGGTTTAAAAGTTTGTCAGTCTCATTTTGAATAGTAAAGCTGTGATTAACTGTAAACAATGAGATGCTTGTGTTTTGTTTATATGCTCTGTGTTTGTTCCTTGGATTAAAATTGTGTGCCTTACTAAGATAAATGCAATACTAATTTGCATTGTTGATTTTGCCGTCAATACTTAAATTGGGTGGGAAGCAGTCATCTATGATATTTACTTGTCTAGCGCTTAAACAAAGCACAGCAGCAAAAAAGTCCCTTAACAAAAAGTGTTTAAAATAATGTCATCTTTCAGCTCCCAAAGTTTGCCGGTCTAATTTTGGGACACCTATAAGTAGCCTTTGGAAGTGACAATACAAACACAAATTTTGGTGGCTTAAGTTAAGGGTGAAAATGTATTCACCAGACTTAAGTCACGTTAATTGCAAAAGATCATTCCTTCAAAGAAGTTTGTCTGACTGTTGATGGTCATATTTAACATTCTATGTCTCAGGATTTTAAAAAATATAAATGGTATACCTTTGCATATACATTAATATCATTTAAATTATAACTTTACATTGTTTTTGCTGGGACTGATAATGTCCTGCATTTTTTACCATTGAGTTCTACATTTCCATAAAATAATCTGGTAACCCTAATAATGAGGAAGGTTGCATTATGTGTGTTGAGCTAGAAGGAATATTTCATTGTGTTACTTTGTTGAAAGTTTTATGTAGTGATGTATAAACAGTTTAACGATAACCGTTATAGTTAATTTTTTATACAGTTTGAATAAATAATTTAAAGATAACATATGTGGGTCAGTATGTTATCTTTAAATTGAATATTTCTTTGTTCACTAGAATGTCATGGAATGAAGAGATGGAGGAGGGTTATATGGGATATAATAATGGGACAAGTGATAGAAATAAGTTAAAATGCTTAAAATGTTAACTGGTACGGGGAATTAAATTGTATAATAACTTTTCAAGCTTCATCAAGGCAATAAAATGAGTAAATCATTTCAAATCATGTCTCAAGACACATCTAATAAACCATGGTTTTAGTCCTAGAAGATTATCTCAAATATAGGTGTGAGCCATAAAGCACTGACTGAAAATGTAAATGCCTATCAGTTTAGACTAATATTTGTATAACAGTGTTTAAATTACGACTTTAAAGAGAGTAAATAGGTATACAGCAATGTAAAAAAAGTAAAAGTAAACCCCAGGGCAACAGCCCACGAAGGGCTAAGGCTTGCTGTCCAGCTGCATCCCCTATCTCTGCCTGGTACAGGTATCATTGGTAGGATGCAGTGCTGGAATGTGATACGTGGTTTGTGTCCCGAGCCCTCTCCTCTCAGTCAGTTATGCAGCCTTCTTGACCTGGGGCTGCAACTTCTTCATCAAGTAGCTCCTCAATTGCCGCCCTCCCCCTCCCGCCCGGGACCTAATGAGGCTGACTGCACCCCATGCCAGACCTTCCAGCAAGGAAAAAATCCCGATGCTGGTACAGAGGATCAAACCTGGGTCCTCCGTGCCAGAAGCAAGCACGCTACCAGCTGCGCTATGGAGGCAGTCCATATAAAGCAATGTGCAAACCTAAAATTTGTGTAGTATTTTGTTTATTTTTGACATGTCCAATATTAAATGTATCTTGTACAAATCAATTTCAGTGGATCAACAAACAGACACAGTGATAGATAAACAAGTAAATAATAATAACAACAATAATGATGATAATTGTTGTTGTTGTTAAATGATGGCAGAGTTATATAAGTGTGTAAGGAAGGCTCATATAATGCAAGAGCAATAAAATATTCTAATGCGCAATGTTTTGTCTATCTACATCCTCTGTGCTCATTGCCATTTGCTGCTATCATAGAAAGGCACATAACATTTTAAAATCTACTTTTAAAGGCTGTACTTACCAACTTTAGGAGATGCTGAAACTGACCATAATTTTTAGCACCTCTTTAGGAAACTATTCATCCCTCGCCGTACTTCATATTGAGAAATACTGGCAATTTCCAGGTGGATATTTTGTTTTAATTCTTCCAGGCTGTGTGGATTTGTTTTGTACTCTTTATGTCTTAAGTTACCCCAGAGATATAAATTGCTTATTGGAGCTCTGAGAAACCAATCTCCGCTAATGCTGCACCATACACCAATTTTTTCATCATGAAGGGGTATTTCATGAACAATATTAGGTTCTGAGTTATAGGGCCAATGTTTTTTGAGTCAACAGTTGAAGCTCGTATATATGTGAATAATTTTGCCTCCTTTTTTTAGAGCATTAATAATTTTTAAACATGACTCTAACAGCTCATAGGCCAACCTTTCAATGAGAACAATTGAAAGTGTGCTTCAGTACAGAATTATTAGTAGAGATTTGTGGTCTCCCAACTTAACTCCCTGTGATTTGTTCTCTGGGGCAACTTAAAACATCAAATATATAAGACAAACCCACACAACCTGGAAGAATTAAAACAAAATATCTACCAGGAAATTGCCAGCATTTCTCAACATTCTCAACGAGTGATGGATAGTTTCCTACAGAGGTGCCAAAAATGTATGGACCACAACAGTGGTCAGTGTCAGCATCTCCTTTCATAAAGTCGGTAAGTAAAGCCTTTAATAGTAGTTTTAAAATGTTGTATCATTTCATATGTGCCTTTCTATGATAGCAGCAGACAGCAAGTGAGTGAGTGAGTGAGTGATTAGGGTTTAAGGGCCCGTCGACAGCTAGGTCATTAGAGCCCCGCAGACAGCAATGAGTGCCGAGGATGCAGAGAGGCAAAACACTGCACAGCCTGTTTGAACTTTTTTTGCTCTCCCGGTAGATGTAGCTTTTAGCACTTGAATTGTAATTATAAGACCATTATACAAGGTGGAAGCAAAATAATCAGAGCCTATAAAACACAAACTTAGGTATATTGGTGAAAAGTGTTGAGTCTTTTCAGAACAATATTCTGTCTCCTAAAGGTTCTTCTATTATTTGTGAAACTAGGAAAATATTGTGCAATGCATTATTTTAGTTTAGAAAAAAGACAAGCTTGTTTTAAATTACTTACCTGCATTACAAATCTTTTAAGACTAACACCATCAAAACTGTCTCCATCACTGTCGTAAAATTTCAGATTGTAGTGGAAAATCAAACTTGATTGCATGTGTGCTGGCATAGCTATCCTGACAGTGGCTGCTCCTGGAATATGACAGTTATAACGTTTTAAGAAGTGTATTGAGAACACTATTAGAAGAAATGTAGTTCTAAGAAAGTTCTTAAAACATAGAAATCATTAACTGATAATTGGTGATTTAAAATTCTTTGATGGCAGCAGCAGATCTCAAAGGATGCTTGAGATCAAGATACCTCACACCACTACATTGCTAGGCAACGCAATGACAAGGACAATAGTTGGTAAACAGACACCGATTCTGGACAGTTTAAGAAGTTTTTGTCTGCCCGTTTATTAGGAGAAGTTTTGAGAAAACAGTAGTTAGTTTTGGTATTGCATTTGCATATTGTTTTTATTGTTTTCAGTGAATAAAAGGAATTTAATATGTCAGATTTTCTTTCCTGCTTTACTCCTTTAAATGTCATAGTATTGTGACAAAACACTGTTCTGTGTGGTTTTAATGGGATTCAGTATTCAAAAAGAAAAATAATAAAATAATCCATACAATAACACACACAGATTCAAAAGAATCTTGTAGACCACTATTTAAAAACCTGGAAATATTAACTTTTCCATCACAATATATAGAGAAGATAGAAATATGGGATACCCATTTTACTTTTGATCATAAAAACCCCTAGAAGGTAATCTGTGTAGAACATTGTGGATTTACAGAAACTACATTCTATACAAAATATAGGGAAATAAAAATAAATCATATATAGCATACATACTGATGTTATTTGGTTAAATTGTTACAAGAGTGAAAATAGGGCATTTCCAAATGTAGGTAGTAACATGAGATACCTGTAAAATATTAAAATAAATCTTGAAACACACATAAAATATCGCACAATGATACATTACTAATGGGTAATGATATGAAATGAGTTCACCTGCAGTAATCCACGCATAGTTTTCATTCCCTGGGACCGCACAATCTCTGTGAACCCACATCTTACACACTACAAAAACTTTGGGTTGCTCCGAAAACAATAAAACACTCAGCGCACCAGTTCTCAAGTTGCCGGTTGCAACACATGTTTGTAGAGCACTCATACATAGTTTCCAGGTATTATGAAAAATGTCATAATATGTGATCTCAGTTGCAGGTTCTCATATTTCTACCTTCTCTTATACTGGAACTTTGCAAATATATACATGTCAATTTTGACAATCTATATAATACTCAAAACCAACACGGCTACCAAACCAGAACCAAAGGGAATTTAAAACCACTAGAACATAGACTAACATTATTTGAAAAAGCCCATTCTATACAGGAATAAACACGTATAATAAACTATGCACTAAAGTAAGACAAATAAAACATATAAATTCATTTAGTAGAACCATAAAAAACATGTAAAAAAGTCATATTACTTGGTAAGGGAATATATGGAATATAGTTTATAAAAAGTTAATAATTGTATTCTTTCCATTTTGCCCTAAATATTGTATCTGATCAATTGTATTAACACCTGTATAAATTTAAAAAAATTTTTGATTTTCTCAAAAATGGCTCTAACAATTTTGACTAAAATGCCATATGTTTAAGGTATTTTTATGGAAAATGAAATGTATATTTTGAATTTTCTGGCTATAGCCTATAGTCCTATTTGCTC
This sequence comes from Tenodera sinensis, assembly GCA_030765045.1. NCBI lineage: Eukaryota > Metazoa > Arthropoda > Insecta > Mantodea > Mantidae > Tenodera > Tenodera sinensis. The sequence goes on along the minus strand of CM060971.1, from coordinate 102,507,046 downwards.
TGGATGACTTTTGCATAACTGGTAAGTCGTAAAAGATAGACCAAATTTTGCTATACAAAAAATGTAAATCTTGTTAAAATACACAAATTATGTCCACATACACTTCTTCACAGAGTGAACAATTTCGAAGATATTCCATGTTATCTGTGCAAGTTTTGCAATACTTATACTTTTCTCAAATGGAAGATTGTTATTAACTTTTTTTGTCTTTTAGGCTTGCAAAGAGATCAGAATTTCAAAGCCTTCAGATAGTGACCAGCTTCAAAGATTTGACTATCGCTCAAAGCCTATTGTATTCCCAAATTCTCCTTGCACCTGCAAGCGAATATGTAATAAGATAATTTCCACAAATGTTTATCTCATATGAGTGCAACACATCAGATTTTCTTTTTAGCAGATGCATGGTTATATTTATATGGCCATGAAGAATTAATGAGTATTAATGGAAATTTTGTTAAAAGGATTGAGAGATGTGTGGCAGGTCAAGAATATCATTTCCAATATCTTTCACAAGGAAGTTAAGTGGTTATTGGATGAGAAATCTTTGCACTTGAATTTAATGGGCTTTAAATATCTGACTCCACCTGCAAAGAGCACATTTCCTATTGTCAAAAAAATTTCCATTTGGCTGGCCTTGCACCCAAATGAAGGCTCTCTGTACAAGTATAAATGTAACTGTTACTGCTGATACATAATTTAAATTATGCTTGTACTTTGCTGATGTAACTATATTTATTGCTACAAAGCATGCTATATCTTACCTGTGGCATCTGTGTACATAACAGCCTTAGTGTTAGTATCTGGAAAATAAAGTCCATATCTGAAAAACAGTGATCTCACAAATGGCAGTTCTTCAAAATCCTGAAGTGTAATTGGACTCTTTAGAAGTTGCCATTCAGCTTGAAGAGGGAAGAATTCATAAATGAACTCTCTTGGATCCGTCAAAAAGTAATGGTCATCATATTCATACCTGAAACAAAAAACTTGTCCTTTACCTTGAAGCAGTAATCTCTATATCCATAATACAGTAAAAACTTTAAAGTATCCAAGCAATAATAATAAATGCTGGAAGCTGATGACAGTGTTGTTGGATTCAAATTAAAGTAGGAATTTTGAGTCGATTAATAACACTAAACAACACTCACTTTTAAAATTTTTCAGTACATGTTTAAGAGGCTAGCTTTCTTCCATTACCAACCAGAGGAAAGCTAGTCTCCGAAACATGTACCGGGAAATTTTACAAGTGAGTGTTGTTTAGTGTTATTAATCAACTCAAAATTCCTATTTTAATTTGTATCCAAGCAATGTAAATGTCCTTTTGAGCACAATATTAAATTCAGAGAATTCTATGGATCTTCTGGTTACTCTAACCAACTGAGCTACCGTTGCAACACACCAGCACTATATTAAATTCCTCAACAGACTAGCATTTTTTCCAGTAAACTGCAAGGAAATCTCAAATTCAATTATCATTCCCGATAAACTTCAAGATAAAAGAGACATTGGGTGTTCAAGGAAGAAGTAGGGAGTAAGAAGAATGAGAATGAAACAGGCAATTGGAATGGAAAAGGAAGAAGAGAACGACAATGCAATATTGTAAGAAAGTGTTTAAGTCACATATAAGGCAAAATTACCAATGCAAGAGAAAAAAATTAATGAAGGTATATCTACAGTACATAGAAACATTTGCATGAATGTACTTCATGTAGAAAGCTAAGTAATAAGTTTGAGTCTTAATAAGAGTTATCCTTATTGATAAGAATACAAATTAAATTGTTAGCAGTATTATTGCAACATTAATCATTAAATAGTAATTTAATTCATCACTAAATATTTCTTTTTATGTAATTCCAGGAAGTATGTCTTCAGCACTTTTTCTCAGTATTTTTCTGCAGAATAAATTATTCAAACCTACTTTAATTTGTGTACTTGCTAACATTTGCACTGAAAGTATACAGCAAAATGCCACTACTGCACTTAAGACTTGTTGCGTTTAAAAAGACTACTTTGTGCTGAAAATACTCTCTATTAATTCTATATAGGTAAGGTATTTTAGTTCATAAGTGTCCTCCAACTTATTGAAACTGATACTGGTTAAAGAATACTAGATATTTAAGATGGTAGTTTTATGTACTTCATCCTGTATATTTAGATATCTTGTTGTTGTTAGCTAATGCTGGATTTCTGACAATGAAGTCATTAATCCTCTTGCTCTCCAATATTTTTCACATATTTAGATATCTAGTATTTGTTTACTTTCCAATGGGGAGAATTGACACTCAAATCATCTTCTCTCTGGCTTCCCAGTAAAAGCTAACATCTTTAGTTTGTTATGCAGTTGGAATGTATATCTACCATACACTTCAAAATACATGTTAGTAACTTGTGCTGTAAATGAAATCTAAATTGAATAGCATTCCTTTAAAAAGGTATTTTTGTCTGCATCTTTGGGTGTAAGTCCTACTGTTAGATATTAAAGAATATTACTCTAAATACTAGCATGCTTACCTAAGGCTATCTGATTTTCCTTTGCTTCCAGCCTTAGGAACCTCTTTTGCATTGACCAGATGCCTAGCTCCCCAGTTGCACTGCACAAATCTCCATGCTCCAGCTACATAAACAGCATTCCACGAATTACGGAAACGGTTGTCTTCAAACCTTACTCCTGGCTGGTACCCTGCTGACTTAGAGTATCCCTTTATAACTACGCAGTGAAGACCAGCGTAACTGAAAGAAGATGGTACATAATCACCACAAAGCTCAGGTGCATTACAGTTATTGGTGTACTGTGAAAATAACTGTGAGCATTCCAGAATGCTACTTGAAAGGTTAGTTTATAAACAATACAACTTTATAATGGAGGTATAGCATATATGCATATGTGATACATTGTAATACAGCACCCATCAAAACTTAATTTGAATATGAAAGAAGGAAAAAGCATGAATAACCTATCAAATGGTTAAGTAATGGTTTGCTGTACATTGTATAATCATTTAGAGGGTAGATTCTTGCATATGTTCATGTTTTCTTACTAGAAAGTTAAACATAATGTATGAAATAGATAAATGTATTTCATGGTATGAGGAATAAAGTGTAGAAGTTTTATAATGCATATAAATGCATATTCAAGGAGTTAATAAATGTTTCACTAATAGTTGTATATGATGCATATATTATGGTTTTCCTTTGTGTTATTGAAACATTAATTTTATTTCCATAAAATGGCGAGCTTCTCCTTACTGTAATATTTTAACAGATGAGAGCAATCATGTTTTCAGTAGTCCAACCGACATTCCTACTTGTATCATATATTTTCCTTTCTGCTGTGTAGTGACAATGCCACATAGGTGGTATATGCTGCTGCTTATAGGTTAACATGTGACTTGTTTTTGCTTCTTGGAAGTGTTTGTAACTCCATGTGTAGTGAAAAAGTCTTTGCTTTTATTGGTTGAAGTGACATGTAAGTGAAATATCAGCGATGCACTATTTATTCTGGGAAGTTGCTCAATGATTGCAATGAGAAGTCCTCAGGCTAAATTATGGTTAGTTAGAAGTTATTTTAGCAAACTACCAACTGCAATCGCTCATCTGCAAGAAAGAGGGGTGCCATAGTATGAAAATACTACTGCCAGAGATGAACCTGGAGAAATTAAAGCCAGGACTCCAGGATTAACATTTCTTCGGAATTTTAATATGGTACAATACCAATCTGAATAGTAGTTTTAATTCATATTCTGTGAGTGATATTGTCTATTTGTGGTCACAGGCACTGACTGCCCTGTGACTGTGTGAAGTGGAAAAGACATTTTCTTTGTACAAAATTATTTTAAGTAACAGGAGAAAAAGTTTCATGCCAGAAAATGCAGAAAATAGTTGGTTGTAATGAAAATATTGTCATTAAAGACCAAGTAACATTTCAGGCTAGATTATTGCCTGTAAAAAACAAAAGATATCATAATTACTATTATTTTCAATATCCTAAGAAAGATAAATCAATAGTCTTACTTTTAAAAAGTTGGTAAAGCTATGTAACAAAACTGTGGAGTTGATTATGCTATTAAAATATACATTTGTCATTTTTACAGCAAATTTTCAAAATGTTACTACATAAAAGCATGTATATATTTATGTTTTTTAGCGTATAACAGATCCACCCTCTAATAATTGTATTCTGAATTTTGCTGTAGTCCTGTAAGCATATCTTTCTTAATACTAAATATACCAGTATATAAAGCAAATTATATGATCTATAGACAATGTCCATTATAGCTTGAATTTAATTGTACATAAACTTTGCTTTTCATTCTAGCCCAACACTCACCTGCAAAGACGTTTGAAGAGTACATGGTAACTCTCAGTTCCATGTTTTATGCCTCGAAGAAGTCCCATTGGTGTGTCCCCACGAAGATTTTCATCAAACTGCATTGTGTTGAGATTTTTCACAGTAATCCACCGGAAAATTGTCCTGAAGATTACAGTATACAATTAATATTTACAGACTGTAATATTTAAAGAGTCAATAAAGGTTGATAACTGAATAATAGATGCTTACCGAGCTTTTTCTATATCTGATCCGCAACGCCCAACTAATTGTCTGACCAGGTCTGTGAAGGTCTTTTGGTCTTCTTGAGCCACCTGAAACAAAGTGTACATGCATCACTGCTCAAGTATGCTTAAAGAGGAATGATGAGAATGTAATTCCTATTTTTATAAAATAACAAAGCTTTCATGGAAAAACAATATAATACAATGGGAAAAATTACTCAAGTGTAACAGGTAGGCTTGACTAACAAACAGCTTTCTCAAGAGAAACATTGACATTTTCCTATTGAATCTTTTTTATTATAGACTAGATACGATGAGAAGGGCAAGCAAGCATGCAGGTTTTCTTGAGAGGCAGAGGTGTGTTGGCAGGTTGAGGACAGTCCGAGGTGTGTCATTGCCCTTGTTAGGACTTAACCACTGTAATGATAGGATATGGGGTTTGCAGGGTGGCAGGTGTAATTGAGGTTAGGTTTTCTTATATTTTTATTATATACTGGGCAGCTGAGAAGGTTAACATGCAGTCAGTTTTCTCTTTATAGAGTGAGTAGTGGGGTTTACGGGCCCGTCGACAACTAGGTCATTAGGGCCCTTCTCTTTATAGAGAAATTTGGCTACACGTTGAGATATGCTAGTGTTCATGCTAATTTCTCTTATAGAAAATTTTGAATATCAGCCTAATAATGCATAATGCAAGCATGCTAATTTTGTGGGATTGTTAAAAAATTGAGTTTTTATTTATGGACACTTTTTAACTGCTTTAGTCCTCATTCTACAGTATGTTTACTACAAAACTTGCCCAGCAGGTACGCAGCCCGTGTGGCCTTCACTACACTTCCCTGCATGTGCAAGCTAATCATCACACGTGCATCAGTCTTACTTCTGTTAGGTAGGTGTTTTGTGCAGTTCTAGTCCAGCTCACACGTAAATAACATTAGGAGCATTTAGAAGTGTTTAGTTTTACTTGAAGTGTTTTTAAAATGAATCGATTGCAGCATACAGTACAACAAAGAGTGTTTATGTATGATACATATGTGCTTACATCATCTTGTAGGGAAGTTGTAAGGCAATTTAAAACTAAATTTCCTGGCGTTCGTGTTCGAAGTAGAAAGACCATTCGTTTGCATGTAAATAAATTCAGGGAGAAGGGATCAATTCGTGATAGGAAAGGAAAGTAAAATGGCATGTACTTACATAACAGAAATTAGACAAAATCAGAGAAGGTAAGAACAGTCACCTCGAAAGTCTCTTAGGCATCTTGCACAAGACAAAATTAAAAAAAAATATCAGGAGATAAATCAATACTATAACAGAAGCTGAACTAATGCATGTTAATGAAAACTTCCTCAGAAAATACCGTAGATGTGTTGATGCAGATGGACGGCATTTCCAAAATCTCTCGTGATAAGACGTTTTGTGTTTATTCGGATGATTGTTAATATGATTTGAGATTTTATTTGACATCCATGCATGTGTGACCAGGAGGCGAGCTGTGTGACTGTCAGCCAAGTTTGTAGTAAACATACTGTATATTGGGTGTAAAAGACTGCTTAGTTTTGCTCAGGGGCCTGTTTATCATTGTTTGTTTTGTTGTGTTTAACACCTGCTTTTACAACATATGGCATTGCAGGCGGTGACACTGATGATGCATGGAATGAAGATGGAACATCGGTGGAATGAAATGGTGGGGGAAACCGGAGAGCCCGGAGGAAACCTGCCCCAGCGCTGCTTCGTCCACTACAAATCTTACATGCAGTTGCCTGGGATCGAACCTGGGTCGCTTTGGTGAGCCTGTTTATCAGGCTTGAAGTTCTTTTACATGCTATAAATCTATGACACAGGACCACTGGCTTTACTTCCAGTCTGAAGAAAGCTACAAATTTTTATGCATGAAAAAAAAATCCATTGCCCTCTGCCAGGTTTGAACCTGTGACTTTGGGAACTGAAGGCTAGCATGCTACCCCTGGACCACAGAGGAACACCCCTATAATATCTTAGAGGACTGACTGCTTTATTAGTCTTTATCATGGATTTACTTTGCTTCTTTTCCAACATGATGGGATCTGTATAACGTGGGATGCACTAGTTGTCCTTTTAATCATTCATGTATAAATCCTTTGGCCTTGCTTTGGGCTTTATTTTGGCCATCTGCACTTTTTTATGTTGCTTCTTTCAAAAAGTGGCTGTTTACTTGTCTTATGTTACCAGAAAGCCTACTGACTCTGCTGAGTTGATGCGTCTTAGTTTCTATGAATACAGATTTGTATAAGAGAGCTAGCAGGTAGTCTGCAAATGTAATGAGGCAAGTAATGTGCAATCTTGGATTGTACAGAAAGCAATCAGCATACAGTGAAGAACATTACAGTGGCCAATTCAGCGTCATGCAATTAGGGCTGTACAGCCATAGAAAAAATGATTGAGTGCATTAGGAGAGAGAATATTATAAGTCCCATGCCATATTGCAGTGCAGTTTAGACAAGTTGATATTTCCAACATGCAGCTGAGTTTATTGATAGTCTCTGTCCGTATGTTATTGTCTGTCAGACACACAGTCTATTTGTGCACCCAACAGATGATGTATGGAACACATGTATACAGCTAGGAGTGTGTCCATTCAACAGTTTGAGAAAATGCAGAAAAGCAAAGTAAATAATAATGTTGGACATATCAACATGTGTAAACTGCGCTGTAACATGATGTGGAACTTAGAAATATTCTGTTCTCCTAATGTGCTGAATCACGTTTCCATGGCCGTACAAAGTAGCCAGCATCAAAAGAGATAAATAAGGAATAAGAGGACATTATTCAAGATGTTCTCAAGCTTCAAGCCAGGTGTAGTGATGAAGAGCCATCGACGTTTTGGGATTGTACATCTCTCCCATCATCAGAATGATGAATGACTAGCAAGAGTGAAGGGACCAGTATATGTACTGTCCGCTAGTACATATCGAGTAGAAAACACCCAATCTAATGTGGAGGTGGCTCAACGCTCTGTTGGAGTCTGTGTTTTCTGAGCCGGACGACTTCCAACTTTAAGGCTGGTTTCCAGGAGGGACTAACCTGCAATCCAGCGTCACGGTTCAGTATGTTCTTCTCAGAGGAGATGGACAGAGCCTACTTAACCCTCCATTCCCTTAAACCACTACATTTTGCCACAATGGTCGTTCCTTTGAAGTTAACTATCATTTCTGAGTGAGCTTAATGACATGTATAATGATGTTTTACATTGATCTTTAAAGTTCCTAGTAAAACTTTTGAGCAAAGAAGGCATCTGACGTTTTCCCTTTGAGGCATAACAAAAGACTGTACTTCCCATTCTTGCTCATAGACATGTGCCGCTTTCTTGGGTTCTTTACTGGTTTAGAGGCTGCCTGCCATTGTACTCTGTTGTAGCAATTGCAGAGACCACACCTGATTATTGTGTTTAGTCATTTAACTGGCACATGCTGAGTTAGGGGATGGTTTCATGATGTTACTATGTTGACCTTCCTCCCCTGAACTGGCAGGGGCTGTAATCGTAATCACCACTTTGCAGATCACTGGTGTAAGTAATACTGCAAACATGTAAATAATCAGGGTATGCACTACGCATACATATTATATGCTAGTGGTTATTTGTAGAAACACTGCATGTTTGTTCCACCAATCTATACCAGAAAGCAGTTGTGTCCTACCAGTGGACTGCTCTTATCTACTAGTTAACTAGTAAATACAGATATTCCATGTACCAATACCTGTTAATCTTGCAGCAAACTGGGGCAAAGGGCTCTCCCTTAAAAGGATATATTTAAAAAGCACAGCATTTTATTGAAAATTCATAATAATGACCAATAACCTGTGTTGTATGAGATATTGAAAATAAGCTCCCTCAACAATACATTTCCAGCATTCCAGATGGCTCCTCTCTCTAGGGGATTCTAACACAGATCATTGGGATTTACTGACAACAACCGTGTTTATTACAACTTCTTCGCAGATCCTGCCAGACCTTAGCATTGGTGATGACAGTGTTCCAACTCCTTTGTTAATGATAATAATTAGGGAAGTAGATTAAGTGTTATTCAAATGTTTTGTACAACACTGAATAACATAATATTGACAATGTATGCTTATAGGTTACTACATTATGTGACAAACAGGGAAATAAAAAATCAATAGTACAAAATTACTTTGCTGGGATTAATGTAACCTAACTGATTTATTTTAAAAATGAAATATAACCTTAAACCTTTGCTCTTTAAGTTCCCATGGAGATTTGTAGGTGTTGAATATGGGTCCCATTTATAATATGACAGGTGCCTATGCGATACATGTTTCAACATAGTCTAACCAAGAGTTAATTATATTTACTACCTGCAATCTTGGTACTGCATGACATATGGTAAAGGGCAGTGGCATGTTCTTAAGGAATTTGATGAATGCACTGTAAGTGTTGTAGAATAATAAATGATTAACATTAATCTATTATTAAAATAGCACCATTTAAATGGCAGAAGAATCAATAATAACCCATGAACTAAGAGAAAGCTATTCCAAAGAAATGTTTACTAGGCTGAATAGCAGATGATGTGCTAGTGTGTTGATTACTTATTAGTTCTTCCAACAGACTAGGCAAGGTGCTGAGGTATACTCACCACATAGCCTACTATCGTGATGCCATAACAACAACCTGTGAGATAGGGAAAAATGCATGCACCATGTGTCAGTGCACTCAGGGTGCAAACAGTGTTTTGATTGCATTTCAGTGAAATTCAAATTATGGAGGATTCTGGAAGTGATGTTATATTAAGCATATTTAATAAACCTTTTCAATAATCTTTATTCTGTGATAGCTTAGAGTTATTCAAAAAAGGGAGAACTAAAATTGATTTGAAAAAATTAGATATAGAGAACAAGAACTTTGTGCATACATTTAACTCTAAACTTGATAGAAAATAGTTTGGTTATGAGGCCTGAAACTTAAGATAAGCTCTTATACTGGCACATTTGTTGCTGGGGAAGGATACATCTCCTTGGAATAGTAAAGATGGGGTTCATTCATGTACCTATAATGCATGTAATTTCTGGAATTCATGCTGCATGCCTTTGTAACATTTTCAGGATATACCATTGCATTTCACCCTTCCCTCCCATGACGTCCCCTTGTGGGCCAATGAACCGCAGTGCCAAAATCCCAATCAACTATCCTTACCTTACACTGCTAATATGGTATTACTTACCGAAATGGCTATTTGATCGATGTCAGCAAACTCCACAGGATCATTGTAGACTTCAAACTTGGATAAGGCTGGAGGAGCTGGAACAGGTGCTTGGCTTGGATATGGTAGCAGTATATCGTCTGCATAGCCATCGCCATCATCGAGGTATAGGGATTCCGCCATCATATATTCACTGCGTTTCTCGTTTATTAGCTCCAACATTTCCCTGCTCTGCTTTTCCACCAATGCTGCAGTTGCCGCTCTGAAACAAGTTATTTTTTACATATAAATCATGTATGAATCACAATAAGGATGATGGGTACACAAAACAAATTTAGTAATACGCACTGTTTGGCACCACCTCTCAGTTTTGTATTGTCTTACAGGATTTTGCAAGGGGTGAGGGATGATTACTAACTAATGACACTACTTGACATTTGCAAATGGGGCTAGAGATGTGGCACTGTAATGAGGACAAGGAAAGGTGGGGGAGGGGGAAGGGTAGATATACCTGGTCTTGTAGAAAAGCTATATTTTAACGGTTTTTGGATTCAGTGTTCAAATCAGACTTTCTGACGAAGAGGAGGAAACTTAAGTTGGCAGTGAACAACAGAACAGTGAGTTGCAAGAAACTGAACTGAATACTGCAAGCTGAGATTGTCATTGTTGGCACAGAATTGCTGGAATTGTGACCCAGAATGCCAACTAATGAACCTGAGAAATGTTTATAGTTTAGTTTACTTGTAATATGACACTTTTGCTTACAGCTTGCACTCGTACTGTGTGAGGTCTGCATCGAAAGTATTCCGTGTCTGCTTGTATTTTGAAAGAGCAGTAATAGTAAGTACTTACAGTAAAAAGAATAAATACTTCCCTGGCAGGGAAGGAATTCTAATTTGTCAAGCTGGGGAAATTATTTAGTGAGAGGGGGAAATCCCCCATCCCTCCCCCCCCCCCCCCAATTCAAATCCTGTTTAGATTTATCTTCTCCTTTTTCAAATTCCCTGTTCTACCACTATCGTAGGATCAGGGGTAAAGATTTATCTCCAAATTCTTAATGCCTATTATGGAAAAGGATGCAAATGTTGCTTGAAATATTTGTTGTTAGCTAATGCTGGATTTCTGACAATGAAGTCATTAATCCTCTGTTGCTTGAAATAAGAAGCATTTATTGGGTTAAACAATTGTGTTATAAGAAAAGCTTTAACTTTGCCCTTAGAATCACAAACAGGTAAATAAACCTTTACAATAAACATAATGCAATATTGAAAAATATAATAATATTTAATCCTACAAATTCTCCCTATATTTATACTGAAATTAAAATTCCTATCAAAATAGTTTGAAACATATTTATCTATTGTTACATTATAATACAGTCTCTGCTTTCGAATGAAAGGTTTTCTTCTAATACATATGCAATAAACTGCCAATCTGGGATGGCTTTAAAATTCAATTACATTTCTGTGAATTTCCACACTTTCTGAAAGTTGTCGAACTGTGTTACCAGCTTGTCATACACCACGTGTAGCTTCTTATGTATATGGCATGCTGTGAATCAAACAACAGTTGAGCTTAGTGAGATTTACAGAGCGACCAGAGAAATCAATACTTTTCTTTCAGGTCGATGTGTCATTGGTTATATGTCCAGCAAGTAGCATGAATAGTGCTGTCATTAGAGAGCAGCAAAGAGAGGAAAAGAAGAGGAAGCTACAAAGGCCTCGTTAAACCATCATGATGCCTTTGCATTTTACTAAATTTGTTTTTTGTACATTACTACATGATATGGATCTCCCTTTCTGCTAATAAGGTAGTTGGTTATATTAAAAAATAATTCTGATGACTTTAAAAATATATTTAAGACATAAGTATTGTCACTGCGGTGTGAGGCTGCTGGCAGGGTTGCACTATAGCCTGAGCAGAACAATAGTCCTATGTGCCACTTCCCCATACCAGAAGATTCGTTTTGGCAGTTTCAAGTAGGTTCCTTTTCTAGCACATTCCCTTTGTTTTCGAGCCTTATAGAAGGAAGTTGGTATTGAAATCTTCGTGACTTGCATCATCATGTGCAATACTACCAATATGAAAAATATTATCCAGATGGATAAAAATAATAAAAAACCATAAAAATCATTAAAATATGCGATATATTTAATATTTAATTATATATAATTGAATATTATGCATTTATCAAAATCAAGAAAATATACAGTTTTATGCACCATAAAATCATGTCCAAGTAACTGAAAACTCTATAATTCGTGCACATAATGTACGAGCATACATTTTTAACCCGTATGAAAAAACATGCAAAAGCATGAACTTCCTAGCCCTATTAATGCGTTACTTTTGAGGTATTTTTTAGACGTGGCGAATGGCCGATAACTGTGTAGTGGTTTATAATCGAACTCACTTTTGCACTTATAGGACCACAGAGGTGACACGTTAGTGTTTCTGACTTGCGTACAGTAGACATCGGGAACAGTAGGTGATTAAGCGTCGGCTCGAATTGTCAGCAGGATCTTGTTTACTTCAAGGAAGGAAACAGAGACGTTACCCTCACCATCAATTTGCATGACGTCACTCGCGTAGATTCTAAGAAGGCCATTCGCCACGTCTAAAAATACTTCTGTGCACCTCATGTTAAGAATCGCACTTACATTATTCCATTTATAGTCGTGACTATGGAGTAATTCGCGATGTTTTGCTTCTTGGGTAACTTCTCTCAATTGTTAACATTTGAGCATGATTTGGACACTCGGTTACTTAATATTAAAGCAAATTTAGGTTAAGATTTGCGCGGATTGTGGGACGAAGGTATGTACACAGGCATATTCGATTCCCGGCTGGAGGGTGGAAATCTTTTTTTTAAAGATAAACCAAACATTAACCCAAACTATCAACTAGTGAACACTATTGCCATGGGCAATTATTCCAAAATTAAAGCCGTCGAAATGACTTGAGAGAACGCGAACTATTGGAATTCCCAAAAGCCAACTGTGACACATTTATCCCATTGTAGTGCTCTCTGAATACTTTTGGTGACATCCCGTCTATTCAGTTGACATCAATATTAGCAACTATTCCTAGACGATCCCCAGATAAAGACAGTAAGTGGTATTAATTGTAGTTCTTAAGTTGGCGCTACAGATCATATTTCACAGGTAGGTAAACTGTTTAAATAGTTTTGCAGACGCCGTTGTGTATCACTAAGTACGAGGGCTGGAAAAAACAAGTGGTAACATATAAATCTTGTGTGAACTATTTATTGTACAATCATGATACTTCTACAGGCCATCACGTAATCCCCTGCCACATGTTGCACCCGTTGACAGATATGAGGAAGTCATAGGATACCAGCAGCGGTATCCTCTTTGTTGGTGTCTGCAAGAGAACGACCTATAGCTTGAAGTATACTCTCTCTGGTGTGAAAACATTCCTCTCAGTGGTTCTTTCTTCTTAGTAAACAGATGAAAGTCACATGGCTAATGTCCAGTGAATGGGATGGGTGGTCTAGAACCTCCCACCCCCATCGTGTAAACAGGCTCTGCACAACTACTGCGTTGTCACAATGGTCGTTGTCCTGCAAAACACTATGTGGATCCCTGTCTCGGAAGTTGGTTCGTTTCTTCTACAGTGCTGGACGAAGATGTTTCAGATGGTGTCCACATGCAGTAAAGACTGAATCAATTCCATGACGGTGTTTTCCAGCCCATGTCAACCTCCAGCTGGTTCACGATGCACGCCATCACGTCCTGCACAAAAAGCTGCAACCCAACGTGCCACTGTCCGATACGGCATAGCCTCATTCGCCATGCTTCGTGTACCCAGAGTGACATTCCCCGGCCTTTTTCCAAGGGCCACTTGCAGCATCTAAGCTAACGCTGCCACCAACTTGTGTAGCTCCACCAACCCTTTACATGTGTTGCCAACCTCAGCTCGCACAAAAATCCCTGCGTGGAGGTAAAACAGTGTTGCCAATTATTTCTTTCCAGATCTCGTATTTTAGTGGCTAAAATAAGTGTTGCAGAATTCCTTATTGTCCGTTTTACAACACATTTCGTATTACCAAATGTAGTGCGACGTATTTGACCTGGAAAGTGTTATTTCACTGCAAGATTTGCAAAGTAGGTTTTACGGACTAGTTTGATACCAATTGGTAGCACTGTGAGTTTTTAGTTGAGAGCGCAGAGAAATTAAAAATGCTGTCCGTTGGACAGAACTTTCACGTACTGCAATTTCTCCGCATAAAGTTAATGTCGAGCAATAAACCAAATGATTACACCGCCATCTAAAATAGGTTGACGACCCTAAAACAAAAGCAACCATGTGGTTAAAAGAATTAGCACCGCTAAGTTTTATGCATGTCCCACGTTTTCACAGGAAGTGAAAACGCATGTGCTTATCTTTACGAGGATGTAAAACTACTTGCCTAGGTATAACGAATGGTGCTCATATAGTTGAGGAAAAACGTTCCACTTCTCCTCCAGTTCGTGTAGGTACTTACTAAAGTGAAGAGAAACTATAACAGAACAAACTTAAAAAATCTGATATGTTGCACTCACAACTATTCTTAAAAACCCTTATTCCTCTATCTTCATGTTAGCCGAGATAAACATTTGTACAAATTATCTTATTGTTAATTTTCTTATAGGTGCAAGGGAATGCAGTAGGCTTTGAGAGACAGTCAAATGTTTTAAAGATGGTCACTATATGAAAGCTTCGAAATTCCGTTCTCTTTGCACGACTAAGAGACAAAAAAGTGAATTACCATCTTCCATTTGTGGAAAGTATAAATATTACAAAACTCACACAAATAACAAGGAATATCTCCGAAATGGTTCACTCCACAAAAAAGTACATTGGGACATAAATTGTGTGTCTTAACGAGATCTACATTTTTGTAGAGTAAGATTTGGTCTATCTCTCACGGTTATGCAAAAGTAATCTAGAGTAAACACACTAGTTGGGCTATAGCCAGAAAATTCAAAATATACATTTCATTTGTCATAAAAATATCTTAAAACATATGGCATTTTAATCAAAATGGTTAGAGCCTATTTTGAGAAAATCGAAGTGTTCGAAAAAATTTTCATGTAAAGGGTAGTTTAGGGTGGAAGAATTTTCTTCAAAATGCTCGTGTCTCATCCTTAAAAATATTCAACTTAAAAACCAACTTTGGTTTTTAACCGAGTTTTCGTTTTTGAGTTATGCTGTTCACAGACACACAAACACGGACTTTTTCTAAAGATGCTTTTTTTTTGGTTTTAGGGGGCTTCAAAATATATATTTACGGTGAAATCTCGTCATCAAAATTTTGGGTCGAATACAATACTTCCCCTACTTACTATACGTAGTAGAGAAAGTAAAAATAAACCACTTAAAATCATTTCATGAGCATTAGGTTTTAGGAGAATTAAGAAAACGAAGTGTTGAATTAAAAAGTATTTTAGAGAGGCTTCTCCTCCTCCTCCTCCTCCTCCTCTTCCTCCGCCTCTTCCTCCTCCTCCTCTTCCTCCTCCTCCTCTTCCTCTTCCTCTTCTTCTTCTTCTTCTTCTTCTTCTTCTTCTTCCTGTTATGGCTTAGGCCGTTGATATTCCAATCTCATTTCCATCTCATCATAGTCTTCCTATCAGTCTTCCCCCTTTTGGTTTATAATCTTAACACTTTTCTTGGTTGTCTGCTTGCATCCATTCTCTTAAGAGGTCTTTCCATTTCTGTTTATGAGTTTCTATTTCTCTTGTAGATTAATCTTTGAATCTTCTCTTATTCCTTCATTAGCTAGTCTATCCCACTTTTAGCACCCACGACAGCTCTGAAAAATGTCAGTTTGCTCCTTGAATATGACTCTTATCTTTCTATTTTAAAGCCTCAACTTTCACTCCTATGAAATATTGCTGGGATGACCATGACTTAATAACATTTAAGTTGCGTTTTCTTTCTTGCAAGTTTTAAGATTCTTGCTCCACACATGTTTTGATACTTATATACAATGTCTTTCTTATTATGTATATAACTGTCATATTTATAGCTTAGTAAGTCAAGTGGTTTGACGGTTTATCCCTACACATTTAGCCTTGCGTTGCGTTTCTTTGGAGGCATTAATAAATATTACACAAGACACTTAGAGTTAATTAAAACTCTCGGGACACTATGGAGATTAAAATATATATTTTTATTACACACATACACACACAAATACTGATGAACAACCACAACTACCGATGTTTGTAATAATGATTCCTCATTAATGCAGCGAAATGACATCCACGTAGTCGCATTTGAGCTAACTTGTCGCTATTTATTGAGGAAATCACATTTTGTATCTTATGTTTTTGTCTCTGACCATTTCCTACGGAGATATTTTAGTTTTGTCAAAAACAAGCTGGCAACACTGCAGATAAACAAACACCGTAGCGGTGCATCTTGAGAACAAAAGCAAATACCCTTCCGTGTCCTTCCATGTTTACTGTGCGAGTGTATGCCAATCAGAAGCGATAGCTCTCAAAAGATTACACGACCCTTTCAGCGACCTACCTGTTTACATCCAGAAACCGGTTCAATTCCCTGACCAACCCCAATGCAATGTTGTCGGGTTACTTCACGTCTGAAAGAGCTGCTTGGAGTATTCCTTCAATCGTTTTAAGTGATTAATTACTTTGACACCCTGTGTGATGTCCCATAATTACTACGAAAGCTATGTCAGAAAGAAGTTACTCTACGCATTTTACAAGAAAGAAACTGTTATCTTCGTGCATTCTTGTGGAATTACGCATCCAATTTGGAACAAAAACAATTTATTTTTTCGAAATTGGCTGATCAAAGAACAAAATGACATTGGACGTTTTTGTTTGTAATGCTTCTATGGACATATTAGAAGGAACTTCACTTCCACCTTATATATAATTTCATTTAATATATGTGTATATTATGTGTATATATTAAATAAAATTGTTTAATATATTGCATTCATTGCCAGGGCTATCAAAAGACGGATAGTGCCTGTATTTTAATTTGACAAGCTGAGGCCCATGCATAGTCCCTGTATTTTAATTTGACAAGCTGGGGCCCATGAATAGCACCTGTATTTTAATTTGACAAGCTGGGGCCCATGGATAGCGCCTGTATTTTAATTTGACAAGCTGAGGCCCATGGATAGCACCTGTATTTTCATTTGACAAGCTGGGGCCCATGGATAGCACCTGTATTTTCATTTGACAAGCCGAGGCACATGGATAGTCCCTGTATTTTCATTTGACAAGCTGAGGCCCATGGATAGCACCTGTATTTTCATTTGACAAGCTGAGGCCCATGGATAGCACCTGTATTTTCATTTGACAAGCTGAGGCCCATGGATAGCACCTGTATTTTCATTTGACAAGCCGAGGCACATGGATAGTCCCTGTATTTTAATTTGACAAGCTGAGGCCCATGGATAGCACCTGTATTTTCATTTGACAAGCTGGGTCCATGCATAACCCCTGTATTTTAATTTGACAAGCTGAAGCCCATGAATAGCACCTGTAGTAAAATGTTGGAGAAGTGTTAACTTTGGTTACTCGAAAGCAAATTAGGCAACGTCACTTACCGTTCATGTTCTAATAGCTTGCGTGTTATCGATTCCTTCTTCTTGTCCCGCCGAATTGTCATGTTCTTCTCCAGGTCTTCACGTTCTTGTTGGTGACGTAGTGTGAGTACTTTCTGCTCGTCGGGTCGCTTTTTCTTTGTCTGCAGTTCGCGCTCAAACCGTGAAGTTAACCTTTCCAATTCCTTTTCCCATTCATCCTGAAAAATAAACACATTTTACAATACTTGCCCTAGAAACAATATGAGACAGAAGGAAGGAATGAAAATATTAAAATTAATTCATTTTTCTGAGCTACATGAACTGCGTTGCAATTGTTAGACATTGATACGATTGTGATATGTTTACTGCGAAACAGTCGTCTATGTACGCATAAAACAACCCACCGACTGCTGATTTTTATGTATAGTAGTTCGAAGAAATCTTGTTAAAGTATTTCATCAAAGTTTGGGAAGAAGAAGGAACCCAATAGACCACGGCCCACAAGCCCGGTTAATATTATTGCATCTAGTAAAGTATTTCATGTTTATTTGAAATTGGTAGGTGCATTAGACGCAGAGGCTCCTAGAAATGTTCGGACATTGGAAAAACGACCGCACATATGAAGTTGAAATTTTATATAGAAGAAATTGAAAGAATTGTCGATGCATTTAAAATTTGGTTGACATTAGTAAACATTTAGGGGTGGAGAGTTCTCTGAAGTCTTCTTACTGTTTTAAATATTGTTGCAATATTACCTTAATAACAGAATAAAAAGGGAAGTTTCAGAATGAGTTGCAGACACGAGTCGGCCAGTGTGAGACAGCTGTGCGTGTGTGTTTCAAAGATTCAAAGAGCGTCGGGAATGATTGTAACATCGTAATTTAGGGTATAAGAGACAGAAGAAGTGAAGAAAGACGCTAAAAGGACTGAGCAAGATTAAGCGAAGTAAAAATTGAGTTGTGATAGCCCGAAAGACTGTAAACTGTGCTAACGACGAGAAGAAAACGATGTCATTATTATTTATTTATGCCAACAAACTTCTGTTGGTGTTTTTAATCACATAAGCCGTGTGTGGGCAATGTTTGAGAGGTAGAACTGGAACTGAAAAATTCAATGTCACAGCTGGGATTTGAAAAACAGACCCTCAGCTTACCAGGCGCGTGCTCTAACCATTAAACTACTAAGACAACTTGCTAGGATTATATTGAATTCTCCAACCGACTCGTATTTGTCCCGGTAAACCACAAAGGCAGTCACATTAGGATATGGTATATGGTGTTACAAATGCAAATATAAACAATTTAAATATTTTACTAACTGTACTACGTACTTACAGAAAATAGAGAAAGTGTTGAATTCCATCCAAAAATAGGCATTTAAATTCAGTATTTTCGAAAAATGTGATCCAAAGATTTTCAAGAAAATCTCCCACCCTAAACTACCATTTACGTACATGGAAAGTTTCAGTTATTTTTGATTCTGTCTAAAATGGCTTAAACGTTTTTGATTAAAATTACCACATATTTAAGATACCTACATTATAAGTGAAATTTATATCTTTAATTTTCTGGGAATAACCTATGAAGCCCTATTCATTCGGAATGTATTTCATATTATCTGTAAACCACAAGTCTGTGACCACGTACCACCCTCCAGTACTGCACCCCACTAATGAGGCCTGTAGTCGGCAGAGGGGGGGGACGCAGCGGCTGGGCGGTAAGCCTTGGCCCTTCATGGGCTGTTGCCCTAGGGGTTCATAAGTCTGTAAGAGATAGACAAAAACTCACTCGCGTTGTACCTGTAAGGAAATGTGTAATAAAAGCATTTCTACAAATGTTTATCTGGATTAACATGAAGTAGAAAGAAGGATAAACATTTTAAAGGATAGTGAGTAGAGAAAGGCATATGAGTGCACACTTCAGGTCGCCTTTAAATATCACTGCTTTGGTTTCCTCAGCCAATTCCACTATCCTTTGAAGTTGGTTGTACGGGTTGCATACCACCACGGCGACTCGGTGCTTGCGTACTGCGACAAAGCAATGACCTTCAGCGGGAAATATAGCGGATTCAAAGTCATGCAGCGGAACGGACAAGAAAAAACGCAATATGAATGAATATATTCAACCAGTGGTTCTTGGAGAAGCACAGGAACTTATTACAGAGAGACAGAGAGATAGAGAGAGGGGGGGGGGGGGGGGGGGGAGATCTATGAATAACATAGTCAGAGCCGTGGTGACCCGAAGATTTAAAAAAAAAATTCCTTCACCCCCAAACCACCGTTTTCATTGAACATTTTTGCATTATTTTTTATTTTATTAAAACACTTCTCTAATGATTTTTAACCCAAATACCATATTATTATTTATTTATGCCAACAAACTGCTGGTGTTTTTAAACACACAAACCGTGTGTGGGCAATGCTTAAAGGGAGGTTGTAAGCTGGTTTGTGTTTTTTGCTGATTTTGCAATTTTAAACCCTATTTTATCGTAATATAGTCTTTTAAATCTTAAAAACTTGCCAGAAGTGTCTTTAAAATAAATTTAACTGTCCAAGGTCGGATATGAATAAAAAGTTATATATTCGTTAATTTTTCTTAAAAAGAATATGGAAATAATACCTATGTATGCGATATAGCATTGATTTATGTGAGTACAAAATTTCATACTTCTAGAGTAAATAGTTTTTCTGAAAAGTGGAGTTAAACTTCTTAAAATAAACATTGCAAGCATAGAGCTTACAACCTCCCCTAATTTTGATTGAGGTTTTTCTCAAACTTATTCTTCTGCATACATTTGTCCCATTTTCTCAGGAACCACTTATTCTAGAGTAATGAAACTTTTACCACTCATTTCTGGGTTATTTGTGGTGTTACTGACTTTTTTATAGGTAACACTATCATTAAAATCATGGATGCTAGAAATTTTCTTTTTAAAAAATGTGTGAAAAAAATAATATATTCATTATAATTATTTTAAAAATATGAATCAACATATCTATGTAATGTAAAAAAGTCCGTATAATTAGAAAGCATTGATTTATATTTGTACCAAAATTCACATTTCTAGAGCAAATCATTTTTCTGAAAAGCGGATTAACATTGCAAGCATAGAGCTTACAACCTTCCCTTAAGAGGTAGAATCAGGAATGAAAAATTCAATGCCATAGCCGGGATTTGAACCAAGGATCTTCCGCTTATCGAGCGGTTGCTTTAACCCAACCGATTCGTAGTTCCTGGTTATGGCATTGCATTTTTCAGTCCTGATTGTACCTCTTAAAATGCTCAAGTTAGTTACATCATAAATGAAATGTACATGTTGAATTGCTTGATCATGCCTCTAAAAACCCTTTTTATTCTGAATTACTTTTGCATTACTGGTAAATTGTAAGATATAGACAGAAAATACGAGTACAAATCTCGTTAAAGCACACAATTTATGTTAAATAACATGTTTTGTGAAGCTAACCATATATTCTTTGTCATTTGTTTGAATTTTCAAATATTTATACTCAACTGGTACAACGTTATTCGTTTTTTTCTCGCAGCCATGCAAAAACATGGGATTTCAAACCCCACTAAATAGCAACAACGCTCTTCAAAAATTTGACCATCGTTTTATCGTACAGCGAAATTATTAAAATTGCTGAAATTTTATCTTGATTAACAAGAAGTATAAGCTTTCTAAGAATATTTTTTGAATGGTGAATGTAGAATGTCCTGTGAATGTAGCATACCGATTGGTCTTCTAAAAGCATGAGATTTGTACTTCTACCGCGCGTTATACAGTTATAATGACACAGCGACATCTGATGCTAATAATAACTACATTTAAGAGAGAACCGTTTATCTATACATTTATTATTGCTATTACTCTAACAGTAAGTATTGCGGGGACATCCATTTTTGTTACTGTGGGCTACTTGCTCCATAAGTGTGTTTTACCCGCTGCATGGACACATTTAGCCCTGGAAACGAACATGCGACCGTTTCATACATAGAGCCGTTAATTTATCATATACGATTCACTACCTGGTCATTTATTTGTTTTGTACCATTCATCATTGTCACGAACTGTATTCCCATAAATGGCTGATAAACAATTAACATATTACAATCGATTAACAATCAAAACTCAAAATAGAGGGCATTTCAAAGAGTTTGGTGATGCATCAAATGGTGAAATTGAAACAATAATGCAAAAGTTTATGCCAAGTAACATAATAAATAAAAAATCTGACGTGATGCACTCACATTACTTTCTCTACTCTTGAACTATTCTTAGAAACACTAATTCATGTTTTGGAGAAATTATCCTATTGCTTATTTTCTTGTAGATGCAAGGAAATTATGGGAATATAATAGGCTTTGAGCGATAGTCAAATCTTTTAAAGCTGGTCGCTATATGAATGCTTTGAAATTCCATTTTCTTTCCACGGCCAAGAGACAAAAAGGTGAATAACTTTCATTTGAGAAAAGTATAAGTATTTCAAAACTCACACAAATAACACAAATAACTCCGAAATGGTCCATTCCACAAAAAAATGCATTTGGACATGACTTGTGTATTTTAACATTTACATTTTTTGAATAGTAAGATTTCATCTCTCTCTTAAGGTTTGCCAGTTAGGCGAAATTCATCAAGGGTTAACAGGGCTACATGGGCTATAGCGAGAAAATTCAAAATATACATTGCGTTTGCCATAAAATATCTTAATCACATGGCATTTTAATCAAAATTGTTAGCCATTTTTGAGAAAATCAAAATTTTCGAAACAGTTTCCATGTAAAGGGTAATTTAGGGAGGAGGAATTTTCTTCAGAATTTTCGTGTCGGATCCTTAACCCTTTCAGACCCGAATTATTTTGCTACTTATGCCGTTCTTCCTCTAATTGGACACCGGTTTAGATTAGGCGGTCTGGGAGACCTTCAGCCTGCTGGCTCGGATAGCTATGATCGTTATGGTAACACGTAGTGCACTGGCCATGCACTCAAAGCCTGAGGTCGTGAGTTCGAGTCTCGGCAACCGCAGTCAAATGTGCCTGTGGTAAAAGACGGGGAGGGCCCACGTAAAATAGTCGGTGTGATGGCACGCGTGGATGATGACGGGGTATCATTTGACTGCGGTTGCATGGATTTTGCTTCTTTTCTTTAAAAAAAAAACACTACAATGTAAATTGTAAAAAATAAATAATTTTGTACAATTCAGAACATGTTTTTACATAGGTTTAATTGATGACGAACAGTATAACAAGAATATAGCAGAAAAAACCGTTAAAAGTATTACAAGTAGGCAAAAAATGCCTATGTCCATTATAATGGACACCGGGACTGAAAGGGTTAAAAGATAACTTAAATACCAACTTTGGTTTTTAACCGACTTTTCGTTTTTGAGTTATGCTGTTCACACATACATGTGGACCTTTCTTTAAAAATGTTTTTTTTTTTTTTTTTTTTTTTTTTTTTGATTCAGGAACCTCAAAACATATATTTCCGGTGAAATCTCGACATCGAAATTTTGGGTCGAATACAATACTTCCCTTACTTACTAAACGTTGTAGAGAAAGAACAAGTAGAATGATTTCTGTAATGAACGAGGATACGAACCCTTGCCAGATTTATTTGAGATTATCAAATGGTTTTCTGTTATGATTATGACAACAAGTGAAAATCTAAATAAATGTAATACCTGGTTTTGGTTTTCCTCAGTTGGCTGTACTGAGTAAGTCGAAGTACACTAATCATAATGAATATATTAAAGGTTATTTTTTACAGAATTTAACATTTGTTGGTCAAATCTTTGCGATATAGTATTTAAATTCATATTTAATTTATGACATAAAGTAAAGTAAACCCCAGCGCAACAGCCCATGAAGGGCCAGCCACTGCGTCCCCCACCTCTTCCCAATACAGGTGTCATTGGTGGGGTGCAGTACTGGAAGGTGGAACGTGGTCAGCGTCCCAAGCCCTCCCAGACAGTTATGCGGTGTTCTCGACCTGTGGCCGCTACTTCTCAATCAAGCAGCTCCTCAATTGGCACCCCGGGACCTAACGAGGCTGAGTGCACCCCGTGCCAGACCTCCGAGCGGGGGAAAATCCTCATGCTGGTACCGGGGATCAAACCTGCGATGTTTAGCGTCATAAACGGCAAGTCTGCTTATTTAAGGAATAAAAAATTTTGATCTGATAACTCAGATTATCGGGCTTTTCGATTTTACGGACTGCCTTTAAATCACTGGTAATTGCTGGAGAGAAGATTTTTATATCCGATTTCACCTGTACGTTTGTATTTTATTACTGAATGAGCCGTTGATCAACTTTTTCAAATCACTTTCTCTCTCGAAAGTTGCGTATGTACTTGAATGAATGCTTCAGTGACTGGAATGTGGTTTTAATGTATGACACCAACTTCCTTATTGTTTTTAAATTGTGTTTACGTTTTCAACAATGTAAAGCTTCAAAAGTCAGGCAACATAATTAGTTATTTATGCATCTATTTCAACTCGTTCTTTACAGGGTGTAAAATCTATGAATTACTGGCTGGCAGATTGTTGCTGCAGAAATGGAGAGCATGTGCGAGAAATAATTCTTCAAGAAATGATGTTTTACTGTGTGGAATAAAATAGCACATTATTGACATTAAATTCAAATATTTTTTAATTTACACAAATAATATAATTGTTTACGCAGAGTCCTTTCTTGTTAACAAAGGACTGAACAAGGGGATGGGCTGGCCCCACTTTTGTTTAATGTAGTCCTGGAATATATAATTAGGAAATTAAATGTAGACGCAGGAGGTACATACAGATCCATACAGATAGTTGCTTATGCAGCTGATGTTAATATTATAGCAAGATCTCGCCAAGACAATTTCAGACAGTCAATCTACTTGAACAAACAGCAAAAGAAGTTGATCTCCAAGTGAACAGTTGTAAAACAAAAATGTTAACACAATCAAGGACAGAAATTGAGAACAGCAATTTAAAATAAACACTAATAATTTTGATGTAGTGAAGAAATTTTCATATTTAGGTACAATAATAACGATGATATAAAGAAATCTGAAACAGAATACACAGAGTAAACAAGGCATATTATGGTCTTTTACCAATTCTGAAATATAAATTAAAGTATATACATAGAAAAACCAAAATACGACCCATAGCTATTTACGGATGTGAAGCTTGCACCTTGACGAAGGTGGCCGAAAACATGATTAACACATTTGAAAGAAAGATCTTAAGAATTTATGGACCTATAAATGAGAATGGAATATGGAAAGGAAATATATGACCTCCTCAAAGAACTAGAACTGTCCACTGTGGCTAAATTAAAAATACTACAGTGGGCAACACATATACAAATAATGGATGAAGGAGATATACCTAAAAAGTGATGTTTGGAAAGCGATGAATAGGTAAACCTAGGAATAGTTTGATGGATTCAGTCAAAGAGGACAGTTATCAGCTCCTAAAATGCAGAAATTGGCAACAGTTCTGGATATAGATGATTGGCGGTCTCGGATGAAGAAGGCCCAGGCCCGCTTTGGGCTGTAGCACCATTGGAAGAAGAAGAAGAAGAAGAAGAAGAAGAAGAAGAAGAAGAAGAAGAAGAAGAAGAAGAAGAAGAAGAAGAAGAAGAAGAAGAAGAAGAAGAAGGTTTACGCAACTGTAAAAATCAGATGTGCTGCATTCACATGACTTTCTCTACTTCAGCTCTGTCCAGCGCGACTCGCCTATTGTATTTTTCTGGCGTCCTTCATAAGCAAATTTTTACTCCTAGGATTTCTAATATTAATTCAAATTTCAAGCCAAAACCATTCCCTTCCGAATATCTTCCGATGTCGCCCGCGCTTCCTTAGGCAGAGTTAAGTGTGCCCAAGCACATAAGTTGGACAGCATTGCTCTAACATTTGCAGAAATGATCTTATTGCCATTCTTTGTAGGTGCAAGGGGAATATGGGAATACACTAGGCTTAAAGCAATAATCAAATCTTAAGAGCACAGCTGCCCACTATGTGATATCTTTGAAATTTCATTCTCTTTGCATAATCAAAAGATAAACAAATGATAAACGACTTCCCATTTGAGAAAAGTATAAGTATTGGACAATTTATGGAAATAACAAGGAACAGCTCGGAAATGGTTCCCTCAAAAATGTATTTGACATTGCATTGTGTGTTTTAAGGAGATCTAACACATTTTTTGTATACTAAGATTTTGTCTATCTCTTACGGTTTGCCAGTTATGCAAAAGTCACCCAGAATGAAGAGGATTTCAAAGGACATTCTCAGAAAATTCAAGATATATGTACATTTCATTTGGCATGGAATTATCTTAAACATATGGTATTTTAAAAAAATTCGTTAGTCAGTTTTGATAAAATAAACATTTTCGAAAAATGTTCCAAGTAAAGGGTAATCTGTGGTAGGAGGATTTTCTTGAAAATCTTCGTGTGGCATCGTGGAAGATGCTGAACTTAACTACCAAATTTGGTATTCTTTTTTTATTCGGGGGACCTTAAAACGCGTATTTATACTGAACTCTCGGTATCGAATTTTGGGCGAAATGCAATATCTCTTCCACCTATTATGTGCGTGGTAGAGAAAGTAAAACATTGTTTCATTGAGTCACTCTCTACAGGAAGTATTTGTATTGTCAAATATTTTGGGGGCGTCTACCCAACATCAAAACAGTAAAACAGTTCACATGAACAAGAGTCTGAAAAATAGTTTGTTATATATTAAAGCACTTGCCCCTTCATTGATAATTAATTGAATTAAATTGTTTTCCGTTGATTATTTGATTGCTTATTGTTTGGTTGTTTGTTGTATAAACCCGCACTATAAGGTCAATGTCATTCGAGGAAACCTCGTTCCATAAAGTGAAGGTTGGACTCACTGAAGGGACCCAGTGCCCAGTGTCCCTTTCCCCTATAATGAGGATGCTGATGGAACGAGAGGGCCTACAGGTTTTACCGTAGACTCTGAACCACGTTGGGCCAGACACTTCACATGAGTAGTCAGAATTGACTTGAATAAGGTAGACTTAATATCGCCAATCAGTATTGTGTGTAATGTAGCTTTATTCAGACTATTGCGAAGAAGAAAGATTGGCGGTCACAAATAAACAACATTTATTTTTATACACATTTTTATAGTACTATGATCTTATTTATCTTATCCTGTGCAGTTTCATTTTTGGTGGGATTTATGTGGTAGCACAGTATAACATTTCTTGTCACATGTGCTTTAAAGATGATTCTAAAATTTACATCGTTTTAGGGGACTCTAAATAAATAACGTTTAATTTTACATCAGTTTAAAAGTCAATTTGAAATATGTTAAGAAGGTTTCTTCAAACTAGTAACATTTCAATGCCATATAATATACAGCGGTCCCCGAGCTTTTGTTTTATTGGTGCAGTCGGTCTGTCAGACCGACACTCCGTAATCTGTAGTAAGGAACGCTAACAGGCAAGGAAAATATCACACCTGAAACTACAAGAGTGAATAACGCAATAGAAAAAGTGGAACAAAGTAAAGTTAGTATTTATGTAGTGATTTCTATACCTTATTGAATTTTTGTTATTTTTTTACTTTTAATATTACTTAAGCAGTCTGTTTTTTTTTTTCCTGTTAAACCTTAGTGTTATTAAAATTGTGCTGAATCGTACAACTTATTACTTTTACCGCAGAAATATTGATTACTTCATTACTATCCAATAATTTTTGTATGCAGTATAGACCTGAATGCTATCCACTTCAGCTTATTTGCAAGGTATACCTCACTTAACACCAGTTTTTTTCCTGAATCATGGTTGGTGCTAGCAAATATACACAGGATGTCCCAAAAGTAGACCGACAAACTTTGGGAGCTGATAGATAACATTATTTTAAACACTTTTTATTAAGGAAAGTTTTTACTGCGGTGCTTCGTTTAAGCGCTGGACGAGTTAATGTTGGAATGCACGCCCGTTGCGATTAACCAGAGTACATCGGCGTGCCCTATTCTGCCGTACTCTGGCAAAGACACCAGCCATTTCTCTGGTTTAAAATTGTAAACAATAAGATGTTTGTGTTTTAAACTATGTATTCTGCGTTTGTTTCTTGGATTAAAATTGTGTCTCCTACTAGGATAAATGCAACACTGATTTGCATTGTTGATTTTGCCCTAATTACTTAAACTGGATGGGAGGCAGTAATCTATGACTCGTTTAGTGCTTAAAAGAAGCACCGCAGCAAAAAACTTCCCTTAACAAAAAGTGTTTAAAATAATTTAATCTATTAGCTCACAAAGTTTGTCGGTCTAATTTTTGGAAGCCCTGTATAATTATTTTTCTTTAATGCATGTACAATTCACTTATAGTAATAAGTAAATGAACATGTATAAATAAACATTGTAATAGTAAAATGCAAATTTCTAATTGTTTGAATGATTTTTTTACGGAAGTCGTTAAAATAGCACAAGAATATATAGCTTATTGAAATTTTAGACTAACACCATTAGGTAAACAATTGTGTTGCACGGAAGTTTTCAGAACAGATAAAGTAAATGAAATTAAATACATAAGGGCAATTGCAGGATGCAAAAACACTGATCGTAAACACGAGGGAATAAGGAAGGAATTAAAATCTATTTTCTGAAGGCTATAATAAATTGGTTAACTTATGTAGAGACTGAGATCAGAAAGCGTGTCGTATTATTTCAGAGATTACAAACCAAAAGGAAGGAAGCATAGAACGGCCTATTAAGCACTGATTTGTAGATTGCTGCAGGCAGAAAGGTCTAAGTTACGAAGAAGAATCAACTCTTTGAGGCCATGTCTCTCAAGAAAAACTTAAGGTAATTAAACGCTCCTTGTATGCACTTTAAGTTGCATGACAAACACATTTTCATTCAAAGGAGTACTTACCCTAAATTCTTCACGCATTCTCTTATCTTCCTCTTCTCTTTGTCTTGCGAATTTCCTATAAAGGTCATCCTCTTCTTTCCTGTGTTTCATCTCCAACTGTGTCTGCTCATCTTTGTCCTGCAAAGAAAGGCAAAAATTAGTAATCTTCATCAATCAAATAGCTAAAACTAATCCATAGATATAAAAACGAATGTATGTTCTCTATGCGCTTCTAAACCGCTTGACCGATCAACACACATAATATACTTTTTCATGTAGAAGGTTTCTATGCTATTCATTTTGCTATACAGCGTAACATTCACATGGTTTTCTCTACTCGCTTTTCTTTTACGTAATACATTCACATATCCTTACCTACTTGCCCTTCAACATACAATTCATGCAATTTTCTATAGCTGAAATAGAAATGCCACATATTACATTCACATAGTTTCTCTACTCACTCTTTTTTTACGAAACATGATCACATTTCTTTCTCTGTTTACCCTTCAACATACAATTGATGCAATTTTTTCTATGATTGAAATAGAAATACAACACAATACATTAACGCGATTTTCTCTACATACTATTTTTTATGAAACACAATCACACTTCTTTCTCTGCTCCTTCTTCATATAATTTTCCATTTGTTTGAAATTGAAATGCAACACATTACATTGCGTGGTTAACTTTAGTCACTTTTTTTTTTTTTTTTTTTTTTTTTTACGAAGTAAAATGTCATTTCTTTCTCTACTCCTTCTACAAAGAGTTAATACAATTTTATATATTATTTACATAAAAATGCAACGTCTTACATTCACACAGCTTTCTCTACTTGCTTTTCTTCCTGTGGTATTTGGGGTTGTTCAACAGTGCCTTTTGCTTATTTTGGGTCCTTTATAGTATCCAACGTCAGTTTAAAAGTTGTAGGGATAAAATCGTCAAACCACGGACAAAGTCGGGTATTCCAGCTAGTTAGGACTATAAATAGGAACCTTTAACATTAACAAAAATAAAGAAGATAACGCCATATATATTGCTCACTGAAACATAGGTCAGGACGGAGGGATTCGTCCAGTGTTTTCGGGTTACTGGTTAGTCCTAGGAAAATCATCGTGTGTTTCTGCCACAAGCAAGAAAAACAACAGTTAAAGAGCTAAGAATCACCGGCATGGTTCCAGCGGTACTCGAATCCATTAACATCTTGCGTATTCTGCATCTCCGAAATTTGATATTCAAATGAACACGCCTAAAATATTATATGAGTGTATATAAACACATGGAGAACCTGTCAGAAATATGAAGGAGGACACGACCAGTTTCACTTATTTCCTTGGCGTGGGAATAAAACTTTACGATGTACTCAACTATAAAACTTAATGACCACTCAATGAGGCTTTTAACCGTTGCCTTATCGACTCCCTTATCTGGTGCCATATTCTAAGCTAGATGAATCAGCTTCAAGCGGTGTGACGTATTACAACGAACAACAAGCCTGTCAGTTTGTACGACGTCAGACGAGAGCCGTGTAATACCATGTTGCTCGGAGGAAACAGTGTTTCTCTCTGGTTCTGTTATGAAATTAGCGAAGTCCAAATCCCAAACAACCTTGTCAGATCACAAACTAACATGGAGTCTTCGATAACAAATTTCCCAGACATAATCTTAACATTGATATGCTAGTTAAAGAAAAACGAAGCAAAAGGAGTCGGAAAATGTTCACGTAATTTTGCTCTATATGGCTCTCTTCTAATTTGCAGGAAAATGACATGTTCTGTTCTGTTTACTTTATAATATGGCTATCCTTGACATAAACTAGAATTGTTATATATCTTCTCATAGCACAAAGCCGAAATATAATTCTCTATAATCTGTGACCAATTGTGTAATTAAAACAGTCACATGTTAGTTTTGTTATTAACGCCAGATATGTTTCCTGTCTTTTCTATATTACTCATCCTGTGTACCTCAAACTATTTCGTATTTCCCTACGGCAACAATACAGAGCGTGGTGACGTCACACGCTGGGCTCCTCTTCAGTGCGAGCAGCTTCAGCAGTATGAACTGGGAGATACGGTGGAGGTTAAGCACTGAAGCCAGGTTTATTGTACCCAAGCCCCCAAGGGAGCGCCCCCGGGAGGGAGGATGAGGCGAGAGGAATCACTGGGTGGCCAGATCCAAACTAAAGGTAAAGAGGTCCCTAAGGTTTGACGACACCTCGAAGTCCTTAGGTCTTACGGGGACCTCGGCGGGGTCCAACGCCCCCACATGCCGCCCCCTACCTAGATTCCACGGACAACGGGGATGGAAACAGTTCCTGTACGCATATTATCCCTGACAAGCTGCACCTAACGCTTTCGCTAATGCTTGCGACCCTAAAAGAACTAATGGATTGAACGCCGAATGAAATTATTAATGTAATGAAATGGAAGGACAGGACATTTGAAGGATGTAATTATCGTTCCCAGCATTCGCCTAGCAACCCGGGGAATCCCCTGGAAAAGCTCTTGGGTTAGCAAGATCGGCCGTAAGAATCGAACGCAGTTCTCCCGAATGACACCCTCACACATTACTCTGGCGACATTTAAGGACATAGGTGTGTGCTAACCTATTGAAAATGTCCATACATTGCACGTTTTTCTAAACTGGCTCATTTCTCAACATGCGTTTGTTTCCGGACATATGTTTTTAGGAATATTTATTCTAGTTTTGACCAGTCACAACTCTTGTTGCAATATAGGACACCTTTTTTTAAACACCCTGTATATATCAATCCCCTTGTTTTTGAGCTAGTTGAACAAAGATAGAGACAGAGACAGACAGACAGAGACAGAAAGACAGACAGAGAGAGAGAGACAGACAGAGACAGACAGAGGCAGACAGACAGACAGAGACAGAAAGACAGACACAGACAGACAGAGGCAGACAGACAGGGACAGAGACAGACAGACAGAGACAGAGACAGACAGAGACAGGTAGACAGAGACAGACAGACAGACAGACAGACAGAGAGACAAACAGACAGAGGCAGGCAGACAGACAGACAGAGACAGACAGAGACAGGTAGACAGAGACAGACAGACAGAGACAGACAGACAGAGAGACAGACAGGCAGAGAGACAGACAGAGAGACAGATAGAGACAGACAGACAGATAGATAGACAAACAGACTGACTGATTGATTACTGCCTGACTGACTAGCTGGTGATTTTTCTGATAAACCTTTTTAGTTAATTGTTGCATTCAATTGTTCCACACACATACAGTCAATTTTATGCTTGTCAACCTAATCTCTCTTATTTTAAATGAAATGCACTAGTCCTCAAACTTTATTTAGATGCCATCCGACTTGATACAAAAATATGCTAATGTGCACAACTGAAGATGTCATATTTTAATTCATCTCATTTAATTAATTGTGTATACCTGTTTCCAAGTAGGTATATTATTCGTTGGAAAATATTATAATGGAATGGTGATGGTGTGAGATACGTAACTATGGCTGTATGTTTTATTGTTATTTTAGCCAATTTCCAAGTCACAGGAATTAAGCACATAGCCAGTGCGATGCAGTTTGCAAATTGCTTTGAGAGAAGCTTGGAGCATCTAAGACTGCAGAAAGGTAGGTATTTGACAGACAAATATACCTCCTGCGTCGAGAGTTGTTTTCTCTGCGAAGTGGTCTCATTTACAGAGGAAGGCTTGGCAGCAAAATGGCGACAGGAAAAGCGGCGCAAGCATCAGAATGGATTGGGGTTGGGCATCACGTTCAGTGTTCCACATGTAGTATCCCACTTTGCATACTTCCGTCCGTTTCCGGTTACCTGCATACCTCAACAAACGCAACATGTTCCTATGCATCACGTACAAAGTATGTAGGACGCTCCTGTACCTATGTAATTGTGTCCGGCGTTATCTGTCAACTTGTTCCATTCCTCCTACGTGAATGTCTTTCTGACCAACGAGAGTCTAATTGCACGCAAAAGGATATAGCATTTCAGTGTTTTCAATCTTTGTCCTACACTCGGCTAGTGTGGAAGGACAATTAATTTCCATTTATTGATCTTATAGTGGGTTAAACTACGGCTCCCAGGACTTAAGTACTTACAGCATTGTAAATCGCCATTATAGTATGTTACCTCATATGGATTTGGGATCTCCTAGTGGTTTACCGGGGAAAAATGCAAGTCAGTTGGAGAATTTAGTGTTATGTCGACATGTGGTCATGATAACTCAGTGGTTAGAGCAACCCGACGCAGACCGGAAGAACCGTGGTTCAAATTCCGGCCATGGCATTGAATTTGCAGTCTGATTTTACTCTTTCCATACTTAGTTTGTTTTTATATTTGGAGCAAATAATCATTGTATGCTGTCAGTCAAATTACAATGGCCGGAATGATGTCTACGGAAGACTGTAATACTAAAGTTATAAGCTCAAAGTTATATAGGTATATATAAGTGCATATAAATTCGATGTTTCATAATAACTTCTTGTTAATAGGTTTGCATGTTCATTGGCTGAACGTTTTGGACTTCTCTATAATACGCTCTCTGATCGTTTAACTCAATTTTTTGTTTGCATACTTTTGAAATTTAAGATTATATCTTCTTTCTATTTATTTTTAGGACTGCCTCTTATTCTATATTTGAAAGGTATGTAAAAGATTGCATTTGAGATTCTTTAGGCACCCAGGTTTCACGACCATATACTATTACTTTCATAATTGTGTTATAAAATCTTTATCTTGCACTTTCTGATATTACTTTTCTCTCAAATATATCATTGTATACGAAATATGCTTTATTTCCCTGACTAAATCCCGCTTTTATTTGTTCATATATTCTGTTTATTATTATTGTTATTATTCTTATTCTTATTGTTATTATTATTATTGTTGTTGTTATTGGTAATTAATTATGTGGGGATTTAACATTAATTTTAAGAACACAGGATATTTACTTCATCAACAATGAACACAGATGAAAAGTTAAAGGATCTAAATGAGGAAAGCAAATTTTTTAATACATTTAAGTATTTGGGATGAATATTTGAAGCAGATGAGGTTAGTAGATTGGACATTTAAAAAAACAGTAGATGAAGGGAGAAAAACGATTGGAATAATAAATGGGATATTATGTAGCAGAAACGTTATAAGCAAAATTAAAAACCTGGTTTAAAACTCAATGATAGAAAGCATATATGTGGCAGAAACGTGCACATTGAATGTATCGGCAACAAAAAAGAAAATTATTATCAACAGAGAGGATTTTGGGTGGAGGACTTCTTGAATTTCAAGAAGGGGTAAAATTAGAAACACAAAAATTCGGGAAATAATGAATGTAGAAATGTCTTGGAACTAATAGAAGCGAGAAGATTAAATGGTACTGACATGTGAAAATAATGGGAATGATAGACTGGTAAGAATGGTGCTAGAGTGGGAAGCTGAAGGAAGCAAAGGACGGGGAAGACCAAGAGACAATGGATGGAAGGAGTCCGAAGGAGCATGGCGTCTGGAGGACCTACAGATAAAGTTGCAGAAGACAGGGACTTCAGAGGGAAAAAAAAGTTATGAATGGGTTGTAGGAAAACTACTGTTTTGTGGTAAATTCCTGAATAAAATTATTATTTAAAATTTAAGTAGATATGAACATGTAATTACGTCTGGAGCTATTTGTCAAGTTGTACATGAGGTCATCAAAACCCAACGCTTGAACCATAACTTAAAGCTTTCCTGGCGACGATTTGAAGATAACTTCTTTCAGGCTATCAGCTGAAACCCTTCCTCAGTTCGCCTGACTGATAGCCCAAGAGGAGCTATTTTCAACACGTTTTGTTAAACTGAAAAAGGGTTGCAAAACAAGGTACTGACAATACATAAAGCATGATTAAGCAGTTTAATCCATGTGGAAACAATCAACAATAAAATTATAATTCAAATATAAGTTTCTGACCATGTATTTTGCAATTTCTTAAGCTTCTGGGAGCTGTTGAAAGACACCAATATGTTTCCTATGGAATTCGGGAGTACAACAACCTAATTCTCGGGCCTTGCACAACACGTAACCAGGAATTATTTTCCTAACCAGGAATGAACAAATCGAAATCTCAGATTCCTTTTCTGTGAGTAAAGGGAATGTGCCACTACTTTAGTACAAAGTAGGTCCAACTTAATAGCTTTTAACGAAATGAAGGTAATGTACGACCTTAGGAAAAATTGTCACCTAAGATCTCTGTTTTCAAAGTATTTCACCAAGAGTCTATCAATATTAATGACAACCTGATTGTGCTAAGGCAGATGTGTTTCATGTATATACAAATGGTGTTCTAAGCATTTGGAAGGTCCAAACCTACGTTTCATATAAAACATCCGGTTAACTTCCTACCAGGGTTGCCAGATGTTTAAACTCAAAAGTAGCGAACATTGGTTGAAAAAGTAGTGAAATTCCAACTGAGGTAGCCCAAAATATTGCGTACATTAATAAAGTAATAACTGTTAATTATATCTTCCTGGGCATAAATATCAATGAGATTGAAAAGTATGCAATATTCTCCAATAGCAAATAATAATCCAACAATAGATTTATGATGATAGATTACTAAATATTAAATTGAGAAAAGTTTAAGTATTTCAAAGCTCACACAAATAACAAGGAATATCTCCGATATGGTTCACTCCACAAAAAAATTCATTTGGACATAAATAATGTTTCTAATAATAATCCCTAGGGCGTCTCCCCTATGCAGAGGTTACCCTCATCGCCCGGCCGCTGTGTCCTCCAGCTGCAGCCAAGGCCACGGAGGAGTGCAGATTGGGGGTGGTGGGGGTCAGCACGTTCTCTCCCCCGACCGTAAGGCGACTACTTGACCTTTTAGGGACGCTACCTTTCTATCAGGATAGCCACATTGATAGCTACTCAATGACCTAACGAGGCTGAGTGCACCCCGTACCAGACCTCCTAAACGAGATCTAACTTTTGGTGTAGTAAGATTTGATCTATCTCTTACGGTTTACCAGTTACGCAAAAGTCATCAAGAATAAACAGTACCTACTACATGGGCTAGAGCCAGAACATTCAAAATACATATTTCATTTGTCATAAAAATAGTTTTAACATATGGCAGTTTAATCAAAATCGTTAGAACCATTTTCGAGAAAATCAAAATTTTTGAAAACTTTTCAATATAAAGGGTAGTACAGAGTGGAGGAATTTTCTTCAAAATCTTCGTGTCGCATCCTTGAAAGATATTAAACTTAAATAGAACTTTGATTTTTAACGGACTTTTCGTTTTTGAGTTATGCTGTTCACAAACACAAACACAAACACACACACACATTTTTCTAAAAATGTTTTTTTTTAATTCAGGGGACCTCAAAACATATATTTCCGGTGAAATGTCAACATCGAATTTTTGAGTGGAATACAATACTTTCCCTGTTTACCATACGTAGTAGAGAAAGTAACATAGGAAACCACAGTTACGCTATTAATATGAAATATTCCACCAACTTAACAAAAATCAATGAAAGCGTTATTGTATAATCTCATGAAATCAGCGCAAAAGTAGCCCAGTTGGAATTTGAGTAGCCCAAAATGTCGCAAGTAGCCAAATTAGCTACTTTTCGCCCAATCTGGCAACCCTGCTTCCTACTAACAGCCTTGCATCTAGCAATTTATTAATCTGAAGAGGATGATGGTCGTGTACTATTCACAACACTAATGCAGAATATAAAGTGGAAAAGCTGTTTTTGGCACACAAATACTCTCCCCATTCCTGAGTATTTTTCCAACCGTGCGCATTATCCATGTGCCAATTATGCTTGGCAGTTACATGGTTTTGCATGTATGTAAACAATTTCAAAGACAAGAATCTAGTGACAGCTGACAGTATGTAGGTGTTTTACAGTTTTGTGGTTCAGAGGAAAGACAAATTCAAGGCTCTTGCGAGAAATGTGCAAGAGTAACCGTTATAGCACATGGAACAGTAGGTGCAGATTGGTAGGAGGGGGGGGGGGAGGGGGAGAAGAAAAACATTTTATTTAACAAACATGTGATATTCTCTGCCGTCACTAATTTCCCGAACTATTTTGCAAGCTTCTCAAATAAATACTTACTAATTTCTCTATCACTCATCTGTAAATAAACAGTTCGACTAAAAAATTCGATATTGAGTAATAGCTACAAGTTATGAGTCCGATAATGTCCCCACAGCATTTTTAGATCCTTGCGCGAACATAGGCGTGCGTATGAGTGAACATACCTCAAAAAAGAAAACTCAGATGAATACGAAAAGTATTGAGAAAAGTATTGGACAATTCAAAGAAGTAAGAAAGAATATCTCGGAAATAGTCCACTCCATAAAAAAACGTATTTGACATAAACTGTGCGTTTTAACGAGATCTAGATTTGTTTATACTCAGAACGAAGAACACTTCTGAGGACATTCCCTGAAAATTCAAGATACGCATTTCATTTAAGAAAATATCTTAAACATGTGGTGTTTTAATCAAAATTGGTAGAGCAATTTTTGAGAAAATAAAAATTGGAAAATGTATTCCACTTAAAAGATAATCTGGGATATGGCGGTTTTCTTGAATATATTGTGTCACATCCTTGGAAGGTGTTAAACTTAAATATTTAGTTTGGTATTTCACCGACTTTTGGTTTTTGAGTTATGCTGCTCACAAACACTAACACTCACGCGCACACACATACGGAAGGATGGACGGACGGGGGGACCATTTTTCTAAAAATGCTTTCCCATTCGGGAGACTTCAAAACGGGTATTTCAAGAGAATATCAGTATGGAATTTTTGGGTGGAATGCAATACTTTGTCTACCTACTATGTATTAGTTATAGAAAGTATAAAAAACGATTGAATATCAAAATCCATGGGTTACAAGATGATACAACGTAAACTAGAGTTAAGGCATCTATTAATTTATTTATAAATGACATATTAGAAAAAGTAAAAGAAATAAATCAGTACTGTCTGGTAATATAGGATAAAGCGATATCAGGTTTATTCATGTAGATGATCGTGTGGTAGATATATATCGATAGTAGGGCTACAGAAAGCAAACAATGAAGATTGGGAATTAAAGAAAATACAAATAAATCCAAAGTTA
Organism: Tenodera sinensis; assembly: GCA_030765045.1. NCBI lineage: Eukaryota > Metazoa > Arthropoda > Insecta > Mantodea > Mantidae > Tenodera > Tenodera sinensis. Next base: position 102,469,716 of record CM060971.1, on the reverse strand, counting down.
TAGTAATTAAAAGAGAAGTCAAGCTAAAGAAACGCGAAAAATGATTTTTGGGTGGCCAAAAGCTGCAGGTAGTAAAATAATTTGACTATTTGGGAGTAAGAATGTGAAATCATGGAGAAAGGGTGGCCTATCGTAAGGGAAGGCGGCCATGACTGGAATAAGTAAATGTAAATATAAACTGTACATTTCAATTAAATGGCTGGGAAAATGTATGAGGCACTGGTGGAGTCAAGAAAGCTATGCACTAAAAATCGGGGGGTTCTGAATTAAGTAAAAGTAATTGGTTATATGTCTACATAGAATATTCTGTAAAAAAATCACTAACTCTACCAAGATCAGCACCAGATAGATAACTTTAGTAGAATTGGGACAATTAAGATAGAAATGCCACCAGAAATACTTTTAAAATTCTGGTTTAGATGTTTGACAAAGGTAGAAAGAGAAATTTTAAGCATGGTTATGAAGCAGCAAGGGATTATGACAAACAAAAATAGTTGCTGAGTCGTAATGGGAAAATTATGGGAAGAATAGGAATGGGAGATACATGGATACTAGGGGAGAGAAATAGAAAAGGATTTTGGAAGGGAGTAAGAAGTAGATTGGATGACAGAGAAAAGCAGGAGATATTGGGAAGCTTAAAATACAAAGTGATTAAGGTTATATAGAATAATACAAAGAGAGTGGGAAAGAGAAGAGTATGTTGCCCATGTAATAGACAGGAAAAGGAAGGATTAGCATGGATGAGAACGGGGTCAATGAACTCAAGAGGGTTAAGGGACAGTGGAAAAGGAATATGTGAATTGTGTGGCGGAAGGGAAAGCAGAAAGACAAAATGTAAACAACTAATGATATGCAGGGGAAAAGTGGACAGAAAAACAGTAATTACAAAAATATTGACAGGAAAAGAAGAAAAGAAAGTTAGAGACATAAGAGAGTTTTTAACGGAGGTGAAAGAAAATTAAGATATGCAAGGAGAAAAGTACAGCAAAGAGCAGGGAAGAAGAATGGGTGTATGGAGCAAAAGTTCGTAAAGGGCCACTTAGTAGACTACAAGACCTGGGAACCAAGGAAACTAAGTGAAACAATATGCTTAGATGGCCAGAAAATTTGTACTTGGGCTAAGTTACTTCTAGGAGAAAGCAAGTTCTACAATTAAATTCAATTCGAAGCTAAATTTAAAGTATTGGCAAAGACTTTTACATTGTTCCATTATACGCCATTTTTAACATCTTAAGATATATCGAAGACTTTGACTTCGGAACAAAACACACACACGCACGCACGCACACACACGCACGCGCGCACGCACACACACAGAGTTGTTCCCGGGGTCTTGGAAACTTTTGGTCTTGCAGATTTTGTGATGCTATTGAATTCACCAGGTGTCGGAGTTCTTGATTTGTGTTGATCCAGGATCTGTAGTAAACTTTCCACCTAGGAAACTAAGGTTTAAAAAATTGCCCTAAAATGCAGGTACCAAAATGTTTAATTTAAAACAATTGTTGCAATTGTATAGTGAACCATTTCGGAGATATTCCTCGTCAGTGTAAGTTTTGGAGAACTTATGCTTCTGTCAAATGGAACACCACTATTTATTTTTGTATGTTAACCGTGCAAACAGAACGGAATTTGAAAACTCTAAAAAATTTGACTATCACTCAAAGTCTACTGTATTCCCATATTCCCCTTGTACCTACAAGTAAAACAATAAGATAATTACTGCAAATGTCCATCTCAACTAACACGAAGAAGATAGAGGAATAAGAGATTGTAAGAATGGTTAGTAAAAGAGTAGAGAAAGTCATGTGAGTGCAACACATCGGATTTTTTTAACATGTGACTGTCGTTTCGGCGTCCACATTGCTTCTGTGAACTCATAATAGACTATGTATTTAAACGATCTATGGAAAAAATTATCGTAATTAATGCTTTTATATGAATAATTTACAAAGTAGCTAAGGAAAAATTATGAGACGAGAAGCTTTCAAAATTATAATACACCAGATGAATTTCACTTGTAAGGTACATATTCACTAAAAATGACTTTAATGTGAATTTGGTTGTACGTACAGGAGGGCACACGAAAATGCAGTGAACAGTTTAAACATCAGATTAGAAAATTATATTACACTCTCTTACCGTGTGGTTATGGGAAACAAAATAACAACTGCTTTATGCATCAAAACGTACTCTTAAACTATTAAAAAAATTCGAAAGAACAACGAATATTTCGGAATCATTCATGGTTAAGAAAGCCCTTAGTACACAAATTGCATATTTATTTAACACAGTATATTCCTGGGCATTTCTTATGATTTCTCATTTAAATTTAGTTATTCGAGAGTAAAAGGAACTTCGCAGGCTATTTGTAGCAAATCCAGGATATTTATTTTGTTTGTCTATGTGATATTTTAATTAAAATCTTTAGAGCAAGTTTTGGGAAGCTAAACAGTAAAGAAAATCCCATTAAAAATTTATGTTAGGGAAATTCGTATCTATGCCTTCCTTCTCAAAAAGGACGAGACATAAGTATTAAATTTATTATTTATCCACTTTTTGAATACTGTTTATCATAGATAGACGCACACACCTATATGGACAGATATTTTTGTAAAATTTAATTAATGAATTTTGTTATTTTTTTTTTTTTTTTTTTTTTTTTAATTTATTTAGAGTCGCTTTAACAATTAAGTCATATCGCGACTATTCTATGGAATACAGCGGTATACAATAAATTTAGTACAATTATTCTACCAAAAACATGAGAATACAATCAAATCAGTACAAGTATGTTTCATATTATATTTTCGCATGCAAGCCCGTACCTTTGAGAAATGATAACACCCTTCTGCAGTTGGATGGCGTGTTCAGAGTGGTGGATAAGTCTCCAGTGATGTGATGAAGCTGTCGTTGTGTAGCGTATTGCTTACATTCTGTGAGGAGATGTTTTACTGTGAGGCGGGTGTTGCAGACTTCACATTGTGGTGGCTGGCCTTTGCTGAGGAGGTATGAGTGGGTTAACCTTGTATGACCAATGCGGAGACGTGAGATAATCACCTGCTCTTTCCTGCTAAGAGAATAGACAGGGGAAGAATTGGTGTCTCCTTTCCTTACCATGTGTAGTTTTTCTGGAGGCGATTGATTCCAGGCCTGTTTCCATCTTGTTTTTATTAGTTTGGAGAAGTACTTTGTAATATCACGATAAGGTACTGCTTGGTGTTCATGTGTGTATGTTAGCCGACTTGCTTCTTTAGCAGCTTTGTCCGCTTCTTCATTGCCCTTAATGCCGCAGTGTGAAGGGACCCAAATGAAAGTAACTATTTTCTTTTTATTTAGAGCAATGGAATAAAGACTGTGGATATCTTGAAGCAGTTGGAGGTCAGTTGAACGATCTCTGAGACTTTGGAGAGAGCTTAATGAATCAGAAATTATAAGAAATTTACTCTCACTAGATTGGATGATGTATGTTAAAGCTTGCTTAAGTGCACAAAGTTCGCAGGAGAATATGGAATAATATTTAGGGAGTTTCAGCTGAAGTTTCTTATCTGGGGTAATTATGGCACATCCATTGTCGCTGTCCGTTTTGGAACCATCAGTGTAGATAAATGTATGGTTAGGGTAGGCATTTGTTATTTCTTGAAACAGCTGTTTATAGCAAGATGCATCTGTATGGGATTTATGGTAAGCTGTAATATTCAAATTTAGTTGAGCAGTTGGTATTCTCCAAGGTGGTAGACAATGAAACTTTCTGGACATTATGGCAGGAACTTCTATGTTATATTCTTCAATGCATTTGCTTATTTTAGATTTAAATGACATTTCTTTTTGTGAATTAGCCTGTAAACGTTGGTTGGACGTTTCTGGGAGGACGTACTGGTAGATCATTGATTCGGGTCTTGCTAAAGTTTTAAGGGCGAATTTTAGGCTCAGATCTGTTCTGCGGACGTTCAATGGTGGTTCGTCGGTTTCCATTGTTAAGGCAGAAACAGGGCTGGTTCTGTAAGCTCCCAAGCATATTCTTAGAGCTGCTGTTTGAATTGTATCTAGTTTCTTTAAAACTGAAGATTTAGCTGTATTGTAGATCTGGGCTCCATAGTCGAGTTTACTTCTAATGAGAGCTTGATACGTTCGTTTGAGGGTACTGAGATCAAAACCCCAGTTTTTGCAGCTTAGGGTTTTTAGTACATTTAATCTTCTGAGGCATTCATTTCTCATATCATCAATGTGATGTTTCCAGCTTAGAGTTGCATCAAACGTTAAACCTAAAATTTTGATAGCCTTCACTGAGTCGATTAGCTTGTTATCCACGCAGATTGTGGGGTTTGGGACTTTACATGGTGATTTGGAGAAGCATATGCATTTCGATTTATGATATGACAAGTTAAGACCAGCATGATTAGTCCAAGTGTGCAGATTTTCCAGTGTTTCTTGAAGAAGTGTTGCAGTAGTAGAGGGGTTTTTCCCCTTACAAAAGATAGTTAGGTCATCTGCAAATAGTATACCTTTTACAGGTGGTGTAATACTGCTTACTATACTGTTGATAGCTATGAGAAATAGTGTGACACTGATTACTGATCCCTGTGGAACACCTCTATTAATGGATTCTTCTTTTGACATGGTTCCTTTGTAGCGAACTTTAATTTTCCATTCCTGAAGGAAGTTGTCAATAAAGTGATACAAATTACCACGGATACCGATGTTACGTATTGTTTTGAGTATGTAAGCTCGTGAAATTTTATCATACGCTTTTTCTATATCTAGGCTTATTGCCATGAGATGTTGTTTCTGTGTAAATGCAGCTTTTATTTCAGAATCAAGTATTAAAAGATGGTCAGTGGTGGATCGAAACTGGCGGAAACCATTTTGAAGTTCGGTGAAGAACTGCATTTTCTCTAGTTTCCAACGCAATCGGTTATTTATAATTTTTCCAAGTATTTTACACATAGAGCAGGTGAGGGCTATAGGTCTAAAACTTTCAGGTGAAGTAAGATCTTTGTTTGGTTTGGGGATGGGTACTATAGTTGCTGTGCGCCACTGTTTAGGAAAAGTTCTTGAGTTCCATATATAATTAAGGATTTCGTGAAAGTAAACCAGTCCATCTTGCGGTAAGGATTTTAACATTATGTAAGGAATGTTATCCGGCCCAGGGCTGGAGCATTTACTCTTTTCAAGTGCCTCCATGAATTCTGTGAAAGTAATGTTATCATTGTAGTTTTCTTGGTTATTTTCGTCAGGTTGGTAGCAGTGGGTCACCTTGCTTTCGCAAGCTTCTTCTCTTGAGGCCTCTGCAAAAGTATGCGCCAGTATGTTTGCTATGGTTTGGGGGTCAGTACTTGTAGTGTTTGTTGTATAATTGTGGAAAACTATATTATGTGTTCCATCGTAAGATCCCCGTATTTTGCGAATTTTTTGCCATACCACTCGTGACGGGGTTTTTCTGTTTACAGTGGACACGAATGTTAGCCAGGACTCTTTCTTGCTGTGCTTTACTACTTGACGTGCTTTAGCTCTGGCTTTTTGAAACTCGATTTTGTGTGTGGGGGTAGGTTGCCTTTTGTATTTATAATAGGCTTTATTTTTTAATGCTATCGCTGTTTTACAATCTTCGTTCCACCAACATACAGTCTTCCTAGAAACAGGGTATATCCTAGGAATAGTGACCTCGGCGGAATTGAAAATCACTTCTGCAAACGAGTTTACTAGTTTGTCAGTATCTGACTGACTGAAATTCATGGGGGATGTTAGATAGGATAAATTGTCAGAGACGTGTGCTCTGAACTTGTTCCAGTTTGCGCATTTTAAATTCCATCGTGGCTGACAGTTAAAACTTAAAGGAATGTTATTTGCATTAGTTAATAAAATTGGGAAATGGTCACTGCCATGTAATTGCTTGGCGACTGTCCATTCAAATTTATCTTGGATATCAGGAGTGATTAATGTTAAGTCGATTGCACTGGAAGTACCGTTGGCTGTACTGAAGTGAGTTTGTGAGGTATCGTTAAGCATATTGAGATTTTCGTTGTGCAAGAGCTGCTCCACTATTTTACCTCTTGCGTTGGTATGCTTACAACCCCATATAGTACTATGGCTATTAAAATCGCCCAGTATAATAAATGGTTTAGGAAGTTGTTGTGTTAACTCCTGCAGTGCATGTAAATCAAGTGGGCTTTTATTTGGTAGATATATGTTGCAAATGGAAATAGGTGTAGGAAGGTTTACTCTAGTGGCAATTGCTTCAAGTTCAGTTGTAAGCGGTATTGCCTGATGTTTGATGCTGTCTTTAACGTAGGTTACTACGCCGCCACTAGCATGGAGGCAGTCCTTGCGGTTTTTGTGATATTGAGTATAACCTCGTAATGATGCAACATAGTTTCCTTTGAAGTTAGTTTCTTGAATGCACATAATTGCAGGGTTATGTTTATTGATCAAGAGTTTAAGAAACTCGAAATTGCCATGGAAACCATTAATATTCCATTGAAGTAAGTTATTCATATGTTAATTTTGTTTATGGGATAAGGTGTTATATCTATGGCGATTAGTTTTCGGGACACATCGGTTTTGTTCGCTCAGAGGCATTGTTGACCTGATTAATGTATTCCAGCAGCTTTTTTTGAATTTTACTACTTCTGGTCTTTATACTACGCTCTGTATAATAGGGATAGACTTTTTGCATTGTGTTCACTAGAGATTCTAGATCTGAAGTGTATTCCAAAGCTATGGGAACAATGTTTGTTACTCCAACACTGTTTTCCATAAAGCTTTGGAACTGGCTGAAGTTTAGTGCATAATTGTGGGTGTCGGCGTCGATAATATGTTTAATTGGTCTGAGAGATTCAGCTATTGACGAAATAAGGTTTGCTTTCTTAATCTTCTTAGCCTGCTGTGAAGCGAGGAGGTGCCGCGCTTCTTTTCCATAAGCATTATCCTCTGAATCAGTTGTGCTGTTTGATATTGGTCGTTTAGGTCTTGTTTGTGTTTCCATTAGCATAGGTTCTGGGGAATTGTTGCGTTCGTCTTGAAATGGCAGGATGGGCTCAGGGGTAGAAGTGAGGTTAGGTGATTGCTGCTGTTCAGTATCTTTTCCTTTAGGAGGGGAAGGGGGACGGTCCTGGAGGTTTTTGGTAGCGGTAGGCAATTCAGGAAACATGTCTTTGTTTAAGACCTGAGGAGTAGTTTCTTGTATACCGTCAGCTTCACGGCAATGTTTTGCAAAGTGGCCTTCCTGCTTGCAGATGAAGCAGGTAGGGGTATCCGCTGTTAGGTATATCCAATATTTAGTGCCTTCATATAGGATCTGTATGCTTGGAGGTAATTTCTCCACATCATTGGGTGGAATATAAAACTGACGTCTGAAACTAAGGATATGGGAAAGTCCTGGCTCTGAAATGCCAGCTCTTAAGTAGGTAATGTTTGACATTAGTTTAATTCCATATGCATTTAGCTGAGTTTCTATGAGTGAGTTTGGTATAACTGGACACACATTTGAAAGAACGATTCTTTTGTTTGGAGTAATTAGAGGACGGACCTGAAGAGTAACATTGTTTATATTTATTTTAGGATGTTTGGTAACCAGTGATTCTGCTACTTTAGATGACGTTAGGTATATGCATATTCTGGAGTTCGAGATCCGTGAGATAAACTTTATGTTACTTGGTTCAGTTAATTTACTTACTGCGAGAGCGTAGTCTCTGATGGTAAGTCCGTCATGGGAGTCAATGATGATAGCTTCTTCTTTCTTAGGAGAAGTCTGAGTAACTGTAGCATAGCTGGAGTTTCTTGTAGCACTGTTGTTCATGGTGGTTGTGTCGACGTTGTGAGACGGTAGACTGCTGTACTCAGCAGCTGCCATTGCTTCTGATGGTGTACACTAGTTTGCTGTGTGAGGATTTTTAATAATGTCTTACTAACCCGCTTGTTATACTCGTTTAATTGTTAACATACGAGAAAGCATATTTAGTAGACTCGTTCTACTTATCCGTTATGTACGGTGAGCGTCTTTTGGATTCAGATTATTGATGTGTATCGGAGAACGTTTAAAAGTTGATTTCTTTGCTGTCACGGCCTCCTGTGATTCCGAATTTTGTTATTGTTTCAGTAACGCGCCACCTTTAACATCCAATGTCATATTGGTGGCCTTTTACCTTTGGAAGAACAATGATGTTCACTCGCATTACGGTGTTTTTTATCTTTGGGTTTCTATTACCTTCGGTTAACTATTACGAGTGTATACGCACATTCACACTCCCAGTTACACTTCCAGACTCTAGGGAGGGTGGAGAATAACCCCAATTAAAGACAAATCAACCCTCCAGCCGTGAATCGAACCCGGGACCCCTGTATTTGAAGGCTAGCATGCTAACCACCAGACCACAGAGGTAGTTCTTGTTTATTTTGTTTTTTTTTTTCTTGATATAGAATTTTTGGGTCGTATATACCAAGTGGTGGAGAATATAAGTGGTTCATAATGAAATCGCTGAGGACAGTATAGCATGTGTATTTTAAACCACAGAATAAACAAGTTAATACGAACATTCGAAGACCTGTATCACTCTGAAAATTCAAATTCAGGCACAGAACGTTCACGTTCACGTTCACGTTCACGCAGACGTTTTGAAAACGAAATCGAACAGGAATCTCAAAGGGGGACATATGAAATATTCATAAGAGTGCGTGCTACAGAAAATTACTATGTCGGGTGCGTCTTCACCTAGTTGGCACCGAATGTATTGTCAAAGAAAGCAGGTTGCGGTTTAAAGGGCCAGACATACTGGCTCTGTTTATGTCTTTATTTACTTGCCTCTTCTGTCTTGCGCATATCAAGTAGCAGCAAGTCATCATGCAAGAGAAATTTGACCATCTGGATCATTGGCGATCGGAATCAATGATAATATCCAAGATGCAGCTTTAATAAGGAACTTCATGACGCAGCTATTATTAAGATATCACAAAAACAAGCACTTTAATTTCACATACTGAAAGCCTGTATACTCTACAATTTAAATAACCAGCCATAAATCTTTGTTTTTTAAACAAATAATTCTTATAAGTCACACAGTGTTTGTCAGGATTATCAGAAGTTTCCTAAAGTTTCCTAAAGATATTTTAAAACCATACGGAAATAGATATGTCTGTCTTGTGTTCAAGTGGTCAACGTCTCAACTTAGAAGTACTAAGTTCTATTCACGGTTGTAGTGTGGGATTTTTCTTCAATTAGAATCATTCCCTATTCTCCACAGAATCAGGAAGTGCATGTGTGGTAGTGAGTGAGAAATGTTTCAAGATAGGAAATGATTAAAACCCAACGTTAAATAATCTGTAGTCGAGTTCGTTCTCAAGTCAAACACTTGATATGAACAGTGAGGTTAAAATGGCCTACACAAATGAAACAATGAGTCTGAATGTATGCACTCACGTGACTTTCCCTACCCATTCCTGTACAAACTATACCTAGAAAGCATATTCTTCCACTTCATGTTAAACGAGATAAACATTAATTGTAGAACTGCTTTTAATACACATTTCCTTGTAGCTTTGGTGGGAATAGGAGAATATAGTAGGCTTCGCGCTTTGACATTCTATTATCTCTGCATGACCAGGGCATAAAAGAACAAATGATCTTTTTCAAATAGGACTAACGATTTTGTTTAAAATATCACATGTTTGAAATACTGAAATGAGCTATAACATGTAAATATACATTAAATATTCTGAGAATAGCCTGTGAAGACCCGTTCGTTCTGATCACATTTAAAGAAAACATAAGAGATGGACAGAAACTTGCTTCTGAAAGAATTTTTTTTGTTTAGTTTGTACAAATTGTGTTCAATTACTGCTATTGTAGTCTTAGCTGTTTACAGATATTTCCTGTCGTTGGTCGGAATTGTCCAGTGAGACAGTGAGATGGAAATATTATGTCTGCTCTTTTTTTTTAAATTTTTTTTAAGGTCGCTTTATAACAACAAAGGTAACTAGCGACTACAGTAATATATATATATATATATATATATATATATATATATATATATATATATATATATATATATATATATAACAGGACATATTTTATTGTAGACAATAGAGGTCATAAACAGAACAGTTGAACTTTGAAAGCAGTAGAATACAGTAAATGTACATTAAATAAATAATTATGGTGATATCAATGATTGGATTTAGCAATATACAAAGAAACTAAAATGAAATAGCAGATAGCAATTGTGATACCTCCAGTAACTAAATGATTTCTCTGCAACCTTCGGCTGTTTTAAATATAGAGCACAGATCACTACTGAGATTTAAGGCACTTCTGTGATTCACTAAGGTAGGACATTCAAGGGTGTAGATATTTCTTGAGCTCCACATCTCGGGCATCGATATCGTACTTTTGTTGTGTTACTCTTCATAATAACACAAACAAAAGAGACGTTATGGTACTGCAACTACGCTACTAATGACATCTGTTGGAACCAATTATGTGAATTAAAGAACTGCGCAGGTGCAAACTAAGATCATTGTTAAGGCCTCATTTCTTCATGCGACGTGACAGTTGCATTATATTCTTTGTTGTACGAGTTCGAAAACACGTTGCACTGGCGGAATAGGGTGAGCAATGTGCCCAAAATTAAGGGACATAATTTGGATCATACAAGTCCATATAATACTGAGTCCACTGCTCGTACTGTTATGCAATAACGTGCTTTACTAAGAAAAACATGTCGTTTTTAAACACATATTTTTGTATTAAAATTTACCAGCAATTCATTTTTAAAACGAACACCAACCAATTTATTAATACTAAGGTAGACAGCATTGAGGTGTTACCTTTATTATATCAAAATTTCATTTAATTATCTTAGTAGATCTTTAGAAAATTGGGCATTTATATTAGAAAATGTCATTCACAGAAAATAACCTGTTCAAAATAATTGCTTTTCTTTAACACAGAACTTGTTAAAGACCTTAGCTCCCTAACAAATTTACACTAAGCATTGATTTAACATCGGAAATTATTTACTGCAATTATTTATCTATAATTCCTTTATAAAATTACTATTATCAGCCGATAATAACTCCAATACTGGGAGTCATATAAATAAAACACTCAAAACAACGCTTTACCAACGTTAACTACATAATGAACAGTGTTTAAGACCGCCGATATGACGTTAGTTGTTAAAGACGTCATATAAATGGAACATATCAAGAACTACTGCTAATGAAATTGTAGAGTTTAACTAACACACAATACCGTATAATTACAGTTAGAGTTACTGTACTTACTTTATAGTTGTAAGTAGTGTTATAGCGTTACACAATAACAACAATGTCTGTGAACCGGTGACCCATAACAGGAAGTATTGCTTAAATTGAGAGAACTGTTACTGTCGCGAAGAGAACCTAAAAATACTCACGACCAAGCAAAAATAATTTTGTGCACTTCAGTTTGGTATTAACCCATTGTTCAAGTATGTGTGACAAGTTACTTGTATCGCATTAGACAATGAGCCGGCATGTCAAAAGCAAATTTACATTGTCATAAAGACGTTTGAAAACTGGGGACTAATTTATTTGGCGTGGCAAAACATGAAATGTTTTCATATTTCCTTGCAAAAACTATGTTCTTGTTATGTGCATACAACCTCAATGACCAACGAACTTTATCCAGTGATATGCAAAATGTGCTGGTTTGTCACAGTCTCTTTAATTTAAAAGTCTGAAATTTAATTCTTTAACTCTCTGCACTAATTTACGCTTTGATTTCATTCTACCGCTGATAAAACTTATTCGTTAGAAATGGAATAGGTATAGATTAATCATAGGTTCATTGGAAGCACAAGAAACATTAAAACCTTTGTAGTCGGTATGGGTGGCTCAGTTGGTTAGACGCTGGGGTACTGATCCCAACGTCGCGGGTTCAAATCCGGCCCAGACCCATGGTTGTTAAGTGTGCTTAAAAGCGACAGCTCCATGTCAATAGATTTACTGACATGTAAAATAACTCCTGTGGGGCGAAATTCCGGCACACCGGCAACGTTGATGTGATCCTGGCAATTGACAGCGTCGTTAAACAACAAAATAGTTAACAATACAATTTTTGTCTCTAAAAGAATCTGGTATAATGATTAATTTATAGCATGATGTGCTCATGTGCACTTCTTTATTCCTCTATTGGTAGAGTAACTTCAGTATCATATTTGCCTATTTCAAACACCCATTCTTTGCCTTATCCATTGCTCAGTTGCTTTCAGGTGTTTTCTCTCAAAGGTTTATTTGTCAATGCTGTCCTCGCACTTCTTGCCAATAGTTCATGTTGCAGCTTATGGCAGTTTCCAGTACTTAAAACTGTCACTTATTCCACTATTTCATTTCGAAATTACTGACACATGTGGCCTGGTTTATGCACGGGAGGTTTGTCGTTCAAATCCCAGCAGGACCTCTCCGACATGTTTTCCTCAGCCCCGATAACTGGCTAATGTGGCCTAAACTTAGGCTTGGTATATTCCCTTTCCAAATTTTCTTTCCCAATTATCATTTAATTCCATGTATTTTCAACAGGCATAGGAATTCTTAAGCAGTTGTCTTCAAGTTAGGTACACTCTAACCGTCATCAATAAATAGAACTTTTACAACAGGGATCACGATCTCTGAAGCTAGGTAAAACGCGATCTCGTAATCGTTCTCTACACGTAAACAGACTGTACGAGGGATGGGAGGGGGTGATTTATTATCTACGATGTCAAAGCGAAAAGTCCGGTAAGTTCAAGCTAATTTTCTTTTCGTCCTGACTTTAATGCTCAGAAATTCCTATGTCTGATCATCGGTATCCAGCGCCTGTTGTGTCTTTTGGGCGATAAACGCTGCTAAGAAGTCAAAATTACCAGTTATTCTTCTTTCTCACACACACACACACACACGCACGCACGCACGGACGCACACACACACACACACACACACACACACACGATCCATTTATAGAAGGTAGAGAAATTCCATAAAAAATTCGATATCGAATACATGTTTTGAAATCCCCTGAAACGAAAATGCATTAAAAAGTGGAGTGTGTGAGCAATGACTCAAAAATGAAGGGCTGGATATGTACCAAACTTCATATTTAAGTTTAGCTATACGTATCACAGAAGTAAGCCTTTTTGGTCCCGGAATAAAAATTTACGATTTCAGAGTCCTCAAATTGAATTTAAATAAGGGCAAAGAAAGTAAGAATATTAAGTTATTATTTACACACGGCTATTGCCAGATATTGCCCAATGGGCGACGGGTGATAGCCTTTAGCACAAAAAAAGGAAAGAAAAAGAAAACAAACCTTAAAAGAGAAACAACTTCTGGGATGCATGACTAAAAGCAATGTCGACTGGAAATAACCCCAAGGTCTCGTTTACTAATACGTGTCAATTACGATTTCTTACTATACAAATGTAACAACACAACGTGCTTCCGTTAGATATCTAAAAATCACGAAATGGGAGTAAACAGAGCAAATGCTCAGTCCCCTGCACGGAAGTATAGTCACGGTGTTGCAGACTCACTTCCGGAACTACTTAGCAGTTATATGGGACGTGCCTTGCACTGTAGGCACCAATTACACGTGCTATTCTTTTGGGATTAGCTTACACTCCGGGAAGGAATAACTTCATGTTTTGTTAACAGATATCTGAACTGAACTTTTTGAATGAAACATTACGTTTCATTCCACTAAATTACGACATACTTAAAAGAACATTGATTTGCTTTTCTGCCATATTATCTCACAAGGGAGACACCGAAAATTTTTAGAACATGTTTCTAAAAACAAATAAAAACTGTTTGTATTTGACAGCTACTTTCTAATGTATGAATTCATTACCGCGTAGTTCAATCGATTCGCTCAAAGAGTTTCTTAATTATCATCTAAACATTTTGTGTTCACCCCAAAATGAATTTGACTACAGAACATTTCCGGGCTATGATTTTTTACCATTTTAAATCGTCATTAATGCCTAAACAGTGTGAAGATCGCCTTAGAAATGCATTTGGTGAAGAAACCCCATCTAAGTCAACAATTTATATACTTAGTACAGCGTATTCGAAAGAAATCGACGTTTTTACTTTCTCTACTATGTCTTACTTAAAATAAAGTATTGTGTCCCAACCAAAAATTCATTACCCATATTTCACCCTAAAATACATGTTTTGACGCCCTCTGAACTACAATAGTTTTTTTTTTTTTTTTTTTTTTTAAAGAAATGTGTGTATTTGTAAATAGCATAAGTCAAAAACAAAAGGTCGGTTAAATACTAAACTTTACATTTAAGTTCAACATCTTCCGAAGATGCGACACGATCTTCAAGCAAATTCCCCATGAAAAACTACCCTTCACATGGAAATGTTTTCATTATTTTTAATTTTCTCAGTTTGACTTTAGTGGTGCGAATTAATGAGATCCATATATTTCCTGTAGTAAGTTTTTTCTATCTCTTACGACTTTACATGCTATAAAAATTAATTCAAGATCAAGACAATTTCATAGGCTATTCCCAGAAAATTCAATTCACAAAATTATTTGTGATGAAAATATCAAAGATATGGCAATTTAATCAAAATCGCGAAGAGTTACTTTATCAGATAGAGTTGTTTGGGGTGAGAATTTCGTTGAAAATGTTTGCCTTCTTGGAGGCCGCTGAATTTAAACACCAAGTTAAGTGTTTAATCAACGTTTTATTTTTTAGCTATACTGTTCAAAAACACACATCTCTTTTCTAAAAATATTTTATACAGGGACCTCAAAACATGTATTTACACTGAAATATCGGTATCGAATTTTTGGGCGGCATGCAATACTTTCTCTACTTACTGCCATATAGATAACAGGATTTGGACGTGTAAATATCATATTCTCCTTGGAACTACTAAATTTTGTAGCGTGGGATTCAGTAGTACTCTAAAATTAGTGTACTCCTAATTCTACAATTTGCCACGATTAAGCCTTTAAAACCAACAGGGTGGAACAACCTCTAAAATGAGTCCAAATAGAATCCACGAGTTTTTACCCTACAGGCAGGTACTATCGCCGTTTACTGAAATTTCGCGTACCACCATGACAAATGGAAGCGAAGAAAATGAGGCAATGCTCCGGTACGTTAAGTAGCAATTGTTTTCAGTTTTCTCTTCCAGGAATTTCAAATGTTACCCAACACGACAACCTGTGTTTTTGCATACTTCTGGAGTATACAGAATGCTACTTAAGTATAGCTGGATTACGCCAAAAGTCTCAAGGGTTTATCTATCCAAAATATACAATCTCGAAAACCTTTTCGAAGAACATTGCTTTGAATTGATATACCAGGTAACCTATCTGCATACATAGTTGTTTAAGTATTGCTACTTCAGCAGAGAAAACTCTGTACTCTTTCCTGTTTGAATGGTTTCCTATATTTGCTGTTAATAGGCCATCTAGTATCTTATATACTTACTAAACTTGCTCTAAAACTGCACACGCAGGGTGGAGCGTGTACTAGTGCATCATTTTCTACAAGGGGTAGTAAAGTACCATTCTGTTTTATGTAAAAACAGAGGAACGCACTTGGTGTAATACTCTGAAAACGTTTTGGGCGACACTGCGTCTTGTGCTTTCAGCTCCATGATCAACTTTTATACTCATTGTTTTCGCTTTTAATTTGTTTGCGATTTTTCCCTTCTTAGAATCTGTCTTCTCCCATAAAGGATATGAAAACTGGTAAAGTATAACATACAGTACAGTTTTTCTTCAAGTGTTATTTTTATTCTTTGATATATATATATAGAACCCTGAAATATAACTTTTTTTATTTTGGCAGATTTGAGACTAGCTTACAGGGCATTTAAATGTACACCACGCCCCCATTTGGCAAGGCCTACGTAAGATATTCGCCCATACTTCTAAATCTCGTATCTCAAATACTACCACAGCTATCTAAAGGAAAACATCCACATTCCAAAGAGAATTTTGTACTGATTCTATTGGTAGCCCTGCCAACTGCTCCAGATGTTCTTTGCTGTTTGTAGAGTGGATACAAGCAAATTCTGTGTGTGTGTGGTTATGTAAGTTTGTTGTAACTTTTTAAGTACCTAGTTTTCTTGCAGATTCACTTTTTAATGGTTTTGGTGCAATTTTCTTAGAAACTATCCAAGATAATGGCTTGAAATTTAAGTGGATCGTAAACCTAACCATACTCTTTAATGTAGACCAAAACTTTTAGTGATAAAATGATTCAAGTTAAAAATAAAACTTTTATTTCATACATTTTTAAGACAAAAATTATTGTAATGAAAAAAAAATCTGTAATGGATGGCTAAAATAAACTTATATTTAGTCTATCATAAAGAAGGACTAATTGAACCTTCAGTGAAGTTCCAACTCACTGGATTGCATAGTTTCTGAGAAAACAGCACTTAAATAGGTTAAATTAACATTATCTACATAGTCTGTACTTACTCCCCTTAAACGATAGCCATACGTTAAGGAAAAATAAAACTCTTCGAATAAAATCACCAAAAGGATAGCGTAACAGAAACCTATTTAACAAAAGTACATCTAGTAAATCTAGTGAATCTGTAATTCCAGAGCGCTGTGTGTTATTGTAAATCAGAGCAGAGAAGATAAAATGTCAAATGATATAACGATTAAGTCTTAAGATTGCACAAATAATAACAATTCTTCCGTTGCCAGAACTGCAGAAAAGAGATCTCACGAGAATCCGCTTAGTTAATACCGGGAACATCGAATTACAAGAAGGTAACACAACCAAGATATTAATTGGAAACACCATTAAAAAAAGAAACATTTTTCCGCAACAACCCACAGAAGTAATAATTACCCTTTCAAAACGAACCAATACAAACAAATTACAATAATCATAGTTGCAAGGAATGCTATAGAAATTAACCAACGAGTTTCCAGGGGCTAAAGAGAAATATTTGGTCAGCACTTTGACACATTACACTCTCTGCCACTTACAATAGTAGAGGAAGTACTGTTTCTCAGTAAAAAAATTCTATACCGAGATTTCACTGGCACTACATGTTTTGAGATGCCCTGAATAAAAAATACATTTTTAGAAAAATGTCTGTGTGTGTGCGTGCGCGCGCGCGCGCGTGTGTGTGTGTGTGTGTGTGTGTGTGTGTGTGTGTGTGTGTGTGTGTGAACAGCATAACTGAAAAAGTAACTCAGTTAAATACCAAACTTGGTATTTAAATTCAGCAACTTCCAAGAATGTGACACAAAAATTTTCAAGAAACTTCCCCCAACCCCAGACTATCTTTTGCATGGAACATTTTGAGACAATTTTCATTTGCTCAAAAATGACTAACGATTTTTATTAAAATACCATATGTTTAAGCTATTTTCATCACAAATGAAATGTATATCTTGAATTTTCTGGGAATGTCTTCACAAGTTGTTTTCATTCTGAATAATGTTCGACTAAATGGTAAAGCATAATGCATAGACAAAATGTTAGTGCACAAAGATGTCATTAAAACACACACTTTATGTCAAACATTCTTTTTGTGGAGTGAACCATTTCCGAGATATTCCTTGTTACTTGTTTGAATTTTGCAGTGCTTATATTTTTCTCAAATAGAAAGTCATATGTTCTTTTCTGTCGTGGACGTGCAAAGAGAATGGAATGTCAAAGCCATCATAAAGCAACTACCTCTTAAAAGATCGATTACGCCTACTGTATTTTTGATTCCCGTTGTAGAACATATTTGTTTATCTATTCACAAAGTTTAACTTTAGGAAAAAAGATGATGATGGCCTCCAGCGTACTGTGGCTTCACCGATGCATAAACTGTAGTTCTAAACTGAGGAGTCTGCGAATGGGACGCTGAACAGGATATGAAACCAATGCCCGGAAAATGAGGGGCGTGCATTTCTGAGAATGAGCGGTATTAGAGCTCACCTTATAAAACTATATTCACAGCTACCTGCTAAATTCATGAATGACGGAATAGGAGAATTCGTAATGGTGCTTCCTTTAGGCAGAGCAGGTCGGACCAAACAAACCAGTCCAGACGGACACAGAGACGTGTTGGAAATGCTCTAGGAAGCTTTTCGGTTGTTGCGCACGGGAAGTTGAGTAACGTTTCGCTGGCGCACACTGTAATTGCTCCAAGCCAAGAACCATGCAGAAACCAGAAAGGAAGCATTAATTCTACAGAGCCAGGCATTTTCCCCCATTTTTACGTGCTGAGAGCTGTTTTTTTGCACACACCTGCTCTATCATCTATTCTGTTTTTACCTTTTACCAAATAGCTCTTACATCCTCCACCACCTTTGAATTTCGTAGACGTAAAAGATGAACTTAATCTACTTGATCCAGTTATAAAGGGTACGAGAAATGAACACGTACTGAAATGCCAGGCTCTGAAAACCATTTACTATCTTTACCCTCAAGAAGAATGGTTACATCCTTACACGACGGTCCCAAGATGGACAGTCGACAATACTGGGGCAGGAATACATGCCAACTTATTCAACTTCTATGGACCTTACCAAACAAATTTTGATGGTGAATCACAAACCATTAATGTAGCCCTGAAACAATTACCAACACACGTGAACAGCTTTCAGAATAGTGTGGAACTTAGTTATTCTACCTCGGCATTAGGAGAACTGCCATCTAATTCACATGAATAATCTGAGTTGCTGAAACCCAAACTTCAATAAAACACCTACATACAGTGGGCAAGGATGTAAGATTTCAATGGATCCCATACCATATGGGATGCAACGAGAGAACCAACTTTCTAAAAAAAAAAAAAAAAAAAAAAAAAAAAAAAAAAAAAAAAAAAAAAAAGGAATCAAAATAAAAGCGTCAATGCGTCAATAGTACTTACACTTTCATTCAATTGAGCCAAAGTACACATAAACAAATCATTCAAAGAGGACATGTTCGAAAAGTTCACCAGATTATCCAAGAAGAGACACGATTGCTACCACTGGGCAAGATTGCCTCCATGGGCTCAACACCATACCATGTGTCTTGTGTGGGGAAGGAGATTCAGTTATGGACTGGGAACATGTGAACAACTGCAGTGCTTTAAACAATATTAGAGACAAAATGAATACTTCTGCAGATTTGTACTGGGAAGTAAGCAGTGCGAATGGCTCAGTACCAAGTGTCTTGAGTATTAAATAAACAAATACATAAGTAAATAAATAAACAAGCTTCTCTCTAAGTAGGAATTACTGCATTCCATCCAAAAATTCGATTTCGAGATCTGGATCACTTCTACTATAGTATTTTTAATTTAATGCAGATACCTTTAATAGTTTTTAGAAAACGATTTATTATTCTAAACAATCATATGTTGCACACAATGCAGGAATCGTTATTTGAAAAACTAAAAACCACTGGCACAAAACTGGCACATCGAATTTTTGTCACCCTTGTGGTTCCTTCAGGAAACTTTTGTTAAACTTTGAGATATAATTCTTGTAGCAATTCATCTCCTATACTCGAATTATGTCATATCTTGAGGAATTTAAAAAGTGTGGCCAAGTCCATATGTAAATTTTTAAAGTTCATTCTCTCTGTTCTCTTCTGAAATTTTGAACAAGATTGATTATAAGCTATATTGATGGAATATTTTTAATGCATAAAAGTGTACGAAAAATAAAAATTTGAGTAAAAAGCTTTGGAAGTAAATTCAATTAGGTCACGTGTCTTTGGGCTTTTAAGTGATCAATATGTTGAAGTTTTAAAGGGCTCTGAGGGCAAGCTTGTTTTCAATTCGGTGGATAATAATTTCTGATAATTTTATTTCAGTGTTGGGATTATCATTAATGATTATGGTGTTAAACCCAATAAGAATCAAAATTGTGTACTTCTTGTGTTCTTACTTAAGCCCATGACGCAGGCAGAAGCACGTGCGACTCGCATTCGGGAAGTCGTGGGTTCGATCTCGCGGCCGGCCTTCCTAACCAACGGGGTTTTCTCGGGAGTTTCTCCGGGTCGCTATACGAATGCTTGGAATATTCTTTTTGTCTCCGAATTTCCTCTCTCTTCATTTCACCTCATTTCATATTTCACTTTACCGTATCTGGGTTTCAGGATTCATCGGGTCGACAGGTGTTTCGGCGCTGCATGGCACGGGAATAGGATGCGCCTTGTAACTCTGTGTCCCCAAACGAGGTGGTCTTTCACACACGAATAGTACGCTGAGAACCATGGCAGTTAACAAGCGTCCATAAGTAAAACTCATTATTAATTTTCTGCTGGTTAATTTACCAAAATCTGATTGTAATCAGTTCACGACTCTAAGAAATCAATTGCTGTTTGAAGCATGTTGATGAATTTCGTGCGATTACGAAAGTTACACAACTTTACTATTTTGCTGAAGAGTGACCTTTGTGTGTTTGTATGTGTATATGTGTTTGTGTGTGTGCAACATGCATACGATAAAGAAGGTGCGGCGTCTTCTGGTTGTAGAAATGACGTAATGTCAGTTTTATCGAGCTACTACAAAGTGGTATATCCGCTCAGAGACAAAGCAGTGTACTCTAAAAGTGTTAAAACACTTCATTATGCAAAAGTTGCTTCTTTTTCTTCCAACATAAGGCTCGTTAACGCACGAATTCACAGAATGGTCACATTTTCTTAGATCACCTTCGTAAATTACAATTTTAGTTTTCACAAAATGTTGCAGACATGACCAATGAGATGAGAGTTATCTGTAGTAATACCACGAGAGAGTTTCATATGATTTTGCGAGCGCGAAGCGCGAGGAACATTATCCAAATATGAAAAGCTCGAGTGGTATTTGTTTAGAGTATTCCTTGAAATAATAATTCATTTATTTAATGCTATTTAATATCAATACATTAAGTTTTATTTTATAGCTGACACCACAACCAATCCAATAGACTGTGAGAACAACAACAACATTACTTTTTGGTTTCCGGTATGAGCCGCGCCTTGTTGGCTTTTCAAGAAATTAAAAATTGTGCCGACGTTTCGCCGCAAAACTATGTTAGGCTTCTTCAATGGGCGGCTGCAAAAGATCTATCCAATGAGTCAGTCCCTACTCTGACTGGCCTCGCTCCGTCCTACTCGTAATTCTATTGGTTCCTTCTCCTCCAATAGGAAGTTGTCCTGTTAATAGATCCTCCATATCGTGTTGAGTGGTTTGCCTGTGTCACGGTTCAGGCTGCTCTTTTCTTTAAATGCTTCTATGCTTTCTCTCACTATTTGTTGAGAGAAATTGTGACAGATTGCTAAAATGTTTAAATTGTCAAATTCAATGAGGTGGCCGGTGTTTTCTGCGTGTTCTGCGATGCCAGATTTTTCTGGTTAAGAAAACATGTTTCAACAACAACTTTAGCATTTAATCCAGGGAAATGAGGGATTAGACATATGATGAATATAAATGAACGAATTTGCGTTATTAGGTTATTCATTAAAGGTAGGTCTGCTATATTTAAAATTATAATTGTTTGACTTTGCCTCTTAAATTAAAATATCAATATTTTCACTAGAATATTCGTCAAATCTTTTATCTAATGACCCGCTAATTTTTGTTCCTGCATATGGATACTTCAGATGTTCAGAAACGTAAGAATATGCTTAGGCTGGCGATGACGCAAGGATATAACCAAAGCGATAATACCACGACTAAGAGGAGATAATCTGGCATGAGTGAAGTAGTCATTAATATTTTTACACGTCTCGCTTTCCGCCTTGTTCATCTGTTCAAGCCGATTGTGAATGTTTTCGCACCCGATACCAATATGAGTTATATTGTTTTACCTTTATTATTGTCACTGTTATCCCAGCTTAGCTGTGGCTTGAGCACTTTTTGCTAAACTCGGGGGATGGTCTCGGATATTAACTGAAATGTTTCCTTTTATATAACACTTTAAATTTCATTAACAATTTAAGTTATTTTATTTTGTAATTCTTTTAGTTTGAAAGTAACATTTATTTATAAATCATTCTTCGATGCTTTTACTTTCCCACAAACTTTAGCTACTTATATCAGCTTATTTGATTCACCAAAAGTTTTTCAGGTCTCTTGTCAGCAACAACCTTTACTACTGGCCCCATAGTTCAGTAGGTAGTGCACCTGCCTGCTGTATAAGGGAACCCGAGTTCGACTCCCGGCTGGAAGGGTGGGGATGTTTCTTTAACTATGGTTATTACCCACCTTCCCTTGAGTGGAAGTGTGGATGTGTGAGTGTATGTGTATGAATTTAATGTAACAAGATAATCCAAAGTAATATAACTCAAAATCACCGTTGTGAGTGAACACCATTGCTGTTGAGCAATTGTTCCAAGAGGTCAAAAGTCACTGATATGACCTTGAATGTTAAAGGCGGCATATAAATGGAGCATAAAAAAGAACACCTTTCACGATCGTTGACTGTTGCGAAATAACATTTGAAGATGGTTACTAATCTCACTGAATTTTCTCAATTAATTTAGTGCATGTTATAAATTCTTTTCATTATCCTACTTTATGTACATACTTAAATAATACAATAGCTGTCTTCTTTCACTTTTGAACAAATTTACAATATTTTTCAAGAATTTGCTTAAGAATTTATGAACAAATATCTGTAACAATAGCATGGTGTGTATTTAAAAAAAATTAAACTGATGTTACTCATGTTTTACTTTTCAATATCGTCCAAAAGCTGTTAATATACACAATATATTGTTGTTATTATTATCATCATTATCAAAATCTATCACAACTATCTTTTGAGCAACTTTTCAGTAACAGTTTTAAGATTCTCCTGTTTAGGAACCAGTGATTTAGAACTTAAATAGGTGTCTTCTTTCTTTCTAATACACGCGTAGATTGTAATATATTTTGTTAAATGCTTCTTACAGATCCACACAAACACTACTAACACTTCTTTGCCTTTCTCTAAATCGATAGCTTGTAGCAGTTCAATTGCGTTTTACTTTCAAGAACCCAAACTGTTCTTCTAGTTCGCCTTCCATCTTGAAGGAGTCACTAGTGTTTCGCCCATGTTGTTTAATTTAAATTTTAAAGAACGAAAATTTATTAAGCTCTCTGAAGTGAAGTTTACAAGGTGTGCCTACCTTACGTTAGCTTTAGTAGTGGTATTCAAGTTTCTTTTTCGTTTATTTTGAGCAGAACCCGGCACAAAATTTCAAGGAGAGTTGATGTAAATGCGCAAGTAGGAGGAACTGTGATTAGGTTGGAAGAGAGACGTTAGTCAGGTAGGCGGCCATATACACAAATTACGTTGAGAAAACAAGCCAAGGACGCGCAATGGCGTAATATCCAACAAGCGTGAACGGAAATGGTACCTCTTCCCATCATTCTTCACTTGATTTCCTTAGAACCCCCTCCATGAACCTAATTACGGCTTCAATAGCAATGGCACATAGAGGTCACAAACTTTATTCTACTGAAACAAAAGCATGACAACTACCGCAACCATTGTGCATATAAACAAACTGCATTTTTCCCTTCATTAATTTACCAAACCCTTTTATGCTGCCAGGGAAATTGGAAGAAGAATTTTGATCAATGCAATTTATTGTGTAAAAGATATTTCAATGGAAATATAAGTCGTTTTTTACTTTCTCTACCACGTATAGTAAGTATGGGAAGTATTGTATTCCACCCAAAAATTCGATGTCGAGATTTCACCGGAAATATATGTTTTGAGGCCCCCTGAATCCAAAAAAGCATTTTAAGAAAAATACCCGCGCGCGCGCGCGTGTGTGTGTCTGTCAGCCTGTGTACAGCATAACTCAAAAACGAAAAGTCGGTTAAAAACCAAAGTTAGTATTTAAGTTTAATGTCTTTTAAGGGTGCGACACGAAGATTTTGAGTAAAATTGCTCCTTTGTTTGTAGTGTTTAACGCCCACTTTTACTACTACGGCACCACAGGCGGTGACACTGATGATACATGGAATGAAGATGGAGCACCGGTGAAATGAGATGGCGGGGGAAACCGGAGTACCCGGAGAAAACCCGCCCTGACGCCGCTTCGTCCACCACGAATACCACATGCGGGTCCCTGGGATCGAGCCCGGGCCGCCTAGGTGGTAGGCGAGCGCGCTAACCGCTCGGCCAAGGCGCCATAAAATTGCTCCACCCTAAACTACCCTTTACATGGAAAATTTTTCGTAAATTAAAATGCCATATGTTTGAGATATTTTTATGACAAATGAAATGTATATCTAGAATTTTCTGGCTTTGGCCCCTGTAGTCGTATTTACTCTGGATGACTTTTGCAGAATTGGTAAACCGTAAGAGATAGACCAAATCTTGCTATACAAAAATGTAGATCTTGCTAAAACACACAATTTATGTCTGGATAATCTTTTTTGTAGAGTGAACCATTTCGGAGATATTCCTCCATTTGTGTACGTTTTGGAGAACCTATACTTCTGTCAAATGGAACATTACTATTTATTTTTTAGGTATATGTTAACCGTGCAAATAGAAAGTCATGTGAGTGCAACACATCAGATTTTTACTATGTAAGTTCTTAGTTTTCATACATGAAAGCGCACTTACACTATGTAATTTAAGTTCGTTGGAAACTCAGCTTCTCTTGCATAATCGGAACTTGTCGAATACCCAGCTGTAAATATTACTGGTTCAAGGTAGTGGACTCCTTCCTTATATCCAAAATATAACAGCACGACATGCAGATCAAATGACTTTCAAGGGAAAGCTGTGGATATTTGCTGTCTTTCAATAACGGTTTATATCACACGATTCTATTTGTGGGACAGAAATTCCCTTGCAAGTGAGTCAGTGGCCCTGAATGGAGATGACATAATCAATAGCCTGCCTGTTACAACCTTTCTCTCACCGAGACTTGAACTCTTGTCTCTCAATGACTTTTATTTACACGAACATAAGCAATAGACCCGGAGAATTACTGTTAAATCCTAATGGGCGATATTGAAATTGAAACTTGGAGTACCCAAAAGTCAACACATTGTTGGTTGTCCCTGACTGGGTTGGTACCCTTAAGTCCTATGGATGGCACTCTGCAATATACAAGGGGTCTGAATGCGCAGATTTCGCTTGGTGGTAGACTCAAATATGACGAATAAAAAATTCCAATAAGGAATTCATCTATCGTGCTAGGTAAAGGAAATAATTGAGCAGTATTGAATATATTATCTGCATAGTCTGATAACAGAGTAGGACTGAAGAAATAAATGTTTGGTTTACTAATACGGCTACTGCTATCAAGCATGCGTTCGCCACGTGTCTGTGTGTTTGTTATAGGCAAAGCAGCTTGTCGGAAGTTCTCAAGAATTCAATATGGTCGACATTACACTAAACTGCAGCGGACATTACATCAAAAATCAGTACTGTCAACCTACACAATAAAAGCATAATTTTAAATATTACAGGGTTAATAATGCTTGAACACAATTAATCCCGAATGCTAAATATTGTAATATCCGCACACACGAGCAATACAAGGGCATCCACATATCCATACGGCGTCTAAATATGTTTTAAAATTTATCGGTTGCCTTTCCTCCAAGGGGTTAAAAAATAACGGCTTCTCTGGCAATATAACGGATGCAATAACACCAGCTATGGCGTAGCTTTACCATGGTTGTACATTTAGGAACAGTTGGCGGTGCTAATGCAGTGTAACAGGTGAAATATCACCAAATATAACCAGGGACGTCATAATGGGTGAGAAATGTCACAGTTGGTTTTGGGGTATTCCAATAAGCTGTTTCTTCTATATCAGCTACTGCAAGTAAAGAGGTGAAGGGGTGGTATTCTTTCAAGCTTTCTGAGCAGTGTCAGCATTCCTGATCTTCCTCTTGGCGCGTTTGCCAAAATTCAGAAATTTATTTCAATAGACGCGTTGGGATGCAATTATTCACTATCGTTTTGTGGCTAAACGACTAATTTTAGCAACAAATGGAAAAGACATGAACAACTCATATTTTCAACCTCTACCTATGTATGCTAATTGCAGAAGTAAACGACAAAGGAGTGGCTACATATTGACAATAAAAAATTCGATCCATTTTTTTTTTTTTTTATTTATCCAACCATGCACTGTAGAGGAAAATGGTACAGAAGTTATGTTTCAGTTTAACACCAAGAAGTTGCCGTTAAAGTTTCCGCACTCATACTAACAACAGCTCTTACTAGACGCTAGTCTACTGATCCCAAGGTCGCGGGTTCAAATCCAGCCGAGACCGACCGTTTTTAAGTGTGGTTAAAGGCATATGTCAGTAGATTTACTAGTATATAAAAGAACTCTGGGACGAAATTCCGACACACCGGGGGCGCTGATATCTTGGCCGTTGACAGTTTCTAAAAAAACTATTCTCTGTATGCTCGTCTGCTTTTCATGCTTTTTTTTTTAAATAACTATTGCGTGCTGTCATCGTATCCATTTTCCAATAGAT
This sequence comes from Tenodera sinensis, assembly GCA_030765045.1. Taxonomy (NCBI): domain Eukaryota; kingdom Metazoa; phylum Arthropoda; class Insecta; order Mantodea; family Mantidae; genus Tenodera; species Tenodera sinensis. The sequence continues at coordinate 102,443,298 of CM060971.1, read as the reverse complement.
CAACGTAGCACGTATGTCTAAACGTTCAGAAATCGCAGTAAATGTTGACTAAGTTGAACGAAAAAATTCGGCAAAGTAGGCGTGTGCCCCTAACTACAAATTCATTGTCACCATTCCTTAAGTTGTTAGGTTATTATAAAATAATATGCACTTATATACTTGCTCACTTCTTTCAAGCAGCTTTTTTTTTTAAATTTTTTTTCTAAATTTTGCGAAAAGTGTACAAACTAAGACGTTAATATATTATTCGTTATTTATAACCGTTACTTGTAATTGTAAACGTTAAGAAATCATTATAATTATAACAGATGCACGGAAATGGCGCAATCATGGGTATAGGAACCTATGTCATTGTTACACATGAGATTTCGAAATGTGTTGCCGTGAAAATGTGCGTTCAGCATTCACTCAATGTCAGTTGCCAAGTTCAAGGTGTCGACATTGAAAGGATAGCACCTACGAGCTAATGTGTTCCGTTCGAAAGACACCGAACTCCTTGACATTGTTGTTACGGTAAAAAATGATGCAGTGTTAAAAGCTTCCGCGCTAAAGATGGACGTAGATCGTATTTCGGAACGGTGCGACTCCAAGAACTACGCAACAACTCACTAAAAAGGATAGAGAGCTACTCAGCTACCCACGGATCCTCCGAAGCAAGGTATGACGTCACAAGACCGTTACATCATAGTGTTTTGCAACAGCGCCTCTCGACGCTTCGTACTTAAGCTCGTGTCTTATACCCGCATTGAGGTCTCCAGCATGTGCGAATGAATGCTTCGGCTTTAACTCCGCGTTAATGGTAAAATATGTAATTTCTCTTTAGTTTAACGAGGAGAGAGAGCGCAACCTTTTTCTGCCGAACTAAGTTAATATTTATGATCCTGTGCTAAACGGAAGCCTTTTCATTTCGGGCCGAAACGTGTTTATAATCATTAAGAGAAAACTAATTTGGCTTCTAGAACTGACGACAGGTTTTGCCAGAAAAGCCAAAACTGCTTGATAAATAATAAAAAGTGTGCGAAAGCACGCAGTACAGTGTGCCAAAATGAATACATTGTGACATTTTTTTTTGTAATTTTATTTGAGGTCAAATTAATATCCGGTTCATAAACGATTCGAATTAGAGTTTTATAACTACCGTTAAAAGTTATCCTGGTTACATTTTTACCTTCTTTTACATTAACAGCGAAACTGTTATTGACAGTGACGTTGCATAGTGAAAATTGACAACCACGAATTGTCTATAGAGGGTCTCATATGGCAATAATTTTGCGAGCGCGAAATGCGAGAATTATCTCAACTATGAAAACCTCGAGGGGTATTTGTTTAGGGTATTCTGCGAAATAATTAATAATTTATTTAATACTATCTAATATTAACAGTGATTTAAATGTAAAGAACTTACGACTTACAATAACATTCATACGTTTTAATTAAGATTTATTTTCACAGTTTGGCATTACAATTAATCCAGTAGGCTATCAGAACAACTTTAGCGTTTCATTAAAGATAGGTCTGCTATATTTAAATTTACAGTTGTTTAACTTCATCTCTTCAATTACAATATAAATATCCTCACTAGAATATTCGTAAAATCTTTCGTCTGCCATTTTTGAATGGTCCGCTAATTGTTTTTACTCATGTTAAAAAACGCAAGAAAAGGCCAAGAGGTAATAATCTAGCATGAGTGGAATAGTCAGGATAATTTTATGGGGTTAGGAATCAGTATAAGGTTATAAATATGTGTAGGGCTTTAAAAACGCTGTATATTACTTTTTTTAAATTTAAATAATTATTTTATGCTTTTTGTCTTTGTCGATCATAAAGGAATCAGCAACGATTAATGTAGTTTTCACCATATTCTCTTGGTTTCTTTATATCTTTAAATTTTCTCCATGTAAAGGGTACTTTGGAGTGCGAGATTTTCTAAAAAGCAAATTAATGTTGATTGTCGCCTATATCTGAGCTATATTTAAAGTTACAAGTATTTAGCTCATCAGGAAGTTAAGTACCAAAGTGATAGACAAGAAAGTGAGTTAATTAAAACGTGATAATTAAAATACTGTACCCCAGGTTTTTAATGCAGATGATCCGTCATCTATTTTTAAGGAAATTGAACGTTTAAAAGTAGAGAGATGAAAAACCTTACGAATAAAAAGCTGGTATGTTCATGAATGTAAGAGATTTAAATATGCAAATATTGTGCAGCTATTGCTGAGTGACTCCGGATGGAAGAAATATATGATGTATTCCTGTCATGCAGGACAATCCCATTTCTTGGCCTTGAAGCGACCTTGTACTTAACTCCTACATATGCACACACACACATGGTGCAAACATACTGTCTCAAGACAGAAAAAAAAAAAGAAAAAGAAAAGTTATTCGCATGATTTAGCAACCAATTCTTGAACCAGAAGTTCCAAACGGCTCACTTCTTTATTTATTCGCGATTTATTGCATATTGGATTAGTCACATTTGAACGCAAATTTAACTTCTATTCTTTGACAGTTGTGTTGCGGAGCGGCTTAAAGCAGTTCTAAGAATGACTTAGCCGGTCAGCTGCAATACATTATCTACATATTATAACAGAGGTGGACATTTTCGATCTAAACTAGATTCCTAGAGGGTCTTGGCCCTTCCCCTACCTACTCATGTGATAGTGTGGTTGGCATGTAAATTGTCGTTTTGACACCTGAGCGAGTCTGCCAAGCCCTATTCTGCTCTTGTTTTGGATATGTAAGATAGTACAAAGATTTTCAAATAGAAAACAATTTCCTTATTTTATGCGGAAGCATACCTCTTAAGGTTTATCATCATGAACATGTTTTTTTACTGTTTTTTTTTTTTAGTTTTATTTATGGACGCTATGGTTCTCAGCAGCCATGATTTGTTCAGAGGTTCTTCTAAGTACCGTCAATTTACGGGACCACCGGCTTTACTTCCCTTCCGAAGAAACCCATGCTAAGGATTTTACACTCGAAAAAAATTCATCGCCCTCCTGAGGTTTAAACCCGTGACCTCGGGTTATCCCTATACCATGGAGAACGACACTACTGAACTTAAATACCAAGTCTGGTACTGTCGAACATTTCGTTTTATAATTATGCTGCTCACAGGTACACACACACGAACGCTTCCTAAGATGCTTTTGACTCAGGGGACCTAAAAACATGTATTTATGGTGAAATCTCGACATTGGATTTTTTGGATAGAATGTCCCTGCCGTGGCGCATTGGACAGCTCTGCTTCCCGGCAACTGAATGTTCCCGGGTTCGACCCCACCCATAGGCGTAAGGCATGCCCTGGTGTGGACAGGCATAGCACAAAACATCTTTAGGTAGAAGTGCGACGGCCGATACGCACTCTCAAATCTCCAAATATACTACCACTACCACCGCCGCCGCCGCCACCGCCGCCGCCGCCGCCGCCACCACCACCACCACCACCGCCACCATATTCAGTGTGTATGCAAATATCGGTGAACGTTGAGAAGTTTAAATTGTGCTGTCACGGCCTCCTGGAAATCTGAGTCTGTTCTTTTTTTTGCATTTGTTGAAATGGTAGGTATAACTCACGCCTTTGGCTATACATTTTACACACGCATTGGTCGTTTGGTTGGTGGTATTTATCCTCTGTGCGCACTTTGAAGTGGTATCCAAGCCCTATGATTGCGTGCCTCTGATTTTGGTTGCTGTTGATCCATTACCGGTTCACCATGGCGTCTGTTTCAAAGAAGTTGGTATCTAACTCCCTTTCCTTTTGTTTTCTCCTAGCTGTTGCTTTGATGTAAGTTCTTGTTGTATCCTGTGTCTTCCAGGAAGACATATACACCATTCTGGTCGGTGCATTCTTCCCTGCTCCAAAGGCTTTCTTTTGGAATCTTGAATACAATGCAATACTTCTGGGTCAATAGGCGGGTGTCTTTGGCGCTGCATCACAGGGTCACGGATTCGAGTCCCGCCTCTGACACGGGTGTAGAAGGTGACAGAAAAAGTAATGAAATCAGTGGCTGCCTTGCTCATCTAGTCACCTTACTCCTCGTTCCCACGAAGTGGAACCATTAACATAAACAGCCATCTTTATTAAAAATTAAGTTCTTAAAAATATACCTAACGATCATTGGAAGTGTCAAGAATAAAGAAATACTAAGATAATTGAGAAGATTTAAAGTGGAGTCTAATTACATGAAAGTAATGTTTATTATGCAAGGCATAATAAACATAAAGGTAAAACCTGTGTAGTAAATTTAAAGGACAGTGACAGTGGTTTTATGGATATCTACTATATGCTCTAGCTGGGATAATGTTACGGGAAACTAAAAGTAAACTCGTATGCGTCTTCTTGGGTTCTTCCAGCTTTGGAAAGCAGTTGAAAGCGGTCTGATGGTCTTGAGGATATTACTGGAGATGTGCGTGTAGTACGAATAGGTAGCCAAGCTTCTCTCTTCTCGAGATTGTTCCACTCTTGGAGAGCTTTCCCTTAGTTGAAAAAAATCCGTAGTTTCCCCGTGTCACTTAGGTGAATGTCTCCACGGATTCCTTTCAATTCATTTTTCATTTTCCTCCCTTGTCATCTTTCAGGTTTGGTTGGTATCGCGGTTCGTTCCGGCGAATGTGGATATGCGCACAAGAACCTCTTCCTTGGTCCTCCCTGGTAGTTGTGCCCGGGCCGCAAGGGTCATCTCGTCTTTTAGGGACTTCTATGCGTCTCTGAGCTTCGTTGATTCCGCTCTCTGACAAGTCTCCGGTCTCCTTCGCCTCATCCCTTCCCCCTGGAGGGTGGTAGCCTGCAATAGATCCATGTCGAGGTCGCAGTGGTTCGAGGTGTCACCCCTCCGTTATACACACACACACACAAATTCATACGCACATGCACTCTCTCATTCATGCTTCCAGACTCTACGGACTATGGGGAATAATCTTAACGCTTTTCCACGGCTGTACAATGGGAATTCGAGAATACAGCTCGCTTAAGTTTTAGACAAATCTTTTAAGAGCCCGTCGTTATGGGAAAAATTAATGAGTTCATATTTGAGAAGAGTATAATCAATTCAAAGTGGAAACCAATAACAACGAACATTCTGGAAATGAATAAAACAATCAAGTTCAGCGTAAGCTGTGTGCTTAACAAGATCTATATTTTTGTGTAGTAAGATTTTGTCTATTCCTTACAGTTTACTAGTTAAAAAAGGCCATTTAGAATGAAGAGAACTTCAGAGAATATAGAAAATTCAAGATATACATTTCATTTCTCATGAAAATATCTCAAACACGTGGTATATGAATTAAATCTGTTTGAGCTGTTTATGAGAAAATAAAAATTTTCGAAAACTTTTCCATGTTAAGGGTAGTTTTGGGGGTTTTCTTTAACAACTTCGTGACGCATTCTTGTAACATGCTGAGTAGTATAAAAGCAGATTTGAAATTATACTGTTCGTAGACAGACACACACACAACTCAGAGAGAATCACTAAAAATGTGTTTTGGATTCAGGAGATCTCAAAACGTATATTTCCAGTAAAAATATTGATATGGCATTTTTGGTTGAAATGCAATACCTTCTCTATATATTGGTATATGCATGGTAGAAAAAGTAATTTTGGAGAGCAGATTCAAGGATTCTCAAAACGTGTATTTCTGGTGAAATCTAGATATATAATTTTTGGATGAACTGCAATAATTTCTCTACCTATTATGTACGTAGAAGATGAAGTAAAAAAATAAATAGATAAAAATAAAAACATTTTAAAAAATGAATCGCCGTAGTAAAATTTTCTATCTTAGTCTTCATCAAAACGGGCTGGAGTTGGATCCGTTAGTTTAAGTATAACAGTGTTAGGGCCATTTTGTGCCTGATCTTTCAGTCTTTTGTTCAACCTTTATGTTGCCCGATTCTTCGTGGCTGATAAGAGCTGCTTTGTTTATGGTTCTGCCACGTTGAATCCAACGTTTCCGAAGAAGATAGAGCCTTCAATTGATGAAAACTCTTAAATTGCGAAATGGTAGATGAAAGTAGCATGACATATTTTTGTGCAGTTCTTTAAATGTATGCATTTACTTTTTTTTTGGCAAAACCTTACTACAGAAAAAATGTAGATCTTGCTAAAGCACACAGTTTTTGTCGAAATAAATTGTTTTGTAGAGTGAATCATTTCGGAGATATTCCTTGTTATTTGTGTCAGTTTCGGAAAACTTAAAACTTTCGTGAAATGGAACATCGTTGTTCTTTTTTTATATGTTAAGCCTGCAAAAGAACGGGATCTAAAACGAAGTAAAAGATTTGACTATCGCTCAAAGCCTACTGTATTCTATTATTCCCCTTGCAAGGAATAAGAATTTGTAAGAATGGTTAGTACAGGAGTAGAGAAACTCATGTGAGTGCACATCAGATTTTTTATCTTTAGGGTAAGTAACTCTTTATATATGATTTTAGCGCTACTTTCCTTTTAAAACGATTAGCGCGCGTTATTTATCGTTAATATTTTTTCATTATGAGTTGTTATTTATTGAAGAAAGAATATGAAAAAATGAATGTAGTACCTAGATAATGTACTAAAACGTTTTGAAATGTCTGAAAAACAAATGACCACACTTTCTCAATATGATTTAAACCTTATTGTAATTTTTATAACTTATTCTCGATATAATTTATGTATTTTTGGCTTTAACATTAGTCCTAATAATGTAACATTTAATTATGTATTGCCTAATTTACAAGTCAGATTTCATGGCTGGTAAAGTAACTAACCATTCCACTACAGTCGTAGTCAGTTCTTTGTTTTTCTTTTCTACTACACAGGCTTGTTAAGTATAATTTCTTGAGCATATTGCTGCTAGCTGATTGGTATTTTTTCATGTATACTTAAATTAATAGTCTCTTTGACATGATTAACGAGAGGTTGTGTGCACAAGGCAAGCTACTCACTGTTTATTTTTAGCGAATAACCCGTACTTCTGGGTAATATAAACAGAAAAAAAAAAATTGTAATAAAACCATTAGCTATTAAGAATGTCTGCAGATTTATGCACAATTTATGGTATTTTAATCGCAGTTCGAGGCTATGTTAAGTATTTTATTCGCGTGTTTAAGAAAGAGTGCGCTTTCAATTCTGGTTTAAATTGAAAAAGATCGTTGTGCAAGAATGGAACGCAGAAACATTGAAATATTTTAGAAAACTTCTGGAATACTAGTGCTTAATAGCTCTCCGATAATGTAAATGAGTTCAATGTATGTTTGTCATCGTGGTTATTATTCTGAAATGCTCTTTCTAGTTCATATATTCTGACAAGCAAGGAATTAAACAACTCGAAATAAAGTATAAAAGCAATAAAAGGAAAATATTGGAAAAACTCATTTGCTCGTTTTGCACGTTATAATGAGAGGTTTCCGTCCGTTGATTTGGCATATGCTAGAATGTTTAACGTACAGATCAATATTTGAGTAATTGTGCATGTTGCATTCATTACAGCATGAGAGGGCAAACATTTCCACAACACAAAAAGCTCAAGCAATTTTCCTTTTGATTTTCAGAACAACTGAGTGTTCAAGCGGGCCGTTCAGAGAAATTCATAGTCACTCTTTTTAACTAGAGATCGCAGAGAAATCGATTCTTAAAAACCTTTATTATGCTATCTACTATATGTCAACGGATAGGGGTTATAGAAGTAGTCTTATTACATATTTCCTTTTAGGTACAATGAGGATAGGGAATACAGTAGGCTTAAGTGATAATCAAACCTTTCAACAGCATGCTGCTTTGTGATAGCTTTGAGATTTCATTCTTTTTAATGAACAGCTATAGAAAACCAATAACGAGCATTTGAGAAAAGTATAAGAAAATCCAAATAACAAGGACTCTCTTGGAAATGGTTAACTCCACAAAAAAATGTATTTCATAAAGTGTATGCTTTAACGAGATCTACACGTTTTTAGTAAGATTTTGTCTATTTCTTACGGTTTATCAGTTATGCAAATGTGAGAGGACTTGTGAGAACATTCCCAGAAAATTTAGTATATTCATTTCATTTGGCAGACATTATCTTAGGCATATTAAACATATGGTATTTTAATCAAAATCATTCGAGCCATTTTGAAGAAAATAAAGAAATTCGTAAAATGTTCGGGGTAAACAGTGATCAATGGGGAGATCTTGAAAATCTTCGTGTCGCGTCCTTGGAAGAAACTGAGCTTAAATATCAAGTTGGTATTTAACAGATTTTTCGCTTTTGAGTTATGGTGTTAACAGGTAGGTATACACAGATCTTTTTGTAAAAATGTTTTTTTTTTTTTCAGGGAGTCTCGAAACATATTTCTAGTGAAATTTTGGTATTAAATTTTTGGGTAGAACATACGCTACTTTTTAAAGAGAGAGAGAAAGAAAGAAGGGAAGAAAGAAAGATAGGGTTGACGTTGCATAAGAATTATATTTATTACCTACATTGTATAACAGATAATTATGAGTCAAGTTTCATTTCATTTTAGTTGTTTTAGCGTGTATAACAAAATGTGCTTAAATTCCTTTTTCGAAGAAAGAGGGAAAATTCTGAAATGCTGACGCATCTCTTGTGTGAGGTGATCCCACTGAACCATGGCAAGCTCGGGAGGGGATGAATCATCACATATGACGAGGCGTTGCAGTGGAAGGGTGCAAATGTCTCTATCGGCCGGTGCACAGTGAAACCTGGAGACGCTAGTACCATAGTGTGGCCCTATTTCTCGCTGAAATCCTGCGTTCCTCTGCGCACGGTAAATGCGCATTCCAATATGACAGAGCACCTTTCATACTGCACGGTCTTTGGGACTGGTTTCACGACAACATGCCGATAATTGACTGGTCAGCTAAGGATCCTAATCTGAGCCTGATAGCTTTGATAGAACAATAATAGCATGTTTCAGCACGCTGATTCCACGCCAGATCACAAAGATCCACATCGATGTTTGCCCTCATTGCAGCTCTCTGGAAAGAATGGGATGCCATTGTCCAGGAAACCTTTCGTCTCCTGATTGCAAGTATGCCCAGTAATGGAGGCTGTCGTAAAAGCAACGGGAATGCTTTGTCATCAACGTATATACTACCCTGTTTGATACAAGATCTAGTTTAAATGATAACAAGGCGTATTTATAACAGCTCAATTCGGTACAGTTGCAAATACAGGTAGTAAAACAATGAACAGTTTTACAAATTTGGACTATAAATTTTATAACTATTTGCCACTTAGGAATATGACATTTAGCTTTCCATTGTGAAGGCAATGTATAAAACATTGATGAATATTACAACACGAATGTTAAATCATTAATTGCATTGTAAGAGATTTGACGTTCCTATACTGCATGTCAAGAACTTACTTGCGGTCAGCGGAGATTTCAGATTTTTTTCCTGTATACCTTTGATCACCTTATGTATTTCAAAAACAGTATATTTTCTGATGTCCATAACAAAAATATTTAATGAAAAGTTTTTTGTAAAATGTTTCCTTCATAAATGAGCAAAGAAAGGTTAATCTTAATCTAAATGTAATTGCAATTTGATTTTGTAAAACACTAAAGAAAAGGTGAAAAAAAGTTATGATTTTGTAGTACATTTTAGTTCTTCTAACTTAGTGATCAAACTTCTCATGGATGAAACTACAGTTATTTTATATACTCCCCATCCACACAGTAATCTACAGTTTTGTTTTCGTTCGGTTGGAGTTTATTTGTCTAGTTGTACTACTCCGAACACGCTTTGAATCTTCACAAAAGGAAATGTTCGCATTCACGGTCCATTCAATGCTCATATATTAAGAAGTGGGGCATGAAAAGCAGTGATAGTGGTGGTAAAAAGAAAACACAACAGAATTCTATCGTGCATTGGTGTAATAGGGAAATATTTTCTGGAAAAAAGACAAAGAAATTGCTATGAGAAAATACAATTTCCACGGCCGTCTTCGCTCACTTGAGGTCATAGGAAGTCCTCATTGCCATCCGAATACATGGGAGTGTTGACTTTGATCATGTAAACGAGCATGATTATTTAGCTGTGTCCATTTCTGCACATACAAGATGCAAATCATTCCTTCTTGGCCTAATAGTAACATAACCTTTAATTTACATAAAGAATTATCATTTTCTTCGACGCTTGATTTCACTGTTACTTATATACAGAATTTTGAAGCTTGGGAGAGATTACGATCAGTGAAGGATATGAAGCATCAAATGACAGGATTAAGCAAACTGCTGACTGAAGTTAAGTAAAACAAAATCAAGCATTTTCTTTAGAAAGCCAAGAAAAAACTGATTGCAACACAGGCTGTGATTCTGCGTGCCAAAGGGAGAGAATTAATTTAGATTGATACTCTGAATGATAGGATAAAGCCCTTTGTGATGGAAGTTATTAACGTATTTCCAAAAACTCATCTGTTAAGTCGCCTTTACTTCACCTACTGATTGAGCAATTGCTGTACTGCGTGTAAGTGGGCCAGTGAGACCAATCTAGCACCTTGCGTGCGTGAAGGAAACAGAAAAGAGCGAAAGTTTCACACATTAGCTACACCGTCTGTTCTCAATCAAAACTATCTAAAGTAATTACCCGTGTAGTATTGGAATGGACGAGTGTAACTCATTCAACAGGGAATTAACTGGCTCAAACACTGCAAACGATGTCTGGCTTAAAATGTGCGAATTCACAAAATCATAATCAACTTTGCGGTAACACACATCTAAATCAAATACGTCAGTGACAAAAACAAGTCTCCTGCAGTTTGAACTGTCTTTGTACACTGAATATCGTCCGGCATTTGCTCCTGGTTGAGGGAGATTCAAAGCATTGTGTAAAACAAAAGTGCATCGTGAGACATCGAGAGTTGGATAAAAAATTTTGTTCCATACAATTTCTATTCTATTTTTTTGTACCCAACCTGTTTGTATACAGTGCGATTGAGTTCCATCTAATTTTTTCATCCAACAAGTTGAAAATAACCACTCAGTAACAATATGGTGGACTGCGCAGGCAACATTACCAGGACGGACTTGGGTGGAATCGATTGCGGGCGCATGAACCAGAGGGTCATGCTCCAGCGCAGGACTTGCAAGTACTATAATCTCAGAAACCACTCAACTGAACTTGTTAATTCTTTCATCCTTGACAAGGAGGGCTCTTTAATGTCTTCTGACAGAAATACCTATGTTACTGAAAGATTAAAGGATTTATAAGGTCGGAGCACTAGGGTACGAAGACGTTGGAGTCACCCGTAGTTTCGAAGGTGACTATGATTTTCCTTAAGAATGTGAGGTTTAAGTTGAAACGTGGAAAGTAGAAAGATATAGCACTATATTCTACACGGCAGTTGGTGATCCTTAACTGCCTAATCCCAAAACCTTTACTATTGAAACTTACTATTTAAATTCTGGATTGCAAAGGTTTTCCTATTTTCCAACGCCCGCGGAAACCAGCGAAGCAAGGACGGCCAAGCATATCAAGATATTTTCCACATTTCTGTACAAACTCTTCCATATTTCATGAAGAATGATTCTGAAAGACTAGGCAGTGAAGGGTGACTCTGACAGTGTTTTTAGCATTTTGGCGGTCAAAAGCGAACCCGTCACTCCCAGAACCGTCAGATAGCAGCACAAGGTCATGTTTCAACTTATACCTCACATACTATAATGTGGGTGCCCGAGCACCAGGGAATTCATGGCAATGAAAAGGCAGACCACAGCTCTCGCAGGTGCCAGAGATCATCTATTTGTGTTTTATCACTGACGATACGCCAAGTTAATATTATTTTGCTGTTCTGATAAAAAATATAAGCGATCGTAGCGATCATAATGTGTCACTTTAGGGTATTCAACTCTGCCAACATATTAGATGCTTTGGTAACCATTCCAATGTATGATTTATTTTATTCAAGCATTTTTAAGATATATGCTAATTCTCGAATTTATAACTCTTAGTGTCTTCATATCTGAAATCATATAATGGTTAATTAGATTTCACAAAAATGTTAAAACTGGGCGCAACTTCAACGTACTGTATGCGATTTCCCCCGTTTTTATCTCAGACATACAAAATGAAGAACTGACTTTGCAAGTACGTGGCAATAAACTATTAAGTACGTTTTTATAACATTTAAAGATAACAACGATTGTGGAGTAATTATTGCAAGTAGAAAGCCTTTATCTCTCGTGTAGATTTGCTCGGTTATATTCGCTATGCTTCATAAATAACCTACTCATAGAAAACTCCCTCTTTCGTAAAGCATGATTGGTGACAGTTTCTCGCGAGGAATGATGACCTCTTGATCGCCCATGTGCGACGAATGGTTTTGGACAGCTGACGTATTATCGGCTATTGAGCTGTGAACGTTCACCGCCTAGTCAATTGACCTCCCTCTCCCAAATATTTGGTGATGGCAAGCCGCTGGTAGACAGACATAATAAGTACAAAAGGAGCGTTGACCTGTTGCCTGCTTTCTCCACAGTGATTCAATGTTGTGGCCTCGTCAAGCCTTCACGGATGTCTTGCGCACAGGTGCGGGAAATACAGTCATTAAAATGTAGATCCGGAGATTTTTCCCTTCAATTTTTACCCTCACTGGGTCACAGAACCATCTCTCTTGAGTCTTGGGTACAGGTGCGGGAAATACAGTCATTAAAACGTATAGCCCCTTCAGTGTTGTTACACTAGCTTGATCCACAGGACCACCTGATGTGGGTTGGAGCGAATCTTGGGCGTTTGTGGGAGAAATACATAATTAAAACGTAGATACGGACAGTTTCTCCTTCAGTATCTCCAACAGTAGGGCCACTTGAGTTGGGATTGAGCGAGTCTGGAACACAAGTACGAAACATGTCTTGACACACTCGCAGATTTATCAAAATATAAAAACCTCTAGTGTTGATAAACACTTTCTACCTATGGTAAATGACTGAACTGTGTTTGCCCTTTTTAAAATCTGTCACGTGCCTGAGTTCCGTGAGTCTAATATCGACAACACTGTCAATACTTAACACCCGCGACAACCGCCTCCCATCTTTACTTGTCGATGTGCAGCCCATCATTCCTGGAGCATTCATCGTCCATAGCCGACTACACTATTGAATCATTTTTCTGGTCTTTGCCATTTAGAACATTATTTATTACTAACTTATTATATTCATCTCCTTGTATACGACCAAATTTGTGTCAAATTCAATGCTTTGTAAGACTTTCCAAGAGTTGTCACAACTTTAAAACATTTATTGCCAAATTTCCTCCAAGAAAGTCCGAAATTCTCTGAAGAAAACAAAATCTCTAAATGGTCAAAGATTTGGCAATCATTCGATGGTTTAGGCCAACGAAATGCGAGTATTTACAGTGTATCAAGAAATCTGCAACTTGGTTGGAAGCGAAACACTAACAAAAATGACCACCCAGGGATTACGAGGATATCGTATGCAAGCTGATTAAGTTATGGTCATGTCTATATGTTGTGGACTTCGACAATAAGATGAACAAGACGAGGGTAAATGACTTGAAGCTTTCCCGGCGTTGATTATTGATGATAGTTTCTCGGGCTAATCTGACCTGGCTGTTAGCCCGAGAAACTATCATCAAGACGAGGGTATATAAACAGATTTCCGAAGTATAGAATAATGCATTAATACAATGTTATATACACGATGGAAAGGAAGTTATTACATTCCTTATAATATGTGCTTCATAGAAGCATTACAAACAAAAAAGTCCAATGGCATTTTGTTCTTTGATCAGCTGATTTCGACAAAATAAATGGTTTTTGTTCCAAATTGGATGCGTAATTCCACAAGAATGCACGAAGATAACAGTTTGTTATTTCTAAGATGCGTAGAGTAACGTAGTAATTACGGGACATCACACAGGGTTTCGAAATAATTAATCACTGAGAAGAAATGAAAGAACACTCCAAGCAGCTCTTTCAGACGTGAAGTAACTCGACAACGTTGCGCTGAGGTTGGTCAGGGGATTGAACCGGTTTCTAGATATAAACAGGTCGGTCGCTTGTAGGGTCGTGCAATGGTTTAGGAGCTAACGCTTCTGATTGGCCTATACTCGCACAGTAAACATGGAAGGACACGGTCGGGTATTGGTTTATGTTCCGAAGATGCATCACTACAGTGTTTGTGTACTGATCTAGAGAAAGTGACACCCAGTGTTGTCAAGACTGGTCCAATCTTGTCAAATACATTTCAGGATTTGACAGATTTTCTTTTAAAGCCTTGAATTGAAAAACAAGTCCCATCATATACAGGTGTCTTAAGATATGCCATTAAGCATACACATTTAGATAAATTAAACTGTCTAAGGAACTCACTTTTGAGCATTAAAACGTAACCTTGAATGTGGGGTAGGTTTTACTCCAGCCTATCTCATGTTCTGCAGTATATCCATTATTATTATTATTATTATTATTATTATTATTATTATTATTATTATTATTATTATTATTATTATTATTATTATTATTATTATTATTATTATTATTATTATTATTATTATTATTATTATTATTATTATTATTATTATTATTATTATTATTATTATTATTATTATTATTATTATTATTATTATTATTATATATTAATAATAATAATAATAATAATAATAATAATAATAATAATAATAATAATAATAATAATAATAATAATAATAATAATAATAACAATAATAACAACAACAATAATAATAATAATAATAATAATAATAATAATAATAATAATAATAATAATAATAATAATAATAATAATAATAATAATAATAATAAACTTTATACTCTACCTCCTAACAGTAGAAGATGCCTCATGTCCCAGATGCGTAATTCTAATTATTGATTCGTCAATTTGTTTTAGGGATAATATTCTCAGACTCCCATCAAGGAGGACATCTGTGATTACAAAATTTCTAAAGCTTGAATTTCATTAAAATTAAGTAAGTTTTGAGTACCATATAATAATTTATTTCTTAATATTCGTTCTTGAAAAAAATATGAAATATCCCTCCTCAGTACAATCTGCATTTACATGTTTCACTTTGAATACCTACTGAAATCGACCAAGTTTTTAGAATTGAACAGAAAATGTTCTACATCCAAGTTTGCGGTTATGAAAGTTTAAACAATAATAAGAGACCGTCAAATAATATATAGAAAAATTTGACCATGACTGATTATTGCTAGAGCAAGTAGTTTTCCTTATTAAGGAGAAAGTTATAAAGTTTGATAATAGTTTGATATCTATAAACCTAAATATAGATATAACAATGACATATACAGCGACTCCTATTGTTTCCCACTGACTCGTAATGCCTGCTAAGCATCTAATGAGCATATCTAAAGCAGTTATGTTTTTGATAGTCACTTTATTATGAAGAACTTTCACTCCCAGAGCAGATGCGATATTGTGTTAAACTGACCTCGAATATATAAAATGCAGCTCTCACATGAAAATGCCTGCATCACGGGAAAGTATGCCATAGTCACGCATATTACTTGATTTAAGTAGAAAATGTCACGTTGTATGTAATAAATTATGCTACTGACGTATCTAATATTAGTTTAAGGAATGGACTAGAGGGGTCATTAAGGAATTAGAAAGTACTCCGCCCTTGTAAACATGAATTGTCAAAATCTATATTGTTGGAAAAGTATATCTGAAGAGAAAGCAACAACTATGTGCCATCTTGTGCATTTGTGATTCCGAGATAATCCAAAACAAACGCATCGATACCATAGCACAACTAGATGTACATAATATAGGAATGTCATGATCGGGCACAGGAATTTCTAAGCACTACAGTGAGGACGACAGGAAATAAAGTTAAGCTATTATCGTACTTCAGACAAAGGCGTCGCAAGCAACAAAACACCGCAATACCTTGTACGGTTTGTTGGCATTTTCAAACAGTACTCACCAGTATTTTTGTGCCAGTTAGTGACCCTTGGACGCTGTTGTTTTCATTCTTTGTAATGATAATTATATTGAAGCCAGCTGCTTAAGAATTCCTATGCCTAATCATGATAATACACGCTTTATAAAGCTATAATGCAAAGCCTTTAAAAATAATGCTTTAGATCCACTTATCTAACATGTTGTCAAATCTTAATTACATTTATTTGCATTGAAACTGTGACTTGCTAAATTCAAAGATAAATTTTCCCTTCTAATTTTGAGGATTAGGGTACTGAATATCATGCACCTCGGTAATTTGTGAACGTAATGAATTCCAGATCCTGGAACTTTGAGCGAATGTGCTTCTTCTTGACCGTTTCCCCGGAACGTCTAATTGCCTTAGCTATACTGACTTACACTAAGGCCTGCTGCACATCAAAAGAAGCTCGATGTTAACCACCTCACGCCACTGCTCGTAAATATGCGGACCGACTACAGTGGGACGGTCAGAATATAGACGAATATGAGCCAGGCTCGTTTACGAGAAATTTGGAGAAAAGTTGCATTTTCCAGAGAATTCGCCGGTAATTCACCTGGCCTATATAAGCGAGTCGGGACGGCGAGACAAGCCAGTTTTTGACGCGAATCTTTTAAGTGTTGAACAGGACAGTTAGTTTAGTAAGTGTCTCATCGAAGCCAGTTGTTTGTGAGGCAGAGAGAAAGAGAGAAAGAAAGAGAGAGAGAGAGAGAGTAGAAATATAGCGAAGTGTGTGTCAAGGTTACAATCGAACCGAACAGCAAGGTTACAATGTCGTTGCAAGGTCACGACGAATTGTAAAACAGACAACCATGTTTTTGTAATTCAGTTTTAGAAGAGAAATAAAGTAGCAGAAAAAGTAACTGGAACTGTCATTTGCCACATGGTGCCAGAAATGGGGTTTGTTACATTGTCATTTGTCATACTATGAAAATTAATTAATGCAATTATTTTTCCACCCCCCTTATCAGTTCTATATACAATTATTGGTCAGTAATCATGGTATCACTATGAAGTTCAAGATTTAGAGCACTTATGTTATAAACCGTCATTGCGATATGTTATTTCAAATGAATTTAATAACGCCTGATGGTTTAACAAGAAAAATGTGAGTCAGTTGTTCCGAAATTTAATATCATGCCAGCATGATTCCATGGTAGCTCAGTTGGTTCGAGGAGGAGCAGGGTAAGTCGAAGATCTGTGGCTATGCCATAGAAGTTTTCAGTCTGATTCTATCTTTGATTCCTGTGCCTTAAGGCTGTGATGCCTCATTTTCTAAATGGACAGAAGCTAACGTGTTCGTGACAACCATATCTGTTGTTTACACGTGTAATTTGTGACATGTAAACTATAGTTGCTTGGTCTGTTCTTTGATGTGTAACAAGTACACTGTAATAAATCTGGAGAAAAATTGCTGTTTGTGAAGAAATTACCTTGTTTTCGCTTGGCTTCTTCAGTTCCACCAGCGGCATTCCTCCTAAATGTAAGGTAAATGCGAAGTCTTTCCCACTGCAGACTCTCAATTGTCTTTTCATCCCTTTCAGGAATCACTCACAAGCCACTGTTTTAAACACACGTATTTTACTATCTCTGCTTTGTGTGAACATACACGTTCAAAGAATAACATAAGAAAAATTTCATGTGAATGCAACACATCAGATTTTTATAGTAAGATTTGGTCTATCTCTCACGGTTTACGAGTTGTTGAAGTCATCCAGAGTAAACAGGACTACATAGACTATAGCCAGAAAATTCAAAATATACATTTCATTTGTTAAAAAAATATCTTAAACATATGACATTTTAATCAAAATCGTTACGGCCATTTTCAAGAAAATAACAATTGTCGAAAAAAAATTCCATTTAATGGGTAGTTTAGGGTGGGGTATTTTCTTCAAAATATTCGTGTCGCATCCTTAAAAGACATTAAACTTAAATACCAACTTTGGTTTTTAACCGACTTTTCGTTTTTGGGTTATAGGCCCGAAGACACTCACACGCGGACATTTCTCTAAAAAGGCTTGTTTTGGATTCAAGGTCCTCAAAACATATTTAAGGTGAAATCTCGACATCGAATTTTTGGTAGAGTATAATACTTCATCTACTTACTATACATAATAGAGTTCGTTAAAACTCACAATTTGTCTCAAGGCAATCATTTTCGAGATATTTATTGTTATTGGTTTGAATTTTCAAACTTTTGCCTCAAATAGAAAGTGTAATTCGTTTTCTTATGCCCTAACTATGCAAAGAGAATTAAATTTCAAAGGTAAATGTTGATATCGATAAACATGTAGTAGATACGAGGAAGAATAGTTTTGTAAGTCGGTATACTTTGTTGAAGAATACCCAGAGGAAGTATGTGAATGTACCATTCAACCTTTTAACGTAGCTATTGTAATGTTTTAAAACTGCACAACTCAAAAGCAAAGACTGTCAGTTGTTCATACACATATGAACAACGAATGATCGTCTAAGTAAGGAAATGACTCGCCGCATAAACGGAACAATATGTATGATGTCATAGGTCACTTGATTTAGAATGTAGACCCAATATGATAATAAATGAAAGGTTTGGTTGCTCCTGCAGTCATTACAATGGCGTCTTGTACATCCAAATATATAGGGTGCGGAAGAACTACTTTTTCTTTATCGGATTACCCTCCCCATATGGAGGACTGGCACTCCCTAGGACTTACAAACCTGTGTCTAGGATCAGTTGCCTGAACCGCACAAAGTGAGGACCTGGAAGCGGGTGATCATGGAAACATTTTCTAACAGTTTGATTTCTCAAAATGGCTCTAGCGATTTCGATTGAAACACCATATGTTTCACAGATTTTCATGACAAATCATCTTAATATTGAGTGACCTTTGCATAAACCATAAATAGTAAGTGATGGAAAAAATCTTACTTAAAAAAAAGAAAGAAAAGATAAAAAATATATTTCTTCTTATTGTTTTAATTTTCAAATACTTAAATGTTTTTCTGCAATGGGAGGTCGTTATTGGCTCTTTTTATGTCATGGTTATGCAAACAAAATTAAATGCCAAAGCCATCACATAGCGACAAACTCTTTGAATATCGCTTTAATTCTACTGTGATCACCAATTCTGATTATGTCTGAAATTAAATATGTAATAAAACAATTTTAACAAATGCTTATTTTTATTAAAATAGAGTAGATAGAAGAATAGGCACTTTGACGAATCGTTTGTTGAGGAATGGGAGAAAAAGTTATTTTAATGTAACACATGATTTTTTTTTTAATTTGTGAATTTATATTATGTTTAATTTCCCATTAAACCTACTGTTTGCATTAAGGCGACAAGATGGTCTGAACATACAGAAATTAGAACTATTCTTCTTTATGTGATTACCCTACCCATATGGAGGACCTACAAGCCAGTGCCTAGGATCAGAAGCCTGTCGGGGAGCAGACGACCCTATGGACCTGACAGAGTGAAGACCTGGAAGCAGGTGGTCAGTCCAGCACCAGGTATGAGAGTGAGGAAGAGGACGATATGAAACGCAGGCGAAATGGATGATTAGAATAGTAATTATGGAGCAGTTGGCGATTTTTTGTGTCTATGCCCCTCCTAATATACGAGAAAGGTTACGACTAAAGCACCTAAAGCTGCATTACACTATATTACGGGCCATGGGCCATATGGCACTTACTTAAAACGTTTTAATATCATCAACTCTGAAATGTGCACCAGATGCAATACAGAAGATACTCCTGAGCATGTAATGTTTAACTGTCAGAAATACAGTGAAATAGCACAATCTAACAGGGAAAAGCTCATGCACCTCACTTTATCGGAAATGGTCAGGAATAAGGAAAATCTAAATCCTTTAAATGAGTTAGCGACTCAAATCAGTATAGCAGAGAGATCTTTAAGACAAACTGAACAAGAAAGAAATCTCAGAAATTTTTATAGACCTCCAGCAACTGTTGTACCATCACCCCGTCGATCGTTAAGATTGTGAAATCAATATAACCGAAACCTAGTGCCCCAAACTCCTGAACCTGTTATACCAAGAACAATTACATAGAACAGAGGATTTCATTGGATCACTGGACGACAACTATAAGCAGAAAGGAGAAGAACGAGGCCAAAACGACAGCCTGATGAGACTTGGACAGCCTACCAGAGACGAATAGCAGCGGCTAGGGAACAATAAATTGCATGAATACTATGAGATCTCATATAACTTTAAAATATCACTAATTTTCGTTATTGTTATTTAGTTTAATTTAGGTTAGTAACTTCTGCACATTCTATTGTGAACAAATTGTAATCAATAAGTTTAAATAAATCAAAATATCCGCACACTACGTCCAGATATAAGAAATTAGGTATCTAGACATAGCTGGCAGATATTATTTTATTTAATTATTTTATTTTTATTTTATTTTATTTGTTTATTTTGTTTATGCCCCTGGGAGGATGGATGAGGCGAATGGATCCTAAGGGCGGCTGGAACATTGCCACGACAGAGCAGATATATTTTTCCCAGTTAGAAGCACCCCGGTGGAGGTTGGCTTAGCTCCCCTTCCGCCCTCGGGCTTGTACCAGCCCATGGGGGGCCCGGAAACCAAGGCTCGCCTTCCAATCCGGGGAACGAGTGTACCAGAGCGCATTTGTTCCCCCAGCCGTGCTGCTGCCGCGACGCTCGCTGATGCTTCCAACCCTGAAAGAAACCTAACGGTATGAAGACTGAAATGATATATTTAATTTAACGAAATGGAGGGACAGAAAATTTGGAAGATATGGAAATCCTCCACAGTTCGCAACTCGGGGAAACCTCCGAAAAACCCATGGGTTCAGGGAGGTCGTCCATGGGTATAGAAACCCCGACCTCTCGAATGCGTGAGCCGGAGCTATCACGCTTGATATATTTTTCATACTTTGATCTGTGAGAATCCCTAGATAATGTTTAGATAATGCAATTTCATCAGTTTCCACTCGCAGTCAGTGAAAGACGCCCGCAAATTCGTATAACTTTTTGCACAGAAAGAGCTGGTCCTTTTAAAACCTTTAAGGTTTCCATTTAATGTAACTGGCCATCAACATTGACATTCTTGACTTGTATGGCGTAGGAGGAGAACCAAACAAGTTTTCGGCAAACGGAGGTTGTCAGCATTTTGAGACGGACTTTCTCTCGTCCCACGAGCCTTCCGTAACGTCACACACGCTTGCTTACGTCACAGACCTGACCGTATTTGGAGCAAATCGTCACTTGAATGGAAGTGGGGATGAATATCTACGAATGCATCACCAAGAAGCAACGTAGCGAAATTTAATTTTGCACATTTAGAAGCGCTAGAGAGAAACTTCCAAGGAATGTTGAGACGAATATAAATGAACTATTACCTTCCATATAAACATATTGTGTGGATATTTCACTGCAAATTCACATTTTTATTTCCACTGAGTAAAAATGCATATTTAAAAAAAAAAATGCATACGCATGGTCGCACCAATGAACACAATCATTAAAACATTTGATGTCTTACATTGACATCTCTATCCCTTATTAGGGAATGCACAACATATTATTACCAAAGTTTATTTTCCTACTTCATTTTAATCAAATAAGCGTTTGCAGAAATAGCTATGTTTCACATTTAATAACATACTAAGGAAATAGCGATATTCAAATGTTTATGAACTGGACGCTATAAGCCAACCTTAAAACTCAATACTCTTTGGATGATATCGCGAGAAACAACTGAATGATAAATTATTCTGCTAATGTTTATGTAGCTTTGTAAGTAATCTCTAGCTTCTTTAGTGAAAAATCATTGTTAATTACATTTGGACAGCATAACTCAAAAACGAAAAGTCGGTTAAAAACCAAACTTGGTATTTAAGTTTAACATTCTCCAAGGATGCAACACGAACACTTTCAAGAAAATTCTTCCACCTAAACTACACTTTACTTGGAAATTGTTTCGAAAATTTTGATTTTCTTGAAAATGGCTCTAACGATTTTGATTAAAAGGTCATATGTTTAATATATTTTTATAACAGATGAAATGTAGGTGTTGAATTTTCTGGCTATAGCCTATGTAACTCTGTTTACTCTGGATGACTTCCAAAACTGGTAAACCTCAAGAGATAGACCAAATCTTACTATACAAAAAATGTATATCTTTCTAAAGCTCACGATTTATATCTCAAATTTATTTTGTAGAATGAACCGTTTCGGAGATATTCCTCGTTATTTGTGTAAGTTTTGGAGAACTGCTT
Source organism: Tenodera sinensis (assembly GCA_030765045.1). Lineage (NCBI taxonomy): Eukaryota > Metazoa > Arthropoda > Insecta > Mantodea > Mantidae > Tenodera > Tenodera sinensis. Next base: position 102,421,115 of record CM060971.1, on the reverse strand, counting down.
CTGTCAAATGGAACATCGCTATTTTTTATATGTTAAGAGTGCAAAGAGGACGGAATCTCAAAGCTTTAAACAATTTGACTATTGCACAAAGCCTACTGTATTCCCATATTCTCCTTGCAACCTACAAGGAAATAAGCAATAAGATAATTTCTGCAAATGTTTATCTCAACTAACACGAAGAAGATATAGGAATAAGAGTTTGTAAGAATAGTTAGTACAAGAGTAGAGAAAGTCATGTGAGTGCAACATATCAGATTTTTCTAATTGATTCACTACTAACAAACTCCAACTTGTCGCGATTTTTTACTTCATTAATAATTAAAAATATCTAGAGATGTTGCGGTGTACCTCAGAAATTAAAGCGATTAATTATATGTTAATTAGAGCATTTATTTCCTTCATTAAATACAATAGTATGCACATAAAAAACCTTACAAATTAAGCATGACTGCATTAGCTCTCCTATACTTGATTCCTATCTGTCTGAATGTGATAAAGCTAGTGTAATATTTTGCGCTTTTAGATGTAACCACTCGCTTGTCCCTTTCCAAATTCCGCTGTTTAGTTCTTATCCTTCCAAACATTCTTTATCATACTCTATTAAACAATAGAAAATATGACCTAATTTTTCATCCTTCCCCAACCAGCTATTAAAAGAGGATTTTAATTCCATTGAAAATATCCACCATGGAAATACCTAATCACATACATAAATGTCAATAATTTTAAATGCTATTTTAAATTTTCTAAAAGTTTTTATATTATTCAAATGTTTATTTTGTTGAATTTTTTTCAATATAATAAAAACCATCCATTTTTAGCATGAAAAATATAATTATAATTTAAATCAGGTTAAAATTAAAAGCAATAAATAATACTTTTTAATCACATGGAACCAAAAGTTGACGTCGGAAGTATTAGTTGTATTTCTATGTATGGTGATAATGTGTTTGAGAAGAAACTTTCTATAGCCCCGAGAAACATTACAGCAAGCTTGGTTCCCACGTCTCTACTGTTACCTCTTACATAAGAGGAATTCAAGCTGCCAAGCGTTTCGTCAATTTCCAGCGGAAATTCAAAAGAAAATGCAATATATTCCTTAGTGCGATATTGCTATAAGCTCATATGTTCTACCGTTCCCCAGGGACCTCTACGCGAGGTAGTAAAGTCATCATCTACGAGGGAGTAAAAACAATAGCTTCGGCATAGAGACTGAGAACTGAAGGACGTACCCTAGGGCTTTTCAGTGCTGACTTTTAAATATTGAAGGATTTACTGTAGTAATTACTTTATCAGGAAACTTCCACGAAGCTGTATGTAGGGTAAAGTATACCAACAGTTGTTTGCAGCATTAATCCACTGTTTAGTAGAAGTTTCCTGCCTAATTAGCGCAACACAATTGCAATTAGTCCACTGTGATTTGTCATGCTTGTTAATTACAGTGGAATTTAAAGTAAGTCATTTTAATAGGCAACAATTAGTAGTCGTCATCTGTTTAGTAATGCTTACGGATTACAATATATCTGATACTTTTCATTCATATGATTTCCTCTTCCCACAATATACTTGTAGTAGAGAAAGCAATTCAGGTTAACGCTTCACCGGAAATACACGTTTTCTGGTCCCCTGACTAAAAAATCGAACATTGAAAATATTTTACAAAACGTTCTATATGCGTGCATGTTGTACAAAGAACACCAAAGAAAATCTTCGGCGGGTTTTGTATCTTTTGTGGTGTGACCTTCACCGCTAACCCGAACGCTCATGAAGTTTACCCTTGGATTTTAACCCATTCAAAGGCGTGTCCTCTACTAGCCGATAAGGCAGTGGTGCTCACGTATAGCCAGAAAAGAAGAGGTTCAAATCACCTCCTTCCACCCGCTGGAACAGAATAACGCATTTATCTCTGGTTACTGAGTTACATTGGCGCCATTCTTACGTACAGGAAATCAAAGGCGTATACATTTATATTCTATTCCAGATTAACCCACATGATGTTTCTGAAAATGACTTTTTGGCACGATTTATGTTTCACAAGGTATTCAATCTTTGGTACAAAAGATACGTAAAATAATTGTGCTACTCACTTTTAATGTAGTTCATTTTTGAGAATGTTTGTTGGCATATCTAAGTGGAGCCAAAGACTGGCATTAAACTAGATGCAAACAAACGTAATCCCGTTACTCACCGCAGGGCAAAGAATAATTTCCACCCTTGTTTCTTAGAACATTTTACGGTCGTGGAATTCTGCAGTTCCGTTTGCAGCTCCTGTACACCCTCACCACATAGGAACTTTGGACAAAATAATTGGCTTTAGGTTTCAAATTGTGAAAAGAATGTGTCAAACAATTGCTTCAAAAGTTCGATGTATTTTTCCAGGACTATTCATCGTGAACACGGGACGTAATCTAGGGAAATGGTATAAATCTGGAACACCAGTCTTACAAATCAGCTAACTTTGTCGTCTTTATTTCGAGCACAAAAATATTCGTCTTATTCAATGTAGAGCGTATACCCTTTTGTTATTGTACTACTCTTCCGTGCCATCCGCATCTGATTACTAGGTCTGTCTCTCTTTACCTTGGTCAGTGGTGGGAGGAAAATAACATGTGTAGGGGAAGTGAGCCTGTGCTACCGTAACTCTGTGATAAGACATGGCTACCAATCATGATTGAGATCTGTATAACACACGAAATTCACTCGTTCTAACTCTTGCTCTTTTAGCCATTACGATCTACGTTTTTAAAATGCTAAGTTTCTCACTATGTCAACCAAAGAGTGTGGAATTTCAAGTAATTCTATTGTAAAAATTTGGCAATTTTATATAAAGAACAATCAATTGACACCAAACTTCTTCACTACATATGCCACTCTTTAATTTTATGAATGAAATACACGTTTACTTTGAAGGCTTTAAATGTCACATTTCTTCAAGAGGTGAGAATGAAGAAAGTGGTTTTATTATAGAATTGTGTCAACTGTAACCTAACAGTAAATGATATTACTTATGTTATTGATTCTTTAATTTTAATGCATATCTTATTCTATTATTTCTACTCCTATTCCTCTAGTTCTTCCCAAATTCTTAAGTATTTAATCTCTACTGCTGTTACTTTGCTTTTATGTTTATATAATTACATCAAGGTTTTTGTTTATATTGTATAAATGGTTTATTAAGTTAGGTATATATTTGTATTTTCTCATAAATGGCAAATATTTTGAAAACACACAATACGAGCATTTTAAAATCGTAAAAGGACAATACGTGCAAATAATGCTTTGACTTTGGTTCAGTACGCCATAACGTAGAAAATACTACAATTTTTATCTTTAGAGAATGCCATGTGTAAAGACTAAACTGCTGTTTCTTCACAGAAAATGTGTATAAAATAAAACGAAAGCTACAGATGTTTCATTCCACAACGCACATAAAAGGTCAGATTTAGCAACTAAGAAAATAGAAGACTAGCAAAACATAAGACAATCGATTGTGCTTATAACAGTACGACACGTATGCTAGCTAGACTTGTGCCAAAAACCTTGAAGAAATTTTGCAGAATACGGGAATTGAGATCATTACGAAGTAACTATAAAAAAATTGTGTGCTGCAGGACAATAAATTTGTCAACGGAGGTTTTATAGTTAACTGAGAAGAGAATTTGCACGATTATTGAGGGTGATTGGCACAGAAACATTAACTTTGAGGCTAGGAAATAAACATATGATATGAACTCAGATGCCAACAGATGCCAGCAAGACAGTTGAAGTGTGAAAGTGATTAAAATTAAGATTGCTATAATTAATGATTATGCCTGAATCATTTTATGTTGCTACAAACTGCCTTAGCTAGTATTTGCATTATATTTTTTTCTAAGTGAAAGAAAACATAACCCATAAAACTTCTCAAACAGTCAAGGCATCATAGTAAAAATAATTAAAACCTGCCTTCACATTTCCGTTCATTTGGAATTTGTTCCCAAATATTTTATTTCAACAAATTATCGGCGCAGCATTTATGCTATTTGTCAATGATTATCTTCAAATAAAATAACTTCTCATCAAATGTATCCATTCGCTCTCTTTTGTTTCTGTGTAATGGCCGGTCCGTCTCAAAACAATAGCCACTGTGAACAGTTTCCCGATCCAGAGGTTTCGTTTTGACCGTTTCTAGTAGGTTCCTCTTTCAGAATCTGTGTTGCATTTGAGGCATATATAAGCAGGTGACCAGCGTCCGGCAGACAAATGACTTGAGTTCTATTGACAGTTGAGTTCAGTGGAAGTGCCCAGCGCAGTTCAGTAGTGACTGTAACTCAGCGGTTCAGTTGCGAGTGTTTCAACTGTAATGTAGCGCCTAAGGGATGAAATGTATTTAATAGCAACTGGTGTTTTCATTTGTTACAATATGGTAACTGAAAACAACTTCTGGAACGTTGAATCTAAATGTACTCAAAAGATCGTTTTGCACATTGCAACCATAACCTCAGATATATCCTTATTAGCAACTCGACTTGTTAGAAGCCTTGAAAAGGTAAAAAAGTCTACATCATTAACTTAATTCTCTACTGTATGATGAGAAAGGCACACTAAGAAATTCCGTTATGTTCATCAAGTGCTGTCTTCACGTACACAGAGCTATATGCTGTTAAAGATCATTAAAATGACTGTAAAATTGCGATTTATGCATTTTCATTGTTTTCATAGTCCCCGCAGAAGAACGGGTTTAGTTTACGCTCGTCTCACCAGTCTGCGAACAGCTGGTAGAATACTAGAACCAGTTGCAAGGATGTTCAACTTTGTTACTCATTGGCAATTTAGTATAATACTACAAAGATTGAATTGCAATAAACACAGTAAAGAAAATAACAGAAAAAATATCGACAAATAAAGATGTAAACCATCACTCTTTTTAATAGCTCCATAAAATAAATCAACCAAATTTGGAGAAGAATTTTCTTATAAAGAGCGAACATTGTTATTAAACTTTTCTGTACAATCGTATTAATTGAAGAGTTTATTCCCAAAGTGTCTCAAATCCATCATAAAGCAGTATCTAGAAACTAGAAGATTTCGACGTGCAGGGACTTGTTTAGACAGAAGCCCAGAAGCTTCGATTTCCAGAAAAGTCGCCGGTAATGCAGAGAGTATATAAGCAGATTGCCTTGCGAGTTAGTTAATGGTCAGAATGAGTTGTGAAAAACTGAACAATGTTTATGAAGTTGGTATTTCCGTAGCAATGTCAAGGTTATGATACAACAGAACAGCTGCAAGGTCACGAATTATGAATTGCGATTTAGTTTTAGAAGAAATAAAGTGATATAAAAATTACCGGACTTATCTTTTGTTACAATATTCTGAGACAAGAATATATGAACTATCTTCCTTAATATCAAACCTCTTGAGCAAAAGTAGATCATGAAGCGATAATTCTAACTGCGTAAAACAAATAGTTAAATGCGAATACTTAAGGAATTATGACATTAAGGAAGAATTTAAGAATTTAACATTTTATAATACCTGTCCCCGACAAATAAAAATTATATCATTGGAAAGCCCTGGCAGAACTATGTAACGGTTATAGTTTTTGTAAACGTAGCATACAATAATAAATAACACGACAGTGTCATAATTTAGCGCAGCGATGTCCAACGTTTGCGAAAGAGGGGAGGTTGGGTTTACCTACTTCCACTTAATGCGGACTGTGCCACTCACTCAGATGCGTATTGTGTTGCAGTGACAGTTTGATTATATGTAAATTGCGTTTAATTTACGAAAGAACTTTCAAATCTTATGTGATAAACATCTGTTCAGTAGTGACTTCTTTGGTACTTTTTATGTTAAAGAAATATATCAATATTTGGCGATAAAGGCAAAGTACATAGCCTCAGAAGATAAACCAAGTGATCGTCGCGCAACATAAGACTTTTAATATAGTTCAATTTGGAGAAACTGTTCGCAAATATATAGAGATATACTCACTCTATTCTTGCAAATGCTTATTTCTCTATGTACTACATTTTAATCGATATATTAGCTTATTGCTAATTTTCTTGTAGGTGCAAGGGGAAAATAGAAATACAGTCGGCTTTAAGCCAACGTTTTAAGAGCTGGTTGCTATGCGATGCCTTTGAAATTCCGTTCTCTTTCCAGTGCGAAGAGATAAAAAAGAACGAATAACAATCCTATTTGAGAAAAGTAGAAGTATTGGCAAATTCAAATAAGTAATAAAGAATATCTTGAAAATGGTTCACTAAAAAAAAAAAAAAAAACAAAAAAAAAAAAAAAAAAAAAAAAAAAAAACGGAAGGAAGTATTTGACAGAAATTGTGTGTTTTAACGAAATCCACATTGTTTATTTAGTAAGCTTTTGTGTATCTCTGACTGTTCACCATTTATGCAAAAATCGTCCAAAATGAAGAGGTCTTCTGAGGACATTCTCAGAAAATTCAAGGTATGACTTAGAAACTGCCGTAAAATCGGCTGTATGTGGCCGTCACTGGATCCTGACTGTCTGCTTGTGATTTTACACGTCACAGGCATTAGCTAACGCACCCTCTGACTGAAGATCGGAAGTGGGATGTAGCTGATTACGTAAGCGTCTCTAAAGAGACAAGGTTGGACATCGCTGAACTAGCCGTAGTGGTGTGCAGAACACGCATATGCTGATTTAAATAAATGAACATCTTGCTGTGATGTACGTTGGGATTTCTATTAAATATGCCAGTCTATGCATAATGGTCAAGAATGCGTTTATATTTCAAGCACAGGTTTAGTTAAACCTTACAGGCCACACAATATACTGGTAATTTTTATAGTATCGTTTATTAATGGGACGAGTAACCACTGCAATAAATAAGATACGTTTTGAAACTCAATGTATGATACGAGTTATGGTAGGTATTGGTGCCGGGGTATCGGATCATCCCTGGTGCCACAGGAGGGTTAGTACTTGCATGTTGATACACCTGAGAGACTTCAAGATGCACCCAACGGGACGCTTGAACCTTGCGGGAGCTTCATCTGAAGAAGCGGCTGAGCATCGCTCCAAGCTGCTGTGGTTTGCCCCATAACAAGAACTCGGAATATGCTAATTAGTCTAGAAGGTCAGAGTCTGTTGAAAAAGCTAAGAAACCAGCTGTTACAAAGCGCCTACATGGACCAACCATGGAGAAGGAAAGTTGCGTCAGCGGATCCCCTCCCATTTTTACCTGTCTCTTGACAACCCAGTTCCATTCATCACTCAATACTTCCTGGTGCCCTGTAATTAGTAATATGTTGCTACTCCATCTTCCTACACGAGTCCAGCAACACAAACACACGGCAAAGGTGCTTAGAAATTTAGGCTTCCAAAATAATTTATAATAGTCAGGAATGCAGGTTCCTTACATCCACGTATCTGAACCTGCTGGCCTCCAGTGTAGCCTTCCGTTTTAGGCTACTTGAGGAAGGACTTTCGCATTGTTAAAGGAATCCTCTGCTTCTAGAAAAATACAATTCAACCACCTAAGAGAATATATTAAAATGTACTAGTTGTTAATGAGTAAAACCACAACTTTTAGTACCGCATCGTGTGTAGGAGTCAGTTCTGCTGTGAGTGTGTTCGTCCAGACCGAGAGGCCAGCCATTAGCATTGGAGGTAACAGCCCCATGCACTCGATAAGGTGTCTAATAATTATGGCTTTAATAATGAGGCAGAACTCCCTGCTGAATGTGCACAATATATTTCCATTATTTAGAACCATTTTAAATGTGTAGGTTGCAAATTTGAGGTTGCACCAATAAAGAATACTATAACAAAATCATAGATCATTTTCAAAACATACTTCTATATAGAACTGTTAACGCACCATTAGGGATGCCAATATCCATAGACTAGAAAACTAGGTCTTCATCTTCCTAGATGTTTCTTAGTTGTTTAATTCTGTCGTAATTCAAGGTATTTCCATTAGCACCGTAACATCACTGGAGAAAAGGTGTAGGCCCTGGAGGTACCTACAACTGAGAAATGGCTCCACATCACGTTCGGGTTAGAGGTCAACAAGCTTTGTTGGTGGGCGTTAGAAATGAATCAGACATCTGTGTGTGTCAACGCCTCCACTTTTGTCCATCTTGTCCAAATACTTTCCGACTTTTATCTTCATTGCTTCAATACTTTGAATTTCTGATTTTTAGTTTTTATTCTGTTGGGGTTGATGACATCTACCAGTAAGAAGACCACCATTTGGTTCTTTGCTGATCGGAGAAAGGAGAAATTAGATAGGGCAGAAATATGTTTTCTTGGGGCATATATCAAGATATATTCCAAGTGACCATGTTCGCAAGTGCAGTTTAAGAAACCCTAGATGTGCAATTTACACGATAACATCTATAAGTATAGGCTGCAGCAGTCGAGCATATAGACGATACAAACCCTAACAAACATTATACAAAGAATTTACAGAAGATCCAAGCATCATCTTTGCACCGTTGAGAAGAAAAACTTAAAGCGGAAGGATCGAGTACTATCTTTTAGCTCTTAAATTCTGGCACGTATTACAACATTAAGTGATTTGAAACAAAACAAATACAGGCTTACTGAGGAGAACGACAGATTTTCCAGTATTATTTATGTTAGTTTTTTTACATTTTTTGAGGTAATTAGGAAATTAAAAATTCTGATTTGTAAATCCGCAACTAATTTCTCTACCCATAAATACACATATCATGTCCATAGGAACATACTATGGTAAATATGGAAAATCAAGGCATACCAAAACATCTGATAACTATAATTAGACATATATAACATAATAATGATCGATTCGACCGAAAAAATAAAAACAATACAGCAACAATAAACAAAGGTGTTAGATAAGGATGCCCATTATCGTCAGAGAATGGCAGAATAACTTAAGATATTGCCATTTTAGAGTAATGCTATTTGCAGAAGATCTGGTCTTAGTAACTTAGAATTAAATATGCAAAAGGCTCTACACAAATTAAATGAAATAGGCCAAAGTTATAACATAAAAACATCACCACACAAAAGCAAAACGATGTATTTTAATATACAGTTAGAGCAAAAATAGCAATACAAAATACATTATTAGAACAAATAACCTGTTTTAATTATTTAGGGTCCAATGTCTCATACTTAAAAAATCTGAAGTGTTTCATTCACATGACTTTCTCTACTCTTGTACTAACCATTCTTACAAACTCTTATTCCTATATCTTGTCCATGTTAGTTGAGATAAACATTTTTACAAATTATCTTATTACTTATTTCCTTGTAGGTGCAAGGGGAATATTATAATACAGTAGGCTTTCAGCGATAGTGAAATCTTTTAAAGCTTTGAGATTCTGTTGTCTTTGCAGACGTAACATATAAAAAAATGAACAAGGATGATCCATTTCATGAGTTTTTCGAAACTCACACAACAAGGAATATCTCCGAAATGGTTCACCCTACAATAAAATTTATTTGGACATAAATGGTATATTTTAGCAAGATCTACATTTTTTGTGTAGTAGGATTTGGTCTATCTCTAAGGGTTTAGCAGTTATGCAAAAGTTGTCCAGAGTAAATACGATTACAGGTGTTATAGCCAGAGGATTCAAGATATACATTTCATTTGTCATAAAAATATCTCAAACATATGACATTTTAATCAAAACCGTGAGCCATTTTCAAGAAAATAAAAATTTTCGAAAAGTTTCCATGTAAAGGGTAGTTTAGGGTGAGGCTATTTTCTTCAAAATCTTCGTGGCGTATCCTTTAAAGACATTAAACTTATATACTAACTTTGGTTTTTAAACTACTTTTCGTTTTTGAGTTATGCTGTCCGCAGACTGGCAGACACACACACGGACCTTTTTCTAAAAATGCTTTTTTGGGGGGGGGGGGATTCAGGGGTCTCAAAACATATATTTCCGGTGAAATCTCGACATCGAATTTTGGGGTGGAATACAATAGTTCCCCTACTTACCAGTAGAGAAAGTAAAGATGATGACACAATAAACAAAATTAATAAATTCAACCAATTATGCTGTACCATCAAGCGAAAATATAAAACTACGAGGAAACAAAGAAAAAAAAAAAGTTTTGACGGCTCTTCCATTGTTAACGCATGGATCTGAATCCTGGACAGTGACCAAACAAATGTAAAGAAAGATAGAAGCGGCAGAGATGCGTTTTTAAGACAGGATGTACACTTAATGAAAGATGAAGAAGAAAAAGAGAGGACATACGTAAAGAATTAAGAACTTACTAGAAAGAATTAAAGAAAATAAAAACAACGGGAAACAACAAGTGGATAGGCTGGATGTAAACTGCTGTACGAAGTTCGTTTTAGGATATACACAAAGAGGTCGACGAAACATCGGCAGACCTAAAGGAAGTTGGACAGAACAGTTAAATAGATGAGATCGTCATAACGGTTAATCGCGTTCATATTGCGTATAGAAAGAGGGTTTGTAGAAGTTCTCCCTTCGCCTCATCCCTTCCCTCCCGGAGTGGTAGCCCGCAATTGAACCCTGTCGAATCGTGGTGAGTCGAGGTGTCCCCCTCGGATACTTCATTCACAACACAACGATTTTCTTATTTAATAAGGGAACTTTGTCACTGACCACAAGGAATCTTGTGTGTTGCGTAAGGTGAAGTCTTCCGCATTGCATGTGGATCGTATATATGTACATAGTTGATACAGTGTGTTATGCAATATGCGGCACGCGCTCTGAGCTTTCTTTTGCTTCCAATTAAGGATTTAACAGTCCACACGACCACAAACAACCTTCACAAGGCTCCCTACCATATTCGATAGATACCGCGCGTATTGCAACAACAACAGCAGTCCGGCCCAGCTCGTAACAACAGATTCACGCATTATGTTAATAACAGGAATGTGGCCACACCTCACGTTTGGCCTACGTGGGCTTAGGCTGCTAACTCCCATCAAAGAAATATCAGAGATTTGTATTCCGAGCAGAGCACTGACTCTTTTCCTTCATCCATATCTGTCCATACTAGGTGGAGCACTAATCCTTTGTAATTCGCTTTTATGCAACCCGCAAATTTTACATAACCTCAATCATTAGCATTTTTAAATCATAAATATGGTGTTTTGATCTATAAATTTAGCAATCTATAGTACTTGCCCATTTAGCGTTTTGAAGAAAAACTATAAGATAAGCAGGCCATGCCTTTGCTATAACCTTAATAAGACATTAAAATCACATTTGTAAAAAATTAATTTGAAAAAATCTGATGTGTTGCACTCACATGACTTTCTCTACTTTTGTACTAACCATTCTTACAAACTCTTATTCCTATATCTTCTTCGTGTTAGTTAAAATAAACATTTGTACAAATTATCTTATTGATTATTTCCTTGTAGGTGCAAGGGGAATATTGGAATACAGTAGGCTTTGTGCGATAGTCAAATCTTTTAAAGCTTTGAGATTCCGTTCTCTTTGCACGCTTAACATATAAAAAAAATGAACAACGACCCATTTCACGAAAGATCTAACTTTTCTGAAACTCACACATATAACAAGGAATATCTCCGAAATGGTTCACCCTACAAGGAAATTTATTGAGACATAAATTGTGTATTTTAGCACGATCTACATTTTTTGTAGAGTATGATTTGGTCTATCTCTAACGGTTTACCAGTTATGCAAAAGTCGTCCAAAGTAAATACGACTACAGGGGCTGTAGCCAGAAAATTCAAGATATACATTTCATTTTTCATCAAAATATCTCAACCATATGACATTTTAATAAAAATCGTTAGAGCCATTTTCAAGAAAATCAGAATTTTCGAAAAATTTTCCATGTAAAGGGTAGTTTAGGGTGGGGCTATTTTCTTTAAAATCTTCGTGTCACATCCTTGAAAGACATTAAACTTAAATACCAACTTTGGTTTTTAACCGACTTTTCGTTTTTGAGTTATGCTGTCCACACACTGACAGACTGACACACACACAGACACACACACGGACCTTTTTCTAAAAATGCTTTTTTTTTGGATTCAGGGGGCCTCAAAACATGTATTTCCGGTGAAATCTCGGCATCGAATTTTTGTGTGGAATACAATACTTCCCCTACTTACCAGTAGAGAAAGTAATAACAATGTATGAAGTAAATTGCACATGTCTTCTACGTTCATCTTGATATCGATATTTAAACGGAAATACATGTTTAGAGGACCCCTGAATCCAAAAAATGAAAACACTGTTACTAAAACATCATTCTGTGTGTGCGTGTGTGTGCGTGTGTGTGTGCGTGTGTGTGCGTGTGCGTGTGCGTGTGCGTGTGCGTGTGCGTGTGTGTGTGTGTGTGTGTGTGTGTGTGTCGCGAGTGCTTGTGTAGGACATTCTAGGTAACCACCCAACCCACTATGATAATTATTTCATCATTGATTAGCACTATTCTTCAGGTGGACAAACTGTAAAAAATTTCCAAGCAGTTTGAAGCTGGGTGTTTAGGATTATTAGAGGGAGTTTTCACTTACAAGGTGTATCTTTATTGGCGTAAACACTTCGGGCACATCCTTCCGACATCAAAACAATAAAAACATCATATTAACATGGGTCAGATAATTGTTATTAAAGAATTTCACCTTTGTTGACATAATAATTAATGAGCTAAATTTTTGTCCGGTGATCCCCAATCTCAACTACACGTGTCACCCTGCAAACCCCATATCACGTCATTACAGTGATTAAGTCCTGATAAGGGCAGGTACACACCTCGGGCTGTTCTCAGCTTGTGAACACTCCCCGGCCTCAGCGATGTCCGGTGGAGTAAAGCGCTGTCTGCTGAACTTTTTTTTATTGTTTTTTGTAGAAGATCACAAAAGGCAGAAGAAAATGTAATCATACTATGAGTGAACACGCTGGTGTGTACTACATGTATGGTAATGCAGAGGTGAATGCATCAACGCATGCGTGTTTTGTGCAGAACTGGTCAACAGCTGACAGTGTGGCTCATTTGAAAGGAGTGTTTCGGATGTTGGAAAACCAAGAGAGGTATGAAGCATTGACCGTGAAGCATGAGTTACCCGTGATGTGGACGCAAATCTATCAGGTAGGGATAGCGTTAGTCACACGACTTTTTGTGGAATTTACCACGAAAATCTTCTGTACCCTATCACGTTCAGCAGGTATAAGGGTTAGATGTAACGAACTTTGAGACAAAAACAACTTTCTGACCTCCCATTTTACAGTTTTATGCTGTGCTCATGAATTGTTTGACATGCATCTTATTCACTAATGACGCTGGGTTTACTCATGAAGATACTGTGACAATATAGTCTACGCGATAGCATAGTACACATCGAAGCAGGAGGGAGTCACTTCGAGCAATTTCTGTAACCTTCAAATTTGTTTTGCAACTCAGCAATAAATATTTTCAGACCATGTTCATATGAACTATTTATACATTCTGATGATGGAAGAGCATCTCTGAAATATTTGACACCAATAAAGATATATGCTGTAAAATTTATGCCTATGCTATTTTATTCATGCAGCGCGTTCCTGATGGCAAATATCAGATTTATTTACACATTTACCCTACTAGTGGAACTTCAGAAAATTGCTTACTCCGTCATCGCTATAAGAATCCAAAGTAAGTAAAATTATCACATGATTTGAATGTGCATATTTATAATAATTAAGATTTCGCATCTACACGAAGGCTATTCGCAGTAAGGATTTCCAGCTGTCAAACAATTTCACGTAAAAGTACTGATAAATCTCACAGCAGCCACTTTCTTGCGGCTCATTATAAGCTCTGTGTGTTTCCTAGATAACTGAAAGAACGGGATTTCCTGTAGATGAAGCGTTAGATATGTCTCATTGTTCTGTTTAATTAAAATCATTTCTAGCTAAAGTACTCCCCAGTTCTTGGAGTTTAATTATTAAAGTAGGTACACAAATATTGTACAATTCATCCAATTTTCTAGGATAGTTCAGGTGGTAAACAATAGAGACACTGACCCAGAATTCAATCCACTTTTGCCTACACAGCTTTCCCAGAAGTTGACTGAGGAACATTGAGGCGATCTATACTTCGCTGCACAACAGCCCAAGTAGGGCCAAGGATTTCCGCCCGACACTCCATTCACTACCTCTGGCCAAAACGGGCGGCATGAATGGGGTTCAGTAGCGGAGAGCGGGACATGGTTAGTGCCAACCGCTGAATGCGGTGTTCGGAACCTGAAATGGAGTTGTGGGCAGAGAACCAGGAACGTTAAAAGAATGAGGAAAATTACGATATGAAATAAAGATGAACTAGATGAGAGGAAAAGTTATGATGGAACAGTTGGACTGAATGACGCGGGAAACCAGAGAACCCGGAGAAAACGCAGAGAAACACAGAATTCCCAAGTTTGGTTGCTTTGTCAAATGGCTATTGTGTTAAAAGGTTGATAATGTACAGATGTTTTACCTGAAAGCTACTCTGTTCATGTAAATATAAAATACAATATTGTGGTCCTAATTAAAGTAACACGAAATAAAAAGTTTGAAATCTGTAAGTTACGCCTATACGGGAGGGTGACTGTGCACTAACAATTTCCTATTTGGCATACAATGACCAGCACCACACTAAAGAATAACCCTCGCGCTTTTACTTAAAATAACAGACCTTATAAAACTGAATGAATTTGCTTATTTATTTGTTTCTTTGTTTCTTTATTTATTACAGCATATACCATAGTATATTCGTAATACTATAAGCTAGGTTAGGCTTTTTAAATGAATATGTTAGCTCTTTACAAAATATAATATAATTTACTTTTAATATTATTACAAAATAACTGCTAGTAATGTCCATAGTTTGTAAGGTTTCAAAACTAACCCTGTTAACAATTTTATAAACTGTTTTTAAATATTAGAATTTGTCTTTTAATACACATGCTCACATTCCATTTAATTTTGTTATTTTTCTCTTTAAGTGTGTTCATTCATCGTCTAGCAAAGTGACTCGCCATATTCTGTAGTCTACTGGTTTTTAGTACCTTTAATTGGTCATGGAAGAATAAATTCATATTTGCATCCATGACTATGTGCAAGTACACAGAGAACAAAGAGTACAGGTTCTATAGAAAAACCTCTCTTGTATTCTTGTACCGCATACATAGCAGGTGGAAATACATGTTTTGTGGTCCTTTGAAGAAAGATAAACTTTTTAGGAAAATACCCGTGTGTGCCTCTGTGTGTGTTTGTGTGTGTGTGTGTGCTCTCGAACATTTTGATTTTTTTTCAAAAATGGCTACAACAATTTTGATTAAAATACCATATGTTTAAGTTTTCTATGAATGTATGTGTTGAATTTTTAGAATTAACCTTTGAAATCTTCCTCATCCTGAATGATTATTGCATAACTGGTAAACCGTAATAGCAAACAAAATCTTATTGCAAAAAAGTGTTGCACTCACATGACTTTCTCTACTCTTGTACTAACCATTCTTACAAACTCTTATTCCTATATCTTCTTCGTGTTAGTTAAGATAAACATTTGTACAAATTATCTTGTTGCTTATTTCCTTGTAGGTGCAAGGGGAATACAGTAGGCTTTGTGCGATAGTCAAATCTTTTAAAGCTTTGAGATCATGTTCTCTTTGCACACTTAACATACAAAAAATGACTGACAAATATCAAGGAATATCTCTGAAATGGTTCACTCTACCAAAAATGTATTTGGACATAAATTGTGTGTTTTAGGGAGATCTACGTTTTGTATAGTAAGATTTTGTCTCTCTCTTACGGTTTACGAGTTATGCAAAAGTCATCCAGAGTAAACAGGACTACATAGATTATAGCCAGAAACTTCAAAATATCCATTTCATTTGTCATACAAATATCTTAAACATAAGGCATTTTAATCAAAATCGTTAGAGCCATTTTCAAGAAAATTAGAATGTTCGAAAAAATTTCCATGTAAAGGGTAGCTTAGGGTGCGGCTATTTTCTTCAAAATCTTGGTGTGGCATCCTTGAAAGACATTAAACTTAAATACCAACTTTGGTTTTTAACCGACTTTTTCGTTTTTGAGTTATGCTGTCCACAGACTGACCGACACACAGATGCATAGACAGACACAGAGGTTCTGGATTCGATTCCCGCTTGGAGGATGATAATTTACCTTTATCCAGGGTTATATCCTATCTTCTCCAGAGTCTGGACGTATGAATGTGTGAAATGAATGTAATGACTAAACGTAATACCAATCCAAGGGTTAATGGCAGTGTGATAACAACTGTCCCAAAGGCGAAAAGCCGCCGATATAATCTTTAATGTTAAAGGGCAGAAAAAAAAAAAGATTTGGGATTTTTTATTGGAGATATTTCTTGTTCTTGGCTTAAATGTTCAAATACTTTTACTTTTCTAGAACAGGAAGTCTTTATTCTCTTTTTAATGTCCTGGCCATTCTCAAGAGAGTAGAATGTCAAACCCATCATACAATGACCTA
The DNA here is from genome assembly GCA_030765045.1 of Tenodera sinensis. Lineage (NCBI taxonomy): Eukaryota > Metazoa > Arthropoda > Insecta > Mantodea > Mantidae > Tenodera > Tenodera sinensis. Next base: position 102,404,661 of record CM060971.1, on the reverse strand, counting down.
GTTTTAAAAGATTTGACTATTGTTTAAACCCTACATAATCCCCTGGCATCTACTGAAAACTACTAATAAGATAATGTGCGCAATTCTTTATCTCGATTAAATGAAGCAGAAGCATTTAGAAGAATAGTTTGTACACGAATAGAGAAAACCATGTGAATGCAACACATTCACGGGCAACACATCGCGAAGGAGGGGCAAGGGGAGCCTTGGCCTCCCTTGGAATTAATTGTGCAGTCAATTCTATTAGACTATTTTTTAATTTGGATGTAAAGAACAGTATTTTAGTATAAATTTATATGCTTATCCGCAAAAACACTATAACTAAAATCTTTTAGTTTCTGGCATCAGAATAATGAATTAATATTGTTTGATTGCAAACTTCCAACATGCACAACCCCCTGAAAATAAGTTTACCGAACACATGTCTTTTTATTGGTGACGTAGGAGGCATCTATAAAACTGATACCTATGTTCTTTTGTTTCCTTTATAGAGTGAACAATCGTCGACAGTTTAGTTTGAGGAGGCACCCCAAATCTTGCAATCCCTCTCTCCCTTCCCTACGCAACTTCACCGCTTGGAATCTGTTTTTCTTTTATTTTGTAGCCTTTAAATGTCTACCAAAGGGAATAAAGTTCCCTAACGAGATCGTAAAACAGACAAATCTTCATGTGTTTACCGGAGGTCTTGATCACATAGGCGTGTCTTACTGGGTTACAAATGTGATAAAGTTGATGGGCGTGCGCTTTTATCCATCAGGAGTTGTTGGTGGGCTTCCCATGGCCTTTGAAGGAATGCAACATCGTCCACTCCCTACGTTTAACGCATTCTGTCACAAAAAACATGTGTTATACTACCTAGCTGAGCCGCCCGCCGCCGTGTAAAGTAGCCCACCTTCACCTTGGACAGAAGTAGGTTACACTTCTTGACACAGAGTCTTTGCTTCGTGTCTCACAAACCGCATCTATAGAGATTCAACAGCCGCAACATTGTGCTTGTCTAAAGATATAGTGGACACAGTTTATCGGCAGTTTCCAAGAGTTCAACATGGCCGACATTACACTAAACAGCAGACGAAAGTATCCCAAAAAGCAGTCCTGCCAACGTACATAATAAAGGCATATCACAGGGTCAAAGTCTATTTTGTAAAATGGTATATTTGTATAATTTATATCTTCAAAGAACTCCTATTGCAGTGCTGAACTTTCTTGTTCTTCTGCCTACTTACTATTTGACGATGCAACAAGTGATACTATTTTTGTATTACAGTGTTATTTTAACAATCTTCGCTTTTCTTTACAATGAGGTATTTCAGAATGACATAGCCCTACTTGTATGCTTTCTCCATTCAGGGCGAAATTACACTATTTGCGCCAAATTTCTCCACTAATGTTTTCAGCGTGGTAGCATGTGATGATTCTGACCTACTGAACTTTGTATAGAGCAGAACAAAACGTAAATACAGAGCGACCAATTCTACACTACCAGTACTGCAATCGAACCACTGACTGTCAACTGTGCAGCTCTGGATCCGTGTGATTAGCAGACATGGGGGAAACTTTCAGTAGTAATGATCTCTGCGTAAGCATAACTGAACTATGGGACTTTTACGTCACAGGGGGGAGGTAGTATGCGAGGGTGGGCAGTCTCTTCCAATGACAAAGTGGAACTGTGGCGTGAAGTGCACGGTGCATTATTGACAGTAACCTTCCTACCTCTTTTGTTTACATGCCAATTACAATATCCCCCACACTCTACGGTCGATGCGTAGTCAACGTAACGTCCATGTGAGATTTTCTCTCATGTCTAGTGATCAGTACAACGTCACGTTTATGGTAGATAGAGTGGTAGTTAACGTTGATTATCCACTCAGTAGATATTTGTCCTAGCTCTGATGATCGATCAGCCCGAAGCCTGGTATGAGAGTGAGGAAGGAAATATGAAATAGATGAAAGGAAAGCTGATTATGGAGCAGCTGGTAGAATTAATTGCGAGAAAAACCGGAGAAAATCCGTCCAGACACCGCTTTGTCCACCACATGCCAAATAGTGTGCCTTACGATCGAGAGACGATGATCTAATATACCGTTCTTATACCTACAACGAAATATGTAAATGGTAATGAAAGTTTGTCCTGATTAACGAAATAAGTAGAAAATATGCTTCGTAACATGTAGAGAAAGTAATCTATGGTTTTTATCGCCTTCCGACTTAACAAAACTTCTCACGCGTCAGCATACGTCAATCCCTGACACGATTTTTATGGACTTGGAAATGACATGTTCCATTCAGAAACATCAATAAATAGGTTTTGTTTATTAAACCAACGAATGGAAGCCCATGTTAATATATCGACTGATTGAAATAATGTATTCTGTCCGCAGTTACAGCCTGCATTAGACCCACGTCAACTCTACGTCATAACTGTCATTTGTGTTAATTTTATCGAGTCAGATTAGCAGTTTTGAGTTTAAGCAAACAAGAGTAATGTTTTCCATTCGACATGAAGTTGGTATTAGATTAGCAATCCGTGGTACTTTGCACCCTCACAACAGTGTTGTAGCCCGCCCATAGGGTGCCCCCACCTGAAAATTGCTTCACTGTGTAGAGGTGAACAAGGTCAAACAGACCAGTTGGTGGGTGTTTAAAACTAAGTAACCAGTTTGGTTCCCACTCAATGTTGCTACTTCATGCAACCTTTTCACGTGCGTAGTGTTTGTCAACACCAAGAAACTTCAGTCTCCCTTTATTGAACTTTGTAATACATCCTCTAGCTCAATCAGTAAACAATATAACCAGTATGCAACATCTACGAGGTATTTTACCGTTTTTTATTTATTTTCTACTAGCGTTGCCCGTGGTTTGATGGTTTATCCCTAGAACCTTTAGACTTAGGTTGCACCTGTCCAATAGCCTTGTGTTTCTTTGGAGACATTTAAAAAAGATTGCTTAGTACGCTTACAAATAGTTAATTAAAACCCTTAGGATATCTACTATAAAGAACAAAATAAACAAATAAAAATGCCGGAAAGACACTATGCAAAAGCACTGTTAAAGAACCACAAATATTACAGGAAGAAAAGTGAGTAGAGAAAGCCGTGTCAATGTAACATGTTGCATTTATATTTCAAAGACAGAAAATTGCATGAATTGTTTTTAGAACAGGTCTAGAAAAAGAAGTGCGATTCTGTGTAGAGGTGGAACCAGGACTGAAAAATTCAATGCCGTAGCCGGGATTTGAACCATGGATCTTCCGCTTATCGAGCGGCTGCTTTAACCACTAAGCTACGATGGCCAACTTGCCAGTACATTAAATTCCCCAGCTGATTCGTACTTTTCCCGATTAGACCACAAGGGAATCTCACATCAGAGACAAACATTGGTTTGACCAATTCAGAAACCTTCACGGGAGTGTACACGACTTTCCAAACCTTCATCGCAATCAAATTAATGGTTTAGGAACCCATACAGGACATTTATTTATATATACTTCCCATTAATTTTTATAAATACGAGTATTTAAGGGAAAAGATTACAATTACATGCCCCTATTGTTGCGGAAATTCGCACAAATATACTAATTGTACATTTTAAAGTGGTTTTAATCAAAATGTATGCCACAATCCTATCTAAAGTATGTACAATAGATGTTCAGGTGTTTAAATTTTACTTCAGTATCTTTTAATTTTTTGGGAATATCAATCCTGAAAGAAAAAAGGTCTCTGAAAACTTGGAAACAGCCTCCATGATGGAAATTAAAAAGTAAATAATAATAATAATATTAATAATAATAATAATAATAATAATAATAATAATAATAATAATAATAATAATAACAATAATAATAATAATTAAAGATAAAATTAAAAAGTATGTCATGCTCCTTTTTTACTTTCTCTGTCAGGTACATAGGTACAGAAGATATTGCATCCATATGAAAGGAAGAGTGTTTTAAATAACAGTTTATACAAGAATGAGTACAGCAAGTCATGTGTTTTTTGTAAACAGAACCATAACCATCGTAGAAAGATTGTGAACTGTAGAAAAAAAATCTTTAGATTTCTTTGTTCGTCTGTCAAGCATTTTGGACAACTTCACCACGTGGAAATGTTAAAAATGCTCTCAACTTACTATTTAAACCACGATGAAAAGCACTGGAGATATAAATACAAATGGATAATTTATCTTTGAAGATTTTTTTATGATTTTACATTGAACATTTCCTTAATATACATGTTTATAGCCTACAACAATCAAACTGTTTAAAGTAATCTTATGCTAACCACAATATTAAGTCCTCTTATCATAGCTTCAATATAAACGGAAGATGTGCCTCTTAACATCTCAATGTAACTGCTTAAAATTAAACAAGTATTAATGTTTCGGAAATAGAAAACGTAACAAATGATTTAACATAAATCGTCTACCTTCTGCACTTTTCTTGTAGTAAGTTCTCGTGCATTTTTAGGATTTTGCTATTGTATGCAGTTCAATGAGAATGAAAAAGGAGTTCATAGGCTATTTAAGACCACTCAAGATATGTTTTACTCATAGTCCAAAATGCTAAATATATAATATTCTAAACAATATTAGAACTATTTTTGGAGGAAAAAAAAAAAAAAAACACAGACAATTTTTATATGTAACGGATTGTTTAAAGTGAAGAATTTTTTTTAAAATCTACACCTTGCATCCTTGAAAGAAAGTGTGACATTTGATATTTATGGACAAAAGACAGAGGCGTGCGCACGCACGCACGCACGCACATTCACTCTCTATTTTTGGACAAATAAATATTTGTTCAAGGATTTACAGTTCAACCACAAGTTTTTCACTTTATATGGTAATGCTATACGATCTGGGTATACCTAGTATTGTTCCAGCCGCGCTTATTACATTAACATGCAAGGTAGGGAAGAATAAACGTAGGTTTTTCCCTCCCATTCTGTTATTTTCACGAACTTTAAGATGTAGCTATGCTTTTCTCTATTCCTTCAAAGCTAAGCCCCTTTTTGTCTCTTATTTGAGCATATAACATTTGCCCATCCATATCTTCAAGGATACCTCTTATTATTTTCAAAACACCCTTTACTAATTTGTACCTGGGGCCCACATATTCGAGCCACGTATGTATTTGGCTCCATCCGAGTATTTTTACTTTCTCTACTGGTAAGTAGGGGAAGTATTGTATTCCACCCAAAAATTCGATGTCGAGATTTCACCGGAAATACATGTTTTGAGGCCCCCTGAATCCAAAAAAAGCATTTTTAGAAAAAGATCCGAGTGTGTGTCTGTCTGTCAGTCTGTGGACAGCATAACTCAAAAACGAAGTCGGTTAAAAACCAAATTTGGTATTTAAGCTTAATGTCTTTCAAGGATGTGACACGAAGATTTTGAAGAAAATAGCCCCACCCTAAACCACCCTTTACACGGAAATTTTTTCGAAAATTTTGATTTTCTTGAAAATGGCTCTAACGATTTTGATTAAAATGTCGTATGTTTGAGATATTTTGATGACAAATGAAATGTATATCTTGAATTTTCTGGCTATAGCCTCTGTAGTCGTATTTACTCTGGATGACTTTTGCATAACTGGTAAACCGTTAGAGATAGACCAAATCATACTACACAAAAAAGGTAGATCTTGCTAAAATACACAATTTATGTCCAAATAAATTTTCTTGTAGGGTGAACCATTTCGGAGATATTCTTTGTTATGTGTATGAGTTTCGGAAAACTTAGAACTTTCGTGAAATGGATGTTCTTTTTTTATATGTTAATTGTGCAAAGACAACAGAATTTCAAAGCTTCAAAAGTTCTGACTATCGCACAAAGCCTACTGTATTCTAATATTCCCCTTGCACCTACAAGGAAGTAAGCAATAAGATAATTTGTACAAATGTTTATCTTAACTAACACGAATAAGATATAGGAATAAGAGTTTGTAAGAATGGTTAGTACAAGAGTAGAGAAAGTCATGTGAGTGCAACACATCAGATTTTTTAAAATAGAAACACACGTTAAATAAATCATGCTGGTAACTTCTGGATTCTAGATATATACTTTAATATTCTTTCAATTTCTCTTCCTCTTACGTTCACTTTTCCTAGCTTCAATATGCTTGCTACATTAAGAGTGAGAAAAATTGTGAAACATCAGTTGGAACATACGAAGTGCTGGGAAAATGTTATGGAATGTTTTTGTGGCGTTTAAACGCAAAAAATCTACGGGCACACAATACATTTATAAAAAACAAAAGAAATGTGAATTAAGGCTTCACGGTGAGGTTTATTAGCTTCCTGCTGATAAGGACAATGCCACGGTTATCATGAAGACCATGGATTATCACCAGAAAATAATAAAACTACTCGAAGATCCCTCTTTCAAGGAACTGGATAAGGACCCGACGACCAAGATCACCAGAATAACTACAAATCTCAAAAAAAACTCCAGCCTAACCACCGTAGTACAGAAAAACACCATTCCACACGCGGCTGCTCCGCCTTGACTCTACGGACTGCCAAAGATTTACCCCTCCGACCCATTGTGAATGCCATAGGCTCACCTACTTACTTGCCAAACATCTTACCACTCTACCGGATCCGCTTGTGGGTGACTGTCCACACCATATTACAAATTCCAGCCACTTCATCCAAAATATTTCAGCGCTCAAAGTGGACCCGGAGGATATCTTGGTGAGCTTTGATGTGGAACCCTTGTTCACCAGAGTGCCGCTAGAGCACTCCGTCATCGAAACTCCGTTATGGAACTTCGTCATCGAAACTTTGATATCGAAACATCGATATCGAAAATTCGGCATCGAACCTTCGATATCAAAAATTCAAAATAGAAATTTCGGCATAAAAATTAGACATCGAAATTTTGGCATCGAAAATTAGACATCGAAACTGAGACATGGAGACTCCGACATCGACACTTCGATATAGAAACCGCCACATCGCGGCTCAATCATCGAAACTCCGTTATGGAACTTCGTCATCGAAAATTAGACATCGAAACTTCGATATCGAAAATACGACAGAGACTCCGACGTCGACACTCCGAAGTCGACACTCCCACATCGACACTCCGACATCGACACTTCCATATTGAGAATCCGGCATCGAAACTTCGATATCGAAACGTCTACATTGCGACTCCGTCATCGAATCTCCATTATGGATCTTCGTCAACGAAATTTTAACATCGAAACTCTTATATAGAAAAATCGATATCGAAACTTCGATATCGAAAATTCGACATCAGAACTTCGATATCGAAAATACGAAAAGGAGACTCCAACGTTGACACTCCTACATCGACACTCCGACATCGACACTCCGACATCGACACTTCCATATCCAGAATCCGGCATCGAAACTTCGATATCGAAACCTCGACATCGCGACTCCGTCATCGAATCTCCGTTAAGGATCTTCGTCATCGATACTTCGACATCAAAACTCCGATATCTAAAATTCCACACTGAACTTTCGGCATTGAAACTTCGACATCGAGTATTTGGCATCGAAATTTCGGCATTGAAAATTAGCTATCGAAACTTCGTCGTTTAAATTTCGACATCGAAACTTCGGCATCGAGACTCTGAAATCAAGAGTGCAACATCGCGACCCCGACATCGACACTCCGACATCGAGACTCCGACACTGAAACTGAGTTCGAAACTCCGTCATCTAGACTCCGAGTTGAATATTTCGACTTCGAAACTTGGAAATTGAAACTTCGACATAGGGACTTCGACATCGAACCCTCGAAATCGCGACTCCGGCATTGAACATTGCCATCAAAACTTCGAAATAGAAAATTCGACATCGAAAATTCAACATACGAACCTCGACATCTAAACATGGAATTCGGTACTTCGACATCGAAACTTCGACATCGAAATTTCGACATCTTAACTTGGACATTGAAACTTGTTTATCGTGATTCCCTCATCGAAACTTCAATATTGCGACTCCATTATTGAAAGTTCGACATAGACCCTTTGCCATCTAAACTTCGACGTCGAGACTTCGATATCAAAACGTTGAGTTCGAAACCTCGATATTGCGACACTATCATCGAAACCTCGACGTCGCGACTTCGACATCAAACTTCGACATTGAAACTTAGACATCGAGACTTTAACATCGAAACTTCTACATCGAAATATCGTCATATACATCGCGACTCCGTCATCGAAACTACGTTATGGAACGTCATGAACAAAACCTCCATATCGAGAATTCAACAACGATATTTATATATTGAAAATCCAACATAGAACCTTCGATATCAAAATTTTACATCGAAACTTCGTCTAAGAAATTAAGACATTGAAACTTCGATATCGAAACGACATGGAAACTCCGACATCGGCATTCCGACACACCGACACTCCGACATCGACACTCCGACATCGATCCTCCAACATCTACCCTCCGACATTGACACTCCGACATTTTCACTCCGACATCAACATTCCGACATCGACACTCCGACATCGACACTGCGACATCGAAACTCCGACATCATCACCACGACGTCGTTAATGCGATATCGACACTCCGATATCGACAATCCGACATCAACATGGGACATCGAAACTCCAAGGACACTCCAACATCTAGACTCCGAATTGGATACTTCGACATCGAAAATTTGAAATCAAACCTTCGACACCGTCACTCCGACATGGACACTCCGAAATCGACAATCCGAAAACGATCCTCCGACATCCACCCTTCGAAATCGACACTCGGACATTTTCACTCCGACATCGTCACTCCCGACATCGACATTCGTTATGAAAACCACATTATAGATCAACGCCGAAAATTCAATATCGAAAATTCGACATCGAACCTTCGATATCACAACATGAGGCTTTGCAATCCAAATTGATACATCGAACTTCGATATCGAAACTAAAACATGGATTCTCCGAAATCGACATTCCACGTCAACAGTCCGACATCGAAACTTCGATATCGAAACGTTTACATCGTGACTCCGTCCTTGAATCTCCGTTATGGATCTTCGGCATCGGAACTTTAACATCGAGACACTGTTTACGAAACTTCGGTATCGAAACTTCGATATTGAAATTTGTCATCGAAATTTGTATATCGAAAATTCAACAGCGCAATTTTGATATAGAATATTCTACAAGGGAATTTTGATATCCAAATTTTATTTAGAAAATTCGACATAGAAAATTTGATATTGAAAATTCGACATCGAAAATTTGATATCGAAAATTCGACATTGAAATTTTATAATCGAAATTTCGGCATAGAAATTTTGATATAGAAAACTCGACAACGAAAGATCATGTCGAAACTTCGATATTGGAAGTTCGACTTAGAACCATTGACATCCTACCTCTTACATCGAAATTTCGGCATCGAAACTTCGGCACCGACACTCCGACATCGACCGTCGGACATAGTCCGACGTCGTCACTCCGACATCGACACGCCGACATCGACTCTCCGACATCGACACTCCGACGTCGCGGCTCCGTCATCAAAACCATGTTATAAAACATCAACGCCGAAAATTCAATATCGAAAAATGGACATCAAAATTTCGATATCGAAAATTCGACATGGCACATTCGATATCGAAAATTCGACATGACACATTCGATATCGAAAATTCGACATAGAGGCTGCGGCATCGATATTGAATTATTGTAGGTACTTCGATATCGGAACTACGACATGGATACTCCGACATGGCCAGTCCGACATCGACACTTCCATATCGAGAATCAATGATCGAAACTTCGAAATCGCAACGCTTACATCGTGACTCCGTAATTGAATCTCTGTTATGGATAATCGTCATCGGAACCTTAACATCGATTATCTGATTACAGAAATTCGATATCGTAACTTCGATATCGGAATTTCAACATCATATTTTAATATGTAAAATTCGGCATCGTAATTTTGATATCGTAAATTCGGCGTCGAAATTTCGATATCTAATAGTCGACATCGAAAGATCACGTCGAAATTTCGATATTGGAAGTTTGTCTTAGAACCGTTCATATCCTACCCTCTACATCGAAAATTCGGCATCGGAACTTCGGCACCGACACTCCGACATCAACAGTCCGACACTTCCAAATCGAGTATGCATGATCGATACCTCGATATCGAAACGTTTACATCGCGACTCCGTCATTGAAACTCCGGTATGGAGCATCATCGGAACTTTAGAATCGAAACTTCGGTTACGAAAATTCGACATCGAAACTTCGATATTAAACGTACGGCATCGAAAATTCGGCAACGAAATTTCGATATCAACAAATCACGTCGAAACTTCGATATTGCATGTTTGACTTAGAATCATTGACATTTTACCTTCCACATCGAAACTTCGGCACCGACACTCCGACATCGACAGTCCGACATTGACTCTCCAACATCGTCAGATCGACATGGTCACTCTGACATAGTAACTCCGACATCGACACTCCCACATGAACACTCCGACATCGGCACTCCGATGTCGACACTCCCGACATCGACACTGTTATCGAAACCACGTAATAGAACATATACGCCGAAAATTCAATATCGAAAAATGGACATCGAATTTTGGTATCGAAAATTGGACATGGCACATTCGATATCGAAAATTCGACATAGAGGCTGCGGCATCGAAATTGAATTATTGTAGGTACTTCGATATCGGAACTACGACATGGATACTCCGACATGGCCAGTCCGACATCGACACCTCCATATCGAGAATCAATGATCGAAACTTCGAAATCGCAACGTTTACATCGTGACTCCGTAATTGAATCTCTGTTATGGATAATCGTCATCAGAACCTTAACATCGATTATCTGATTACAGAAATTCGATATCGTAACTTCGATATCGGAATTTCAACATCATATTTTAATATGTAAAATTCGGCATCGTAATTTTGATATCGTAAATTCGGCGTCGAAATTTCGATATCTAAAAGTCGACATCGAAAGATCACGTCGAAACTTCGATATTGGAAGTTTGACTTAGAGCCATTGATATCCTGCCTTCTACATCGAAAATTCTGCATCGAAACTTCGGGACCGACACTCCAACATCGACACTCCCAGATTGTCACTCCGACATCGGCACTCCCGACATCGACACTCCCACATGGTGACTCCGTCATCAAAACCACGTTATATGATTTCTGCCGCCGAAAGTTCAATATCGAAAAATCTACATCGAAACTTGGTATAGGAAATTCGACATCAAAATTTCGATATCGAAAATTCCTTATCGAAATTTCGATATCGAAAACTCGAAATCGATATATGACGTCGAAAATTTGATATTAGAAGTTTGACTAAGAGCCATTGATATCCTAACTTCTACATCGAAAATTCGGCATCGAAACTTCGGCACCGACAGTTCAACATCGACACTCCGATATCGACACTCACGACATCGACACTCTCGACATCGACACTCCGACATCGTGACTTCGTCATCAAAACCACGTTACAGGACATTACGCCGAAAGTTCAATACCGAAAAATCGACATCCAAATTTGGTATTTAAAACTCGACATCGAAAGATCACGTCGAAACTTCGATATTGGAAGTTTGAATTAGAACCATTGATATCCTACCTTCTACATCTAAAATTCGGCATCCAAACTTCGGCACGAACACTCCGACATCGACAATCCGACATCGACACTCCCAAATCGACACTCCGACATTGGCGCTCCGACATCGACATCGACACTCCCGACATCGACACTGCGACATCGCGACGCCGTCATGAAACCCACGTTATAGAACATCTACGCCGTAAATTCAATATCGAAAATTCGACATCAAAATTTTGAAGAAAATTCGACATCGAACCTTCGGTTTCGAAAATTCGACATCGAGGCTTCGGCATCCAAACTGGATCTTTGTACTTCGATATCGAAACTACGACATGGATACTCCGACATCTACAGTCCGACATCGACCCTTCCAAATCGAGTATCCATGATCGATACTTCGATATCGAAACGTTTACATCGCGACTCCGTCATTGAAACTCCGGTATGGATCATGATCGGAACTTTAGCATCGAAACTTCGGTTACAAAATTCGACATCGAAACTTCGATATTAAAAGTACGGCAACGTAAATTCGACAATGAAATTTCGATATCAACAAATCACGTCGAAACTTCGAAATTGTATGTTTGACTTAGAATCATTCACATCCTACCTTCCACATCGAAACTTCGGCACCAACACTCCGACGTCGACCGTCCGACATTGACCCTCCGACATCGTCAGATCGACATGGTCACTGACATCGTAACTCTGACATCGGCACTCCCAATTGAACACTCCCGACATCGACAGTTATCAAAACCACGTAATAGATCTACGCAGAAAATTCAATATCGAAAAATCGACATCAAAGTTTGGTAACGAAAATTCGACATCGTAATACTGATATACAATTTTCGACATTGAAATTTTGATATCGAAAATTGGATTTGAAATTTTGGTATCCAAAACTCGATATCGAAATTTTAATATCGATATGTGATATCGAAATTTTAATAAGGAATATTCGGCATAGACATTTCGATATCGTAAACCCGACATCGAAAGATCACGTCGAAACTTCGATATTGGAAGTTAGACTTAGAACCATTGACATCCTACCTTCAACATCGAAAATTCGGCATCTAAACTTCGGCCCCGACACTCCGACAACAACCGTCCGACATCGTCAGTCAGACATCGTCACTCCGACATCGACACTCCAACATCGACATTCCGACATTGACATTCCGACATCGACAATCCGACATCGAAACTCCGACATCGATACTCCCACATCGTCACTCCGACATCGACACTCCGACATCGACACTCCGATAGCGGCACTCCGATATCGACACTGTTATAAAAGCCACGTTATAGAACATCTAGGGCAAAAATTCGGTATCGAAAGATCAACTTAAAAATGATATCGAAAAATAGCCATCGAAATTTTGGTGTGGAATTTTCGACATCGAAATTTCGATCTCGAAAATTCGACATCGAAGTTTTGGTATCGAAAATTCGACATCGAAATTTTGATGTGAAAATTCGACATCAAAATTTTTATTTCGAAAATTCGACATCGAAATTTTGATATCGAAAATTCGACAACGAAATTTTGATATCGAAAATTTGTCATCGAAATTTTGATATCGAAAATTCGACCTCAAAATTTTGATATCGAAAATTCGACATCGAAATTTTGAAATCGAAAATTCACATGGAAATTTTGATGTAAAAATGTGTCAGAAATTTTAATATCGAAAATTCGGCATCGGTGTTTCGATATCGAAAACTTGGCATCGAAAGATCACGTCGAAACATCGATATTGGAAGTTTGACTTAGAACCATTGACATCCTACCTTCTACATCCAAATTTCGGCATTGAAACTTCGGCCCCGACACTCCGACATCCACCGTCCGACATCGTCTATCGGACGTCACTCCGACATCGACACTCCGACATCGACACTCCCACATCGACACTCCCGACATCGACTCTCTGACATCGCGACTCCGTCATCAATACCACGTTATAGGACATCTACGCCGAAAGTTCAAAATCGAAAATACTAAATCCAACAATCGATATCGAAAATTCGACATCGACGCTTCAGCATCCAAATTGAATCGTTGTACTTCGATATCGAAACTACGACATGGATACTCCGACATCGACAGACCGACATCTACACTTCCAAATCGAGAATCCATGATCGATACTTCGATATCGAAACGTTTAAATCGCGACTCCGTCATTGAATCTCCGTTATGGATTATCATCGTTCCGATAAACTTAATCGAAACTTCTTATTGAAAATTTGACATCGAAACTTCGAAAAAAATTCGGCATCAAAAATTCGACAACGAAATTTCGATATCGACAAATCACGTCGGAACTTCGATATTGGAAGTTTGACTTAGAACCATTGACATCCTACCTTCTACATCGAAATTTCGGCATTGAAACTTCGGCCCCGACACTTCGACATCGACCGTCCGACATCGTCAGTCGGACGTCGTCACTCCGACATCGACATTCCGACATTGACACTCCGACATCGACAATCCGACATCGAAACTCCGACATCAATACTCCCACATCGTCACTCCGACATCGGCACTCCGATATCGACACTGTTATAAAAACCACGTTATAGAACATCTACGGCAAAAATTCAGTATCGAAAGATCAACTTAAAAATAATATCGAAAAATGGACATCGAAATTTTGATATGGAATTTTCGACATCGAAATTTCGATCCCGAAAATTCGACTTCGAAATTTTGATATCGAATATTTGACATAGAAATTTTGATATCGAAAATTCGACATCGAAATTTTGATATCGAAAATTCGACATAGTAATTTTGATATCGAAAATTCGACATCGTAATTTTGATATCGAAAATTCGACATCGAAATTTTGATATCGAAAATTTGACATGGAAATTTTCAATTTGAAAATTCACATGGAAATTTTGATGTCGAAAATGTGTCAGAAATTTTAATATTGAAAATTCGGCATCGGAGTCTCGATATCGAAAACGTGGCATCGAAAGATCACGTCGAAACATTAATATTGGAAGTTTGAGTTAGAACCATTGACGTCCTACCTTCTACATCCAAATTTCGACATTGAAACTTCGGCCCCGACACTCCGACATCCACCGTCCGACATCGTCTATCGGACGTCGTCACTCCGACATCGACACTCCCGACATCGACTCTCCGACATCGCGACTCCGTCATCAAAACCACGTTATAGGACATTTACGCCGAAAGTTCAAAATCGAAAATACTAAATCCAACAATCCATATCGAAAATTCGACATCGACGCTCCAGCATCCAAATTGAATCATTATACTTCGATATCGAAACTACGACATGGATACTCCGACATCGACAATCCGACATTGACACTCCCACATCGACAATCCGACATCGACACTCCCACATCGGCACTCCCGACATCGACTCTCCGACATCGCGACTGCGTCATCAAAACCACGTTATAGGACATCTATGCCGAAAGTGCAATATAGAAAAATCGACACCGAAATTTTATATCGAAAATTCGACAACAAATAATTGATACAGAATTTTTCTACATCGAAATTTTGATATCGGAAATTTGATATCAAAATTTTAATATAGAAAATTCGTCATCGTAATTTCCATATCGAAAACTCGACATCGAAAGATCGTGTGGAAACTTCGATATTGGAAGTCTGACTTAGAACCATTGAGATCCTACCTTCTACATCGAAATTTCGGCATCGAAACTTCGGCACCGACATTCCCACATCAACCGTCCGACATCGACACTCCGACTGCGACCCTCCGGCATTGACACTCAAACATCGACACTCCGACATCGTCACACCGACATCGAAACTTCGATATCGAAAATTCTACATTGAAGCTTCGATATCGAAAATCCTACATCGAAACTTCGATATCGGAAATCCGACATCGAAACTTAGATATCCAAATTTTGATATTGAAAATTCGATATCGAAACATAGACTTGGCCCCTCCGGCAAGAAATATCCGTTATGGATATTCGTCATCGGAACTTTAACATCGAAACTCTGGTTACGAAAATTCGACATCGAAACTTCGATATAGAAAATTCGACATCGAACTTCGATATTGAAATTTTGAATTTGAAACATGGCGAGTGCGTTATGGATCTTCGCCATCGTAAACTTCCACATTGAAACTAGTACATCAAAAATTTGTAAACGAAACTTCGACATCAAGTATTTGGCATCGATACTTGGACATCGACACCTCGACATCGCGACTCCGTCATCGTAACACCGTTATGGAACTTCGACATTGAAACTTCGCATTCGAAATTTCGATAACGAAAATTCCTCAGTTAAGCTGCCTTATCGAAATTTCGACATCAAAAATTTAATATCGAAAATTCCTTCCCGAAATTTCTTGTCGAAAATTCGATACCGAAAATCGACATCGAAAGTTCGACATTGAAGATCAATATAGAATATTCAACATCGAGACTTCGATATCGAAAATAAGACATCGAAACATCGATATTGAAAATTTGACAGGGAACTTATTTTTGACATCCTATCTTCTGCATCGATATTCCGGCATCGACACTACAGCATCGACACTCCGGCATCGATTCTCCGACATCGAAAGTCCGAAGTCGACATTCTGACATCGACACTCCGACATCGAGACTCCGAATTGGATACTTCGACATCGAAACTTGGACATTGAAACTTCGACATAGGAACTTCGAAATAAAACCTCAACATGGCGAGTCTGTCATGGATCTTCGACATTGAAACTAGGACATCGAAAATTTGTCATCGAAACTTCGACATCAAGTATTTGGTATCGAAACTTCGACATTGAGACTTCGTCATAAATGTCGACATCGAGGCTTCGACATCGAGAGTTCGAAATCGTGACTGCAACATCGAGACATCAAAACTTCACCATCGTAAGGTCGACGTCAAAATTTCGACATGGAAACTTCGACATTGAGACTTCAACATCGAGAGTCCGAAAAAGTGCCTGCGACATCGAGGATTCGACATCGAGACCCCGACATCGAAACTCCAAATACTAGACTTCGAATTCGATACCCTGACATCGATACTTGGTCATCAAAACTTTGACATCGAAACCTCCACATCGACCCTCCGACATCGAAACTCCGACATCTATAATCCGAATTGGATACTTGGGCATCTAAATTGGGACATTGCAACTTCGACATCCAGTATTTGGCATCGAAACTTCTTTATTGAAACTTCGTTATCGAAACTTTGTCATATAAATTTCGACTTCGAAACTTCGACATCGAGACTCCGAAATCGTGACTGCGACTTGAAGGATACGACACCGAGACCCCGACATCGACGCTCCGAGTTCGACACCTCCGACTACCAAAATTTCGACATAAAAACTTCGACATCGCGACCTCCACATCTTAACTTGGACACTGAAACTTGGACAGCGCGACTCCCTGACTAGGGCAACGCAACCCCATCCCACCTAACATTGTATATATATGGGGAGCGGAAAGCTAACAATTATTTTTCATTCTGATGAAGGCCATGGAGTCTACAATGGCCGAAAGCTTAATATTTTTAAACCTCACACGGCTGATCACCCGTGAAGCCTTAATTAATAATGCGCGCCATGAAAGCTTTAAATCCTACAAAAGAAATGTGATAGTTTACATTACGTGACTTTGTACGCCCTCTGTCGTTTACTCTTACGTCTCTTTTGTTTGTTCGAGAAATGCTTTCATGACACACTTCGCTGTGGAAAAAAGTGTGATATAAAAGCCCAAAGCTATATTAAATCTTTAAAAAGCAGATGACTTATACTATACTCTTTGTATGGCAAAGAGAAACACCCAATAGTGTTTCAAGTGCTTCAAGAAAAATTCAGTTCCATAGCAAATAATTCTAGAAAATGGTGAACGGCAAATAAACATGTCTATATTTTATGTAATAAGTTTTTGTCTTATCTCTTATTTTTTACCAATTTTATAGAATTATTCAAAAGTAATTCAGAAATGAAAAAAAAATTAAAATACACATTTTATTGGTGGTTCAAGTATCTTAAACATATCGTATTTTAATCAAAATTGTTAAACGTTCTTTGAGAAAATAGTGCAAGATCCAAAACGTTGCATGTAAAAGGTAATTTGGGTTTGGAGATCTCAAAACGTGTAGTGAAACATCAATGTCGAATTTTGGGGGATACCATGCTTTCACTTAAGTAATAGTAGAGAAAGTGAAAACAAAAGTTGTAAAATAGAAGCTTACATTATAAATTCAATTGATTTATATAATAATCTTGCCTTATTTTCAAATTTCTAGTTCACACATCTTTTGCCTGCTTTTCTCCTTTAATTCTATGTTGTAATTAACTGTGCACTAGACAAAGAGTATAAAATATACCAGTGCAATTAGTTATATTCTATAGCTCAAAAACTACATCAGTCCAAAGTGAAGATACGCTAAAGAGGTTTGCATGCTTATCTAACAGCGAACTTCAATACGGGAACTAGATACTGACTCTAATACTAGAACACGTGTTTAACAGGTTATGCTCCTCGAAATGATTTGCCTGATATGGTCAGCAGGACTTTCAACTGTCCGAACTTTCCAGCGAAAACTAGAGCCCTAAAATTGAATAACGTACATCGTAGATTAGTTTTCGTCATTTACAGCATAATGTGGAAGACCAAAACTTTTCCTATATCAAGACTTTGATCAGGTAAATTCGATGTATGTTGTAGAATAATACACTTCTACTGATCCAACAAATCAGTAATGATTTATCTGCTAACATTATTCTCTTTCTCTCCCCCCCCCTCTCTCTCTCTCTTTCTCTGCAATGTAGATATACTGTGATGTTTTGAAAATAAAAAATAAAGTGCTTCTTCTAGGACGCTAATATAAGTATTCTTAATCACACATAAAAATGAGGCAGAATTTACATAGCGTGTTAAATATTCACACCACCAACATTTTGTAAATTGTTATTTTGCTGTCCATTAGAACCCTTTATGAAAAGTAATCAGAAGTCAGATAACCCTTTTTTTCCTTAAGTGGAATGTGGAGTATTTTATACACCAATTTTCATAACCATAAAGTCAGTCATTCTTCCCTGAAAAATCAACATACTCAAACACTATATGAACATGTATAAACATTTTTAAGGCTTTAATGTGTTACACTCACATGAGTTTCTCTACTCCTGTACTAAGTATTCTTACAAACTCTTATTCCCTTATCTTCATGTTAGTCGAGATAAACATTTGTACAAATTATCTTATTGATAGTCGTCATCCAGTGTAATTATACTGAAAATGAAAGTTAAGAGAGGTAACAATTATTTCATCTGTAACTATTAAAAGCAAATGCTTATTTTCGTGTTTTGTTTGAAGCTGTAGGTCATATTTTCAGGATTTTAGGTCATATTTTGGTATTTTTTACAGCATGAATGCATGCATAATTCAATAACTTTTAGGTTATAAAAATCCAAGCCCTAATTATTAATACACTTACGTCCACGATAACAAAAAAGCCCAGGTCAGTGAAGGTAAAAAGTCCGAATGCTTATGTTCGTTTGTATGTAGCATTCTCTTGCATTCTGTCTCTATACCTTACTGATAATAGAAATAACAAGGGTCGTGCAGGGTTAATGTCAGTTTTGCAACACATGTTGCAACTTTTCTCAACTAGGTACTCACACAACAGGTTCGTTTTAAATCTCGATATATCTCGGTCGATCATGCCCCATTCCACTCTTGCTGACCTCATACACACTTTATATGGAAGCAAATATAGTAACAGATACTGCTGAAAATAGAAGAAAAGAAGAAATACAGTGGGACTCCTACTGACCTCCTACTGGGACACTGGCTTTATATGGAAACAATATAATGTGGCAACAAAGAGAACAAAAGAACCGCTAGTTCTATAATACAGGCGACTGTAACCTAAATACACCTTACTTAAAAGATACACTTTAAAATGTGTTTGCTACAAACACGTCATCTAGTAGCAATTATTTGAAACGTTTTGTTGCCAAGTGAAGCAATTGCTTTTGCTTTTCACCAATAAGGGACACTGGGAGTGAAATTTTGGTCAAAATTGTCAAAAAGTCGAAAATTGTTTTTTTACCTTAAAATGTTCCTGGAACACCTGTGCATTTGGATGAGCTAACATTTTTCATATCCCCCACTCCATGTGGTCATTACGGCCCTTTCAAATAGCGCTCTTCCCTTAACGTACACAGGATGCTCCTATATAAAAGCCTGTTTTTCTCAAAACTACATTTCTGCACATTCCAAAAGAAGGTCGCGCCTGAGTTTTGCTTCAAATTCAATGAAAATTTCCAAAAGTATTCATAAATAGCAGCTAAACAAAACTATGCTTCAATATTGATGCTATCATTAACATGAATTCCAAAAACTTTTTTTGTATGAAAAAAATCAATATTTTTTAAGATTAAATTTTCTTTGTTATTAAAAAAATATGTACAGCATAATCAGCAAACGTATTTGAAATATCTCTTCATACAATTGTTACCCATGTTTTAGAGTATCAGTTCTGACAATATAAATGAATTTTGAAAAGTCAATAGACGCGAACTCTATTTTGAAAATGTGCCAATTAAATTCATAAAATACTTTATATATCCCAAACGAATTATCCAATTTTAATGAAATTTGGTTTACCTCCTATTCTCATATAAATACAAACACAGTAAAAATTTCAGAAAAATCTATCTAAAGATGTGGAACTTTCAAATTTTACTCCCAGTGTCCCTTAACAACTTTCAAAATGTATACATCTTAACATATTTTACTTCCTCTAACACCTACTTATTTAAAGTATTTTACTTCCCTCAAAATTCGATACGGACATTTCATAGGAAATATCACTAGGTTTCTATGGGGAATTGACATCGATTTGGACTCTCAAGGCTCAAGCATAAATAATTCAAGCCGTTATTTGGTTAGTTGGTTTATGTTGGCGAACCTGTAAAATATCTTCTTCGTATTTTAAGTAGATTTCGAGGTTAGTGAATGTATTTGAGAAGAATATACTGCGAGATTATAGAAAAAATATCTAAAAGTGACTTTGTTGTGTTTCATTACAGCAGTTTCGCTTTATATTCTCCAAAATGGCTGTAATGATTGGGATTAAAATGCCAAAAATGTTTAAGGTTTTTTATGGCAAATGAAATGTATTTTTTTATTTTTCTGGCTACCGTCCATGTAGTCCTATTTACTCTTAATGATTTTTGCATAACTGGTAAACCGTAAGAAATAGACTAAATGTTAGTATACAAAAAATGTAGATATTGTTAAAACACAATTTATGTTCAATGCATTTTTTGTGAAGTGAGTTATTTCGGAGACATTCCTTGTTATTTGTGTGAGCTTGCAATACTTAAAAGTTCTCTCAAATGGAAGGTCGTTATTCACTTTTTTATCTCTTGGCCGTGCAAACAGAACGGAACCTCACAGCATGACCAGCTTTAAAAGATTTGACTCGCTCGAAGCCTAGTGCATTCTCATATTTTCCTTGCACTTACAAGGAAATTAGCTATAAGATCATATCTGCAAATGTATAGTTCGAACATGAAGAAGATAGAGGGATAAGAGTTTTGTAAGAATAGTTAGTACAAGAGTAGAGAACGTCACGTGAATGCAACACATCATATTTTTCTTTTTTGTGTTTAAAGTTTAATGTTAACTGGGTAGATCATATCGGACGATGAATAAATGAAATGGATGAAATCATTCTTAGATGAGACTGAGCTCCAAAAAGCTTAAAATTATCTGAAATTCGCCTTATTGAGATAAAACAAGCTGCCGAATTGAGAAATGCATTTTCGTTTACGACTGCAAAACAGAAACCAAAAACTAATAACCAATAGGCAATAGTACTCATAAGGCAACAATGGATGGTAGAGATACCATTATTACCAACATCGCCCGCATCTATGGCATGGTAGAAGTGTGTCTGTGTCATATTCAAGAGGTCCCGAATTCAAAACTTGGCGAGGGTCAGTTACGGGATAAGGTTTTTTTTTTTTGGGGGGGGGGGATGGGTAGTTTCCTTATTCTGAGAAGACTAATGTCGGGTAATTTTAAACTCTATGGACTCCGGTCTCATTCGAACATAGTTTTACACATTTCATTCATTGTCCGATATGACCTACCCAGTTTAAGGCGTTAAAACACGACCAATCCACTGAGATATTAAAATTTAATTAAAAGGTTTCATTACTTTGCACAGCAATGTTTTAAGTGTTCAAATTTGTTCAGTTTTATAAGGTTTGTCCTGCACAATTTGTTAATTAAAAAGTATTGGTGAACCAGATAGAATTTGATAGAAAATTACGTAATAGTGCATTAAAAGAGCATAAATGCTACGCATGCTGGAAGTATATCATATCGTATTGTCAGATTTCGTTTCTAAATCTGTGACATCATTTGTAGAGGCAACGTGACCCCCGAAAGGAAGGAGAGAGCAGAAGGGCGACCAGATCCGAACAACAATGAGCGCCACCAAGAACGGGATCCTAACGATACAAAATCTGATGTAACGCGAAGCTGCCTGCGCCATCTTTAACCAGGTGGTCCTGGGTTGGACGAGCCCCCAGAGAGGAACACCAGCCGTGTATCTAAGCGCCAGGTACAGAAAGAGAATTTAGTAAAATGCAAGGCTATCGTGATTATTTAACGAGGCCTTCGTACCTTCCCCTTCTTTCCCTCTCTTTACCCCTCTCCAATGACAGCACTATTCACGCCACTCACTACTGGCTGGGCACAGTTATAACCAATGACACGTCGGCGTGAAAGGGAAGTATTGGTTATTTCTGATGATTCACTAATCATTGCTTATTTCACATCGCGTGTGAAGCTACACATGGGCAAACTATTGATCTAATTGCAAACCAGTAACACGGACACATTTCAGAAACTGCAAACTCACAGAAATGTAATAATGTGTCACCCAACAAAAGCGATTTATTACATAGGTATTAAAATAAAAGCTTTCATTCGAAAGCTGGAACTCTATTATAATATAACGAAAAAGATAAATCTGTTTAGAGCTATTTAAATACGAATTTTAATTCCAGTGTAAATACAGGTTGAATTTGTGGAATTTCAATATAATATTCAGTTATATTTACTGTGATTCTAAGGACAAAGTTAAATGTTTTCTTATAACACAGAATCGTTTAATCCAATAAATGCTGCCTATTACAAGTAACATTTGCAACATTTTCCATAATAGGTGTTAACATTTGGAAACAAATCAAAATAAAATTAAAACGTGACATTTCTACGAGGTGAGGTGTATCTACCCTACCTTTCCTTATTCTCATTACCGCGCCAAGCTTCTAGCCCGGTATTGTAACTGTCAGCAGTTATACCTCACCCCTTGCGATGCCCCGTAAGGCGATAAGAAACGAGAGATGCTTCTGAAGAGTGGACTTTACTAAATAAGTTTTGTGTACAAAGCGTTATGTAGCGCAAATTACACGGCCCGGCCACAACGCACCTATCGCCGCCATCTGGTACTAAAACCTCGAAACATATGAAAGGAAATAATGAGGACAGTGCCCATCATTCGCCTACCGACCAGGGAAAATTACTGAAAAAGGTTCCCGGTCCAGCGGGAATCGAACCAGAGACCTACGAGCCTCAGACAAGATAGTCTAGGTGCTTCTCTTTATACTGTTTAAAAACAATTGAGATACACTTTAGGCTGACAGTGAACATAGGTGTCTAAACTACGTGTATTTTGCCTTTAACGTTGACATTGCACTTCGAAGGATGCCATAAACAACGTTGCTCTTCTTTTTGGAAAGCAAAATAAGAAAAAAATAACAGAATTGCATAAGCATGGGAAAAATGTATTCACAGTATTTGTTCTTGTCTTGTGCTTTGTATTTCAGCCTATTATTATCTTAATTACGCTGCAGAGTGTGAGAAAGAACAGTTTTAGCTTTGACCTACAGTCAAGGCGTTACTCAGAAATAAAAAGTTTCGCCGGAATTTCGGTCTTTAAGATGCAACCTTGAGCTATGGGAAGGACAGAAAAGCAATTAAACGTAACGCACCACAAGGAATGTTTAAAACATAAACAGAGAATGTAACTTTGTGTGAACAACAATGTATCAGGAACAGATTAAGTTTTCAGTTTTAAAATGTTGCCTCTTATTGATGTTATAAGTATGTTCATTTTATGTTTTTCCGTGGTATTTTAGTATGTATGTGGTAGGATGCCTCGTTTTTACTTTCACTACTACGTTTAGTAAAATAGAGGAAGTATTGTATACCACCCAAAAATTGGATGTCGAGGTTTCACCGGAAACATGTTTTAAGGCCACCTGGATCCAAAAAACAATTTTTAGAAAAAGGTCCGTGTGTGTGTGTGTGTGTGTGTGTGTGTGTGTGTGTGTGTGTGTGTGTGTGTGTGTGTGTGTGTGTGTGTGTGTGTGTGTGTGTGTGTGTGTGTGTGTGTGTGTGTGTCAGACTATGGACAGCGTAACTCAAAACGAAAACTCGGTTAAAAACCAAAGTTGGTATTTAAGTATAATGTCTTTCAAGAATGCGACACGAAAATTTTGAAGAAAATTGCTCCCCCCTAAACTACCCTTTTACATGGAAAAGTTTTCGAAAATTTTGGTTTTCTTGAAAATGGCTCTAACAATTTTGATTAAAATGCCATATGTTTTAGTTATTTTTATGACAAATGAAATGTATATCTTGAATTTTCTGGCTATAGCCCATGAAGTCCTTTTTACTCTGGGTGACTTTTGCATAACTGGCAAACCCTAAGAGATAGACCAAATCTTACTATACAAGAAATATAGATCTTGCTAAAACACACAATTTACATCTAATTTTTTTTTTTTAGAGTGAATCATTTTGGAGATATTCCTCGTTATTTGTGTAAGTTTTGGAGAACTTATACTTCTGCCAAATGGAACATAGCTACTGATTTTTTATATGTTAACCGTGCAAAGAGAACGGAGTTTGAAAGCTTTATAGCTTATCCCAGAAAGCCATTATCTTTATTTCTGTTTTAGAAATGTTAAAATTATAGTTCTTACATATTACGCTTAATTCATCTACAGCACGTCAAAAAGCACATTTACAACATGGTGGTAAATAATTAAGATAAATATTGGAGCAAGCTAAAAGCTTCATCCTAAACAGGAACATGAACCATTGTCAATTAGAACTCCCAAAGGGAGTTTTCAGCAGTACAAGACTCTTTGACCTTAGAGAGCAAATCAGTGAATTGCTTGTGTAGAGTGTGGCTTTTAATAATTCATGGACTTAACGTTACTGCGAGAAACTACTGGAAGCATTTGAAATGAGAGAATTCAGTGTGCAGAGTAGACAGACAAAAGAGGCAGTGAAGCCGTTTTATAAAGAGGAAGAGAAAATTGGTTGGAGCATCGAATGAGAAGAAATAACTTGCTAGGAGATCACTGAAAGGGATGAATGAAGAAAGGTTCAGATCAGAAGTAGATACGACATAATAATATAAGATTTGTTATTACAATGTGGCGTGTATTTTGCATGGGTAAACACCAATTAACCAGGGTGAATGTATAGTTTGCACTTGAACGTCCTGTGTTGTTCCGTAATGTGATGTGATATGGGAGCAGTTGCTACCCTCCCTCTATTTTTTATTGACATGCCTGATATATATTAATGGTAAAGAAAGTAAATAGGCTTAACTTTTTTTTACTTTCTCTACTGTAAGTAGGGGAAGTATTGTATTCCACCCAAAAATCCGATGTCGAGATTTCACCGGAAATATACGTTTTGAGGCCCCCTGAATCCAAAAAGGTATTTTTAGAAAAAGGTCCGTGTGTGTGTGTGTGTGTGTGTGTGTGTGTCAGTCTGTGTGTCTGTGTGTCAGTCTGTGGACAGAATAACTCAAAAACGAAAAGTCGGTTAAAAACCAAAGTTGGTATTCAAGTTTATTGTCATTCAATGATGCGACACGAAGATTTTGAAGAAAACAGCCCCACCCTAAACTATCCTTTACATCGAACATTTTTCGAAAATTTTGATTTTCTTGAAAATGGCTCTAACGATTTTGATTAAAATGTCATATGTTGGAGATATTTTTATGACAAATGAAATGTATATCTTGAATTTTCTGGCTATAGCCCCTGTAATCGTATTTACTCTGGACGACTTTTGCATAACTGTTAAACCGTTAGAGATAGACAAACTCTTGCAATACAAAAAATGTAGATCTTGCTAAAATACACAATTTATGTCAAAATAAATTTTCTTGTAGGGTGAACCATTTCGGAGATATTCCTTGTTGTGTGTGTGAGTTTCGGAAAACTTAGAACTTTAGCGAAATGCAACAACGTTGTTCATTTTTATATGGAGATATAGGAATAAGAGTTTGTTAGAATGGTTAGTACAAGAGTAGAGAAAGTCATGTGAGTGCAACACATCAGATTTTTAAATATTGCTATATAACTGCTCTAAATACGCAAACAAATATTTTAGTCATTAAAATTGTACGTATTTAATATTTTGGAAAATTTTGTCTCGGTTTATGTCTGACTCTATTTTAACTCGTCTAAGATGTTTGAAGTCAAGATTTTCCTTTTGATATCGCGGTAAAACGAACAGAATGCATCACATAGGCAACTGCAGTAGAATGAAACGTCATGCCGCTATTATATGCTAGTAAGCGGACCAAAGCTCGAGAAAGCACTTGCCAAACAGGAATGCCCCGGGTGACTCTTCCTTTAAACAAACTACATACCTTGGTGACGTCACCTTGACCTAGCACCGGTATAAAGTCAGATGCAACAAAGACCGAAACTCGCGTACATGTTCATGATTTGTAAAGAGAAACGTGTTGACCTTGATCGGAAGATGAAGAAGCACTGATCAATAACGATTGCGGTATTTGTGGGGGACGGAAACCGAACTATCTCATAAGGTACTCACACACTCACCACTTCCGCTAGGGTCTATGCGACCGCGCATGTCCTTGTGGTTTTACCTTATACCTTGCTACCTATTCTTATTTTAACTTCTCTCCGACTTGGTTGCGACCACCTGTTGTCATTGGCAGGATTCAACTGTTTTCAGATTCAGCACAGCTTTCATTTTGAACATAATAAAAGTGATAGTAAAGCTATAAGTGCATATTTGTACCAAGAACTAGAAGGAAAACAATACTAAAAGAAATAAACAAAAATAAAACAAGGAAATTAAAAAAAATTCCACAATTTCTACGCGTTGCTGAATGCTGTAACGTTCCATGGCTATTTGTCAATAACTATAAAGACATGAAAAAAATGACTGCTGTAACTCAATAATGGCAGCTATCACATGTTAAAGAGTAGTAGAGAAAGTAATGCGAGACTTTGGTGTTTTAACTTTCCAGTTTCTACAAAGCACTTAATGCATGCTTCGACGATAAAGAATAATGGAAATATTTACGTTGAAATAATTTGATTAGCGTTAGCTGTTCAAAAGCAGCATCTAAGTCGACCCTATACTTAAGCATGGAGCATTTCCCTTCCCAATTATTGTCATTTCTTTTCGTACTCGTATATCATCAGTGTCCACAGCCTCTCGTGCAGTATGCATTAAGAAGGATGGTTAAATATTATTTAAAAAACCACACCCACATACTTGTACATGGTTCTTTTTCTAAAAATGTTTCTTTTTGTGTTAGAGAAACCTCCAAACCTGCATTTTTGTGAAATTTCAGCATGAATAAGCGGTAAAGAAGACGATAAATGTATTTCGTTTCAGAGATTTAAAATAAATTTATGAAGTACCTATGACCAGATTTCGGAGAGGGGATTTAGCACCTCCACCTGCAAGATATTTTGTGCAGATGTTCCTCACGGTTACCCCGCGGAAGGGAGTGAGGTGAGAAGAGACAGACGGTGGGCGGACCAAGGAGACATGACAGCAGAGGGCAAGGTCCCCACCAGCACTTATGTAAAAATCATTCAAAATGAAGAGAACTTCTGGGGATATTCCCAGAAAGGTCAGGATATACATTTCGTTTGCCATAAAAATATCTTAATCAAAACTATTTGAGCCATTTTTGATAAAATCAAAAATTTCGAAAAATGTTCTTTGTAAAGAGTAGACAGAGGTGGGGAATGTTTTTAAAAATATTCGTGTCTCATCTTTGGAAGGCACAGAACTTAAACATCGCATTTGGTATTTCACCGATTTTTTTTTGTTTTTTAGTTATGCTGTCCACGCACACACACACGCACACACGCGCAAACCTGGGTGGCTCAGTTGGTTAGATACTGGCCTACTGAGTCCAAGGTCACGGGTTCAAATCCCGCCCAGACTGTTGGTTTTTAAGTGTGCTTAAAAACGACAGCTCCGTGTCAGTAAATTTACTGGCATGTAACAAAACTCCTGCGGGACAAAATTTCGGCACACCGGTGACGCTGATGTGATCCTGGCAATTGACAGCGTCGTTAAACAACAACATAGTTTAATTTGCAATCACGAACATTTTTCTAAAAATACTTTTCTTTTTGGATTTAGAGGACTCCAAAAAGTGTGTTCCCAGTGAAAGCTCGGCGTAGAATTTTTGGGTGAAATGCAATACCTTCTGTGCATACTATGTACACCACATAGAAATTAAAAATGACATGCCTGCAAATACCATTTGGTAAATGGAGTTGTTTCGTTTGCACAGTGGTGGCAATGTCAACACAAGTGCATTTTAAGACTGGACGTGCAAAATGATGTATGAGAAGGGTTCCTGTTCCATAAATCCTTCCTGGCTAGAGAAATTGCCTATAAGGAAATAGCGATAAGCAAAAAGGAAAGAAAATTAATGTGCAACGCTTGGGTACAAATGGCATGTCGTGTTTATTCGCGCTGATGCTAGGTTCCGATATTGCTCAAGTCAAAGGTTTATTCATTCATTGATAGGCCTTCAGCTTTCAGCACGTTCATGCATGTGAATTTGCCAGAGGTATGCAGTATGCAGATTGCAGTTCAACAGGTCATAGCCGTCGGTAGTGGTCCTACACAACGTGTTTGTACGTTGGCGTTTAAGGTGGATTTGGGCTGTCTCACGACACGCCCTGGTGATTTCACAAGGTCACAGGGTGTAGGTGTGGTAGGTTAGCCTACTAACATTAACACTTCATTCAAGAATAGGTCCGGAGTGGAGCCAGGATCGACTACCGACGCTTGTCTGGTAGATCCTAGTTGATGGACTAAAGGGATAGTGCAAGAGTCAACACGTCCTTTAAATTCAGAGGAAGCACAGTGTGAGCCACGTAAACCTGAATCACTTTAGTGGACCATAACTTTTGAACCAATAATAAGACACATGTGTAACTTAGGGAATTGCATTGCTCATTATGTCGTCAATCGAAATCCATACATATCTGTACTTGTTTCGCCATATAATGAGACGTTCTACAAAGATATTCTCGCCAATGTTGCTTATTTTGTTACTAACGGATTCACGGAGTTATGGAGAGGATATTAGGACATGGAATAAGGAACAACTGAAACCATTGATAATAATGCACTCGTTTGTCATCACTTGCTTCTTTCAACTGCTGCATCATATGCAATCTGTATGGCTGAAATCCCGATTTACTCACAGTTGTTTGACATGACGTGTCATATGAAGAGTCTGTCTCTTGGCTCAATCGAGGCAACAATTTCTTTGGAGGGTTCACTAAGCGAATACGAATAATATCAACAGATTGTACCCAATGATGGTCTATTTTTTTCCACCCTCGCTGACCAGTACACCAGCTTTCTTACGATAAAATTGCTACCTTTGTTGGAACTTTGCGCAATTGAATTCTCTTCAAAATTCCCGCTGTGTTATCGATGTATTTGTCTGTTTTCACAACGAAACACGCTCAAAGTATTACATATTTCTGTAATGATTACAAACTAATGATCATAATTGTCATTCAGATCAACAAAGTAGGCAATAATACTGATTTTCCCAAACCACCGAAATCATTAAAACAAATTTCACAGTTTTACGAGGTTTCAGAGGGAAATTATGGCCCATTGAAGCTCTTCAAATTTATATGGATCGCACTAGATACAAAAATGATAATATTTGGACCATGGTAGGCCATGCGCCATTTTAAATTTGTCTACCACATATAGAGAAGGTGTTGTATTTCACCCTGATTGCCACCTAGATTGCCCTAGAAATATACGGTAGATCCCCTGAATCCCAAAAAAAGCATTTTCAGAAAAAGGTTGATGTGTATCTGTAAATCGGCTAACTAAAAATGAAACATCGGAAATACAAAACTTGGTATTTAAGTTTTGCATCCTTCAAGGATGCAATACGAAGATTTCCAAGAAATTTCTCCATCCCAAACCATCCTTTACATGGAATATTTTTCGAAACTTTTGATTATCTCGAAAATAGTTCTAACGCTTTGTTAAAATACCATATTTGAGATATTTTCATGACAAATAAAGTGTATATCTTGAATTTTCTGGGAATATCATGGTTACTCTGGATTACTTGCATAACCGGTAAACCTTGAGAGACAAACTTACTACACAAAGATGTAAATCTCGTTCAAGAACACATTTCCGAGATATTCCTTATTATTGGTTTGAATTTTCCAATACCTTTCCTCTTCTTAAATAGGAAATTGTTTTTTTCTTCCAGTTATGCAAAAAGAATGAAATTTCAAATCCATAGCAACTTCTAAAATATTTGACTATCACTAAAGACTTTATTTCCATTCTGCCGTAGTACCTATGAAGAAATTTGTAACAAGACAATTTATATACGTGTTTTATTCCTCATTAACGTGAAAATGGTAGAATAATACGCTTTTTTAAGAATACGAGCAGTTTATTGAAGAACTGATAGAGAAAATCATGTGAATATAGCGCATCTGATTTTTTGTAAAAAGGAGAAACCAAAATGTAAAGTTCAATGTATACCATAATTTAATGACATATAACTACAGCATTAAAATACGTGCACGATGTACCCAAAACTTATATTATTAATTTGAATACAAAAACACATTTAAAATTTACAGCTCCTTTCCTCCTTTTATTAAACAAATGATGCGTCTAAGCCCTTTATTTGGAAGTTCTAGGAATAAAGAAATATCATGTATTGCATTCACATTATTTTGTACCATTACCGTTTATTGTATGTATATCTCTTGTGCCAACCGAGATTCGAATCTGGGACATCTTGAATGCGAGGAAGACGTGGTAACCCCCGCGCCATGTAGCTGGGCGTAATTCGATGTTTGTGCCCAGTTATGGTGTTCATAGACATCTACGAAGGATATAATTTATATTAAAAAAGAAAAAAGACTGGTTTTGGGGGTTCATGTCTCTAAAAGGTGTTTATTTCCCACTAAAATCTTGATATAATAAATCTGAAATATCCTTTGCCTACCATTGTTAAAGTGGTAAGGAAGTAAAACGTCATGCAAAACATTGCAATTAATAACCATAATCTATAACCTGTTCAAAAATCTGCTTTGCATAATCAGCACTGTCCTTAAAACCGCTATAGTTCCATAAATCAGCAAGTTTCAATCTCAAACATCGTATTTAATATGCTTATAGTTTAAAATTACTGCTTTCTTATCTAGCGGTTTTCCTAGCCAGCAATTGGGAATTCAAATGCACGTGAGAGGTAGGAAAAATGAATACCGTGGGATGTTTGATGAGGATAAAGAATAGAGGAGCGTGGGATTAACATCTTTGCCGTGTACACCTACATTTCCTCGACAATCTCCTCTCACAACCGTAGTTACTTCTTGCAAACACGGAAACTTCATTAAAAACTTATAGGCATCTTTAACTAGGTTTTCGCATACAAGTTTTACCGTGGAGGGAAAATTACTCCTCTCATACCAAAACTTACAGAACGATGCATGCATGTTCAACTGTTTTGTAAATCGCCATGTTATAAAGAACATACAGCAAATGGGGTTAGGTTGTTTTATGACCGGAGTCTTCAGTGTCCACGCCACGAATCCTGTTTCCCTTCCATTAGTTTCCATTATATGGATTCTGTGGATTTTATGGATTCAGGGAGAACCTAAGTACATTGCTCTAAAACAATGTATTCAAGTCTTCCTCTATCTTATACATATATCGACAGAGAACTCAATATAATTCGCCTTCCCTGGCTGTGGGACATAATAGTTACACCTATGTTGAGCAGCTTTCAGTTTTCTATATCAATGACTTCGATATTGTGACATAATTTTTGATTTGTAAAATATACCTCAGAATAAGTTGCAGTTATTGAAGTACAATGTTGTTTGCTACTAAATTAAAATGCCAGACCACCATTACGATACCGTGCACTCTAGGGAGAGAATTTACTCCCATCTGTCCCTCATACATTCACTCTTTAGTTGCCAAGCCAAAGCCCAAAGTCAACCAGTGGGGCTCTGCACTGCAAATTGGCAACAGAGCTTTAACTTTGCCTGGGAATGCAAGTACTTCTTTGTTCTTCAGGATAGCAAAGCACAATACTTACTTCGTCTTGTTTAAATGGGCATTTCAATGTTGCTCATTCTAGAGGTTATAAATAGCAACGTGTAGCTTTTGAAAAACAGTAAACACTCTTCCTAAAACATTTGACAACCGCTGATATTTGTAGGCAGGCAGTAAATAATGGAAAGAGTTAGAACATTTCATATGTCCAGTGAGTACTATTTCGGCCCAGTTCTATATTTTCAAAGCGAAATTCTCATCATTCAAGCAGAACCTTCTTCCAGTAGAAACAACTTTAGCAATGTGGATCTTTACAGTTAGACTTGGAAGTTAATCGAGTTAGAAGTATCTATGGAACAACTGACGGTGAATATTTTTAGAACAGTTATTTGAAATGAAGTGCAATAAACGTATTAAAAATTCATTATGGTATCTTGACAGAATACTATAGTAATTGCTTCAAGCTCCTCCAGAGCATACTGTGAAGCATTTCTTTGTCAACAAATTTGCAATCGTATTGATGGAATTCTCGTATTAATGCGATGCATCTTTCTTCAACAGCTGCGTAATTAATATCCCTAAGTATGTTATTAATTTTAAGAATTGTGTAGGTATTAGGAACATGAAACCGCAAGACACTCCACTGTCTGTGACGAGAAAAACCCGTAGATATAAAATCCAAACAAGATCCAAATCTGCCTCCTCCGCAAACAAAGCTGGCCTAAGGCCAATACCCGAGCCAAATGAGGAATCAGACAGTTTTATTAGTTGTGGGGTCATTTACCGGTATCTGACCAGAACCCACTAGTTGAACATTTAGTAATATACTTTCTAGAAGCACATTGAATGCATCAGAAACTTTGTCTTTGGATGTCTCTCGCTTGCTTTTAGTCCATCTAGCATCATTAAAAGAAATAACAAATAGCCTTGTGTAGGGATGCTGAATCAACAAAGCAAAGGTTAGATAATTTTGTACTACTCGCGGAAAATGTGTTGGAAGGTGCGCTGAGAGCAGGGCCTCTCAAAGCTTAAATCGCACAGGGTGCAATCCAAGATGCAGAGGTTCCTTGCACCGTGCATCGTGGTGACTCGGTTAAGTTCGGCTCATCTCGCGTGCTGCAAGTGTGTTGATAGACAGCTTAGTTATCAGTGAAACAGACACGTGCAATACAAATATCTAATAATGAAGCAACCTGCTCCAAAGAAAACGAAGAACGCTGAAAGTTCATTTAAATCAGAGTCATCTGCTGTACCATAATTACGTGTGTGAGAAAATCTGTTGAAGGACAGTATAACAGGATACACATATGCTGAAGTCTTAGAGGACGCAAGAGAGGAAGCATTAAAGCTGCTGCTACGTCGTGGAGAAGGACTTTCTTTATCCAAAATGAGGTTTGTACCAGTACTTTCTAAATCATTAAAACAAAAGACCAGATTTGGTACTAAAAACCAAATTAACCAGTTTAACACTACGCTGACAGGAACAAACAGCACTGAAAGTGAGGATGAGTAAGGCGGCAAAGCGAACGAGAGAGAAGCGTAAGGAAAGAGCGAGTGGTGGTTTGCACCGAGGTCAACTTTTCGTAGTCACATTTCGAACCTTGCACCGTGCAGTGTACCGGTGCATGCACCCTGAGAGGCCCTGACTTAAAGGGTTGGAAAGTTGTTAGTTCCGACCATAGAAAACTAAGGAACCGAGCGGTTAAAAATAATAAATAAATAAATAAATAAAGTGTCTTCAGTTTCTTCTACTCATAAACACGTACTGTCGCCCTTATGAAATAATCCGAATATGTGTCTGAAACATATGTATGCTGTACTGAAGGAATGTCTGCTTCTAGTAGTGGAAGGAATATAGATATAGTGAAACTTCTTCCGTGGCCAAGTCTAGACCTATTGCTCATGGGAGAAAGGCATGGGGAGAGTACGAAGGGCAGCCAGGTCTGACTGATTATTCGCAGACCCCCTCAGTATCTGGGTGAACGAACCGACAGACTCGGCCGGAAGATCCCGTGTCGTGGAACCACATCCACCACATGAGGCACACACCACTGACCAAGCCCTGCTGCCCTGAAAGGCAAAATCAGAGGAAACGAGGTACAGGTAAATTCATGGTCTTATACAGGGTGTTAAGGGTATGTTGGCAGATTTCGCCTGGTGGTGGATTCAAATATTACGACTAAAAGCCCAATAACAAATTCATCTATTGTGAAAGATCAACATTGAAGGTTTGGACCCATGGATCCGCTCCGTCCCCAACAATCAATATCATCTCTCTGGCTCTTTCTCGGTCTTCCTATGTCTGTTTTACAGACTGGAACATAGTCACTATTTTAGAGAATCTATCCTTGTTCATCCTCTGTACACGTTGTCTCCAGTTTTCTTTATTCTGTTTAACCATTTCTATTAAGTTAAGTATGTTTACTTCTCGTCTCATTTCATTTGCTTTATAACCTAGCATATCTTAAAAATATCATTCCTGGTGATTCAATTTTTCTTTTTTGTTTTCTGTTTAAAGCCCATGTTTCAATTGAATACAGTAGTACAGGGATTGTCATTGTCTTATAAAATTTGTTTTGTTCTCTTCAAGTCTTCCTTCTAAGTGTTCTCTGTGACTGTATTTATTTAATTTATTGTCAACATCTTTCTGATGCATGTAGCACTGAACAGGCGAATGTTTTGTTTACTAATCGGCTTCCGCTAACATGCACGCGTTCACATCTACGGTGAGTGAAAGTCCAAAGCAGGCCAGGGCTCGAAAGTTGGTTTCGCCACTTGTCTGTGTGTTTGTTGTCAGCTAAGGCAAGTAATGAGGGGAAGGGTAGTCTCTCATCACAAGACTTGAGCAGGTAGTGTTTGTTGTCAATATTCCTGATCTTCCGCTTTACACATATACCAAAGTTGCCCAATTGCCAACCGTATGTTCACGAATTTATTCTAATTGACACGTTTTACAAGAAATGTAAAATATACAAATAATTCATCTTTTGAAGCTATTTACGCTAATTGCAGAGGTAAACGATAAACGAGTGGTGACATATAGGCAATCGGACATTTGATCAATTTTATTTTTGATCAAATTACGTAAGCTTTCACGGTAGGTGTTATAAAATAGAACATGATTCTCCGGGCTTGTAGGCCGTGGTCTAGCGGAAATTCTCCTTCCAGACATTTCGATGGAAGCTGCATCGAACGAAACGTCTGGAAGGAGAATTTACACTAGACCACGGCCTGCAAGCCTGGATAATCATGTTCAATTTTATTTTTTATTTATGAAACCATACACTATAGAGGAAAATGGTAGAGGAAGTTTTGTTTCAGGTTAACGTCAAGAAGTCGCTGTTAAACTCTGCGCATTCACACCCAAACACTTTGTATAATCCGTACCAGCATTCTCTTAACGAATTGGGAAACCACGAAAAAACCTAAGGTCAGGGTGGCCGGGACAGCATGAATCGAACCAAAAGCCTTCAGAATGTGGACCTCAGACACTACCATCTGAGTTATTCTGCTCACCAATGTATTTTCAATGTGACATAGAATGCATCATCAGTTCATATGTACTAATTTTAACAGTTCAGAAGCAAGTAAACGGCGCATTCCCATTATGGTTGAGCGTTATATACCTACGCCTATCACTTACATTAGAGTGACAACAATTTAAACTACTGTTAAATAATAGCCTCGTTACTGATGTGTATTTCTGTGGTCTCACAGCGATTTTGTTTCGAGCGTGAGGGGTTCTTAAGTGGCAGAGGACTCAGAAGTCAATAATTCTTACTCAGCACACATTCAAATGTCAGTTTTCCTCTCGAGATTTGGGTTAAGTCGCCTGAGATTTCCCTCGTCGCAAAACAGTTGTACTTCATACTGCGACAGTTACTGTGTCTGGTGCATGAAGGTACTTTTACTAAAACTACACCAGTTAAGATTTATTGCTTTCTAAAGTGGGTATTTTAGTTTTAGTACATAACAAGGGAAATATGCTTGTAACAAGAGTAATTGCATATCGACAAGTTGCTTAAACAAATTAAAACACAATAATTTGTTACATAAAGTGTCTAATAATTTATGAAAATATTAGTATTGCAACAAAGCGACAAAATCCAAGTCTATCACTTTATTGTCCTCTAAAATGTTGCTACAAAATACACAGCTTTCTTCTCGATGTTAACATAGTTCACAGTCTTTCCTGCTATCACAATTCACAACTGTTCTTCTCATAACCTTGCTCTGTCCTTTCAGAATCTTTCTTCACTTGTCTGTTATACATTTAACTACGGCGTTGCAATCACTCGTGACGACCGATGTATCTTCCGGGACGACACACGCACAGCAGGCTGGCACACACTGACCGACTTATTCCTGTAGCTCTACTCTCAAACTCATTGACCGACTTCTTTCATTTATTTGTTTATTTATTTTATTCATTTATTTGTTTAATTATTTTATTCATTTATTTATTTATTTATTTTTTTTTTTTTTTTGAAAAGGGGAGGATAGAGAGTTGGAGAGAAATAAGAAATATAAAGGCCTTTGGCTGTTGTACATGCAGTTAAAAACGAGTTAACGTTATCTGGACATACTGTACTCTACCTGTGTGCTATCAGTGGAGAAAGCTTTTGTGCAATAACTGATACTGATACCGTAATAGTGTAGCCATGTTGACGTGCACTTCATTGTGTTCTGCAAGGTACAGTTAAAAGTCATATTTCTCACATTTTCCTCCTACGCTGATCGGCTTCATACCAATTCCTTCCACTATACTTGTTATTCACTAGACCATGTATTGGGGTATGTCGCATGACAACTATTATGCACTCGCAGACTGTTGAGAGCAAGTTTGCGCATCCGGAAATAGTTGCAGACGCAAGCAATTGGAGCCTTAACCATCTTCAACTGTTCCTTTCACTTTAATCTCCAGCGAGTTGGCGTGAAGTAGTTCCTACCACACCATCCCTGAATCCTCGGGGTTGGGGGGGGGGGGCGGACGGGAGCGGTCAAGGACTTATGGAAATCTAACATGATTTCCTATCTCTCACATTCCGTGTACTTCTCATCTTTCAAGTGCACTTCTAGGTTTCGTGGCGTATGGCGGTGCCGAACAGATGGAGCGGATGCTTGCTAGGGACTTCCGCTCGTCTCTGTGGACTATTTGCCTGTGATCAGTAGCCTCCTGTGGTTAATTCACTTCGTTTCTTCCCCCTGGGGCGTGATAGTATCATACATCTACGTAGATCAAGTATACGAGGTGTCCCTCTCTTTTATATAACCTAATTTAAAAGCTGTAGTCCACCGTGGTCTAGGGGTAGCATGCTAGCCTCTGACTCCCGAGGTCGTGCGTTAAAACCCGGCGGAGGACGTAAAATGCTTATTGCAGAAGGGAAGTAAAGCCGATGGTACTGTGTTGTAGATTTAAGGTACGTAAATGAACCTCAAGCCTGAGAAAAAAGCCTCTGAATCAAATTAAGCCATCCTTCATGTCCAATGTGGAATGGGACGCTGGTAACCATAGCAATTAAAGAGCACCCATAAATAAAACTTAAGTAGCTTTAATTTCTAATCTAAAATTACCAGAAAACTTACGGTAACACATTTTTTACCTCATTTAAATGTCGCGTTTAACATCTGAGGTCATTCGGCGGCTTTTCCTTTTGGAATAATTACTCATCGGTGATGTTCACTCGTTTATTATTTGCATAACTTTGGGTTCTCTTTATAAACATTAAATTCATGCACACATTACACTCATACTCCCACACTCAGGGGATAATGGGGAATAATCCTGGATAAAGAAAAATTCCCATCCTCCGGCCGGGAATCGAGCCCGGGACCACTGGATTTGGAAGCTAACATACTAACCACCAGATCACAGAGTGGAAAAGCCGTGCTGGCACGAAGAGTGGTCAGTTCTCTGCGGTAATAAGCTTAGAGAAGTGAAAGAACTTCCGATAAACTGGCTAACCTCCTCTCGGATATCTCGTCGCCAGAAGGTGGTTTTGGCTTGATTACGCATTGCTCACTGCAATTTTACCTTTTTAAATGGGACCTTGCTCCTCTTTGTCCGCTGTGCGACAACCTTTTGTCGGTCCGTCATGTGCTGCTAGTGTGTGTTTCTCAAGCGCACCTTCGAGACTCTCTGCAACTGCCTGTCAGACTTACAGAGGTCCTGCAGGACGTTAAGCAAGCGGTAGAAAGAATTTAGATGACGTGCTCCTGAGGATTTAAAACTTTAGATATAGAAATTTATTACTTTTTCAAACTTTTTATAACTTTGTTTTATCTCTGGCTTTTGCCTCTTTGTTTGGTATGTTTATTTGTTTTCCTTCTCACCAGTACTTTTATTTTATATTGAAGTTTATCTTCGGCTTTTGCCACGATCCGTGTTTTTAAGGGCACTGATGACCCCCTTAAACCTACACCTCCTTTCACCAGATCACAGAGGCAGTCATGTTGCATTATTGTTTAATATATGAATTAAGCATATTCCAGCAACTCAGTGTTATACTTAGCTGTTTCTGATTGATACTGTAGTTTTCTTTAATCGTCAATATCTTTGAGACATCAAAATGATAGGATCTATTGCTTCCCTAACTTTGAAGATGCCGCACACGACTGGCATTAAAACGTGCAGAAAATCTAAACATCAGTACTTTGCTGTTATGTTGTAAGATGCCAAAAACGTACAGGGAATACGATTTAACATTACGCCAAAATTTAATAGCAACAATTTGTCTTAGAGCTCAGTATTAATAGGGTACATTTTGTGCAGATAACTTCGCTGATCTCTGTTAGCGAAACAACTCCTCTGCAGTGTCAAACAATTTAGTACTAAAACGTGTGTGTAGCTCTTGGCCGTTTATGAATGTTGCATCTGTCACTTGGAGTTGTATCGTTAAACAGAGAAATAAGGATGAGGTATTAAAGCCCAACTTTTCCGCGCATTACTCTTCCGGTGTGACAAGCAGAATTACTTGGGTTGTTGCATTCTCTCCTGAGGACAAATACCGGACATTTTCCTTGTTCTCGTGTGCTGCAGAATTTCAATGAACTACGCGTTTCACTTCCGTGAAGATTCCAGAGGTTTCAGCCATCATTCACAGCCTGATGCATTATCTTAATTTCATGCTTTGAAATCCATGCCTATTATATATCCCTCTTTCCACTTTAATTGGAAGCGTAGACTGGTATTTCCAAGCATCTTATTACACGCGTAGAGTGAAAATGCTAACACTAGCCATTAATGATCGATTCTCCATCATTTATGAAAAGTAGAGGATATATTCTGCAAGTGGTTTCACAAATTTCCCTCTGCTGCAAATCTGTTTTAAGGGGGGGGGGGGGGGGGCAACAACTGAAGAAATATTGGATACTTTCTCTATCCAATATAATCAACTTTTCCTTTCTCTATCACCTATCTTTAGTGGGCAAGAGTAATTAAAATTATTTTGTTGTTTAACGACGTTTTCAATTGCCAGCATCACCCCAGCGTCGCTGGTGTGCCGGAATTTCTTCCCGCAGGAGTTCTTTTACATGCCAGTAAATCTACACACTTAAAAACCCTCCGGACTGGGCCAGATTTGAACCTGTGACCTTGGGATCAGTAGGCCAGCGTCTAACCAACT
The DNA here is from genome assembly GCA_030765045.1 of Tenodera sinensis. Lineage (NCBI taxonomy): Eukaryota > Metazoa > Arthropoda > Insecta > Mantodea > Mantidae > Tenodera > Tenodera sinensis. The sequence continues at coordinate 102,364,928 of CM060971.1, read as the reverse complement.
GAGCCACCCAGACCGACAAAAAGTATTGTATTCTATCCAGATTCCACCTAAATGTAAGTTTTGAGTCCTTTGAACCCCCCCCCCCACTCCCCAAAAAGGAATTTTTAGAAGAAAGTTCGCGCGTTTGTGTTCTATCCAAAAATTGATATCCAGATTTCACCTAAATGTAAGTTTTGAGTCCTTTGAACACCCCCCACCCCCCAAAAAAAGAAAGAATTTTTAGAAGAAAGTTCACGCGCGCTTGTGTTTTTAAACAGCATAATTAAAAAAAAAAAACGAAAAATATATTAAAACAAAATTTGGTGTTTAAAGGATCTAAGAGAGCTTTTTTTAGCCAATATTTTCGATTTTTGGATCTCTGCAAAAATGAACTCTTTAAAATGCTAGTCAAAATTTAAGTTCTTTTATGCTATTCCTGTTAAAAGGCTGGGCAATTTCAACCTTTTACACCACGTACTTTAGTTTGTATTAATATTTTCAATGTAAAACTCAAATTTCCTCAGAACATTTATCGATATGACAAATAACCTATGCATTCTAGTTTTCTTTACTTTTTAATGCAACTTAGCACAATTGCTCTACAGTACTATCCAAAGAAATTTTAAAATCCATGTTGGGCTACAATGTAAAACTTGTAATCCAAAAATATTTACTTTTTAGGCTTCAATATTGGCATAATAATTATAATTAATATTTTGTTATTCAGGGCACAAAACGAGAACAAAAAAAAAAAAAAAAAAAAAAAAAAAAAAAAGCATTCTTAATGCTTAATTCTTAATCTTGCTCTGTCCTTTATTATTTCTTCTGTTAATTCCATTTCATTTGTCTTTCCTTATCCCTTGCATCCATCGGTTACCATTCTTACTTTCGTATATGTGCTTGAAAATTTTTTTTGTAAGTCTATTATTATCCATCCTTATTAAATGGCCGAACCAATTTATTCTTTTCCTGAATGTATCTGAAATCTTTTCACATTCTTTACTTTTATATAGGTCTCAATTTTTCCTGAGTCTAAACTCTTCTTTTTCAGTTTGAATTGGATACAAAATTTTCCTTAAAATTTTTCGTTTCCTCTTTTCTAATGTTCTATTTCTCCAGTTTTAAAGGGAAACACACTCTGTAGCATATAGAAATTCTGGTTTGAATACTGTATTACAGTGTGTTATTTTGGTTTTATTTGAGATGCTCTTATTCTAAATATCCTTAGTTAACTGATATGTAAATTCATTTTTCCTATCTTGCTTTATTTGCTTCCTTATCCAATCCATTAGTTTGAATTATTTCACCAAGATACTTTAATTTACCGAACTTATTTATTTTTCGATCCTTTTTGCTAATAGTTTGGTGCTTCTTTGATATTTGTCACAAATTCTGTTTTTTCAGATGATATTTTAAGTCCAGCTTTCTCTGTAGTTTCCTTCAATTGCTGTTTCCACATTTTCAAAGGGTTACAATATCACCGACGAAGCCTAACAATTTACGCCTATCCCCTTTTATTTTGATCCTAACCTAATCTGATGGTAGATTCCTTTTTCTTGCAGTCTTGTTTCCCACACTCCTATTACCTTTTCCAGGACACAATTGAATAGAATTGGGGAGAGTCCATTTCCTTGTCTTACATCCATATTAATTTGAAATTCCTTTCATATTTCACCCATCAATTTTACATTTGCACAAATTTTATCCGAGATATTGGATTTGAAAACTTATACTTTTCTTAAATGAGTAGAAATTTTTCCCTTCTTTTTCTCTTGCTCATACACAGAGTGTAAAGTGAGATTGGGGCGAGGGATTTTTAAATGTATTCGTGTGGGACCTTTAGAAGACACTGAACTTAAATGGCAAGTTTGGTATTTATCCCGCATTTCTTTTGAGTTAAGCTGTTTACAAATGCACACACACTCTCTCTCTCTCTCTCTCTCTCTCTCTCTCTCACACACACACACACACACACACACACACACACACACGCACGCACGGTCACAGGCATCTTTTTCTAAAATCCTATTTCCGGCCCAAAAATGTGTATTTCCAATAACATTACTTCCTCCACTTACCCAAGCACGTAATAGAGAAAGTAAAAAGCAATAGTGCGAAAGCAGACGTGAATGACACACTCTATGACGTATATCCGTTTCCGGCAATTTCCCAAGTAAATCAAGCATAAAGAATGCGCTTACATTCCATCATCGATTGTAAATTTCATTCTTTACGGCATCCATCACCTAGCAAAAACTATCGAAATAAAGTTGCATGACAATTTAGAATAAAGTCTGAAATTTTGGAAGCAGTTTATGAGCTATAAAACAAAACCAGAACACGTACAAATACCATATTCTACGCATGGCTGACAGTAGAATTCCTAAGAAGTCACTGAACTGAAAGCCGAAAAGAAAAAGATTATTAACAACTTTTTATTTGAAGAGGAACAGGTTTTCTATGGCCTAATCCATGAAGGCGAGGAACGCTTATTTATTTATTAATCATTACCGTCCTGGCTGGTTACCAATAGCTTCAAGACCGCGCAAGTGGGTTGATAACTCTAAGAATGGGTTACTTCTGTACCATATGATCCGTGAACGAGGATATACCCTTGAGAAGAGTCTGAACCAAATCCTTCCTTCAATTTTAGAACTTGCATTACTATTTCATTGTCTTGAATATGTTAATGGTTCCAAACTGGCAATGATACTACAGTTTAGCTTATGTTGTAATAGGAGTAGCAGTATCACTGGTATTAGTAGTAGTAGTTGGTTACAGGTTAGTGGTGGCAGGGTTGCCAACATTTAAAAGTAAAATTATTAATTATCGTACGGGTTGACAACCATCGTACAAGCATTAAAATTATCGTATGCCCCCATAATTATCGCACGAGTTGGCAACCCTGAGTGGTGGTAATGGTGTTGGTAGTGGTAGAGGTGGTAGCAGTAGCGTAGCGGTAATGATGCTAGTGTGGTGGTAATGATGGTGGTAATGGTGGTAGTACAGTGGTAATGATGGTGGTGGTAATGGTGGTAGTACAGTGGTAATGATGGTGATGGTAATGGTGGTAGTGGTAGTGGTGGTAGCAGTAGCGTAGCGGTAATGGTGGTAGTGTGGTGGTAATGATGGTGGTGGTAATGGTGGTAGTACAGTGGTAATGATGGTGGTGGTAATGGTGGTAGTACAGTGGTAATGATGGTGGTGGTAATGGTGGTAGTACAGTGGTAATGATGGTGGTGGTAATGGTGGTAGTACAGTGGTAATGATGGTGGTGGTAATGGTGGTAGTACAGTGGTAATGATGGTGGTGGTAATGGTGGTAGCGGTAATGGTGGTAGTGTGGTGGTAATGATGGTGGTGGTAATGGTGGTAGTACAGTGGTAATGATGGTGGTAGTACAGTGGTAATGATGGTGGTGGTAATGGTGGTAGTACAGTGGTAATGATGGTGGTGGTAATGGTGGTAGTACAGTGGTAATGATGGTGGTGGTAATGGTGGTAGTACAGTGGTAATGATGGTGGTGGTAATGGTGGTAGTACAGTGGTAATGATGGTGGTAGTACAGTGGTAATGATGATGGTGGTAATGGTGGTAGTACAGTGGTAATGATGGTGGTGGTAATGGTGGTAGTACAGTGGTAATGATGGTGGTGGTAATGGTGGTAGTACAGTGGTAATGATGGTGGTGGTAATGGTGGTAGTACAGTGGTAATGATGGTGGTGGTAATGGTGGTAGTACAGTGGTAATGATGGTGGTAGTACAGTGGTAATGATGATGGTGGTAATGGTGGTAGTACAGTGGTAATGATGGTGGTGGTAATGGTGGTAGTACAGTGGTAATGGTGGTAGTACAGTGGTAATGATGGTGGTAGTACAGTGGTAATGATGGTGGTGGTAATGGTGGTAGTACAGTGGTAATGATGGTGGTGGTAATGGTGGTAGTACAGTGGTAATGATGGTGGTGGTAATGGTGGTAGTACAGTGGTAATGATGGTGGTGGTAATGGTGGTAGTACAGTGGTAATGATGGTGGTAGTACAGTGGTAATGATGGTGGTGGTAATGGTGGTAGTACAGTGGTAATGATGGTGGTAGTACAGTGGTAATGATGGTGGTGGTAATGGTGGTAGTACAGTGGTAATGATGGTGGTGGTAATGGTGGTAGTACAGTGGTAATGATGGTGGTGGTAATGGTGGTAGTACAGTGGTAATGATGGTGGTGGTAATGGTGGTAGTACAGTGGTAATGATGGTGGTGGTAATGGTGGTAGTACAGTGGTAATGATGGTGGTGGTAATGGTGGTAGTACAGTGGTAATGATGGTGGTAGTACAGTGGTAATGATGGTGGTGGTAATGGTGGTAGTACAGTGGTAATGATGGTGGTGGTAATGGTGGTAGTACAGTGGTAATGATGGTGGTGGTAATGGTGGTAGTACAGTGGTAATGATGGTGGTGGTAATGGTGGTAGTACAGTGGTAATGATGGTGGTGGTAATGGTGGTAGTACAGTGGTAATGATGGTGGTGGTAATGGTGGTAGCACAGTGGTAATGATGGTGGTGGTAATGGTGGTAGTACAGTGGTAATGATGGTGGTGGTAATGGTGGTAGTACAGTGGTAATGATGGTGGTGGTAATGGTGGTAGTACAGTGGTAATGATGGTGGTGGTAATGGTGGTAGTACAGTGGTAATGATGGTGGTGGTAATGGTGGTAGCACAGTGGTAATGATGGTGGTGGTAATGGTGGTAGTACAGTGGTAATGATGGTGGTGGTAATGGTGGTAGTACAGTGGTAATGATGGTGGTGGTAATGGTGGTAGTACAGTGGTAATGATGGTGGTGGTAATGGTGGTAGTACAGTGGTAATGATGGTGGTGGTAATGGTGGTAGTACAGTGGTAATGATGGTGGTGGTAATGGTGGTAGTACAGTGGTAATGATGGTGGTGGTAATGGTGGTAGTACAGTGGTAATGATGGTGGTGGTAATGGTGGTAGTACAGTGGTAATGATGGTGGTGGTAATGGTGGTAGTACAGTGGTAATGATGGTGGTGGTAATGGTGGTAGCACAGTGGTAATGATGGTGGTGGTAATGGTGGTAGTACAGTGGTAATGATGGTGGTGGTAATGGTGGTAGTACAGTGGTAATGATGGTGGTGGTAATGGTGGTAGTACAGTGGTAATGATGGTGGTGGTAATGGTGGTAGTACAGTGGTAATGATGGTGGTAGTACAGTGGTAATGATGGTGGTGGTAATGGTGGTAGTACAGTGGTAATGATGGTGGTGGTAATGGTGGTAGTACAGTGGTAATGATGGTGGTAGTACAGTGGTAATGATGGTGGTGGTAATGGTGGTAGTACAGTGGTAATGATGGTGGTGGTAATGGTGGTAGTACAGTGGTAATGATGGTGGTAGTACAGTGGTAATGATGGTGGTGGTAATGGTGGTAGTACAGTGGTAATGATGGTGGTAGTACAGTGGTAATGATGGTGGTGGTAATGGTGGTAGTACAGTGGTAATGATGGTGGTGGTAATGGTGGTAGTACAGTGGTAATGATGGTGGTGGTAATGGTGGTAGTACAGTGGTAATGATGGTGGTAGTACAGTGGTAATGATGATGGTGGTAATGGTGGTAGTACAGTGGTAATGATGGTGGTGGTAATGGTGGTAGTACAGTGGTAATGATGGTGGTAGTACAGTGGTAATGATGGTGGTGGTAATGGTGGTAGTACAGTGGTAATGATGGTGGTGGTAATGGTGGTAGTACAGTGGTAATGATGGTGGTGGTAATGGTGGTAGTACAGTGGTAATGATGGTGGTAGTACAGTGGTAATGATGATGGTGGTAATGGTGGTAGTACAGTGGTAATGATGGTGGTGGTAATGGTGGTAGTACAGTGGTAATGATGGTGGTAGTACAGTGGTAATGATGGTGGTGGTAATGGTGGTAGTACAGTGGTAATGATGGTGGTGGTAATGGTGGTAGTACAGTGGTAATGATGGTGGTAGTACAGTGGTAATGATGATGGTGGTAATGGTGGTAGTACAGTGGTAATGATGGTGGTGGTAATGGTGGTAGTACAGTGGTAATGATGGTGGTAGTACAGTGGTAATGATGGTGGTGGTAATGGTGGTAGTACAGTGGTAATGATGGTGGTGGTAATGGTGGTAGTACAGTGGTAATGATGGTGGTGGTAATGGTGGTAGTACAGTGGTAATGATGGTGGTAGTACAGTGGTAATGATGGTGGTGGTAATGGTGGTAGTACAGTGGTAATGATGGTGGTAGTACAGTGGTAATGATGATGGTGGTAATGGTGGTAGTACAGTGGTAATGATGGTGGTAGTACAGTGGTAATGATGGTGGTGGTAATGGTGGTAGTACAGTGGTAATGATGGTGGTGGTAATGGTGGTAGTACAGTGGTAATGATGGTGGTGGTAATGGTGGTAGTACAGTGGTAATGATGGTGGTGGTAATGGTGGTAGTACAGTGGTAATGATGGTGGTGGTAATGGTGGTAGTGGTAATGGTGCTGGTGTAGTAATAGTAGGAGTAGTAGAAGTGGTAGTAGTAGCAGTAATTTTTTGGAGGGGAAAACGCTTTACATGCGCTCTGTGGGACTCCCTACGTGGGTTTTTCATCAAAAACCCTTCAAATATTCTCTAAATTGCAAATCCATGGCCAATGTAACTTCATAAAAAAAATTCAATTATAAAGCAGATTCACTATGGAAAAAATCGCCAATCGCATAAAATGCCTATTGGCGAGCCAATTAGAAATAACTTTTTATGTGCCGCATTCCTCAACTGTAAGTGAAAATTGATTAGGCTACCTTCACAGCCATAATTGAAGGATTCTTCACGATTATCGTAAGCACTCTCCAATATGCGAGAAAATTGAAGTCAGGTCTGCCACACTTTCTGCCTTCCAACCAGCTATTCAAAGTAATTCCATTCCTACCGTACAAATATTCTCTTTTTTCTTTTTGTTTCGTTCTATCGAAAGCAGGAGTGTGTTCACTTCTTAACTAACTTAAGTCACCAAGTTGCTGATTTAAACCAAAATATTGGATAGCAATGAAGTGATATGAAATCATTTACAATAAAAAGTCTGTCCTTCACGATTAAAATGGCTTTCAAATTGAGCGAACAATCCGCTGTCCATGAAATAATCGAAAGTAGGTGAGCGGAAGTTCCGAATTGAAACAATTGCAAAACAACCTGCGTAAAACTTCAGAAAATGAAGCGTAAATAATCCTCTTGGAATTGCCATTAATGATTCTAATCTCTCGCAAAAGTATCAGTACATACTCCAAAATAGACCAACTAACATTTTCCGTTTAGAAATGCCTTCTAAATGATCAGAACAACAAATCGAAAGTGGTAAATTCACACTGTTTTCTCTATCCAGTAACATTCCCAAGTATATCTTATATATTATATCAGCATAAGAAATTTGTTTCTTCTATTTTACCTTAAGAACTATCAAATGAGTACAAATTAGAAATTATTTAAACACAATGTCCATGTCATCAGTTGGATTTTATTTACTTTCCCTACTACGTATAATAAGTAGAGGAAGTATTGTATTCCATCCAAAAATTCGATGTCGAGATTCCACCGGAAATATATGTTTTGAGACCCCCTGAATACAAAAAAAAAAGCATTTTTAGAAAAAGGTCCACGTGTAGGTATGTCTGCCAGTCTATGGACAGCATAACTAAAAAAAGTAGGCTAAAAACCAAAGTTGGTATTTAAGTTTAATGTCTTTCAAGGATGCAACACGAAGATTTTGAAGAAAATATCCCCACCCTTAACTACCCTTTACATGGAAATTTTTTCGAAAATGTTTATTTTCTTGAAAATGGCTCTAACGATTTTGATTAAAATGTCATATGTTTAAGATATTTGTATGAAAATGAAATGTCTATTTTGAATTTTCTGGCATAGCCTACGTAATCCTGTTTACTCTGGATGACTTTTGAGTAACTCGTAAACCGTTAGAGATATACAAAATCTTACTGTACAAAAAAATGTAGATCTCGCTAAAACACACAATTTATGTCTGAATAAATTTTCTCGTAGGGTGAATCATTTCGGAGATAATCCTTGTTATTTGTTGGGGTTTTAGAATACTTCAACTTTCGTCGGATGGAAGATCGTTATTCATTTTCTTTATGTACTATCCGTGCAAAGTGAACGGAATTTATTTCAGTTTTATTTTTGACACAAACACGTAAACGCACAAATTGAGTATATTTTTCTAAAAATGCTCGAATTGGCTTCAGAGGGTCTCAAAACGTGTATATTCAATGTTGAAATCTGTACTGATTTTTCTGGGTAGAATGCAACATTTCCTTCATCTAGATGAGGTGCAGAGAGAAAACAATAAAGCCACCCAAAGGCCAATGACAAATAAAGGACCTTGTATCCATTATTACACCAGTAATATAATCTACCCCTTCTTTTTGTAGAAAAAGTTAAGAGTATCCAATAGGGGCCGTCTCTTTGATCGATCTATTCCGATGGGTCATGGGTATCTCATTAACTTTCGCTCCTCGTATAGATCAGAGAACAAGGGATTTGCGAAGAAACAAAAAACGAAATAAGTAGGTGCCTCGCTGTCGGGATTCCTTTTAACAAAAGCCCCGTTCCTCGGCATCTTATTCATTATCATTCACTGCTTCACCCTGGGGGAACCTTAACCTAGGAGGAAGCGCCCGGCCTTCGTAGAACTGATCTCAGCTTCCTTCATTCATTCAACTGCAATTTAAATACCTATCTGGTCTGAAGAATTCGGAGTTAAACGGGAAAACCGGACCAGCTATGCTGGCGATCTTGTTTCGTTTATTGCCTTCCAAATTTCATTTCCTCGCGATTCTTCTTTATCATATTAACATAAACCTAAATGCATGACGCATTATATCAAAACCTATTTCAGATATTAGACTGAACATTTACAGAGCGTATATGTATGCCTTCTAGTCTGTGGCCCGCACACGAGAAGTCGCGGGTTCGATTCCCGTGGCTGGCCGTCCTAGGCCATGAGTTTTTTCGGAGGTTTTCCCTGGTCGCCAGGTGAATGCTGGGAAGGATTTACGTATTCCCTGAATTTCCTGTCACTCCATTTGGTTACATAAATCATTTCATTTCACCCTTCATCCCGTTGGGCTTCTTTCAGGGTTGGAAGCGTCGGCGAGCGTCACGGCAGGGGAACAAATGCGCTTTGAAATCTCGTCCCCCGGATTGGAAGGCGATCCACCGGTTTCTGGGCCCCCCATGGGATGGTACAACCCCGAGGGGAGCTAAGCAAGCTTCCACCATGGTGCTTCTAACTGGACAAATGTAGGAACCCTGCTACCTGCTCTGTCGTGGCAACGTTCCAGCCGCCCTTAGGATCCATTCGCCTCATCCATGCTTTAGGTGGGTGCCCCGTCAGGGGCATAGACACAGAAGATCGCCTTTCGGTCGAAGTGCTAAGTCCCCTCCGCAAGTTGCAATTGAGTCATGCCTTCTAGGATTACTATTATTATTATTATTATTATTATTATTATTATTATTATTATTATTATTATTATTATTATTATTATTATTATTATTATTATTATTATTATTATTATTATTATTATTATTATTATTATTATTATTATTATTATTATTATTATTATTATTATTATTATTATTATTATTATTATTATTATTATTATTATTATTATTATTATTATTATTATTATTATTATTATTATTATTATTATTATTATTATTATTATTATTATTATTATTATTATTATTATTATTATTATTATTATTATTATTATTATTATTATTATTATTATTATTATTATTATTATTATTATTATTATTATTATTATTATTATTATTATTATTATTATTATTATTATTATTATTATTATTATTATTATTATTATTATTATTATTATTATTATTATTATTATTATTATTATTATTATTATTATTATTATTATTATTATTATTATTATTATTATTATTATTATTATTATTATTATTATTATTATTATTATTATTATTATTATTATTATTATTATTATTATTATTATTATTATTATTATTATTATTATTATTATTATTATTATTATTATTATTATTATTATTATTATTATTATTATTATTATTATTATTATTATTATTATTATTATTATTATTATTATTATTATTATTATTATTATTATTATTATTATTATTATTATTATTATTATTATTATTATTATTATTATTATTATTATTATTATTATTATTATTATTATTATTATTATTATTATTATTATTATTATTATTATTATTATTATTATTATTATTATTATTATTATTATTATTATTATTATTATTATTATTATTATTATTATTATTATTATTATTATTATTATTATTATTATTATTATTATTATTATTATTATTATTATTATTATTATTATTATTATTATTATTATTATTATTATTATTATTATTATTATTATTATTATTATTATTATTATTATTATTATTATTATTATTATTATTATTATTATTATTATTATTATTATTATTATTATTATTATTATTATTATTATTATTATTATTATTATTATTATTATTATTATTATTATTATTATTATTATTATTATTATTATTATTATTATTATTATTATTATTATTATTATTATTATTATTATTATTATTATTATTATTATTATTATTATTATTATTATTATTATTATTATTATTATTATCATCATCATCATCATTAATAATCATTATTATAATTATTATCATTATTATTGTTAGTTATTATCATTATTATTATTATTATTATTATTATTATTATTATTATTATTATTATTATTATACCAATTGTTACTACTTCAATAATTACCTGTTTTTACAAAGGCAATTTTCGGGTGGAATTAAGTGATAAATTGAATTTAAAATGCGCTATCTAATTTATATGAAGTTAAAGTTTATCTCTAAAGTCTAAATTCACTTCCTGAAACACATTTGGGTAACTACGGCTGTTTAAGAGTCTATTGCTCATGTAGAAAATTTTCATATTTTATTTTCGTGTACTTTTGAGAGCATTATCCAGTTTTAAAATACGGAATAAAGAGCATAATTTAAAGTAGTGGAATTTACATCGCTTTTGAATTAATTGCAGTGATTGCTTCTTTCAATCTTCCTCCCCCCCTTCTCTCTCTCTCACTCACTCTCTCTCTCTCTCTCTCTCTCTCTCTCTCTCCTTCGTCCTCTTCCCGTCTGTTCAATGTACCTGTTATGTGTAGTTTTGAAAACTAGCAATACATATTTCCTTCGTTATTAACACAAATCAAACCCCAAATAAAATGTTAAATAGCACTCTCAGATACGCAAACTAATGCAAATTCTTTATATTTGTGATATAATCAATTTAATATTTAAGACTAGAGTTCCTAAAAGTCTGCTAACAAACAAGACACGCGTGTCAATTTTTAGCTAACTTTATTCTTAAACAGGGCCTGCCAGGTTCCATCGCACAGTGCAAGATGCAAAATGTGACTACGAAAAGTTGACCTCAATGCAAACCTCCATTTAACCTTTCCTTTAAGCTTGTCCCGCTCGCTTTGCCCTCTCACCCTTCCCCACTTCCAGCTGTTTCTGCCTCACTGCGTAATGTTTACGTACGGTGGGCAGCGTTAAACTGGTTAATTTGGGCTTTAATACCAAATCTGAAGCACTGGTACAAAGATCATTTTGTGTATAGAATGCTTTTCTGCAAGATATAACAACCTATTTAATTGTTCTTCTCTAGCGTCCCTGTGATTTCACCATATGTTTCTGGGCGTGTCTTTCAACAAGTGATTTTCTTACACACGTGTACCCCACAGTTGAAGCATTTGGCTTCTATCGTGAAGACTCTGATGTAAATGAACTATCGACATTCTTTGCTTTCTTTGGAGCAAGTTGCTCCGTAATTGCACCTATTTCACTGATAGTAATTCCTGATGCTAGTAAAACTGTTGTATTTAAAAGAGGAACTTGCAGTGCATTAAATGGAAGCAAGCTGTATATCAACATAGCTACATACATACATGGTGTTAAGGGTTTAAGCTTTGAGAGACCCTGTTACTTTTTGACGGACAAAAGGTTAAGTGCTCATATGGTCAGTAGCGACAGAGAAATTATATATTATGAATTTCTACGCTAAAATATCTGCACTAGCGGGCTAAGTATTTATCAAAGACACAGTGAAACTTTTTCATTCAATAATTTTAAAATATCAGTGCATCTTTTAAATTGCAGACTCGGAGATTTTAAGGTCTAATCTTAAATAAATAACCACGTAGTACAATAATTCCAAATTAAATATGTGGTGACAGAGCTTTAATAATTCCTAAAGTAGTATATGTATTAAAATTTTCCAAGAAGTGTTTAGTTGTGTGACTTTATATAGGTATATTTTGTTCCATTATTTTCACTATTTCAGAGTATAAGCTTTGTATCAACAGTTAAATTAAATTAATGAGTATTTATTACCATCAAATACTTTTAACTAGTTTATAAACACTGAGAAGAGATATATTTTTATTTTCTATGAAAAATGTATTGTTTATTTACTCATTTATTTATTATTCTCTAAAAGAACGAACCTTATTCTACCATATGGCATGTTAGGGTTATAAATAATGCACACGAATCAAAGAAGTTAAATACAATGAAAATTAACAGGAATTAGAAAATACACCTACAAATTTCAATGATGACTTATAATGTTTAAATACATATGCAACATTAAAAACGTTTTCGAGCAACATTTCTTACGAAATGAGTTATTTAAAAGATTCTGAAAATTATTAGAACAATACATTATGCGTGATTTCAACAAATAACGATTTCTTTCGAAAAGGGGGCAATAAAAATAAGGTGTTCCACAGCTTGATTGTCTTCCGCACAGATGATAAATGCGTTATCTGTGTCAAATTACTGCAAGCCTACGTTAGCTGGGAAACCAAATGTCCGCTGACGAATAACTATTCTTTTTGAATTTCTTAATAAAAGCACGTGGAATAAAATTTGCTTTCTGTAGATTTATACTAATTTCATAAATACATACAGAGGCTTATAGAAATGTTTACATTTCTGGTACATTTTATCGTAAGCTATGTATGTAACGTCATATAAATGAAATAAAAATATATTCACAGATCCAAAGTTAAGTAATACCTATTTGTCTTTAAAAATGGTTTAAAACATAAAAATCTGAAGATGCCATATTGGCCATAAATAAAGCTAATAAAGGTTTCATTTATGATCAATCCGTTTACTTCAGAGAAAACTGCATCAAATATGCTCAACTAGTTTAATTTTAAAAATATCAGCATTAGAATTAGTTTGATTCTACAGAATTGGTTTCACATTTTTACAAGAAATTATTACAATGTTAAATTAGTTATGTCAATGTTAAGTTTTGAAATTCAGAATACATTTCCACTGTAAGTGATGAAGATAGGTTAATACATTTTCTCAGCATACAATGATATTTTGTGCATTTAATAATTTACTCTTTTTACGAATTTCCTTCTGCAACAGACATGTGCTTAAAACTGTAAAACCTGTTGCTTAAATTAAACGTTTGTGTCTACAATATTCATGTGAGGTTTAATCAACAATAAAATTGTAGTTCCACAACATAACCTAACTTTTAAAATATGTGAACAAGTTTCGAAATTTTAGGATAGAAAGTCCTGATGTCTTGTTTACAAAAACTGAATCATGATTTCACAATGTTAAATATAAACACATAAAATAGTTTCGGAAATATTAATTAATAACGGAGCAAGTGCTTAAAGGAATCTATGTTACAGGCTTAGAGAGTGTATTGATGTAAATAAACGCACATTAAGGACACTTTCAATCAACTGAAATTAATAATGTATCAGATTAAACAAAATAGTAAATTTTAATCCGCGGTATAACCAAAAAATGGGTATATTATGTGAATAATATCAATGTCACCTAAAACTTTCATTAGCTAAATGTGGTGTTTTTACTATTGAGTGTATAATTTACTAATACTTGCTAAGACAAATAAGTAAAATACACATATTTTCCCAATAATTAAGAGTTTGAGATACACAAACATTTGAGTTTCTGTTGTTATTTACATAGCTTGAGTGTACTTTATGAAATTGATTTATAAATATATTACTATTGTTAAATAAATTATTTAATGCTTTTACGTTTTAATGAGTGAATAGTTTTATAAATTAGCTTCATAGGCTGTTTGTGTATGACATAGTATGTTTATTTTGACCTTTGCTTAGTTTTTTACTGTGTTGTTTACTTTTGACTAATGTACGACCATGGAGGTTTTAGGTTAGTAGTATTTGTGATTCTGGTATACAAATATTGTCGTTATTTAAGTAACTCTTAATTGAATTATGGCACTGCTGCACATTCAGGTTAATCCATACCGGGCCCTTGGGGCGAGAATGACAATCCTAAACCATCAAGGTGACACCTTTCTCTTTTATGTCAACACACGTTTGTGTATCGATGTCGGATTACATTTAATGCACATGTTATTCCCTCAAGATACTTCTGGTAAGAGTTTTGTTTGCAGCAGAGGAATCATGCACCGTGACAGAAGCGCAGTGGTGAAACTAACAGTACTTACCAAATAATAATCGATGGGTTTCTCTCGAGCCTTGTTGTATGCCTTCTGGAGCTCGGTGGCCCTAAGGGCGTGCGCAATGTGTAGAGCACTGGCATCGAAACGGCCATACTGATAACTGTCGCTTCCGTGGTGTTGATGATGATGCGAGGCCTGGTGCTGATTGATGTGACTGCCACTGTTGTTATGATGACCGTTCAAGTGGGCGCGGATGTTGAGGGCTTCGGCGTCAAACGTGCCCTTGCCACTCCCTCGAATCTGTTCGTTGACGAAGTTCGCAGAACGAGGCACATTGAGCGCGGAACGGATACCGACCGCGGAACCATCCAGATGACCCGGCCCGATCTTAGGCACGTGACTACTGCAATATACCTCCTTGTCCTCCTGGCGGTGTTGGTTGTTGTAGTACGTTTTAAGGGTCAACTTGGTGCCACAAACGGCGCACTTGAAGCACCCGCTGTGAAAGAAGGTGAAGTCCTTCAAGGGCCCCACTCTGTCCACTTGATACACCGTCTGGTTGCACCTGAAACAGGTGCTCTCGTAAAAGTTCATGCGATACATTGCGAAAGCCACTTGTGTTGTTTAATGTAAACACGCCAGACAAAACAAAACGCCTCAGCAACACACTCGTAGGTCACAACTCTTGAGGATGCCACATGAACCTCGAGGATTCTTGTAAAAACGATGCGAGAAAAGTCAAAACAAACACAAGTCGGCCATGTTTGCAGCAACACTACACGTCAGAAGGTTTCCTCTGCACTGCTTGCTGGCACACTCAGCCAACCGCGGAGAGCCTGTTGTCCTTCTCCCCTCCCCCACCACCTTCTTCCCACTTGGTGAGTGAGTGAGTGGGCAACGTGGCTCTCACCTGTAGTAAAGCCAGCCCAGCGTTCTGGAAATCCAGCGATGCGTCGCGGCGCCCACATCGATATTAGTGCGTGCCGCATCTTACCCTTGGCTTGGCGGCGTTCTCTGGTCTGCGAACGATCGAACGTCTTAAGTCACGACGTGTTGCAATTTGGTGATGCTGACTGATGGGCAAAGGCTCGATGTATAATATATGTAGTGATTCATGTCATAATAATAAAATGTTTTAATTTGGACACATTTTGAACAATAATGTTACAGTAACATTGGCTATTTGTTAATTTTAATTTCACTGTCTAAGTGTATTAATTTTACCCGAAAATTTGTGCGAAATTAATGCGAATTTTTCAAATAAGTATCACCAAAAAAATCTTTCCTTTGATAATAATATATAATTATATTTATTATTATTTATTAATTATTATCTATTATTATTATTATTATTACTATTGTTTTATTATTATGTAATAATATTATTATTATTTCTGGAAATAACTTTTAAGTCACTACGTTTAAAGAAAATTTTCATAAAACTCCGTCGTTTTTGTGCAAGTTTCTATCAAAAATTAAAAAACACAGCAAAGGTTCTTTATACTGTAATATAAAATCTCGCCTTGATTTATGGGATATATATAAGTCGTATACTTTAAAGATCACCATAATCCTTAATTTTAATCGGATTTCAAATACATTTAAAATATGTGTACATTTGTGGTAACATTTTAAAGGGTGTGCTTACAGATTTACATTTATACCGAGTTCAAGATTTGATAATGAATGAAAGAAAGCTACTGTTTTATTTTGTAAACATATTTCTTTCGACTTCGTCATTGTCACGTGTCCCTCTTTATGGTTTATGACTAGGGGTAGGATTTATATATAATATATATTTTGATGTCTTATAAAATGTTAAAAAGTGCACTTTAAAAATCTGATGTGTTGCACTCATATGACTTTCTCTACTCTTGTACCAAACATGCTTACAAACTCTTATTCCTATATGTTATTCGTGTTAATTGAGAGAAACATTTGTAGAAATTATATTATGTCGGTCTGAGTGACTCAGTTGGTTAGACTGGCTTCCTGATCCTAAGACCGCGGGTTCAAATCCAGTTCAGACCGATGATTTTTAAGTGTGCTTAGAAACTACAGCTCCATGGCAGTAGATTTACTGGCATGTAAAGCAACTCCTAGGGGATGAAATTCCGGGACACCGGCGACGCTGATGTGTTCCTGGCAATTGGCAACGTCGTTAAAAAAAGAAGAAATTATTATATGAACATGAGAATACAGTAGGCTTTGAGCGATAGTTAAAGCTTTTAAATTCCGTTCTCGTTGCATGGTTATATAAAACATCAACAACCATGTTGCATTTGACGAAAGTTGGTTCACTCTACAAAACATAAACTGTCTGCTTTAGCGAGATCTACATTTTATAGTAAGATTTTGTCTATCTCTTACGGTTTACAAGTTATTCAAAAGTCATCCAGAGTTAATAGGACTATATAGGCTTTAGTCAGAAAATTCAAAATATACATTTCATTTGTCATAAAAATATCTTAAACATATGTGATTTTAAACAAAATCGTTAGAGCCATTTTCAAGAAAATCAAAATTTTCGAAAAAGTTTTCCCTGTAAAGAGTAATTTAGGGTGAAGCAATTTTCTTCAGTCTTCGTGTCGTAGTCTTGAAACACATTAAACAAACAATTTAAACTTAAATACCAACTTTGGTTTTAATCGACTTTTCATAGTTGAGTTATGCTGTCCACAGACTGACACACACGCACGGACCTTTTACTAAAACTGCTTGTTTTTATTTCAGGGGTATCAAAACATATATTTCCGGTGAAATCTCGACATCGAATTTTTGGGTGGAATACAATACTTCCTCTACTATACGTAATAGAGAAAGTAAACTTGGCAAAATGTACCTAAGTTATATTTAAGAGTGCATAAATATGCAATAAAACTGCCTGAAGTATATAAAAATCCACAATAATGCAACAAAAACCCGAAAAAATGCCATGCACCACAAAATAAGAAAAAATTCAAAAAATGTCCTAACATATATGGTTAGTTTAACTTCTTTTACCCTGAAAAAGGTTTATACATGATGCAGTATTATTAGTTATGGTAGGCGTTGTGTTGGAGTGTTTTGTTTCCCATTGTTTGATTGTTTGCATTATATCGTTTGCAGTTGGCCTAGTGCGATTATCTTTTGTCTTCATTGTAAATGTTATATATATTAACGAATAAAATTGTGATAATAAATACACTAATATTATTTCAATCGTGGCCTCCAGAGCAAAGAAGACTATCTCATTAGAAAGACTATAAGTTAATACATCGACGTAACATATAATTTTCACGGGGGTCGCGTCTCAAGGAAAATTATTAGCTGTAAATTGTGAACATACTTCATACCCGTACCACGACCGAGATAGGAAAGAAAGAGTCATCGCAGTTCATCGAAAGAGTTAGCCGGATCTTTTATACGAGAAAAGAATTCATCATACCGACCCTTCAAAGTGACGACGAGCAGAAGATTCCCTTCATACTGGTGACGGGAGATACCAGCCGGAAGAGACTCCTTCACACAACTCATTAATGAATTGGGCTTAACAAATTAAAGATGCAAAGTCATAAAAATCCTAGCCCTATTTATGACCTGGGTTATCTCATTGCATCAGGCGATGACTGAAGCTATTCCTGAGATAGAGGGCGAAGTCCGGTGGTATGGTGATCATGAGGATGGCGATGGAATGAGAGGACCTAGAGCTTTTACCGTGGACTCCGAACCACGTTGCGCCTCGGGGATACTTCTTATCAGCTAGTCAGAGTTGAAGCCTTGGATAGGACCGACTTAAAATCGCAGCAACCGATAGGAAAACGGGATCGGGAATTGAACCATGGACCCTCAGCACGAGAGCTAAGAACGAAAGCATTGAGCTACCATTTTTATGACACTTTGAAATATTTAGAATGCATTAACAACAGATAATCTAAGGTTTCTGTTTACTATTTTCTCAAACAATTTTAATGTGTGTGAGTGAGTGTGTGTGTGTGTGTGTGTGTGTGTGTGTGTGTGTGTGTGTGTGTGTGTGTGTTTATAGCGCCTCCTACAAAGTTTCAAAAGGCCAACTGAAACACTTCAGTACTCTTGATGTTTACATGGAGAAAATGCCGATGTTGCCAGCAGTGGCGCATGAAGAAACTGCATTCTCTTAGGTTTCGTCCACTTGATAAAAACATGCGACTATTTGACCTGTTCGGGACCCTATCTTTCCATCAGGATAGCTACTTGATTGTCATTACGAGGCTAAGTGCATCCCGAACCAGACCTCCAGAGGGGAAAAAATTCTCACGCCGGTACCGGGGATCGAATCCGGGTCCCCTGCACAAGAGACAAGCACACTATCATTGTGCTGTGGTGACGGTGACGTAACAAATTATCCTCGTAATAATAACCGTTATAGCAAGCTTTAGATATTTGGTATTGGGGAAAGGATATCCGAAGTTTTATAAATAACTTCAAAAATGCACCGTATGCAATATTTTAAATGCTGAAAATGGTTAAAATATTTCAACCAAGGGAAACGCACTGGAAAAGTCACTCTTATTAACCATTAATTTATGAAGATGCACTAGCCTCCTTTATAAAAGATGCAGACACTCTGAGTGACTTGAAAATAAATAGGTGCACAATGGATCACTAATGGTCGGGGTCCTTGGGGTTTCGACAGCCCATCCTACACCTAACCTAACCTAAAACCACCGTATTACCAGGGAAGTGATCATACTGATGTCATACCCGCAACATATTAGTGAAGGCCTGGAGTCTGATGACTCAGAATACGAATAAACTCTGTTTTAAATACTAATCTCACGACATGTGGACTGCATGATAATGACGACAGCATGCTTCATGTAAGATTCAACTTTACAGCACTCCTTTTCTATATTCCCTGCGTAAAGCTCTCACATTCCTTCAAGTTGGCATCCTTGTGTGTGTTTAAGTGACATAAGGCATTTTCGTTTCTTCCTTTGCGAGATAAACAGTTTGAGACAGAACGTGTTTTCTTTGAATGTAAGGTTTTATTTGACTTCGTATATTGGCTTTTATGGACCTACTAGGTGAAATAGCCTGTGTTGCCCATGGTTTGATGGTTCATCCCTACAAATTTAGCCTTAGATTGCACTTGCCCAATAGCTTTGTGTTTCTTTGGAGGTATGTCAAGGATAACTGAAAACACTTAAAGAGTTAATTAAAATTCTCATGATACTAGAAGACAGAAAGTATAATAAAAACACCGAGCAATTACTAGCAAACGCACTGTTGAGCAACCACAAATACCACAACGTGTAATGATGCTTGTTACTGCAGCTGAATGGCTCCCACATTGTTGCATTCGGGCTGCCTCGTCATTATTTAGAGATAAAACATCATTGAAAAGGAATAATAGCAATTTCAGTAACATCAATAAATGATTATTCAATGTTCATCCTCAATATACATAAACCTACTAAAAATATAAGAAAGTCAAAAGAAAATTACTCCATGATCGATGTCAGAGACCGAATCAACGAATTCGCTGTTCGTTTGTTATTCTGTGAGGTCGAAGACAATTTTCGAGCTATTACGATTACCGTTGAGAAACATATTGGCGGTCTTGAGAGCTTTGATAGGCTTTACTTAAAATTAAATAATAATTAGTAGTGTGAAATGGAGAATAATTTCGAATTTTAAGCTAGACAGTAAGTTTTGCCCTGTGTTAAGAGTTAATGTGACAAATTTGGTCGAAATCAGCGCAATGGAGCAGTAGTCTATTAAGATTGCATTATCTTAACACGACTAAGATATAAAAATGAACCACGATCTTCCGTTTGACAAAAGTTTGTTTTCCAAAACTCACACAGCAAGGAATATCTCCGAAATAGTTCACTCTACAAAAAAAAAAAAAAAAAAAAAAAAAAAAAAAAGGACATGTATTGTGTTTTTTAGCAAGATCTACATTGTAGGTTTAGTAAGATATACCTTTCGTTCCCGTTCTGGTTCTCGTTTCTGATTAATGTGAACCAGAACAGTTTATACGCAGAACACCTGTTTTTATTTTTAGACATCATTCTAAAAGCATGGCAATGAAATTTTAGATATAGGAGATTAAGGAACGTATATCTATTTACATTTGGGATACAATTGATATTAAATTAAGCAATATTGACATGGAAAAGCTGTAAATTGTTTGCGATTTTCAGGTGATACGTACAAGGTGAATTTACCTATTTGCAAAAGTTTAGGAGTTAGGACGCCATAGTGAATTCTTTGTGCCTCCAACGTGACCTCTAACGTGTCCCTCTGAAGGAAGATCAGATTCGGACGACGATATGCGCTAGCAAGACGGGATTCCTAACAATCCCAGCTTGGCACTAACAAACCCTGCCGTAGTCATTCGCAACCTGGGAGTTCCTAGAATAAACAAAACAGCTCCCAGAAGGGAAAGGGGCCTACAGAAGTCCCATCAAATACCAGGGAGGAATTATACCGGAAATACCACCGTCCTACCGCAACACACCAGCCGCCGTCGCTTGGTCCCGCAATGCTGAAACATATGAAAGGAAACTCGACAGGAAATTCATGGTACAAAGGGAAACACCCCAGTATTCACCTACCTACCCGTGAAAACCACGGAAAAATACCATATTTATAAGAGCGCTCTGCGGAAATGGATCCCAGGACTTCCTGAATGCGAGTCCCACTCGTTACCGCGGAGCCATCTCACTCGCTTACAAATGTTTGAGGAATATTTATTTATAGGTACCTTTAATTTTTTACATCGTTAATTAACGTGTCAACCTCACATTTAGCAGGCCCGAGTTCGAATCTTTGTTAAAGTGAGTTATAGGTTTCTCCGGTTTTCTCCCCTAATCCTGAGAACACAAATATCGATTAAATTTAACCTCACTTGAACACCATTTCACCCAATCATTCACCATTCGATATGGCCTACCAGATTAAAGGAGGTTAAACTTAAAAGAATTAATAACAATTTGTATGCAGAGCCTCCTAAAATTGTGCCGTTTTAGAATTATTCTTGACATATTAATGCTAATAAATACTCTCTGAACACTACATTATTTTCGCCACAAAATGAACACACCTCAAATGTAACTTACATTTACGATCCTGTGATCCTGTTTAACAAAAGCAGGCGTATCTAAAAACGTGTACAATGGCGAAGATGCTTACTGGGAGGAGTCTAAGCAGAAAACCAAGCGACTGGAACTGTGGATATTGATTTGCTTGTATAATTTTGTGTAGGCAGGATAGTGACAGAGACAAAAGCTGTCTTGTTCAGTCGATCTGAGCGTTACACTCAAGAGCGCCGGCTATTGTTTACGCTTCAACTGTTAGACTCAGACTACTACCGGAGTGCCCAGCAGCCCGCACATAACCTCACATTTCATGTACGACAGTGATATGTAGTCGCAGTGTGGTACAACAAGACAACTCTAGGCAGGACTGCGAACAGTCAACTTTAGCGTGTAAAAGGGAGTGAATTTATCACACCGCAATTCTGTTTTAACATAAATTGCCCACATCTAATGTATAAAAATCTGATCACATGACTTTCTCTACTCTTGTACTAACCATTTTTACAAACTCTTATTCCTATATCTTCTCCGTGTTAGTTGAAATAAATATTTGAAGAAATTATCTTATTCTTCAGAATATTCGTGTCGCATCTTTGAAAAACTTAAACACCAACTTTAGTTTTTAAGCGACTTTTCGTTTTTGAGCTTTGCTGTCCATAGACTGACAGACATACACGCACACACACGAACCTTTTTCTAAAAATGCTATACCTTTTTTGTATTCATGGGCCTAAAAATATGTATTTCCGGTGAAATCTCGACACTGAATTTTTGGGTGAGGAGGAAATTGTGCATTTGTAGTAACATTTTGAGGAAAATAAAGGGTTAGAAAAGTAAAGGGACTTCGCGCTTTTGCGTCTTTTTTAGAATACATGATGAAATAATTATGTCCCAAAATTCTTGTAATTTATAACTTCTTTGAGTGCATTATCCTGATACAATATGCTCAAATGTGTTGATTTAAAACAGGGGAAGACAGCTATCGCTGCTGTGACGTCAGCTCACATGCTCGCAACGACGGCCAGTTGAACGTGTGACGTCACAGCGGGCAAGAGGAAAGGCGTGCGGGACATCGTAAGTTTAATGCTGACTGTTTCAATTATGGAATAGTCACAGATTATAAATAATTACATTTCGGCTTTATGTTATATATATAAATTCGAGTTTATGTGAACAGTCATGTTATAACGCAAATAGAACAGAAATTATAACTATTTTGCCTGAGCAAGAGGAGAACTATACAAAACAATTAGGTGGACATTTTCCGACATTCGCCGTTTCGCTTTTCTTTAACTAATTTGTCAATGTTAGGGCGTAATGTATGGCACATTTGTAACCGAAGACTGCATGTTAGATTGTGATCTGACAATATACTTCGGGATCTTGACTTAGAAAGGTTCATAACAGAAAAGAATTGTTCGCACACATACGTAGAACCAAACACACATAATACCCGTGCAACAAGGGCATATAACCTCAGAAATCTGGTTTGAGGAACATTCTTACAGCAATCAGCCAAGTCTTCCTTGTGTTTATATTTGTCCTTCAGCAAATCGTCGCACTGTAAATTTATCAATTCAGTTTGCTACCTGCTAGAAACATTGTTAACATCCAATGAATACGGGGTCGCAAAGACCTGAAACGTAGTTGACAATGTTTCTACATCTTGAAGCCTGGTCTCAAACTGGTGTGAAACACGGGGAACTGAACACAAACACAAAACCACTGCACACCACACTACACAACGTCAACAAATACACAAAACACAAAATACAAAACAAAATTGGCACTAACGCCGTTAAGATCCCTCAAACAACAAATAAACACCCTCAGACTAGGCTGAAGATGGTTCTCCATAAACAGCCCGGGCATGTTGTAAACATGCCCAAATAACATTTTTCATATTCATTCAGTTTCGTGCAAGTAGCGCCGCTGATCTAGGCAGCATAGCAATACACCGCTCTCGCCTGACGTCACACGAACGTACAGGCTGGCTCTTCGTTTAAATACGTCACACGGACCGAAGTTGTCTTCCCCTGATTTAAAACTATTTTGTCCTATTTATTTTATTTGCCATTTTGTGAACATCAGTCACTGGTAGGAGGAACCTTAATCCAGCTCCTGATAAGGAACAGGACAAAGGGTTACACATTACAACACATTCCTTCAGGCGCTGTCAGTAAATGGTCGGAGACCATAGAGGGAGATCAAGGGCAGAGAGATGTAAACACTGCAGACCTTCAGAGGCGATTAGTAGTAGCGTTTGCAAGTATTTAATGTCGCAAAAGATGGGTGAAAATAGTTACAATAAATAAAAAATTTGATGTGTTGCATTCACATAACTTTCACTGCTCTTGTATTGGCTATTCTTACAAACCTGTATTCCTCTATCTTCTTCATGTTTATCGAGGTAAACATTTGCAGAAATTACCTTATTGCTGATTTACTTGTAGGTGCAAGGGGAATATGGCTTTGAGCGACAGTCAAATCTGTTAAAGCTTTGAGATTCCGTTCTCTCTTAGCGGCTAAGATATAAAAAATGAACAACGATGTTGCATTTGATGAAAGTTCTAAGTTTTCCGAAACTGACACAAATAACAAGGAATATCTCCGAAATGGTTAACTCTAAAAAAAATTATTCGGACATAAATTGTGTGTTTTAGAACGATCCACATTTTGTACAGTAAGATTTGGTCTATCTCTTACGGTTTACCAGTCATGCAAAAGTCATCAAGAGTAAACAGGACTACATAGGCTATAGCCACAAAATTCAAAATAAGCATTTTATTTAACACAAAAATATCTTAAACATGTGACATTTTACTCAAAGTCGTTAGAGCCATTTTTGAGAAAATCAACATTTTCGAAAGTTTGTCCATGTAAAGGGTAGTTTAAGGTGGAGGAATTTTCTTCGAAGTCTTCGTGTTGTATCCTTGAAGAATATTAAACTTAAATACCAACTTTGGTTTTTAACCAACTTTTCGTTTTTAGTTTATGCTGTCCACAGACTGACAGACACACAGACGAACCTTTTTCTAAAAAGTCTTTTTTTTAATTCAGGGGGGGGGGGGTGTCTAAACATATTTCCGTTGAAATCTGAGTGGAATACAATACTTCCTCTACTTTACTAAACTTAGTAGAGAAAGTAAAAATAGAATTTTGTTTGGATTCAAGGAGTCTCAAAACGTGTATTTCCAGTGAGCTTGCGTTATGGAATTTTTTGGGTAGACTACAATACTTCCCCCACTTACTGCAAAAAAGGGGCTCATTATTCAATGTTGGGATATAATCAGTATATGTAGCAGAGAAAGTAAGAAGATATTAGCAGATATCCACGAGTTACTTGACTGTAATGCCGAAAAGTTGGCAGTTGTGTCCCTGAGTACAAGGTAAGTTGTGTCAGAGGAGGAATTCTGTGGGCTGCTGCCCACTTAAAGTTCACTTTACTCCAGTCAGTCCTCCTCAACACTGCAAGTGTAACTGAAACTTGTTTCCGAACTTCTGCCACCCACTTATTGATGCACAAGACCTAACATATTCTTTCGTAATATCTGTGGCCACACGTGGGTGCAAGAAGCTGCACTGTTACTATATCTGAACGTATACATGTTTTTATTGCAACTTGTCCGTCCTTTCACCTCTAATGTATAGTTGATTTCTATCACCAGATGTCAGAATTATCTTATTGCTTATTTCCTTGTGGGTGCAAGAGGAATATTGGGATACAGTAGGCTTTGTGCGATAATCAAATCTTTTAAAGCTTTGAAATCCCGTTCTATTTGCACGTCTAAGATATACCAATGAATAACGATCTTCCATTTGAAGAAAGCTTAAGTATTCCAAAACTCACACAATTAACAAGGAATATCTCCGAAATGGTTCACACTACAAAAATTTTTTTTTCTGACACAAATTGTTTTAGCAAGATTTACATTTTTATAGTATCTTTTAGGGTTAATCAGTTATGCAGAAGTCTACCAGAGTAAACAGGACTGCATGGGCTACAGCCAGAAAATTAAAATATGCATTTCATTTGCCATGAAAATACCTTTAACATATGACATTTAAATCAAAATCGTTGGAGCCGTTTACGAGAAAATAAAAATTTTCGAAAATGTTCCATATAAAGGTTAGTTTAGGATGGAGGAATTTTCTTCAAATTTTCTCAAATCATCCTTGAAGGATACTAAACTTAAATACTAACTGTGGTTTTTAACCGAGTTTTCGTTTTTGGCTTGTGCTCTCCACAGACTGACATACTCACACACACACACACACACACACACACACACACACACACACACACACACACACACACACACACACACACACACACACACACACACACACACACGGACCTTTTTCTAAAAATGCTTCTTTTTTTAATCAGGGGGTCTCAAAACATATATTTCCGGTGAAATCTCGACATCGAAATTTTGGGTGGAATACAATACTTCCTCTACTTAACTATACGTAAGAGAGAGAGAGAGAGTAAAATGTATTTACAAACCTGATCAGTATATCCCGGAGGTCCGGATAAACGAATAAACGAGGTTTTACTGTATTTTGTACAGGGTTTGATGGATTAGGCAACTTTTGATACTAATTCCACATAAATAATACTGACACAACACAAACAGTGCGAGTGAAGCCTGAGGTACAATTTGGTTTTGAAAATACAAGGTTTATTTAAACGACTATGTTTTCACAATTCCAACACGTATATTCTAAACTGAAGTTTCCTATAATAATTACAAGCTATTTGCTTCATTTCCCACTGACCTACATTGTATAGGGTATAATCACGTTGATTTTACAGCGATTAATTTTGTGACAGTTTCTTCAGAACGGGATTCCGGCTTAAACGGTTACTGCCTGTGTGAAGGTTGCACTGCCGGTAAATTTCCTGTTATGATCTTCTTTAACGACTCTTATTAAACGTTTTTCGTGTAAGTTACGATCTAAGCGAGGTAAGCCATTTTTTATACCGTGATTCCATAGGCTCTATCCCAAATTAGCTTTCTGTTGCTCCTCCCGCATGTTTATGCTAACGGAATAGGAAATTATGATCATTAACTGCTTTTAGCCATTGTTCTAGATAAAACGGATATCCGAGACTCTCATACTTGGGCATAAAGGCGATTTATCTAGTAATTATTTGTTCTTCAGTGTTTTTTATGTTCCGTTTATATGCAGCCTTTAACATCGAAGGTCATATAGGGGCTCTAATGACCTAGCTGTCGACGGGCCCTTAAACCCTAATCACTCACTCACTCACTCACTCGCAGGTCATATCGGCGGCTCTTAACCTCTTGGAGCAATTGCTCAACAGAAATGTTCGCTCGCTTAACCGTGATTTTAAATTTTGGGTTTCTGTTAGTTTGGACTAGTTAATTTCTGTACTACGTATAGTAAAGTAGAGGAAGTATTGTATTCCGCCCAAAAATTCCATGCCAAGGCTTCATTGGAAATATATGTTTTGAGGCCCCTGAAAAAAAAAATTAAAAAAAAAATTAGAAAGAGTGTGCGTATCTGTCTGTGGACAGCATAACTCAAAAACGAAAAATCGGTTAAAAACCAAAGTTGGTATTTAAGTTTAATGTCTTTCAAGGATGCGACACCAAGATTTTGAAGATAATTGCTCCACCTGAAACTGTTTAAGATATTTTTATGACAAATGAAACGTATATTTTGCATTTTCTGGCCATAGCCTATGTAGCCATGTTTACTCTGGATGGTTTTTGAACAAGTTGTAAACCATAAGAGAGAGACAAAATTTTACCATACAAAAATGTAGATTTCGCTAAAACACACAATTTATGACTTTTTTTTTTCCAGAACGAACTATTTCGGAGATATTTCTTGTTATTTGTGTCAGTTTCGGAAAACAAACTTTCTTCAAATACAACATCGTTGTTCATTTTTTGTATGTTAGACATGCAAAGAGATAGGAATTTGAAAGCTTTAAAATATTTGACTATCGCTCAAAGCCTACTGTATTCTAATATTCCCCTTGCACCTACAAGGAAATAAGCAATAAGATAATTTCTGCAAATGTTTATTTCAACTAACACGAAGAAGATATAGGAATAAGAGTTTGCAAGAATGGTTAGTACAAGAGTAGAGAAAGTCATGTGAGTGCAGCAGATAAGATTTTTTGCATTAAATTCACATACACACTTCTAATCATATTTTCAGATTCTGGCATGATGGGGAATAATCCTAGTTAAGGAAAAATTCCCAGATGGAAAGGTGGGAATCGAACCAGGGACCCCTTACACAGCAGGCTGGGCTACGGCGCAGTTTTGTAGAAGCCGTTGGGTTTTTCCTTCCTCTTCCGTTTATCAAGATATTGCAGCTCATAGTAAAACAAATGGCAAAAACACGATCTGCTCTACCCATTTCTACCTTATAAGTAGACGAGGATGTTTAGGACCTAAAAAAAGGCACTTAAAACACCTTTTTTAGGCTCTATAGGCTGTCAAATAGGATCTAAAACTACTTTGAAAACCAATGTCAAAGCAATTCAGACACTTTACTAATAGCTTACTAAAATAATGAGTCATACTTGGCATGCACAGAACCAATAAAATAGGTACTTTAATCATTAAAGCTCTATCGGGTTAAGCTATGTTAAAAGAAATACATAATCGAAAGAGTTAATGAAGTCAATGCCCGAGAAAGTCTGTAACATAAACGCACTTTTTAGTCCACTTCAGGTTTATAGCTTGTGTATGTGTTGCTTGGTTTTATATTTTCACTTTTCTAGCCACACAATAGATAACAAGTACTTTTTCCATATTTTCCATGGCGAAACTCTGACATTTGTCCTTAAAATTAGTTTATACGTACACAGAGAATGAACATTTCACCAACTGGCTTAACGAGCGCCGAAGACGCGGACAGGCAAAACACTGTGCACCCCTTCGGAACTCTTTAGCTCTCCCGGTAGCTGAATATTTAGGAACCGAGGCTGAAAGATTTGAAACGTCGTTAGCTGAAAGAAATACTGCTATGAAACGTAATACAATTGACAAACAGGAAGAAATAAATACCTTGTTTTCTTATCTTTGTTTAATTTGTATTACCATTAGAACCCCTTCCAATGGTCACGTTGGAAACACAAAGGACCCAATGGCCCCTGGGTGCTGTTCTACAGATATTGGAAGCACCTGCATCTGACAACTCTAACGGAATCCAGAACAGAAAGTAAATAGTGTGATGCCAATACCCCATCAAAAAGACACATAAGGTCAAGCTAACAGCAAACAAGGGCAATAGACGGACCGGAACGAAGATCGATTCTAAACTGTTCAAGAAACTTTCGACTGCCGTCTTGTTTGCGAGACGTTCAAGAAAATGTACATTTTTTCAGAATATCTAGCCTATACAAGCGAATTGGGACGGCCTGGACAGACAGTGCTGAAAGAAGCCAGTTTTAACTGTTGAATGGATGTGTTCCGGAAATTTCTTGGTTCACAGAATTACAAATTAGGGAATGTTAAAAATGTATAATTTTTATTAAGGTGTGTAAGAAAAACATTAACATGAGTCATCGTAAAATTCAACATATAGGTACACTCACAGGAACTTTTGCTATTTGAATTAGGATCTGGGTGTAGACACAAGATAATTGATACAATTATAAACGCCACAGATGTTCATTAATAGCTTGATGTTTTGCAAGCTAACCGGAGGCTAAGTAAGTATTTTAATTCTTCCTTAACTTGTGTTCTCACTTGCAGGACTTCCTCAGCAGATATTGCTACTTTCTGTCGCTGGCGAAGATTCCGTGGCTGCATATCCTGAATTAGGTTTCCTCATCAGGGCCAGAAGTTCCAACGCGTCCGCACTTAACTTCCGGCACTGCATGCTCGCAATGAACACCACCTGCATAACATGCCACAAATTAACACATGATACCATATTGGTTGCAAAGCGCCATCACTAAAATTGAAATTAATATGTTTATGGAGCACTAATTTCCCATCACAGCCATGAGATATGTTACAGAGTTATTACTTTTTTTTTAGGTGGAGGGGAAAAATCTTGTTTCGAGACCCCATGGTACTGTGGGAGTCGCCATTGAAGATGGCCTATTGTGCTTCTGGAAGTCTCCAGAAGGAAGGAATAACGCGAGGGATCCAAGGACGACTAGATACGGGGCAACAGGCTAGGACACAGGCGGAGTAACTAACATTTTCAGATATTACATCTTGACATCGGCGGGACCCTCCAAAGGCCTACCTCACCCCCCGGAAAGGTCCCTCTCTGAGGTCCCAACCCACACCAAACGTAAGGGAGGATAGCTTCACAAAGCAAACAGCACTTTCACATGCATCGCTGAACGTCCACTCGCCTGATCCAAGGATCCTGATACATGATAAGGAAATGAAATGACAGCATATGGGGGACCGGGTTATTGGAGATTTTAATTAATCAATTCGACTATCAACCAGAAAAACCGCGAAAAAACCCAGTGTCGAAGTCAGACCCAACCCGTAACTGTGGAGCCATCTGTGGTCACACTGCCTGGTATGTAAACGCAAATGTTGCCCTATATCCACACGGCCAGTGACTTTTACGAAAAGAAACCCTTTCCTTTTAAGTACATAGCAAACTGCCTGCCAGGCAAGCCACTGAGGACGATTAGTGCCGAATCATATCTTCGGTCCTTAACGGAAGTGAAACCAGTTAGGAGAAATATTTCCTCCTCCCATTCCTGGAATCAACCACAGATATTTAACTTTACTGTACTTCCCTCTTTAACTCAGTACCTCTTCGTAATATGATTAAATCGTTTTAGTTTCCTTCATTTAAAAATCATTACATACTTCACATTGGAAGGCAACATGCTGGGATTAAAGTTCATGTAGCCTAAATACCACATAAATTTCTTGTCCGTTTCTTTAACTAAGCACAAGGGATAGTTAATATATCAATCAAGACCTCGTCCATACATTGAGGATAATGTAATTAATCTACAGGCCCCATAAGCAACAAGAAATAAGCAGGGAGAACTAATTGACGTGGTCCCTGTCCTAAGGCATTAGACAGTTCCCATGTTTACCTTCTCTACTGGTAAGTAGGGGAAGTATTGTATTCCATCCAAAAAAATTCCGTGTCGAGATTTCGCAGGAAATATATATTTTGAGACCCCCTGAATACAAAAAGAGCCTTTTTAAAGAAGGTCCCTGTGTGTGTTTGAGCCTGTCAGTCTGTGGACAGCATAACTCAAAAACGAAAAGTCGGTTAAAAACCGAAGTTGGTATTTAAGTTTAATGGCTTTCAAGGATGTGACACGAAGATTTTGAAGAAAATAGACCCACCCTAAACTACCCTTTACATGGAAACTTTTTCGAAAATTTTGATGTTCTTGAAAATGGCTCTAACCATTTTGTCATATGTTTGAGATATTTTTATGACAAATGAAATGTTTATCTTGAATTGTCTGGCTATAGCCCAAGTAGCCGTATTTACTCTGGACGACTTTTGCATAACTGGTAAGCCGTTAGAGATTCACCAAATCATACTATACAAAAATATAGATCTTGCTAAAATACACAATTTATGTCCAAATAAATTTTCTTGTAGGATGAACTATTTCGGAGATATTCATTGTTATGTGTGTGAGTTTCGGAAAACAAAACTTTCGTGAAATGGAACATCGTTGTTCATTTTTTAATATGTTAAGTGCGCAAAGAGAACGGAATCTCAAAGCTTTAAAAGATTTGACTATCGCTCAAAGCCTACTGTATTCTAATATTCCTCTTGCACCTACAAGGAAATAAGCAATAAGATAATTTCTGCAAATATTTATTTCAACTAACACGAAGAAGGTGTAGGAATAAGAGTTTGTAAGAATAGTTAGTACAAGAGTAGAGAAAGTCATGTGAGTGCAACACATCAGATTTTTTATTTTAGTATAAATACGTTATCGCTACATCTACTACCTTTCTAGAAGCCTGTTGACTCCTCAAGTATTATCGTTTGTAACATTTTGATAATCTATTGCTGATTTTTTCGATATATTTGATGGACAAGGGTCATTCCTTCATAGTTTACAGAATTGAATCCATCTTTCTTAAACATGATTATTGTTGTTTGGTGTCTTCCATTCGACGGAAATGTATTTATTTGTCGACTACAGTCAAGTAAATATTCTGTCTGAATATACTTCTTTCCTTGCTGTAGCCAAGGCTTTCGATTAGCAGAAGTAGCCACGGAATGCAACTTTCATTGAGAGCTGAACGTCACGTAGAAAGTGTAGTTTGGCTGCCGAAAAGAAGCCGGAACCGGGAGACGGGACATCGACCAGCCAAATTGCCTTAGTCGATACAATCAAAACACAGACATCTGCCAAGCGGAACAGGTAGGAATCTGTCACACGTTCACTGTGCACACACGACAACTGAATCCATGATTACTGGCACCATATATCAAGGACGAAGCCTTTCTAGCATTTACTGTCAAGAAGATACTCGCTCTACATTCTTGTCCTGAATTCATAAATCACGTGATCCCAAGATCACTGCTGAGTTCAGACCACTTTTTCAGTTGAAATGCTCCTTCACAATAAAATTAAGGAACAATCCGTGATAAAATTAAAAGTGTTTATTGTTTGACAGGATACTTGCACTTTAACAGCCCTTAGATAAAACTTTGTCACATGTATCTTCAATTTTTTTTAAGATACTGCAGATTTTAGTATCGGCCATAACCAATAAGGTTGAGTTTGTATTTATGGACGCTCTTCAATTGCTAAGCTTCTCAGCGTCCCGTTTTATATTGGACGTGAAAGAACTCTTTAATTTTACTCAAAGGTCTCTTTATCAGGTTTGAGGTTATTTTATAGAAGAATAAATATCGAATGGAACAGAAACCATACAGCAATTTAAGAACTTTGAATATATAGGGACAATCATCAATTCAAAAGGCAAAAATCTGATGTGTTGCACTCACATGACTTTCTCTACTCTTGTACTAACCATTCTTACAAACTCTTATTCCTATATCTTCTTCGTGTTAGCTGAATTAAACATTTGTACAAATTATCTTATTGCTTATTTCCTTATAGGTGCAAGGGGAATATTAGAATACAGTAGGCTTTGTGCGATAGTCATCTTTTAAAGCTTTGAGATTTCGTTCTCTTTGCACGCTTAACATATAACAAAATGAACAACGATGTCCCATTTCACGAACTATTTGAGTTTTCCCAAACTGACACACATAACAAGGAGTATCTCCGAAATGGTTCACTCTACCAAAAAAAAAAAAAAAAAAAAAAAAAAAAAAAAAAAAAAAAAAAAAAAAATGCATTTGGGTATAAATTGTGTGTTTTAGCGAGATCTACATTTTTTGTCTCGTAAGATTTCGGCTATCTCTTACGGTTTACGAGTTATTCAAAAGTCAGCCAGAGCAAACAGGACCACGTAGGCTATAGCTAGAAAATTCAAAATATACACTTAATTTTTCATAGAAATATCTTAAACATATGGCATTTTAATCAAAATCGTTTGAGTAATTTTCAAGAAAATAAAAATTTTCCATTTAAAGGGTAGTTTAGGGTGGAGGAATTTTCTTCATAATCTTCGTGTCGCATCCATGAAAGACATTAAATTTAAATACCAACTTTGGTTTTCAACCGACTTTCGTTTTTGAGTTATGCTGTCCACAGACTGACACACACATAGACCGACACACACACGGACCTTTTTCTAAAAATGCTTTCTTTTTGGATTCAGAGGGTTTCAAAACATATATTTCCGGTGAAATCCCGACATTGAATTTTTGGGTGGAATACGCTACTTCCTCTAACCGTAGTAGAGAAAGTAAAAATAGATACAGAAGTAAATGAGAGAATAAAAACCAAATATACGAGTATTTCCAAATCAAATACTAATAGGAAAAAATCTGATGTGTTGCACTCACATGACTTTCTCTACTCTTGTACTAACCATTCTTACAAACTCTTATTCCTATATCTTTTTCGTGCTAGTTGAGATAAATATTTATACAAATTATCTTATTGCTTATTTGCAAGGGGAATATTGGAATACAGTAGGCTTTGAGCGATAGTCAAATATTTTAAAGCTTTGAGATCCTGTTCTCTTTGCACACATAACATATAAAAAATGAACAACGATGTTCGATTGCACGAAAGTTCTAAGTTTTCCGAAACTGACACATAAAACAAGGAATATCTCCGAAATGGTTCATCCCACAAAAAAATGTATTGACACGTAAATTGTGTATTTTAGCAAGAGCTGCATTTCTTGTTCAGTAAGATTTTGTCTACCTCTTACGATTTACGAGTTATTCAAAACTCATCCAGACTAAACAGGACTACATAGGCTACAGCCAGAAAATTCAAGATATACATTTCATTTGTCATAAAAATATCTCAAACATTTTAATCAAAATCGTTAGTCATTTTCAAGAAATCAAAATTTTTGAAAAATTTTCCATGTAAAGGGTAGTTTAGGGTGGGGCTATTTTCTTCAAAATCTTTGTGTCACATCCTTCATAGACATTAAACTTAAATACCAGCTTTGGTTTTTAACCGACTTTTCATTTTTTAGTTATGCTGTCCACAGACCGACACACACACGGACCTTTTTCCAAAAATGCTTTTTTTTTTATTCAGGGAGTCTCAAAACATATATTTCCGGTGACATCTCGACATCGAATTTTTGGGTGGAATACAATACTTCCCCTACTTGCCAGTAGAGGAAGTTGTTGTTGTTGTTTTCTAGTGCCTTGCATCTGGCAATGAAGCCATTAGCATTCGTGCTTTCCAATACTTTTGAACTGTAGTTTCTTCTGATCTTAATGCTTCACAGGTCTTCAAGTGGTCTTCATTCATTTCTGCTGGATCGTTACACAGGACACATATTGGTGAGGCTGAGATACCTATTCTGTAGAGATGACTTGCTAAGCAGTCGCGATTTGTCAATAGTCGGAAGGCTGCAACCGCTGTTTTCCTTGGTCTCTGGGGGATTATATCCCAGTAGAGAAAATAAAACAGGAAATTAACAACGGTGCAAAGGTGCGAATATATAACGCAGTTCATCTCCCAACACTGTTGTTAATGTTAATATTCATGGGTTGACAAACATTAAGATCACATTTCCAGAATGAGTCATTCATACATGGAATGAGAAAAGAATGTTGGTCTGTCGAAATTGAAGCAAAGGATGGAAACCCCAGAGGAGTTCATAAACATGATTGAAAATTCAAGAATCAAACCATGAGCTTTCATTGTTGTGAGTCTGTCAGGAAATGGAGTATGATTGGAAAGATTTTTTGAATGATAAATATGTAATGAAACGTCTATTCAAGATCCAGGCTATGAAGGAAATTGAGGCCTCATCCTTACACACTCATCTACTCAACTGGAGACCTGCATATACATGGTATCCAGCATCATCTGAAAGCCTAAGAAAGGTGTTTCAACACAGACGACAGGAGAATTCAAGCTAGCTTCTTTGTCCTATTTAGGTAATTTTGGGAACAATATTAATGATATCCTTACATTTTCTGTTAGGTGCAAAAATGTAATATCTCTGTTGTCCTCAAGCCCTCTACATATTTCCAAAGCTAAATATGAGGATATAATGAGTCTCATGAAGTTCTGTGGCCAGCCAGCAGTGAAATTTTTCAGGGATTCACACATGACCTGCAGTATAACTGTGAGTTTCCACAGTTTTAATAATATATTTATTCATTCATAGTCATAATAATGGATAATATCTATTAAAAATGTTAGTAAAACATAATTTCTCTTTTGTTTTAGGCGACTTACCTGTTTCTTTTCCTGAAGAAAATGTAGTTAGAATGAAAAGTTTGATTTCTTTCGATATCATTGATATTACAGACATTAAGCAACCATTTTATTTGATTCACTATACCTGAGTCTTCAATATTTCATTTTTTTAAAATAATTACTTTGTATGATAAGGACTTACTGCATTTTGTAATTAAAAATTCATTTTCTGGGTTTCATGAAAAAAGTGACTTCCCTGGTTTCTCCCCTGGACCCTTCATTTGCCGTATGTAGGTTGTGGATTGGTTTTATTGTTCAGTGTTATGATGTCTTTAATGCATTTTTTTGTATTCTTTCAAAAGTCTTTCAACTAAATCTGTTTTGAAACTGTTTTGTTCTGCTACTGTCTTGGTGTTCCTTTTTAAATTTTTCATCTCTCAGAGATGTGTATTAAGCTGTGGAATATATCATGTTGATGTGGCTTTGGGTTAAGCCTGTTTTCCTTGATGTAGCTGTCTGTATGAGAGAGTTTTCTGTAAATGCCAAATTCTATTTTGCTGTTGTGCCTCATCACTTTCAGATCTAGGAATGGTAGCCAACTTTCTTTTTCAATTTCAAGGGTGAATTTTATAGCTGGGTTCTATAAATTAAGCAGTTTTAGGGCATCTTCTGCAAGCTTCTTTGGTATGATGGTGAACACATGAACTACATATCACAACCAAATCTTGAATGTGTGTGGGAAGGCTTTTGTTACTTGTATTTCCAAATCACTCATGAACAAATTAGCCAATAGTAGCAATAAAGCATTTCCTAATGTATGTTACTGGTAGGACAGTCTTGTTCCCACAGTGCTTGGATGTGCTGAACATAGTATGGATACAGCGATTGTTCATGAGAACTGCCCAGACTATAGGATGACTAATGTCTTCGGCTGCTAATATTTGTAGCACACCAGTTCCAGGATTGTCTTCCACTAGATTTAGCACATATCAGTGTGTGAACTGACCAAGGCCTTTCACTGTCTACCTTTTTGGCTACTATGGAACCTGTTTCCTTAGACACTGGAAAAGTCTACTGAAGAGCTTAACAAATAGTACCCTGCCTTCTGGATATCTTAAAGTATAGAGACTTCCATCTGCTAAATTATAGCAGAAAATCATATCCACCACTTCCCTTGTGGAATAAGAGCATCATTGCTACATAATATTACAGTAATTGTGTAAGGGAGAAAACATACTGCACTGTACCTTACAAACAATAACAAAAATAATAATGTAATAAACATGAACTGTAAGTAGGCCAGAAAACACAGTATACACCCTGAGTTAAGACAAATAGACAGTAACACGACTTGACCCCAACAACTTGAACCAAACAATTGACTGCAGACTATTACTCCAACAAATGTTTACAATGTTGATGCTGCAAGATATCTCAGAACACAGTTTACCTGGTATAACATAGGACAAATTGTCAATGCCCATATCCAAAACCAAATTTTGTTGTGCCTTCTGACCTCACAGGACTCCATGTTCGGGGTGCTAACTAGCATAATTATCTAGTAGTTTGCTGTATTGTAGGGCAGAGAGATGCATTAAAATGAATGGACCTCTCATTGAGTACCTTCTATGAACAACTGTTCATATCTCAGATCGCATGATGTACATTCTGAAAATGCTGGCACTGACTGGAGGTGTAAGCAAAAATGAAAATCACTGGAAGCAAGGTCCTGCCTATAGGTTGTATGATTAAACATCTCCCAGCCAAACTTCTACAGGAGAGTTTTAGTCTGCTGACTAGTGTGTAGCGGAGCCTTATCAGCAACAAGACAACACTGACACTAAGCATCCCATGCCATTTGTTCTGAGTTATGCTTTCAAAGGTTTTATCACAGACTGCACTTGACACTTGTCAGGATCTGCATAGAGCCTCCATCTTTAACAACTGCAATGATGCTACTGTGAAAACTCTGGAAATTCTGCTAGCACGCACACCATGCCATATCATTACTCTATCATTAAATACAGGTGTTTCATGCAATAGTAGTAAAATTTGACTTACAGTAAGAATAGCAGAAAGGGTTCCAATAGCCATTCCTGCAAGAACATCACTCCAGTGATGCATGTAGTCAGATACCCTGGAGAGAGCAGTGAACCATGCTCCTGATACAAGAATGAATTGAAGAGTATGTCGCAGAAGATGTGAACCCCTCCATGTCATCCTGCTCTGTAGATATGCCTACAATTTAAACACAAGTTAAAATAAATTTTTATCATGTGATGCTCTGAGCATGCAGACTCAATCAGTATAGCCAATAGAATTGAAACCTGCATTTAGTACACATATTATCGAGTGCTAACCATGAGAAAATGTTGGCCACTACTACCACTGTTACAACCACTGAGTTCACAGATTAGCCTAATAGCTTACTTAATCTGCAACCTCAATTTTAGAAGCTTAATTTCAAGTATGTACCATTGAAGTTAAAAACAGTATATTGGTATAGGTATTATATTTATTGTATGAAAATTGAGATTCTGTTTTAGAAGAAAACTAATGTACTCTTATTCTACATTTTTATTTATTTAATTTACTGTAATGAGCTTTAATACTGAAGCCTACTCCATCAACAAGAGCAGAGAAAATTCTTGCTGATATAACTAACTGTGCAATTATTTCAAGTTGCCTTATAGCATTACATACACCCATTAATTTAGTATATTGATTACCTAATGTTGGTATAGTAGAAGTATTATACATTGTGATATTCCATAATACTAGAAGAATGAATTTATGATCAATAGTTTGACTCTCTATCCTTGTCATGAGTTGAATGTTGACTCAGCTGATGATGAGAATCGAGGTCCTCAAAACATGACTATTTAAAATGTAACTAAGAATAAGGCATCTGAAATGGGATTCATAAATACTTAATCTATTATTGAGCCCAAACCTCCTGACATTTGTGGTATGTCCACTAATGTGGCAATAACAAATGGCAGTGGTGCAATATTGCCAGCACAGCTTGCCACTTGTAAAGTTTCTTCTTCTTTACCTGATTACCCTCTCCTTATGTAGGACTTACACTCCCTAAGACTTACAAGCTTGTGCCCAGCATCAGATGTCTGTAGGGGAGCACACAAACCTATGGACTGGACAGAGTGAAGATCTGGAAGTGGGTGGTCAGCCAAGCACCAGATATGATAGCGAGGAAGAGGATGATATGAAATGCAGGCAAAATCAATTAATGGAAAGGTGATGATGGAGTAATTGGTAGAATGAGTGGTGGGGGAAACCCAAGCACCTGGAGGAAACCCATCCAGATGCCGCTTCATCCACCATGAACACCACATACAGGTCCCTGAGATCAAATCCGGGCCACCTAGGTGGTAGGTGAATGGTTTAACCGCTTGGATATGGCACCGCCCATTTGTAAAACTTGAAATGTAATATTGTGTGCATATATGCATATTTCATCTTATGATGCAGTAACTATTGTCTGTTTGCTGTTAGCTCATTCATCCATTCATTCGTTCATTTGTTTGTTCATTTGGTCCCATTGTGAGCAAAGCTCAGGGGCATCATACAATTTGGAATGTGCATTATGACTAATAATATACCCACCACCAACAATACTCTTTTTTCCTTCTATCTTGCTTATATAAGAAAAAAGCGAAAATTTGTAAGCCATCACCATCTCAAGAGTAAACTTCACATCATGCATTACAATAGTGTAAATCACCATCACATGTAATCTGCCCCATATGACTTATTTACTATATGTATTATGCCCCAAGCTTACTGGTAGGTTAGCATTGGGCAGTTGGAGAGATAAGAAGATGCATTAACAGTATCACCCAGTGTAAACATCAGAAGCAACATTTACAAATCCGAATGCTCTCCCTCCTTCTCCAGAACATTCTAAAATCTTCTGTGGAAAATTCCAGCTAATAATTTTTATAGCATTTGCTCCAATTTTCTTTGTGATAAAGCTATATAATGAATATAGATGAAGTAGCCTCTTCTTCGGATGATTTACTTACTGGAGAATTGAAAAAATGTCTTTATTCTCACAAGGAAACAGTACTCACTGTACGTCACAGCTGTCATCACAAACTAACTTGTAGAATACACCTGATCAGCCAAAAACACTCTTTAACTCACTGGTCACTTGTGAACATGCTAGCTTATATAGCCACTGGAATTTTTCACAGATCATTCTAGAATGTTCTGGGAGTGGGAAGAAGGAAAACTTAAAGAAGACTTTGGTTATCTATCGACAGCTCTTCTGATGGTTTTGCTGTATCTACTTATCTCTGTTTATATCTCCAACTGCCTAATGCCAACCTTCCGATAAGCTAGGGTTATAGCCACAATGATGTAGTTGAACCACATTGGTTTTTGCAAAACTCAGGAGGTTTGGACCACACAATAGTAATATTTTATTTAATACTATAATAGACATATAGGTATGTAACATTACACATTAGTTTAACAAAGGCAGATGGTTTTATAACAGAGCTTTTTAACCACACAATCATGAATAACATAAATCATATAAATACATTGTGCACAAAATAATATTAAAAATGTACAGATGGAAAGGGCCATATGGATGCAATTATAGCCCCTTCCTGATGTCCATGTTGGCTCATACCAGAATATCCACTAGGAGTGACAAATAAAAATGGCTTTAATCTAACTTTAAAACATGCAATGCCACTTCAAGACATTTAACCACCTCTAAATACCAGTAATTTTTCAATAAACGTGTAAAAAAAGATAAATGACAAATCTAACAACGAAACTTTACTCACCACTGTGAATGTGGCTGCATAAAAGCATATTGATGCATGTCCTGAGGGAAAGGATAACCTGCAAAAATTATAATATAAATCAGTCAATGAAATAATTCAATTTCATTCCTATTACTGCACACAGATTAACAACAAGACAAAATATTTATGCCTAAAAGAACAATGCACATAATAGCTTATATATCAATTGTGGATCCTGAAATATCTAAAATGAGCAGCTAACTTTTCTTAAAATGTCACAAAGTAAAGCCTACAGTATTCACGGTTCATGAATGATTCATGAACAGGAAAATTAAGAAAATTATAACAATACTTCTGGTTAAAATAAATCACTCATACTTATTTCATAACAAAACTGAACAATTTTTAAAAGTACATAATACAGGGAGACCCAAAAACATCCGAACCACAGTTTTTCCACTGCACACACAGAAACACAACAACACAGCTGCTGTACACAAGGTCATGCAGTTGACTTGGTTTTCTGTGCTCTGAAAGTGCAATATTGAGCTGACAAGATAACATGTGATTGAGTTATTGCTAGTGTGCTTTATTATTTTGTCCTGTACTTAGTTACAAAGTATATTATGGCTCAGCATTGTTTTCTACTGCACAGTGTGTATTTATTTATGATTTATACATGTTAAGTCAGTCAACTCGCCAAGTGAAAGTGCAATTTGCAGAATGATTTCCAGGTGATCTGTGATTTCTATCTCTGGGGTACCTTAAAGTATAGAGTGTACAAGACAAATCCACACATCCTGGAAGAATTAAAGCAAAATATCCATCAGGAAATTGCCACCATTTCTCAACATTAACTATAGCGAGAGACGAATAGTTACCTAAGGAGGTGCCAAAAATGTATGGACAATGACGGTAGCCAGTTTCAGCATCTCCTTTAATAACATTGGTAAGCAAAGCCGTTAAAAGTAGTTTTAAAAATGTTGTATGGTTTCATCTGCACTGTTCTATGACAGGGGCAATTGGCAACGAGCACCGAGGACGCATACAGGCAAAACATAGCACAACCGGTTCGGAGTCTTTTGGATCACCCGTTAGTTTCTTTAAGGTATCATACTAGTGACACCAAGTGTTCACATCAGCAAACAGTTGCCTAGTTTAGAATCAACATATTTTACATCTTATAATAATTGCAGATCAATGCTGGACAGACCCATTCTAGGAGTGTTAAAATGGCTTCAACTTCTTCACTTGCTAGCTGTCCTAAGAGTAGGACATAGAGAGAATGAAGATTCACTAGGACCTTATACTTCCAGGCTGAAAGAGTCTATCTGTTACTTATAACTAATGGAAGTAATGGATTAGGACAAACCCTCTCAAACTTCACTAACAAATACAGCCTCTAAATGAGGGAGGACATGATGCATTATGATGTAATGCGTGAAAAACATCTCCCCTTTCATCCAGTCCTTATAAGGTGAGAGGGCTGGCTCTAGAAGTTTTGTTGCCCCATGCGATAATTACAAGTGCTGCCCCTGTCACGCTTTCAAATACAACCTAATGTTTATTCTGTAATGCCAGTTATTTATTCTCATATAACTTACAGTATACATCATGGCAGTTGCCGCACATCAAAGGAGGTTCAAGGTCAGTTACATCACACCACTATGCAGCTAGCCAATTTGTGACAGTGAAGGTAAGAACAAAGGCCATTTCCACACAGTGCAGGACTTGTTTTGAGAAAGTTTGGAAATGTCAATTTCCAGAAAAATCACTAGTATTTAATTCTCTGCTATATAAGTCAATTGGCACGGACAGAGAAGTCAGTTTTCAAGTTTTTGTTCAGTGAGTTAGTAAACTTGTCAGTGGCTGTAAACAGTTGATCAGTGTTTATGTCAAGATTATGATAGAACAGAACAGCTGTGAGTTGCAAGATCATGAGTCGTGAATTGCAATTCAGTTTTAAGGGAAATTAAGCAGCCAAAAAAGTAACTGGACTTGTCATTTATCACAATATACAAGGATAGTCAATAAATAAAAATGAAGAAGAGATATATGTGGTTAATGAACAAGCTTGTTCTGAGCAAAAGATAAAAAGAGGAAAATCACACAATAAAAATTTTCAATATTTTCGGTTTACCCCCTTCATAGGAGATTAAAATTACAAACACACACAAAACGAAAAGAACTTGACGGCTGCATTGGTTAATAAACATCTTTATTATAGGGCATAGGGTATCTAATGAAGGGAGGGCACCTCACATGTGATCTAGAGGAGTTTATTACAGCTACCACACCCAGGAGAAAGGGTATTGCCTTCAAACATCTGTTTATAAACGTGTTGTTGAACACTTTCTGTATGCAGAATGTTTTGATGATAATCATCAATGTGGGTCACATCCTTCTTCTTCCTTACCTGATTGCCCTCCCCTTATGTAGGACTTACAAGTCAGTGCCTAGGGTCAGATACCTGATGGGGAGGAGACAAACCTATGGACCGGACAGAGTGTAGACCTGGAAGCGGTAGTCAGCCCAGCACCAGGTATGATAGTGAGGAAGAGGATGATATGAAATACAGGCAAACTGGATGAATGGAAAGGTGATGATGCAACAATTGGTGGAATGAGTGGCGGTGGAAACTGGAGAACCCAGAGAAAACCCGCCTACGTGCCACTTCATCCACCACGAAAACCATATGTGACTGGGACTGATTCATTTGTGATGGCAACTATAGTGGCAGTGGTATATATTTTTATTATCAGTAACTAAGCATCATTTCAACCATTTAATTGACTTTCAGATATTGCCTATCCGATTGTTAAAGCACATTAATTAATCATCTTAAAAAAAAGTCGGCAAGTAATGCAGGCACTACCAGTACATTCATACTTCAGCTGCCATTGCTTGAAATTGCTAGGAAATGAAAAGCCTTGTGTCTGCTACAAACTCAGTCTTTTACCTTGCTTCCAAAATGACAGCTTGATCACCAGTGCATCTGAAGTCAGTGATGTAAAGATGTTCGTTAACATTGCAGTTGACCAGTGGCTTGCAGGCTTCATAGAAGTGAGGTCGTAATCTACCCACAATGAGTTTAGCTGCTTCCACGGTTGTGTGTGATAGTCCTGCCCCATAGAGAAACACTCCAACTGTGTCATACACGCGCACCATCCATACTTTTGGAGTCCAGTTGAACAAAGTTAAAGAACTTGGTAGCCTTGAGTCATGAGTCACAATTTCTGTCAGCAGTATCTGAAATAAGCACAAAAGGACTCTGCTAAGAATAGGTAGTTAATTCCTTTTCTTTTTTTAATATAATTGTCTGTAACTACCAAACCTTCAACTTTAAAAGAAATGAAAGAAAATACTAAATAATCCCTAGGGTATCTTTACCCTTGGGCAAGGAAAAAATTTACAAAAATGATTAAAGAACATGGAATAACTTTGATTCCTCAAAATAAATATAATATAAATAATTTACTAAATTTTTCTAAAAAAGATAAAATTTTAAATTATAAAAAATCTGATATCATTTTGCAACCAGAATAAAAGAACATTTTGAGAAATATTAAGTATAGACAAATTGATAAATCAGTTGTGCCAGATCATTTTTGGTCCTTTAATCATGAAATAAATCTAGAGGTTAAATTATTAAAACAATTAAATGAACTCGTAGATTTAATGGTTTGGGAAAAGATATTCATTTTGAAGCATAAGCATCATGTAATGAATTTTCAAATACCACTGATTGATTCTGTCAACAAATTTCTTTTGCTTTCAGTGGTTGGTTATACATTTGGAAAAGATGTCACCTAGTGTGCATAGCAATGACAACCATAACAAGAAGTGATACTGAGGATGTGAATAATTGACTTGCAAACTGTCAATTGCATTAAAGCGTTCTTCTTCACCTTTTCCTCTCCCTTATGCCCTTTCGAGCGTCGGGTT
The DNA here is from genome assembly GCA_030765045.1 of Tenodera sinensis. Taxonomy (NCBI): domain Eukaryota; kingdom Metazoa; phylum Arthropoda; class Insecta; order Mantodea; family Mantidae; genus Tenodera; species Tenodera sinensis. The sequence goes on along the minus strand of CM060971.1, from coordinate 102,320,784 downwards.
TCCTCAGCTGGTTATGATACATTTCTACACTGGCATTAAAGTATTCACAACTTACAAAAGATAAGTGAAGTTATTAGTCTCTAAATATTTACTATATTTCTTGATTTATATCGCCTCACTGTCGATATCCTCAGTTTTTTCACTGTAGCCTTTGCCAATTATGATGATGATGATGATGTGATGATGATGATGATGACGACGACGAAGACGACGATGATGAGGATGATGATGACAATGACGGTGATGAATAAATGGATATAATAATTCTGACATTGAAATATTAGAGGGCACAGGACCAATGCAGAATTACCATATTTTATCGCGTAATTCCCCCCCCCCCCTTTTTCTCTCGAAAAACTTGCTTGAAAACACTGGGGAGCGAATTATGCGAGTGGTGCTTCTAGGAATTCAGAAAGGAAGGGAAACCATGTAGTATTATAGGTATACAGTAATTTGTGAATAAACTGGATATATACTGCGGTTTCATTGGGCCTACAATGTATTGTTTCATTGTTTCTTTTCTCTGACTGTTCTGCGGTCTCACGTTTGTCACTATCATCACTATTTTCATTTATATCTGGCTCAAATAACACATCTTCATGTTCTCTATTCCACAACATGTCGTCAGAACCATTAATGACACAAGAAATACCAGTTTTTTTAATCTCTTCTTAACAATATGACGACTTGTAACAAACTGACTTAGAAACACGTCTGCAACTTCACATTTCAATTTTATGATACGTTGTGACAATGTCAATACGAGTATTTTTGTGGCAAGCACTGCGTCCATTGTTGCGCATGACAGGCACTGCTGCATCCATTGTTGTGCATTATCAAGTCATTTGAAGGCCGCTCCAATAAGAACAAACCAGGAGAGGGAATTATGCGATGTTTAATAGGTAAATAATTTTTAGTGATGAAAAATCATATGGGAGGGAAACATGCAAGGGGGGGGCCTTATGCGATAAAATACAGTAATTTAGAAACCATAATACATATGAGAGAAGCTTTCATTAATCTTTCCTTAATATTACTCTTTTCCTTAGATTTGAATCTGTGACTTCTACATAGATTAGGAAACTGAAATTCTTAGTAATAGATCACAGAAGTGGTGGAGAGGTCTCATGGAAGTAGCTAAATATTAGTTATTCCAAATAAATTGCAAAAAATATGTAGTTTGTTTAGCTACACTTAATATGCGGCTTATCATATCAAAAATGCACTTAGTGATACAGTTTTCACCATTAATATATTAACATTAAAACAAAAGTTTTATTTGGGCTTTTTTGCACATTAAAAATGACTTAGTAGCAAATAAAATATTTTCTATGATACTAAAATTAAACAGCAAAGGAAAAGATGTGCTATTTATGTCTTACAAGCCAGTACACTTTCTTAAAAAATACCAAGTAAGACTGATTAACTTGTTCAGCTTCAAATTATATTTGAATTGGAAATGTCTAGCAATTAAATTTGATGCATTGTTCCGGAACATTTCCTTTCCCAAATACCATCTCATTGCATATTAATCAGTTTCCACTGCCTGAAATGCTAAATATAGCAAGAAAGACCGTTAAATATTAGAACATCTCCAAATATTGACTCTGCATTGGACTTAAGTAGTACTTTCATACAAAGTGTGCTGTGTAACTGAATTGTTAGATTACAGCTCCATGATGTTCAGTTTTGTCAACAAAAGGCAATCTCCACTCTAAGGAGGCACAATGTTTGCAACACCTACAAGCAATTTAGTTAGTAGCAGCTCATAACCATATATCAGGAAATATCTTGCAAACGGCTCATTTACAGTCCCACAATATATAATTTAAACTAAGTAACTTAAATAATTTTGCATTAAAAGACCAAGTTGGAATACATACCAAAACAAAAGGTATTCCAAGTGCTGACACGAGAACTACAACTGCACTGACAGTCTGTGAAGTGGGTACAGGATAACGTATGGACTCGTCATCACAGAAGAATCCTCTCTTGAAAGGTTTATCGTAAAAGTAAAGGACTAATGTAGATAATCCAACTGAAACATAGAGAAATTGATTTTAAGGTCAGAGTGTTGGACATATTTTTACTTTCCCTACTACAAATAGTAAGTATGGGAAGTATTGTATTTGGCCCAAAATTTCGATGTTGAGGTTTTACCAGAAATGTATGTTTTGAGGCCCCTGAATAAAAAAACAACGATTTTTAGAAAATGGTCCATGTGTGTGGGTGTGTGTGTGTGTGTTTGTGCATGCGTGCGTGCGTGCGTGCGTGCATGTGTGTGTGTGTGTGTGTGTGTGTGTGTGTGTGTGTGTGTGTGTGTGTGTGTGTGTGTGTGTGTGTGTGTGTGAACAGCATAACTCAAAAATGAAAAGTTGGTTAAAAACCAATGCTTGTATTTAAGTTTAATGTCTTTCAATGATGTGACATGAAGATTTTGAAGAAAATTCATCCACCCTAAACTACCCTTTATATGGAAATATTTTGAAAATTTTGATTTTCTCAAAAATGGCTCTAACGATTTTGATTAAAATGCCATAAGTTTAGTATATTTTTATGGCAAATGAGATGTATATTATGAATTTTCTGGCTACAGCCCATGTAGTTCTGTTTACTCTTGATGACTTGCATAACTGGTAAACCATAAGACAGTGGTATCAATTGTGGCCCCAAGTGGCAGTGCCACAGAGAGAGCCAGTTGCTGTGACCTGGGCATAGCGGGCCAGTCCGTTAGAAACCAGTTCAGTGCAGTTTTCTGTGTGAAGCAGGCAGAACAATGGCTGCGTCCGAGAGCACAGACATGAGTCATTTGGATTTGCTGGTTTCGAATGGGAAAATAATTCCTGTGCAAAGTTGTGGTAGTAGTATTGAGTACCTAATATGCAACCAGTATCTTGTGTTAAAAAATATAGCATACAAAGTCTTTATGAACATAGATAAAGTAAATAATACAACAGTTCAGCTGGAGCTGATAGAAGTACAGTGTGTGTTGCCTTCATGAGAAATTTGACAATTCATGCTCAGACGCACTGATTGAATTCTACCGGAAACTTGACAATAGGCGTTTCCCAAATTTGATTCCCAATGCAGTAAAAAGTATGACAATGTCTGGCAGCACCTACTTTTGTGAACAGGGTTTCTCTATAATGAAGCTCCTAGAAACTCGCCATAGAAACAGGCTCTCGGATAGCAATTTGGCATTCAGTCTTAGAATCTGTCTCTGTAAGCCAAATTTTGAAAAGTGTGTGAATTGAAAAATATGCCAAGTGACTGATCCTACAAATGTGTAACATGTGGTATTTTACTTAAGATTTCAGTAAGATTGTCTTAAATTCATTATGCAAATGCTTAACACTAAAATTTGTATCTTTAAGGACAGCAATTTTCAAACAACTTGCATGTAGTCCTTTCCTTTCATTTTGGAGGAAATTGCCAACCTCTGTTACTAACATTGATAATATATTTGAAGATAATCCAAGTAAACATTCTGTTTTTATTTGTAATCAAAATAGCTAAGAATATTCATTTAAGGTATAACAGGATTTGAAAGCTGCCATTTACTTTTTATATAAATATATGTATATCTGATACAAGTTTGTATTAAAAGCACTATTATAATACTGTGTAATTATTCTCTTATTTATTTATACATTCATTCAAAATAGATTGACATTTTTACATCTGGGATTGAAAAGTAATAACATCTATCTTTAAGAGGTATGTAAGTGCGTAAATGGTATACTTCACAGTTTGAGAATGCTAACCCAAGGGCTAAGGTTGGTTTAATAATACCTATAATTCAAACTAATCATCAGAAAGTTGCAACCATTTTACTACTTTAATCAACTTGAATAACTACATCAAGTACTTTTCTATTTATGGGTGAGAAGTACTGTTCCCCTTCATTGATCCCACTTGTATCTGTGCTATGTATCCTTGTAGACAATTCTGAAGGAAAACAATTCATAAGGTATACGCACTCCACGAAAGGTTGTATCCGTGGACGCGAGTAAGTATGCAAGTAAACAGGTGTCAATTGATAAAGCTTCTAGTGTTGATATCTATTAGATCATGTTTGGCCTGCTGCTTGTAGCTGTTGCACAGTTGAGCCCCGAAGTGCCTGTGAGCTTGACATAAGGGATAGACTAAATCTTACTGTACAAAGAATGTAGATCTCATTAAAACATAATTTTTGTTAAATGGTCTTTAATGTGAAGTGAATAATTTCTGAGATATTCTTTGTTATTTGCCAGAATTCTGCAATGCTTACACACCATTCTCAAATGGAAGATTGTTATTCATTTTTTAACTCTGAAGTGGTTATACTTAAAACATTTGATTATCATTTAAGGCCTTCTGTGATCCGCTTGCGCTTACAAGAAAATCAGCAATAAAATAATTTCTGCAAATGTTTATCTCGACAAACATAAAGAAGATAGAGGAATAAATAGTTTGTAAGAGTACTTAGTACAAGAGTAGAGAAAGTCATATGAGTGCAACACACCAGATTTTTTCATCCACTTTCTAACAACACTACCACTTGAATCTGTAGGCTTTCATTTTATATTTGCAGAACCCTGAGCTCTATTCACATTATTTCCTTAAATGTAGTAATTATTTTCTTCTCCCCCATTCTCTCTTACTCACTGGCTTCCCCTCCCTTTTCTCTCACTCTGCCTCCTCCTCTTTCTATACCTACTTTTTTCTTTCTCCTTCTCCCTCTCTGTTCAACTTATATGTAATGTAATGTTATGAAAACTAAATGGTAAAATTACTTTTTGGGCATTTAAAAATTAAAACACAAATAAAAGGCTTAAGGTCACTGTGATCAAATTTTTGGTGACAATCCTGAAGAGATATGACTTTTTAGTTTAACACAAAAATAAACCTGAATCCTTTGTGCCCAGTTTAGCTATTTTAATAAATTTAGCTATTTTAAATGCACTGCAGCTATCTTTATATGCCTTTGATCTTTTCATAGAAAAAATTGTATTTGTGAGTTATCATGTTAGTGTGTGGGACTTGAATATTAATCAACTTTCTTTAAAATTGGTACATTTATTTAGATTCAGGCAAGTAATGTTTTTTCATACTTTTTGCTCTTGCTTTCACAACACATGTTTATAGCCACAAATGTGGGAACATTGCAGTAAAAATTAGAAATTCCTTAACAAGTAGAGGAAAACTATACTGAGCGAGATGACTCAGGTGGGCTGCATTCAGGAGGTGTGAGTTTGATTCCCGCAGCCGATCCTAGCGACCTTGGGTTTTTCGGGCGAATGCTGGGAAGATTATTTACCTTGCATGGCCCGTTCCACTTCCTTTCATTTCTCCCAATACAGAGGAACTAATTGTTCAGCCGGAACTGGCCGGTGGCGGGCTCTCTGTGGTGACCTGGAACTTTGTCAGACTGAAGAACTTGCCTGCACCTATTAGAGACCCAGCGCAGTTGTAGTTCTGGCCGTCTGTAGGGTACTTTCATATCATCCTTCCTCCCAGGGTCTGATGCATAATAAGCATTGGCTGACGTGCCAGAATCCCTACCGTGATGGACGGACAGAGGAAAATCGTTCATCTGTTGTGATCCATTTCTGAAATCCATTTTCATTTATGTATGGAGTTGATATTGAATTTCCCTTTTCAAGCAAATGATAACATCACAAAGTTCCTTGGAGCATTTTCTAGTTTTATATTTTCGGCAAACAAAAATAATGAAAATGTGCATGTTTCAAATTCTGTTGAACTAAAGGCAATTAAAGTTACACTGTTTGATTAGAAATACACAAAATAAACTTGAGCCCATTTGATCCTCCAATTTAAAACTTAAAAATTTCAGGCCCAGTGTTCCTTAACCATGACTGTGATTCTATGAGAAAGTTTTAAGGGACCCCGACCTATAGAAAAGGATTTTTGTGCCTATGTTCCTGACGGGGTGGCCCCCTGGAGGGAGGGGTGAGATGAGAGCATACTAAGAGTGACCGGACCTGGAGAGGGACGCCTGCAGAGAGCTGGGTCCCAACTAGCAAGATATTGAAACGCCCCGGTGGCAGCTCGTTCGCCTACCACCTAGGCGACCCGGGTTCGATCCCAGAGATCCGCATGTGATATTTGTGTTGGACGAAGCGGCGCCTGGGCGGTTTTCTCCGGGTTCTCCGGTATCCCCCCCCCCCCCCCACTCATTCCACCAACTGCTCCAATATCACCGTCATCGATTTCACCTGCATTTCATATCACCCTCTTCCTCACTATCATACCTGGTCCTTGGCTGACCACCTGCTTCCAGGTCTTCACTCTGCTGGGTCCATAGGTTCGTCTGCTTCCCGACATAAGTCTGACGCTAGGTACTGGCTTGTAAGTCCTAGGGGGTGTAAGCCCTACATAAGGGGAGGGTAATCAGGTAAAGAAAAAGAAGTATAATAAGCGACCTGTTTCATTTTTATCTTCTCTGATGCGTAGAAGTATTGCATATCGATATTTCATCTGTAACACATATTTTGAATCTCCTGAATAAAATACGGATTTTTTTAAGAAAGTCTGGTGTATGTCTGTGTAGACTGCATAACTCAAAACCGAAAAGTTGGATCAAACCTTATAATTAAGTTCAATGTAGTACCAAAATGCGACTGAAGATTTTCATGAAAAATGCACGAAACCAGACTACCAATCTATTTTCTTAAACAGAGCTCTATTGATTTTAATTCAAATACCTAAACTAAACCCCAGCACTACAGCCCACGAAGAGCCAAGCCTTACCGCCCAGCCGCTGCGTCCCCCACCTCGGCCCACTACAGGCATCATTGGAGGGTGGTACGTGGTCAGTGTCCCGATCCCTCCCGGCCAGTTATGCGGTCTTCACGACCTGAGGCCGCTACTTTTCCATCAAGTAGCTCCTCAATTAGTCCCTCCGGGACTAACGAGGCTGAGTGCACCCCGTACCAGATCTCCCAGAGGGGATAAAATTCCCATGCTGGAAGCGGGGATCGTACCGGGTCCTCCACGCCAGAGGCAGGCGCGCTACCAACTGCGCTACGGAGGCGGTCTAATTCAAATACCATGTATTTAAAATATGCATGTCTAATTTAATGTATATCTTGAATTTTCTACAAGTAGCCTGTGAAGTTCTCGTCCTTTTGAATGAATTTTGTATAATTTTATGTAACGCGTAGATCAAGTTTTACCACATAAAAATGCAGATCTCATTAAAACACGCTTATGTCACATATATGTTTGTGGCAATAACCATTTCCAGCATATTCGTTGTCATTGGTTAGAATTTTCAAATAGTTTATTGAAGTGCTAAATCGCCATTCGTTTGTTTCTTGTCAATGAGGAGAGGCAAGGTATACATATAAGTGCAAATTTTACATTAATTTGTTGTGAAGCACCCATTGCTATAAAACAGAAGGTAACGTGTGCAATACTATGAGAGGGTCGCTTACAAAAGTGAGAGAGAAATTACTTTGTGATTGGCACAAGCTACTGCCGAGCATGCTGGAGGACTTGCCACCTACGTAACCAATCATCGCTGACCTGGGAGTTTTTTTCCTGAAGTTATTGGTCCGAGAGACAACACGACCTTTACTGAGGAGCGAGTGTTCAAGTAATTTCTCCTTCCCTGTAGTTGCACGGTATTTTCTGAGCGTACTCCAGAGCCCAAAGGTCTGGTGCCGCCACTGCTTACGGGGGTTGCAGGGATTAACGTAGAGAGATGATCTACGTCATGCAGAAAGATCTTTGTGCTTCCCATACGTATAAAGCTATCTAACCTTCATTAGTGGCTTTATGATAAGACTATATCTTATCATCTTAACTTCCGCTTGTATCTGCGAAGGACTTCCCAGTGAAGTCTAGGTAATTCACAACATTTATGTAATTATTAAGATCAATATATGTTGCTTCCTACTTGTGGTGTGTTCATTTGTTTTAACAATAATAAAATGAGTTCATTTTAAAAACAGATTGGATCAAGAGAACTGAAATAGTTTTCTGCAAAAGTCTTCCATTTCTAAGCATTTCTAGACGTCAAAAGCGGCCAAGTTGCAATGTCTCGTGATAGCTTTTCTTAGAAGTTAAAAGTTGCATTAGAGTATTACGCTGTAATGATTGGGCAATGAACAGAAGGAATAAGAAATGGTGGAAACAGCAGAAATGAAGTTTTTAAGAAGCACTGCTAGATATATCCGTTGGGAGTGAGTGAATGAGTGAGTGAGTGAGTGAATGAGTGAGTGAGTGAGTGAGTTAGTGAGTTAGTGAGTAAGTGGTGTGGTTTAAGGCCCCGTCGACAACTAGGTCATTAGGGCCCGACCCTTTTAGATCATATGAGGAATGACACAATCAAAGAACAACTAAAAATATATAACTTAAATGGCAAAATATCTATAAACAAACAAAATTGGGCAGATCACATAACAAGGATGTCAAATAACACAACTAAAACAGTTGAAGGATATAGGTAAACCAGAAGGGAACCGTAGTGTTGGAAGACCCGTTAGGTTTCTTTCAGGGTTCGAAGCGCTGGCAAGCGTGGCGGCCGCAGCATGCCAGGGGAAACAATTGTGTTCTAGAAATCTTGTAGCCCGGATCGGTTTACTGGTTTACGCCCCCCCCCCCCATGGGATTGTACAACCCCTAGCGAGGGGAGCTTAGCCAGCCTCCGCCGGGGTGCTTCTTACTGGGAAAGTGTAGGGACCTTGCCACCTACTCTGTCGTGCCAATGTTCCGGCCGCCCTTAGGATCCATTCGCCTTATCTATCCTTCCGGGTGGTGTCCCGCAGCGGCATGAGCACAAAAGATCGTCTTTCGATCGAGATGCTAAGGATGGGAAGTCGTTATTCATTCTTTTTTTTTTTTCCTCCTGGTCATGTAAAGCAAACGAAATTTCAAAGCTATAATGTAGCGATCAGCTCTTAAAAAGATTTAGCACATACTGCTGTATTCCCGTATTCCCATTGTATACGTACAAGGAAATATGTAATAAAACTATTCTCCAAATATTTATCTCGATTTACATGTGGATAAGTGTTTGTAAGAGACTGAGTAGAGAAAGTCATATGAATGCAACACATAAGACTTTTTGGTGTAGAGACGAATGTTGTGTAGACTCACTGTGTATGAGACAAAAACTACGCATTATTATAATCATCATAATTACTATTTATGGCATTGAATGGAACCCTATGCAAGAGTGAATGTTTAACTCCCTCTATTTCAGGAACATTTTAGGCAGCGGATACGACGTAAATGCTTAGACCTTTGGAGCCGGTCCCCATCACACGAAATTTAATGTCGTGTAGCCTTACACCCCGTTATGCTCAATGGCATGCGTTAAATTACCGCCACTTAATGATGACACACTGCTCTGGGAGAGTGAAACCAACAATTTTAGACTCGGAATACATCCTCTGAAAAGCGGGCTTCCGCTGTAGCTTCCCTTTGGACACAATGTTTTAAAGTAACTCGAGTTGAATCAGGGTTGCCAACATTTAAAAGTAAAATTGTCGTACCAGCCACTCAAAATTATAGATTTGGAATCAAAAGTATTGTACATCATAAAGCAAATGCTACAACAATAAAAATATCAGTATAATACTTATGAAAATATAAGAGTAATGATGTTTATTACATCCACTTACAAGATTGTGACCTCAACAAATATTACAACTTTAGCACTTATGTTTCTCGCACTATTCATCTGAAAGTTCAGCTTCCTCAACCGTTGCAGCATTGCATCAATTTGTTGTGATAAACCTTAACATCTTCTCGGTGACTTGCAGATTTTAAGATCTACCACGTTCTTTCATAAGTTGAGGCGACAAAATGAGTTCATTTACCGTATCTAGTGCCAATCTGTTTCTAATTTTGGTTTTATTAAATCCAGTTTAGGAAAGGGGGGGGGGGGAACTCTTTCACAAGAAGTGCTTCTGTGGGGCAAGGAAACCACTGATAATGCAAAGGCCGCTAGTTGTTTGAAATCAGTATTTCCACCAAGGTGACATATTTAACAGCACTCCAGAAACTGTGAGGTTCAGGCATGTTCTTTATTTCACACGGAATAGCACGTATTCCGAGTTTTCTACATTGATCGTCAATTTTCTGAACAGTGCCTTCTTCATTGAGATTATCAGACCTGGGCACACTGGCAATAAGAGGATAAAGGGTAGCAGGCTTAGTAGCTATGGGGTGGAGACAGACAATGAGGACAAAAGTGGTGTTATTTGTAATTAGTTTCACTTCGCTGGAGTGACAAACCAGTGAAAATGATATTTTGCTGATATCGAACTATCATACATTCAAATTATCGTACACCCCCATAATTATCGTACGAGTTGGCAACCCTGAGTTGAATACAAGTGTGGTATTTACCCGACTTTTCATTTTCAGCTGTTATTCATAACACACACACACACATACACACATATCCTCTTCGTGCGGAAGGGGATTTTAATAACTGATAAACATTTAGTGATAGCCGAAAACGTAATCGGATGTTTTGCACTCACATGACTTTCTCTACTCTTGTACTAACCATTCCTACAAACTTCTATTTCTATATCTTCTTCGTGTTAGTTGAGATAAACATTTGCAAAAATTATCCTACTGTTTAATCTTCTTGTAGGTACAAGGAGAATATGGAAATACAGTAGACTTTGAGCGATAGTCAAGATTTGTTGATTTTCCAGAAAGGAACCAGGCAAATTGTTACTTAAGTTCTAAGAAACATTGCGAAGGAATGAAACACACCTAAGGAACGCAATGTCGGATAACATAATTAAATATTTGCTGTGTTATTTCGATAATTGTGGTGCTGCTTAATCGCTATAATCCACCACACGAAGATAACAACATTTATATTTAACTTAACGCAGTCTGGCGCTTTATCATTAAATGCTTCTTGGAAATTAACTTATGAGTTATGAGTCAGATAATTTCAGCAAATGCACACAATGCAACATTGTCTTCTTAATTCCTAGCCCTAAAGTTAGTTTTTTTCGGCTGCATGCCCTATTAGAGAGCACAAATGAATAGAGGCACTGAGATAAATTTGTTTGTTATTTAAAGTTCAAGTGCATAAAATGTTTGTATCATAATGAGGTACTTAATCCTCTTCAGACCCAATGTCACCTATTTTGTTTCTAGTGTTGCTATCCTATATTAAACTGATGTAGCTTGCTCGTAGTAATTTTAATGACATCTTACAGGTAGCGCTGATTGTGCAACACAGAGTTTCACCATGGTAACAACCACAACAGGAAGCAATAAACAGGTGTTACAAAATGGCTGCCTTCATTTTTACTGATGAGTTAGGTCGCAGGAAAAGTAAGCATTTTTGGCATTAATTTCATTATTAAAATTACAAAAAAGAATACATTACCATTTTAAAGATATGAAGATAACTTACAGTAGTTTAGCTTGAACTAGCACCTCTTATATAGCGATTTATTAGCTAAACAAATGTGATTTTCTAATGCTATTACATTGCAAATAACATTTTTTCCAGGGATCAGTGATGAGGAGTTTAAAAGACTTATTGCTGAGGATTCTGAGCTTTCTGATCTGATGAGGCACCAGTGTGTCATGATTGCTTTGTACAGAATATGTGCTCGAACAAAAAATAGACTATTCGTTTGTTATTTCATCTTTTCGACTTTGCTATAGCAGCTTCTTGGATTGAGAATAGGAGGGCAGCAGCTGCTGAAAAATGCCTAAAAAAGATAAGTAAGACTACCTAGACTTCCGTGCAGATATTGCCCATTCACTGATCAACTCTGGAGTGTCCGATAGTGATAGCAATGATGAGGTGGACTTAGCGGAACCATTGATGATATCGAACACATCTAGTACTAAACAGAAGAGCAAACCAGCAACTCCTCTACCACATGGCAGCATTTGAAAGAAGAAAATGGACCATTTACCTGAATTTCCAGAGGATGGAAAGTTGTCTCGTAGCCGCTTTCAGGGATGCAACAATGTATAATTATGTGTACAAGTTGTAAAGTGTATCTTTGTATGAACAATAACAGAAGTTGTTTCAAAATGTTTCAGAATTGTAATTTTTGTCACGTCAAATGCGAGTAGGTTTTGTGTGTGTGTGTGTGTGTGTGTGTGTGTGTGTGTGTGTGTGTGTGTGTGTGTGTCTGTGTGTGTGTGTGTGTGTGTGTGTGTGAGAGAGAGAGAGAGAGAGAGAGAGAGTCAAAATTCCCAAAATTGTGTTTATACCTACTTCTTACATGTATTAATTATGTGAAAATTGAGACCCAGTACTCCTGTAGACGACATATAAATTTTGTTAAATACAAATTACACTGTCATATTCATGAATGTTGTATTTTTCTGTCCCAAAATACAATAAAAATATTTCAAAGTAACATCTCCTTGTTCTTGGATCTGAGGAGGATATAAGGTAACTATTTCCCAAAACGCTTACGCCGATGTCCCACGGTTCAACTTTTTGATCCAAAGCATTGTATACAACAAAAGCGCATCGTGAGACATCGAGAGTTGAACACAAGTTTGTTGTATACAATTTCTAATGAACAACGATGTTCCATTTCACGAAAGTTTCGAAGTTTTCCGAAACTCACACACATAACAAGGAATATCTTCGAAATGGTTCACTCTACAAAAAAACTTACTCGGACATACATTGTGTATTTTAGCAAGATCTACATTTTTGGTATAGTATGATTCGGTCTAACGGTTTACCAGTTATGCAAAAGTCGTCCAGAGTAAATGCGACTACAGGGGCTATAGCCAGAAAATTCAAAATATACATTTCATTTGTCATAAAAATGATTCAAACATATGACATTTTAATCAAAATCGTTAGAGCCATTTTCAAGAAAATCAAAATTTTCCATGTAAAGGGTAGTTTAGGGTGGGGCTATTTTCTTCAAAATCTTTGTGTTGGATCCTTGAAAGACATTAAACTTAAATCCCAACTTTGGTTTTTAACCGACTTTTCGTTTTTGAGTTATGCTGTCTACAGACACACACACGGACCTTTTTCTAAAAATGCTTCTTTTTGGATTCAGGGGTCTCAAAAGATATATTTCCTGTGAAATATAGTTTACAGAAGCTATATACAAATCTGATGTTATCTCACATGACTTTCTCTACTTCTTTATGTGATCACTCTCCCCGTATGGAGGATTGACACCCCCAGGACTTACAAGCCTCTCCCTAGAATCAAGTGATGAACTTATGGACAGGACAGAGTGAAGACCTGGAAGCGGGTGGTATGAGAGCGAAAAAGAGAATGATATGAAATGCAGGTGAAATGGGTAATTGAAAAGGTGGTGATGAAACAGTTGGTGGAATGAGTGGCGGAGGAAACAGGAGAACCCGAAGCAGACCCGCTCAGACGCCGCTTCGTCACCACGAAACAAAAGACACCTTTGACATAAATTGTGTGATTTAACAAGATCTACATGTTTAGCATAGTAGATTTTGCCTATCTCTTACGGTTTACATACTAGTTATGCAAAAATAATGCAGAATGAGGACTACAGGGGATATTCCCAGAAAATTCAAGATATACATTTCATTTACAATAAAAGTATCTTAAATGCGTGGCATTTCAATCAAAATCGTTGAGCAACTTTTGAGAAAATCAAAATCTTCGAAATATCTTCCGTATAGATGGTAGGTTGTGGTGCGGGAATTTTGTGGAACATCGTGTCGCGTCTGTGAAAGATAGTGAACCTAAAGTGTGGTGTTTATTGCTATTTTCTCAATTTTTAAAATTTAATTATTCAAATGCATTTACGGTGAAATATCGATAACATAACAAGGAATATCTCCGAAATGGTTCACTCTACAAAAAAATTTACTCGGACTTACATTGTAAGCATCTTAAAAACAAGTTTTAGGTTATGTATATAGGTATATACATATATGTAAACAGCATATCATCAAACAAATTACTGAAATTCATTTTTCGCGAATACGTTATGTTCAAAGAAGAAATAAAGTTACGTTGCTGAAGGAAATATTCTTATGAACAGCTTGACTGAACAGAATTATTGCAAGATTCTTAAACTTTAGGAATTAAAGTTGTAAACAACGATTCACCTTGTATGTAGAACGGATATCTCGCAAGTATTTCTTGCGGAAGGTTTTAAAAGGAAGAACTGGATATTGGTCGACTGTAGCCACCAGTTCTTCAAGGAATCACGTCAGTCCTCGTTAGGTAAGACAATTTAATATGTTATCAAAACGAAGGTTTAACTGTCTTTTTGGGAAGTCTAAAACGTCGCGTTAAAAATTAGCGACTAATAATCAAATAAATCCTTAAAGGGGTATGAAAATAAAACAGCAGTTTCTGTCAAACAGAAACCAAAATCACAAATGTTGGCGCCATGATAAACCAGTGGTGAAATATTTAGCTCCCGTTTCTGCACAACAGAAGCTGGGGAATCCTTGGATGGTCGTCATACGCTTTAAAAGTCAATGAAACTTAAGTTTCTTGCTTTAAAAAAAAATCTTCAACATTATTTCGTGCCCCAAAACTGTAATGGATATTCGCAAAGCGTAATGGGTGTACAAACTGAATTATGTGGCCAGCATACGGAAGAGTGAACATCTGATTTATCTGATTTACAAGCGAATGGTTTTAATAACAATACAGTGGATCAGTGGCTGTAAATACAGCCTCCTTCATTCTTCCCTCATTTTCGCTTTTATTTTCCTTTCAGCACCTATACTCTTTCCGAAATAGGAAACACTTGAGGTAAATAAAGAAGGGGCATAGACTCAAGCAGGTGACCGCAGTGAATACTCTCGTTGGCCCCCGACCGTAACACTCGGTTTAAGAGAAGAAAATAGTTCTGTTTTCTTTGCGTTATTACTTTAAAATGTGCTAGTGGATACGTTTAATAATTTTGTTGTAGTATACTAGATTTTCACGTTATTTGGAAATAAAAACCAATCACTTTACTGAAACTGAAAAGTTATAGTACATAGATTGCATATGCTGTGCACATGTTGCGCGGAGTAATACCAAAGTGTTTCTTAAAGCGGCTCCACTATAGGTCTCTTTTTCAGGGCTTTCCTCAGACTTTATATAACCAATCATAACATTATAACAATTGAGGAAGCATTCGGTCTAACAACTTCTCATTCCCTCCTGCAGGATTAAAGAATGAAGTATTACAATTTCGGTTGTTTCAACCATCCTATAAAGATCTGTTTTACACATACAACTGTCACACAACCACAATATCATAGCAGACTTCACAACACTCCTAGGCGGAAATTTATCTGCTTCTACATTACTTTTACCATCACTTCCGACATAACAGTAGTGGCTGTACGATTTTACAACTGAAATTGGGAGAAATTTGCAGCGAGTAGCGTGAATAATATTGGAGGTTAGCTGGCAACGTGGCCAGCAGAGCAACGTTTGCGCGAATGTTTACAAAACCAGGTTACTACTGGAATATCTCTCCCCTGCCCTTCATTCCCCTTAGACCTTGAGCTGGTGAACAGACAGTACGGGCTATCTTTATCTTTTACATACGTGTTTTGCAATTTTAGCATTAAAATACGTAAAATAATAAATTTGCTAAATGAAAAATCATAATGTATCAGACATCACAGATATATGATGTAATATGGTTGCTAAACAGATGTTTCATGTGTTTCAAAACATAGAGGAAAATGGAAGGTAACGATAAAACTATTGAAAATATGGATTTATTCCTCTTGACAGTTTGAACAAAGCCAAGAGTGCCAACAGTTCATTAATTCCAGAAAAGTCAAAAGATGTTTATGAAAAAGAACATAATTTTTGAGGATGGAGAAACGAGATGTTTGTTGCTGCACCTGCGAGAGTGAGATTTCTGGTTTTCTTATAGGCACAATGGAGAAAATTATGTTGTGGCTGTGATGACGTCATTGCTGTTTTGTTGCCATGGTAATTATGTTATTCATTTTATCGCACTGTTACCAGAAATAGGGTAATTACGCACGATTTACAAACAGTTTTAATCCTGGGATTGCATGAATATACATTTGTTTAAAGCTGTGTTATTCTTGGAGCGTGTTCCATGCTAGTATTATATATTGTGCGTGTATATTATCTGGAAACGCCTGCTATGCAGGATACTACTCAAAGATAAGCCAAGACCATGCAACATACTATCCATTTAGATGAGTACGACCTAAAGGTTGATTGCCTTTGAATGAGACAAAGGGGTCAAGTGGTTATGCCCTTAAACAGGAGATATTGTGTCATGCCAAAGTAACGAAACAAGCCAATACAAAACACAGAGCCTTATTCATGCTGGCATCTTTAGATTGTTTATGCAGCATTCTTGTTCTCTGCATTGGTGATTCAGTTTTAACGGGCAACTCTAGAGAATATTTTTAGCGTAGGCTTGACAGTTTAATTAAAAACAATTGTTTTGACCCACAAATTACGATGATGCAGGTCATATTTTACCTTAGAAGAATGAGAACTACTTTCCAACACTGTATTTCCACACAGTGAAAAGTTATGCATTCCTTATTTCATGGACCTGACTTCAAATAAAAACACATGGATCATTGAAATTCTCTTGAATATGTTCATACAACTCTTGTACGTTTATTTTATTTTCTCACGATGATTTGCATGTCCTACAAAGATAATAGTTGCACAACTCTATTTTTAATGTATGTTTTTTGAAGGAAGAAAGAAATATACTGTTCTGGATGTGACACATGCATTCTTGTGTTTATGCTTATCATTGTAAATGTTTTAAACTAAATGATGAAGGAATATGCAGGGTTTAACTTGTTTATCTGTTGAAATAGCACAATCAAAGTGATACTGATTTCTGCTTCGTTTAGGGATTCGGTCTATTCAAAATCAACTCTTAACTTCACTTAGTGAAGAGAAATATTAAATGTTTTGTGTTTGTTAATTATAGATAACACAGTGTATAATACTAAATGTACTTGGTATGTTAGCATTCTGTGATAACTGGAAAATAATATTTAGTACACTAATGAAATGTTTGTATGTCAACTTTTTCCTTTCTCTACTACGTATAGTAAAGTAGAGGAAGTATTGTATTCCACCCAAAATTTCCATGTCGAGATTTCACCGGAAATATATGTTTTGAGGCCCCCCCCAAAAAAAGCATTTTTAGAAAAAGGTCCGTATGTGTATGTCTGTGTGTCTGTCAGTCTATGGACCGCATAATCCAAAAACGAAAAGTAGGCCAGAAACCAAAGTTGGAATTTAAGTTTAATATCTTTCAAGGATGCGACACGAAGATTTTGAAGAAAATTGCTCCACCCTAAACTACCCTTTACATTGAAACTTTTTCGAAAATATTGATTTTCTTGAAAATGGCTCTGACTATTTTGATTAAAGTGTTTGAGATATTTTTATGAAAACTGAAATGTATATTTGGAATTTTCTGACTATAGCCCCTGCAGTCGTATTTACTCTGGATGACTTTTCCATAACTCGTAAACCGCAAGAGATAGACCAAATCTTACTATGCAAAACATTTAGATTTTGTTAAAATACACAATTTATGTCCAGATAAATTTCTTTGTAGAGTGAACCATTTCGGAGATATGCCTTGTTATTTGTGAGTTTTGGGGAACTTCTACTTTTGTCAAATGGAACATCGTTATTCATTTGTTTATGTTAACCGTGCAAAGAGAACGGAATCTGAAAGTTTTAAAAGATTTCACTGTCGCTCAAAGCCTACTGTGTTCCCACGGCGGCGCCGTGGCCGAGCGGTTAGCGCGCTCGCCTACCACCTAGGCGGCCCGGGTTCCATCCCAGGGACCCGCATGTGGTATTCGTGGTGGACGAAGCGGCGTCAGGGCGGGTTTTCTCCGGGTACTCCGGTTTCCCCCGCCATCTCATTCCACCGATGCTCCATCTTCATGTATCATCAGTGTCACCGCCTGCGGTGCCGTAGTAGTAAAAGCGGGCGTTAAACACCACAACACACACACTGTGTTCCCATATTCTCCTTGTATCTACAAGAAGATAATTTCTACAAATGTTTATTTAATCTATCGCGAAGAAGGTATAGGAATAAGAGTTTATAAGAATGGTTAGTACAAGAGTAGAGAAAGTCATGTGAATGCAACACATCCGATTTTTATATATGTCTCATTTACTGTCATTTGGAGCAGATCTCATTGATCCTACATATAGACAATTTTTGATACAGCTCACTTAATGCACAGATATTGGTAATGTTTACATGCAAAATGTGTTATTTCTTAAGAAAATAAGTTAGCAACATTTCACATGGTACAGTAAATTGCTCCAAAAGAGAGATGGGATGACAAATGTAACAATGGTTATTTTCTAACGACTACAAAAGAAATGGGGACAAAGTTGAAGTTATTCAGTGAGATACAAAAGTAATGAAATTCTAACCGCACTGTCTACGTGTGTGCACCTCTAAAAGATGTACTTTTTGTTATCGCTGGAATTTGTTACGTTACTGCACTGCTCCTCACTTAGCAATACTGGCTTGTTAGGGCGCTGTTATCATTTTATCATGGTGGTAACCTGTACGCTAATCACAACAGGGATAGCTGCTACGTTGGACACTAGTAAACAACGCTAGAGATACATGTCCAGAGTAGTACCTTGTAGCACGTAATGCAAATATTTAGAATACCTCATATCTTATCTTTCACCTCATTTCTAATCCAAACAATATGTGTCTACTTTGAACTCTAAACTGAATAAACGCTTGAGTACTTTAGTGCTTTTCAAATGGGAAGAGTTCTGATCTGCAGCCAATGAGATACGTTTACATGCACAGCGTTGCAAGCTCATTATCCCCACTCTTCATATTTTTGGCGCGCGTCAAGCCCCACTTAAGGGGAAAGCAATATGACAACACAGCAGGACTCCGAGTGGTTACCGGCCTGGAGACGCTCAAGGACAAACTCCTTCCCATTTGAAAAGCACAGTAATTAGGGCTTTTAAGGGTGGGTGGCTCGATACAACATCCAAACATAGGCTTGCCAGGCCTTGCGGTGTTGTAAGTTAAACATGCTGTAAAGTCGTATAATATCATTTGCGCTCACAAAATTTATTTGCACAACAAGAAAGAAAATGTAATAGTCAGCTATCAGCCGCCATTAAATGTTGTGTCTACCATAAATGTAGTGTTATTTCACATGTGTTGATAATAATTATGCATTTTCACTTTTGCTACTACGTATAGTAAGTAGGGGAAGTACTGTATTCGAACCAAAAATTCGATGTCGGGACCGGAAATATGTTTTGAGGCCCCTGAATCCAAACAAAGCATTTTTAGAAAAAAGGTCAATGTATGTGTGTTTGTGTGTGTATTGAACAGTTAACCGGAAGATAAAACGCATCCGTGGTTAGAGCGTTAGCCTACCTCCTAAGCGGCCCGGGTTCTATCCCAGGAATCCACATGTGATATTCGTGGTGGACGAAGCGGCGTCAGGACGGGTTTTCTCGAGTTCTCCGGTTTCCCCCGCCACTCATCCTACCAATTGCTCCATTATCACCTTTCCAATCTTCGATTTCGCCTGCATCTCATATCATCCTCTTACACAGTCTCATACCTGGTGCTTGGCTCACCACCCGCTTCCAAGTCTTTACTCTGTCCGGTCCAGAGGTTCCTGTGCTCCCCGACAGGTATCTGACCCTAGACACTGGCCTGTAAGTCCTACATAAGGGGTGGGTAATCAGGTAAATAAGGAGAATAAAACGCATGAATGCATTCTTTTTTAATTTGGGCACTGGATTAATAAAATGTGCTTTTAATGCATTACAGTTTGTAATATGTACTTTGATTTACCCTAAAAGCACTCAATTTTTTGTGCATATTATATTTTGGCGGTGAAATGATGTGTTTTGGCTTCTGTTACCGGAAGGCTTACCAAACCGTTATGTTAGATCTGTGGTCTTAGGCAACACTAATAAAATCTACGACGCTGCTCAGTACTTTTTGCATCTATATTGTATTGGAACATATCCAGCTTTACTGTGCAAGTTTACATTACTTTCTTTGCCCGTGCACCGACGTCTAAACATCCTGTTACCACTGAATGACACGCTCACAAAGGTCAACGCCAGTTTTAATTTCCTCATACGTTTAAAGGGGATATGCTACTTTTACTTTGAAAAGTGATGTTTCCAAGCATTTATCTTATACTCTCAAGTGGTCGTGTAAGGTTGCGGTTACCTCAGAGGCAGAGGTTCTTTGCACTGTTAGCATTAGGTACATATAATTTAACGCAGAATTAAATATGAATCTTACACAACTAAATAAGTTTCCCAGGATGTGACTATGACAGCTTGCGGAGCGACACTTAACACCTCGACCTTGGTGATCTTTTGTGTCTATACCCCTGATGGGGCATCCCTCAGGAGGATGGGTAAGGTGAATGGATCCGAAGGGCGGCCGGAACGTTAACACGACAGAGCCGGGGGCAGGTTCCTACATTTTCCCAGTTAGAAGCACCTCGATGGAGGCTGGCTCGGCCTGGTTCCTCTACCACCCCTTCGGGCTCGAACTCCCAAAATGGCGGAACTCGAAACCGGTTCCTCTCCCCCTGGGACTTGTACCATCCTAAGGGAGGGTGGGGGCTTCGGAAACCAGTACTGTGCTCGACTCAGGAGCCTAGCTATAACCTTGTGATTGACACAAGTGAACCTGAGATAGCGCTCTACTGTTTTTTTCCTCTCGCTCTGCTTCAAAAGTGACATCCCTTCTTTCCCGGGGCAATACATGTTACGTGAACTAGCATCTTTAATACATTACATTGCCACATGAAACACAACAATTATAATCACACGTTCAATAATATCAATAAGGAGACTCAAGAACAACACGATATAATATTGTAACAACGCTGGCACTGCTTACAGTTCAACACAGTGGCGGCTCGTGACTTGTTGCAGTGGGTGTAGAGTATATTACATCCTCCCCGCCTTAATTCTCATTCTCTCTTTGACACACACCACATAATTCTAATTCGCAATTCATATGGGCAATATGTCTTGCTATTTTCTGTTGTATATGACCAATATCACAACCATTATTTGTCCAGATACCTTTTCTCTCAGTCGCAAACAATAAGTACGAAAAACAGCTTCTTTTCTAGGGATAAACACGAAAGATTTATCTCCTTCAGTTTCGCCATTTTATTCATTTCCACGCTTTCATAGATTCAAATTTCCCGCAATGAGCAGACACAATTGCATGCAATTTGCTGCCAGAAACACAAACATAACAAACAATAATAAACACGGCAACAAAATAACTATTCTATTATCGGCGCCAAACAAGAAAGGTATTGACAGTTCGCGGTGAAAGAGCGGCGACGTTGCCGCTTCGCGACCACATGGAGAGCGCGGGAGCATTATGCGTAAGAAGACGGTTGGATTGCGTTTGGAATGTGGAGCAGGTATAATTTATATTCGTATTTGAAGACAGTAGTAAAATAGTGAATCTCCATGCAAAGGATAGCACATGCAATGTATCACTGTAAAGATTTACGTTAACGAAAGAAAATACTTGTGAAATATTGTAACGGGTAAATGCCGCTGATATCTGAATCGCTTGCAAGTTGCATCATGCTGTTGTTGCTAGAATTACCCACGAAAATGACACTGCTCTATCCTTTCTTCTAAAACTCATTTTCCTATGTTGCACTTATTACGCCCATTGTGTCAGTAACCCCTTGTTCACAGTTTTCAACTTTTTATTGGTGTAGCTTTATTACAGATGGCACAGTGAAATCTTTGTTGTTTCGCCCAACGTAATCATTTTCTTAGGTCCAAGTTAGTTAAATCGAATTACACTAGGAAAGGAAGAAACCAAGCAATTTTGCGACCATGTTCTTCAGCATTGCATAATCATTTAATTGGAATATGTACCAAACACAATTTTATTCGTTTCTCGAGTACGCAAAGTTTCGTTTGGCTAAGCTGTATTTGTCAGTATTTTTGGACATAATTAAATATTTCTTAAAAGGGACAATTGTAAATGCTAGGGATAAACACGAAAGATTTATCTCCTTCAGTTTCGCCATTTTATTCATTTCCACGCTTTCATAGATTCAAATTTCCCGCAATGAGCAGACACAATTGCATGCAATTTGCTGCCAGAAACACAAACATAACAAACAATACAATACAATACAAACAATAATAAACACGGCAACAAAATAACTATTCTATTATAAACTGAAGTATTGGCCTTGGTAAATTACATGAACTGCATATACATTTATAATGGTTTAATAAAAATTGTAGTAATTGTGTTTACAACATTAACATAATTGTTATTTTTATATTTAGGAACGTCAAGTTGGCTAACTGCCTAGTTGATTGCAACTTCTGCTAAACGACTGGGAGGGAAGTGCTTTTAGCAAGGAAACCAGAGACTTGTTGGAGAACGCAGTGCGTTTGCACGGTAACAATCGCATATCTTAGCTTTGTCGATCAGGCTGCTTAAAGTCGCCGTATTCCTCAATACAAGCTTTCCCCGCTCCCCGCGACCCCTCACACTCAAGGTTCCTTTGCCAGTCGCAAAATCCGATTTATGCGTCTCTACAGCTTGTTGACTGAATGCGCTGGCATTTGGTAAAGAGGACGCGGGAAAATTAAACGAGCAAGTTTCATATAGAAGAAAGCTCAACATTCGACTATCTCATATGTCTATAGAGGTCGATACACATTCACATACAGGAAAACATTAGTGGGTGTGCAGTTGCAAGTATGCGATCACCCTGGAACCGCCACTGGTTCAACTGCATTGTAAACAATAATTTTGAACTGGCTATCTGTATCTTTCCAAGAGATTTCGTCACTCCATACACGTTTGTACATTCAAGGACAAGGACATTCTCCGGAGTCGACGACAGTAGGCTCGCCGTCCAACCCAGGGGACGAGATTTCCAGATCAAATTCCTTCCGCCTGCCGTGCTGCTGCCGCGACCTCTCGAATGCGGACCTGAACCATCCCGCTTGGTCCCAGGATGACTTTTCTCCTCAGCTTATCGTAGGCAACCTTCGTATACTATGTCAGGCTTTAAGCATAGCTAAGTGTGTCACTGAGGAGACAGGGTGATTGCATTGTGGTCATTTCTTTTGTTTTTGTTTGTTGTAACAGTTGAAAAGCATCTTTCCTTTTATGAACTTGCTGAACATTTTGTTTTATTCTTTGGATTCATTGAAAAGATTCAAATTATGACAGCAGTATTATCTTTGACCAAAAATAACATATACCTAATAAGCTTGGAATCTTTATGAAATTGTATTCAATTATGTTTTTATCAATAGTACCAGTTACTGATTAATTTTAGCAGCACTTGTCCAGACTGTCATTGCATTGGAAAACAGTTTATTTGGTGTATACTTTTTTGTTTGTTTGACACGTATTAGGAAACTATTTTAATTTTTACTTTCTCTAATACAAAAAGGAAATTAATGTGTGTTTATTAACGATGCTTTCAATTGCTAAGAACACATCAGCGGCACCGGTGCGCGGGAATTTCGTACCGCAGGAGTTACTTTACACGTCAGTAAATGTATTGATGTGGATGGGACGGTTGTTTTTGAGCACACTTAAAAATCATCGATATGGACTGGGTCTGAAGACGCGACCTTGGGATCAGTAGGTCAGCGCCTAACCAACTGAGCCACTTAGACCGACATCTCTCTAACACGTATAATATGTAGACGAAATATTGTATTCCAGCAAAATGAGATATTCTTCATTGTCATTCTGGATGACTTTTGTAATACACATAAAATATAGATCTCGTTCAAGCACACAATATATGCCAAAAACGCTGTTCTTTGAGGGTTTTCATTTAGCTAACCATTTCCAAGATATTCTTTGTTATTTTCTAAAACATTGTTTTAAATGTTAAGTCGCTATTGTCTTTTTCCGCTCCTGGTGACACAAAGAGAACGGGGTTTCAGTCATCACATAGCGGCTAGCTCTTAAGATTAGACTCACTTAAAATCTACAGTATTCCAATTGTACCGACAACAATAATGATGTAAGAAAACCATTTCTATAAGTATTTATCTCAATTAACACAAAAATAAGCGTTTATAGCAAAGGTTTGTTGAATAGCTGGATAAAGTCATGTGAATTTAACACGTCAAGGTTTTTATCTCATCTAAACAACGAAGAAGTTTATTATAGTCTCAGGTATGTTGCATTAAAGGAAAGCACATTAATTTTTAAATTCAAATATAGCTTAAAATGTGGCGTTATTGTTGTCCTATGTTAGACCATTATTAACACCGCTCTGGCAGGCTATCTCTTCGAAACCATGGTTGCCCCCTCCCCCTTACAGTATTGTCCAGGTCATCAGTTTGTAGCTGTTACTTGATAAATTAGTAAAATAAAATTCACCACCATTCTAGGGAAAAAGAAACATCAAAATCATAAGCTTACTTCATCCCATGTAACATTTAACAGGTGTGGGCGAGTCGCGTGTCACATCCCAGGAGGGAGGGCCATGCAGGGGTACTGTGATGTAACTGTCACAGCAGTGGCGTAATGCAATTCTTAGTTTTGAAAAGTTAGAAATGTAAGATATGCATTAAAGGACAAAACAAAATCAACTTCTTTGTTTATTGTTGGCATTCATAAAATAGTTTTCAAACTCAGAAAATCTCATGCTTCATATGAAATTGAACAAATAAATACATCCCTCGTAAATTTGTAGGAAAAAGGAACAAACACCATTGAATACCTACAGCTTTTACAGTAATTAATATAATCTTGTTTTAAAATTAACGATGACTTACTAATTGTAGCTTTTTTATATCTTTTGCGGCATGTATAAATTGTATGATTGTTAAAAAGTCATTAGCTTTATTGAAAACTAATTTTTATGGTATATATATATTTTTTTTTTTTGTTCCACATAAAAGATATGGAAGTTGCTCTTATCTTATATTTGCATTTCAGGCAGTGTTTTATAGCAGTTGCAACTTATTAAAAGTTATTTGTAATGTTTAAAATTTCAATTATTATTTATATCAATGTGTTTTTACTTTCTCTACTACGTACAGAAGTCGGGGAAGTATTGTATTCGATCCAAAATTTCGACGTTGTGATTTTACCGGAAATATATGTTTTGATGCCCCCTGAATAAAAAAAAAAAAAAAAACAGTTTTAGAAAAATGTCCATGTGTGTGTGTGTGTGTGTGTGTGTGTGTGTGTGTGTGTGTGTGTGTGTGTGTGTGTGTGTGTGTCTGAGAACAGCATAACACAGAAGCGAAAAACCGTTTAAAAACTAAAGTTGACACTTATGTCATATTCAATATATTTTTATGGCAAATGAAATTGTATTTTGAATTTTCTAGGTATAACCTATGTAGACCTGTTTACTCTTAATGACTTTTGCATACGTGGTCAACTAAGAGATAGACCAAATGTTACTATGTAAAAATATAGACCTCATTAAAACACAAAACTTATACCCATATGCATCTTTTTGTGCAGTGAACCATTTCGGAGATATTCCTTGTTATTTGTGTGAGTTTTGAAATACTTAAAAACTTTTCTCAAATGGAAAATCGTTATTCACTTTTTGTCTCTTGGCGTGCCAAGAGAACGGAATTTCAAAGCTTTAAAAGGTTTGACTATCGCTCAAAGGCTACTGTGTTCCCATATTCCCCTTGTACCTACAAGGAAATCAACATTAAGATAATTTTTGCAAATATTTCTCGACTAACACGAACATAGAGGAATACGAGTTTGTAAGAATAGTTAGTACAAGAGTAGAGAAACTCATGTGAGTGCAGTACATCAGATTTTTTGGTAGGGTTTGCTTATGTCGTTTGAAGAAGATGAATTGGTAACAAATTCAAATTCTGTATATTATACACCCGCGAGCGCACACAGCATTTCTCAGAAGTGGCTCTTAAAATGTTTAATTAAAATATCATACGTTTAAGTTATTTGCATGATAAATAAAATAAATACATTTGTTGAATCTTCTGGGAATAGTCTGTGAACTCCTTTCAATTCTGAATTGATGTATACCTAAAAGATAAACCGTAAGAGATAGATAAAATATTACAACACAGAAATGTAGATCTCGTTAAAATACACCATTTATGTCAAAGGCAAAATGTGACGCTAACCATTTTCGAGATATTGTTATTGGTTTGAATTTTCAAATACTTATACCTGTTCAAGTGGTAAGTCGCTATTCGATTTCTTCTCGTGGTCATGCAAAGAGAATATAGTTTCAGAGCCATCACACAGTACTCTACTTTTTAAAATCGGGCATAATTTTAGCTTACTGTATTCTTTTTATGCCTACAGTGAAATGTTTAACATTTATCTGGATTAAGTAGAACAATAAACTGTAGCAAGAACAACTTATAAAAGATTGAGAAGAGAAGGTCAAGCGAATGCAGTAAATCAGATTTTTCATATGTTCACAATGTGTTTAAATATTTTAAACTTAATTATTGCTGACATATGCAGAACATTTAAGCAAATTCCCCAAACGATATATATGGGCTGGTGCCTTTAAAGGACTAACATGTCAGTGTTGTTATTTCATGACAGATATGACACTACTTACCGAGGAGCACACACAACGTATCTATAATAATTACTCCACAGAGACTCCTCCTGGTTGCCATATCAACTCCACCCGGTCTGATACGCGACTGTCGTGTTTTAATCTCCATCATAAGCACCGCTCACCACTTCACTTCCGTAGGAACAGTGTTGCCATAACAACTCAAGTTTCCCATTGGGGTATAAAACGGGGATTAAGTTACAGTCGCTTGGGCGCCTTTTGCTACTCGAGGTCGAAGAAAGCGACGAACTTCAAAATAGCATTCGTAAAAATGCAACAATCTGCCACAGATAGAGGCAATAGACATCACCTTTCAACAAGCCATAAAAATCAGCCACAGAAACAAACGATATGCCGCTTTTCCTCCCAACTAGTAGAGTTCATTTTCTCTTCATCTGTGTGGTTCCCCTCATTCTTGTCAATGATCATAATTTAGAACTCTATTAACAAATTATTATTTGTAATTTGGACAGGGACTATACGACGGCGCTGTAGCCGAGCGGTTGGGCTGTTCGTCTACCACCTAGGCGGCCCGGGTTCGATCCCGGGGATCGCAGTGGTGGACACAGCGGCGTCTGGGCGGGCTTTCTCCGGGTTCTCCCGCCACTCGTTCCACCACTTGCTCCATCATCACCTTTCCATTCATTGATTTCGCCTTCATTTCATATCCTCTTCCTCGTTCTCATACCTATGCTTGGCTGACCACCCGCTTCCAGGTACTCACTCTGCTTGGTCCATAGGTTCTTGTGCTCCCCGATATGCGTCTGACCCTAGGCATAGGCTTGTAAGTCCTACATAAGGGAAGGTAATCAGGAAAAGAAGAAGACGGAGTATTTTTTCAGGGGAACATAATTTGATTTAGATATAAAGAATGATTTTATAATTATAATTTGCGTGGCTGTCTATTTTATAACACTGCTTTAAACCGCTAAGTTTTCGCGTTTGTTATGAATATTAATACAGCTTGATGAAGCCAAACAGTTCTTTAACTTGTTCTCGCACAAACCACACATCAATAATGAAATGTTTCCAGAATATTGCACGCTGCACTACTTAGATAACGCTTTCCACTAATTGTTTTATTTGGTATGTCTAATTTAGTATCAGGGTTTGTTTCTTTTGTAGGTATGTCCATTTTTAGTTTCACTTGGACTAGGACTTCGTGTCCTTTTCAAATTGCACAAATTTAACCCTTCCCAAATTTATCCATCGCTTCTTAGAAAGCACACACATACACAATGAGAAACTATCGGTAGGTATAATGTAGTACACAATATGCAAATCAATACTGACAGCACATTTAAAAACCGTCGGTCTGGGCCGGATTTGATGTTGTGATTGGCATGTAAACAAAAGAGGTAGGAAGGTCACTATTATTAACGCACCGCGCACTTCCCGCCACAGTTCCACTTTGTCATTGGAAGAGACTGCACACCCTCGCATACGACCTACCCCCTGTGACGTAAAAGTCCCATAGTTCAGTTATGTTTACGTAGAGATCAGTACTACTGAGAGTTTCCCTCATGTCTGGTTATAAGCTAATGCTGTCACCTCGCTTTACCCGTGGCTAACGAAACAGACAGGCTGCGGCGCAAACTGCAGTGACCAGTGACGTAAATAACGGCCCCACCGACACTGCGGCGCAGGGGCCCCCAGAATGCCTTCAATAGTTTCCTTAAAAATGACATTTCATATTTAATTCCATCATGAAAAATCGCTATGAAGCACTGGAGCAGATGCAGTTCACTGATGACGTACTGGTAACAGAAGTGGACCATGCAAACATTTCCTATCGTTTCTTGCTTAAAAGAAGTGGTATACAATGCACTACGATGTCAAGCAAATGAAAACTTAGTTCCTGTGCGTTAAAAGACTGGAAGTGTTTAAGCAACTTGACAAGGGGAAAAGTGCTGTAGGTCGTAAGGTGAGACGTGAACAATTTCTTACGCAAGGGTAGCTTCTTTCCTTCTCTCCCTCTCTACAAGTAATTGTTGGCACATAGTCATAGTTACAGCGAAATCGCTTTGTTCGTTATAAAGCTTATTTTATACACATGTCATTAGCAATATTCACTAAAATTATGCTAGCGAACTTCACTCCTTACTGGAGAGAAACGTTGACTTCTGCACATACATGATTGCGCAACTTCCCCCACCATCAACCTTTCAGGTTAAGAGTTGCCACTACGCAGCTAAGGGAATTGCTCGTCTTACCTCACGAGCTATAAAAACTGACTATTGAATTTGGCGTTGGAAAAGTCACTACCAGTGATTGGGAAAAAATCGAAGGAAAATTGAGAACTTCTGCACAACTAGTGCAATAAACATTTCGTTCCGATGTGTGTCGTTTCAATAATGAGTTTATCAGTTCTATAAAAAACGCTTTCTCTACACTACAGATAAGCTATTTATTGTCTTTTTTTTTTTTTTTTTTTTTTTTTTTAAATTATGGATTTTGTGTTCGGATTATCCGGAATTTCGGATTAGTGGGGTTCTACTGTAGTTCTACAGAGACCCAAAAACATCCGAACCCCTGCGCGCTGTTTTTCCACTGCGCACACAGAAACAGGATAACGCAGCTGCTGTACACAAGGTCATGCGGTTGACTTGTTTTTCTCTGCTCTGAAAGTGTAGTATTGAGCTGACGCACTATCGTGTAATTGAGTTATTGCCAGTGTGCTTTATTATTTTGTCCTATACTTAGTCACAAAGTGCATTATGGCTCAGAATTTGTTTTTTACTGCACAACGTGTATTTATGATTCGTATGTGTTAACTGAGTCAGCTCGCCAAGTGAGAGTGCGATTTGTAGAAAGATTTCCAAATGATCTGCGGTTTCTATCTCTGGGGTAACTTAAAGCATAAAGTATACAAGACAAACGCACATACCCTGGAAGAATTAAAACAAAATATCGTCAGGAAATTTTCAGCATTTCTCAACGTGAGCTACGGCGAGTGATGGATAGTTTCCTAAAATGTATGGACAACGACGGTGGCCAGTTTCAGCATCTCCTTTAATAACACAGGCAAGTAAAGCCTTTAAAAGTAGTTTTTAAAATGTATGGTATCCGCGCTGTTCTATGACGGCGGCAGTTTGCAACGAGCGCCGAGAACGCTTACAGGCAAAACACAACGCAACCGGTTCGAAGTCTTTTGGATCACCCGTTATTTATTGCTTTGCTTCTTAATTGAAAACAAAAAGAATGTAGGTATATCTAGATCTGTACAATGAAAAGAAATTTGTAATTTGAATTTCAGAATCACAGTGTGTTGTGGCTCTGAAAATGCCTGGCATTTTGGCTTTCCTGAAATTCATTCTTTGCTTATATGTGGAACTAATCACCAATGGACCTAACTACGCAATCCGGATCCATGGAACAGAGTTAGGTATTACCTATGCGTATGTAAAAAGTCACTAGCTTTGTATCGTTGAAGTTGTGCAATCAAAAGATATATCTACTAGTGCTTCTCCACATCTGGTATGAAGTTTAAGTCTGATCCACATAAATAGGGAGGGGCGGGAATACGAATACGAGTGGGGAACTCTGCATGCACAATAATAATTCTTGATGCGAGAGGGCAATCCCACGACAGGCACAAATGCGACGAAACATCGGCAGATGTCCATGAAATACA
This sequence comes from Tenodera sinensis, assembly GCA_030765045.1. Lineage (NCBI taxonomy): Eukaryota > Metazoa > Arthropoda > Insecta > Mantodea > Mantidae > Tenodera > Tenodera sinensis. Next base: position 102,290,582 of record CM060971.1, on the reverse strand, counting down.
CATTCTTAGACTAGAGTTTGTGCGCGGAAATTTTTATCGGAAACTTTAAATGGAAGCAACATCGTCTTTCTGCTTGGGACTGCGGCGAATTCTCTGCAATGGCCAGCTTAGGTTCAGCCTGTTACGCACACATGTAAGTAACAAATGACAGTAAAATAAGGTCATGTTATGTGTCCATACACAAGCTAGTATTTTCACTGCTGTATAGGAATGCTTCTGCGCCATGCATACATTCTCTCGCTGGTTTTCATGATCATGGTCAACCAAGAATATCTTTACCTACAAGTTTGTAGTATATATAGATACTGCAAGCATTGATTGGCTTAATCTCTTAGTACATCTACTCAACAGAATAAGTCTGATGCGTGCACTCACATGATTTTCTCTACCCACAATACTACAAACTATTCTTGATAACACTTATCTTCTAACCACTTCATATAAATCAAGATAGCCATTTGTAGAAAAGGTTTTGTTTCCTTGTACGTACAAGATGAATAGGAGAATATAGTAGGCTTAAGTGATAATCAAATTTTAAGAGCTGGTCGCTATGTGATGGCTTTGACATTCCATTCCCTTTTCATGGCCAGGATATAAAAAAAATGAATAGCAACTTTGCATTCAAGAAAAGTGTAAGTATTGGCAAATTCAAACAAATAACAAGAACATCTTGAAAATGGGTCACACCACAAAAGAAAAAAAAAATGTGGCGGTCTGGGTGGCTCAGTTGGTTAGACGCTGGTCTACTGATCCCAAGGTCGCGGGTTCAAATCCGGCCCAGACCGATGGTTTTTAAGTGCGCTTAAAAGCGACAGCTCCATGTCAGTAGATTTACTGGCATGTAAACTCATGTGGGACAAAATTCCGGCACACCGGCGACGCTGACGTGATCCTGGCAATTGACAGTGTCGCTAAACAGCAAAATAATTTTTAATAACTAACAAACAAAATGTATCACATAAAATGTGTATTTTAATGAAATCTATATTTTTTGTGCTGTAAGATTTTGTGTATCTCTTATGGTTTAAAAAGTCGCCCAGAATGAAGACTTCTGAGGACATTTCCAGAAAATTCAGGATATGCATTTCATTTTTAATGAAAATATCTTAAGTAAATGGTACCTGAATCAGAATCACTGAAAATATTTTTGAGAAAACCAACATTATCAAAAAATGTTCCATATAAAGAGTAGTATGGAGTGGTGAGATTTTCTTGAAAATCTTTGGGTTGCATCCTTAGAAGATGTAAATGATTTTTCATTTTTGAGCTATGCTGTTCACAGACACACATACACACACCTTTTTCTAAAAATTGTTTTTTTTTTTTTTTTTTCATTTTTTCATTTGGGGAGTCTAAAAACATGTATTTTCAGTGAAATCTTGGTATCAAATTTTTGGGTGGAATACAATACTTACCCACTTACTATATGTAGTAAAGAAAGTACACATTGGGGCATCGTGATAAATAATTTTTCATACTTCCTGATTATCTGGGCAACATCCAACTACAATTCCAATTCAGTACTATTTCCTTTTATTCACTAGCACAGAGTGGATTTTGTATCCTTCTGTGTTTAATGGCAAAGCATACTGCCAGCCCAGAGTCAAAGAAGTTCCAAAGCTTGGAACTTAAATACATGATAAATAACACAAAATATAGTTGTGCTTAAAAAAGCTGTTTCATATATAAAGGAGACTCCCTTTTTACTTTCTCTACTACGTAAGTAGAGGAAGTATTGTATTCCACCCAAAAATTTGATGTCCAGATTTCACTGTAAATTTAAGTTTTGAGGCCCCCTGAACCCCCCCCCCTCCTCAAAAAAAAAGTATCTTTAGAAAAAGGTCCCCGCACGTGCGTGTGTGTATGTCAGTCGTGGACAGCATAACTCAAAAACAAAAGTCGGTTATAAACCAAAGTTGACATTTAGGTTCAATATCTTTCAAGGATGGGACACAAAGATTTTGAAGAAAATAGCCCCACCCCAAACCACCCTTTACATGGAAAAGTTTGATTTTCTTGAAAATGGTTCTAGTGATTTTTATTAAAATGCCATATATTTAACATATCTGTATGACAAATGAAATATATATTTTGAATTCTCTGGCTATAGCCTATGTAGTCCTGTTTACTCTGGATGAATTTTGAATAACTCTTAACTGTAAGAGATAGATAAAATCTTACTATACAAAAAAAAATGTTGTTGTTAGCTAATGCTGGATTTCTGACAATGAAGTCATTAATCCTCTTGCTCTACAACATTTTTCACTCATAGAGCAATAGCAGTATAGTAACCGCTTTTAAGAGAGCACCATATTTTTATGTTTTGGCGGTCACATCACTCTCTCACAACCGCCAGAATGTCTGGAGGACCACACCTGTCGTTGGTTTACGGGTCTCACCGACCTGACCGGGAGAATTATCAAAATAAATTCACCGACCATATCCTCTGATTACCAGTCAGAGTACGTATTACATGCCATGACAGGTCAGCATGTTAGGGGTTAAGATTTTATAGAGAAATGGAGAGATTGGAAAAATAAAGATAGCCCTCGGGAACCCTAATAGCATCGGGGTCGGAAGAGAACAAGAGCTGACCAAGGTAAGGTCAGATAGAAAAGTTACAGTGAGGAGCAAAACACCAGTAAGAAAAAAAAAAAAAAAAAAAAAAAAAAAAAAAAAAAAAAAAAAAAAAAGTAGATCTCGCTAAAATACACAATTTATGTCTAAATTTTTTTGTAGAGTGAACCAATTCTGGAGATATTCCTTGTTATTTATGTCAGTTTCAGAAAACTTATAACTTCCGTGAATTGCAACATCATTGTTCATTTTTGTATATGTTAAGCGTGCAAAGAGAACGGAATCTCAAAGTTTTAAAAGATTTGACTATCACTCAAAGCCTACTGTATTCTCATATTCCCCTTTCACCTACAAGGAAATAAACAATAAGATAATTTCTGCAAATGTTTATCTCAACTAACACGAAGAAGAAATAGGAACAGAATGGTTAGTACAAGAGTAGAGAAAGTCATGTGCGTACAACACATCAGATATTGTATTTTAAGTTGTATCTGCTGTTGATCAACAGCAAAGGATAATGCCAGCCCAGAGTCAAAAAAGTTCCAAAACTTTGAATTCAAATACATAATAAATAAAATATAGTTGTGGCTAAAAAGGCACTTTCTTATACTAAGAAGATACTCCATTTACTTTAAGTTTAATGCCCTTTAAGCAGGTATGACATACGGATGGAATGGCCGAAACTTTACAACAGTAAATTGTAATATATTAATGGAGATACCTTAACATTCTTCTCTTATTCCAATTGAGGGATACACACTACATAATCTAGCACTGGAATGCTAAGCTTTTGTTCCAGGTAAAAGTTTTAGATCATTAAATCATGTCCTAAACTATATACCTCTTAACTTCTAGTAATGGACATTTCAGATTTTAAACTGGGAACAATATATCAGGATCCCATCAGACTTCATAGATCTGATTAGGGAAGTATGGATGAGAAAACAGACTCGTATAGAAAAAGTGAACTGTAATTCCCAAGCAATAGACATCATTCCATAAGGACTTAATGACCCTCCCACGAGAAGAAAAATCTTATGTTACATTCACATGAATTTCTCTAACCTCTGTCATTTAATGGGTAAACAAACTATTCTTACAGAAGCTTATTTTTCTGTCTACCTCATTTTAATTGCAAATTTTAATTAATTTAAATTTGCATAAATAGCTACAATATACACTTTAACATTACCATGGGAATAGCAATAGCCAAATGTTTAAGAACTAGATGCCATATACAGGTCTTGAAAGTCCATACTACTTCCATGCAATCATGAGAAACAACTGACTATCAAAAGGACTTTAAAAGAATGACAAAATATTGAACAATTCAAACATTAATAATGGATGTATCGGAAATAGCCCCTTGTGTGTTTTAAAGAAAATGTTTTTATCCATTGTTTAACGTTTACTAGTTATATAAGATTATACAAAATTCCTTCACAAGCTATTCCCAGAAAATTCAAGTAACAACTTTAATATATGACATTTTAATAATTGTTAGTCATTTTTGAGAAAATCAAAACTTACATGTAAAACATACAGAACTATTTTTGTGCCAACCAACTTACTGCTGGTTTTTTTAAACACACAAGCTGTGTGTAGGCAATGTTTGAGAGGTAGAATCAGGACTGAAAAATTCAATGCCATAGCCAGGATTTAAATCACCCTGTTATTTGCTAATTCCATAGTTTCTTTGACTTTTCTGGTAGCAATTCTCTGAATTTCTCTGCTGCTAGTAAATTCTTGGTTGGTTCTTCACATTCTTTAATTAGTGCATTCAAATTGTTTGCTATTAAGTCTACTGTACAAACCTCTTGGGTAATAGTATTCAAAATTATTTCAATATTATGTCTGAAACTATTTGGTATAGTAAAATGGGGGCATGGTCGACGTTGATCATGTGTATAAATAATGAGAAAAACAAAAGAGAAACAATTGTTACTAGGCTTCACAACCAATGTGAATAAATGGTCAATCTTTTCTGACACAGTTGAGATCTTAGTATTGTGTAGAAAAGATGAAAAACTGTGCATAGATGGGTGTTGCAATAAAGAAGTAAATGCATAAATAATTCTAGAATAACAAGCAGAAAGAGTGAATAATCTGCTAGTGATCACACATAGAAGGAACAATGTGTGAATGACTCAATTTTATGGTGAATAAAAATTGTGAATGTCGGTATAAAAAGAAAGCTCATAGCAGGATAAAAGCAGTGAAACAAAATATCAAATATTAGTGTTATAATTTACATTTTAAATGTTATATGTAGCATGTTCATTGAAATCACAAGCAAGTGAGTTTTCTAAGTTTCCTAAGATTCTTTTATCTGACAAAATATTGTACACTGAAAGAGCTCCTTCACAATCACTATTAGAAATTAAAATATAGGTACATAGACTGTGGCTCTCAGTGTCCCATTCTACACTGGGCATGAAAAACCACTTAGAGTCTGTGCGGAATAAGTTGGCAGAAAGAGATAGCGATATTGGTTGGAAGTGACCTGAGTCTGCTCCCTTGAGTACAATGAAAAACCCTCATTAAGGAGTAGCTTTTCTGGTCAAAATTGTTCTTGTTGTCAAATCTCTTTCACTGTGACACCTCTCACTTAGTACTGCCTAGTTAGCAGGAGAGGATCGTCACAACACTACGTGTGAGCGAGAGAGGGTGAATACTGCTTTCTCTTCCTACATGCTGGCTGCCAACTTATTGTGCACAGAATATAATTTTGCTCATGGGCCTCTCTATCAAGTTTGAGGTTCTTTTACATGCCGTAAATCTATGACACAGAACCACTGGCTTTGCTTCCCTTCTGAAGGAAGCCATGCTAAGGATTTCTATGCCTATAAAAATGCATCACCCTCCATCAGGTTTGAACCCACGACCTAGGGAACCAGAGGTAAGCATCTTACCTCTAGACCATGGAGGACGACATTCATTTCCATGGATATACTTTCAAGTGTGTGTGTGCACCTAACTGTTAAAATGGACATGTTTTAATGTTGTTGTACAACCATGCGCCTTGGCTCTACAGTGGATCAATACATGAAACAAACTCAATGTTAAACTCCCACCATTTTTGGCATTAAACTCGTGCTCTCTGCTGTCTATTGCAGCCTTCCATAAAATATGTGTGAACTTATCGTTAGAGTCTCTTACTTATTCAAATACTTACCTTTGGATGTTGCTAATATCTGAATATTCCAGACTTGTATGTACATCTAACACTTTGTAATTTCCAAACTGAATAATAAGTCACTCAGTTTTCTTTGATTGTGGATAATGAAATATATTTTAAATTAGAATCAACAACAATAAGTTGAACATGGTTTAAGTCATTTAAAAAACTGTTCCATCAGTGACCTCATGCTGTAGGAGGAAAAGATTTCGTTGCTCAAGTTAAAAGAAACCAATGCAAGATTTACGACAAAGTAGCTCCATAACAAAGACTCAAACCGAAATTGCAGTTGCAAGAGTAAAACTTTCACACCCAAGGTCTGGAGCATAAGAAAAAACTGCAGCAAAAGTATGGTAAAAGCTAGAAATGGAATAATTATTATTTTTAATGAGTGTTTGATCAGCATTTAACTATGCAGAACTGCCCTGCTATTGAGTTAGTTTATGGACAATTCTTTAGTGCTATAATTACACAGTAAAGGGATAAGAGTAATTATGCCGTTCATTAAAATATTAGACTGTAACATGAGTTAATATTATTATTTATTTATGCCAACAAACTTACAGCCAAGGGTTTGTGGTTCAAATCCCACCTGTAGCACTGAATTTTTCAGTTCTGACTCCACCTCTCAAATGAGTTGGTATGTTAGCATTCCAAAATGAATCCACAACAGATTAAAATGATTGACTGAATGACAAATATAAAGCAGTATGCTTCATTTTGTATTAGGTTGGTGATTTACCAACTTATTTTGAGGAATTAATTTATAAGGTTCCCTGTTGGCAAAATGCATTCTTTTAAGCTAAAAAAATTTGAGGATTTCCCTTGTACATCCATGGCTACAATATTCCACAGTGAAAGGCTGATTTGTATTTCAGAATTTCCATTCCTGCCGGTCTTCTCTACCCATCACATGTATTTCTGCGCTAATTTCAACATAACTGTTTACAATAATGCAATGTAGTATCTTGACAGAAAACTACATCCATTATCATCGTAGTTGTCACTTCCTCTGTTGTCATTGTAATGCATTATGCTCATAACCAAAATACTTAGTGAAAATTATGAAATAATCACAATTGCTAAAATTCCAAAATTAGGTTCTAGAAAATAGCAATTGTCTTGCATTAGATGTCAACTTGTATTCAGACAAATATGGCATTGTGTGAAGGCTATATCATGACCCCCAAAAATATATACAGTAACAAAGGCCCAAAGACTTGTAGCAAGAATTATATGTCCAAATGAACTAATGAGAAAATTCACATTAATATTTCACATGTCAAGTTGTATCCACCTAATACGTGAACATTTCCTGTATAATGTGAATATTGAGGTCATATTTCATAACCTTGATCCTGAAGATATTCAAAGGACAAAAACAGGCTAATGTTAAATAAGGAAAAATTGAAGCTATTAACAGTGAAGCAACAAGATTCTAAAGTAAGAACAAATTAGAAACTAAAAACTTCACTTATCGTAGTAATGTTGTTATTCTTTTGCTGACCCTGGGTTTCAAGTTGTTGGACACAGTGGAACACACATTTTTTGAATGCATTAGATGGCGCAACCTCAGACAACAAGTTGAATTCAAAATGACACCTTTCACGCCTCAATATGTCGTCCCCTTCATGCTTAAGTCTAGCACCAATTGGCAAACAATCAGTAAGTTCGCACATGACATTTTGTCTCGCAAAAGACGAGAGATGAAGGATGCGTAAGACAATTACCGACCTATATAGACAACTAACACCTTGAATCGTCTTCTTGAAGTAATACCGCCAGGTAGTTCCAAGAAGTTACTCTAACGATTCTGGAGGGGTTTTTTAGTTGGTAGGAACCCAACTCGCCGGATCAGCGATGTCTTTTGAAGATTTTTGTTTGCCATGTGCGATTGTATCTAAAATGTCACATAACATTGAGAGATATTGATTTAAAATCACAAAGATGTTAAACCAAATAGCTTCGGAAACTCATTACAGTTGAATTTGTGAAATGTGAAGTTATTTATTATAATATTGCTACTTCATTATAATAAAGATAATTTCGGCAGAAATCTGAATATTTATTGAGAATACATTAAACATCACCATCTTAAATCTGCTAAGCCATTAGTGCCCTGAAGATACGAACCCCATCACTGCCACACCCCTAATAAAAAAACCACCACAGCCTTAATGCTGTATCTGTTTGCAATTTCCTTCTTGGAAATGTCCTTAATAGGGTAGATCATGTTACATGTTGAATGAATGAAATGTTCAAATAAGCCTGGAGTCAACAGAGCTTAGTGATACTCAGCATTTTGTTCTGGGAATGGGAGGGAGTTATGCATACAGTTCGTGCAAAAGTTTTTCACCCCCTCATTTCCTCTGGACTATTTATTTCATACATGTCTGCACAGGGAAGTCGAGGGGGTAGATGATTCACTAAGCATATTACATCAAGTAATACGGGAGATAAGCTCGCTTAACAGAAGTGATAGAAATAGCGAGGGAGATCCTAGCTCATTGTCTTCTGGCTGAAGGTCAGTGTTTAAAATTGAATGTGTCAGTTATACCTGGGACCTCTTACATATGATAAAGAGAAATAAATACTGCACTAAGGAACCCCTGAATGTTGTGCTCCTGCATTAAATTACTGATATTCTTTATGTTGTAAAAGATTGCAAAAACAATCCTTCATTAAAAGTCATGAGCTGGTCAAATGAAATAAGTAGGTTTTGGAATTAAAAATTTCAAACTGAAGGTTCCAAGTTTATTTCGTTAAACTGTCACAACTGTTTCTGTGCTTACTGTTATAAGAATGTTGACAAATGTTACATGTAAGTAAGGAATTTACTTCAACAAAGGAAATATATCACAATTATATGAAAATTGAATCAAATTCATGAAAGTCTGTGTAAAAGTAATAATAAGACTTGAGTTTTCACACATCATAGAAGTACATAAGTTCATCTTTGGAAATTGCTACGGTAATGCTGTCAAAATGAATGATAAAATCACAGCTTTTCTCCATCCACTGTACTCTACAAGGTACTTTTGTCAGCATCAGTCTTTTGTACTTAGCAATACTTCATAGAAAGCATTTATTTAACTTCTGGTTCTTTGCTGTACACCTCCATTATTTTTTCCATAATTTCCCATAATTTATCCTTTGTTAGGTCTTCTGAGAACACCTGTGAAAGCAATAAACGTTATAAATTATTTCATTTTAAGGCTATCTATGAACATTGATTTATATGAGCAATTGAGAACAAATAGCATCTACAGTATGTTTACCACAAAATTTGGTAAGCAGGAACATGGCCAGTCTCCCAGACATGTACTGCATGAATCGACTGGCAGTCGCACGGCCCGTCTCTCGGTCACACATGCGTGGATGTGAAATCAAATCTCAAATCACATTAACAATTATCAGAATAAACACAAAATATGCTTTATCACAGGAGAAGTTGGAAATATCGTTCATCTGCATCAAAACAGCTACGGCATCTTCTATGGAAATTATTATTTATTTATGCCAATAAATAAATAATAAATAATGTGGTTTACCAGGGGAAATATGAACTGGTTTGAGAATTTAATGCCATTCTGGCAGTTTGTTACAATAGCTCAGTGGTAGAGCAGCCACCCGGTAAGCGGAAGATCTGTGGTTCAAATCCCAGTTGTGGCATTGAATTTTTAAGTTCCAGTTCTACCTCTCATTCTATGGAAATTTTTATTCATATGCATTAGTTCAGCTTCCACTATAACATTAATTTATCTCTTGACATTTTGTTTTAACTTTATTTTGTGCAAGATGTCTAACAGATTTTTGAGGTGACCGTTCTAACCTTTCTCCGATTCCATCTAAGATGAAGTCTGCCACAGCTGTGGACGAAACGTCTGGGTACTCAAACTCTAGCAGACCACGGCAAAACAGCCCGGAAATAACTCCTAGTTATATTTAATCTCTTCGTTGATCTTATGAGCTTGAATTGCAGCATTTCATGTGTCACAGAATGACCACTGTTTTTTGTTTTAATAACTTACCCTAACATTTATTGACTTCTCCTTACTTTCCTTTCAGGATTCCGCAACAAAATTTATGATCTTTCTTCACTAGCTTTAACTGATCCTTCCAATTCCACTATTACCAAATCATTTTAGGTTGTATGCCAAATTCACAAGATGCCACTCCTATGCTAATTTTCATTGCAAATTCACCAGCACTTAATTTCAAAGAGGCTCAAAATCCTCCTCCAATTTCTACTATTAACTTTTTAAGTTTTCACATTCATGCATACATCGAACAAGACTGGACACATGAATAAAAGTGCAAACCAAGCAGCCACATGAGGCTGTGGGAACCATGAACAGGTTGGTTCCACTGTTCTTATATGGTTAGCCATTCTTTGAATGGCTGTATAATCACTCGGTTTTACTGTTGTCGCTGCACCATTTGCTTGCCAATAAAGCAACGCCTGACTTAGATTGATGATCAAAAGGTATTTGTAAATTTTCAAGAACTTTTAATCTTCACTCTCAAAAATCAAAGGAGGTACCATAGGCCTCTGTCTCTCACACACGTGTACAAACCCCCCCCCACAACTCATGCTGATTTTGGAACTTAAAACCCCATTTGAAAAATTAGTATATACTTACGGTATACCAGGCTACTCCATCACCCTCGTCTGAATATGGAACCTCTAGTCCATAACACTGAAGAGCCAAGTTGATACAAGCTACTGCGGTATGCTGTGGCTTATAATCTAATATGGATGGATCAAAGTGGAAATCCTGGAATGACGGAGAGTTAAAATGGATAAGTAAAACTACATCATTTGAAACATTTCAGGAAATCCACCAAATTAGAAAAACTACTACCATCCAGGAAACCCTGAATATGCAAAATCAAACCAATACAATGCTATAAATTCTACAAAAAAAAAAAAAAAAAATATATATATATATCCATAAAAAATAATCTATAAATATAGATATATATAGGGCATGTGCCAAGTGTGGGGCATGTAATTCTTTAAGAATGTGTTGGTGCAGTGAAAGATAGCACAAGGTTAATATAAAAAACAATGGCATTTTCTTAGTTTCTAAAATAAACAGCCGGGAGCTGGAAGCATTAATTATATATTAACAACTTTACTATCAACCTTATGCTTACCTGAAGAAATGCAAAGGAAGCTTTAACCAACGGCACTTTCTCCCATTCTTCTTTCATGAACCATCCTTCTAATGACTTCAGGTAATGTAGCATGTACTAAAAGGGAAGAACCATATTAAGTATCAGTAAACGTAGTCAATAACACTGATATCTTTAATCTGCAACAGAACAATATTTACAATTTGGTTTAAGGATCTGGTGTCCTTGATCTAATTTTTTTGACCTGCAGTTTCTGTCATTCACTGCACTTTGGATGAATCATAAGCAGTCACAGATTACACTTTTGTTAACAACAAAAACTGTCACCGATTTAACTTTTGTCAATATCAAAGATGTTGTTGGCTAATGCTGGATTTCTGACAATGAAGTCATTAATCCCCTTGCTCTCCAATATTTTTCATTGATGGATGGGGTACTAGAATTGGCCGGGCATATTTGAAGGTGGTCTTGATCCATTTTCTCTTGCAGATCGCATAGAGGACAGAGTGGTGAAGAATATATCCCAATTCTGTTTAAATGTTTTGCCGGACAATCATGTCCTGTAATTAACCTGAACATTAATCAAAGATGTGGGAAGCATCATTAAATATAATTTTTCCGTCAGAACACTAACACTGACCTGTCATGGCATGTAATACGCCCTCTGATTGGTAATCAGAGGATATGGTCGGTGAATTTATTTTGATTACTCTCCCGGTCAGGTCGGTGAGACCCATAAACCAACGACAGGTGTGGTCCTCCAGACATTTTGGGGGTTGTGAGAGCGATGTAACTGCCAAAACATAAAAATATGGTGCTCTCTAAAAGCAGTTACTATTACTGCTAAGTTTCTTCAATATTTATGAAATACTGGAGAGCAAGAGGATTAATGAATTCATTGTCAGAAATCCAGCATTAGCCAACAACTAATAAATTTAGGTGTGAAGTACTTGAAGTGTAGAACTTGAAAATCAATAAATGTTAGTTTTTTTACTTTGTGTAGTTAACAGTTTTCTGCATTACATATTTTACATGTAAATTACACATAAAATATGTACAGGTAATTTATTCATCCAATCCAGTCAGAGTGTAACTTAGAAAATGATGTTTCAAATAGAGAAGATAACAACCAGTCATATTACATTCTTGCCTATATAACTTCACTGTTACACCTCTTGACAGTAGTAAGTAATTGTTTACCTTATGAGGATGAACGATGGTGACTTCAAACTTCAGCATTCTCATGATCAGCAGCTCGGCTTGAACGATAGCATCTCGCATGCTCCAGTATTCATCTCCAAGTTCCAAGGGTGCAGATCCTCTATGAAGTGTATTATGGGTGACATTTATAACATCCCTAATCTTGAGAGGATCATCCTTTACTTTTCCCGCCAAATAAAGTGTTGTGGCTGCAATAAGCTATAAAATAATACAAGCACATACACACACACTATACATCCATCGAGTGAATAAGAAACAACCCCACCCTCATTAACCCACAACAGCATTGCTTAAGAAAAGCTTAAACATTTCAGAGCATGGTAATTATTATTTATTTATGCCAACAAACTTACTGTTGGTGTTTTTAAACACACAAGCCGTGTGTGGGCAAAGTTTTAGAGGTAGAACTGTGGTTCAAATCCCAGTTGCGGCATTGAATTTTTAAGTTCCAGTTCTACCTCTTAAAATTTCAGAGCATGTTTAATTTCAAAAACAATTTGCCTTCACCATCAACTACAATGATGGAGGTTGTTTGAGAGGTAAAAACAAGACTGAAAAATTCAATGCTATAGCCGAGATTTGAACCATGATCTTCTGCTCAACGCACAACTGCTCTAACCACTGAGCCACCATGGCAACTTGCCAGTATGACATTAAATTCTGCAACTGATTCATATAAAGTACTTACGACCATAAGTTGCCCTTGGGGTACTTATCTCAGATGTGAGATTCCCTAATGGTAGAAAATATGAATCAGTTGAATTTAATGTCACACTGGCAAGTTGCCACGGTAGCTCAGTGGTTACAGCAGCAGTGCATGAAATGGAAGATCTGTGGTTCAAATTAGTTGACTCCGCCAGCAAGCAGCTGCCCGCCCACTGCTAGAACCCTCCGTCAGCATAATGGATCACAGTTGAAAATACAGCACTGTAGAAAGCCATTAAGTTTATTACTACGTCCTATAAATATGCCTATTTGATACTTACATAGCAGTCATAACTACTGCTCTCTGCCTCTTTGAAAAACCTGTGATACAATATTGTTGCAGTTGCTATCGTTAGAGGTTGAGCGTCCAACTTGACACCTGAAATGTATAGAATATTCAATCATCTTACTAAAAGCACTGCAAGCTATGTTCAAACATTTTTGACAAAAGTAGTTACCTTGAAGCTGAATTTATCATTAAGCCATTTTATTTATGTACATAATTTAAAGAATATTTGCTAAAAGCATAGCCCCTTCATTTTATTTTATTAATGTTAATCTCAAAATTTGTTACTGTACATTGTAGCAGAAATTAATGTCTCAATGCTGATCTACTCACATTATTAATTTGTGTAGAAGTATTACTTTCATGCTGATATTTATTGTATTTGTGTTGTCCACCAAAAATATGTCAATAGTTACATGAATGTTGCATTTTTATTTTGTAAACTTTATTGTCTCATCCAAAACTATTCGGTAGAATGGAACATGGGCAACATTGATTATAAGTGAAAATTATGAGGAAAAAAAAGAAGAAAGACAATGGTTGCTAAGTTCTGTAACCGAGAAGAATAAATAGTGAATGTTTTTCTATGGGGACAGTTACGATATAGATGTCAAACTGCGTAGACAGCTAATCTCGTGCAAATAATAGTGTGTGTGTGCATGACATATCAACCGGAGAATGTGTTGGTGATCTGAAATAAAATGAAGGAACACCAAATAACATAATGATTGCATAGTGAAGAAATATAACATAAATAAATAACATGATAATGGTAATTATTATTTATTTATACATACAAACTTACTGTTGGTGTTTTTTTAATTTATTTATTTATTTATTTTTTTCTTTAAGTTCCAGTTCTACCTCTCAAACATGATAATGATTGCATAGTGAAGAAATATAACATAAATATCGATGGATACACATAAATGGCAGTGAAAGCAAATCCAAAGCTTACAATGAAAGTGATGACATTTTGAGCTTCATGTAAGAGACAAATAGCAAAGAAAACTTTGCTATGGCAATATCCCGAATAGTTTTGGAAATTAGACATTAGGTTCAAAAAGTATCCAATGAAAAAATGAAGCTGTTAGACCTTGCAGCAATACTAAGATAGGTGAAGCGTTTAGTCTCTAGACATTTGTTATATTTAAGATTCAAAAAGCATGTTTAAAGAGTTAAATGAATTATGAATATATATATTATTTATTAGCTAATGCTGGATTTCTGACAATGAAGTCATTAATCACTCTTGCTCTCCAATATTTTTCACTGATGGATGGGGCAATAGAAATGGCCGGGCATATTTGAAGGTGGTCTCGATCAATTTCCTCTTGCAGATCACACAGAGGACAGAGTGGTGAAGAATGTATCCCAATTCTGTTTAAATGTTTTGCCAGACAAACATGTCCTGTAATCAACCTATATAAATAAATCATTGAAATTAATTAATTAAATTAATTTTGAGATTCTAAGGCTTTCAATTTAATTTTGGTGGAATTCAGACTTTAATTGAAAAGACACTAGCCCATGCCATCTTTATCTGTTACCCAGTAAATACAACTCCAAAACAAATATATCATCGCTCCCTCCAATAAAAAATCTGCCACATGTTGTGGCAGATAGAACAGTTAACATAAATTACTGTGGGATTAATTTTGCTGTTAGATTCTGTGAATGGAACGGCAGAATTCTTGGTTGAGGAGAGTTCATTTGGCCAGAATATTGTAACAAATGAGAAAACACGAGTTGCTGCTAATCACACTTTATTGCCCTCTAATCATTTAGCGCAGTGTTAACATTACACTTAAATCACTTTTGTACAAACTCAGAGCTACAGAACAACTGTTGAATTGAATCACAAATAAGCATTGTCAGAGAGGTAGAACTGGAACTTAAAAATTCAATGCCACAACTGGGATTTGAACCACAGACCTTCTGCTTACCGGGCGGACGCTCTAACCACTGAGCTATTGTGACAAACTGCCAGAATGGCATTAAATTCTCAAACCAGTTCGTATTTCTCCTGGTAAACCACAAAGGCAGTCTCACATCAGAGCGTCCGCCCAGTAAGCGGAAGGTCTGTGGTTCAAATCCCAGTTGTGGCATTGAATTTTTAAGTTCCAGTTCTACCTCTCAAACTTTGCCCACACACGGCTTGTGTGTTTAAAAACACCAACAGTAAGTTTGTTGGCATAAATAAATAATAATTACCATCTGAAGGTTATTTAATCCTGGGATATAAAGTACTTACAATAGTAAGTCACCATTGGGGTAATTTGTCTCTGATGTGAGACTGCCTTTGTGGTTTACCAGGAGAAATACGAACTGGTTTGAGAATTTAATGCCATTCTGGCAGTTTGTCACAATAGCTCAGTGGTTAGAGCGTCCGCCCGGTAAGCGGAAGGTCTGTGGTTCAAATCCCAGTTGTGGCACTGAATTTTTAAGTTCCAGTTCTACCTCTCAAACTTTGCCCACACACGGCTTGTGTGTTTAAAAACACCAACAGTAAGTTTGTTGGCATAAATAAATAATAATAAGCATTGTCAGATTACAACTCGCAGTGAACTGCTACTCGGCACAATACATGGGCACTGTCCACTGAATGCTTCGTAGACGTTTCTCCTCACTTCACCATAAGCACAACTGGAAACGCAACTTCTACTCCTCTCCGGGCACGAGTGAGTCCCTTATATAATTCTTTTGACAATAGAAAAGTCCTGGAAATAGAATGAACGGGAGTGGCTGTGAGAGAACAGTCCAGACACCGGGCCACCACATAATGGCTATTGTTCCCGTATGCTTTATTGTGCAGTTGGTAGACGGGTCTTTTATAGCAGGTTAACACCTCCGGCCCGTTCCTACTGCTGGGCGGAGATCAGACCTCAACCAGAAAGAAAGAAAGAAAGAAAGGGAGCGAACGAGCGAGCGGAGTGAGGGAGGGAGGGAGGGAGGGAGGGAGGAAGGAAGGAAGAAATTCCAAATGTGCTTATTACATACATTCAAGGACACCATATGAGACTTTTGCTGCTGCTACATAACTAAGAAATGCCCAAAATAATATAAATTTAAGTTACTTACCACATTCATATATGAATCTCACAGCAATGAAATTGTTCTCCAACTCTGTGTAATCAATAGTAGGTAGTTGCTTAGTCTTTTCTCTCTGCAACTGCATTACATCAATGACATCCTTCATTTTTGAATCGTTTTGGCAACTCTGCAAGAAATGTACACATTTAATCCTTTACTTAACACTTTCTGCCTAAAACGGTTTCCAAGAAATGCTTACTGTATTTATACCAACATTATCAAGAGGTATAATGAGTATGTCCAGGATAGCATTACAAGTACCCTTTTATTTTTGAAAATCATTCGCTTTATTTGTTCTTGCATCTGATAAAAAAACAAAAAATGTGGTATATCACAAGGTGCTTCAATGAAGAGAATTAAACCGAGTGCATCCCATGCTGCACAATATGGTCATAGTTTAATTCAATCATGTCTTGCTAACACGTGATTGACATACTTAATTTTTGTACTTTTTTATTTATTTTTGTATTATCATCTTAAAAGTACTGAACTAAATATTTATTTTGTATTCATTGTATTACTTTCATAAAATCATAAATTAAGTTCAGCTAATCTATAACACGGCATTCATTGACTGTTAGGTGGTATGAAGTTCGAGCGGTCAGCTAGTTGTAGATAATATTAAGATTGGATTTAATTTTGGTGTTAATCAAAAGTACTCCACAAACTTAGTGTTGTTGTCCTTCAGGAGCCTCAGGATCAAAATCTCATAGGCACCTTCTGAACTACGATTAGCAAACATGGGAGGTACCTCAGAATGTTTTCCACAACTTTGCTCATTCTTAGTATTATCTGCTAATTAATCAACCAAAATAAACATCAAAGTATGCAACTCCAACTGATTTTCTTCACTGCCATACAGCTTTCTCAATCACATTTCAGCCTTTATACTCAATGGTATGATGTTATCAGTTCAGTCTTAAGTTTTTAGTCTAGTTCTCTAGGAAAGTATAACCGAAAACTGAACTGACAGGATCTAACTTTTCAGTTTTACGTTCTATCAGTTTAGTTTTCAGACTGGAGGAAAGCACGGCTTAGCCCCTAAAATCGTATATTGTATGAGCCAATCGGAATCTTTTCCCTTGTCTTAAAGCGAAGTCAAAATTTGCTTCCCGTAAACAAAGCCCGCTGGCGCTTATGTATTCTTATTTCGCAATTCAATACTTTACTCATAACTATGAATTGTTCATTAACGATAGTTTGTATATGCAAACTATCACGAAATTAACCTTTTAAATGAATTATTCCATGATTCATGGTTTTAGGTTAGGATTACGATACTAACATTTGATTTGAAGTAAATACCTATTGAATACAATTTCTAGATGTCATTTGCAGTGACTATTGTTTAATTTTACTTCCTTATAACCAAGACTTGAAGCATGTTCGAATTCTAACAATGTACTTACCATCCCTTTGCTCAGACGTGCAAATTACTGACGCGATTCCTATTTCTTATCTTTTCTGTATACTTTCATCCTTGTCTCGCACACTGCTGTTTTTGACCACAGTGTCAGGACGTCAAAAGGTTGCTTATAGTGAAAGTGGCATGTATTGTAATTTCGATGCACTTACCTATTTTATATCAATTGCTGTTACTGTATCAAATTAATAATTTTTTGAACAGCTTCTTTATCATTTGCACGTGCGTGACATGATAAACATAAACAGTTTATGGTTTGTTAAACAAGTAATACCAATAGTAAAATACAGTGCTGCCAGTTTAGAACGAAACGCTTTTAACCTGGTTCCGCTTTGTGTCAAAGTGGCAAGTGTTTGAAAGGTGGGCGAATTTAAGGGTGAGCCTTGGTTAAAAGTGACGCATGACCTAATAGCGGAAACCACTTTTTTTCTCTTACCGGGGTATTTTAAGCTTCAGTGTGAGTGTTACGAAGAGGCTAACGAAACGGCTAAGCAAATACCGGTACTAATATATAAGTGTTATCGCTGTGATAAAAGCGATAATTTCTCCTAGAAGGTCAGAGCAGTGGACAGATTATGGACAGCGAATCGAAATATATTTTAAGAAAAGTCGTCTTGGACTTTCTCTGCCTCTTTATAGGTAACTGATTTATTTACACAGTTTCTTATCACTTCGATAGATTTATGAAATATTTCTCACCCTCTCAAGGGGCCCTTGAAATCAAAGGTTCAGGTGGTCTGTGTTGAATGATATATTGTTATCAAACACACTAGAAAATTTATAGAAACAAGTGGTTCGGTGCTTATTATGGTGGGCATATTTACTTTTATTACAGTTATATTTTTGTAACAATTTACCTATAAATATTTCAGTGTATTATCATAGGAAATGTACTTTTTGTTCTGCTCAAGAATACATGTTGAGTCATATTTTTCAAGAAAGAAGGTAATAAATTATTGGCTTACCTGTTATCAATGAGGTAGGCAAGGAACGGAAAGGCATTAAACAAAACTTCGTTACAAGTAGGATAAATTCTGCCTATTTGTTTACATTTTGCAAACATGAATATTTTGCAGGCACAGCACTAGGTTACTATGAAGAAGAATCAAATAGTTATGAAAATTTATCGGATTGACAGAGGACAAGAGCAGCAAGATCACTGGTGTTAGGTGGCCCTTTTCTTTTGATGTAGACGAAATGTCTGGAACAGCAATCTCCAGCAGACCATGGCAAAATAGCCTTGAAGAGATTTTATCTTATAAAAATGTAGGACATCATTAGCTAATGCAAAAATAATGTGAAGTTGTAATTTAAATGCTATTTATATATCCCCATGGGCATATACATTTATATTTTCTTAATGCCCTGAAAGATACAATGTTAAACGTGACCATCGATAGTCATACTTCTCTAAAGAACGAATCTTGCATAAAACATTTAGTTTGTTTGAAATATAATCAAGAAATTCCATACAACTTAAGTTTTTAAAATTATACTTTATTATAGCAATACCTTTGACTGAATCAATTGATAATCTTCCTTGGATCTGTTCACCATGCTGTTATCAGTGAAAATACTCTTTCACCGTTAGTGTTGTATGCAGGAGCATGTTCTGCTCTTTTTGCCTAGAAACACATATGCTTTAATGACAATGCATCATTGAATTTGTATTTCGGTTTGTAACAAAGCACAGTGAATTAAGTGTTAACTTCGCACTTCTTTATTCTTCGATATCCAGATGCAAATGGAAGAGTGATAGTAAAGCACCTCCACAGAATACCAACCTTTTGCCTCAGAGTGCAAATGCTATGTTGCCAATGTAGGACATCAGAAACTTTTAAAAAATTCCCCCCAGATGCCAGACAAATGGTCAAAATGTAAGGTATGCCCAGGAATTTCTATACATCTGGTAACCCTACTCATTAGGGCCCTAAGCTGCAAAGCATAGCTAAGGAATGTTTTCATAAGATGAGGAGTGAAGCAGTTGCAGCTTGATGTTGAGAAAGTGTAGCTGTAGGACCTGTGAAGCTAAATTCCTAAAATCTGGCCAAAGTCACAGATTTCGCTGCCTCCCTTAGCTTAGCAATCTCATCCCGTGTGTGTGGTATCTTCGAAATGCTATGACTTACTGTTTTCATGCCATCATTTTGCTATAAAAGAAAGCGAGCTAAATAGTGCATACAGGTGTACTACAGGATTTTGAATTGGTAACATCTGACGCAATTACTAAGATTAATAATATTAACTCATTAATATTAGAAACTAAAAAAGCTAGACCCTTAGTGCTACAGCCCATGAAGGGGCAAGGCTTGCTGCCCAGCCGCTGCATCCCCCACCTCTGCCCACTACAGGTGTCATTAGTAGGGTGCAATATTGCAGGGTGGGACATAGTCAGTGACCCAAACCCTCCCGGCCAGTAATATAGCCTTCTCGACCTGGGTCTGCTACTTCTCCATCAAGTAGCTCCTCAATTGGTCCCCCCGGGACCGAGCGAGGCTGAGTGCACCCCATGCCAGACCGCCCAGAGGGGATAAAATCCCCATGCTGGTACCGGGGATCAAACCCGGGTCCTCCGTGCATATTACTCACTTTTGTTACACTTCATTTTCAGTGACTAGGTGTACGTACTTGTCTGGATTATTTACCATATTGGTGAAATGAACCTGATTGGTTGGTAAATTATAACCTTTTCTTGATCTACAACTTGGTTCAAACAAGCTGGGGCTCTAAATCTTTGCTTGTACTGGTCTGTAATATCTGTTGAATCCAAAATAAACTTATTATTTCTATAGGATTGTAGAATGGGAATATGTCATTATTGTACTTCATTTGAGATGTTAATATCTTTCAGAAAATGTATGATTTCTGTAGCCACAGAATAATTAAAGAGTAAAGCTAACTTACGCTAGGTTAGGTTGAAGTTGAGCTGCGACTAACACAAATAAACAATCATCACGTGAACACTGTTCTTATTAATATTATTTACTATTTTATATTAAAAGTTTCAAACTGTGTTTGACTATCATATATCTTGAAAACTCACAGATCATTATTTAAGGTACTATATTTTATGGTGTGCTTTGGTTTTGTGCATATTGTGGGTTAGTTGATGGCTTATGTTTACATCAAGTTGGGATCTAAGAGTGGAGCAATTATAGTTTAGCCTAGCAAGTCATTGACTTAAACATGTTGCGTATTTTGGCCTAAAAATGACTGTAAGCCAAGTATAAGCCATTATTTTATTCAAGCAGCAGTGAAACACTAAAGGCAATAGCACTGAACCTTTGTGTAGGTCAGTGCTATGTAGTATTTTATTTTCATCCTTTTGGAACAATTTGCATTGTTTTTTGGACACGTCAATATAATTAAATTAAATTCTTTATTGTCAATAGACTGCAATACAGTTTTTGACATTGTCACACATTTATATTTATAATTTGTATTACAGAGATGGACAACCTAATGGTTACACATATAACTATAGCTACCTATCATTTGTGATTTACACAGAGGGTCTGTAATTTCAATATAGACATTATTATAGTTCATTGATACTGTATAATGTCTTTGTTATCAAATACTTCTTCAGAGCACTCTCAAATTGTTTACCTTTAGAACATTTTAAATATGCAGGTAGTTTTGCATGAAGAATTAAACCCATGACATTAGGATCCTTTTTTGAAATATTTTTACTTAATCTCTGCTGAAAATAATCATCATTGTGTCGGGTGTAGTGACTATGGATATTGCTATTTTTTAGGTTTTGTTTCTGAACTGCATAGGTTACAACTTTATAGACATACAGAGAATACAATGTTAATATCTGCTTATCCTTAAATATTCCCCTACATGATTCACAAGAGTTCATATTGAAAATCAATCTAACTGCCCGTTTTTGCAATCTAAATAACCTTTCCATATGGGTTGCAGCAGCACAGCCCCAAATTTCTATTGCATACAGTAAATATGGGTATATAACTCCATAATAAATCATTTTGAGCCCCTTCTCATCTAAGATATTTTTAAAATGACGTAGGAGATACACAGATTTACTAATTTTGTCACAAATATGATTTATATGTCCAGCCCATGTTAATTTTCTATCAAGTATTATTCCTAGAAATTTATGTTCGTTTACGTCAATATAATAAATATTTCCAATGATTTTATACATATGTACCGTAGTATTAGTTAAAGCATAACACAATAAATAATGATCAATTACACATCATTAAGTTATTAAGAGCAATTCACATTATATATTTGAATACACACTATAACACAGACTGATTAAGCAGTAGTATTTGTTCAATATGTTACATACTCATCTATGGAATAAGATATATGCAGCAGTAGAACGATTTTAAATGTTTTTTGAAATGATGGACTTTAGTAATTACTTTGACATTCTAAGGCAATATGTTAAATGGTATAATACCCAAGTTCTTTACATTGTTTTTAGCTATGTTGGTTCTACAGAACCGAATATGCGGTGCAATCTTTTGTCGAGTTATATTGATGGAGATTTTGGTTTGTTTCAAGCTCATTGTACGCTTTTTTAATGTGGGTTAATGTCTTCAATATAAATACGTAGGCAAGGGGCAGTATTTTTTGTTCTTTGAAAAGAGCTCTACATGAACACCAACTGTCCTTGTCATTTATTATTCTAATTGCTCTTTTCTGTAGTTTAAATATCTTCTCACTCTCATAACATGTTCCCCAAAAAATTATGTCACAGCCCATTAGGCTGTGAAAATTTGCATAGTAAACATTCCTTTGGATTATTATTTATTTATGCCAACAAACTTACTGTTGGTGTTTTTAAACACACAAGCCGTGTGTGGGCAAAGTTTGAGAGGTGGAACTGGAACTTCTGCCTCTCAAAAATTCCTTTGGATATTTAAGTTTATTTTTAATAGATCTTAATAAGTAACAAAGCTGAGCTCAATTTAGAAGCTAACTTTTCTATATGGTTCTTCCAGTTTAGGTTCTCATTTAGAATAATTCCCAAAATTTGTGTATCTTTCTCATATTTAATGCTGAGGGCGTTATAATAAATTTGGGGTACAAGATGTGCTTTAGTCACTTATAATCGCTCCACCCTTAGATCCCCACTTGATGTATACACAAACTGTCAACATTTAACACACGATATGCTGCAACCAAAGCACACCATAAAATATAGTACCTTGAAAGCTGGCGATTATCTGTTAGTTTTCAAGATGTATGATAACCCTGGTAAAAACTACTTGAATATAACACTATTCCTAAAACTCCTGAGTAAATATCATTTTGTTACAACATAAATACGAGGCGAGTCCACGTGGCATTTGTTTGTGTTAGCACGAACACCAGGTTATCGCGGAGGGATACAAGGTGTGGATCTAAGGCTGGATGGAGTATAGTTTAGCTTAATAACATCATTAATTGATTTGCTTAAACACATATATTGGCCTAATATGACCACAAGATAGTAAACACCATTAGTCCATGGTAAGTAGTGACACTAAAAGCACCAGCATTGAACCTTCATGAATGTTAACCTTTCATGTACATTTCATATAAAAACTTCCAAATGGGCTGTGCGATGTTTTGCGTATTGGCATACTCGGTGCTTGTTGCTGTCTGCCGCTATCATAGGAAGTTGTGGATGATACCATACAACATTTTTAAAACTACTTTTAAAGGCTTTACTGACCCACTTGATGAAAGATGCTGAAACTGGTCATTGTCGACCATACATATATTTTGGCACCTCTTTAGAAAACTATCCATCACTCACCATAGTTAACGCTGAGAAATGCTGGCAATTTTCTGATGGATATTTTGTTTTAATTCTTCCTGAGTGTGTGCGTTTGTCTTGTACACTTTACGGTTCAAGGTACCTGGCAGAGAGATAAATCACAGGGGGTTAGGTCAAGGGACTACAAATCTCAACTAATAGCTCTGTCCTGAAACACACTTTCAATTGTTCTCATTGAACGAATGACCTTATGAGCTGTTGCAGTCTTGTTGAAATAAGGGAAAATTATGGTCCCTGTCTGTTAATTGTGTGAAATAAAAAAAGGGGCAGAATTGTATAGGTTGTGAGGTAAGACATGAACAAATCTTGCACGTAGGGGAACCTGCTTTCCTTCCCTCTCTCTCTCTGCAACGGCTGAGAGGAGGGAATTAGATATGTCAGTTTGCTGTGAAACATTACAACAGCACAGAGGTGAAACAGTTGCAGTTCACATGAAAGTTATTGGCACATGGCCATAGTTGTAGCAAAATCAGTTTTTTCGTTATAAAGCTAATTGCATATTATCAGCAATATGCACTCAAGATATGGTAGGGAATTTCACTCCTTCGTGGACAGAAGCGTTATGACCTTTGCACATATATGTTTACTTAACTTCCCCCATCATCAGTCTTTCAGGTGAAGAGTGCCACTGCACATCCAAGGAAATTGCTCATGTCACAACTCATAACTATATTCACGTACATACAAGCATCAGCTGTTGACTTGAAAAAAATTGGCCCTATAACTCAGAATTTAATATTGCTCATGAGCTAACCCTTCATGATGAAAAATTTGGTGTATGGTGCACTATTAGTGAGAAAGGTTTCTCAGAGCACTCCAGTAAGCAATTTCTATATCTAAGTTAACTTAAAACAGAGTGTTCAAGACAAATATGCACACCCTAGAAGAATTAAAACAAGATATCTGCCAGGAAATTGCCAGCATTTCTCACGATGGCAAGTGATAGTTTCCTAAAGTAGAGGTTGTTGTTTGTAGTGTTTAACGTCCGCTTTTACTACTACAGCACTGCAGGTGGTGACACTGATGATACATGGAATGAAGATGGAGCACTGGTGGAATGAGATGGCGGGGAAACCGGCATCCTAAACAAATGCCAAAACTGTATGGATGGATGATGGACCAGTTTTGGCATCTTCTGTCATAAAGTTTGTCAGTAAAGTCTTCAAAAGTAGTTTTAAAAATGTTGTGTGGTTTCATCTGCACTTTCTATGATAGCAGCAGGTGGTAACAAGCGCCGAGGATGCAGATAGGCAAAACACAGCACAGCACATTTGGAGGTTTTTTTGCTCTCCCAGTAGTATATCTCTGGTTGTGTTTAAATTGATTACATCTCTCACCACGATGTTTTCTTTTTTACACCCTTGATTTTGAATTGTTCTGAATATTTTGTACTTAACCAGGGCCTATGAGACAAAAAGCTGAAATATGCCCGTCCGTCAGTGTCAGCATAAATCTTGATCATTTAGATTCATCTGACTGGGTTATCTAATGAAAAGACTAACTTGTGCATAACCCACCATAAGAGTCCAGTTATGTGCATCACATTGTTTAGTTTTACGTCAGTATCCTTAGGACTTTCTTGCTAACAAAAGCCTGTCATCTCATTTGCATATTCTGCATTTATAAGAATATTTGTGTGTTAAACAATGTGTGTTCTTTTACAGTGGCTTTCCCTATACTTCTCTTCTTTTTATTTGGGGAACCATACAAGAGGGGCTTTTTCTGTGATGATGAGTCGCTCAGACACCCATATAAGGATTCTACAATTACCAGCGCAGTACTGTATGTTGTTGGTATTGGTTTACCGGTAGCAGTGGTAAGATGAATTTATATACCAGGCGCATGACTTCTTTTGTAGTAAGTAGAGAAAGCATTGTATTCCACCCAAAAATTTAATGTGGAGGTCTCACTGGAAATATCAGATACCAGCAACACATCAGCCTAGGGTTACCAGATTATTTTACAATAATGTAGGATATTTGACAAAATGTAGGACATTATTGAGCCATACGAAAATAAGGCAAAGATATAACTTCAAATGCTATTTAATATGGCTATGAGAATGAGTTGGACACAACTTGAAACCCAGGGTCAGCAAAAAATAACAGCATTACTAAGATAAGTGAAGTTTTTAGTTTCTAATTTGTTCTTACTTTAGAACCTTGTTGCTTCACTGTTAATAGCTTCAATTTTTCCTTATTTATCAAATAAATACATTACTTTAACAAACAAAAGATCATTCTTCTAAGCTGCAACAGCTGTTGACCAAAAATAGTTCAGTGTATTTGCTGGAATTTCAACGCCACTTAATATTCAGTCAACAAAAAGGTATGCATATTCTCCTCGCATTTTTGAATACTTAGTAGGGTATCCTTTATGCCTTATTACTTCTAGAGGCTGTGATTTCATGTTCAAAATTATTTTCCTCGTGTAGGCAGGCTCGATTTTAACCCATTCTTGTAACAGTGTTTCCTTAAGACGCTCTTTAGAGGAGATGGGCAAATTTCTTATTCTTTTATTTAGCTCATTCCATGGTTTCTGCATTCTGCATACAAACAATTCAATTTTTTTTATTTGACGCCCTTCCTAAGCAGATATTTATGCTAATTCTTGGATCATGTTAGAGCAATGAGCTTTTTGTATCAGTGGTGTGCATTGGATGGATGCCTGTTAATTTATAATATGATGAAGTTTCTTTTTAAATTTAATTCAATATTGTGATTTCCTCATTGTTTGAAACTTTTGTTTGTAATGACACAAATAATCAATGCGGCTTTCCTTCCAGATGATGGCGGTAGAGTATGTCCATTTTCGCAATGGAAATAATCATGCCACAAGGAGATTTTGCGGTAGAAACATTCATCCATGGGTGTGGAGTTGCTATGTTGTAATTGGAGTATTTGGATTTGGAATGGCATGTTCTCAATTAACAACAGATATAGCAAAGTACATTGTTGGACGACTTCGGCCACATTTTTTTGATGTGTGTGATCCTCAGGTCAATTGTACAGCCCCGGAAAATAGATATAGATATATAGAAAAGTATAAATGTCAAAACACAGATGAACATCGTCTGAAGGAAATGAGGTAGGCATTGGGAAATCATAATGCTAACACATAGTGATTTTATTAGAGTAACAGTGGAAATGAATAAACAAACTACAGTTTCAGCATTTTAGTAGTTGTAGATTTTATCTTTTTTTCATAGGTTATCATTTCCTTCTGGGCATTCTTCGTTCTCTGCATACACAATGGTTTACCTGGCGGTAAGTATTGCTGTTAAGCAACATGCTGCCTAACAGAATAATGTTGGTGTACATTTATTTGTAAATCTTGAATACCTCTTGTGTGAATCCAATCAAAAGCAGAATTTTTATTTGATGTGCTAATGCCAGGTTTTCAATCTAAAAATAAAGGAGAGTGTGGAAATTTAGCTCAAGCTAAAGCCAGGGGCAAGCAAAATAGCAAGGTAGCTAATGATTAGGGATTGTGTAATACCATTGTTTCTCAATACCTGATACTGATTTTTGAATATTTTGGCCTCTTATTTTAGTTATTATACTTCTATATTTATTTTGAACAACTTAATAAATAACTATTTTTTACACTCAAAATATATCTACAGTAAAATACCTGACTAATGTTTCCAGTTATGCTACCAACTGCAGCAGCAGCATCTAACTATGTCATTCATGTCCCTACACCACCCGCTGTCGTAGAACAGCGTGGATGAAACCATACAACATTTTTAAAACTACTGTTAAAGGCTTTACTTGTCAATGTTATTAAAGGAGATGCAGAAACTGGCCACTGTCATCCATACGATTTTGGCACCTCTTTAGGAAACTACCCATCACTCACTGTAGTTCACGTTGAATTTTTGTTTTAATTCTTCCAGGGTAAGTTGCCCCAGATAGAAATCACAAATCACCTGGAAATCTTTCTGCAAATTGCACTTTAACTTGGCAAGTTGACTGAGTTAACACATATGAACCATAAATACATACACACTGTGCAGTAGAAAACAAATGTTGAACCATAAAACACTTTGTGACTAAGTTCGGGACAAAATAATAAAGCACACTGGTAATAACTCAACCACACGATAGTACATTGGCTTAGTACTACACTTTCAGAGCAGAGAACAAATCAACTGCAGAAATGAATGAAGACCACTTGAAGACCTGTGAAGCATTAAGATCAGAAGAAACTACAGTTCAAAAGTATTGGAAAGCACGAATGCTAATGGCTTCATTGCCAGATGCAAGGCACTAGAAAACAACAACAACAACAAATCAACTGCATGACCTTGTGTACAGTAGCTGCATTGTTGTGTTTCTGTGTCCGCAGTGGAAAACCACTGTGCAGTGGTTTGAATGCTTTTGGATCTCTCTGTATTTCCTCAATTGCACTACAAATGTTGGCAGTTCTGCATTCACTTTTGTATCAAGATTATTGAAAAAATCTCTTGGTAATTTAAGTGGGTTACCATATACCATTTTTCCAATAGTGGCATTGCTACGCTCTCTGATAGAACAATGTAGTCTCAATAAGATTGTAGGTAACATACTGTAATGAAGAAGTCCAGTGGACCACGGCTTCTTAGCCTCGAGGCATATTTTACTTATTACTTATATTTATGTTTCTTTGACATATGAACTTACATTATATATGTCATGATTTATGCTACAGTTTCGCACCTTGTGAAACATTTAAATGTGACAGGGTGGCTGGCTCAAAAAATGTAGGTCTCGTTAAAGCACACAATTTGTCAAATACATTCTTTTGTGGAGTTAAACATTTTCGAGATATTCCTTGCTACTGGTTTGAATTTCCCAATACCTATTTACTTATCAAATAGGAAGTCATTATTGGCCTTCATTTCATTTTTCTCCTGGTCATGCAAAGAGAACAATTTCAAAACAATCACATTGTACCTATAAGGAAATATATAATAAAAGCATTTCTATAAGTGTCTATCTTGATTAGCATTAAATGGATAGAAGAATAAGCTGTAAGAAGAAGTAGAGAAAGCCATGAGAATGTAATCCTACTGTTTTTTACTTTCTCTACTGGTAAGTAGAAGGAAGTATTGTATTCAACCCAAAACTTTGACGTCGAGATTTCACTGGAAATATATGTTTTGAGACCCCCTGAATCCAAAAAAAGCACTTTTAGAAAAAGGTGTGTATGTGTGCATGCGTGCTTGCATCAAAAACAAAACAAAAAGTTGGTTAAAAACCAAAGTTGGTATTTAAGTTTAGTGTCTTTCAAGAATGCGACACGAAGATTTTGAAGAAAATTTTGTTAAATATACTTTTGTAGCATTAACTATTTGCGAGATATTGTTTGTTAATGACTGCATTTTAAGAAACTTTATACCTTTGTCAACTGCAAATCACTATTCTCCTTCCTTCTGTCAGTGAAGCTAGCAGAGTTGGCAACATTCCAGTTGGCAAATATCGCTTCAAACATGCCCCTTTGAACAAACTAGAATGCTAGATTACGCGCTGCTGGTTGCATATGCAGCAAGGCACACATCACTTTGCCTTGATTTCCCATTTCTAGTTTGAATATTGCACAACACTAGTATGTACCAGTACCAGTATTGTGGGCAGTCACAAATGTAATTTTTTATTACAGCTTTATCTACAATCTCGTCTTATATGGCAAGGATCAAAGCTTTTGCGCCATTTTCTCCAGTATGTGTGTATCATGATGGCCATTGGTACTGCACTTTCTCGCATATCTGATTATAAGCACCACTGGAGTGATGTTCTGGCAGGAGCATTACAAGGCTCATTTGTGGCAGTAGTTGTGGTAATTTCTACTTTACATATTATAAATAACTCTAGAATAGTCTTTCTGCACACTGATTAATTCTTAGTTATAATCAGGCATAGGAATTTCTAAGCATTAAAGTCAGGATGAAAGGAAATGAAATTGAATTGTTATGGTGTTTCCACAATGATGTCACAGGTTATGTGCCACTGCCCATTCCTTGTAAAGTCTGTTGGCATTTGTAGACGGAACTCATCAGACCATGTTTACCTGCCCATCAGTGACCCTTTGCTGCTATGTTGTTTCTGTTTACATGTGGTTTGAGTATAGATGACTTGAAGCCTAGCAAAGAAATCCTATGCCTGGTTGTAACATAAACCAGAGTACTGTAATTATACAGGTGTTAGGGGTATATAGATATAGATATTTTGATAAATGCTACTTTAATATGTCACTTCGGTGTACTAGTTGTTTCTTTGTCTAACAGATTTCCTACAAACCAATCACATAGTTTACTACCTGAGGTTTTTTGCATGGTGGTAACAGCGTCAAAAAATGAACCACATCTGTCAGTATAGATAATCTATTTTACTTCCATGTGTTCACACTTCAAGGCTTAGGCACTATGGGTTCATTAGCCTTGCAGAAAGTGTTTGGACTCAGTACTGATATAACATTTGTTATAGCAATGCCTGCACATTCTGCATTATGCCTTTTGCTCCGTGCTCTCGGGGTGAAAATAAATGTGTGGCTTGTGTGTGTGCCATGCGTACTTGAAGGTATTACTTGGGGACTTGAAAACTAAACTAGTCGTAAATGACTATCTTCACTATTTCCCCAAAATATTATCTCATACTTTATCGATCCCCGTAAATAAAAATCGCAAGGCAATAAGTGAGGGGAATGAGGTGGCCTAAATCCTCAATTAATTATTCCGTCACCATACACACTTCCAGTTCATCCATAAAATTTGCAGCAATGTGCACTGTAGCTGAATCCTGCTGAAACCAGCCACAAAATCTGTCATTTCTTGTTAGTTGTGGAAATAACTTAAAATAGGATTTACATAAACGTGTGAATCAACTGTCATCTGGAAAAATATGGGACTGATAATTCTATGTGCACTCACTGCACACCAAACACCATGGTGAACAACTTCATGAATAATATGGGGATTTTCGGTTAACCATAATTGTTTTCAGAGATATGGGGAATGTGCTCATTGAAGATCATTAATTTCAAATCTGTTGTGATTCAGGTATGCCTAATGTAAGTTAGTAAAGTAGTTAGTGTTCCATACCCATGACTTGCCGGTTGTTTATGTGTAACTGTGGCGGAGGGTAGCTTGTCCTCAGCTGGTCCAGTGCCACTGTGGGTGGTTCAGTTGATCTATAAATGCACTGTATCATTAGATGGTGCCAGGTGGATGTGGATTTTTAGATGATCGTAGATGCTCTTCAATGAATAATGTCATAGATTGGAAATCAAAAGGCATACATGGTGTGTATTGGTACCAACATTTTCCTCTTCCTGAAAGTCAAGTTTGTATTCAGAAGAAGCAGATATAACTCTGGAAAATTTGCATGGAGTGATCTAAGGATCAGGATGGGACTACAATGAAGGAGATAGCATGTTGATTGTCTGATCTTTTTTAGCTAAGAATTAGTATGAGTTCAGTTTATTTATTGCCACACCATTTAATTAAGTGCTACAGCATTCCATGCACCATATATGCAATTCACATTGAAAACTAGCAAGTTTATGGTTGATTTTAAAAAATATTACATCCCAAAGATGACAGACCACTCTTAATCAATTTATAACCTCTAATACTAGGTCTGATAAAAAAATTCCAGAATTTTATCCACAAAATTTTTCTACGCTTCCCTTTTACTCATTGTGCATGGTCTCCTTTGAAATGCTCTCCTCCACAGTTGATACACTGCTCCCAATGCTGTCTCCACTTCTGAAGGGAAGGTAGAGCTCCTTAAAAGTCTATATACACAAATGTTTTGCCTCGCCCATTTACAAGGTATTTGAATTGTACAACATTTTAAGCATTAAACTTTTGAAATGTTAGGTCCAAGCTTTATCTGCTCATCAGCAAACAATCAAGGACAATGTACAAACCTGGCAGACATCTTGCAGGGATTCCAGGCTGGAAGAAGTGATTTTAACCTGCCTGAGGATAGGCCACACTGAGCCACACATGGACACCTTTTGTGTGGTGATCCGGCGCCTGTCAGTGTGACATGCAATGTCCCACTCTCTGTCACACGTGTCCTTATTGATTGTCTGCGTTACGCTTGTGAGCGCCAGTTCCATGGCCTGGTTGTTACGCTGCATTCCGTTTTAGGCAAAGACCCAGTGGTTGTAACTACAGTACTGCAGTTTGTTACCAAAATTGATTTTAGTAAGCAAGTATTAGGGGTTTTTTACCTTGGCGGATTTGGAATTTTAGGATGTTTTCTAGTGCTTTTACCTTTTTAGTAAGATAAGCTTTTATGGGTTTTAATTTTTAGCCATTTTAACTATCATTTTAGTCCTTTTAACTTTCATTCTTTTTTTTAACTTTTTATGGGTGAGTTTTTATTTGTTTGCTTGTTTTTATTTTGGACTTTGGGTCCTAATGACCTGGTTGTCGACTGGCCCTTAAACACCACTACTCACTCATCAGCAAATAATATGCAATAAAAAGACTTATCTCTTGCTTTTTAACAATAGACTGATATACCAGCTCCTCTTTGTGCATGGTGTCTGAAAGGATAATGAAACCAATTTCTGTTGAATTTTTACCATGATTAAGAAGAGGTATATAGAAAAATAAGCTTTTATAGGAACATTTTGTACAAAAATCATGAAAATAGATGACAACTTAGTGATACATTATGTTTGCTGTGTACAAGATGCTTTTTGTTTTTTCTTCTGTTTGCAGGCTGTGCACGTTTCAGATTTGTTTGTAAAGAAGAAGACTCCCTTAGTAGCTGTTCCTGAATCAGATATAGATCCTCCTTCACAGTCAAACAGTGGTACCAATAAGATCTGCTAACTATTAAATATAGGAAAGCAGGGATATAACGCTGCTGCTAATATTAGCAGCCAGTTTAACGTATACATGGTTTACTGAATTTCAGTATTTTCAGATAAGAATATTGATAGTTCTTATGATAAAAGCAGGATTTACTGATATTCTTAGAAACTGAAATAATGACAATACATTTTTATTCCATCTTTGACAGCTATGATAAAATAAGCTATAGTTTTCTATTTATAATGCAGATTTTATTTTGAGTATTTTAATATTTTTTAATATATCCTGTTGCAGTATTCCAAGAAAATATTGAGCCTCAAAACTACCAGCTTTGGCTCCTCAGTAGTCATTTCATCACTTTTTCTTAGAGTTAAAACTTTTGTCACTCTTAGAATAGAAACATGTAAAAGTAGTGCAGCTTTCTCACCATATTTCATTTCCTTTTTTTCATCTGTTCCTTTATTTCTGGATATAAGAATGTATTTCACTGACCAGATTCAGTGGATAAGAAATGATTATGGTGAAAACAATCAACTTTTAAAGTCATTAGCCTAAAGAAAGAAAAAAAAATTGCTCACTTGCCTCATGGTACATTTTTCTACATTTAGGCTCTGTGCTTCTTTTATAGTATTTTCAAGTTATTAACAAGGACCTATTTTTAAACATACCGTCTCAGGCTAGTGTCAGTTAAGTTTACATCAGCCCTAATCATACACATAGTGCTGAGGCAGTTAGTGCACCTGGTAATTATATGTGATTATATATTCTTTTTATTCCCTAATTCATTAATTGAATATAACAATTGAAGAATCAATTGGCATTATCAAATTCTGATAACTTGCTTAATTGTTTTTGCTTTCCATATCAGCCCCAGCATGCTTACATATAACTGATTGAAACTTTCATAATAATTTTCTAAAGCCTGTTTGTTTCAGTGAAACAACATTTTTTAATTTTTAGTGGGGAGTATACAGAGAAACCATCATTTTTGGCCAGTAGTTTGGAGTTGTGTAGTAGCACAGATGTTTATTTGTGCATGCTGTATTTCTGTAGGGTTGCCATATGTCCTGAAAAATTTGGACTGTCCTTAATTTTTGCATTTATGTAATTCCTACTGAGGTTTCATATTTTAGAGTAGCAAGATGACCAAGAAACTTTTATATTTTATCATGTACATTATAAACACAAAAACAATATGGCATAATAATGATGTATTTATATAGCGTCTGGTTCCTGAGGTCGCGGTTTCAAATCCGGTGGAGGGTGATGAGCGTAAAAACGCAAGTATGGCTTCCTTGGGAAGGGAAGTAAAGCCAGTTGTTGTTGTAGTGTTTAACGCCCGCTTTTACTACTACGGCACTGCAGACGGTAAAACTGATAACACATGGAATGAAGATGGAGCACCGGTGGAATGAGATGGCGGGGGAAACCGGAGCACCCGGAGAAAACCCGCCCTGATGCCGCTTCGTCCACCACGAATACCACATGCGGGTCCCTGGGATCGAACCCGGGTCGCCTAGGTGGTAAAGCCAATGGTCCCGTGTTGTAGATTTATGGCACATGAAAGAACCTCAAGCCTGATAAAGTGGCCTCTGAGCAAAATTAAGTGGTCTTTCAAGCCCAATATAGATTGGGACGCTGAGAACCATAGCAGTTATTGTCCATAACTAAAAGCTCAATTTTCAATAGTGTACTTATGCACTGAACTTTTATTTTTATTGTCTATTATGGCTTCTGTAGTTGACTGACAAGTATGGTGAGATGGGCTCTGTAGTTAAGTGGGTAGCATTCTGGCTTCTTGATCAAGTGGTCCCAGGTTTGATTCCTGGCTGAAGGAGGGGAACTTTTCTTTAATTAAAATCATTCTTACCATCTGCAGAATCTGGAAGTATGAATGTGATTGTATTTCACCCACATGATAAAACAAAGATTAAGAAAGGGGTGAATTGAATATCCTTACTATAATTTAAGAACTTATTTAGAAGTTCCATGACTTAAATAAACATGCGTAGAATTCATTCAAAGGTTTGCATGAATTCTGTGAACAAATGCCCCTTCTTGGGAATCTGACATACAGTTATGCCTTTGATTTTGTCCCCTTTTCTAATTTTGTGCTTCAGTATCTCTTCTGAAGAGTTCTGTTGTGTACTTGCAAGCACAGATATCCTAAGGAGTTTGTATGAATTCTGGACCTTTTGGATCAAAAGTGGACAGGTGGCAACCCTACTTATCGCAAATGTAGCCACAGCTCATAAAATTTAAGGAAGTATGTGTTAAAAGTAGTTAGGAAATTCTGTACCATAGCAAATTAAATTTTTAGCATTATTTTGATGGAATATCAGCTCTCATTGATATAAAATCTTCTATACCAGTGATACCAACCTTACGTGAAAGAGGTAAGGGTAGACTTGTCTCCGCCTACTGTTTGCTGGAGTATGACGCATTCATGGGACTCGAAAACAAACCTCTCTTATGCTTGTTTCCTTGAGTGAGTGAAGGGAAAATACTTCATCCACAAAACAAAAGAGGGGGAGTAAAGGTGATGTCCTTAAGAGAAGGTGTTGGATATCACTGTTCTGTACTATATTCAGAATTTGTCATTTTCTAAGCCAAAGCATGCAGTTATTACTTGAATTTTTTCTCTAACAACATATGATTACTGAGGTTGTATTATGCTGCCGGTTGTCTAATTTTCTTTTTTGCAAGTTTTGTTTACTTTAATTAATACCTACACTTAATGTAAATTACTATATGTATATTTACCATACTCATCTATAGTTATATCTAGGGTTGCCAGATCTCCCGTATTTCAGCCTTATTTTACTGACGGTCCTACCTCACATATTCTGGAATATTTCTCCCGTATGTCATTCATTGAGATTAACGATGACTTTTGAATTGAATATTTGGAAAACTAATGGACACTATCGAATGTAGACTATCTAACAACAACTCACTGCTATGTGATATATAAACTACTGATTGCTTTTTTTTTGGGGAGGCTTAATGAACAATAAATGGCAAGATGTAAGAAGTGAGAGTTCTCTTGAACTCATTAAAGCTGAATTGCTATAAATTTTAAAATTACTTTTAATGAGTTATTTAACTATGAGTACTGATGCCAACCTTGTGATTGAGTGTAAGTCAAATTCAAAACATACATACTGATTAGATGTTAGATGTAACTTTTTAAAAGAGTTAAGTAAGAAAGATTACAAAATTACCATTTTGTAAATATATTTATTGTTTTAAATGTGACGAATAAATATGTAAAACCTTAGTTCTGTGCAGTAAGCAAACATCTTCTAAAATCAATACAGAGAAAAGTCGACATGTCGGCAATATGTTCAGATGTTAAAGAAACATTTTTGAAATCTCCCTTATTTCTAGCTTGAAAATCTGGCAGTCCTAGTTATATCCCTCTTTAGGGCTGGAGAACTTAAGATAAGCAAACATATTCACTAAAAGAAGCCTATAAATCATTAAAAGAAGCACATGAGCTTGCCAAGGTAGATTTTTATAAAGCATTTTGGTAAATTACTTGTAATGGATTTCATAGTTAGCAGAGCTGACATAATTACTCAGAAAATTAATACTTCATAGAAGTTAGAAGTTATATATTGAATATTACAATTCAAATATTATATAAACTTGGAGCTTCATAATATAACAGGACATAACTTTAATGATATACATATATAGCAGGTGTGGTCCATGGAGCTAATACATACAAATTCGGGAAAAAGAGTTTGGCGAGAACTATGTTGGATGATTGGCTGGAACTTTCAGGCAAGAACAATTGTTTATATAATATACAGATAATATGCAAGTATTGGGTGCAT
Organism: Tenodera sinensis; assembly: GCA_030765045.1. Taxonomy (NCBI): domain Eukaryota; kingdom Metazoa; phylum Arthropoda; class Insecta; order Mantodea; family Mantidae; genus Tenodera; species Tenodera sinensis. Next base: position 102,254,503 of record CM060971.1, on the reverse strand, counting down.
GTACTATGTAAAAATGCTTAACAAAGTAATACTCTGTATATTGCATTCTTTTCTAAAATGTTCCTGTGCTGGGTTATCAAACTTATTTGGAACTTAGTGCCACAAAATTTAAATGTATGATGTTGCATGCTGCTCATGGTGTATTCTTATGGGTAATAGAAAGATTCACTTGAGTATAGCACAGCTGTACAATTTAGTAATTGCCTCAATTATGGGAAACAAAATGAACAACTTTTGATATTAAGGAAAATCTTAAAACTTGGCAGTTGTCTTAACTATTAGAAGAATTTATTTTGAAAACGAAATTGCTCACAAGACCTAATGGTTGTATTCTATTCTGTGAAGTTAGTGTTAACAGCAAGGATCCCATCAAGTTATTTTTGAATAGGAGAAATAATCCAAAGTGCTGCTAATATTATTATGGCCAGTTTCTGTGATTTTCTCCCAGCTTTCCCTTCATTTATGGCAAATTTCCAGAAAAAAGAAAGTATGTTTTTACTTTTCCTTTTGTTACATAGTTGTCTTTCATATATCTGGTTCAGTTACACACATGGAAAGAGACCTGTTATTATAAACTTCAAAATACTAACAAACAGAATATGAGAATTCCACTTAACATATAAACAGTTAAACTTTTCAAAGGATTTGTAGGAGTATTTGAGTGAACTTACAGACACTTTTAGTTTCCATAACTTACTTTTTATGTTTCTAAGACCATTGTCTTCATTTTCAATGGTTTCTCGACAAGTGTTTGAAGAGGAAGAAACTCTTGTGGTTGTGGTTGTGGTTGTGCTGCTATCTGGGTTGCTGGATGTTAACTTCAAGATGTCACCTCCCTGAGGTATTTCAAAATTCATGGCTAGGTGAACATTCTTCTTCATGTGTATTTTCCCAAATTATCAGTTCAGCTGTAGTTTTTACATGCTTTAATAAATTTACATCCTGTTTTATGGTGTGTTGAGCTGACCAGAAATGATGGGCTACGGCTGATTTGTCAATTTATTTAACTTTCATGTTCCTGATGTGTTCCTTTTAGTTTGGCCAATGTATATTTTTGGACAATGTTCAGATTTTGAAGTGGTTGGTATTGTGCTTTTCAATGGATAGTTTAGTAGGTTTCTTTAATTGCATTTGTTGTGCATTGTTCAGTTTTGTGATGTCTTTTATCTGTTTTTGTCTTTCGTATTTTCTTACAAGTCTGTCCACTAAATCAGTTTTTTGTTGCTACTGTCTTGATGTGTTGGTTTTCTTTTTTAAACTCTTCATCTGTCAGTGGTGTGTTTATTAACCTATGTATTAAGCTGTGGACGTGATTTTGTTTTCCATGATGTAGCTGTCTGTATGAGAGGGTTTTCTGTAAATGCCAAATAGAGGCTCTATGTAATTATGACAGATTAAGGGAGAAACTGGGCTTGTACTGCATAAAACAGTATCACTACATCCATAACATGGCTTCATTATTACCAAGAAACTGACTTGAAAGCCCATATCAATATTTGCATGCAACAAGATTTGAAATGGTAGTTCTTTTTCTCTCTTTTCCTCTCATTTTCTGTGGTGCTCTGTGCCACCCTCCATGTCAGTTCATTGAAACTGTATTGACTGATTACACCTAGGTATGCTCTTAAACGACATTGCTGACAGAATGATAGCAGGAAGTTCTGAATAAATTTGATCACCCAGTATAGTCTGTAGCTGTGTAATTTTGTAGTGTATCAATTTTATAAATGTACTATGTTACAATGTAGTTATTTTATTTCTTTGTTCACTTACAATCAATATTTCCAGGTATCTAAAACTTTGATAAAGATCATGTGATGCCAATAGGCTTGATCTTCAGTCCCTAAGCATTTCATTTTAGTGCATCTGGATTCCTGCTTGCAGTGCTGAATGAAGGGAATGGGTTAAGGATGCAGGTTTAGAGAGAGCAGTCGTGCTAGCCTTATATAAAATTCAAACATTTAGTTTACATGCTGCAGTTCAAGACATTTAAGTTAATATAGGTTCTGTTTTTCCCAAAAAATGTGTTTCCATTGTTAACACTGAAGATAGTTAAACTGTGAAAATTGAATCAATGTTATGCTGGAATTACGATGAACTTAACATAATGTGGCTTAACATGATGGGACATAACGGGAAATTCTAACACATTATATTGAATTATATTTTGTGATTAAATGACCAAAAATAATCTGCCACAGCTGATTTATCATCTGTTTATACTTAATATTTCTAAAGTGTTCCTTTATTCTGGTTTCCAAAGGAGGTTAAGTTTTACCATTGTAAACCTTGTCACAATCCAAACAGCTAAATTGATAAATGCCATACTTTTTGTAATTTGTAATTTTTTCTTTTATATTTATTTTGTGGAACCAAAGTTATTCCATGCACTTTAAAAATTGTTGTACATTTTTTATTAGCCCAAACATGGTAAGTAAACTTTTTAAAATTACAGTCAGTTTTATTTTTGGGGGGTAGAAGGATTATTTACAGCCTTTTGATACTTAAATTTCTCTTTTTTATGTATAATTTACATTAAAACCATTAATTAAAGCTGTGTTGATAATGTGTTTATATTCACTGTTAAATTCTTCTTAATTAAGCGGTATAGTTATCAAACCATAAATTAAACTGTTGAAAACTACTAATTTATGTGGAGGAGGATTAAAACTTTTATTTTTTGTGCAATTGTCAGTATCTGTTAACTTCTATAAATGCAAAATTCAATTTATTTTTACGTCTCGTAATTTTTAAAACCAGGAATGGAAGACAATCATTGTTTTCATTGCCTTGTATGACGCTGTATCTGTTGAAAGCTATGTCATTTTGAGAATTACAAAACTCTGCCCTTCTAGCCTGGTTTCACAATTGTGTCTACTCACAAAATAAAATATCAGGTCTTAAAACCTGTATCATAAATAGCTATTCTGAGTTCAGCATAGAGACTAATGTTCAAAAGCTGTTTTCTGAAAACAGTTTTAAAATGTCTTTGTTTGATAACTAAATGTGCGAATTTTCTCCTGAGGTGACAGAAATGAAAATTAATATAACAAAAATATTTTTCAATTATTTTGCTATAACCATCACAGTTAAATTAAAAGGAAATTCCAAGGGCTAATTTAAGTGCTTTAATTCCTAATACTGTGCCAGTGATGATGTTCAAGGACAATCTGAGTTAGATTTCTTGTGAGTTTTGCTCTCTGGGACTGAAGATATGGCTTATAATGTGAATTCTAAACTATTGTATATTTTATATTTCCTGCTGTAAGCTAATATTTATCAGTTTATAATATGCATCCAGCAAAGCCATAGCTTTCTACTGCTAGATTGGAAAACTAGAAAGTTTAGTAGACATAATAAGGCTTGGGATGTGCTTTTGAACAGGGTACAGTGTATGACAAATCATTTTTGTCGAGGCTGGGTGGCTGCAATCAGCATAACAAAAAAGAGAGAAAGAAAGAAAGATAAAAGGAAGAAAATAAGAATTGAAACACTTTGTCTTAAGGACCAAGGTCATGATTAGTATTTTACAACTTAAATAGGATGATAAACATCTACATAGCAGATTTATCTGATTTGATGTTTACTTTGAGAGGTAGAACTGGAACTTAAAAATTCAATGCCACAACTGGGATTTGAACCACAGACCTTCCGCTTACCAGGCGGCTGCTCTAACCATTGAGCTATTGTGACAAACTGCCAGAACACATGGCTTGTGTGTTTAAAAACACCAACAGTAAGTTTGTTGGCATAAATAAATAATAATTGATGTTTACTTGTTCTTCAGACTAGCACCCAGGCAGAGATTTTTTGTGATTATGGAAGTATTCATTAAGATGTAAATGTAGTATTACATTTTGAAACATTGCCCAACATTTGCTATAGAAATGAAAATATTTTTAGTATTTAAACTTGCAGCTTTCATAGTAGTGAAAAGTTTTTAGTAGTGTGCTAATGGGATAGCTTTTTATTATACCTCTCTGTTTTCTCTTTTTTCTTTTATCTATTCAAAAAATTTTGACCAAAACCCAACATCTTCATCTGTAACAAACAACTGGTCACATTTGTTTTCATATAGAAATGTTATAAAAAGTAGTCTTGTTATTAATGAAATGACTTGTGTGTTAGCAGTATGATGCTTATAGATCCACACCTGTAGTGCAAGGGACAAATATAGTATAGGAAATGCAGAACACGTTGTGGCTTTCTCTACACCAAGATGGGCAACTGATGGGTGGGTTACCACTGCCTAATTTAAATCATCTTTTCCTCTGTAAAGAACTAAGCTTTATTTATCTATTTGTTGTGGCAGAGCTAGGACCGTTTGCACTTTTCTTCTGTTCAGTTACATAGAAAAGTCATGATTACAACATTCTGAACACAATGATGATACAGGTAAATTATATCCAAAGGTACAAAAGCAGAAATAACAAATATTAGAAAAACAATAAACTGCCTACCTCTGTGATGCAGCTGTAGCATGTCCGCCTACATTCAGAAGGTCCAGAGTTTAAACTTTAGTTAGGGTGAGTTGCCTGGATATGGCTTTTTTCTGGGGTTTTTCCTTATTCCCACCAGGGGCTCTAATGACGTAGCTGTCGACGGGCCCTTAAACCCTACTCACTCACTCATTCACCAACCACCAGCCGGTCTGTTTCAATGCTTGGTGAAAAATTCATTTGAATGAGTAAGACCCAAATACCACTGAGCTTTAGGAACAAGAGGGTAGAGCTTTATCAGATATTTTCAAGCAGTTACAGATTATTTTAAATTGTAAACTTCTTCTGAATCAATTCCGGCATAGGAAATACTTTGAAGTTGAGAACAACATTTATAGCTTAACAGAGAAGAAAATATGGTGGGGAAAAAATTCTTGTTTAACATACTGAAAGCTTAATGTGTTGAATTTTTTTTCTTTCTCTCTTTCTTTTAGATTTAATTACCCACTCTGACGAGTCTTGAGGATTATGGATTAATATAAACTTATGACAAAGTGAACCAGAAATGAATGTCAGCCAGCCTCTGGTCTTCAGAGATTTAAGACTTTGTATGGATTAAAACGAATGTCTCTATTTAAAAAAGTTGCCTTCCAAATTTCAAGCTAAGGGGAGAAGATCTTGAGATCATTTATGTTGCAAGATTTTATTTTCAACTTGTAGGAAGTCTGAGAGGATTTGAAATGCTGTAAACAACTGAAACAAAACAAATGATTTGTAGGCAACTACAGGTGATTATTTACTTTGTGGATCCATGGAACCCATACCTGATTACACTTACGAACCACTAAAAGTGTGTGCTCTTATTCAGATCCATATATCATACTGTTTTGTATTTTATACATAATATATGATGCAGATTAATACTAAATAATGAAACATTCCATTCTGAATAATGAAGATAGATGCTAATGTATTTTTACCGCTACAGCTGGAGTAATTATAATACTTGATAACTGTACATAACTGCATACTTCATACAAGTTAAAAGAAAACAAGTGTTTATGCAGCTCATCTAGAGCACGAGATCTTTGTATTTTCAAAAGCTGCATTTTATAGGTTAAGTATGTGTGCAATATTTAAATGTAGATAAGGTTTTCTGTATTTATATAGTTAACTTGCAGCTGTTGCATGTCTTATTTTATTTAGAATGTAGAATTGTGGGAGTAATATTTGATAGGTATTTATTTTGTAGTTTCTTTATTGGTTATGTATGTGTTAAATAAGTAACATCATAGCTATTGGTTGGCAAAGGTTACATGTGTATCAGATGGATTTGGAAACATGTTATGTTTTTAGTAATCATTGCATTTTTGGAGGTGCCAGCATAGGAAAAAATGGCTAAATCTGCTGCACCTGATTAATAAACAGCTATGATATTATACAATAGGAGGAGATGACACAGGCTTTTAATGCATTTTTTGCATAGCTTGTGCTGCTTAATACTGTTTTCATTAAGATGACTTTTACTGTGTTGTTATACTGCAAACACCAGAAATAAAGTTAAAGTATTAGTGTTTGTGCAGAATACATACCACAAGATATAGTATACAGTGTGCTTTTATGTTTCAAATGGAATAATAATATTACTATTAATATTATGCCTCATAAGATCCATAATATAGTACAGATTAAAAAATGGAAATGGAATGGAAACTTGTTGACTATTTGGCAGGTAAAAAAAATTGATTTGAGAGCCACAGGCTTCACAAAATGTTCAGCGTCTTCATATGAAATGTTCATAGACACTGCTTTGCTCCTAAAAAAGGCAACAGCAATGTCACAATTGCGATAAGCAAGTAAGCTTTGCTGGCTAGTAATGCTGTATTATAATGGAAACATTTTAAGGCTTCTGATAGACTGTTGACTATTCCAATGGTGAGGCTGTAGCAGCTACCTTTAGATTAGGTTACCTGGGTTTGATCTCCCAGTACCTGCATGGGATTTCTCTTATGCTGTGAGGACTGTCATGGAATTCACTCTCTTTGTCCATTCAGTTGACCATTGTAGCATCCTACATTCAGTCCTTTCCATCATCTGTCATCTCCACATGTGTTTTTTTCAAGTCTTGATACTCTCACTCCTTTACGAATTCCATCCATCTCCAATACTTGTATCTTATTTTTTTGTCTTTCTATTAAGGTCCACCCTTCAGATCCATAAGTAATATATTCTCTACAACTGTTAGGAGAATTCTCCTCTTTGTTTGTCTACTAATATTCCTGTTCCATAAAATTCCATTCAGCATTTTAGTTGCTCTTGCCTGTATAACTCTATGATCCACATCTACGTAACAACTCCCTGATTCATGAGTTATGGATCCTAAATATTTAAACTGTTTAATTGCCTTATTTGTTCCTTCAGTTGTCTTAACATCTTTTCCTCTACCCCCAGTCACTAAATATTTTATTTTATTCATGTTAATTCTTGTCCCTCCTCTCTTAAGCACTTCCATAAGCTTCCTTATCATAAATTTAGCATCATCTTGACTTTGATGATAGTGGCCCAAAGTATGCAGACATTGAGCATGAATATTTGGATGATGGGTGGTTCCCCTTCTACAATGAATTTCCTATTCATTTTCTGTCCTTATAATTTCCCTTTGGAGCCAGACAGGATGGAATTTGTGCATTGGCATTTGGTAGGACTATTGAGGCCCTTCCTGGGAGCTGTCTCAGTTAACAAAGAATCCCTGATTTGCTGTGGCAGAGGTAGGCAATGTCATGATTGGCACCATGATAGTAAAATTAGGGACCCCATCCTTAATAGCGCACATTGTTATCCAGATCTGGTCATCCTTTGTTTACCTCCCTCATCTGTTCCTCCCAGGAGTTACATTGGAAGCAAAAAGAGCCCACTCTGGCATACTCTGAGCTGTGCTCTAGTTCATAGAAGCCCTTATCTGCCTACTGCTAACTCTACTCATACTGGTTGTCCGTATTGTCATTGGTGGAGCTCATTTTTCATAGCCATAGAAGTTAGAAGTCTGTGTGGTTCATACATTTGGATTTTTGGAAAAAATATCTGCCCCAAATTGTGCCCATAACCTTCTCAATATTGGCTTTATACTTTCTTTGATGATATAATACTATGTTTTGCAACTCACTGCTCATTTGACAGATATCACATGCTATGTTGGGCCAGAAGAGAAATAGATTCTACATTTAAACTAAGTGGGATGGCTCAGGTTGTAGCACCTCTGCCTTCATTTGGGAGATCATGGGTTTGATTCTTGTGGCAGACCTTCCCATGAGTTTTTTCAAGGGTTTCTGTGGGTTGCTGGGCGAATGTTGGGAAAGATAATTATGTATATCACCCAAATTTCTTGTCCCTTCATTCTGGTTGGCTGTTTCAGGGTGCATAATAGGGAATTTGTTCTCTGTATATCCTCGTCATCCAGATTGGGGGAGGTCTCCAAGTTTCAGGCCCCCCAGGAAGGAGGGATGCTGGGTATGAGCTGCCACCAGGGAATTTTAATCTGTAGCTTTTAGGAACCATGCCTTCTGCTCTCCTCCAGTCCAACCTCCCAGTCTAGAGCATAGGCATAAAACATTTCATAAGTTCAAGTGTCAAGTTCCCCTTCTGAATCTTGTTATTAAGGTCTTTTGTTCACTCACCATCGGTGCTGTGAGTAGGAAATTAGTTTTTGTAAATGTAAAACTTAACTAAACTGCAATGTGGACTTGTTTGTAGTCAGGTCGATATAGTTGTCCATTGAATCTTTTTAAATCCTTTTTATTAGTTGAAAATCAGCGAATGAATGGCAAAATCAGTTGGGTAATCAATTCTAGTTGTAGCGTCCTTAAAATTGGTACCTTTGATTTGGCAGGAATTTCTCCTCAAAGTGTTATCACTTACCTATAATACATTTATTATTATGTAGTACTACGCTGTTCCAAAAACTAGTGCCACCTGAACTTATAGCTCAACCATTAATGGAAAAAATGAGAACTCACTTCAAGAACACCAAGTATTGACACAATAGCTAAAGCAACGCCCCTTGCTCAATTTGATAAAGTAGTTGGTTGTCAAGAATCAAGTTTCCAGGACTCTAGCGTAATTAGAACTTACACTAAACTATATTAAAACTACTAAATTATTCCATTTCCTTTCATATACCTGTCTCTGAAATAAGCTCGTATTTCAGCCTGTTTTTCAATGATTTTTTTTATATCAAGACATGGTGATTCTGAAATTATTTAAGAGGAGACTGAATGATTAAAGTGGCCAAAAAATTACATTCCTTTTTTTTTTTAATAGTATAAATTAGAATTTCTGCTTTAATTTTTATAAGGTATGGTTATCATTGTAGGCACAATACTAAATGTGAAGTACATTTTTAGTAATTGCACTACATCTGCCATTTTGTGCTCTGAATTCTGCATCACTTGACAGAAAAAAGGGCACTTCAATAGCCTTTGGAGTAGAGAGATTTTTTTAGATCATTTTTTAGGGAAAGTTTGCTCTACAAATTGTACAACTGCTATATGTGAGATTTGCTTTCTCTATTTTATTAGTTGAAAATCAACAAATGAATGTTAAAATCATTCTCTGAATGGTTTCTCTCTGAACATTTTCTAATTAGCGTTAAGTTAGTTCACTGTTTTAAAAGATTAATTGTTGACAACTGGAATAAACTTTTTTTCTAATGTCTTCTTTAATAAAATGACATTGTATAAAAGTAAATCACTGAACTTAGAAGCCGTGTAACTATATCCTATAAACTTTTCAGTTTAGTGTCATAGTAAATAGTTTCGAGATGATAAGTCATGAATTTGGTAAATTTGCCAGGTTAGGGCATTTAGTCTCTTCTTAAAATTGATTGAAATTATGAACTGTTTCTTTTAAACTATTATCTTGTGTGTAATATTTTGCTAGTAGGTTTTTATGTCATACAGATATTTTAGAAAAAGATAAAGAATGTACATAAAGTGGTGCCTATGAGGCATTGTTCACACTCCGATGAAAGTCTTCCTTAAAAGGAAATTCCTTTATTGTTAATGTGTCAACATAAGCTCTTATTTATACTTCCATATGTATCATACTGCCATAACAGTGTTCGGTTGTAGTTTATTTTGCTCTTGATGTAGAAGTTAGCAACAACATAAACAAACACTATTGTTCTGTGCATCAATTTTTTATTTGTTTATAGTTATGTGTCTCCATTTTCTACCATTTGTTTGTAATGAATAGGCTTAGTAGTCCAGCTATATTAAAAAGGAATCAAGTTATCGACATTTGTGCATGTGGGGAACCGGTTCTGTCCATCTGCTGTACAGACAAAAGTGCACAACTTCATTCTTTTGGTAGCTGACCTGCTAAGCTTAGTAATGAATAACTAGAAGTATCATTATTTTGAAGATACAGGGTGTTAGGAGTATAGACACAGATATTTTTGTATGGTAGCTTAATATGTATCCACTTCGGTGTGTTAGTAATTTTTTTTCCCTCCTCTAATAGTTTTCCCATAAACAAGTCACATGGTTTACTACCTGATGCTTTTTTGCATGGTCGTAACTGCACGCAAAGTGAGCAATGCCTGTCAGTATAGACTATCCATTTTGCCTATAGTGTTCACACCTTATTGTGTGATTTACTGGCCTAGGTGATGTGGAGTCATTGGCCTTGCAGAAAGCATTCAAACTTAGTTCTGATACACTTGTTACCATGAGGCCTGCTCACTCTGCATTATGTCTTCCACTCTACACTCTCAGTCTTGGGGAAAAATGAACACATATGACTTGTGTGTGCCGCATCTTCTAGCAGGTACTATTCAAGTAAAGTTATAAGTTCGTAAATGAAGCAAATATTGATGTGATATTGTTCATTATACTGTCCTCAATCACCAATACAAATATTTGCACTTATACCCCTAACATCCTTTATATGAGTGTGTTTGCTTATACCTTGTATATTAATTCCAAGGAAAAGATAAAGGTAAATTACCTTTTTGTTTTTTATAGCAAACTTTGCCTTCTTATTTTCCAGTATACAAGAAGATCCCTTAAAGACTTGAGTGTTAAAAACCAAAGTGTGTATATAAATAAAAGCTGGCAATGCAGCAATAGTTGAGAACTTTCAGCTGAATCTTTTAAATTCTAAATACAAGTTTTGTTAGGAAATGTTTAGTTAAATATTGAAATACAGATATATTTATTGGAAATCTACTCTGCTTTCTCATTGTTATTAAGGTGGTGCTTCTGTGGAGGGTCTCAAAATGCAGAGTTGCCTAAATTGATAAGCTTGAAATTTTGGTTACAATTAAAAATTTGCTATGAAAACTTGCAGAATTTCAATGAACTGCATGCACATAATTTTGATTTATTGTATTGCTTATAATTTAAAGGTACTCATTAAAATGCTTTGTATATAAAACTTTTCTATATTTTATTCAGAATGTTTACCTACTTCAAAACAATAATTTATGTGCAAATTTTATGAATTGTATCTGATTACAAAAAAGGATATTTCCATTTATGTAGCTCAGTTCTTTAATTTTTATGAATGTCATAAAAATAATTAAGTTTTAAAAATATACATTATTGTGTAGTAAAGTGTAGGATATAGTAGTGAAAATTTGAAACAAACCTGAAAAATGTGGAGAATTTTAAAGTCTGAAATTATGTTTCTCAAAATCCTTTTCCAGTACTTTTAAGTTAAAATTTGAATCTTGGTGCTACACACTGAACTGTTTATATGGTTATATTGGGCTTTAAATATGCCACAATTAAAAAGAATTAAAAAGCTATACGAAAATGTAAGATGGGTGTGGTTGAATGCACATCAATCCCCAAATGACCTGAATGTAATCATTTTATTAGAATTGATTACATATTAGCTGACCAAGGGCAGTATCTGAAAGCGTTTGTACAGCCTGTATTGCATCATGAAAGGAAATAAAAATGTTTGCTCAGGTGGGTATCACCTGCTTCCTTGTGTTTTGCGCAGGTTTAACAAGCTACATCATCTTAGTTTTAGGAGAGAAAAAGAAAAGGGTATGACCAATTGAAAAATAAAACTGAGAGGTAGAACGAGGACTGAAAAATTCAATGCCAGAGCCGGGATTTGATTTACAGATCTTCCACGCCACTGAGCTACCCTGACAACTTGTCAGTATAACATTAAATTTCCCAAATGATTCGTATTTTCCCAAGGGAATCTCAAATTTGAGATAAGTACCGCAAGGGCAACAGTCATAAGCACTTTGTCCCTGTTTTTACTTACATAAGCTAACTTGGTAACTGTTTATAAGGCCAATCTTCTTCAACTTCCCTGTTGTAGCACTATCATGGTGTAAGGGGTTTACCTCAGATCCATTCCCTAAACTCAATCCTATCCTCTGCTAGTTTATTGAACTGGTCCCAAGTCTTTCCTTTATTAGCCACCACTCTTTTAAAGTAAGAACAAATTAGAAACTAAAAACTTCACTTATCTTATTATTTTGGTGCTGACCCTGGGGTTTCAAGCTATATCCAGCTCATTGAGAATGAGCTGGATATAGCTTGAAACCCCAGGGTCAGCACCAAAATAATAAGATAAGTGAAGTTTTTAGTTTCTAATTTGTTCTTACTTTAGAATCTTGTTGCTTCACTGTTAATAGCTTCAATTTTTCCATAATTCACCACTCTTTTGTTTAATTCTTTTATTCCATTTCTGAGGCTCACATTTTCCTTCTGAATCTGACTTTATTTAAGGTGGGGCATTAGCCCAACACTTAAGGCCCCTGTTTTATTCCCAGGGTAACTTGGTAGATCCTCAGTTCTTGAGGTAGGCATTTACTCCCAACCCCAAAAGGTTTTGGTTTTCCTGCCAATACTCGGGAGGATGTTTGTAGTGGTTTCCCACTGGGCAATGGGGTTACCACTTCTTTACGCTGGACAAGGCCAATCAATGAATAATGATTGTTTTAAACATATAAGCCTTGTGTGGGTAAGGTTTCAGAGGTAGAATCAGGACTGAAAAATTCAATGGCATAGCTGGGATTTGAACCAGGCAGCCACATGAGCAGTCATGGTAGCTCAGTGGTTAAATTAGCTGTGTGTAGAATGGAAGATCTGTTCAAATATCAGATAGGTGACATGTACCCCTTTTTCACTGAACCACACAACTCTCAACCAAGGTTTGCTAGCACACTGCCTTAAGATCAACATTGTGATTAAAATATAATAGCTCAGTGAGCAATTGCAACTCATGATAGATGTTTTTTATAAGGTCATATGTATAAAAACAGAAGAGGTTGTCTTATTTAGCGTAAAACAGTAAAATTGCATGAGCCGTAAAATATATTGAAAGGAAATTTATCGCATTTCTGCTCATGTATCTATGATTATTGTGACCAATATATGTGTTATGTACTGAAAAAGTTGGTAACTTACAAATTGTGAACAATATTCCAGAGGAAATGTTGCGTACATTTTTCCATTTAGAATACTACCCGATGCACTTACAATATGTGTTGCCTGACTTCAGATTCAATAATATTGGACATTGCTATTATGGCCTTTCTGGAAGGATCTTTCACCAGTTGGAAATATCTCAGATATCAAGTAGCTCAGCAATATACAACTTTTCATGTGTTTTTTTTTTTTTTTTGACTCAATAAAATATACTTTCTTTTTAGCATATCCCAAGTGTTAATAAAAAAGTTTGCTCTATTTATAGCAAGGCACTACACTGTTATATATAAGTATTGGATTTTGTGAAATATCTCTTATAGTTAATTAGTGACGCTAAAATCAGTGGCAGATACTTTGTTTTAATTCTTCGAGGGTGTGCGGGTTTGTATTGTACACTTTATGCTTTAAGTTACGCCAGAGATAGAAATCACAGGGGTTTAGGTCGGGGGACTGAGAGTGCCACAAATTTCTACTAATAATTCTGTCCTGAAACACACTTTCAGTTGTTCTCACCAAAAGATTGGCTGTATGAGCTGTTGCAGAGTCTTGTTGAAAAGGGCAAAATCATGCTCTCTATCGGTTAATTCTCTAAAAAAAGGGCGCAAAATTGTATGAATGTATGCACAGGCAATAACTGTTGACTCGAAAAAAATCATAATAAATACATGCTGTGCAGTAGAAAACAAATGCTGAGCCATAATACACTTTGTGAATAAGTACGGGACTAAATAATTAAGCACACTGGTAATAATGCAGCCGCACGGTATCACGTCAACTCAATAGTAATTGTGAGCAGAGCAGAGAAAAACAAGTGATGCTCGTGATCTTATGTGTATGAGCTGCTGTTATTGTATTTCCACGTTTTCGCAGTCGAAAAACACCACATACCGGTTCACATGTATTTGGATCTCTCTGCAGATGAAACATCTGGACATCAAAGCATCAGCAGACCACAGCTTATCAGCATGGAAGAATGCACTATTCATTATTCTAATTCCAGCCATGAAAGCTTACGATTACTCAAATATTAAAATCATTTGTATTTATAAGAGAAGAATAATAAGAAAACTTTTCAGTGAGTACATTGTGTGTCCCTTAAAATTCTGAAATTTTTCTCTTTTATGGTTTTCAATCTTTCATTCCTTATCTATGAAGATTGTCACCCTGATAAACCAGAGCTATATATTACACCAGGTGCTCTATCTTGCCATTGGTTCTGAATGGAGTAGGTGCACATTAAATAAACGGTGACACTACATGTCTGGATGACAACAGTATAGGCAAAAGAATCCTTTTCGAGAACATTTGTACATTTTATACATACAACACAAACTTTGCAAAATATGTTTTCAAGCAAATCAAGTCAGATGTGTTTTTGATACAGCTGCTCATTATCTTTTGACAGTATTGCAAAAGTAATTATTTTAGCCACCATTTGAATACTGAAATTAAGCATTTTATTAAGTTTATTAAAAATAATGAAGTACGATTAACAGAAACTCACAGTAAGGAGAGTAGCAATATTCTTTTAAAACCCAATAACGTTTCAGAGATATATGGGATGGTTCTCCCAGAAATGGCCTATAAGTGTCTAATTGCAGTTAAAAAAACAAAGTAGAAGGTTAAAGACAAATTCCAATTAAACACATTGCTGAAAACACTCTGATTCACTGCAGTGTCAATAAAGTGCAAAGGTCTATAGTTATAATTTATAAACTTTTGAAAATGTGAGCTATTAACAAGGACATCTTCCTGCAAAATATTTCCTTCTTTCTTATGATATCTGTGATACAGTGAAACTTATGCTGAGAATAATTACTTGTTGGTTAAATGGACTGACAATACAAGGTCTACAGAAGATTTTCTCAATGATGGATGTTAGGTAGTAAGAAACTTTGTGGAAAAGCGATGTTAAGTATGCAGATTAAGTACCAATTAAATTATGTGAAAACTATCACTGAACAACAATAAAAACATACTACTAATGCAGATTTTAATTCTATATTCAGTGGTGCAGTGTTTTCTAAGGTGCCCTCAGCTTTTCTTTGTTTTTCTTTTTTTTAAATAAAGGTGTGTTGTTGTAGTGATGGGGCTGTACATGCTGATATTTACTTTATATTAAATGATTTAACAAAGAAGAGAAAATAGTGGCATTAGCATTGACTTGTTTTATTGACTTATTGAATGAACCTTGTGTGACTATCTTTTTCCTGTATTTCCTTAAAATTGGCTGCAAGAGTTGATTAAAGATGAAGTTTTCTCATGCTTTGCCTCTTAAGTTGTTGCTACTATGCGTGATTCAGATTGCCTGCATCAGTTACAGTTCCATGTAAGCAGAGTAAGATTTGAAAGCTCACTCAAAGTGGAGAAGTGGGAGAGCTGTGTTGCCACATTGTATTAGAGCACATGTTGGCTGTTTAGCAATGCACTGAATAGCAAACATGTTGCATGAAGTCTGATAGAGCTAGTGCTGGAATCATAAACTGAGCACATGACCACTCAACAACACAACAACAAACAGAAAAACAGCACTAAATCACATGTTACAGTACAATGTAAGATGGCAATGCAGAACCCCTCGAAGTTCAGCTTGTAGGTGAAGGAAAAGGTGGTGACACATTTTTTTTTAACCATGTTGGCGGAGTGGACCCACTGCTAGTCACCCAAGTGTTGATGCCTGCTATGGCATTCCTAGATTCCATCAGTGATCCTTGATCTTGTCAGGCCCACCAAGGTTTGGTTGGGGTCTAGGTACATTGTCTTCATATGAGTCCCAGTTGGCATCACTAGGCTGAGTGCACCTTGGACCACATCTTTCAGAGGGGAAAAATCCTCACTCTGGTACCGGGGAAACAAACCCAGGTCCTCTGTGTCAAGGGCAGGTGGCATTCTACTTGTTAATGCAATAGCAAACGACATTGCCATGGAAAAACATCCCAGCAAGAAATGTCATAAGTACCAGATTGTTTAATAGAACTGTAGATCTGTAGTCTCTTATTCCACAGGGTTTTCTAGTTGCAAAATAAGCATATAAAAAGAGGATAAATCTTGAACACATTAAAACAGACTTGACTTGACAAGATTTTGGGTGCTTCACAGCAAACATTAGGCTGACATCAAAGGATTTCCCTTACTTGGAAAATGCTGTAGAACATGACTAAATATTAATATGAACACAAACCACAGCTTGTTTTCTTATAAAACAAGTTTGATCGGTAGCATATGTTGATCTTTCTTTCTTTCTTTTCCAACCCTCAATGACTTATCAAAACAATGGCTAAATCTGGAATGACTTTCAAGCCCTTACAAGAAACATTTCTAAGTGCCAATGATATTAAACTGAAGAAAACCTTTTTATAAATAAACCAATGAAAAATCAACATTTCCACGGTAATTTGAGTTTTCAGGAGTAACAGCATGATTCTCACTTTAGGAAGTTAGCACATCCAATATCAGAACTGAAAGTTGTGAACAATAAATAAAAAATTATAGAAATGAAAATCATGGCTATGATATATGTTTGAGAACTCACCTCTCCATTCTTAATTTTTATTTTTTCCAATACATACAGCAAACAGAGAAGGTGTATACTGTATTCTACCCAAAAATTTGATGCTAAGATTTCACTGGAAATTTTTTAAACTCCCTAAATAAAAATATCTGATGTGTTGCACTCACATGACTTTCTCTACTCTTGTACTAACCATTCTTACTAATTCTTCTTTGTGTTGGTTGAGATAAACATTTGTAGAAATTATCTTATTGTTTATTTCCTTGTAGATACAAGGGGAATATGGGAATACAGTAGGCTTCGAGTGATAGTCAAATCTTTTAAAGCACTCAAATTCCATTCTCTTTGCAAGGTTAACATATAAAATAATATAATAATATACTATTACTGCTATTGCTCTCTTCAATATCATATACTGGAGAGCAAGAGGATTAATGACTTTATTGTCAGAAATCCAGCATTAGCTAATAATACATATAAAAAAAATGAATAATAATGTTCCATTTGACAGAAGCATAAGTTCTCCAAAACTCACACAAATAACAAGGAATATATCCAAAATGGTTCACTCAGCAGAAAAATTTATTTAGACATAAATTGCGTTTTTTTTTTTTTTGCAAGGTTTACAGTTTTTGCAC
This sequence comes from Tenodera sinensis, assembly GCA_030765045.1. NCBI lineage: Eukaryota > Metazoa > Arthropoda > Insecta > Mantodea > Mantidae > Tenodera > Tenodera sinensis. The sequence continues at coordinate 102,237,462 of CM060971.1, read as the reverse complement.
AGTAAGATTAGGTCTATCTCTTATGGTTTACTAGTTGTGCAAAAGTCATCCAGAGTAAACAGGACTACATGGGCTATAGCCAAAAAATTCAAAATATACTTTGCCATAAAAATCTCAAAACATATGGCATTTTAATCAAAATTGTTAGAGCCATTTTTGAAAAATGCATTAACTGAAAACAAAAAAGTTGGGTTAATACCAAGTTTGGTAGTTAAATTGAGCATCTTCCAAGAAAGGGACATGGAGAATTTAAATAAAAATTGCCCCATCTCATACTGCTCTTTTTTATAGATAACTTTTCAAAGCTGTTTATTTTCTCATAAATTATCTAATGATTTTGATTATATTACCACATTTCAAAGACATTTTCATAACAAATGAAGTGTGTGTTTTGAAGTTTCTGGGAATAGCTTTTGAATTACTTTTGTATAAAATTTTACTTCATAAAAATGCCCATCGTGTTAAAATACACAACATATCAAATACTTACTTTCTTTTTCGTTAATCATTTTTGAGATATTCCTTGTTATTGGTATGCATTTCTTTCAAATAGGAAGTCATTTGTTTTTTCACCTCTTGCACAAGAGAATAAAATTTCAAGTCCATCATATAACGATCAGCTCTTAAAAGCTTTTTCTATAGCTTAAATTACTGCATTCCCTTATTCTCATTCTAGCTGCAAGGAAATATGTAATAAAAGCATTTCTACAAATGTTTATCTCAATTTTTTTTAAGATCGAGAACATATGTCAAAGAAAGAGGAAACCCTGTGTGCCAGTAGATTACTGGTGGAAAACCTCATAAGAGTAATCATAAGAGACTAGAAAAGCAGCAGCATTGAATGATCCAAAAAATAAAAGAGGAGGTTTTTTTCATGTGTGCTATATGGTTTAATGCACGTGAATACCATCAAGATAACTATGGTATGATATATTAATTCCAATTAAAAGTTTAAATACACAGTTTATTTAAAAAAGAACTGGGGGTGCCACATGAAAGCCAAACCCAAAATATTTGAAATAAGCAGGTCAAACTACATAATAAATGAATTCTCAAAAAAAGTGAAATTTATTAAATTTATTTTTGTTGTTCAGTGTATCTAATAGATCTTATGTAGAAAATGGACTAGCTTAGAAAATATTCTTCCTATACTCAATGAGCCTAGCGTCACAAACTGGCTTTATAATTAGCTAAAATAGTCATAGTTTAGTGTCAATAAAGTGTTACCTAGAAAATTATTTAGGCTGAATCTTTCATAATATGAGCATATATATGTAGTTTTTGTGACAGGAAATTCTCAGTATCAAATGACCAATACCATGATACTAAGAAAGATCCAGCCTTATGATTTCAAGGATTGTCTGTGTCTCAAAACCATGTTTGTATGGATAATATGCACATGATACCAATTTTTGTATTGATTATGTAAACTTCTGAGAACTGAGGTTGTAGGAGATAGATAACATTAAACAAATTATGACTTTACATATAAGTTAGGCTCGGAAGTTGGGACCTTGTATGCCTAAGTGCCCGGTGTTCAATGTCAACAATTACCTTCTATGACTGTAGAAGTATTGTCATTGATTGTGCATTGTTAACTTTGTTTAGTTATACCTGCAGCCCTATTTGACTGTAGGGCACACAGGATCTGAAGTTCTGAGCCTTACATATTAGTAATTTTGTTGTGTTTGCTGTAAATATATTATAGGTGCCACACATACTAAGGGAGTATATTTACTCTTCTCCTGAGGTAATTTGAAAATTAAAATGTCTATTTTGTCATACCCATACAATATAAACTTTCTTTTAGTGATATTCAAATATTTTGTGAACCTAACTCCATTGTACTTATATATTTTTTCTATAGATGTGAAGAATAGAAATAATGTAAGCTTGGGATCAGAAAAATTATAAAAAATTAAATAAATTTGACTGTAATCCTTATTTAGTGACTAGAAGTTTAAAATGTACCAGATGTTATTAGAGAAGGAATTTAACAAAAATGTTCAGCATGTTCTGTCACTCATTTCCATAGTAATTTTCTGTCTACATAATCTTTGACGAGCTTTATATAATGTAGAATGTTTATACATAATGATTGATACCTGCTACATTTTCTTTAAATAAAGATGAAACTATTTACATTTTTGTATTTATTTTTGACCTCTGCAATCATACGTTAACAGGATCTAGGGCAAAACTAACCTTAAAATGCAAAGCCACATAAATAAAAGAAAGTTGTGGTTCCTTTAGATGACTACAGTAATTGTAAATAACTGTACTAGATATACAATAACTGTTCAATAAGTTATCTATCCCAATATCTTATATTGCTTATATTGCTACATCAGGTGTGATCTTGGATGTGCAGGTTGGGACATGTTTTGACAGGTCACAGACCCAGTCACAAATAAGTCTGTGCTAAGTGCTGGCAGTAAGAGGAAAAGAAAACACCATGAAGTGAGATTAGAGGTAAATCAACGAAATTATTGCTGTAACACAAAAACCTTGATTTTCGTAGAGAAGGGGCGCAGCGTTCAAGTAGCCACAACAATTTCTGCCAACACTTAAACCAGAACAGCACTTTTAGGACCAGATTTCAGGACTATAAGTTTGGGCCGGATAACCGAAATGACCGTTCCTATAAATGCGCTGTGAGATATATATCTATTATATATATATATATATTTATCAACAAGGCGAATATAGATAGAGGGTTGCATAAAGATTATTGCCATAATCAAAACAATCGGCACAACAAACATCGATGTAGCCAGATTAACAGTAGACATCGCTGAAACTTCCATTAAAGCTGCTACTGGAGTTTCAATGTTGAAAACACATCATAACATTGAGAAAAAGAATACTTGGTAAAAGACATTTAAAGAACTATGTCTTGTGATGTGCACTTTCTTGTTAATTTTATAAAGTTTTACAGTAACTAATGCCTTGGGTTAGCTGGCATTTTAACCTCCAAAGGGACAGTAGGAGAAAGCTTTCAATAGGGTGATGTAAACACTGCCGTATTCAACAGGTTGGTCTAATAATGATCACAATATACCAATAATTAATAACCATTTAGGCTATTTCTCAAACAAAATTAACAATTTTAGGCATACATTTTGATACCTCAGAATTAATGTCAAACTAAATATAGAAAATATGTTAGAGTTATACTAAACATCAAGTCAAAGTATTGCAAAGTGAGATACTCGATTAGTAATATTCAGGCTTGTTCCAAATATAATCATTGGTAGTGACATACTTTATTGTTAAAGAAACGTGCTAGGTTTCCAAAATATTTATTAACGATTAGGAAAAATGATAAAGAAATATTTATTATTGTATTTGAGAATCGACGACATGGAAGTAAAAGAAGCTTCGATGAATATAATTAAATTTCAACAATGATAATTTTCAGCTAATCATAAAGGCATTGGAACATTATATTTCATTTTTGGTGCCTGAAAGATTTTTATTGAAAATGCATTAATCGACGAATTGAATGTTATGAGAAGAATCAACGTTTATAATGAAAACGAATTATTAGGTGATTCAAGGTGCTCTAGCACGTGGAATGATCTATTTTGTTTAATCTGCTATACTTGTAATGCAGTTACACTACATCAAACAATGTAAACATGTAGAATGCAAAGGTACTAACCAGAAGAGATTGTAGTGGCTAAAGTTAACAACAAATTATTACCCTCTCACAAGAGGATCACTACTTGACATTCTTCTGCAATGTAATATGTATTTTCTGATGACTCGTTTAAGGAAAAAGTAAAAATGTAAAAGCTAATGTAAAAAATATTTTTAATTTTGTACCTGAAAAAAATTTTAACATGTAATGCAAGGTATCATTTTGTGTATTTATCGAAATATTCATCAATATTGTATTATAATACACAATGTGGCGATAGCATTGTCATCCAAGTATATAGAGTGATAATGATAACAATAATGATAATTTTTTGTAGTGTTTAACGCCCGCTTTTACTACATACGGCACCGCAGGTGGTGTTACTGATGATACATGGAATGAAGATGAAGTACCGGGGAAACCGGAGAACCCGGAGGAAACCCGCCCCAGCGCCGCTTTGTCCGTCACAAATCCCACATGCGGTTGCCTGGGATCGAACCAGGGTCGCTTTGGTGGGATATTGATGATGATGATCATGAAAATTAAAATATAGTATGAATCTAACACACTATGTGATTTGTGATTACAAAGGCAAGCAATGTGAGAAGAAACGCAAAGTGTATAGGATTGTGTTTACACAGACTTGTCAAATCTACATCAAAGAAATGACAGAAAATTTGTTCGTGATTTATGATTATGTGCTGTATTTTATGTTACACTGAAACAAAGAGAAATAAAACGTCGAAAACGACACAGGGCCAGAAAAATATGAACATCGATCTGTACCACGCCCGAGCTATACGAGTCTTCTAGCTCTCCGACTGATGCTACGCCGTGGCAAGATAAGCGCCATTGCTTCGTTACATATATAAAAATCTGATGTGTTACATTCTCATGTCTTTCTCTCATACAAGCTCTTATTCCTCTATCTTCGTGTTAGTTGAGATAAAAATTTGCAAAAATTATCGCATTGCTAATTTTCTTGTAGGTGCAATAGGAGTATGGGAATACAGTAGGCTTTGAGAGATAGTCAAATCTTTTAAAGCTTTGGAATTTCGTTCTCTTTGAATGACTAAGATATAAAAAGTGAATAGCGATCTTCCATTTGTGGGAAGTATAAGCATTGCAGAAGTCACGCAAATAACAAGAAGTATCTCCAAAATGGTTCACTCCACCACAAAAAAGAAAAAGAAGAAGAAAAGTCATTCGGACATAAATTGTAGTTTTTAACGAGATCTACATTTGACCATAAGATTTGGTCTATCTCTTACGGTTTACCATTTATGCAAAAGTCATCAAGAGTAAAAAGGACTACATAGGCTATAGCCAGAAAATTCAAAATATATATTTCATTTGTCATACAAATACCTTAAATATATATTTTAATCAAAATCGTTAGAGCCATTTTCAAGAAAATCAAAATTTTCGAAAGATTTTTCATGCAAAGGGTAGTTTAGGGTGTCGTATCCTTGAAAGACATTAAACTTAAATACCAAGTTTGGTTTTTAACCGACTTTTCGTTTTTGAGTTATATTGTCCGCAAACCGACAGACACACACGGACCTTTTTACTTTCTCTACTGGTAAGTAGGGGAAGTATTGTATTCCACCCAAAAATTCGATGTCGAGATTTCACCGGAAATACATGTTTTGAGGCCCCCTGAATCCAAAAAAAGCATTTTTAGAAAAAGGTCCGTGTGTGTCTGTGTCAGTCTGTGGACAGCATAACTCAAAAACGAAAAGTCTGTTAAAAACCAAAGTTGGTATTTAAGTTTAATGTCTTTGAAGGATGTGACACGAAGATTTTGAAGAAAATAGCCCCACTCTAAACTACCCTTTACATGAAAAATTTTTCGAAAATTTTGTTTTTCTTGAAAATGGCTCTAACGATTTTTATTAAAATGTCATATGTTTGAGATATTTTGATGACAAATGAAATGTATATCTTGAATTTTCTGGCTATAGCCCCTGTAGTCGTATTTACTTTGGACGACTTTTGCATAACTGGTAAACCGTTAGGGATAGACCAAATCATACTATACAAAAGATATAGATCTTGCTAAAATACACAATTTATGTCTCAATAAATTTTCTTGTAGGGTGAACCATTTCGGAGATATTCCTTGTTATGTGTGTGAGTTTCGGAAAACTTGGAACTTTCGTGAAATGGGTCATCGTTGTTCATTTTTTTATATGTTAAGTGTGCAAAGACAACAGAATCTCAAAGCTTTAAAAGATTTGACTATCGCACAGTCTACTGTATTCCAATATTCCCCTTGCACTTACAAGGAAATAAAGAATAAGATAATTTTTACAAATGTTTATTTTAACTAACACGAAGAGGATATAGGAATAAGAGTTTGTAAGAATGGTTAGTACAAAAGTAGAGAAAGTCATGTGAGTGCAACACATCAAATTTTTCTAAAAGTGTTTTTTTTTTTTAATTTATTCATGGGGTCTCAAAACCTATATTTCCGGTAAAACCTCGAATCGAATTTTTGGGTGGAATACAATACTTCCTCTACTGTACTATATGTGGTAGAGAAAGTAAAAACCGCTTTTAGTTTCAGTTTCTATGGCACTAAGAAACATAAAAGTCGATTACTTAATATGTCGATACTGGAACTCGCACGTCTTATTCAATTGTTGGGAAACCCTATCAGCAGGTTCCCAGTTCTTCAACTACTGAGATAGAACTAATTCTGTTACGCCTGGCACTGTTTTGATCAGTTGCTGCAGCGAAGCGAAGGAAGAAATGAGTGAAGTAAACAGGATCCAGGAGAGCTAGAGAGAAGAGGCGCTGGCCGACGGTCTAATTAATTACAGGAGAAAAACAAGTGAGCACACTTCACCTTTAACTTCACAAAAGCAAACTCACATTCCCTTCCATGTAGGTACTCTGTCCACAGAGTTAAATGTATGTTGTAGTACAAACATGTACCTACGCGGCAATGAAGTTCTGCTTCTCAAAGCAGCCAGAGAATGTAATCAAGCTACCGCAAAATATGAAATTTCATGTTCTGAACTATGTTAATGGTATGAAAAGAAGCAAATTTATTAATTAAAGTATGTGAAGTGTTACAACAAAAGAAAGACTACCTTGCACTACAGGTTTTTCTCTAAACAAATCTTCAAGGTCTGAAAAGTTTTCTTAGAAGTCTTTCCCTTTTCCTAAGTTTCGTCAGGTGTTATTTTAAATTGTAATTTTTACTTTCTCTACTGGTAAGTAGGGGAAGTATTGTATTCCACTAAAAAATTCGATGTCTAGATTTCACAGGAAATGTATGTTTTGAGATCCCTTGAATAAAAAAAAAATTTTTAGAAAAAGGCCCGTGTGTGTGTGTGTGTGTGTGTGTGTGTGTGTGTGTGTGTGTGTGTGTGTGTGTGTGTGTGTGTGTGTGTGTGTGTGTGTGTGTGTGTGTGTGTGTGTGTGTCAGTCTGTGGACAGCATAACTTAAAAACGAAAAGCAGATTAAAAAACAAAGTTGGTATTTAAATTTCAAGGATGCGACACGAAGATTTTGAAGAAAATAGCCCCACCTTAAACTACCCTTTACATGGAAAATTTTTAATTTCTTGAAAATGGCTCTAACGATTTTTATTAAAATGTCATATGTTTGAGATATTTTTATGACAAATGAAATATATATCTTGAATTTTCTGGCTATAGCCCCTGTAGTCGTATTTACTCTTGACTTTTGCATAACTGGTAAACTGTTAGAGATAGACCAAATTATACTGCACAAAAATGTAGATCTTGCTAAAATACACAATTTACGTCTCAATAAATTTTCTTGTAGGGTGAACCATTTCGGAGATATTCCTTGTTATGTGTGTGAGTTTTGGAAAACTTAAAACTTTCGTGAAAGTTGTTGATTTTTTATATGTTAAGCGTGCAAAGAGAACGGAATCTCAAAGTTTTAAAATATTTGACTATCGCTCAAAGCCTACTGTGTTCTAATATTCCCCTTGCACCTACAAGTAAATAAGCAGTAAGATAAATTGTACAAATGTTTATCTTAACTAACACGAAGAGGATATAGGAATAAGAGTTTGTAAGAATGGTTAGTACAAGAGTAGAGAAAGATTTTTTCTTTCAAAGTTTTGATGAGTAGTCATAAATGAACCATTTTCTTTTATTTGAGCTGTAATGTTTACAGTAGGTACCTATTTGCTTTTAATGAGAATTATTCTTTCAGGAAGAGCTAAATCTTAGGCTTGCTGGTAATGGGTTTGCTTCTTGGAGGATTAATCTCTCTTCATAAATTCAAAATCCCTAAGCCGCACGTGTGCGTACCCTGAATGACGTGGTAGATGACGTCACTCCTTTATGTTTAACTTTTCACCACTAGGCACGTATTCGGGTCGCAGGAAAGTGAAGGGATGAAGAGTGTATAATAGATAAACTTCAGAAATCCCAAGCTTTTACTGCGCAGCTGCTCATTAATTGTGGTGCTCAAAGATGAAAGCGCAATCTCCCCCCCCCCCCCTCCCTTAACGCACGCAACAAAGGACCTCTCTTCAGTCCAGGGTCAATAGACGCCTTGAAAAGAGAAATAAACTGTAATTTAAACTCGCCGCTTATGCTCCAAGTGCCGCATTCGTAGCAAAAAACACTTAAACCGTAGTGGTGTCCTCAAGAAATAATAAATATGATAAGCGAATACCAGCAACCCTAGCATTTTATAAATTAACGTAACATTAGGAGACATTCCGGGTAAAAAGAATTATGTCAACAATTGTCAGAGCTGGGCGAACTCTGAGGAAGTGCGGTAATCTTCCTTATCTATATTAAGTCAATATCGAATACATTTTTCCTTCCGAAAGCTTTGAATTTTTACTTTCTCTACGGAGTAAAAGCAATTACCTTTTGAGAAAACTACAAGTATTGGAAAATCCGAATAAATAACAAGGAATATCTCGGAAATGGTCCATTCAAAAAAGGGTATTTTATATAAATTGTGTGTTTTAACGAAACCTACATTTTTACTTTCTCTACTGGTAAATAGGGGAAGTACTGTATTCCACCCAAAAATTCGATGTCGAGATTTTACCGGAAATATATGTTTTGAGGCCCCCTGAATCCAAAAAAAGCATTTTTAGAAAAAGGTCCGTGTGTGTGTCTGTGTCAGTCTGTCAGTCTGTGGACAGTATAACTAAAAAACGAAAAGTCGGTTAAAAACCAAAGTTGGTATTTAAGTTTAATGTCTTTCAAGGACGTGACACGAAGATTTTGAAGAAAATAGCCCCACCCTAAACTACCCTTTACATCGAAAATTTTTGGAAAATTTTGATTTTCTTGAAAATGGCTCTAACGATTTTGATTAAAATGTCATATGTTTGAGATATTTTGATGATAAATGAAATGTATATCTTAAATTTTCTGGTTATAGCCCCTGTACTCGTATTTACTCTGGACGACTTTTGCATAACTGCTAAACCGTTAGAGATAGAGCAAATCATACAATACAAAAAATGTAGATCTTGCTAAAATACACAATTTATGTCCCGATAAATTTTCTTGTAGGTTGAACCATTTCGGAGATATTCCTTGTTATGTGTGTGAGTTTCGGAAAACTTAGAACTTTAGCGAAATGGATCATCGTTGTTCATTTTTTTATATGTTAAGTGTGCAAAGACAACAGAATCTCAAAGCTTTATAAGATTTGACTATCGCAGAAAGCCTACTGTATTCTAACATTCCCCTTGCACCTACAAGGAAATAAGCAATAAGATAATTTGTACAAATGTTTATTTTAACTAACACGAAGAAGATATAGGAATAAGAGTTTGTAAGAATGGTTAGTATAAGAGTGGAGAAAGTCATGTGAGTGCAACACATCAGATTTTTTATGAGTAGGTTTTGTCTCTCTCTTATGTTTACCAGATATGCAAAAGTCATCCGGATAAGATGACTTAATAGGACATTACCAGAAAATTCAACATTAACATTAGGTACATTTGGCATGAAAATATCTTATGCATGTGATATTTTAATCAAAATCATTATGGGCAAAGTTTTCGAAAAATTTCCATGTAATTTGGGATTGGGGGATTTTCTTTAAAATCTTTGGGGGAGCGAGGGGCCACTAGTTTCTATTAATAATTCTGTTCTGAAACACACTTTCAATTGTTCTCATCGAAAGATTGTCCATGTGAGTTATTGCAGTCTTATTGACTCTGTTAATTCCCTCTCTGTTAATTCTCTAAAACCGGGGGCAAAATTGTAGACTTAACTGTAGACTTAAAAAATCTGATGTGTTGCATTCACATGACTTTCTCTACTTTTTTACTAACCATTCTTACAAACTCTTATTCCTATATCTTCTTCGTGTTAGTTAAAATAAACATTTGTACAAATTATCTTATTGCTTATTTCCTTGTAGGTGCAAGGGGAATATTGGAATACAGTAGGCTTTGTGCGATAGTCAAATCTTTTAAAGCTTTGAGATTCCGTTCTCTTTGCACACGTAACATATAAAAAAATGAATAACGATGACCCATTTCACGAAAGTTCTGTTTTCCGAAACCCACACACATAGCAAGGAATATCTCCGAAATGGTTCACCCTACAAGAAAATTTATTGAGACGTAAATTGTGTATTTTAGCAAGATCTACATTTTTTGTATAGTATAATTTGGTCTATCTCTAACGGTTTACCAGTTATGCAAAAGTCGTCCAGAGTAAATACGACTACAGGGGCTATAGCCAGAAAATTCAAGATATACATTTCATTTGTAATAAAAATATCTCAAACATATGACATTTTAATCAAAATCGTTAGAGCTATTTTCAAAAAAATCAAAATTTTCCATATAAAGGGTAGTTTAGGGTGGGGCTATTTTCTTCAAAATCTTCGTGTCACACCCTTGAAAGGCATTAAACTTAAATACCAACTTTGGTTTTTAACCGACTTTTCGTTTTTGAGTTATGCTGTCCACAGACTGACAGACTGACACATAGACACACACACACGGACCTTTTTCTAAAATTGCTTTTTTTGGATTCAGGGGGCCTCAAAACATGTATTTCTGGTGAAATCTCGACATCGAAGTTTTGGGTGGAATACAATACTTCCCCTACTTACCAGTAGAGAAAGTAAAAATGGCTTTAGAACTCAGAACCTAATGTACATGAAGTACTCCCTTCATGACGAAAGAATTGGTGTATGGTGTGCCATTAGCGAAGAAAGGTTTCTAAGCTGCAGTAAGCGATTTCTATATCTGCGGTAATATACACCATAAAACAAACTGAGGGTTTGTGTTGTTGAAGTAAGATTATGAACACTGTTAAGAGCGAATTCTTCTAGTGCAGCGAGTTGGAAGGAATATCTTAATGCGTAGTAAAGACAAGCTGGTTTTGGTAATTTCCGAGTGAAGATACCATAAATGTCAAGCTTTATGCCATTATTCTGAGTTCTTTTAGTTAAATATTTTGTTGTTTAACAACGCTGATAATTGCCGGTTCATATCAGCGCCACCAGTGTGTCGCAGTGTCCTCCTACAGGAGTTCCTTAAATGCCAGTAAACCTTCTTTCTGACATGGGGCTGTTGATTTAAGCACACTGAAAAACCATCGGTCGGGGCCGAAGATCCTTTGTGGTTGCAATAATGAGCTAACCTGGCGAAGGGCGATCGATATTGTGACCTCGTTCAGTTTTCAAAACTGGCTGTTTCTCTTGTTTTCGCTGTCAATTAGTCTAGTTTAACTTTCGCAGAAAGTTCCTTTATTTCACACTGTCACTTCCCTAATGTGAACTATGTAGTTCAATTGTTCACTGTAACTGCACTTCCTTTATGTTGACATAGCGGCACAACGAAATACGCCCGTCGTAGCCTCTTTTTCCGGGCGGTTCACTCGCTGGGAAGTGGAACACAGGACGTCTCTAATCTCGTGTGGTAACTCACCGCACGTTACCCAATCGTCATCAGCTCACTGGGAGAATAAGCGCTTCTCGTAACGTGTGCTAGCTCCTTATGCGAGACATTCACTTCACTGGACTTCGTCACTCGGCAAACTTTGTCACTATGAACACCGCAGGACTGACTTTGTCGAACTCACTGACTTGCTTTATCACTCACTCTCGAACACCGTAAGACTGACCTCCGGAACTTGCGAGGCGCTACCTTATATAGTCTTAGGAACTTTCCAGAACATTCGACCTGTCGAAACATCCAGAGGGTTCTAGTTCTCTGATGCTAAAGCTTATCTTGTTTACACTGGGCGAGCGCGCGGCCTATCTTGTTTACGGCTCCGACTGCCCGACGCTGACCCCACGATAACCTTGGCCATAGCCGCTGCATTACAATGTTTTCGGGTGTAAAGATCTTAAGCACGGCTTCCTCTGGAAGGAAAATAAAGCTTTCGGTCTCGCACTCAAAGGAACTTTGTGTGTCAGAAAAGAATTCCTGAGCAAAATTGCCGGCCATTTTCACCTCCAACATGTGCCAACTTCTTCCCATCATTTGAAGGGTTTTGAGTTAATCACTCATCACCAGAGGGCTGAAGATAGTGCGATAAGCCAGTGGGGTAAATAACGGCAACGCGGCACGGGGGGCCCCGACCTTCAGGGGCCCCCGACTGCCTTTTACAGTTTTCTTAAAAAGGATGTTACATTCCAATCAACCATGGAAAATCGCTAGGAAGAAGCGCTGGAACAGATGCAGTAGTTTACTGATGACATACTGACAACAGAAGTGTACCATGCAAGCATTTCCTATCCTTCTTGCTTAGAAGTGTGAAGTAAGCTTACCTCCAAGTGTGTTGTTTATTTAGGAAAAATAACCATTAATGTTGGTAATCAGAGAGTGTTATTTTAACAGTTCGTTAGCTGCGTACCACCTCACGCAATAGAGAGCCCAGAATAAAGAGAATGTTTACACCGTCCATTCTTGTTGCTCGCTTGTATCCTCTGCGAGTATTATTCTTGCTTCCCACGAATTTCATTGCTGTTCACAACACTATGGGCATCAACAATTCTCTAAGCCAGCGGCTCATATAGTTTATGTGTGTGACATAGACGTTGTGTGATAATGCGGGAAAACTAGAAATAGATAAGTGACTCTGGGCTCGGATATTGCCATTTTGCATTTATTGTTTACTACTTAACTAAGCTGTACTTGCATTAATATATTTTGCCTATTGCCGGTTATAGCCTTCATATAGACTGCTTTTAAACGTCTGCATTAAATTAGAACTACAATGTCGAAAAATAGGTCATATTTAAGTGGTTATCAGAAGAGAAAATTAAAAAAAGTCTTGCTTATATCTATTACTTCCTCTTATATTTAACATTTTGTTTTATATATAATGGGGATGTTTACTGTGACCATTAATTACTTGTACCCCTTCACTGTCCTCCATTTTTCCTATTGCCTCATGGTTATTTTAGCCATTTTAGCCTCATTTTTCCTAAATACTTTCCTGCTTTCACTATGTATTCGTCTGATTTTGAATTTAAAATTTAACTTTTAAGTCTAATGTGAATTCATTCCATATTTTGGGCACTAGATTCTTTACCCGCACAATTGCAATCCAAAACATAGCGCCAATTATCATATAATCTACCGCATTTTGGGATTCATTACCCCCGTCTAGCCCTTGCACACCCCATTCTGGCCTATTTATTGCATACTTTATCTATCTTTGACCTATCTAGTAAGATAATGTCAACAAAACCCACGAATATTTAAGCTAAATAACATGAGAATGGAGGAAGAGTGAAATTAAAACAAATAAATACAAGCACATAAGCACAAAAGTGTAGCGAGGGTCTACTAGGCCTCGTGTGACTATCCGGGCGCGTGCCTAACGGAAGATTAATTACATTTTTAGTAATTTTTCCACGCATATTACTTTATTTTATTAGCATGATGTTTAGACTGCTTAATTGCATCTAAATGCTTCACATTTTCTCAGAGAAACACCAGGTTTATATGGTTCAGAGCAAAGGGTTACAGAAATGTACATTTTAAACAATGTCATTAAAACTGAAGTAATATCATTAAACAACACACTTCTAGAATAGATTTCAAGAAATATTGATTTCCTAAGCTAATATGGATTAAGGGATTTTATGCACAGAAATTTTGACACAAATCTGGCTGTGCTCCAGTCTGCCCGCGCGTTCCAAAACTGAATGGGGATCACGACACGTGTACTGCATCTAATGACGTCATAGGGTGCTTTGTCCTTCAATGGCACGTGGAGTTCATTGATCTTTTGCCCCAGAAACCCAGCTATGACGTAAGGAATGACGTCATTCGAAACAACTCTCCCATCCCCATCTTCCTTTCTATTTCCCCCATTACCCTGGTTCCGCTGTTTTTGGGCCCAAAGTTCAGTTTGTTTTAACAAAATTATGGCATATCTCTCATATTTCTAAACTAGGATAATGTTAGACTTACACAAATGAAATAATGTTTAAAACTAGGAATATTACACATATATTGTCAACAAGCCTGTGTAATATCAATACACCACAAAGCATAACTCAATGGTCCAAAACTTTACTTTATACTGACATTTTTGTGCCCCAAGCTTTCCCCCCCTGCATCATCACGTGCATTGTATTCCTTAGTAAATGCTTTCCACTCGGTTGTACCATCCAATTTCTTTTCTTGAAACGTTTTCCCTTTTTAAACCAATTCAATGCTTTATATAATATAATCCTTCCAATTATATTTCCTCATTTACAGGTATATTGTGTTTATATTGTGTTTATCATTCATTCCGCCTCCGTAGCGCAGTGGTAACGTGCCTGCCTCTGGTGCGGAGGACCCGGGTTCAATCATCAGTACCGGCGTGGGGATTTTTTCCTCGTTGGGAGGTCTGGAACGGAGTGCACGCAGCCTCGTTAGGTCCCGGAGGGGCCAAGTGAGGAGCTACTTGATAGGTAGTAGGTCAGGAAGGCCATATAACTGGCTGGGAGGGCTCGGAGGCCCTCAAAGACGGGGAACGCAGCGGCCGGGCGGTAAGCCCGTAAGGGCTGTTTATTATTATTATTAATTATTATTATTGTCATCATCAATCATTACCTTATCTACCACCTATATATGTAGATATAGGATAGATGGGCTAGACAAGGTTCGTAGAGGGGACTTAGCATTTCGATCTGTAGATCATCTGCGCCTATGCTCCTAGTTTAGCATTAAGAGCTTAGCACAAATGTTACAGTTGAGACACTGTTGGGCATACTCAGAACAAAACACAACTGATCCACCGAATAGAATCACAACTGAACTGCACTCGGTAATATCCACCTCAGTCAAATGAACTCTCGCTTTCTAGAGAGTGAAACCATTGGAAACAAGCAAAACGAATCTCCCGGAGCAGAAAGATGGCACACAGTGGCTATTGTTGTGGACGGGCAATTGTTCTGCGGAAGTTGAGCCATTAGCCGTATCTAGGTACAGGTAGCCACGCGCCGACCTTGGCGACCGGACGGCAGGCAGCCTGGATGCCACCGTCAAAATTCTTACACATGGCAAGTAAAATTTTATCTTGTAATAACGTGCGAATCCTTTGTAAATGTAGTGCAAATTTTTAACCATAGCAGGCAAATACGCACAAGGTTGTCTCATAAGTTCGTTCGTTTTGCTCGCAAGTTCCATCTATAGTGCCTAACTACCCCTACGACTTGGAGAAAAACAACCAGATTCGCTAATGTATACGCAGTGTGTGTTTGTGACTGGCGTTGGATAGAACAATGTGAACTTGTCTTTACAAACTATGGAAAGGTAAAACGGGCATTATCGAAATCTTATGCTGTTTTACTATCGTAAGTGCAAAAACCGCCACACAATGGTGGCAGAAAATGTGTACTGTGTACGGGGAAGATGCAGTAAGGAGTCGAACCTGTCGAAAGTGGTGGGAATTTCTCCCTAAAGCGAAACTTTGGTAACTACTCTGTCGTAGCTGTGCTGTGGGTGAGGTGCGTTCTTAGCGATTGAAACATAACGAGAAACGAACTCATGGGACAACCTTATAGTGTACAAATATGTTTATAACCTTAAAAAAAATTTATTTCAAATAACGCTTTCTATGCCATCAACCACTTCCAAGATAGGCATTGTTATTGGTTTAAATTTTTTAACAGTCATTTTTTTTTTGAAGTACCTAGTGCCGATATTCAGTTGTTTCTCGCGATGTCATGGAAAGGGTATGCAAATTATAGACCAGCATATAGCCAATATCTAAGTATTCATTCTGTTTCTTCTGTCTCCCTTGTGCCTTCAACGAAATATATGAAACCTTTTCTGTAGATATTTGTTTTGATCTAATGTAGCAGATAGAAAATGTGATTTCGGAACAATAATTTGTAGAAGCTTATCAAAATAAATGAATAAACGACATCAGATGTTTTGCTTTCTTAATCGTTAAAAGAATAGACAAACAACCATTATATTAATGTTCCCATCTAAGCTCTCTCACGGAAGGGTTATCTTGTTAGCTGCAATATGTCAGATGTGAAAGCCTTTAATTTACACTTTATCACAAAGATAAACTCCACAGATAAAGTTTATCTCTATATGGAGCAGATAACCGATGTTTTTGTTTCCGCTCAGAGATTCAGGATTTAAATTAGAATGTGAATATTTTCATTGAACGGTTAAAATTGTCATGGATGCTTTGAATTATTGGTTACAAGCAACGATTAACTATTTATGTATGATTTTTAGTCATGTTAGCTTTTAGTAGGAATTGCTACAATATATTTAATACAAAAAATCAATCCTTATACGCGATCAAATTTTGCATCAAATTCACTGCTTTGCAAGAGTTGTCACAACTTAAGACTTCTTGTCAAATTGCTTCCAATTGTTTAAAGCATGGATGTCCAACCTTCTCTCTTTGAAGAATCTTACGAAATGCGCGGCTATAACCCACTCCACTCCTTCAATTGGAGGGACAGACAGCCAGTATCCAGTGACGAACACAGACAAGCGATTCTACCACCTTTCTAAGTCATACCTTGAATTTTCTGGGAATGTCCTCAGAAGGCTTCTTCGTTCTAGAGGATTTTTGCCTAAATGGTAAGTAGTTAGAGAGAGAAAAAAGTTTAGTAAATAAAAAATGTGGATCAGGTTAAAACACACAGTTTATGTCAAATACTTCGCTTTTCTTTTGAGTGAACTATTTCCGAGATATTCTTTATTATTTGTTTACATTTGCCAATACTTCAGATAGGAATATGTTACTTCTTTTTTATCTCTTGACCTCGCAAAGAGAACAGAGTTTCAAAGGCATCCCATAGCAATCAGCTCTTAAAACATTTCACAATCGCTTAAAGCCTACTGTATTTCCATATTCTCTTGCACCTAGACGAACGGTAGCAATAAGATACTTTGTGAAAATGCTTATGTCGAGTAAAATGAAATAGAGAAATAAGCATTTGCAAGAATAGCGTGTATAAGAGCGAGTATAGCTCTAGATATATTTGTGAACAGAGTTTATCCAAATTAAATTATACTAAAAGTCTGTATCGCAATAGGTTACGAGACGATCACTTGGTGGTTCTTCTACTTCGACTTTGTCACTAAATATTCATAGACCTCCTGAACGTAATCAGTACCAAAGAGGTTCCTAATGAACACATGTTTATCGCATAAGATTTGAAAGTGCTTTCGTAAATAAAACGCAACATACTTGTAACCATCCTGCCACTGCAACACAATGCACGGCTGGGGGTTAAAGAGGGGCAAAGTCCAGGCACTGTGGAAGGAGGTAAACGCAAACGCTCCCTAGGAAGAAGGGGTGAAGTGAAAAGATACTAAAAGATGACAGCAGAGGGCAGGGTCCCTAACGACTACAGATTTAAACTCCCCGGTGGCGACTCGTAGATCCAGCTCCTTCCCCTTCCTGTGAGATCCTGGGGGACCCGGGACCCGGAGGATGATTTGAACCTAGAGAGCAAGCACCTGCCATACACACCGAAACTCCCACAGACATTTAGAAACCTGAAATAGCCAACCAGGATGAATTATCCGAATTTCCTGTTCTTTTATTTTACCTTTTGTCGATCTTTCGCGAACGCTCTGGAAACCTTTTGTGCTACCGCGTGATTGTTGTTAGTCACGCGTTCACTCACATGAGCGGTGTATTAAAGCTTGACTTTGCGCCTTTGTTTGTTCGCCGGCCTGGTGTGTGGTATGAAGTAACTTGGCCCCGACCGTCCTTTGTTGTGCGTCGTGCCCGATCACAATATAATATTCGTTGGTCTCTCTGACATTGATCATGGAGTAACAACACAGTAAAGTATGGTGTTTATTTTGTTTTGATTTTATTGTTATTACTTTCTCTACTATGTATAGTAAGTAGGGGGAAGTATTGTATTCGACTGAAAATTTCGATGTCAAGATTTCACGGGAAATATGTTTTGAGGCCCCATGAATCCAGAGGAAGCATTTTTAGAAAAAGACCCTGTGTCTGTGTCTGTGTTTGTCTGTGAACAGCATAACTCAAAAAACAAAAAGTCGGTTAAAAACCAAAGTTTATATTATACCTTTCAAGGATGCAACACGGAGATTTAGAAGAAAAATCCCTCACCTTAAACTACCTTTTACATGGAAAATTTTTCAAAAATTTTAATTTTCTCAAAAATGGTTAACGATTTTGATTAAAATGTCATATGTTTAAAACATTTTTAGGTCAAATGAAATGTATATTTTGAATTATCTCGCTATAGCCCACATAGCCTTCCTTGTTTACTCTTGATGAATTCTACATAACTGGTAAACCGTAAGAGATAGACCAAATCTTGGTATACAAAATATGTAGATTTCGTTAAAACACTCAAGTTATGTGCAAATGCATTTTTTGGAGTGAACCATTTCAGAGATATTCCTTGTTATTTGTCAGAGTTTTGCAATACTTAATCTTTTCTTCCTTTTTTATCCCTTGACCGTGCAAAGAGAACAGAATTTCAAAGCCTTCATATAGCTACCAAGTGTGGTATTTATAGTTGTTCAATAGTACTTTTGCATGGCATTTTCTCAACATATTTGCTTTTATAGTGTCCCTAGAGTTTTAATTTACTCTTTGTGTAATATGTTTCCAAAGAAACGCAAGGTTATCGGGAAAGAGTAACATTAAGCTAAATGTTGTAGGGATAACCCGTGAAATTATGGGTATTTCAGCTAGTAATAAAGTAACAAACATATTTGGAGGCTTTACCTTACTGTTTTGAACCTCGGAACGTCAAATTCAGCTGAAAGAAATATTTGTTTTAATCAGCGATTTAAAAATTACAATGTAAAACCAAATACATACTTATTATTTTATTTGCATAACCACGTCAGACTGAATTAAAGTAAACTCCTTTGTAACTAATGCTTGAATCTGATAGACATATCCCTGCTTTCACAACGTCTCGCATATGGCGAATCGATCAAAGTGTACTGTTGTGCCGGAGAGTTAATCTCTGGGCTAACAAGATAAACAAATGACATTTACGCAGTGATCCAGGGCACAACACGCTGATGGAATCTGAAAGCAAATGCTGTTCATGCACACTGAAATTGTCAATCAATGTCACAGAAATTTGAGCGATTTAAGGGGATACCTTTTACTTATTTTACATAAGGTATGGGTCTGTTTTATATTGTTAAATGCCACCATGTTTATGAAATACAGATGTATTCCACATGTCACGTAAAAACTCACGCTTGTGAATTAGAGAATACTTCTGATCGTTCCCTTTTATTTCTCCGCTACTCACCTATAGAATTGGACGAAGTATTGCATTCCATCCAAAAACTCTGTGGCGAGACTTCAGAGGAAATACACTTTTTGAGACTTCTTGAATAAAAAACAATTTAGGGAAAGGTTCATAAGAATGTGCGTATGAACAGTCAGTTATATATAAACCATGATATTGTGACGGCAGCCGCGCACCTCAAATACGCTCAAGGTCGAGTTACCTCACACCACTGCCTGACAATACGCGGTCGAAGACAATGAAGCGATCTGAACAAAGACGGCCATGAGAGTGGTAGCACAAAGTGTTTCTAGGCTGTTCGAGAAGATTTCGACTGCCGGCTTATTTACGAGAAGTTCGAGAAAAGGTTTATTTCGAGGAAAATCCATGCGACGTCATTCTCGGTTATATACGAGTGCGGTGTTGAGACAATTCGGTTAGGTATTAAACCAAACAGCTGTTAGCAGTTAGTAAGTGTCGCGTCGGAGTTGTTTGTTGTCAGTTTGTTGCCAGTTTTTAGTTCAGCCTGTTTGCGTATCTTCGGAAGCAGAGACAGAGACAGTAGAACTAAAACACGGTGAAGTACGTGTCAAAGTAACGAGAGGGCAGAATAGCTTTGAGTTGCCAGGTTACGACGAATTGATTATTGTATTAACGATAAAAAAGAAATCTGTGTTTTGTCATTCAGTTTTAGAAGGGAAATAAAGTGACAAGGTTACTGAAAGTGTCATTTGTCACAATATTTAAATTCAGATACTTCCAAGTATGCGACATGAATATTTTCGGAAAATATTTCCAATAATTTGATTTTCTCAAAAATGCTCTATTTAGATTAAAATACTAAATTAGTCAAAGATATTTATATGAGAAATAAAATGTTTATGTTTTATTGTATGCAAAAAGCCTGTGAAGTTGCTTTTATTTTGAATGTATTTTATAACATGTAAACCGTAAAAGATAGACAAAAGCCTATTAAATAGAAATGAAAATCTTGTTAAAAAACACAATTTGCCAAATGTTTGTGGCATTAACCATTGTTATAAAGAGTAGTTTGGATTGCGAGGATTTTGTTTAAAATATTCGTGTCGCAACCTTGGAAGTGCTGAACTTGAATTCTAAGTGTAGATTTAACTGACTTTCATTTGTGTGTGCCTGTGTTCACACACAAATATGGATTTTTCTAAAAGGGTCTTTTGCATTCAGGGGGTCTCAAAACATGCCTTTCCGCTGAAATCTTGGAATCGATTTTTTTTTTTTTTTTTTTTGGAATACAATACTTCCTCTACTTGCTGAAAGTGGGTAGTATAAAAGGTAAAATTAAAAATAGCAAGAATAAAAAAATGTCGAAAATGGTTAACTATCTATGTGAGGACGGAAAATGCCTAATCCACGCAGCGAAGATGACACTTAACCCTTTAGTGGTCGCGCGGGGTGTTCAGAACACCCCAGTCGTTCTTATCGGTGTACTATTGCATAATGGATAGGAGTATACCGTCATGATTTTTGGTATCTTCCTAAGAAGTAATCTGTAAGCTTTGAGTAAAAATAGAACCAATAATGGAAGCCCGAATTACAAGCAAATACGCAACAATATGTCTTGGGGTGTTGACAACACCCCGCGCGACTCTCTACATTATTGTGCGTTGAGAAAGCTTATAGTTGCATTCCTTGTCTGTTGTCACTATGTGTTGTTTATTCCGAAATGGATCCTTACGAGAAAGAGAGAATGTGGAAACTTCTGCAAGAAGTTTTAGATGAGTGTAGACCTAAAAGTTTAAACGTACTGTGCCCAATGTTTGAAAGCCACATGTCTAAAGCATATGAAAAATATATGTGAAAAGTTTATAACACTTGTATGCACAGCATACATTTGCATTTTATTATACAAATCTGTTTAATAATTTCAATTAGTTTTCTATCTATATTATATTTTTGTAATAATTTCCATAATTTGTTCCACGGAATTGAGTCATAAGCTTTTTCTAGATCTATCATTGTTAAATGAGCTTCTTCCCCAACTGTAGCTCGATTAACTGTTGGATTACAAATGTACTGTCAACATGTCAGTTTTTTCTAAATAACTTTTCGAAATCAAATACAATTTGGGGCAGTGAGCTTCTTCCAAATCTTTGCATATATTTTTGTTATTCTCTGACTGATGAGAAACTATATTTTGTTGTACGTGCATCTTACACCCCAAAAGAATCGAGTACAAATTGCTCCTTTTTGTTTTTTCCTGTGAAAAACAGGCCACTTAAATGTATTTAACTACGGAAATCTAGGTTAATTAGGTTTGATGAAAGATGCGCAGTTGTTCTGCAAATAAGAAAGGAAAAAAAGAGGGATGAAGGAAAGTAAAAGGAAAGCCCCGTCAAAGGCTGACTCATTTTGTTAAAAGAGATCATTAGGGAACTTCATGGCTACAAGGCTCTACAATTTCAGTCGATAGCTCTAGCAGTAATAAACCATATCGTTTATAATTTAATTATTTTGAAGCGTTTCATATTTGATAGGAATACATCTGCCGAAGCCTTGCGAACGTTTAGCTCCGATGAATTGCTCTTTACATGGATAATTGCTTTAGTCTTGAATGAAGTGAGTTAATTCTGGCGGGGATCTCTGTCAAGGAAAATAATCGAGGAAGTGTACAAATTGCAGCGTGTGGTAGAAATGACGAAATTCCAAGTCAGGCTGAAAGCTGCAGAGGCGGAGAAAATCCTTTAAAGACCACCTCTCCGTACTACATTAGTCACATGTACCCATGCTACTCGCTATCAGAAGCTGAGGATGTAGATTACCTCATTTTCCAAGAGTGACAAATATGAGTGTATTACGCAGCAATTCAGAAAATCCCGGCTAATCGTGAACGAATATGAAGAGAGATCGGGGGACAACTTCGTGGTATGCTAATTGTCTATGTTGAAATGAAAAGGGCTCCCGATTTTAATCTCCACTGGGGCAAATTGCCCTATCAGATTTCTCTTTATCCTAAAACAAATGCCCAGAATCTCTTAGTCCTAAGGCAGACACCGGCAGGGTTTGCCCGATCGAGTCTTGCTCTGGTTCGCTGCTAGCTTAGAGTCAGAAAGTCTATTAACAGTAAAGCAATATTCTACATTTATATCGTAGCATTACAAAGTGCCTGTATGCAATTATACACATATTTATTCCAATTTGTCAGACACTTTATCATGCATACATAGTTCTGTGTTACACTTGCAACAGAATACTTTCGCTCTGTTTATCTACTTGATGAATTTAATTATTTTATACCTATAAGGACAGCAACTTAATCAGAAAAACATAAAACAGAAACGACTTTTCTATATTTAACTGATGAACTTTTAAACGTAACAGCAAAAAATAGTATTTCATAATTTGGACACCCATGACAGATACTACCATTAGAACATTTGGTCTAACTGATGAGAAATTATGAATAAGTAACTTATATAAATTATAAAATACGGGTACATTAAAATTGCAACTTAAATGTTTTATTTTTGTTGGTTAGTTTTCTATTTTATGCTGCCTTGATTCTAAGCGTTGCATTTAGAGTTTAATCAGAGAGGTTACTTTGATGTCCATGTTTTCTCAATTTCAAAACGGAGAAGAGTTGCTTACACATATAAATAGTACCGAACATATACAAAAACGCCTCGAAGCTTGGTACATACCCGCTGGGTCACAAAATATATAAGCGCTTGAAGAATGATCTAGAACATATTTAAAATGTAATTGAAAGAGTACAAGGAAACGTGGATAGTTAATTTTTTGGATTATTTTTCGAAATAATCACCGGTTAAATGTTGGAATATTCTCACGCTCACTTGCGCATGGCAGAGGTGACCGATACAGAGAAGCATCGCCCATTTGGACATTAAGTTTACAAGGCTTCCGCGCGATACTGAGTGCACGCCGATCCCAAACCCAGGATGTTTATATCCGCGCCTGCGCAGGCGCATCCCGTAGCCATGAACCATTTCCTACCTCCAAGACGCAGGACTAGGCAGTATTCGCGCCATCAAAATGTTATGTTCACATTATTTTTTATTCCTCAGATATGCATTTACAATTCCAACTATTAGAATTATAGCATGTAGCTCTTGTGAAGAAGCTTTAGAAATGAAATAAAAACACATTTAGCAGAGCGTGGTTTCGATCCACGGACCTCTGGGTTATGGGCCCAGCACGCTTCCACTGCGCCACTCTGCTGGTGGGAGAGTATGGGGAGAGTATGGGTAAAGTAATGTAAACTGGACTGGGCGCATGCGCCTTAAGGTCAATGAGAAATTGTGTAATATATAACCTTCGGAGACTGCTATACCTACTGAGGAATCAATGCAGTAAGAGACTATTTATTAACTCAGGGTGCTTCGTGATAACGGCCTGCTTTCGGGAGGTTCCCAATTCGAGACCAGTCAGGTGTACTCTCTGGCCATGGGGTTTTCGTAACTTATGGTTTATATGTACCTGCATGAAGGTTGCGGCCAGTTTAAATATCTAGGTGTAAATATCAATAAACAGGCAAAACAAGAAGAGGACATTTGACCCAGATTAAATACTCGAAGATCTGCAATAAGAATGTTAATGGAGTATTATGGACTAAAGATTGAGGTAGTATTTCTGTGTAAGCCGTCTGAAGTGATATGAAATGTGAACATAGAGGCAGCAGAAAGGGCCCCTGGCATTGTCAAGTTAAGATATAGACAGCATAGGCTGACTTCTTTTGTCTTGTGCTAGGAACAAGAAAGTGAGATGCATTAAAATTTAACGTCCCGATGTAAAATATTGATTATAAAACAAACTGAAAAAGAGCAGTGAATTTGTTGCGATTCTTCAAGAGTGAACTATAATGCAAGTAATAATTATTGTGATCGAACTATCGCGTGACTTTTACTAGAAAAATTTACTTTAAAATAACTGTTGACTGTGCCTAGTAATAACTCCATCAGAGACGGAACACGCCATTGTTCAGCGGATTTTCCTTGCGAGTGATTTGTTGAAAAATAATGATTTACGAGTGTCAATAAAACGTTCAAAAATTCTTAAAGGTGAAATAGATTATTTACCCTATCTGATGTATCCGT
Organism: Tenodera sinensis; assembly: GCA_030765045.1. NCBI lineage: Eukaryota > Metazoa > Arthropoda > Insecta > Mantodea > Mantidae > Tenodera > Tenodera sinensis. The sequence continues at coordinate 102,213,032 of CM060971.1, read as the reverse complement.
CCCACCCCTGAGATCAGTGATTATTAAAAGAACTTCAGACTCCGGCGAAGACTAGACCACTAAGGCTTCCACCCTTCCATCTATCCGGTCATTAATAGCAACAAGTGCAACATATAATAAAACGTATATAAATAAAATAAACATATTCCAAATGTCGCCTCAACCTGTGGCTGGTGGGTATAATAATTAAATGTTCCAAGATATATCTAGGAAAACAAAAATTCAGATATATGGAGACGAAACTTTGAAATTAAATAAATAAATAAATTAAATTAAATAAACATTTATTAGCCACTGAAATGGATTTTTTACACTTTCTGCTAGACACTTCAATAAGAAATACAGAGATCCGAAGAAAAATGAATAACTGTTTGGATTACCTAGAATGCAAACACCTAACATGGTATACATACCTGAGAAGGATGGAAGATGGAAGGGTACGGAAGAAAATACTAGAGTGGGTTCCACTGGGGAGAAGGAATAGAGGTAGACTGGAACACACATGGATGCAGAAAATACAACTGGTGAGTCCAAAAGGACTAGAACCAGAGAATTGAGAAGACCGTAAAATTGGAGGAAGAGAATTTACAGAGTGAAATTTTGGGCACAATGTATCAAACATTGAAGAACTGTTGGTATATAAATAAATTAATCACAGAAATGCTACCATAATTTAGACTCTATGTGTAATTTCTGGAACTTCAACTGTCTATGCACACTCGAAGCACTCATTATACTTACATCGGCATCACCGTCAGAATCAGATAGAACCTGGGGAAAATGACCTGGCCGACCGCATTGTTAACACGTGCGCAGAAACGCGTTTGAAGATATTGATGCCCCGCCCAACTTGCCTACTGTTTTTGATGGGACTGCAAGGATACACTATACACAAATTTGATGTGTTGCACTCACATGACTTTCTCTACTCTTATACAAACTCTTATTCCTGTATCTTCTTTATGTTAGTCGAGATAAACATTCGCAGAAATTACCATATATAAGAATATAGTAGGCTTTGAGCGATAGTCAAATGTTTTATAGCTTTAAATTCCGTTCTCTTTGGACGGTTAAACAGGTAAAAAAGGCAAATAACGACCTTTCATTTGATAAAAGTTCAGTTCAAGTACTGCAAAACTCACGCAAATAACAGGAATATCTCTGAAAGGGTTCACTTCACAAAAAATGCATCGATGCAAATGTTTTAACGAGAGCTACATTTTTTGTATAGTTAGACTTGATCCATCTCTTACGATTGGGTGGCTCAGTTGGTTAGATGCTGGCCTACTGTTCCCAAGGTCGCGGGTTCAAATCCGGCCCAGATTGATGGTGGCATAACTAATGAATGCTACATTGGAGTATATATTCGTAACAATATTTTCGGCTACGCTTGCGTCATTGCAAATTGCTATTACTCCTTCAGCGATCTTTATTAATTTGTAAGTATAGGTAGAAGGCATTTCATTACAATATATTCCGGAGACTCATTCTTCAGAAAGAAGAAAGAAACATCAGTTTTCTGAAGCTTATATAGGTTTTGTTTTCTTTTGTCAAACCGATACCGTTATTTTGTTAGTGTACTTTTTCCAAAAATACAAGGAAGACTCAAGACGTGAAGTTCCGGCATAAGAAATTCTAAATTGGCGCCGATGTTTCTTGCAGAAGTTGTGAGAAAGTTCTAAGGCACCACCATCCCCAGCTTCATGTTATTAATGTGTCTCGAGTAAGCAACTGGACTCTCAGGTCACCTATATCCTGAAAACGAGGACCTTGCAATTCTTCAACTATGTTGTTTTCTAAATTAAAACAAAATCAGCGCGGTTCATTAGTTGACCTTTGCTTAGTTGTAGCTGTGCTGTAGTAGCATAGAATTTTCTCTCCATTTTGACTAATCTACCCTGGGCGAAATCCCCTCATTCCCTCCTCTCTTTCTTTTCAATTTGTTTTTATTAACAATAATAAAATAAATATACTTATAAATTACAATGGGTTATGACTTCAAAGAATACCTGCATCATTTTTAAAGCTTTGTTTCACATAATAAAGTATTGACACTACTCATTGAATCAAAAGAGAAAGAAAAATAATATGTTTACACCTCCAACTACCTATAACAAGCCTTTGAACAGAATGAATAGCTATATTTTGGTGTACCAGCAAGAGGGAGTCGTGTTTTTCCGCAAACGGAAACACGATAACAGCAGCTGATGTCCACAAGGTCTCGCGCATGACTTGTTTTCCCTAGCTCTGGAAGTGCAGCATAGAGGTGACTGTGATATCATGTGGTTGAATTATTACAGTGTGCTTTATTATTTTGTCCTATACTTAGTCATAAAGTGTATTATGGCTTAGCATTTGTTTTCTACTGCACAGCTTGTATTTATTTATGGTTCGTATGTGTTAATTCAGTCAGCTCGCCAAGTGAAAGTGCAATTTGTAGAAAGATTTCCAGGTTATTTGCGATTTCTATCTCTGGGAAGGCATAAAGTGTACAAGACATACCCACACAACCTGGAAGAATTAAAACAAAATATCCACCAGGAAATTGCCAGCATTTCTCAATGTGAACTATGGGGAGTGATGGATAATTTCCTAAAGAGGTGCTAAAATGTATGGACAACGACATTAATAACATTGGTAAGTGAAGCCTTTAAAAGTAGTTTTAAAAATGTTGTATGGTTTCATCCGCGCTCTTCCCTGACAGCGGCAGTCGGCGACGAGCGCTGAGGTCACGTACAGATAGAATACAGCGCAGCTGGTTCACAGTCTTTTGGATCACCCGTTAGCTTGACTAATGCAACGTAAATATGAATGCTATATTATAAAACTTACATAGTTGTATTTATTATGAGACTGTTTTATTGAAAAGCCACCTTGGGAGGAAAAGGCGAGACATATTGTTGAGCTCATTTTAGACTATAAATTTTGATGCTTTAAAGTCCTTTTATAGCATAAGATTAAATAAATGAAAGTTTAGAAAATGGGATGGGAAATTTTAACTGTTGTGTGTTTTGGGTAACACGACAACTGCGGATGATAGTGACATAATGACCCAGTTCGACACCTGGCGTCCAAGCGTTAAACATAATGGAGAACTTGGAAAATATCTCCCTTGTCCCAATTGGTAATCGATTCAGGGCAAGCAGATAGTTGGTTCCTGAGTCACGGAAATCGACTAGAAAGTAGAGCGGAACGTTTCCGATAATATGTCGTTAATATTAGCAACTTTTCATAGCTGTTAACTTTAACGTGTCAGTGGGCGCGTTCTCCTAAACTGGTTATAAACATGTCTTCCCCTGAAACATCCTCGTCACCTTCTTCTGTTTCTAATGCAGTAGCACGTGGTCCAGGAAGAGTAGCTTTGAACCAACTCAGTTGAACCTCACTTATACGTAATTCACTTCTGGGTTAAATTGTTAAGCATTAACTTTATACTTTCTCTACTGGTAAGTAGGGGAAGTATTGTATTCCACCCAAAAATTCAATGTCGAGATTTCACCGGAAATATATGTTTTGAGACCCCCTGAACCCCCCTCCCGCCCCCCAAAAAAAGCATTTTTAGAAAAAGGTCCGTGTGTGTGTCTGTGTGTCTGCGTATGTCTGTGGACAGCATAACTAAAAAACGAAAAGTCGGTTAAAAACCAAAGTTGGTATTTAAGTTTAATGTCTTTCAAGGATGCGACACGAAGATCTTGAAGAAAATAGCCCCACCCTGAACTACCCTTTACATGGACCATTTTTCGAAAAGTTTGATTTTCTTGAAAATGGCTCTAACGATTTTGATTAAAATGTCATATGTTTGAGACATTTTTATGGCAAATGAAATGTATATCTTGAATTTTCTGGGAATAGTCTCTTCAGATGAGATTTGCATTAATGGTGAACCGTAAGAGATAAACAAAATTTTAGTACACAAAACATGTATTTACTCCTGGTGCTACAGGTCGAGGTGACCTTTGGCTTCTTTAGTAAGAACACTCCAGCTTCCATAATCCAATGCTTCCCATCTCCAATTTCCTATTGCCATCAATTTAATGTTTCTTTACTTCGTCTACCCAGCTACTTCTTGGGCGTCAGCTTTTCGTCAATCCGTACATCTGTGCTCCCAGCATTTTATTTGATGTTCCATTCATCTAATATTCGTTCAGAATGTCCTAATCATTTTATTCAAAACACGTGGTCGTTAAAGCAACTAGCTTAATTTTGGAGGAAATCGCCAAATCCTATTGCTAATTATATTTTATATAATTTCACTTATTTTAAAATAATCCGTAAATATTATTGTATTTTTAATTCCAAAATACTAAGAATCTTCACTTCAAGGATGACATATTTGAAAGCTACCGTATTACGTTTTCTATCGGTATATATCTGCTAGAAGTTCACATTAAAACCGCTGTTATTAATACTGTGTAAATATGCTTATTTGAACTCTTTCACGTCTCAGATTAAAAGGCATAAAATACACATCTGTTTAAGAAGTATATAAATACGTAAATGATTATTGCTAACAATTTAAGAACAAGGACTAGAGTAGGTTTAATAATTTGTATAAGCTGAACCAAAACATTAGAACACTTGTAACAGTATTTCGTTATTTTAATCAACTACATAAATCAATAAGTCTGTCCGTCACGGTAGGAATTCCGGCACGTCGGCCATGACTTATTGTGCGTTAGACCCTGGGAGGGAGGATGAGATGAAAGTACCATTCAGGCGCTCAGAGCGCATCACACGTGGAACTACAACTACGGTGGGTCGCTGACAGGTCCAGACAAGTTCTTCAGCCTGATAGAGCTCCAGGTCGCCACAGAAAGAGGTTCAGCTGATCAATCAGTCTCCCTGGAAGGGCGGCCGGCCGAGCACAGGCCTCCTCTCTGCCGAGCACCGTACTTACAAAGCGCAAGCACCACCGTAGCGCAACCCACCGGCAAATGAGCTAACTTTTACAACCTCAAAAGACCGGACAGAGAGAATGAAATAAAAGGAAGTAAAACGGTACATATAAAGTAAATATCCTTTCCAGCGTTCGCCTTAGTGACCCGGCCTCCAAAAAAAGCCAAGGTCAGGAATGTTATTTTGAACCGAAAAGTACAATATTTATATTGATTATAGTGATAATACTCATGATCACAGATTCTGGATTCTTTGTATTATGTTTCTTTCCCTACCAATCAGTGGCGGCTCGTGACTTATCGCAGTGGGTGTGCAGTATATTACATTCTCACAATTGCATGCAATTTGCTGTCAGAAACACAAACATAACAAACAATAATAAACACGGTAACAAAATAAATATTCCAAACTGAAGTACTGGCCTTGGTAACTTGCATATGCATTTATAATGGTTTAATAAAATAGATGTAACTGTGTTTACAACATTAATATATCTGTTATTTTAATATTGAAAATGGCTACATTATATTTAGAAATGTCAACCTAGCTAACTGCCTAGTTGGTTGCAACTTCTGCTAAACGACTGGAAGGAAAATACTCGTAGCAAGGAAAACAGACTTGTAGAAGACAGTGCGCTTGCGCGGTAGCAATAGCATGTCTTAACTTTGTGCTGTTTTAAGTCGCCGTATTCCTTAATGCAAGTTTATCCCCGCTTCCCGCGACCCATCACCCTAAAGGTTCCTTCGCCAGTCGCAAAATCCGGTTTATGCGTCTCTAAAGCTTGTTGAGTGAATGTGCTGGAATTTGGTAAAGAATGCTAGGGAAAATTAGCAAGTTGATATAGAAGAAAGTTCGACATTCGACTTTCTCATATGTCTACAGAGGTAAATACACATTCACATAAAGGAAAGCATTAGTGGATGTGCGAGTATGCGATCACCCAGGAACAGCCACTGCTACTACCGGTAATTATGCACTGTACCAAAACTACAAAACCGTAGTTTGGTAGAGCGCAACTCTAGTGTAAACAGATTCTTCTATCCCATACTTGGAGCGGTTGATGAACACAAACCGACCGACAGACAAAGCGAAACTAATAAGTGCTTCGTTGTAATGAACACACCTAAAATTGAATGCTATTTTCCTAGTTTGGAGATGATGTAACGATACGCTGATAATAAAATAACCATTGCAGTGTAACGAAGCCTTTGATATAAATCATACGATAGGGACTAGTATGCTAAATATTTATTAGAAGGTAATGGAGTGGAAATAACATTTTGCGTTTCTCATTTAGTCGCGAATAACAGCAAGTTGTTAAAATTTCTGTCCAAAATTCATTTATTCAGGTAGCTGAATAGACTTCACTGTTGGTAATACCATATAGGTCAACTTATTATCGGACATAGAAAAAAGAGATTCAAAATAGTTTTAAAATGCCGTATACTTAAGATATTTTCACGACGAATAAAACACATTTCATGAATTTTCTGAAAATAGCCTCTGTAGTCCTCTCCATCAATACATTACATTAGCATAACCACTAAATGTAAAAGATAGACACAATTTTACTACATGAAAAATATTTGTTTTTTAATATTTATTTTCACCGACCAGCTAAAAGGCTAGAGGCCATTTGTAATCAAAATGTGACAATAACATTGATGTGGGTAATATGACTCCACGAACATATGTACAATATTGGATGAAAAAAATATAGAAATTAAAAGACATACAGAGCTAAAATGAATACTTTCAAAGAGTAAATGACATATAGAATTAAGAATATTAATGTACCTACAGGCTTGTAATGCGGGAATTAGAAATAAATAATATTAAAAATACTATTAATGATAACTATTAAATTATGAAAAACTATTATAGGCACGATTTTAATTTAAGGAGTTTTACTCTTTTTCACTTTCGGTGTCTGATAATAGGATTTCTTGAGGTAATTTTCTCTTTAGTCTTGACCTTTGACAGCTTCTTTGTCCCATGTTGCCCACTAGAGCTCCTTGGACGTCAGGTAATTTAGACTAGAAGGATTTTGAATTAGATCTCATGTGATCTTTAATGGGTAGGATTCCAAACTCTGGATGCTTCACTCTTGCTTCACTAACCTCTGTCGATCTTGAGAGGTCATTTTGTCATATGAAAAACGTGTTATCTGATAGGAGATTCAAAATTACCCCAGGGAACTTAAAAAAGCATTTGATTGTCATGTGCAACGAATAAGGCATTGCAATACACAGGCCTTTTTAAAAATGTTTCATTTTGTGTCAATTACAACGCTAGCATTTTGTTTAAAACTTTGAAGTTCTTTAAAATATGACGATCGAGTTATTGAATACTGCAATTTATTAAATAAATGGGTTTTCTAATTGTCTTATTTCCTGTTTTAGTATGTATAACGCTATTTATAATACCTTTTTGCCTGCCTAACCAATTTTGGAGCGTCTGTTTATTAGAGGATATAACTTTGTACTTCTGCAACATAAACAATCTGACATGGCGCACTCACATTACTATCACTACTCTTCAACAAACTATTTTTAACAAATGTTTATTGCTATACCTACTTCAGATCGGCATTGTTTTAACCCTAAAATAACTGGTATGAATTGATTCAATTTTCTGCTTTCCTAACGATTGAAACCTGAATCTTCACTTGAACTAATAGAGCATTTCAGTTACATCCACACCTTTCAGCCATAACATTTCGATTCGTGTCGATTTGCCCAGGATAGTACGCGGTTCAGCGGTGCGGAAAACACATTGGGCGAGTGTTATGTTTACTTCTGAGGGCACACACTGGTCCAGTACAACACAGATCGCTGGCGTGTGCAAAGACTAATCCTATACACTGGGCGAGTGTTTTGTTTACGTCTTTGGGCAGTGCTTGCACACGCCGGTCGGCTGTTTTGTTTAGTTTGTGTCAGTGCTGGCCTCGAAGCACACGCCGGTCGGGTACAACACAGATCGCTGGAGTGTGCGAGGACTAAACCCATCAGCTCAGCGTTGTCATGGTCGAAAAAATGAAATTATTACAAAACGATGAAACCTATCGAAACGAAACTTGCATCTGTTAGCCAGGATATCCTGGCCGAAGCTGTACCTTCCACCATGTACACACTGGATTAACATAATCTGTTAGCTAAGTGGTGTCTATCGTGCTGGAGATCTTACACAACTTCAAGTATAATGTTCAGTATCGTATTATGCATGTACCTACACGTTTAAGCCTTGTCAACAGCGAGTTTAGATTCCTCTGGGCCTCTCTTGGTTGGTAATCGATTTTGAAGCGTCCGCTCTGTCTGGGTCAAGCTTTTTGTTCGAGTTAATTATTTGGTGTAAAAGATTAACATCGGTAGTGTTTGTGTACCCTTTGTTTATCAAACCTGGATGTGAAATAAGCATCTGATTTCACCATTCATATATCCGAGTGAATAAATACCTAGAGAAATTATTGGTTCATTTTCCTTGGTCGAATTCCTTTTTCCTCATCAGTTTTCGGCATAACTCATAAATCATTCAGTGAATAATCATCTTCTCAATCATCCTTCTATAGGTAATGTGTCACGCTCACAATCGAAGGGGCCTGGATTCGATTTCCGTCGAGCTGGTCAATCTAACCTTGGTGTTTTTCGTGGTTTTTCCAGGTTGTTAGGTGAATGCTGGGGTTGTTCCTCTTCTACCACAAATTTGCTTCCATTTCCTGTCTCCATTTTTTACTTTCTCTACTAAGTATAGTACGGAAATATACGTTTTGAGGCCCCTGAATAAAAGGAAACTTAGAAAAATATGTGTGTTTGTGTGTCTGCGTCTCCGTCTGTGAACAGCATAACTCAAAAAACGAAAAGTCGATTAGAAACCAAATTTGGTATTTAAATTGAATATATTTCAAGGATACGACACACGAAAATGCTGAAAGACATCCTAAATTATTCTTCACATGGAACATTCTGATTTTCTCAAAAATGGCTCTATTTTGATTAACATTTTTTAAATACTTTTATGGCTAATAAAATGTCTATTTTGACTTTTCTCGCTATAGCCATTACATAGTTCTGTTTATTCTTCATGACTTTTGCATAACTGGTAAACCGTAAAAGATAGACCAAATCGTAGTGTACAAAAAATGTAGATCTCATTAAAACACACGTTCTGTTCAAATGCATTTTTTGTGGAATGAACTATTTTAGAAATATTCCTCGTTATTTGCATGGATTCTGAAATACTTATACTTTTCTCAACTGGAAGGTCGTTATTAATTTTTATCTCTTGATTGAATAAAGAAAACGGAATTGCAAAGCTTTAATTTAGCGACCGCTTTAAAAGAGTTGACTATCACTCAGGTCCTAATGCAGGGGTTCTCAACAAGCGAGCACACGCTCGCTTCCCCTACACATGTTATGTTCCCCCTCCACTGACCAAGGCAAGGAGAACCAGACCTGCTAATCAGAGGCGGATGGTGCGGATAGTGTTTTTTTTTTTTGTTTTTTTTTTCTAGGGGAAAAATCCCTCATGGACGTTATTCTAACGAGTTGGACTCTGACCAACTAAAAAACTCCTGTGTGAATCAAATTGAGTACTTCTTCTTGGAACTGCACAGGCGGCAGGTGCGGATAGTGTACATACAATTTAATGGGAGGACGAATATTTTTGTTTTCGAGATGAAGACGATAAAGTTAAGTGCCTGATTTGTAAGACTGGTAGTTGCAGATTTATACACTTCCCTTGCTTACGTTCCACGTTCACGATAAAAAATTATCCTCTTGAAAAAATACAACGAACTTTTGGAGCAATTGTGCGACACATTCTCTTAACAATTTGAAGACCTAAAAACATTTGAAACCGAAATCCAATTATTTTGCAGTTTTGAAATTTCCATGTAGTGAGGCTTCACACGAGCTAGAAAATCTGAAACTACTTGCAGTGCAGAATTCTACGACCGTAAAATGTTCTGAGAAAGAAGGGCGGGGATTATTTAGGACTGTACCCTCCTGTGAGTATCCGAGATTACGTTCGTTTCAGGGGCAGAAACACAAATGATCGCTTTCGGTCGAGGTACGAAGTACCCCTCAACAAGTTGTCATAGAAACGCACTATAAGAAGTCAATTATGTAGCAAGGCAAATATTTATAATAGACACAAACGGGCAAAATATGAGGACAAATTGGCAAAAAAGTACCACTTAACATCAAAAGTTGTTTTGCTGCGAATTTTATCCAATGATTTCTGACCTGCTTACATATGAAGGTAGTCAACAAGAACTGTGGCAAATGGTGACGGAAAATCTGATGTGAGACAACAGAACTATCGTCTGATGGGATGCTGTTTTCAGAGCAAAGAAAGTCCTGGGGAATGAGGCGGGGGGTTACCGATTAGACAAGGGTCCAATACCCTGCCTACCTTTGTTTATGATACACAGGACAGCTCACGATAACCAACATCTGGCGTCTTCTATTTTTGTGAAGAAGCCTTCTCGATTTTAGTATACGTTCTATATTATTTGAGTATATCGAGAGATCCTGTTTTTGCCGAAGTATAGCATTTATATACATGGAACATTAAAGATTTGGAGAATAAGTGTTCTCAAATGGAAACTCAGATTCCAAATAATGACATAAGTTACACCTTTCGCTTTGCTGATGACCAAATTCTTATGATCAGAGATGAAGATATGGAATATATATTAGTAAATTACTAAAGAATACAATAAATGGGGAGTAAATATAGACACATTTAAATCCAAATATTTGGTCACTTACACACAGCGGACAAATTAATTACTGGAAACAGAAATGGACTTCTGGTGTGAACAGCGATAATTTTGAGATAAAGTAAGAAACAACGTCATTAGGCATTATATGGGAGTTAAAATCAACAGCTTTGGGTGAGATTACATTCAAACAACTGAAATAGTGTGGACATGTAGGCAGAATACCTTAAGACAGAATTATTCTGAAAAATCAGTTGGAATGGGTTTCAGCAAAACATTAGAGGAGAGCATGACCATTAATAACATGGAAGGTTAACGTGAAACAGGCTATGAAGTGATTGAATTTGGAAGACGACCACTGCAACAACAGAGAAGAAAGGAGAAGAGCTTTTGGAAGGTGTGTTAAAAAATAATGTTCAAATAGTGATGTCTAACGTGGGTTAGCAAATCAAAATTGTTTAGAGTGCGAGGTGGTCGGTGGGGCGCACGATTTTTGAAATGATGGTGAAGTGAAGGGACGGGAAATTCGGGGATGTAATTATCCTTACCAGAATTTGCCCGGTGTCCCGGGAAAACCCTAAAAAAACTCAAAGGGATAGGAATGTCGGCCGCGGGAATCGAACCCACGAACTCACAAATGCTCGGTCGGGTATGAGTAAATCACACGTCAGACAAAGCTATCCCTTTCGGTATGTGGACCTAAATATGAAAACCTGTAGCTTGCAAACATTTACGTTTATGGCAATCTTTATGCCAAAGCCAGTCATTGTGGATGCATGCATGAAGATAACACAGCTTACGCTATGCTTATATCTAAAGTTTCATCCTGAATAGTTCCTTACTATTGCAGAAGACAGTCAAGGGGCTCGAACTCATAACTACCGCTAGAGCTCTAGTAGCTAGCTTGGAAAAACAAACCCGAGATGATTCCCAGCTGTAACAGATGAATCCATTCCCAGGTTTGTATATGCCTGACGTGGTATTTAGTTTAAAAATTGCAAAGGGTAACTCCATCGCTTTTTAAAAACATTTACCTATTGAATTTTAAAAACGGGTTAAGCTGCTTTCACAAGAAAAGGTTTTGATGGTCAGTTTTAAGTAAAGGATATGCGAATGTCCAAAATCGATTTTGTGTTTTTGGACATGCTTTTTCGTTTCACTGTAAATTATTCAAAGCCCACAGCTCTTGTGCCTTTAGCTTTCTTTCCTAGTTTCCATTACGAATTTTGTGGAATATCACAAACTTTCATTTATCAAATTCAGATTACTACTGCTACTTTCCGTTCCATTATATTTCTTTCCCGGTTCCCGGGGAATTATCCAGCTGGACATAGGACAGTACGATCAGTAACTATACAAAACAGCGTGGTACCAACTATTACATACTTAAACATAGTGTCTTATTAACAGTTATGAATAGTCAGCGAGACGCACCAATATTTTTCGAATTTTTTTGATAAATAAAATCGTCGATAGTTGTCGATAGTTATCGGTACTCAGCAACAATTATCGTTAGCTATCGATAGTCAGCGACACATCGATAGTTGCGATAGTCAGCGACACTTATCGATAGATATCGATAGTAGTGAGAATTATACATAGTTATCGATAGACAGTGACACTTATCGATAGTGATCAATAGTCAACGATAATGACTGACAGTTTTCGATAGCCATCTTCTTGTCTTGCTGAACTAGTTCTTATCGAGTTCAGCTAGACTAGTTTTAGAAAATGACTAGTTCAGCTAGTATTTTTCTAGGAAAGGAGCGCCTGGGTGAGACGCCTGCCGAGGAGAACAGATGAACAATCAGAAAGAATATCCAGGATGGGGGACCAGATATGAAACAACAATGAAGAGGAAGAAAGGAACAGTGATTATGGAGCAGTTGGTGGAATGAATGACGAGGGAACCGGAGGACTCGGAGAAAGCACGCCCATACGCCGCTTTGTCTACCCAATCCGACTTGCGGTCCCCTGCGATCGAACCCGGACCATCTAGGTGAGAGGCTATCGGTTTAACCACTCGACTATAGTATAATGCAAGTACCAGACATTAAATTTTTTAATCCACAGTAGGATGTACTGACTACGGCAGACAGAGAAATTTAGACATCCAAGAAAAGTAAATATTAAATAATTATATTCAGCAATTGCAATTAGAGACATAGCTGTAAGAAATGCCCAGTTCGAATGTCAAACCACTGAATTCGAAAAGTGGCAATTAACTACGAACTCGAATAAAAAGAAAACTTTGAATATTAAGGAACAAATGGTCTAAATTTTATAATCAGATTGAAAAGTCCAACCGTGAAGATGAAACAGAGAAAGGAGAAAAGATGCAGCGACTTTATGATTTGGGAAGTCTGCTAACCTATATCTACAAGCGAAAAGAATGTATACGTCACTAGGCATTAAAGACCAACATGGGTGGAGGCCGTTAGAGCATAAAGTCGTGAAGCGGAGATCCACGGTTCGAATCCAGACAGGATTGTTCTCCGTGACTGGGGTTTTATTCAGATTTTCATAGTTACTGCCAAATACTGAGGAGGATATATTTGACTAGAAAGTTGGTCTCCAAAATTTCCTTTCCCAATTAAATTTTGTGTCTTAAATAAATGCTTTGTTAATGACGCTGTTAATTGCCAGGATCATATCAGCACCACCAGTAAGTCGGGACCTACATGACAAATATTTACTAATAGTTACTAACAGCGTAGAAATTATTACTACCGCGCAGGTGGAACGAAACCACCACTACGCGTGTTGTATAAACGCAACCTTCGTCACTAGGCAAGATAATGTGGAGTAAGTAAGGCACCTTGAATGCTACCTCTTCTTTCGTGTCCATGCCTGACGTAGACATTCCCTTAGTATCGTTAGAGACATTCACGCTATCCGTCCAGCACCACCTCACGCCACGAAACCTCGAAGCACACATGAAGAAACATGAGAAAGAAACGGGATGAAGGAGAAAAGAGGGAGAGAGAACCATGGTAAATGAAGAACCACTCCAATATTCGCCTAAGAGCTTCCCACGTTACCCCGTAATCAACTCGCTCGATGAATACCTTATTAACTCGCCAAAGAAAATCTTCATATTACTGCGTGCATGAAATTCTATAAGCAGACACGCGTTTGTGCAGTATTGTATTGTATTCCCTGATAATTACAACAGACTGAAGAACGGAAAGGTCGAGAGCGACCTGAAGCAAATAATATATTATGCACCAAAAAAGGAAAAAGTGTACTCAACGCTTCTGTAACGAGGAAGGCATTAGCCAAAGAGACTTGGTATGAAAGAGAAAGATGGCGGATTGTGTTTAGTGACGCTTTATGTTTTGATGTTTGGCTGTCCCCGAGGAAAAGATTGGCAGACGCTCTAATCAGTGCCAGACGCAAAGAGATTGAGATTTTCTTTCCTTTGTGAAGTAGTCTTTTAGAGGGGTATACGAATTAAAGTCAGGAAGGCCTCTGTTCAAAGAATCACAAAGATGGGATACCCTTTCAAATCAGTGTGTGTATGTGTGTGTGTGTGTGTGTGTGTGTGTGTGTGTAGCATAACTCAAAAACGAAAAGTCGGTTACAAACCAAAGTTGATATTTAAGTTTAATGTCTTTCAAGCCTCTTAGTTTTATCGTCGGCAAAGAATTTAATCAAAGGGACTTTTGAGGCATTATTAGGCAGTATGAAGCAGTGTTGCTTCAAACAGTTATCAACATGTGACCGACAAAATAGTACGTAATTCAACATAAAAGTCGTTGCATCTACGATTGAGTAATCCTGCTTCAAAGGCCAATCAGCGTGAAGCAAAATAAATAAGTTCTTCATTGTAATATTTTTATACTGTCTTACGATTAACATTCTAATTTGCTTCTCTATCACAACCAATAAATCAATAAAATTAATTGCATTTAATACTTTAAAGCTATTTGATGAACATAATAAATCAATCTTAATATGCAATAGCTTATATTAGATAAATGATAAGCTAAATCGCTAAAGTGGAATCATGCCGTCGCTTTTGTATGTTTACAATTACGAGTATTAAGAAAGCATCTTTCGAAATTGTAAACAAATACTTGTAAAATCACTAAAGTTTGCTTTATGGTTCTGATCAAAGTGGTGTTTGGTATTGTGTCGTTTTATATTTTCTTGAAATCTGCATATTACACAGCGAACTTTCCTGTTTTGGTAACTTATGACCAGTGGAGTGATGTAAAAATGCTTTTTAGTGGAGTGGTCTTTTTGAGCCGGTTTTTCTCAGACCTCGTCTAAGTCCTTCGACTCTGAGTGAAGGTCTTCGAAGCTGAAATGGGACTTCCGGGCGTTTCTGTGGCTCCTTTACATCATCCCTTCCTTCTGGGGGGGGGGGGGGCAGCGGTATAGACATCTGAGGCCACAGTGGACGCCTAATTGCGTGATACAATGTTGAACTTCCTGCCATACTTTTATTCTGTAATAGCAGTAATTAAGTATCCAGCAGTTAGCTGAACAGTTCTATTTTCCTTTCTCAGTAATTGCTGAGAAAGGAAATGGCTATGGAATATGTTGTTCAATGATGTTGATAAAATAATCGAGATTTTGTCAGCATTGAACTCTGCCGAAACAAAATTTTCAATTAAATTCAAACAATTAATTGGAGGTAAATATAAAGGCAATAATGTTAATAACGGTTTGTATTTTGTAACGAGAATCAATTCACATACGTCATCATTGTTTTTGAAGTCAGAGAATTAGGAATCCTAATACGCACTTAGGAGTCATCGTCACAAACTTTATTTCTACAATTTTTAGTACACTTACACCACTTTTTAAATTCTCTATCAGGTAAAATATGTTCTAGAACGTTCTAATTGTGTTCTTGAATCGTTTTTTAAATGAGGTTTGTCCATTTATGACCATTACACAACACTTATTCATAACTATCACGAAATTACGCAACCTTACTACACCTTGTAAGCTATTCCGATATATTGAAATTACACAACACATTTCTTAGCCAACACATCTGTGAACATAAAGTCTTGCCGTTCAATACAATAAATTGTATGTACCTACACTGATGCAAAATAAGCAACAATATTTGAAACCCTCACTTATTTTTTCATTTACATAACAAGTTTTACTCAACTATACTTTAAGCTAAATACAAAATTGTTTAAATACTATACTATGAACAAAACAAAATACAGTGTATATACTACCAAAATTAACATAGCTGGAAAAAAAAGAAGAACGAAAAAAAATGGTAATGTTGGTAAATGCACAACAATTTGATCAATGTACACTTTTTATAAATCAATACAGGATATGGCAAACATATTAAGACTCATACTGAATATGTAATGTTTAAATATATGTAATGTTTAAATAATATAATTTTTATATAAGTACATCATTCTAAGTACAGGCGAATGTTTTTATGAATCAGTATTACCCCTTGGGATAAAGAAATCTGTAGATTTACTGTTTATATTCAGTTTTATTTACATACTGCAACAAAATGGCAATTCGACGAATAGGAGAGATACGTAGGGGGTTCGGCACTGAAGCTAGGCTTATTGTACCTATGCTGCCAAGGAGGCACCCCTGGGAGGAAGGATAAGATGAGAAGAGACACCGGGCGACCAGATCCAGACTAACATTGACAGCGGTTCCTGAGGTTTACCAAGATTGACGACACCTCGGTCTTAGATGTTCCGGGGCCTTCCAAGGGGCCCAACGTCCCCCCTTGAACCCCCGAAATTGAGGGATGGATAAAGTTCATATCATCCCTGCCAAGCTGCACCTAACGCCTTCGCTGATACTTGCGACCCTGAAAGAACCAATGGAATGAACGATAAATGAAATGATTAATTGAGCGAAATCGTAGGATCTAATTATCTTTTCAGAATTTGCCCAGCGACCTGAGGAAAGCCCCGAAAAGCTCATGGGTCAGGAAGGTTGGCCAAGGAAATCGAACCCACGACCACAGGAATGCGTGCCTCACACGTTACCACGGAGCCCTACTTATTATGATAAACCCAATTTATTGTAACAAAACTGTGATTTCAATTCTGAAACATGCGAGGTCTCAACAAAAATTAGTTAAAAGGCTATTAAGAATTACATCTTGTCTGTGAAAGAAGAAGAGGTAGTTCACCTGTTGTCGGCAGAAATCTTACATAGCTTCTCACAAAAAAACTTGCAACCTTTTACGTTTCAGTTCGCTTCGTTGACAGTGAAATTTTCAAAGGGTTCCTCAGTTTACACAGGTAAGTCGAAGACCCAATATGATCACTTTAAAACATAACTGGACATCTCCCAAATTTAGGATTATATTTCCCCTTTAGGAAACTGAATAGCCTATTAGAGCCCTATTGATCTTGCTTTTATGATGATTACGATGAACCATTGCAGTATTTTTGCTAAAAACTAAGTAAAGTTAGAACAGCAATAGTGTTAATCTGTTCTAATCCATATAGGCAAAGATAATTACTTTTTATAGGCTATTGAAAGAGCCCAAAAAGGAGTAACCACTGAAATTTGGCGAATTACTTTATTATTTACGTTTAACAAGCAGAGTAAGTAATATAGTATTTTAACAATAAAATTCGATTTTATCGGAATTAATGAGTACCTGAAAAAAGTGTCTGCGAACTTATGTATTTATGAATATCATAATTCAGTAACGAAAAGTCGAATGAATACCAAACTTGGAATTACAGTCAGACATCTTTCAGGGTGCGAAAAAACTTTTAAGGAAAATCCCCCACAACATGCTATCCATTATACGGAAAAAGATTAATTCCTTTTGGGTATTATTAAAATTTTGATTGAAATATATTCAAGACATCTGTATGAAGAATGAAGTGTATATCTTGAATCTTATGGGATTAACCTGTGAAGTTCTCTCATTTTGAATGATTTTAGTATAAGCGGTAATCGTATGAGGTAGACAAAATATTACTACAGAAAATATATTATTCATTAAGTCACACAATTTTGTGTACGACACTTTTTTGATACCTCTGGAATATCTCTGTCTTTGAGGACTTATCTCTGCCGGCTACTACAGTAGTAAACAATGGGAGCTTTACCTCAGAGCGTGACTGGGACGAGCATAGACAATAATTAAGTTGACTGATAAATTTGATAATACTAATAAATGAGCTACTTCAAGCGAGCTGCCGACTGTTTGAGGTTTGATGATCAAACTGTTTCTGAAATTTTAGCATAAAAAATTGTAAGTATTGGAGTGTTACATTTGCTAAATTCTGACGTAGTTATCTTATATCACCTTACTTTTTAAAGTGACTGTCTCCGTAATCGCAATGATAAGCATATGTTGCCGTGAGTAGCTAAAATGCTAATCGGAGAATCCTCTTGCAGCGATCGCCAATTATGTATAACCCGAGCGCGGTCTAGGCACTACGGTCTGTCCATAACACTGTTCCACAAAGGTTACATTTCTGGTATGAGAATATGTAATTCTGAAGGAATTCACATTGATAAATTCAGGATTTCGCTACCAGGGTTAGTTTTCCTGTAATCTGAACTATATGTGTATTATATGTAGAATCTTTATTTGCAGAAAATATGGTAAATTTATAAAAATAATTTGAACAGCTGGTAACATTACCTTTATTATTTCTGACTCATTTTCATACTTTGGTGTAGCTGTATAGATAATCTGGCAAGTTAACCTCAACATCACCGTGAGAAAGCACCAATTTTTACCTATTTAAAATTTATTTATTTAGATTATTCAGAGAGTGAAACTCCACACACGATAGCTGTCCCTATACAAGAAAGACTACAAAGGTTCAGCCTAGTTATGAGTCTATTATAGACCATAAATTAATATTACAAGTTAAAATATAAAGAAAGCTGTAAGAGAGTTATGATATATCAGTAACTATAACTAAAAGAAATAAATAAAACTAAAACCTTAGCATTACAGCCCAGGAAGGGTCTTGACTTGCCGACTAGCCGCTGCGTCTCCACCTCTGCCCGCTACAGGTGCCATTGATGGGGTGCAGTACTGGAGGGTGGGACGTGGTCAGCGCCCCGAGCCCTCCCGACCAGTTCTGCGGCCTTCGCGACCTGGGGCCGCTACTTCTCCATCAGGTAGCTCCTCAATTGGTCCCCCTGGGACCTAACGAGGCTGAGTGCATCCCGTGCATATTAGTAACTATGCTCAAAGTAATTAGGCACAATGGGTATAAAGTGAAACGTATGGAGATTTCACATTAATTTCAAATTAATATCAATTAATTTAATTAATTAAATGCAATTCTAATTTTCATTGTTGATTTTGCTGTAAATAAACTGGGTGGGAGGCAGTAATCTATGACGCTTAAACGAAGCACCGCAGCAAAAAAATTTCTTAACAAAAAGTTCAGAGGCGTTACTTTACCTGCTGTGGTGGCATAGTCCGTAATGCCGAAAACTAATGTCCCAAAGGCCATTGGTTCGGTTCCCATCATGTAGTTAGCTTTCCTTCCTTTTTTCTACGCTCTTCATACCTCAACACAATTGATTTCTTTTTCTGTGGTCACATCAAGTCTATGGTTATGAAACAGCTATAACCTCAGAAGAGGATCTAACTGTCCGAATAGCAGTATGAGAGGTTATTCGACATGCGCAAGATATTTTGGATAGAGTACGATAAAATCGTTCATTCGCCGCTGTCAATTTTTACTTTCTCTACTGGTAAGTAGGGGAAGTATTGTATTCCACCCAAAAATTCGATGTCGAGATTTCACCGGAAATATATGTTTTAAGACCCACTGAATCAAAAAAAAAAAAAAAAAAAAAAAAACCAACATTTTTAGAAAAAGGTCCTTGTGTGGTCTGTGTGTCAGTCTGTGGACAGCATAACTCAAAAACGAAAAGTGGGTTAAAAACCAAAGTTGGTATTTAAGTTTAATGTCTTTCAAGGATGCGACACGAAGATTTTGAAGAAAATAGTCCCACCCTAAACTACTCTTTACATGGAAAATTTTTCAAAAATTTTGATTTTCTTGAAAATGACTAACGATTTTGAATAAAATGTCATATATTTGAGATAGTTTTATGGAAAATTAAATGTATATCTTGAATTTTCTGGATATAGCCCCTGTAGTCGACTTTTGCATAACTGGTAAACCGTTAGAGATAGATCAAATCATACTATACAAAAAATGTAGATCTTGCTAAAATACACAACTTATGTCTCAATGAATTTTCTTGTAGGGTGAATCATTTCGGAGATATACCTTGTTATGTGTGTGAGTTTCGGAAAACTTAAAAGTTTCGTGAAATGGAACATCGTTGTTCATTTTTCTATATGGTAAGTGTGCAAAGAGAACAGAATCTCAAAGCTTTAAAAGATTTGACTATCGCACAAAGCCTACTGTATTCGAACATTCCCCTTGCACCTACAAGGAAATAAGCAATAAAATAATTTGTAAAAATGTTTATCTTAACACGAAGGAGGTATAGGAATGTGTTTGTAAAAATGGTTAGTACAAGAGTAGAGAAAGTCATGTGAGTGCAACACATCAGATTTTTTTCATAGAAAATGCAGGTCACTATTTCGAGCAGTTCCTATAAAGCAGACGTAAAGACTTGCATTTAGTATTTGTTATTTTATTTACGTTCGTTCAACCTTTAATCTACCTCTCATTTTGAAGTACAGCATGTGAACGTTGTATTAGGCAGGATTCAACCTTTGTGAGAAAATTGTAATTAATTGTAGTGATACATTATATTATGTCGAAATGAAGTTCATACATTTAAACAAGAATTAGAAGCTCATACACACATAAATGAAAGAAAAAAGTGAATTAGACCTTCACCTTTTACTTCAAAGCCAATGTCACCATTGTGCCAGAGGGATCGCTCCAACATCTCGTTTCATTTTCGCTTGTTGTGTACCCAATGGCATCAACATTAACCAGTGGCGTACTGGCACTTTAAAAACTTAAAACCGCAACTTTCTCGTTTGAACCAATAGGCCATAAGTCTGCTATCTCAAATTATTTGTTTAAGACATCTCCACTTGCTCAAAAATGTTTCGGTGTACTTTATTAACATCATATATAGGATATGGAAAACAAATTAAAAATCCAATTACTCTTAAACTATCCCTGATATACCAAAACTAAAGACCTATTTGAATTCTATAAGAATTTCTGTATCTGGCACAAGAGGTATCCTATTAATTGAATTAGGCAAGTGTTCTGTTATGCTCTTGGACATTTCCAAACCGATTTATCTAATTAGTTCATCCGATATCAGAGTTTTTGCAGTTACAATAGCAACAGTCCCGTTATACTACACCTTAACCTTGAGTCTGCATACACTAGAAAGCTTCCTAGTTTGCAGAGCACTATTTTACCCTCTTTTCAACTCTTGCTTCTAGTGGCAGTTGTTTGCCGTGCTGTACTTCTGACGTCATTGATACTCTGTGTCCAGCTAACCTGTATCGCAGGCGAGCGCACATCCCTCCGGCCTTTATTTATTAATGTTCACAGGTATTTCTTTTATTAACGCCAATAATCCTTGTAGAATTATACTATTTATATTCGTAAGTGTATTAAACTTAAATTATATCTAAGCTGTATATTTTCACCATTTGTTCATGCCAGAGGAGCCTGGGCCAACCTCACAAAGCTAAGTTATGTGTTACAATTTCACTGGCATGTATAGTAATTAACATTGATCGGCCAAAAATAGATTAAAAATAGTATTACTGGCAACCAGCTTTTAAAAGAGTTTAGATTTTCATGTACCTACTTGCAACAGGTACAGCGAGACTTGTAGGTGTAAAATAGGTTCTGAAACAAAATGGAGCCTACACTGATGTTACGATTTGGGGTTTTTGGGGCGGAGGTTGCCTCCTGGTTATCAGCTGTCTATGAACCAAACAGATGATGATTACCACACGTAACGATCGTGTGTGTTCATGCAGTGGCATGGTGTGAAACCCGATAAAGTCAACCTGGCACATCGACTGGGAATTGCTTGTTTTGTTTTTAGACATCACTTGATTACGAAGCCTTACATATTGTAGGTTGGGAGGGCAACTCGTCTGAACTCACACAAACCGCGTGACAACTTCTAAGAATGAAATTCTTTCTCTCTTCCTGCTTTTCACTGGGGAAGCAATATTAACAAGCCTTGCTCAATACAGTTTAACCTCAAGATTCTATTTTGGGATGGGGTTTGCGGATGACTTTACTATATTAGTACTTTTAGTAACTAGAGGAAGCATGGCATTCCATTCAACAATCTGATACTGAGATTTCTTCGGAAATGGGCTTTGATACTTTTTAATCCTAAAAACAAATACAAAAATCGAATATGTTGCACTCATAAGACTTTGTCTACTATTGTACTAACCATTCTTACAAACTCTTACTCCTGTATCTTCTTTCTGTTAGTTGAGATAAATATTCGCAGAAATTACCCTCTTGCTCATTTCCCTGTATGTACAAAAGGAATATTGGAATGCAGGAGGCTTCAAGCGATAGCCAAATGTTTTAAAGCTTTGAGATTCCGTTCTCTTTGTACACTTAAAATATAAAAAATAAACAACGATGTTGCATTTGACCAAAGCTTATTTTACTAAACCGACACAAATAACAAGGGATACCTCCGAAACGGTTCGCTCTACAAAAAATTTATTTGGACATAAATTGTGTTTTAGCGAGATCTACATTTTTTGTAAAGTAAGATTTTGTCTATCTCTTACAGTTAACGAGTTATTCAAAATACATACAGAATATACAGGACTCAGTCTATAGCCAGAAAATTCCAAATATACATTTCATT
Organism: Tenodera sinensis; assembly: GCA_030765045.1. NCBI lineage: Eukaryota > Metazoa > Arthropoda > Insecta > Mantodea > Mantidae > Tenodera > Tenodera sinensis. The sequence continues at coordinate 102,190,615 of CM060971.1, read as the reverse complement.
TGGCATAAAAATATCTCAAACATACGTAATTTTAATCAAAATCGTTAGAGCCATTTTCAAGAAAATAAAACTTTTGGAAAAATTCTCCATGTAAAGGGTAGTTTAGGGTGGAGCAATTTTCTTCAAAGTCTTCGTATGGCATCCTTGGAAGACATAAAACTTGAATACCAAGTTGGCTTTTTAACCGACTTTTCGTTTTAGAGTTATGCTGTCCACAGACAGAGGCACAGACACCCAGACACACACAAACGGACCTTTTTCTAAAAATGCTTTTTTTGGAATCAGGGGGCCTCAAAACCTATTTCCGGTGAAACCTCGACATAGAATTTTTGGGTGCAATACAATACCTCCTCTACCTAGTAGTAGAGAAAGTAAAAAGTGTGTGTGTGTGTCCGTAAACTGCATGACTCAAAAAAATCTGATGTGTTGCACTCACATGACTCTCTCTATACTTGTACTAACCATTCTTACAAACTCTTATTCCTATTAGTTGAGATAAACATTCGCAAAAATTATCTTTTGCTTATTTCCTTGTAGGTGCAAGGGGACTATGGGAATACGGTAGGGTTTGAGCGATAGTCAAGTGTTTTGACGCTCCAAAACTCTGTTCTCCTTGCACAGTTAAAATATAAAAAGTGAACAACGATGTTCCATTCGACACAAATATGTTGTTAGCTAATACTGGATTTCTGACAATCAAGTCATTAATCCTCTTATTCTCCAATATTGTTGGTCTGGGTGGCTCAGTTAGTTAGACGCTGGCCTACTGATCCCAAGATCGCGGGTCCAAATCCACCCCAGACCAATGGTTTTTAAGTGACTTAAAACGACAGCTCCACGTCAGTAGCATTACTGACATTTAAAAGAACTCCTGAGGGAAGAAATTTTGGCACACCTGCGACGCTGATGTGATCGTAGCAATTGACAGCGTCGTTAAACAACAAAATAATTTTTAAATTTTTCTCTCCAATATTTCAAATAGTAATAGTAACAGCTTTTTGGAGAGTACCCTATTTTTATGTTTTGGCGGTCACATCGCTCTCTCAACCCCCAGAATGTCTGGAGGACCACACCTGTCGTTGGTTTACGGGTCTCTCCAAACTGAGCGGGAGAGTTATCAAAATAAATTCACGAACCATATCTTCTGATTACCAATCTGAGGACGTATTACATGCCATTACAGGTCAGCATATTAGGGGTTAAGGGGTTATAGAGAAATGGAAGGGTTGGAAAAATAAAGACTCCCTAGCCCTCAGGAACCCTAATAGCATCGGGGTCGGAAGAGAACAAGAGATGACCAAGGTACATCATAAGGTCAGATGGGAAAGTTACAGTGGGGAGCAAAACACCAGTAAGTGGAAGTAATGTCCTGCTCAGCTTGGGTACCTTGTGGTCGCCATCCATATATTCCCTAGATGGGTACCCCTGAGTTGTTGATGGAAGTATAAGTTCGCCAAAACACACACAAATAACAATCAATATCTCCCAAATGTTTCACTCTACACAAACATTTATTCAGACCTAAATTGGTGTTTTAGCAAGATTTATATATTTCGTATAGTAAGTTTTAGTCTATCTCTTACGGTTTACCAGTTATGCAAAAGTCATCCAGAGTAAATAGGACTTTATGGGCTATAGCCAGAAAATTCAAGATATACTTTTCATTTGCCATAAGAATATCTAAAAAAATATGGCATTTTAATAAAAATCGTTAGAACCATTTTCAAGAAAATTAAAATTTTCTAAAAATCTTCCACGTAAGGGGTAGTTTAGGATGGAGCAATTTTCTTCAAAATCTTCGTGTCGCATTCTTGAAAGACATTACTTAAATACCAACTTTGGTTACTAACCGCCATTTCGTTTTTGAGTTATGCACTCCATAGGCTGATAGACACATACAGACCTTTTTCTAAAAATGTTTTTTTTGTGTTTTGGATTCAGGTGGCCTCAAAATATATTCGATGAAATCTCGACATCGACTTTTTTGGGTGGAATACAACACCTCCTCTACTTCTTGTTAGAGACCGTACAAATCAGTGTGAAAATATACATCAATAAATAAATATCAAAAGGTGAAAATTCGGCATCGAAAACCCCACATCGAAAGCTCAAAATTGAATGATCGACATCTGGTATTCGACTACAAAATTTCCATTTCGAAAATTCTCAATCGGAATCTTGACATCGGAGGTTCGACAACAGGTTGGGCATCAAAAATTCGATATAGAAGCTCAACACCGAAATATCGCCAACGAAAATACACCATCGAGAATAAACAACCCGAAACTGCCACATCGACACTCCGACATCGAAATCCGACATCGATACTCCTAATCGACACTCCGACATCGACACTCCCACATCAACACCCGACATCGACACATCGACATATATATTCCGACATCGAGACTCCGACATCGAGAACCCGATATCGAGACTCCGTAATCGAAACTTCGACATTTAAACCTAGGCAGTGAAACATCGTAATTAAAACTTCGACATGGAAACTTCGACATCGAGACTTTGATATAGAAACTTTGAGATCGAAACCTCGGAATTGTTTCTTCCTCATTGAAATTTCGACATCGCAACTCCGTCATTGAAACTTCGGCATTGCGACACTATCAAAACTTCGACATCGAAACTTCTAGATTGTAACAATGTTATAAACTTCGACATCGAGACTCCGACATCGTCTCTCCGACATCGACACTCCGACATCGACACTGCGACATCTAGACTTCGAATTCGATACCTCGCCATCGAAAATTGCACATCGAGACTTCGACATAGAAACCTCGACATCTCAACTCAGTCTTCGAAACCTCGAACATCGCGACTCCGTCATCCAAACTTCGACATCTAGACTTCGACATCTAGACTTCGACATCTGGACTCCGAAATCGAGGAAACATCATCGACGCTCCGACGTCAACACCGACAGCGATACTTCGATGTCGAGAATAGGGCATCGAAACTTGGACCGAAACCTCGACGTTGTGACTACGTCATTCAATATCGTTATGGATCTTCATTTTCGAAACTTCGACATCAAAACTGCGATATCGAAAATTCGAAATCAAAACCATGATATAAAAAATTTGACATTGAAACTTCGATATCGAAACCAGGGTGTCGCGACTCCGTCATCAAACTCCGTTATGGAACATCGTCATCGAATCTTCACGAGACTTCGATATCGAAAATTACACATCGAAACTTCGGAATAGAAACTTCGATATCGCAAACACGACATGGAGACTGACCTCGACACTCCGACATCGACACCCCGACAGCGACACTTCGGTATTGAGAATGCAACACCGAAAATTCGACATCCAAACTTCAACAACACAACTATGACAACGAAAATTCGCCATAGAAACTTCTATATGGACATTTTGACACCGAAACTTCGATATCGAAAATTATACGAAGAAACTGCGATATCGAAAATCACCATCGGATTTTAGGTATCGAAACCGCGATATCGCAACTCCTTTAAGGAACGTAAACTTCGAATGTTGATCCCGAAACTTCGATATAGAAAATTCCACATCAAAACTTTGGAATCGAAAATTCGACATCGCAGGTATGACAATAAAAATTTGCCACCGAAACTTCGATATCGAAAATTTCACATCGAAATTTCGAATTCGATACCACGGAAGCGCAACTCCTTTACGGAACGTGGACTTCATATCTTGATCACGAAACTTCGGTATCGAAAATGCCACATCGAAACCTCTGAATCGAAAATTCGACATCGAAACTTCAACGCTACTATCCCAATAAAAATACGCCATCGAAACTCCGATGTCGAATTTTCGATATCTAAACTCTGATATCGAAAATTTGACATCGAAACCTCGATAAAGCAAATACGATATGGAGACTGACATCGACACTCCGAATTCGATAATTCGTCATCGAAATTCCAATATCGAAGTCACGTTGTCGCGCCTCTGTTACGGAACGCCGACATCGAATGCTGATGTCAAAACTGCGATATTTAAATAACACATCGAAACTTCGATATCGAAAATAAGACACCGAAACTTCAATATTGAAACCACGATATCGGGACTCCGTTAAGGAACGTAGACGAATCTTGATCACCAAACTTCGATATCGTAAATTCCACATCAAAACTTCGGAATCGGAAATTCGAATCGCGAGTGACAATAAAAATCTGCCACCGAAACGTCGATGCCGAAACTTCGAATCGAAATATGACATCGAAATTTCGATATGGAAACCACGGAACAGCGACTCTTGCTGAACGTGGACCTTGTATCATGATCACGAAACTTCGGTATCGAAAATGCCACATGAAACATCGGGATAGAAAATTCGACATTGAAACTTCGCCATGGCTACTATGACAACAAAATTACGCCCTCGAAACTTCGATATCGAATTTTCGACATCGAAACTTTGATATCGATACTTTTATATTGAAAATATCACATCGAAACCTCAATATTGCAAATGCGACATGAAGACTGACATCGGCACACCGAATTAGAAAATTCGACATCGAAATTTCGATATCGTAAATTCGACATCGAAATTTCGATATCGTGAATTCGACATCGAAATTTCGATATCGGAAATACGAAATCGAAATTTCGATATCGGAAATACGACATCGCAATGTCGATATCACAAATTCGACTTCGCAATTTCGATATCGGAAATTCGACATCGAAATTTCGATATGTGAAAATTGACATCGAAAATTCGAAATCGAAATTTAGATATCGGAAATTCGACATCTAAATTTCGATATTCGCAATTCGTCATCGATATTTTGGTATCGGAAATTCGACATCCAAATTTCGATTTCGGTAATTCGACATCTAAATTACCATATCGGAAACTCGACATCGAAATTTCGATTTCGGTAATTCGACATCGAAATTACCATATCGGAAACTCGACTCAAAATTTCTATACCGGAAATTCCTCATCGAAATATACATATCGGTAATCCGACATCGAAATTCCGAAACCGGAAATTCGACATCGAAATTTCGATATCGGAAATTGGACATCGAAATTTCGATATCGGAAATTGAACATCGAAATTTCGATTTCGGAAATTTGACATCGAAATTTCATATCGGAAATTTGACATCGAAATTTCGATATCGGAAATTTGACATCGACAATTTGACATCGAAATGTCGATATCAGAAATTTCGATGTCGAATTACCGTTATCTAAATTTATATGTAGAATTTCCGATATAGAAACTTCGATGTCGAGTTTCCGATATGGTAATTTCGATGTGGAATCACCGAAATCGAAATTTCGATTTCAAACTTCCGATATAGAAACTTCGATGTCAAATTTCCGATATCGAAATTTCGATGTTCAATTTCCGATATTGAAATTTCGATGTCGAATTTCCGCTATCGAAATTCCGATGTCGAATTTCCGATGTCGAATTTCCTATATAGAAATTTCAGTGTCGAATTTCCGATATCGAAATTTCGAAGACGAATTTCCGATATCGGAATTTCGATGTCAAATTTCCAATATCGAAATTTCGATGTGGAGTATTCGATATCGAAATTTCGATGTCGAATTTCGGATATCGAAATTTCGATGTTCAATTTCCGATATCGAAATTTCTATGTCAAATTTTCCATATCGAAACTTCGATTTAGAATTTCCGATATCGAAACTTCGATTTAAAATTTGCGATATCGAATTTCCGATGTCGAAATTTCGATGACGAATTCCCGATATCGAAATTTCCGATATCGAAATTTCGATGTAAAATTTCCGATATCGAAATTTCGATGTCAAATTTCCGATATCGAAATTTCGATGTCGAATTTGTGATATCGAAATTTCGATGTCGAATTTGTTATATCGAAATTTCGATGTCGAATTTCCGATATCGAAATTTCGATGTCGAATTTGTGATATCGAAATTTCGATGTGGAATATACGATATCAAAAATTTGATGTCGAATTTCCAATATCGAAATTTCGATGACGAATTTCCGATATCGAAATTTCGATGTGAAATTTCCGATGTCGAAATTCGATATCGAATTTGTGATATCTAAATTTCGATGTCGAATTTCCGATATAGAAATTTCGATATCGAATTTGTGATATCGAAATTTCGATGTCGAATTTCCGATGTCGAAATTTCGATTTCTAATTGCCGATATGGTAATTTCGATGTCAATAAACTTAGTATTTAACTTAAGCTTCTTTCAAGGATGCAACGCCAAGATTTTCAAAATTTCCCCAACCCAAAATAGGCTTTATATAATTTTTTTTTTGAAAATTTGAGTTTCATGAAAATGGCTATCGAGTTTATATAATTACCATATGTTTAATATTTTCAGCACTAAATATAAAATCTAATGTTCTGGGAAAGCTTCTAAAAGCTTTTTGCTTCTGAATAATTTCTGTAGAACTAATAAATCGCAGAAGATATAGAAAATCTTACTATACATAAATGTAGATCTCATCAACGCACTCAGTTTGTCATATCTTTTGTTGAGATAACCAGATATTGCTTGTTTAAAATTGAGTTTTTATTTATGATGCTTTATAACTGCTTTGGTTCTTCAAGTGCCATTGTATACTGGGCGTGAAACTTTTCTCAAATACGTATTAATTCTTTCTTATATTCTTCTTGGTCATGCAAAGAAAACCAGATTTCAAAACCAACACGTAACGACTAGCTCCTAAAACATTTATATTTCGTTTAAGCTTATTGCCTTATTCACATTGTACCTAATAAACGGAGTTGTACAAGTTTTTATTTCGATTAACGTGAAATGGTTCGAAGAATATGGATTTGTAAGAAGTTACAAGGATGCGAGAGGGATATTTATAAACTCTCTGGCAAGTTGTTAAGAAATATTGTGAATATCTTCGAAAGAAAATAAAGAAGGGTATTGTGACATGGCTTCTCCATGTCATTAAGACTCTTTGATTTTCAAGAGGTTGCGATAGAGACAGTTTTGAGTTGTTGAAGATGAAGAGACAGAAACTAGTATTGTGTTAGAGTTTGGAAGGATTAAGAGAGAAACGAGTAGTATGGCTGTACTTGAAGCTTGAGAAAATAAAAAGGTTTGGTAAATTTGTTACATTTTAAATTTGTTACATTTGGTGTCAGGAAGTGGGATGGAGGGATATTCGGAAACCAGGATGATGGCAATGATGAAGGAATTATTTGCCAAAATGGAAACGAGAAACGACAACCTCGCTGCCGAGCTGAAAAAGATAAAGACGGAGCTATCGGCGAAAATTGACGAACAACTCGGCGAAAAGGTGGAAGACCTCTGCCAGCACGTGGACGTCGTGGAGGACGACGGGGAACGTCTTGGCGCCCTGGTAGTAAGAGTTGACGAGAGCGTCAAAGTACTGGATGCCAGGGGCAGACGGAATAGCGCGGAGCCGGGGAGGGAGCACCTAGTGGCCGAGGCGACAGTCGCGCCCGTTTCGGATGATCAGCAGGGAAGCGCACAAGCAAACGAGCAACACGCGAGAACCGACTTGGCGTGTGACATGGGGGGACCGTCGGGGCCATCCAATCACCTGACGCATAGTGCCGTGAACGGAAGAATGGTGGACATCATCGTGGGCGGCAGGATACAGGAGAGGCCGTGCCGAGCACGAGTGAACACGAGTGCAGCGGTGGACGCGACTCGCGCGGATGTGGTGGGGTTTGTTGCCGGACCCATCGGAAGCAAGGTGGCTGCGAAGGTGCGCCAGAGAGGTCGGCGGACATGGTACCCAGTGAGCCGTTTCAAAGTGCGCAGGATGGCCCGTCAACACACCAGGAAGAAGGGCAACTGGACGAGGGACCGTCAAGACCGGCGGTACTGTTGCAGAATTTCGAAGCAGGATGGCATACATCGTCCTACCTGGACCAAGGGACACTATCCAACAGCGATACCTAGGATCGTGCCCCCTGGAGAGCGAGGTCCTACTGGCCCTCAAGGTTTACAAGGATTCCCTGGCCCTCAGGGTCTGGTAGGCTTGCCTGGAATGAAGGGTGAACGTGGATTCCCAGGAATGAAAGGTGAACAGGGCAATCCAGGACCTCCAGGACAAGCTGGTGCACCAGGACCTGAAGGACCTAAGGGTGACTCAGGCTCTCAAGGACAACATGGAGCTCCAGGACAACCTGGTCCACAGGGCCCTCCAGGAGACAGAGGACTTCCAGGATTACCCGGCCCAACAGGACCTGCTGGCCTCAGAGGTCAGAGAGGTGCACAAGGTGAGACAGGTCCACCAGGGAAGCCAGGCAGTGAAGGACCTCCAGGACCACAAGGTATTGCAGGACCTCTAGGACCACCGGGACCAATTGGAGAACAGGGACCAGAGGGAGCACCAGGTAAAGCAGGAACACCTGGTATTGCAGGAAGACCAGGAGATAAGGGACCTGTAGGACCTTCAGGACCTCCGGGAACTCCAGGGGCACCAGGTCTTCCAGGGCCACCTGGTCCAAATGGACCTCCAGGACCAGCAGGAGAACGGGGTCTTCGAGGAGAAACTGGACCACAGGGTGTAGAAGGGCCACAGGGAGCTAGAGGAAAGCCAGGACCTCCAGGGCCAGAGGGAGGTAAGGGTGATAGAGGAGAAGAAGGTCCAAAGGGTGCAAAAGGACACCGTGGTCTCATTGGTCTACAAGGGTTACCTGGACCTCAGGGACCTCCAGGAGACAAAGGCATGACTGGACCTCCAGGATTGTCGGGAAAAGATGGTGAACCTGGAACTAAAGGTATGCCTGGAAGAGATGGAAACCCAGGACCTCAAGGTATACCAGGACCACCAGGCCCTCGTGGACCACCAGGAGAAGAGGTTCGATGGGTTAATCCACCGGGGCGCAAGGGAGATGCCGCAGTGATAGTGCTGGTCGGGACGACCAGCTCTGAGGAGGGAGCAGTGTGACATGGCTTCTCCATGTCATTAAGACTCTTTGATTTTCAAGAGGTTGCGATAGAGACAGTTTTGAGTTGTTGAAGATGAAGAGACAGAAACTAGTATTGTGTTAGAGTTTGGAAGGATTAAGAGAGAAACGAGTAGTATGGCTGTACTTGAAGCTTGAGAAAATAAAAAGGTTTGGTAAATTTGTTACATTTTAAATTTGTTACAGTATTATATTAATTAAATATACGCTCAAAATATGATGGTGAAAAGAATTTTTAAGATGTATTAAAATTTAGTGTGGAAATTCAGTGAAAAAAGAAACGATACTCAAATGTTACGTTTCGTAACAGACAGCAATTGTAAATAGTGTTGATAGAAGATGCTGAAAAACTCTTAGTGAAACAAAAGGATATTTGTGGAAAAGCGAAGATATCAAACAATGATTCATAAACCAGTGCTATTTTCGAAGTAGAGCTATTACAAAATAAAAGGACTTAAATTGTTAATGAAAGCTAAAGTTTTTGCCGGAATGGTTAGGGATATTCGAGTAAGGTACCCCATTTATTGTATAAACATAACTCTATCCCCAAAGGAATCCATTTGCAGTGCAATTTCGAATTTACAATTTAATGCAACATCTCTACCGCTGTTAAGCGATATAGCCCCTGTATTGGTCTGTATGTAACCTCAATAACACGAGCAAAAAGTAAATATGTGGCTTAGGAACTTTAATGCTGACCTCAATCATTTCTCTAGCTCCTTTTATACCGTTAAAGTTGACGTGAGCAAACAAAACACAAATGTTTATGAAATGAACTCAGATTTTTGTGTAAAAGGTCCTACATTCAGGAGTAGAAATATTAGATTCTAACTCCAGAGAGGAAAATGCAATTAAAAAACAGCACAGAGAACACTTTAATCCCCCATTCTACCTTTATTACACATACAGACTTTTTATTATGGTCTCTGTCTGTTGCAACTGTTTTGCGCCGGTGAAACGTACAAACAGCGAGTATATAAATATGGAAGCCATCCCGCTTAATGTTGAGCTTGAACTTTTGATGTAGTAAATGAGGTATCACAAATAATAATAATAATAATAATAATAATAATAATAATAATAATAATAATAATAATAATAATAATAATAATAATAATAATAATAATAATGATGATGATAATGATAATAACAATAATAAAAATAACTACAATAACAATAATAACAACAGTAACAAAAATATCCACAACAATGATAATAATAACGACAACAATAATAACAACAATACATATAATTAAATATTTCAATAGCCAAGACAAAATCAATGGCTTTTAAAGGGATAAATCATGTAATATAGCTATTTGACAAAGAAATAATACAAAAAGTGTCTAGTACTAATTATCTAGCTTTTGATATATCATATAGCAAAACCAAGACCTCGGCATAACATTAAATAACTCAAGAAAAATGAACGCAAGAATCTGAAGAATAAAACATCAAAGGAAGCACAAATGAAATTTTAGAAAGCAATGACAGTGTCGATGGCAACATATGGAATAGAAAACTGAACTTTGAATAGGACAGATAGGGAAAGAATTGAAGCAGCGAAGATGAAGTTCCTGAGAGGCTGGATGTAGCCTTCTAGACAAACAAAGAAATGAAGAAATTCGAAAACAGTTATATATGTATAATCTAAATGAGGAAATTAATGAAATTTAAATAATTGATATGAATACATATTAAGAATAAAAGAGATACGAATACCAACAATTTTATTACGTTATAAACCTAGAGGATATCGCTAAGTAGGAGGACCAAGCAAAAGATGGTGTGATGTGTTGAATTCAGAACGAAAAAGGTCTTGTGGAAGAAAGTGGAAGGGAAGTCATTACATTAATTTAAACCAGTGATAGATCTTGGTATTTGGAACACATTTTGTATCTTACGTTTTTGTCTCTGACCATTTCCTATCGAGATATTTTAGTTTTGTCGAAAACAACCTGGCAACACTGTAGATTGTGTGTGTGTCACTTTCACTTAGTACATTAACAAACACCGCAGGGTGGTGTCTCGTGACGTAAACAAATACCATTACAGGGTCCTTCCATGTTTACTGTGCGAGTGTAAGCCAGTCAGATTTGTTATATCCTCAAGACATTACACTACTCTGCTAGTGAGCGACCTGTTTACATCTAGAAGCCGGTTCAATTCCCTGACCAACCTCAGTGCAACGTTGCCGAGTCACTTCACGTCTGAAAAAGCTGCACAGAATATTCCTTTCGTTCTTTTAAGTGCTGAATTATTTCGAAACCCTGTGTGATGTATCTTAATTATTACGTCAGAAATAAGTTACTCTGTGCATCTTACAAGTAACCAACTAATATCTTCGTACATTCTTGTGGAATTACGCATCCAATTTGGAACAAAAACCATTTATTTTTTTGAAATCGGCTGATCAAAGAACAAAATACCATTATATTTATTTGTTTGTAATACTTTTATGAAGCACATATTAGAAGGAATGTAATAAGTTCCCTTCCACCCTGTATATAAGAGCTTGAAGTAAAATCTAGAACTTATTAAAATGTGATTGAAAGAGTACAAAGAAGTGGATAGTTAATTTGTGGGATTATTTTCCAAAATAATCACCCTTTAAATGTTACTATCCGGCACACTCCGTAGCCAGGAACCGAACCTCCGAGCTCTAGCCCACGACGCAGGACTACCGCATTACTTCAGCTACAAAAGGACGGATCTAAATTTTATGCTTACATTATTTCTGGTTCCTCACATATCCATTTTAAAATTGAGATATTAGAACTATAGCATGTAGCCCTCACAAAGAAGGATTAGAAATGAAATAAAAAACACATTTAGCAGAGCGTGGTTTCGATCCACGGACCTCTGGGTTATGGGCCCAGCACGCTTCCACTGCGCCACTCTGCTACTTGGAATTTGAAGGGGGAAACTAGCTGTAAAGTAATGAAATTTGGAAGTTAGTTATGTTATTTGTAGTATTATTTTCCAAAATGCTTACAAATTATGTTACAATAATATATATTATATGTATATGTACACTGTCTGACCCAGTGCATAAACTAAAATGTCACTGTGAAAGAAACAAAAATCAAAACATAGCTAATACCGGGAATTTCGCATCTTGTGTAGGTTAGAAGTCGCCATTGCGCATTCTCTGTACCGGGAAGATGGCAATGTTTTGTTTTGGTTACTTGATTATATTATTGTATAAGAAAACGTACTAAATGTTGCACTTAACCTCACAAAAATCCAGCATAGTTCTCATCTCAACTACACGCAGTAGCACAGGTTTCTCTGTAGCCTAATATCGACTGTGTTCACCTAAATTGTTGAGCTAGTTTGTTTATGTTTTATCATGTTTTTTATGCCTTCCATTTCATATACATAAGTTGCCAAGTGATGCGCCCAAGGATATCAGTAACGCTGTGCCGTTCTGTACCGTTAAGTACAGAAAATATGTGACATTCAGAAAACATCCTAAACATACAACGCAAGCGTAGAACCTCAGCAGCAAGTATGCGCTTGCAAAATATAAAATACTGTGGCGTGGTGACTCATTAGTACGGCCCGAATTTTTAAGCATTAAAAACTTTAAAATATTTATTTTTTATGTGCTAATGATTCTAAAAATATATAGTAAAAGATGAAAACTATTTTCAACTACCGGGTGATTTATGAAGAACTGACAAATTTATATGTCAGTTATGCTATCGACAACTTATTATACCTGAAATATAGAGGAATTTTGGGATATTATTTACCTCTATAGATAGAGAGAAATGTGTTAGTTCTTCATAAATCACTCTGTTTAAGCTAGATATTTCCGTATGTTGTGTTCTAATTTTTACTTTCTCTATTTCGAATAGTAAAGTAGAGGAAGCGTTGCATTCCACCCAAAACTTTGATGTCGAGATTTTACCGGGAACATATGTTTTGAGGCATCCTCTCTCTCTCTGCGTGTGTGTGTGTGTGTGTGCAGCATAACTCAAAAACGAAAATTCTTTTAAAAACTAAAGTTGGTATTTAAATTTAATGTCTTTCAAGGATGCGACACGAAGACTTTGAAGAAAATTGCTCCACCCTAAGCTATCCTTTACATCGAACATTTTTCGAAAATTTTGATGTGCTTGAAAATGGCTGTAACGATTGCTATTAAAATGCCATATGTTTGAGATATTTTTATGACAAATGAAATGCATATCTTGAATTTTTTGGCTATAGCCCCTGTAGCCCTGTTTAGTCTGGATGACTTTTGTATAACTGGTAAACCGTAAGAGATATATCAATTCTTACTATACAAAAAATACAGGTATATTATATGTTATTTGTGTCATTTTTGAAAAACTTAAACATTCGTTAAGTGCAACGAAGTTGTTGTTGGTTTTTTTTATGCGTTAAGCATGCAAAGAGAACAGAATCTCAAAGCTTTAAAATATTTGATATCGCTCAAAGCCTACTGTATTCTCATATTTCCCTTGCACATACGTACAAGGAAATAAGCATTAAGATAATTGTATAAATTGAGGCTTTCACGGCCGGTGTCCTGACTATTAGGTATGTTTATTTCTTTCGGGCTTGTAGTCTGTGTCTAGAAGGCATTGTAGATATCAACGTTTCACCAAGTACTGCGCTTGGTATCTTCAGGGTAAGACGGTACGTTGTCTACATTGGTCAGAGTTCGAATGTAGAAGCAGAGAGAGAGAGAGAGAGAGGGTGGGGAGATGTGGAAGTAACGACCGTTAATGACCGTTGGTGCTCTTATATGGTTAGAGCATTGTTGCGCTGACTAAGGTGGTGATTGGCTCGTATGGGTTAGCGGACCGGGTGTAGGCGGGGTTTTATTACAGCTGTTGTGTGTTTATCTAAGACCGGTATCCATGCAAAGCGGAAGTGCGTTTCTAGGTAACCGTAGACTCGCTTCAGAAAGTGGCGTCGTAAATTGGATGGCTAGTACACACCGTTTATAACATATTTCAATTTCCCCGTCTGCAGTACGTTAAGGCCAAGGAAATGAATGATCGTGCAAAAGTCATGTCTTGGTTCTTAGACAGAGAGAAAGGGGGAGGGGGGGACAGTTCACAAAAGTTTGGGGACCTAAATAGAGCAATTAACCATCGAACGTGTGTTAGGTTATGGAGCCTTATGTCCAGTTGCCAGTATACGCCTACAGCGCTGAGCTATGATTCTGTTTTAGATGGCGGTTAGTTGCGACAGTTTAGGAAGTTTCTAGGCCTCGAGTGCCAGTTGCCTGACACAAGACAAGCTTCCGGTGCTCCGTGGTTAAAACTGCGGTGAACAGCAACTAAGGGACATTAACCACAACAAGGTAGAATCCCTTATTTGAATACTAAACGTGTTCAACGGTTTAAGTACAAGGCCCTAACATGAATTTCAAGGAAGTGTTATATTGAACAGGTTGCTCAAGTTATTCTTACACTATGCAGGACGTAAGTGATATTTTCCTCATATTACAGATTAAAGGAAAAATACTGGACTTGAACTAGATGAAAAATCTACCCTTTCTATACAGTATGATTTTAAGTCAAGCTAACACAAAAAGGAACAGCATTTAAAGGAAACATCATATAATACGTTCAAAGTATTTATTTATGCACCAATGGCATTAGGATAATACGGCAAAAACTCCAGGGCATAATTATTAATAATGCCAATGCTGGATGCTATATTACATGGTGCAGTAGTTTGTTATTGAATATATTTACGTATGAATTTTATGTTTTTGAGCTGCGCCTACAGAATTGACTTAAGGGTACACCAAAGTGAAAAAAGGTAATTTTCTTAAATATTGAAGTTAGAGGCTTAATTTTTTGCATAGGCATTCATTTCCAGAAACTAAAGAAATGTGTGTACTAAATTTAATTCCGGCATATAACCACATTCTTGATATATTAATAAAGTTATATCAATTTTATTGGGTATAAACAAAATGAATCTTCTCCAACAGATGTTGAACTGCAAAGTTGATTTTTTAAAATCGTATCTATTACCTTAGTAAAAAATTAAAGCATGGAAATTTTCATATAAGAATATATCTTCTTAAACAATTATTTTAGTACTGCAAAATATTAAAATGTCATAAAAGCAACGGATTATTATATTAATGTTTTTTAAATTGTAACCAATATCAAAATGCCTATCGGATATTTTATTAACCATATTATGAACTAGATTGGAAAACTGTTTAGATCTTTAGCTAGATTTTTGTGGGAGAAGATAGTGTTTGAACATGAGAAAATAAAAAACAATTGTTTCCGAGAAAAATTAGTTCCGAGTTTAGTCACACACTTCCTCATTAACGTCTATTCAAGTATATTTTCCCTATCTGATTTTGTTCATCAGGTTTGCATAAGGTTGACGTACTGTCCTTTCTTTTCGAATTTCCAAAACAGAGTAATTCAATATGTGGTTTTAAAATATGCCTGACATACAGCGTTTATAAACACGTGGTCTCTTCATAGAAATAAAAATATCTGCTGCCACAACATAATCTTTATATTCACCACAAATAACACCTATACTAAGTATACAGGATGGCAGTTAAATTATCCGCCAGACTTTAACAGCGAATTTCTCATGTTGCGAATAACAAGAAAGTCTGATACCAAAATGTTGAAAAGTTTATAGTTTTCTAGGAAAAAAAAAATATTTTTATCAAAAAAATTATCATCACATGGCTGAATTATTATTGATTGAAGGTTCTTGATTTATGGCTATATTCATAAAAAAATTGAATAAAAGACAGCTTTTTCCTTTGGCGTATTTCAATAGATTCAACGGTTTTTGTGTAAATTAAGTTTAAAAAACCCCACAATTTATTGCAACAAAAAGGCAACAAATTTTCGGTTCTTTTAAATTTTCGACTGACATTTAGAAGATGGAGGAATAAAAATTTGTAAGTATAATTAGTACAAGAGTAGAGAACATCAGATTTTTTATGTTTATCGACTTCCTTTTCTTGAATACTGTCGGTTATTAGGGCATAAAAGAGGATCAGATTAAGGTTATTTAGTTTAGGTTTTTCTATTTGTTTCTTTTCTTTTCAACGCAATAGCTGTACCTTAATACGCCTGTATTACATGTCTATGCAGTCGTGTTTTATTGCAGCGGCTTTTCTGGCTTTCTGTATTATTGGGTAAGATCGTGAAAGATCTGCTAGAGTCGTGGGATTGTATAGTTTAATATAAATAAATACGCTAATTACTTGAATCATACGCAGTAGAATTTTGGGGAGTAGAAGAGGCAATTATGCCAATATCGGCACATATGCGT
The DNA here is from genome assembly GCA_030765045.1 of Tenodera sinensis. Classification (NCBI taxonomy): domain Eukaryota; kingdom Metazoa; phylum Arthropoda; class Insecta; order Mantodea; family Mantidae; genus Tenodera; species Tenodera sinensis. The sequence goes on along the minus strand of CM060971.1, from coordinate 102,174,378 downwards.
AGAGTTCTATTAAAGACATACCTCGTTAATACACCACTTCTGAAAATATGATGGATTTAGAAACACTTGACAATACACTTCGCTTTCATTGGCTGTTAGGCAGGATGAACGTGAAAACAGACCTCCTCATATGCTGCTGAGTTGAAGGGAAACTGCGACTCTTTCTGTGCATTTTGTAACAGTCAGATGCAGAGCTGAAGCGAATGAAAATAATTAGCTACGAAAGTGTGTTTCTTGTAGCTGCTGTCGTCTAACAGTTGTTTTAGAAAGTAAATTAAAATTAGGAGGAAAAGCAAGAAGTAACTTCGAGCACCAGATCTGTGATCTGTTGTGCGTGTTATATCTTACTAAAATGAGCAATTTTCGAAGAGATCTAGCTACAATCGTCAAACTTACCACTCCTTCGCATTTGATCTTCAGAAGGTCTTGGTAATGTATGGATGTGAAGTTTATTAATAATTCTTTTTATATAATTTGTCACACGCTTTATTCTTTAGAAACTTAAATATCAACATACATAGTTCCACATCTCTTGTGCAATGCATTTATAAAACATGTGAATAACGACTTCTAAATGCCTCTGTATTGTCTTTTATTACGAGAGCTTAGAAAAGAAGCTGCCTCACGTTATTCAGCTGTTTCTCGTGATGTCATGGAGAGAGTAAAGAACATAAGGTGGTCCGCTTTTAAACTGTCACTATCTATTAGGGTCTTCTAACCCTTGTACAAAGAGAACCAAAGAAAATCTCACTTCACCTCGCGTCTATGTTATAGTTTTATCGTTGCACTAATCCAGTCATTTCATTGCTTGTTTTAGGCCAAAGTGCAAGAGTGTGTCACTCCTTTTGCTAAATAGTAAACGCCAATCATAAAGGTGACAAAATGGCGTAAAAACGATTGATCGTATTGACTAAAAGAGAAAGAGGTAGAGTCAATGCATTCAGTTTGCCGTACAGACCTCTTATCACGATTTGTAGCCATACCTTGTCGGCCCCACCCTAAACTACCCTTTACATGGAACGTTTTTCACAAAGTTTGATTTTCTTGAAAATGGCTCTAACGATTTTGATTAAAATGTCATATGTTTAAGATACTTGTATGACAAATGAAATGTAGATTTTGAATTTTCTGGTTATAGCCCATGTAGTCCTGTTTACTCTGGATGACTTTTGAATAAACCATAAAACACAGACAAAATCTTACTATACAAGAATGTAAATCTGGCTAAAACATACAATTTGTGTTATATAATTTTTAGGGTGAACCATTTCGGAGATATTTCTTGTTATTTGTATCAGTTTCGGAAAACTCATAACTTTCGTGAAATGGAACACCGTTGTTCATTTTTTTATGTTAGCGTGCAAAGAGAACGGAATCTCAAAGCTTTAAAACATTTGACTATCGCACAAAGCCTACTGTATTCGAACATTCCCCTTGCACCACAAGGAAATAAGCAATAAAATAATTTTTACAAATGTTTATCTCAACTAACACAAAGAAGATAGAGGAATAAGAATTTTTAAGAATGGTTAGCGCAAGAGTAGAGAAAGTCACGTGAGTGCAACACATAAGATTTTTTGTAATGTTATTATAGTTTCTAAATTGTATGTAAAACATGGCAAAACCTCTCTTCTTATTTTGAAGTTCATATGATGCTTTAGCAACTCAGAAAATTTGAGATTTCTAGATGCAATAATTTTGTAGAAAATGGTACCTGTGTGTAGAAAATTGTCAGTTACGGGAAAATGAAGAAAAAAAAAAGCCTAGAAGAGGAGGTGACCGTTGCAGTTTGCTATTTAAATGGCAGTTTTAGAGCTATGAAATGTACAACAACCTATATATTACATATCATTGGATGCGCAAAAGAAAGGAGATTTCAATAGTGAAAAGAAAGAAATATATTTTTGACCTCAGAAACTACAGAGCCCTTAGAACACGTGTTTCTGGTGAAAATTAGGTATCTAATTTTTGGATTGAATACAATACCTTCTCTATTACTAGATAGATATAATTTTTTTAGGAATAGGTTTATATAAATGTAAACGATAGTGGAAAGAAAAGCGATGTGAAGGTAAAGAAGTAGATTTTCTGCTCTCACAGACATTTACGATTTAGAACGCTGAAGGAATTCTGTAGATCGTGTCCTGCTGGTTTTTCTACCTCTTGAAGTTCCACTCTCACAGCATGTTGATGACCAACAACAAGAGGGTGACTGTACGCATCGACGTCCCATGAAGGTGTATTCCCATGCTACCAGCGGCGACGCTTTGCTGTAACCGCGACATTCATCTTATTGGCTAACTTAGCTGATTGGGTAACGTCCCCACGGCTTTGGCACGTCGGGGTGCCGAGCAGTTCTCATTAGTATACGTCCTCGTCTACTTTAACGTTTGTTTTCATTCATTATTCAGCAGTTTGACTCCGAGTGGATGCTTAATCCTGAAACAAAGTCTTACATCGTCTGGTACATTGTGGCGCAAACTGTTACTTAGTTATCACTTATGTATATTAACTAGAGAAGGTATTTAATTACACCCAAATATACAGGTGAAAGGTGTCACTTCGACTAATAGATGCATATGTAAAGAATATAAACGATATAAGCTGTGTGGCGTGGCCGTCCACATACGGGAGGAAAATTGCCACTATCATCAATATAATTTTCAACAAAATATACGTTGACAACGTGGTATTTTACGTCACTTATTGATACAGTGGAAGGAGGAGATAAGGACATCGCGTGGCCGGCGCGTGTATAGGAACCAAAACAACCCAGGCAGAGTTGCAAGGTTTATGCAGTCTTTCAGACACGAGTAGTGGACCACAACGGAGATTGCACAAAGCTCTTAAACCTGTAGCGGCCGTGGGAACCGGGTAATGCACCTGCCACTTAAAAAGCAAATTCCTCGCCTATAGGACGTGGAAAATCAGTGCATAAGTAAACTGTACACGGGATTCAAATGTGTACAGTTACTTTAAAGAAGGGAACTGTAAGTGTGACCCACTGATTGCACATACTGCGGCTGCAACTGGCGTTCCCAGATGTAGAGTAATAAGAACCATTAAATTAGAACGATACAACTCCAACAAAGACGAAATGCGATGAAAACAAAACCGTTCGTGAATGTTATAAGATTTATGACTTCTTCGTCGTCTTCGGAGGATGGGGAAGAAGAAACAGAAACGGAAATTATAAGATACTAAGATTAAGTAAAAGCTAATGTACGTATGTATATCAATGTAAATAATGTTTCGTTGTTCCACTTGTATTTCCTTATTTAGTTCTTTTTTGGGAATCGTATGTACTACCAACTGTGTTGATGTATATTTATATAATTACGAGAAAGGAATAAAAGTAATTTAGTTCAAGTAAATATGATCATATACTCTAGTTTTTTTAAATGTATTTGTCGTCCCAGTGTGAGAAAAAGCTGTTAAAGCCACCACAATTAAGTGCATAAATAAACAAATAATTGAAGGATAAACATGTAAACAATGTAACAGAAGCCTGAAAGAGACGCAAATGTTGCAACATCGCAATGTGTCAGCTCTCGAAAGTACGTAAGTGACCTTTAGCACGAGCAATCCGCTGCTTACCTGCCCCTCCCACTGTCTCAAAACACTCTGAAAAAAGTATACAAAAGTAGGGAATAGTTCTATTTCTCCCGGTGCAATTCCTTATTTTTATTGCAAATTACTACCACCCACAACTAGTATGTTCTAGTCACCCTAGGCAGAGAGAGGGCAGCGTTGGTAAGGATAAAATGATGCTTTCCCTTGAAGCCAGGATAAATCTCACCCGTACTGCCTGGGCAAGTAGGCGTAGGCAGGAAGCGGTTGAATGTTCATACTCTCGTACACACAATCGACTGCCCGGAAATTTATACGTCATTCACCCAATACCACCAACACAAATATTTTTTGTTCCATTTATATCCCGCCTTTAACTCCGATTGCCATAAATTTCAAAATTTCAACTTGGTCTTGGTGGCTCAATTGGTTAGACACTTGCCTACTGATCCCAAGAGCGCGGGTCCAAACCCGGCACTAAAGGTTTGTTTTGAAGTGTGCTTTAAAGGACAGCATCATGTCCAGTAGATTTACTGGCATATAAAAACTGCTGCAGGATGAAATTCCAGCACACCGGTGGTGCTGATATGATCTTGGTAATTGATAGCGACCTTAGCAAAATATCAAAGGATTCATTGTAGTATGCTAGACCATACCGGTTTTCATTAACTTTAATATGCTTTCTAATATGAATGACATTGTTATCTGCATATCTGGGATTCAGGCTGCGCTGTATTTTCTGCTAAAAAGGTATGAAATAATAAAAAACGTTTCCTACCAAAGTGGTTTGTTTGATGAGCTCTATCTAACGATACTCTATTTGATCCCCACTCCCGCTTAGAAGTTCAAACTGATACGCCACTTATCTCACTTCCAGTAAAGGCTTATTAATGAAATTAAGTTGAAGGGAAAGTTCACATATGGTTTGGTCATAAATATGTTTGTCTCCAATTTAAGGCCGTAATTTTCAAATTATTTACGGATGATTTGGTTTATTCTGTATATACTTACATTTGAAAACCTAGAATAAAACTTAAAAGCACTCAAGATTTTGTACAAACAAGAATTCCTTTAGGCTGTTACTTAACTGGAGAAAATAATTGTATAAAACTTCGTAACATCGTTAAATGTCACCTTATACAATTAACAGTAATACTCCTTGCAAACTGTATTTTTATTAAGGAATATTGCACAATACAGTGGTTTCCTACATCCCAAAACGATCTTCTGCCTCTACAAGTCCCTGTCTAAAGCATCGTCCTCATTTAACCCTCGCCACTTCACACCATCCAACATTCCCTAGGTTCCCCCTTCTTTTCCCTTCTACTTTCCAGTTTAGAACTGTATTGGATATTCCGTCCTCCGACATTCTAAGCACGGGCCCATACCATAAAGGCAACTTTCTTTTACAATTTCCAAAATGTTTGTCAACTTGCATAATTTCCCTTATTCTATTATTCCGAACTTTATCTTTCCTGGATTTTCGTGCTGACCATTTCCAAAAATCCATTTATAGTACCATTAATTTGTTTGCTTGTTGCCTGCTTATGGTTCAAGTTTCAGCACCGTATAATGTACTTTGGAATAGTGCCTGATATGTTAATTCTTTAGTTCTATATAAAATATTTGTACTACTCCATAAAACTGAATTGAGCATTCGTATAACAATAATAATAATAATTAATAATAATAATAATAATAATAATAATAATAATAATAATAATAATAATAATAATAATAATAATAATAATAATAATAATAATAATAATAATAATAATAATAATAATAATAATAATAATAATAATAATAATAATAATAATAATAATAATAATAATAATAACAATTAGACCTTTTTCTGTTGTCTGCATCTAAAATATCTCCTCATACAATGAACATTAATAAACTAACTAGAAATGGTTGTGCTAAGCCGTGCTACGAATTCTTGCAGTGAGTCGTTTTAATCTTAGGATCTATGAATGATGCAAGAATATCTGAGCTTTACCACTAACAACGGGCATGCAGCTGTAACCAGAAGAAAAATTTAACAGTCAAAAGTACTTTAATTACACCTCATTAGCACATTAGGCTGGAAAAATGTGCACAGAAATTAACATTTCGCTGGCTTTTCACAGGGACAAAATTAAATAGAAAAAACGGAAATTTTGTTTGATGCGACATAAAAATGCGCGACTCCATTAGTGGGTATTGCAATAAAATGGGATTAGTTCGTCCGTTGAAATGAATTTAATTAAATAACGGGAATGAAACAGCAACGCTTCACCGCAACAGGTCGCCCATCCGACATGCTTTGAAACATTATTTCACGCGCTTAGGATACTATAAATATTTAAAATACAAAACGACTGCTTTCTCTGCAGCACGCATACAAATATAACAATGGTTCTATTTATTATGCAACTTTTACAGTAGGTCTAGGAAGTATTGCATTTACACCAACATTTCCATACTATAACTGCTTCTGTGGTCTGGTGGCTAGTATGAGGTCCGGGTTCGATTCTCAGTTGTAGGATGAGAATCTTTCTGTAGCCCGGATTATCCTCACGCGGTGTGGCCCGAATTCGTGAGTTTGTGGGTTCGGCTGTCGTTCTTGACCTAAGGTTTTTTCAGGGTTTTCCCGAGTCACTAAGGTGAATGCTGGGAAACATATTTATCTTACATCTCTCTAATCACTCTTTTTCATTTTCACTCTCTCTACCCAATCTTTCCAAGTAGTAAGAGTCAGGCGGGATCACCTGTGGGCTGCGCTACAGTGGTGGTTGCGCTCTGGAAATACGGTGCTCGGCTGAGGAGAGGCGCTGTGGTCGGCAGGCCGCTTTTCCAGCGGGACTGATTGATCAACCGGACCTGGTTGGCTGGTAGTGGGCTCTCTGTGGCGACCTGGAACTCCATGTGGCTATAGAAGTTTCTGAAACTGTTGGGAATCCATCGTAATTGTAGCTATAGTGATGTGTTCTGGCCGTCTGTAGGGTACCTTCATCTCATCCTTGCTCCCGAGGTCTTACGCACATAAAGCCAGGGGCTGACGTTCTGTAATCTCTACCGTGACAGACTAATAGACAGACAGACAGAGAGATAGTGTAAATGTGTACAAATGGAACAAAAAGGTAAAAATATAAAAAATAAAAATGAATACATGAATAAAATAAATAGAAAAAGAATAGAAAAAAATCAGTGAATTGAGAATTCCAAAACAGCAATTTCGGAAACAGTTTTACACACGAGTTTTGTATGTGTGAATTGGAGAGATACAGAAACGGAGAGGGAGAGAACATAATTAAAAATAAAAATAAAAGCAAGACAAACACTAAAATAGATTAAGTATTTTAAAAGGAGTCGACATGAAGGTTTTAAAAATCTCAGAATCCAAACTTCAATCCATTACTGGTTATTCTTTATTTTCTCAAAGTTTATTAATATGTGCATCTTGAATTTTCAAGGATAAGCTGTGAAGTGCTGCTTATTTGGAATAAATTTTGTGCAACTGGTCATTTTTCCCAATAAATAGACATTTTGACGTCATTGAATAAACACGCCTATTAAGAAAAAATGTGTGTCTGCGTATGTGAATGTGTGCGAGCACCATAATTCAAAATAAACATTTTGGATAGACATTAAGGACCTTCAAGAAAATATCCGCAGACTAAACTTTTGCCATTTGTGTCACTTTTTATTTTCGTAATTTTTTTGTAAGAAATTATTAAAATACTATGACAAAATATTTGCTTGCAAATGTGTTTGTGTTGCATTTCTACGAGAATGTTTGTGAAGTCCTCTTAATTTTATACATTTTGACATATGTGTAAACCTCTGGAGGACTGAACCTTATGACACGAAAAGAAAATTTGGCTAGAAAACAGTGTCATGTCATTAAAATTTTTCCTGATATGTATTGCTACTGCTTATCACAGCATTTTTAAATTTCAAAGTGAATATTTGTTTTCTTCCTTCTGGTGATATTATGCAAAGAGTATGGAATTTCGAAACTGGCATATAGAAAGTCTGCTTTTTAAAAATTGGACTGTAACCTTAACCTTCTATATAACTCCTTACCTTATAGAAGATGAAGCCATTTCTGCAAACTTTATCTAAGTAGGATAATATGAAGTAGATAAAAAAAAAGAATATATGTGTTCCATTCACATAACTTCCTCTATTGTTTAACAAACTATTACTGCAAAAGTTCGTTTGTCTACCTCCTGCTTATTGAGTTAAACTTTCTATATACATTTAAAAATTTTGTTGTAGGCAGGAAGGCTTCAAAAGTAGGCCAAAGTCAGATTGTTAAAAAGCTGATGGCTAAGAGGTGGTTTTAAAAATCGTTACTTTTTGCAATAGAAAGAATAAAGACTTGTCACTTGTACTACATTTCTTGTGTACTAAGATTTGGCCTATCTCTTACAACTTATCAGTTATGCAAAAGTCATCAAGAGTAAACATGACTACATACCAGAAAATTAAAAATACACATTTCATATGCTATAAAAATATATCAAACACATTGCATTATAAACAAAATCGTTAGAGCCATTTTTGGGGAAATAAAAATTTTCAAAAAAATGTTCCATTTAAAGAGTAGTTTTGGATGCAGGAAGTTCCTTCAAAATCTTTTGTGGCATCTTTGAAAGATATTAAATTTAAATGCCAACTTTGGTTTTTAACCGACTTTTCGTTTTTGAATTATGCCGTTCACAGACACAGACCTTTTTCTAATTTTTTTTTTATTCAGGGAGCCTCAAAACATATATTTCCGGTGAAATCTCGTCACCCGTTCTTACTATATGTAGTAGGGAAAGTGGTTAGAAAGCCAGAGAACGCAACACACAAGATTGTTTTTTTCTTTTACATTATCTGCCTCAGTAATTTAATGATGTGGCCCACAAAGAGGCCGCAGAGACAGTTGACATCTGTAGGGAAGCTGTGTTTTGTGCACACGTGAGCTTCCTTTTAGTTTTACGAGACAGTTGGTCGGTGGCCGCACGCGCGGAACGGAGTTTGTTGCTAGGATACCACGTGAGTGAGCCAGCGAAGTGCTGCAAGCTCGCCCGCCCGCTACCATCAAAACGGGGCGGGTAGTAGGCTGCGTTAGTACTCCAGCGCGACTATGGTGATCAAGTGAAGTGACATTTCGTTTACACTTCTAGAGAGACTGCGACATTTCATGAACCCGGTTCTCTGGAGGGCGATCTCGCGATGTTAATCGTGTCACCTGAATCTGAGTGAGGACTTTTATTTCTGTTCCCGCGGAAGCGCACACAAATTGCTCTCCATCGATCCTTGAACACAAAGCAAGCGTGCTCGTCGAGAACTTTACGATGGCAGCACCGTCGATCGGTAGTCAGAGACAATTTGAACCGCTTAAGACGCATACTCCCGACAATGGCAAGAACTTTATGACCAACTTTCCCGACACTTTTAAAGACTTCTTCTCAAGGATCACAGAAAACGAGGGCAACGACGAGGTGATCGTGGCTATGTTGGAGGACAAGCTGATTCCAAGAGAATCCAGGTCCACTTCTGGCAGTGGCAATGGGAGTACCATGCTGGGCGACACGGATAGCTTTAAGAACTACAAGCGGCTCCAGATGAGGCGAGGTGCTATTCCACGCAGATCGTTCCATCGGAGGTCCTCAGAGTACCACAGTCGGCCGGTGTCACCGTTGCCACTGCAGAAGCTGGAGCCTGCCACGGAGGAGAGTGCAAAGATGCCGGTGTCGCCAGCGATAGGAAGACGTAGGTCCTCATCCATCGCCGTCACCCGCCAGCCGCCAGATCTGCATCGCTTTCTGATGGCCGAGCAACAGAGGCCATGGGGTCATATCTCGCCGACGCCTTCGACCAGTCCACGTCCTTTATCTCCACGCGGGAACCGCCAGTCACAACAACCTTTGGAGAATTTTGGGTATCGCTCTAGGACCTCTTCCATGCCCGCAGTTCCCAGGCACAGGGTAAGCTCTTTCCCCTTTCTTTTCTAATGTTAGGAAATAACAAATAATTTAAGTAAAAGTATTTCTATATCAACCTTTCATTAACCATTACATCATCATCCACAAGGATTTGGCCTATTGACCAGTTCCTCTTAAAAGGAGGACCATCTGCCGATATTTCCATGCCCTCTCGGTTTATAGCCCAACATAATTTTAGGTAGTCGGTCGTCATTCATTATTTTTATATCTTGGTATCAGTCATTCTGTTATTGCTTTATTAACTCAGAAAAATTTAAACTATCTAGTTGTATATTTTCACTTCTCTGGTAATCTACGATAGTGACACAAGACACAATTCTTAGACATTTCATTTCACTGGTTTCTATTTTCCTTTTAGATACTCGTTTATGGACGAGTTTTATGCACCATAAGTTAATAATGGTACGGCTAATGTTTTATAAATTTTTAATTCTGCTGAACGTTGTTCTTTATTCCATTATTGTACCACACATTTCATGAAATTAACTGACATCTTGTCCTTTTAGATATGGTATGCTGCAGTCTAAATAGTTAAAGGAGGACAGTTTAATATCTTGTCCCATAACTATTTTACATCTTCTGTGGTCACCTCTTTTAAAATAATTTTTTTTAGTTTTGTTCTTTGAACGTACCATTTGTAATTCGTAAGCTTCTCTCTGTAAATCATCTTCGAATTTCGCCATTAAAGTCAGATTATCCGGAAAAAGTATTACCCATTACTATTCCATAATTTTTCTTCGAACGTTTTCTGATATTTGCTTACGAGTTCTGTTAGTTCAAACAAAGGCTGTCTCCAATGTAGCAGTAGATTGAACCGGTCTGTTCGTGCAGGCAATGTTATTCTTATTTTCCACGCACAGGTGTTAGATTCTATTTTAGTTCGTCGCTGTCATTACGTAGATTATAGCAGCGATTTCTTAGGTATATTCATAGGCAATAATTATATCAACCAAATGTTCAATTACATATTGTATACATTTCTCCACCAATAATTAACCAAGAGTACAAGATCTTTGCTTCTGAAGAATGCAGACAGACAGAAACAGAGAGAGAGAGAGAGAGAGAGAGAGAGAGAGAGAGAGAGAGACGTAGTTATTTAAATTACAATTGTATCTTCTCTACTAGGTGTAGCAAGTAGAACTATTGCATTTCACCCAAAAATTCGATATCGAAATTTCGCCCGAAATACACCTTTGTGACTCCCTGGGTCTAAACAGGCATTCTAAGAAAAATCTCTGCGTGTGTGGGGGATAGTATAACTCAAAAAGAAAAGAACAAACTATAATTTGCATAGAAAACGTTTCAGAAACTTATTTTCTCGAAAATGGTTAGTGATTTTGATGTGATATCATATGTTTAACATATTTTTATGATGAATGAAATATATATCCTGAATTTTCAGGGAATACCCTCTGAAGTCCTGTATTGTGCAACCGGTAAACGTAAGAACTGACAAAATTTTACTGTTCAAAAATGATTCTATTTTTATTGCTCCATTTATAATCTGCCTTTAACTCAATGATCGGATTGGCGGTCTCTCCTTTGAAACATGGTGTTCACTGGCTCTACAGTGGGTTTTGTGTACATTAAATTCACACACAAACACACACACACACACACATGCACAGTCTCATTCACTCGTAGTTCCACACTCTGGGAAGCATGGGGAATAACTTGGGTTACAGAAAAAATCCCACTTCGCTGCCAGAAATTGAACCCGGGACCCCTTGCATAACAGGCAGTAAATATCGTGTTAAAGCACACAATTTGTGTCAAATACTTTTTGTGAAACTAAGCTTTTTTTTTTTTTTTTTTTTTTTTTTTTTTTTTTTTTTTTATATAGAGATATTCTTTCTTATTGATTTGAATTTTTACACTTACTCATCTCAAATAGCGAGTCATCATTCGTTTTTGTGTGTCCTGACCATACGAAGAGAACTGAGCTTCAAAGCCATCATATAGCGATCAGCTCTTAAAATGTTTGACGTATTGTTTAAATCCTGCAAGTGATTATCTCGAACATGTAGATAGAAAAATAAGCGTTTGTACGAATAAATTGTGCAAGAGTGAGTGGAGAAAGTTATGTGAGTGTGTATCATCAGATTTTTCATTATATTCCAGTCAAAAATTCGACATTGAGGTTTTACTAGAAATAACATGCTTTGAGACGCCCCGAACCCCCCAAAAAAGAACTTTTCTAGAAAAATGTGTGTATGTGCGCGTGCCTGTAAACACCATACCTCAAAAACAAATTAAAAGCCAAAATTGGTATATAAGTCCAGCATCCTTTAGTTTTCAAGAACATCCTCCCACTCCAGACTGCTCTTTATATGAAATATTTGTCAAAAATTTTATTTTCTCCAAAATGACTTTCAATTTTGATTAAAATACTACATGTTTAAGATATTTTCATGAAAAATTAAGTGTACATCTTGAATTTTCGGGGAATTTCCTCAGAAGTCAGTTTATTCTGGATTACTTTTGCATATCTGTGAAGCCTAAGGGATAGACGATACACAAAACGTAGATCTCTTTAAAGCACACAATTTGTCAAAAACTTTTTTTCTGTAATGAGCTATTCCAGATATATTCCCTATGACGTGTTTGAATCTCCCAATACTAACACTTCCCTCAAATGGGAGGTCGTTATTCGTTCTTTTTCGTTTCGGGCATGCAAAAAGAATCGACTGTCAAAGTCATCACATAGCGACCAGCCCTTAAATACTTACATATCACTTTAAGCATACTGTATTCCCATATTGCCCCTGCACGATAAAATTATCAATAAAATAATTTTGTGCAAATATTTATTTCGATAGATGTGAAGTAGATGAAGGAATAAGAGTTTGTAGGAGTAGTTAGAGTAGAGAATGTCGTGTGAGTACAACACATTCATATTTTACTTTCTCTACTACGTATAGTTAGGAAATATTGTACTCCACCCAAAAATTCGATGTCAAGATTTCACCAAAAATATATGTTTTGAGACCCCCTGAACCAAAAAAACATGTTTAGAAAAAGCTCCGCGCGCGCGCGCGTGTGTGTGTCTGTGTCTGTGTCTGTGTATCTGTCTGTGGACAGCATAACCCAAAAGCGAAAATTCGGTTAAAAACCAAAGTTGATATTTAAGTTTAATGTCTTTTAAGGATGCGACACGAAGATTTTGAACAAAATAGCCCCACCCTAAACTACCCTTTACATTGACAATTTTTCGAAAACTTTTATTTTCTTGAAAATGGCTCTAACGATTTTGATTAAAATGCTATATGTTTGAGATATTTGTATAGCAAATTAAGTGTATATTTTGAATTTTCTCGCTATAGCCTATGTAGTCCTGTTTACTCCGGATGACTTTTGAATAACTCGTAAACCGTAAGATATGGACAAAATCTTACTATACAAAAAATGTAAATCTTGCTAAAACACACAATTTACGTCTCAATAAATTTTTTTGTGGAGTGAACCATTTCGGAGATTTTCCTTCTCATTTGTGTCAGTTTCAAAGTTTCGTGAAATGGAACATCGTTGTTCAGTTTTTTATATAGTAAACGTGCAAAGAGAATGGGATCTCAAAGCTTTAAAATATTTGACTCGCACAAAGCCTACTGTATTCTAATATTTCCTTGCACCTACAAGGAAATAAGCAGTAAAATAATTTCTGCAAATGTTTATCTCAATTAAAACGAAGAAGATAGAAGTATAAGAGCTTGTAAGAATGGTTAGCACAAGAGTAGAGAAAGTCACGTGAGTGCAGCACATCAGATTTTTTTTTTTATTTAGGTGTCAAATGCCAATGTATGACAAAACACAAACCAAGTTTTTAAAACACAAGGGAAAAACACCTGTACAATGAATATGCTTATTGAGAGAATCCCAGTTTGATAAGCAAATCTGATACGTTTTTATTTCGAAAATTAGAGGTGGAGAGCTCAGAATACTGCACCAGTGTTCAGTATAGTATGTTTTGAGTGTACAAGATAATGAAGCGGCGACAGTGTATTAATAATAATAATTAATAATAATTAATAATTAATAATAATAACAATAACAAGCAATAATAACAAGCAATAATAATAAATATAACAATAATAACAATAAATATAATAACAATAAATATAATAATAAATATAATAACAATAACAGTAATAATAATAGTAATAATAATAGTAATAATAATAGTAATAATAATAGTAATAATAATAGTAATAATAATAATAATAGTAATAATAATAATAATAATAATAATAATAATAATAATAATAATAATAATAATAATAATAATAATAATAATAATAATAATAATAATAATAATAATAGCAATAATAATAATAATAATAATAATAATAATAATAATAATAATAATCCTAATAACAATGATAATAACAATGATAATAACAATGATAATAACAATGATAATAACAATAACAATAATAACAATAACAATAACAATAATAACAATAACAATAATAACAATAACAATAATAACAATAACAATAACAATAACAATAACAATAACAATAACAATAACAATAATAATAATAATAATAATAATAATAATAATAAATTTTGATCATAAGTATCTCAGTTTCAAAATAAATGATGTCACAAAATTAAAATTGAGTTATATGTAAAGCTCCCCACGTTCCAGATTTTAAAAGAGGATCAGCATTTAAATTTCCATATTGTTTTTCAAATACAGTTTTTTTTCCCAATCAGAGATAAAGGTTTTTGTACTCTCAATACTTTCTTGAGGAAAATTTATATAAGTTAATGCTCAATTTTATAAAAATCAATCGTTTATACAATTATTAATATCGGACATGGAAAGCTTTGCTTGTGACTAAAAGGTTTTTTAGACCTTTCCATCCAAATTCAAAGTGCACACCGAAAATCTAAAAGAAGGTGAACAAAAATCACAACATTGGTAAGAAATGTAAGCAAAAAGGTAAGAAAATCAAACTTTAAAATTAGCGCACCGGTGTACTTAAATACTGGGTCTTGATATTGGTGCCGTATTGAACATTTTTCTATAAAAATTGTATCCGATATTCAGTATATAATACAGTTGATGCCGGAATAACGCGGGGGAAAGTATGTTCGCTGAAAATATATCGTACTTTTTATTTATTTACTTATTTTTTTACAGAAAAGGTCATTTCAAAAGTGTGGACAGAGATGACTTTTTAGGAGAAACAGAGTACAAACAATTTTAACTGCTTCAAAGATAGCAGCAGCTGTGCTTAATTAACGTGAGACTCAATTTATGACATGAATGGTCATTCTTTACCTGCTGAACTTTGAGTTATCAGTGCAAGGTAATGAGCAGGCTGCGCTCAGTGAGCACTGTGACTCAGCGCTGGTTTAATACCTTGTGTGTCACATTGTTTTTATAATTACTTTTTCTACCCTTCCTTCCTCCCTCCCTTCGCAGTCCAAGCAACGGTGCGGAACAAAACATTGTGTTCTTGTGCCAAGCTTGACGTGCGGGTATCTCAACCAACAGGCGCTTTTATATCGTGTTCGTGCATATGGTATTAATTTAAACAATAGCGTGAATGATTTATGGTGCGCCAAGCAGAACAAGGCAAGTGTGTAATTTTTAGGAAGTACTGTATTAAATAAGCAAAAAAAAAAAAAAAAAAAAAAAAAAAAAAAAAAAAAAAAAAAAAAAATTAGAGAAATTTCGTCGGAGACCCAAATAAAAGACAAAAAAAAAAAAAAAAAAAAAAAGCGAAAAGAAAAGGAAGGAACTTTTAGAAAAAGCGCATATGTGTGCGCGCACATCTGTCTGGAACAGGTAATTAAAAATCTCATGTGTTGCACTCACATGACTTTCTCTACTCTTGCAACTGTTTTTTCTAACTCTTATTCCTATATCTTCTTCATGTTAGTTGAGATAAACATTTGCAGAAATTTCCTATACCTACTTATTTCCTTGTAAGTGCAAGGGTAATATGGGAATACATCTGGCTTTGAGCGATAGTCAAATCTTTTAAAACTCGTTCCTATATGGAACCCGTCAAATTCCATTCTTTATGCTCGGCCGAGAGATAAAGAAGTGAATAACGACCTCCCATTTGAGAACATTTCAAGTATTGCAGAACTCACACTTATGAAAATAATAATAAAATAAATAAATAAATTAATTAATTAAAAAAAACTTTGCACATATTTTGTGTTTTAACGATATCTAGTTTTTTTGTACAAAAGATTTACCTTTGACACGGCTGAGTCTGTAACGCACGCTGTGAAAGCTTCAAGTCTTATATCCGTGCACCTTACGCTCACAAATTTAATGTCCCCTGGCGGTGAATATTTAATGTGAAAACCAAGTTAGGTCGGAATTACTTTTGACGGTAGCAGATGTGAACTGTTTGATTATATTCAGACATTTCTACCTCACTCATTAGATTAATAAGCGTCAAGTCATTGTTCCCGGATCGATTACTACTTGCCACTCCGGTCATTAGATAAACTTTCTCTAATGAAATGCTTCCCTATGCTAACATCTGCACGGCTGTGCAGTTGATAATTGCATATCAATTACATCCGAAATCATTGCAGCCATGAATTCGAGTTCGAGATTTGAACAGCTGTAGAAGCTACTCCCAGAAAATCGAAATGCTTGGAGTCATTTTTGTGAAAAACAGAATGTTCATTTTTTCCCATGCAAAGGGCAGTTTGGAATGGGGGATATATCAGTAGCTCATGCAAGCTGTACTCTGTAATTTTGTTTTCCACATACGTCACTGCAAGAAGAGTTGCTGTTCAAAGGGAAAGTGCACGTACAGCCGGTGCCAAATGTTTTCCGATGGGCGAGAGGTGTTGAGGGGAAACAGAAGGAGAATTTTCTTATCGAGTACTTCTGCCTGTCCTGGGGCGGGTTTATTTACATTCGCATGCAGTCGTGTAAGCTGAGGCAAGCGGGGTGGTTTCTGCTCAGGAAACAAGAAACGAAATAGTTTGTTCTATGTTGTTGTATTCTGTCCAAACGACTCTGTGCATCCATTCCCCAGGTGTTTAAATAAATTAATTTTGACATTTTGTGGTAGTGCTGTTGTTTTACAAACATTGTAAATGATGTTTTTAAAAATATATATAATAAATGCCCTGTTAATAATATTATTTTATTTATTATTGTTATTGTTTTATTATTTCACGAAAACAGGTGATTTAGCAAATTTAGCAAAACAGGTTGATTTATTTTGAATATACAGTTTTAGTTGACAAATTCTTGTTGTTGTTATCATCATCATCATCATCATCATAAACATGTGATATTAGGAAACGCCCAGAAGCTTGGTGGAAAAGATAATTGTGTGTGTGTGTGTGTGTGTGTGTGTGTGTGTGTGAGAGAGAGAGAGAGAGAGAGAGAGAGAACGTTGCCTAATATCGTATAAGACATCGTTTATAATAATATGTAGTGTTTATTGTGCCCCTACTCCCGAAAATATTTTTGCAGACAAATTTATGTCACATTCCTATCTCAGTGATCTAGAACCCAATTAATAATCTTAGCTATTTTACAACAAAGTCCCAAAGAAGGCATTCACTATGATAGTTTTTGTTGAACCAGGAAAATGTTAGCATTGCTGCTATCAAACTCATGAGACAGGTAAACCACTTGAGACGGCTCTGGCCTGGACTGACTACTCGATAACCTTTACCCTTTCAGTCTACACGGCAAGTCCGCGTGCGTTGGAAAACATTTGAAGGTGGCTGTACAAGCAAACCTTCACTGAGCCGTGCATTTTCCTCCTGGTTTTCCTCTTTCTCCAACAAGGTGGACATGCATTTGGACATTTGTATTATGAATAATGCAATAATAAGGACCCATCAGTCTATAACATGAGTTTAAAGTAACAAATTAATTATGTTAAGTATGTACACTATTCTTCATTGCAACAAGCATATTGCTTTGACTCTTTTGCGTATTGTTGTGGTTATGAACAATAATTTTTATATAGGGAAACCTTTCTCGAGCCCAGAAATCGAATTCGGCACCCCTCCTACAGCAAGCAAGTTTTGTAGCGATAAGTTATAGGCCCAGTTAAAGCTATAAAATGTTTAGAAGCATATTATCTTCGTTTCGCATCCTTAGAAGATGCTGAACTTTAATACTAAGCGCTGTGTCTACAGTACCTGATTAAAACTCGCATTAAAACCGTACATTACTTTTGGTTATTAACTATCTCAAAGCACTTCAACTACAAAGAATATTAAAGCAACACTAAGAGACGAGTACTGGTATATAAAGCATAGGAACATCAAATATAATTCAGTATGAATCCACCTATCCTCCCCAATGTGGACAACTCCAGAGAGCTGATCAGCTGATTAGGTCGCGTGATCAAGGTTCCGGTGAAAGTTGCCTACCACTGAGAAAGTGATCAGAACATCACTGTAGTTGGAGTTCAGGATAGCTTCAATTACAATTAAAATTGTATTTAGGCCCTCTTCGTCAGTTTGTGACCACCTTAGTGTGATCCTCTAACAGCCTATCATCCTAGGGTCCACCAAGCGCTGCTTGAGGAAAGCATTAGACGTATAATCGCTCCACCGTTAGATCCGCACTTGCTGTAAACACAAGCCATCAACAACGAACTCGCAATACGGCGAAACCAAAGCACACCATAAAATATAGTACCTTAAATATCGGTGATTAACTGTGAGTTCTCAAGATGTACGATAACCCTGGTAAAGAATACTTAAATGTAACGCGATATTTCTAAAATTCCTGAGTAAATATTGTTCGATACGAGGTATGAGTCCACGTGGCGTTTGTTTTGTGTTAGTCGCAGGTCATAACATCAGGTTATCGCGGAGTGATACAAGGGGCAGATCTTAGGCTGGATGGAGTATAGAGGATTATAGCTGGAGGGGTATCCATCTGATATTTTATTTCTGATTGTCCTACTCTCTCTCTCACACACACACGCACGCACGCACGCACGCACGCACACACACACACACACACACAACTGGTAGAATGCCTTTTTTGTATTATGGGACCTCAAAATAAATATTTATATGAAATTTTTGGGTAGAATATGGTACTTTCGGTCGTCGTCTTAGCGCGGTGGTAACGCTGATACCAAGTGGGAGACCAGGGTTCGATTCCCGGTATCGGCGTGGAGATTTTCTCCTGCTGGGAGACCTGGCCCAGGGTGCACTCAGTCTCGTTAGGTTCTAGAGAGACCAACTGAAAATCTACTTGATTGAAAAGCAGCGGCTCTGGTTACGTAGACCGCCTAACCGGCCGGAAGGGACAGGGACGCTAACCACGTACCACCCCCAGTACTGCGCCCCACTCATGACGCCTGTGGTGGGGTACTCAGCGGCTGGGCGGTAGGCCTTGGCCCGTAAAGGACATTTGCGCCTTGGATTATTATTATTATTATTATTATTATTATTATTATTATTATTATTATTATTATTATTATTATTATTATTATTATTATTATTGTTATTATTATTATTATTATTATTATTATTATTATTATTATTATTATTAAGGTACCACGCTCTGGAATCTATGCAGTAAATTATAATTATAGTTATGGAAGCAATTACTAATATGTTAACGTTGTGTGGTAGTGCTTTAATAATTCCAGTGAGGTCACGTTTCACTGACACCACCACATTACATTTACCTAGACTTTCGCGTACACACCCTTTCTTGTTTGTGCAATGCTTAACATACGCCAACATGCATTGTTTTACATGCCAGCTTTCTCTTTTGTTTTTACTTTCTCTATTACGTATAGTAGAAGAAGTATTGTATTCCACCCAAAAATTTGAGGTCGAGATTTTACCGGAAATACATGTTTTGAGGCCCTCTGAATAAAAAAGCAGTTTTAGAAAAAGGTCCGTGTGTGTATGTCTGTCTGTGTGTCTGTCGACAGCATAACTCAAAAACGAAAAGTCGGTTAAAAACCAAAATTGGTATTTAAACTTATGTTTTCAACGATGCAACACGAAGGCTTTGAAGAAAACTGCTCCATTGTTTACATAGAAAATTTTTTAAAAATTTTGATTTTCTAAAAAATGGCTCTAACGATTTGGATTAAAATGCCATAGGTTTGAGATATTTTTATGACAAATTAAATGTATAACTTCAATTTTCTGGCTGTAGCCCCTGTAGTCCTATTTACTCTAGATGACTTTTGCATAACTGATAAACTGTAAGAGATAGACCAAGTCTTACTGTACATACAAAAATGTAGATCTTGCCAAAACAAAAAAATTATGTCTTAATAAATTTTTTTAGAGTAAACCATTTCGGAGATATTTCTTGTTATTTGCACGAGTCTTGCACAACTTCAAGTTTCGTAAAATGGAACAGCGCTATTCATTTATGTTAGCCGTGCAAAGAGAACGGAATTTGAATGCTTTAAAAGATTTGATTATCGCTCAAAGCCTACTGTATTCTAATATCCCCCTTGCACCTACAAGGAAATAAGCACTAAGATAAGATAAGCAATAAGAACTCCAATAACGACCTACAAAGCGTTTAAAAGTAATTTTAAAAATGTATGGTTTCGTCCGCGCCTTTCTATAATGGCGAGATTTCGTTTTTGGGTCCTGCTGTTCACACACACACGAACACACACACACACACACACACACACACACACACGTGTACCTTTTACTAAAAGTGCTTATTTTTATTTATGGGGTCTCAAAACAGGTATTTCCTGTGCATGCTCGGTATCTAATTTTTGGGTGCAAATGCATTACTTCCTGCTACTTACTGTAAACACGTAGCACGCAAGTAAAAATAGCTTGGAGTTGGAGTATGTCCCTGAAAATTTTCTTCTCCCATTCTTTGAAGATTTAGCCCTCAAACAGTACTTTCGGTAACATCTCGATATCGAATTCTTTTACCTATTTAAGATGTGTGACAGAGAGAGCACACACTGAACTCTCTGTGAAGGGAAGAATGTACCTTTCTAAAGCAAGGAGATAAAACGTGTTTCGAGGAGGCACGTTTCTAGCAAACTGTAAAATGGAATTTTCATACACAAGTTTGGCCTGGCGCCCTAACCTACATGTGTAAGGCTTCCATTGCTTAACTAGTTACTGTCAACTAGTAACCCAGTAAACATAACCACTACGTGGAAGCGACAGCAAGGCAGCCATGTCTCGGGTAAGACATAATTTCACATTAGATCTGAGCATGTTTGTCTCCCTGCACCTCTAGTTTACGAAGTAATTAGTTGTTTATTTAAACTAGAGTTCACTCTCCCAGATATGCTTTACAGCCCATCACGTTCTGAGTTTCATTTGTTTCTCAAGGATACAATACAGTGATGGCCGACGTTTGCGAAAGAGGGGAAGTTGGATTTACCTCCTTCCACTTTATGCGGAGTGTGCCACCCTTTAAATCTTATGCCATAAACATCTATTCATTAGTGACTTCTATGGTAGTGCTTACGTTTAAGAAGTCTTATCAATATTTGGCGACAAAGTCGAAGTGCATAGCCTTAGAAGATACACCAAGTGATCGTGGCGTCATCTATTGATATAGAATTTTAATATAGCTCAATTTGAAGAAACTCTGTTCGCAAATCAGCGCTATACTCTTATACTATTCTTGCAAATTTTCTTGTAGGTGCATGGGGAATATGAGATTATAGTAGCGATAGTGAAATGTTTTAAGAGTTGGTTGCTATGAGATACCTTTGAAATTCCGTTCTCTTTACAAGGCCAACAGATAGTTGTATTTAGTAAGCCTTTATGGTTTTCTTACTATTTACCATTTATGCAACAATTATCCAGAATAAAGATGTCTACTGAGGACATTTCCAGAAAATTCTAGGTGTGACTTAGAAACATACCTGTTTGTATCCGTCACGGGATACTGACTGCGTGTGAGTGTAAAGGACAAAGTGGTCATTCAACCTCCGAGTGAACGAAGAGGTGGGGAATAATTAATAACCTAATTAATAATTAATTACCTATTCTCTAAGTATAACCAGTAAATTTACCACTAATAGTGACTGGCGCGGATGATCCGGGATCGATCCACGGTACCAGCATGGGGATTTTATCCCCTCTGGGAGGTTTGGCACGGGGTGCACTCAGCCTCGTTATTCCCGGAGGAACCAATTGAGGAGCTACTCAATGGAAAAGTAGCGGCCCCAGGTCGTGAAGACCGCATAAATGACCGGGAGGGGTCGGGGTGCTGACCACGTCCCACCCTCCAGTGCTGCACCTCACCAATGACGCCTGTAGTGGGGGACGCAGCGGTTGGGCGGTAAGGCTTGGCTCTTCATGGACTGTAGTGTCGGGATTTAGTTTTTTTATTAACAGATACTTTACAAGATGTCAAACATACACCTAAGTAACATTTATAATAAATTATGCAACGTTTACTCTATTTGCAGTTTTCCTAAAGTTCCTCATTGACAGAGGACACACCTGAGAGGCTGCTACAGACGTTTCATTCCATTCCCCAATGGTTCTATCAACAAAGGGGAATTCTCCTACGTCGGTTCTGCGTCTGTATTTATATAGATGCGGACGCAAAACAGACGATTTTGCAACTGGACTTATTTAAATTTCGCATGAGCGAGGGGATGCGTTTACCGCTATCTGCTTATGCTGTAAAATAGTTTTACAAGAACAGTGACACGTCAATTTTAGACACAGTAATGTAAAAAACATTTTAATACATAATTAATTCACATTCCAATGACTCTTACAATAACAAACCATCCAATAAATTTCTACACGGAACAGTTGAATCCTGAAAAAAGATATTTTGGGAGGCTAGCTTTTATTTTTATTTTTTTATTATTATTATTATTATTATTATTATTATTATTATTATTATTATTATTATTATTATTATTATTATTATTATTATTATTATTATTATTATTATTATTATTATTATTATTATTATTATTACGTAAACATTAAATTTAAAAGTATTTATTTTACCGGAGTTAACGGATGTAATTCAATAGTTAGTTATGGTTTCGAGTAATAAGATACGAAAACGTTCAATACTTCACGGTAAGCGGGCAATTTGCTTCCAATAAATCATTATTATCCTTCGTTAAATTTATCGTCCACTTAGCTGGTGTTCTTTATCCTCACACCCGCCCACGTGCTCTGAGATAAATATTTCATAGATTGTCATTGGAACAGCTGGCGGCAGATTCATCGGAGAACGAGATTTATGATGTCCAGGGTGACGCACTAAGCAACGGCATCATAGTTCAACCTAGTTTGGTTTCATTCTGGCTCTAATTGGTTGGATGTTTCTATGCCTCTGATCACAGTGAATAAAACAGTGTGACTGAATCTGGGGTTCAAATACGTTCTCATGGATGCATTCCTAGATTTATTCACCTTTATTACATAGACACAATAAGTTATATAAAAGGATTTAGTTTACAAGCAAGTTATTGAATTAAAACTCTTACTTTCAAAAGCTTTCGGTTTCTTCCCAAATTCCGGTTTACATCTCCTGAATTATGCGTATTAACATTTTTAGATTCAAAGTACCTACTTAGAGTGACAAAGTCAAAGGTTGAAAGATTGGGGAACCTAGCAGACCGTCCTATATTCCTTTGTCTGGAAACAACAAACTTGGGAAAGAAATTCCTCACAGCTGCCATGGAAATTGTTGTGGTGTGGCTCGTAGCCCCATCTTGTGGTAAGAATGTGACCTCGCTTTCAGGAAGACGGAAAAGCTAAGACAGTCTGCAACATGTTGACAATATAAGTACAAAAGCAGATAATGTGTACTGTGCTGTCACTTTCAGACTGTGAAGGGTTTCTCATGCATCTGTTGTGGTTTTGTGGGAGACCAATAACAAATGGAAATGGGATTTTAATTTGTTGGCGGGATTCTAGTTTTCATTAATTAACGACAAGTCTGGCAAATTGAAGTCTGTTACTCGTGGTTGTTTCCCTAGTGCGCGCGCAACTTGAATCTTGTACTGTTGGAAATGAAGAGCTCTAGGTAAATTCCGTTGAACCGGACAGAAAGTCAGAATGATGATGCGCAGATTGGCGTGGAGTCCCTCTCTCACAACCTCTGCGTACTCGGAGGTAAGTACTATTTTAACACTTATCACTAGAGGGCGGAATATTGTGCAGTCAGCCTCAGTATAGGTTCTATTGTTGCTACTTCTTCACGTACACAACGATAGGCGTCTGTTGATGCGCGCGCATATACAACGGCTGCGCGGTATCGGTTATGTAATTCATTCTCCATGTCCAACCTGTATCGCATATGACCGCACGCGGTTCTGCGCTCTAATCACCAGGCCAAGGACTCCAGAAAATCGAAAATCCGTACAATACGGTTAAACGGGTACTAAGCAAAAGAAAATTCTCAAATTCTTAAATAAGCAGACTTGCCGTTTATGACGATAAAATAATTTCTTGTAACACAATTATGTACAGTGCATAGTATGTATTGTTTACAAGACATTAAACCATATAAAGATCTTAACACATTACATCACATAATTTCTTAGCAAAGAATTGATCCGCAGTCTTCTACTTTAAACACAAGTGGCGCTTGAACGAAGTACGATCATGCAAACGGAGTGATGTCGGGATGACGCTCCAAGTACTTCATAATGTCTGTCAGCTGGTGCACAGCAACTCCTAATTCAGCAGCTGTTTTCTTCAACGTTTCTCCTTTACCAATTCAATTAACAGTATCCACCATTTTATCTATTGAAACCACGATCTTCTTTTGCTTTGATGTCATTTTAAAGTTGTACACTGAATTACACTCCCAAACACTTTAATAAGAGACAAAAACAATCCGGTTGAAATACCATTTAATGACTCGTGCTGATTGAAAACAGTAAGAAAACTGAGGAGACTGAGGGAGGTGTAGTGACGGGTAGGGATCTAGGTCAACGCTTTCTTCCAGCGCTATTTATAGCTGGTGAGACATACCGCGTCAGCACCGAGTGACACCTGCTAAATCCTTCTTAAACTCAACAGGTAGCATTTTACAGTACATTACAGAACGGTATTACCATAATCTATTGTGCAATTTATGCAGTAGCCGTACATTGAGTCAAACTAAAAAGCGAATATTTGTTGTACATACTTATAGTTACGTTCTTATTATCAAAGTCAAATTTATTGTCTAATGTGAGCATTAATTTTTACCTTCTCTGCTACTAAGTAAAGGAAGTATTGTATTCCACCCAAAACTTTGATGTCGAGATTTCACCGGAAATATGTTTTGAGGCCCCCTAAATCCAAAAAAAAGGTCCGCGCGCGCACGCGCGCGTGTGTGTCACTCTGTGGACAGCATAACTCAAAAACGAAAAGTCGGTTAAAAACCAAAGTTGGTATTTAAGTTTAATGTGTTTCAGGGATGCGACACGAACATTTTGAAGAAAATGACTCCACCCTAAACTACTTTTTACATGGAACATTTTTCGAAAATTTTGATTTGCTTGAAAATTACTAACGATTTTTATTAAAATGTCATATGTTTGAGATATTTTGATGACAAATGTATATTTTGAATTTTCTGGCTATAGGCTATGTAGTCCTTTTGAATGACTTTTGAGTAAGTCTTAAACCGTAAGAGATAGACCAAATCTTACTATACAAAGGTTTAGATCTCCCTAAAACACACGCTTATGCCTAAATAATATATTAGAGTGAACTATTTTGGAGATATTCCTTGTTATTTGTATAAGTTTTGGAGAAGTTAAACTTCTGTTAAATGGAACAACGCTATTCATTTTTTTATATTGTAGACGTGCAAAGAGAACGGAATTTGAAAGCTTTAAAAGATTTGACTGTCGCTCAAAACCTACTGTATTGTAATATTCCCCTTGCACGTACAAGGAAATAAGCAATAAAATAATTTCTGCAAATGTTTATCTCAACTAACACGAAGAAGATAGAGGAATAAGAGATTGTAAGAATGGTTAGCACAAGAGTAGAGAAAATCATCTGAGTGCAACATATCAGATTTTTTTAAAAAAAAATCTACAAATGTGAAATCCGGAGATTCGGATGAATGCGATTTTACTGTATATAAAAGGTACTCACCCCTATTAATACCGTCACAACAGCAGTGCCCGTACAAAGGTGTCACTGTGTCATGCCATGTATTGTGAATACAACACATATGATTTTAAAAATAAAGTAATAGAACAAACAATACCTATTTCCAAAAATGTTACGCTACGAGATGTATGGCTCAAATCTATGGAGTATGCGGATTAAAAAACTGCATAGCCTGTGGATACTTTGTACAAAAGAACAGGGATTGTGTATCCGTTAATTTTTGAGTTGCATTTGCGTTGTTTTGTACAAACGAAAAGCTGCATGTCCTGGGGTAGCGCATCTGGTGCAACTTGAATATCCCCTATCCCTTCCCTTTCATTCTCCCTCACTGGCATAATGAGCCAGCTGCCAAGCGCCTCTCCATTAAATTACTTTGTTTTCTGTGGGATAAAATAAAGCCGAAGCGAGGTTCTCCTTTAGCAGCTAGCTATGCCATCATGCATATAAATTTACAAGGCAGGTATCAGTATCTGGATAAGGTTGCCTTTACAACCAAATCGTCAAACTACTTAGCAATAGAGTTATTGCTCAGAGATGAGAATAATTTTATTGATATTCATAACGATAAATTATACCTACTACATTAATTGACTCTTCCCTTTCTAACCGTAATACTACGGTCGTTCTGAAAATTCTGATGCAAGATAATAATCTATCTATCCCAGATTTACAATGTCTCAGATAACTTCCAGCTTTCATTTAGGAACTATGGCCGTTCTGCACTTTTCTCGGTTTTCCCCAGGTTCCATATTCAAATCTTTCTTTCATTATTTGAACTATCCTTACAACCATGTTAATTTGGGTCTTCGCCTTCTTTTACGTCACACTGGAGCCCATTCATATATCTTCTTTGGAGCTATTCCTTAATATGTGTGTCAGTTTCGGAAAAAAAAAAAACTTTGGTGAAATGGAACATAATTGTTCCTTTTTATATGTTAAGCATGCAAAGAGAACGGGATCGCAGAGCTTTAGAAGATTTGACTATCGCTCAAAGCCAGTGTATTCTCATATTATCCTTGCACCTACAAGGAAATAATAACAAATTTATGTAAATGTTTATCTCAACTAACACGAAGATAGAGGAATAAAAGTTTGTAAGAATGGTACTACAAGAGTAGAGAATGTCATGTGATTGCAACACATCAGATTTTTCTGTTAGTATTACATATATTCTTTTAATTTCAATATAACAATAACAACATTAATAATGGTAGTAATAACAATAAAATAATGTTATCTAGTGCTGAATTTCTGACAATGAAGTCATTAATCCTCTTGCTCTCCAATATAAAGAGAGCAATAGCAGTAATAGTAACCGCTTTTTAGAGAGCACCATATTTATATGTTTTGGCGGTCACATCGCTCTCTCACAACCCCCAGAATGTCTGGAGGACCACACCTGTCGTTGGTTTACGGGTCTCACCGACCTGACCGGGAGATTTATCAAAATAAATTCACCGACCATATCCTCTGATTACCAATCAGAGGACGTATTACATGCCATGACAGGTCAGCATGTTAGGGGTTAAGATTTTATAGAGAAATTAGAGAAATGGAGAGGTTGGAAAAATAAAGACTCCCTAGCCCTCGGGAACCCTAATAGCATCGGGGTCGGAAGAGAACAAGAGATGACCAAGGTAAGGTCAGATAGAAAAGTTACAGTGAGGAGCAAAACACCAGTAAGTGGAAGTAATGTTCTGCTCAGCTTGGGTACCTTGTGGTCGCTATTCACATATTCCCTAATAATAATAATAATAATAATAATAATAATAATAATAATAATAATAATAATAATAATAATAATAATAATAACAATAACAACAATAACAATAACAACAATAACAACAATAACAACAATAACAACAATAACAACAATAACAATAATAATAACAATAATAACAATAATAACAATAACAATAATAATAATAATAATAATAACAATAATAACAATAATAACAATAACAATAATAATAATAATAATAATAATAATAATAATAATAATAATAATAATAATAATAATAATAATAATAATAGTAATAATGATGATGATAACAAAAAGTGTAATAAGCGTCTGTCTCAGCTTTAGGCTCGTCGTTTGATGTGAATATTCGACCAAGGAGCCATTTCTTCATGTTTGAGAACAAAACATAATTTCGAGAAATCTGATCTAGCAAATGTATTAGAAGTAGAAGTCCTTGGGTCTGAAGGTCATCCAATTTTGCAGCAACAATCCCTTCAAGATATAAAGGTGCATTATTGTGATGAAAGAGAACCTTCTTTTCCACATAGTGTGGACGTTTACCTTTAATGGCATCCTTCATTTGGAACAATAGTGAAACACAAAACTCTCCCGTGGAGACATTGTTTGTAATGCTTCTATGAAGCTCATCTTCCACCCTTATTCGTGTGAAACATGTGCAAACCGTTAATGATATCTCAATTACCGTTTTCTGTAACGCTTCCTATTTTAATATCCAGACATTAAATTTTCATATCTATTCATTTTATTGCACATTTTCATGTATTAATTTATCCATAATATTAGGTGATCGAAGTTCTTAATGATAATTACACGAAAAGAACTCATGTCCACATTGTATAGTGTTTATAAATAACTTACGCATTACTATTCTACATGCAAAAAAAAAAAAATGTCCAATATTAACTTAAGCTTCTTCACACAGAAGTTGTCAAGAAGACCGTTTCTGGCTCCGGACAAGGAAGACACATACAACAGCTTCAAGCTAAAATGTCTAAGTTCTACTTTCATAATGGAAGGGCGCAGGGAGATTATCAACTCTAAACTCCCTAATGGAAGTGTGCAAAAGTACCAGGTAACTCTAGCTTTGTGCAAAACAAAGTACTGACTTGAAGCAAATGTAGAGAAGAAAAGTTAAGTATCACCTCAAGCTACCTCATAAACAAAACGAGAAATTGTAGTTAACAATGTTACTTTGTTAACTTCGGGGCACGTAAGCATTCGTAACATTACGAAGTATTTCGTAACATTAGAAGTTTCATCGAATTTCTACAAGGATGTTGGAGTATATTTGAGTATAACCGTTTGAATGCATTTAATCACAAAGTAAGAAGTAAATATTTCTTATTTTAATTATGAAAGGGTTGGATTATACTACCAACTGGATAACGTCTCAGGAATCATTTGTCTACCACATAACTGCCCAGATATTATTGCACCTACAATTTAAGTCAACAGGGTGGAGCATTTAAGTTGAGTCTACAATATCACCGAAATTAAGCGTTGTAGAAAGAAATGTCTTGAATAAAAGTTGCCTCATATTTTGGGTAAAAGAAACAGTAGTATATTGGGCAGGACGGTAAATAGGAACTCCTGTCTGGAACTGCACGGTTTGGACGCTGTAGTGCATCGAAGTGTGATATGGGTGTACGTTCACATTTCGTCAAACGCAACATTGAGGTGCCTACGTTACAAAAATATTCATTATGACATTAGTTAACTAACAAGCCAATGAAATCTACAAAAGCAAAAAAATCATTATTACCAAAATTCCAAAAACTCTACTTCTACACGTTTTGTAGTGATCTAACCTTAAAGAACAGTACCTTAAAAAACACACACGTCACCAGCTGCTTTAGAAGACTTGTATCCCTCTCTCTTGCCCTGAAATAAACCAACAACATATTTTAATAACATTCTTTAAAAGAAGTATACACTCTGAAATTTTTTTCGCTAAAAACTATTACTGCCTCAATAGCAGGACACTTTATACCTTTCGGTTCTCTAAAACTATCCATTTTTCATTTAAATTCACAATATTAGCAACGAACCAATGCAAGCAACAAAAACATTGCTAACCATACCCTTACGGAAGAGATTCCAAAGCGTTTTAATCAAGATTAAAAGATTTGACTATCACTCAGCAAAAAACGATAAGTATGTAAATGTTTAATATGAAGAAAATATAAGAATAAGAGTGTAAGAATAGTTAGTACAAGAGTAGAGAAAGTCATATGAGTGCAACACTTTAGATTTTGAAAGTGCTTGTTCACACTTTTCTGTTTTACAGGACGTTGTGCAAAGAATATGGAGTTTCAAATCCAACATATAGCTTAGCCTCTTTTATGCCCCTTGTATCTGCAACGAAATGTATAATTAAACTATTTCTCTAAACAAAATCCAAAGTGCTGCACTCACATGATTTTCTCCACTCCTGTACTGTCCATTCTTACAAATTTTGCTCTTATCTTCTTCGTGTTAGTTGAGATAAACATTTTCAGAAATTATCTTATTGCTTATTTCCTTGCAGGTGCAAGGAGAATATGGGAATACAGTTGGATTTGAGCGATAGTCAAATCTTTTAAAGCGTTGTTATTCCGTTCGCTTTGCACGTTTAAGAAATTAAAGAAATAAACAGCGATCTTTCATTTGACGAAAGCTTAAGTATTCCAAAACTCACACAAATAACAAGGAATATCTCCGAAATGGTTCAGTCTACAAAAAAATTATTTCAACATAAAGTGTGTCTTTTAGCAAGATATACATTTTTATACAGTAAGATTTGGTCTATCTTTTACGGCTTACGAGCTATGCAAAAGTAAATAAGACTATAACAAGAAAATTCAAGATATACATTTCGTTTGTCGTAAACATATCTCAAACATATGACATTTGAATCAAAGTCGTTAGAGCCATTTTCAAGAAAACCAAAATTTTCGAAAAAGTTCCCATGTAAAGGGTAGTTTAGGGTGGGGCTATTTTCTTCAAAATCTTCGTGTCACATCCTTGAAAGACATTAAACTTAAATACCAACTTTGGTTTCTAACTGCCTTTTTGTTTTCGAGTTATGCTGTCCAGAGACTGCACACAAACACACACAAACGCGCCCGCACTTTTTCCAAAGAATGCTTTCTTTTGGATTCAGGGGGCCTCAAAACATATATGTCCGGTAAGATCTCAACATTGAATTTTTGGGTGGAGTACAATATTTCCTCTGTTTACAGTAGAGAAAGTAAAAATAAGCTTTTATTGGAATAGTTTACAGAAGAGAAATAGACATATACGGCACTGGTTGAGAAATTCATGTGAATGTAGTAGATCAAACATTTTGTAGCTCGATAAATTGGGGCACACGCGCAGGGCAGTTAGAAAGAGAATGTAGACAAAGTTGCCGGTGACGCGAATGGATGACCTAAGCCCTCTGGCTATGAAAACAGACGAGCGCTGGCAACGGCCCAGATCACTTAACGAGCAACCAATAGCACGAAGACAGCCGGTGATCTTGTGGTTCGCTACACCGAAGTAGAATATGACGGAGAACATTTATCATGATTTTATCAGATATGGCGGAAGTTAGACAATACATGATTTATGATATTGCAGCCCTCTGGTATGTTCTATAAGGAGGGACGTCAATGAAATCGCACACTTTGGTGGAAGCCACTACCGTCTTTTCTTATTTTAAGAAAAAATCGAAATGGGAATTGCCGCTTCGGATGTCTGTCCTCAATTCGCTCCTAAACCACTGACCGGTCAGCCTGAAATTTGGCATGCATATGCATTTTTTCACCGAGAAGGTTCGTATGCTATTCATTTTACTATACAAATTAAAATTCACATGGTTTTTAATACTCACTCACTATGAACACGCCAGCTGCCGGACACTTCTCGAATGTTCCAGCAATCCTCTATTATTCGCCGCGCTCATTCTCGTTAGTCACGTGTGTGTTCACGTGAGTGGTGTGGGGAAGTTTGATCTTGAGCACCCTAGTTACACGATGCGACACCAGTGAGGTGGGGCAGCCCGGCCGCGACCATCCTTTGTTGTGTTACCGCTGCCGTTGGCCGGTATCACACTATTGTTCTTTTAAAACACTATTTATGTAATTAACTGTGCTTTGGGTGCTGAAATATTTAAGACATGGTATGTATTAGTTACTATAGAAAATGGCACACATTTTGAATAACTCTGAAAGTACGTCAGAAACCTAAAATAACAAAGATCGACTCTCACTCTGCTACCTATGTTGGGAAGTTGGGAAGATTTCACGGTCTTTTGCTTTGGAACGTGACATCTGCCAATCTTGTCCAGTGTTAGTATTTAGCAGAGACTGTACTGGAAGACACTTCTTACACGAACGAAGAGCAGTTTATTAGCTGCTACAAGGGCTACGTATTTACCACCCGCTGGACCTGATGTATATACAGCCTCTAAAAGGAACAATGCTCAAGTACACTGTAAACAATGGAGTGCTTCTTCGTAAATCTATTGTGGAGGAAACAAGCTGTGACACTGATACTCAAACTAATTGTCAAGTAAAAACCTTGTTTATTACGTAAGGTTCTTTTGTATAAGAGTATACGACTGTGGATTTTAGACTACACAAATGAATCGGCACGGCCAGGAGAAATAGTGTTAAGGCAGTTTTTAGTGAGGCTGTTAGTGTGTAGAACTGTCAGAGCAAACTGCAGGAACTTGAGTAGTGTTTTATACCAAGAACAGCTCTGAGTTACAAGGTCACCACCTGAGGCGGTATTTTCTGCGTACGCCCTCTGGAGTGATTAAATGCAAAATTATAGGGGCAGTGGAAAGGCCTCCTAAAGTTATAAATAGTGATTATAGTCGGCAAGGCGGCGCCGTGGCCGAGCGGTTAGCGCGCTCGCCTACCACCTAGGCGGACCGGGTTCGATCCCAGGGACCCGCATGTGGTATTCGTGGTGGACGAAGCGGCGTCAGGGCGGGTTTTCTCCGGGTACTCCGGTTTCCCCCGCCATTTCATTCCACCGGTGCTCCATCTTCATGTATCATCAGTGTCACCGCCTGCGGTGCCGTAGTAGTAAAAGCGGGCGTTAAACACTACAACAACATAGTCGGCAAAAATTTGTATTCAATTGTCTTCTTTTTCAATAGCTTGGGTTGGTGTCATATGGAAATCGCGAAGTCCACGTATAGTTCGGAAATTTATCTGCGTATTGTGTTTTATTGGAAGAACATTGTGTTGTAAAAGATAACAGAATTAACAACGCAGAGAACAAACATATAGATTGTTAGATGGGGTAAAATAGAAGATTAGAGCATTCTCAAACATGAAATCGTATGCTTAGAGGGGCGTGTCTTCTAAAAATAGACATACATTAGGTACAAAATATATAAAGTAGGCGAATTCTTTAAAAAATAACGAACTGAATTTGTATTTAAAACGATGAATCAATAAGATATGTTAATTTTAAAATGTGAAAGACAATTGTTTTGTTGTAAAAAATCTGTAATAATTGACAACGAAGTTTAACAGAGAAAGAAAAATATTGTACTAAACAGCACTTTAATCATCATCATCATCATCATCTTCATCATAAAACAACGTTAATCTAATTTAAACATAAAAATAACTTTATTATGGAAATTATTTATTGATAATGCTTTAGAATGACATTTTTATTCAAAGAATACTGTAATATTGAAATTATGAGAATTTATTAGATTGCACTGTGTGTGCCTTAAATTACTGAAAGACGTCACTTATCTACCGCTTTGTTGCCTATTTTTTTCGTGTTTCATTGTTTTCAGATTGTTTACAACTTTTTAATTCTGTCACATACAGGCGTTTAAATACACATAAACATCCATGCCCGAACCCGCGACCCTCTGTACGATGGAGTGCTAAAGACACGCTCTAGCGAACCCAGAATTTAAGTCGCCTAACAGTTCCGCAGACCCGCATTACTGATGTGTCGGAGTAGTTGCCTACCAAGCAAGGCGTGTTGTTTAAATCTTCCATGTCGAAGCAAAACTGAGGGCGACCTGTGTTATGCATTCTACCAGAATCTCTTTCGCACTGTTTTTCCCTTATTCGATATCGAAGGTGTTTGAAACTTGTAAGCGGGAATACGTTTTCATCACCAACATAAGAAAATATTATTTTTTTCGGAACGACGCCTTGCTCTTAGGCAACCTTTTCGCAATCCATGCAACACCTAATTACTAACATTTAGAATAAGTGCTCTTTGAAATGAACACTCACTATGAGCTTGGATCTGGATTAGTTTAAAGCTACGTTGGATCGTCTATATCGTATACGCTTTCAATACATGATTTAAAAGCTACGAAAGCTAATCGTGTCATTGTCTTCCGAAATTTTCTTTAGAAGCTATACTCAAATTTAATTCTATCGATGAAAACTGCTAACTCTCAAGTGCATATTCACGTGCATAGCTGTGACATTCACAGCGTGTGTATCTGCACACACATTATTCGAGGTTTACTATTTATTCGTACGTCTTTAGAGGAGACACATTTTAAACACCCTATACATTACATTTGTAGCTTGTTGCAGACTTTTGCCCATGCGTCTCACGGAAAAGCGAGGTGAAACGTAGAGAATATTAATGAGCGCATGGCCATAGGAGCTCCACTAGGGATAGAGAAATGGTTTGCATACGCCAGCAAACCTTTGAAAGCAAGACACCACTTTCAGTATAAGCGAAATGTATAATAGGGAATAAACCGGAAGCATATCGCACACAGGCATAGTTACAATCGAGCTGAAACGAGAATAACATATCAGAGGAAATAAATTTTAACACTTTCTTTGGTGCAAGTCTACTGAAGAATAAGGAGAATACATTTTAAAATACCTCTTTTCTATTATACCGAGTTGCGTAACTTAGTAAAGTATCTTATTGTTCTCGAAGTATTGTATGCGTTACAATAAATTAGATTTTAAAGCTATCGTGCTTGAAAAGCTAACATTATATATACCAAATAGCTAAGCGCTTAAATTCTACAGTGCGTTCTTAGACCGGCCGGACCGCCCGGCGCCGTCAAGGGACCGGGTGAGCACCGTCGCGCTCTCTGCCAGAGTTAAGCGTAAAGGACCGGCAAGTTACGAGTACGGACCACTACCATACTAACTTGCATTAGACTTACCTGCTCTCTCGTGATTTGGTCCTTCAATTCTTTTAATGTGTGCAGACTTAATGCGCACAATTTATTCTTTAACGTTTCCCATAAATAAAAACCGCATTGAGATAGGTCAGGGCCACAATCCTTGAGTAACTATTTTACCACCATACCCACTTCGCAATTCATGCATAGAATTTGTAGCAGTGTGTGCTATAGGTGAATCCTGCTTAAACCAGCGACAAAATCTTTCATTCCTTATTAGAAAATTAGAAAAATTAAAATAGAGTTAACTGGCGCAAAACGTAGAAGTTGGAATGAAAAATAAAGTCAACTCTATTATTGTATTTCTTCTTGTTTGGTTTAAAAGTACTCTATATATATATTTTGTTATCATAAGCTTTTAATATGGATTATAATAATAACAACGTAATTATTAAAAATCTGATGTGTTGCACTCACATGACTTTCTCTACTCTTGTACTAACTGTTCTTACAAACTCTTATTCCTCCATCTTTTCCATATTAGTTGAGATAAACATTTGTACAATTTATCTTATTGGTTATTTCCTTGTAGGTGCAAGGGGAATACTAGAATAGCTTTGTGCGATAGTCAAATATTTGAAAGCTTTGAGATTCCATTCTCTTTGCACACTTAACATATAAAAAATGAACAACAATGTTCTATTTCACGTAAGTTCAAAGTTTTCCGAAACTCACACACATTACAAGGAATATTTCCGAAATCGTTCACCCTACAAGAAAATTTATTCAGACATAAATTGTGTATTTTAGCAAGATATACATTTTTTGTATAGTATGATTTGGTCTATCTCTAACGGTTTACCAGTTATGCAAAAGTCGTCCAGAGTAAATACGATTACAGGGGCTAGAGTCAAAAAATTCAAGATATACGTTCTATTTGTCATACAAATATCTCAAACATATGATACTTTAATCAAAATCGTTAGCCATTTTATAGAAAATCAAAATTTTCGAATAATTTTCTATGTAAAGGGTAGTTTAGGGTGATGCTATTTTCTTCAAAATCTTCACGTTGCATCCTTGAAACATATTAAACTTAAATACCAACTTTGGTTTTTAACCGACTTTTCGTTTTTGAGTTATGCTGTCCACAGTCTAAGACACAGTCAGGCACACACAGACACACGGACCTTTTTCCAAAAATGCTTTTTTGGATTCAGGGGTTCTCAAAACATATATTTCCGGTGAAATCTCGACATTGAATTTTTGGATGGAATACAATAATTCCCCTACTTATCAGTAGAGAAAGTTAAAAAGAACATTAGGAAAGACTCGAAGGAACAGCCAAAACATGAAAAAAAATCGAAATTGCTAATTCTGTATGGAAATTGCCACTTCGAATGTTTCTCTATGCACTCTTAAAAATTTGACCGTGAAATTCGTATTTTTTTGTGTGGAGAACCTTTGTAGGCTATCCATTTTACTATATAAGATTACATTCACATGGTTTTTAATGTTCACTTTTCTTTTTCATTACACACCACTTGAACGATCGTCGTGAAATTCGGTACGTATGTCTTTTTTGTGGTGAACGTCGGGTATTTCAGCTAATATATTATATATAATAATTTTTTGTCTCCCCATAAATCACATTTTACGCGATTATAATCTGCTCCTTTATGTAACAGGACGTGTAACTAGTTTTAAAGCGTTTAGTTATTTTAGGCCACATAGGTACCTGGACAGAACAATCGATTAGAAGGGAGATAGTACGAGATGAGCTACAGGGATTTTCAGGTACCTAGTCATGCGAGGAGTTCTGTCACAACTATAAACCTGGTAAATGATACTCTACAAAACAATTGCATACCACTTATTAACTATAATATAGTGAATGCAAGGAACAGATGGTTCTCAAAATGTCTTCCTAGGGAGGCCACACAGGCTTTCAAACATTTGGGTCAATCCACGTCAAATCGAACACCCGTAAAACACGACATTTTCGTAGGAAGTTCAAATTTTTTTTATGAATAATAGGCATCAAATAAGAAGAGCCGTATTTTTTTACTTCCGTATTTTTAAATTATTTGCTTAGTTATGGCTATTAGAAACTAAGCAATTTCTGCGCACACCCTAATATAATATCACTTGTTACTCTAAGGCCATATAGAGTTAAGAGTTGGGGTTTGACGCACTGGAAAGGGTAAATACAACACTTTTAACAACTTTCGATCACTACCTTCCCCCTCCCTCCCCCGTGTGCATGGTTTCATTCGCAGCATTATACAATATGAGCTGATGAAAGAGGCAAGAACTATGGATTCGCCAACAGGACTTCCAGTCAAGGTCAGGGGCCAAGAACGATGGGTCCAGCTGTGCTTTAATATTACACTCCATTCCTTTTTAAAAAACAGAAGCTTTAGTGAAACAATTTTCTGTCGAAGAAGGAGGTAAAGTTGTGTGTTGAATGGAAACATTAGTTTAAAATGAATATTTTAAAAACATTTTGAAGATGTTAATAGTGTACATATAATAGTGTCAGCTAGCAGTGTTCTCCTTACTGTACTGTTGTAAAGTTCATGGAACCTCAAGCAGTGGACAGTTGCCGTAATGGAAGGTGGCAATTGTGTGCGGTTACGGTAGCCGTCACCGCTGCCTCGCGACTCCGCTGCACTGATTTGCAAGTAAGTTAATTACAACTGAACTATTAGAGACTCCATTCTGATTTTTTCTGAGAATATTGAGTAAACTTCATTCTATTTTTAGTTTTTTTTTTCCAGATTTTTAAATGGTGGAGTTTATTTTATTATCTAGCTTTAAAACTTTAATCGTATAAAATATAATATTAATAAAATTTTCTAATAAATACCTCACGAAATACTGCAATTATTCTTTAATTTGAGCCAAAGATAAAGTAATTTGCTTCATTACATTCGGAGGTATGATTAATCGAAGAGTGAAGAGCGCGCGATTTTTGGGACATTTCAAAAATTAATATGTGCCAAAATAATTTTGTTCCATAAAACGAAGAAACATGGGTCAAATATATTTTGTTCCTAAACACCAAAAAAAAAAAAATTTCAAGATAATATGAGAGATCAAGGTCATTTTTTGCTATATTTTGTGCGATTTGACGTGGAATGACTCATGTGTAACAAATTTCCTTAGTCTCGTATGGAACCGGCTTTCTTACTTGTTTGGTGTATCTTGCATAATCACTCGACAGTTGGATAGCTTTGTTTCTAATAGTTTTTTCTACGTTGCGTGAACAGGTCTACGTCCATTTTCGTGTGCCCAACTTCCAATGCATTATCCTAAAGTTAAAATAATCCTCAAATCATACGCGCTCACATAAAAAGTTAAAAAGTTCCAGCGATAGCAACTTCATAGTAAATCGAGCTGTTACGGCCATCTACTAATGTTATTTTGTAAAGAGAATAATAAGTTAAGCATCCCCAGTAGTTAGCACTTCAGAGTAAATAATCTCAGCCTGTTGCTGCTAGATTGCAGGATTGGATCACTGCTTTACCTGTATTTACTAGAAATCCATAAATAACGATCGGCTAAGCTATCGATTACCATAACCAATCACTAGGCTTTGTACATATTAGATGTTGGGGTGCAATATGTACTTGGCATATTGACAGACTACCGATGTAAAAGCAATGGGAACGTGTGTAGGCGATGGTGGCGTCACAGTGTGAAGTTAGGAGAAGCTGACAAAACGAGAGACAAGTATTCTGAACTTTGTAGAACACGCGACCGTATATCCGTAGTCGTTTGCAATATCGATTTTTCGTCACAGATGGCGCAATAACAAGGGGAATAGCACAAGTTGATGCCTTCAGATAAACTTCAAGTACAAACGCTAGTGATCAAACCAATAAGTAGGGAATGGCGTGACCTATTTGCGGCTTGTCCTTGCTTGTGTCTGAGAGATTCTGTAGTGTCTTTGATCTGTTCTTTCAGTGGAGGTGACATTAACTGGGGTGTTCTGGATTAAAACAAGATAACAAATGTTGCATCCTGTATTCTGGTGCTGGCGGCGCCATGGCCGAGTGGTTTAGACCGCTCACGAAGATGATGGAGATTTGTGGTGGACAAAGCGGTGTATTGGTTGGTTTTCTCCGGTTTCCTCCGCGGTTCATCCCACGAAAACTTCATAATCACATTTACTTTCATTCATTTCACCCTCATATCCTACCTCCTTCACTCTTATATCAGGTACCGGGCTCGATCAGAGGCTCGACAGACATCTGACCCCAGGCACTCACTTGAAAATCCTCGGGGATGTAAGTCCTCCATATAAGGAGGGTAATAACAAGAAGTACTCTGGTATTTGATGAATGGAAATACATATTTTTGGGATGCTCTCGAAATACACCACCAATAAATTCACACATATCAACCAAATTTTCAATGTGGTGACAAATTTCTTTAAGGGGAGACTAAATGGTGAAAATTGTCGAAATCACAGTTCCAGGTTTTTCTATAGTTGTTATTAATTGAAAATGTATCTTATTTGAAAATGTATCATTATAGCCGATTCTGCTAAGTAATGCAGAATTAACAAGATGGCAGAGGACGACTATTTTTAAAACAATTTAAAATACGAGTATAACTTTTATATACCTTGGAGTTGAGATACAAACTTTAGCTTACTTTTTAGGAGAATGCTTCCTCTAAAAGCTAGCATTTCTGTTAAGCACTCAAGGCATATGATATTTTCCTTTGCAAATATATGGGGTAGTTTATTCTCTCCATTTTTGCTTTGAACAGTTTTTTCTGTGAATGTCATTTTCTGATATAAATCACTAGTCTTCTCAGAAAATATCCAAGAAAATTAAGTCAAGCTACTGAATAACAAAAACTACCTCTAACAGGCGTTATGCATATGCTCTGGTGTTAATAAGTAGTTATTTCTTAAAATATAATTACTAATAAACGGTATTCAAAAGATGGTATAGTTAAGGAAATAATCTCAACTTTGTTAAGAAGGAAACTTAATGTATAACAGTACGTGAGCAGCTAAGAAAATATATTATTTACATCCTGTACAATTTACGGTTTAACGTATTAAATAGTTTATAAGACAATTGTTTATGAATACAGACTATTTAACACTGCCAGAGTAGGGCTTTAATCTTTCATTAAATTTCTGTATATTAAACTCCAACTTTAAGCCCTAATTCGAGCTATATTTTGAACCGCTTTGTGACATAAATAGTTCAATATTGCATCTGGGTCACAAGTTCGTATTGCGTAATCTGAAGTTGTTTTGGTTAATATTTTAGTAAAGTGGGCTGTAGTCAAGCAACATACCAAATATAAGATTCAACATGAGAATATTAAACAATTACTTTGTATTATCATTCAAAAATTGCAGTTAGCTTATGTGATTATATCAGGGGAAAGCAAATGTGTTGTCTTCTTTGTTCAGAAAAAAAATTGTGTAACGAGTAAACTGTTACAGTTATATAAAATGAGACATTAAAACATACTTTACAAAAATGTAGATATCTTTAAAGCAAACGTATTTCAAATAATTTTTGTGGTATCAGCCATTTCCAAGTTATGCATTTTTTGTTTGAATTTTCCAGTGATCTTGTCATTTTTATTTATAATTATATAATATACCTAATGAAATTTGTGGGCTGCTGATAACCAACACCATTGCAGAAATTCACCCGCCATTATTTCGTACGTCACTCTTGTGACTTAAACTGGTCTTGTCGCATAGACTGCTGGTTTTTAAATGCCTACATCTTAAGACAGATGACAGATTTTCTTGCAGAGCTGTCCCAGCTTCACCCATTTTCTCTTTGGTAAAACCATTCTTTTCCACTTACGTATTCTAGCGTTTAACGAACAGGTTTCTCATAAATGTAACAACGCATCACTTACCTTCTTTTTTAAATTCAATGCCACCTCAGTATTCTGAGAAAATTAACTGCGAACTTTTGAATATAATTCAGTTTTCACAAGTTTTTCAACTTTTTGGGAGACAAAGTGTTTAGTGATGAATAATGTTGCATAATGTTTAATTTTTAAAAATTTAATATATTGAGATCCTATGATTTGTAACATCAAAAATTTCAGCCACCCAACTTTAGTAGTTTCTGAGAAAAGTGTTACCCAAAGCTGTAGAATTTTAACTTGCGGAAAAATTCAAAAAACTAAATTAACGTGTTTTTTCTGGTAACTCACCAAAATTTAAAACATTCCTGTACCATAGTTTCCTAGTTCCAGTTGTTCTTGATCCTCACTCTTCTTCTTCTTCAACCTGTCTTTCTTGATTCTAGCTCTCTGGTCATTTCTTGAGCAAATGTTTGTAAGTTTAATATCAATGGTGATACTGATATGATCCAGCAGACGTCATACTTCAATTTCCATTTAAAAGTATTAAATATTAAGAATGCCCATATTGTAATCTATCATTGGCTTCGTAAAATCCCATAGACCTTTAAAAAAATCTGATGTGTTGCACTCACATGACTTTCTCTACTCTTGTACTAACCATTCTTACGAACTCGTGTTAAGATAAACATTTGTAAAAATTATTTTATTGCATATTTCCTTGTTGGTGAAAGAGGAATATTAGAATGCAGTAGGCTTTGAGCGATAGTCAAATCTTTTAAAGCTTTGAGATTCCGTTCTCTTTGCACACTTAACATGCAAAACAAATGAACAACGATGTTCCATTTCACGAAAGTTGGAAGTTTCCGAAACTCACACACATAACAAGGAATATCTTCGAAATGGTTCACCCTACAAGAAAATTTATTCAGACATAAATTGTGTATTTTAGCCTGATCTACACTTTTTGTATAGTATGATTTGATCTATCTCTAACGGTTTACCAATTATGCAAAAGTCGTCCAGAGTAAATACGACTACAGGGGCTATAGGCAGAAAATTCAAGATATACGTTTCATTTGTCATAAAAGTATCTCAAACGTATGACATTTTAATCAAACTCGTTAAGAGTAATTTTCAAGAAAATCAAAATTTTCGAAAAATTTTCCATGTAAAGGGTAGTTTAGGGTGAAGCAATTTTCTACAAAATCTTTGTACCGTACCCTTGAAAGACATTAAACTTAAATACGAACTTTGGTTTCTAAGCGACTCTTCATTTTTGAGTTATACCGTCCACACACACACACACACACACACACACACACACACACACACACACACACACACACACACACACACACACACACACACACACACACACACTTTTTTCTAAAATTCTTTTTTTTTGGGTTCAGGGGTCTCAAAACATATTTCCGGTGAAATCTCGACATCGAATTTTTGGGTAGAAAGTAAAAAGTAGAGAAAGTAAAAACGTCAATGCCTCACCTTGTTCCCATTTCCCCATTCACTTCCTGGGAACGTTGCCACAGTTTTGCATCACAGAATGATTGCGAAGAGCTCAGTCGGTCTCATGAATAATTCATAACTAATGTTTCCATAGAACACAGAATGCAAATATTTTTGCACAAATGATTCAACAAAAAGCGAGGCAGAAATGCAGAAATAATTGATACAATTGTTTTCTTGCATTAATGCCACATGCATCCGATCAACGAATATGCAAAGCTCATTTTTTGCAGCTACAATAATAAAGTTATCTAGCGTGAAAATGAATTCATGGGCTTTCATTGCATTTAAAAATAAGACCTTTGCCAACCTATGGGAAAAAAGCATTTAGTTTTAAAACACGGTTGTAACGTTGGTTTATTGTATCATATTTCATTTCAGCAGTAAACATTAGTGATTATTATAAATGCAATATTAAAGTATATTCCATTAGCTCATTTCGTATTGCGTAGAATTTAACCAAAATTTAAGGTCAAAATGTGATACAGAATTTAATTTCTAAGAGAGATTAGGCAAGTCACGTTAACATTAAATTGTGGATTTCCATAACATATCTGATAACATGGAGAGTGGTTACACAACCACGCACGAGTGAACATGGAGTGGGGTACCATTGTATAAGAAAATGTATTGAATGTAGACACTCGGAAAGGTAATATTAAGCGCGTTCTTTGTGCCTTTCAATGTTGAAATTACCAAACCACTAATTTTCCCCTTCCTGAATCCGTCCAGTTGATGTTGAAACCGCTAGTTTGTTTCTAAAATTAAATTAAAAGACCTGTCATGTCAACGTTAAATTCGCTAATTGACCGTTATCTCAAGCTATTTAAGATATCTCCGATTTTTTACGGAAAGTAAATGAATGTATTTACTCTCTACTTTTATGCAATAATTCTGTTTATTAAAAGAAGACTAGAGGTTATTTTATCAGCTAAAATTTTGATTTAGCTATCTTCAACATTTGAAATTGCTTGTAACATAAAAGGCTATTCAAGGGGGAAAAACTGCTAAAAGCAATAATTGAAGAAGCGAACTAACATGTATTTGCCAAGAAATAAACTACATGTATTGATGTTATAGAAGGTTGCATATTTAGTAAATGTGGGCCTAAGTTTACCTAAGTTACACTCCAAAATGTGCAGAAGCTCTGATCAGAAGATTTTTGGTCCAAATTTGCAGTAAAAATGTAAAATGCAATACGTTCTTTAGAATATTTAGAATATAAGTATCGACAAGTGACAAGTCTAGTTACTTTTATGTCACTTTATTTCCCTTAAAGCTGAATTACAATTCGAAACTCGTCACCTTGTAATTCACAGTTATTCTATTCTATCCTAAACTTGAAACAAAACACTGCTCGACTTTCACAGTTCGCGGTGAGAATTCTACTGACTAACTCACTGAAGTATGGTTTGGACTGAGCCCAAATTACCTGACTGTCAATGGCCCCTCAACGCAGGGTTGCCAATCTTTAAAAGTAAAATTATTGTATCGGCCACTCAAAATTATAGTTGCATTCAAAATTATCGTACATCAT
The DNA here is from genome assembly GCA_030765045.1 of Tenodera sinensis. NCBI lineage: Eukaryota > Metazoa > Arthropoda > Insecta > Mantodea > Mantidae > Tenodera > Tenodera sinensis. The sequence goes on along the minus strand of CM060971.1, from coordinate 102,130,972 downwards.
AAACCAAATGCAACAACAATACATATATCAGCATAATAGTATTATGTTTATGGTAACCATTACAAGATCGATGATCTCAAGCAGTGTTACAACTTTAGCACTTATATTTCTCGCGCTATTCATCTTCAACTGTTGCAGCATTATGCAAATTTGTTGTTGAGATAAATTATTTTAACATCTTCTCGATGACTTGCAGATTTTGGGACCCACCACATTCTTTCGAAAGCTGAGACGAGAGAATAAGTCCATTTACCGTACCTTTCGCCAATCTTTTTCTAATTTTGGTTTTTACTAAAGCCAGTTTAAGAAGCGTTTCTGTGGGACAACTACACGGAATATCACTTATTCCGACTTTTCTGCATTGATAATCAATTTTCTGAACAGTGCCTTCTTCATTGAGATTAACAGATCTGGACACACTGGCAATAAGAGGATAAAAGGTAGAAGGTTTAGTGGCATATGAAATGTTGCATTAGAGGGGTGGAGACACCTCTGGTGCGAAAATGTGCGCTTCTACAGGCGAATTTGTGACGTACAGTGAAAGCTGATACTGCAGGAGAGATTGGAGAAGTCTTGTGCTCGACTCCCAGTGAGTGAACCATCTTGAAAGAGTCTACGTCATGCGAAGAAAATAAAGTGATAGCAAAAGCTAAATAAGTAACTGAAAGTACATTTTTGAAATGGCAGTGACAGTTAAAACCTGGACAAAGTTACATTGGTGTCAGGAGTGGGATTGAAGAAAATTATTAAGAGAGCATTCGTTGAAATCTAGGCTATGAATTTTCGAATAGAGACTAAAATTAAATCTTGAATGGAGGAGACGGAAATTGAAATGAGGAATCAAAAATCCAAACAAAGAATGAAATATAGAGTTAGAGCTCTCGGTTGAGTTATGCTCTGGGTATTTACTTTATGAAGAACGTGTAAAAATCTTTCCTTTTTTTGGACCCCGGGCTCATTCGAAATTCATATCATCTGCATGGTTAATGAACTTTAAACTGGCGCAAAGAAAAAAGAAAGGACAAACTAAAGAATGCGTGCACATTACTCGGTTTGAGAGTTTGTTTTTGGGGGGTAGTCAAGTTTGCGTTTAAACGGACTGTGATTTTATTTTCTTTGTATTTCTGCTTGCAGACCACAACAAAGATAGAATTTCTGAATAAATTTTGTATGATTATAGGAATTAAGGTAGAATGCGTTTTGGCATGAATAATTCGTAAAACGCAAAATGTCGGGGTTGCATCCAAAGCGAATATTTTCAGCCACTCTGAGCCAAAGAACAGTATTTTTAGAAAAAAATATTCGTATGTGTAGGTGTGCGCACGTGTGTCTGCATGACCCCAAAACAAAATGTTCAATAAATATTAAACATGTTATTTCTACCCACGCTATATGTGCGTCATTCTGTACGCTGCCTGCAGTTTCATTTTCCGATGTGTCTGCTACCAACTGCTCCAATAAAGAACTAAGAGATCTCTGTCTGAATGTGTGCCTGTATCGGTGTCAGGATATCCATCAGTTAAGTTGATTGATAAACTTGCTGGAGGCTAATAATGATATATTTGTAGTCAGTTGACAACTGTTTCTGAATTGTATCACTAAGATTTGATATTAATTAATTGCAAATACTAACTACTGGCATATCCAGACCTTACGGTTTAAAAATAACTGTTTCCGTAATAATTATGTGAAGAATACATTGGCATAAGTCGCAGAAAACACTCAAAAAGACTCCATGGTGGTATCCGATAAATCTATTTAACCCAAACGCGGTCTTTAATGTTCTAAGAAGTCTTCTTCATTTTGAATTATTTTGGCACACATGCTAAAGCTAAGCGATAAATCTTATGATCTTTAATTTTTTATTACTTACACCTTTTGTCAAATAAGATTACGTTATTTAATTTTACATTCTCTTCAGTGTGTGGTAAGTAAGGGAATATTGTATTTATTTCTTGACCATGTAAAGACAACAGAATTTCGGAGGTATCGCAAAGTGGCCAGCTTTTAAGGATTTGAGTTTCCCTTAAAGTCTATTATATCCTCGTATTCTCCTTGTACCTATAAGAAAATTAGCAATAAAATATCTACTCTGGAGCTATGTTACATGAATTTGTCAATGATACTGTTTAGAAGCGTTATGTGAATATTTGTTGTATTATTTGGAAAAATGGGTGGATTTTAAAATGTAATTGAAAGCATTGATCTCGCATCTCAATACAAGAGCACGCTTAAACCGAACAGAGACTCACAAAGTCAAAGGACAAAGCTAGGAAATGAAACTTCCAAGACTATCAGAGGCTTTCACGAAGATAAAACTGCGATAATCCTCTAAGAGCAAAAATAAATCTCAATTTCCATGCTGTTTAATTAGAGATTTAATCATTATTGACGTTACTTCTGTTTTCTTTCTTTGTACCATGCTTGAGAGACTTTAATGCGCCCTCGAACTTGATTCTCATTTTCCTTTAATGTATGAATACATTTAGCCTTTGAACTTCACTAAACCATCTGCAGAATTCTCTTGAAGATTGGTAACACCTGGTTCACTTCTTAACATTATTATGTTATGTTTTTTAAAACTATAGTCATCAAAATAGTCATACGTTCAAAGTCCAGGTTACTCATAAATTCATTTAAATTGTAAATTGCCTTTTTTGCTTTCTCCACTACGTATAGTAAGGGAAATGTTGTATTCCGTCCAAAAATCGATGTCGACCAGAAATATATGTTTTGAGGCCCTCTGAATAAAAAAAAAAATGTTTAGAAAAAGGTTGGTGTGTTTACGTCTGTCAACAGCGGGGCTCAAAAACGAAAATTTGTTTAGAAACCAAAGTTGGTATTTAAGTTGAATGCCTTTCAAGAATGCGACGCAAAGATTTTGAAGAAAATTGCTCCACCCTAAACTACCCTTTATATGGAAAATTTTTAGAAAATTTTGATTTTCTCGAAAATGACTGACGATTTTGATTAACATGTCATATGTTTAAGATATTTTTATGACAAATAAAATGTGCATTTTGAATTTTCTGGCCTGACCACTTTTGTAAGCCCTAAGAGACAGACCAAATCTTAATATAGAAAAATGTAGATCTTGTAAAAACACAAAATCAGCTTTTTGTGGAAATATTCCTTTATTTCGGAAACATTTATTGTTTTTTTGTGTGAGTATTGCAGCATATATACTCTTCTCAAATGGAAGATCGTGTTTTTATATCTTGGCCGTGCAAAGAGAACGGAACTTTGAAGCCTTCAGATAGCGACCAGTTTTAAAATATTTGAAAATCACTTAAAGCCTATTGTATTCTGATATTCCCTTCGCACCTGCAAGGAAATTGTTAGTGAGATAACTTCTACAAATGTTTATCTGGACTAACATGAAGAAGATAGAGGAATAAGAGTTTTTAAGAACAGTTAGTACAAGAGTAGAGAAAGTCGTGTGAGTGCAACACATCAGGTATTATGTGCACGGTTAAGAAAATAAAAATATGCCACCACATAACTTAGAAGCACTTCATAACAGAATAGATTAGTGAACACAACTATAAATGGAATAATTTATACCTTCTATTATGATGAAGCAGAGTTCGAGTTCTACAGATACGATAACAGATACCAAATGTGTTACTATTGGGATAACATACTCAAATACAGAGATATTAATCCGTTATAGCCTGAAACCAGATTGCAGACAAAGGAAACCACAATGATGCTCACATGTCAGTTAGCGGCCGAGGTATTAAGGCTTATTATATCTCTGATTCAAAAGGCATAGTGGTTTATTAAGCCCTGGTAATCTAGGGCTTACTTGCGCAAGCTTCTGTAATTATCAGTATATCAGCTACACTCGGATCAGCCTTTCCTACAAAAAGTTTGAACTTAGCTGTCTGAACTTTCTAAAAGCCAATGTGCTTGACTGAGTGTTTTGAAATTTTTGCCACGTTTTGTCTTTAGTTGTAAGGTTTGGTGCGTAGTGGAATTATTGAAGCGTAAGATTAGTAATTTTATAAGAAATGGTAGGGTGATAGATAAATTGTTGTAATAAATAAAACGTGAAATTTGTAAAAAAAAGTGCATTAAGGACAACTGTAATAATAATAATAATAATAATAATAATAATAATAATAATAATAATAATAATAATAATAATAATAATAATAATAATAATAATAATAATAATAATAATAATAATAATAATAATAATAATAATAATAATAATAATAATAATAATAATAATAATAAAATCAGGTCACGAGATTGAAATAAATCAGGGACTAAGACAAGTTGATACATTGACGAAGTTGTCAGGAAATGGCAAGTGGCTTTAAATAATTTTAATACTAAAATCCCTGTAGATACTTATATATATACTGACGACCAGGTTATGATGACTTCTCCAGAGAACGGTTTACTGAGATCGATTTTGAAGCTATGCACGAAAAGACTATAATCTAGAAATATTTTCAACAAAAACGAAAGTTGTGTCCCTGCAAAGGCAAAGGAATACAGAGAACAGAAATATTGCTGAATAAAACAATATTAGAACAATTATGAGATTTTAACTATCTAGGTGTTTCTTTAGGGTGTAATAAAGAAAAATATATAAGATATATGTTTCACTCTTTATTTGGCACGCTGAATGGGAAAGAAAATGCACCTAAAATTGTATAAATTATTCGCAGTGCCTGCACACAAATGTGGATTCTGAGTAAACTTACACTTCAAACAATAGAAGATGCAGAAATGAATATTAACTAGGATTTGTGTCAGGTTATACACTAATGGGGAAAAAAATGAAGTGAAGATATACGTAAAGAGCTGGGAGATAGTCTTACAGATAAAATCGAAGAGTGTAGGAAAGAATGCTATGAACTTGTCTATAGAAGTGATTTAAATGACATGTCCTGGAAAAGCTTGAATTATCGACCGAAAAGTAGAAAGAGACGAGAGACATCCACGGAAGAGATGGATACAGCAGGTATAATAATTGGAGCCGAACAAACCAACAAGATTCAATATTTGAAGGTAGAAGAAATTAGAATAAATGCATAATTAAAGGAGCACTGACTGACATTACCCAGTTGTGCATTAAGAATAATACACTTTATATAAGTCGCTGTAGAGTAATGCACATTGAGTTGACAACAAATACATTAACACAAGGCGACATCTTAATACTTTGCTGTTAATAATAACTGTTTTTGTAACAACAATGAAAAGCTTAAGTTGGCATGTGTCGCTAAAATATTAAGTGGATGAATCCCTTGTGGCGACAGCTAACGTCGAGCACGGTCTAATAAGCGTGTAAGCCGATAATAATCAGTCACAGATTGTAAGATTGTAAAACACGCTAAAAAACGATTAGAAATACATGTTCTTTTATCATCTTCTGTCAACTTATGGTTACATTATGGTACGAGTGCTAACGTTACTAATTATGTATCTAAATTTGAGGTTTCTCATTCGGCTGCTTTTACCTATCTAATTTTAGAAAAATACCTTTATGGAGAAGGAAAAATAACCTTGAGAATTATTTTCTTATTTTTAAATCATCCACATTCTATAGAAGCGATGCCCAACGTTTGCGAAAGAGGAGAGGTTGGATTGAACTCCTTCCACTATATGTAGACACTGCTACTCTTAACACTCAATTGTGTTTAATTACATTTGATTTACGGAAACACTTTCAAATCTTACGCGATAAATATCTGCTCTTGGTACTCCTTAGTTTAAGAAGTCTATCCATATTTGGCGATAAATTTGAAGCGCGCCTTAGAAAATACATCAAGAATCGAGTAGCCTATTGTGATGCAAACTTTTAATCTAGCTCACTTTAGAGGAACTTTGTTCGCAAATAAATGTAGAGCTGTACTGGCTCCTATAGGTACGTAGTATTCTTGCAAATGCTTATTTCTCTATCTATTACACTTTAATAGATAGATTTTTCAGAAATTATCTTACTGCAAATTTTATTGTAGTTGCAAACATACTTTGGGAACACAATTGGCTTTAAGTGATAGTGAATGTGTTTTATGAGCTGGCAGCTATGTGAATGCTTTTGAATTCCATTCTCTTTCCAAGGCTCAGACATAAAAAAGGGTTAAAAAAAAGCGAGTAACATATTCCGTTTGAGAAAAGTGTAACTTTTGACAAATTCAAATAAACAATAAATAATATCTCGGAAACAGTTCACTCAAAAGAAAAACAGTATTTGACATAAATTATGTGGTTTAAGGAGATCCATACTTTATTTAGTAAGTTCTTGTCTTTTATTGCTTACCGTTTATGCAAAAGTCATCTAGAATGAAGAGGTCTCCTAAGGGCATTCCCAGAAAATTCAAGGAATGACTTAAAAACTGCCATGGAATCGCCTGTTTGTGTCCGCCACTGGATACAGTAGCTGATTCACCCCCAGACTGGGGAATAGCAGCTAATTACGTAGGCGTCTCCAAAGAGACGTGGTGGGACATCTCTGATCTATAGGATTCATTGCTTTCCTTCCAGCAATGTCCATGTATTTTAATACGGCTTTTATATATTTAAAATCCTTTTCGGGTATTATATTTATTGTTACACTTACTGTTGTAATGTTTGTGTTGTATCTTGTTTTCCTAAGTGTTTGATTTACTGGGGAATTTAACACACTGGAGTTCTTTATTGTTTATTTTCCTCCCTCAAGTTGAAAGGATAGGGCTGCTAACAGAAATCAAATGGAGATTATACAATTCTGCACTAGATATGACATATTATAGTAGTAAGTCTGCGGATTGACTATATGAGTATTAATTCAACCTTACTGGAGATATTGTTTACATGCGGTGCAGGGATAAACGCGCTCCTGCTGTTTTGCTAGCAGGGGGTTGAGTAACAGCCTTTCAAAGAGAATCAAATAGCTGCTTTTGAAAACAACGGCACTCAAATAAAGCGCTGGTTTACTAGTTTACCGTTGTGAGCCTATTTTCCGCTACTCCTAGGATTCCTAAGAAAATTATTTAACTCCAATTTTTAGAGCATAAAAATATAACTAAATGATGGTTACTAGAGTAACAGGTGGGAGAAATCTATTCCCTTAGCAACTTATTCAACCTTACTTAAACGTCAATGTGGGTAGTAAAAATCTTTTATACCATCTAGAGATAAAATAAACACATGACTTAAATATGTAATGCATATATTTGAAATTCTTTGTAGCTTATATATCACATCTTTTCAAATAAAATTATTTGCCTTTTCCTTAGGGGAAGACAGTTCTGTATATTATTGTCTTTACATTACGAAACGATATGATATAGGTAAAATATTTGTCTGAAATGTCTAGTTGAGTTGTTAATGTCAAATGGGAAAAATATGTTTGTACATCCGCATAACTTCATTACTTATTAAAAATGCACCCCTTTGGGTAGGAAAGGCAGGTTTAGTAAACTATATGAATATAATAATTATTTAACCTAGCCTTCATAGCCTCCCTTTCTTTCTCTCCCTTAAACCCTCTAAAATGACACATACGGTACACATACTATTTGCTGGGATGGGCAGGACAGTAATATCCAATGACATGTCGATAAGTTCTGATTGCTTCTTCTGATGGGTCATAAATCGTTACTGTTTAAGCTACGATTGCTGATTGTTTCACACCATGCACATCAGAAAAAATACATGGTCAAATTATTGGTCTATGGCACGGTAGTAATACAGCTCAACAAATTTCGGAAACTGCAACTTCATAGAAATGTAGTTAAATTTTAATTCCGCCCAAGAAAAATTGTTTATTGCACAATTTTTAAAATTTGGCTTCGCTTATCAAACAACACTCACACCTCTCCGTCTGTCGTGAGAGACGGAGATTTTTTTTATAGATTACACACACACACACACACACACACACACACACACACACACACACACACACACACACACACACACACACACCGTATTAGCAGGACGAGTTCTATTGGAGGAGAAGGAACCAATAGGATTGCGAGTGGGATGCGACAACGAGGCAAGTCAGAGTAGGCAGTGAGTAATTGGAAGAACAGTCGCTCATTGAAGAAGCCGAACATAGTTTGCGACGAAACGTTAATGTTCTTAAAAAAAGCCAACAAGACGCCGCCCATACCGGAAACCAAGAAAGAAGTACAACATAGAGTGCCCCAAATATACACGCAAACGATACTTCTCAGCAACGTAATGAGACAGAAATAGAATTTTTAAACTTCCTTAGGCCTGTACACGTTCAAAAGGTCCTTATTGTACCGCAATACAAGGACGTCGAAGAGAGCAACATTCCGTCTGGGTTGTTCATACTAGAATATGATTGATGACGTGCTCAATTTGAGCTCTCATTTCGTCCAGTATTGTAGGTTTGTCGCGCACACCGTGTTCCTTAAACTTCCCCACTTGTAGAAGTCAAGAGGAGTTAAATCGGTAGATATAGACCGAAACTCCTTACACTTCCTCTTCATCCTATCCAGCTCCGATTGAATATGTGATCGAAAAAGTCTCTCACGACATGGCAGTGAAGTGGAGCCACATATTGTTGGAAGTAAACCTCATTTTGATTCTCAAAGGGATCATTAAGACCTGGAATCATTATTTCCAACATTTGCAGTTAGATCTGACCCGTGACAGCCTCTTCGAAGAAGTTGGGCCCAATTACCCTTTTGGAAGGCAGACTACACAATAGGAAAATATAGCAGGCTTAACTGGCAGTCAAATCTTTTAAGAGCTGGTCACTATGCGAAAGCTTTAAATTTTTTTCCCTTTTGCATGAACAAGAGAAATAATAAACAAGTGATTTTCCATTTGACAAAAATGTAAGTTTTGGAAAATTTAAACCAACAACAAGAAATATTTCAGAAATAGTCACCATAAAAGAGAGATATACATTTTTTGTGTAGTAAAATTATGTGTGTCTCTTACGGTCATTCAAAACGAAGGAAACTTCAAAAGTTATTCCCAGAAAATTCAAGATATAAAATCTGTTTGTTCATATTAGTTTAATTAAATCCATGACAGAAGCTTCTGAAAGAAAAAAATTCAAAACATTTTACATACAAAGGTTAGTTTTGGATGTGGGCATTTTTTATAGAACAATATCGTATCCTTCAAACATGCTGAACTTAAATACAGTTAGGTATTTAACCGACTTTTCGTCTTTGTTGTGCCGCATACGTACACACAAATAGCCCGCCTCGATAGCGTGATGGTTAGCGTGTCTGCCTCACGTTCAAGAGGTCGCGAGTTCGAATCTCGCTTAGGGTAAGTTATCCGGGTAAGGTTTTTTCCGAGGTTTTCCCTTATCCTGAGAAGACGAATGTCGGGTAACTTAAAAACCTCCGTGGACCTCGGGCTCATTTGAGCATCATTTCACCCGTTTCATTCACTCACCGTCCGATATGACGCAATGTTGGAGGACGTTAATTAAAAAAAAAAAAAAAAAAAAAAACACAAATACCTTATACTGAAAATTCTCTTTTTGTATTCAGTGCATCAAAAATGTCCAGAAAATTCTTGGTACCCAATTTTTGCTTTCTCTACTACGTATAGTAAAGTGGATGAAGTATTGTATTCCACCCAAAAATTCGATTTTGAGATTTCACCGGAAATATATGCTTTGAGGCCCCCTGAATCCAAAAAAGCACTTTTAGAAAAATGTCCGCGTGTGTCTGTGAGTCTGTGGACAGCATAACTCAAAAACGAAAAATCAGTTAAAAACCAAAATTGGTATTTAAGTTTAATGTCTTTCAAAGATTCGACACGAATATTTTTAAGAAAACTGCTCCACCCTAAACTGCCCTTTGCATAGAAAATTTTTCGAAAATTTTTATTTTATTGAAAATGGCTCCAACAATTTGATTAAAATGCCATATGTTAGATATTTTTATGACAAATGAAAGGTATATCTTGAATTTTTTGGCTATAGCCCATTAAGTCTTATTTAGTCTGCATGACTTTTGAATAACTCGTAAACCGTAAGAGATAGACCAAATCCTAATATACAAACAATGTAGATCTTGCTAAAACACCCAATTTCTTGTAGAGTGAATCATTTCGGAGATATTCCTTGTTATTTGTGTAAGCTTTGGAGAACTTATATTTCTGTCAAATGGAACATCGCTATTCAGTTTTTTATATGTTAAGCGTGGAAAGAGAACAGAGTTTGAAAGCTTTAAAAGATTTGACTATCGCTCAAAGCCTACTGTATTTCCAAACTCCCGTTATCTGAAGTAACCGAAGAAGATATAGGAATAAGAGTTTGTAAGAATGGTTAGTATAGGAGTAGAGAAAGTCATGTGAGTGCAACATATGAGATTTTTTTGAGTAGAATACTTCTTAACTTTTCTATAAGTATGTAGTAAATAAGGAAAAAGTCAGAAGAAAGCGGCATTTTCGTATTTTACCAGTTACATTATCTTAAACGGATGCGTCTGAGTTTAATGCTTTGTACGAATCCATCTTGTTTATTGGTATTCAGTTACCTACGCAGCATACAGCTATGTTCATTTAGATACCTACAGTTCGCTTTGATCTACTCCGGCGTGGAATTTAATAAAGAAAAGAAGGTAATAGAAAGAGATACGATGTTATCACAGAGCTTGTGATGTAGCTATTGCATGCTAATTATATTCAGAGATAAACGCATTGGATTCAATCGATTTTTGATCAAAAGCTTTGCGTAACGTTCCCGCATTAAGGTACTTTAATTAAGTTAGGCATAAAAGATGCATGAATATGCATCACTGTAAACACTGATGAAGTATAAACACATGGTGAAGGCGGGGCTATGATATATTTGGAACTGTAGGATACTAAATCATCCCACTGAGTAGGGAAATTGATAATTATTGGAGAAAGCGAAGAAGTCCATAAATCATTATTTCATATAAGGAACAGAGCAAAATTATATCCATATAAGTTTGAAAAATACTGATGTATTACACAGCTCTCTACCCGATACTATATATTTTCATATTCATCCTGCAAATTACTCAAATTAATAGCTTGTTTTTCTATGCACGTTTTTAAAATCATGATATACGCAGGGCTAAATGGGCAAGGATCCTTTTTGTAGCAGATAATGAAGAGCTTGGAAGGTTCGTATAGATTAAAATGCTTTGCATTTACATTGCTTATAATTCAAAACAACAACAGCGACTACTCCAGGTATGGCTAGTGCTACAAGAAAACTGTCTTGGTGGAAATTGCATATTTGTTTTGTTTAAATCCCGTGCTTCCTCATTTATGTAAATGTCAACATGAATAACTGTTATGCGTTATTTACAGAAAATTCAACATATATACTTCAATTTTCAAATGAATATGTCAAATATTTTGATGTTTTAAACAAACTTTTACCTAGTTTTGAGAAAATAAAAATAACGAAACGTGTTTAATTTTAGGTAGGGAAAGGTGAACACTAACTCAAATATGTGGTGTGGTACACTTATATTACTTGTTTTATCCCTTCAACAAAGTGATAAACCTCACAAAATTGTTCCTAAGAAGGCAATAGAAATTGTAACGCCGGGCGTGGCGTAAAACAAAAGACGGTTGGAGCCAGGTTACTTCACACCGCATCCCACGCACGGCACGTATCAAAGGCGTTCACGGTTTAGCTTCCCAACACCGCTCACGCGAGCCAATATGTGGCCAAGAACAATCAGCGGCAACACAAACAGAACCTTTGGGTGACATTTGGCGGCCGGCGTGTTTGTGGAAGTCGAGAAAGGTCATGTTACGTCATCCTCACTATATAAGGAGGCGAGGAAATAACAGATGCAGCAGAAAGTCCCCTGAAATGATTCTTTGAGAACAGAGGCAGCGTAGGCTAATCTCTTTTGTTTTAAAATTCAACGACCAAGAGAAACAATGGACAAGGATCAATAGTTTAATTAGGGAAGATGTTAAATGTCCATTGTGTTATGAAAGGAATTATGATTTGAATGTGATGGTTATAAATGTAACGTTTTGCAAGCAATTTTATTTTAATTAAACTATTTGTTGTTAATTAACGCAAGTGAAACAGATGTTATGCGATCATTAGCTGTGATTAGCCGTCCCTTAACTACGATGAAATCCGCCATTGTTTAGCGGGAAATGTTGTAAAAGGAATCATATATAGACTGGCGATTTCTGAGTGTAAATAAAGTGTTTTAGACATTCTAGGAAGGGATCTTAATTAATTAATAATTACATTACATCCGTGCTACTTCGGATATTAAAATTTAAGAACTCTCAAGCTCTCCGATTGATGCTAAGCCGATTGTCTTACACTCGCACAGTAAACACGGAAGGACAATGCAGATAATGTTCTCAAGACACCGTTACGGTGTTTGTTTATGCACTGACCTAGTGAAAGTGACTACTCACACTATCTGCAGTGTTGCCAGCTTATTTTAAACCAAAGTAAAATATCTGCGTAGGAAATTGTCAGAGACAAAAACGTAAGATACAAAATGTGTTCCAAATACCGGTTTAAATTAATGTAATGGCTTCCCTTCAACCCGGTATAGCTCCATGACATGTTTCCCTTGTTTCGAGGAAGTCAGCGGCCCGTAGTTAACTTGAACAGTATTAAAATACAGTTTGGCAACAGAGCCCTCATGTTACTCACAACAGCTGAAATTTGTGCCATGCCAAGCATTCACTGCGAGAGAACAACTTGTGTTGACTTCTAAGCGGATGAGAAAATTGAATTACACGTTACACAAAACCTGAGTAAGCAATTCTAGATGAGCAGCAAAATAGAAGAGGGTCTATCCTACATTAGTAGCATGCTCAAAGCTCTCTTTGCATTCCTTCTGTCAAGTAGGAATGTATAAATATACCGTAGACATTCTAAATGTCCGGTATTATGTTAGCCTACTTCAAATATTGTAATTTATCAGCACCATGGAAACGTTCCAAGCAAATGCCAAATTGACCGGTCCTGCAGCTCAGTCAGTAGAACCGTGCAAAGGGTCCCGGGTTCGATTACCGGCTGGAGGGGTGCATGGAAGTATGAACGGGAGTGTGAAGCTGTGTGTGAATGGAATGCAGTAAATTAAAAGACACACACACACACACACACACACACACACACACACACACACACACACAGTTAAGCCACCGTTAACCGAGTGGACACCATTACTGTTGAGCAATTGTTCCAAGAGGTTAAAAAGCCGCCGATATGACCTTCGATGTTAAAGTTGGTATATAAATGGAACATTAAAAATATATTCTAAATTATAACAAGTAATATCATAATACCATAAGAAGTCTGGCCGTATTTGCAGTACACTTTGCTTCTGGTATTTAGAAAGAAAACCTAGCAATCTTAAACTTCTAGCAGACTTCCCATATAATTTTAATATTTTGAAGTATCGGCAAGGTCATCAAGAGGTCAGCGCATGATAGTCGGAATGGTAAACAGATAAGCAGTGTCCTCGTAGATCGTAAACACCAGAATCATCTAGAATTTTAGCCATCTTGAACGTTCTGGAACTGTGTGGACATTTTCAACGGCTTGTATAATTGAGCGCTATCGCAAGTTTGACCAGTCTGGCGGAGTGAGTCAGTGAGTGTATGAGTTAGTAAGACAGCGACCGAGTTAGCGCGTGCACTTCTAGTGCGACAAAAAGCGCTGTTCTCCGAGTGAGTTTATGATGACTGTAGCGACTTCATTAATGCTGTTACTGCAAAGGATTTGAGACGTCTTATTTCGGCTTCCTAGTAAGTGAACCGTTCGAAAAAGAGGCCGCACCCTATGAGAAAATTATTTGGGGAAATTGACATTGTTGAAGTGATACTATGAGCAAGATGAAATCTCAACAAAGCCTGAACTTACTAAGAGACAGTAAAAATTAATGAAGTGATACTTAAAAATTGAACAAAGTCAGACTATTTGAATAGTGTTAAATCTCCATGCTTAATGCATATGGCACCACAGGGGATGGACACTGTTACAGAAAGTGACATAAATGGGAAAGAAAATTTGGGAAGGAAACTTCCCGGTATAAATTTAAGGTACATCTCCAGCATTTTCAGTCATAATAACTGAGGAAAGCCTGGAAAAAATCTGTCAGGGAGAACGCAAAATTCCTATTTACGAGAATAAACTTATTCCGACTTTAAACAAATTTCCATTCACATTTTTTAATAATTTGATAGAATCCTTTGTTTAATGTGATCTCTCATTATTTAAGCAATACAAATATAACCCATATTCGTACCATTGCATACATAACGCAGTTTTCAATTACAAGCCCACATAAATGATTGAGGTTTTCTGTTATATTGTGCAATAGCGCATCTTTTTATTAAAAATAAATAATTCTGATTTTTAATTTGGGAACATGTAATCTCAATGCGCGACTTATTGCCTTAATACTGAGACACGACATTGGCCTGCTAGAAAACATTAGAAATCGGCTCCGGTGCACCATTCTTTGTCATGAGACCGGCCCATTATGCGTCATGCCATCTGTGTCAGGCCTACTTGGAGGTACCAACCAACCTGAAAACATACTATTCTTAATAAGTAAAATTAAATGCTCTCTGACAAGCCTCCGGTCTCACTTCGCTTCATCCCTTCCCCCTTGTTCTACACACGTCACACATCACAACATAACGATAAATAAGGAATGTAAACCATGCTATGGGGCATGTAATTAGACAATAAAAAGATACCCTTAATACCCTGTATACTAAAATGGCTGATCAGCCCTGTAAGGATCATATTTAATAAGAAGCTTAACACTGCCCCCTCTATTTTTTCAGCTACAAAATAACGAAATATTATAATCTTTTAATTTTCTCTCCATTAATGTTTTAAAACTTCTATTATGAAGAGAAGCTGGCGTTTTTCTTAAAGCCGGAATTCGTAGAGTCAGGCATTCCGCGTTGAAATTATCTTCTGCTCTGTAGATGGTTGCCTTCACAGACCTTGTGGTCATCTCCACAGGCGATTACGGCGGAAGAGATTTCATTTTCCTCCTATCATCCATATCTGGAAGGTTCGCCCCTATTTTCCGCTTGAGAACGCATTTACAATGGCATTGTCAAAAGTACAACCATAACCATAACAATAATCATAAACAACAACAACAACAACAATAATAATAATAATAATAATAATAATAATAATAATAATAATAATAATAATAATAATAATAATAATAATAATAATAATAATAATAATAATAATAATAATAATAATAATAATAATAATAATAATAATAATAATAATAATAATAATAATAATAATAATAATAATAATAATAATAATAATAATAATAATAATAATAATAATAATAATAATAATAATAATAATAATAATAATAATAATAATAATAATAATAATAATAATAATAATAATAATAATAATAATAATAATAATAATAATAATAATAATAATAATAATAATAATAATAATAATAATAGTACATGAAGCAATGTTGAGCGAACGAAAGTAAAACCGAAACAAGGAACGAACAAACAAATGAATGAAGGCTACAGTGCCTAAGCTAATTAAACATATTTTGTGTCCACATACTATTATTTCTGATTAATTACAGCGGCACTGAACCACTAAGGTTCCACTAATTGTCTTAAGTCATCTGCCCTTCTTGTTCCTGGGTTTCCTTGGTTTCTGCTTCCAGTGTATGAGACCCACATGGTGGTCGACTGAGTTCATCTGTCGTGGTGAAGTTTTTCCATTTGATTCTTGCAGTCTGTTCTGCTACATTATTCGAGGACGTGATTTTTGGAGTGCTTCATTTGAAACTTTGTCTGGTAGTGAAATGATCACGATTTTTCTTTCCATATTCCTTTGAGATACCTCTAGTAAGCTCTTGAATTAATTAATTGCGGCTTTAATTCGTGTGATATTGCTTTATTGAAGCTCTTTTCAAATATTATTTTAATCTTGGACAACAATGAATTGTTATGTAAATTTGTAAGAAAACTTTGTAGAAGAGCAATTAGAATAAATTATGTGAAAATATTTTCCCCTGCTACTGCAAATATACGAGGCCTTAATATGAAACAGCGATAAAAAGTCATTAGTTTAAGTGAGCAGTTTAAGATGTAGAAAATGACAGTTTATCCACATTCAGTAAGTTTCTGCTTGTCATTGTACAAATACAAGGCTCTTACAGAGCGCGCAGCAGCAGTGTGTAAAAGCCATATCTAAATATTGACGCCCTACATCGGGGTGGGGCTCCGTCTTGCTTTAACAAAATGTCATCCCAATGCAGCGCTAGATCGATTGGATTTCGGAAGTAATTGATTGCTCTGACATTGCGATGTAGCAGTAGACTTATCCATTTTTATTTTCTCTACTAGTAAGTAGAAGAAGTATTGTATTCCACCCAAAAATTCTATGTCGAGATTTCACCGGAAATCTGTTTTCAGACCACCTGAATAAAAAAATGCATATTAGAAAATTCCTCTACCCTGAACTTCTTTACGTGAAAATTTTTTCGATATTTTGATTTTCTCAAAAATGACTCTTAGCGATTTTGATTAAAATACAGCATGTTTAACATACTTTTATGGCAATTAAATATATATTTTGAATTTCTGGCTTAAGCTCACATAGTCCTGTTTACTCTTGATGACTTTTGCACAACTGTTAAATGTAAGAGATGGACCAAATCTTACCCTACAAAAAAATGTAGATCTCGTTAAAACACACATTATTTCAAAATACACTTACTTTTACATTTCGAAGATATTCCTTGTTATTTGTGCAAGTTTTCCAATACTTTAAACTTTTCTCCAATGGAAAGTCCTTATTCACTTTTTTATCCCTTGGCCGTGCAAAGAGAACGGAATTTACAAAGCTATAAAATATTTGGTTATCACTCAAAGCCTATTCTATTCCCGTATTCCTCTTGCACCTGCAAGAAAATCAGCAATAAGATAATTTCTGCAAACGCTTATTTATTAACATGAATATGTGGAATAACAGTTTGTAAGGATAGTTAGTACATGAGTAGAGAAAGTCATGTGATGCAACACATCAGATTTTTTCGTTGCTTACCTCCTTACTTCATCCCCCCCTTCCTTCATCCCTCCCTTCCTCCCCTCCTCCCCTCCCCTACCCTACCCGGCAACCCTCCCCTCTCCACCTCTCTTGCTCCCTCCCTTCCTTTCTTTCTCAAGGTGCAACAAAGTGCAATGTTCTCGGTTGGTTTTCAAATATTTAGTTTCAACTGGCGTAGAGTGGATACCTCTTTTATCCAAACGGATTTCCATTTGACTAATACGGACGTTGACCTGTTGATCTATCCACTCTAACTGAAGCTAGCTGAATTAAAAAAATCACTATTTAACTCAGAATATTGATATTAAAAGCTCCATTAAAATTAGAACTCTATCACCCTGATCTGTTAGATAAGGCCGGTATTATTTGCTTAGTAATTAAAACGGGTGTTTACATTAGTTTCTCTAGAGGAGTATGGGAATGAAATATGGACTTAATTTAAGCTTTTTAAACACAGCTGATGCTATTTGGTAACCATGTTTATTTTAACGAAGTATCACGAGGAACAATTAAATATGCAATTTAGATACCCCAGAATTCCATATCTAATTTTTAATGCCACATTTCCTATATCTATCCAAATCAGTATCAGAAAACTTCAT
Organism: Tenodera sinensis; assembly: GCA_030765045.1. Taxonomy (NCBI): domain Eukaryota; kingdom Metazoa; phylum Arthropoda; class Insecta; order Mantodea; family Mantidae; genus Tenodera; species Tenodera sinensis. The sequence continues at coordinate 102,113,341 of CM060971.1, read as the reverse complement.
TACGCTCGACGTATTAGAGTCGTGTGACGCAACACCTTCTTGGCGTTGATTTAAAGCTGGACAGTGGAATATATTTACTCACAAATGTTTGTGGACCCAAGTCTGCATTGTCCCTGGAGTAATGTCATGAGTTTCAGGAAGCCTATCCCAAGGCTCGTTATTAAAGTTCTATTCCTTCTGATAATACTTAATTGAAGGCTCAAAGAAACTAATCTGGAACCCTTACCTTCCCTTGGTGCAGCTATTATTACATAGAGTGATTATCTTATTACTACTGGGAAGAATGCCCTTACTCCCTTCTGTAATTAGAAGATTTAAAGATCTATCTGGATCTAGATCTATCAAGATCTATCTGGACGAAAAGGATGTAATGAATTAAAGGGAACGATGGTCACCAATAAACACTGGACTGATATGTCATGGGTCAGATCTCCCCTGGGAGACAAGTAATGCTTCTTATTCTTCTTTTTTTCCCCTTATGGTTTGTGTTTCACCTGCTGCGGTCCCACATTTCCTCTCTCCATCGTTTTTTGCTCGTTCAATCAACCTGTACCAAATAGGTTTATAATTTAGAGCTTGCTGAGGTATTCCTCTGTTGTGTATTCGTGAGAGATGGTCTACCCTTTGTCCCTGTAATATTCTATTAGCTGACATAACGCTGTAACTCCCAACCCCTCTCTTATTTGTTCATTGTGGATATGTTTCGATCTCGTACATCGTAAAAATCTCATTTCTGTTGCTTGAATTTTACATTTATGTTTTGCTTTGAGTATTGTTTAATGTCCTATGGATTATTCCGCAAATTGCTTGACATTTTGTAGCTTTTTGTGAACTTCCTACGTATTGGAAGTGCTTTGTTCTACTGGCAAGTTATATATGACTATTTTTGTTCTTTTTTGGTATCCACCTTCTATGTTTTCGTTTTGGAAATTGCCATATAATAACTTCAGCAAATGTTGTTAAGTTGATGTATACCCATTTGTAGCCTAACCTCACTGTAAAAAATTGGAACTGCATTATCCGCAAATGCCAAATGATTTAAGGTTCCATTCTGTCCTATCCTAATTTCATTGTTTCCATCCTTGAAGAGTATTGTCCAAATAAACGTTAAAAAGTGCTGGGGATAACTACATCCTTGTTTTAAACATACATTTATTACAATTTCCTTTGCTAATCTTCCATCCTTTACAATTAGAATTCCTGTATTTTTATATAAATTCTATATAACTTAGTATCTGTCTACTCTATCAAACGCTTTTTCAAAATCGATGAATGCCGTAACGGTTTCAAGTTGAATTCTCTCGTTTCTTCTATTATTTGCTTTATACTGAATACATTATCTGCACATGCTCATCCTGGTCGAAATCCATAAATTAGTGATATTCAATAATTAATTTCTCTGCATAGATCTACAATGCAACGTTGCTATTCAAGATATTTCAATTGTTTTTTCTGATCTTCTTTGCTTTAGGGAAATTACCAGAGTTAGACTTCTATCTGCATAAAAAATAATGTGACAATAACAAGTCTAGTTACCTTTTATTTCCCTTAAAACAAAATCACAATTCTCTGCTCCTGATGTTGAATCCCACACAAGTACTATTCTATTGTAATCCTGACACAAAACAGTGCTCAACTGTTCACAGCTTGCTCTGACAATTCTACTCTCGCATTAAGAATTGGCTGACGATGAACTTATTAGTTATGCTAATAAAACCATATATATATTTAAGCTAAATGAAGCTAAACATGGGAATGAAGGCAAACGAAAATATAAAAATAAATAGAAGCACAAAAAACACACTTTATCTCTCTCCCTGTCTCTTTCTTTCTCTCTCTTATACTTCCATAATCTGGAGAGGTTGGAAAATAATACTGGCTAAAGAATAATTACCATCCTACAGCCGGAAATTGAACCCGGGGCGCACAGCAATTTATATAGGCTATTAGAGATATAAGTGCAGATATTTCGATAAATGGTATCTTAGTGTGTATCAAACTCGGCGTACTCATAATTTTTTTTCTCATAAACCAATCACAAATTTTATTACCTAATACTTTTTGTATGGTTGTATCGACGCTGCGAAACCAACAACGCCTGTCGTACATACTGTTCGTTTTGATTCACACAGAAATTCGTAACTTACTGGCCTAGGTGGCGCGAGGTCATTGGCCTCGCGTTGGAACTCGGCTCCGGTACACCATTTGTTATCACGAAATCAGGCCACTTTACGTCATATCTTCTGTGCTACGCCTACTTAGAGGTTACTAACCAACCCGAAAATATAATTTTGCTTATTAAAAGCAGTAGAAGTTCCCAACTGAAGCCAAAAGCATTGTTCATTCCACGTTCTCTGTTGGTAGTAAAAATATCTACACCCTGACACCAGTATAATAGGTAGTAAACGGGTTGTGCCAATGAAAGCGAATGTGATATTTTACACCCCTAGCATTCAACTCTAGCAGCGAGTTCTAGAAACCATTGGAAACTACCTTTCCACGATATCACACCATGTTCGTGCCAATAAGGCAACAGGTGGTCCCATTCTGCTGCAGTCTGCTACTTCCATTTCACACTTTGACAGGAACGGAATTCTACCGTACTACTGCCAGCGCAGTAACTCTGCTTGTTCTTAACGTATAAGTTAAAATATGTAATCGGGAGAAACAAAAATAAATATACGTTGCACTCACATGACTTTCTCTACTCTTGTACTAACCATTCTTACAAACCCTTATTCCTCTATCTTCTTAATATTTAGTCAAGATAAACATTTGCAGAAATTATCTGATTGTTGATTTTCTTGAAGGTGCAAGGGGAATATGGGTATACAGCGCGATAGTCATGTCTTTGAAACTTTTTAATTCTGTTCTCTTTGTAAGGTCAAACAGATAAAAAAGTGAATAACGACCTTCCATATGAGAAAAGTTAAAGTACCACAAAACTCACACAAATAACAAGGAATATCTCCAAAATGGTTCACTCCACAAAAAATGCATACAGACATAACTTGTGTCTTTTAACAAGATCTACATTTACGTATAATAAGATTTAGTCGATCTCTTACGGTTTACCAGTTATGCATAGTGAACAAAACTACATAGGCTATAGCCAGAAAATTCAAAATATACATATTTTGGTTCGCCATAAAAGTATCTTAAACATACGGTATTTTAATAAAAATAGAACAATTTTTGAGCAAATACAATTTGTGAAACATTTTATATGTAAAGAGTAGTTTAGGGTAGAGGAGTTTTCTTCTTCGTGTCTCATCCTTAAAAGACATTAAACATATCAACTTTGGTTTTTAACTAAGCACACGCACACACACATGGACCTTTTTCTAAAATACTACTTTTTGGATTCAGCAGGGCTCAAAACATGAATTTCCGGTGAAATTTTGGGTCGAATCAATATTTCCCCTACTTGCTGTACATCAAATCACAAAAAAGCGCAAGGTAGAAGCATTTGTTGATTCTGTGTTGGTAGAATACAATTTAACGACATCTTAAGTTCATTTTAAAGATGTATGTTGATCACACAGATTCATTCTAGCCGAATGCCCTGATGGTCAAGCGATAACGTGCACGTGTCTGCATTTAGAAGTAATTATATTGAATCCTGCACACGCTTCAACTTTTGCAATTAAGCTTAATGCTTTATACAAAGCAGTGCTACTTGTTTTTGATGTATTTGAATTACAGGCATTCATATACTCCGGATATTCAGGACCGTAATAGTGGGCGTCTATATAGTTAAAATAGTTAGTGCTTTGGCCATATTAACCTGGCTGACACGTGCAGGTGTAAGAAATATAAGATAACGGCCGAGTGCATCGACCTCGGTAAACATGAGCTGTTACGATACAGTGGTTAAACTATTACCGTGGTGAAATCATAAAAGCTGTGCACCATTGCAAATCCTCGGTTTGAATACCGCGGTTTTTCTCCTTCGAAGCAATTCCGGTAGTACTCAGAAGGCAGTGATTACTTTGGACATTCACTTGTTTGTTGTATCTGTTGGTGAGTATTGTCCATTTGTGGTGTCCATAACCTAAGTTTTACCGGCATTTCATTTGCGCGATGGACCAAAATAAGAAATTAGGCGATAAGCCCTCAAAACGCTCTATAGTGACGTATAAGTATACTGCAGTGCTTTTCAGCTCTGCAGAGTTCTTGGTGTAAGAGTCAGTATTACCAACATGTGACTGCAGATCGGTAGATCGTGCTAGCCACATCTGCCAACCATAACTACTTCCCCTGCAACTTTCTCACAGTAATGGTGCTTTGCAGGCCAACGGTTAAACCAGCCAAGAAGTTAAACGTGCCTTACACCACAGAAGGAATGCTCGTTCTACGCGAAAACTATTCGACCCTAAAGAGAAGAAGTATGTCTGCCATATATCAAAGGTATTACTGATCGCATTGGGAAGTTATTAAAAAACACGACATCCACGCCATCTACAAACCCACACAACAAATATAGAACATGCTACATTCAGCAAAAGATTTAAAGGAACCACTCTCTTCTGCTGGTGCTTACAGAATTCCGTGCTCGTGTGACTGTCTATTCAGGGACCACACAACGTACGTTAAACACACGCACTACAGAATATAAGAGATGTTGCCGTTTGGGACTAACAGAAAAGTCTGCAGTCACAGAACATGCATTACTGGAGCCGGGGGAACACATTATACAATATTCAGACACAGCTATCCTGTCTTCCACAGTTCATTGTTATGTCCGCTTAAGTTGTGAAGCCATAGAGATTTTAAAACATAATGATAACTTCAACAGGAAGATAGAAACAAAGCGCTTAAATAAAGCCAGGCATCCAGCATTATACAAAACACGCAAAAAACCTGACCGGAGACAAATACAAAATCATACCAGAGGCACCAGAGCCAGTTCGAGTCGAGTGGGGAAGCTATTCCCCCACCCGAGTGTCTTTACCGCAGTACCTAGCCGTTATACGGCTTAACCTGCGCGATAGTATGATGTCAGTTTCACCTACAATAAATACCAGCCCTTCAACAACAATTGACAACAATGGAAACCCCCACGCAGCAGTCAAGCCAATAAGCAAAGACCAGACCAGCCGCCATGCGCCCGCACATGCTAAGCATATAAAACTTGTGAAATCAAACGGCTCCGATCAGTTCGCTGATAATAGAAGAGTACTGCGGTCACACCGCTGATATGTTCGACGCAGTTTGGAACAAAACATATGGAAGAAGAATTTCCACTAGACCACGGCCCACAACCCCGAATATGCATTCTATATTTTATGACACCGGCCGTGAAAGCTTACGCAACTACATTACATTGTTTTCGACTCTTGCTTCTAGTGGCAGTTGTTTGCACATTTGATGACGGTGCTGTACTTCTGACTTCTGCGTCCAGCTAACCTGTATTGCATGCGAGCGCACATCCCTCCGACCTTTACTTTGTTCTTTAAAATAACTATTTCCGTAAGAACATTGAGAAGCGTAAAATCCCAGTAAAATCTCCTGTAGCCTCTCCAATGGACTCTTCAGCTTTGGACTCTTGAAAAAATGCATTGGGAAGCAGGTGCCCTCGAACAACTGACGGTCTTTGGAAAGCCTGTAAAGAGGAGCGGGAACTTCTGGACATGCCTGTAAGAGTCTTCTCCAGTGGAAACTGAGATTCAGAGTCATTGTTCGGATGAGGGGATAACAAATAGAGCATGGTCGGTGGTGAAGACATGGCTTTTCGTAAAATAAGAACGAAGTCAAACTTCTTATCAGAAACAGGAAACAACGTCTGTATTCTAAGAACTTCATTGCCTTTCTAATTTTCAGAACTTTATCTGCGTGTGTTTATGCGGGCAAATCTTATCTGTGAAACATAATTGAATTCCAGGTAATACTCTTAATTGCCTAACTGCAGGAACTTATGCCAATTGCTTTTCCTTAACACGAAACTTGGCTAGCTAATGACTTCTCATAATAATATACTGAATAATAATAACAATAACACTAATAAGCATATTAATGCTAATAAATAAATGATAATAACTCTAGTAATAAACAAATACAGCAATAACATTAATAAAAAACGAAGACATGCCAATGAAAGATCACGTGCCCTCATGCTTGCTCTTTACAATCTGTAACTCATAAACAGGAGCGAGTTTATTCCCTGGAAAATAAAGATCATGTAAGTAGAATGAGACTTTTTCGGTTGTTTATACTGTTATTGTTTATTATCTCAAGTACACATTCTGGTCCAATTGCCTCTTACCTGACGTCCCGCTGAGAGGTGGCAACGCCACTGGCCTCTCTTGCGCCGTAAACTTCTGCAACGGTTTTACGGTGGGGCGGCTCTGGTGGGCCAACTGGTATATTGCAGTTATTTATCTCCGTATCATTTCTTCATAAAATTAGCTATGCGTCAAAATAAATCTACGAAACCATAAATTTAGCTATTTGTCACAGTTTAAACACGGAGAAAGATATGCCTGCCATTCTAATACTATATAATTTTCTACGAGTCATTCCGTTTCGCACTCAGGTTATTTATAACGCAAGTTTTATAAGACGTAAGGATGATAAAGAGGTACGCCACGGCAGATAGGGCAGCGTCTAACTCTGACATTGAGTGGCGCTAAAGTAGATTAAACGAGCTTTGAACTGTGTACTTAACTACTTTATAACCCATCTTAAACCGAAACTTGAGTAATTTTCTCGTGACGAAGATTGGCTTTTCTTTAGAGTGGAGATTAAAACTTAAAATCCTATGAATAAAGACAACCCGTCACTAAACTTCCGAGGCACACAACAAAAACTGTCTTGAAAAATTAAATGCCGCGGTTAATTGATTGAGTAATTGATAGGAAGGGAAATGTAGAAGGAAATGCGCTACGAAGGCGGTCTTGGAAAACATCGTTATTCATTTTTTATGTTAGCCGTACAAAGGTACCAGCATGGGAATTTTATCCCCTCTGGGAAGTCTGACACGGGGTGCACTCAGCCTCGTTAGGTCCCGGGGGGACCAATTGAGGAGCTACTTGATGGAGAAGTAGCGGTCCCAGGTCGAGAAGACCGCATAACTGGCCTGGAGGGCTCGGGGCGCTGACCACGTCCCACCCTCCAGTACTGGACCCCATCAATGACGTTTGTAGTGGGCAAAGTTGGCAGTAAGCCTTGGCCCTTCATGGGCTGTCGCGCCGGAGTTTACTTTTAGCAATGCAAAGAGAACTGAATGTGAAAGCTTTAAAAGATTTCACTATCACTCAAAGCCTACTGTATTCACATATTCTCCTTGCACCTACAAGGAAATACGCAATAAGATAAATTCTACAAATGTTTATCTCAACTAACACGAAGAAGACAGAGGAATAAGAGTTTGTAAGAATGGTTAGTAAAAGAGTAGAGAAGGTTTTGTGAGTGCAAAACATCAGATATTTTTTATCTCTGTCCTACATATTCTCCGGATTAGTCATAAAACCCTTATTTCTCATTTCGTCGGAGAAATTTTGCAGAAACAATTTATTTAGGTACAAAGAAACTATAGGAGATTCAAGCAAATGGTCTCCAAATGCTAGTTTTTAAATTATACTCATTAAAAAAGTCACCAGAAACATAAGCACGGAGACTTTGAAAATGTATAAAATGCTGGAACATTGAAACCGTCGACAACCAATATTTTGGAAGTGATTAATATCACAAAAAGTATGACATTCATAAAACGATATCTACACATTTGTTTACCAAAATTGCATATCTATTTTATAACTTGTCAATAATTATAGGAAGTTAATTTAGGATGAAGGGGAATTCACAGGTTACCCTCCGAAAATTAGAGAGACAAAGAAGGGGAAAAAAAAAAGAAAATAAAAGTATGTGATTGTCCGCTGGCATACTGCTGTTGATGAAACGTCTGAAAGTATGATAAGAAGCACTGCATGTACTTACGACGGATGTTTTAAATGAAATGCTTGTCCCTGAACCCTCCTCGTCTCATACAACGTAGGAGATTTTCTGAGGTTTTTACCCTTTCTCATAGTTGCGGTCTGGAGCTATTACTTTTGCTCTTTCTCTTGTTTCTTTGGTCTTTCGTGATGAGGTTTACACCACCTTATCTTATCTTCCTTGTTTTCCTGCAGGCTTTTCCTCCCATTACTTCCTGGTTCAGGTTTATTTTCTCTAGCATTCAGTATTTGCCTTTCCTTCATCACACGCAAGCAGCTAGGACTTGCAGTGCCTAAACGAGGGCAATCCGACATAGTTTGTGACAAGACCGATACTAGGTAACAGGAATGAACATTTAGTAACTAAACCAAACCAAACAGGGAATACGCACTCAAATTTTGAGAAACCATTATGTTATTACAGATGTCCACAAAAATCACATACTTATTACACAGGGAACTCAATGCATAACAATTTCACTTCATTTAACTCTACCTCACACGTGCCATTCCACATCAATTCGCACAACAAATTTTCCTCTACCCCCTCCGATTTTTATGAAATTTATTTTACACGTTCTACGTGGTATTCCATTAGACCTTATTTTTTGATTGCCCCAGAAAAAATATTAAATACTGAATTCCTCGAAAAGTCACGTGCACGCACCACATCATTTGATCGACTTATCTTTGATTCTAATTGTCCAAATTACATGATCTTTGTTACGAATTAAAAATAAAGAAACGATCTTTATCATCATTAGTTAAAATACTCTTTACCGAGTTTTTTTATTAAAATTATTATGGATTGTTTTCTTCAAAATTTTTTTTCAGAACTTAACCCAAGAATGACTTTTTATAGAAATTTATCCTCGGATGAGTTGATCGTTTCTCATAACACCATGGCAGAAGATTAGTTTTTACAACCATGTGCCAATCACCCACACTTTGTATTCGGCTACATCCCGCGGCACTGAGGAGAAGGGTTACTAAAGGGCATTTAATGTTTGAAGTCATGTTGGCATGATCCCCATACAAACATCGAGCGGGATGACTCAGGTGGTAACGTCTGTGACCCGCATTCGGTAGGTCGCGGTTTCGATACATGTGGCCGCGCACTCTCATATGGGTTTTTCCGTGGTTTCCCCATGTCACTGGGGTGCATTATTTCACTCCACTGTTTCCTTTCATTCCATTTCCTTATCATATTTCAGGTGGTGCAGTTCCAAGCATGTAGTGTGGGCAGTGTCGAGCAGATGGCGTGGATGACTGCGCATGGTGCAGAAGATGTTAAACACATTACTTATAAACAATGGTAACAGTGGACCGTACAAACTTGGAAATATTGCAGTCGTCAGTTGAGGATTTTTGGACAAATTTCACCTAAATTATTGACCTTATTGCCACATACGCTTATAGCTCAGAGTAATCTTTTTTTCTGGAAGAACAGACAAATTGGAATCCAGAGATTGCATTGTAAGCAGTGATTTTTCTGAAAACTGCGCTTTTCTGATACAAAATCCTGTTCAAGGGGTTCAACAAACGATATTGTGAAGCACATTAATTATACATCAATATCAGAGTGTCTAAAGCACGACACAATGGCTATCCATCTTGCGAAACTTACTTTTCCGATAGAGCCAGTGCACAAGATAAAAATGTAAAGAATTTTGCAAATTTGTGTTTCCATGAAGAGGAATTCGGTATTAACCCCGAATGGCATTTTTTGCGACATACCATGGAAAGGGTCCATGTGATGGCCGTGAAGAGATTAGCAGTATCACAAACTATTCAACTGGGCTCGGAAAACTATTATTTCAGTCTTTTTACTCAAGATGAACATAAGGAACACAGGATGTCAAAAACTAAAACGTGTCACATTAAAGTTGCATTCCATTGCCCCACTATGGAAAACAGAGGTCTTAGTTAAACAGTATTCGTGTGATAATGTAGGGAAACTCAAATTTATTGCCGCATTGCATTGTGCTGGATTAAACGTGATTATTCGTATTTGTAATGAAGATCCTGAACGTCGAAGAAAGTAATAGTGGTTGCGTTAATGTAAATTAAAGTGTTAACTATCCTTTTTCTGCGTGCCGCCTCAAGGATGTCTTCGACCCAAGTATGCGGACCCGCTCGCAGCGACTATATAGCGCACTTGCTCTGGTAAGTGAATTTATTGTGATCGAACAAATAAGAATTCCATCTTATAATTTGTTAGTAGTACGCAGGAAACATGGGGGAATGAAATCGTATTTTTCTAGAATTTTAAAGTGTTGGGTTGTGGTTGAATTATAACTATTTTTCAAGAAATTATAATGGATCCTTTATGAGCCAACAAAAATATCTAAATATATCACATTAAAGACTGTACTTTTATCTTTCATTTGAGTCCAGAACGAAGAAATTTGGATTATTAGAACCAGAGAATGAAGTGGTGTATACTTTTTTTCGAAAATTAATATATATAATAAACTTTTCTGCAGAAAAAAAAATTACAGCTCTAATGGATTATCATGTAAAACGTGCAAAATAAACTCAGAACACACAAAGAATTTAACTAAACTAGTCACAATTTGACCAAAAAATCGGATGTGTTGCACATGACTTTCTCAACTCTTGTACTATTTTCACAAACTCTTAATCCTCTACCTTCCTCATGTTAGTCGAGATAAACATTTGCAGAAACTATCGTTAATTTTCTTGTAGGTACAAAGGGAATATGGGAACAGTAGACTTTGAGCGATAGTTAATTTGAAGAACGACCTACACTTGAGAAAAGCTTGTATTGTAAAACACAAATAACAAGGAATATCTCCGAAGTTGTTCACTCCACAGAAAAAAGCATTCGGACATAAGTTCTGTGTTGAAATAACATCTACTTTTTGTATAGTAAGAATTAATGTCTCTTACGATTTGCCAATTATGCAACAGTAATCAAGAGTAAACAGGACTATATGGGCTATAGCCAGAAAATTAAAAATACACATTTCATTTGCCTTAAAATATCGTAAACGTATGGCATTTTAATCAAAATCGTAACATTTTCCATGTAAAGGGTAGTTTAGGGTGGAGAAATTTTCTTGAAAATCTTCGTGTCATATCCTTGAGAGATATTAAACTTGAATACCAATGTTGGTTTTTAACCGAATTTTCGTCTCACACAGACACACATACAGACCTGCACACACGCGGACCTTTTCCTAAAATGCTAGTTTGGATTCAAGGAGCCTCAAAACGTATTTCCGATGAAATCTCGACATCGAATTTTTGAGTCGAATGCAGTATTTCCCCTACTTACTATACGTAGTAGAGAAAGTAATTAATATAATGAAATATTGCCAAAGGCCTAAGGGATTTCACATATACATATGCACATAGGCGAAGGAAACTACCAAGCGAGAAGAAAATTCCTACTTCATTCCTAAGAAACTAAATCATATCTACATTTTAATGTAAAAATATCTGCTTAGCAAAAAATGTCAACGGAGAAACTTGAGTGAAGACCGTCAGAGAAAAACGTTTTGTCTATTTTAAATAGTCGGCTTAGTAAGCTATAAGAAGCTCACAGAGATCAGACACACGTCCGCTCAAACCGACAGAATAGAACTCAGCGAGCCACCTCAAGGTCGCTCGATACCAGACACGTAAAAAGAACAAATGAACAAGCTACTACTGACTAACAGAAATAGAATCAGTAACCAGCAGCACACAACGGTAACTCTGAAATTATTTGGAATTCGTTAGCTAAACTCAACTCAAAGGAATGAAAATTCTGTACGAACAACATGAATTATAACATCAGATCGCAACCATAACCAATACCAAAATACGAATATGTTACTTGTATGTCTTATGTGTGTGTTTAAAGGTAAATAGTGGTTATTTAAAAACAGAAAGCCCAACATTTGCAGAGGTTTATTTGAAGTATCCAGGAAAATAAGCACAATGTCAACATTTTCTAACATTAGATTGACACCCGATGTTGCAGGGTTAGTTTTTAAACTAGAATGACTACAGTTACGCACCAGGAAAAGAGCAGCAGGTAAATGACGTAATAAATGGTAGAATCATCGTTAGTATTGGTAGCGTTGATAGGTAAAGAAACATAATACAAAACACAGTGAGTTAAGGATTTTAATGAGTAATTCAAGCATGATGATCAGTGAGTTCGATCATTGTGATCAAAATAAAAATTGTGTCAGTGTCTTGTATTTGAGCTGTAGTATTCTTAGAGTAGCTTGCAAATGTTTTTGGAGACACTAATATTCCATATGTTAATTATACCCTCTCTCAGTTTCGAGATAGTTCAAAGTTCAACGCTTCCGGCTTCTTGTGGAATCTAGTAATACTCGATAAGTATGGAACACACCTAACACACAGGTAATGTGGATATGTTCTTAATTGACTAATACTAGGAAAACTACCGTAATCTACACGTATGATAGGCTACAGTAGTTTTAATTTCATTTACCACCCTGTTCTTTATGAAATATACAATGATCTAAAAGATTTTATAGTGAATGCTTCTATTTAGCCTTACAGCCCCGGTTGTTCCTAATAACGGATGGAAAATCGCGATATTTATGTACCCAAAGGTATGTGAAACATGGGAAGAGCAGTTTAACCGTTCATTTGTTTGATAATTCTCTCCAAATTTATACAATGGCTGTAATAAATTCTAATTATTATATAGTCTTCAAAATGTTTCTCATGCTATGCCTAAGTTGAAGCGTAAATTCTTGTTGAACATTAGAAATCCTGCTAGGAGTAAATCTCTACATGCTTTTTTGATCTTCATCTTTAACTCTTTTACATTATCACACCTCCTAACAAAGACTCTACATTTTAAAGATATCCATAAAAAGTAATCAAGTGAATAGAAATCTACTCCCAAAGCAAAAATTATTGTTAATACAATTAAATAAAATAATAACACGTCATAAAAAGCGTTTAAAATTGATAATGTTACTCCCGCACAGTAATGGCTGGGAATTGTCTTTCTTTTTGTAAAATTTTCCTTTCAAAATATTGAACTTGGCGTATCCGAACATTTCTTTAAAGCTGAGTTAATGTCAATTTTATTTGTGTTATATCTTATTCACGAAAAATCCTGGATGGAAGACAGTGATTACTAGAGGGCGGAACCGCGTGCTGTCACAGGGAGTACAGGTTAGTTGGACACGGAGAGTAAATGACGTAACCGGTACCACGCAGCCATTGTATATATACGCGCATGAGGAGACGCCTGTAGTTGTGTACGTGCACGAGTAGCAACAATTGAATATGCACTAAATTTGTGGCTTATTGCACAATCTTCCGCCCTCTAGTGGTCACATTTACAAGGCAAGTAATAAATAAAGCATTCAGTTATAGAGCCATAACAGGAACGAAAATGAGTATGGATGACGTACACAGGTCACAGCAACACAGTGTCATGGTTGAGCGGTAGACGGTGAACACATGAGGATGTAAACAAACAGTGACGTCAACTCCATGCACACACACAACAAAATGTAAGGGGACTATAAATGAGTGCTTTAATTATAAGCGATACTAAAGCATACTATGCAGTTGGCATCGCCATTTCCATTATACAGAATTTGTGTTTAAACAAATTAATTTGTCTGTTAACGACGTTGTCAATTACCAGGATTATATTATCAGCACCACCTGTGTGTCAGTTTGTCCCTACTTCTTTCTACTGACGCGGAGCTGTCGTTTTTACGCACATGGGTCTGAGCCGGGTTTGAACCCGCGACTTCGGGGTCAATAAGCGAGTCCCAATCAACTGAGACACCCAGAGTGACCGTGTGTGGGTGTGTTGTTCATACAGCAAAGAAGAAACGATGGTGTAAGAATCGTGGTGTACTCTTTGACAATTCCAATGTAAATTAAAGTATTTTATTCCTAAAACTGCGTTTATGTCACAATTCGTGACTTAAATTTCCGTGATACAAATGCAGATAAACTAATTTGTAATAGGCTTACATTTCGAAGAGCAAACTAAATGAATTTTAGCTGTAAAAGTAGCTTAACGCCTACACCCATTAATTATCTGTCAAACTGAGCTGCGGTACATAGGCAGAAAAAATAAATTGCACAGAGACGGTGAAGTTTATTTGGTGCGTTTGTAACTGAACAGGAACAGCTGTTATTGGCATGTTGGCAATAGAGAACCGTGCATTGCGAGAGAAAGCGTTGAATTTTTTCCTTGTTCTCTCCATGAGATCATTCACCTATTACTTGGATGCTATAAACACAGAGGAAAATGGTTTTCATTTCCTTGACAGAGTAGCAAATGTCAGAAAACGCTGACGTCTTCATAAATTAAATGCAAAGCTCGTGCATATTATAGAAGCAAAATACGATTGCTTTTGTTGTCTTTCGAAGAAACACGCTGTTCTACTGTTCTGATAAGCTAAATTATTTGTGGACGAGTTTTAGAAATCGAGATTTTGTGCAGACCTAACTAAATAAACAAACAACTCTGATGCGCTACACTCGTACAACTTTCTCTACTCATTCTTCCAAAATATTCTTACAGTGGCCTTCTCTTCTGTCCACTTCTTGTTAATTAAAATAAACTCGAGTTTTTATTTCTGGATGCTCTTTAACTAATGTGTTTCTCAGCGTTCCAATCCATATCGGGCCTGAAAGACCACTTGATTTTACTCATGGCTTCTTACTCGCGTACAGAATATATATACACAGATGTATGCCTGCGCATCGGAGGGCCTCAAGATAGTATTTCGGGCGACATTTCAATATCGAAATTTTAGGTGAAATGTAAATAAGTAAATGTAATGAGTACTAGTTCTATCCATAACAAACTTTTCTAATTGTAAAGCGTTAATTTGGAATGGCTACATAAGATTAACATTTTCAAGATGCTCGTCTTAAAAGAGTAGTTAAAGCTTGAAGAATATGGCCATTTAAAGTGTCAAACTGGCTTATGTTCATGAAGAGACGTACTGATGAATTGAATGCTTGTTTTAAAATTCCCATTTCATGGATTATGACTATATTATTCAAGAAGACGCAAAGAATTGGATTAAAATATGATGAAAATAATGACCACAGAGAGCAAATAAGAAATTAGTTTTTATTTTAACTTCTAAATAAATTGGTTAATTTCACTAAATGTAAGGCCATAAACGATGTTAATTTAGTGTTTAAAATAAACCTAATTCGCCTAAGGATAATCAGAATTGGGGTTCGAGTTACTTTTAATAACAACAGAGGTGAAATCGACTGTAAACTTGTGATTTTTTTCGATTTCTGTAGTATTGTTTAAAACTACGTGACTTAAATGGTTTAAATACCTGGAGGCATTCCTAGGTTCGTGGTGTTTGTTCAGGAAACGAAGTTCCAATTGATAACTCATATTTTTTAATACGTCCTTGAGGTGTTTTTTTTTTTTTTTTTCCAAATATGGGCGATGTTTGAATAAATAAAGTCTTATATTCTTTACTCTCTCTTTATATTTTGTTCAATTTATAAATTTTTAGAGAAGATAAATTAATTCAGTGTGCCAAAAAGCATTGTCTTGGCTCATGAAGTTGCCGTGCGAAAGCCGTGAAAAACTTAGTGATAGTATTAGCACTCTTTGCTATTAGCTAGTGACCTCTCTTCGTATACCTGTTATTAAGGACGAATAGACAGATAGTTGCTCTATAAAAATGTATCTTACATTATTATCAAGAAAGTGCCTACAATAGTTAGTAATCGTATCTATGATGTGGAGCTATAACTGCCCTGCGTCCTTGGAATTTGTTCACAGAATACACATTTAGGTATACTGGTTTTTATTATTAAACAGGGAAAAATAGAGTGTAGTGGTGACCTCGCTGCATAATGCATTTTCTCCGCTTAACTCGATCACTGAAGGTGTTCACCTCTCATTTGCCTGTCCACTAATCCGGACATCACTATCAAATAATGTTGGAAAGTAAGTCCCTCACGGAGTATAGAAAACGTTAACTATTTGCATAAACCGTAATCACATCCATTTATATAAACAAGGCAATTCTTTCAACAAAGCTTTACAACAAGTAACAAGTTTAAAATAATCAAATATCTCTAAATATCACCAAATATCTCTTATTGTTACTTAGATTGGTTAACTGTTCTTTTAATATTCTGACAGTTTTGTGATTCATTTTTTTTCTTTTTAGTTGAACTTTTATTTTGAAATATTAAAATATTGTTTTGATCATTAGTTTTGAATAAAATAATAAATCTGAGTGGCTAACACAACAAGGTTAATCTCAGGCGGATTCCTGGACATCTACAATCCTGAATCTATAGAGATAGGATTTTGAGATGGGCATTTATCCATCCAAAATGAATCTGCCAACTACCAAGAAATGAAATATTGTGTGGCTGGTTTCAGCAGAATTCTGCTACAGCGCACGCTGCTGTGAATTCTATGCATGACTTGGGAAGTGTGTATGGTGACAGAATTAGTAGAGGATTGTGGCCATCTTGTTCCCCTGGCCTATCTCCTTGCAATTTTTATTTATGGGGAGCGTTAAGGAATGTGTTCGCGTTGAAGGTCATCAATTTCTACATCTGTTGGGATGCAGGTAAGCCTAATGTAATTTAGTACATGAGTTAGCGTTCCGTACCCAAGACTTGCCGGTCGTTTACGCGTAACTGTGGCGGAAGGCTCGCCGGTCCTCACCCGGCGCGGTGCTTATTTTGATAAAGATAATTGAATAATCAAATAATGTCCCTAATTGAAAGGACAGAGCTACTTAATTAGTGATAGCAGATAATACAACAGATACTTAGGTTTCAGTGTTAAGGACAAAAATAACTCCATCACTATGATTGTCAAGCCAAGTAAAATTCAATTAACAGCTAAGGGATCTCATACACTACATATCAAAATTAAATGACCAGACGGGAACAAAATATAAATCACGCTCATAGTTCAGCACAAAGTAATTACATTTTAATGAGCAAATATGTGCTTAACGAAAAAAGGTAACGGACATAGCCAGATGACAAAGCCAACCAGACTGCCCTTTGGCAATTTAAATAACCAGTTTACTAAGCCATACAGGGAATTCACAAAATTGAGGTATACATGCATCCGAGCCAGTTCGCCCAAGGCTAGACACACACACACACACACACACACACACACACACACACACACACACACACACACACACACACACACACACACACACACACACACAATGACTAACATAAATACAATCGGTAAACTACACAGTTCAACGTCTACTACTGGAAGTGTTTGAAATTCTTAGCTGAAGTAATTCGACAAGAAAGAAAATAATTTACAACCCAACGGGCTAACAGATTGTTTCCTAGATGAATACCGGAGCATTTTTAGAACTAGGTTCAATTAAATTTCCCTTGCTGCCAGATTACTTGAGGCCATTACGATTTTGCTCTACTTTTACACATTTTACAAAAGCTGTATAACTCACATTTCATTTGTCTTTCACCTTAAACAACTCAACATGAACAGAATTGACATCATGAACTCTTAGGGTTCAAAATTCATGTTTCCGTAACATACGAGGACTAGTTTTTTAACCTCCGATAGGACATGAAATCAAAACCAATTTGAGTAAGACTGAAACCTTTGTCATATCTATGCACCAGCTTTCTCTCTGAAAAAAAAAAACATCTGCCGTCCGTCTCTTTGGCCAGATTGACACAGTGCCTGTAAGATCATTAGAGTGGAAATGCTGTCCCTACAAGCAGTTTTTCACCTGTGAATAAGGATGAAAGTCACTCGGTGGTTGGTCTGGACTGTGGCGAGGTGTCAAACATTTCCATTCTTCGCGGCCTTTATCAGGAACATCTGCTCGGCCATGTCTAAATTTCGTGCATCACGCGATCGCTCATAATGCCCTGACCATACACACCGTTCATTTTGTCGCGGATTTCCGCTACATCATGGCCCCCACAAATAACTTGAAGTCTTGCTAGTTTTGGATGTGTATCCCTTTCTTTCTGTGAGCCAATTTCACATCCGAAGTATCTTATCAACTAAAATAATTTTAGATCTTATGTGTTGTTTACCCCAAAAAGCCATTATCCTAGTTTTTGTTTTAGAACTGTTAAAATTATACTCCTTACATATTAAGCATAATTGATATATAACACGTTGCAAATCATCTTCACTTTTCTGTATTAGTACTACATCGTCTGCATATAATAAAGTCTTTTATGGATCCGAATACTGTTTTAAAGGAATATTATCCTATTTTTAACATCAATCACATTTATGTATACTAAAATTCAGAGTTTTCAATTTCATTAAACACTCTCAAGCGAAACATTCTGATCAACTCAGGATTCTGTTACACACAGACACATACACACTGACACATACATTACATACATACAGATGAAGCTAGTATAAAGCGTGTAATTATAAGAAGAACTAGGAGTGTATAGTGCTATCCTTATGCTATTTGTAGTTATGGCATAAAATATTTACACGTGTTAGCAATTTAACGTTATGTATGCAGGAGATTTTCCGGTGCATGTCGGAAACGGACA
This sequence comes from Tenodera sinensis, assembly GCA_030765045.1. Taxonomy (NCBI): domain Eukaryota; kingdom Metazoa; phylum Arthropoda; class Insecta; order Mantodea; family Mantidae; genus Tenodera; species Tenodera sinensis. Next base: position 102,094,859 of record CM060971.1, on the reverse strand, counting down.
AATGAACATTCTACACCGAAGAGGAAGTTTCATATAGCAGTGGAAATATTCCCTTTTAGTGACGGTGCATCCTGGCAGTATAAAAAATAATATTTTGTGCTGGTATCCCTGTAAAGAAGAGTTTGATATAAATACTGAAGTTAAACATTTGCATTTCATTTGACAAGAATTCTCAGACACGAGGTATAGAAATGCTCTCCATTCACAACCAGATTATTAATCCTTTTGGTATTATTTCACCAGTATTTGTAAGTCTGAATAGCGTTACATATCATTAATTGGTATGAAATTTATTTTAGTGGAAATATCTAACTGATATAGTTACAGAGAATTCTGATGCAAATACGCTTTGAGAGTTTAAGTCCAGAATTTTTACATATAATCATAGTAAAAATTAGTTTAATGGCCATGAGGACCCATGGAGGAAACTAAAGACATCATTATCATGCTACTCAAATGGTTAACCTACGCTTTATCTTTGTTAATAGAAACCTCTAAGATAACACAGTGATTGTTATCGGAAGCCGCCGACATTTCACATTGCACCAATGAGCGCGTCACTTCAGCTAATGAATTTGTAGAAATCACACATGACAGATAGATATTAACTCCACGTGGAGTAAAACGCAGCGTTGCAACATCTTCGCTGTTTTCTCTCTCATTCTTATCATTCATTAGTACTCTAAGAAATAAATGTCCATGCTTGTAACGCGTATGTTTACTTGAGGAAGGCGTTATAACGTTGCCCTTTTGTTGCAATAAATTGTGGGTTTTTTAAAATTTAATTTACACAAAAGCCGTTGAATCTATTGAAATACGCCAAAGGAAAAAGTTGTCATTTATTCAATTTTCGATGAATATAGCCATAAATCAGAACCTGATAATTTTTTTTCATAAAAATATTCTTTTCTAGAAAACTATAAACTTTTCAACATTTTGGTATTAGACTTTCTTGTTATTCACAACATGAGAAATTCACTGTTAAAGTTTGACGGATCATTCCACTTCCATCCTGTATAGGTTTCTATTTTTCCAAGGAACTTTATGTTGCACAAAACCTGTTAATCTTAACGATGTATTTGAGAAGCAACACATGAATTAAAAATGTCTCAGATTTTCCTTATAAGGAGCATTTTACCACAGAATAAATTTTTGGTTTTTGAATATTATTTTCTTTATGATATAATTGGTTTAAAGCAGCATTTCAGTACCGACAACCCTTAACCTAAATTTGGTGATTGTTGAAGGAATATGTGTAAAATTAATGTTGCTCAAGCTGGCAGAATAATTATGCGCTATTTAGGTATTTACGCTGGCACAGCTGTTAAGCGTGGAGGGTTTCTTGTTTACATTACATTATGGTTGAAATGCTTGCAAAGACAGGCGGAGCGTTTGACCCTGCTATGGAACAGTGCTTGCTTTACTTACCTGTTGTTGTTTCCTTTGTCATGCGGGTTGTATAAACAAGTCCCTTAGAGAGTGGTTACCTATGACGTAGTAACGCCCAACAAGTGGCTCCGTACTTGGAAAATAATAAGGAGAACTATAGATCTACTGGATTCAAAATTATTTTTCAATAGGCAATTTGAATTTACTGCTTTATCTAGCGACAACTTATTACGTTGTCTACTGCGATGAAGTATTGTATTCCAAAATTCGATGCCAAGATTTCACCGGAAATATACGTTTTGAGGCCCATTGAATTCAAAAAAGTATCTTTAGAAAAACGTCCGTGAGTGTGTCTGTCAGTCTGTGGACAGCATAACTCAAAAGCGAAAAGTTGGTTAAAAACCAAATTTGGGATTAAAGTTTAATGTCTTTCAAGGATGCGACACGAACATTTTGAAGAAAATTCCTCCACTGTAAACTACCCTTTACATGGAAAATTTTTAGATATTTCTATAACAAATGAAATGTATATCTTGAATTTTCTGGCTATAGCCCCTGTAGTCGTATTTACTCTAGACGACTTTTGCATAACTGGTAAACCGTAAGCCTGTAGTCCCAGCAAGTCTTTTAACCCAATAGAGGCAAACATGTGCAAGATGTTGATTTAATTTTACCCGTATGGACGTAGCAATCAGGTGACGGTTAAATCTCGTATTATTGATAGCGGAGAGCCCAGCTGGGCAGTCGCTATAGATGCCAGATGTCCTCAGCGGCTATTTATATAGTTAGAGCCCATGAAACACCTCCTGTTTACAGAAATACATGATTTTAGGCCCCTAAAACCATAAGCAGCATTTTATAAAAAGGTCTGTCATTATGGCTATGGTAAACGCCAAAGCTAAACTAAGTTCAGCGCATTTCAAGGATCCCATAGGAAGATTTTAACCATACTAATCTTTACGTTGAAAAGGGCTTTGTGTATATTGGAATATTATTTAAGAAAATTTTATGATCAATTAATACATATATCGGATTTTCTGCGAAAAGCCTATGCAGTCTATCATTTTGAATGAAGTTTTGTATTCTTCTTTATCTGTTTACCCTCCCCGTATGGGGACTGGCACCCCCTAGGACTTACAAACCTGTGTCTAGGGTCAGATGCCTGGCGGGGTTAAGACCTGGAAGTGAGTGGTCACCCCAGCATCAGGTATGAGAGTGAGGAAAGGGAAGATATCAAATGCAGGAAAAATGGATGAATGGAAAGATGATGATGAAGCTGTTGGTGGAAAGAGAGGTGGGGGGAAACCGGATGACCCGGGAAAGCTCGCTCAGACGTCGCTTCGTCCACCACAAATACCACATGTGGGTACTTGGAATCGAACCCTGAGCGATTGATGATAGGCGATCGATCTAACCGCGTCGGTCTGGGTGGCTCAGTTGGTTAGACGATGGCCTAGTGATCCCAAGGTCGCGGGGTTTTAACTGTGCTTAAAATGTGCTTACAAATGACAGCTCCATGTCAGTAGATTTACTGGCATGTAAAAGAACTCCTACGGGACAAAATGCCGGCACACTGGTGACGCTGATGTAATCCTGGCAATTGGCAGCGTCGTTAAACAATTTTTTTTTTTATTTTATAATTCGACCTAACCGCTCGGCCATGGTGCCATCCCATGAATTTTGTACAACCATAAAAAATAGAAAATATCGTATTACAAGAGCATTGTGTGTGTGTGTGTGTGTGTGTGTGTGTGTGTGTGTGTGTGTGTGTGTGTGTGTGTGTGTGTGTGTGTGTGTGTAATTTATGATCGTTTTCCTACTTGTTTACGTTTTAAATAGTCAACGCGTTGCATTGTGGATGTCCTATTTTTACAGCTGCACTTATAAAAGGCCAATGGGAGCCATTTCATCATTCAGCAGAGCCAGAAAGTTCATCGAAAAATATTAAAGGCCTAATCAATATACACGTACCTATGGTATAAATCCCGCTAGCCTGACGAATATGTTGCAGCGAAATGTTAAATGCTATTCTAAGATATGTTTAAGTTACTTTCGGCTCATTATAATTAAATTTGTTACAGTAACATGTATTGTGTAACACCTTATCGACTTGATTCCGTTGTACAAATGGCAGGTGAAAGCAACAGGTGACCGATAAAACCAGAGTGAAGTGGATTATTGGGAAGTTCCCAGTTCTGCACCTGAACAACGCTCACAGGTTTGCCTCTTTCCTTTGCTTGAATTTATTGAGCGAGGTTTTACACAAACTTCCACTTCCATATTATAAAGAAACCCGCGGCGACCTCATTACCGAGTCCGTTATAAGATTCTTCAAGAAAATCTGAGAACATTCGAATTCTTCCTACTAATGAAGGCAGCCGAACATGTTTATAAGATGTATGACGTGGAAGCAAAAGTACAGAATTTAATAACAAGCACCAAATGAAACACACATGATTAAGTATAATTGGACATACCGAAGGAACATGGAAATATTTGCGCCTATCCTATACCGGGTGGAAGATGTCATTACACTAATACAGCATTAATTTGAGAGAAGGAACTCAAGTCAAGAATATAAATTTTGTATTTTGGATCTTCAAAGAGTTATTATGACATAGCCTCTCATAAAATAACTTCCTCTAAAACGTATTTGTTACATTCACATGGGTTTTGGTATAGATTATAATTTATTTCATGTTGCTTTGAATACTTATTCTGGCAAATAATATTTTTATATCTGCATATTTCATATTAATAATGATAAATGTGTTCAGAAATGCCCATTACACATTTCGTTAATAGGCACAGGATAAGTGAGATTAAAGCAAAAGTAAAAGCTTTTAAAAGTGGGTTAAAACTGCATACCTTTTACATCTTCGACATGCGAGAAACAAAAGACTCTTCTAAAAATAATCGTAATGCATGAGGTAATATGGTTTCTAAGCAGATGATGTTTCTTTGTTTCGACACTTACGCAGGAAAATGGAGGGTTATAATAAAACTATTGGAAATATGGATTGCATCCCGCTTGACATTTTGAACGAAGCCAAGGGTGCTGGGAGTTGAACAGTTGAATCAAAGGATGTTTACGAAAAGTTTTGTGGATGAAGAAACGAAAAATCTTATGCGTTGGACTCACATGACTTTCACTACTCTTACATATTCTTATTTTTCTATCTTCTTCATGTTAGTCGAGATAAACATTTGAAGTAATTACCTTATTGCTAATTTTCCTGTAGGTGCAAGGGGAATATGGCAATATAGTAGGCTTTGAGCAACAGTCAACTTTTTTAAAAGCTGGTCACTATATCAAGGTTTTGACATTCCGTTCTTTTTTCACAGTTAAGATACAAAAAGTGAATTACGATCTCCCATTTGAGAAAAGTATAAGTATTCCAAACCTCACAAGGGGCCCTAATGACTCACTCTAACCTCACACCAATAACAAGGAATATCCCCAAAATGTTTCACTCCACACAAAAAATGCATTTGGATATAAATTGTGTATTTTGACAATATCTACATTTGTTGTACAGCAAGCTTTGGTGTATCTCTTACGGTTTACGAGCTATTTAAAAGTCTTCCAGAGTAAACAGAACTGCATATGGCTATAGCCACAAAATTTATAATATACATTTCATTGGTTATAAAAATGTTTTATACATATGGCATTTTAATCAAAATCATTACCCATTTTAGAAAACATTTCCATGTAAGGTGTAATTTAGGGTAGAGGAATTTTCTTCATGCCGCTTTCTTGAAAGACATTAAATTTAAATAGCAACTTTGGTGTTTAACCAGCTTTTCGGTTTGGATTTATGCTGTTCACACACACGCGCGCGCGCACGGACGTTTTTCTAAAATGCTTTTTTGATTCAGGAGGCTTCAAAACTTATATTTCCAGTGAAATCTCGATTACAACTTCCATTTACTAACATAATAAACTAAAAATGCGTTAGCATTCATTTTCTTGCACTAGTGGCAGAAAGAGGGTAATTTCACACGATTTATGGCGTCATAATAAGCCGCTTTTATGGTAGGATTGCATAAACAACCTGTGTGAAGTGTTTTGCACGTGCCATTTCTTATAGCTATAAAAGCTTCTAAAAATAAATTACAGTGGTATTTACGAGTATTATCCAAGTTATGTAACAGGTTATTAAAGTATAATATTTAGTCGTCCTACGTTGAAAAAAGATAGCAGATTCAAAAACAATTAAAGTACGATGAGTGGCCATGACGGGAAGGATGGTATGAGATTCATAAAAGTCGAGAAAACGTTTGAAAATGAGACCAAGTCAAGTATTTTCTATTTCCGATATTCTATCACACACATAACATAGGTATTTTGTGTAATATACAGGGTGTTTAGGAAAAGTGTCTGATATTGCAACAGGAGCCTGGATTGTTCAGAACTAGAATACATTTTCTTGTAAACAAAATGTACGTAAACAAACACCTGTTGAGATATGAGCTAGTTTGCCCATGTTGAGTGTGAGTTACATTTGGTGGAGCAGTCATGTAGTTGAGGCATGAAAATTGCTTTAGTCTCAATGTGTGGGTAGGAATTGTGGATGACAGACTCCTAGAACCATGCATTTTACCGACCAGATTAACAGGTGCTGTGTATAATCGATTCCTGAGCGATGAGTTACCGGTGCTTTTGGAGGACATTGTACCTGTAGAAAGAGAATGCATGTAGCTTATGCATGACAGGGCGCAACCCCAATTTGTACGCATCGTGTGACAATGCTTAAACCAAACATTTAATGGACGATAGATTGGTAGAGGAGGTCCAGTGAAATGGCCTTCCCAAAAATAAGTTATTTTGATATATGCCAAACTCATCGTCAATGTGCATACGTTACACCACTCTCCACCCCCGACTACCCTCACGAACCCTTACGAGGTATTATGTTGCTACTCATTGTTCTTCATTGTTTTATTTCTTGGGCCTCAATACTCCTATAGCATGCCTGGCCAGGACTGCTGAGTTGCACCGTGCCTTGACGTTGTCAATACAAGACTCCCCTCGCTACGGTTCTTTTACAACAAAAGAAATTTTCCCCTATGGTGTCGTCGACCTTCAAAGGCTAACTGCCTATTTGTCTCTTCGACTCCTGCCATCACAGCTAGAAGCTTTGAAAGAGAAACTTCCTTTGTATGTCTTAACTTCTACTATGCGTGCCTCTCCCGTTTTTCGCTCTCCAGCATTCTGGTGCCAAATCCTACACGAAAGGAGCTTCTATTTATAAGTTTAATATGTAAACTTATTCCAAGTGTACTTTTCCATTTTGTCTCGGGTTCAGTCCTTTCTTATCAGATAAACCTAACCCACAGGCAAATAAACTATCCAGCCACTGAAAGAAATTTCTTAACAACAGTACGCATGAGTGTCACATCTCACAATTTAGTAAGTCAAAAATTATTAGCATATTATAACCTTTACGGAAAATTAAAGGAAGATTAATAGCCCTATGCAGCCAAAGCTTCGTTTATTACCCATTATCTCATTAAATGCTTAATATATTTTATATGATGCAGATGCTTGTTATACGTTCCCCGATTTGCGTTTAATCAATGTGTTTTTATTAAATAAGATAGGATTATTTGTTTAGTTATATCATTATTTCAAATGTGTCAGCAATTATTTTTAAAACAATTGTATTTAAGAATTCATAAAAACGCTTATTCTTCTATATGCTTAATATTAATCGAGATAAATGTTTGTACAAATGGTTTTATTAAACATTCCTTATAAATACAAAGCAAGTAGGAGAGTTTAGTAAACTTAAGGGATAGTCAAAAGACAAAACATCTTATTTGAGGAAAGTAAGTATTTGAAAGTTCAGACCAATAAGAAGTAATACCTCGAAAACGGATATCTTCACAAAAAACTTTCACATAAATTATGTGCTTTAACGAGATATGCATTTCTGTGTAGTAACATTTCGTCCATGTCTTACGGCTTACTACTTTTGTAAAAATCTTCAAGAATAAAAAAGGTCTTCAGAGGATATTGACAGACCTCAATGACACTTAGGTCAAGGTACCTCACACCACTGCATGCAAATACGTGGCATGCCGACCATGGACCGGTCAGAGCAAAGACGATCATGAGCGCGGCAGAACAAAGACTTTCCAGATTATTCGAAAAACTTTCGACTGTTTGCGAAAAGCGAATCATTAAGTGTCGAATGAGATAGCTGTTAGCGGTTAGCATAGGTATGTGTGTACTTTCAGTGTTGAGTGTTTGAGTATCATTACAGACAGTTGTAGATATTTAATCGCTGCGTCGGGATTGTTGCGTCAAGCAGCTTTTAGCTAAGCCTGTTTGAGGGAGTGTAAGCTTGTCGCAGAAAGCATTTTGTGTGAGAGAGTGAAGTGTGCGTCAAGGTTCAATTTTTATATCCCTGTCACGGGCAACTTAATGCAAACAATACAAATAGCCATGATAATTAAGGTGAGATGAAATGAATTCACCCCTATTCAGAGTCAAATGACAGCAGTTTTAATTTCAGTAACTGCACTTTAAAAGATGGGGAGGGACCACATAGAATAATTGGTGTGATGGCACACTTGGATGAAAATAAGGTTATATTTGACAGCATCTGCGTGGTTTCTGTTTTCTGTTTTAAAATAAACGAAAACTCTACAATAACAATGAAGAAATAAATTATATAATTATATTATACAATAGTAACAATTTATTTTAAATAAAAAGGCTACTATAATGATATAAAAGTTAAGAATCTTTGTTTACTATGAAATTCACTGGCATTAAACATATCTCGAACATCGTTACATATTCTTGAACCTTCTATATATCGAAGTTAGCACTGTATATAAAAACAAAAGAGGGATAAAATTCCCCTTCCCTATAGGCAATAATAGAATCACTGAAAACTTGCAATCACATTAACAGAATGAAACAGCGACGCAGTTCGAGAGGCAAGACTTCTTTCCCATTTGATTGATGGTATCTAGAATAGTTATTGATTAAGCTTATGTCCGAAAGGGACAACGTTCTATTCCGACGTAGCTAACACTTCTTTTTCTTATTTCCCTCTTTGTCCAGGAGACAGGAGATAAAGGAAACCGTTCATCTTGTTCCGCTACAACGCGAATTCTCCATCACCGTTCTTCTCTGAAGATAAAATGATCAGTGCCACTTTCGAATATCATCAGTATCTTAAAGAGAAAATATAGCTATTAAATGGGGCAGGAGAATAAACGTGCTCTGGAAATCTCGTGTCCCAGATCGGAAGGTGAGCTACTCGTTTTCGGGACACCCACGGGGTGCTTCTAACTTGGAAAATGTAGGGACCCTATCCTCTGCTCTGTCGTGGCAATGTTTCGGCCCCCTACGCCTCATTCATCCTCCCGGAGGGTAACCCGTTAGGTGCATAGGCACCAAAGTTCCCCTTTCGGTCGAGGCGCTAAGACCCCCTTCGCCAATTGTCATTGAGCCAACAAAGATATATTTTCTGTCTTAACAGTGAGTATATATCCATTACCTTTAGCAATTACGTCTTATGAAAACCACAATAAGCCCAATATTTTAGAATACAATACGTTTATGTATTTGCACTGCCGTATGAGTGTGTGCTTAAGTTCGTAATATGCAGAAGCACTGCGTTTGTTTACATTAGGAAATCCTGGTTTGAAACGGGCAGGATGCAGGGCTCTACCGGTGAATCAGTACTTAATTATTACAAGTATTTCCAGAAACTCAGGCTAAGATAGATAATCTTCTCTCATCACCAGTAAAACTGTGTATTTTTCGATGGAAAAAGAGCTATGTTCCGAACTTTTGACCTTAAAATACCCTCAAGAGTATAAATATGAAATGATTTTTCTGGAAACCGCAGCTCAGGAAAGTTTGTACTTCAGATTTTGATATTATGTACAGCTTCTTTTAGTATGCATGGCGCGCGAGACTGGGTAAACTTGCGTTATATGAACAATCTCGGTTGAGATTGCTAGAGGTATATAGACTATATAACTTGCAATAAGTGAAAGGCAGCAGAAGAGAGACAATACGTAACAGCAAGAAAATAAAGAATATGCAAATGGATGAATAAAACACGAAACGGCATAAACGAAATGAATTTAACGTTGCTTTTGCTACTGGAAACTGTTTAACTGGTGCTATTAAACACTACTTGTGTTATGCATTATTGTTGAAAATATAGTCTGCAAGATACATGCGTGAAATATTTTAAGAATCTCGGAGGTAGAAAATGCTCCACTTCATTTCATGTTTTCAAACCCTCCTTTGTTATCCAAATAGTTATTTCCACTAGCGCTTTTTTACAACTGACGAAAATATGCAAGGTTGTTTGTTTATTCAATATAAAATCATAAACATGGATGTAATTAAAGTTTACACATCCAATGGCACATCAGAAATGTCTAAGGTTTGAACTATCTGGTTTAAACACAACAGTCTTCACTTATCATGCTCATTCATTCACATTTTTTAGTTTTATACTTCTATTTACATAATTTACTAGTTCTGGTGTGTTTTGTTTATTTTACTTACTTCTTTTAGGTGGAATATAGCAAAACTCTTAACTTTTAAACACTAAACTTAGGTGTGTAAATTCAAAATACATTGAAGGAAAAAAGTAATGACCAGACATGGGAATTTCCAAATGTGAAATCCAGAACAAAAAGGGGAATCAAATTGAACTGTTGTTTGACTAAGCAGAAACGCCGCAGGTAACAAACCATCCCCTATCTCACACAGCCTGCTAAAGTTTGCACACAGCGCTCACCAGACTCTGGTTACCTAGCGCTGGTGACCCTTGGCCACTGTTTTATGTTCTTTACGTTGATATATTGTTTGACTGTAGATAACTTGAAGCCAACTATTTATCAATTCCTATGCTTGCTAATGATATACGAACGAGAAATAATCCTCGATTCATACAAAGGGATGTGAAACATCGGTGCTTACTATACTCTTTGGGAATGGAATAATATTTATTCATAATGGTCGAGTAAGTTTTTAGATAATCACAGTAAGTTAGCTTTTTAACCAATTACGCCTTCTGTATGGTCTCATATGTATTTATGTTATAAAAATTGCACTATTTTTACATAACGCAGAGCACCTAACGAGGTGTAAATTTACTTCGTACATCTACAGCACGCTAGAAAAGCTTACCTGAGCTAGGTGATTTTTGGAATTTAGTGCACTAACTAATGGACAGTCTGTAGGGTCCATATTATTTCCAAACCGGTACCCCTTCTATTTATTTTTATGTAAAGTCCCCGAGCATTATCATTAATATAGTTTACCGGAGAGGGGATGTTAGTGCAGATCTTCCTTCATATGGAATATAAAACATCCCCTGGGTCGCTGCTGTAAGAGGATGAATGGCAGCTCGCACTTTTAGAGAATCGTAAAACCAGATTTACCGACTACCCTCCCCTCCCCCTCTTTCACTTTTCCCCCCTCAAAAGCGACATCCCCTTGCGGTTTGCTAATGAAGCTCTCAATTCCATCCCTTCCCATTTCCAGAGTTTTCTCTTCCTGTAGAACAGAAAAAAAAACCATTTTAACATGGGCTAAATACGAATGACGAATTGTGTAAGAGTTTGGATGTATTGGGTTGCTGCCTCTCGAAAGAAAAGCATTTTCTCCCTTGCGAGGTGAATGTAGCATTTCCTGTACCGCAGTTTTATGTACTCTAACATAAAAGGCAAATGCTGATTTAATTGAAAATATCTGAAGTGTTGCACTCATGACTTTTTCCAGTCCTGTACAAACGCATATTCCTCCATCTAAACTAACGTAACCCGTGGGACAACAGCCCTTTCTGAGCCAAGCCCTACCGTTCGTGGACCTCTGCTCACCACGGGCGTCATGAGTGGGGTGCAGTACTGGATTTGGGACGTGGTTAGCAACTCGATACCTCCCGGCTGGTTATGCGGTTTTCGCAACCAGGGGCTGCTATTTCACAATCAAGTAGCTCCTCAATAGGAACCTAACGAGACTGAGTGTACCCCGGACCAGATCTCCCAGTGGAGGAAAATCCCCACGCTCTAAGGAAATTGTCTTATCTACTTCATGTTAATCATGATAAACATTTGCAGAAATTATATTATTGCTAAATTCTTGTAGGAGGATACGAGAATACAGTAGGCTCTTAAGTAGTCTAAGTGATAGTTCAAAACATTTAAGAGCGTAGTTAGTTCTTTTGTGATAACTTTTGAATTCTATTCGTTCTCTTTGCATGGCCAAGAGATGAAAAAACAGAACGAAAAACGCATTCGTACTTGAGAAAAGTGTAAGTATTGAAACATTGTAATCAATAACAAGGAATATTTTGGAAATGGTTCAATCCACAATAAATGTATTTGACATAAATTGTGAACTTTAACGAAATCTTCATTGTTTGTGCAGTATGATTTTGTCTCTTACCAATTATGCAAAAGTCATTCAGAATGAAAAGCACTTTTCTGGGAATTTGCGCTATTATAACGGAAGCAGTTATTTGTAAAACCATAAAGTCTGATACATTAGACGTTAGCTCATATAACTCAATAGTTATAATTTTGAGTCAAAGTTCAGAAACATTATTATCTCCAATAAAGTTATCAGTTTCATCACATAGTATCGAAGCGATACTCAGAAGTTTAACAGCAGTCAGTATGTGCTGGCTTAGAAATTCCATACTCCTTGCAGGATATAAACTTCACACTACCCTGCAAGTGCCGGATTTGTTCACATCCAGAAACCGGTTCAGATCCGTGACTAACCTTAACGCAACATTTTCGAGTTACTTCACGTCTGCAAAGACTCCTTGTAATATTCCTTTAATTTTTTAAAGTAATTAATTATTTCGAAACCCTGTGTGATGTCCCATAATTACTACACAAAGTACGTCACTCGCATCTTGCAGGTTACAAACTATTATCTTCGTACATTTTTGTGAAATTATGCATCCAATTTGGAACAAAAACCATTCATTTTTTCGAAATCGGCTGATCAAAGAACAAAATGACAGATCGTTTTGTCTGTAACGCTTCTTTGAAATACATATTAGAAGGAATATAATACATTACCTTCCAACCGGTATAGAATGCAGTATTAATTTGAGAGAAGAAACTCAAGTCAAAAAATGGTTATCTACTTACGGAGATGCTGGCTCCAGTGGGCCACCTTGTATATCCGCAACTTGTGTGGCTCAGTTGTACAACGTAATATTATTTCTATAAATGCAGGGAGCCCCTGATATATCGGCAACTTCTCTGGCTCACGTGTACAGCGGAACAGTATTCCTGTAAATGCAGGAAGCCCCTGATATATCGGCAACTTCTCTGGTTCACATGTACAGCGGAATAGTATTCCTGTAAATGAAGGAAGCTCCTGATATATCGGCAACTTCTCTGGTTCACATGTACAGCGGAATAGTATTCCTGTAAATGCAGGGAGCCCCTGATATATCGGCAACTTCTCTGGTTCACATGTACAGCGGAATAGTATTCCTATAAATGCAGGAAGCCCCTGATATATCGGCAACTACTCTGGTTCACATGTACAGCGGAATAGTATTGTTATAGATGCAGGGAGCCCCTGATATATCGGCAACTTCTCTGGTTCACATGCAGTGCGGAATAGTATTCGTATAAATGAGAGAAGCCCCTGATATATCGGCAACTACTCTGGTTCACATGCAGTGCGGAATAGTATTCGTATAAATGAGAGAAGCCCCTGATATATCGGCAACTACTCTGCTTAAAGCACGCCACTGACTGCATTTACCCCTGTGATTTCTGCAACTCTTTTAAGGCACGAAGAGGACATGAAAGAAGCACTAAGCTACCCCAGTTGAAAGCTGCATGCAACATTCAGACTATACTAAGGATTTTTGTGTACTAAATAGAATTATAGTAATGGAAAATCTGGGGAGCATTAGGGAAAAAAATAGAATGTATACGCATTCTATCCAACAACCATATCGAAATGGATGACACGTATGAAAGTCAAATCCCCTAGAACGTAGTGCTTCAATATGACTCAGATCCACTACTATTCACATTGCCACAACAGACCTGCCAAGAGCGAAAGCCACAGGTGAAACAAAGTTGTGTGTACACAGATGATATGATTCTACTAATCAACAAAAATCGAAAGACTGTAGAGGGTTTTTTCAAACTAACGGAATGGACATGTGAAAACGACGTAACTATAAGTGCTGCCAAGCCTGTGAGAATTACTTTAAAAAAGTAGTAAGAGTAACGGCCACCGACGCGTTGTATTATAATATAAAAAGAAAAGCTAGCAAACGTTTCACAATTTAAATATTTAGTACTCACCCTCTTACACATAAAAGGTGGGACAATAGTGGCTGCTTTTGGTTACGAATATAAAAAATCTACACAAAATGTGGCTAGGCGCCATTGAAAACCTTTACGTTCACCATCTCGCGCATGGACTGCAAATGAGCTGGAAACATCTGACGCTGAAAAGACCGGAAGACATAGCAAGAGAAAAATCTAGATTCATGAAGCGCGATATACATTTCAAAGCACTCCCACAACTGTTTTACATTCTTTATAGAAGACTTACCTGTACACGCTTCCTCATTAATGCCATAATAACGCAAGCTGTATCATTTCCAGTCTTGTGTTTATGTATATTTGTTTATATGCGTGACTTTCTAAACAGAGCTGCCCGTACAGTGGCATTCTGTAAGAGTTGTAATACGGATCGACTTTTACACCGTCGCGCAGGTGATAGTCCGAGTTTATTGATCTGATATACTGGTGGTATCAAAAAAGGCAAGTAAGCAAGACAATAAAAACAGAACTCAACAATGGATACAAGTGCCCTACCTTATAGATTTACCAATACTTAATTTTAGTTTTAATTATGAGCTTCATGTGGTAATTTATTAAACAAATAAATAGCTAAACATGTGCAGAAAGTCACCACTTCACAGATCCTTGAATATCCATCAGCTATTTCCGTAGTGACGGCCTGCTAGTAGTTAATGCAGTAGAATCCCGAAATAACGCGGTTCTTGGGTGACACACAGTACAATTGCACACCAATTGTTCTGAGTAAAGAACAAACAGGGATGATATTATTGCTTCAGCCATATTTAAGATGCACTTAAAGAATACGAGAGACAGATTATTCTAAGCAGCTAACTTTTAGAATCAATATGCAACTTATTTCAAAACACAACAACATTATTCTGAATAGCAAACATTCATGCTAGAAAAAGAGGTTTAACGTAGGTTATATAGGCATATCATCTAGGATTACACGCTTCGGCACTTGGAAGGCATAGTCGAAATGCACCAAAACCCTCCCCCTGGCACTCTACGTAATTCTTTCAACAAAGAGAAAACAGCAGACGTTGCAAAATCCTCTTATGTGAGTTTTTTCTTCGCTTAGCCAAGCTAGCTCAATAGTGTCAATAACCTTGCATGGGTTGATGAAAACTCGGGTCCTGGCGAACGTATAAAAGTAGGGTTTACCACGGCGTTCCTTATGTGCACAGTGGGCATAACGTGTATGTTTATATAATCATGTTTAATTTGTATTACACACACTTTTACTTTCTCTGTTACGTAGATAACGAAGATATTGCATTCTACCAAAAACACACGATTTTCGTAGAGTTTACCATTTCTAATATGTTCACACTTATTAGTTTAAATTTTCCAATACTTACAGGTATCTCGAACGGGAAGTCGTTATTCGTTTTTTTCCTGTTGATCATACAAAGAACGGAATTTCAAAGCATGATGACCAGCCCTTAAAAGATTTGACTATCCCTTATGCTTACTGTATTCCGGTATGTATATATGTTATGCCTACAAGAAAACTTTTTTTTATTGCTTATACACTTGCAAAATTACAATCTGTTTAATAATTGAACAATAAGTAACAATGATAACATATTACTTTTACAAACTATGGCCCATTGGCCATAAGTTTGCTTATAATTTGGGTACAAATCTGTACTGCAATTCCAACACTTGGTTTCTCTGTAGTATAAGAAAATATTAAATTAAAACATTTCCATAAATGTGTGTCTCGATTAAGTAGATGAAGTAGATAGAAAAATAAGGTTTTGTAAGAATGTTTTACACGAAAATGAGTAGATAAAGTCATGCGAGTTAAACACCAGGATTTAATTACTTAATTTATGTAGCAGTTACTGTTGTTGTGTTAGGAATTCAGTTATCTGTACCTTTAGCATTAATTTTATGAATGTTTTCGGTCGAATTCAATTTATATTCACACACGCATAGGCACAAAAGATCGCCTTTCAGTTGAGTGTTAAGTCCTCCTCCATTGAGCCAATTAGTCATCATTGAACAAGTACACAAATGAGCTTAGTCCAATGGTAATTATAACATGGAAATTCTTCGACGTGAATTGATTATAACAGTTGAGTGCTCGCAGACGTGTTTGGAGAACTTGAGTTTAAAGTTAAACTTGATCAAAGTGAAGACGTATCAAGCTCTGTGTAGATACCTTCAGACTCCCATACCTGTCATTGTTGTCGTCGATCAGACTAGGGAACCGAAATCTGGTCTCCATTTTCCAGTCCATTCAATATGATCAGCCCCAGGCTAGTGAAATTAAACGCTTATATGCGCATTGATTTTCATCAAGAGACAATGAGATTTGCCAGAGCTGTAGTATAGTCAATTATCAAATGCTAGTTTGTATACGAAGCATTGATTCAAAATGTTCTGTTCATATTCACCTCTAGTAGAAGTAAACAATGCTTCAACTCCACTTTTTCAGTTGAAAAACATACGATTCAATATTGCTCGTGTGCTGCCTGCTCGCTGAGCTGAAATGACAGTTTTATTTGTCTTTCTTGTAATTTGCTCTCGCAAAATGTCACTCATTATATGCTTGAACTGGTATTTACATTTATGATCTCCCTCGAGGCGGGTTCTTCATTTAAAGAGACAGGTGGATTAAAACCTGATACCGGAATTATTAAGTAGTAAGATTAATTTTATAAATTAATGTTAGAGACGTAGCTAAATAGTTGCATGTGACAAATGACAACTCTGGTCACTTTATTTCTGTTCTCCAACTGAATAACAAAACACAGGTTCTCCGTTTTTCATTAACACAACTTATGGCCATACATTAACCAGGTATTCTACATGATGAGTGTAACAAATATGTCCAAAAAATGCGTTTTTCGAAGAAAAAAAAACCACTTTGTGTCAAATATTTGCTGCAATATTTTGTTTCAGTTCGAATGAATTTAGTTACAATTTAATGTTAACGTGTCCTTGTCAAAAGTCTCTTAGAAATTAAACTTTGTACGATGTTTTACCTTTAAATTCTAATTAAATTGATTCTAATTGAGGTAGATATGCATTGCAGCAAGATTCACACAACATTTACGCGACAGTTTAGAGTAATAATAAACCGCTTATACCATTCTTCAAGAACCGAGATGCTCCAAATATTTTACACTAATATTTTTCTCGGCACTTTATTTACAATAATTGTATTAGACGTATTTGTTACTCATCATGTTAGCGTATGGCCGAAGCAGTAATTTATAAGTTGCTGCAAAAAATGAATTATACTGATTGAAGAAAATAATGTAGGTGGTATTTTCCTCGTCAGGATCCTCTTCCAGGAATATCCCATTGTGTATTATATCACTTTTTCAAGAGCTCTTAATGTACCCACATGCCTTTCGTTCATAGCTGCTCTTTGCCTCATTATCCGGGTGTTCTCTCATGCAGGACTGCCTTTTTGGAAACGTACATATAAGCTTATCATTCGCGTGAGTGGATCAGAGAGGCTTATTGTTAACATTAATTGTAAATGTGCACTGTTTCTCTTGAGTTTGTTTCATTACAAATGTCGTAGCATTGTTGGTTTACTGAAGATACGTCAACACACTACAATGGGCTTACATAATCTTTGCTTACGGTTAAAGTAACATGCTCAGGATACTGTGAATAATCTCGAGAAGTTCATTTGACAAAACTCGACAGAGGATGAAAACATAAATCCAATTAAATTGAATTTGTAGTGGAAAGGAAGCAATTATTGTCAAGTTGAATTTGTACGAACCACACGATTGAGAAGCTTTAATTATTTACATTTAGTGTAGAAAAATATGCGCGATTGCAATCACAGGACTTTCCCGGGCAATATCTTTATTTTCACTTGCATTCCATTCCAGACCCAACAGTATTGCAGTGTTTACTGGGGAAACCTGACCTCTGTAACAAGAGAAAATAAAATTAATAGCTACGCACGCTATGCCAGTCAGCTTATTGCAGTGTTTTTGTAACGTCTCGCTGAAAACAAACGAGTTACAGAAAATGCCGGTTCACCGTGGAGCGGTGCAATGATAAGCACCAAATAATCTATTTTTATACGTGCGGAGATTTAAAACAAAATGCGTAAAGACACCTGTTAAATGAAGACACTCCTACAAATAACAATAATAACACGAATAACAATAACAATAATAACAATAACAGCAGTAATAATAACTATTACTATTATAATGACCATTATTATTATTATTACTATGGCGGAGGCGCCATTCTCGCGAAGCTTGAGGTCAGGTACTATGTTGCCAGGTAATGCTTGGCAAGAACAAAGGCCGATTCCAAACAGTTTGAGAAACTTCGAGAGACGTGGATTTCCAGAGAAATCGCCAGTACCTTATTCTCGCCTATATAAGCGAGTAGGACGGTGAGCGTTGGGCTAGTTTTTGTGAATTTATAATCAAAGTCAGCAAGAGAGCCGGCAGCAAATTAGTACAGCTGCCAGAGCAAGCTATGGATAGTTCAGCAGTGTTTTGTGCCAAGAATAGTTGAGCTGCAAGTTCATAAGTTGTAAATTGTGATTCAGTTTTAAGGAAAATAACGTGACATAAAAAGTAGCTAGACTTCTAATTTCTCACATTATTACTATTATTAGTACTATTACTAATACTTTTATTATCACTATTATATTATAATTATTGTTATAATTATAATCATATTATTTTTATTATTATTAACGAATATTCCACAATACGATGGGTTTCCGTCATCCGAAAACGATTTTCTGGCTCCAAAAGTCCCTATCCATAGCATCTTCCTCATTTAAACCTTTTATCTCTATTCTCCTTTTCACCCCATAAAAAGCATAAAAGATTATTTTTTTATTTCGAATTTTCAGAATTTTCACCAGATAAGTATACAGTGTAGTACTTTACAAGGTAAAAGACAAATAGAAAAAGTATCTATAGACAAAGAAGGCTACTTATGATTTTTTAATAAACCCTAGAAAGTTTGACGGTGCTTGGTGGTTCTAGGGTTAAAGGATATTTAATTTTGTAAAGGGGTAGAATGAACTGAAAAATCTGATGTGTTGCACTCACATGACTTTCTCTACTCTTGTACTAACCATTCTTACAAACTCTTATTCCTATATCTTCTTCGTGTTAGTTAGAATAAACATTTGTACAAATTATCTTATTGCTTATTTCCTTGTAGGTGCAAGGGGAATATTGGAATACAGTAGGCTTTGTGCGATAGTCAAATCTTTTAAAGCTTTGAGATTCCGTTCTCTTTGTACACGTAACATATAAAAAATGAACAACGATGACCCATTTCACGAAAGTTCCAAGTTTTCCGAAACTCACACACATAACAAGGAATATCTCCGAAATGGTTCACCCTACAAGAAAATTTATTGAGACATAAATTGTGTATTTCAGCAAGATCTACATTTTTTGTATAGTATAATTTGGTCTATTTCTAACGGTTTACCAGTTATGCAAAAGTCGTCCAGAGTAAATACGACTACAGGGGCTATAACCAGAAAATTCAAGATCGTTAGAGCCATTTTCAAGAAAATCAAAATTTTCGAAAAATTTTCCATGTAAAGGGTAGTTTAGGGTGGGGCTATTTTCTTCAAAATCTTCGTGTCACATCCTTGAACGACATTAAACTTAAATACCAACTTTGGTTTTTAACCGACTTTTCGTTTTTGAGCTATGCTGTCCACAGACTGACAGACTGACAGACACACAGACACACACACGGACCTTTTTCTAAAAATGTTTTTTTTGGATTCAGAGGACCTCAAAACATGTATTTCCGGTGAAATCTCGACTTCGAATTTTTGGGTGGAATACAATACTTCCCCTACTTACCAGTAGAGAAAGTAAAAATTCAGTGCCATCACCGGGACTTGAACCACGGATCTTCGGGTGCCCGTCCGGCTGCTCTAACCACTGAACTACCATGGCTAAGGTACCGACACATCGAATTCTGCAATTCACTCGCATTTTCCTGGTGAACCACACGAAATCTCAAATACATCTTATATATTTAAACGAGCACTTCTTGTATATAAATATATTCCGTGCAACTTGGAAACGGCTCCAACGATTTCGACTAAATTTTGTATTCAGACATAATTTCTCTATTAATGGGCTAATTTTAACAAAGAAGCCAGAATATTAAAGGTCTCGTCACGAAAACAGCTCCAACAATTAGGATGGAAATTTATATTTAGTTAACATTTTGGTTTTCAAGTTTATCTAAATAACTACCTTCTCCCCCCCCCCAAAAAAAAACAGATTAAAAAATGAAAAGAAAACAAAAGCCGAGCGAAACTCAGTCGCCCAGGTACTAAGAGATAACATGCCTTTCTATGCTGTAAGTACTTATAAGGTCTGTCAACGGTAATTAATGTTTCTTCCACAATAGCCGTGTGTACGACAGGATTGGAAAAAGGTAGAAAGAGACTAAAAAAATTCAATGCCATAGCTGGGATTTGAACCGGAAGATCCGTGGTACAAATCCTGCCTGTGATATTGACTTACTACCTTTTCCTACACACGGCTATTATGGGAGAGCAATTAATTTCCATCAATATTTAATTTATTACGTATTTTAGGACCGATAACTTTTATATTCTGCTTTAGGAACATATTCAATATACATTTTCTGTTAAGAACTTTGTCATTCTGTGACTTTGACAGGCTCAGTTTCTTAAATAACTAAATATAAATATGCTACATGCTTTTGTAATACACAAAGGAAGTCGTGCGTTGTTGGGCACTCATGGAGCTGTCGGTGTTGCGCCCCACGCCCCGACAAATTCCGCGCTAAGTGCATGGGGTTGCACGTTGTCATCAGAGCTGTAACACCCCCTCCATTGTCTGTTTACCACGAAGAGGGGTGGAAGGGAATGCAATGTCAGCTCGAAATGTCGCTTTCTAAACAACGCGACGAATGGGAAAATGAAGAGAAATGAGAAGGCCCATTGCTTTGTACAGAAGCCGGAGTATTGCCCCAGAGGCGATTGTTTCACGTGACAGTAAATCAACCGTCATGGTCCGTATCACATTTCTCCAACTCTTGCATTTGTTTGTCAGCTGTAGGGTTCTGTCTGGCAAAGCTGGACCAGTCATCTCACTGTCGGACACATTTTAAAATACTCGCCGGCCTTTACAGAATTCCACTTTCACCTTTACAACACTTGAGGGTTCTGCAACATTTGAAAAATCTGATGTGTTGCACTCATATGATTTTCTCTGCTCTTGTACTAACTACGCTTGTACTAACTATTCTTACAAACTCTTATTCCTCTATCTTCTTCATGTTAGTTGAGATAAACATTTGCAGAAATTATCTTATTGCTGCTTTTCTTATAGTGCAAGATGAATATGGGAATACAGTAGGCTTTGAACGATAGTCAAATCTTTTAAAGCTTTCAGATTCCGCTCTATTTGCAGGTTAACATATAAAAAAACGAACAACGATGTTGCATTTGACAAAAGTTTGTTTTCCGAAACTGGCACAAACAACAAGGAATATCTCCGAAATGGTTCACCCTACAAGAAAATTTATTTGGACATAAATACTGTGTTTTAGCAAGGTGTACGTGTTTGCATAGTAAGATTTGGTCTATCACTTACGGTTTACGAGTCATTCAAAAGTCATCCAGACTAAACACGACTATATAGGCTATAGCTAGAAAATTCAAAATATACATTTCATTTGTCATAAACATATCTTACACATGTTATTTTAATCAAAATCGTTAGAGCCATTTTCAGGAAAATCAACATCTTCGAAAAATGTTTCATGTAAAGGGTAGTTTACGGTGGAGGAATTTTCTTCACAATCTTCCTGTTGCATTCTTGAAATTCATTAAGCTTAAATACCAGCTTTGGTTTAAAACCGACTTTTTGTTTTAGAGTGTATTTGCAGAAATCATCTTGTTGCTTATTTCCTTGTGTGGGGCAAGGGGAACGTGGGATAGTCAAATCTTTTAATGCTTCGAAATTCCGTTCTCTTTGCACGGCCAAGAGATAAAAAAGTGAATAATTGGTGAGTACTCGTATCGTGAGAGACAGAAGTGAAAGGATTGTGTGTTAAAGTTACAAAAAGACAACAGCTGTGAATTTTAATATCACAATGGACTGTAAACTGTTAACCAAGAGAATAGAAAAGTACATTTCCGCATTCAGTTATAAGAAAAAATTATAAAAAAAATAATTGCACTGGACTTTTGTCATTTTGATACTTTCATATTAGCCGGCCTGCCCAAAACGGGTACATTTTCAGATCTAACTTTTTTTCAATTTTACCAACTTCCGCCCATTTTTTCGTCTTACTTTCTTCGAAAAACGTTGGTAAGTTCGTAAAAAATATGTTTAACGTTCGTTTCGACCAAAAAGTCGAATTACTTTTATGTAGAATTAATTTGACAACCTCGCAAGAAAAAACACTTAAACTGAAAATCTCAAAACTGCATAAAAACATATCTCTATTATAAATATTTCATAATAAAACCAGTGTTCTATGCAAAACTTAGTGTGTTAACACAGCAGAAGGCCTAAGAAGAAAGATATCAGTGTTCTGAAACCAAAATCACGCTTAGTTCAATGTAGTAGATATATTAAAATATATTTACGTGGGAAGTGCTACAAAATATCCAATTAAGGTAATTGTGATGCACGAAGAGAAACAAGATTTTTTCACTGATTTGACAGTGCTCAGAGTAAAGTGAAACGTAAATATTTATATCTCACTAAAAATTAATTCACGTTAAGAATACTTTCAAACATTTCAAGATTTTTATTACATATCAGCTAAACAAATCAAGTTGTCGCTCCAGCAAACAGTCGAGCAAGGTGTATTATTAGATATCGTATTCTGGCAATTCTATACGTGCGTTCGTTCGAAAACTAAAACGTTTACATAAGCATAGGGTCTCTCAGGCCCTTAGGGATAAACGAAGAGTTAAATGTGATAACTCGTATAACAGCCTGCTACTGAGCAAGATAGATGATGGATTCACCATCTTAAACCTGGCCTAGTTCTTCTTACATTAACCTCAAGAAGAAGGAAGTCGGTTGTCGGAATTGAGCTCGTTAACTTCGTTTTTCTGGACATAGGCTCTCAAATCCATTTCTAGAAAATAAGGTTGCCACATCCGCCGATGTAATACTTGAATCGCCTTGTTAACTTCACCCATATCACTTATTAATGGGTGTTCTTGGCTAAGGAGAATCTGCAGCTCGTGTGAAGCACACGATCTACAGGAAAAACGGTTGTGATGATTGTCCCCAATTCTACAATTCGTCCCCAAAAATGACACCCAATAATTCTGCACCTCTTTTGAATACATTGTTAACTATTCTTCAGTTACATATATATACATTAAATTTTGTATGCGAGATGGATAATTTCAGTCAACAGTCCAGCTTCTAATTAAAGTATTTCTTTAAAAAAATTAAGGCTATACTTCTACATAAATAAGAAATACACTTCAGATAAACAAAGGCGAGAGGCGGCTCCAAGCGCGCGGCCATAGCTAATGGTCCCTGACCACAACACCGAGCCTAAGAGTACAAATTAGATCCCATTCACTCTTTATATGTTTAATTAAAACATGCTAATGGATGCGTTTAATGCCTTCATTGCTATGTGCTATATTTCAGTTTTATTTATAAATAAAAGCCCCTCAGTTTACTGAAACCGATTAGATATCACATAACTATGCAGATATTGCGCAGAGTAATACGAAATTGTCTTTTAAAGCGAATACAGTATAGTAGTACTTTAGGCGGGGAAAATCATGTTTTATTTTTTTCAACAATTGCTCTAACAATTTTCATTAAAATGTTAAACTTTTGGAATACAAGGCTGGCAAAAATCTAAAATTGAGGTGTAAATGGGTTTTGTTTCGATGGAGAAAAGTGTATGTCAAAATATATTACCCTTTTTACTTTCACTACTACCTTTAATAAAGTAGAGGAAGTCTTGTATTCCACCCAATATAATAGCCAATTGTGTCTGTCTGTCAATCTGTGGACAGCATAATTCAAAAACGAAAACTCGGTTAAAAACAAAAGTTGGTATTTAAGTTTAACACCTTTCAAGGAAGCGACACGAAAAGTTAAAGAAAATTGCTTCACCCCAAACTACCCTTTCTTTACATGGAAAATTTTTCGGACATTTTTATTTTCTCGAAAATGGTTCTAACGATTTTGATTAAAATGTCATACGTTTGAGATATTTTTACGACAAATGAATGTAGCTTTTGAATTTTCTGGCTATAGGCTATTAAGTCCTATTTACTCTGGA
This sequence comes from Tenodera sinensis, assembly GCA_030765045.1. NCBI lineage: Eukaryota > Metazoa > Arthropoda > Insecta > Mantodea > Mantidae > Tenodera > Tenodera sinensis. Next base: position 102,070,847 of record CM060971.1, on the reverse strand, counting down.
TGACTTTTGCATAACTGGTAAACCGTATGAGATAGACCAAATCTTACTTTAGAAGATTTATGTCTCAATATATTTTTGAAGAGTGAGCCATTTCGGAGATACTCCTTGTTATTTGTGTAAGCTTTGCAGAAATACTTCTGCGAAATTAAACATTACTATTCATTTTTTTATATGTTAACCGTGCAAGGAGAATGAAATTTGAAGGCTTTAAAAGATTTGACTATCGCTCAAAGCCTACCGTAACCCCATATTCCTGTTGTACGTGCAAGAAAACGAGCAATAGGATAATTTCTGCAAATGTTTATCTCAACTAACATGAGAGAAAGTCATGTGAGTGCAGCATATCAGATTTGTTATATAAAATATTTGTAATCAATGTACATAAAACATACAATTTTCAAAACGTTATAAAATAACGAAATAGAGATCATGAAAAACGTTAAGAGCACGTAAATTGTATTGTGGCGAGTTTCTTCTGGACATTAAAGGTCCCTAATTTGGCCACAAATTGTTGAACGTGAAACCAAATATTTTTTCGCACATCGCAGAAGTCAGGAATATAGCTTAGCGTTATAGTACCCGTATAATAAGGGATTCTTCTGGCCACGGTAGGTTGTTTACCATCTATTTTTGCATACAGACAATTTCATTAAGCAGTAAGTGGTTAGTCGCGTATACTGACCTGTATAAAATATGGCTAATAATGGAGCGCAGCTGTTTATGTTGGTATTGACAAGAACGATAGTCCCATATTCTGCCAACGTGATCACCTCCCTACTGGATTGGCAGGGTAAAAGCTCTCCCAAGATATTTCAGAACTCCCTAAGGGTAATATTACAAGATACTTATCTGCGTTCGTACTAGCGGAGTACTATTAAGACATAGCTCCATTGAATTTTGGAACAAAAATGAAATATAATATAATAAAAATAAAGACATGATGTTGGTGATAAATACGGAGAAAACCTTCATACAGGGAACGAAAGGTTGCAGAGTATGGACTATAGGAAGTGGTCATAGCGCAGATGTTGTATAGCTTGCATTCAATGCGGTCACCATTTGCTGTAAAATATCCACTCCCCAATTCCTATACAACTTCAGCAATAAATGAATATTTTGATGTTCGTGCGGTGAGCCCAGTTGTGTTTTGTGCTGTCACTGTACTTGTGCAACGATATCCGCACTGTGCATGTGGCAGGTAACTTGCTATCGCCTCCTTTCACGATAGTTGTATAAAAGTTCGAACCCTACTGATAAACCTGTCATATGAATGTCTTAGCTGACGTCCAATTTGTTACCTGAGGATGTGAAAACCTTATGGAGGTTAAACACTATTGGGATCTGGGAGAATCGGCCACTTTCTATGCAGCACTCTTGTCTATATCTCAAGCACGGAGAAGTAATTACTTTTCCCTCTAGTGAGCTTCAAGACAGATGAATTGTTTCTAGAGTACATACGCCGTCTGGAAACACATCGCTATAATTATTTTTGCTTTTCCTTCGCACGAGCTCCTTGCTAACACTTTGGCATTCATCCGTCTGAATGTTGTTTTTTGCACTCTGTATGCAATTAGCTCTTCTTGATCCTCAGAAGTCGTTTTAATAATAATGCAATCAACATTTCAATTCCGGGTATTCTAAACAAGCAAATATTGTTTTAAATATCTTCTCGTTATAATGTATATGTTTAGTTGTTACGTGGCGTTCCGTGTATTTCTGCTAATAAGTGAAGGCGACTAGCTTAAATGAAAATACACTTATAGAAATAATTAACCTTAGCTCAGGTAACATCAAAACATGTTTATATATACACAATATCAACTCCTATGTTTAACGTTGCAATGAGAAAATAGTAGTCCAATTTGGAAGAGAGCGAGAAGAAGTCATTTAAAGTATCCCAGAACGTTTTTCTCATTAAACTAAGTAAGGACGAAAATATTTCACATCGACAAAAACAGAAGAATGCGGGAAAATAGCAGGGGTAGAAGTGGAAGGAAATAAAGTTAATGTTAAGGTTTTATAGAACCTATTTCTTCAAACCTTCCAGATCCTTTACATTCCAACACAATCCTCTCTGGAATTTAATCGAACACTTTCGTTGTAGTTAAGTATTCACAGCTTAAGACATTTGCGAACCTTATTCGAGAATCTCTGTACTTCGGTCGTTCATTTGAAAAGTCAGCGTTGCTTTGAAGTTAACCAAGTTTGCACGATCTCCTTGAGAAATTCCAGCGACCCATTAAAGGAGAAGTGAGAAAGACAGAGAGAGGGTGTGGAAGGGAGGTAAAGTTACAAATTCTCCTGAAACAGTCTGATCATTGATTAAAGGGTTTTATGTTAGGTAAATAAATGACTGCGAGTATGATAAAGATGGTAACACTGCCCTGCACAGCGACCTTTGCAGATCTGATGTTTTGCGTGTCTCGACCCAAAAGCTGGATGACTATAATGAACTGAATCAAAGTCCACTTTGCTAGGCACAGCTTATATAAGAAGTACGTCTGCTGATAGACCTTTGCATATCTGTCCAAGCTAAAAGATATTCTAGTACTAATAATCCAGACCCTGGGCTAAATCTGGTTTTGGAGTCATTCATTTTCTTTACGTTTAACCTATCCTTCCTATTCATTGCGTTTAGGATAAGAGACAGTGAAAGCTTTGTCAAACAAAAACAAATCCTTCCAAATGCCAGTCTGACACCTTACCGTGGAATCTTCTCGCTATGTTTGCCATATCCACTGTAAACCGAGGTTTGCATACCGTTTGATCACACTGTATAGCCGAAACGTGGATGATTATTATAACTTGAGAATGTTCAGAGAAATATGGAATAATGAGCAAGCAGTGAGAGAGTGCAGACGTGTGCCAAGAACGCACGACCGGCAAATATACTGCAGACGAAGCCATAGCAGAATAGGGGGAAATATGAAATATTTGGAAGAAAGGACAGAGGGGAAATACTTAAAATATAGAAACTATAAAAGAAAAATTACAAAACATCAAAGAAAAATGGGAGAATAGGGGTAGGAAATATAAGTTGGTGTTTATGGGAATATAAGGATAGACAGGCTTCGATCCAAGACTTCTGGAGAGGCTGCACTTGACCGTAAGTAATGAAATACGTGAAAAACTTAGATTTGGAAGAAGAAATGGAAAAAAGAAACATTCCAGCAAAAGTTACAAGTACATACACGACTTACAGCATAGTGAAACAGAAAAAAAACTGAAATGAACATTTTTATGAATTAAGTCCTCTCATATCATCAAAGGTATCAAATGAAAAAATTAATAGAGCAGAGAAGACGAGTGAAAAGTGAAGGGGAATACGCATAGATCAGACGTTTAAAATTACGAACTGAAAGAAAAATTGCAGAGAAAAAAAAAGAACAGGCACAACAGTGGAAATTCAACACGTGACGTGCCAGGAAACAAAAAATTTGTAAGTCAGCCGTACCGCATTTCGAAATGGGAAATGCACATTACCTCAAGGACAGATGCGAGAGAGAAAAAAGGGGCGGAAGTAGTAAGTGGCAAGGTGACAGAAGAAGAAAGGCGTTATGATGGTTACAGTAATTTGACAGAGAAAAGATGGCGTCGGGAATCCCATAAGTTAGCAGACGACCAAGAAACAAAGAGTGGCCGCGTAGAGGAAGATGTTACTGCAAATTACTTAAATAACAATGGGGTAACTTCAAAGTTGAGCGGAAATAAACCGAGTAAACTAGAAACTGTGGGGCATAACCAGGTGGAATGGGAAAACAGAGAAACAGGCACTACATAAGTGGTAGCATGGAATGGAAAAAGGGAGATCAGAAAAGACCAGTGCGTATTTGGAAAGATAATTCACAAAAGTGGGTATCAGATAGTGTGTTAATATGTAGGGAACCGAAAAATAGAGGAAAATAGTTCCCCTCGCCGTGAGGCAAGGAACAACATGTGATTGAGTTAACCTTGTTCAGGGTTGGTAAGAGGGATGGAAATAAGAGTCTAATGATAAGGTAAAGTAGGCATTATAAAAAACCGAAGGTTAAGCAAGCAAAGGAAATGGAAGTGATAAAGAGATAAGAATAAAGTATATCAGTGAGGTGTAGGAAATTATTAGCAAATTATAAAGAAACATGAGAGGAATTTTAGAATGGAACGGGTGGTTTAAAATAATAATAATAATCATAGGGAAATGGAAAGTATAAGAGGATTTGGTGAAAATAAGTGAATCAAAATATGAAAGTTAAAAGAAAAGATACACTTGAATAACGTTAATAAACAGTAGCCGAAGAATAAAGAGCACACGTCAAACATATGTAGAGAATCTCAAAGGGCTGTCCAATGACAGAGGGGCTGGGCCCAAGTTCATGAACAGCCCAAGATGTATAGTCCTTAGCAATCAATAAATTCATATTCAGAGAAATATACCTTTATCTGACTCACGCCCTCTTCTTGGCGCCCCAGGCACCTGTGCCAAGACTGTACGTTTCCCAGAGTAACACAAAAGCGAGCACCAGTCCTTTATGAATAATTCACTTGGTGTTATTTTCATTGAGCACAAATATAACATTCTGCGCCAGTGATTAAAGACTCAGTAGCAAAATACGTTCCTTCCACGCCTCGAGAACACGGTTACGTCAGTGTGTGCGTGATATCTCAGCCAGAGAGAATATTACATTGTTCGAAGAATGAATTCGTTTTATGTTTGTATTACTGCATGTTACATCTTGTTGATAATCCAGACTTACAACTTTGAACTTAAGCTAATAAAATACTGTGACAATGACAACAAAATAAGGCCAGTCCAATTATTTAGTCTGTCACTCTACTCTTGTGCTAACCATTCTTACAAACTCTTATTTCCTGTATCTTCTTTGTGTTAGTTGAGATAAACATTTGTACAAATTATCTTATTGCTTATTACCTTGCAGGTGCAAGGGGAATGTGGGAGTACAGTACATAGGCTTTGAGCGATATTCAAATGTTTTAAAGCTTTGAGATCCCGTTCTCTTTGCACGCTTAACATATAAAAAATGAACAACTATGTTCCATTTCACGAAAGTGACAAAAATAACAAGGAATATCTCCGAAATGGTTCACTGTACTTATTCAGACATAAATTGTTTGATTTAGCGAGACCTACATTTTTTATATAGTAAGATTTTGTCTATCTCTTACTGTTTACGAGTTATTCAAAAGTCATCCAGAGTAAACAGGACTTCATAGGTTATAGCCAGAAAATTCAACATATACATTTCATTTGTCATTCAAATATCTTAAACATTTGGCATTTTAATCAAAATCGTTAAAGGCATTTTCAAGAAAATCAAAATTTTCGATAAATTTTCCTTTTAAAGGGTAGTTTAGGGTGGGACTATTCTCTTCAAAATCTTCTTCTCCCACCCTTGAAGGACATTAAGCTTAAATACCAACTTTGGTTTTTAACGCACTTTTCGTTTTTGAGTTATGCTGTCCAAAGACTGACAGACACACACGCGGACCTTTTTTCTAAAAATGCGTTTTTTGGATTCAGGGGGTCTTCAAACATATATTTCCGGTGAAATCTCGACATCCAATTTTTGGGTGGAATGTAATACTTCCTCTACCTACCACTAGAGAAAGTAAAAAATTGCTCATCAAACATAGCACTAATATGCGCAGCAAATGATCGGACAGACGCAAATGTTTCCATATCCAGTTCTCTAAATAAGTTTACAAAAGGTTAAAAAGTATAGTTCGTTGGTTTTGTCTTCGAATGCTCTTTCTCTTTCTCTACTACGTATAGTAAGTAGAGGAAATACTGTACTTCACTCAAAAATTCGATGTCGAGATTTCACCGGAAACATGTTTTGAGGCTTCCTGAATCCAAAAAAGCATCTTTAAAAAAAGGTCCGTGTGAGTGTGTGTGTGTGTGTGAGTGTGTGTGTGTGTGTGTGTGTGTGTGTGTGTGTGTGTGTGTGTGTGTGTGTGTGTGTGTGTGTGTGTGTCAAATTGTATGTATGTTAGTCTGTGGACAGCAAAACTCAAAAACAAGAATTCGGTTAAAAATCGAAGTTGGTATTTAACCTCCTGAGACCCGCGGTACAGTATACTGTACTTTAACTTTTAAAAATTCTCTAGCAGATGGCAGGCAAAAGCAAGGGATGTCTGCTAGCTCAATAGGAGCTGCTGACACCTAGGGAGCATTTTTCAACTTTGTTACTGCATTTCACTGCTAACTGACTTGTGTGAATAGCTTGTTACAAAATGGCGACGCACCGTTTGCAGCATGGCCAACGCCTTCTTCGAGGTAAGTGCAAATTAACACTTTACAGCAGTGTATTTCTGTTTTAGTAATATGATTTTACTTTCATTGATATTAAAAGATAACTTTTATCTCAAATACATACATCCTTATGCATTGTTCTGGAATTCATAACCCCGTTTTTCATGAAGTACAGCATTCTGTACTTTGGGACTCAGTTAATATATTCCGACTGGTAAAATTGAAAACAGCCAATTCTGAGCACCAAAAACATTTTTATTTATCTGCATTTAACTAATGATTTCATTTCTGATCTAGATGATGAAGCTGAGAAATATCTCTTAGAAGTACTTGCCAATATGGATGACTCTGAAGGTGATTTTTCTGATGGAGATGAGGATTCAGAAAATGGAAATACCAGCAACATAGCAGATAATATTCCTATTCAAGATGACAAAGATGAAAGCGAAAGTGAGAGATCTAGTAGTGATTCTGATGAGGTATGCTGTCACTGATTACTAAATTATCTATTTTTTACACACATTTTCCTACTTAGGGTTTGCAAAATTGAACTTCCTTTTGTACGATAAAGTTTATATGGGAGCTGGAATACTTTACATGAAAGTAAAAGAATTTTAATATTTCAGGATTCTGTGCAAATGCCGAGGTGCCGCTGGCGAAGAAGAAATTTTAATCCAGCTCCTGTCTCCATTATGCAGCCCAAACTACCTCCCATTGATACAACTGCATTCGAGAATGTTGATTACTTCAAACAGTATATTGATGATGATATACTCCAAACATTAGTGGTTAAGTCTTGTCAGACATACATAAAAATGAATGGCAGACCTCTAAATTTAGATCTGGCTGAGCTGAAAACGTTTATTAGCATTTGTATGATAATGAGCTGCTTACAGTATCCAATAATCCGAATGTATTGGGACAATAGATGGAGGGTACCAATCATAAGTGACAACATGGCTAGGAATAGATTCTTCACCATTAGAACTTCTCCAAAGTAAGTACCAAAGGAAGCACGACTGAAGAGTGATAGAGAATTAAACAAAGCAGGTAGAGGATCTTCAGACATGCTTGTTCACCACGATGGCAATGTGTGTGTTGTGAAATGGATGGATAGAAAGGGCATTACAATGATGTCATCCAACCATGGACTAAATCCTATGGATAAGTGCAAGAGATACAATAAGAAAGAGAAAACATACATTGAAGTTGCAAGACCAAATATAGTGCAGGCGTATAACTCTTACATGGGTGGGGTTGACTTGTTTGACCGAATGATGTCTTACTGTCCAATGAAGGCCAGAACAAAGAAATGGACCATTCGAACAATTCTACATTTGTTCGATATGGCTGTTGCAAATGCTTGGTTGCAGTTGAAAAAGGACCAAAAGCAGAGAGGAATGTCTCCAAAACAAATACCACAGCTAAGAAAATACAAACTCATGCTTGGCGAATCTCTGATATACAACACAACAGGAGTTGGAGAAAGTGGAGAAGATAGTGATGACCAACTTACAGAACCAACACCAAAGAGGCGCAAAGTACCTGTTCCTCTACCCCATGAAAATTTAAGGAAGTCAAAAAGTTGTCACATGCCTGCAATTGCAGATGTAAAAGACTGGCAGAAATTCAGGAGACCAGACTGCTCTGGCAGAACAAGAACAATGTGTACTACATGCAATATCTTTCTGTGTTTGGTTGCAAATAGGAATTGTTTCAGACTTTTCCATGAATAATAGAGTTAAAACATACTAATTCCATTCTAGTTATGTCCTTTTATTTTTATATAACCATGTATTGTATGTATGTTTAGATGTATTAAACAATTTTGAAGTTCTCTTGAATTAATTGTTTTCACTATATAGAATATTGTTTTCAAGACCCAAAGTACAGCATACTGTACTTCACTTTTTGTAAAAACTGTATATTGAAAAATTTTTTACACATTTTTCTCAAGTAATTTAGGTATAAAGAGAGATACAAAACCCACTTTCATACATGTTTTCTGGAAAAAGGTCTTCTGGGTCCCAGGAGGTTAAGTTAAATGTCTTTCAGCGATGCGACATGAAGATACTGAAGAAAACTTCTACACCCTAAACTACGCTTTACACAGAAAATTTTTCAAAAATTCTTTTCTTGAAAAGGGCTCTAACATCTTGATTAAAATGAAATGTGTTTAATATATTTTCATGACAAATGAATCGTAAATTTTGAGCTTTCTGGCTATACCCCATATATTTCTGTTTACTCTGGATGACTTTTGAATAACTCCTAAACCATAAAAGATAGACCGAATCTTACTATACAAGAAATGTAGATCTTGGTGTGTCCAAATAAATTTTTTTAGAGTGAACCATTTCGGAGATATTTCTTGTTATTTGTGTCAGTTTCGGCAAACTTAAAATGTTCCTGAAATGCAACATCGTTGTTTATTTTCTATACATTAGTCGTGCAAAGAGAACGGAATCTCAAAAGTTTAAAAGATTTGACTAGAGAAAGTCATATGAATGCAACACATCAGATTTTTAATTTTCCTAACATACCTACATATTCATGTAGGCAGATTCCTTTGCGTTTTCAGGATTTTGAAAGAGCCATGTCGTAACTATGCTGTTTATACGCTGCGTGTTTACATTTAAACGCGTGTTGGTTGAAGGAGGGAATGCTGAAGCAGAGAGAATTGCTTTGTTCCTGACTGTTATTACGTCATATCAGCCGGTGTAGATTTGCCGAGCCCTGATCTAGGGAAATGGGTCACGTTTTATGCATATCGGTGTACCCTTCCGTCCCCTCTCCTGCGTCCACTAGCAGAGTTGCTGACGTTGGTTGTAAACAGTGACCTGAAACAGTCCCCCATACCACCAAAAGTCAAAAGATGTAGATGCAGTTAGCTGTGTTGCGTCACCCTCAAAATTAAAGTTCTATATCAAGTAAACGAACCAACTACAAATAGGAATGAAAACTTTCAAGCATAGTGGAAATTAAACAACTCTAGCAATATTAGTTAGCCTGGTTTGAAACGTCTACTGCAAAGCAATTTCACTCTCCCGTGGATGTGAACCCAGAAAGAATTATTTAGTATCTAAAGCTTTCATTTTGTTTCTTCCTTTCCTTAATTTCTTAGATTGTTTCTCGGAACTTATAATTGGTTGTGAAGTTCAAGGTAACGGAACTGCGAGCCGAAGTGAACAGTTTTCTCAAACTGCGTAGCTATGTTCGACTGTATTTCCACTTTCTGCTATTTTCACTGTTAAAACAAACACACTCATTCCTGAGGGAAAAAAAGAATGCTTAAAATCAAAACAAACATTACTTTAGTTGCTTAAAATACCCATATTAAATGGCATGTTTTGGGAAAATATAGCACAAATGTATCATGTTAGATTATTCACTAAAATGAAATACTTTTTAATAAACTGGCGATTCCTAACAATTCTAATATTTCGAAGATATTAAATTTTATGGATTTTTTTGTAGTGGTTGTAGCGTTATTTTCAACTAAATAAAAATTATAAATTTGGACCGTTAGAAATGACGCAGTGCAGCGTCTGGGTACACCTACCCAAATAATAGTATCAAAATTCAAATCAATATCCATCCAATGAAATCGCAGCGTTTTAGGAAAGGACGAATGAGAAGACAGAGTCAGGTTGGTGGGGGTAAGGCGAAGCGAGTTGCCCCCACCACTTTTGGTCAGTCCGTTACAAATACTCGAGCAGAACAGTTCGCCAAATTGATACATAAAAATTTCTTTACGGCCACATGAACCGGAACGACTTTTACATTTAATATTACAACTAATGAACACACACTGATGTGATCCTGGCAATTGACAGTGTCGTTAAATAACTAAATATTTACTTAACACATAAGTGTTTTCTGCTCGTAACCTCGACTCCTTTCTGTCTTTCGTCACTTTTTCTGTCTCTCAAACATTACTTCTGATGATACAATTACCCAGTACTCATAACTGCTTCGGTGTCTTTCACGACGCGACGATACACGCAGCTGACAAACACACACACACACACACACACACACACACACACACACACACACACACACACACACACACACACACACACACCTATCATTAACTCATTCTGCACGTTGTTTGCCTCCTTTTATAATGAGAATGACGTAAAACCAACTTTTCTGGAACTTGCACAAATACGCCGACCGCCGGACACTTCTCGAATAATCTGGAAAATTTATTTGGTCTGCCGCTCTGATTGTTCTCACATGTTTGCTCGCGTGAGGCAGCCTGACCTTGAGCGTTTTGATGCACGTACCGCCAGTGGGGTGGGGCAGCCTGGCCCCGAGCTTCCTTTGTAGAGCGCCGCGGCCGGCGTCAAAGTACTTTAGTTATTTCTTTTTATTGCAATTTTACACTATGATATACATAATCGTAAAGGAATGCACGCATTTCTCATTTAAATACTTTATATCAAGTTCTGTTGATTCTAAAATATAAGGAAACAGAATATTTCATATAAATTACCGTAATATGCCTGCGTAACTGTTGCTACAATTACATGTTTAAATTAAAGAGATATGAACCGTATCATTCTGAAAGTCTGGTTAACTCCATTTTTACTTTCTCTACTACATAATCACAATAAGTAAGGGATGTATTGTATTGCACCCAAAACTTCTATGCCTAGATCTCAACGAAAATACGTTTTGAGGGACCCTGAACCCCAAAAAGAGCATTTTTAGAAAAATGCCGCAGGGAATGTGACTATGTGTCTGAAAACAGAAGAAATTTAAGGTTAGGATGCTTCTAAGATCTCTCTAAAGTAGCTTAAGGGTATGTTGCACACAGTGTTATTAAATTGAACATATTTTAATGAATCTGTAAAACCATATTACAGAATAAGGCCAACTTTTATTGCATAGTGACCTTTTAAGTGCCACTGTACGGCAGAAAGTCAGTAATATTAAAACAAAGGGATAAAATCAAGATTCACCTGTGAAAATGATATTTTTGACAAAGGTTAAAGGTTGTACAGAGACAATCCGATATGTACTCGCAACAATGCCCACGGTTTCCCTAAGGCTCATGATTACACATACCACTTCATGTTTTAGTTTTTATACTATGATGGTTATGGTTTCAAATTTTGCAATATACTACATGATTTTTAATTTCCATTAACCCTTACTTTCTCTGCCATGTTCAAAATCAGTGGAGAAGGTGTTCCATTCTACCCAAGCTTTCAGTGCTTTTAATGGGAATACACGTTTTGAGGTCTTCTGAAACAAACAAAAACGGCGTTTTTATAAAAACGTCCTTGTATACGTTCGAACAGCTTAACCCAAAAAGGAACATTCGGTTAAATGACAAAGTAGGTTTCAGGAAAACTCCCCACTCGAGACAACCCTTTACAAGAACATTCTTCGAAAATTTTGTTTATCAAAAATGGTTCTAACGATGTTTATTGAAATAGCATTATGTTTAAGACAAATGAAATGTATAGCTAGGTAAGTCCTTGCAAATTCTCTCCATTTTGGTTACGTTTTGAATCACTGGTAAACTATTCGGGATACAAGAAATCTTACGGCATAAAAGAGATAGCTATCACTAAAACACAGTTTATCTCAACTACGTTAATTATTTTCCTGTCTAGAGAACCACTTCCGAGATATTCCATGTTATATGTTTGAATTTTTCAATTCTTATACCTTTTCTCACATAGGAACGTTATTTATTTTTATTTATCCCTTAGTTAATTAAAGAGAACGTAATTTCAAAGGCACACATGATAGCCAATTCTTAAAAGATTTGACTATCGCTTAAAGCCTACTGTAATCCTATGTTCCCCTTGCACCTATACGAAAATTAGCAATTAGATAATTTCTGCAAATATTTATCTCGATTAACATGAACCAGATAATCTCATATAGTGCAACAATTAGATTTTTTGAAGATGGTTTAGCTGTGTGTGTGTGTGTGTGTGTGTATGTGTATGTCTGTCTCTGTGTCTGTGTCTGTCATCTGTCTCTGTCTATGTCTGTCGTCTGACTGACTGTCTGTCTCTGTCTGTCTCTGTCTCTGTGTGTCTCTGTCTGTTTGCCTCTTTCTTTTTGTCTGTCTGTCTCTGTCTGTCTGTCTCTGTCTGTCTCTGTCTGTCTCTGTCTGTCTGTCTGTCTCTGTCTGTCTGTCTCTGTCTGTTTGTCTGTTTGTCTGTCTGTCTCTCTCTCTGTCTATCTGTGTCTGTTTGTCTCTCTGTCAGTCTGTGTTTGTATATATTTTCAAATTTGATAAAGTGGTGTTGGTTATACCTATTCATTATAGGGAAAAAATAGTAATCTTGTATCATCTGCAAATTTTTCTTAGTAATGAAAATAGAACAAGAACAGTGAATTTTCATAAACGGCGCACCAAAATAAAAATGAGCTTTAAAATACTTATGCATGCACCGAAATTTATTCTAAAGACCTATAAGATTTCCTAGACCTCTAGGAGAAAATATTTGATTACAATGCCATGTTTTAATTAGCTGTAAATAATTCCAAGTGACTCATTTTTCCATCTGTTATGATTTCCTGCTACCAGCCTTAAAAATCTTCAGCAGGCGACAGGGTTTATTGTAGAGATGAAAAAATATTTGATTACGTTGCCATACTTTAATTAGCTGTAAATGCTTTCGGTAGTGAACCTCATTTTTCATCTTTTATGGTTTCCTATCTACTTAATAATGTTCAATAAGTGAATGAAAGGCTTCACAAACTTCATTAAAAGGTTGAAGACGTATATTATTTCGTGTAAGTATTTCACAGTGCTTTTACGTTAATCAAGGGGTTATTTTGAGGAAAATAAATCTGACTTCGTATATTCAAGTTTTTATATCAATGATAATCTCACACGTATTCTTAAAAAGTGATTCTTCTAGCCATATTACTCAAGCATAGCTCAACATTTTCATTGTTACAACATACGAAAACAGATTTCAAATGCTGATACACGATAACACAGCGTTTCGATGAAAAGAAAATAACAAACGTTCAAGTATATTCGTTATTTTCCACGGTTATACATAGGGAGAAGGTGTAAATTTTCGATGTGGAACATATTGAAAATGCTCAAGGCTATAAAGTAACAAAAGGACTATTTTAATGATATTTACATATTTTCCCCCATTGGGTAGTTTTGCCCATTCCTTCTGGTTTCCAGATTATAAAAAATCAGAAAAGATGAAAAAGTATTTAAATGATTATTCACAGAAAATTCAAGATATAGTTTTAAGGCGTACAAATATCGCAAACCATGGTATTTAAAACAAAATCGTTAGAAGTTTTGGGGGAAATACTTTTTAAAGCCTTTCCCAACGTCAAGTATAGTTTGAGGTACGAAATTTTTCTTCAAAATCTTCAGTAGCTGAGTAGCTCAATTTAAGTTCCTCTATTTTGAGTGACTTCTTTGCTTTTATCTTGCGTGAACACACATTCTAAGGATGGCAACATTATCGTAAGCGCGATTGGAGGCACGACTCCTGCTTCAGATATCTCTTGTTTACCTGAACTGTTTACTGACATATTGGCTTGCTGAATTTCTTCCAGGGAACAGGTGAACAAACTATTTCCCGGGAATATTTTGGAACTGTGGTAAGGAAAGTATACATAAAGAACATTCTAAAATTAAAATGATATGTATACCACAAATGAAAAAGTGAAAATTAGAAAATTAGCAAAGAGAAAATAGCATAGAAAGGCTTACAGTCTACATTGAATGTTGAAGGAAGAACTGAAAACCTAGTACGAGGGTACAATAGGGGAAAAGCCTAACGCATGAGGAGAAAATGCCCCTCCTATACTAAACCTTTCCGTATTAAACTGTTGCCCTGTTATTAGACTTCAGCTATCCATGTTATGAGCCAGTATTGTGCAACCGACTCCCTCATCTTCCTCTGCACCTCAGCAAAGGAGATAGGATCATTAACTTAGGATTTCCGCATATGAGATGCACTCATTCCCGATTCCCATTACTAAATTTTGCCTTTCTGCAATATGAGACCTCGTATTAATATGAAATTGTAGATAACTTCGTGACTCGTTGCGTATAATATTTCTGAATTTAGAAGATCAGGTATAGCAGAGAGAGAAAGGTATATCTAATAGGAAAGGATATTAAAGTGAAAAGGTTACTAATATTATAAAAATCCTAGTTATTACACGTATAGCTTTTTGCATAGGTTTTTATTGCCAAGACATTCATTTTCTATACCGTGAAATCCACAAAGGAGTTTTACTGCGATACCGAAATCATGGTTTTGGTAAATAAATTATTTAAAATGGAATTGCCTAATAAATTAAATAATTATAATCATAACTATCGACAAATAATTAATAGGCGAAGCAAGTAAATATACTTTAAATATTAATATGTGAGGAATACGCTCTGCAAGTTTAGAATGTATAAAGTTTGTGAGATAGGAGACTTAGTTTGTGGTTACCAGATACGAGTAACTAAGTAGGTCATTAGCGAAGAGCTGAATTCCATAGAACAATTAGTATAATTCACCGAGTAGTTAGACCTGAGTATTATGAAGTAATACCAGGTTGCCAGATACATTATCATGCTTAGACATGAGAATCTTGCGGATTTCTGAGAATTTTATAAACGAAATCACGGGGGAAATGAACATTGTAAGCATTGTGTTACAACATGGCATTGGGGACTATGAGTAACGCGTTAAAAGGAGTTAAGGAGTTTTTTACTAAGGAAATATATTTCTCCTCTCTTTCTCCTCTCTCTCTCTCTCTCTCTCTCTCTCTCTCTCTCTCTCGTCCTAAATGGAGTTTTCGTGGTTTTGAAAGCGTTACTGCCAGTAGAACACGCAGTACTCGGATAACGGACTGAGCCAATGCTGATAAAGCTGCCTAAGCTAGGGGAGGGAGATCAGCGAGGAGAGGGATGTTGTGTCGTGGAAGTTGCGTCACAGTTCAGGCACTGTCTCGCAAGACCACAATTTGCTATGCCTATCTACACAGTTTTCACATAATACAGAAATCCATCACATCTATCTACACGAAATATGAGGACTAATTTAATTCTTCACTCACAAACGCTACCTACACTTACATCGACACCCTTACACATCCACACACAATTTCTATTTATAGTACCGGTATAGACAGATATAGGTTAGAAGCTATATCGAAGATGCATTCTGTATACCATTCATTATGGCAGTTAATGCATACTGTTATTTCATTTTCTTTGTGCATATTGCGTTAAAAGGCTTTGAAAATCGTATTACCCGAACACGGGCCAATGCATATGGAAGCCTTGCACTCCTCCGTACACTTAATAGGCCAAAGCACTCTGCTGAATGGAATCTCTGCGAGTTGGTTATCCTAAATGCAATTTTCTGCCCTACATATTCTCGTTAACAAGGAAGAATCAAATATTCTTCTGTGCTTTGTTACTCTATTCTATTCTTAGTCTCCCAGTAATACATTTTCTTGGAGTAGGGTATACCTGTAAAACTATCCGACGCTTATTTGAACAGATATTGCATTTTTACTTCATTCGAAGAAACATCAGATTGTCTTCTGAGCAAATGGGATGCTCACTTTTTAAGGTAATCTATGAAAATCGAAAAATCCACAGTTTTCATTTAATATGTCTGACTTTTTACTTTTTCTACTATTTATCTATAGTACATAAATCGAACAAATATTTTATTACATCTAAAACCTTGATGTTGAGATTTCACCAAAAATACATTTTTGAGACTCCCTAAATCCGAACAAAGCTTTTTAGAAAAAATTACTGTGTATCTGTAAACAGCATAACTCTAAAAGAAAAGTATATCAAATACCAAATTTGGTATTCAAATTCAACATTTTCCAGGGCTGAGGCCTGCAGATTTTCAAGAAACCTCCCCGACAGGAACCCTTCACTTGGAAATTCTTTTTCGAAAAGTTTGATTGTATCAAAAATTACGGTAACGTTTCTGATTAAAACATATGAGCAAGATGCTTTTATGACAAATGAAATGTATATCTTGAATTATTTGGAGCACTCTCAGAATTTTTCTTCGTTCTGAATGACTTGTGCACAACTGGTAAATTTTACGAGATAAACATCTCACTACAACAAAAATCTATATAGCGTTTCACTCTTAGAAGACAGTATGGAGTTAAATGGGATATCTCTGTCTCTATCTAGCGCATACAAGTTGCCATTAACCGCGTCCTTTTCTACCCTCGCTCTGTTGCCAGATTCCTAATAGCATGGTATAAATATTCATTTGTTATAAATTTCAGGTTTGAACACATTATCCTATGCAGAATTTTTTTCTCTATCAGGTTATATCCTTTTCAGAGTCATTATACATTTCTATAGGTCCAAATTTCTTCAGAAAACATTTTTTTCAATAGAAGTCCGATATTTGCTGTTTCTACACTCATCACGCACTAACTAACAAACTAACTGCTAGAATGCATCTATATTTTTTTCTTAGGTAGAGTAAACTATAGTGCTACTACCTGCCTACTTTGAATTCTCTATGTTTACCCAGTTAAGTGTTATAATTTTTTAAATTAAATGTTTTCGGAAAATTTTATATATGTGCACTGCAAAAGTTACGCAGTGTGAAACTTTTTTGTTATTGAGTTTACATCAGGGAACCAGCGAGAACAAATGTTGAGGAAGGTTGGAGAAAGTTTTTAAAATAAACCAAAAGGCAGTAACCTCTTTCTTTTATCCAGTAGGGCAAACAAAAGGTATTCATCTATTCAACGTCAGGCCTGACACAGAAGATAGTATAAGGAGCAGCACTAGCATTAGTTCGAAAGAAGCCGTGTGTGTAACTGTGAGCTGTTAATGCGTTATTTGTTTAATATTTTTGTAAATATTTGTAGTTATGGAGGGGGAAGCTAGGAAGAGACGATATGTTGGTAAATAAAGAAGTAAGGAACGCCAAATAATTATGAATGTGTTAGATTATTTTTTAAGTAAAATGCGTATAAGTAAGGCGGTAAAAGAAACAGCTAAGGCTATCGGGTGTTCAGAAGCAGTAGTGTGTATGATTAAAAAGGAACTAATGAAAGGACCTCTAAGAACGCCATCGAAAAAGAAAGCAAAAAGGGCGGGACTACACAAAACGCTAGGTTAACGCAATATGATTGAATAGTGCAAGGTGGAGTGCGGCGAATTGTTCATTCTTTACTGTTTGCAAATATTCCACCCACGCTGAATATAATTTTGTCACGATTCAACAGTGATGAGACCCTACCAAATTTCTCAAGGGCCACTCTTAGTCGGTTCTTACATGAATTGGGGTTGGAATATGAAAGAAGGGGTAACAAGTGCATATTAATAGAAAGAGACGATATCGATATCATCAGATGGCGACATAAATATCTAAAAGACGTAAAAGGTTTAGGGACCAGGGGAAATCAATTGTTTATACAGACGAGTCATTTGTAAATTTAGGTCATACAGTAACAAAGGCGTGGAGGGATACCAAAGTTAAAAGTGCCCGTCTCGTCAAGCAGCAATTGAAGTACTAAGTACAGGACTCTGGTCACCTCGAGTCGCTCGCGGAGAAAGATTCGCAAGTAGTACATGTTGCAACACTGCGCTCCATTTAACGTGTACTGTCTTTTAAGGGTGAGACGCGCTTTAGATCTCATTATGTCTCTTTTTTAAAATGTTTTTGTGTGTGGAGTTGATATTTTTTAGATATTCCTTGTTGATTTGCATTTTCAAATAGTTGTACTTTCCTCAAAGGGGAAGACATTTTTTTCCTCCTGATCATACAAAGAAAACGTAGTTTCAAAGTCATCAGATAGCCACCATCTATTAAGAGATCTGACAATCACTGAAAACTACCCCCTATTCCCATTGTATCTGTAATGTAATATGTCATAAAACATTACTAAAGCAGTTTCCTTCTACTGACCTTAACACAATCTAAAGTCTTTCGTAATATTACAATTAACAACCGTTTTCTCCTCGTAAATTTGACTCAGTACTTTCACTATCTTTCTTCAATTTCTCTGTCTCTCATACACTAACTCCGACGATTCAGTCACTCGACACTCGTTAAAACTTCTTCACAATGCGACGACACACGCACAGCTGTCTCGAATTCACTGGCACATTGGCGGACTCACGTCCGTAACTGTAGGTCTCCGTTGTTTCCTCGCCTCCTTATATAGCGGGGATGACGTCACACGGATCTCTCTTAACTTCCACAAACACGCCGGCGTAGATGTAGCCAGATCTTTCACTGAGGATCTGGAACCCTTGTGTTGCCGCTTGATTGTTAGTCACATGTTCGGTTGCGTGAGTGGTGTGGCGCCTTTGTTTGCTTGCCGGCCTAATAGCTTGGACCTCACCGTCCTTTGTTGTGCGCCATACCCGGTATCACAATATAATAAGTAGAAGATTATTGCGTTTCATCCACACATTTTGAATCGTACTGAAACCAAAATTCTAACGTGTAACAGAGTTTGTATCTCTGAACAGCAAAATTCCAGAAGCCAATGTTAGATATAAATCGAATTTAATATTCATCAGATACTATTTAAACATGCCAGGCAAAGAGTCTCATGAAAACTTATTTTCCCAAAAACATTAATTAAATTGAACTGTAGTAAAGAGGCCTTAGGAAGAATGGAACGATCGGGAATGTCAAGGTTTAGACTGGGAAGGTGAAGGCCAAAGAAAATGTCTGGAGACTCTGGAAGGAAAAACTGTTTCATTTGTGCCGGAGATGAAGAACGGGTACACATTGTGGTGGAACGTGCACAATAGAGAGCCAGGAAAAAGTTACTTTCAAAGAGAAACGTTAAGTCCAGCAAGAACGAGAATGACCTGGGATTTAACAGTTGACCATTGGAACTGGGAAAAGTAGTTTCCTGGCGAGAGTGTGCTAAGCCACATGAAATGTGTTCCGATAATAATAAACACAGCGTACTCTTATCTTTCTTACACGTTTAACTTGTATCTCAAATAAGCAAATTAAATGTTTTTTTTTTTTTTTTTTTTTTTTTTTTTTTTTTTTTTAAATTTTCTGTTTGTAGCCTATCTAGTCGTGTTTATTCTGGACGACTTTTGCATAAGTGGTATACCGGAAGAGAGACCATATTTTACTATACAAAAAATGTAGGTCTTGCTAAAACATACAATTTATGTTCAATAAATGTTTTTCTAAGGTTAATCATTTCAGAGATATTCCACAAATGGAAGATGTTTATTCATTTCTTTATATCTCAGCCGTGCAGAGAGAATGGAATTTCAAAGCTTTGACTGTCGCTCAAAGCCCACTGTATTCCCATATTCCACTTGTACCTACAAGGAAGTGAGCAATAAGATAATTTCTGCAAATGCTTATTCGACTAACACGAAGAAGATAAAAGAAATAGCTTTTAAGAATAGTTACAAGAGCAGAGAAAGTCATGTCACTGCAGCACATCAGATTTTTACTTTCTCTACTGGTAAGTAGGGGAAGTATTGTATTCCACCCAAAAATTCGATGTCGAGATTTTACCTGAAATATATGCTTTGAGGCCCCCTGAATCCAAAAAAAAAGCATTTTTAGAAAAAGGTCCGTGTGTGTCTCTGTGTGTCTGTCAGTCTGTGGACAGCATAACTCAAAAACGAAAAGTCGGTTAAAAGCCAAACTTGGTATTTAAGTTTAATGTCTTTCAAGGATACGACACGAAGATTTTGAAGAAAATAGCCTCACCCTACACTACCCTTTACATGGAAGATTTTTCGAAAATTTTGATTTTCTTGAAAATGGCTCTAACGATTTTGATTAAAATGTCATATGTTTGAGATATTTTGATGACAAATGAAATGTATATCTTGAATTTTTTGGCTATAGCCCCTGTAGTCGTGTTTACTTTGGAAGACTTTTGCATAACTGGTAAACCATTAGAGATAAACCAAATTATACTATACAAAAAATGTAGATCTTGCTAAAATACACAATTTAGGTCTCAATAAATTTTCTCTTAGGGTGAACTATTTCGGAGATATTCTTGTTATGTGTGTGAGTTTCGGAAAACTTAGAACTTTAGCGAAATGAAACAACGTTGTTCATTTTTTTATATGTTAATCGTGCAAAGAGAACGGAATCTCAAAGATCAAAAAGATTTGACTATCGTTCAAAGCCTACTGTATTCTAATATCTCCCTTGCACCTACAAGGACATAAGCAGTAAGATAATTTGTACGAATGTTTATCTTAACTAACATGGAGATATAGGAATTCGAGTTTGTTAGAATGGTTAGTACAAGAGTAGAGAAAGTCATGTGAGTGCAACATATCAGATTTTTTGGTTTACTATTACTAACACAAAATGTTACGAAATTACACTTACACAAATGCAAAAATGACTTTTAAATCAGAGTACGTGGAAAGTAAATTATTTAGGGACTTCAAAGCCCTATTGAAGCGGCAAACTGCGTGAAAAATGTGTGTTCACCGGGTCTTTTCGCTAACTTAACGTCCTGCGAGGTCTATACCGGATGTTGGTTACTGTGTTGTTATGGTAACCTGGCACAGTAGTGTACTAACAAAGACTGCAGCCCCCACTAGAGTGATGCAAGAGTGGGCTGTCATATGTCCCCGCAGACCGGGTTTGCTCCTGAGAGAATGTATGCAAACGCCCTTTTTCATGCAACTGTTATATTTACCATAGTTGCACTGCAACAATGTGTGTAACCTATACTTAACATATTTCTACCTTAAATTTTAGCTACCTGCTACTAACCGTATCTCTGTTAAAAGAACTGATTTAAAGCAGTAGATCATGAAGCCAAAATAAACAATGAAAAAATTAGTCTACTTTAACGATCAAGATAATTAAACTTCATATTTAAAACAGTATCACTCATATTTTTGTAATTATGTATTTGCTGACAAAATAATTTCTTCCCGGCACAAATATAATTTTAGAAAACTATTAAACATGCACGTGAAATAATCCCATATTAGCGATTTTGGTTTCTGATTATTCATTCTTTAATGTCATTTGTCTTTCGGACCATGGATGAATGAATGAATGAATGAATGAATGTATGAACGAAATGGGTGAAATTAGATTAGAAATAATGCTCCACATTCATCATTTTAGGGGAAACTCGGGAAAATACCTTATCCAGATATATCACCCTAACCGAGATTCAAACTCGGACTTCTTAAATGTGTAGTAAACACGCACGGTATCCTCTCACCACGGGAATGGGTGATTTTAAAGGGAATGAATACACTAAATTGATATATGTAAATTGTCACGGCCGGTGTCTTGACTACTAGAAATCTTTAGTTCTTCCAGGCTTGTAGGCCGTGGTATAGAAGGCATGGTAGATACCAACGTTTCGCCAAGTACTGCGCTTGGCATCATCAGGGTAACACGATCCTCCGCCTGCACTGGTCAGAGTTTGAATGTGGAAACAGAGAAGTAGTGGAAGTTTTGACCGTTAACGTCCGTTACGGTTATTTATATGGGTGGGGGTGGGCGGGGCATTGTTGCGCTGGCTGTGGTAGTGATTGTAGTTGTAGGTGGAGTTTTATTAAAACTGTTGTGTGCGTCTGAAAGTTTATCTAAAACCGGTATCCATGCTTTATGTACACGTATTTCTTCTTGCGATTGAAGTTGTCTTTGTGTTGGTAGATTTCTATGACTTCCCTTTGTAGAAGACAGGACTCGGGTTTCTTTAAGGTTGACATCATGGCCGAATATTTAGTAGTTATGCATAAGTCATCACCAGTAGAGACGGAAAATTCAAGATATACATCTCATTTACTATAACAGTATCTTAAACATATGACACTTCGATCAAAATCACTAGTCATTTTTGAGAAAATCACAATTTTCATGTAAAGGGTAGTTTAGGGCGAGGAATTTTCTTCAAAATCTTTGTGCCCCATCTTTGAAAGATATTAAACTTAAATACCAACTTTATTTTTTAACCTACTTTTTGAGTTACGCTGTTTACAGTCACACACGAACCCTTTTCTAAAACTGCTTTTTTTATTCATGTGAAATCTCGACATCGAAATTTTCGGTGGAATACAATACTTCCCCCACTTGCTATATGTGGTAGAAAAGGTAAAAATGTATTATGTAACTCAAGTATTTTAGGTATCTACTATAAAATATTTATCTACTATACTATGTTTATCTACATGAAAGAAGTACCAAACAAAATGTGTATCTATTTGCGGGAAGTGGTTTATTATTAGTTTATGATATAACCGATATCGTCGCAGCTGGGACCAGAGGGGAATGATCAATGCCACAATTACGTCAACGAGAATTCAATTTTGTTGTCACCACGTTTGAATAAATTGACGTCAAGGATGGATAGTTTTCAACACTTCCTCAAAAGCTGAACAAGTTGATTTGCATGCATATTATTGGAAGACAACACTTATGCTACTGCTCCAAGTATATTTTCGTTTCTACAGAATGTTATATAACCTGCCCCATAAAGGATACAGAATGCATGCAAAAATACCTTTGTACCTGTGCCACATTTCTTATTTGAGTGCAGTTTGCGGTGCTTATCAATTAAACAGGATATTTGAGATACGAGATTTCACCGGAAATATATGTTTTGAGACCCCTAAATTAAAAAAAAAACAATTTTTAGAAAAAGGTCCGTGTGTACGTCTGTCGGTCATATCTCAAAAACGAAAAGTTCGTTGAAAACCAAAGTAGGTATTTAAGTTTAATATATTTTAAGGATATGACATGAAGATTTTGAAGACAATTCCTCAATCCTAAACTGCCCTTTACATGGAAAATTTTTCCAACATCTTGATTTTCTCGAAAATGGGTAACGATTTTGATTAAAATGACATATGTTTAAGATATTTTTATAACAAACGTAATGTATATTTTGAAATTTCTGGCTATAGCCTAAGTAGTCCTGTTTACTCTTGATGACTTTTGATTAATTTGTAAGCCGTAAGAGAGAAAACATTTTACTGTGCAATAATGTAGATTCCGTTAAACCACAATTTATGTCCAAATGAATTATTTTGTGGAGTGAACCATTTTAGTGATATTCCTTGTTATTTGTGCGAGTTTTGTAATAGTTATACTTTCCACAAATGGAAGGTCGTTATTCAGTTTTTTATATCTTAGCCATGCAAAGAGAAGGGAATTTGAAATCTTTCAAACATTTAACTATCACTCAAAGCCCACTGTATTTCCATATTCCCCTTACACCTATAAGAAAATTAATAATTAGACAATTTCTACAAATGTTTATCTTGACTAACATGAAGAAGATAGAGGAATAAGAGTTTCTAAGAATATTTTTTACAAGAGTAGAGAAAGTCATGCAAGTGCAACATGAGATTTTTATTTTTGTGTTGCGGTTTAATGCTTTAATTGTATTTAACAAATTTAAAAGGGTATTTTGTACTCCTTTAATATTTTCCACAACTTCGTGGTGTCAATTTTTGCATAAGCCTTTGTATGGTCTAAAAATAGCACACATGTTTTTAGGTTATGTAAGTCCTTTCCTTGGCTATTATAATGCAGGAAAGCCTGAAATTATGGAATTTATTTTGCAACGCCAGTGCGTTTATCAGCAAAGGGATAGTGGATGTCAAGGAGAAGATGTGATGAGGTCTATGTGGGCGACGCTTTTGATGCTGTCTCCAATATCTCGATGAATTTGCCACCCACTGGTACAGTGGTAAACTGTAAGATATTTTTCTCGTAGTATGTGTGGCTAACTGTGGCAAGAGAGAACTCCAGTTAGGGTGGCCGATAAATTTAATTAAGGCTAACAAATGAGCTATTTAGAGCGAGCTGCTAACTGAGGTTGAAGAATATTTCTGGATCTTAGTACTTGAATTTAACTATTGAAGTATTACATCTGTAAACGTTTGAGCTATCAATAAATTCAGGCACTGTTTCTGAGTTTATTCCCTAGAAAATTGCTCCTGTAAATAAATGGAAAATATTTTAAGATTGTTTTTGTGCATTATCACGCTCTACACACGTTAGTTGAAGCTTGGGGAATTCCTCTCCCGCTCGTCTTTTCTTAAAAGCAGAGCAAACATTCGCGCCACTGCCGTGCGTTCTGCAACTCTTAACGCACGGAGGGTTATCTACCCACCACAAAGCCGGATGAAGTGGGCCACTTAGTATATTAATCGAAAGTAATAGAAACCCCCAAATTAAAATAATCACTATTAAAACGAGCGAACACTATTGCTATTAAGAAGTCGCTCTAAGGGGCTAAAAGCCGCCGATATGACTTTGGATGTTGGAACATTTAAAAAAAAGTCCTGCCTAGTTCAAGACTTGTTATATAATAAACTTCTTATTCGAATCTACAAAACAATTTATACTCTGTAACTTGCTAAATTCTAAGAATTCTTCACTCTTTCTGGTATATGTGTGTATTTGCAGACAACACACGATTCTCCTGTCTGACTTCTATTCGCTGGCAGAATTGTAACTCATAGATTTTAATAGACGCAGGTTATTTATAGTAATTACATATATACGTATTGTTTTATTTATGAAATTATTAATCTTATTAGTGATTCCGGAAACGTGTGGGCAAGTCGATGTGGGTCTAATTTTATCCTATTGACTATAAGCATGCATAAGAGTACCTCTTGGAGTGACCTCCCTGCTGGAGTGATCACCTTTGCCACTGGAATGAGGGCCGTGCTTGTAATGTTTACTGTAACACATTTGAAATATATATTTCTCCAATTTGAAAGTTATTCCAAGATTTAAGGAATAGGCAAAATAGTCTATAGGGTTTGTTACAATGCTCACGGTGCTGTACTTATTTCTTGATTGCTCTAATTTGTTCTTGTATAAAATAATTTTTTACCAGGCTCCTAGTTTATACAAAAAGTAATTTACTTAACTCCCTAAATCAAATAATAAGGCGGAAAAACACTTCAACCGCAACTCTAATTATTTTAAATAAGCAGTTTGGGATAAATCTTCAAAATAATAGTTAACTATGCATAAATATTGTGGAAATGATTACTAGCATAATTTTGCTGCCATTAGATCTAAGTAAGGTAATTTCGAGCCGAACCAGTTATACAAGTGGAAGAGTGGAGTAACATATACACAATTTGCTTGGTTAAAATACGTTAGGACTAATTTTATACTTAAAACAGGTGAGGAAAGAAGGTTGACATTAAAAGAGATATATTTGCGTGAAACTGCCACATTTCTACTTCGTTAAACCTTTCACTGGCTGGCTCCGTAGCTCAATTGGTAAAGACTTGCCTGATGTGCAACGGGTTCCGGGTTCGATTTTTCAGATGGAAATTTTTCCCTAACCAAAATTATTTCTTATCCTCCCCAGAGCCTGCAAATATGAATGAGAGTGTGAATGTGTGTGAGTGAATTTAATGTATAAAAACCCTAAATTGGCAATATGTTCTACAGGAGAGGCTACCCATTATGACCGTTGGAGTTACAGGGAGGATATAAATGGAGCCATTAAAAATACTTTCACCACAACCTATTTCTCCCCTTTAATTCTTAGGGGAACACTCTGGTACCAAAATGGCCAAAAATGCGATTTTTTCAGAAAACATTGTTTTTGAAGAAATTGTGTCTTCAACGTGTCCAGAATATGGCCATTAAATATTATGTATCAAATCCACCTAAAAATGTGTGTATTTCAAATGTATTTATACTTGTAACATTTCCAGTAAGTGTGTTCCAAAACTTTAAACAGATCCATATAACAATTTTTGTGCTTTGGGGTGAACTTTTTTGCAGTAAATATTGACGAACAAAGTTGAAATTTTCAGGATGTGTAAAATATAACTTGAAGAAAACTGTGCATTCGTTTGTTGATCACACTCATACATAAAAGTATATGCTTTTTTCTTTGTAATTATTAGTGCTATTTCTTTTTATTATATTCTAAATAAAAAATCATTTATAATAAATATTAATATTGTGGGAAAATAATGCACAGTTTTATTGCATAGGCATAGAAAAACCAGCATAACAAATTTTAGGCCTCTAATTTAATTCTAAGCTGCAAAAAGTATACCTTTTATTACTATTCAATTCTTTCCAAAAGCATAATAAACAATTTTAGTTTAAAATTTTCATTAAAATTGGTTAATTAGGGAAGAAAGTCCATTTGGTACCAGAGTGTCGCCTTAAACCGAATCTTTAGGTTAATTTTGTGTTGCTCTTGTATCATATTTGAATGAAAAGATACAGACATTTACCTCCTAACGTTTTAAAATTCCTCAGCGTAATTATAAAGAGTAAATTTAGAATTTTTTTTTGGAAAATTGAAGGAAATACTCATTGTTGTTAAATTGGTAGCTGCCCATTACATTATTTCTACATTTAATGTCATATTTTTATTGAACGTACTATTTATTAAATTATGAATTAGCACTCCTTAACCTCGAAGCACACATGAGCGTGTGATTGCAACTGGTTTAATATTTTTAAAAAATCTATGGGAAACTTTTTCTACCATTGCCAGTTTCCCTCATATTAACACCACAACTTACATTGAGGCATTTTATTATTGGAATACATTCCTGGAATTCACAATGCATTAATCACTACTGTTAATGTTTGCAGAAGGTATGCCAGCAATATTTGGTCATTAAAACAAAATAAACGTGA
Source organism: Tenodera sinensis (assembly GCA_030765045.1). Classification (NCBI taxonomy): domain Eukaryota; kingdom Metazoa; phylum Arthropoda; class Insecta; order Mantodea; family Mantidae; genus Tenodera; species Tenodera sinensis. The sequence goes on along the minus strand of CM060971.1, from coordinate 102,043,973 downwards.
AATAGTTTATAATTGCAGTACGTATGCAAACGAAGCGAAGTAATTTTTTTTTTTTCGCTTTATATTCTATTGATGCATTTTCTCGCTGTGACTAATTTAATTGTTTCAGGTGACCAATTCTCAACGGCCAGTAATGTTTCTATTACGTCATTATTGTTTTGTATTTTGCAGCCGATGTTGGGCCAGTTACGCAGAACTGGGGATGAGGCGCCTGAGGGTGTCGAATACTACAGAGTCCGGAGTTTCTCCATCACACAAAATGGCGTCTTCAATCTTGGGGATTCCTTCAAATCCCGAAGATCGAGATCCATCAACTCAGTTAGTTCAACAGGTTCCAGTGAAGCTAGCAATACCAACAGAGAAAGACTACCGAGGTGAGTATAATAACAGTATATTACAGAACATTCAGAAATCTTCTTGCTTCAATGGTCTTGCAGTGGAGATGCCAAAAATCGTTACTTATGCATAATGCTTATATCTACACAGCGAAGTATAAAAAGAAGAAAATGTCCCAAAATATTATGCAGTGTATATTTTAAACCACATCATTAAATTTTAATAGTCTGGAAGAGAGAAAAAGAGAAGGTTTAAGGACGCTCACCTACATGGTCATTATACCCTAATAAAATGGATATTACAAACGTCAGAGATAAATGTCAATATAAACTAAACATACTAGTAAAACGCAAATATACATAAATATACCAAACAAAGAAGAAGAAAAAAACAATAAAATAAAGTTATAAAAAGGTCAAAAAGTAAGAGATTATAATATATAAAATTTTAAATCCTTAGGTCGATGTTTAGTTTAGCACCCTTTCGACAGCTTATTTATCGTCCGCTAGGACCTCTGCAAGTCTGACAGGTAGTTGCAGAGTCTCGAAGGTTTGCCATAGAGCACACGTGACGGACTGACAAAGGGTTGTCGCACAGCGGAGCAGAGTCCCGTTTAAATAGGTAACCATACGAAAAATTGCAATGGCCAAAGTGCAACCGAACCAAGTTAACCTCCGCGCGACGAGATATGCGAGAAGAGGTTACCCAGTTTATCAGAAGTTCTTTCACTTCTCTAAGCTTATTACCGCAGAGAGCTGACCACTCTTCGTGCCAGCACGACAGCACCGCTCTCCGCACTTCAAGCCTGAAGTCTTCCGAAGCAATACAAGAGGTTGTAATGCTGGATTCTGTGGTTGCCATCTTTGCTCCCAAATCCGTCATTTCATCCCCCGGCAAACCTAGCTGACCAGGAATCCATGCACACCCTACGTGCCTATTATGGTAAAGGTTGCCAAAGTTGCTTGAAATAAGCACCATGATTTAAATATTCTGTGTTATGAAAAGCTTTAAGTTTGTCTTAGGATAACAAAAACGTAAAGCTTTACAATAAACATAATGCAATATTATTATTATTTATTATGTCAACAAACGCATTGCTGGTGTTTTTAAACACGCAAGCCGTATGCGCGTGGCAAGTGGAAGATTAATGGTTCAAATCCCGGCTATGACGCTGAATTTTTCAGTTCCGATTCTACCTCTCAATAAGGCAACATTACATTCAAAAATATAAAAGCGTTTAATCCTCCTACAAATTCTCCCTTTATTTATATTGGAATTAAAATTTCTATCGAAATAGTTTTAAAATGTTTGTCTATTGCGTTATATTGTAATTCAGTTTCTGTTTTCGAATGAAAGGTTTTATTTTAATACTTATGCAATATACCGCCTTTCTTGAATGACATTAAAATTAAATTACATGTGAATTTTTTGAACTGTGCCATAGACCAATCATCTGGTTTCTGATGTATACGACATGCTGTGAAACAAGCAACAGTTGAGTAACGATTTGGTGAGCCGCCAATAATCAAATATTTCCCTTTCTCTACATGCAGTGCAACGCGCAGAACATTATTTTAAATTTGTCCGTTTCTTTCCAAGTCCTACTTAGAATCCTGCTAGTTAATACTTATTGAACTATGAGAACTTCTCAAAAGTTTGCCGTGTTTGGAAGGTAAGTCATTACTTTGCAGAGAATAGAGTTCGTAAACTTTTACCAATTTGTTTCTTATTCGTCAGATTCAACACGAACTTTTAACGCTGAGCAAATTGCGACGTAATTTGTGTGAAGATTAAATTGCAATTCTCCAGAATTACAACATGCACTTACACATATCGACTTTTACATCCTTACTTGGTTGGTTTTAAATAATATGTAATTAGTTGCTCCTTGCCGTACAAAAACACACACCTGCTAGTGGCTGTAAAAGAAATTTACATATCCATTAGATGCCTAATATGCAATGTGAAGATTATCACAAAATCCCATCCTCCCAAACAAAATATTTTATTAAGGCGCTTTAACGCTTTTAATTAAAATTTTGAGATGTTGATGTGACGAAACAAATACTTTGAATTTTCAGTGAACAGCCTATGGGATTCTCTTCATGCTAATTAAATTGTTGTAGGATGTATTTAAGCAGGAATCCTTTAGAAGCAATAATATAACTTAATAAAATGATTGATTGATTGACAAACTCGCATAACGCTGTATTTTCAGCATCAGCTAATTTCGAAATGTGGTGTTTTTATTTGAGCGCCTCCGTAGGGAACCTGCCTCTGGTGCGGACCCGGGTTCAATGCCCGGTACCAGCATGGGGATTTTTCCCCGTTGGGAGGTCTGTTACGGGGTGCACTCACCCTCGTTAGGTCTCGGGGGGACCAATTGAGGAGCTACATGATGGAGAAATAGTGGCCCCAGCTCTAGAGGGCCTCATAACTGGCCGGGAGGGCTCGGGGCGATGACCACCTACCACCCTCCAGTACTGCACCCCACCAATGACGCCTATAGTGCGCAGTGGCTTGGCGACAAGCCTTGGCCCTTCATGGGCCGTTGTGCTGGGGTTTAGTTAATTTTTAGATTTAGGTGATTTTATTTCTTCATGGAAATCTAGTGTCGCGGCTGCATATGAACGCATAAGCCTATTCAATTCTCTCTCTTCCCGCGTGAGCTCATAACAAACAAGTGAGTGTATGAGCGCGTGTGTGCTTGTTAGAGTGTGTGCGAGTCTGTATGTGTGAATGTGTGTGAGTGTGTTGGAGTAGGTGTGTAAGTGTATGAGAGTAGGTGTAATTTCTCAAAGGTAGCTTTAATTTGTTTTTATGACAGTACCATATAATTGAAATGCTTGTATCACTAACAAAAGGTACATCCTAAATTTCATGCGAAGAGGTTTTGAATTCCAGTTCATTTAGGTAATTTTGTGCAATTTTGTATCACTGGCAAATCGAGTTATAGACACTATCTTACTACAGAAAGCACTTGGTCTCATAAAAATAAACAATTGGGAATAAAATACTTTCATACGCCAGTCTTTTTCGACGTTTACGATTCTGCTTCTTATTTTAACTACCACAAAGGGATTTCACATGAAATACAAGTTTTAATATCCCTGAATCATCCCTTTTACTTTCTCTGCTACGTATAGTAAGTAAAGGAAATATTGCGTTCCAACAAAAATTCGATGTCAAGATTTCAACGGAAATATATGTTTTGAGGCCCCCTAAATACAAAAAAGGTGTTTTTAGAAAGAGTTCCGTGTGTACGTGTCTGAACAGCATAACTCAAAAACAAAACGTCGGTTAAAAATCAAAGTTGTCATTTAACACTTAACATCTTTCAGGGATGTGGAACGAAGATTTTGAAGAAAATTCCCTCTTCCTAAATTACCCTTTCCATGAAAAATTTTTCGAAACTTTTGATATTCTCAAAAATGCCTCTAACGATTTTAATTAAAATGCAATATGTTTGAGATACTTTTACGGCAAATGAGATGTATATTTTGAATTTTCTGGCTATAACCTATATATGACTGTGGTTTAACTGGTGAAACGTAAGAGATAGACCAAGTTTTGCTATGTAAGTTATGTGTGGAGGGGTGTTGAGGAGTGAACAATTTCGGAGATATTCCTTATTATTTGTGAGTGTTTTTAAATACTTATATTTTTCTCAAATAGAAAGTCGTTTTTCACCTTTTTATCTACTGGTCGTGCAAGGAGAACATAATTTCAAAGCCTTCATATAGCGACAAGCTTTAAAAGATTTTACTATCGCTCATAGCCTACTGTATTCCCACATTCCCCTTGCCATCTATAAGAAATTTAGCAATAAGATAATTTCTACAAATGTTTATGTCGATGTTTGTAAGAATAGTACAAGAGTAGAGAAAGTCATGCGAGTACAGTATGTCAGATGTTTTCTGTGAAGTGGTGTAGAATTTATAGTACAAAATAGTAGATGCAGTAACATTTTAAAAATTATGCTTAAATTATGAATATTTTGCTCATAATAATAAAATGTATGTCAAATTAAAGAGGAAGTAGCAAATAATAGAAATACAAAAGCCTATGTAAATATGCTATTTTTGCCAGCTATACCATTTTTTCTTCTCTTAAGTGATTTTAAAAATAATATTTTCGTTGAAATGAATTTCGGACCAAAGCCAATGTTGATTGTTGTTAGACAGGAAACACATGCGCGTTTAACTGCTAGTGTTTCCTGCTGGGCAGTGTTTACATAACCTCACAAGCGCCTTTGACAAGGTTTATGTACGAGTGTTCTCAGGGCGCGGCTGAGAGACTCGGAAACAAATGCCTAATAAAAAGTGAATGCCTCAAGAAGTATACCTACCCGAGTAGGAACACGGAAGCCCAGGACGGTAGAGCTGATAGTTAATCAATACTGGTAGCAGCGTGCAACATAGAATAAGCGCACCAACTTTGAACTTTTGGTGGGGAAAGTCCATGAACAGGGTGCAGTCGCGATGTGCAGACCTGTTGCTTCAATGCTGCGCTCCAAATATTTAATGGATCACTTAAAAACTTCAACATTGCTTTCTAGAGCGGGCAGAGTGTATACCCTTGCTCTGCCTTGATTTCTAACTCGTAACTTTTAATTAGCCACTTTTTCCTCCTTTCCTTCCTATTAAAGCACTCCATCCTATTGAATACAAAGAAAAGGAAGAAGAAACTTGACGATTACCACCTTATCAATTCCACTGTGCATAAAAAATTTAGCATTTGCTTAAAGCTTTAGAATAAAGTAAAGGTGAACAGAAAAGAAAAATATTCAAATGACTATCCGCCCACCACCATTTCTTTTTATGTGGCTTCAAAAATAACATGCTTATTTCTGTAACTGCTTCATGTTGATCGAAGATAAATATCTCCAGAAGCAGTTTCTTTAAACATCTTGAAGATACAAGAGGAATATGCAAAGACAATTGATATTCAGTACAGTATCTTATATATGGTATTTTAATAAATCTTCATCATTTATTGAAAATTTCTTGAAAATCTTAATCTTGCAGCTTTGGAAGATGCTGAAAAGTTAGGTACTTTAACAGAATTTCTTTTCTAAAAATGCTTTCTTTTATTCAAACGGTTCATAAAGCACGTGTTTCCGTGAAATATCCACATCAAATTTTCTAAGTAACAGGAACGAACATTTTCATTGCTAATATCTTCCTCTTTGAATGATATTCCTTTCTAGACTTATTCTTATTTAAGTAGCTTCCCTGTTTTATCACTTATGCGACGTTAGATCTTGCACCGCTTTCTTTATATTTTGAATTCGCAGGTCATAAATTCTGTCATTTTTACAATTGCTACCAACCGGCAATGGAAATCGTATGGAAGCACAGATTATATTAAAAATACATGTATGATGGTGGAAGAAAGATATTTGTTTTGGAGAACAATTAAAACCGTCGTTATAGTTCGATTCTGATTGGTGAAAAAGGCACCATTGAAATTGTACATTGACTGAAAAGCGCTAGTACAAATATCACTGGAATCGACATGATAACGTGATGCTAGAAGAGAAAGTCTACATGAATAACTTATAATGAACAATATTTTGGAGAGAGCATATTATTCTCTTGAAACTATCTAGCAGTCCAGTTGCAGAGAAGCGAGTTAAGCAGGGAAAGTTGTTTACGAACTGTTTCGGAATGGATGGTGCAGTATTTGTTATGAAAAGTTATGTTGCCTTGAGCGGTTCAAAAATTATTAGACAGAACAGGACAGATGGAATCAAACAAACTTTATTTAAGCGAAAAAAATTCCGTGCTGCTATATCGAGAACTAAAAGAGGATGGTATCGTAAGAATGAAGGTTGTAACAATAGATGTAATAGTAAAGACAAGGATTAACATGATTGACATAAGGAATATGAAAATTAAAGATAGTAAAAAGCAATGTGGATAAGCAATTATGTGTAGTGTTTAGTTGCAACGAAAATATCCATGTCCTATTTGGAGTGAGTGGGTGGGTGGGTGGGTGGGTGAATGAGTGAGTGAGTGAGTGAGTGAGTGAGTGAGTGAGCGAGTGAGTGAGTGAGTGAACGAGCGGAGTTTAAGGGCCCGTCGACAGCTGGGTCATTTGGGCTGATACAAAATACTGCAGGAGCCAGCTCGTTAGAGGAAAAGTGGGTTTGGTTCCTATCTGGGGTAACAGTATAGAAAATATCAGGAAAATAAATCACGAAAAGGGAATTTCATATAATACCTGTTCGAAGTCAAAATAATTGGATATGGATTGAATATTTGTCTTATGCGACTCACACCTGAAACCAAGGCATGAAGAGTATAATTTTAAACACTTTAGTATTTAAATAAGCGTATTTTTGTTCCCTTCAAGTGATGTTATAGAACAAATTTTAAAAACTTTGTTGTGAATTTGACCGTGATCCAATCACATAATGCATGTATTTGAAATAGCCTCTGAAGGGTGACTTTCCACTAGCACACAGCTAGGCTTGCTGTTCATGGAAATATAACGTTTCATTCCCAAATACTATAGAATTTTTAGGTATTATTGGTGTAAGAATGCGGTGGCACACTATACAGAGGAACAACTTGGAGAATTTGATCAAACATTTCTAAAAATAGGGAAGATAAAGAATGAAATGCATAAGATTTTCTAATAAGACACTTACTTCATAAAATGAATCATTCTTACAGGACATGATGGTGAACAGAAAAAGTTCAAGTTGGTATTTACTAGTAACTAGAAGGAAACATGGTAAACAAAGAGTGTCCGAGAAATAGTGCAAAATATATCTATGTGCCATAGGTATTTTGGTAAAATGCACCAAGAGGTCGGAACTCCATTGTCACAGTGAGAATGTAATGTAAACTCTACAGTGCAAACTGTTTACTAATTCTAACAAAAATGAAAGCTGTTACAATATGTAACATTTCGCAACATTATTGTTGGAAATGTCCGCATTGACTTAATTGTATAGCACATGTTTCAGCATGGACTGATGAACTCTAGAACTCTAATTAGCATATGTGGCTTGATTTCCACACCAGCTACCACAATTCACGACAAGCTCTGCTTTTGTGTTCACCCTAGTCATGCACACGAGTGACTTCATTTGTCCTCACAGAAAGAAATAAACTGCGGTTATATCCGGGAGACCTGAATGCAGAGGAGACCCATTCAGTATTTTCAACGCTTAGGTGAGTGACATATCTCCAAACATTGTTCATTATATCGAAGTATTCATGTGGACATTCTCATGTGGTTGCCCTTCAACCAATGTACGGCCTCACTCGCGCGTTATTTGCCAATCAGAGTTGAACTTAGTTGATAGTATTAAACCACGTCGCTCTGCAGAGTTACTTATTTTCTACTATGTACATACAGTGATAAGAAGTATTATTCAACCCAAAAATTCGATACAGAAATAACATCGAAATATATATATTGCGACTCCCGAATTAAAAGAAGGAAAGCACGCGAGTGTTTTGAACAGCATAAGTCAAAAACGAAAAGTCGGTTCAATGCCAAACTTAATATTTACCTTCAGCGTCTCCCAAGAATACGATACAAATATTGTATAGAAAATCGGGACGCCAAAAATTACCTTCACGTATAAAACTTTTCATATTTTTAAAAATGTTGATTTTCTCAAAAACGACTATAATTGTTTTGATTGAAGTACTGTAACAAAACGACAATTGACCAGTTCAGTTATTTTTCTCTAAAACGTTTATTACAAATACACAGTTCTCTTCTACTGACTTTAACATGATCTACAGTCTTTCGTGGAATTCCAACTCACAACTGTTTTCTTCTTGTAACCTTGACTCAGTCATATCACTTTCTTCACTTTCCCTCGTTTGCTATGGAATTACAGGTGCAAGAGATTTGACAGATACCAGGAATATTTTGTATGACAATATAATTGCAAGGAGTCATGCGCCAAATTAAGCAGATGGTCGCTGTTCTGAAACTGTACACGTTGAATAGGATGTGAGCTAACACACACGCACACAAGGAATTTTTTCCGGTATAAATTTAATTCAGCATGGAGAGAACTTAACAAATTATCTACTGAATTCAAAGAAAATTTTACTCTCAAAAACATACCGTTTAAGGAAAAATTATTCAGCCATTTTGAGGGAAAGAAAACAACAAAAATCTGATGTGTTGCACTCACATGACTTTCTCTACTCTTGTACTAACCATTCTTACAAACTCTTATTCCTATATCTTCTTCGTGTTAGTTGAGATAAACATTTGTACAAATTACCTTATTGTTTATTTCTTTGTAGTTGTAAGATGAATATTAGAATACAGTAGGCTTTGAGCAATAGCCAAATATCTTAAAGCTTTAAGATTCCATTCTCTTTGCACGCTAACATATAAAAAAATGAACAACGATGTTCCATTTCAAGAAAGTTTAAAGTTTTCCGAAACTGACACAAATAACAAGGAATACCTCCGAAATGGTTCACTCTACAAAAAAAAATTATTTGGTCATAAATTGTTGTGTTTTAGGAGACCTATATTTTTTGTATAGTAAGATTTTGTCTACCTCTTACGGTTTACGAGTTATTCAAAAGTCACCCAGGGCAAACAGGACTACAATGGGCTATAGCCAGAAAATTCAAAATATACATTTCATTTGTCATTAAAATATCTTAAACATATGTCATTTTAATTAAAATCGTTAGGGTCATTTTCAAGAAAATCAAAATTCTCGAAACATTCTCCATGTAAAGGGTAGTTTAGGGTGGGGCAATTTTCTTCAAAATCTTCGTGTCGCATCCTTGAAAGACATTAAACTTAAATACCAACTTTGATTTTTAACCGACTATTCGTTTTTGACTTATGTTGTCCACAGGCGCTCGCGCGCGCGCGCGCACACACACACACACACACACACACACACACACACACACACACACACACACACACACACACACACACACATGGACATTTTTCTAAAAATGCTTTTTTTGGATTCAGGGGGTTTCATTTCCGGCGAAATCTCGACATCGAATTTTTGAGTGGAATACAATACTTCCCCTATTTACCAGCAGAGAAAGTAAAAAGATGTATTGAGAATTGCTTTAAAATCTCCGCTGTCGGAGCCAAGTATGAAATTTGTATTTACTTTATTCCGCTTTTTGAATGAGACAGATATACAAAGTTTTGGGGATTTGAAGAACTTCGAAGTAATTTTTGTCAAATTTTATTATTAATTTTCTGTATATGTAAACCATTGTCTTTTTAGACCAAAGAGAGAGAACAACTATAATGAAAACTTGGGTAGAAAAAAGAACAAAGGAAGAAACAGGAAGATGTAATCGGCAATTACGGAATAGCGTAATGAATCTTCTGGCTTCTGTTCATGTATTGCAAGTAAAAACCATTTTACATTAGCTCGCGTTAATTTCCACATGGTGCATAATCAACGTTTTGAATTAATTTATGTTAGAACTAATCTTTCATGTGCTAAAAGCATGGAACTTCAAAACAACTCAGTCTTGTTGCTACGTCACCGATATTACAATAGTTGGAAACACTGCATCTCTGTCTGCAAGACTCAGACGCAATAATCAGATCCAACCACAGGTGACAGCAGACATAGTGACGAAAACACATCCAAACTTCTCAGAATCAGTCTTCTCAAGAACTTTCCTCTATTCTTCCCCCCAACTTTTGATACTTTTAAAGTTCTTGGATATACTTTAACAATTTTATCCTTTAACGGCGCCATGCTTCTGTAACAGTTGACCCTGAAATTATATTTCAGTGTTGTTCACCCTTCAACCACACCCCTGATGTTAGTGGTGGTGATGTTGGTGTATCCATTGCTGGTATTGTGCGCACTTGCGACCCTTAATAGTATTTTCCCTTGTGAGTTCTCCATTTTGGGTTTGTATCTCTTGAAACTTCTTGCATACAATAATATTGAATGCAGAACTCCACTAAGGATTAGTCCCTTATAGTATTGAGATCTAATTATATTTGGCATTATTCTGGATAGTGCTTCGGTTTTTTATCTGTCTGTTTTGTCACTGAATTAATATGTTCTCCAACTACTAGCAGTACCAGCGCTTTAGGGGGTGCACAACTGCTATGGTCAGCTCCCAAAGAGGATAAGTCATAAAAACGCAGGCACTAAACCCGCGAACTAAAATGCTAGAGGTAACAAGGTCTCCAATTAAGTGCTCGCAACTGTAAAAATAGAGCTAATGTATAAGTAAAGAGGCTAAGTGAGACACAAAAACAAATCGGATGAAAGGTCAAACAATCGTAAACAAAGTTAATATAAAATAAGTGGGTCAAACAGGGCCGCCAATATCAAACGCTGTGTTGCATTTAAAGTATCTGCTAGTGTCGTTTCTAAACATTTATAGAAAAGTTCAAATGCTTTATGAATGCTCTTTAATAGTATAGGCATGCAAACGACAAGCGTGAACTCATGAAATGTTTAATTTTGTAAATTTCAATTCCCTAATAGATATCTTCCTGTTCCCTTTGCAAACTGATAGTCACTTCACTTTACGCCATTTCCTTTTATAGGCTATTTGATAAAATATCTCATACAATGAGCTAAATGAGTCGACCTTATGAAAGAATAATGACTATTGCGACAATCTACTTGTTTTACACATAAGCGCGTTTGTTTCAACAGTAATATAATCACCTCATCCTTTAACCAGATCAGGAAAAACTTGTTTGTGCAAACACTGCGCTCGCAGCGCCCTCCCACCTTGTAACCGCCATTGTCCCAGGTTTCTAAAAGCTGAGATGTTTACTAAATTACATGAGCGAAGCGTTAATTCGAGTGGATGGGTGGACCAGCCTACGTATTCCTAAGGGCAAATCCTGCTGTTTGCGTACGGAATTATTCATTAGTACCAATATCTAAACAGCGCGTTAACTCGGCTAAATTTGCACGTCTAAAGCTGCCTAATAATTACCTAATTACTCGATCTCAATCTACAAGCTTACAATGTGATCATCACAATCTCCTCTGCACATTATCTTTAGTGCGGCTTCCACAGTAATTCCAAGTGCGCATAAACATAGAATGTTTATTTCTTTAACAGGGCATAGAAATGCCATAGAAGTCTACAAACACAAAGACAACTTTAATTGCAAGTGAGAAATACTTCGTGTACATAAAGCATGGATACCGGTCTTAGATGAACTTTCAGACACACACAACAGTTGTGATAAAACTCCGCCTACAACTAGCCAATCACTACCATAGCCAGCGTAACAATGCCCCACGCTGAAGGACGTTAACGGTCTTTACTTCCACTATTTCTCTGCTTCCACATTCAAACTCTAACCAGTGCAGACGGAGGATCGTGTTACCCTGATGATGCCAAGCGCAGTACTTGGCGAAACGTTGGTATCTACCATGCCTTCTAGACCACGGCCTACAAGCCCGGGAGAACTAAACATTTCTAATAGTCAAGACACCGGCCGTGAAAGCCTAAGTATATATATAAATTATGTTCCAAAGGTTGGCGATATTGGCTTTTAATCAAAACCGTTAATGCATTTGTAGAAAATAGAACAGAAGTCAACTATTTCCAAGTAAATGGAAAAGCCCTGAAATTTCGAGACTAACACCAAGCTATTTATCCTTTTTACTTTCTCTACTACATATAGTAAGTAGAGGAAGTATTGTATTCGATGTCGGATTTCACCGGAAATATATTTTAAGACCCCCTGAATCCAAAAAAGGCATTTTTAGAAAAACCCCGTTTGTGTAGTGTTTATGTCCCAGACTTTGGACAGCATAACTCAAAAACAAAAAGTCGATTAAAAAATGAAGTTAGTATTTAAGTTTAATATATCTTAAGAATGTGACATGAATATTTTGAAGAAAATTCCTCCATCCTAAACTACCTTTACATGGAACATTTTTGCAAAATTATTATTTTCTCGAAAATGGCACTAACGATTGTGATTAAAATGCCACATGTTTAAGATACTTTTATGGCAAATGTAATGTATATTCTGAAATTTCTGGCTGTAGCCTATGTAGTCCTGTTTACTCTTGATGACTTGAATCACTCGTAAACCGTAAGAGAGACCAAATTTTAATTTACAAAAATGTAGATCTCGTTAAGACACAATTTATGTCCAAATAAATTAGAGTATAATACAGTGATAGAAAAGTAACCGGACTTTGCTGATTTTGCTGATTTTTTACAACGTCTTAACTGTGCAAAGAGAAGGTAATTTCAAAGCCTTCATATAGTGACCAGCAAGTGTTGACTCGCCTTTTTTTTTTTTTTTTTTTTTTTTTTTTTTTGTGGTGGGGAAAAAGGCTACTTACGCCCTAACCGCATGCACGCATGCGAGTGTAAGACTCCTACCCGGGCTTCGAACCCGGGCAGCCTACTCACTAAAAAACCCCACCGGAAGAGTCCAGAGGTCAAAACCTCTGTTGTGCAGTACCGCAATAATGCACCTGCGCATTCTATGGTGACGATGGAAGCTGCTTGCCAGAGGCAGTAACAGAGTAATGACTCGCTCAAAGCCTATTGTATTCCCATATTCTCCTTGCACCTGCAAGAAAATTAGCAATAAGGTAATTTCTGCAAATGTTTATATCGAGTAGTATGAAGAAGATATAGGAATAAGAGTTTGTAAGAATGGTTAGTACAAGAGTAGAGAAAGTCATGTGAGTGCAACACATCTCTCTGTGCCTCTCTTCCCCTCTCATCTATTTTCTAAGATGATTTTATTAGTTTTAACTTTTGTGGTTCTGTTAAGTAGTGTTGTTCTGGTGATTTCTCTGAACAACCTAACATATGTAAACTATTTTAGTCAATATTTGCTCCTCGAGTGTATATTTTTTGAAAAATTCGCTTCATAAAAGCAACATGTGGTTGTTCTGCGGAAGTTGCCCTTTGCTAATAATATTCGTCGCACTCTTGGAACGATTTATTGATCACCTGTTGCTTTCTGTGATGTGATACTATGTATCAAACAGAATAATTCTGGGAACCTGAATGTAAGCCGATAATGGTGAGCATATTGTCTACATATACATTCTAATTGGACTGCGTACCTTCACGCAATAATCCGCCTACGTACAGCATACAAGCCACACCTAACTGCAGCAAATTGCAACGTGCTCCTATTATATCTAACCGCAAATTTGAATGTTTGCACTGGAAAATGTCAGTAATAATCTCTGAAGATATTCAACAGAATTTAAGTTTAAACATACCATACATAATAGTACATTATGCAACGAAAGCACAATGACAGTAATTAAGATGCGAGTATCACTCGCTATCACTTGTTTCATAGTATTTATATGAACATGTTACTATATGGCAAAACAACGAAGCGTATTGACCTTGGCTGCCAAGCGCTATGGTCGCTCCTTATGTTCATCGAAGACCTGCGGGTAGACACTTGAGGAAAAATCTGATGTGTTGCACTCACATGACTTTCTCTACTCTTGTACTAACCATTCTTACAAACTCTTATTCCTATACCTTCTTCGTGTTAGTTAAGGTAAACATTTGTATAACTTATCTTATTGCTTATTTCATTGTAGGTACAAGGGGAATATTAGAATACAGTAGGCTTTGTGCGATAGTCAAATGTTTTAAAGCTTTGGGATTCTGTTGCCTTTGCCCACTTAACATATCAAAAATGAACAACGATGATCCTTTTCACGAAAGTTCTAGGTTTTCCGAAACTCACACACATAATAAGGAATATCTCCGAAATGGTTCACCCTACAAGAAAATGTATTTGGACATAAATTGTGTATTTTAGCAAGATCTAAATTCTTTGTATAGTATGATTTGGTCTATCTTTAACGGTTTACCAGTTATGCAAAAGTTATCCAGAGTAAATACGACTACAGAGGCTATAGCCAGAAAATTCAAGATATACATTTCATTTGTCATAAAAATATCTCAACCATATGACATTTTAATCAAAATCGTTAGAGCCATTTTCACGAAAATCAAAATTTTCGAAAACTTTTCCATGTAAAGGGTAGTTTAGAGTGGGGATATTTTCTTCAAAATTTTCGTGTCCCATCCTTGAAAGACATTAAACTTAAATACCAACTTTGGTTTTTAACTGACTTTTCGGTTTTGAGTTATACAGACTGACAGACTGACACACACACGGATCTTTTTCTAAAAATGTTTTTTTTTTTTTTTTTTGGATTCTGGGGGCCTCAAAACATATATTTCCGGTGAAATCTAGACATTGAATTTTTGGGTGGAATAGAATACTTCACCTACTTACCAGTAGAGAAAGTAAAAATGCAAACAGAGCGAGGAATAGGAAAGAAATCTGGCTCAACTTCTACCCAACACAGGTGGTGGTTCATGGGTACCGATAAACTGCACAAAAACAATTGTGAATTTTATAAAAGTTCGAAGTGACAATACGCATAACAAATCAACTTTACTAACAACACTATCTTAAATGTGTGATCTTTGTTATATTCGTTGTATTCGCAAGAGTAAATACTACTACATACATTTTAGTTGCCCTTAGATTCTGTCCCCTTTATGCTTCACTTCCTTTGACCTCGTCTGCATCCTCCTTGGTCCTCCTGCTGCAAATAATGAAAACTCAAGACAGGGAAAGTTATCGATTCAGGCAATCATTCAATTTCCTGTGTTTCCTCCTTTTGAGTTTCCCAAACTCCATCCAAGCTTATTGGATGTTTTTATTACATAAAAAAGGCAAACCCATCATTTATGAAGAATATTTCGTGAACAAAACTTTACTTTCCCTTTACTTTCGTCCAGTCCAGTTATTTCTTCTATCACTTTATTCTCCTTCAAAACATTTGCATAAATATACAGCTCTCTTTTGCTGACGTTAATACAGTCTACAGTCCTTCCTAATATTACAACTGTTTTCTTCTCGAAACCTTGACTGAATTCTTTCCTTTGCTTTCTCTGTCTGTTAAACAACTGATTCTGACGATACAATTACTCGACACTCATTAACTCCTTCACTATCTTCCTTCGTGACACGTGTGGTTCTCTCCCGACTGACACACGGACACCAAAATTAAAATACGACTGACTAAAAAGTGCCTGCCCTCACGCGCTCCAGATCTGTCTGGAATTTTGCCTTTTATTGAACCTGCCGGCAGCCAAAAGATTCACGAACAATCTAGAAAACGTCTTTTTGTTCTGCCACTCAGATTGTTGCCACATGTTTACTCGCATGAGTGGTGTGGAGATGCTTATCCTTGAGCGCCTTTGATATGCGCCGCGCCTGATGTGTGGTGTGAGGTAGCTTGACCCAGCCTTCGTTTGCTCTGCGCTGCGGCCAGAGTCACAACACAATGAAGAAAAACACGCTTTTTAAGACATATTTAACCACAATGAATACTTATTACTAACAGTTTTTCCCTTGCATGGCATAAACGTCAACGATGAACATTCATCGCAAGCACGAGTGGCAGACAGTACAACTTTTATATAGTGAAAGACCATTAGTTTAACTCTGAACACAACGTATAGAATTTCATTCAGAATGTTATTGCTGTTCATTGTTACCAAACTGACGTTTATTGAGATCCTATAAAAGGTCAAATAATTCTCCTGAACCGGAAAGTTTAGAAGACAATTGCATTAGTTTTCTCCATACGGAGACCAAACTGAAAACTACCTTTAAAAGCTAAAACAATTTTATGAAATGCCTTACTCATCTGGAAGTCTGTATTTTCCTAAGACAAATATTGAGGTATTCCTGTTTTGTTATAGCACTGCATCCCAATGCAGTACCGGTTTAGAAGACAATGAAGAACTTGCACCTCCAAGGTTCAAGGTGGCCATGCTGGGTGCTTCTGGAGTCGGGAAGACTGCTTTGACCTGTCAGTTCACCACGTCCGAATATATCTGTGCCTACGATACTTCTCTTGGTGAGTCACATTTCCTCAATATGCTTAATATATTCATATTTATCTATGTATTTATAAACAAGTTGCGTAAGCTTTCACGGCCGGTGTCAAAATACAAAATGATTATCCGAGCTTTTGGGCCGTAGTCCAGCGGAGAACATCCTTCCAGACGTTTCGTTCGAAGCTACATCGAACATCCTCAGTGGTGTGACCGTAGTACTCTGCTACTCTCGGCGATGCATCCCCTTCGAAACTGGTGCAGACTGATATCAGAAGAGACGCCCTATAAGTGCCCCTACAGACCGTCAGAAACATGATGTCTATTAATATTTGTGCTTTGTGTACCATATATGGAGGCTATTTATGTGGCATATGAAATGCATATATTGAATTTTCTAGTAATATCTTGTGAAGAGCTCTTAGTTTCGAAGACATTTTGTATAATTTTCCACAACTAGTAAATGTTAAGTGATAGTCCACAAAAATGTTTTGTCTCTTTAAGACATAAATTACTTCAAATGACATTTTTAGGCACATAATTCATTTTCGAGATACCCAGTACTAATGGTTTTATTTCTTTGATACCTTGTCATAATTTAATTCCTGTGTACTTTCAGTTGTCGTGATTGCATGGACTGAATAAAATTTGGAACTGTAATGCAATCATATAGAATCCAGTTCTGAAATATTTGTCTATCGCTGTTCCCTTTGTAGCTATAACGAAATGTGTAATGTGGCTACCAGGGAAGTCTTGGCAACTATGTGATATCTTTCAAACACGTGGCGTCACTGTACTGCCTATATGTATATATGAGGGGTGATCAGAAACTAAGGTTACAAAGCCCTGCAGTGAAATATTTACATTTTATACAATCAATGCACCCAACTGGTAGAATATTCATTGGGTTATTTTTCGACATAGCGCCCATATTAGTTTAGGCACTTGTCGCTTCGTGGAATGTTTTTGAATATTCCCTTTCTTCTTCTTCTTCTTCTTCTTCTTTTTCTTTTCTTTACCTAACTATCCTCCCCTTATGTAGGACTTACAAGCCAGTGCTATTTGTGTATACCTACATCTAGTATTTTGATGGTAGATGGCTGAAACTCTGCACAGTTGCCAACATCATGTATCAGAATTACACCACACTACTAATTTCTCTATAACTCTATTTCTCTATATAACAGCGAACATGCGTGAAAACTGCAGTGCTCGATGGCCGGAATGCTCCTCAGTGCCATGCTGGAGTATGGGAAACTTTGGGCGAAAGGACATTATCTACTGCTTTGTAAACAGGGCGTATGTCCTTGGGGACTATTTTGAAGGACAGCCGGTGCATTGAAACAGTGTCATGGATGTTAATTTATTGATGCTCATTCCAGTTGTACTCGTCCACAATAAATTTACACAGAAGTTCCATTACGTGTTAACTCCTGTGCTGTTAACTCCTGTCCTCCATCCCCATTTTCTGTTGGCACCCCCTTCACGGTGTAATGCACAGCGTAGATTGAACCTTATTCCATAGTTATCACGACTTACGGAATTACCCTCGTATTTCATAAAGGTTTCGTCTACACCATAGATGGGGAAAAGTGACACAATGTGTCATTTCCCTTACATCGTAGCTTTAACCCCGTCCACTTTGCCACACACCGGCTAGCTACCAGGCCACGTCCCCTATGTTATATATCTACCTCAAAGAACCGGTTAGTCCCTCACATTGTCAGTGGTAGAATCATGACGCATAACAGGGTAAAAAATGCTTCAAATTCTAATGGGAATATAAGTATTTTTGTAGCCACAAAACGAATACAAACCGGAAAAGATAGTTGGCCTGCATTGAGTGTAAAAGTGGAGAGGGTAAATACTCAATTGTATTCCTGTCACCCCTCTTCGCCATGCCTGGTCTAGACTAGAATAAAGTAGATCAAAAATAAACTTTCCTAAGAAGAGTTTGCATACCCAGAAATAAATTACTATACACACAAACACACGACAGAGAGTAGGAAAGGCCATATGAATATAACTTTAAATAAATTAAGTTGAATTTAACATTCGAAGTTGTGCGCATCGGACTGTTCTATTACTCTTATTTGTTATAGATGTTGTAAATGGAAATTGATTGGAAAGGGGTGGACAAAGCGCATATCTCGGAAAAACGAAAAATAACTTTGAATAAATTGAATGCCGTTTAATTTTAAAACACAGAAGGTGATGGATATGCCAATGCTTGTTTTAAGCAGTGTGTAATGAATCATGCGAAATTCATGCTGCATTTAAGAGTAATAATTATTTTTGCATTCATTTGTTTATTTCAAAGTCTTTTTCGTCTCTAAATTTATTCTCGTGTTTTAAGTAACTCTTCCTGCTCTCTTTGTATAATCGTGCGCTTCACCCTAGCGCTGGAAATCCACACAAAGTTTAATAGTCACAAAAATGCACCCGCTGTGACGTTGCTGTGCTAAACGCTCATAGCCATTGCCATTCTCCCTCGAGTGCTGCACCACTCGAATTCAAAACAGCCCTCCTAATAGTCGCGTTGTCTCTGCTACAAATTCAAGTCGTGGTTTAAGAGCTTTCTCATTTCCGAGCGCTCTAGATACTTGCTTGTTTCCTTTTGTAGAAGGCTCTTGAAACTCGTGTAGTTTCAGATCTTTCCCTTCTCTAATAAATCTCAGTCTGCCAGCAGGTCTTCACAGTACGCGCAAAAATTCACCAACATTAACAGTAATATCCAGCGTTACCCCTGAATTTAAAGGTTTTTTATCAAATATCCGTTTTATAAATGTTTGTTTATTTACACTAGATAAATTAAAGAAATTAGAATATTACTTGTAATAAATTATTTTAGCTTCATCATCTTACCATCATTGTTCCAAGTTGGTGTCTCCCATTCAACTTCCAATCCCATCACCCATTACAGTAGCTTTTCTCGTTACCAACCTAAAAAAAAGGAAGACAGTAGCATTTATTCTATTATTATCGAGAAAGCAGATACATTTGTACTAATATCCTCAAAGTCCCATGTAACACTTTCCATCCGTTTTCCCCTTAAATATTGTGACTTTGGTGGGTGTAAAAGTAAGGAAGACAGATGTAGTCGAGATAAAGAAACACTTTTATTTCCATAAACAGTAACTTTGTACACTCGCTGCAACAGCAAGAAAGTCTTTTTCGATTCTCCAACAGCACGGCTCCGAACTCGCAACACAAAGAACTAACTCCGTCGGCACGACTTCTCGATGCTTCGTATACGTCTCTTCTTTTCCGTCGGCACGACTACTCAACGCTTCACATACGTCTGTCCCCTCCGTCGGCACGACTACTCAACGCTTCACATACGTCTGACTGCCTCTTCTCCAGAGGCTCCAGAGGCAGTTCGAGTCGAGTGGGGAAGCTTATTCCCCCACCCGAAGTGTCTTTACCGCAATACCTAGCCGTTATACGGCTTTACCTACGCGATAGTATGGTGTTTTGGTCTACAGGGATTTAATCTCTGGGAATGTTTGGGATCAGGGGTATTTTAGGGACAAGATGGATGATGGTAGGGATTGGTCCATGAACGGGCACTGCCCATACATGCTGATTGGCTGGTTAGTCAATCAGGTGACGCGCTAATCTCCTCCTGGTTCTGGCCGTCACTCACTGAGAGGTGATCTGAGTTAGGCGTTTTACTCTGTTTTAAGTACAGATATTCATTTTGCCTTTCCCATCTGCGAAAATTAGACCGTTGGACTTAAGATGTCCTTCGGCAATTTTTTAGATGGTAGTCGGCAAGGCTCTCTCTGGTCATATTGTCCCAGAGTATTCACCAGTGGATTAGGGTGGTTCTGGAGTTTGTTGTACATTATTCGAGCGCGGGTTTTAATCACGTCGACAATGTACGGGATGCCGGAATGTTCGTGAAGGATGTGGGCAGGAAATCTCCAACCAGTGTCGTAGATCATCCTTAATGCCCGATTCTGCAACGTCTGGAGTCTGATGAAGGTGGACTTTGCCACCACTCCCCAGATCTCACATCCGTACAGGACCAGAGGCGGGATGATCGCACGATACAGCTGGAGTTTCAGGCGAATGGGCATGGTTTTGGAGCTGAGGATGGGATACAACTGCCGTAGGGCTGCATGACCTTGTAGTACTTTGCCCCTGACGTGATGCCTATACGTTAGCCGCCGGTCCAACGTGACCCCGAGATACTTCGCAGTAGTGACCCAAGGGGTTTCCGACGGCGCCGAAGCACGAGGTCCTGCGGGAGCCGGTTTGCCAGCGTGTTGGCCAGGAGAATCGCAGAGCTTTTCTCCGGGTTGATAGACATGCGCCAGTTCTCGCACCATCTACTGATGGCACAGAGGTGGGCTTGTACTTGACGGTAGCTGTAGCGCGGGTTCTTGTTTGCTGCGAAGATCATGAGATCGTCCGCATACTGACAGATGTGAGTGTTGGGGTGCGTGGGGAGATCGGCCATGTAAGCATTAACTGCCTCTTCTGTCGCACTTTACCGGTATTTATATCTCCCAAGCACTATTCTGGAAAGTTCAGTTATTGCGGTGGAATACAAAGCAGAGAAGATTCCCGAAGTCTCTATCCTTTTCTCTCTTTCGGCAAGCGCCCCAACAATGCGGCCAGGCTCTGTCTCTTTCCTTCGGCTCCTTTGCGGTAGTGCCGACAATAATGCGATGGGTGACACTGCTGTTGTCGGCAATTAGATGCGGCGGGCGCGGTGACAATATTTTTGCTACACTTACCCCCAAAAATAAAGAAAACATCATTTATACTTTATTTCACGCGACGTATTCCAAACTGTCTCTGTCAACAGATTTCTCTCACGATGACTGTAAACACACACACACACACACACACACACACACACACACACACACACACACACACACACACACACACACACTAACAGTGTCTGGAACAGTCACGGTTCATCACAAAACAACTACTACTATTCCCTTTTGTCTCGAAAAACTGATCCACTTCAAGACTAACTGTCCGTGTTTTCTTGCCTTTATAGTTCACGTGAAACGCCGGCAAATTCTAAAAGAACACCTTTTTTCGAACTCGTCTTAAACAAGCCGGCAGTCATAAGTCTAGGAAACGTTCTCAAAACGCTTTGTTCAGCCGCGCTCTATTGTTGTCAGTCACGTATTCATAAGCAGTGGCTCAAGAAGGAGCTTGACCCTGGCTCGCTTTGATGTGCGTCATAGTATGTCAGACCACCGATGGGAGCACTCTATTGGGGTGCTGGAACCCGGGCTAGGGGCACAGCGTGGGGTACCTAACGTGCGCTGGAGATTCTTCAACGCTACACGGCTGTGAATACCGTGCTCAAAACTAGCAGATCAGTTGACTCTTGGACCACCATTAATGGTACTTGCCTAACCCCAAAATAAACAAGAAAGGAAAAAGATCCTGAGTCTTTTAATAACATTTGAATGGTTGCGTAATCCTTGAAATATGCAAGTTTCTTCTACCATAAACATCGACTTGCATGTGGAATACGTGTGCAGTTACCTCACAAGTGTAATACCAATCGCATTTTAACGGTCCTTGCGTTTGACGTCAAATAGTTTCTCGGCTACTCAAAGTTAAGAGCTTTGATGTTCCTCTTCAATCACAAGAGTGTATTTCACGTAGCCTTCCCATTTAGTTACCATAAAATGTCCACGGTATCAGAATACAAGCATCATAAACAAAGCCGTACATCTTGTAAACGACGTAATAGACGTCCACCATAAAGCGGGAAAGGCCTTTCGGCTAGCAGGCCATAATATTAAATGTTGCACCAAAAAGGATATCCCTGGAATGAGCTGACGAACTGCCAAGCGCACACACACACACACACACACGCACACACACACACACACACACACACATACCTAAATTCAAAGTCTGCTACACTACGAAGCACAAATGAGCACTAAAAATAGCACATGAAATCTGAGCAGACTGCCAATAAAGATTTTCAAAACCACAAAGGTTTAATTCCATTCCACTTTTATAATAGTAGTTACAATGGTGTAAATCTTGTTACTGATTTAATGACGAAGCGATGTGCATGTAATCTTCAGCGCCGTCTCCATTCTCGTACTCCAGTGTGTCTGCTACCAGCTGCTCAAAGAATGGGATGACTCGAGCTGTAATGTCTGCGGCCCGCGTTCTGGAGGCTGCGGATTCGATTCCTGCGGCCGACCTTCCTAACGTTGCGTACTTTTCGGTATTATTATATTATTCTTTGGCTGAGCCGAGGCGCAGTGGTCGGCTCCGGTCCGCCAGGGGGACTTATTGACCAGCCGGAACAGGCGATAAGAACTGCCTGTACCTATTAGAGACCCATCGTATTAGTTCTGCCTGTGATGCGTTCCGCCGCCTGTAGGGTACTTTCATATAATCTTCCTCCCGAAGTCTAACGCAGAATAAACCATTAGCTGACGCACCAGAATCCCCACCATGACATAAGAACTACCTGCTCCAGGAGGAACTACGAGATCTTTGTCTCAGGTTATGCGAGGGCGAGTGTCAGGATACACAATTCCAGTTAAGATGAGTCAAATTTAATGGAGGTACTTCTATTTGCAGGAGTTGCCGACTGTTTGAAGTTGCATAATGTCAGGCCGTTTCTGAATCATATCACTAGGCTTCGAAGCTTTATACGGCTATCGTAAAATGAGGCGATCGCATGTTATCTGCCACATGGACAGAGCGTGACGTCATTGCGCGGGCACATTGCCAGCACAAAACACACTGCCTACAGTGCATAGTGTCTCTAGTAAATGCTTACAACACGAAAATCGAAATATTCACGTATTGTGGAACTTGTACAAATATTTTGGGGATGAACATTTTACTGCAAATGGGGACAGCAGTGAATGTAAGTTATGCAACAAATTTACCTACAACTTTCGTGCGTCGAATGTACACTTCCTATAGTTCAAACTTGCAACATTTTGTTTCCTCTGCGGAGGTTCGCTCCCTATTTGTCACTCTGGGTCGCAGGAAATACTCAGCTGAATGTTCCTTGATGGTGGCTGCTAAAATGTTTAATGTGAACTCGGTTTCTAAGCACTACAGCTGCCGGCCATCGATCACAGTAAACACTTCTGTAAGGCACAAATGACAGGACGGGAAAGACGCGAATTTTGG
Organism: Tenodera sinensis; assembly: GCA_030765045.1. Classification (NCBI taxonomy): domain Eukaryota; kingdom Metazoa; phylum Arthropoda; class Insecta; order Mantodea; family Mantidae; genus Tenodera; species Tenodera sinensis. The sequence continues at coordinate 102,020,613 of CM060971.1, read as the reverse complement.
AAATGCACGTACTTTTACTAGCTTAAGTCCCGCCTGATTTTACAGCGTGTTTAACTGTACAATACTGCAACACATGGCAAGCTTATGATTGGAGTTTGTGTTGCACCATTTAATTTTGCGACACCTATAACTCTTATTCCTCAATCTGAATCATGTTAATCGAGATAATCATTTGCAGAAATTGTCTTTGCTAATTTTACAAGGGAACATGGCAATATTTTCTGAGTGATAGTCAAATCTTTTTAAGCTGGCCATTATATGAAGGCTTTGAAATTCCGATCTCTTTGCACTGCCAAGAGATAAAACAGTGAATAACTATCTTCCGTTTGAGAAAACTTTAAGTATATCAAAATTCACAGAAATAACAATGATTGTCTCCGAAATGGTTCACTCCACAAAAAAATGAATTTGGGCATAAATTGTGTGTTTTACGAGATCTACATTTATGCAAAAGTCATCAACAATAAACAGGACTATATGGGTCATACCCAGAAAATTCAAAATATGCCTTGCATTTACCATAAAAGCCTCTAAAAATGTAGTATTTTAATCAAGATCGTTAGAGCCATTTGTGAGTAAATTCGAAGAATTTTCCTTGTAAAGCGTAGTTTAGGGTGGAGTAATTTTCTTCAAAATTTTCTTGCCGCATCCTTGAAGCATATAAAACTTAAATAACAACTTTGGTTACTAACCCACTGTTCGTTTCCTGGTGAAATCTCGATATCGGATGTTTGTGTGGAATGTAACTTCTACCTATATGGACATAGTATGGAAAGTAAAAAGTGTATAGAGGTAAGCAAGTAATGAGAATTTTGAACTATCTTTCTACCTTTATTCTTTCTATCGATACAGATATTCAATGCAAGCTGGAAACATAACAGCATAGAGATGTAACTCTTTAATCAATTATTTTTGTCAGCAGTTTTATCCAGTGGGCCATGAATAGCGTAATCAACACATCTGCAAATACAGCATCAGGGAAACTCATCTAAATTCCGATGTTGTGGTTTAAACCACCAGAAGCAGTTTCCGCACTCAAAGCCGCGATGACGTATTTGAATTAGGGAACAGTGTCGCCGTTGGCACTGGGACATGCACCAGTAAAATGTACTGTTAAGTGATGACTACTAAAAAACTAAATTTTACGCGTTACATTCATATTTTCTCTACTATGTTTAATAAGTAGGAAAAATAATGTACTCCACCCAAACATTCGATGTCGAGTTTTCAACGGAAATAAATATTTTGAGGCTCCCTGAACTTATGTGTGTCCTGTATTTTCTTTATTATAGCCAGTGATTGCGAGACAGCTGTGCGTGTGTGTCGTCGTGAAAGTTAGGTCGGTCGTCGTAAGAGATTTAAGGTGCGTCGAATGATTGTAACGTAGTGTATGAGAGACGAGAAAGTGAAGAGAGACACTCAAAGAACTGAGCAAAGTTACGAAAGTAAAAGTCTGAGTTATATACCACGAAACTCTGTAGACTGTGTTAACTACGATAAGAAAACTGTTTATGATACAATTTTAGAAGAAAATAAAGTAGTAGAAAACTGACCGGACTGATTGTTTCGTCACAATACTCTGGGTTGAAGCCCATCTTTAGAACGCTTTAGACAACGCTTTTATAACGTTTTACTATAAAATGTACAGGGTCGGTATCAGAAGTCAGTTGCCATGGGGGTAACCCAGGATGGCTTATTTATTAGTTATGCCAGGTGGTCTCAAAGGCCTACTTGCCAGCTCATACCTGTCTACAAGAGTGCGGGGCGTAAGGTATTTGTATGATCAAAGAGAATATCATTCCAACATTTCTCATACACTTGTTCCTAAGAAAGTAATCTCAATGTAAACAATACAATATTAACGTTATAAATGCAGAACGAATAAGTAAATATTCGGCATTAGAGGCGTCATGTCATTATAATGAAATCAAATTTAAAACGTTTACATAATTTTAGTATACCACGTCTTTTTAAGCCATTCATGGAGACGCATGTGCGCTGTATAATTTGCAATTTGGTTTTATTCAGTGAGCATGAAATCGTGTATTTGACCTAAAATTTCACATTGAAGTTTAAATGGCTGTTTGTCGGAAATAGCAGGAAAACAGAACTTAAAAGGAAAATGAAAGTTTGGCGTAACATAAGTAATAGAACTACTGTAAATCTCAAAAGAGCATGTTTCAAAAAAAACTATGAGACATAAAGCTTTATAGGTTACGACGTAGCTTCTCCCCCTCAGCTTTTTTGCCTATCACCCTTTAAATCTGAAGTGGTTTGCCGCCGCCGCCGCTGCCACCGCCACCAGAAAATAATGTGCTTTTTTTATTATTTTTTTATAGAATAAAATTGATTATTTAGCTTCTTGTTAGCTCTCCGCTGACCAGACATCAGAGGAACACACACAGAAAAGAAAATACCTCTGGTGAAGCCATTGTTTAGCCGGATGGACCAGGCGCAAGTAAGTCATAAGAAACTTTTTTCGTCTCGTTCCCCTACACCCTCGGAACAACATTTGCAGCCGGCTGTACTTTCCTAGCTACCTTCGAAGACTGAGGCAGACACCTTCTTCTGCGTTATGGACTGAAGCCTAAGGCATGTTTCCGCATCAAGTCTTATCATCCAATTATCGGTAGCCCAACAGCTCGACGTCCCTCGGGACTGTAGTTTAATAATAGCTCAGCTATCCTGTTAGATAGCATTCTTCGGGCTTGTCATTAGTTCGAAGATATTAGCCTTCTTCCTTTTTATGTCTTGAAAAGAAACATTGGCTGTGCATGAACCTTTAACACTTTGGTCTGTTCTATTTTTTGCCTACTTCTCGTACCACTTATGTAACACTGGTACTCTTTTACTGAAGTTGGTTGTGCAGGTGACAATTTCTTGCTTTTTCGAGTGCGGCGTATTGGTCCGTATATACCATAAAACCTGCTTAAGGAGAGACTACATGGTGAAAATTACCAGAAATTTTACATCCTTAGTTTTCTGTACGGTCTTGTAAATTAGAATTCCTTCATTAATGGGATATGTATTATGAAAAAATGCCAAATCTATTCCAGTTACATTTCCATCACTTTATTTTTTCTTCTTAAATTTCGTTGAAGCCTTGACTCACTCTTCACTGTCTCTCAAACACTAACTTCAACGATACAATCACTCAACGCTCGTTAAAGATTCTTCACTTGGACGTGACGTATCTTTCACAGCTGTCTTGCACTCACTGACTCACTGACCGACACAAAAATGCCTGTCTTCACACGCTCTGCAAGTATTTATACTGGCGACGGCGTAGCCAGATCTTTCTCGAACGTCTACAAACAAACCGGCTGCCGGGCACTCCTCGAATGCTCTAGAAAACTTCATATTGCCGCTCGATTGCTGTTACACACGTGTTTACTCGCATGAGTGGTGTGGGAAAGCTTGAGCACCTCGTTACGTGCCTCACAGTTGATGTGGCAGCCCGGCGTTACAGTATGTCATCATTACAGACACTATACTTATACTTTAAGTGTATTTTTAAAAATATAACTGCATCTGCCATTTTTACCCTGAATGTTGCACCATGTACAGAAAAAGGAATCTCTACCCTTTTTGGAGTAGTTATGTAGGTTTCAGCTCATCGTTTAGGGAAATAATTGTAATTTACTACATTCTCTAATACGTATAGTATTTTCACCGAAAATGTATATTTTGAGGCCCCCTGAATCCAAAAAAAAAGGTTTATAAAAACGTTTGTGTAGGTGTCTATGTATATATGTATATGTGTGTCTGACTCTGAAAAGCATAACTCAAAAACGAAAATTCGGTTAAAAGCCAAAGTTGATATTTAAGTTAAATATATTTTAAAGATGGGACACGAGGATGTTGAAGGAAATTCCTCCACCGTAAACTACCCTTTACAGGAAAACTTTTCGAGAATTTTTATTTTCTCAAAAAAGGCTCAACCGATTTTGACTAAAATACCTTATGTTTAAGATATTTTATGGCAAATTAAATGCATATTTTGAATTTTCTGGCTATAGCCCATATAATCCTGTTTACTCTTGATGACTTTTGCATAACTGGTAAACCGTACGTTAAAACGCACAATTTGTTTTAAATTATATTTTTTGTGATGTGAACCATATCGAAATATTCCTTTTTATTTGTCAAAATTTTGTAGTTGTTATAGACCGTTCTCAAATGGAAGGTCGTTATTCACTTTTTTTATCTCTTTGTCATGCAAAGAGAATGTAATTTTGACGTCATCATATAACGAACGCTCTTAAAAAGTTTGTCGCTTAAAGTCTAGTACATTCCCGCTGCACCTACAAGAAAGTTAGCAATAAAATAATTTGTATAACTGTTTATCTCGATAAACATGAAGTTGACAGAAGAATAAGTGTTTGTAAGAATATTTAGTGTAAGAGTAGAGTAAGTCATATGAGTGTCACACGTGACTTTTTTCTTTCCTTACTAGCTCTTAATGTTGGAAAATTACATAAGGTTTTTAAGGGTATAACAAATGATCATAAATAATTTACATTCACTTGACAAAGAACCAAGATTAAATGAATTAAAGCTATTCCACCGCACCAGCTATAGCACACTGCATTAATAAATATGTAATCAAAATTAGTGCTGGTTTTAACTTCTGTTTAGGCGCTAACCTAGATGGTATATCAGCTAACTGAAGCCTTTTAATCAGCTGTAGGAGAGCGGTTTCTCTATGGACTGTTGTGAGATATCCCCAGGGAATAAGCTCATTACTGTTAAGACCGGCGACCGTGCAGGCCAAGGGGTGTATATCCGAATCGCATAATCAAGTTTATGGAATATGTTCTACACTAGTAACCATTCCTCATTAGCAGTGGTTCTGCGACTCGATATGGAACTTTATGCTCAATATACCCACCAGGCCAGTCACTATGGAATAAAAATGGTGCGTCTCACGTGGTGGTGGATATTAGGGCATTGCGCGTTTCTCGTGCACGGTGAAGTAATTCAATATCCGGTCCAAACAGGTTTCTCGGTAAGGATTATTCCCACGTACCTCTTGTACACAGAAGGTGAACATCGGGTTATAGATTTGGTCCCAGAGGACTTTCATTTGACGTCATATCCACCACAGACATCTACAATTAAACTATCTGCTGAAATTGAGAAAAGTAGGCTACGTCAAGAAACCAGGAACATAATAAACAAAATCAAAGACTTATGTAGTTTGTTTGAATTAATAACACCAAACATATATTTGCTCACATAGTTCCCAAGGAACTATGTTAAGTTATCCATATTTTCCAACCTAAAAATATATCGTTTTATTGAACATTTTAACTTTCTCAAAAATAGTCCTGAAGATTTTTAATAAATAACCATGTGTTTAAGATATTTTAAGACAAATTATATATCTTGAACTTTGCGGGAATACCCTATGAAGTCCTTCATTCTGGAGCAAGTTTAACTTGTTTTATTTCGTAGCTTTCTATACTTTTAGGGTGTTTACCTTTTTTAACGTTTTAACGACTCACCGTTTAAATGATTAGTTTTTAAGTTTTAACTTTTACGTTTTAACGGCGAGGTTTAACAAGTGGCGAGTCCTTACTTTTACTTTCTCTTCTGGTAAGTAGAGGAAGTATTGTATTCCACCCAAAAATTCGATATCGAGATTTCACTGGAAATTATCGTTTGAGGCCCCTTGAATAAAAAAAAAAATCATTTTAGAAAAACGTCCCTGTGTGTGTGCGTGCGTGCGTGCGTGTGTGTGTGTGTGTGTGTGTGTGTGTGTGTGTGTGTGTGTGTCTCAGTCTGTGGACAGCGTAACTCAAAAACGAAACGTAGGTTAAAAAGCAAAGTTTGTATTTAAGTTTAATGTCTTCCAAACGACCCGAAGATTTTGAGGAAAATAGACCCTCCTAAACTACCCTTTACATGGAAAATTTTTCAAAAATTTTGATTTTCTTGAAAATGGCTATTACAATTTTGATTAAATTGCCATATTTTTATGACAAATGAAATGTATATTTCGAATTTTCTGGCTATAGCCTCTGTAGTCCTGTTTAGTCTGGATGACTTTTAAATATCTCGTAAACCGTAAGAGATAGACAAAATCTTACTATATAAAAAATGTAGATCTTGCTAAAACGCACAATTTTTGTCTCAATATATATATATATATATATTTTGTGTAGAGTGAGCCATTTCGAAGACATTCCTTGTTATGCGTGTCACTTTTGGAAAACTTAAAACTTTCCTGAAATGCAACATCACTGTTTATTTTTTTATATGTTAAGCGTGCAAAGATAACGGGATCTCGAAACTTTGAAAGATTTGACTACCGCACAAAGTCTACTGTATTCTAATATTCCCCTTGTACCTACAAGGAAATAAGCAATAAGATAATTTGTAGAAATGTTTATCTCAACTAACACGAAGAAAATATAGGAATAAGAGTCTGTAAGAATGGTTAGTAGAGTAGAGAAAGTCGTGTGAGTGCAGCACATCATATTTTTAGATTTTTACTTTGGGCCCTTAAAAGCTACTCACTTACTCTTCATTCTGGATGAATTTTACTAAAAGTGGTAAGCTTACGAGTAGACAGAAAACCTTTTCTTGCGCAAAAATTGGCCAGGCAAGTGTGAGGTGAGCTGTGGTGATCGAGTCAACGAGGCAAATTTTTTTTTGTGTTGAAATTAAGATAAACACACTATTATTGCCTCTATAGCAATTGTATTTATCATTTGTGAAACTCATCAATATTTCCTAATGATTTCTTGAAATGTATGAGAGTGCATGTTTAGCTTGTTCAAGCCACGATATGAGGTAATCTGCCCTGTGGCAGTAGTCAAGAACTGCAGGGCATCTGAGTTGTAAGTGCATAAAACTTCGTTTGTTATAGGTTTGATCAGTTCTTTCAGCGACAGAAGTTAGGAGTTTCATTTAAATGAAACTAAATGAGCATTAATATGTATGATATTCATTTCTTCAGCAGCTAATAGAGGCACTGTAAGTCTTCTGTGGCATGTAATTCATCTCCATTAAACCTGGATTAATCCAGAAACTCCTATGGTGTTTGACGTCTACTTAAGTTTTAATCCGGTGACGAACCAAATGTTTACCGAGGCAAATAGCAGTAGAACCGTGGGAAGGAGTCCACCAGTCCTGTTCTGTCAACGTTTATAGAGATCTCCTTTATTGCTTCAATATTTGAGGGCTGCCTCTTGCTCTGAAGCAAGTGCTCAACGTTCCCCAGCGTTTCGACACTTACCTTATATTGTATTGTACTATACAATATTATTTTTGAGTGCTACGCCGTGGCGTAGTGAGCTACAGCGTAAAACTCTGATTTCCGACAAGGAATGCGCCCAAGTTGGATCCCACCACGAGTATAACACCGTTGTCCACTCATCGCGAGAAAAATGAGGAACTGCGATAGCCAGAGATCTGACCAGAAAGCCAGAGGGTGCGAAATGCTGGCCACATCACCTACTTACATTTTAAGCCGAGATGAGATTAGGTGACTGAGGGGCCACCAAGCACCTCGACCCCAATAGATCTTTAGTGTACACAGTTCCCGGAGGAATGGAAAAGATGAAGGAGATATGGGCTGTAGGTCTGGTCACCAAAGACGACAGACTTCAGAGTTCCCTAACAATTCCAAGGCTTGACCAACCCGCCGGAGGCCGCTCTGCGGCGACCCTCCCAAGCCACTGGAAGATGGCTTATGGGCTCCACTGCAGCACAGGGGAAAACTCGACCCACCAGCAGAGGCTCGAATGGCTGGCATCTGACGAGGCCGAGTAGTACATAGTTCCAGCTCGCAAGCCTCTGCGCCATCACATAAGTGGTAAACAATAAGAGACAGATAAAAGCTTACTAAATACTAAATGTGGATCTCGTTAAAACCTACAATTTATGTCAAATATTTCTATTTTCTTTTGAGTGCCCCATTTCCGAGATACTATTCTTTATTATTTGCTAATACTTCCTTTTCTTTTAAGCTTACAAAACAAACAAGAGCTGTACTTATTGCTGTATTTCAAATTTAATCTTCAAAATACTTTTCAAAATTCTCTCTTTACTTTGTTTACATCTTTATTTCATAATATATAATATCTTGGAAGCTGTGCAATTGCTGCATTAATCCAAAGATTTGTATAGGTGTTGTCTTTAATATAGAAATCATTTTAAATAGTAAGAATTACTTAAATGGTAAATTTAGCGAAGAATCTCTTAACACCTGGTCAATTAAGAAGGGATGTTTATCAGAAGGGCATTTCGTAAAGTCACTTAGATTTTTATAGCAAGCGGTATAGGAAGCAAATGGTGAATTTAGGTAAATACTATTTTGAGTCACCATTTGCATCAGAAATGCAGAAGCCCAACTAAACAATGAAAAAATTGCCCAATGTCAGTTATGCAGTTAGCATGCCGCTACGTTCCCACTCATCCTTCAATTGTTCATTCACGTGTGCACAGAACTCGGATGTGGAAACAATCCACTGAGCTTTAGCAATATCCGCTCCCTAAATTAGCATGGTTTACTTGGTCTGTTTTTTATTAATGTATTTTACCCGCCATTTGTACCTTTTGTGCCATGAAAATCCGGCCTATCATTCCAACTGACCTCGTTGGTTTTACACAAGGGAAAGTGAAAGTTTGAATCAGACTGAAAAGTACAATATCATGTTTGGAATTTGAATCACGGATCGGCTTGCCTTGCCGTGCTCCAACTGAGGTGTTGGGGCAATATATCGGCACGACATTAAACTCCCCAAGTAAGCTTCCGGTAAGTCATCTCTTTACGTACATAGTCCTCCGTTGCTCCCTAAGGACCTGGGAGACCCCTACGATTATTTAAGCGTTCTAGTTTCCGAACACGCGCACCTATGCAACCGCCTGACTAGGACTTCTAATATTACATCTTACTTGACTGGTGTAGCGACAATATTATCCGTTTATTTCTTTAGCTTCAAGAATGACTAATCGACAGTTACGTGTCACAGAGGTCAACCAAACTCTCATTACATATTACTGACTCATGCTTTTCCTCGTTAGTTGTGTCATATTGTTTTGTCATTGCAAGTAGTATGTTACTACTTCTCACAAACAGGAGCACGATATACAAATCCCAAGGATTTGGAAGAAGTGTATCATCTACCTTGTGATGGTGATGCCTTACACGTGTATAACTTCAATCAGATGATTCCAATTCTGAAAATAAACTGAAAATGAGATTTTTAGATTCAGAATTGATCAAAAAAAGAGGATGAAAGCAATTTTATTTATGTCACAATAACACATATTTTGTAGGTAACATCACATGTTTGTCAAACATTTATCATTATCATCATCATTATTGACAATACATTTCAAATTATTATAAGTTGTATATCGCAATTTATCTTTCCATGTAGTGTAGTACAAATAATGTATAGTGTATTATTTATCTTTGATCAATATAGAAAGGTAATGCTAATAAAAAATCACGTGTATATTTAAGCTAAATGAAGCTAAGCATGGGAATGAAGGAAAAATGGAATTTTAAAAAATGAATGCAAGCATACAGGTATAGTCGCCCCGCGCGACTAATGGTGTTCTACCAGGGCGACCACCTAACGGAGGGTTAAGTCCCGCATTTATAGTTAACGAACTGTTAGGTCAATCGATGGGTTTTTCGGAGGCTTTCCCGAGTCTCCCGGCTATCTCTTTGCAAGGATTTCCATATCTTCCAAATGCCGTGTACCTCCATGTTTTACATTAATAATTTAATTTCACCTTATAAGATAGATTTCTTACATGGTTGGAAGCGTCGGCGAGCATCACCAGATCAACACGGCAGGGGAAAAGGATGCGCTCTAGAAACCACGTATCCCGGATTGAAAGGTGAGCCTACTGGTTTCCGGGGCCCCATGGGATAGTACAGGCTCGAGGGGAGAGGTGAGCCGATTTCCGAGTCCTGCGCTCCCCTTGGAAGTACGAACTCGAAGGGGTGGGAGAGGAACCGGCCTAAGCCAGCCTCCGCCGGGGTGCTCCTAACTGAGCAAATGTAGGGACCCTGTCGTGACAACGTTCCAGCCGCCCTTAGTATCCTTGCACCTCATCCATCCCACCGGGAGGAGCCCCGTCAGGGGCATAGACACAAAAAATCCCCTTCTGGTAGTGGTACTAAGTTCCCCTCCGCAAGTTAATACAGTCATAGAGTCATGGGGGAAACAATAATACCATTATGGGGAAAATGCTACCCCTCATCAAATATTACAACTAATATCAAAACCTCATCAAATATTACAACTAATATCAAAAAGTAGAGCTTTAATCCTCAAAAGTCACAATCAAACAGCACATTGGACATCTGTTCTATTCATTACAAAATCAGCAATTTGACTTCGCGTAGTTACCCACATTAACTGAATTACAATTGTGATGAATTTCAGGAAAGGAAAATAAAATAAAATTAAACCTATACTCAAAGTATTTGTATAGAGTCCAGCAACATACAGGATACGTAAACAAAAGGTCCTGTCCATAACAAATGCGCCAGCGTACTAATCTGACGGCGAGGGAAACTGACAGAGCCCTTGAATACACGTAACACAGAATACACTTTGAAAGGATTAAAAACCATACAAACTATAATGCATTAACCATTCAACGACATTAAGCGTGCATTAGCAATAAGGACAAGCTATTTGACTATACTAACGATGTAAAAGCATTGAAAACAAACAATTTATCAATAATAACACACGTATAACGTAGTTGCACGCACATTTCATAAATCGGGAGTCATACTAAAAGACGTGGGCAGCCCATTATTAAAATTAAAGTTCCAGAAATGTAACCCTTTCATTGGTCGTTTTACTCTGTGAGTGTTACAAGTTTGCTGTTGTGTGCATAGTAATAGTTTATTGGTAAACTTTATGCAAACTTTTTTCAAATTTTTATTTTAACTCCAGGCGGCATATCAAAGTACATAACATGCAAAGGAAAAGTCTTAGGTTACACAAAAAATTACAGAATACGCATGTCCTATGTTGTATGTAAGGACTGTGTTGTAATAAAACTACAAAAAGGTAACCTAAACTGAACTCTTCCATAAATTTTCTCCCTCATTTCATCCCTTCAGTTAGATATTTTCTAAAACAAGGGTCAGTGAAGCATTACAATATTTTTACATGTTAATTATTATGTATTTATGCCAAAAAAAACTTACTGTTGGTGTTTTTAAACACACAAGTCATGTGTGGGCAACCTTTCTGAGGTAGAAACGGAAGTGAAAAATTCAATGCCCCTGAAGGGATTTGAACCTCAGACTCTCCGCTCACAAGGTGGACGCTCTAATCATCAGCTTCTCTGAAAACTGCCAGAATGACATTGAATTCTGCAACTGATTCGTATTCTTCCCAAAAAGCTACAGAGGGCGACTTACATCAGAGACAATTACCCCAAGGGCCCCGGCATTAAATAACCTATAGGTGGTAATTAGTATTTATTTATGCCAACGAACTTACTGTTGGTGATTCTAAACATACAATCCGTGTGAGGGCAATGTTTGAGAGGTAAAATTAGAACTGAAAAACTCAATGCCACAGCCAGAATTTGAACCACAGACCCTCCGGTTGCCAGGCGGACGCTCTAACCATTAACCATTTGCACATGTACATGTTCTTTTATCTTGCGCCTTGATGGAGCAAAAGTGACAGCATCTGTATGACCAAATTGGTATAAATTACTTTACTTGAAAAACAGAGCTGCAGCCACGCCCGGACCATTTTTTCTCTTTGACACCTCGTGGAAACGATACTAGGATGCGTTCAATTTGTTCCTGGTTTTGTTGGAGTTTCCGCTATATGCCAGCACACACTAGAAGTGATCAGCAGGCTTCCTGCGGTCTTTCTAACATAACACATATGGGAAGCATGCTTCTCACGAAAGGGTTAACAAAATTGACTGCAGGATCGTAATCTAAAGGCTTTACACCATATTGTGACGAAATGACAAAAGTTAAGTCCAATTATTTTTTGTGTCAATTGATTCTCCTTCAAAACTAATGCACAACAGAGTTCTCTTTTACAGTCTTCAGTTTTTCATGATATTACAACTCACAACTGTTCCCCCTGCCATGCTGCTGCCGCGACGCTCGCTGACGCTTCCAGCCCTGAAGAAAACCTAACGGGATGAACTGTGAAATTATTAATGTAGCGAAATGGAGGGACAGGAAATTCGGAAGATATGGAAGTCCTTCCCAGCATTCCCTTGGCGACCTGGGGAAACCTTCGAAAAGATCTATGTAAGAACAGTGGGCCACAGGGATCGAAGGATTGTCTACTCAGCCGAACCCGGATGGTGGTGAACCTTAAGGAGTGGCCTGGAACTCATTCGGGCTGAAGAACAACCTGCATTTGTTAGAGATCAACCGTGGTAGTTCTGCCTGCAATGCGCTCTGGCCACCTGTAGGGTACTCTCATTCGTTCTTCTTCCCGGGGCCCGACCACAATATTGCATCGGCAGCCGAGCCGAAATCCCCTCAATAACAAAACAGACAGATGAACAGAAGGGTTTACAGAGAGCAAGCATCCGCACCATCTGCCCGCAACTACCCAAACACTACACTGATAACCGGACCTGGAAGATGACAAGAAAAATACAATTAGGAAGGGAAGCAAAGGAAGCCGCGAAGTGAAAATAAACCCCCAGCATTTGCCTCAGGGGAAACCACCAAACAACTGCGTCATCACCGGGGATTGAACCTGCGACCTCCCGAATGCGAGGCGTACACCTTGCCGCTTTTTTCTTAAGTTAGTCCTATAAGCTTATGCTACCACTTGAATTTATAAATGTACTTTCGGAGTACCTTCTTTTTAGCAACGTATAAGATGATTAGATTGAGCAGATATATTTTTAGCTGTAGCAGTGTTTAAAATGTACCACTGCGATACAAATAAATATAAATCCCAGGAATGTTCTATTTCAGTATCTCAACAGAAGCTGTATAAAAGAAGCCCTTGCGTTTTCTTCAGCTGAGCAAAAAAGAAACCACTGCTTCTATTCATCATGCTCTCGTATTTTCCCCTCTTCTTTATTTTTAATATGGCGCTCTAGGAAGCCGATATGACTAAAACGTTGCCCTCCGCAGTGCCTTTCTGTATAAAGAAAGAGCCTTAGTTAAATAAAGAGTTGTAAGTTTGTCTACTCCAAGTCATCTTTACAGTGCCCCATAAAACACTTCTGTGGACGGAAGTAATCGCTGACAGCATGTCAATGTCCCTAGGCTAAAATAAACCAATAGCGAAGGGTAAAACGAATGAATGGAAACTTTGCGCTTATCTGTTTTAAAAATGTATTGCTCTCCAACACTCTTGGACTTACTACAGGCACGTCCAACAAAATGAAACTAATAAGACAAAGGAATTTTGCAATTCGTTCCAATTGGGTAAATTAGAATCAGCTGATATGATGTAAGAAAGGGTAGCCTTTATGTTTGGAGTGAAAGGTCAGCTGCCATCTGTGAACTTTTCATTAAAACTTGGCTACATTTTTGTCAAAATTTTTCTCCAGCCAAAATTATTCCTCATCCTTCCCCGAGTCTAAAAGTATAATGGCGGCGCCGTGGCTGAGTGGTTAGACCACTCGCCTATCATCTAGGTGATCCCAGGAACCCGCATGTATTATTCGTGGCGGACGAAGCGGCATCTGGGCGGGTTTTCTCCGGTTTCCCCCACCATTCATTCCACCAATTGCTCTATTATCACCTTTCCAACCATCCATTTCACCTGCACTTCATTACATCCTCTTCCTATTATATCTGGTACTTGGCTGACCACCTGCTTCCAGGTCTTCACTCTGGTCCAGAGGTCCCTCTGCTCCCCGACAGGCGTCTGACCCTAGGCACTGGCTTGTAATTCCTTGGGGGTGTAAGTCTTACATAAGGGGAGGGTAGTCAGGGAACTGTTGTTTATTTCCTGAACTGAACATTTGTAAATTCATTAATTGCCATTAACATTTTCTTGTCGTAAACAAATTGCTTGTTTGGAAAATGGTAATTCGTGGTACCATGAAACAATATGTTCCATAATAGAAGCCCTTCCTTTAGTTGAGGGTCGTAATGCCAAGAAGTCACGAAATCTGTGGGTCCAGTGTATGACATGTGGAGAATGGGCACACATTTTGTGTAATGGATGTGAAACTGGTGATTTTATTTGTGACTTTTGCTCAATAAAGGCTTAGAAACGATTTTGATTGAGACTTTTTTCCCTTTCACATGATGTGTTAATCGCTAACTCTTCTTTTTATTCACTTCAAGGATTAGGCGAATCGCCTGTTCCGAATTCACAATGATTCCTTCTATCTTTTCCTAAGTCTGTCCACATCCCTTAGTCCTCTTGGTTTATAAATGCCTAAACATATAAAGAAAGTAAAAATTAAGGCATTATAGATAATCTGTATGTGATTTATAGCAGTAATAAAAATAAACAGTTATTTAGACACACGTTTCATATTACAACCGTACTTCCCAAAATCCATATTTAGTTACATTTTTTCAAATTTTATGAAAATTGAAAAGTCTTAAACTATGTTCTAATGAATTAGTATTCTATAACACTCGTATAGTCCAAAACAAATGCTATTTGTCATTTTTAAGATAATAGATGCATTTAAAAATCAAGCTTTTATCAAAAATAAAAAAGTGGTCCATATTACTATATCTTCCCCTACTATTAAAATACAATCCATCCCTTCCCGATAACGCTCATCTCTTGTACAAACATATATTGCACAGCAAACAAACTGCGCAGTTTAAAAGTAATGAGTTATTGTATAGGTTGTTTATAGAGTAGTTGTGTTATTTTATTATTAAGTGGCGGGACATACGTTGAGTCGTGCCTCAAACTCTAACTGTAATGGTGTTAATAAGTAAACGAAACGTTATATTTCTCTTTTCCTCTGTGTTTCTGATACGAGTGTTAACTGACTGACTGGTTGTGTTTATACAGTCGCAAGTAAGAGCTTATTCACCCTCCGACTGAAAGAGTGGAGTGAGGAATAGCCGCTAATTAGGTAAACCGTCTCCAAAGGGACAAGGTTGGACATCGCTCGTCTATATTAATTCTGCGCTTAAAACGTTTACGTCTTGTACCTTTCCTTGTATGAGCTTCATTCTTTGAACCACTGGAACTGCTAAATAGCATTTTAGATAGATGTAAGTGATGTGTTGATGAAGAGTAGGCGGAAGAAATGCTGAAACACGATAAACAATTCTACATCGAAACTGAGTTAGAATACTTCCTACAAGGCCAATGACCTCAAATTAGCTAGGCCAGTGGGTCGTGCATTGAGGTGTGAAAAAACACATAGTGGTGCCACAGGTGTTCTTCATTTCGTGGAGTAGTTACGATCATGCTAAAACATC
Source organism: Tenodera sinensis (assembly GCA_030765045.1). Lineage (NCBI taxonomy): Eukaryota > Metazoa > Arthropoda > Insecta > Mantodea > Mantidae > Tenodera > Tenodera sinensis. Next base: position 102,005,225 of record CM060971.1, on the reverse strand, counting down.
GGGTAGTAAATTATGTGATTGGTTCGTGGGAAAACTGCTGGAGAAGAGAATAAATATATATAACACCGAAATGGATACATATTAGAGTACCATTTATCCAAATATCTGCACTTATACTTCTAACAGCCTGTATACGACTATTATGTTTTGTTTCTGCTAATATATTATTAAATAAATTAATACATTAAACCTTAAGCCATTTGTAGATAAACTGCTTAGTTTACAAATACACTTTATAAATGTGTGAAAATACTATTTGATTTTGAAATAAATTTCATTTGTAAATCGTTAAGCTAGTTTGTAAATTTAAATATATTAACTTCCATTGTGAAACAGTATGTTTACAATGATAAACAAAGTTTACAAATTATAATTGTTGGAAAAATTATCAAACAGGCTCCTGAACTCAGCACATACAGTGTAGGTCTTGGAAGTAAATGCGACAAGGGATTAAAATGTCTACCTGGTGGCTGGGAGGGCATATCGAGCATTTATGTATGCAGAAGTAAAGGATAATCATATCTCTATTCAGCGTTCCTCATGCGGCGTTTGCTCATTCATTATATATACCTTCATGGTATTCCAGCGTTTCTGCAAGAGTTGGTCATAATGTGAATATGAACATTACGTCTCTGTGGTTATAATCTATACCAACATTAGGAAAAAAAGAAAACGCTTATATGTGGAAATAGGTTAAACTCAGATAACACTAAATCTATTAGTGTGTCGGTTTGGGTGGCTCAGTTGGTTAGACGCTGTCCTACTGATCCCAAGGTCGTGGGTTCAAATCCGGCCCAGACCAATGGTTTTTAATTGTGCTTAGAATTAACAGCTCCCTGTCAGTAGATTTACTGGCATTTAAAAGAACTCTTGCGGGACAAAATTCCGGCACACCGGCGACACTGATGTGATCCTAGTAATTGATAGCGTCGTTAAACAGCAAAATAATTTAATTTTCCCTTCTTGTGACTATTTCACTCGTCACCTCTCGGTCGTGGTACTATCGCTTTGGTTGTCATTTCCTTTTCTTATAGAGCAAGAGCACGTGACTGGTAGACCGTCCTTATTTTATAAAAGATGAAAGTTTCTCAGCGCATGCCCATAACACAGACAGAAACAATGGAATTACTAAGAATTTTGGATCATCGAGGCTTTGGCAGGTAACAGGTAACAAAGGTGTATAAAATAGTAACCTAAAATCGTCAAAGTATAAAGCCTAATTTTCTTATATTTTTTCGGGATTATATTAGAATTAATCACGTCATCCATTGCCAGACATTAGTATCGTGGCAACACTAACACTTAAACTTTAATAAATTATAATTACCCTTACGTTAAAATGTAAAAGCTAAATTTTATATATGTTCCTTGGGTGACCATTAGAAGATAACAGAAGAAAAAAAAACGGTACATTACTCACAGCCAAGCCAAAGAAATGGTGTATAATGTGTACAAATGCTTCCTGATAAAAATGGGAAACAGTTGCAATGCAGCGCTTCCCCTATCACCCCTACCTGCGCGTTTTATGTCATTTACCGCTTTCGTTCCTGACGGCTGCTCTAGCTCTTAAAATATTTGACTATCGCCTAAGCCTACTGTGTTCCCCGTAACCATTGTACCTACAACAATACAAGTAATAAAAGGAATTTCTATCCCAATCAACGTGAAGTAAATACAAGAATAAACTTTTTAGGAATTCTTTGCTGAACAATGGTTAGAGAGCCATAAACAAAATACGGAGAGTATATAGGTATAATAATCGCGGTTAATGTTGAACAAGTTTGTGCTGTAGAAACACGAGTATAATTCTCAGTTCCCATCGTTGGGTATAAATCAGCAAATTAAAACAATATGTAACTGTGTTTTCGAGCTGTAAACACTTTGTGTACATCATTCAGAGCTCACAGTTATTTTTATGTGTGTAAACGGAATCCCCTGAAGGTAAATTTCACTCTGCGTGGGACATATACGAGATATTTCAGCGGGTAACCTGCAAGTAAACAAGACAGCACGTACATATTACACGCTTGGAAACAATATAATGAAAATAAACAAGTACATACTTTCCATTTGGTAGAAATGAGATGACTGTAGGCGATTTGTCCTACCCGATAGACCCAAGCGTTGATTATATTTTAAGTTTCCATTTTTTTTTCCAGAAATGTTGCTCGTCTTTGAAGTATAAATTATAAAAGCTATGGGGTTAGGTGACTTCCACTGAACAAACGTTTGGTGGTTTGAGTTTGTTTCACACAGGAGCCTTTCCTTTTCATGCCATTTAGTTAGGGAAAAGCGATAAGGATTTTCCTCAGGTCAATGCTGTGATTCTTTCCTTTGTTTATACCACTGAGCGAGATGGTTCCACGATAACGTGCGAGGATCACATTCGGGAGGTCGTGGGTTCGATTCCCGTGGCCAAACTTTCTGATCCATGGTTTTCGGGGTTTCCGTGTCGCCAGGCCAATGCTGGGAAGGATAATTATAATTATCCCCTCTTTTTCACTTCACCTTTCATTTGTTTGGTTGTTTCAGTGCGCATGGCAGGTGCTTGCTCTCTGTAAATCCTCATCCTCCGGATCGGGGCGTCTCCAAATCTCGAGTATCTCAGGGCCTCTAGAACCCGCAGAAGGGAGAGAAACCGGTAAACAAAGAACGATAAACATAATCTTCGGTGGATTTTGTATAATTTACTGGGGTCCTTTGAGGCGTATTCTTCACCTTACCTATCACAGAGCTTGCTGGCTTGATAACAGAGCAATGAGCGAGAAAGAGGGGAGGTTGATGCCTTTTATTTTTCAGAAAACGATCCAGTGATGTAATTAGAATCTCTCTCTCTCCCTCTCCCTCTCTCTCTCTCTCTCTCTCTCTCTCTCTCTCTCTCACACACACACACACACACACACACACACACCTTTTTGTAAAAAACACATTTTTTGGATTCAGTTAGATCTTAAAACATGAAATTCCAGTAAAATCTCACTTCACAATTTTTAGTTGAAATACAATACCTCCTCTACTTACTGTATGTAGTAGAGAAAGTAAGAATAGCGATGGGAATGTCTTCCTGCTGCGGGAGCAACACAAATTATCTTCCGTGCAGTGATTTTACCTACATCAAATTCTTGGAAATATCTCCCTATTAGCTTTAGCGTGTATATTTACTGAGATATACGTTAGAGCATGCCGAGTTTCATTACAGTATTTTAATTAGATACCTGTACAACACTCTTAAGTTAATAGAACTTTAATTTAGAGATCATAAAACCTTATCTTGGTTTATTTTCCTCAACAGTTTACTGCAGCATGATTATGCTAATAGTAGTAATACGGAATATTGAATACGACCATGCACAAGTAGGATTGTATTTTAATAAAAATGGTTACATTTCAGATAACCTCCAAATACGTTTTCGCAATTTGTTCTCCGTTTCTTTCTTTGTACAGTCTCGCTTAACTTCTGTAGTATATCGAGGGCTTTGGCTTGAACAACTAATGGTGTTGTGCATAGGGCTGAACTGTATTTCCGTAACATTTGGATTCTATTACTTCTGAATATGAAACACACTGTGGCGGATAGAGAACAAATCAAGTTGAGGAAAAATGTTCCACCCAGCCGGGAATCAAACGCGGGACCTTTGGGTGGATAAAGCAGAATCGGTCACAAAGAATGCTTACAATTCTTAATGACGTGTAATCCCATTATCAGTTTATTTTTTGGGATACATCGAGTGAGAAAGTAGATGTATGTGAGTGTGTGATAGTCTGTGAGAGTGTGTAGAGAGAGTGAGAGATTGAGAGAGTGAGAGAGTGTGAGAGGGAGTGTGAGTGAGTGTGTTCCTGAAACCACAACTTTTATTATCTTTACTTTTTGTAACGCACCTTTGAAGACCTATATACTTCATCTTCCTCCACGATAGTTTTATTCGATATTGTCCTGTTCCCCAGATCATATTTTCCAAGAACGTCTTCCATGGAGCATCTTAGAGAATAAGTTTAATATCCGTTTCGTTCCTGGAATTCCCTTTTATTCCGTCGTCGTTTCATTGTTCGCTCACGAAAGAACGAGCATGTATCAGAAATTGAAGACGTCTTCACCACATAAATACGACTCGCTCTTGCCTTTCACACACCGTAACTAAACGAGTTGTCTTTATCTCATATCTACTTATTTACTAAAGTGCGCGTGTCTTGCCTCTTTCGTCTAAGTAAAGAGTTTTCAAATAAAATGTTTCTGTTGTTCGACTTTAACTTTCTAGATGTTTGCGAGTCAATGCTAGCAAGTAATTATTTTTGCCTCCATTTAAGGAGTTACGTAGGTAGAACTACATGAAATAAATTCCCTGCCATAGCCACCATTTTTGTAAAGCAATGGAATTTTGCACAGCTATTTTAATTTATAGCTTTATAGGTTTGTACACTGCGTTGTATGTTTCATAAAGCGTGCAGCATATTAGTCGTTTTATCACTATTCTTTTGAAGAAGTTGCATGAAAACTCATGTATATAGGATATGTAAATTATGTATTTTGATACGAGAGTTTTTCTTTCTCTTTGTATGGGTTTTAAATTACTTTCCAATGGGAATAAGTTTGTTTCCTTCAAATTCTTGCGTATTTCATACCTCAAAATCTATGAAAACTAACATAAAGCGAAATTAATGAACCAAAATAAATTCTGATAAGTATGGGAAATAATTGTGTGCCAAATGCCATTGCAGTATCATTAATAGCTTGAGAAAGAGGTTTATTACTGTGAAAAAAGTTAAAATCCAGAGAACAAAGTGCTAGGGCTTGCCTGGATGATGACGAGACAGATAGAGGCAAAAAAATATGTTGTAACTTTTCTCAACATGTTGCTATATCTTAAAAATATTCCAATATGCAAAAGTTCAATTACAATCAAAGTTGTGAAAAACAATACTTCTGATAATAGGGAAAATGTGTTGCCAATAGTATATAAATTGTAAGGGCTATTATAGGATATTAACTACCAATTAGTGGAAAACGTTTTGTTTTAATGCACATAGATCAGGCATGGCACAAAGTGTCAGCGCGGGCTCTGTTTATTTTGCCACCCCTTCACTCCCTTCAGAGCTGAACACGTGGCGTATAGTATCAGGTGTGTACAAAGTCAACATGTCGTGGCGCAATAGGTAACCTTGTAATTTTCAAACTGTACCCAAATTAAAAAGAGCACGTGAAAACGACATTGAACTATATAAATTATTTCTTGAGGAAAAGTTTCCCATGTTACGTGATTTCACAGCACAAATAATGTCAATATTTTTGTCTACTTATATCTGGGAAAAATATTTTTCAAAACTTAAAATACTGCACGTACTCGCCTCACACATAATTTTTTATCAACTTTACATTTCTGTACGAACAGTATTGTACCTAATATAGATAACCTTCTCAGTAGAAAACAATGCAGACATTCTGCAACAGTAACTAACAAGAATATAAATACTCCATGTATATCACTACAAGTTTAGTTAATAGAGCTAATTATTTTACAGTAAGTTTCGGATTAGGTGCTATAGGCGTACAGTATTATTATATATCAGTTAAGCACACCCCTAGACGCATGTAAACACACAGAACGTCAACTTCCTCTCGAGGTCAACACAGTCTGATCGGCAAAAAGTGGAGTGGGTGAACTCTTATCTTTTCCTCCCCTTAAGTTTCCGCATGACTGACATACAACGTGTATTTTACGTTTGTCGCACTGTATTTTATATTTTGAAAGCTTGTTTTGTGTTTAGTTAGAATATAAAGTATAGCTTTCGTTGCCTAGTAACCACCAATTAAAGTATCACTGATTATAATTTATTACTAGGGCTAGGAAGTTGAGGACCTATAAATTGCCTAAAAAGGACCATTAAAATACCTAAAAATATCCCAAAAAGGACCTAAAGTTTGGGAAAAAAGAACGTAAAGAAGTAATACCTACAAATTAATACATTCATTTTCAGTTAGATACTTAATGAATAAGTTTGAAAGTACAACAGTCAAGTGAACACATACAGCAAGAAAACTTACATGAAAGAAATGCTTCTTCTGATTCAGTAACCAGCAATGGACATTCTGGGGAAAGAAACTGAAATAGATATAATAAAGTTACAGAAATTCAACTCAGAAAGCTTACTCAGTTGGCGTTGCAGTATATCACAACAGTCATCTCTAAATTCTTAGGTGTAAAGGAACGTCGGTTTTTTGACGTTGCGAAACATTGAAAAACTTCTCTCCACGTCAACGGATTTCATTGGTGCGTACTTTAAACGAGTGAAATCTTGTGGAGAAAACTCCGCATCAAAAGCAATCACCTCAGAATGTTCTGCTTTTATTATTTCACTTATTTTGCACATTGTTTCATATCCCGATATTTTTCAACCACTAGTTTAATCTTCTGGTTGACGGCTTTTCCAGTTACACCTTCACAATGTTGCTATTGTTGCTGCACCTTTAATATCACTGAATGAATGATTTAATTTCGTTTTTCAAGATAGTTGATGGCCGTCACCAAATTAGCAAATTTGTTGTTAATGTATGCCAGATTGCCCTTCAGTTGAGGCATAGCGGATAGAAGAGATAGTGTGAGCTCTTCGGGAGTTACTATGGTTCGCTCGCAAGATGGCACTGGTGTCGCGGTCGCTTCACTTTAGTTCACGAATGCGTGGTGAAAATGGGTTTCATATTATCAGTTAGCATTTTAAATACCTAAAATCGTAAGCAGGAATATTGGAAATACGGTTTTGAAACATCGTCTTTGCTTGACACATAATATAGGATGGTATTTTACAATAATGGGTATTATAATTAACGAAGAGCAGTGGGAAATATCTGCTTACATGATTTTACGCTGAAAAATTAAACCATAATGCAAATTATGTATGTTGTGTATATAAAATATCGAAACTCACCGTGGAATTAGATGTTGGAGACCTTGGAGAGTTTACGTGTTGATTTTGCTGACTTCGATGACGTCATTTCTCTACTGATTTCCTTGGTACGAAAAAAGAAGCGACACTTCATGTAATGTAGTGTTAACTTTCCAACTAAATCCAGGTTGTGTTCCACGCAACATCCTATTCCAGTGGGTCCTAATATGATTTCGTCTATGTTATCTAAGCACTCGTAAAATATATCACCCCACAAACTTTCAGACAAGCACAATGGCAAAAATCACATGGTATGGTAGAAGCATGGCGGATAGAAGAGAGTAATTTTTTGTCTCTGTTTTGTGGAGATTTTCGGGATTTATGCACTGTAGTTAAGTACCTGGGTAAATTAGGAAATATACAGGCAATTGCCCCTGGCTTTATCCGCCATTTAATTCTAGGGATTTCAACTAGTTTTCCATGCACAACGAATGAATCAACTTTCACTAAAAAGTCCTCTGGAAAATGTTTGTCACAAATACTAGATTTAACAGATAATTTAGTGTCTTTCCTAGGAATAGACTTTTCCCATTTGTAAAACAGATTTTTATCTTTAGAAGGAGTAAAAAAATGTCTAGCTTCTGAGCAGTTTGTGTATCCTGAACGACACCCGGGTACAAAACAAGTTGGCATTTTTAATCAATTATTGATGTTGCTTGAAACTTACGTTTTGAAGAACACACACATTTATGCACAAAATTAGAAGCAATTTCACAAGTTATGTACCTAATTACTCACAACACACAACGCATACGTATAAAATTGTCTGTACTTCCGAATCACATACTAGGCAGTTCGGCCGCATTTTGAGGCGACTGCGATCGCCACGCCGCAGTTTCAGTCAGTTGCCACGGAACCACGGATCATGTAGTGAACTAGCGGGAGAGCTCACACTTTCTCTTCTATCCGCTATGGTTGAGGTTTAGCCATCAGATCCTGCGATATGGCAGTAGAAGCAGCACCTTCCCTATTCAAATTATCAATCACATATTTAATCACATCAAAATGATTGCAGTAATACGCACAAGCGCTTAACCAAGTAGCCCACTGTGTCAGAATTGGTTTCGGAGATAAAGGGATTCCTGGGGCATTCTGGTGGAAATGGCGCTCTCTAGTTGGAGATTTTAAGAATACTTTCTTAACACTGGACACTAGTCTGGAAAGTGTTTTCGCACTTCTTCACTCAATACAAAGCATGCGCAAGGGAGGTTAGATGAACCAATTTCGGATAAAACGCTTTAATTGCCTTTCCTGCCTTTACCATGTATGTTGCTGCGTCAGTGACAAAAAACAGCGCATTGCCGTGTTTTATTCCGTGTGGCCACAAGAGAAAGGCTTTTATCAAACAGCTGGCAAATAGTTTGGTGATTCACTCTCTTCAGAATTTCCATTGCGAGAAGAAATATTTTCCCAGGTTTGTCTTCCTCTAAAGTACCAACAATCACATTTACAACGGAACGACCCACTTCATCGCTTGTTTCATCGACAGACACAAATATTGATTTATCCACAACGTAGGCGCGAATGTTTTCTATAGTGTCTTCATAGCAGCGGTGTACGCACGACTCGTCGGGAATGTTCCGGTTAATATAATGTTCCAAAAACTGTTTGAACAATTCAATACTAAACCGTAAGAGATAAGACAAGTCTTACTATATAAAATGTAGGTCTCGCTAAAACACACAATTTATGTCTAAATAATTGTTTTAGAGTGAGCCATTTCGGAGATATTCGTTGTTATTTGTGCGAGTTTTGGAGAGCTTATACTTCCGTCAAATTGAACATCGTGATTTATGTTTTTATATGTTAACCGTACAAAGAGAACGGAATCTCAAAGCTTTAAAAGGTTTGACTATCGCTCAAAGCCTACTGTACTGCCACAACAAAATGAGGAATAAGGTAACTTATACAAATGTTTATCTCGGCTGACATGAATAAGATAGAGGAATAACTGTTTGTAAGAATAGTTGGTATAAGATTAAATCATGTGAGTGCAAAACATCATATATCTTTTTTTTTTTTTTTTTTTTTTTTCCCCTACCAGGATGCTACTCACTTTGGCCCAAAGGTGGAGCTACCTGGGACTGTTACCAAGCCTACCATTTGTTTTTGGTCCGAAAGATATTACCTAATGGCCACGAAAGTACGAGAATTTTGTTCTGCCTCGGACTGACACAAGGGAGAGCGAAGAAACACTATTCCAGAGAGAAACGTGTACTTGAATAGCCACGTGACGTATTCGTTTCCGGACAACCCAATTCCGGTCTTGAAAAATAGGATGTGCTGCTCCCACAGGTACTTTCTCTACCTATTACCGTAACGGAGATATCTCTTATGCTATTTATGCAAAACGTGGTTAAGCTGGAAATTATTCCAATTTACGCTCTAGGATTTGCATATATCTCCATGCTCGTAGATGAAGTTGATGAAAGGCCAATTAGATGAAAACAGCATCACATCCACTGTCACGAGAGTTGACTGTTACTATGGGAACTTCGTGATTGTATGTATTAGACCGTGGCAAACGAAGGGGCATTGCCCTTTTCACGTATTCATTGGTGCTAATATAGAACTCAGGCGTGGAAATTCGTAGGATTATTTCGTAAAAGGCTGTAGCTACTAAAACTACTCGTCACACATTGCGCATTTTAATTAGCTCTATGTGTTTACCCATCTCTTCGATTTCCCAGTAATACAAGGAACACAAAATTTAATCCGAATTAAGAGGATTTGAAACTAAAGTATTTTACTTCACATAAAGGATTTAAACATGTGTTAATCAAAACCATTGGAGCTATTTTTGTTAGAAAATGAAGAAACATTTCTCCGAACCCTGTCCCTCTGCCTCTCTCTCTCTCCTACGTATCTTTTTATCCTGTTTCCAAAAGCATCCTTTATTTGTTCCCAGTGAACCTCAAAATGTGTATGTTCGTGAATATCGACACATTTTTGCATAGTATATTAGCTCCTGTTTTACCGTAGATACGTGATAGCAAAAGTAAAAATCTGATGTGTTGCACTCACATGATTTTCTCTACTCGTGTGCCAACCATTCTTATAAAGTCTTATTCTTCTATCTCCTTCATGTTAGTTGAGATAAACATTTGCAAAAATTATCTTATTTCTTATTTTCCGAAAAGCTACAGAAAACCTCTCCCATAGCCATTACCTAGAAACTACTGTATGCTCCTGGCAGGATTCTCCAATCTTGCTCTTCACCTCCCTGAAAACAGTTCAGCAGCAATATTGTTTGTTGACTTTCTAATTTCCCTGACTCAGCAAAGCTTCACACTCAACTTGGTCGCTACGCAGCAATATGGAAATGCGTTAGGGCTGAGCCTTTGTGAAAAACACGGAATGGGGTTGAAGAGTGCTTGTTCGGCGATCTTTAATGGTCGTCGTCAGCGCCCTCCATACCAAGAGGTTTACCATCCTATCTGCTGATGTCTTGGAGTGTTAATACTATAGGCACTTGTAGGCGGGAAAGCTGGGATTCCCCTATAAAAAATCTCCAAAAATTAATAAAAGCTCTCTCCATCACTGACCTGACCTTACCGGCATTACTAACTGCAATATAACGTCAAACTAACCGATATTATATACTATAATGCAATCAATACTATTAACTTCTAATAAACAACCATATTGTCATTTTAAGCAACGAAAACTTGGAATTTTCCACATTTTCTCCATCATTTTTCGTGTAGCCTTCATATTTCACAGTGCATTTTTTTTCCCACCATTTAAAAGGAAATAAAATGGTGTCGTGTAGGTAGTCGATCTTTGACGATAAAAATCAAATAATTTGAAATGTCTCGTAGTTCCGTGAGGTTGAATGAGGCCCTTGCCTGGACAAATTCAACGGAAAGATTTCTTGTAGGGAAAGTATCGAAGAAACGAAACAATAGGTTAAGATGAAAAGAATTATTTAGTAAATCTCCATTTTTTGTGTGGTGTTTAACGCCCGCTTTTACTACATACGGCACCGCAGGCGGTGACACTGATGATACATGGAATGAAGATGGAGCACCGGTGGAATGAGATGGCGGGGGAAACCGGAGCACCCGGAGAAAACCCGCCCTGACGCCGCTTCGTCCACCACGAATACCACATGCGGGTCCCTGGGATCGAACCCGGGCCGCCTAGGGAGCATCGGTAGAATGATATGGCGGGGAATACCGGAGAACTCGGAGAAAACCCTCACCAGCGTCGCTTCGTCCACCACGAATCCCACATGCGGTTGCCTGGGATCGAACCCAGGCCGCTTTGGAAATCACCGTTGTGGTGGTGTAATTGATGATAATTATGATGATTACAGAACTGTTACATAGCTCCTAGGTTGCAGCACACCTACTCTAAGTTGAACATAGTGTGTGTGTGTGTGTGTGTGCGTGTGCGCGTGCGTGTGTGTTATTTGGAAACCAAAGGGCATAATTAATAACATCGCGCGTGTGGACAGTAGATTTCCAGAAGTTTGGAGCAAAACTGCTTAGCCACTTATATTAGAGATAGGTCTTACAAGTGTTAAGTTCAATATTCTTATGTTTTACGTTGTCGTGGCCGGGCTATGCCACAATGGCAAAAATTGCTAAAAGTGAGATTAAGTATTGTGCAGCCGTACCACCTGGGACTTTGTCTTAAATCTGGTGTATATAAAAACTATAGATATCTTATATCTCAAAACTTGTGATTTAAAACTTGTTAGTGCAATTTTCTAGAGTGAGTGCGTGAGTTAAATCATTAAATAACTAGAAGACTAAAATTGTAAAATATTAGAATGTTAAAATATTACAAATTCAAATCTTAAAGATCTAAAACGCTGGTAAAATTTAACCCAATATTGGCGACGACCAGCATTGGCTTATCTACAGGTACTGTGTCGTTGCCTAAAATTGAGTGGAATCCAGGCAATTGAACCAGCCTCCCCAGCGTATCCCTGACAGTCAAAAAGATGTATAACACGCAGTCTTATGCCACACGTGGGAAAGGAAGGGGCCGGGTCATCACACAGATTTCCATGTGCTGCGCGTGTGTGACTGGACTGTAAATGTATATGTAAGGTGGGCGTGGTTCACCATGGAATTCTTGCACTTTTCACGACAGTCAATGTCTTCACAGTATTTTAATATAACAGATCCAAATAAAACACTGTTTCTTATAAAAATATTGAAATTAGTAGTTCAATATGACTTGTGACCGCTTGTATTTTATAATATTTAAGCATCTCACTTCCTTTTTAGCATTTTCAAAATTGTTTTGCCTGTTACAATCAAATTTACATATAAAAGTACATATAGATTAAAGAAACTCACCGTTTTTATGCTGTGTTATGATGTCAAATTAACGAGCTATTAAATTGGGTATAGTACATTAAAATTCAGAAAAAAATCAGAGGATAAATATAACACTATCCTATGTGGTGCAGTTACATTACTTTTTCTACTCATTACAAAGTCGCATAAATAATTATCTACACTTGTAGTAATCATTAAAAAGTACTCCTTTCCGCGTTATTTCCGATACATTTTTGTTTAGAAATGATTTCAAATTAAGAAATAAGCAGTTAGTTATACACAATATAGAAACATTGCGTTTTATTGGAAGCCGTAGAAATAAATTAAGAAGCTATTTTAGGTAACGACTTCTAGTGAACTGAACGAACGAGGTAAAAGAACTCCGAAACTTTAAATAATTTGCGCTGAGATTTATTTGAGAAAATGTAATCTGACAATCCATCCCCTTTTATAGAAGAGAGGTTTTGTTTTATATTTTTTATAATATCCATCGATTTCTAACAGCAGTGAATTCGCAGAGATAATTAAGTACGTGCAGCATTGACGGTTAACGTTGGATTTTTCAATGTTTGCATATCAAGAAAGGTTCAAATCACCGTAAAACCAAAATTCTAATGTCAATATATATATTTGATAATAGAAAGAAACAAAAGGAGATTCTAGTCAATAGTTAAGGGGAAGACGTAATAAAGCTGAACAGATTAAAGTCTCAAGAATGAAAGCCTAGGCAGATTTAAATGAGTGATAAGGTTACAATTGTTGTTTGTACGAAGCCATAGTGATTCCGCGGGCTGATTCCTATCTTACCATGACGTGCTCTAAAGTTGGCCAATGGAAATCGCTTCCTTCGTGTTGCTCGCGCAAAAACAAATGCAACGCAACACACACTCGTCTTGAATCGAGCCGAGAGTACACGTGGAATTTCTGAGTTGTACGTAAGCTAGCGCGTATACATAATTCGGCGGTTGCTAAAGGGTGACAAAGTTAAAGTGTTATAACGTTGTAGTTGAAGTTACAAAGTTACATTCTCTTTAAATATCGTCGGCAGTTCTCTACAAATCTGGAAATCTACAAATAAAGTGATATGTTGGTTAATTCTTCGTTTGGTTCCATTCCTACCATAACTCACGCATACCCTGCAGATTAGGACCTCTTGCTAGAGCTAGTCCGGACACCAAACACGAGATCTTATAGGTCTTAAAGGCGACGTCTTCGACGGAGCGGAACGTTTGCGTCAACCGCTACGTCAATACTGAACTTAATTTTTTACTTTCTCTACTACGCATAGTATAGTAGAGGAAGCAATGTATTGTACCTTGAAATATAACTATTATAAGCCAGCTGTTTGCACCACAGAAGTTTCTTTTAGCTTACATAGTAAACATAACCTCGGCAAATGAGCACCATATTAAAAGCAAACCCTACTCCTAATATGGCCCCCTTGGTGGTACATACCAAATATGGTGCTATCCCCCGTAAAACTGCATTTTTTTGGTTACACTATTTACTTGAAAAGCATCTATTAATATTAAAATATTTTCCAGTGTTAATTTATTTTTCAAACTTATGTGTTAACTATTTATATAGCTTACTCTCAGTTTCATGTGTATTTCACTATAAGGGCCATATTTGGAACACTTTTGTCATGAATAAAGAAATGCCACATTAATTTCATAACTATTTTCCAGTTTCTAAATCAAGTCTTGGGTACTTTACCCATACATATTTTTCACAGTGTTACATAAAAATAGTTTTTCGTGTCTGTTTATTATTAATTATATTTACTATTTCTTTCTTTCTTGCTTACTAGTTTCCTTCTATTATAGATGCTAGTACCTAATAATAAAAATCTGATGTGTTGCACTCACATGACTTTCTCTACCCTTGTACTAACCATTCTTACAAACTCTTATTCCTATATCTTCTTCGTGTTACTTGAGATAAACATTTGCAGAAATTATCGTACTTGCTTATTTCCTTGTAGGTGCAACGGGAATATTAGAATGCAGTAGACTTTAAGCGATAGTCAAATGTTTTAAAGCTTTCACATTCCGTTCTCTTTGCACGGTTAACATATAAAATATTGAATAACGATGTTCCATTTGACAGAAGTATACGTTTTCCAAAATTCAACAAATAACAAGGAATATCTCCGAACAATTTCATGCAGACATAAATTGTGTATTTTAAGATCTACATTTTTGTATATTAAGATTTGGTCTATCTCTAACGGTTTACCAGTTATGCAAAAGTCGTCCAGAGCAGATACGACTGCAGGGGCTATAGTCAGAAAATTCAAGATATACATTTCATTTGTCATAAAAATATCTCAAACATATGACATTTTAATCAAAATCGTTAGAGCCATTTTGAAGAATGTAAAGGGTAGTTTAGGGTGAAGTAATTTTCTTCAGTGTTCATGTCGCATCCTTAAAAGACATTAAACTTAAATACTAAATTTCGTTTTTGGGTTATGCTGTCCACAGACAGACACACAGACACACAGACACAGACACACACACACACACACACACACACACACACACACACACACACACATTTTTCTAAAGAATTTTTTTTTTTTTATTCGGGTGGCCTCAGAACATATTTCCGGTGAAATCTCGACATCGAATTTTTGGGTGGGACACAATACTTCCTCTACTATACTATACGTAATAGAGAAAGTAATTAAGTTTTGTATTGACGTAGTGGTGATTTGAGCCTTTCTTGATATGCAAACAACGAAAAATCCAACGTTAACCGTCAATGCTGCAGGTATGGTCCGAAATAAGGTGTACTTAATTACCTCTGCGAATTCACTGCTACTAGAAATCGATGGATAGAAAATATAAAACAAAACCTCTCTTCTATAAAAGGGGATGGAGTCAATCCGTCTCGAAAGTTACAGAAAGTAATTCCATAGAAAGCCCGGCTACTGTAATTTTCTCACTATATACAAAATTCTGAGTGGTGAAGACTCGAAGCCCCCGGAGGGCGTATCTTCAGCAAAAATGATGTTACTGAACTCAATCCTGTTACATTTTGTGATGTCGAAAAATAATTTTCTTCATACAAGGTTTTGACAGAAGAATTCCGTTTACACTAGAAAATGTGAAGTGGTTTATTATACCCTGTACCAGAAATTAAATCATACATCTGTGTTAGCAGCTCATTCTTAATTTCTTCAGTTATTTTTTACGAAAATATTATTATGCTGTTTTATTCATACAAGTCAGTCTGCGTGTTTTACGAACACCATTTAAAGTGTTGTCAAAGTACTACGTGATCGTGATTCTCATTTTTTACTTTCTCTACTGCGCATAGTAAGTAGAGGAAGTATTGTATTCCACCCAAAAATTCGATGTGAAGATTTCACCTGTAATATGTTTTGAGGTCCCCTGAATAAAAAAACACACTTTTATAAAAATGTGTGTGTCTGTGTGTGTGTCTGTGGCCAGCATAACTCAAAAACAAAAAGTCTGTTAAAAACCAAAGTTGGTATTTAAGTTTAACTTCTTTTAAGGATGCCGCACAAAGATTTTGAAGAAAATTCTTCCATCCTAAACTACCCTTTACATGGAAAAGCCTTCGAACTTTTTGATTTTATCAAAAACGACTAACGATTTTTATGACATTTTTATGACAAATGAAATGTATATTTTGAATTATCTGGTAATAACCCATGTAGTCTCGTTTACTCTGGATGACTTGTATAACTGGTAAACCTTAAGAGATAGAGCAAATCTTGCTATACAAAAATGTAGATCTTGCTAAAATACACAATTTATGTCTACATAAATTTTTTGTAGGGTGAACCATTTCGGAGATATTCCTTGTTATTGGAAAATAAACTTTCGTCAATTGGAACATCGTTATTCATTTTTACTTTCTCTACGACGTTTAGTAAAGTAGAGGAAGTATTGAGTTCCATCCAAAAATTCAATGTCGAGATTTCACCGGAAATGTGTGTTTAGAGGCCCCCTGAATAAAAAAAAAAAAAATAAAAAAAAAAAAAAAAAGCATCTTTAGAAACATTCATTCATTCGTCCATGAAAACTTGCCACTACGCAGCTAAGGGATTTGCTCTTGCCTTGCCTCACAGGTTATCTTCCAGATCTGGGGAGAATAGGAAATAATCTAGGTTAGAGATTCCCGGACAGAAATCCAACTCGTAACTACTCGTACAGCAGATAGGTGAGCTGTAGTACCAGTCTAAATCAATTTCTCGTTCTTGATAGTGAAGATAAACATAATACAATCAAGACGTCCAGATTTGTTGCTTATACCAGTGGATTTATTATACAAGCGAGATTGACTTTTAACAAAATCTTAGGCACGACAAAGTACAAATGTTGCTTAAACGCTTTGCAATGAGGGAACTAAGTGGTAAAATATTGCTGAGCACGACATTTATTACCCTAACACGTGCAGCCAGTCAACAGGAGCGATTATTGCGCCATTAAACAAATTATTCTACGAAATGAAGGATACATATCACATACATCGATGAAACAATCGCACATCACGGCTCGCCAAACGTTGATAGCCTGACAAACGAATGAAGCATAAAAGTGATATGTTGACGTGTTGTACGAATTTATACGCTGTGTACCACAAAGTGTTGCCAGATAATTTTAATGCCCTCATCATTGCTCCATCTGACTGACTGAATATTCCATGTTGATGCTTTGGCCATGTGATTAATAATATTTACTGAAAATTCAAATCTACCACACTCGTCATTCCAAAGAGAAGCTGCAATCTGAAAGGACGTTTAAATTAGTGTTTAATCAAATGTAAATATGTGTTTTTCTCTTTAATTGCCAATGATATCAGAATCCACATTAGTCAGTAAAAACTTCTTATTGCTAACGTGGCTTTTCCTTTTTGAGTTATGTCCACAGACCGACACACACACGCGCGCGCGCGAGCCTTTTTCTAAAAATGCTTTTTTGTATTCAGGGGGCCTCCTGAGCTACTTTTGTACTGTGTAGTTTAAATATCATTAAATATATCATATTTTTGGTTATCAGAACCCGCAATCACTTTGATCGTGTCCACTGTAAAGGATTTGCGGGAAAATGTTTACAAAATCGGCCGCTCGGTAAAACTAATGAAACTTAGTGCAATGGATGCAGATTTTATTGCTAATTACGATTTTGAAAGTTTTATTTAGCGTTCAAGCTTCGTTTTTTATTGATGAGCAAATTTCGCACGTGCAATGCAGCGGTTTATTTCGCTGATGCGGCGGATATTTAGCTAATAAATGTGTATAAACGAATATAATATATGCTAGAATTATTGATTAATGCATTTACGTTGAAATTGTTGCATAAACACTGCCCAAGTTGTAAATATTTCGATAACACAGGACTCTGTCACCCAATTCATATACACACGTTAAACCTAACCTAACTTAACATGGGGAAAATTTTGGTAACACAGGACCCTGTTACCACACTCATACACACACTAAACCTAACCTATCACAGGCAAAACAAAAACGAAGCTTGACCGTCAAATGAAACTTTCAAAATCGTAATCAGCAATAACAATCTCAGCGTAAATAGATTAATCAATCATTCCAGCATATATTATACTCTTTTATGAACATTTATCTGCTAAATATGCGCCGCATATGCGACATAAAACCTCTGCATCGCACGTACGACATTTTCTCATCAATCAAAAACGAAGCTCAAGCGCCAAATAAAACTTTCAAAATCGTAATCAGCAATAAAAACTGCATCCATTGCACTGTTTCATTCGTTTTCTCGAGCGGCCGATTTTGTAGACAGTTACCGGATTTCCTAAGATTAAAGTTAAAGCTAGTTCGTTTTTTACAAGGCGTTATGAAAAGCCTTGAAACTAAAAGTAAATAAATAGTGGAAATAGCTCCAAACAGCATTATAATAAATACAAATTAAACTTAAAATAAAACATGCTTACGTATTCGGTTGAATGGTAATTCCTCAAAGCTCAATGCTCTGGTGGACAGCTCTCAAAATGTACATTTAATTGTCTTAATACAGATGTTTACGTTCATAATCGAATGTAACCAAAAACTGCATTGTTATATATTTCTGGTGAAATCTTGAGATCGAAATTTACTTACCCTACTTACTATACGAATAGGTAAAGTAAAAGTGGTAATTAAAGTAGATAATAATAGGCAATTCCATACAGTTTACACATTAAATACTGAGAGGCATAGCTTCTAATCTAATAAAATGAGACCACTGTACCGTTATGGATAGATGTAAGCTGCAGAACACTTGTTGCACCATCCTTGAAGTTACCACCTCACAATATTCCATATTTTTGCCTTAAGTAAAACTTGCGATCTCAACCGTTAATGCTGCTTGTAGTTTTTCTGTCACGTATAAATTCTTAGAAACGGTTCACCACAGTGTGCAATTAAGTTACAGTTTTTAATTTCATATAAATAAAAGTACCGTTGATGAACCCTATTCTTCATCACAGTCTCGCGGAAATATACCTGCGCTGTTGGGTCACGTCAAAGAAATGAGAGGCAAGCAGGAACACCATAGAGGTCACCAATCTAGAAACATTTGAATGGCGCTCTGTATACTACGCATTTTCCTAGAACGAAATCATTGTACCACGGATGTCTAACATAAATAGTAAACAGTAAGAGACAGACAAAAGCTCACCACATAAAAAAGTGTATCTCGTTAAAATACATAATTTATGTCACATAGTTTTTATTTTGAGGAAACCATTTCCGAAATATTCTCCCTCATTTGTTTGAATTTACCAATACTTATACTTTTTTCAAATAGAAATATGTTGTTTATCTCTTGGCCTTGCAAGGATTTCTAGAGAATCGCACAGCAACCAGTTATTAAAACAAGAAAATTAGCAATAAAATACTTTCTAAAATGCTTAGGTCGATTAAGATGAAATAAAGAAATTGCACTTGCAAGAATAGTGTGCATAAAAGTGAGTATAGCTCTACATTTATTTGCAAGTAAAGTTCCTCCAAATTGAACTATATTAAAGGTATATATCGCAATATGTTACGCGACGATCACTTGGTGTATCTTCTCTGCGACTTTGTCTCCAAATATTGATAGACTTGTTAAACGTAAGGAGTACCAAAGAAGTCACTAATGAACAGATGTTTATCGCATCAGATTTGAAAGTGCTTTCGTAAATTAAACCCAAAACGCAATGTACAACTGGGGGTTAAAGAGAGGCAAAGTCCACGTATAGCGGAAGGAGGTAAACCCAAACTCCCCTCTTTCGCAGGCGTTGGACATCGCTGCTGTAGACTAACTAATAGGTGAAACCTTTTAATTTTTAAGAGACTTGATTCCCAATGTATATTACCACTGACAGCCAGTTCCGATGTGGAGATTGAACATTTTAGGTTCAATTGTTGCTGCAGAGTGCCTTGTAGTGTAGTTTTGGATAATTTATGACATTTAGTATTAGGTTTCTTTTAGGGTTGGAAGCTCGGTGAGCGTCACGGCAGGGGAACAAATGCAGTCTACTGGTTTCCGGGTTCGTACAACGCCTAGGGGCGGGGGTAGTGCCGGTTTCTGAGCCCCGCACCCCCCTTGAGAGTAAGAACCCGAAGGGGTGGGAGAGCAGCCTCCGGCTGTAGGGAAAATGTAGAGACCCTGCCCTCTGCTGTTTCCTGACAAAGTTCCGGCCACCCGTCAGGGGCATAAGCACAAAAGATCGCCTTTCGGTCGAGCTACTAAGTCCTCCTCCACAAGTGGTCATTTAGTCATTGAGTCATCACAGTCGAATGAATGTTATAGAAACCCATAAGAAACAAAGAAACATTAATTTTTATACATAGAACATCATGTGTGGTCTCGTGAGACTGAACAGTGATACAGCAATTAAAGGCAAAATAAACCATGTTCTAGATCAGGGCAGGGTAACTAGTGCTCAAAGAGAGCAGATTGCTCATGATCTTGAGTGTTAACTGTATGTTTAGCTAATAAAAACAGTGAAGGTCGCTGAAGGTATCACGCGAGTCTCCTACGCCCGTTCTATATATTACATCGAAAACTCAAAGGTGTATCTGGCTTCAGGGAAGAATTGCGTGAAGTTACACAAACATTTACATAAGCTATTCCTGCCATATTTGAGTCAGTTCTAGAAACTAAATTAATACTCCACTCCATGCTGTGATAACAACATACATAAAGAGCGGAGAAGTGTTCCAGGAAATATTTACAAACTCGTATATGACGCCATTACGTCCTGATGGAGTCAACGTTTTCACTGCTAAAATCAAACGAAGATGTCTTGCAACGTTTTGTAACTGGATGTCTAGACAAAGTAAACAGTAATTAATGTTGTTCTGTTACTGAGTGAAGTGGCCCGAGGCAAAGTGTGTGACGCGTATTTGAGAGGTCCCGGGTTCGATTCCCGGCGATCGCACATTATGATTTGTGTTTTTCTGTTGTTTCCCCTTGACATTTAGGCGAATACTGGGATGTTTAATTTCATATCACAGTGACCTTTCCATCATTTCCCTTCATTCTATTCCCTTGTCGTCTTTCAGGTGTACTTTCAGAAACACGACGTTTGACGCGGGTACTTGCGCATCATAACTGCTATTCTCGGTGCTAGGTGGCGTTGTACGGTACCATCACTTCGTTCCTTTCTCCTGGGGGGTGTTACCCGCAATAGATCTGTGTGGAGGTCGCAGTGCGCGAGGTGTCCCTCCGTGTATAACCTACATTCTTTTGTTCTGTCAGCAGAAGGATTTCATGAACTGCAAATAATAGGCATCGTGATTTGCAGCATTTCACTTTAAATATGAACACAAATCCGTCCAAAAATGTTCGTATTTTCAGCCCATGGAAGCGTTTTCTTATTTTCTCAAAAATAGCTCTGAAGGGTTTGACTAAAATGATGGAGGACTCTTCATTTTTGTTTCATAACTGTTAAGCCGTAAGAGATAGACAAAATCTTACTGCACAAAAATGTAGCTCTCTGTTTTATTTCAAATAAAATTATTTAAAACGTTAACTATTTCTGAAATAGTCTGCTTTTTTCCTAAATACTCATATACTTATACTTTTTACATAGTAATTCCGTATTCCTGTTCAGTCTCTCCTTCTCTCTCTCTCTCGCTCTCTCTCTCGC
This sequence comes from Tenodera sinensis, assembly GCA_030765045.1. Lineage (NCBI taxonomy): Eukaryota > Metazoa > Arthropoda > Insecta > Mantodea > Mantidae > Tenodera > Tenodera sinensis. The sequence continues at coordinate 101,983,860 of CM060971.1, read as the reverse complement.
TCTCTCTCTCTCTCTCGCTCTCTCTCTCTCTCTCTCTCGCTCTCTCTCTCTCTCCTGCCATGCAAAGAGCGAAGGATTTCAAAGCTATCAAATAGCAACCCGTTTTTTAAAAATGTAAGTATTCCATTTAACCTTCTTATACCTATAACGAAATGTACATTTGTGCAATAAAACTTTATTTCTATTAAGAAGTAGAACAACAGGGTTTTACAAGCACATTTTGTAGAAAAGAGTAGAGAAACACATGAATCCAGCATGTCATGTTTTTACTTTCTTTACTACGTATATTATGCAAATAAGGGAAGTATTCGGCCCAAAATGAAATCGCGACAAACAGCGGCAAATCGAATGGGCTTTAAAAGAATGACAAATTATTGAACAAATCGAACCTTTAATAACGGAAATCTTGGAAATGGCTTATGCCACAACAAAAGTTATTTGAAATAAATTAAGTGTTTTAAAGGGATCTACAGTTTTGCTTAGTGTATCTTTGTCTACCGTTTAATGTTTAGCGGTTACGTATATAAGATTATACAATGTACCTTCCGAATTACGAGGACTTCATATGAACCCGCGACGTTGGAACTAGCGGACCAGCACCTAAGCAATTGAGCCACCCAGACCGACTAGAAAGTTTAAGATATACATTTTATTTATCGCGTAAATGTCTTTAATATATGATATTTTAACAAATATCGTTTAGTTTTTATATTGGAACTAAAGGGATGTTCGTGTTTATTAATAGTTTATAAATCAGCAATATTAAGAAAATCCAACTGAAAATTTTCACATTATCGATGATAACCGAATACACATGTATAAAACACTGAACTTAATACGTAGAGCATGGATCAGATATGCCGGCCACTGGGATCGAACTCACGACATACAGAATGCAGACCACACACAAATGAGGTTGTCATCACTACATGCATATAGCATCATCCTTTATTACTCGATTCGCGTCATCAGAATGGAATAAGCTTGTTCAAGCTGATGAACAAGTGAACGTCCAATTTATTCAGAACTGATACAATAGATACAATGTTTTCAATTTCCTCTGGGACAAGATGAATTCATCAGTTATCCAAACCGTCACTAGATAGACACAACTTCACATGAAAACCCAAGGTTTATGTGAAATAACAGGAAAAATGAAAGTTAGAGAGGAAATAACTGATTCAACATGCTTAATACTGAGAAAAACTAATTTTTAGATATGTTTATTTGTGTTAAACTAACACATTCCTGAATATGACGGGCATTCAGTCCAGGCTCTTAGTCCATCACATCCACCCAACATAATTGCTTACAATCTTAACCTGCTAAATCTAATAATAATTTCTGAAAGCTATTTCTCCACTAAGGGATGCTAGAAGCTATTTCTAACTTGAAACCAGCTAGAATTTGCACATCCTAATTCCGTTTGAACAACCCAGTTCCACTTTTTTTTGGTGTACTTAAAAACTGACCTAAGCTCGGGCCCTCCTTTCTAAAAATCACCCGTAATACTGCTCTCCTGTCCACCTTCCCCAACTTCTGTTCCATAAATTCGTTTCTCCATAAACCCGTTCCTTGGCACTCAAAAACTATGTGCCCCAAATATTCCTTTCTCCAGAAATGGGACACTGGGATGCCCTTGCTTAACCCTCTCAGGTTCCAAATACCAGTTCTTAGCCTTTGTTCATTATTTACCTCGTCAACGTATGCCTCCCTTTTCCATAATTTCTTCATTGGTATATAATCTACCAAAGACTTTTTCTTTTTCATTATTCCACCAAAAAGTTTTTGGACCTCAAATTCTTCAAATCTGTGTTTCATTTTTGTTCAACTAGTTAAACATTGTTAGGACGTAATGTCTGGGAAATTTGTAATCGAAGACAACATTGGTTGTGGTCTGTCAAGGTAGTTCGGAATTTGGACTTAATTTCATAACAAAACAGTGAGTGGACCGTTTTACTTGTCCGGTCATGTTATTGATCACACCAGTTCCATACTCACAGCGCCGTTTATTTAGGTAACATGGTATTTCACAGCTCTCAACTGATGCCATCACACGAACTGATAGACTTGCTCTTCGTTCTAATACGCCACACCGCTTGAAACTGTCTTCCTCTGGGTTAGTACCTGCAGAGTAGCTCAAGGCTAATAGTACGCGACAGCAATGTTAATCTGTCGATCAGGAACTATCACCCCGTTCCACAGTGGTAGAAATATGAAACCTGGGGGGACAAAATTAATTATAGCTACATTTTATTTGTGATTTTTGTGTTACTTACAACCATTGTAATGTTGAGTTCTGAATGATACTTTTAAAACTAAGAGTAATCATAGATTTAAAACTGACACTTATTACCACAGAAAACTTCTATTGCACACAGGTTGATTATATTAGCTCAATCAATTTAGTATTTTAAGGTCTCACACACATAAAACAAAGAAAATAACCCTAGCACAATAGGCCTTCGTGCGCCAAGGGCTACCGTCCGGCCGCTGCGTTCCTCACCTCTGCCCACTACAGGCGTCATGAGTGGAGTGCAGAACTGGAGGGTGGGACATGGTCAGTGCCCCAAGCCTTCCTGGATGGTTATGCGGCCTTCGCGACAAGGAGTTGCTTCTTTATCAAGTAGCTCCTCAATTGGTCCCTGGCAGACCTCCCAGCAGGGGAAAAATCCCCATGCCTGTACCGGAGTCGAACCCGGGTCCTCCGCGCCAGAAGCAGGCGCATTACCACCGTACTACGGAGCGTCACACACATACTAAACCTAAATGTAATTACAGTGTAGCCTATGTATTAAGCTATTTTAAGTAAAGAATAAACAATTTGTAAATTCTCACTGTTAATTGCACAACCACATTTACAGTTTTCTTACCGAAAATCATGAAAACGGACAAAGAAATCATTTCAGGAAAACAATGCGTTTGCATTGACTTCCACAGTATGTAAGTTTATCTCTATATGCCCTAATAACTGTTTTATATATAGGCTTTACATACATTTCCTTCTTTTCTAAGAACTAACAAAAATTAAAATTAACTACACAAAAGGTTTTAAAGCCATATAAATAAAGAAAAATTTGACAAAAACAGGATCAATCACGAGCTTCACTGTCTGAAATGAGGTTATTTTCCTGTGATTCAACTAAATGTGGGAGTTCGATTTTAAAACAGATTAAGAACCTCTGAACCTAGACTTTGCACTTCTTTTGTGGTAGCATCACATAACTTGATATTACAGAACCAGATGATATTACTGACACGTGTAAAAGACCTTCCATTGATGAAAATGTCCTTGTGTGTCCCTCTTTGAATCATTTAGTCTTTATTGAGTGCTCCTTGAGCCTCTTCTGAAAGGAAACCTATTGGTAAGATGAAATTCTTGACCATCTCTGCCTCATTAATCACATTATGAATAGAACTAGCGATTTGTATGCATATAGATCTATATCTATATACATACAAATCACTTGTTGCATCGTCAGAAAGTAAGAAGACAGAAGAACAAGAAAGTTTATCACTACAATCGGAGTTCTTTGAAGATCTGTGTAAAGTAATACCAATATACCATTTTACAAGCTACACCGTCCTGAGTTTAAAAACTTCATTACGAAATACACTGAACTACTTGAGAAACAGACAAATGAGAAGGAAAAAAAGATCTAAATGTTTATGTTTTCGGCAATTTATCACGTCTTTAAATAAATAGTTGCAGCCAAATAGCCATACTTGGAACATAGTTTACATTGATGGTTTACATGTTTGCATATTCACATACCACGTTTCCATGGCGAATTCAATATGTATTGAGTTACTTTCGGTATGAATACCGCATGGAAACGCGGATTCAAACGAAACTCAACCACTGGATCCGATTCGCTTATTTCATGGGATCGTATCGACATTTTGTTGCATGGAAACACCGATCAATTTGAATCCATGCTAACTTCTACTGTACCCGTTGTAACACGCTACACACTCGCCATTTTGTTTTCTTAGTGATAGTGGTGTAATAAAAGAAAACGACAAAGCCACTTCTATTGTTTCTATTATCTCTCAAAACCATTTACGAACTTCAACTTGTTAAAATACGCAGAAACATATTCTTACAGATTCGCCAACACAAACCAAGTGACCAAAATAAAAGTTTGAATTATTATTTCTGTTTGAGCCTTGCATATTCAAAGCGATCTCATTCCGGATTGAATTCAAAATGGAAACGTGAAAGTGGGAATGTATTCAATACGTGTTGAATCCCCCATGGAAACGTAGTAACAGTCTTTGTTCTTTTTTTACAGAGCGATATGGTATTCATCATAGGGTTTTTGACATAATAAACATTCACAGTCTATGTTTGCTTCATGGAAGCGTGTATTTTCGCACATTATGTGATGAAATGCATGGACCGCCAATGTTGTAATGGCGTGTCTCATTTCAAAGGTTGCCTTTGTCCATTATCTGTCTACCATAGCTCCTGTGCCATAGAAATCTAATGTACTTTTTCTCTTTTCCCTGTCAGTGTTACCAGCAGTTTTCCTGATGCGCAGGTGTTGGGAAGAGGCACGCTTGACCTGAAGTTTTCAACGAGGAAAATTTCCTTCTCCAATGCCTACGTTTTAAATTAGATTTCCTGTTACATCTTTGACTGTAGGGTTTACAGTTTCGGGTTTTTGTGGCACCCCCTTCCCTATTGCGCACTATTCACGCATACTCGCAGCGCGCACACATTGCAAGCAAAAGAATATTTGTCCTAGCTCTACGTACGAACATTTGCTGGCATGTAGGTAATACCGAGGAAATGTGTATTTTGAATTTTCTGGCCATAGCTCACATAGTCCTGTTTACTCTTGATGACTTTTGCCTAACTGGTAGACCGTAAGAGATAGACCAAATCTTACAACACAAAAAATATACATCTTGTTAAAGTATACAACTTATGTTCAAACTAATTTTTTACACATTTTCTACGTTGGTAATTTCTTTCGGTGTTGCTCACAAGCATAACACTTTTGGGCTGATGGTTCCTCCATGACATCATTACAGAGTTTTCCAACAACCATACTCATTGTCCAACTTTAAACTCAGTTTCTGTATTTGATTTTCAAAATATTAGTTTCTCTTGTTTTAATTCTATTACCTACCTCTTTTTTCAAGCAAAACCCATTCTGCTATTAAATAATGTTAAAATTTCTGTCTCAGTTTTCAGTTCTATTGAAGTGATGTCAAACAGTGCCCTTGAGTGCAAGCGCTGAAAATATAAATTTCATTTAACATAAAAATATCTTAAACGTATGACATTTTCATCAAAATCGTCAGAACCCTTTTTGAGAAAATCAAAATTTTCGACAAACTCTCCATGTAAAGAGTAGCTTAGGGTGGAGGAATATTCTTCAAAGCCTTCGTGTCACATCCTTAAAATAAGGATGCTAAACTTAAATACCAACTTTGGTTTTTAATCGACTTTTGCTGTTTACAGACACACACACTCTCACACACACATGGGCTTTTTTCTAAAAGTGTTTTTAGGATTCAGAGGGCCTCAAAACATATATTTCCAGTGAAATCTCGACATTAAATGTTAGGTCGAATGCAATACCACTACTTCCTATACTTAGTAGAGAAAGTAAATACAGTTAAGGGTTTTCAAACGGTGTTCTAACATTTGTTGTTGTGGGTGTAGATATTTTGCGATAGTGAACGTATCTAAATGACAGGTCTTCGTAGCTTATTAAACTTGCTTTGAACGCAATCTAATTTAGAAATGAATGCTCTCTATCCAGATATGCATCTGTTTTCAGCGCTTCCACGAAGGTTGTTTGTTCAAATTTCTACTCGCAGTCCAAGCAAAGTCGTTATCGACTTTACCTTTAATCTCAAAATGGCTGCTTTTTCTGTAATATTATCTAAAAGCTTGCCCAATGGCTATTACACTCTGACTGTAATCACATTACGTCTTTGAGCGGAGGCCGATGAACATTACTGGCTATGTTATTAGCAGAACAAACGTTGCTAAATCTACTTAGGAAGACGAAGAGACAAGCTTCCGAAGCAGCCACCCGCCTAAATGACACTAGATGTGGGTATTCTGTATGCTTTGTGTACCACAAAGAAGTAAACAAACAAATTTAATCAACACAACCGTTATTACAGCAAAAATATGGTATTAAAATATATTACAAAACAATACAAGATGTTATAGTTTTGTTGTATTTTATGTATTGAAAAAAAAGTTTTACTTTCAATTGTATCAGTGTTTAAACCATAGATAGGGAGATGTGACACGTTAACCCCGTCCACTCTGCTGCACACTAGTTAGCTACCAGGCCGCACCTCCCACTATTCTACCTCAGAGAACCGGTCGCTCCCTCAGTGCTGGCAGTGGAATCATGTGGCATAACAAGACAGAGAGATACTTCAAAGCAAAATGGAAACATAAGTAACTTTTGTTCCTAGTAAGATCCGATGTGTTGCACTCACATGACTTTCTCTGCTCTTGTACTGACCATTCTTACAAACTGTTGTTCTTTTATCTCCTTGGTGTTAGTTGAGATAAACATTTGCAGAAAATATCTTATTGCTCCTTTCCTTGTCGCTGCAACGGGAATAATGACTTTAAGCGATAGTCAAATAGCTTAAAGGTATGATATTCCGTTCTCTTTGCACCGTTAACATATAAAAAAATGAATAACGATGTTCCATTTGACAGAAGTATAAATTCTCCAAAACTCACACACATAACAAGGAATATCTCCGAAGTGGTTCACTCTACAAAAAAAAATGTATTTGGACATAAATTGTGTATTTTAGCAAGATCTCCAGTTTTTTGTAAAATAAGATTTTGTCTATTTCTTACGGTTTACCAGTTATGCAAAAATCATTCAGAGTAAATAGTACTTCATGCATTCTAGCCAGAAAATTCAAGATACACATTTCATTTGTCATAGAAATATCTCAAACATATGGCATTTTAATCAAAATCGTTAGAGCCATTTTGAAGAAAATCAAAATTTTCCATGTAAAGGATAGTCTAGGATGGAGCAATTTTCTTCAAATCTTCGTGTCACATCCCTGAAAGACATTAAACTTAAATACCAACTTTGGTTTTTAACCGACTGTTCGTTTTTCATTTATGCTGTCCACAGACACACAGATATACACACTCGGGCCTTTTGCTAAAATTGCTTTTCTGGGTTCAGGGGGCCTCAAAACATACATTTCCGGTGAAATCACATCGAAGTTTTGGGTGAAGTACAATACTTCCTCTACTATACGTAATAGAGAAAGTAACAAAGGATTGTGTTCGCTATGACAAAAGAAAATGCGCCTGACGTAATCATAAAACATCATGTTTCTATTCGGTTCCGCTACTGCACGCCTTGCAACTTAACTCGTTTGTAAAGATGTTTATATCCGTAGACAAAAAGAACCGGAAAAGACAGGCGGACTGCATTTGCTAATGGGTTAAGTGGCGAGGGTAAATACTACATTGCGTTTTTGTCACCCCTCTTCCCTGTGCCTCGTTTAAACCAATGGCAATCTTACTTGTTCATTCGTATATAAAGAACACGCTGTGTTATTAGATTTCCCACAAATATTGGCACTTGGCAGAAGTAACGATTGAAAGAGTTATAAAATATTGACACAGGAATATAAAACTACTATGAGATATGTAATCAAAACGTATATGAATTAGCAAAAAAATTCGTTATGCACGACAATAAATGGTGGAAGAGATACAAAGAAATTTTGTAAGAGATTGACTCAGTGAATGTATGACAGAGGAAGAAAATAGTTCGATAACTTTGGAGGCAAGAGATGTAGTTAAGTTTTGAGAATAAAACTTCCTTAAGACTTTAAAACAGAAGTATAAAAGATTGAGACCGGGAGAAGTATATTGTGAGGCCAGAGGGAAAGGATAAACAAGGATATAAACAAGGTTATAGAAGCAGCAGAATAAACTACACAGTGATCCCGATTCCTCATCCACTTACTGAATCTATAACAGAGACGGCTCCGCGATAACAAGTGAGCCTCGCATTCCAGGGTTCGATTTCTACTGGCCATGACCTTCCCCATGGGTCTTCCTAGTTGACAAGGCGAATGCTGGGATTATGTCTTCTACCATGGCTCTCCTCTCTCCCATTTCTTTTCATTTCGGCTCTCTCTCTCTCTCTCTCTCTCTCTCTCTCTCTCTCTTATAGGGCGACTCCGGAGTTGTGTTGTAGTGCAAAGCTTATTAATGTATTCGTCGGGCTGACTGTAGTAAATATTCAACAGAAATGCTTCCATATCTTATAGTACGCAGGTTTAGAGAAGGCGGGTCGAAATGTTAGAACTTAAATTGAGTAAACCAGTCTAAATATTGCACACTCTTTGCACGGACTAATAAGAACCCAAAGAATAGACATACGTTTCAAAACTGTATTGCATAGAATATGTTGTTGTTAGCTAATGCTGGATTTCTGACAATGAAGTCATTAATCCTCTTGCTCTCCAATATTTTTCACTGATGGATGGGGCACTAGAAGTGGCCGGGCATATTTGAAGGTGGTCTCGATCCATTTCCTCTTGCAGATCACATAGAGGACAGAGTGATGAAGAATATATCCCAATTCTGTTTAAATGTTTTGCCAGACAATCATGTCCTGTAATCAACCTGAAGGTTGCAACTGCTGTTTTTCGAGGATACTCCGGAATTACTGTTTGAATGTTTGGTAGTTCCCATCTTTTATTCTTTGATTTTTCATAGTAATATTTTGCAATAATTTTTTTGAATTCAGAGTTGACTAATCTTTTAGCTGCATAAAATAGTAGATTAACTATAGATTTTTGTACACCGCTGGTACCCTTTTTTGCAAGAAAATCAGCTTTCTCATTACCACTCAGTCCACAGTGAGCTGGTATCCATTGGAAGACTAGGTGTTTTTGAAGTGCTGTTAGATGGGTAAAGATTTTCCAACATTCTATAATTTTTTGGTGACAACTTGGAAGTAATTGCTATAATTGCTGCCCTGGAATCTGAGAGAATAACTGCTTGCTGAAAATGTGAAATTCTGTACAAAAGATTTTGTAGGGCCATTGGAATTGCTTCAATTTCTCCATCAAAGTTAGTAGTTCCATAACTTAAAGATTTGTAATAGGAAAAGAGGTGACATGTGACTCCAGCACCTGCTCCATCTTGGTTTGATATCAATGATCCATCAGTATAAATATGGAGCCATTCATGTTCTGGAAATCTAGTATGGATTGTCTCTAATGCCAATAATTTTAGAACACTAGTTGGAGTATCACTTTTCTTAACTTCTTCTGTCAGGTGTAAATAATATGTGATGTCTAATGTTTGTGTCGGATTGACTTTAGATATGAAGTTTTCCTTTGAATTAGGAAGGTATACATTCTTCTTGATGTCTTGAATTTTGGAAAGAAAGCTCTCCTGAGTCTTTAGTGTATGTGTAAAATTTCTCTTGTGCCATGTATTGAATGGGAGTCAGATCAACTTTTCGTGTTGAATAAGAGCCGCTTTTTCTATTTCATATTCAATGGGGCATTGGTTGGTTAGTATTTCCATAGCTGCTACTGGTGTGGTTTTGATAGCACCTGTAATTAATCTCAGACTTTGCATAGAATATCTCAATATTGCATAGAATATTGGAATACCTAAACGAACATTAGCAAGCGCGTGGTCTAACAAAAGGAAATTTAAAGGGTTTCAAGGGCTTTCCCATGGAATATAATAAAGTGTAATTATACAGAGTGGAAGGGAAATCATTATGTGCTTCATAAAAGCATTACAAACTGGCGTTTTGTTCTTTGATCAGCCGATTTCCAAAAACCAAATGGTGTTTTGATCCAACTTGAATGCGTAATTCCATAGAAATGTACGAAGATAACAGTTTGTTACTTGGAAGATGCGTAGAGTAACTTATTTCTGACATAGCCTCGTAGTAATTATGCGACATCACACAGGTTTCGAAATAATTCATGACTTAAAAGACGTGGAAGAATAATCCAAGTAGCTTTGACGTGCAGTAAGTCGACAACGTTGCATTGAGGTTGGTCAGGAAATTGAACTGGTTTGTGGCTGTAAACAGGTCGGGTACTTTCACTTTCGTTTAATGTTTTGGGAGCTAACGCTTGTGATTGGCCTACACTCGTGCAGTAAACACAGAAGGACAAGGTAGGGTATTTGTTTGTGTTCTTAAGAAGCATCGTTACTGTGTTTGTTTATGTAATGAGCTAGGGGAAGTGACAATCTGCAGTGTTGCCAGCTTGTTTTCGAGAAAACTAAAATATCTCCGTAGGAAATGGTCAGAGACAGAAACATAAGATATAAAATGTGTTCCAAATATCGAGATCTATCACTGGTTTAAATTAATGTAATGACTTCTCTTCCACCCGGTATACTTATATATTCATACAAGTAAAATAGCTCCTTTTAATTATCAATTCTGATATAGTATTGTTATTGAACATTAATTAAGGCATAAAAATCGCCACTTAGTTGGCAGTAGCTTTAAAGCTGTTTAAACCTCCCCGTAACACAGTGGTAGTTCGATCCCCGGTACCGGCATGGGGATTTTTCTCCACTGGGTGATCCGGTCTAGTGTGTACTCAGCCTCCTTGACTGCTGCTGGAGGATAGAGCAGCTGGGCGATAAGGGTATAGGAGAGATGCCCTAGGGATTATTATAAAGTAATTTAATAGTGTATTTAAATCTATAAATTGTAATTTACAATTCTTATTGTGTTGTGTTTCAGACGAAGAATTCGGACAGAAGACTGTATCAGTGATGTTGGATGGCCAAGAAGCAGAGCTGGAAATCGTGGACCACCCTGCAGCCGAAATGTCGGTAAGTACAACTTGACCAGACAGGTCAAGAACATCTCACTCACTCAATTTCAACTGCTGCTAAATTTTGAAGTCACTAAGGTATAGATGGCAACGAAAATGTAGATAGACCAGCTGAGGTAGGCACTGTGTAGGGCCAGAGGCTACTTTGGGTATTGCTAGGAAGTCCATAAGAAACACACTTCGTAGACAGGTGCAAATTATTGCGTAAAAATCCCCAAACAAATACATAGCGGGCTTACGATGTTCCTACCTTGTGTAAACAGAAGTACTGCGATTCTGAGATTGGACAGGAAGCAGATATACAGGATGAAAGTGAAATGATCCGCTAGACTTTAACAACGAATTTCTCATATTGTGAATAACTAGAAAGTCTAATACCAAAATGTTGAAAAGTTATTAGTTTTTTAGAAAAAAATATTTTTATCAAAAAATTTATCATCACCTGGCTGAAAAAGTATTCATTGAAGGTTCTTGATTTATGGGTATATTCATAGAAAATTGAATAAACAACTTTTTCCTTTGGCGTATTTCAATAGATTCAACAGTTTCTGTGTAAATTAAATTTAAAAAAAACCACAATTTATTGCAACAAAATGGCAACAATGCTACCGCCACTGGCACCCGCTGCATAGGAATTACGCCGTCCAGTTCTGCAACTGTTTTAACACACGAAGGGTTATCTACATACGCCAAAGATGGCTGGCGTGGGCCACCTGGTATACAAGGACAAACAGAAGGTGATATATTATATATTTCATAGTTTGTTACTGTTTATATCTTGTTGTTTGCCATGGAAGTTCACCAGCACCTACAAAATAGAGAGTGCATCTCTATATCGGTTGTCATATCTGTTACTGATAACACTATTTTCAAAATGAAAGTCTTTAAATCCTGTGAGTGATAGTAAAATTCGTCTTCGAAATTGTATCCATCGCGTTCGCGTACAAAGTTGTATAATATACAATAACATTTCACAGTGATTCTCTGTTTCACTAGCAGCTGTTTTCTTAAGTAGAGACTAAGAACATTTGTATACATGCAGGACTTACTACCTTTCTTTGTTAGAATACTTGTGACTTTCATTGGCTTCACTTCAAGTCTTTCCGAACGTCTTCTCCGCCCTTCTTCGCTATTAGTCTACTTAGTAATTCATCACTCTCTATCTAGAGGGTTGAGTGGTTGATAGAACTGCCGCCTTCAAACTGAATGGCCTAGTTTCTCGCGTTATCAACTACGTCAGAGACATTGTGTACTGCGCCTCCATCTTAAACTGTTCGTATGTTCACTCTTCTTCAGACAGACAGCGGAATGATACTTCTCAGCGAATAGAAAACCCTTTTCCTAACTAAGACAGTTCCTCCATAATCACACGTTTTTCGAGGAATGAACAGCTGAGTAGATGTAGGTAAAATTATTAAAAAATTGCAACCTTTTTACTTTCTCTACTGATAAATAGAGGAAGTATAAGTATTGTATTCCACCCAAAAATTCCATGTAGAGATTTCACCGGAAATATATGTTTCGAGGCCCCCTGTATAAAAAAAGCATTTTTATAAAAGGTTCGTGCGTGTGCGTGTGTGTATGTCAGTCTGTGGACAGCATAATTCAAAAACGAAAAGTCGGTTAAAAACCAAAGTTGCTATTTAAGTTTAATATCTTTCAAGGATGCGACACGAAGACTGAAGAAAATTGATCCACCCTAAACTACCCTTAACATACAACATTTTTCAAAAAATTTGATTTCATTGAAAATGGCTCTAATGATTTTTATTAAAATCACATTAAGGTATTTTTATGATAAATGAGGTGCACATTTTGAATTTTCTGGCTATAGCCTATGTAGACCTGTTTGCTCTGGATGACTTTTGAATAACTTGTAGACAAAATCTTACTATACAAATATGTAGATCTCGCTAAAACGCATACTCTATGTTCAAATAAATTTTTTGTAGAGTGAACCATTTCGGAGATATTCCTTGTTATTTGTGTCAGTTTCGGAAAACAGAACTTTCGTCAAGGGCAACGTCGTTGTTCATTTTTTATATGTTAACCGTGCAAAGAGAACGGAATCTCCAAGCTTTGAAAGATTTGACTATCGCTCAAAGTATTCTCGTATTCCCCTTGCACCTACAAGGAAATAAACAATAAGATAATTTGTACAAATGTTTATCTCAACTAACACGAAGAAGATATAGGCATAAGAGTTTGTAAGAATGGTTAGTTCAAGAGTAGAGAAAGTCATGTGAGTGCAACACGTCAGATTTTTAGAAAGAGTTTCATGTGTGCGATGTGTGTGTGTGTGTGTGTGTGTGTGTGTGTGTGTGTGTGTGTGTGTGTTTGTTTGTGTGTGAACACATTAATTCAAAAAAGAACCGTAAGAAAAGTATCAAACTTTATATTCAAGTTCAGCCTCATTCAAAGATGCGACACCAAGTGTTTACAGAAAATATCCTTCAAAACCAAATTATCCTTTACATGGAAATTTTTTCTTCACTTTCAATTTCCTGAAAGGTGGCTAAACGATATACATGGACCTACATGATGCGCATGATCAGAAAATGGAAAACAGACATGGTAAAATAGACATCAACAGAAATATTAAGTTAGATATACCAGTTTTTGCAGATGTAATATTCTCAACAGAGTCCGAAAACGGTCTCCTACCATTTACCTATCAACTGTAACTTATGAGAGTTATATATCTAAGCCCAAAATAATGGGCTTTGTTAGGTAACACAATATTCTAACTAAACTCTCTCTATAAAAAATCCTTAGAAGAGGTTTCATCTCTTAAATAGCTAGACTTTAAGTTGTGAAACAGGAAAAGATATTGCAAAAAAGTAAATATTTTAATAGTTATGCAATGAGTAAAATAACACTTTCAAGCCATTTCTTCTCCGGATACACACCAGAACAAACGTCTATATCACATTGACGAGACTAGTTCTCATATGTGGAAGTGAAACCAGGAACCATGCGAAAAAGTTTTGAACATCGCTTTACAGCCAATGAAATAACATTTCAAGAACAGCAGGATATACCAAACTACATGAAAAATAAACATGTTTAGGCATTGTGAAAGAATTGAAAATTGATCTTCTGGTAGAAACAATTGACAATTACCGTCAAAACTGAGGTACCAACAATGTCTGCAACAAGAAACCCACGTCAAATATTAAATAGCATTCACTAGGGAAAAGAGCTTTGGGTCCTAAAACTTGACATGGAAATGATGCTGAAGATGCTGCTGGTGATGATAAAATTTAAAAATAAACAAATGAAATATGTGCTTTAATTTTCTACAATTAGACTGTGAAGTCCTTTTCCTTCGGAATTAATTTCGGTGAAATTTGTATAGTTGGTAAGCCGTAAGAAAACAAGTACTGCACCAAAAGTAGATCCTTTTAAAACACAGTAAAAATGTGGTAGTTTGGGGTAAAGGAATGCTCTTGAAATTCTTCGTTATTTGTGAGCATAAATAGCAATGTGGTATTCATCCAACATTTATTGCTTCCAATAAAATCTCGAAATCGAAATTTTGTCTACTTTGTCTACATTCTATAGATGAAAAGAGAAAGTAAAAACAAGCACGATATTTAGAAATTTCTAACAGCTGTGGAATATGTACCAAACATATTTTGACAACGCAGCAAGTCTGTGTGTATGACCAACAGTCTCGCGCGATCGATCGATCGATATATCGTGGAGTGTTCATATAGATTGTGATAAGCTACGCCTGGTATTGTTCCAGTCAGCAAGTTGCCAGATAAGAGATTACAGCTAAGTGCTCCGGGTGTTCATACAAATCAATAGTCTCCAGCTTAATCTGCGATCACTATCTCTAATAAAGGTATATGCTACGTGGTGTACAGGAGGCCATGATGTGCTCAACAATCAAAACTTGAAGAATGCATAGAGCATACTTATATATATGTACAGTTGAGCCTGCTGTATACGTAACCCAGTTCTAAGTAATTGGTATTCGTATGTAAATTTTTGTAGGTCTCGGCAAAATGTAATTTAGAACTATATTAATAAAACCTTATATATAGGTAATGCATTTATGCGTAATTTGCTGTTATAGGTCTTAAATTTCAGTGAAATGCAACTGAGTTTTAGTAATTATAGTGACCATAAGGTATACTCTATGTTAAAAGAAACTCGAGGCGTATTTTCCTTATCTCTGTTGATAAAGACAAAGATGAGCGAGCGGCTTTCGGCCAGAGAAACAAAAGACAAAGACGTTTGCTGGTAGAGCCGGCGGCTTTTGCTTCACAAAGTCGTAGCAACAAACGAGAAGTAAATATAAAAATGTTCGGTATCTAGTATTTAGTGATTAACAGTGACTTTGTCTCACTGTACCATATTCACCGATTCCTTAAGTGCACTACTTGCCATACAAAACTCCGAGCCAAACCACGCACTAATCCATGAAATTCGACTTTTGTGTCACAGTATAAATAAGACCGATAAAAAGGTATCCTTTGTATGGACTCCCTCTCACGTTGGCATAACAGGCAATGAAACTGCAGATGAAGCTGCAAAAGAGGCAGCTAAACATCCCGTCAGTGATGCCTCGATCGCTTCTCCACACCAAGACGTCATCAATGGTACTAAACATATGTACATGCAAAAATGGATACAGACATGGTCATCAGCTCGCTCAGGCTGTACAAAACCTTTTCTGCATCTCCAAAGACTGAAAAGAAGAGATCAAGTTAACATCACTCGGCTTAGAATTGGACACTCCAAACTAACACACAGTCAGTCATCTTCTCACCAAGGACCAACCTCCAAATTGTGCCAACTGTGATATTCCTCTAACCATCCACCACATCCTTATAGATTGCCCACAATACAGCAGATATAGACAGCAAGCCGGCATTTCCAGTCTTCATCAGGCGGTCAATACACCGAATATGATCAGCAAGACTCTACAGTTTATGAAGAACATAAAACTTTCAAATTTACTGTAAATGTCAACATAATGTAATATATGTACATATAATTGTAAATTAATATCCACAATGTATTACTATGTACGGTCGTGATAAGACCGCGCTGTCAAAACGACCTTAAATAAATATTTACAAAAAAAAAAGTGACTTTGTCTTTCGGTTCTCAATTGCTTTTAATCACTCATAAAGAACAGAAAAAGGAAATGTTATACACTAAATCATAAAGTAAAATTTATACGAGAGGTGGAACTTAATCCACACAAAACCAAAACCGAAATAAAATTGCTTCAGACTTTGGAATTGCTTGCGTACATTCATCAGTAACAAAATAAGGTGCATGCACTTAATGCAAGAAAAGTTAAACAAGGCATGTTAACTGATTTCTTTAAAGTAGGACCAAGTTCAAAATAATGTTTTCTTCGTGCATATCTTTGTTTGTAAAATTTTATACATGTTTGCCTTTAAAAAAACATGATGCGTTTACAAAATCTCATTTGTAAGTAATTGTGAATTACAAGTAATCTTCCCTCTTCCCCTTGATATACGCATAAATCAATTCAACTATAATTAATTATTCTTACAAGCCCTTGCTGTAAAGGTAGAGACACCCTAAAAAATCTGATGTGTTGCACTGACATGAATTTCTCTACTCTTGTACAAAATATTCTTACCAACGCTTCTTCCCTTATCTATTTCAAGTTAATCGAGGTAAACATTTACAAAAAGTGTTTTATTGTTAATATTCTTGTAGACACAAGGGAAATATGGGAATAAGCGATAATCAAATCTTTTAAGAGCTGGTCGCAATATGATGACTATGAAATTTCGTTCTTTTTGCAAGAACAAGAGATAAAAAAGGGAATAACGTATTCCTATTTGAGAATAGTAGGTATAAGTATTGAAAACGTCAAACAAATAACAAGAAATATCTCGGAAATTGTGGCTTTGCAAATCTCGAAGGTTCTCGCTATAAACAGGATATCAAAGTTACTGAGCATCGCTGAGGAAAATGTATCGAGCTGAAAGGAAACCATGTACAGAAACAAAGGTGTTTGTTTGGGTTTTTTTTTTTTTTTTTTTCCTCAAAATTTTTGTGCCGTGTCAGATCGGGTACTTCTAGGACAACCCTTGTATATGGCCAACTTAAGCTCCAAAGGCAGAACAAACAGAAAAATAATCATAGTGTTTCCGTTTGGTTTTTGAGTAGTCAAATGTAATAAATAACCCATTAGAAATTCTAAACCAATGAGTGCAATGTTCTAAAATTATCCAGCTCACCGATAACGGTGCAGAACCTTCAAACCAGAAATAACAAGGGCGGCAAAACATTATGAAATAAAAGCAAGGTAGTGGCATTCCGTTAATTAACGAAAGGATGAACAGAAAATTATTTCCACCTGTCAAAACAATTATTCCTAGTCTCAAAACAAATATAAAGCCGGCTAATTGACACTAATAGGATTCTCTCTCAAAATAAAGATGCTTACGTGTTTTTTTTTTGTTTTTTTTTTCATAATAAAGGAGATCTACATCACCTATAATAAGAAAACATGTCCATTTTCTTACTTCCACAATCAGAGCCAGCAAAGTAATTCCAACAATTTAATTGGGGAAAGAAGATTGGAAAAACAGCTGAGGACCGCTACTTGCTTCCCATATTATTATTAATTTTATTATTATTATTATTATTATTATTATTATTATTATTATTATTATTATTATTATTATTATTATTATTATTATTATTATTATTATTATTATTATTATTATTATTATTATTATTATTATTATTATTATTATTATTATTATTATTATTATTATTATTATTATTATTATTATTATTATTTGTTGTTGTTGTTGTTGTTGTTGTTCTTATTATTATTTACTTAACTTCCACTAGAACTGCACTATGCAAAAATGGAGTTTTACATTCCTGTATAAAAATATATAATTCACTGCCTAATAACCTTAAAGATATAGAAAATGTTAATAAATTTAAATGCGGTGTGAAGGTTTTTTTGAAGGAACACTGTTTTTACACAGTAGAAGAATATTTGAAATTTAACAAATACCCTTATGTATAATTGTACAAGTATTTATTGTAAATAAGTTTATGTAATATAATTACTTTTGACGTATCCTATATCAGTGTACCATATTATTATTATTATTATTATTATTATTATTATTATTATTATTATTATTATTATTATTATTATTATTATTATTGTTGTTGTTGTTGTTGTTGAGACCATTTGAGATCCTCCTTCATATGGCATCTTAATGAAAGCTATATCATGTGTTGTTTTTGTGTAATAAATCAAGAAAACTGTTACCGGACTTTAGGGACGCCCTGTATAGTAATCTATTATATCTTATATTTGAATACCTAATCCACCATAATTTATTTGGTTTATAACAAATAATTCCCCAAGATGTTGGACCTAAATATGTTTCAAACAAATTTTCGTTTACAAGTTATGGTTTAGTGACAGACACGCGCGCTCCGGGCCTTTGGAAAATTTTTATCCGGGAATCTCGAATGTTATATTTTTGTGAAATCACGATATTGAGTTTATGAACGGAATTTAATACTTCCTCTACTTACTATGGGTAAGTAGCAAAGAAATGATCAGGATAATTATTAATTCAAAGTAAAAGATTACCAGAAAAAGTTAGATAGTTTTATAAGTTTGAATTTTTTATATTTATATGTTAGTTATGTTTTCCTTCTTCAGTAGAAGACTTAAAGATCTTCTTTGAGGATTTAATGAGCTTAGTGAAAATGTTTCAAGTTAAAATATAGGGATATTATTGCATAACCTATAATCTAACTACCACATTGCTGGATCCACATTAGTACTACATATGTATTTCCTCAAACTGTAATATGCCCCAGAGATAAATAGTTACTATAATAGCCACCAGCCACATGAGCAACGATTTAATGTAAACTTGGCTACACGCTGTCGACTTCTGTAATTAACGTCGAATTAACCCATTCACGTTAAATTATTGCTGTAATGATACATGACATAATAACAACCACTAATCATAAGAGCCTAATTAGAAGTACTCAAATTCTCTCCCTAATTGGACGATATTAAGATCCACTAATACCAAAATAGTTAACCAAGTTATAGCTGTTTATTCTGGGTGTATTATATATTGTTGATTTCTAATTTCCACAGTCCTTGAGCGTTTTTATTATCTAGATGAGGCATGGGGAAGAGAGGTAACAGGGATGCAGTCGAGTATTTACCCTCTCCACTTCCTGACATTTGAAGGATTGGCTGACTCTCTGAGCTAAACAGACAACAGAGGGAGCCTATTAAGTCATTTCTCCCATCTATGATCTAGATTTAGATCGTCTCCTTCTGATTCCAATGCAGAATATATGTGTGCTCTTATACAGGGTGTTCCTGAATCGTCATCCACTTCTTGAAGTTATACGTTATAAACGCGCATGGCGCTGGTGAGGTCAGTTGCATATTACATGGGTTTAAGGAATATACAAAGTATACAGTTTAAGTGCAGTGGTGTGTTTTGGTCAAAATAGGTTGTGATGATTCGTAAAACGATTAATGTAAAAGCTTTCGTTGAATTCAATTAGCGTGGTGCTAAAGACAGTGTAAATGGTTTGCTAAGCCATGAAAATTCAACTCGGGTTTTACAGAAAATTGAAACAGTATGATTGTTTTGACAAAAGAAAGCTCCTATTTCCTTAGAATAGCTATACAAGATTGTGACAATAACTATGCATTTCTCGTTGGATCCTGCGTCTCTCACTCTGTTTACATTTGAAATTAAGTATGTAATTAAAAAACAGAATACCACTATGTGTAACGTAGGCCTTAATATTGTTCTTTATTCTTCGATATCGGTTGATATTCCCTCTTTGCGTATGCAGTGCTGAAGACGCCGCTCTGTATACGTGTGTACTCGCCGAAGCACTTCTGGTGTCACAGCATAGCAAGCAGCGGATATGTGTCTGTGGAGAACCGCAATATTTCTTCACCTGTTGCTCAGAGAGTTTCAAAACATCTATTTCTGGAGAAACCTCGGTTTCCAATTTCTATACTAGGTGCCCCAAAAAAACACCGACAACACTTAGTACGTTGTGGAAATTCTCATCCGCAACCTTTTTGTGTGACGAAAAGTGGTGAGAGTAAACACTATGTCGGGTAGACTGGGAGCAGTGTCTCGCTTGCCTTCGGGTATTGGAGAAGAGTGAGACATACGCTCTTCTCGCTTTCTTTCATTCTCGTCCGTGGTTGCGTGTACTACGTTCAGGCGGCGTGGCGATCACTGAATACAGCTGCTGTTGTGAACAAAGCATCCGTTGAAACACGTGTGTATAACCAATGCATTTCGAGCATTGTTTAGTGTTCTGTTATTTATAATCTATTTTCTTCATTAAAACATACAGTTTTTTGTGAATATGCCAAATGATGCAGTTTTCTCACGGCTTTCCAGAAAAGTTTTGATTACTTATTTTAGTTATAAACCGATAGTGTCTCTTCTTAAAAACGAAGATGATGCACAGTGACACATATGTACATATATAATTTTATGTAAATGGGTGAATGATAAAGGCAATCTATGCTATTCAAAAGTGGTTGGTAAATAATTTAGATGTTTCCCTGTAGTACAGAAGTTTCACTTCTATCGTGTGTCTTTACGACACACCCTTTCTTTTCCTAATTTTATTTTCAGCTCGCATTTATCGTATTTAGTATGTGATCAAAAAAATGAAAATTATTAGTTAACAAATATAGGATTTAACATTTGCAGAACTTTGTCCTCTGGCAATAATATCAGGATTTAGTCTTACTAGTGGCAAACCAAGAGAAAATGATTAATCTGTAGTTATGTCAGATCTGCAGATAATCCGCAGAAGGCAATGAGGTGCCGATACGTTCATAGTCATTGGTGCGTAACTTATGTAACGGTTCGTTTGATCAGTGAGCAGCTTTGTTCACATTAGTGATCACACAGCTAGTCTCTGGCAATTTCAAGGCGATGAAGAAAATCCGGTTATATTCAAACGTCATCCTCGTGCTTTAAACAGAAGCGCAAAGGCCGTGTTATTGAAAGACAGCCGTGTATGAAAGTGTGCTTGTGAAAATGCGGCGGCTGCCATGTTTGTACAGAAAGAGAGGTTTGCCTCACCATGGTTGCTGTGCTTGCCAGTTTACTTCGGTCAAATAAACAAGAGCTTGTAGCGTAAATCCTAGTGATCTTGTCATAATCTCCAAAGTGTTTTCTGCGTCACTAAGACACGATTTCCAGCTGCATTTTAACACATCTTGTTTGGTGTCCAACTATACACAACTGAGTCACGAAATTGGGTTGGAAATCTAAACATGTCAAGAACAACAAAAACTGCATGCGATATCGCATTACCGTTTCACAACTACCTCTTATACAGGGTGTAACTTTATTGGTGTCAAATATTTTGGGGATGCCCTCCCAATATCAAAGCAATAAAAATCATTGATGAATTACAAAACAAAATTGAGGGTTACAAAAATAGCTCTAAGTGGGTTCCTTTTACTCCGAAATATTCCCTAAACCTGCGTTCCATACGATTTACAATAATAGTTTTTATACCTTATTTATCAATAAAAATCTGATGTATTGCACTCACATAACTTTCTATACCCTTGTACTAACTATTCTTACAAACTCTTACTTTTCTATCATCTTCAAATTAGTCGAATTAAACATTTGTAGAAATTACCTTATTGCTAATTTTCTTGTAGGTGCAAGGGGAATATGGGAATACAGTATGCTTTGAGCGATAGTCATATGTTTTAAAACTGGTCGCTAAATAAAGGCTTTTAAATTCCGTTCTCTTTGCACGGACAGGAGATAAAAAAGTGAATAATGGCCTTCCATTTGAAAAACGTTAAAGTATTGCAAAACACACACAAATATCGAGGAATATCTCTGAAAATAGTTCACTCCACAAAAAGATACTTTCGGACATAAATTGTATATTTTAACGAGATCTATATTTTTGTATACATAGTAAGGTTTGGTCTATCTCTTACGGCAGACCACTCCAACACAGCGTTTGAGGGCTAGGGCTCCCTGACTAAGCCCAGGGCTCGCCCAGGGCTTTGACCGCTACAGCTGTGATGACGTCAGGCCTTCTCTGACTGCCACTGGCGTCAGGTTCGTTAGTGCTCACTTTTCGAGGTGACTCCTCATGGGCGTCGCGAAACGGGGGCAAAGGGGGGCCACGGCCCCCCCTTGGAAGTTCGTGAACTTAATGTGCAGCCAGTTACTGACTATTAAACTATTATTTTAATTTTGATGTAAAGAACAATTTCTATTTAGCACAAATTAATATGGTTATCTGCAACAAATACTACAAATTTTGACAGTAAAATAATGATTTAATATTATATGGTTGCAAATTTCCAACATGTGGCCTCCCCCTGGAAAAAAGTCTGCCGACACTCATGTGACTCCTTGTGCATTCATCCAGTGTTTGTGATCTCGTGTAACTATTGTATCCAAGAATGAAAAGAGGTGAATCGACAGCTCTGTCAGGATTTAACCCATCTTGGGAGGGTCTGTATTTTGTTATTCGATCTGACGAGAGCAATGCTCAATGTTTAATATACCATACCTATGTACGGGCAAAAACTTATAACATTAAGCGTCACTTCAACGTTAAACATTCTCACACCCACGCTGATATTATAGGCGTAGAAAGAAAGGAATTAATAACGAAACTAAAGGACAAAAGGGCGTCTAAGCAGGTTAGTATAATTTTCACAAATTAATCACTCTTAAAGGAGTTTGAAATCATTTCATTGCTACAGTACGTTTTTTAATAATAATTGCCAACAACGAATAAGAATTGTTTTGTTAAGGATACGCATCTGTGTAAAATGGCTAAAAAATCTCCAGAAGTGACAAAAATGGGTTTTTGTTTTATCAAATGGTATAAAACTTCTGCTTCCTTTTCATATACTTTTAATAGCCTTACAGCCTATATAACTGTCACGTGGCCATTTAACTGATTGCCTGTAACTGGTAATGTCCATTTAAATCAGTACAGAGGGAAAAAATCGAATCTGCAGGGAAAAAATCGAATGAGGAGGGAAAAAATCGAATCTGGAGGGAAAAAATCGAATGAGGAGGGAAAAAATCGAATCTGGAGGGAAAAATCGAATGAGGAGGGAAAAAATCGAATCTGGAGGGAAAAAATCGAATGAGGAGGGAAAAAATCGAATCTGGAGGGAAAAAATCGAATGAGGAGGGAAAAAATCGAATCAGGGAAAAAATCGAATGAGGAGGGAAAAAATCGAATCTGGAGGGAAAAAATCGAATGAGGAGGGAAAAAATCCAATCTGGAGGGAAAAAATCGAATGAGGAGGGAAAAAATCGAATCTGGAGGGAAAAAATCGAATGAGGAGGGAAAAAATCAAATCTGGATGGAAAAAATCGAATGGGAGGGAAAAAATCAAATCTGGAGGGAAAAAATCGAATGGGAGGGAAAAAATCGAATGAGGAGGGAAAAAATCAAATCTGGAGGGAAAAAATCGAATGAGGAGGGAAAATATCGAATCTGGAGGGAAAAAATCGAATGAGGAGGGAAAAAATCGAACGAGGAGGGAAAAAATCGAATGAGGAGGGAAAAAATCAAATCTGGAGGGAAAACATCGAATGAGGAGGGAAAAAATCGAATCTGGAGGGAAAAAATCAAATCTGGAGGGAAAAAATCAAATGAGGAGGGAAAAAATCGAATCTGGAGGGAAAAAATCGAATGAGGAGGGAAAAAATCTAATCTGGAGGGAAAAAACCGAATCTGGAGGGAAAAAATCAAATCTGGAGGGAAAAAATCGAATGAGGAGGATAAAAATCGAATCTGGAGGGAAAAAGTCAAATCTGGAGGGAAAAAATCGAATGGGAGGGAAAAAATCGAATGAGGAGGGAAAAAATCGAATCTGGAGGGAAAAAATCAAATCTGGAGGGAACAAATCGAATCTGGAGGGATAAAATCGAATGAGGAGGGAAAAAATCAAATCTGAAGGGAAAAAATCAAATGAGGAGGGAAAAAATCGAATCTGGAGGGAAAAAATCGAATGAGGAGGGAAAAAATCAAATCTGGAGGGAACAAATCCAATGAGGAGGGAAAAAATCGAATCTGGAGGGAAAAAATCAAATCTGGAGGGAAAAAATCAAATGAGGAGGGAAAAAATCGAATGAGGAGGGAAAAATTCCAATCTGGTGGGAAAAAATCAAATCTGGAGGGAAAAAATCGAATGGGAGGGAAAAAATCGAATGAGGAGGGAAAAATCGAATCTGGAGGGAAAAAATCAAATCTGGAGGGAAAAAATCAAATGAGGAGGGAAAAAATCGAATGAGGAGGGAAAAAATCGAATGAGGAGGGAAAAAATCAAATATGGAGGGAAAAAATCGAATGAGGAGGGAAAAAATCGAATCTGGAGGGAAAAAATCGAATGGGAGGGATAAAATCGAATCTGGAGGGACAAAATCAAATCTGGAGGGAAAAAATCAAATCTGGAGGGAAAAGAATCGAATGAGGAAGGAAAAAATCGAATGAGGAGGGAAAAAATCGAATCTGGAGGGAAAAAATCGAATGGGAGGGAAAAAATCGAATCTGGAGGGAGAAAATCGA
The DNA here is from genome assembly GCA_030765045.1 of Tenodera sinensis. Classification (NCBI taxonomy): domain Eukaryota; kingdom Metazoa; phylum Arthropoda; class Insecta; order Mantodea; family Mantidae; genus Tenodera; species Tenodera sinensis. The sequence continues at coordinate 101,959,395 of CM060971.1, read as the reverse complement.
ATCTGGAGGGAAAAAATCAAATCTGGAGGGAAAAAATCGAATGGGAGGGAAAAAATCGAATGAGGAGGGAAAAAATCAAATCTGGAGGAAAAAATCGAATGAGGAGGGAAAAAATCGAATGAGGAGGGAAAAAATCAAATCTGGAGGGAAAAAATCGAATCTGGAGGGAAAAAATCAAATCTGGAGGGAAAAAGTCGAATGAGGAGGGAAAAAATCGAATGAGGAGGGAAAAAATCAAATCTGGAGGGAAAAAATCGAATGAGGACGGAAAAAATCGAATCTGGAGGGAAAAAATCAAATCTGGAGGGAAAAAATCGAATGAGGAGGGAAAAAATCAAATCTGGAGGGAAAAAATCGAATGAGGCGGGAAAAAATCAAATCTCAAGGGAAAAAATCAAATGAGGAGGGAAAAAATCCAATCTGGAGGGAAAAAATCGAATGAGTAGGGAAAAAATCAAATCTGGAGGGAAAAAATCGAATCTGGAGGGAAAAAATCAAATCTGGAGGGAAAAAATCGAATGAGGAGGGAAAAAATCGAATGAGGAGGGAAAAAATCTAATCTGGAGGGAAAAAATCAAATCTGGAGGGAAAAAATCAAATGAGGAGGGAAAAAATCGAATCTGGAGGGAAAAAATCGAATGAGGAGGGAAAAAATCGAATCTGGAGGTACAAAATCGAATCTGGAGGGAAAAAATTAAATCTGGAGGGAAAAAATCGAATGAGGAGGGAAAAAATCGAATGAGGAGGGAGAAAATCGAATGAGGAGGGAAAGAATCGAATCTGGAGGGAAAAAATCGGAAGAGGAGGGAAAAAACAAATCTGGAGGGAAAAAATCGAATCTGGAGGGAAAAAATCGAAGGAGGAGGGAAAAAATCGAATCTGGAGGGAAAAAATCGAATTTGGAGGGAAAAAATCGAATGAGGAGGGAAAAAATCAAATCTGGAGGGAAACAATCGAATGTGAAGGGAAAAAATCGAATGAGGAGGGAAAATATCGTATGTGGAGGGAAAAAATCGAATCTGGAGGGAAAAAATCGAATGAGGAGGGAAAAAATCGAATCTGGAGGGAAAAAGTCGAATGAGGAGGGAAAAAATCTAATCTGGAGGGAAAAAACCGAATCTGGAGGGAAAAAATCAAATCTGGAGGGAAAAAATCGAATGAGGAGGATAAAAATCGAATCTGGAGGGAAAAAGTCAAATCTGGAGGGAAAAAATCGAATGGGAGGGAAAAAATCGAATGAGGAGGGAAAAAATCGAATCTGGAGGGAAAAAATCAAATCTGGAGGGAAAAAATCGAATGGGAGGGAAAAAATCAAATCTGGAGGGAAAAAATCGAATCTGGAGGGATAAAATCGAATGAGGAGGGAAAAAATCAAATCTGAAGGGAAAAAATCAAATGAGGAGGGAAAAAATCGAATCTGGAGGGAAAAAATCGAATGAGGAGGGAAAAAATCAAATCTGGAGGGAACAAATCCAATGAGGTGGGAAAAAATCGAATCTGGAGGGAAAAAATCAAATCTGGAGGGAAAAATTCAAATGAGGAGGGAAAAAATCGAATGAGGAGGGAAAAATTCGAATCTGGAGGGAAAAAATCAAATCTGGAGGGAAAAAATCGAATGGGAGGGAAAAAATCGAATGAGGAGGGAAAAAATCGAATCTGGAGGGAAAAAATCAAATCTGGAGGGAAAAACTCAAATGAGGAGGGAAAAAATCGAATGAGGAGGGAAAAAATCAAATCTGGAGGGAAAAAATCGAATGAGGAGGGAAAAACTCGAATCTGGAGGGAAAAAATCGAATGGGAGGGATAAAATCGAATCTGGAGGGACAAAATCGAATCTGGAGGGAAAAAATCAAATCTGGAGGGAAAAAATCGAATGGGAGGGAAAAAATCGAATGAGGAGGGAAAAAATCAAATCTGGAGGGAAAAAATCGAATGAGGAGGGAAAAAATCCAATGAGGAGGGAAAAAATCATATATGGAGGGAAAAAATCAAATGAGGAGGGAAAAAATCAAATCTGGAGGGAAAAAATCGAATGAGGAGGGATAAAATCCAATCTGGAGGGAAAAAATCAAATCTGGAGGGAAAAAATCAAATCTGGAGGGAAAAAATCGAATGAGGACGGAAAAAATCGAATCTGGAGGGAAAAAATCAAATCTGGAGGGAAAAAATCGAATGAGGAGGGAAAAAATCAAATCTGGAGGGAAAAAATCGAATGAGGAGGGAAAAAATCAAATCTGAAGGGAAAAAATCAAATGAGGAGGGAAAAAATCCAATCTGGAGGGAAAAAATCGAATGAGGAGGGAAAAAATCAAATCTGGAGGGAAAAAATCGAATCTGGAGGGAAAAAATTAAATCTGGAGGGAAAAAATCGAATGGGAGGGAAAAAATCGAATCTGGAGGGAAAAAATCAAATCTGGAGGGAAAAAATTGAATGGGAGGGAAAAAAACGAATGAGGAGGGAAAACCTCAAATCTGGAGGGAAAATATAGAATGAGGAGGGAAAAAATCGAAACTGGAGGGAAAAAATCGAATGAGGAGGGAAAAAATCGAATCTGGAGGGAAAAAATCAAATCTGGAGGGAAAAAGTCGAATGAGGAGGGAAAAAATCGAATGAGGAGGGAAAAAATCGAATCTGGAGGGAAAAAATCAAATCTGGAGGGAAAAAATCGAATGGGAGGGAAAAAAACGAATGAGGAGGGAAAACCTCAAATCTGGAGGGAAAATATCGAATGAGGAGGGAAAAAATCGAATCTGGAGGGAAAAAATCGAATGAGGAGGGAAAAAATCGAATCTGGAGGGAAAAAATCAAATCTGGAGGGAAAAAGTCGAATGAGGAGGGAAAAAATCGAATGAGGAGGGAAAAAATCGAATCTGGAGGGAAAAAATCAAATGAGGAGGGAAAAATCAAATCTGGAGGGAAACAATCGAATGAGGAGGGAAAAAATCGAATCTGGAGGGAGAAAATCGAATGAGGAGGGAAAAAATCGAATCTGGAGGGAAAAAATCGAATCTGGAGGGAAAAAATCGAATGGGAGGGAAAAGATCGAATCTGGAGGGAAAAAATCGAATGAGGAGGGAAAAAATCGAATCTGGAGGGACAAAATCAAATCTGGAGGGAAAAAATCGAATGGGAGAGAAAACATCGAATGAGGAGCGAAAAAATCAAATCTGGAGGGAAAAAATCGAATGAGGAGGGAAAAAATCCAATGAGGAGGGAAAAAATCATATATGGAGGGAAAAAATCAAATGAGGAGGGTAAAAATCAAATCTGGAGGGAAAAAATCGAATGAGGAGGGATAAAATCGAATCTGGAGGGAAAAAATCGAATCTGGAGGGGAAAAAAATCAAATCTGGAGGGAAAAAATCGAATGAGGAGGGAAAAAATCCAATCTGGAGGGAAAAAATCGAATGAGGAGGGAAAAAATCAAATGAGGAGGGAAAAAATCGAATCTGGAGGGAAAAATCGAATGAGGAGGGAAAAAATCGAATCTGGAGGGAAAAATCGAATGAGGAGGGAAAAAATCAAATCTGGAGGGAGAAAATCGAATGAGGAGGGAAAAAATCCAATGAGGAGGGAAAAAATCATATATGGAGGGAAAAAATCAAATGAGGACGGAAAAAATCAAATCTGGAGGGAAAAAATCGTATGAGGAGGAATAAAATCGAATCTGGAGGGAAAAAATCAAATCTGGAGGGAAAAAAATCGAATGAGGAGGGAAAAAATCGAATGAGGAGGGAAAAATTCCAATCTGGTGGGAAAAAATCAAATCTGGAGGGAAAAAATCGAATGGGAGGGAAAAAATCGAATGAGGAGGGAAAAAATCGAATCTGGAGGGAAAAAATCATATCTGGAGGGAAAAAATCAAATGAGGAGGGAAAAAATCGAATGAGGAGGGAAAAAATCGAATGAGGAGGGAAAAAATCAAATATGGAGGGAAAAAATCGAATGAGGAGGGATAAAATCCAATCTGGAGGGAAAAAATCAAATCTGGAGGGAAAAAATCAAATCTGGAGGGAAAAAATCGAATGAGGACGGAAAAAATCGAATCTGGAGGGAAAAAGTCGAATGAGGAGGGAAAAAATCTAATCTGGAGGGAAAAAACCGAATCTGGAGGGAAAAAATCAAATCTGGAGGGAAAAAATCGAATGAGGAGGATAAAAATCGAATCTGGAGGGAAAAAGTCAAATCTGGAGGGAAAAAATCGAATGGGAGGGAAAAAATCGAATGAGGAGGGAAAAAATCGAATCTGGAGGGAAAAAATCAAATCTGGAGGGAAAAAATCGAATGGGAGGGAAAAAATCAAATCTGGAGGGAAAAAATCGAATCTGGAGGGATAAAATCGAATGAGGAGGGAAAAAATCAAATCTGAAGGGAAAAAATCAAATGAGGAGGGAAAAAATCGAATCTGGAGGGAAAAAATCGAATGAGGAGGGAAAAAATCAAATCTGGAGGGAACAAATCCAATGAGGAGGGAAAAAATCGAATCTGGAGGGAAAAAATCAAATCTGGAGGGAAAAATTCAAATGAGGAGGGAAAAAATCGAATGAGGAGGGAAAAATTCGAATCTGGAGGGAAAAAATCAAATCTGGAGGGAAAAAATCGAATGGGAGGGAAAAAATCGAATGAGGAGGGAAAAAATCGAATCTGGAGGGAAAAAATCAAATCTGGAGGGAAAAACTCAAATGAGGAGGGAAAAAATCGAATGAGGAGGGAAAAAATCAAATCTGGAGGGAAAAAATCGAATGAGGAGGGAAAAACTCGAATCTGGAGGGAAAAAATCGAATGGGAGGGATAAAATCGAATCTGGAGGGACAAAATCGAATCTGGAGGGAAAAAATCAAATCTGGAGGGAAAAAATCGAATGGGAGGGAAAAAATCGAATGAGGAGGGAAAAAATCAAATCTGGAGGGAAAAAATCGAATGAGGAGGGAAAAAATCCAATGAGGAGGGAAAAAATCATATATGGAGGGAAAAAATCAAATGAGGAGGGAAAAAATCAAATCTGGAGGGAAAAAATCGAATGAGGAGGGATAAAATCCAATCTGGAGGGAAAAAATCAAATCTGGAGGGAAAAAATCGAATGAGGACGGAAAAAATCGAATCTGGAGGGAAAAAATCAAATCTGGAGGGAAAAAATCGAATGAGGAGGGAAAAAATCAAATCTGGAGGGAAAAAATCGAATGAGGAGGGAAAAAATCAAATCTGAAGGGAAAAAATCAAATGAGGAGGGAAAAAATCCAATCTGGAGGGAAAAAATCGAATGAGGAGGGAAAAAATCAAATCTGGAGGGAAAAAATCGAATCTGGAGGGAAAAAATTAAATCTGGAGGGAAAAAATCGAATGGGAGGGAAAAAATCGAATCTGGAGGGAAAAAATCAAATCTGGAGGGAAAAAATTGAATGGGAGGGAAAAAAACGAATGAGGAGGGAAAACCTCAAATCTGGAGGGAAAATATAGAATGAGGAGGGAAAAAATCGAAACTGGAGGGAAAAAATCGAATGAGGAGGGAAAAAATCGAATCTGGAGGGAAAAAATCAAATCTGGAGGGAAAAAGTCGAATGAGGAGGGAAAAAATCGAATGAGGAGGGAAAAAATCGAATCTGGAGGGAAAAAATCAAATCTGGAGGGAAAAAATCGAATGGGAGGGAAAAAAACGAATGAGGAGGGAAAACCTCAAATCTGGAGGGAAAATATCGAATGAGGAGGGAAAAAATCGAATCTGGAGGGAAAAAATCGAATGAGGAGGGAAAAAATCGAATCTGGAGGGAAAAAATCAAATCTGGAGGGAAAAAGTCGAATGAGGAGGGAAAAAATCGAATGAGGAGGGAAAAAATCGAATCTGGAGGGAAAAAATCAAATGAGGAGGGAAAAATCAAATCTGGAGGGAAAAAATCGAATGAGGAGGGAAAAAATCGAATCTGGAGGGAGAAAATCGAATGAGGAGGGAAAAAATCGAATCTGGAGGGAAAAAATCGAATCTGGAGGGAAAAAATCGAATGGGAGGGAAAAGATCGAATCTGGAGGGAAAAAATCGAATGAGGAGGGAAAAAATCGAATCTGGAGGGACAAAATCAAATCTGGAGGGAAAAAATCGAATGGGAGAGAAAACATCGAATGAGGAGCGAAAAAATCAAATCTGGAGGGAAAAAATCGAATGAGGAGGGAAAAAATCCAATGAGGAGGGAAAAAATCATATATGGAGGGAAAAAATCAAATGAGGAGGGTAAAAATCAAATCTGGAGGGAAAAAATCGAATGAGGAGGGATAAAATCGAATCTGGAGGGAAAAAATCGAATCTGGAGGGGAAAAAAATCAAATCTGGAGGGAAAAAATCGAATGAGGAGGGAAAAAATCCAATCTGGAGGGAAAAAATCGAATGAGGAGGGAAAAAATCAAATGAGGAGGGAAAAAATCGAATCTGGAGGGAAAAATCGAATGAGGAGGGAAAAAATCGAATCTGGAGGGAAAAATCGAATGACGAGGGAAAAAATCAAATCTGGAGGGAGAAAATCGAATGAGGAGGGAAAAAATCCAATGAGGAGGGAAAAAATCATATATGGAGGGAAAAAATCAAATGAGGACGGAAAAAATCAAATCTGGAGGGAAAAAATCGTATGAGGAGGAATAAAATCGAATCTGGAGGGAAAAAATCAAATCTGGAGGGAAAAAAATCGAATGAGGAGGGAAAAAATCGAATGAGGAGGGAAAAATTCCAATCTGGTGGGAAAAAATCAAATCTGGAGGGAAAAAATCGAATGGGAGGGAAAAAATCGAATGAGGAGGGAAAAAATCGAATCTGGAGGGAAAAAATCATATCTGGAGGGAAAAAATCAAATGAGGAGGGAAAAAATCGAATGAGGAGGGAAAAAATCGAATGAGGAGGGAAAAAATCAAATATGGAGGGAAAAAATCGAATGAGGAGGGAAAAAATCGAATCTGGAGGGAAAAAATCGAATGGGAGGGATAAAATCGAATCTGGAGGGACAAAATCAAATCTGGAGGGAAAAAATCAAATCTGGAGGGAAAAAAATCGAATGAGGAGGGAAAAAATCGAATGAGGAGGGAAAAAATCGAATCTGGAGGGAAAAAATCGAATGGGAGGGAAAAAATCGAATCTGGAGGGACAAAATCGAATCTGGAGGGAAAAAATCAAATCTGGAGGGAAAAAATCGAATGGGAGGGAAAAAATCGAATGAGGAGGGAAAAAATCAAATCTGGAGGGAAAAAATCGAATGAGGAGGGAAAAAATCGAATGAGGAGGGAAAAAATCAAATCTGGAGGGAAAAAATCGAATCTGGAGGGAAAAAATCAAATCTGGAGGGAAAAAGTCGAATGAGGAGGGAAAAAATCGAATGAGGAGGGAAAAAATCAAATCTGGAGGGAAAAAATCGAATGAGGACGGAAAAAATCGAATCTGGAGGGAAAAAATCAAATCTGGAGGGAAAAAATCGAATGAGGAGGGAAAAAATCAAATCTGGAGGGAAAAAATCGAATGAGGCGGGAAAAAATCAAATCTGAAGGGAAAAAATCAAATGAGGAGGGAAAAAATCCAATCTGGAGGGAAAAAATCGAATGAGTAGGGAAAAAATCAAATCTGGAGGGAAAAAATCGAATCTGGAGGGAAAAAATCAAATCTGGAGGGAAAAAATCGAATGAGGAGGGAAAAAATCGAATGAGGAGGGAAAAAATCTAATCTGGAGGGAAAAAATCAAATCTGGAGGGAAAAAATCAAATGAGGAGGGAAAAAACGGAATCTGGAGGGAAAAAATCGAATGAGGAGGGAAAAAATCGAATCTGGAGGGACAAAATCGAATCTGGAGGGAAAAAATTAAATCTGGAGGGAAAAAATCGAATGAGGAGGGAAAAAATCGAATGAGGAGGGAGAAAATCGAATGAGGAGGGAAAGAATCGAATCTGGAGGGAAAAAATCGAATGAGGAGGGAAAAAACAAATCTGGAGGGAAAAAATCGAATCTGGAGGGAAAAAATCGAATGAGGAGGGAAAAAGTCGAATCTGGAGGGAAAAAATCGAATTTGGAGGGAAAAAATCGAATGAGGAGGGAAAAAATCAAATCTGGAGGGAAAAAATCGAATGTGGAGGGAAAAAATCGAATGAGGAGGGAAAATATCGTATGTGGAGGGAAAAAATCGAATCTGGAGGGAAAAAATCGAATGAGGAGGGAAAAAATCGAATCTGGAGGGAAAAAGTCGAATGAGGAGGGAAAAAATCTAATCTGGAGGGAAAAAACCGAATCTGGAGGGAAAAAATCAAATCTGGAGGGAAAAAATCGAATGAGGAGGATAAAAATCGAATCTGGAGGGAAAAAGTCAAATCTGGAGGGAAAAAATCGAATGGGAGGGAAAAAATCGAATGAGGAGGGAAAAAATCGAATCTGGAGGGAAAAAATCAAATCTGGAGGGAAAAAATCGAATGGGAGGGAAAAAATCAAATCTGGAGGGAAAAACCGAATCTGGAGGGATAAAATCGAATGAGGAGGGAAAAAATCAAATCTGAAGGGAAAAAATCGAATGGGAGGGAAAAGATCGAATCTGGAGGGAAAAAATCGAATGAGGAGGGAAAAAATCGAATCTGGAGGGACAAAATCAAATCTGGAGGGAAAAAATCGAATGGGAGAGAAAAAATCGAATGGGAGGGAAAAAATCGAATGAGGAGGGAAAAAATCGAATCTGGAGGGGAAAAAATCAAATCTGGAGGGAAAAAATCGAATGAGGAGGGAAAAAATCGAATCTGGAGGGAAAAAATCGAATCTGGAGGGGAAAAAATCAAATCTGGAGGGAAAAAATCGAATGAGGAGGGAAAAAATCCAATCTGGAGGGAAAAAATCGAATGAGGAGGGAAAAAATCAAATGAGGAGGGAAAAAATCGAATCTGGAGGGAAAAATCGAATGAGGAGGGAAAAAATCAAATCTGGAGGGAAAAAATCGAATGAGGAGGGAAAAAATCCAATGAGGAGGGAAAAAATCATATATGGAGGGAAAAAATCAAATGAGGACGGAAAAAATCAAATCTGGAGGGAAAAAATCGTATGAGGAGGGATAAAATCGAATCTGGAGGGAAAAAACCGAATCTGGAGGGAAAAAATCAAATCTGGAGGGAAAAAATCGAATGAGGAGGATAAAAATCGAATCTGGAGGGAAAAAGTCAAATCTGGAGGGAAAAAATCGAATGGGAGGGAAAAAATCGAATGAGGAGGGAAAAAATCGAATCTGGAGGGAAAAAATCAAATCTGGAGGGAAAAAATCGAATGGGAGGGAAAAAATCAAATCTGGAGGGAAAAAATCGAATGGGAGGGAAAAAATCGAATGAGGAGGGAAAAAATCAAATCTGGAGGGAAAAAATCGAATGAGGAGGGAAAAAATCGAATGAGGAGGGAAAAAATCATATCTGGAGGGAAAAAATCAAATGAGGAGGGAAAAAATCATATCTGGAGGGAAAAAATCGAATCTGGAGGGAGAAAATCGAATGAGGAGGGAACAATCGAATCTGGAGGGAAAAAATCGAATGAGGAGGGAAAAAATCGAATATGGAGGGAAAAAATCGAATGAGGAGGGAAAAAATCAAATTTGGAGGGAAAAAATAGAATGAGGAGGGGAAAAATCGAATCTGGAGGGAAAAAATCAAATCTGGAGGGAAAAAATCGAATGGGAGGGAAAAAATCGAATCTGGAGGGAAAAAATCGAATGAGGAGGGAAAAAATCGAATCTGGAGGGAAAAAATCAAATCTGGAGGGAAAAAATCGAATGGGAGGGAAAAAATCGAATGAGGAGGGAAAAAATCAAATCTGGAGGGAAAAAATCGAATGAGGAGGGAAAAAATCGAATGAGGAGGGAAAAAATCATATCTGGAGGGAAAAAATCAAATGAGGAGGGAAAAAATCATATCTGGAGGGAAAAAATCGAATGACGAGGGAAAAAATCGAATCTGGAGGGAAAAAATCGAATGATGAGGGAAAAAATCGAATCTGGAGGGAAAAATAAAATATGGAGGGAAAAAATCGAATGAGGAGGGAAAAAATCGAATCTGGAGGGAAAAAATCGAATGGGAGGGAAAAAATCAAATGAGGAGGGAGAAAATCGAATCTGGAGGGAAAATATCGAATGAGGAGGGAAAAATCAAATGAGGAGGGGAAAAAATCGAATCTGGAGGTAAGAAATCAAATCTGGAGGGAAAAAATCGAATGGGAGGGAAAAAATCGAATGAGGAGGTAAAAAATCAAATCTGGAAGGATAAAATCGAATGAGCAGGGAAAAATCGAATCTGGAGGGAAAAAATCGAATGAGGAGGGAAAAAATCGAATGAGGAGGGAAAAAATAAAATCTGGAAGGATAAAATCAAATGAGGGAAAAAATCGAATCTGGAGGGAAAAAATCGAATGAGGAGGGAAAAATCGAATGAGGAGGGAAAAAATGAAATCTGGAGGGAGAAAATCAAATGAGGAGGGAAAAAATCGAATCTGGAGGGAAAAAATCGAATGAGGAGGGAAAAATCGAATCTGGAGGGAAAAAATCGAATGAGGAGGGAAAAAATCGAATATGGAGGGAAAAAATCGAATGAGGAGGGAAAAAATCAAATCTGGAGGGAAAAAATAGAATGAGGAGGGAAAAAATCGAATCTGGAGGGAAAAAATCAAATCTGGAGGGAAAAAATCGAATGGGAGGGAAAAAATCGAATCTGGAGGGAAAAAATCGAATGAGGAGGGAAAAAATCGAATCTGGAGGGAAAAAATCAAATCTGGAGGAAAAAAATCGAATGGGAGGGAAAAAATCGAATGAGGAGGGAAAAAATCAAATCTGGAGGGAAAAAATCGAATGAGGAGGGAAAAAATCGAATGAGGAGGGAAAAAATCATATCTGGAGGGAAAAAATCAAATGAGGAGGGAAAAAGTCATATCTGGAGGGAAAAAATCGAATCTGGAGGGAAAAAATCGAATGAGGAGGGAAAAATCGAATCTGGAGGGAAAAAATCGAATGAGGAGGGAAAAAATCGAATATGGAGGGAAAAAATCGAATGAGGAGGGAAAAAATCAAATCTGGAGAGAAAAAATAGAATGAGGAGGGAAAAAATCGAATCTGGAGGGAAAAAATCAAATCTGGAGGGAAAAAATCGAATGGGAGGGAAAAAATCGAATCTGGAGGGAAAAAATCGAATGAGGAGGGAAAAAATCGAATCTGGAGGGAAAAAATCAAATCTGGAGGGAAAAAATCGAATGGGAGGGAAAAAATCGAATGAGGAGGGAAAAAATCAAATCTGGAGGGAAAAAATAGAATGAGGAGGGAAAAAATCGAATCTGGAGGGAAAAAATCAAATCTGGAGGGAAAAAATCGAATGGGAGGGAAAAAATCGAATCTGGAGGGAAAAAATCGAATGAGGAGGGAAAAAATCGAATCTGGAGGGAAAAAATCAAATCTGGAGGGAAAAAATCGAATGGGAGGGAAAAAATCGAATGAGGAGGCAAAAAATCAAATCTGGAGGGAAAAAATCGAATGAGGAGGGAAAAAATCATATCTGGAGGGAAAAAATCAAATGAGGAGGGAAAAAATCATATCTGGAGGGAAAAAATCGAATGAGGAGGGAAAAAATCGAATCTGGAGGGAAAAAATCGAATGATGAGGGAAAAAATCGAATCTGGAGGGAAAAATAAAATCTGTAGGGAAAAAATCGAATGAGGAGGGAAAAAATCGAATCTGGAGGGAAAAAATCGAATGGGAGGGAAAAAATCAAATGAGGAGAGAGAAAATCGAATCTGGAGGGAAAATATCGAATGAGGAGGGAAAAATCAAATGAGGAGGGGAAAAAATCGAATCTGGAGGTAAGAAATCAAATCTGGAGGGAAAAAATCGAATGGGAGGGAAAAAATCGAATGAGGAGGTAAAAAATCAAATCTGGGGGGATAAAATCGAATGAGCAGGGAAAAAATCGAATCTGGAGGGAAAAAATCGAATGAGGAGGGAAAAAATCGAATCTGGAGGGAAAAAATCGAATGAGGAGGGAAAAAATCGAATCTGGAGGGAAAAAATCGAATCTGGAGGGAAAAAATCGAATGAGGAGGGAAAAAATAAAATCTGGAGGGATAAAATCAAATGAGGAGGGAAAAAATCGAATCTGGAGGGAAAAAATCGAATGAGGAGGGAGAAATCGAATCTGAAGGGAAAAAATCGAATGAGGAGGGAAAAAATCGAATATGGAGGGAAAAAATCAAATGAGGAGGGAAAAAATCAAATCTGGAGGGAAAATATCGAATGAGGAGGGAAAAATCAAATGAGGAGGGGAAAAAATCGAATCTGGAGGGAAGAAATCAAATCTAGAGGGAAAAAATCGAATGAGGAGGGAAAAAATCGAATCTGGAGGGAAAAAATCAAATCTGGAGGGAAAAAATCGAATGAGGAGGGAAAAAATCAAATCTGGAGGGAAAAAGTCGAATGAGGAGGGAAAAAATCGAATCTGGAGGGAACAAATCAAATCTGGAGGTAAAAAATCAAATGAGGAGGCGAAAAATCGGAGCTGGAGGGAAAAAATCGAATGAGGAGGGAAAAAATCGAATCTGGAGGGAAAAAATCGAATCTGGAGGGAAAAAATCGAATGGGAGGGAAAAAATCAAATGAGGAGGGAGAAAATCGAATCTGGAGGGAAAATATCGAATGAGGAGGGAAAAATCAAATGAGGAGGGGAAAAAATCGAATCTGGAGGTAAGAAATCAAATCTGGAGGGAAAAAATCGAATGGGAGGGAAAAAATCGAATGAGGAGGTAAAAAATCAAATCTGGAAGGATAAAATCGAATGAGCAGGGAAAAATCGAATCTGGAGGGAAAAAATCGAATGAGGAGGGAAAAAATCGAATGAGGAGGGAAAAAATAAAATCTGGAAGGATAAAATCAAATGAGGGAAAAAATCGAATCTGGAGGGAAAAAATCGAATGAGGAGGGAAAAATCGAATGAGGAGGGAAAAAATGAAATCTGGAGGGAGAAAATCAAATGAGGAGGGAAAAAATCGAATCTGGAGGGAAAAAATCGAATGAGGAGGGAAAAATCGAATCTGGAGGGAAAAAATCGAATGAGGAGGGAAAAAATCGAATATGGAGGGAAAAAATCGAATGAGGAGGGAAAAAATCAAATCTGGAGGGAAAAAATAGAATGAGGAGGGAAAAAATCGAATCTGGAGGGAAAAAATCAAATCTGGAGGGAAAAAATCGAATGGGAGGGAAAAAATCGAATCTGGAGGGAAAAAATCGAATGAGGAGGGAAAAAATCGAATCTGGAGGGAAAAAATCAAATCTGGAGGAAAAAAATCGAATGGGAGGGAAAAAATCGAATGAGGAGGGAAAAAATCAAATCTGGAGGGAAAAAATCGAATGAGGAGGGAAAAAATCGAATGAGGAGGGAAAAAATCATATCTGGAGGGGAAAAAATCAAATGAGGAGGGAAAAAGTCATATCTGGAGGGAAAAAATCGAATCTGGAGGGAAAAAATCGAATGAGGAGGGAAAAATCGAATCTGGAGGGAAAAAATCGAATGAGGAGGGAAAAAATCGAATATGGAGGGAAAAAATCGAATGAGGAGGGAAAAAATCAAATCTGGAGAGAAAAAATAGAATGAGGAGGGAAAAAATCGAATCTGGAGGGAAAAAATCAAATCTGGAGGGAAAAAATCGAATGGGAGGGAAAAAATCGAATCTGGAGGGAAAAAATCGAATGAGGAGGGAAAAAATCGAATCTGGAGGGAAAAAATCAAATCTGGAGGGAAAAAATCGAATGGGAGGGAAAAAATCGAATGAGGAGGGAAAAAATCAAATCTGGAGGGAAAAAATAGAATGAGGAGGGAAAAAATCGAATCTGGAGGGAAAAAATCAAATCTGGAGGGGAAAAAATCGAATGGGAGGGAAAAAATCGAATCTGGAGGGAAAAAAATCGAATGAGGAGGGAAAAAATCGAATCTGGAGGGAAAAAATCAAATCTGGAGGGAAAAAATCGAATGGGAGGGAAAAAATCGAATGAGGAGGCAAAAAATCAAATCTGGAGGGGAAAAAAATCGAATGAGGAGGGAAAAAATCATATCTGGAGGGAAAAAATCAAATGAGGAGGGGAAAAAATCATATCTGGAGGGAAAAAATCGAATGAGGAGGGAAAAAATCGAATCTGGAGGGAAAAAATCGAATGATGAGGGAAAAAATCGAATCTGGAGGGAAAAATAAAATCTGTAGGGAAAAAATCGAATGAGGAGGGAAAAAATCGAATCTGGAGGGAAAAAAATCGAATGGGAGGGAAAAAATCAAATGAGGAGAGAGAAAATCGAATCTGGAGGGAAAATATCGAATGAGGAGGGAAAAAATCAAATGAGGAGGGGAAAAAAATCGAATCTGGAGGTAAGAAATCAAATCTGGAGGGAAAAAATCGAATGGGAGGGAAAAAATCGAATGAGGAGGTAAAAAATCAAATCTGGGGGGATAAAATCGAATGAGCAGGGAAAAAAATCGAATCTGGAGGGAAAAAATCGAATGAGGAGGGAAAAAATCGAATCTGGAGGGAAAAAATCGAATGAGGAGGGAAAAAAATCGAATCTGGAGGGAAAAAATCGAATCTGGAGGGAAAAAATCGAATGAGGGAGGGAAAAAATAAAATCTGGAGGGATAAAATCAAATGAGGAGGGAAAAAAATCGAATCTGGAGGGAAAAAATCGAATGAGGAGGGAGAAATCGAATCTGAAGGGAAAAAATCGAATGAGGAGGGAAAAAATCGAATATGGAGGGAAAAAAATCAAATGAGGAGGGAAAAAATCAAATCTGGAGGGAAAATATCGAATGAGGAGGGAAAAATCAAATGAGGAGGGGAAAAAATCGAATCTGGAGGGAAGAAATCAAATCTGGAGGGAAAAAATCGAATGAGGAGGGAAAAAATCGAATCTGGAGGGAAAAAATCAAATCTGGAGGGAAAAAATCGAATGAGGAGGGAAAAAATCAAATCTGGAGGGAAAAAGTCGAATGAGGAGGGAAAAAATCGAATCTGGAGGGAACAAATCAAATCTGGAGGTAAAAAATCAAACGAGGAGGCGAAAAATCGGAGCTGGAGGGAAAAAATCGAATGAGGAGGGAAAAAATCGAATCTGGAGGGAAAAAATCGAATCTGGAGGGAAAAAATCAAATCTGGAGGGAAAAAATCGAATCTGGAGGGAAAAAATCAAATCTGGAGGGAAAAAATCGAATGAGGAGGGAAAAAATCAAATCTGGAGGGAACAAGTCTAATGAGGAGGGAAAAAATCGAATCTGGAGGGAAAAAATCAAATCTGGAGGTAAAAAATCAAATGAGGAGGGAAAAAATCGAATGAGGAGGGAAAAAATAAAATCTGGAGGGAGAAAATCAAATGAGGAGGGAAAAAATCGAATCTGGAGGGAAAAAATCGAATGAGGAGGGAAAAATCGAATCTGGAGGGAAAAAATCGAATGAGGAGGGAAAAAATCGAATATGGAGGGAAAAAATCGAATGAGGAGGGTAAAAATCAAATCTGGAGGGAAAAAATAGAATGAGGAGGGAAAAAATCGAATCTGGAGGGAAAAAGTCGAATGAGGAGGGAAAAAATCGAATCTGGAGGGAAAAAATCAAATCTGGAGGTAAAAAATCAAATGAGGAGGGAAAAAATCGAATGAGGAGGGAAAAAATAAAATCTGGAGGGAGAAAATCAACTGAGGAGGGAAAAAATCGAATCTGGAGGGAAAAAATCGAATGAGGAGGGAAAAATCGAATCTGGAGGGAAAAAATCGAATGAGGAGGGAACAAATCGAATATGGAGGGAAAAAATCGAATGAGGAGGGAAAAAATCAAATCTGGAGGGAAAAAATAGAATGAGGAGGGAAAAAATCGAATCTGGAGGGAAAAAATCAAATCTGGAGGGAAAAAATCGAATGGGAGGGAAAAAATCGAATCTCGAGTGAAAAAATCGAATGAGGTTGCAAAAAATCGAATCTGGAAGGAAAAAATCAAATCTGGAGGGAAAAAATCGAATGGGAGGGAAAAAATCGAATGAGGAGGGAAAAAATCAAATCAGGAGGGAAAAAATCGAATGAGGAGGGAAAAAATCGAATGAGGAGGGAAAAAATCATATCTGGAGGGAAAAAATCAAATGAGGAGGGAAAAAATCATATCTGGAGGGAAAAAATCGAATCTGGAGGGAAAAAATCGAATGAGGAGGGAACAATCGAATCTGGAGGGAAAAAATCGAATGAGGAGGGAAAAAATCGAATATGGAGGGAAAAAATCGAATGAGGAGGGAAAAAATCAAATTTGGAGGGAAAAAATAGAATGAGGAGGGGAAAAATCGAATCTGGAGGGAAAAAATCAAATCTGGAGGGAAAAAATCGAATGGGAGGGAAAAAATCGAATCTGGAGGGAAAAAATCGAATGAGGAGGGAAAAAATCGAATCTGGAGGGAAAAAATCAAATCTGGAGGGAAAAAATCGAATGGGAGGGAAAAAATCGAATGAGGAGGGAAAAAATCAAATCTGGAGGGAAAAAATCGAATGAGGAGGGAAAAAATCGAATGAGGAGGGAAAAAATCATATCTGGAGGGAAAAAATCAAATGAGGAGGGAAAAAATCATATCTGG
Organism: Tenodera sinensis; assembly: GCA_030765045.1. Lineage (NCBI taxonomy): Eukaryota > Metazoa > Arthropoda > Insecta > Mantodea > Mantidae > Tenodera > Tenodera sinensis. Next base: position 101,942,780 of record CM060971.1, on the reverse strand, counting down.
AGGGAAAAAATCGAATGACGAGGGAAAAAATCGAATCTGGAGGGAAAAAATCGAATGATGAGGGAAAAAATCGAATCTGGAGGGAAAAATAAAATCTGGAGGGAAAAAATCGAATGAGGAGGGAAAAAATCGAATCTGGAGGGAAAAAATCGAATGGGAGGGAAAAAATCAAATCTGGAGGGAAAAAATCGAATGGGAGGGAAAAAATCGAATGAGGAGGGAAAAAATCAAATCTGGAGGGAAAAAATCGAATGAGGAGGGAAAAAATCGAATATGGAGGGAAAAAATCGAATGAGGAGGGAAAAAATCAAATCTGGAGGGAAAAAATAGAATGAGGAGGGAAAAAATCGAATCTGGAGGGAAAAAATCAAATCTGGAGGGAAAAAATCGAATGGGAGGGAAAAAATCGAATCTGGAGGGAAAAAATCGAATGAGGAGGGAAAAAATCGAATCTGGAGGGAAAAAATCAAATCTGGAGGGAAAAAATCGAATGGGAGGGAAAAAATCGAATGAGGAGGGAAAAAATCAAATCTGGAGGGAAAAAATCGAATGAGTAGGGAAAAAATCGAATGAGGAGGGAAAAAATCATATCTGGAGGGAAAAAATCAAATGAGGAGGGAAAAAATCATATCTGGAGGGAAAAAATCGAATGACGAGGGAAAAAATCGAATCTGGAGGGAAAAAATCGAATGATGAGGGAAAAAATCGAATCTGGAGGGAAAAATAAAATCTGGAGGGAAAAAATCGAATGAGGAGGGAAAAAATCGAATCTGGAGGGAAAAAATCGAATGGGAGGGAAAAAATCAAATGAGGAGGGAGAAAATCGAATCTGGAGGGAAAATATCGAATGAGGAGGGAAAAATCAAATGAGGAGGGGAAAATATCGAATCTGGAGGTAAGAAATCAAATCTGGAGGGAAAAAATCGAATGGGAGGGAAAAAATCGAATGAGGAGGTAAAAAATCAAATCTGGAGGGATAAAATCGAATGAGGAGGGAAAAAATCAAATCTGGAGGGAAGAAATCGAATCTGGAGGGAAAAAATCAAATCTGGAGAGAAAAAATCGAATGAGGAGGGAAAAAATCGAATGAGGAGGGAAAAAATCGAATCTGGAGGGAAAAAATCAAATCTGGAGGGAAAAAATCGAATGGGAGGGAAAAAATCGAATGAGGAGGGAAAAAATCAAATCTGGAGGGAAAAAATCGAATGAGGAGGGAAAAAATCGAATCTGGAGGGAAAAAATCAAATCTGGAGGGAAAAAATCAAATGAGGAGGGAAAAAATCGAATCTGGAGGGAAAAAATCGAATGAGGAGGGAGAAAATTGAATCTGGAGGGAAAAAATCGAATCTGGAGGGAAAAAATCAAATCTGGAGGGAAAAAATCGAATGAGGAGGGAAAAAATCGAATCTGGAGGGAAAAAATCAAATCTGGAGGGAAAAAATCGAATGGGAGGGAAAAAATCGAATGAGGAGGGAAAAAATCAAATCTGGAGGGAAACAATCGAATCTGGAGGGAAAAAATCGAATCTGGAGGGAAACAATCGAATGAGGAGGGAAAAAATCAAATCTGGAGGGAAAAAATCGAATGAGGAGGGAAAAAATCGAATGAGGAGGGCAAAAATCGAATCTGGAGGGAAAATATCGAATGAGGAGGGAAAAAATCGAATCTGGAGGGAAAAAATCAAATCTGGAGGGAAAAAATCAAATGAGGAGGGAAAAAATCGAATCTGGAGGGAAAAAATCAAATGAGGAGGGAAAAAATCGAATCTGGAGGGAAAAAATCGAATGAGGAGGGAAAAAATCAAATCTGGAGGGAAAAAATCGAATGAGGAGGGAAAAAATCGAATGAGGAGGGAAAAATCGAATCTGGAGGGAAAAAATCGAATCTGGAGGGAAAAAATCGAATGAGGAGGGAAAAAATCGAATGAGGAGGGAAAAAATAAAATCTGGAGGGATAAAATCAAATGAGGAGGGAAAAAATCGAATCTGGAGGGAAAAAATCGAATGAGGAGGGAAAAATCGAATCTGGAGGGAAAAAATCGAATGAGGAGGGAAAAAATCGAATATGGAGGGAAAAAATCAAATGAGGAGGGAAAAAATCAAATCTGGAGGGAAAAAATAGAATGAGGAGGGAAAAAATCGAATCTGGAGGGAAAAAATCGAATCTGGAGGGAAAAAATCAAATCAGGAGGGAAAAAATCGAATGAGGAGGGAAAAAATCGAATGAGGGAAAACATCAAATCTGGAGGGAAAAAATCGAATGGGAGGGAAAAAATCGAATGAGGAGGGAAAAAATCAAATCTGGAGGGAAAAAAATCGAATGAGAGAAAAAATCGAATCTGGAGGGAAAAAATCGAATGAGGAGGGAAAAAATCAAATCTGGAGGGAAAAAGTCGAATCTGGAGGGAAAAAATCGAATCTGGAGGGAAAAAATCAAATCTGGAGGGAAGAAATCGAATGGGAGGGAAAAAATCGAATCTGGAGGGAAAAAATCAAATCTGGAGGGAAAAAATCAAATGGGGAGGGAAAAAATCGAATATGGAGGGAAAAAATCGAATGTGGAGGGAAAAAATCAAATCTGGAGGGAACAAATCGAATCTGGAGGGAAAAAATCGAATCCGGAGGGAAAAAGTCAAATCTGAAGGGAAAAAATCGAATGGGAGGGAAAAAATCGAATCTGGAGGGCAAAAATCAAATCTGGAGGGAAAAAATCAAATGGGGAGGGAAAAAATCGAATTTGGAGGGAAAAAATGGAATGTGGAGAGAAAAAATCAAATCTGGAGGGAACAAATCGAATGAGAGGGAAAAAATCGAATGAGGAGGGAAAAAATCGAATCTGGAGGGAAAAAATCAAATCTGGAGGGAAAAAATCAAATGGGGAGGGAAAAAATCGAATGAAGAGGGAAAAAATCAAATCTGGAGGGAAAAAATCGAATGAGGAGGGAAAAAATCAAATCTGGAGGGAAAAAATCAGATCTGGAGGGAAAAAATCGAATCTGGAGCGAAAAAATCTTGTGAGAGGGAAATGATAAAATTTAGAGGGAAAAATCGTATGACAGTGGAAAAAATGAAATCTGGAGCGAAAAAATCGAATCTGCAGGGAACAAATCGAATGAGGAGGGAAAAAATTTAATCTGCCCTCTCCAGTTGGCACTAGTGAAATGTAATCTCTTGGATTTCAGTGTTCAAACTTGTTATGTTTAACTTGCATTTCGATTAAGGTAGAACTTAGGGTTGGGGGGGGGGGGGGCAGGCGGCTGAAGACACTCAAATCGTCAAAAAACACATTGCTAACTCCGACTTTTGACATTTCCTCCTCTTTGATGACAATACAACATCGCTTCAAAGAAAATGTTTGCCAAACTATTTGAACATTCCAACCAATAATGACAATCTCGGAAACGGTAGTACCTATCACCAACAATACTATCAGACTTTCCTTTTACTTTCGCTATTACGTACTTAACAGTAAGTAGACGAAGTACGTATGCCCCCAAAAAATTCTATACTGAAATGTCATCGAAAATACATGTTTTACGGACTCCTGAATCCAAAAAGGTTATAAAAAGTCCTGTGTGTCTGAAGAGGCGGTTGGATATCATTGGTATTTAAATTCAACGTCTTCCAAAGATATGACAGAAGGTCTTTAAAAAAAACACCACAAGGGAGTAGAGAAGGCCGTTTGAATTTTACATGGTAAAATGGATAGCACAAAAAACCTCTCCATGAAAAAACAGACGTGCCAATGTTGATGTTGATCGGTGAAGAGGTGTTTGAGTTTATCAACTTGATAGATACCAACATTAGGTACAGTAATTTGTTGAAACTACTCATCACGTTCTATTTCATATTCAATGGGGTATTGGTTGGTTAGTATTTCCATGGCTGGTATTGGTGTGGGTTTAATAGCACCTGTAATTAGTCTCAGACTTGGTTTAGTTACCGAAGTTGCTATTTAAGTTTAATGTCTTTCAAGGATGCGACACGAAGATTTTAAAGAACATCCCTCCACCCTAAAGTATCCTTTCCATGGAACATTTTTCGAAAATTGTGATTTTCTTAAAAATAGCTTTAACGATTTTTATTAAAATACAATATGTTTAATATATTTTCATGACAAATTAAATATATAGGTATCTTGAACTTTCTGAAAATAGCCCCAGAAGTCCCCTACATATTGGATGAATTTTATATACCTGGCAAAATATAAGAGATAAACACAATCTTCCTGCACAAAAATGTATAGGTATGTGGTTCCTTCCTTCCTCCTTGTGTTGGCTCATACTCCTGTATTTTACGGGCAATAGTGATGTCAATGGGTTGATGAAGCATCGTAGGAAACACTCCTATATGCCTTTACTTGTTTAATATTGAAGAAACGTTGGACTCTGAAGCTTGTTGAGGTTGTTTTGTTTATTTAGAGAGTCTCCCCATACTGGCGAAGCATAAGTTAAAATAGGTTCTATGGCCCCCTTGTATATGGTATGAAGTGCCTTGCTTCCCAAGCCCCAGTGGAGTTTTGCTGATTTAGATAATGTATGGATCAATGCTATTGCCTTTTCGTGAACGTGGTCTATATGATTATCAAACGAGAATCTTCTATCGATGTATATCCCTAAGTATTTTAGTTCTTCTACCTGGTCTAATATTTTATCATTAAGATATATATCTACTTTTTCGTTTTGTATATTCCTTTTTCTTGTTACGAGCATAGCTTTTGATTTTGTATCGTTAAACTGTTACTTATTGTTCTTCGCCCAGAATTCTACTTTCTTCAAATCTAGATTTACATAGTTTTCCGTTTCCCTGATACTCTTGCCCTTAGTCATAATTAATATGTCATCTGCAAAAGCTACTACTTCGGTTCGGTGTGAGAACTCTGAGTTGAGTAACGAATTGTACAGTATATTCCAGAATCCGGGACCGCAACACGATCCTTGGGGGCAACCTTTCCTCACTCCCTTCTCCACTTTATGGGAATTAATAAACAAACTTGCTGTTCTCCCCTTAAAGTAATTCTTAGAGAGTTCATACAGATTTCTGGGGCATTTGAGTCTTCTTAAATTATCTAATATGCTCGGCCACCATGCTGCATCGAAGGCTCCCTTGACGTCTAAACTGATCAAAATTATGGTGCATATCCGAATTCCAGTAGGTTGTGCTGTACGAAGCACTTCATAGCCATTGCCGCCGCGTCAACAGTACTGTGGGATGAATCCTCTGTACTTTTCTTGAATATATGAAGTGATTGATTCTGTTAATCAATAACTTTCCTAAGGCTTTTCCACCAACATTCAGAAGGCTGATAGGCCTATATTTAGCGACACTTTCACTTCCTTCTTTATTCGGTTTAACTATAGGAACTATAATTGAATGTTTCCATCTCTTCGGAAAACTGCTATTTTTGAGACACATTGAGGTTAGGAAACATGGAAAGAGTGTGAATGACCTTACAATGAATCGTGAATCCATCCTCTTCTGGTGCTTTGTTAGGGTCGAATTTCATCAAAATCGATAGTATCTCATTTTGTGTGAACTCTACATCGTCCGGTGTGTCCACCTGTGCTGTCATTAAGCTTCTTAGTAATTTATGTTGTTCGGTGTCATCTGGGACAAAATACTTTATCATGTACTCCACTGTGCTTTTTGAATCAACGGTGTATGTTTTATCCTCCTTTTGGAGTGTGGTTATTTCTTGCTGTTCTTTCGTTTTCCCAGCTGCTATTTTATATATAATATTCCAAGGATTAGAACCGTCAGTGTTGCTACAGTACTCCTTCCATGATTTAAAATTTTCAGCATTCAATTTCAATTGATAGTTCCTGTTCCCTTCCATATATTGATTTTTCCTCTCCTGTCGCAGTTGTTCATTGTTCAACGTTCTTTGGTAACGATGTCTGAGGGCGTTCACTTTCTTTCTTAAAATGGTTAACTCTACGTCCACCATGGTACAGTTCTCTGGCTGATTCGCAGTCTTTTCCCTTTGCTTTTTCTGTATGTCTGTATGTATGTGTTGCATTTTTTGGAAATAGCCTCTGAAGTCCTCTTTATTTTGAATGAGTTTTGTGTAACTGATAAACAGTAAGATATAGACAAAATGTTACTGTACAAAAATGTAGGACCGTCTCTGTAGTCTTGTGGTTAGCGTTGTAACTTACAAATCCAGAGGTTGTGAGTTTGATTCCCGGCTGGAGGATGGGAGCTTACTAGGCACTATTGTTCCTTATCGCACCCTAGGGTCTGAAAGTATGAATGACAGTGAAAATATGTATGTGTTTATTTATTTATTTATTCATTCATTCATTGATTCATTGATTTATTTATTTATTTATTTATTTATTTATTTATTTATTTATTTATTTATTTATTTATTTATTTATTTATTTATTTGTTTATTTATTTATTTATTTATTTAATTATTTATTTATGTATTTATGTATTTATGTATTTATTTATTTATTTATTTATTTTATTTTATTTGAGTTAACCTTTTTTTTAGATATCCCTTGTTGGTTTGAATTTACAAATTCTGATAGTTTTCTCAAATGGAAAGTCATTCATTTTTGCCCCTTTCTTTTGTTTATCTTTTTGCACGTGGTCATATAAAGAGGCACTTACTCATACGGTTTACCAGTTATGCAAAAGTCATCAGGACTGCATGGGCTATAGTGAGAAAATTCAAAATATACATTTCATTTACCATAAACATATCTCAAACATATGGTATTTTAAACGCAATAATTAGAGCCATTTTTTAGAAAATCAAAATTTTCCATGTAAAGTGTAGTTTAGGGTGGAGAAATTTTCTTCAAAATCTTCCTGTCGCTTCCAATTCGTCCAATGTGTGAGGTTTCGTCCGGTAAACCTTTTTTGCCCAGCTCCATAAAAAAGTCACAGGGTGTCAGGTCTGGACTTCCACGCCTTATAGCGTGAAACAATCTGTGCTCGTTATCTTATTGTAAGGCGATCGGCCATCTCTTTTACTGCTGAGTGTACGACCTCTGGCGGCCATCGTCGGTACTACAAGCCATGAAAAATGACTACCTATCCTATTTAATATTCAGTATGTTTGCGCTTTTTCCAATACTATTACCATTAAAAACTTAACAACCATTTAATAATACCTAATTACTTCCCACCCGCCCTATAGATGTATTTCAATCTTCCCTTGTTATATCACAAAACTAGTTTATAATCCCAAATAAATCTCGGTTTATTCTTAACATTAACAAACACCCTTCCTTTTGAAAAATACATTAATTATTAAAAGAACATTTATTAAAAACACAAATTGAAATTGAGTGCTACTTTTATTGTTAATCAATTGTAAGGCGTAATAAATTATTTTTCAGCTATTGGAATACAGGGATACAGTTGACCATACTGTAAACAAAAGAATGACCTATACAAAACGAAATAATGACCAGGTGATAATTCATGTGTGATAATTTAACACTATATATCTGATTATTTTAGGTGTAAAATAATAATATAATATAAAATAATCGACTAAGTCGTGCCCAGCACTGGACAGCTGTTTCCTAGTGCTCAAGATCGATGAAACATAATCCTCGCTGATGGTCTTCAACGCCTCAGAGAGGAACAAACCTTTCACCGCACTTAAAACGTCATCTCAGTATTGCCACTGTCGCTCTCCTCTTGGAATTGGTCTCCTTTGTTGATGCGCAGATGTCTCTACTCTCCTTCCACCCATTTGTGTATGTTTTTCTATGATGGTTATGGAGCTAAACAGTGCCACTGATCCCTTGTGACTCTCCACGAAGATATCCACACCTTTTTCTAGAGGGACTTCTCCATTGATCACCTTTCATCGTGTCTTAAGCTCCTCCCAGCTCTCTGCCTTCTTCCTTTTTTAAAACCAGATCACAGTTCTGTCAGTGAATTTCATTGATAAACATAATCTTTATGGATGGCAGAAGCAAACAAGGCATAAACAAACGCAGCACCTTGTAGAACTTCTATTAGGAATTGACCAACTTACATTTGAGTTGTGCATAATAAACACATTGATGTGTCAAGACATCCTTCTTGAAAACGTGACCAGAAATGGGAATGTTTCCTTGTTATTCGACATTTAGCTCTGGGAATGAGCTGACGCTTATCAAGCAGAATCCAAAAGTGAGGTTTTCTTTCGTTTTTTGGAGTCCAACAACGAATTTCTAATGCAGAAAACGATTGATTTAAGTCTTCTGAAAATAAACAGATTCGCTTCACTCAGGTAGACATCATTGATCGGTTCACGTGGTGTTAATTTGCAGAGGCCATACCTCTGCTCAAGGGTTTGGTTAATTAATGTGAACCACCACCGATGGAAATTAGCACTTTCCGGTCTGGCTGTAGGCAATGCTCGCAAGTACCCTCGCAATCACAGATGATTACCAAGAAGCTATATTCGCGATAATACTTTAAATGGAGTAGATAAATCACTTCATTACTTTCTCTACTATGTATACAGTAGATAGAAAAAGTATTGCATTCTACCCAAAAATTCGATATCGAGATTTCATTGGAAGTACATATCTTGTGGTCCCATAAATCCGAAGAAAAAACATTTTTAGAAAAAGGTCCACGCACGTGTGTGTCTGTGAACAGCATACTCAAAAAAGTAGTCGGTTAAACACAATGGCATAGTCTCGCTATCAGATGCGGTATGTAACCCAACGAATATTGTAAAATACGTTAAAATATATCCCAACTTAAACAGAACTGACCTTTGAGTTTTCGTTCTGTATCACTGTCTGAAAGGAATATTCGACATAATTGAGAGTATGATTCAAAAGAGAATCTGCTGTTTTGTGAGAACTTACATCTGTAAAGCAGATAAACCTCTCCAACATTTTATGTAACGAACAGTAGAGAGTTGTCCAGAAGTTTCATCTAATATCAATAAAACAAAGAAGGCATCAGAAATATCTTTCTTAATTTCATGTGTCATTAATGCACTCTCACTTCAAATTAAGTCAATGTAAGTCAATGTCCGTTGGGGATACCATAAAACTGTTAGCTCATATTGTTTTGAAATTAAATAATGAGTGTTATGGCATAATTTATATTCCATTTAAAACGGCATTTTTCGGAAAAAGAATACAAAATATGATGAAAAATCTGATGTGTTGCACTCACATGACTTTTTCTACTTTTGTAATAACCATTCTTACAAACTCTTATTCCTATATCTTCTTTGTGTTAGTTTAGATAAACAGTTGTACAAATTATCTTATTGCTTATTTCCTTGTAGGTGCAAAGGGAATGTTAGAATACAGTAGGCTTTGAGCAATAGTCAAATCTTTTAAACCTTTGAGATTCCGTTCTCTTTGTACACGTAACATAAAAAATCTGATGTGTTGCACTCACATGAGTTTCTCTACTCTTGTACTAACCATTCTTACAAACTCTTATTCCTATATCTTCTTCGTGTTAGTTAAAATAAACATTTGTACAAATTATCTTATTGCTTATTTCCTTGTAGATGCAAGGGGAATATTGGAATACAGTATGCTTTGTGCGATAGTCAAATCTTTTAAAGCTTTGAGATTCCGTTCTCTTTGTACACGTAACATATAAAAAAATGAACGATGACCCATTTCACGAAAGTTCTAAGTTTTCCGAAACTCACACACATAACAAGGAATATCTCCGAAATGGTTCACCCTACAAGAAAATTTATTGAGACATAAATTGTGTATTTTAGTAAGATCTACATTTTTGTATAGTATAATTTGGTCTATCTCTAACGGTTTACCAGTTATGCAAAAGTCGTCCAGAGTAAATACGACTACAGCGGCTATAGCCGGAAAATTCAAGATATACATTTCATTTGTCATCAAAATATCTCAAACATATTACATTTTAATCAAAATCGTTAGGGGCATTTTCAAGAAAATCAAAATTTTCGAAAAATTTTCCATGTAAAGGGTAGTTTAGGATGGAGCTATTTTATTCCAAATCTTCGTGTCGCATTCTTGAAAGACATTAAACTTAAATACCAACTTTGGTTTTTAACCGACTTTTCGGTTTTGAGTTATGCTGTCCACAGACTGACAGACACACAGACACACACACGGACTTTTTTCTAAAAATGCTTTTTTTGGATTCAGGGAGCCTCAAAACATATATTTCTGGTGAAATCTCGACATCGAGTTTTTGGGTGGAATACAAAACTTCCCCTACTTACCAGTAGAGGAAGTAAAAAGTAAAGGGAAAGATACAGGATAAATTACCTATAAATTATTCTACAATAATCTCATAAAGAATAGAACGGAAGGAGGTAAATAAAATTAGTTAACTCATTATTTAAGCTTAAAATGTCGGATAAAGCAGTTAGAAATGCGTAGCAGTTGAAAACCTCCTATCCACACGAAATACTGTGACGTATGCTTTTGTGTTCACAGCGCACATATGCAACTGCTAAATCTGATAGTCCTACTGCGACTAAGGCCCGTAACTCCATAAGTTATCCAGTCACAGATCAGAGAGGGAACCTGGAATGATATATGATATCGCACTTTCATCCCTTCTGACTTCAAACAGAATCACGCATGTCTGACTAACGGACCAGAGCTAAACAATTACCTTAAGTGCTTAGTTTTACGGTAACGACTCTTTTTTGCATACAAATGACCATTAGGACGAGACTGGAGTTGATTTTATTTCCTTTTACCAGTAAGTCTGCCGTTTCAAAATTGTATTACTTACTCTAGAAACGGCAGAACTGTAAAGTGTTGGAGTGAGTGAGTGTGTTGGGTTTAAGGGCCCGTCGACAACTTGGTCATTAGGGCCCCGTAAAGTGTTGGATAAAAATCTGATGTGTTGCACTCACATGACTTTCTCTACTCTTGTACTAATTCTTCCTACAAACTCTTATTCCTATATCTTCTTCATGTTAGCCCAGATAAACATTGTTGCTAATTCTTGTAGGTACAAGGGGAATATGGGAATACAGAGGGCTTTGAGTGATAGTCAAATCTTTTAAAGCTAGTCGTTATATGAAGACTGAAATTCCATTCTCTTTACACGGCCAAGGGATAAAAAGTTCAATAACGATCTTCCATTTGAGAAACTTTTAAATATTGCAAAACTCATACAAATAACAAGGAATATCTCCGAAATTGTTCACTTCACAAAAAAAATGCATTCGAACATAACCTGTGTGTTTAACTATATTTTTGTATAGTACGATTTGGTCTATCTCTTACAGTTTACCAGTTATGCAAAAGTCATCAAGAGTAAATAGGACTATACAGAATGGAAGGGAAGTAATTACATTCCTTCTAATATGTGCTTGATAGAACCATTACAAACAAGAAGTCGAATGGACTTTGTTCTTTGACCAGCCGATTTCGAAAAAATAATGGTTTCTGATCCAAATTGGATGCGTAATTCCACAAGAATGTATGAAGATAACAGTTTGTTACTTATAAGATGCGTAGAATAACTTATTTTTGACATAGCTTCGGTAATAATTATGGGACATCACACAGGGTTTCGAAATAATTAATCACTTAAAAGGCGCGAAGGAATACTCCGAGCTGCTCTTCCAGATGTGCAGTAAGTTGACAACGTTGCGTTGAGGTTGGTCACGGAATTTTCCTTGTTGGTGGATGTAAACAGGTCGGGCGCTTTCGCTTTCGTGTAATGTTTAGGGAGCTAATGCTTGTGATTGGTCACTCGCACAGTAAACACGGAAGGACAAGGCAGGGTGTTTCATGTTTTCAAGACACACCGTTACGGTGTTTGTTTATGTACTGAACTAGGAAAAGTGACACAATCTACAGTGTTGCCAGCTTCTTTTCGATAAAACTAAAATATATCCGTAGGAAATGGTCGGAGACAAAAACGTAAGATACAAAATGTGTTCCAAATACTGCGATCTACCACTGGTTTAAATTAATGTAATGACTTCCCTTCCACCCGGTAGAGGCTATAGCCAGAAAATTCAAAATATACATTTCATTTGCCATAAAAATATCTTCAATATATGGCACTTCCATGTAAAGGATAGTTTACGGTAGAGGAATTTTGTTCAAAAAAAATAAGAAGAAATTGATGCGTGCGTTTTTAGGTGTGTGTGTGTCTGTGTGTGTGCGTGTGCGTGCGTGTGTGTGTGTGTGTGTGTAGATATATATAGACTATAGACACATAAAGGGTCTGAAAAGCCGACTTGCGGCGGCAGCTTGACACATAAATAAAGCGGTCGCTTTGTAAAGAACTGCAAAGCCGATTTTCGCTCGAACTATACTTCAGTTTGGTTCGACGTATACGATACTTAAATAATTTCGAAGAATCTCATGTGCCGTTTATTTTCAGGAGTAACATTACAGCTCCTCACCGAGACTTCGTGTTAAAATTCTCTTAAATATTTAAAGTGTGACATAAGGAAGCAAGAAATGCGAAGCAATCTCTTAAAAACATAAAAAGCGTGCTCATTATTATTGTAATGACAGTAGGTTCATTAAGAAAGTCGCTCTTTTAGAAACACTGCTTGCCGGGTATTTTATTCAAAAGGCGTCTATCAAACAAAAGAAGAAAGAGAATGAAACATGAAACACAAAGATAACAGTTACAAATTATGTTCACCTGGTTATGGAGACTATTTGTTCGCAGAGGATTCGAATCCTGTCATTTTCTTGTGATTGCTAGAGTTTATGACCCTGTGGCATGTGTAAGACTATTAGGCTTTTGCTTACAAAACATAAGTCAGCCAAAGGAGTAGTCGAATGCAGTACAATGCTAATTACAGATTTATAATCTGCGGAAGACAATAACAAGCTAAGCCTTATAAGTTTCACACTAAACTGTGTTTCTGTTTGTTAGAAAATTCTTTATTGCTCTATAGTTTATTTTGTTGGAACTAGATAACAAACTGTCCATGGACACTAGAGGGCTACCTGGTTGCACGGGTCGTTTATCGTCCTCTCTGGGCAGCTCCAGCAGTGGGTCAGGCTTTCTAGTCAGGAAATGTTAGTGACCCCCCTTGCGTCTCTTATATATCCGAGAATTAAGTAGCGACAATTTGTCTAGAAATTCGACGTTTCTCGAAGCTTCTCGTAACAAGCCTGCATTAGAGGCTTCTCGAACTGTCTGGAAATGGCCTTTGTTCTGAACCGCTTATTATTGTCCTTGTTTACTGACCGGCGTAGTGGTGTGAGGTAGTCGACCTTGGTTGTTTGCAGTGTGGCTGCCGTTACAATATTTCTCAGAATGTATTAGCAAATTTCAATACTTTCCTTATCCATCACAAGAAGTGTGATTTCTATGTTAATTTAAAATAAGTTTGCATTTACGTTGAAATGCATTGCGTTGCATTAACAAAATAAAACAATCTGTGTATTAAAATATAACAACTGCTATTTTTCCTTAAAAATATATCTTCTCTAAGTCATAATAGTTACCATCGCTTGTAATTAAGTTAAACAGGCTTTATTGTTCTGAAATGACAGTGCTTTCTTCAAACAAAGTCATGAATGTAATGTAAAGTTTCTTTGGATAGTCTAGAACTGGGATTCTTGTTTAGAAATCGTTATTTTCTTAATATCTTTCAGTATAATTTGTAAAATAAAGCATATTCTCTTTTGCTGAAGTCCTATGCATGTTAGTACTTTTGTGAAAGCATCAACTCAAATCACTCAGGAGGAAGAACGGAGACACTTCTTGTTCCGAAACCACTATGAAAGGGTAAAGGGTAAACAGAGAGGGGGACACCTCACCACTGCAACCTCCACACAGATCTTTGCGGTTAATACTCCAGTAGGTAGGAATGAAGTGAGGTAACTCCAGGATACTACAGGATCGCAGGCAGACGGGCCATAGAGACGCGCGGAGGTCCATAACAAGAGATCTCATCCCGGCGCCAGGCTACAGCTTCGGTGTCGTGCAACCGTCCAAAACCACGAGAGGACAGCGACCGCCCAACGCCATCTACCCTCGAGAATAGCAGTTATAACCACCATACGCCACACCCAAAAGATGATAAGGAAATGGAATGAAGGGAAATGGTGGAAAGAAAATCATGGTATGAAATTAAGCACCTCAGCATTCGCCTAAGTGACAAGGGGAAACTACAGAAAACCGCATTAGAAGGCGCCGTAGCCAGGAATCCAACCCGGGACCTCCGAATGCGAGTCGCACACGTTGCCGCGGCGCCATCTCACTTGGGTGAAACCACCTGTACTCAGATGTTTAAGCTTCTCCTAATGGATGTGACCTGGCCCTCCGCAACGCATACCTAACCTCACTTAAGTAATGAGGTGACCCTAGCACGAGCCCTGCCTATTAGTTATATGTATTCCTGCATCACATTTAGGCTACATCTGTGTGCTGTTCCTATTTACTTAGAGAAACATGAATATTCTACAAGCCAGAAATTGTTGATAAAAGAGAGAGTGTGTGTGTGTATGTGTGTGTGTGTGAGAGAGAGAGAGAGAGACCAAATTGTGTATTTTAACGAGATCTACATTTACTGTGCAGTAAGTTTTTTTTCTATCTCTTAGGGCCTACCAGTTATGCAAATCATTCAGTATAAAAACTTCTAAAAACATTCCCAGAAAATTCAAGATCTACAACTCATTTGGTATAAAATATCTTATATAGGTATGTGGCACCTTAATCAAAATCGTTAGAGCCATTTTTGAGAAAATAACAATTTTCGAAAAAATTTTCCATAAAAAGAGTAATGTGGGGTGGGGAGATTTTATTGAAAACCTTCGTGTCCATCTTTGGAAGATGCTGAACTTGAAGACCTTTTTCTAAAAATTATTTTTAGGGAGTCTCATTTGCGGTAAAATCTCGTTCTCGAATTTTTGGGTAGAATACAATACTTCTACTTAAATACGTAGTAGAAAAAGCAAAAATGGACAAATGGGACCTTCTAAATAATGTAATATATATAATCAGTGTATTTCTGGAATACTTGTTTATTCTGAGTAGTGATTATGGTTTGTTTTTTCCTTGTTCCAGGTGGAAAGTTACTGCGCAACGTATAACCCGGATGTATTCGTCGTTGTTTACTCAGTGGTTGAGAGAAAGAGCTACAAAGTGGCTGAAGATATCCTCGCCTTCCTCTGTAAGAGTGACTATGTTGCTACCAGAGGGGTCATTCTAGTGGGTAACAAGGCGGACTTGGAAAGGAAACGCGAAGTTCCTATGTCAGGTAACGAAAACATGTCTCATTCTCTCATTCATACATGTACATTAAATAGCAAGAAATTTCCTCAGAAGATATGATTTGAAGCTTTCCTGGCGACGAACATACTCAAGATGTTCTCGGGCTTCTAGCCAGGTGTAGTGATGCATAGCCATCGACGTTTCGGGAGTGTGCATCTCTCCCATCTTCAGGATGAATGACTAGTCACCTGGCTAGAAGCCCGAAAACATCTTGAGTATGTTTCCTCAGAAGATATTCTGCTTAAGAACTAAGTATTCCAGCCATTAGAAAATAATTATGCTCGGCAGCATTTTTGGTCTTGATGAAATAATGGGTGGTTTTTGTATGCTTATGTACCCTCGATCCAAAACTGGTAATGAAATCTGTCCATCGCTCACAGTTTTCAAGAGTTAGGGGCGTCATTGTCGCAAAAATACCGATTCAGGCATTAAAAGATCCCCGGGTTACGGAGTACATATTTTACATATACTCCCTGGTATTTTATGGGTTATATGACCATCAAAAATACTACAATGTATCTGTTAGTTTCTTAGCCAAGTTGTTTTCAGATTTGAAGTCTTCCAATCGTAACAATGCTCGAATCGGAGGTAAGCACCGGGTGGCAGGTACCTGGCCTAACGGGAGTGTGGTGAAATGGAAAACCTCATTTATGGATTACCCAACCATTTTTTTAACCTCGTTACTCTCGGCTAAATAGTCGTTTCTTTCTTTCTCTCCCGCTTAGTTCGCTCACCCTCATTGATCCCTGAACTATTTCATTTGACATTTTTTGTAGCTATTCTTGAATTCACACTTTTTTCGCTTCCTCCGACTATCCACTGTTGTCATCCGCCATTTTGACTCTTTCCCCTGTTTCTTTCATCCTACCATTTCCCCACCTCGCGTTTTGCTCATACTTGATCATAGTGCACTTATATATAAGAAGTAGAGAAAGTAAAACTGAATTGAATCTGAGCCTCGCCAGTTTTAACATATCTGTAAATATTTTATAACCTCTGTCGTACCAGAAGAACAGCGCTTTCCAATTCCCAAAACCTCCTTATAAAATCCCTCGTGCCAGGTTTAGTTTCTATGATGCGTTACCCACCTCGTCATGAATTCCGTTTACGCTTCTATGCGTGATGTTTTTATTATGCACAGATACGGAACCCATCAGTTCATGTAAATGAGCCCACCCTTCGCCTCCGATAGCAAATCTGCTAATCACGATACCGTTGCAAAGATACACTCTTGCTTAGCCAGATTGAGGTTATAGTTAACGCGGAGCTTTAAGGCACACAAGGACAACCTCTTAAAATACCGGGCGAGTTAACATGTGAGGCTCGCATTCGGGAGGTCTCGGGTTCGATTCCCTTCGATGGTCCACTCTGACCTTGGGGTTTTCATGGTTTTCCCTGGTCATTAGGTGAATGCTGGTGTGATTTCTCATTTACTACATCCCTTTCCATACAATTATATAAGCTTCATAATAACCAAAATTAAATTTTAACTGAATATATAGATGTCCCAAAATAAAACTGACAAAATTTGGGAGCTGATAGATAACATTATTTTAAACACTTTTTGTTAAGAAAAGTTTTTTGCTGTGGTGCTTCGTTTAAGTGCTAGACGAGTTAATGTCATAGATTACTGCCTCCCACCCAGTTTAGGTATTTACGGCAAAATCAATAATGCAAATTAGTATTGCATTTATCTTAGTAAGGCACTTAATGTTAAACCAAGGAACAAACACAGAACACATAAACAAAACACTGACATCTCAAAATTTACAGTTAATCATAGCTTTACTATTCAAAGTAAATGTTGGAACACACGCCCATTGCAATTAACACAAAGAATGCATCAACATACCCTATTCTGCCGTACTCTTGCCAAGACACCAGCCATTTGTTTAAAAGTTTGTCAGTCTAATTTTGAGTGGTAAAGCTCCAACTAACTGCAAACAATGAGATGTTTGTGTTTTGAACAATTTTCAAATAAAATATCTATCTGCAGTTCTAGAAAACAAAATTGAACTTAACTCCTTCCTCAACCAGGTAATTCCATTGTAACACAACAATCTAGTAATGACATTATGCAATTATGTTTCAGTGGGACGGAAGTTGGCAAACACCTGTGGCTGTAAATTCATCGAAACTTCAAGTGGTCTTGATCACAATGTAGATGAGCTTCTGGTTGGTATCCTAGCACAAGTGAAGCTGAATCCTCGGCGTGATCGTGAAAAATTTAACAGAAAATCTAAAAAGAAACAGAAGGTAAAATTGGGAAGTGGTCGCAGAATACTCAGGCAACTCTTGAACATTACAAGGAAGTCCCGATCCTGTGAAAATTTGTTTGTTATATAAATATGCGACAATATGCTTGTAACCTCCAAGAGACACTATGTGTTGTGCTCTGAGATAAATTCAGTTATTCAAATATGTATTCATAGCAAAATCATTGAAATATATTTTCATGAAAATTCTTCTCAATGAAGAACCATACCTTAAGCATATTTGAAATAAAATACAACATAAAATTTCAATGAAAATATCATACATTCTTATTTCAGCAGTGTACAGCTTCAAACAACACCTAAGGACTGCATAAAAATGTGCTTTCTTTTACAACTTTGTCCTTTGAAAGTAGCATGTTCAATGTTTATAATCATGAAGCAAGGTAACTGCTTGTCTGTAAATTTCAATCTTTATTTTTTGTCATTGGCTTCATAATCTCAGGCACCAAGAAAAAGTCTTCCTTGTATCATGAAACCTTCACTTCAAAATGAACCAACATGACCAAATATGTAAATTTGGATGTTTTGTATTAATAATGCTATTTATATCTTGTACTTGAATCAAAACAAATAACTGATTACTGGCAGACTTTTACAAAACAGATACCATTTAAAAATAGGGGGACCATACCTCACAGGTAGATTTTAACTGCTGTTTCCACTGGCAGTACAATGGAGAATTGAGTCAGATTGAAAAATTTGACGCCAAGGCTAGGACTCAATTCTACAGAATTTCTGATTGTATATGGTCAATTTCATCAGCAATTATCAAAATTAGCCCTAATATGTGGTTAATTATAAGCTCCAGATAATGGACACATCAAGCACAATATTTACAGAATAATGTTGACATACTAGTAGACACAAAATGTACAAAACATAGCAATTGCAGAAAACAAAATATACAAAAAAGAATACAAATTTTTATACTGAATAATATTGAAATGGTAATAAAACTAACTAGAAACTCTTGTATAGAAGTTGTGGTTATCTTGAATGTTTTATTGGGATTCAAGAACCATATGATGTTTAATACTCTCAATGATAAGAGTACTAGCATGGAAAGTCAAAGCTTCTTGGCTCGAATCCCCACTGTGGCATAAATTTGTCATCTGATTCAACTTCCTGTATCTCACAGGTTAGAAAAAATGCAGTGGCATATGCTGGGATTGTGACTTGGGCTATCACTAGGCCTACCAGATCTGGACAGAAACGGGTTCTTGATTAACCGTCCCTTAGCCACACACCTTGGTAGAACACCATTGGTCTTAGTAGGCCTGCACTATATTTTTGTGCTTATGCTTGCATTTATTTTTCTAAACTTCATTTTTCCTTCATTCCTATGTTTAGCTTGATTTAGCTTAAATATATACAACTTTTATTAGCATTGTCTTACTAGATAGGTCAAAGATAGATAAAATGTAGTATGAATACAGTATACATTATAATTTGTACTGCAGTACATGGTAAGATAATAAATTGCGATCTTCAGGTATACAACTTGTAATTTGAAATGTACATGAAGTGGAATGTGAGAAAATAGTGGGTAAACCATTAAGAGAAACAAAGAACTGTATGGTTTCCTTAATAAAATTCACAGATTGGGAAAGTGTAAGAACTGCATCAATCAGTCTATTAATACATCTCTATTTTCTTTAATCTTTTCAGTATGCAAATGGTCAAAAATTTTTTTCTGATAGTTCAGATAGTTCACTCTGTCCATTGAGTATTGAAGTTTTTAAAGCTGTAAAAGACTTCATATGTGTTGTTGATCTTATATTTATCCAAAGCTGGATTAAATATGCTCGGTTGCAAACAACAAGCATGGCCAGCAATAAAGTTTGTTTAATTTGCATGAACCAGTCAGCCACACATACTCGTCATAATCGTTTATATTAAAATACCTGTTGTAAGTGTACTTATTTCTTTTGCTTCTGCTCACATTGTGAGTGCGGAAGAGCTGGGGTAGGCGTTCCCTGTTTTACTATCACTAATTTATCCTTGTATTTGAACTGCAAGTATGGTCATTTCACTAATTGTTTTATTACACATTGTTCATCCGTTTTGAAGCATTAGCACTAGCAACTGTCTTGGTATACTGTACACTATGAAATAAACAATACTAATGCAGCTGTTGAGGATCATAACAATCACACAATTAAAGACACATTCCTTCTCGTCTTTCTCTCCATGTGCTATTACTATGCAGCCAGTCATGTTCGCACAACACACTTCAGAGATGCTCACGTGAGTATAGCGACACGGGATTCCAAAGCCTTGGTGTGCTTATTCCTGCATTCTGCACCTCACCTCTCTCTATCTGCATCGTAGTGAAGGCTGCAGCAGCAAGCATCCTAAGTCTTACTCTCCTTTAGTCTGTTTACAGTTACTGACTCATGTAAAAATTACTTATGATTTTAAAAATTGCAAGGTCAATTTTCTCATTTTTTATCTGATTTGAAATGGAATGGCCCATATATAAGGGACACTCAAATTTGTGAGGATCTTGGGGGCCATTAGAAGCTACTTGATGGCTCTAGTCTCTCAAACTACATCTAAGCAGCTAGGAGGAGGTGCCTTATTAGCCCATTACAAAATTTGAGAACCTAACCTTTTAAATGTTTATAGTCTTCAAGTTAAAATTCGGTAAAATTTGCTTATTTTCCAAATGAGATGACTTCTATGCCATATAACTCAAGAAGCCTACATCGGATTTTGGTAAACTACAATTCATTTTGAAGCTGAATGTTTGTTGTTGATGGTGGTATATGAAAATATTATAGCAATAATTACACAATTCTTTTTAAAAACTTTTTCTTCATGTACTAAGCATAAATGCCTTTTTTATAAATATTAAACTTATATAGGCTTAAACCTCTTTTTATTAACATCAATTGCAGTTTTCAGTTTTAAGGAAGCCCTTGTTTGAAACATGGACAAAAAAAAGTAATGAAATAATGAATATTTAAGGTGGCACTGTTTGCCGTACAGCAAAACAAACAGCAGCTGATTGACAATGTCCTTGATGTGACTCATGTACCAGTACGTGATACGACGCAGCACAACTAGGGGATTTGACACTATTTCTTTTACTTTTTATTTCTTCTACAGCTGTCCATTAAAGATACAATAAAAATGTTAATTAATATTGTTTTGAAATTAAATGGTAAACAATATGGCATAATTTATATTCCATTAAAAATGCCAGTTTAAAAAAAAAACACAAAATATGATGAAAATTACATTAAATTTAAGTTCTAAAAGTATCAAACTACAAAAAATCAGCTTCATTTTGAATTTTATTTGAGAATTTTGTGTTTAATAGTTTCTGAGCTGTGAGTCTCAGAATCGCATAATTTTATCAAATTACTGTAACCTCGACCCTGGAAAAAACTCGGAACCATTTGTTTAACACGGCTATGATTTAACAAAGAAACATTAACTTGACATTACTTTAGATGATAGAAAATTAAACCCCCTCCCACCCCCCAAAAATGCAAGGTTTCCTGCTATCCGAAATGAAATGGAACAGGACATATCTGACCTCCAAGTACTTGAAAAACCCTCAGGCTGATACTAGGAACGAAACCCAAGTCCTTTCACATCACAGGCAGCAATACTACCATGGCATATGAGAATGATGTTATATCCACTATGGGTCAAAGTAATTAGCTTTACAAGCGAAATTATGTCATGATGTACAGAGTGGGCCAAAAGTCACAATTGGATATTTTCTAAGTTTATGTAAGTTTGTGTAGCACTAATAAACTTTTACAAGTGAAGTAAAAACGTTATTTATTTATTGGTTGCTGCACTAATAAGGAATGGGAATATGGAGAGATAAACATAATTGGGCTACTCAGCGTTGCGGCCCTATATGGGGCCGACGTTCTTGGGATCTTGCATTTCTGCCAATTGTTTCCTTGTTGATTTCTTCAGCAAACACTCCAATTATTCAGACAGAAGATTACTAACATCATCACCACAATATTTTTTAGGTCTTCTGCTGCATTTTGCATCTAATACACAGCCTGCTGAGAAAGTCTTGTTTTCCGAGATTGGCTTCACTGGGAGCTGCTTTATTGAAACGAAGAAAGAAGTTTTATCTGATTTCTTCATACGTTTTGCCAGTTCGCTCTTTTTCATGAACCCACACACTAACAACGAGACATTCCTCAATTGTATATTTGCTTGTATCGCCATTGCTTACAACACAAACAGCATTTCACATTGACAATATCAACTAATAACCCGCAAAAAATCTGGTTTGTTGCTATAAGATAGTAATGCCCTCACTCTATCAGAAAATTGACAAACTAATGCAGCACAAAACATGAAAGGGAAAAATATCCCTCTCAACCTATGAATAGTTTTTAATTAGTTTTCAGTTTCGGATAGTAAGTTATTTCAATATAAACATTACCCGATCGTGACTTTAAATAGAAATTATTGTTCAAAGAATATTCAGTGAGACAAATAGCAGAGTAAACATTATACTATAATTGTGAAACAAGTTAAAATCATTCCTCTGAGTTTTTTTGGTTCAATTTTATTATTGAAAGTAAAGTTTGAGCAATTTAAACTGAAATTTTATTCCAAATCCCAGAAAGCAGACATTTGTTGAAATTCTCAAATCTCTAATGACTAAAAGACATGTGCAGTGAAATGATGATGTATGGTCACCCTATACAAGAGTCTTAAAACAAACAAATCCAATAAAATTGGAGATTATCTTGTACAGAAATCATTGGAGAACTTTTAGTGTAAAATTAGAAAAATGTAATTTTTACTATTGCCCTGATTCCTTTAATGTTATCAGTGGTGCAAAAACAAATAAAATACTGATCTGAAAGTTTTAAATTTACTGTTTAAAGAAAAAATTCTTATATAATTTTCAGAGATAATTTTGCATTGAATACCTTTTTACAACATTAGTAATATTAGCAGATATCACATGCAATCTGCAGAATTTAAGCTTTTATTGCTGCTACTGCTACAATGCTTTTCGTATTATGTCATAAACCTGTTTCACTATCACATGAACCACACAAATTGTTGTCTAGCCTGTCTTGTTTTATTTTATTTCTGGGTGTTATGATGATAACAGTGATGTACAAACATATAATAATATTTATAAGATACAAAGCTTAAATTCTGCATGTATGATTAGTTTTCCCATTTTCTGAATATAAAGAGACAAAAACTAAGTCACAAAGTGTAGTGGGAAAACTAATTTCTGCACACATAGCTTATATTATTAAGTGTAAGTATTTGATAAAATTAAGATTGTGTACAAAGGCAACTCAGAAAATGAGCTTCTCTGGTTGAAAACCAAAGACCAGAGTTTGCTACAACATATTATTGCTGCTAAACTGTAGTTGCACCGAAAAATTGAAAGGTCAGGTGACCTTTATCTTATGCTGAGTCCCTTTCATAACAGCTTCAGATTGTGATTTTGTGGCTTGTGAAAGCAACTACTTATTAGGGTATATTACGAGGGCTTTAGTTCAGCTGGTACTCATGGTACTCAGTACCAGCAATTATAGAAATGTCCAAAGTGAGTACCGGAAGTCCGAAAAATGCAATGCACAAGACCATCGATGTTTACTTGTTTGGATAAAATTCCAATAAGTTACTGATCAGAGAATAACCTTACAATAACTTAATGGAGGGTAGACAATAATATTGAAGAAAAAGATTTGGTTTTGACGCACACTGTGTGTAAAAGAATTGAAAAATAAATGAGTCAATTTTACCCACCTGAATTAACAATTATTGTCGACTGCTTGGACAAACCAAGTTAAGTGAAAAATTTTATGTTGAAGAATATTTAAAATAATGTCTCATATATTTGTCATGTAACGGTGCCTCAGGAGAGTTGTAGGAGTGCAATTTAAACAATATTTTATATCTATTATTCTCTGGGATACCTGTAACCACAGACAAGTGCTTGCTGTGAAATTTCCAGCTAATAAACTACTATCATATATTCTTAAAAAACTATATGATCCATATCATCAATCTCCAAAGAGCCAACGAACTCCTGTCCAAAAGTTTTACGTCAATTTATTGATCTAACTGAATCTCCTCTTTTTAAATTTGATCCAATGTCATATTATGTGACATTTTGGCTCTCAACTGGAATACAATCAGCAAATGGAATCTCAAGAAAAGTGACTGCAGGACAATACCACTTCGAGCCGGCCCGGAAACATAAGAGCCAGTTGAGTACCAGTTTCCAACCAAACCCCTGGATATTATCGTATCTTATACAAGCTCTTCGTCATCTTGTTTAATCTTGTTCGTTTTTATTCAGTTTCCACCATTTACTCCAGATGTACTTCAGGCTATAGTGCTAACTAGAGTTTTACTACCAATACATTATACCTTTATCATTTACCAAGAAACACAGTCACACAATAAATGATGATTCAGAATCATCTGGTTCAAAAAACTTGCAGGTGCAGTTTGGGTTGACATGCTGTAGCTACAAATCAGTTGCAGAGTATGCACTACTAGCGCCAGGGAAACACATTATAGAATATTCAGACACAGCTATCCTGTCTTCCAGCTATTACGCCCATTTGAGTTGCAAAGCCATAGAGATTTTCAAACATAACGATAACTTCAATTGGAAGGTTGAAACAAAGCACTTAACTAAAGCTTGGCATCCAGCATTATACAAGGCACACAAAAAACCTGACTGGAGACAAATTCAAGATCATACACTATCAACAGCCTCAGTCACAGTAAATGCCAGCCCATCGACAACTATCATAGACAATGGAGCAACCTCCACTTTAGCCCATTCCACACAGCAGCCAACCCAACAAACAAAGACCGGACCAACCGTCAAATGCCCACACATACTAAGCATATAAAACCTGTAAAATGAAGTATCAGTCGCCACCGAGACTACCAGAGTACTACAGTCACAACACCGAGGATCTTCGACGCAGCTTTGAATTAAACAACTGGAAGGAGAATTTCCACTAGACCATGGCCCACAATCATGTTCTATTTTATGACACCGGCCATAAAAGCCAACAAAATTTGATTAAATAAAAATATAATCATGCAGATACAAACAAAAAGCATTCAATACAGAGAATGTACCTAACTGAAATACGGTTCCTCTTTTAAATTGATGATCTCTAAATGTATTCTTTTGCTTGCCTCTCCCTTTAAGGAAACATGTTTATCATGTCACATGCAATAATAACTAGCACAATTTATTAAACACTCATGTTTTAAAGTCAGCTGCCAAGTTATTGCTACAGAACTATGTTTCATTGTTCAAAATCACTAACGACAAAAGATAGAATCATTCCATCACCAATGAAGAAGAACATATTTTAGCTACACCCAGTATACAATTGCCAAACATTGTATAAAAGCATTCTCTAGGTCTTAGAGAAAAGAGAAGTTTAAAAATACTGAAAACTACTATACTATAAAAGTATAACATAATTAATAAAGCTGTTTTCTACATTATGAAAAATTGGAGCTATTAACAGTGAAGCAATACAATTTTAAAAGTCATTACAAATCCTAGCTTCACTTATCATAATATCTGCTGAAATTTCTTGAAATCAAACAATGTAATTTCATATTAAGTTAAATCTATCTTCAGTGCAAATCTTGTTTATACTCACACTGAAAATACATTTGATTCAAAGTGAGACCATGTAGTCTGTTTGATTTCAAGAACTGTCAGCAGATATTAAGATAAGTGAAGCTTATTATCTCTAAGATTTGTTATAACCTTTAGAACTGTTTTCTACAATTTATCTAAGTTCAAGGATCAACTTTCATTATTCTATTTCAGAGTTTTGATTAACTCAGTAATTGAAGTGTGCTATGGAAATTACTAATACTTATAAAAGAATGTAATAAGAGCATTGTAATGCATTGCAACATGATAGAAGATAGGTACTTTTATAGAAGATATTAAGAATTTGGTTGGAAAAGAAATGTCTGATGTAAGTACATAAATTAAAATGAGAAAAAATATTGCAGCTTAAAAAGTATGTTTAAGAGAAGGAAATAAGCTAGCTCAGAAAGATGTGTGCTGCGGGAGTAAAGTTCAATAAGAGAGTTAAATCTTATAATCTCTATAGCATGGTCAAATAAATCAGGAATTTAGTTCACCAAGGGTGCCAAAAACCACCATAAATGGTCTATATATATGACCTTATACATATATGATCTACAATCCTCAGACAACTATACATTACACTAATTCGACCACATCTCA
Source organism: Tenodera sinensis (assembly GCA_030765045.1). Taxonomy (NCBI): domain Eukaryota; kingdom Metazoa; phylum Arthropoda; class Insecta; order Mantodea; family Mantidae; genus Tenodera; species Tenodera sinensis. The sequence continues at coordinate 101,917,065 of CM060971.1, read as the reverse complement.
CGTACGCTGCTGTAGCCACCATGCCGCTCATCCACACAACTACAATAAACAGAATAAGAGCCTTTGAGAGAAAGTGCCTGCGCACAGCCCTTAAACTACTCCCGAACTACAAGAATAGCAACCTCCACCAATATGACAGAATACCCCCAATAGATGTACACGTAGCCGAACTAATGCTACGGTACATCCACAACGCACACACACGACCATACCGAAGAGCCCTCATCAACACAGCACAGCACATGAAAACCATCACACCAACAGATAGAGACAAAACCCTCCACTAATCACCCTCATCCAAGTGTATGACAAAAAGCAAGCAGCCGAGCAAGAAGAACTACAACAACACTTACAATACTTCCAGAACATTTAAAACAGCACCCCCACAGCTTCAAAAAAGAAAAAAACACAAAACACAAACAAAAAACTTTACGAGCCGTAGCAACTACAAACAAAAACCTTCCCAAACAACTAAAATCAGTCTTCTTGGGTCCCTAGAATAAGCCTAAATGCCAAGCGCCCACAGGGAACAATATACAAATATATTGTTCCTAAATAAACTCAATTGACCAGCCGTGACGCAACCGCTGCCAGCCGTGACGCAACCGCCGAAACCTCAGCCCACAAAAATTTAAGAACCACATCTCGGCTGAAGAGGAATAACCTCCTAAGCAGCCTGGGTATGTTTTAACATACCCGAATTCCTTATTTTATTTATTTATTTTATGATGTGGCCCAGGAAACTATGCCAGATGACACTTGAAGAATTTCCATTATAATGGAAAATACAAGTCAGATTAAAAGTTACACCTCTTGAACTATAGTACCATTAACACATCAACTACTAGCCAGAATGCATTGCTTTTACAGTGCTGAAAATGTGCTCTCCAAACTGAAAACATTTACGTCACATTCTCTAATAATAAGCAAAGTTAAAAGTTATGTCTTTCCAAATTACTGATGTTTACAACAGTATGAAACAATGCTGAGTTTCCAGATAAGCCTGCACACAAAGTAATAGAAAACAAACAGCTCTTTTAAAACTATAGTCGCTGAGGAGCAAGTTGAGACAGAATTTTAAACAAAGACAGAATATAACCTTATGCTCTCACTTGCACTGTTGCCATTAGGGGATTGATGGTATGGTTGTCACTCCTTCCAAAACATCTACGGGGCTGTCAGTGGTGGCTTGTTCCTCTCGGGAGTGTCCAGCACTACTTCATTCTTGCTGTCGGTCTTCAAGATTGATTACAAATCGATCGATGTCCTCATCAATTAATCCATCTTTCTCTCAATAAAAATTTTCCTCCTTTTAAACACTTTCACACGTTTTTAGCATACTGAAATTTAAGTGATTTTAAAATTTGCTGCTCTACCCATATGCTGCCTTTGACTAAATTAGCCTCTTTCAAAATTCTGTGGATATCAACCAAAACTTGGAAACAAAGCTTGTCTTATATAAGGAGTAAATTGTTCATTTGATAACCCATGCATTAAATGAGTCAATGCCTGTCTTTGTCAAGTTACTATTGGGCCTTTTCTTATCCAGGGTTCAGATTTTGGTCCCTGAATTGTCTATGTTTACCTTCTCAATTAACATGCTATAAACACTTGCATGAGATACTCCAGTTGCAGCAGCTGTTCATCCAACATTCTTGACAGATATTGTAGGCTGACCATTTTTTTTTAAGTGTCTCAAATTCATCTTTAAAGAACCTATGCATATTGATTACTGTTTCCCTACCTTGTGACTGCAATGACTTTTCCCTCTTTCCAACTTCAGTTTGAATGACGGTTAACACGAGTACAAATATTGTCGAATATGGAATAAAGTTAAACATTCTGAGCTCAGCATTTTGTAACTTAGATTAGAATGTACTATGCAATAATGTTTTCACTTGCACTATTGTTATAATACATGCAGTTATAATAAAATGGAATAACAATACACTTCACAAGCAATGTATTACAAATTTAACAAGGATGCAAATTCTTATAATGCTAAACCAGAGCACAGATTGCACCAAAAAGCTAGGCAATACGTTGCCGACGCTGACACCTCAAGTGAGGACTGGTATGGGTGAGACCCTTCCTTGTGGTCATGTCTATTGTTCTTTGACAAGTGGTTGATAGCCCCGGCCATTTTCTGAAGCAGGTAGCATTCTCAACTTATTCCTCACAGACTATAAGCAATTTTTATACATAATCAAGCAGCAGACAGCTCTGACTTTTAGGCCTAGTTACTACAAAAAGAGTTTTTAATGATTATTTTGATGCTCAGCTTATGACTTGAAAGCAATCTTTCATGTAAAACTGTGAAGAAAAGATGTCAGATGTCATGAATTTGTGTGCAAAATTCACCTTTTCAGTTTGTTTCTTCATTTGATAATCTTTATAGCTAATCACTTTGTTTTCAGTAAATTCAGATGCATGTGCAGCTTAACCTTATGAAACACAGAATGAAGTGAACATGCACTTAATAGTTGCAAACAAGTGCCCTATTTAAATTTTTTTAATTTATGCAAAAAAAAAGAAAGTATTGCACTTAAATCTTTCTTCAGATAAAAATGTTATTTTTAAAAAATAGAGGCTTTAAAAATCTTATATTTGGATAAAATCAAAAGCTATATACATATGCTACCTCTTCTTGGATATCAACTATCATTTTCTAAAAGTAAACATATATGCAGGTTAATGTTGTTGTTAGCTAATGCTGGATTTCTGACAATGAAGTCATTAATCCTCTTGCTCTCCAATATTTTTCACAATGATATTGAAGAGAGCAATAGCAGTAATAGTAACCGTTTTTTAGAGAGCACCATATTTTTATGTTTTGGCGGTCACATCGCTCTCTCACAACCCCCAGAATATCTGGAGGGCCACACCTGTCGTTGGTTTACGGGTCTCACCGACCTGACCGGGAGAATTATCAAAATAAATTCACCGACTGTTCAACATACTATAAAATATGTAATTTTCCACCTAGTGCACTCTTTTTTTTTTTTTCTTTTGCTCTTTCTCTTTGTTTGTGTAAAGTTGCAAGCTGAAAGGGAAAAAAAAGACAAAAGAAAAAATTAAGACAAAAATTATTTCCAAAATGTGTTACATTGTTTCCAGGGCTGCATTAGATATCATTATTTAGATTATATTAAATTATAAACTTATGGCATTAAAGGTAAATATTGGTGGTAAATGGGACCTATGTCCTTTATTTTATTTTGAAATGAAAAATTATCTAATAGTAAATTCATTAATGTTGAAATGTTTAGTGTGTTTAGCAAGCACCTACATAGATACTTAAGCAAATTCAAAATTGAAAAATTGTCATTTAACACTGAATAGCAAAGGATGTGTACAGAAACTACACACACATGTGATGAAAAAGTATATGTGAACTGTAATTTGTTAAAAAAGTGGAAGTACAAGATTATGAACTTTACAGGAGTGACAAAAAAACTTCTTTTTAGCAACTCAACACCTCCTGTGTAAATCATTATATTCTAAACTAACTTTATCTACTTTTGATATGCTAAGAGTCCAAACAGAATCGGTGCATCTCTGTTCAAAGAACAGGAGGCCCATTCTAAACCATATTAAGTCCACTGCTGCAAACTTTTCATTACAAGAAAAATTATTATACGTGGGTTGATTTTTTGGTAGTGGCAACAATGGTGTAACAATGCCATGAAATGGAGCCAGGCAATATAATTTATATCAGAGGCAGGTTCGATGGCCACCCTCCCTCAGAACAAATGAACTCTTCCCCCGCGCTCTATGAACTTGTGCAGTGACAACAGAATGATGCAGTTTTGAACAAGCGCTTGTGGAATAGGCTACAGCCGCAGTGATTTTGATGCAAGATTAGAAGAGATAGTTGAAAATTGAATGCACTAGAGGTTGATATACAAGACAGTGTTACAAAGGATTGCAAGGGGTTTGCGGTGAAAATGCATTACCTTACCGTACAGTAGCAAGGTGGGTCAAAGCCTTCAAAGGACATCAAAATGTGACAAATTTGCCTCAGCCTGGTCATTCTGTAGTAAGGAAAAAAAATGTGCAGATCTTGAAGGCATTAGTGCTGACAGATTGGAACGCCACCATTCATGAATTGGCCAATGATGCAGGACTGATGCCTTCAACTGCACTAAAAATCCTGAAGAAGCAGCTGAGAATGCAGAGAATTGCCTCAAGATGGGTTCCATATAATTTGACTGAAAATCAAAAATGGCTGTGATATGCTATTTGTACACCTAGAGCACATCAAATGCGAAGGTCATTACTTTTGGCAAAACCTGGGTCAGCTTATGAACCAAAGCTAAAACACCAATCAAACAAGTGGCATCATCACGGGTCACCGCAAGAAGTAACAGTTTGGCAGACTGCAACCAATGTGAGTGCTGTGCAGATCATTGCCTACGACTGGGATGGTGTTATCATAAAGCATACATTCCCCAAAGATGTACCGTTGCTGTGGAGTACTACTGTACATGTTTTCAAAATAATCTGCAGGCAGCTCTAAGAAGAAAAGGATAATACTTCCTGAATAACCTACCCATCTTTTGCATGACACTGTAAGGGTGTATGCGCAGTGCCAACGGTATCCAATAGCTTTCACTTTGCTGGGTACGGATGATATATAAGGACAGTAATTACATAGAATGCCTGTAAAAATTAACGTTTTGTATGTATGCTATACGTATCTAAAAAAAATAGTTGCCAATATTAAAAAACCAACCCATGTATGTACATGTTTATTAACTATAAGAATCATTTGATTTATCAGAATCTATTCTAATTGAAATCACTTATACATCAGACTGCCCTGAAATTTAAAAACTATAACATAATATGGTTTGATATGCATGTAAGAAACAAAAAAACAAAAAAAAAACTTATCTCAATATATGTAAAAACTTAACCAAAGTAAGACTATTTGAATTACTTCTAACTAATATTGATTCACAAAGATAATATTTTGTTCAACAAATCTAAATTTGATACTCTCTCCATTTTTAATGGCACCTAATGCAGTAGCATTGAATTGGCGCAATAGGTTGGCAACAGTCATTACTGTAAATGGCCTCGATTTTTTGCAATGTAGCAAACTTGACATTAACAGACAATCTTAGAATGAACATTTAATATAAGGTAATTGGTTTTGGAAAGAACACGGGCAATGATATGGATAAAATATGGTTTGCCATAAACATCCAGTTTCATGTTCCTTTGATAGGGATTTAATATGGTTTGAAATGCCCCTTAATTAATTTCAGCTAAGTCTTATACTTTGAAAAAAAAATGCTGCTTCCACTCTTTAGCAGTTCATATACTTTTCAGACATCCAAAATTTCCTTATGAAATTTCAGTTATATTCTAGCAACAAACCTACAGCTAAGGAAAATGGTGTATTGATTTAAAGTATAAAGATGTTCAGTTTTATTGTGGGTTCCAGGTAAATGTCTGAAATGTTAGGTATCTACAAATTAGTTTAAAGATTTTGAGACGTCCTGCTATGAAAAGCATTATTGAGTATGCCAATTTCATAAGAGGAAAGCAAATATAATACTTCCAAGCCTCACTATCACAGTAGAATGCTGACCAAATTCTAAAAGAAATTATTTGATGCTATCCAAACTTTATATCCAGAAACAAATCTACTTCCAACAGCACATTTTGTTCAAATTTACATTTCTTAATGTTATTACCAGCAGCATCACTGTATTTGCCTTTATGACACACCTTGATGCAAAATGTATTTATTCTCATCTAAATTTATGTATGAAACAAAGTTCATATTGATGTTCATATTTTCACAAAATGTATTTACAAAATAAGGTTAATAAATTTTACTTTTCTTTTCATAATTTGTATAGTACTTCTTTCCCTTGCAACTTCCTTAAAGGTATTTTTCGTCTTGTGGTAAGTAGTATTACTTGATACAAAATATGTAACAATGTACAGCTTGATTATTTAGACCTGACACTGCAGAAATGCAGAGGAGAAGATAGTCCACACTGGGGGAGAAAGGCTGGCAGAGCTCTCCTTACCTGCATTTATTACCTGCAGTGTGCACACACTTGCTACTTGGTTACTCCGAGCTGAAACCCCTCCGAGAAGATAGTGGATTAGTCCATCTACTGCACATACAGCTAAGCATGCTCAGATCGTAAAAATAACACTGTACATTACAAGTATGCAAGCATTGAGGATTTATAATATGCCCATGAAACTATAAAATTTGTCCTTGTTACAGACAATTGCAAGAGGCCTTTTTACCGTACATCAGATCAGTCACAGACCGCATAGGCAAACTACTTAAACGCCACAACATTGACACCGTCTACAAGCCCACTAAACAGATTTGTAACATACTCCGTTCTGCCAAAGACCCCAGGGATCCTCTATCCACCGCAGGAGTATATAGAATACCTTGTTCGTGTGGTAAGGTGTACGTCGGAACCACACAACGTAGTATAAAAACCCGCATTGAAGAACACAGAAGAAATTGTCGCATGGGTCAAACTGAAAAATCAGCAATTGCTGAACATGCCATACTCGAAGAAGGGGAACACATCATCCAATATGGTAACACAGATATTCTGGCATCTACATCCCACTACTATTCTCGCTTATTCCGTGAAGCCATTGAAATACACAAGCACAAAAATAATATCAATCGCAAAGAGGAAGGACTTAAACTCAACAGAATATGGCAAACAGCGTTAACAAAAACAAAAATCCAGAACCCCTCTCCAGCCAATCAGACGCCAGCTCCTTGTAGTACTCCACTGGTACAAGTCCAGCCCACTGGCCACCCGGACCTATCACAACGTACTTCCCCTCCAGCCGCCGACATAAATACCGCACCTCTGGTGGTGACCAGCGCAGTCGGTGCTGAGATCTCCACTAGGAAACTTCGACCTCGCCGCCACTGAAGATGTCTGCCGTAGTCGCAGACGAAACGTTTGGGAAGAAGAAGGAACCCAATAGACCACGGCCCACAAGCCCGGTTAATATTGCATCTAGTATTGACACCGGCCGTGAAAGCCTTAGAACTTTGATGAATTGCAAGAGAGTGTTGCCAAATTACACAACTTCTGATACTGACCAGAATACAGAAATAAATCAAATGAAATATTGAGAGGTAGAATCAGGACTGAAAAACTCAATGGCATAGCTGGGATTTGAACCATGGATCTTCCGCTTCACACATATGACTGAGCTACAATGGCAACTTGCCAGTATGACAGTATTGAATTAGTTGGGGAATTTAATGTAATGTTGCCATAGTAGCTCAGCTGCACGTGAAACGGAAGATCCATGGTTCAAATTCCAGCTATGGCATTGAATTTTTCAGTCCTGGTTCTACCTCTCAAACATTGCCCTCGCATGGCTTGTGTGTTTACAAATAACCAGCTTTAAGTTGGTGGCATGAAAAATAATACATGAAACATATTCATCCTTCATCCAATGTACAAATATAGCACATTCCTTGTACATTTTCTTCACATTTCAGGTGCTATTTTATTTTTGCTTCAATAGCTAATTGTTTGTTAATAACAAACTCCCTAGATACCATTTGAGTTCCTCCTCTATCAGTGAGTTCTTAGTAAAATTTTAAACAGAACGGTCCAAGAAAATTGAGATGACCTCAGAGGGCAGTGCATTTGACATACACTTTCTTCACCAGCTCATGGTTCCTGGCAGGAATGCAATGAACCAGTACATCAGTGAACAATTCTAGGTACATAGCGATGTCTGAAGCCTAACTCATTTCTGATTGCGCTTGCATTACAGGCAACCAGGAACACAAGTCCAGCTTCAGATATAGTTGTGTACCTAGAATTATTTACTGGTGTACAAATTTGTTGCATTCCTGCCCAGGACAATGAGCTGGTGAACAAACTATATAAAATCGACAAAACATTCATCAAATTAATGGGATATTTAAGAGTTTTTGCCAGTAAAGAAGTAAGACATCAATTATTATAATCAATATAACCTCAGCAACTTAAAAAACCTTGCGTTACAGGCCCTCTGTGCGTAATTATCTCTAATTCTCTTGGTACATAAATCATAAACACTAGAGTTTAAATTGGTGATGTAAATGTCATAAATACATTTTTTTTCTTCCAAATTATACACTTAAGATTCAGTGCAGACCACTATGTCAAATCTGTTTTTATCAAAAACTAAATGTGCCTGAACATGCTTTTTCAGTATATTACATATGGCTGGTACACCTCTATTGAGTAATATTTAAAACAAAACATTTTGCTCATTATAAGTAGCCAGATTATAAGGTGACCATACACTTTTGTCCTATCAGATTTATATTGTAATAAATGGAAGCCAAAATGAATTACTACAAGGGGTGTATCAAATGTAAGTTACACTATTTTTTAAAAAAATAATAAATATTTAAATATTTTTAAAAGTGTACATTATGGAAGCTACATTCAATAACTATTTTTCCACACAATCCCCTTGAATCTCGATATATTTTTGGTACCGCGATAACAGTTTTTTTAACCCAATGTCAAGCTGCTAACTGGCTAGCCCTCTTTCCACTTCTTGCTTTAACTTGTCATTTACGAAGTACCTTCCCCCAAAATGTTGCTGCAGCTGTGGAAAAAGATGGTAATTACTTGTGCAAGGTCAGGTAGGTTAGGTAGATGACCGAAAACATCCCATCGAAAGTTTCAAACAGGGCTTGTGTTTCGCGAGCATCATGTGGGCAAGCGTTATTGTGGTACAGAAAAACTGTTTTGCTCAACTTTCCCCTCCTTTTGTTTTGAATATATTTATATATATATTTTGAACTTAATAAATAGCTATTTTCCATACTCAAAATATATTTATTCTTCCGTTGTTGATTTACAATGATCATAACAACTGCCTAACATTTCTAGTCATGCTACCAACTGCAGCAGCATCTATGTTATGTCATGTTTCAACAAGATCTTTGCCTAGGAGTTTGGGTAGGCATGTGTGAGGATGAACATCACCAGTTAAAATTGGTTAAAATTTATGAGTAGGATGATTACACTTTAGTTTCACTTACTATAGGGTGGAACATTAACCGCGCTGGTTTTTAATGGAGCACTATTGTTTAATTGCTCTCATGGGAGCATTTTGTTTACCAGTTTTGTAATCAGTATTTCTTGTGGTTAGTTATCATGGACGCCTGTAGTGGGCAGAGGTGGGGGATGCAGCAACTGGGCGGCAAGCCAAGGCCCTTCCTGGGCTGTAGCACTAGAGGTTTAGTTTCTTTTTTTTTTTTTAGTTACCATAGAATACTTTGCCATGGAACATAAAATATTGATTGCAAAAACACATTAGAAGCCGGTGAATGTTACACAAAAACTGTGCACCTCTCAGTTGTCATAATGGATCTAATGAGTCAACAATTCATAGGTTAATGATAAAATCTTGAGACAATCAGCTCAATTGCAGAGATCAAAACTCTAGTGCGTTCTCTACCAGACGGTCTGATGAGAATGTTGCAATAGTGTGCGACAGTGTTGCCGTCAGTCCACAAAAATCAATTCATCGTTCACAAGAGTTAGGCATTGTCGAAGGCTCCCTCCAACAAGCTTTTCTCCTTTGGGGGCATCTAAAGTCCTAAATCCATTAAAATAATCTCCGAACAATGCCACAACTGAAGGAAGAGATTGGAACTGTCATTGCCCAGGCGAGGAACAGATCTGTCTGAAGGTGAAAACATATTTTATTGATAGAGTTCAACATGCAGAGCAAGTCATGGGGGACATGGCCAAATGAAATTTTTATAGGTAATGTTTTCATATGTAATGGCAACCTGTATCCTTTGTATTAATATTGAAATATGTTACATGTCATGAGAATAAAATATTTTATTCAATAACTGAAAACAAGTGTTCTTAATGGTCCATCCCATAGGTTATGTTGTGTTTGAACAATTGCTTCAATGGAAACTGCCGCCATCATCTGCTATATGCCTAATGACGTCAAGGCTGGAATCCTTCTTTAAACTGTTCATCATGCTGCCCTCTTTTTTAACTGTAAAGTTGATGACACTGTCAACTGGTGGGACTTCAAAATTCATTACTTGGTGTGCATTTTAGTTATATTTTTTCTCACACACTAAGTTCTTTTGTTCATCAAGAGATTAGAGGAGATATAAACAAAGCACCAGTTTGTATCACTAAGCGGCCACGTGCTTTCACAATGACACAACACGGTTACTTATGGTTACACGTCAGTGGCGGCTTGCAGTCAAAATTTTAGGGTAGGCAAAGTGTAACAGCAACAATAACAACAACAAAAACAATAATAATAATAATGATAATAATAAACCCCGTTTATCCGAAATATAGGGGCGAAGTGATTGCGGATAACGCAAACAATATATTGTTTGGTTGTTTAATAAGAGCAGAGTGAATGAGTGTGACTTACAGACGAATTACCGCCAAAACTAAAATGACGAGTGTCGGCAGACTTTTTCCAGGGGGGGGGGGGGGGGGTCACATGTTGGAAATTTGCAATCATATAATATTAAATCATTATTTTACTGTCAAAATTTATAGTGCTTGTTGCAGATAACCGTATTAATTTGTGCTAAACAAAAATTGTTCTTTACATCAAAATTAAAATAATAGTTTAATAGTCAGTAACTGACTGCACATTAAGTTCACCAGCTTCCAAGGGGGGGCCGTGGCCCCCCTTCCCCCCGTTTCGCGTGGCCCATGACTAAAATGGATTAAGAAATTGAAAAATTGTCTGACTGCAGCTTTGTGTTAAATAGCTAAAACACTTCTCTTTTCATTGTCAGTGCGCCGCAAAAGCGGAATTTGTAATAGTTCACTAATTAAGTCGGTCACACTGGCATTACACAGAGTGATAATGACACGATTCAGATCTCTGAGATCTTCGTTCGTAGAGCATGGCTGTTCGGAAAAAGTCGCATAAATTTGGATTTGGGCAGACAAGTGTTCGGAGTGCTGGCAGACGCGTCTACGCATGCTCGGAGTGCGTATACAGACGGAATGTTTCCTTATCCCTGTTCAAGGGCCTCGTACTGAGGAAATGGGGCCGGGCAGGCAGAGGTTAAGCTAACTGGCTCTCCACTACCCAGGTTCCATGCATATCATTTCTGCCGCGCGTTTCAAACACGCAGCGCAGTTTTGATGAATCGGAATTGGGATTAAAGGATTTGACCATGTGCTGGTCATTATAACCGAGAAAACTTTTCTTGAACTGCAATTTAGGGGAAAATGACGGTTCAAATGATAACATGCAGAATCATAGTTAAACATTATTTGTTGATGCCTACCCTGAGGAGCCGCGCCTGTTACGCGTAGGTATAATATGCATTTTACACTACTAAAAATATATATTTACTTGATCCAAATAACATGTAACACATGGGAATTAACTGCTACTTACTTCATCTCTGTCCACAATAATACTTTTTCATTTCCTGCTCACAATCTCGAAACCAATCTCCAGAAGCAGCTTGTGGAGGGAAGTTCGTTTTAAATCTGGAAGATCGGGTTCAGAGTTAACTGCCAACAGCACTTTGTTTAAGGTGGAGGTTCATTGTTACCAAAGAACTGGTGAACTTTTCGAAGGGTTGCAGATTTCACACTCACAAATTCGTTGCAAACTACATTCACCATTTATCTGGTACGTTTCTCTTTGCGTGTGCTGTAAATACTTGCAACTGACACACCGGTAAACTCCGATGTTAATTTTATCACGTCTTCGATAGCAAGTTCGGGATATTTCTCGCAGAACTTGTTAAACACGTTCAATATGATTGTCTTTTCACCACTTCGCAACGGTTTGCCGCGCTTATGTTTTACAACACTCACTTGTTCCGCCATGTTACTTTCATACTGAATAATGCGCGCGCAGAATGAATTAGGCTGGTTACAGATTCGCTTGACTGCGTATTCTTACGCTTTAAATATGCTTAGTACACTTAGTTCATGCTTTAGCAAACATTAAGTGACATTTCAGACCTCAGTAACAGCATTTCTTCAAGGGACTATTTAGACGGCGAAAGCGTCAAGAGGGCGCGCTGTGGTCAAAACGCACGTGGCTTTGTTTACGTCTCCTCGAATCTCTAGATCAGTGGTGTCAATCGTAACCCGAGTGGCAATGCCACAGAGAGGCAAGTCGCTGTGCCCTGGGCATAGCGGGCCAGTCCGTTAGAAACCAGTTCAGTGCAGTTTTCCGTGTGATGCAGGGAGAGCAATGGCTGCGTCCGAGAGCACAGACATGAGTAATTTGGATTCGCATGTTTCGAATGGGAAAAACAATACCTCTGCAAAGTTGTCGGTAGTAGTATTCAGTACCTAATATGCAACCAGTATCTTGCATTAAAAATACAACAGACATTATGAACGTAGATAAAGTAAATAATGCAGCAATTCAGCTGGAGCTGATAGAAGTACATACATGTGATTGTTGCCTTCAAGAGAAACTTGACAAATTATTCATGCTCAGATGCAATGATTGAATTTTACCAGAAACTTGACAATAGGCGTCTCCCAAATTTGATTCCTAACACAGCAAAAACTATGACAATGTATGGTAGTACCTACCTTTGTGAACAGGGTTTCTGTATAATGAAGCTCCTGAAAACTCGCCACAGAAAGACTCTCGGATAGCAATCTGGCATCCAGTCTTAGAATCTGTTTTTGTAATATTACTGAGCCAAATTTTGAAAAGTGAATTGAAAAATATGCCAAGTGACTGATCCTACAAATGTGTAACATATGGTATTTTACTTAGGTTTTCAGTAAGATTGTTCTACATTCATTATGCAAACGCTTAACACTAAAATACGTATCTTGGGACAGCAGTTTTCAAACAACCTACCTGTAGTTCTTCCCTTTAATTTTGGAGGAAATTGCCAACTCCTGTTACTAATAATGGTTCGTGTTATTTAACTTGTTTAAAGATAATCCAAGTAAATATTGTCATTTATTTTAATTTAAAAGGTGAGTTAATAACACTGAACAACACTTACAACATATTTTTCCGGGACGCGTTTCGAAGGTTAACTTTCCTCCATTATCAACCGGACAATAACTGGGTTTCCATGGTGTTTCATGGTGCAGATGGTGATGCTTCTTCTGGTGCTTCTTCTGGTGGCGGTTCAATGAACTTCCTGAAAATGTCTCTCTGGGGAATGTCAAAATTAAATACTCGGTTTCTATTTTTTAACAGCAACACTGTTTTCAAACTTCTATGAAAGGAAGATTGTCATTTATGTTTAATCAAAATGGGTAAGAATATCCATTTAAGGGATAACAGGATTTCAAAGCTGCCATTTTTGTATAAAATAGGTATAGGTTCGTATAAAAAACACTATTATTAATACTGTATAATTATTCTGTTATTTATTTTGTTTATTTAGTCATTCATTTGAAAATCAATTTTGACATTTTTACATCTGGGATTGAAAAGTCTATCTTTAAGAGGTATGTAAGAGCGTAAATGGTGTATTTCACAGTACGGGAATGCTAACCCAAGGGCTAGAGTAGGTTTAATAATACCTATAATAATACCTACAATTCAGCCTAATCATCAGAAAGTAGCAACTATGTTGCTATTTTAACCTCTTGAGGGATATGGACGTAAAATCACGTCCATTTAAAATGACGGATGAGCGATATGGACGTGTATACACGTCCTGTGCGTTTAATCAACTTGAATAATTTCAAGTAGTTTTCTTTTAGGCGTGAGAAGTACTGTTCCCCTTCATAGATCCAACTTGTATCTGTGCTATGTATCCTTGTAGGCAATTCTGAAGGAAAACATTTATACGATATACGCAGTCTAAGAAAGATTTTATCCATGGACGCGACCAACTTGCAATTAAACAGGAATCAGGTGATAACGCTGCTGGTGTTGATACGTATTACGTCATGTTTGGCCCCCAGTATGTACAAGATGCCCAGTGGAGCTCTCAACGGCCTGTGACCTTGACACCACTGCTCTAGATGAACAGAGTTATACATTGGTATTTGCCAGTTTTAAAAGTTCTATTTCTGGTTTTATGTCATGTTTAGCTGAACAGTGATGAGCTACTGCTAATTTATCTGTTTCTTTGAAGTTTACATTTCCTAGGTGTTCACTAAACCTGGTTAGTAAGTTTCTTTTTGTTTGATCAGTCTACTGGGTGAGTCTTCTCACCCTGCAGATTGGTAATTAGGCAACCCTGAATTTTACAGAATGATTCGAAATGCAAGTTTTGACACTGCATTCACCAGCCTGCTGATTAGGACTATGGTGGTGCTCGTTGTTAACATGCTCTAAAAGCACAACAGTTAACCTGCTGGAAAGTCATGGTGAAGGTCAGAAGTTCAGATCATGCCTGCAAAAAATGCTGTTTTCATTTGTTTATGTTTATGTTTCACGAACGTTCTAGCAAATCATGTGTTGATGCTGAATGCATTAGAAAGTGGATTTGCCTATAAATACAAAGTTCCAGCTTCTTGTGCTCTATGTAATTTTGAATATGGACATGGGGCAGCACCATGGCCAAGCAGTTAAACTATTTGCCTATCACCAAGGCAGGCCAGGTTCAATTCCAGGGACCTGCATGTGGTACTTGTGGTGGACGAAGCGGCATCTGGGCAGGATTCTTCTGGGTTCTCCAGTTTTCCCTGCCACTCATTCCACGTGCTCCATCACCACCTTTCCAATAATTAATTTTACCTGCATTTCATATCACCATCTTCCTTGCTCTCATACATGGTGCTGGGCTGACCACCCAATTAGAGGTCTCCGCTCTGTCCAGTCCGTAGATTCATTTGCTCCCCAACAGGCCTCTGAGGCCTAAGAGGTATAAGTCCTCCATACAGAGAAGTTAATTAGAAAAAAAGAAGTGTAGCTAGACATGCTGTTAGTATACAGGGAAGCGTAGTAGAACCAACGGAGGCACAAGCATAAAATGGGCTTGCAAGCGTTACCTAGTTTGTATATACATAGGTACTGCATTTTATAAGTTCTTAGAACAATTTATTGGCTTTCTTTGGTATGAAAGAATAGCTTTAAATAGTAAAATATTATGTAATGATGCCTTTATGTTTGTAAGTTATAATTATAATGTTATTATGTATTTATTTATGGTGTTCATTAAAGCATATTCTAACAGGCAACAATTTGTGTTTGTATGAAATGCACGTAATTAAACTAATTAAGTGAAATGCACTTCTATGTCGAACTATTAATTTTAGTTAAATTTACTAAAAATAAAAAGTAGTTTCAAGTGGCAGTATTTTAACATGGGATCTTCAACACAGGCTAATGTGCACACTATTGCGCTACGAGAGCAAGTCATTACACACACAGAGGTGCAAAGCAATCATTTTGGCCAAATTGATACAACATGATGCAGTGAACAGTGTTTACAGCATAGCCTGCAAAAAACTGGGACTGTATAACTTCTCAATCCGCAGGATGAGAACACTCACCTGATATTGCTGTTTTCACAATTTACAGAGAACACTCAGGTACCATCAAACTGCAAGCTTACTCAGAAAGAGCTTATGTGCAGTCCTTAGCACTCACACTCCTCTGAAACACTTTGAGAAAGAGATCACTTTGGAACGCAACCTATACAAGCTGATGATGGAATTGAAAAATATAAAAGTGATCTGAAAATAGCTGCGGATAATCTCCAAAATGGTTAACCCAGTCACAGATAATTAAAAGTGTCTGCAGTACTCAAAACCCTTGCAGGTGGAGGCTTCTAAATAATCAGAAGCTCAGGGCATGGTGTGCCTTAAGTTGACAGTATGTTACTGCATAAATTTTCTTTCAGAATTCTATCAATCCAGAACTTTAGCACACTAAATTCTGGAATGTTCATGTCTCAACTCAATGAGTGTGACGTTCAAGAGAGCTGGTTCCTTCAAATAAATGGTCCCATGGCTAACAAAATAAACAGGCTATGGCGTGAACTGCAGTGATATAATTCTTCTAGTCCTGTAATGGCCCAATAAAGTAAAACCACAATCGCCTAATACAGGCATATTCATAAATTGCTCATTGAAATCATACAAAAGATACAATTTCATTATAATGGTATACAATGTTAACCATGTATCAGACTACCATTACTACATAACTCTGATTTGCACCGCAGCCTGTTTTTCTTGTTAGCCATGCATGGTTTATGCTTCACTTTGGTTTTTAATCACCCGTGTTTCATGAAACTTGGCCCACTAAGTCTATAGATCTTGCTACTTCACATTTTTATTTTCTCTACTGGTAAGTAGGGGAAGTATTGTATTCCAACCAAAAATTCGATGTCGAGATTTCACCGGAAATATATGTTTTGAGGACCCCTGAATCCTTAAAAAGCATTTTTAGAGAAAGGTCCATGTGTGTGTCTGGACAGCATAATTCAAAAACGAAAAGTCGGTTAAAAACCAAAGTTGGTATTTAAGTTTAATGTCATTCAAGGATATGACACGAAGATTTTGAAGAAAATAGCCCCACCCTAAAATACCCTTTAAATGGAATATTTTTCGAAAATTTTGATTTTCTATAAAATGGCTCTAACGATTTTGATTAAAATGCCATATGTTTGAGATATTTTGATGACAAATGAAATGTATATCTTGAATTTTCTGGCTATAGCCCCTGTAGTCATATTTACTCTGGACGACTTTTGCATAACTGGTAAACCATTAGAGATAGACAAAATCATACTATACAAAAAATGTAGATCTTGCTAAAATACACAATTTATGTCTCAATAAATTTTATTGTAGGGTGAACCATTTCAGAGACATTCCTTGTTATGTGTTTGAGTTTCTAAAAACTTAAAACTTTCGTGAAATAGAACATCGTTGTTCATTTTTTTATATATTAAGTGTGCAAAGAGAACGGAATTTCAAAGCTTTAAAAGATTTGACTATCGCACAAAGCCTACTGTATTCTAATATTCCGCAAATAAGCAATAAGATAATTTGTGCAAATGTTTATTTCAACTAACATGAAGGTGAGTGAGTGAATGTGTAAGGTTTAACGGCCCATCGATAACGAGCTCATTTGGGCCAACACGAAGAAGATATAGGAATAAGAGTTTGTAAGAATGGTTAGTACGAGAGTAGAGAAAGTCATGTGAGTGCAACACATCAGATTTTTATGTGTAGATTTGAAAGGGGACAAGATAAGCCCTCACATGCTGGGATAACTACAGACTGTAAATTGCAGGGATAATTCCAGCAACCTTCCAACAATATACAGCATCATTTGCAGACATTCTACAGACCAAAGACCTTTTCTAAATTTCCTGTAAAGGAAAGAGCACTATCACATACAGCAATGTCCAATTTTAGCTGCAGGAAACTATGGAACATTTGAAAGTCAATTGCTCTTCATTACATGCTAAACACTTGGAATGAATTTAATGTAACTGAATAAATAAAGCATTTTAATAATTTATTTCAATAAATGTGAAGTAGAAACAACGATAATGACTAAAACATAAAAAATATAAACTTGTAAAATAGAATCTTCTTAGTAATATAAATGGAAACCCTTTTCTGAGTTAAGCCTAGCTCTGTATGCCAGGTTTACATTCTTATCTGGAAACGACCAGCTTTTGTTATATACTTCACTCCTTTGAAAGGTTTATATTTTTCTCCATACATGTCTAAGCGGTTAACCTTCAAACCAGAAACTGCCAGTTGACTGATTGTGAATTGCACCTGCAAAATAAATTTATCATGTACTACCATACAGTAAACCACATTTTATTTTATTGTCCTTACTTCAAATTATAATGGTTGGCAAACCTTACTCATGTAAGTATTTGCAATAATGGCATTGTCATTGTTTTTTTTTTTTTTTTTTTTTTTTTTTACACTTGCTAAAACATTTCTTGGCGCTGTGGCTATCATTCACAATATTGTTTACTTCAATAGATAACAATGTCCTTATTGGTCACTAGGCATAATATTAATAACTCTTCCTGATAAGAAACACATCTGGGATAAACAAAAGCAGAAACTTATCAGTTTAAACTGAGTAATTACTGCACACTGATTGCATACAATGTGCACCTCTTATATGGAGTAATACTTCTGTATTTCTTATAGTGGATTTAGTATAGTAATGTTATTCCACCTAGAAAATAAGCTTAGTATATGGATGCCTTGTTATAAGAAAATGTTTAATCCTTTCGCTTTTTTCCTATCTATACTGTGAAAACTTATGACTCCATGAAGATAACTAATTTCTACTTCATTAGATATGTACTGTATTAAACATTACAAAAACTTATGTTGATGTACACATTACTGTAAAATAGCACACAATAATCAGATAGCACAGATTTTAAAAGAGCCGCTTTTATCTTCTATTGTTGTATATCATTACAGCCATTCATTGGCCAGATGCAGCAGATTTAGTGATAGCGACAGTGATTCCAAAAATGTAATTTTACAATGACATCACCTATTATGTATCCAATTCCAACCAATATCCATGCAAGCTTAACGAAGAACTTTAATTTATCAGTGTGTATGGCATCAAAAACTTACATTTATTGCAGGATTAGATTCAACTGCTGGAGCACCTGACTGCAGATTGATCTGGCAAGAAAAGCATAGAGTTATAACAGAGCATGATAAGTGGCAAAATCACATGCATCATGAAGTTATCTTAAATACACTTTGCTAAAACATGTTTTACCCATATTCTTTGCTACATTTTGAGTAATTAACTGCTTCACTGTTGCCCCATCAAAGATTAAGGAAAATACATTTGCAGCACAAATGTGGTCCCATGGTGGGCTTTTTAATCTCAAAAGGTGAAACTATCCCCTATCTATTGGGTGCCTTCAGCTACAAATGGCTTCATTCATTCCCTGTCGGAACGAGATCCCCCAAAGGTCATAGTAGACCATATGTGATGAGTTACAAATAATAAAATAAGGAAAATTAACAAAGCTTACAAACAAGTAACTTAAATCAAGTACATCAGTTAAGAATGACCTAATGTATCATTATTTAAAGCAGGCTACTTACTGTGCCACGTAAACTAGGCAATCTTGATGTGTCAATTCTACCAACATCCCACATTAAAACTTTGCTTACGGGATCAAATGAATATTTTCCTTGGTTTGGAGTTAAACTGCAGTTCAATACAGATTTTGGCATTGGAATTTCAATAATTACAGACTCAACCTGAAACACAATGAAACAACTATGATTGTAGAATGAGTTACTACATGCTGAGAGAATAGTAATAGAAAAACCTATAAACTAAGAACTGGCTGCATGATTTTCACATTCCTGTTCACATTATTGGCTCTCAATTGCCATCTGCGGCTACCACAGAATGGCGCAGATGCAACCATGCAACATCTCTAAAATTGCTTTTAAAGTAATTAAAATTTAAAATATACTTTGTGAAAGGATTACACTACTTTCCAACCCAGATATAATCCCCCAGAGACCAAGGAAAACAGTGGTTGCAGCCTTCCGACTACTGACAAATCACGACTGCTTAGCAAGTCATCTCTACAGAATAGGTATCTCAGCCTCACCAATATGTGTCCTGTGTAACGATCCAGCAGAAATGAACGAAGACCACTTGAAGACCTGTGAAGCATTAAGATCAGAAGAAACTACAGTTCAAAAGTACTGGAAAGCACGAATGCTAATGGCTTCATTGCCAGATGCAAGGCACTAGAAAACAACAACAACAACAACTTTGTGAAAGGAGGTGCTGAAACTGGCCTCAGTTGTTGTCCATACATTTTTAGCACTTCCCTAGGAAGCTATCCATCATTTGCTGTGGTTCACATTGAGAAATGCTGGCAATTTTCTGGCAGATATTTTGCTTTTAATTCTTCTAGTGTGTGCAAGTTTGTCTTGTGTATTTCATGTTTCAATTTACCATAGAGATAGAAATTTCTTTCAATTATTCTCATCAAAATATTGGCTGTATGAGCTGTGCTAATCCTGTTGAAAAATCACAGCAGACATAAAAAACCTGTCCCAATTTCTTGGACTGAACATTTCCTGTGGCCCACAATTTATTATATGAAGTGTATGGATTGTTGTATGGCTTGGAAGTTTTACATCTGAAAATCTTTCTGCCAATGTATTTTCACTTGATGAGCTGACTGAGTTAACACAGAACCATAGATCATACACACGAATTATAAATCATAAGAATCATAAATAAATACGTGCTGCTACACTTATACTGAGCCATAATATACTTTTTAATTAGAACAGGACAAAATAATAAATAACTTATAATAACTGAACTACCTCATATCACAGTCAGTTCATGTGTAGAGCCAGAGTAGACCAAAGCCACTTCAGTAGCATAACCTTGATTGCAACAGCAGCAGCAGGGCAGAATCATGTGTCTCCAGGTCCAATGACAAAACAAAAAACAGCACAGCCAGTTCTTAGTTCATTGGCTCTCACTGTAAGTGGTGGTAAGTAGTTTATAGCATAATTGAGGAAAAGTTTGAAACAATAACACAAAGTTCAAATTTCCCATTTTTGAACTTTTGTTATGAACATAACACATGAATACTGCATACTTTTTGGGGAAAATCAATGACAATTATGTTAATTGTGATGTTACCTATTTAGATGTTCATTTACAGCTACTTGGTTTAATAAAATGGCTGGTCAATACCAATGCTGCATAGAAATGCCTGTTAATTTTACCTAGTATGCTATGGAAGTCTGAATTATGCAGAAATGAAATGCATATTAAAAAAATAAAACTTTAGTAAAGACAGAGAAAGATTGAAAGGTAAATACGAGGACTGATCAGCAGACTTAGATTGATTCTTTTTCACAGATGTTTATTACTCCATTTCCATATTTACATTACCTTTTTCGAAGTAATCCCCTCCTACCTGAATGTACTTCTTACACCATCTCTGACAGTCTTGAACACATGGTGCAAGCCATTTTTTGTTTTAACATACCAATACTGATTTTAGCATAAGCTGTAAAATTGGAATAATATGCAGATATTATACTTACTGTTCTACCTATTGTCTGCTTTGGACCAACTGTAATATCCAGTCTTCCACCACCAGCTTCTCTAAATGAGATATTGTGTCTGACGTATATTGGAATGGCTACAATATTTTGAGATCCAATGTGATAGGACATTAACCTGAAGTTACCATCTGGAGGAATAAATGACAGGATCCTTTCAGACTGTGAACAATAAATCATATGAGCGAAACTGTGTAACTCTGGTTATTTGAGAGAGCCTCACTCACAACTTAATTTCAAAACAGTAAATTCAATTACAAAAATAATAATTTTACAGATTCAGTGATTCCCCCTATGATACAAAGGAGCAAGTGCATTAGGAATAAACAATTAAATTCTTTGGATTCATGACAAAAATGACTATTCAAAATAGGGTCTAATTAATGAAAGAGTTTGAAAGAAATGCTACAAGAATATTTCATCAGAAGATGAATACTACAGTATACAATAAACATAATTACTGAAAATATCATACCCGTGGGATTCAAATAAGCAATGTCTTGCTTTGATTATTTGTTAAAAGAAAAATGTTACATCTTTTCAGATAGATCCATTTTTGGAGTAATTACTCAATTATAGAGCAAAGTTTTTCTTTTGCTTATAGGGCAGCATGCTGCTTTTACCTTGCTTATAATGAAGTATGAATCCTATCTTGAACTTCACATGAAAGTTGCCGTGTGGAATGAGAAGACAATATCCCCAAAAAATCTGATGAGCTAAATTCACGTAACTTTCTATACCTACAATCATTTGCTTTTATGTAACTTCTGCAAACTACTCTCAAAGACCTACATATTTTTCTCTACTCCATATTAACTGAGGTAAACATTTTAGAAATAGTTTTACTACACATTTTATTACGGGTAAACACACCTCCATAGCGCAGTAGTAGCACACCTGCCTCTAGCACGGAGGACTTGGGTATGATCCCCAGTACCAGCGTGGGGATTTTTCCCCTGCTGGGAAGTCTGACACAGGGTGCACTCAGCCTTATTAGGTCCCTGAAGGGCCAACTCAGGAGCTACTTGATAAAGAAGTAACAGCCCCAGGTTGCGAAGGCTGCATAATCAGCCAGGAGGTCTCAGGGCACTGACCACATCCCACCCTCCAGTTCTGCATCCCACTCATAACTTAATGAACCAAGCCACAGCAGTGACACACAACTTATACTTAAAATTTATTTACTAAATGGCAGGCACTGAACAGGACACTCATTTTCAGGATAGACAATAAAGATAGTTTGCTCCTAACAATTTACGTCATCTGCAAGATGTATGTCAGGGCATTATTGCGGAGGTTGGCAGCAAATGACTCTGCAATTACTGAGGTACCTCGTTACTATTCTTGGGAAACTTCAGCAAGTTCACCCAGCACTCGTTTAAGCCTCTCTAGCTTTGGGATTTAGAAAATAGTTTTGCAGGACATAAAGTATAGAATATCCAATTTTTTGCATGCAGTTCTTGATTACAAATCTCTTATTTTAAAGTAGGTTTCAGTACAACGGGTTTGATGCTTCCGTTATAAATAATTTTCAACAGTTAATTGCTTATAAACAAAGCTAGTAACCATAAAGTTTGCACTGAATATTACAAAATCAAAAGTGGAGCAAATAAGAGAGACCTTACCTCCCATCTTTTGAAGCGTACACATGGATGAAAACTGACATCATCAAACAGTCTTGGATTCATGAAGGATAACGTGAGATCTGGCATACCACTGAGCTTAATGCAACAATCAATCTAAAAGAAATGTTCACAAAATTAGCTTCCTTGTAATCAATTTTAGTAGTTTATACAAACTAAAAACATACCATTAGTTGTTCAAAGTTTTCTTTTTTTAATATTAAAAATAGAAAGCTATGAATATCTAAAAACAATACAAACAATACTTACATATCCCTGTATTTCTGCAAACACTGTTGAACCCGCTTTGTCGATGATGGCATCCACTTCTTCCACCACATCAAAGTAGGCTTCATTATTTGTATACTTTACACCAGTTCTGCGCCACGGTACATTAGAGAGCTGGCCACTGGGAAGTGTTGCACTTACACTATAGAAACAAAATTAAATGCATGTTTGTAATCTTTGTTATCCCAAAGGCATTATTTGCAGGGGGACTGTGCCTTAGGAAAGACTGCATAGCTACTTTATCTCAGCTCAAAATCAGTGCTGGCCAACAAAACAGTACATTTAAAATCTAAATCTACAATACCTGTATACTGGGTAGAAGGGGTATATGCCATTCTTTAAACCAGAGAGGTATTTCACTTAGTGCAATTAGAAGACTGTGTAGTTTGTTCTATTTTATAGAGAATTGTAGAAAAATGCTTTGGAAAGATCTTATTTGGCAAACACATGTTTCTCCTTGCAGATGGCTAAGAAAATCTGGACCTGACAGTCCTAAAGCAGGGACTTTCAAATATAGCTGTGATTAATTACTGCACTATGGGAATATTAACTTTTACTAACAATATGTGGTTTCCAAAGTTATTTTAAATACATGCGTTGAAATTGTTAATGATTACTGAAAGCAACTAAAACCAAAGCACACATTAATTTGGAATTAAGGCATAAGCGGACCCAGGGAGGAGCTAAGAAGAACTGTAGCCTCCCTTCCTCTTAATTACAGTACAAGGCATACTATGTTGCTGTATAAAGGCAAAATCAAGACTTTTATTTCTAAGAGGTGGAATCAGGACTGAAAAATTCAATGCCATAGACGGGATTTGAACCACGGATCTTCCGCTTATCAAGCACCTGCTTTAACCACTAAGCTACCATGGCCAACTTGCTAGTACTTGAATTTTTCAGCGCTGATTCTACCTCTTAAACATTGCCCACACACGGTTTGTGTGTTTAAAAACACCAGCATTAAGTTTATTGGTAACTTTATTTCTACTTTATTTACTTAAACCAGATGACAGCTATTTGTTCACAGTCAATAAGTGAATGCATCATAGTGGTGGACTATTATCTTGAAAGATGTTCTACTAACCCATAAAGCAAGAAAGAAAACAGGCCAGATCAAATGTGACTTACTATTAAATGAATTCTGAGTAAGAATTAAGCTCTCAAAAAATGAAGATCAATAACTTAAAGTAAGCCGAGTAATGAAATTACCTAAATACAGCAGTCTCTCGTTAATCCGAGGTAATGGAGGCTAAAGGTACCTCAGATTTGGGATAACTTGGACTATACAGAGCCTCATACGAAAAATCATAAAAGAGGGAATGAAAACAACTCAAAATAAAGTTATTTACTGCAAGGTTTAGTCTATTTGTTTTATCTAGAAAGAAATACAATGCATGCATTTTGGAATTATATTTTGAAGAAGTTTTAAAGTGTCTTTTGCTTTAGGATGCTGCATTGTTTTTACACAGCAATGTCATGCCATCACTTCAGCAACATGTCGTAGAGTGTCTATTATGGCTGTAGTTCCACAAGGTGCAATGCTGGCTCCAATGCAGCAAAATCCTCACTATGACATATCTTTCTTCAGCTGGTTCATATAACATTTCAACAAAAGTATGTTATAAACATAACAGGAGTGATACTGTGTTCTGCAGATAGACGAGTGAAGGACATCATCGCGAACGGCAGGATACTGAGGGAGCCATGCGAAGTACTAGTGGACATGAGTGCAGACCTGATGAGGCCTAGCTGAAGGTGACCTTGGGGCAAAGCATTATAAATCTGTGGGTGTTCATAATGAGGGTGGCTGAGGAGGTGATCCTGAAAGCCCTCAGAAGCCATGAGGCGATGGACAACATCAGCAGAAAGGTCCCACAAGTCGGAGAAGATGAGATAACACTCTGGAGCCCCAGCGAAAAAATTGGGGCCAGTAGGGTAACTATTGTGGAGGTTGTGGTTATGCCTACCAAGAGCAAAGTAGCTGCACCAGGACAGCAGCTAGTCATGGAACCACATGGGCCGTTTTCATGTTGCATGCAGCATGGCCTGCCAACACCCCTGGGTGAAGGGCAACCGGACAAAAATCCATTGCAACTGGTGAGCCTGCTGCAGAGGTTTCAAGCAGGATGGCATACATCTAACCCAGACCAAGGGATGCCATCCAACAATGATGCAAAAGATCGTGCCACATGGAGAAGAGGTTCAATGGCATAGTCTAGCACATCCAGAGGCTGCCCCAAGGGAAGATGCTGGTGGTATACTTGAATCATCTGGCCAACTTGATGTCTGACGAGCAGTGTAACGCCGGTCATGGCCACACACCCCAAAAATTCAAGCTCAAGCTACCTCACATCACTGAAAGTACATGACCCTATGACAATGGAGTGGTTAGAACCAAGACAACTATGAGCTGCAGCAGAACAAAGTGTTTCCAGGTTGTTTGACACTTTCGACTGCCAGCTTACATATGAGAGGATCGAGAAAATGCAGATTTCGAGAAAAATCTGTGCTATGTCATAATCGCCTACATAAGAGAGTCAAGATGGCGAGAGCAGCCAGTTTTTATGGAGTTAAGTGTTAAACGAGACAGCTGTTAGAAGTTAGTTTTAAATGTCTACAGTCAAGTTGAGAGAATGTGGTATTGTTAGACAGTTGTAGACATTGAGTTGTCGCATCGAAGTTGTTTATTATGTGAAGTAGTTTTAGTGAGTGTGATAACTGGAAGCAGCTTGTGAGACAAAGACAGTGAAATACATGTCAAGGTTATGATCAGACAGAACAGCTGTGAGTTGCAAGGTCAGGACAAATTGCGGAATGTGTTAACGATGAAACAGAATTTTTTTCATGCTTCAGTTTTAGAAGGGAAATAAGGTGACAAGAAAAAGCAACTGGACTTGTCATTTTTGTCACATTGGTGTCAGAAGTGGGATTTGTCACATTTGGCATTTTTCCACAATACTACTGATTCTGGAGATCTGTGGTGGTGGTGACGATATGAACTTGCTAAGCTGGTCCATTGGAGGGAAATTGAAATTCATAATTCGGTCCTTGCCTTTTGTGATGTCATCTACAACAACCAGTCAGATGAAGATGGAAACAAAGGTTCATGAAACATGACCTAATTTTCAAAAGTAACTGAGGTATAGTGTAAACAAAACTGACCTTCAATTAATGTGTTTAACCTCACTTGTTCAAAAAACTCCCAATCATTGGTAAGTACTTATCACTTAAATTTTAAACATACTATTATCATGAATTTTAGATTATAATGGATAATACAACCTGTATGCCATATATGAATCCACAGCACTGTGCTACATGGAAAAATACCAGCTCAGTAACATCTCTGTATATGGAATAATGATTGGCGCTCAAGGTACAATTCCAAAACATCTAGTTCAACTGTGGACTTCGCTAGGGTTGGACAAGAGACAGTTATATAACATTGCTATCATAGCAATAGCTTGATAGCCATTTTAAGAAATCATTTATATAAATTTTAGGATGTTTCCCCACTTTCTTGTTGTATTTTATATATTTTAATTTAATTACCTTATATGTACATATACTCATTTTGACTTTCTTTGAATTATTATTGTTAGTAATTTTGTTGTTTTATTACTTACGTTTTATA
This sequence comes from Tenodera sinensis, assembly GCA_030765045.1. Taxonomy (NCBI): domain Eukaryota; kingdom Metazoa; phylum Arthropoda; class Insecta; order Mantodea; family Mantidae; genus Tenodera; species Tenodera sinensis. Next base: position 101,890,474 of record CM060971.1, on the reverse strand, counting down.
CCCCTTTGTATATGTTCTTTCTACATATTTTTGTTTTTGTATACATTGTTCTTGAGGCAGCCTCCTCATGGGGGAAGTAGTTAAATAAAAATCATTTTTAATGAGTAGGTACTATAATATAGAAGCATGTATACAAATTTCTAATGAGCAGAGAAAGCTGTGTAAATGAGCCAAATCAGACAGGCATTCAAGGTCTTAAACGGCAACATAAATTTTCATTCATATCTTCACCAGAATCACCTCCTTAGCAGATGACATCATACCCCTGCCTCCAGTTTGGTTTGTGAAATTACATTTATTTGCTGCTTAGCAACAATTAATGTTCATCCAGTAGAATGATGTTCCCAGGTTTGTTGGCCGTGGTCCAGTTGATGCGTAAACACCTGACATTTCGCCTGTCATTCCGACGAGCATCAGAGGAAGGTGACTTGCTGTAAAAGGGCACTCGTCAGGAGCGTCCGCCTTATATATGATGGGATAAGACCACCCCCTCTCTCCTATTGGCTGCAACCAGCTAATCGTAGCCTGCGTCAAGTTTTATGTCTGGCTGGACTGTATGACTTTGTACATGTGTCAGCCAGTACTGGTATCCATGCTTTGTGAATGTGTGCTGCTTCCTCTTGCTTATACAGATGCTCCTGACAAATGCCCTTTTACAGCAAGTCACCTCTCTCTGATAATGCTTGTCGGAATCATGGGCGAAACGTCAGGTGTTTACACATCGACTGGACCACGGCCAATAAACCCAGGAACATCATTCTACTGGATAGATGCCAGCCGTGAAAGCCTTAGCTCACAATTAATATTCAATTTATTCACTTTATCTGACAGTGTACAATAGAGGAAAGCTGGTGAACTAGTACAAAGAGACAGTGCACAAAATATGCTCTTATGGAGACGGGAACAAAGTCTGCTACCTCATATTTACTCAACATAATGCACTTCTAATGTCAAGCTGGTGTTTTGACTAAGCATCTAAAAGATGTACAAGTTGTTGTTACATACATTTCATTTTTCCTTGTGAATAGCCTTGAAAAGAAAATGCAGTGCATTGAGAAATCCAAGACATTACAGAAAATTAATTTGTGTCCAGTGGCATTCAACTGAGAACTTTTATAAATAAAGAATATTTTTGGGCTCTTTAAGAACTCAAGCAACTTTAAAATCACTCTGTGATTTACAATGCATTTCCTTCAATACTTATACACGATGTTTCTTCAACTGTACTATCACAACCAATTACTGTTGCAGATACGCTGCCTACAATATGGATGTAATTATTAATTCCCATGTATTGTAATAATAAGTTATCATAGAATTATTGTTAAAAAGTATATATAAATAAAATTTTAAAAAGATATATAAATATATAAATGAAGAATAAGAACTATTCTTTTTATCTATTTATACTCAAGTAAGGCAGGCATTCAGCCTCGGTTCTTGGTCCTTCATATCTACCCAACATAATTGCTTCTACACACATTTTTTAATTCTCTATAGCCATTATAAGGCATTAATAGCTATAGTATGTTCATTCAGAATAGGTGGTTCAAAGTCATATTCCCCTCCTAAACGGCACAAATGTATTACTCCCACTCTGCCAGCACTTTTTCTGAACTGCATTTCGTTGCAGAAAGAGACCACAATAACCTTGTGCCTACAACAGTAAATAGTATTGTGTCCAAATGGCTCAACAGAGTTCCTTTAGTTTAAATAAGCATGACAACAGATGGCAATCTAAAGGAATAAGTCATATATAATTTCTTCACGTCTCTTCAGAACTGTGAAGAACTACCTGTTCTTCACATAGGTATACATTTTTAAAGATGCACAAAAGATTGCAGCAGAGGCTTATCATATATCTCTAAGATCTGCGCAATGTGTAATGAAGCCAATAGAAGTGCAGTTACCGACATTGAGACTCCAGGATCATCCTTCAGTTCTCCTAAGAAAAGTATTCCCCGAGAAATAAACAGAGCTACAAACGGAATTATCAAACAGAGTTACATTTAAATTGCATGTACCTTCATTAGGATTAGTACTGATAAATTAGTAGCACGGATAGAAACGTGCTTTATTTCTTTATTGTAGTATGTTGTCTATGGCTATGTTATGGTGCTACAAGAATTGAACATTGTCATTCTTGGTTTGTTATGCCTAGTAAGGAAAGGAGGGAGGGCAGGCAATCACACAGAAGGCAGTGTAGAGGGGATGCATGGAGAGATAGCAGACATAACCCTTAGCTGCCTGTTCTAAATGAAAATATTATATAAAAAGGTTTGCTCATTCAAATTTCCTCCCAACCCTCAATACCCACCAATACTCGGGAGGCTGTTTGCAGTACTTTCTCACTGGGTAATGGGGTCGCCACTTCCCTTCGCCGTAAAGTCTGTTTCATCTCACCAAATTAAAGAAATAGTTTTTCAGTGGGTACCTGCACATTTTAGCCTGTCTGGCAATGACAACATCGATTACCTAGCCAAAGAGGGATGCAGTAGTATACAAAAGCATGTTACACAACTATCATTGCACACAATAAAAATAATTATAAGCCTACAATTCCAAGAAATGATTACACAATAACACTAAAATTTCAAAAGATAAAAGATGGGAATATATCACAAATCAAAACATCTCTGGATACCCAAGAAAAAGTGCAGTTGCAATCTTTAGGGTATTCATAGGCCATGATTGTTTAGCAAAACATCTCCATAGGATTGGGATTTATTCATTACTTTGCCCTTATGTGATCTTCAAGAGGAAATGGATCAAGATCATTTTCAATACTGTCCAGTTATCAATGTGGTATCCTTTAGTGAAAAATACTGGACAGCAAGAGGAGTAATGATTTCATTATCAGAAATCCAGCATTAGCCAACAACAACAGCTTTCTACTTTCCTATCGATATGATCATCAATACACATTCCCGTTCTTATTACCAGGATATGTGAACCATTATGTTATATGCTGTTTTGCTTCCCTTCTCATTATTGGGTTACTGTGAATCAACTTTTACATACAACATTCGCATAAAAAGTAAACCTTTGCCTGTGTTTATCTGTTCTTTCAAGATTTCTGTATTAAAACTGGATTATCAACTATTCCTGAATCTTACCTCGTACTTTTACATTATACGTTGATTTTAACATATGGTATTTATTTACAGCAATTCTGTAACTCTCTTCCTGTAATGTTATTTATCTCTGAAGTAAGATTACCTTGTGTTCTAACCGGGAAATAACATAACGGTGCACAATATTAACAGATGCAATCAGGACATGTGAGACACTGGAGATATTAAGAAGAAATTGGGAAAAGTAGGAGCCATTTTGACACTTGTATGTCATTTCTTTCATTGGTAAAAAGGATTTCACAGCTAAGTACTTTAAAAAAATAGAAGAAAAAACAAAACAAAATGGTTTTGATTAATTCAACTTAATATCTGCAGCGCTCATACACATTTGTTAGCACAAAGGTAACAACTTACTTTAGAAAATATAAATCAGCAAATTAGCCAAGATCACTCATATCCAGCTCATCCTAATATCAGGAATGCAAAGATGTTTGTACTCACTTTGACTTTCCAGTAACTGTATTTGCAATAGTTCTCAGTATGTTCGGTGGTTTAATTAGTTCTTTCAAGATATTGGATTCTGTTGCCAATGGAAAACCATTATCTAACATCTCATCAAGTAACTGTAAAAGGAAGAAAATAGTTATAACATTGCAAAAGTTTGTTCATGCTTCAAAATTCATTATATTTTCTTCTCTTACCTCATAAACAACTACATAATGCTCTTTGATAATAGATTCTGTACATTCACTAAAATAATCTTCAAATGTGTCCACCACTCGATGAAGGAACTCAATTACAAATAATGGAGGAACTGAAAATAAAAAGAACAGTTAACCAGAATTATTAACAGACATAGGTAGATCAAGGGAGGAGCAAAGCACCATATAGCTCCTTTATGCTGTGGGTAACACATCTAAAGTATTTTCATAGTACAATTTCCATTACAAATTATAAACACACTACCAAACTTTTCACTCAGCATTAGTGTAGTCATTTAACTTTTTGCTGTCTCCAATTCTCTAAAGTGTTCGAAACTTAAATATTCCCTGCTGGCCTAAACGTTCAAGCACTAAATGCTGACACAAATTGCACATATTCATTGTCAACTGTTTAAAGTTTCCTCATAGCTCAAATTAGTTTGAGGTATTCTGTATACAAGTCAATAAGTATCTGCAATGTTACTCTAATTGTCTTTCGGTTAGATCTATGGCTTTGTGAGCTATCCAGCCATTAGATTGTACTGTAGTCTATGTCTGTGGTAGGTTTCAGCACTATTAGATCAGTCCACACTGTGCTGTCACGACATACAGATGGCCACGCCACTCTCTGTGTGCACCAACAAAGAACAGCATTCCATAATCTGTTTTTTTGTGGTTTGAAGGTGTACCAGGAGCAGAAATTCAAAGACAACTTGCAACACAATACAGAGACAATATTTTGCCCCAGCACAGTGTTTACCAGTGTATTGAGCAGTTCAAACAGGGTTGAATGAGCGTTAAGGATGAGGAATGATCCAGGCATCCATCTGTGGCCGTTACTGATACCAATATTAAACACATGAATGATATGCACATTAGCCATGGTTCTGCAAATGAAATCATGCATAACAGGCTTAACTTTTGCAAAGTCTGTTCGAGATGGGTTCCAAAACAACTCACTGAAAACCACAAGTGCAATCGTGTAAGAATCTGTTAGCACTTACTGGACTGTCATGATAACGAAGCTGAAAGTTCTTGAAATAAATAAGTGCTACGGGACTCTTTCTAAAGAAGAGCCAAAGTAAATAATTACCAATTTTAAAAATGAGTAAAGCCCTAAATAAAAACAATACTGAACAACTCCTGGCCATTCAAACTTACCTTCAGTCATACATACAGCCACAAAAAACATACAACAGCGATGAATGCTAATTAGGTAATGATGAGGCGTAGCAATCACTGGGGGCATATCCTCTGGACTACCCACTTTTCTCTGCTGGTCAAAAAAGTAGTCACATACTGAACGAGACACAACACTCTTCCAATGTTTTTCCATAAACACATCCCTGGAATCACGAAAGGTAAATTTTAGGTTAACTATGGCAACAAAAAGGAAATTCGAGTGATTCTCAAATACGGTAGTGAAATCAACCTAGTATTCACTTAATTAGTTCCCATATCCTCTTCTTCGTGAATGCATAGCGTAATAATATGCTATCACTTATTTTATGAGTATCAAATCATGCTACACTTACCCAGAAGAATTGATAATAAACAGGCTGTGAATCATGTTCTATATTTCGCCAATGCCACCAAAGAGTTTCTAACTAAATGAAAATACAACCCTATCACGTTATAAAAGCCCGGATATATTGGTCCTACAACCAGACTTCTAATATCATTGTCAAAAACAGTACAATTTTAATAATTAAACACCCAAATCTCATGACGTGACATTTGTAACGCACAGGTGTTCTGTGGGTGTTCGGCATCCGCGGTTTCGGTTAGATTCGGGCCAGCTCGGATGTTGGGACGAGTTGGGACCACAGATTATATTGTTGGGACCATGGGACCAACAATCTGTTACATCCAACATCTAATACAAATGGATAGCTGGCCATTTATTACCAGGCCGGGGGTAGGGTGCAAATAAAATTGGGGAAATGGAAACACGATTCCATTGCTCCCCGATAGGACCGCTTCTTGTTGCAAAGATTAACACGAAGCTTTCACTTCTTTTAGTTGCATGTTCTGTGGTTATTCCGGACGCAAGCTGTCGTCTGCAGCTAGCGGACATGTTGATGGATGGTAAACTGCTCTCAGCCACCACATTCCCTGCATGTAATGCAAGTTATCCTATAAGGGAAACTCCTACATCTGGACACTCAATACCCTGTATATGCCAATAATAACTACAGGACCTTAATAAAGTAACAGGCAAATTATTTGGTACTGTTTCGTTTTCTTAAACTATTTCTTCTGAAAATTTGATACTATTTCCCAAAATGATAAATGTATAGATATAAATCGTGGGTTACAGCATTGTTTATTATAGATCACAAAACATATAACTGGCGTGATCACATTCCCAAACATTTACACTTACTGCGGCTAGGATCGCTCAACCATACCATAAAATCACGTAAGTATACTAAGTACCATTGCTGTATAGTGCGTAATTGTGAAAATGAACTGTTAATTACGAATTGTACCCAAAGAAATTACAAGTATATATGTGTTGGTTTGTTTATTATTCATTCATTAATTTATGATTAAAAGATAGAGCAAAGAGTTAGATCAGTTTGTAAGGAAGTGCTGGGACTACCCCAATTAGCACCAAGAGAAGTGGCAATGGCGGAAGTGGGAAGAACAAGGAGAAACGGGGTAGTAATGGAAAGATTGTTAAAATTCTGCTGCAGATGCATAAAAGTGGAGGGTGAGGAGATATTAAATAGATGTACGATGCAACAAAGAGGAACGAAAAATAAAAGCAGGTGGTGGGTAGGGGTAGAAGCAAAAATGGGAATGGGAGATATATGGAGAAAAGGGGAAGGAAACGAAAAGGGTTTCTGGAAGAAGGTGAGAACGAGAGTGGATAGTTTGGAGAACAAAAACAATCACTCATATTTTATAGAGAAATAAAAAGGACGTAGTACAGGTCCTGCCCCCTTCCTGTATCCAAAATTAGGTATACAGGAAGAAACCATTGAAAAGCTTGAAAATATGGTACAAGGACACCTTTGAAACCGCGCAGATAAAGTCGCATTAGCGGCTAGGTGCTGTGCAAATAAACATACCGTACAGGAGAATCTGTACGACCTGTTCTCGAATGCTGCCGTGATACAAGGAGAAATATGTAGATCGATGCAGTAAAGGAGAAATGGAGGGAGTGGCATGGATGAGAGCAGAAGAGAGGAGCAGAAATGGGGACATATGAACTATACGGAAAAGAAGAAAGTATAGAATATTACATGATAGAATGCAAGGTGTTAGATAAATGGAGAAAAGAAATATGAAAAGAAAATGGGTAACATTAGTGAAAAAGGAGCTACAACGGTTACCGAAGGAAGTGCACGCCATCCTATCAGTAAGCAGAGGTGATCTGACGAAGATGTCGACCATGATAGACCAAATTTGGGAACTTCAACCCGCAAATGCGTACCGTATAGCGCCTATCACGTTAGAGCAACCGGTGAACAAAATGTTGACGAACTGAGGTTCCATAACCCCCATAACTCCCTTCGTTTTGGCTCCCTAACACTGCAAGAGGAACATGGTATTAAAGTGCGCGGAAGACCGACTCCAGTGTTAAACTTATTCAAACTGTAACAAGCCGCCAAAAACAATATAAAAGGTGTTTCAGCCCTGAAATTTACACAAAATATGAATGGATATGTGGCTGTGAAGTCAGTAATTCCCTTTTGGGTTTTTCGTGCCTTTTATTTGGAATTAAAGACGATGCAATCAACATTGCATGGGTTCAAAAGAGGCTTGCAGCCTTTAGACTATATGAAAAATGCCATAAACATATTCATAACATGCTTAGTTTTGCTTGTGTCAATACAGACATGTTTAAGCCAATCCTATAATGAATCAATACATGGTCATAATGATCAAGTCCAAAAATTTAGGGACACTCATAAGGATAATCAACTGCGTGTAATTTTGTGGTTATTACGAGCTACTCCTAAGAGGTCATGAAGGGCATGAAAGATCGTAAAATCAACGGCTTCATAGGGTTAATTAAATATATGGCAGAAATAGGTTCCTTATTCGGGTGTCATATTAATGGTGACTCATTTCTTAAAGCAACTTCTAAGTTAATAAAAAAATGAGTCACTTCAATGTATTCATAAAAGAAATTAAAGCAGCAGACTATGTGTCTATTATGGCCCACGAAACTACAGATATTGTTGACATGTTCCAACCTGTAATAGTCTTAATGTATTGTAATATCTTTGGTGGTCCTGTTGAGCGATTCTATTGATTGTTTATTCTGTTGGCAAAATTTCGATGCAATTGCAATTTCCTAGCTTGGCAATATATTAAAAGAGAAGAAGAAAAAAGAAAAAGAAGAGCTTATATTATAAGTTTTGATGCTATGCATTGCTTAGCCTTTTACATCTGATAATGGAGAGAGCTGCCAGGCAAAGCACAAAAGCCATGATTTTCTTTTCAAATCTTTCTGCTATATACGCCTTCTTTTGCCACTCTCCACAGAGATAGTGTTAGATTCGTGTGTTAAAAAGAGAATACCCAGTGATGGATCAAGGAGGTGGAATTAGAGTTGTTTACGAAAAAAGGAGGCATTGAAAGAATGTTTTCAAATGTTGTCAGAATCAGAAACTTCAAGTAGTACGACAATAAATGAGGCATCTGCTATATTGGGTATCTTGAAAATAATGAGCTTTATATCAAGCTTAATTTTTCCCATTTAGTTATACTTCATGTAGACATACTGTAGGTACAATCAACTACAGAACCGTCACACATAAGTGCTGCCAAAGATCAAGTGTACATATCTACCTTCAGTGCTGAAATTATAAAAGTAAGAAACAGTAACCGAGCGAGATGGCTCAGGCGTTAACGTCTGTGGTCCACATTCGGGAGATCGCTGGTTCGATCCCCTTGATCGTCCTTCCTGACCTTGGACTTTTTCGGAGATTTCCCCGGGTCACCTGGCGAATGCTGGGAAGGATTTCGATATCCTCCAAATTCCCTGTCCCTCCATTTCGTTACATTAATAATTACATTACACCCTTCATGCCGTTAGGTTCCTTTCAGGGTTGGAGGCGTCGGTGAGCGTCGCGGCAGCAGCACAGCATGGGGAAAAATGCACTATGAAAATCTCATCCCCCGGATTGGACAGCGAGCCACTGGTTTCTGGGCCTCCCATGGGAGGGCAGCTAAGCTAGCTTCCGCTGGGGTGCTTTTTACTGGGAATATGTAAGGACCCTGCCACCTGCTCTGTCGAGGCAACGTTCCGGCCGCCCTTAGGGTCCATTCGCCTAATCCATCCTCCCGAGGGTGCCCCGTCAGGGTCATAGGCTCAAAAGATCGCCTTTTGGTTGAGGTGCGAATACCCTCTCCGCAAGTAGTCATTACGTCAACACAGTAGAGTCCTGTGATTTGGCAGCAGAAAACTCACACGTACGAAAAATTGTTTCAAACGCACAGACTTGAGCAGCAGCAGCAGCAGACAAGGAAGTATGTGGTATCTATCTCAATCAGATCTACGCTTCCAGTTTAGAGAACACCTTTCTGTATCTTCCCTGCTACAAGAATCACAGTTTGAGCAATTTAGTTCAATGTTTCCAGAAAATGTGTTCAATGAATGCGTAAAAATGTTTCCAGTTTTAATAAGGACAAACTATATATGGAACTTTCAGTCACCTATAATTTAGGAATATTGGCAGTGTTGGAAAATTGCTTCAATGTCTTAAAGCTAATAATCTCTTTTCCACTTTTTCTGAAATACTAAAACTTTGAAAACAGCCTTTATCAACAAGTGAATCTGAACGCTGTTTCTCTATACTGGTAAAAATAAAATCATTTCCCAGGAATGCTATTGGGGAAGATAGATTGCTGCGCTTGCTAAGTTGTCTATAGAAAAGGAAATGATAGAAAACATTCCTTAGTTCAATGAGAGAGGAGTTAATAAGTTTGCTACAAAGAAACGTCGCCGTATGCAATTAATCTTCATATAATTTAAGTAAGATAAAATTCCAATAATCAGTGCAGCCCCCCTAGGTATAGGCAACATGAGCCGCCACTGGATAACACTCATTATTTTTCTTCTCGCACTGTTGTTTTACACCCTACTTCTAAAGTAATGTATACTTTCTTTTCTGGGACAATAAATATTACGCGAAGTAGCATCAGTAATACATTATATGCATACATCAAACAAAACTATTATGATCATTTGTAAGATTTGAAGCTTTCACGGCGAGCGTTATTAATCAAGGTTTTGCGGTTTGTTGTTGTTCTTGTTGTTGTTTAACGACACTGTCAATTGCCAGGATCACATCAGCGTCGCCGGTGTGCCGGAAAGCTCCCATCAGCCGTGTCAGGTTTACGAAGGTCGAGCTTTGGGTAATTCCATACTCCGGGGCCTTTCTCTGCTACATTTAGTACAGTAGAGCAAGTATTGTATTCCACCCAAAAATTCGATGTGGAGATTTCACCAGAAATATGTTTTGAGACCCCCATGAATCCAAAAAAAGCATTTTTAGAAAAAGGACTCAGGGGGTCTCAAAACATATATTTCCAGTGAAATCTCGACATTGAATTTTTGGTGGAATACAATACTTCTTTCTACTTACCAGTAGAGAAAGTAAAAACTGGAGAAAGAGGATTATAAAAATAAAACATATACATATGTACATAATCCTATTAGACCATACAAAGCCATGATTAAAACAATATAAGTACATTTCTCATGTGCTTCAATATAATTGGAAAAAGAGATGAGATAATCAATATACTCCAGTTTTAACACATCATTTAGCATCGTCTACTCAACATGGAGGAACAAATACCTCCACACCACAGAACATATAAATACCTCCACGTTGATTCAAGTAAGCATCAATTATATATTATGTAATTTATACTTCCATGACTAATAATACAAAAACAAAAGAAATACTTGCTTTATTATTCTACATTGTAGTCTATAAAAACAAACCTGATATGCTGTGTGAAAGAACAGCTTTCACATTTATGTGGTCAGTGTTTGTGACTGCATTTTTTAGTTCTTTTTTCTATCTTCATTAATACTATTGGTTTGTTGCAATGCATTTGCTCTCCCCAATTTCTCTAATGTTGTCACCTCTCTGTTTTTTAATACACTGCCTCACTATATTACACATCAATGTGGTAAGTACTGCAGCATTTTAGCCATTGGTAAACATATTTATAGTGAAGAAGAATAATGGAGTACCTACCTGCTTTTCATTTTAAAAGTGTCATATATTTGTGACATTTGGCTGCTTGAAGTTGTTCATGAAGAAATAATTTGAGTTCATCAATAAATGAAATAAGAAAGGATAAGATTATACATTCAACATAAGGTGATGATGCATACTGTAGCACTCCAAAATTGAAAACTGCATTTAATTTTATTGCATGTAAGCTTACAATCTTCATAATTTTTCATTTTAAAATGAAATACAAGTAGAGAACTAAAATGTGCTTAAAACTTGGTCAGTACATCCCCATTATTCCATTTTTCACTCTTTAATGTAATTCCTGGATAGTTCATTTATAATTCTCCATTGTTTCTCTTCATATACTACTTACAGCACCCTTTATTGGATAGAAAATGAGTAAAAATTAAATATAAAGTTTAAAAATTATAGAAATCTGTTTGCCATAACTGTTTGTAGGGACAAATTCAACAATTCTTAAAAACCTTTGTTCAATCCAATCTCTGAAGCTTTGACAAGACTGCCCAGTGCCAATTATAAGTCCTTTTACTGCTTTAAAGAAATTTAACATTTAAAAATCTCCCTATCAATATTGTGTTCTTCCCATGAACTATTTGTTCCCTGAATAATGTAAAATAAATTGTAACAGTAAAATACTGAAGTAAAAAATCTTCTTTGGTGAAAATTTACATGTTCTTGGTATGTGGCACAAAATGAGTTCCCTGTCATTGTGGAACAATATGCAGCTTAAATGTATGCTTAATACAAGGTGCTTTGATGCTGCCATAACTTTAAGGTAGTAATGTTTTCATTTAACTAGGTATTTAGCTATCTCTGCCCAGAGTTGTGTGAGTATTTTCACATTATGATTCTTGCTGATTGTTGAATGAAAGTTCATGAAGTGGCAGAGGCCATAGGTGTGTTGATGGGAACAGCAATAGTTCATATTTTGCATGATAAATTGGAAATAAAAATGTTGCCAGCCTGATGGATGTTTGCTCACATTGGACAACAGAGGGGTACAGCTTTCAACTTTGAAGCTGTGTTTGGAGCTATTTAAGTGAAATCCAAAGAACATTTTGCCCTGAGTTGTCACCAATGCTGAGGCTTGGATTCATCATTATACTCTGGAAACCAAAACAATGGATTGCTTCTGGTGATTCTGCTCCAAAGAAGACAAAAGCAGTTCCATCAGTCAGAAAAGTGATGGTGACAATTTTTTGGGATGTGAAGAGTGTCATACTCATTGATGCTTGCGAAAAGGAAAAACAATTACTGGAGAATACTGCAGTGAATTATTGACCCAATTTAATGAGAAGTTAAAAATGATATGGCACCACTTGGCAAAGAAGAAAGTGCCACTTCACCATAACACACCCTGCATATTCATCCGTTGTTGTGCTGCCAAACTGAATGAATTACATTATGAATTGCTACTCCTGAGCTAGCTTCCTGCAGGAACATAATCTAGATCAAATGAGGAGGTCATTGTTGAGGCAGAGACACATTTTGTAGAGCTTTAAAATTAAATTATTATCTCTGGAAGGGTTAAAAAAAATGGTAGGAATGTTTGGAGAAGTGTATATACCTAATAGAGCACTATGTTGAAAAATAACTAATTCATGTTTGAAAAAAATTGGCATCTTCATTCCTAACACAGGTACTTATTGAACTGCCCTTGTACATTACGGTCTTATCTCTGTTTTTCAAGGTTTTAATATACATTATCAATGTCTTTATTTAAAGGTTTCTGAACACATTACACAAAGCACAAATATTTCTCAGACCATCAAGTTCAAATGCTTGGAAAGGAGTGATCTCAACTGCTTCCCCTTTGACCAGTGCAACAATGGAAATATATCATTGGTGTCACATTGTCCAAGGTAAGTATGGTTACTATATATTTTTAAGTAATTACCTACATCTCTAAAATGAGAGAGACTATTTTAGTTTGCATTTATATCTTTGTAATATTTGTTATATTTTCTCTTTTTTACTGGTGAAAAAGAGCGGAAAAAATCTTATGTGTGGACTCACATGATTTTCTCTACTGGCTCTTGTAAAAACTATTTTTTAAAACTCTTATCATTCTTTCCACTTCATGTTAATCCAAATAAACATTTGCAGAAATGGTTTTATTACATATTTCCTTATAGTTATAATGGGAATGGATGAACACAATTGCCTAAATGATAGTCAAATCTTTTGAGAGCTGGTTGCTATATGATGGCTTTGAAATTCCATTCTCTTTCCACGACCAGGATATAAAAGAATGAATGTTTCCTGTTTGGGAAAACTATAAGTATTTGAAACCAAACCAATAACAGTATTGTCCAAATGGTTATTTCCACAAAAAAAAAGGTAAAACTGATTTGAAATATAGAAACTATATGTTTTAATGAGATCTAGTTTATGAGTAGGTAGTATGAATTTGTCTATCTCTTGCGGTTTACCAGTTATGTAAAAGTCATCCAAGATGAAGAGGATTTCAGAGGCTACTCCCAGAAAATTCAATATATATATTTCATTTGTCTACATATCTCATTTGGCCACCTCCGTAGCGCAGCTGGCAGCGCACTTGCCTGTGGCGCGGAGGACCCGGGTTCGATCCCCGGTACCAGCATGGGGATTTTATCCCCTCTGGGAGGTCTGGCACGGGGTGCACTCAGCCTCGTTAGGTCCCGGGGGGACCAATTGAGGAGCTACTTGATGGAGAAGTAGCGGCCCCAGGTCGAGAAGACCGCATAACTGGCCGGGAGGGCTCGGGGCACTGACCACGTCCCACCCTCCAGTACTGCACCTCACCAATGACGCCTGTAGTGGGCAGAGGTGGGGGACGCAGCGGCTGGGCGGTAGGCCTTGGCCCTTCGTGGGCTGTCGCGCGGGGTTTACATTACATATCTCATTTTGCACAGTAAGATTTTGTCTATCTCTTACAGCTTACAATAATATGCTAAAGTCATTCAGAATGAAAAGGGCTTCAGAGACTATTCTCAGAAAATTCAAAGTATTAATTTTATTTCCATAAAAACATCTTAAATATGGGATATTTTAATAAAAATTATTATTAGAGCAATTCAATATTTGAAAAAAAATGTTCCATTGAAGGATATTCGTGGTGGGATCTTCTTGATAATTTTTGCATTGCATCCTTGGAAGATGGAGAACTGGAATGCCAAGTTTGGTATTTGGCAAACTTTTAATTTTTTAATTATGCTGTTCATGGAGCGACACACACACACACAGACTTGACATGAGCCTTTTTCCAGAAATGATTTGGTTTTGGTTTCATATATCTCAAAACATATATTTCCGGTAAACTGTCAACATCAAATTTTTGGATATAATACAATACTTCCCCTACAAATATATAGAGAATACTTTCAGCAATAATGAAGATGGCAAAAGTTACACCAATTTTTAAAAAAGTGAGATGGTTTAAGGGTAAGAATTAGCTCTATTATCAGCATTTTCTTAAGTATTGGAAAAATTCTTGTACCTATGTAAAACTAATTACATTTCTGAGTAAATTTAATCAGTAAGTGTCAGCTTGGCTTTCAAAGCAAGCCAATATATCAAGTAATAATGAACTTGTTTAATTATATTAGATAAAAGTGAATTTGGGGTGAGAGTCTTAAATCTTTGCAGAGTATTTGACATCAGTGATATGTGCCAAGTCAAGGAACATTTTCTTATGGCACATATATTATACTGTATGCGAAACAAAATTAATTGTTCCTTAAAAGCCCATATGTTCAATAACCCTAGTTTCAGGGCACTGTGCTAGAAAATGACAATAACTGGTTCCCTGTACATAATCACTTTTTTTCATTTTATCTTCCTCAATTAGCACTTTTCTATGCAAAAGTAAATTAAGTTATGAGTTGCACAATAGCAAAATTCTCATTAAAATCAGCTCCTAAAACATCTGTTTACTGTGTACACTAGTTCAAGGCTTATTTTTCAGGGGTTCACTAAGTTTCCAGAATTATAAACTCAGATGGCACCTTTGGAGAAAGTTATCTATTTATCATCATCATCTGTACACTGATTATGGACAATACAAATCAGTAACTGTTGAAAGTAAGTAGTTTTAATAAAGATTTACTTACTTATTATTCATTTGCTTATCTATTGATTGATTATTTGCCTATTATGTATCCCTGTATTATAGTTCTGTTGAAATTAATATATTCTTGGTTTTCCACAATTGTCTGAAAGGGTGAGTGTAAAATCTTCATACCATATTTTAAATCAAAATTGACAAGAATTGATTTGATTTTCAAAATTTCTTCTGAAATTTTCTACACATCTGTATAAACAATTCAGTCTTTATGTACATATCATACATAGAAATTATTTATTTAAACATGAATTTTTTATATGCATTTCTTTGAATTTCTTCTAGTGTTATGCCTGTTCTGCAATTTCAAAAACTGGTCTTTCCATTGGTTGAAAAATCTTCCTAGGTTTCTTTTACCTTGAGGTTTGAAGTGATATATTATCTTTGATAAAAGAGTGACATTCTCTGGATATGTTGTAGCCATTTAATTTGATACTTTTGTATATCCTCAACCATTTCTCTACAATTCCACTGCATCCTAATCTCTTTGCTTCTCTTTCTGTCACTTAGTGTGAGTCCAATTAATGAATGAAGAAACCTCATTTGTGAGCTGTTCTTTCTAGCTTTATCTCTTGTTCTAAGTGTCCAACTTTTGCTATGCTATTGTGAAATCTTAGTTGAATTTTTTTTTCCATTTGTTTTCCAAAATTTCTTCTGATTATGCCATTTAATTTATTATATTTTTCCAAATTTTTTTCCATGTCTTTTTAAAAGTCAAACTGTAATATTCTACAACTCAAACAATTGAAAGCTATTACTTGTTCTATTGGAATAATTTAATCCAATCTAATTCACAAGCAATACACATGTCTTGAGTAAATCTTCACTTTTGAGATGCACAATGAACAAACTCCAGTCTTTACAGCTCAAACTGAAGGCAGCAACCAACAGAATGACACAGCTGATTAACATAGTCTTCAGCAGGTCATTCACTGCTGCACTGCAGAAAATGCAGAGGTCGCTCCAGTCAATGTGAACTACACATATACGTGATCTATGGCCCAGTTATAAATGGAACACATGGTATAATCCAAGTGAAGCTGCAGATTCTAATAATGTAATATGAAAATTGGCTATTCTTTCTGCTTGTCTTAGTTAAATTATGCAGAGAAAAATTATTTTTGCCGAAAATATGAGAAATTAATTAAAACAAGCATTATGGTAACTAGGATTGTTTTCACATTTGTTAATATATGATGTATAATTTTACAGGCAACTCTGAGTTGATAGAAGCAAATGCCATAGACAAAGAAATGAGTTCTGAAAGCTATCTCCTTTCTGGAAACCAGGACAAGTGCCTTCTACACAAAGAACACTTTTTGAAAATCTGTAAATACAAACGAGTTTCTAACATTATAAATCATCAGTTTCCATTAAAAAACAATATAGATAACAATATTAATGCATGTGATGATAACTATCAGGAAAAATTCAGGTTTTCAAGAAGATCATTGCTAGAAGCACCTTCAGAAATCAACAGGGAAGACAATGACAATGAGTATGATTATGGAGATGGAATTAATGATGATATTGATGAGGTTGTTGATGATACAATTATTAAGCGAAATAATCCAGTAGTGTTTTCCAGAAAAAGAGAATTATACTATGATGTTTATGATACAGAGGCTGTAAAAGGCAGAGGATCTCTTGGCATTTTTAAACCAACTTTAACAACATTTATTACCTTTGTTGTAGTGATATTTACACAGATTTTATGTTATTAATTATACTAGAAATAATATATATTTGCATATTTTTCACGTGTTAAAGTACAATGTTGCTAAAATGGTAGCAACTCACAAAACATTATACACTTCCTAGTGTAAGTAAAATACCATTCCAATAATTTTCTCTACTTTGCTTATCCTCCAAAATAAGTATGTAGTGCATATATTACTTTCTAATTATTAAATTTAACGTGATTAAGTTTCTTAGGAATATGAAATAAAGCAGAATTCCTGGTTTCCAAAACAATATGTTTATTTCATACAAAAACTTATGAGAGCATTATTTTTAATCTGTACAAAATTATGAGGTAATGCTTTCTTTACTGATGTGTATTCAGTGTATACAAAGTGGCAATTATACTAATACAAAATATCAAAGCTTACATCTCGTTAATGTCAGTGCAACATAATAATCACAAGCTAATTACTTCTTTCTTCTTCTGTTAGTTTCTTTCGTATAAAAGTGATATTACTAATTAAAAACTTTTATGAAAAATTCAGAGATGGTTCTTCCTTTTACAGCCTTATATGTTGGTATTTTATATACATATTTACTTGCCTTTTTAATTTAATATGCTAAGTGAAGCTCTATGCAGTAGTGTATGTACTTGCATTGTGATTAAAAATAATTTTTTGAAAGTGTTTTGTATATCTTATTTAGAATATATCTTTATGTTTATTGTACTTAATTGATATTTAGTTAAGAAGGCATTAAATAAAAACTACACATTTTATGTTATAGGGCAAATAGTAAGTAACTTACATTCCCCTAGATGCACAAAAAAAAAAAAAAAAAAAAAAAAAAAAATAGTTTGTTCTTTAACGACGCTGTCAATTGCCAGGATCACATCAGCGTCGCCGGTGTGCCGGAATTTTGTCCCGCAGGAGTTCTTTTACATGCCAGTACATCTACTGACATGGAGCTGTCGTTTTTAAGCACACTTAAAAACCATCGGCCTGGGCCGGGTTTGAACCCGCGACCTTGGGAACAGTAGACCAGCGTCTAACCAACTGAGCCACCCAGACCGACCCTAGATGCACAGTGGCAATGCCTCACCTGAAGGACTGGTAGTGGTGGAAGGTGCGCAATTATGTTTGCACAGAAGTCATAACGTTTCTGTCCATGAAGGAGCGAAGTTCGCTAGCATAGCTTTAGTGGATATTGCTAATGACATTATATATGTAAAACAATTAGTTTTATAACAAACAAAGATACTTTGCTATAACTATGGCTATGTGCCAACAATAACTTTCATGTAAACTACAATTGTTTCAGCTGCGTGCTGTTGTAGTGTTTCGCAGCAATCTGACACATCTATTCCTCCCCTCTCAGCCATTATAGAGAGGGAGGGGAGGAAAGCAGCTTCCCCTATGTGCAAGAATTGTTTATGTCTTACCTCACAACCTATACAAGGCAATAAGAACTTTGCCAACATTTCTGCTTATGCTTGTAAGCATCTTTCCATTCTATGTTTTGTTTACTTGCAGTTGTTGCATCTCACTTTTGGATCTCCTTGAATTGTGATCATGCAATATGGTTCACAAAAGTCCCTATGTATGGATGTATGTGTGTGCGTGCATGTGTGTGTGTGCACTCATGCACTTGCGTGTGTCTATGCTTATCAGAAAAAAGTGAGAAGATATTTATTCTAGATTAATCCTGTACAAAGTAATGATTATAAAACCATTGCTCCCTTTGTAAGTATGACCCCAGCATAGTTCATAACAGCAAAACAGATTGTATGCAGCATGCCAAAATTGATACATATTATATACAATATTATAAGTATGGGGAAATTCAAGGGGATATAAGGAAATGATATAAACTACACAAAGCATTAATACTGTGAACATAAAACTGGACTTCTACCGTATTTTTATTAATTTACTGTGCTTGCTACTATATAGTTTTACAATAACAACAGATATTATTTGAATACCTTTTTAGCTCAATGAAATCAGTAGCATAAGATAGAAATTTACATACATTTATTTATTTTCTCTCTTAAGAATTAAATAATGCTAAAGGTAAAGAATGCCAACACATAATTAAAACAAGGATAAAAACAGTATGCACATGTAAAAGCTAATTATTCTAGTAATTAATAATAAAAGTTTGTATGTAATGGGAACACATGAAAAGAAGCATATGAAACATACCTTAATTACAGGAATCATGTTAATACATTAAACAGTACTGACAAGAGATAGACTTTAACCTTGAAAGCTCAGAACTATATAGAAACATGTTTCAAATACAAATAATTCATAAAAAGAAGCTGTAATTTTTGCCTCTGAGGGTCTACCTAGAGCCGAAAGTCCCTCTCTTCATGACAGAGAAGCCAGCATCCAGGTACCACTCCTTTCTGTGGGTCTTTCCATTAGGCCAATACCTTTACTGCTTAAAAAGCCCCCCCTCTCTTGCTTTTACATAGGGGACGGAAGTGGATACACCACTTATGTGCATCAACCCATCTGGGAAGACTACCTAAGAACCTAGGTGGGGTTTGCCAAACATCTAGCTTACCGGCTACCAGCTCTGCAGGCTAGCACCCAAGAACTGAGGTGTCTCACAACCCCGTCCTGGACTTATGGCAGGACGTACTCAATCTCCCATGAATATCAGGAACCACTGCCAGAGAGAGTCCTACCCAATCCAAACAACTCCCCTACGGAGGGGCTCAGATGTTCAGCCCTGTCTACTTCGAGTAGCTTCAGAAATACCCTGAGTGCTAGGGGTCCCCAGCTCTTGCACCAAAGCAGCTGAAGGAGTTGGAACCCCTCCCCTATGGAGATGAAGTGGTAATATACGTCTTTTCCATGAAAAACTGTTTCATTAATAATTTAACTTCTTTGCATTTTCATAGTTCCTCTCTCAGGATTTGAACAAATGATTCTCTAAATATCTCTTGTAATCAGTACAAAATTTTGTATAGGAAAAACAAATTGCTTTTAACAAAAGTACAATTTATATATACTCAATTGCTACATAATGCAGCACCTAACACTCAAGTCTATATCAGCATATACCCAGCAGACATATAGGATACATAACATGTGCAGTATAAATATAAATATAACTTGTACAGAAAAGGTAGCCAAAAGATCTAATAATGTAATCATTAGTAGACAAAGCAATATAGAAATATGTTATAACTGTGGATAACTTGTACACAAAATACAGCCAAAAGATCTAATCATGTAATCATTAGTAGACGAAGCAGTTAGCAATGACCTAAAATATAAACATGAGTCAATTAACAAGAAGGGAAAGGGACCATCATGTTATGTAATATAGAGTTCAGCGGTCATAAAAATAGGCGGCAGAAATAGTCTGAGAGACAGATAGGAACAGTTGGTTTTCCCAAAAAGGTCAGGAGAAGTGGAACTGATAAAAAGATGAGCAATTTTGTTTTCATATATCCGTAGTTAAAAACACCAGAGTGAAGATTGAACATCTGGTGCAAAAGCTAGCATCATTAGAATGGTCTGCAAATAAGGAATTCTCAGTTTACTGCTATTACGTAGTTGCCAAGGATAGAGCTTATCGCTCGTGAAGCTACAAGACGTCCAGGGTAGAAAGAACTGTGTGTGAAAAGAGTTAGATCCAATAACTTCTATAGGTAGGATAATGATTTAGTTCAACTGTTATGATATAAAGAGAAACAAAGTTGCTAGCTGTTTCATGAGTTTTATCCACTGATTTTAGCAATAAAAAAGTTTTTTAAAAGTATTCACTCTTATAAATAGCCTTCATCCATGTAAGATCCTGAGATCATTAGGTAGCTGGATAGAATTTATTTCAGCACTACCAAGAACAGCCGAGGTCATCAGTTCCAGGTATCTTGACAATATACATCCAGAGACCATCCCCCTACAAATAGGTACCTATACTATGTAAAGATGAATGAGCTAGGTTTACAACTAAAAGTAGAATACAACACAAGTTATTCACAGACATTCAAATTAGTATAAGTGAGTAATAAAGTATAACTAGATGTTTTTCTTATTAAGCTTTGTTACTTCTTTGGTTTCTACAACATTATTTGTGATTCTAAATGGAAACACCAAGGATATTCCTTATAGCTGATTGTATTAAAGCAATACTGATATGCTGTAATTACATTAGATGTTGGACTCTGATGCATAATAGTAGGGGAGCCCACGATGCTAAATGGGGATTTACTTGAGCGTTGTGGGGATCTATTGGATTTTGAAGATTAGAGGTAGAAAGAAAAAAAGGTGAGGGTAGCATCTACAGACTTTCAAGAATATAAAAAAAACTGCTATTTTGAAATACATGAGTACATAGATTATTATATAGACGGTACAGCTTGATGTCCTAGTCATGTTTACCCATAATCTGACAATTATTTGGACAGATTTTCTTAATATGCATCTCATAAGTGTAAACAAATACCATGCTGTGCCCTTCCATGCTTACTATGCAAGTATAGGCCAATCAGAATCATTACCTCCCAAAACATTACACCACCCTGCGTCATGTTTGCAAGCGACTGACATGTTTACATCCAGAAACTGGTTAAGATCTGTGACAAACCTCAATGCCAGTTACTTCACTTCTGAAAAAGCTGCTCAAAATATTCCTTTAATTCTTTTAAGCAATTAATTATTTCAAAAACCTGTGTGATGTCCCACAGTTACTACCGAAACTATGTCAGAAATAAGTTTCTCTATGCATCTTACAAGTAACAAACTATTATTTTAGTACATTTATGTGGATTGTTTTTTCTTGGCTCTTCCAACGCCTACATGACGCGGCCTACACCGGAAGAGCCAAGAAAAAACAATGGACACCGGCCGTGGAAGCCTTCGCAAACATTTATGTGGAGTTATGCTTCCAATTTGGAACAAAAACTTTATTTTGTCGAGATCGGCTGATCAAAGAACAAAATGCCATTACACTTTTTGTTTGTAATGCTTCTATGAAGCACATATTAGAAGGAATGTAATAAGTTCCCTTCCACCCATTATATGGTGGAGGTACTCAAAAGGGTGCAAGGTATCCCCCTTTGTGTTAATCTGCTGCACTTGAGTAAATCCCAAAATACCCTATTGGGCTCTCCTACTATAAATGGATATACAAAATTTTAATGAATAAAATTACTATGGCTAAAGGGTCCTTTAATCTAGGAGCTGTATTTTACATTCTACCTTTCACTAATGCCTTTTAATTTGTGTCTTCACCGATACAAAAAATAATTTTAATATAAGAATGTGCATGGCAAGCTTCATTCATCTTTTGACATTTGCATCAGGACAGTAAAGTATGCATACACAGTGTTTGCCATCTGAAAACATAAAATGATTTGGTATAAGCTTAAAGAATCAGAAAACCCTTCAAAATATTCCTATATCTATATGAAACAATTTACATGCTGTACATATGAGGTATGTTTTTAAAGTAAGTACCATTGAAGCATTTTGCTGCTGTGGCACTGCTCTCGAGATTTTCAGCATGCACAATCTCTCCCTCCATTCATTAGCAAGCCAGACTCAGCTGTAAGTGACTGTCACTTTGTTTTCTCCTATTGTTTGAGCATTTCAAAATGTTCAAAACAATGGAACGACCCTCCAACTGTGAAATCAGTTCAGTGATCCATTTTTTGAATACGAGAAATATTATGTTAGTAAACATTCATCTCCAATTGTGTGAGGTTTATGGGGAAACTATGAGTGACAATACCCAGTCACTCACAGCCTAAACTCAAGATCTGATCGCATCATTTGGTTGTGAAAAATTTGACCATCCTCCCTACAGATTTGGAACTAAGGGATTTTCATCTGTTGGTGGAAAACATTTCAACCATGATGATGTTAAAAAAGAAGTGCAGACTTGGTTTTTCTTAGAGGTGGCATCATTCTTTGACAAAGGCTTACAAAAATTGGTTCTCATTATGATAAGTGGTTAAATAAGGGTGGTAACTAAGTGAAGAAGTAGTGAAAGGTATAAGGTTATGAATAATACAGTATTTGGAGAGTAATGTTCTGTTACTTTTTAAAAATTATCAGTACTTTTAAAATATGCCTCATATAATGTTTTTATCAATAACAATATCAATAATATTTATATGCCAGTGGTGGTACATCTACTACACTTATTCTGCTAACTTGTTAAATGCATTTTAACGTAGTGTAAATGTAACAAGAAAAGATGAGGTTTATGCTTATGTGGCAATTTTTTTATACTCTGGAGCCTATGAGTCTGCATCACACAACTACATTCCAGGTTTGAGTCCTTGAGCTATGTACTGCATCATAATTCTTGCATTGGGTTGCTTAATTTTAGTAATGAAATCTTTTCTATATACATGACATAGTAAGAGACAGGGCCAGCTTTGAATAAATCAATCCATGTTAAATTTACTGTTGCTTATTTAAATTTCAAATATGTTTCAATATTAACAGTCAAAGAAAACAAACCAACTTATAACTCAATTTTGAATTCCTCACAAAAGCTATAACATTTACATATATCTGAAATATTCTGGAGGTTAATGGCATTCAAAAGAAGTATTGATACTATAAATGATGGCTTCTCTGAAAATTTTTTGTGTACATAACAATAGTTCTCATTGTGATGTAAATAAATATGTAACCATGGAGCCATCAATTTTTGAGATCAATGGAGTCCAGCAAGAGCAGAGACATCTATCAGAGAGTGCCAGCTTCATGGGCGTCATGAAGGGGGGCAAAGGGGGGCCGCTGCTCCCCCTTGGAAGTTAATGAGCTCAATGTGCTGGCTATTAAACTATTATTTTAATTTTTATGTAAAGAGCAACTTTTATTTAGCACAAATTAATATGGCTATCTGCAACAGATAACATAACTTTTGGCAAGATAATGAATTAATGTTATTTGACTGAAACTTCCAACATGTGCCCCCCAGCCCTGGAAAAAAGTCTGCCGACATTCATGACCAGCTTCGATTCCAGGCAGGTATGAAGGAAGCAGAGACAGCTACCATACCAACTGAGCTACTGTTGCTAAGACAGCAGGGATGGTCTCGCTACAGTATTGACACATAATGGGCTATTTGGGCAGTATCAGTACATTGAATAATAGAAAGTTTTAGAATCAGAATGCTGAAAACCATAGAGTTAAAGAATGTCCATAAATAAAAGTTTAATTTATTTTTAGATCATGATAATAAATGTAGGTACATAGAGCGCTAAATATCTTTTTAAGGGGTGTAGAAAAAATGCAGTAGCACTGGTAAAACTATGATTATGGATGTACCTATGTGGTCAAAAATAATTTTAAATGCTATGTAATAGAAACTACCCTTAATTTTGAAGCAATTATAGTACATAGCTAAAAGTTAGGTAACTTTAATGTAACTTTAATACTTACCTGACCAAAAGCTTCTAAAGAGACAGTATAGAATTTGCTGGCTGTGAAATACAGAGGCTTTTGTGAGGCCATGATTATGATTTGTATCATCCCCTTAAAGGTTGGTGATTGATTATACCACTGTGAGCCACACACTGCATCATACAAAGCAACGCTCTGGAGAAAACAACATTTCAAATGTCAATCAAACAAAATCTTCCATTTTACTAAAAATATTATAAATATCCACATCAGAAAGTTTATATTATTTCTGTCAGATTAATTAAACAAGAGGTAAGGTTTCTACAGTGACTGAAAAATTCAATGCCACAGCCAGGATCTACTGCTGGATCTACCGCTTATCAAGTGGCTGCTTTAACCACTAAGCTACCATGGCCAACTTGCCAGCATGACACTAAATTCCCCAGCCGATTTGTACTTTCCCGGTAGACCACAAGAAAATCTCACATCAGAGATAAATACCCCAAGGGCGACTTACAAATTGTAAGTAGCTTATGTCCTCCACCTCTTAAACATTGCCCACACATGGCTTGTGTGTTTAAAAACACCAGCAGTAACTTTATTGGCATAAATAAACAGTGCTTTCAGTATTTAGAGCATAATTACAATTAATAAACCTCAAGATCTACATTTGATTCCTGTCGAACTATATTCTGAATGGGTAAAATGAATAACAAGCAAGCTTTTGAAAATAATAAATGTATTTATGGTTTAGTACCCTTAGCTTCCGGTGAGATGGATTTTTTTATTTTTTGATAACTATTAATAAACCAGTGATGGTGAAAATAATGCATTTCATTTAAAGAAAATTTACAATGTAAGCCCAATCACTCTCCCTCTCACCTGCAGAGTATCATGTATTACTAATAAAGCAATTTAAAAAATCTGAAATGAATTCAAACATAAGGAAGACATAATGAAAACTGAGTCGATAGAAACACAAAACATCACTTACATACAATTAAACTTGACCGGTTTCAAGAGCCCAACTTGCTCCCATCATCAGAAATAAACAACTGGCTTTTGTTGATGTTGTTTGAAGTATGGTTGGTTGAGATGACATCTAGCGGTGAGCTGATAAACTTCCATAAAGGTTTTATGGAGGCAAATCTAAGTTCATTACGCGGAGCTTGTTTTTTATTATATGAATTTTTTCCCAAGCATCCAATTCTGTAGTGTGTTTTGTAGTTTTTAAAAGTTTTATGTTCTGCGTAATGTTGTGGTTGGATGTCCAAAAATGGTGTGCAACTGCAGATTTATTCATCTGTTTGTATTTTATGTATCTCATGTGTTCTTTTAGCCGAGTTTCTAAATTCCTCTTGGTTTTCCCTATGTAAATCTGGTCACAATCTGGGCAACTGATTTGATAGATTCCTGCTTTTTTGTTCTGTGGTATCTGGTCCTTTGACTTGTTGCACAGCAATTTCTCTATGCTGAAATTATATTGTGGGGCCATGATAATGTTGTATTTTTGAACATGGTGTGCATCAATCACTGACACTAAATTCTCCAACCAGTTTGTATTTCTCCCAGTAAACCACAAAGGCAGTCTCATGTCAGAGGCAATTACCCCAAGGGTGACTTACTATTGTAAGTACTTTATGTCCTGGGATTAAATAACCTTCAGATGGTAATTATTATTTATTTATGCCAACAAACTTACTGTTAGTGCTTTTAAACACACAAGCCATGTGTGAGAGGTAGAATTGGAACAGAAAAACCCAATACCACAGCCGGGATTTGAACCATAGACCCTCCAGTGAAGAGGGAGTGGTGCAATTTGTGGCATAACTGTTTATTTAAGGTCTTGGAAACACAGGTTGTATTAAGTTTCCATTGCAGCAACATGTAAAATGAGAGTAATGGCAAATTACAGCCCTAATTAGTTTGTTCCACAAAGAGTATTTATTTATGACTCCTATGTCTGAATAGAACATGCTCATGTTGTCATGAGATTATTTGAAAATTATTTGAAGCCTGTACTATTATCTCTGGGATCATTAAAAGATAGTGTGTAAAATTAATCCACACACTTTAGGCAAACTAAAGGACAGCATTCAACAAGAGATCAATTCAATTTCTCAAAGAGAATTAAGAAGAGTAATAAGTTATTTTATAAGATGGATAGATAATTTATTGAGTACTAATCAGAATGCATCTTGGGCCACCCCTTAGCTGGGCTCTGGTCCTTTTGCCATTAGGGCAACCCTTCAATACATTTACATGCGGGTATGTGTTTGCTCTTTTTTGCTATTACTTTTAACTTCTTCCCCTCTCTTTCTAAGTATTATTGTTTCCCCTACTGATGGTTGTTGATTTTCTTTTGCTTGCCTATCTTGCATAAATTTTTTTGTCATTTGCCAAACTTTTGTCTTTCCCTGCCTATTATTTACCTCTTATTTCAACTTCTTTTTACTATCACTTCACTTGACTTGATTCTTTTTAACCTCACTTTTCTGAAATTTCTCACTTATGCTTCTACCCTTTTCTTGCCTCCTCTTTCCCTATTACAGTTATTAAACTTCACTTGCTATTTTTATCAACCCTTCTTCTGATTTTCTATTATTCTGTCTCACTTGCTCATGTCCTCTCCTCCACCTCTCATGACCCCTCTTTATTCTTTTCCTTACTACAATTTGCCCAGACATTTTTAGGCCTTATCACCCTTGGTGGTATATCCCTTCCTCTCAATCTCCCCTGCCTAGTTTTCATTTCTTTTCTAATCCTCTGTGTTCCCACATTTGTTTCAGTCTGCATTTTACCTTATTGCAGTTACTTCTTGCCCTCTTCTTCTTCTTCTTTTCTTTTTTTTCTTTTTGGATATTTCTTGTGCTTTGTCCATGCTATTTACACCACATATTTCTTACAATTTCATACAAAGATACCAGAATTAATGTGTTGAAAACAAAGGCAAGTAGTTCCAGCTTCTTTTTAGTGACATGAGTGAGAAACTGACTTTTAAAGTGCATTCAAATTTATTAGGCACTCACTTTATCTTACTAAACAACACATGTTCACATTAATGAGCAGGCAGGAAGTGATAGGTTATCAGCGAAGCAGGGCCTTGCCTCAATTGTGAAGGCACAATATATGGATGATCCTTTATTATTTAGTTCGAGAATTGGGAGACTAAAAAGGACAAGGACATAGAGCATAGAGCAGGATGTAATATTCAGTTTGTGTTCAATATGACGTGGAGAATGGCCCTTTAAACCTATTCTATAGCACATCATTGCATGCCTAAAACAGTTTCAATGCACAGACTGTATAGCAGAAGTAGTGAGTGATTCATGTATTCACTGTATTGGAATATGCTCAAAGAATCAATACCTGTGTTGTTAGGTGTTCTCCATGCAAGCATATGATCAGCAGAGGCACCCAAGCATTTACACTGGCAGCAAAGAATTTAAGCCCCTTATGACCAGCAGAACCCTGTGAATTAAATTTATTAAGTTCATTAAAAGTTTATAATTAGTGGTTTAGCTCAAAACCTGATCTGATTGTAACAGTGCAATAGTTATACAAGATTAAAAATTTTATATTTTGTTAAATAAAGCTGTAGAGTTATAGTTTTATATTTTCTGATGCATTAATGATTTATACAAATCTCAGATAAATATGTTTTAGGGAGATCAGAAGATGACTTAAATACTGTTTTAATTTGTTGTAGCTGTATCATTTAAGGTATACTGTTACATATTCCCATTCATACTACATTCATGTTGGTAATTTTGCTAGCATGACACATTGAATACATATTACATAATAATGTCATTCACTGTGTTTGGCAGTTGTAATGGTTAAAAAAATGTAGTTTTAGCAGTGCTTTCGAGTGGTGTCATGGTGTGAATCTTCACGGGGACTGTAGTGAATGAACAATATAACTAGTATACTCAGTGCGGGCATAACAAGTTTTGCATCCTGGCTGGGACTCAAGAAGCTCGGGCTGTCGAAACCAATACTGAATATTGAACAAATTCAAAATCCGTGCAAAAATAAAGGTGGTTGTAGCAGAAAATTTAACCCTTCGTCATACAGGTATGCAGGCTGGCTTTGCAGTTGCAAAATTAAAAATGTGTTTTTCTGTTATTCCTGTTTGGTAATGAGTGCTAATGAACTAGCATGGACTTAAATAGGTAAGACATTAGGCATCTAAAGGAAAAAGTGAAAAAGTGCAAGCTTAGTGAAAAACATATAAATGCTGGCATAGAGTTTGAAATGATAGGTCAGGTGGATATCAGAGTTCAATTTGACAGAGCTTACAGGTTACAAATAAAGAAAAGCAATGAAAACATGTCAAAGAATTATTATATTCTTGGCAAACTCATAGAATGTGTATTTTGGATAAGTTCATTTTAAAAAGGTATGTTATGTTCATGCAAAATTTTTCATTAAAGAAAATAAATTAAATATACTGAAACTTAATCTGACTTTATATTCTTACCATAACTAGCCTTATTCAGCTGCAGATCATGCAAAGCAAATTTTATTCAAATGTAAATGCTGATTTACTATCATATTATTTATCCATAAGTTTTCATATTGGTTACATAATACAGTGCCTTGTTAGGAAACCATAGCTTTCCAAGATGATTTATGAAAACTGTCCTGTTTATATTTCAGAATTTTTCACCATTCTCAAACAGACACTTCACCTGGATAAGATGATTTTGTATTTGATAGTTTCAAATAATTTGGAATGTACATAATCACATGTTGATTCACTAACTCTGAAAAAAAGATGCTGACTATATAAGATAGAACTAATGCATACTAGACTCACCACTGCAAACTGGAATGCTGACATACATGTACAGGACAAATTCACAATGAAGAAAATGAAATGAAGAGGGCTGAATGCTTGATTCAGATCATCACAGAAACTGTAAAACAAGAGACAATGTAGCACATGCAATGTACAAAGCTTAAGGACTCAATTACCTTTCATTAAAATTCTGTTTGGATTAATATAATGGAAAATTGATAAGCATGCTGAAATACTGAAATTTTGAGGATTTAAATTAGGATTTTCTAAATAGTTTTCCTTTTTTCAGGAATAAAAAGCAATTGCGTAAGAGTAATCAAACTATTGCATTCATTATTTTTATTACAACTTTTACTTGTATTCATTTCTTTTTATAACATGTAATTTTTCCTTGCAATTACCAATTTTCAACGTCACTCGAGGGATTGGCAATGGCAGCCCTGACATGCTCTTCATCATGTGGTCTTTAACGTTGGGGCAGTTGTTACTTTTACCAGCTCCATCCTCAGCGTGGCCATCAGCGCATCATGGATGGTCTTGTACTCACTGAGCATCTCATATCTCGGTGTTGCGCACCCCGTTGATGAAGGAGAAGAAGCTTCCTGAGACACGTATCCGGTCGGGAGAGTCACCAGAGCCTTGCTCACCAATTGTTCAATGGCCAGGGTGAACTCCTGCAGCATCTTCCCTGGCTGTTGCAGACTAGACTTGAGCTGGCTGTGATAGGCTGCGGTTTCTGCCATATTAGCGAGTAATTCCTTCATAATTTCTTCCATCGTGGCTTTTGTTTCACTTCTGACACCAGTATAACAATTCCAATTTTTCATTATATATCTTCTCTTTAATTTAAAACAGGTGTGGCTCACATAAGTGAATTAGCATAAAATCTAGCAACTCAAAATATTTTTTTCTGATACTTGAATTAAAACTATAATATTTATGAAACACAGCTGCCATAATTATGTTTGGCGGCGCGGTGGCCGAGCGGTTAGCACGCTCGCCTACCACCTAGGCGGCCCGGGTTCGATCCCAGGGACCCGCATGTGGTATTTGTGGTGGACGAAGCGGCGTCAGGGCGGGTTTTCTCCGGGTGCTCCGGTTTCCCCCGCCATCTCATTTCACCGGTGCTCCATCTTCATTCCATGTATCATCAGTGTCACCGCCTGCGGTACCGTAGTAGTAAAAGCGGGCGTTAAACACTACAACAACATAATTATGTTTGTTTGCTTGTCAAGCTTTCTGAAACAGGACCCAGTTATATTTTTCATACAAAAGAGTAATCTCTTTCAATTTCACTATCACACTTAATGTATGGACCAATCTCACATAGAAAACCTGCTTTTGTTTGTATCTAGATAGGTTACAAATATTATATTACTTACTCTATAAGATCTTGATGATATTTGATCCAGTTGATAAGGGCTAATTCCATTTCATTTCCCTGAAGAAAGGCTGATTCCTTCACTTCTGTTACTTCTTGAATTCTACCCTTTCTTGATTCTTTTATGTTTGGTATATTAGCACCTTGAATTGAAATGACACTTTTACTCCTATGTAAGTAGTGTTCTCCAGCGTGGGTAGTGGAAATTTCTGGGAAAATATAAAAAGATTTGATATAATACACTCAGACTTGGTGTTTGAGTTTTCCATTTTCCAAGGATGGAACACTAAGGTTTTCAAAATAAATAAATATTTTGTTTGAGAGGTAGAAAACTGAAAAATTTAGTGCCACAGCCAGGACAGTAAGTTTGCTGACCTAAATAATAAAACATTTTGTTGTTTAACGATGCCGTCAATTGCCAGGATCACATCAGCATCGCCAGTGCGCTGGAATTTCGTCCTGCAGGAGTATCGAAATGATCGTTGTGAGAAACATTGAGTTTAATCCAATTTATTGAAATGAAGTGTGAGTCTCTAATTACTTGGTGTTATTTGTGGATTGTTATACATGCTTACAGAGTTCCTTGATGATATGTTCTATGTAATCAAAACATACGGATGAATAAATCTAGCTATCTATCTATTTAAAAAGAGCTCCATATGTTTGTGAAGAACATTTTTGTCTTTTTTAGCACACTTAAAAACTATTGGTTGGATAGTTGCTGCATTTGAACCCACACCCTTGGGATCATTAGGCCAGAGCCTAACTAACTGAGCCATCTGGACTATGTTTTTCATAGACACATACACATATACACAACCTTTTTCTAGTAATGCTTTTTGAGGGGAGGTATTTAGGAGGCCTCAGAACATGTATTTCCAGTAAAATTTTGATATCAAGTTTTTGGGTAGAATGCAATACCTACTGGGTACATGGAGGAGAAAATCAAAATTATTAATGACATCATTTAATCTTTCAAAGCATTTCACCAAAAGTTTAAAATTGCTGACGAAACATAACTAAACATTATAACATAAGAGGTAGAACTGGAACTTAAAAATTCAATGCCACAACTGGGATTTGAACCACAGACCTTCCAGTTCCAGTTCTACCTCTTAAAACTTTGCCCACACACGGCTTGTGTGTTTAAAAACACCAACAGTAAGTTTGTTGGCATAAATAAATAATAATTATAACATAATTTTAAGACTTTAGGAAGCCTTTGTCCTTTGTCTATTTCATTAAGGCAAAATTGTTGGTAATAGATACAAGGGCACACGCAGAATTTGTTTTCTGGATATGCCATCGTATGCATATATTATCATATATCAGGTAATTGTGTTACAGAGTTATCCAATTACATTTAAAAAAGAGGCTGACAAGGATTTTTACACATTTTATCCAGTGCCTACTTCTTGAGTTTTAATTACCAGACTTTTATGTGTTACATTAATGCTAATTCATTCAATTTTTGCTCCCATGGTACTCCTCAAATAGGTCTTCAGGTATCATAATGTTGAGAACAAATGTTCTGGTGTTGCTGTAGTTACCGGTAAAGTGCAGAAAACCTTCAGCGCCTTGTTTATGAAGGGGAAAATTATTTCATTGCACCTATTCACAAATGATACAAACCTCTCCATTGTTACCACCAAACCAATCTAGGAGTTTCCTGAAACTGTAGAGTGATTTGTATTATGGTAATGTTGTAGATGTTCATATGATATGGAATGAGATTATGCGAAGCATATTTTATCGCTAAACTCTAAATCTCTCTGCTCTGAATTACGATAGCAGGACATTATTGTAATATGTTTAGATATTTCATTAGATGTACATTTATTATTTTAATAAAAATAATGTAGAAGATGCTCAGATTCATTGAATATGAACTAATGTGAATACTTTTTTCTTTAATTACATCCTTAATAGTTTCCAGATTTTTGGGGGGATACAACCCCCCTATCCCCCTTGGATCTGCCCCTGAATAGATATATTTATAAAATTTAATTCAAAAGCTCAATATTTAATGAAAACAACAGAACATTTCATCTTATTTAAAATCTCACTATGTGTGATTGCTGACAACAAGTATGTTAACATACAATAAACAAATAAAACTGCCTTTGTGGTTTACCAGGAGAAATACGAACTGGTTTGAAAATTCAGTGCCATTCTGGCAGATTGTCACAGTATGGTGACAATGGTAGAGCATCCGCCTGGTAAGCGGAAGGTCTGTGGTTCAAATCCCAGCTGTGGCATTGAATGTTTAAGTTCCAGTGCTACCTCTCAAACATTGCCCACACACAACTTGTGTGTTTAAAAACACCAACAATAAGTTTGTTGGCATAAATAAATAATAATTACCATCTGAAGGTTATTTAATCCTGGACATAAAGTACTTACAATAGTAAGTCACCATTGGGGTAATTGTCTCTGGTGTGAGACTGCCTTTGTGGTTTACCAGGAGAAATGCGAACTGGTTTGAGAATTCAATGCCATACTGGCAGAATGTCACAGTAGCTCAATGGTAGAGCACCTGCCTGGTAAGTGGAAGGTCTGTGGTTCAAATCCCAGCTGTGGCATTGAATTTTTAAGTTCCAGTTCTACCTCTCAAACATTGCTCACACACAGCTTGTGTGTTTAAAAACACCAACAGTAAATTTGTTGGCATAAATAAATAATAAAACTTCTCTGTTTGTGATTTTTATCTAAAATAACTGAAACATAAAGTAAAAGATATTAATTATATGTAACACAAATTGGAGAAGTCCAGGAGCCACTCTTTTATGAAATGGAAGAAAAGGTGCTAAACACTTACAACTGCAAAACTCTGTTGGTAGGCTTCAGAAGGTCATACAGTTGCTTCTTATGAATTTTATAATCTAAAGCTATATTTCCTTTATCAAACTTATTTGTAGGAGTAATACCTTCTGAGGTGCCATAATGTGCATCTTCGGCTTTTATGTAATCCATTGCTGCAGTAAGTATTTGGAAGTTTGAGGCTGTGTGAATAAGGACAGCAGATCCTAAGGTAAGGTAGCATGTGAAGAAAACGAGAGTCGTATAAATGACAAATGCCTGGAATACCCATATGAAATCATATATGGGATGTTCAAGGGCATTGGGTGGTAACCAACATATCCAAGTGAAGTACTGCCAAAAGTCTTCGATTTCTTCTTCAGTTACTTCTGTGCTGTTGCTAAGATCCAGATTAAATCTGTAACAGAATAACACCTTTTGTTATTCCCAGAATATTTTTTTCTTTGTTTAGTCGGATAATTATGTTTGGACAGTAAAAAGCGTCAGAGGAAATATAATGATTGTTTGTTCATTTTTTATCTGTTTGTTGGTTCATCTGTTACTTTGTTTACTTATTTATCTATTTGTTTGTTTATTAAGCAACCAACAATCTTACAGGAGATGTAGGCATTATCAAGAAATATAGACAAGAATATAATATTTGTTATTTTTTTTATGCCAATCAACGTACTACTGATTCAGTCCTGATTCCAACTCTCAAAGAAATGTATATTATTTAGATGTCTTGCAAGCTATTATTCAGGAAACTTGGTATATTTACGTTGGCATGTGCTTATATGAATGCCTCCGTAGCACAGTTGGTAGCACACTTGCCTCTGGTGTGGAGGACCCAGGTTCGATCCCCGGTACCAGCATGAGGATTTTATCCCCTCTGGGAGGTCTGGCATGGGGTGCACTCACCCAGGGGGACCAAATGAGGAGTTACTTGATGGAAAAGTAGCAGCCCCAGGTCATGAAGACCGCATAACTGGCCGGGAGGGATCAGGATGTTGACCATGTGCCACCCTCCAGTACTGCATCCCACTAATGACACCTGTAGTGAGTCGAGGTGGGGGACACAGCAGCTGGGTGGTAAGGCTTGGCTCTTCATGGGCTGTAGTCATGGGCATCGCGAAACGGGGGCAAGGGGGGCTGCAGCCCTCCCTTGGAAGTTGGTGAACTTAACGTGCAGCCAGTTACTGACTATTAAACTATTATTTTAATTTTGATGTAAAGAACAATTTTTACTTAGCACAAATTAATACGGTTATCTGCAACAAATATTATAAATTTTGACAATAAAATAATGATTTAGTATTATATGATTGCAAATTTCCAACATGTGCCCCCCCCCCCCTGGAAAAAAGTCTGCCAACACTCATGGCTGTAGTGCTGGGGTTTACTTAGTATGTGCTTATATATTGGAGACAGCACTGTGTAAAAAGAATACATGCAGATCCCGAAATAATGAGTTGAGGACCTGTAATGATAAGGTATTCAAAATTAAGCTAAAGGAATATCTTCTTAAGCATTCATGCTATACCATAAATGAATTTAACAACATCTAATGTAACCATTAGATCATTTTATGTTTATAATATTAATCCTGTCTATTGTAAATATTGTATAACATATTGACATGTTCCACATCCTTTTGCCAAGGCAAATTGAGGATCTATGGAATGCAAATAAATGTATGTATGTATGTATGTAACACACACAACACACACAACACACACACACAACACACACCACACACACACACAACACACACAACACACACGACACACACAACACACACACAACACAACACACACACACACACACACACACACACACACACACACACACACACACACACACACACACACACGTGTGAGTGAGTATGCGTGCATATGGATGTTTTTCTAAAAATGCTTTTTTTGGGGGGATTCAGGCAGCCTCAAAATATATATTTCCAGTGAAATCTTCACATCCTATTTTTGGGTGGAATACAATACTTCCCCTACCTACTACGCATAGTAGATAAAGTAAAAATTACAGGGAAAATTAAATATTTGTCTGCTAGATAAGAAATATTATAAGACATACCTGTAGTAAGGTGGCGCAAAGATCCAGGATATTAAAGTGAAGCCATTTGTACCAATAAGTGTCCAGGTAAGAGCAGAAGCTCTTTTTGTAGATTTTTTTATTATAGCATTCCTGCGCTCTACTGGGCATACTTGGTCCATGTGTTGCACAAAGCCCTCCTCTAAGTAGTTAAATAGCTGGAGGAATTTTGCTCTGTTGAAGTACAGTGCAGTCCCCAGAGAGAATGTGTTTACAGTCCCTGAAAGTTGGTAGGTTAGCTCCACTAACATTTCCACACTTCCTCTGAAATACATATAAGCATTGCTAAAATTAACAAGAAACTATTTTCACATGCATACCATATTTTTATCAGTTTATGGAAAACTAAAAAAAGAAAAAATGGAAATGGCAACTAATATATACTATATTTCACTAATACATCACTCATAGAACAAAAATTGCAGGAATGGTTTCTACAAAATAAGCTAATAATAAACAAAGAAAAATCTGTTACTATATCTTTCTGTCATTGTCAAAATTCTCAATATTATAAACTATAAATAAAAATAGATAATCAGTTAGTACAATATAAAATATCTACAAAATTCCAGGGTATGGAGTGATGAACATCTCAAATGGAACATGTGTTGAAAAGCTGGTGTCCTTATTAAGCTAAAAATTTTATTTGTACTTAGGACTATAAATGAAGTAGTAAACTTAAGCACTTAAAGGAATTTGTATTTTGCATATGTGTGTAGTTTATTGAAGTCTGGTGTAATATTTAGGGAAAATTCTGATAGAGATATTTTAAAGCTATAAAAACGAGTAATTTGGATAATGAGGGGTTTAACCAAAACACGTTCATGTAAAAATATATTTAGGTTACTGTCAATTACCTTTCCCCTGTGTGTGTGTGTGTGTGTGTGTGTGTGTGTGTGTGTGTGTGTGTGTGTGTGTGTGTGTGTGTGTGTGTGTGTGTGTGTGTGGGCAGATCTACCACACACACGCAAGTACGTGTGCACAACACTCACACGCACACACGCATACATACACACACACGCATGCACAAACACACACACACAGCAGGAAGAAACACACAAGCATTTTCTCTTTGTATAATGTTATTCTGCAGCCATGTGTGGAACCCGTGTTGTGACAACCAATGTAATCCTGGCCTTCACTTGAAACAGTGACAGTGCGATGCATGTGCTAATTCTTATCTCTCCTAGCTGCTGCATGGAGAGTTGCTCAGTGGTGAATGACAGACAACGTATTGTGTAACTATTTTGCTATAGCATTGCTAAGAAAGCATCCATGCAAAAACAAACATTTCTTGTTGAATGTTTTTAGCAGAATTCATAACCACCCCTGTTGGACTTTATATGAACTTTTTACCTGTAACGGTAGACAGCCAAAAACTGACCAAGCAGAGTAGGAATGTAACAGAGAAATAAAGTTGCAGTATACAAGCTGTAAAGTGCTGTTATCCATGGACTAAAGTCAGCTGAAGGTGAGATTCCAGAAGCCTTCAAAAGCCATTTCTCCACTTGCAGAAGATTAAGCCTTTCTTTGGATGCCATCTAAATATAAGATCATATGTTAAACATGCTTCCGATATCCATTGGTTGTCTATATTTAACATTATATTTAACAGTGAGAATGATAATTATAGAAACTGTTTTAAAGTACCTATTAGGGTGTATTTGGTAATGATGATGGTTGTGGTGGTGATGGTAGAGATAGTAATAGTGATGGTGACAGTGATGGTGGTGATGGTGGTAGTAGTAATGTTGGTGGTGATTGTGATTGTGGCAGTAGTGGTGGTAGTGGTGGTGGTGCTGGTGGTGATGATGGTGGCAGTGGTAGTGGTGGTGGTAGAAGAAGAGGATGAAAAAAAGAAGAAGAAGAAGAAGAAGAAGAAGAAGAAGAAGAAGAAGAAGAAAAAGAAGAAGAAGAAGAAGAAGAAGAAGAAGAAGAAGAAGAAGAAGAAGAAGAAGAGAAGGAGGAGGACAGAATAACATTAGTGATAATAAATAGTAATCATATAAAACTTAGTCAATTATGTATAATAGTAATAATGGGGTCCAAAAGCTACATTAGCCTAGGGCCCAAAATGTGTAAATCCTTCACTGCCTACTAGTATAAATATAGTTACCTTAATTGTACAAGTGTAACTTAGCAGTTTACATTTAGCTCAACTACTATGCTGATGCTTTCTTTCAAATGTCACTGCAGGTGTGAAGGTATTTTAATATTCTCTTTCTTCTGCATGAACAGCACGTATGTATAATTGTAGCCAGTTGTAAAAGCTGAAATATTTCACACAGCCTTTTCCCAGAGATGATTATTATTTATACTGTCACGCTAGAACATATGTATTATTCACTCTTTCAGGATTAGGATGAAAAGATCAAGGAAAAAGAAAATTGCATGTCTTTACTTTACATACAGTCCACAAAGGTAAATGTTAAGTGTTCTTAAATTCTTGGTTGTGCTCTTTCATCAGCAAAATCTAGGAAATATTTCACCATGGATATGTTGAAAATGTTATCAATTGCATAATTTTCTTGGAAGAATACTCAGTAATTTGTGCACTGAACTGGTCAAAAATTTGTGTGTAACCTTGTGAATTTTAAATATATTGAAGGTACATACCATCAGCACAACAATGAGGTGTTACTAATGAAATAGATAGGATTTTATGATTCCATTAACAAGCACCAGTAAGTTGAATCAGCGCTCTTTTATCATGAACAGCGTTCTTTAAATATTAAATGTCTCCAAAGAGATTGTTTGCAAACACTGAGGATAAATTACATACTTACTAGTATATAACACAGGAATGGTGCAACCATTTTCTGACAAATATATCGGAATGATTGATTTGAAGCTTTTTCTGTATAGATTATTTTCTATAACTTCATAGAATTGCAGCCATTATGGAACTGTATATCACTCCACTGCAATCTTGTGGAGTTATAATAAATCATAGAATTAATGATATTGTGACAGAATGACAAAGTTCTGGTTACTTTTCTATCATTTTATTGTCTTCTAAAATTTTACTAAAATATGTAACTTTCTTCTTGTTATTAACATAGCCTGAAGTCCTTTGGGCTATCACAAATAACAATTATTACTTCTCAGAAGCTTGCTCAGTCCTTTTAGTGTCTTTCTTCACTTTCTCTGTCTCTCATACCATAATTACAATGTTACAACCACTCACAATGCTCATTGAGCCTTCTTAAGACATGACGACACACACACAGCTGTCTCACATTCACTGACACACTGACCGACTCGTGTCCATAACACAACTCCAAAACTCACTGCTCTGACCATGACAATGAAACTACTAGTAGGTTGAAGTTCAGCCTGAATGATTTTGCTGGGTATCTAGGGTTTAACTGCAGATAGAAGTATTTATGGGAAAGGTTTTTAAGGGTGTCATGTTTTTAAATTTTGGATGGTTGGATTATAGAAGGAAGTTTATTGCTCCTTGACGATTGTCTTTCAAGATACAGCAAGATCTGTACCCTATGTGAGTAGAATAAATATTTTCATGAAAAATTAGTAAATTGAATTTTGGTTGGGAAAAATTTTGAGAGCCAAACAGCTCTTGAGTGTTCTTCTCTGGCCTCCTTACATACTGGGGATAATGACACGCGGACCATTCTCGAGTTCCACACACACACGCACCGGAAATGACGCAGCCAGAAGTCTCGTGAATGTTTTCGAAACCCTCTATGTTTCTGCCGCCTAGATTGTTGACAGTCACTTACACGTTGACTGTCAACGTACAGTTGCGCGAGGCAGCCCGGCGCTGAACGTCTTTGCCCGCTTGCCGGCACGTCACGCAACGTGAAACAGACCGGCCCCGTCCGTCCACCACTGCGCGCCGAGCCCGCTGACCTCACACTATAGTAAAACCGGCCTAAAGCAGAATGGGATTATTCCAGATTTTCCTCCTTTTCACAGGTTTCCATCTCACAAAGGGTTGTATTTTAATATACGATATACAAAATCAATCGGATGTTAGACTCACAAGATTTTCTCTACTCACTCTTGTACAAACTATTCTTGCAAATGGCCATTCTTGTCTATTTTATGTTAATCGAGATAAACATTTTTACAGGTGGTTTTATTACATATTTATCCAATGAGAGTAGGGAATCACATTAAGCTTCGGCAATAGCCAAATATTTTAAGAACTGGTCACTGTGATGGCTAAAATTCCTCTATCTTCGCACGACTTCCCATTTGACATAAGTTAAAAGTATTTTAAAATGTAGACCAATAAAAAGGAATATTTCGGCAATGGTTAACTCCACAAAAAATGATTTGACATAAATTCTAGGTCTTAATGAGATCTACCTTTTTATGCAGTAAAATTTTGTCTATCTCTTACAGTTTATCAGTTATAAAAAGCCGTACGGAATGAAGAGAACTTGAGAGACTATTCCCAGAAAGTTCAAGATATAAATTTAATGTCATGAAAATGACTTAAACATACAGAATTTTAATCAAAACCGTTAGAGCGATTTTTGAGAAAATCAAAATGTTTGAAAAACATTCCGTGAGAGGATTTTCTTGAAATCTTCATGTCACATCCATGGTAGATGAACTATGTGATGTGCGTAGTAATGAAGGGGGACACCTCGACCCACCGAGACCTCGACATGGATTTTTTTTTTTTTTTTTTTTTTTTTTTTTGCAGGCTACCACATTCCAGGGGGAGGGATGAGGCGAAGTGAGACCATACCTTGTTAGAGAACGGAGCCAGCGAAGCCCAGAGACGTACAGAAGTCCCTAATAGTTACAGT
The DNA here is from genome assembly GCA_030765045.1 of Tenodera sinensis. Taxonomy (NCBI): domain Eukaryota; kingdom Metazoa; phylum Arthropoda; class Insecta; order Mantodea; family Mantidae; genus Tenodera; species Tenodera sinensis. The sequence continues at coordinate 101,850,426 of CM060971.1, read as the reverse complement.
TATTGATACCTGGCGCACGACTGAAGTGTTTCCTCTATCCAGGGAGTGAGCGACAAAGCGACTCTTGCGCCCCAGGGGGCGGTAGGGTACAAGGGTTTCCATAACGCAAGCATCTGTGCCATCTGTCCGCATTCGCCGGAACGTACCGCTCTACCAACCAAACCTGAAAGTTGACAAGGGAAGGAAATGAGAAATGAAGGGAAAGGAATCCGCGGAGAAGAGAATCCACACCAGCATTCGCCTAGTGACAAGGGGAAATCACAGAAAACCCAAGTCAGACTGGCCGGTCGACGAGGATCGAACACGGGACCTCCCGAATGCGAATCTTACACGTTGCCGCGGCGCCACCTCGCAGGGTGATGTTGAACTATAATACCAAGTTTGGTTTTTAACCGACTTCTCATTTTTACTTTCTCTACTACGTATAATAGGTAGAGGAAATATTGTATTCCACCAAACAATTCGATGTCGAGATTTCACCGGAAATGTATGTTTTAATGCCCCCTAAACCCAAAGAAGCATTTATCCTTTATATGAAAAATTGTTCGAAAATTTTGATTTTCTTGAAAATGGTTCTAACGATTTTGATTAAAATGACATGCGTTTAAGATATTTTTATGACAAATGAAATGCATATTTTGGATTTTCTGGCTATAACCTATGTAGTCCTGTTTACTCCGGATGACTTTTGAATAATTCATAAACCGTAAGAGATAGACCAAATCTTACCACAGAAAAAAAGTGTAGATCTCGCTGAAACAATCTATGTCCAAATAAACTTTTTTGTAGAGTGAACCATTTCGGAGATATTTCTTGTCATTTCAGTGAGTTTCGGAAAACAAACTATCTTCAAGTGCAACATTGTTGTTGATTTTTTTATCTGTTAGCCATGCAGAGAGAACGGAATCTCAAAGCTTTAAAATATTTGACTCTCGTTATACCCATATTCCCCTTGCACCTACAAGGAAATAAGCAATAAGCTAATCTCTGCAAATGTTTATCTCAACTAACACCAAGTTACAGGAATAAGACTTTGTAAGAACGGTTAGTAGAAGAGTAGAGAAAGTCATGTGAGTGCAACACATCAGATTTTTCAGCTTTGCTGTTCACGCGCGCGCGCGCACACACACACACACACACACACACACACACACACACACACACACACACTTTTTCTAAATACACGGTTTGGGGGTAAAGGGGGGAGGGCTCAAAATGTATAATCTCGACATCGAATTTTTGGGTGGTGTACAATACTCCCGTACTTACCATATTATACGTAGTAGAGAAAACAGAAATTGAGTCGCCCTTCCTGCGTGAATAACCGCTTCCACAAACACACATGAACAGAGCTGTGACTTATATTTTATATATGTACCCAAAAGCTTTCATGAACGTTACACTTTCATGTGTTAGAATAGGTACATTAAATTTAATCCACAGCTGAACCTTACCGAGAGCTATTCATACAGAATTTTAACACATGAAAGCTTTCCTGGTTCGAACTGTCTACACAACTATTGACAACCAAGTTTTCCCTTGCATAAGCTTATAGGACTCCGTGGCGCAACGGTAGCGCGTCTGACTCCAGATCAGAAGGTTGCGTGTTCAAATCACGTCGGGGTCACAAAGTATTTTTTTACTTTCATACAGCTGAAGGAATAAAAAACGTTGAATAGCATAAGCATGATAAACTCTATTTAAAACGTCGTGACATGTTTACAGGAGTTTAAAATACTGATTTTAAGTCAGATATGCCAAGGTTGATGACTGGTAGTAAAATGGGCAATCTTACGGTAGCGTGCCACACGACACTCCCTCTACTAAAAGAGCATTCTTTCACCTACTGTTTGATTTAAAAGTGGATCAGCCATTTTTAGTGAGTTTTTCCCTAGTACGAAAGCTACTCCAGTTAAAAGCAATCAATTTACGCAGCTTTTAAAGAAAACGATGCATTTCCTTATGAGGGACGCGTTTACGTCCAATTCGTAGCAAGGTTAGAATTTCAACACGAGTAATTTTTTTTTTTTTTTTTTTTTTTCAATGGATGCTCTTAAACTGCCTGGTTCTTAGTGTCCCATTCTAAATTGGGCATGAGAAACCGCTTAATTTTGTTCAGATGCCCATTTATCAGGCATGAGGATCTTTTACGTGCCGTAAATCTATACACAGGACCAACGACTTTACACCCCTTCCAAAGGAAGCTATGCTAAGGTCCGAAAACGTTCATCGCCCTCCGTCGGATTAGAATTCACGACTTCCAGAAGGGTGGTAGCGTGTCTGCCTCATATTCAACAGTTTCCGAGTTCGAATCTCTGTTAGGGTGAGTTATCCAGATAAGATTTGGTTCCGAGGTTTTCCTTTATCCTGAGAAGACGAATGTCGGGCTACTTCGGGTTCATTTGAGCATAATTTCACCCATTTCATTCATTCTTTGTCCGATATGGCATTACGTTGGAGGACATTAATATATAAAACGAGAGAGAGAACGAAAGAAAGAGAGAGAGAGAGGGAGGAAGGAAGGAGGATGGGAAGGTAGGAGGGAAGGAAGGAATTGCATTAAAAGTTTCGGTCGTAATGTTAAATGATGCCGGTTATACATTTTAAGTAATATTAATCTATTATAAACTGCTAAACTCCGGAGTATTTATTATTGTTTTTTATGTAAGTGACATCATTCTTAAGTACAGAGGGGGCATGGTCATTGACTTCAATTGTCTTGCATGGATTGTGAAGGCACGCCATCTCCCGGCATTCTCTCCTCCCTGGGAATTTAAGCCACTACCATATACACGCTCGTTATAGTTAAACACAAATGACGACTCGTTTGAAAAACTGGTCTTGCGAAGAAATCCGCTAAGTTGTTCGATTTCTGTGGGCGAAACATGTAACTGCGGCTGAAATTCACCGGCAACTAATAGAAATTTACGGAGGGACTGGAATGTCTCGTCAGCATGTCGCAGAATGCTATAGAAAGCTTGAGGCCGGTAGAGAAAACGTCCCAATGAGGATTTTAGTTGCGACCCACCACGGCATCAAAAGATTTGAACACAGCTCGCTTGGAGGAGCTAATTCAGGACAACAGGAAGATCACGCCACGACATATGACGGTAGAATTGGGAATGTTGTTCAGAAGTGTTTGTCACATTGTTCACGGTTTCTGCAGTACCAGAAAGTTTGTACTCGATGGGTTCCATTAAATCTGTCAACTTAAGAGAAGAAGAGGAGTCCATGTGGGAAAGTCTGCAGCTTTTGCAGTGGTTCTCCACGGAAGGGAATAGTTTTCAACACCACGTTGTCACGGGTGACATGGATCCGCCATTACACCGCCAGTAAGTGGTCGTCAGTGGACTGGAAACACCTCTCCTCTCCAAAGACAAAGAAGTTTAAGGTAATGCCATCTGCCGGGAAGATGATGGTCGCAGTGTTTTGGAATAGCGCGGGTGTCACACTCGTGGAGCTTTTGGAAAACAGGTCATATAGTGACCGCTGACCTTGGCGCGATTGCGCCAAGTAATAAGGAGGAAGCGGCCAAGACTTCTCACCGCGGGAGTCATCTTCCTTCACGACAACGCGCGACCTCATACAACCCATAAAATTCCCACGCTGTTGAAGCGGTTTCGCTGGGACGTCATAGGCTATCCTACCTATGGCCAAGACCTCGCTCCAAGCGAGTTGCATCTTTTTCATTTGAAGGAATACCTAAGAAGCCCACCACTCGCTTCAGACGAGGTGAAACATTCCACCACAACGTGGCTCAACACGCAAGGACAGATTCTTACCAGGTTAGAATATCATTTAATATTCAACATTTTCTAGTCAAATTTTTGCGCTATAGTATTTAAATTCATATTTTACTAATGAAATAATCCAGTGGATGGTTTCACCTTTAGGTAAATAATTCTCTCGTTCTGCTCGATAATTTATGGGTTAGGCCAGGCGTCTTATGATTAGATGGTGGAAGATTGTGAAATAAGCCGCAAATTTACTGCACACGGGTTCTGCTGCTGATACTCCCGCATACACACAGCTGCAGGCGTCTGCTGATGCGCGTGCATATACGACGGCTGCGCAGTACGGTTACGGCATTCATTCTCCGTGTGCAACTAACATGTATCGTATGTGACTGCACGCGTTTCCGCGCTTTACTTATATAAGGTATAATTGAATCGCTAATTTAAAAGGATCGGATCAAAACAAAATTCAGGTCTTCCAGAGAAGAGCGCTAATTTAATAGAGATCAGTAGTACCATTTTTGAGAAAATGAAAAATGTTGCTTTCTTTTGTTCATTCAGAGATAGTTTAGTGTGGGAGGATTTGCTTTAAAATCTTCGTGTTGCACCCGTCGAAGATTTGAACTTCAATATTAAGTTTAATATCTAACCAATTTCTCGTTATTGAGTAGGCTGTTTACAACAGAGAGGGCAGATTTCCTAAAAGTGATCTTTCGGTTCTCAAAAGGTAGGTATATTTTCGATTAAATATAAGTAGATATTTTGGAAGTTTTGGGAGAAGTTCAATAAATGTTATACTTCACTACCTACTGCAGATAAATGATGGAGAAAGAAACCATGCATAAAAATCTACGTTAAGTATAGCGTACTCCATTACAAATACAGTATGTAATTTTTTCGGCCCGTATACCTATAATTTGCATCATAATATGTAAATTTAGATTTGTCTATGAAAACAGCATCTAAAAACAAAAACTGGCTTGACATAAAAAGTCAAACTACATTTCTGAGAACTGCAGTGTAGTATGGATGTAGTAATAAAATAAATCTGTTTCATATAAAACTATGTTCATGCTTACATAGATCCTTTTCGTGTTATTTGGGAGTAGTATCACAGCTAGGTACCTATAATTGTTATTCCCTTCGATTCAAACGCGATCACAAAATGACCTAAAGTATAGGTAGGTAAATATAGTGAAATACAAAACGACATTGTCATTGACTAATGGGAGAATCGTAGAAATCATTGAATCCCTGAATACTGAAAGAGTACAGCATGATGGGAGAAATAACAGTAATGTTCAGATGTCTTCCTCTACCGACATCGCTTTCATACATTTTCTATAAATTATTGAAATAAAAGCGTATTTTCTATTTAATTTCCTTGAATCATCCATAGGGAATGACTTCAGTTAGGTAATTCTACGGGAAGACACATGTAATTTTACACATATTCAACTATTAGTCCATTATAATGCGCTAGCCTTGACATATTTACATATTTTTACATAAGCTTACAAGAAACAATAGAGCAGTCTAATAGTTTGAAGTAGTTTTTTGTGTAGTGTTTAACGCCCGCCTTTACTACATACGGCACCGCAGGCGGTGACACTTATGATACATGGAATGAAGATGGAGCACCGGTGGAATGAGATGGCGGGGGAAACCGAAGAACCCGGAGGAAATCCGCCCCAGCGCCGCTTCGTCCACCACAATCCCACATGCGGTTTCCTAGGATCGAACCCGGGCCGCTTTGCTGAGAAGCGAATGGTCTAACCACTCGGCTACAGCGCGACCGAAGTAAGTATGTTGCTTAAATTAACAACAGCTAATATCTCAGAAATAGCGAAATTCGTAAAAATCGCTATTTAGTGAAACCTATGTATCTTATTTAGATATCCCAGTAAGAATATTACAAACTAAGTATGATACAATGGTTAGGTCACCTTTGTTATAAGAAGTGAGGTATGGGGATGGGAGAGAGTAGATAATGTAAACAAAGTATACTGTAATCTTTGGAAGCGTATTCTGGGAGTTGGGGAGTTCTTCTTCTTCTTCTTCTTCTTTTTTTTTTTTTTTTTTTTTTTTTTTTTGTTAATTAACGTCCTCCAACATTGCGTCATATCGGACGGTGAGTGAATGAAACGGGTGAAATGATGCTCAAATGAGCCCGAGGTCCATGGAGCTTTAAGTTACCCGACATTCGTCTTCTCAGGATAAGGGAAAACCTCGGAAAAAACCTTACCCGGATAACTTACCCTAAGCGAGATTCGAACTCGCGACCTCTTGAACGTGAGGCAGACACGCTAACTATCACGCGATCGAGGCGGACCAAAAAAAAAAAAAAAAAAAAAAAAAGGTGGGTGGCGGCATTATAAAAAAATTGGCCTTACATGTTTGGCAAAGCGGCAATGAACACATACAGATTATGGTGAAAAAAGTCAAAAGACGACTTTGTGATATAAACAGGCATCTGAATCTGAATGCAGACTAAGATCGTTAATGGAGCTACTGAATGAAATAAAAATTGGGTGAGGCAAGGAAAGACATAGTTTACAGCTGAAACAGGACGGCAATAGCATGGCTTAGGTTAGGAGGGTGGAAAACTCGAAGATTGTTGACGATGTTGGCAGGAGTGCAGGAAATAAGAAAACTGAACACATATTTTGGCATCATGCACATACACGGAACAAATATTATGTTGACTTGTATTTTTGATTTAGGACTTGGTCCTAAACAGCCAAAACTGGCCAAGCTTGGACACGCACACACTCAATGGAAGAACGTGGAGGTTATGACAGATATTTGTGTAAATATTGTTTAAACATATTTGGTACTTGAGCATACCTATACGTGTATATATTGTAAATATTGTAAGAGAGAAATTCATAGTATTTTTTGTTGCATGTGTAGTTATAAAACATGTATTTCTCTAGTAACCATGTGCAGAGCTCAGACCCATGCGACTGGTTTATGCAATTTACGTACATAATATTAAGTATTGTGACGATGGAGTCGGCGTACAACAATAGACGGACGGGTCCAAGCTATTTCACATAACATGCCGGGCCGGCGAGCGGCTAGACGTTAAAGGCCGGGCTGCCTCGCGCGACTATGCGTGTATGTGACCATAAACAAGGGGGTCAAGAACGTTTGCGTGACCGCGGTACGTGTGTGGAGAGTTTCCCGAAAGTCGTGTCACGTCATTTCCAGTTTAAGTGTGAGTGTGTTTGAGAGTAGAGCTACGGGAATCATTATTATATTTATTATTATTATTATTATTATTATTATTATTATTATTATTATTATTATTATTATTATTATTATTATTATTATTATTATTATTATTATTATTATTAACTATGTTAAGTAGATTTTCCGAGCTTGTGGGCCGTGGTCGAGTTGAACGCAGTTTTCAGCGAAACGTCGGAGGAAGGCAATCCAACTCGACCACGGCCCACAAGCCCGGAAAATCTACTTAACATAGTTGACAACGCCGGCCGTGAAAGCCTCAGCACTTTTATTATTATTATTATTATTATTATTATTATTATTATTATTATTATTATTATTATTATTATTATTATTATTATTATTATTCAGGGGCGTAGCTTTTGGGGACGCTAGTACGCTAAGCGTTCCCCTTATTTTTCCGTCTAATTGTTTTATTTTTATTTTGTTTTGAAATAGTTTTAACGCAGGACAATTAATTTATAGTCATTTAGCACCGATTGTTTGGCAGATCATACTGTTGAAATAAATATTTCGTTCTTTAACGACGCTGTCAGTTGCTAGGATCACATCAGCGTCGCCGGTGTGTTGGAATTTAGTCCCGCAGGAGTTCTTTTACATGCCAGTAAATCTACTGACATGGAGCTGTCGTTTTTAAGCACACTTAAAAACCATCGATCTGGGCCGGATTTGAACCCGCGACCTTTATATTTAGCTAAAATAGCAAACAAAATTTAGAAGTCAATCCGTTCTAAAACAGCTGCGTTCGCTGAGACGAGTCAGCGTTTCACTGCCTGCATGTTATATGGCTAGGACGGTCTCCCCGCAAACCCCTCACTATCCTCCTGCCTGCCCCTCTCACCTCCGCAAACCCCTCACATACCCATCTGTATACGCTAGCGTGCAGCCGTATGCTAACGTGGTACTGACTTCGGAGTATTGTTGAGGTACTGTCAATTGTTCCTTTGCGAATAAAATTTTGTAATACCTACATAAACTCAAAGTGCATGTGGTATTTACATCATAAGAATGGGGGACATACCACACCAGCTATTAGATTTGTTAAACATCTTGTGGTGAGAAGTAATTTGTGTATTAAACATCGCTGGAATTTCGCGTTTTTTAGCAATTTCGCTTCAATCTGCACTCATCGCTGCTGCTAATAATAATAATAATAATAATAATAATAATAATAATAATAATAATAATAATAATAATAAATTAGATTTATTGATCAACATCACATAATTCGGAAAGATAATGGGAAATCGTTTTAATTATACCTGCCACCTTTGTCGTTAATGCGAAAAAGAGTGCCCCATTTATAGCGTTCCCATATTTTTATTTCACGCTACGCCACTGATCAGAAGTAGAACTACTAAAATAACAGTAGCAGCAGTTGTATTATTTGTAGTAGTATGCAAGTGATACAAATGGCTGTCATTGTTGATTTAGTGCACGCAAAAGGCGGCCGTTGGCAATTTTTGAAATAATAAAAGCTCAAACACAACGAAAGTGGGTCAAACATAAATAATTCGGAAGCTAAAAGATAGATGTATACAACGCGCTGAAAAAAATGGATAATGATAGGCGTATGGAAACGAGAAACTAAAACATTTAAAATGCCATTAATAGTCCCTTTCTCTAGAGCGTGTGAGGTATTTTTCTTCCGTGAGAAATGGAACACGTTACCAGTTTTTTTCACTGTGCACGAATACGTATCACGTTAACTAGTCATTAGTTTTTTTTAAACATTAAAAAAGAATAAATATGTATGCATCTGCCTCCCGAAATTTGTAGGTTCCGCTTGATTGAGCTTTAAACAGTACACCGAAGGGTTTCATAAAATATTTACGCGTAAATTACCGTTATTTGCTTCCATGGTCATCGCACGCGGGAGGCCGCGGGCCCCCTTGAAAATTAATGAATTTAATGTGCAGTCAATTATGGCTATTAGACTGTTTTAATTTTTATCAAAGAACAATATCTTAGATTCTCTTCACAATTTCATGAAACTCGAGGGAGTTCTAGCATTTTATATTTGCTGGATGAAGTTTAAGAATGTCATCAATCATGACGTTTTTGAAAATCGAGTTTTAAGTGACAATATCAGAGTTCCAACATGTGGCCTCCGCCCCCCGAAATAAAGTGCACCGACGTCCATGTTTGCTTGAATAGACTGAGGCATGAAAGGAGAACATTATGTGCTTTGCCAGATTATGTGGTATACTGGCGTTTGAACACTTGGCTTGAAAATATATTACAATGCCTGCAACAAGTTCTTACACAAAATCAGTTTTATTGAAGCAAATTTTATTTAACAAGAAGCATATAAAACATGTAAACTATATAACAAAGTAAGAATTAATATCTGAACCCATTAAGAATGTATGGAAATCTTGACCAGGGAACGGTGCACTGTGACAAATGCAGATCTTTTGTGCTTACCAACCCCAAGGAGGAAAGGGTGAGCTGAAGGAACCGCAGGAGACTGGCCGACAAACATGCAGAGATCCCTTACGATTCCACCAGGTCTGGTCATAATGGGTGGCTGCAATCTAGCAGAGCCAAGAAAAACTTTCTAACGAGCAAGCATCTGTGCCAACAATGACCAACACTGCACAGCTCCTAAGCCTATGTGAAACGTGCAACAAGGGATAGCAAAATGGAATTTCTGGTAGAAAAGAAACCACCCCAGCATTCACCTTGCCAAACAGGGAAAACTCCATGGTCAGCGACTGGCCCGAGAAATCAAACCCTGGGGCTTCCTGGATGCGAGTATTGATAGTTCTTGTATCCACCATGATTACGTTCTGCCTCTGAATCCATGAGTACGAAAATCTTATTGATTTAACTGCTTATGAGCGACAAGTTTTTGTTAAATAGGAAATAATTATTGCCCTAATATTTTGCACAGTTTTATTCATGTGCATGAATTAGAGAACTTGTGGGACTGTAAAGTACTGCTTAATGATATACGATGGTCTCAAGCTGGCTACAGTACAATGAAAATCTAACAGGCATGATCTCTTCATGATTCTATCAAGCAGGCTATATTGACTTGTATGTTGGCACCTCCACGCTTCGGATTCACACCCTACGTAACCCTGGCATCACATGGTGTTTACTCATTTGTCATAAAATCTGCAAAAATCACCTTTGTAATGCACAATATATTCCACACTTAGGTAGAGGACATTTCATGGATGAAAAAAGAAAGAACAAGTAATTTTTTTATTTATATTTAGATAAATTATTATCACAGTTTTCATTATTTTAAGAAGGCAAGACTTAGAGCAGCAGCATTACATAATTGTTTAGTAATAATTATAAAAACAATTGTATAGTACAATACAGACTATATAAATAACCAACATCACAATTGCTGGAGGAAAAATTATGAGGTGCAATATGTTGGTTTCTACAAAGGGCAGTGCTATTTAACAACATAAAAGCTGCACTGTTATTGTAAGATTTTAGCTCTCTCATATCCATACATGTACACTACATAATATTATGCATAGAAAACAGATAAACATTCTTTAGGCAGTCTTCTGCTATAGATTCTGCGACTTCAGCAAAGTAAATAATGCTTTGAAACAGTAACTTACTGATATGATGTGCTTCTAAACTTTCAGACTCTTAATATATACAATACCATTAACCATACCGTAAGTAAATGTACTTTATTCCGAGAGGTAGACTTAAAAATTCAATGCCACAACTGGGATTTGAACCACAGATCTTCCGTTTACCAGGCGGCTGCTCTAACCATTGAGCTATTGTGACAAACTGCCAGAATGGCATTAAATTCTCAAACCAGTTCGTATTTCTCCTGGTAAACCACAAAGGCAGTCTCACATCAAAGACAAATTACCAAACTACCTCTCAAACTTTGCCCACACACGGCTTGTGTGTTTAAAAACACCAACAGTAAGTTTGTTGGCATAAATAAATAATAAGTACTTTATTCCTTTATTTCTGAATGTTTCATATTTGTAGGTATCTATTCATTGAATGGGTGCTCACAAAAGCAGACTAACCATAATTTTATTAGAACAAAGAAAAGTCAACCTTTGCAAATGCCCATAAAATAATTTGCTATGGATACACCCATATAGCAATAAAATTACAGTACAGCGAACTTGAACATTTATGCCATTTACACATCTCCTTCCTTCAGGGTCAAGTGAGCCCAATTTTGCTACAACAGGGCAAGGAATGTTTTCATCCACTGCCATAAAATTACATGCTTTGTATCTTGTCACACATAGCAATTAATTGCTCAAATTTACATAACTCTATTTTAGTAACTTACAAATTTAGTGTTGTGGATGGGCATAATAATGAAGTAAATATAAGGACAGAACATTTTGTTAATGAAATAAAGAATTAAAATGTATAAATGTCAGAAAAATGATTGAGTAATATAAAAAGGACACTTTCTACTTCATTATGTCCCAGTTTCATTTAGGTTATATACAATAAACAAGTGACTGAAAAGGTGCTGGTGGTGGTCTCAATGGTGGTATTGATGATCTACATTTAAGCTTTGTACATAAACAAGTGAATGAAACTGTGGTCAATGGTTCTGACTATAATAATACAATTGAAAAATTTCTTTACAGTCTAAATGAATTGCAGAGAGTATGATCAACAATTTTATTAGAGATATACCGTTATGATGATTTCTAAATCACTGTATGTTTTATTATTTGACTACATATTATTAGCAACATGTATATTTACTAACAAGACCTGAAACTTAGTAAATTAAGTGATGGTGACCACAGATAACTATGAGCTTTAATTAAGCCCTATACATAAATGAATGAACAGATGATGGGTTTAATAACCTAATACACTTTAAATTAAGGTCTTAGTATGAATGTGCTGACATTTAGGAAAAATAGCATGAAGTGAAAATTAGATCACAATTCCTGAAGTGTCAAGATGATTCAATAATTTGATATCCACAATATTAGAGCTTTAACAAATTTTAGGACAATATAGAATGGTGAGCAAATCATTGCATTATGATGCTTTGGTATGAATTCTGAAGTTCCTGCAGGCTTTCACCTCCCTTCAGAAGATTCAGTGATCCTGAGGCTTGTGATGAATTTTCCGAGATATTTTGCATTATCTGATATATTCCTGTTGGTATATCTATACATAAATTAAAGGAAAATTCCAAAAGAATGTGTAATGACCAGGGTTTGAGTCTGGATGTGTTGAAGAGACATATACATGAAAGGTGAAATCAAAGCTGAAAAATTCAATGCCATAGTTGCGATTTGAACCACAAATCTTCCGCTCTAAGCAGTTGCCCTTAACCACTGAGCTACCATGGCAACATGCTGGTACAACATTAAATTTTTCGGTTCTGATTCTACCTTCCAAAGTTTACCTACACAGTTTGTGTACATAATTTTATATTATATTTAATTTTTCACTTATTTCTTGGCACTCAAATTACTGACATTACTAGAGCTTGTGTTACTGTTGATAGTTGTATCAATGCTTGTAAATGTTTATCTGCTTCCTATTAGTTTGTTCCAATGCACAGTAAGTGATCAGTTCACATATAAGTTTATGTATCACCCAATGTGCATTTGGTATTAGTTTCTGACAGTCAAGGACACCTTATCCTATATACTACTTCTGATGGTTCTTGACTGGATTTAGAAGTTTCTGGAGAGGATGACTGCACTATACAGATGTAGTCTAAATTATTTGGAATATATGAGAGCAATTTGGAAAGTAAGTTTTGGTCTCATCATTCACAACAGGAGATGCTGTAGCACCATCATTCTCAATTTACTTTTCAGCTTGGTTTAGTATGTCACTGGCAGCATCAGTATGAGGTTGTATTTAACTGTTTCTTTTGCCAAGACACACCTGTAAAATGTGTGCAGCAACAAAACTCCTGCCAAATGTGACAAAACACAAACAGCAATATGCTTCTCTGACATCACAAGCCAGAGTATTGTGCAATTTTGGTGCTGTCAATCCCAAGATGGATGCACTGACATCTATATGAAGAATAAAATGGGTGACCATCTATCAATGGAATTGTTGCAAATGTGAATGTGTTCAGATAAATCATTGTGCTACAATTTCAGAATTTCATGAGCATTTTCCACACATCAGTAGGATTGTTCTGTAAGAAATGCTGAAAAAAATTCTGACTGAAGCCAAAAAGGCCATGTTTGGAACAGAACTGACCTATTTTTTTGACCACACCGTAGATGAGAGATCAGTTCAATACATTAACTTTGAAACAAAATAACAGCCAATGGCCTGCGGTCACACCTAATTCCCTAAGAAACCTCAAAAATGCTTCAAACATTTTCTACAAAGAAGCTCACTGCAACTGACAAGAAGCAAACTTAGAGCATTTCAGAACAAATGAAGTGGCATGTTGAGTTCAAGTTCTTTTTTTTCCCCCCATGATAATGCTCAGCAACATATTCCTGCAAGCACTCAAAATGTCATTCAACAGTTCAAGTGGGAGGCTATTTTCCGAATTGCTCTCATATTTTCAGTCAAGATTCTTCTAATGTGCATTCTCACAATATCAGACACTGTTGAAATGCAACTCAATAACAATACAGAATAAGTTCCTAATCATAAACATATGTACACACATAACTGCCTGATATTTCTACTTTAGCAACATATATTACATTCAATATTAACAATGTACAATGTTACTTGAAAGGTCACAGCATGTATACCACTTCATTTTAACGACCAATGCCTTAAAGATATCATTAAGTAAATGTGCCATGATCCAATGCTAAATAAAAATATTCAGCAGTAGATTGACCTTCACTGTAACTGAAATTGGAAGAGCAAGATACAATAGGACCAACAGCAATAGATAATATCCCTGTTTTTACATTTAAAACCCAGCAGAATGAACTGTTAAGTTAGCTGGTTTAATTTTAGTATGCCTTCTGGCTATAAACAATTATTTTGATAATTGGAAAGCATCAGTACGAAGCAAAACCATAAATATAGGTTCCACTACTAGGCACTGTTTAAGATAAAACACAATAATAATAACCTAGATAGCCCTGCCATGGTGAGATTCTTACCAGCATTCTCATATTTGTCACTCATCTTTTGAGTTCAAGTTCTAAACAGCTTGGATAGGATAATTTGAGTAATTACAACACATTGTTGGGTTTATTGGCAAACCATTCAATTCAAATTTTGTCAATTTTGCGATATCTTGACTTACTTACTCTTGCAATAAAAATTAATCCAAAGTTTCTTTTTCCTCCTCTTAAAAATTGTTAATTGCTAAAACTGTAATTGCAAGATTTGTTGTTTAAGCCAACAAAATGTGCTGCTTTTTAATTAAGGAAACAAATGTGAAATGTGAATTTTCAGTATTCAAAATTTCCATAGATAAATCTAGCCTGAAAAATCCCTTAAGGGCAAAGGCCTCCTGACTCTTGCAGGGATGAGCTCATAACCATGAACACATGACTTGTTAATGTTTTATGCCATTAGAGAAATAAATAAAATTTAATTACCTGTAAACAATTCTGTTACTGTTATATTCTATAAGCAAATACATTTGTGAAACATAATCAAAATCTGTACTGATTTCGCTGAAAGTTAAAATAGCACTTTAGTATGTAATTCAAAGAAAGCATAATTCATACTTGAAAGCTTATAGTGAACATAATTCCAGATGAAGTATGTGTGCTTAAAGTCAAGTAGAAATGTCTCAAAATGATTCTCTTCCTTTCCTAGCTCTCTAAGAAACCTTCATGTAGAGATTTCTCTCAAACCACTTGTTAAGTAGGAACATTGCTTTTCTTAGGAGTAAATGGTTTGGTGATCAATTTCAGAGTGTCAAAGTTAAAATTAAAAGATTTGCTTTTCGCTGCAGCCTATTTTTGGGAATCACTGTGGTAAATGGAATTTTAAAGCAAGTGCCCTCAGCCAAATCAGTACAGCACCACAAAATCTATTCTCAATATTTTTAAATTTATGAACAGTCATATAAAACCAGATTGCTATTAATGCTGTAAGACTCCATTAAGAAAGTTATTCAAATATCTCACTGCTTTTTGGAAACTGGCCAAGCTTTAAAATTTGGATAACAAAATTATATGACCAGCCAAATGAGTAACGTAGAAATATTGCTAACTAAAGAGAAATTAAAAAATGAAGCATCATTAACTGATAAATGAAAACAATGAAGCTACTGACAGTGGAGCAATAAATATTCATAACAAAACTTGTTTTATCTTGTGTTATAATTATAAATTCTTTGCAGAATTAGTTTTGCAATACATTACTTGCATCTGCAGCTATTTGTTTAGTTTGTTTATTGTTATGGTTAACACTGCTAAGCAACTCTCTAATTAGTATCTGCAGGAATGAGTTGGTCGCTTACACCTCTCACTTAACTTATTATTCACTTACGAGTTTCAGAAGCATTTGTGTCAATATTTAGCTGAGGATAGAAATAAACATTCCCAAAACTAGTTAAAATGAATAATAAAGTGAGTGAAGGTTAATTAGCACTTCTCAGGCTACCAGCCATGTAATATCTATAAATTGTTTGATGTTTTGGCCATACTAAGCTCCATGGCCATCATCGGGAAATAAGTAATGAATAAATAACCCGAGAAGTGCTAATTAATAACTATCACCCTAAAAAGCTTTAAATCTTATATGAGTGAAGGTTGTAAACACAGTTCCTACAGTTGCCAATCAGAAAGTTAAGGTTTGTGTATGAAGCATATGGTTTGAATGGTTTATTTCCAATTTTAAAATATTTGTTTCTCTAAGACTGTAAGATAAATGCTGATCTTCACCAATGCTGGGCACTGTATATAAAAAACATAACCATAATAAAACTAAGGCAATATCCACATTCTAAACAGCAAAACTATATCTACATATTGGCACCATTTACATTTTGTTTTGCTAACAACTAACATTTTCTACAAGGTGATGTATTTAATCATTTTTCATACAAGCCACCAAGATAAAACATATATGTACAGAGTAACTTACTGTTATTTAGCAATAATGTTGCAACTCTTATGAAAAAGTACACAAGTCTTATTATGCAAAATTTCCACAGACAATTTACATGCATACACACAACTTGCAAGTAAGTTCTTAAAAACAAAATCTAAGGTCTCTATACCCTAATAGCCACCAAAGTTTTGTGCACATTGGCATTACTGTACAAAATCTTCTAGTTCTATTCAAGAAGTCCCCCTTTTTCTTCTATTTATAATTCTCCTAACTTTTTCAAAGTTTCATCTAAAAGTATACTTTACTTCAAGATATACTTATATAAAATGGCTTAGACCTAAAACTTACTGCTTATCAAGTTCAAAAATCTCACAAAAAAGAGATTATTCTTGGACATCAATCACTGAAGTATTATTATGCTTTCATTGTAGATGAAACCTAAACAAATTTTTAAGGGAAGCATCCTTTGCATCTGTGTTAAAACGCATATGCATCTAACAGCTTAATCTATAAGTCTCAGCTAGTTGTCCAGAAAACAAGCTGCTTATTTGTTAACCTGCACAGGACAGAGTATTGCAAGAGTATGTATTGCAATTATTCAAGATATATCGTGTACTAGTGGTCATGTCAAGTACGGTTACAATGAAGGCATCTTACAGGATGGTTATACATGAACATGAATAATCAGAAACAATCCGAGGTAAAATTTGACCACAGAGTTGCAAAATGTTTTTTTTTTAAATTGTATGTATCACTAAGGTTAGCTGAAATAGGAGGAAGGTCACTGTTATGGGAATAAGGAGGTAAAGAAACAGTCCAGAACGTAAGTTCTTTCCTTTAAACAACATAACAAAAGTAGCAAAAATATGTCATGTTTGTTACTATAGATATTAAAAAAATTATGTTACATACATTACTTAGGAACTCACTCTTGTCCAATACACTTCTCCAGACTATCCAGCCAATGTCTTCACTACTTCTATAGGAATGGAGGCTGCTGCCTTCTTCATGAATGCTGTTACAGACCCAATTCTTTGACAGGGTTTAGAGGCAGGCCTTGTCTTTAGTACTATCGCACCGGCCATAAGCCCGGGCATGGGTGGTAAGATTTGCCAGTTGGGGCCTGAGCTCTTCCGGCAGCAGGAGCAGGCTAGAGGTGCTTACCTGCCTTAATGACCCATCCCCCTGCAGGACAATAGAGCATATGGAAACAATAGCTATTGTGTGGTGTTCTGGTGTCCAGACTGTCCTCCCATATTCTCTCTCGACCATTCTACTTCCAAAACTCTCTCATTGTATGGGGGCACTATATAAGGGACCCGCTCGTGCCCAGGAGGGAAGTTGTTCCAGTCGTTCTTGTAGTGAAGTGTCGGAGTCAGTAAGACGTTTATGAAGCATCCAGTGGACAGTGCCTGTGAATCGTGCCAAGTGCAGTTCAGTGCGAGATATAATCTGACAGTTCTTTACTGTGATTTGATTCAACGTCTGCTCTTTTGTTCTAAGTTTGTACAAAAGTGATCTAAGAGTAACGTTAGCACTACACTAACTAACTAGAAGGCAATAGTGTGATTAGCAGTAACAGGTGCTTTCTTATTTACTACACTGGTGTCAGAAGGGAGATTCGTTGAATCACTGTCTCCTTACATCATCGTCAGAAGTGCAACATATGAGCCACCGTGGAGGAGAAGATGAAAGAATTATTAACCGAAATCAAGAGCATGAAATCCAGAACGGACAAAGTGGGAAGTGAAGTAACAACAGTAAACTCAGCAATAGAGAAGATCGAGGCAAAGATTGAAGGTGTAAAGGAAGAAATGAAGACAGAAATGTTGGCTAAGATTGACAGGGAACTGGTCAGCATGATGCAAGATACAGAAGAACTTGGTGGGAAGGTGGTAGACCTCTGCCAGTGTGTGAACGTCATGGAGGACAACGGGGAACGTCTTTGCACCCTGGAAGGAAGAGTTGATGGAAGCATCAAAGAACTGGATGCTAGGGATAGACAGGATACCACGGCCCTGGGGAGGGAGCATCTAATGGCCGAGGCAACAGTTGCGCCCGTCTTGGACTGTGGATATGTATGTCATGAGGAAGACAAAGAGACAGCTCAGGGACATCATCAAGGATTCCCTAGAGTGCGTCGGGGATGTAGCCAACCAGGGAGGACTACTAGCAGGGGAGTGCACAAGCAAGCAAGGAACATGCGAGAACTGAGTTGGTGTGGGACATGGAGATACTGTCGGAGCCATCCAATCAGGTGATGCACAGTGCTGTGAATGGAAGAATGGAGGACATCATCATCATGGATGGGAGGATACAGGGGAAGCCGTGCCAGGTTGTGGCGGAGGTCGTTGCTGGACCCGCCAGAAGCAAGGTGGCTATGAAAGTGCGCCAGGGAGGTCAGCAGCCATGGAACCCAGTAGGCTGTCTTCAGGTGCGCAAGATGGTCCATCAACACACCTGAAAGAAGGGCAACCAGATGAGAGGCCGTCAAGACATTGTCCTACCTGGACCAAGGGGCACTACGCAACAGTGATGCTGAGAATCATGCCACCTGGGGAAGAGGTTTGATGGTTTAGTCCACCATGTGCGCAAGAGGGATGCTGCCAGTGAAAGGCTGGTTTGGATGACCAGCCCTGAGTAGGGAGCAGTGCCATGCTGACCATAAGCTCGGGTACAGCTTGTAAGATATGCTGGCAGCAGGAGCGGGCTGGAGGCTTTTACCTGTCTTAATGACCCATCCCCCAGCAGGACAATAGAGCATACAGAAATAGCAATTGTATGATGTTCTGGTGTCCAGATGGTTCTCCCACATTCACTCTTGACCATTCTACTTCTGGAACTCGCTCATTGTATGGGGGCACTATATAAGGGACTTGCTCATGCCAAATTGTTCAGTGTCTAATGCCTACCCTTTCATATTTTCAACATTTTTCAATTTGCACTCTTTTTCAGTGTTCACTGGTTTATCTACTAGCAGGAACTGAATGAAGCCAGGCAGTGAGTAATGCTAGGTAGTGCAACACGTGTTGAAACAGGTTGTAGAGGCCACACCTACTCCATCATGTCACAGTTATACTCTGTGTACACTAAACCTCAATCTGGCATTTTTGTGACCCCGAACCGAGCACTACTTATAAAACTCCAACTAAGGAATTATTTTGATGTTCAAATATTGTTTACTGATAGTCAGTTCGGACATAGGAAGGGAAAGTGTACTATATTTGCAGTGGATTCGCTCATAGAAAAAATTCACCAAGCGCTTGAAGATGGAGTTTCTGGACATGCCACATTGTGTGATTTAAGCAAAGCCTTTGACTGTGTTAAACATATTTTAATAAACAAATTAGAAATTTATGGAATAAAAGGTAGTTTTGTTTGGAGGGAGAAAATCTAAGATATAAAAATGACAACTAGAGTTCCACAGGGATCAGTTCTTCGACCTCTACTTTTCCTGATCATGATGTTCCTAAATGTTCTACATATAGTTATTTATGTTGATGATACATCTGTTTTCCAAAGGAAGTTTATCTATTTCAGTGGAATTCACATGTTCAGGTTTAAGGTAGTTCGCAATGCAGAAACAGATGTGGTATACTGTTTATAAGTGATTATATTGATCTTTTATTTTTATATACAAGGGAAATACCTTGCCTGAAAATCTTTTTCAGAAGAGCGAATTATATGATGTTAAGGAAAAAGTGTTTAAAAATGGAAAATGCATAAAAAGCAAGAGATTTTGAAGTGCCTTCAGTTTTTAGCAGTAGATCAGTAGATTTGCAAAAAAGCAGATCTGCAAAATCAGTACACCTGGCAACCCTGCTCTAACATTACTTAACACTGATTCTTATGGATTGATTGCAGTGATGAGGTCATAGGTAAAGAATGGCTTAAAGGATGCAGATACATTAACTTACAGATGCACTTCAGTTCAAGAGACATGTGACACTAGATGAGTTAAATATTTTTTTTCCAAACATTTCTTTTTCTTTGCTTGGTGAAACGATGTCCTAATAATTTGGCTTAATGGACTGACAGCAGTTCACTACAACATGGGGAATTTTAAATCTTGTGAACATATATAAAAAATGCCTAATGTAGATGATGATGTGGAGAAATAAAGCAAGCTTCAATTTTATGACATCTTTTCTTTTTTTCTTCTTCTTTACCTGATTACCTTCCCCTTATGTAGGGCTTGCACCCCCTATGAGTTACAAGACAGTGCCTAGGGACAGACGTCTGGTGGGGAGCACAGGAACCTATGGAACGGATAAGGTGAAGACCTGGAAGCGGGTGGTCAGCCAAGCACCAGGTATGATAGTGAGGAAGAGGATAATATAAAATGCAGGCAAAATTGATGATTGGAAAGGTAATAATGGAGTAATTGGTGGAATGTGTGAGGGGGAAAACTGGAGAACCTGGAGAAAACCTGCCGTGATGCTGCTTTGTCCACCACGAATACCACATGTGGGTCCCTGGGGTCGAACCTGGGCCACCTAGGTGGTTGGCGAATGCTCTTCTTTTAATAAAATGTTTTTCTGAAAATACTAAAGTCAATGGTTTACTTCCAAGATGACCCTTATACTAAAAGTTGGCATAAACAGCAGCATTTTGGCTATTTGATATTGTTTTTACATTTTAAAATGAATGACAAAATAAAACTGATATGTTCTAAGCATCACTTAGAAGTTTCCTTTGAATATTTAGAAAATTCTAGATAAGACTAAGTGTATTTAAATAAAAAATGATATATGAAAAACGCAGCTGACACAAATATAACTTAAGTTTTCCAGTTTTGTTATTTTATCAACTAAATACATTTTTATTTGTGTTTCCAAAAACTTATGCTTCCAATCTTGCAATATGTATCACATCGATTTTAAAATGTACAGATAAAATGTTTGTTTGAAAAAGAGAGGGAGGTATATAAACTCAACTATGTACTCTCTGTGAATACCTTTAAGACAAGTTTATGATTTTCAAATATGGTTTAAGTTTTTTTAATTAACGGCCTCCAACGTAATGTCATATCGGACGGTGAATAAATGAAACGGGTGAAATGATGCTCAAATGAGCCCAAGATCCATGGAGCTTTAAGTTATCTGACATTCGTCTTTACAGGATGAGGGAAAACCTCGGAAAAAACCTTACCCGGATAACTTGCCCTAAGTGAGATTTGAACTTGCAACCTCTTGGACGCGAGGCAAACACGCTAACCATCACGCTACCGAGGCGGGCAAAGATTGCATGACCATGACCTTGTAACTCTCAAAACACAGAATATTTGCCGTTGAGACAATATATTACAAACAAGTTACTACCAAAGAATGCATTCGCAAAATCTATTATTTAAATTGTTTTAGAAATAGTTTTATTGCAGTCACTGTTTAAATGAAGGTGCTTCACTTAAAAATTATCCTTTGGTAAAGAATGTTATTTTATTGTTAAAACTTTTTGAAGACTCTTGGTATTTAATAGCTTTAACATGAACATAAAATAATAATTTCATTGAGAGAATAATTAAAATAAACAACTCTACAAAGCTTTTATAGTACACAAAAGATCTGTTCCAACCATAACACTGGAAAAATTACCTAATGGAGTGTGGCATTTACCTGGCTTACAAAATATATTAAGTCACATTGTAATATTAACATATAAGTAGGAATAAAGAAAAATTTGCATTTATACACCTCTTGCTAAACTAGTATTGGAAAATCTGCAAAATACTCTTGAAAGCCATAAAAATTAGAAGCCTTGGTTTTTTATCTTAGCAGTAGGAGAAGCACCAATAAATACACAGATATGTAAGGCTTAATCAGAAAATTTACATTAAATATTGCTTTTAATTATTCTATTCCATTAAGTGTGTCAGTACACTTTTATTTTGGAAAACAATATAAACACATAGTTATTAACGTGATTTGCTAAGCATTAAATACTAATATTATACTGTTAACATTTCAACACAAAAGTTATGCATCAGAAAATGTTTCTTTAAGTTAAACTTGGTGATATTTGCTACTATGCTGATATCTGCAAGTCAGCACTTTCTGAATTATAAATATTCAGCGCAGATCTTTTTTTTGTAAAAAATTGTATGAAATGTGTGATTAAATAAAGTGAACAGAATAAACAGCATAGTAAAGGCAAATACAATGGATTAAAATGATCCCTCAAACAAGATCATATAAATAATATTTAAGAACATATTCAGAAAATAATGCAACCATAGAAAAAATAAACTTTTATGCAATCATAGGAGAATAATTTCATTATTAACTCCTGAGCATTAGAAACATACACACTTTTATGCAATCACTACAGTAACGTTTAATTCAATATAACATCATAACACAAAACCAACTGTGTGTATGTGCGTGCATTCATAAGAGAAAGAGACAGACAGAGATAGTGTGAGCGTGCAACGTGAATTTCCAGACATCTGGGTTTGGGTACAAAGGTGGGAAATACTTTGCACTTAAGTGCAAGTAGTAAAATTCTTTTGCAGCTATAGCATAACTGTTGCAGTGAGGATTTAATTCATTTAAAATCTCCGTTTCTAACTTGTCCTGAAGAGTTAGAGCATGAATTTCTGGATACATTGTATAATTATGCCTATTTATATACGGATATAATAAATTTAAATAGAGGTGAAAAGTAAGGTTACCTGTTACTGACAATTACCGCTGAAGATGTCCATGAGTTCGAGTTTGCCTAGTAGATATAAAATTATATAGTTGAAAATTTCTTTCACAGATTCCATTATGGGTCACATTTGCATTTCCTGGTATCCAGAAGAAAAGATTCAAGTTTTAACAATTCTGAACAATTATTCCATCAACACACATGCACTGAAATTGCTGATTTCTAACTAAATAACCTCTTAAAACCAGGCCATTAGTATCTCAAACAAAAAAATTGTTAAAATTATTTAATTTATCAAAGCATTCTGATATTTTGGATGTACCACATAGTTCATGAGGCCTTTATGCCACCTGCACTTAGCAGACATCTCAATAAATGGCCATTTTTCTGTGGAACCAAACAGCTTTTACCATAAAATCTGTGTTAATACTGTCTCGCTTAAATGGACACATACCACAGTCAGCAGCCACACAAAGTTTAGAAAATGAGTTGAGTTAAATGGTCACTCATTACCATTACAAATACCTTTTCACCCTGAAATTGTCCCATAGGCTTGCCTACAATAGAAGTGGTTTTACAACACAAGACCATCTCTCTTCTGTCTCTTTTCTCCATATGAGGTCAACATGTGGTTGTCACTTCCATTAAAGATTAGACTAGATAACGGGAGGTTTCTATTGTCATTTCCACACAATCAGCGGCGCTACTTGTCTTCAGAGACAAGGAATGACACTTTCTCTATTCTGGGGGTGAAAGCTGATTTATGACAATCACTAGTTAAGGTGAGGTGGTTTTCCTCTGTTAGCAATGACATGTTTAGTATATTATTCATTCATATTGGTCAGTGAATAAGTAAGGAAGATGATAAGGTCAGGGCACAAGTAAATAGCATACTTAAAAATAAAGAAGACATTTTAAAAGAGTGGGAAGGAAACAAATGAAATGAAAAGAAAAAAGGGATTATTCCACTTAACATATATAAAGTTATATAAACAGTGAAATTTTTTGAATGATTTGTAGAAGTATTTAAGTCGACCTACAGACATTTTTAGTTTCACTGAAGCACCAGTTGAGGAACTGTTGATAATGAGGACAATGTCTTTGAAACGTATCTGGATAAAAAACTAAAAGTATCTATAGATTGACTCAAATACTTCTAAAAATGGGAATTGAAATACAGAGAAGTGATCAATTTCAATACATTGCGTAGGCTTTTGGGGCCGGTGTCCATCATATCTGAGTCTTCTGGGGAAGGCCGCGTCTTGCTTATGACAAATGTCGATGTTTCGCCACCTCCTATGTTGCTATGTTGGGCTTCTTCAGGTTACACTCTGTGACAGCACTTACAAGACTGTATTGACCAGAGAGAAGGAAGCGCCCGCTTGCCTCTCTCTCTGGTCAACACAGTCTTGTAAGCCCAACATGGGGCGAAACGTTGACATTCGTCATAAGCAAGATGCGGCCTTCCCCGGAAGACTCAGATATGAAGTTATCAATTTCCTTTACTAATGATTCAAGTGCGCACATGCTAAGACATTGCCATCAATGGACAATGGTAGAGGAAAAGGCATCATAGCAAAAGAACTAATATGCAAGATTTTGCTCATAGCAAGAATGCCTGGAATGTTTCAGAAAACAATCCAACATTGCATTTTGGACAGGTTGTGGTGACATTTCAGTGAAAGATATTGATGAAAAAGTAAATTGTCCTCAATCTTGGCAGTGTATGATCTTAAAGACATTTAAAATATTGATGAGAATGACTTCTTATAGGACGCTTCCCAGGAAATCAGACATTAAAAACTGAAATGTGCAGGGGGTAGGAACTAGCAAAGGAAAAAGTTACATTTGTATTCTCATATAATGCTGCAGAAGATGAGGAATCACCTTTAACGATAGTGAAATCAGAGAGACCCCAAAATCAAAAATGTTGATATGAACTTGTTGGGTGTAAAGTGGTGTGCAAATATGAAGGCATGGATGATGTCCACCACATTTGAACATTGGCTGAGAGCGTTCAATACTAAACTGACAAGACATAACCAGAATGTAATTCTTGACAGTCCATCATATCACCCTCAAATTCAGCTCTACAATATGAAATTGTTTTACCTCCAAACACTACGTCACACACTCAGCCTCTGTATAAAGGGATATTCAAGCATGTAAGCTACAATATAGGAAGTTCTTCAGTCTCTGATAGCATGAAAGAATGACACTGAATGTGCATAAGCTTTAACAAAAATGTTAATTGCTGATGATGCTGTATCCCGGACTAAATCTGTGTCTGATGCAGTGAAGGAAGAAACCATATGTTGATAGAGGAATAACTGCAGAAACGGCAAATTCTATAATTGCCAATGCTGATATGTAACATGTTTCGATGATTAGAGCTGAATGGGAGGCTCAACTTCAGGATAATTGTTGACATAAGTTAATTTATGTTTTTATACTGTATGTATACTATAATATTCTCTCTCTTTTTTCTTTCTTTCTTAACATCCATGTAATGGACATAATTTATCTTTTACAGGGACATCTCTATCTATGAATATTGAGTTTAGCCAAGGGAGTGACAGCGATGACATTTGTGAACCACTGTTATTTCTCTGTAACTTACAGCCGTTGAGTTACATCTTAAATAAAACAGTACAGTGAGAATAGTGCCTTGCTTTTGAATAAGTTTTTAGAATCTTCAGAAATGTGTGACACTAAAAAGATGTAAAAACAGTACAAAATGAACCATACTGTAAGATTTTTTTACAAAAAGGTAAATTGCACAAATGTCTTTCTACAGTACATGACTATAATTTAAAAAATCTTTTGCATAATTATTCCTCTGTTCATAGTACGTAAAGTGCATATTAATTACTTAAATTTCATTTTTGCATATCAGTATGCATACTATATATAAATTAAATAAGGTCTTAATCACTGCATACACATGTTTGTTACGTTAATATACAGTAGATATTGCTGCATATATGTAATTGTATAATGAATCAGACCTAAAAATTAGCTTAGTATACAAATGCTAAGAGCAGGCAAACTGACCCACATCTGTCTGTTTACTCAGTAGCTTACTTGAATAAGTATGCCATTAGTCAGAATGCACAACACAGGCCATTCAGTTGCAGATGATGCGGACAGACTGAGCCACAAAAACTATGCTTAATTCTTCCTTCAATCTCTCTTCTTCTGCACTTAACATCATGGTTTAAAGATAAAATACTGATCACATCCAGGTTAGAGAGGACCTCTGATCACCTCTATACTGACTGTTGTGGAGGGCTTGGAAGCTCTTCAACATAGGGAGTAGGTCAAAGAGATCTCCTTTGCCAGAAGTTAGGTAGCTACTACAAATATTTCTTTAATTGCTTTGGGGTACTCCAAAGAGTCCTATTTTTGTAAAACACTCTTGTTTTTGTTCATGCAGTTTTGCAATTACAGAAAAAGAATGAGACAAAAGTAACACTATTATTTTAGATTACTGCTTTACACAAATGAAAATATGGAAAGATCAGCACTGCAACCAGAATGCTGCATTCTACCTAAGTGGCAAAAAGGCAATACACATGTGATGGGCAGTTTCACAAAACTTAATATCTACAACATTATCAATTTTGAGATATTCGCATATCATGATTTAGCGCCAGCTAAATTGGCATATTCGAAATTTAACTAAACGTAACGTCTACTGACATAAAAGGTGGGTGAGGTTACAGAGATTTCACAAAACTTAACAGTTACAGGCAACAGGTTTTTTCGAAGGTAAACTAAAACCTGACTTTCAATCTTTTTGACAGTACAGAACAGCTAGTTTGTTATTTCAGCTTTGGCAACAACTGTATGTTAGTCTCCTTTCATAGTTATACAGAATAGCATCGTTGTTAGAATGTGAATAAAATTGTTGAGACTGATGTTAAGGCCTTGCTGTCTGTGAAGTGAATTGTCTGAATATATTTCTCCTGCGCAAGAAGTTGAAAGAGGGTGTAAGAGGTGCAGAGAATGTATACTGCACAGAAACAATTGAAGCATTAGGACCCAGGTACAGAAACTAATATCGCTTGTTCTCATGGTGGATATTGAAAGTGAAAAGAAATGCAGTAATTGTTCTGTAGCTGATTTGTTCCTGAGTGATTTCCTAAGCTTCAGATAAAAGTTTTAGCAAAATGCTACTAAGATAAAACAGAACACATTTTTGCTTAAATATATGGCAGTAACAGAACTTGCAGTACAGCATGAAAAAGTAAAGAATTAAAGATCAGTGTACGTAGTATGAGGTGAAAAAGGAAAATGGTGACAATACTACAGTATGCACAGCAACATTTGCATTCCGAGTGTGTCAAAAAGCAGGTTATCATGTTTAGCTAAAACATACCTGCATCTGAGTAGATTCCAATAGAAAATTGTGGAGGTACAAGACTGAAGGAGAGAGATGAATACATTCAAATTATTAAAAAGAATATACAGTATGTGCCAAAAATTACAGTACTGGAAAATTATGTTACTGTTATTGTTCTTATTTAGTTATTGGGATGATAATGTAAATGATCAAAATGTACTCCACTGTGCTGTAGACAATGTTTATAACGATCATGCAGATTTTGAAACATATTCTGGAACTTAGGTTGCTTCAGAGTCCTCTGAAATGAGACGATCTTCTGACGTCACAGTTTGGAGTGGATTTGGACAGCTGAACACTTTCTCCTTTAACTTTGGTTAATCATCCTCAATGAAGTATGAACTTACCACACCATTTCCTGACACTGCAAACCAAATCGTCACACACTCTATGTAGCAGTTTCTGGATCATAACGTCTGGCCTCTTGAAACCAAGAAAATGAGTTGTTTGGCAATTGATAAAACCAAGTGCTAACACACGCTTAGCAAAATACCTGGATCCTTGTAAACTGTGCCCAAAAATTGTGCACAATATTCAATTCTGAGATGCCTATGTTTCTCTGTCAATCTTTGTCCAACCTGTATGCAGTACGGAAATCCATTTATGTATGTGTTCAAACAATCGTCGAAGAGACGTATTGCTAATGTTTAATTTCAAGGCTTTTATCGAAGACTCCACTTTGGTGACTGCACGGTTGACACAGTTACTGCCCTACCAGAGCTTCCCTTCCATTGACACAATACACTGTTGATGCCAGCTTATTAAAACTTTCATGATATTCCACCACTATTAACTTTAAACTCGGCCCGCCTTGATAATCCTTTCAGTACTAGCGAAAATAATACTCCACAATGAACATTTTTTCCTCCATCGCAAGACCTATTGTCCCTTCAAACCACAGAGTGCAATGTTCGTTACAGAGCTAAGAATACATCATGGTGATGCAACAACACATAGACGCACAGGCATGCACACGATGGCAGCACGAAAACCACAACTGTACATTTTGGCACATACTGTACATATTAAAATATAAATGTTACAAAATACTTTATTTTAGATTGGAGTCTTATTATGCTTACCTGTCACTTGAGCTAAATATTAAGTTCAGTGTAGAAGATATCGTGATGAAAATGTTCGAAATCATGATTTATCATGTGCCCTCTCAGAATACAAATACATTTTCTATAAAAAGTTTATTCTTGGGTTTGGAAATCCTTTCTCAGACACCTGTTCTGCATGGGAAAATATTCTGTAGTACACAAGTGTGGCTCTACAACTTCACGATAATGCACGTGGAAAACAGCAACACATATTTCACACCACACAAGGGCTGAACAAAATCACCTCTGTACTGAATCACTATATAACTAAACCAGAAAGTAATTTGAAGAAAGAAAAGAAAAGAAACCTTGTTATTTGGCTCTTCTCTGGTTCATGTGCCTCACAGAACAAAAATTCTAGTCATGTCCCCTCATGAAAATAATAGATAAGTCTACTGTTTTCAAGGTCATACATTATTTTCCTCCAGACTGCTTCTTCGAAAACACGGAGGAGTACCAAAAGATAGACATGACCACTTTACCTTCAGAATGCCACGCAATATTAGAGAAACATGATAAGTGCCTTATTATTGGTAGAGACTGCCAAAAATTTGATTTTAAATCTAAATCTCAGGCAATTTTGTAGTAGTTCCATTCAAAATGACATATATCTGTGTGCTACAATATAAGAAGGGACAGGTGTCCATGAAACTATAAAACTTGTCCCAGTATTACAGTTGACTTTCTTAAGCCGATAATAAATAATGCAAAGACCATTAACATAGCTGTGAAGCTTCCATCCATAAATCATGTTAACCCCCCCTCCCAAAAAAAAAAAAAAAGTGCTAAAATTAAAATTTCCTAAGTACTTCGATGTGTCTTAAGAAGATTTCTTCAACATATTTTTATGACGAGGCATGCCGGAATGAAGAATGGTGAACCTAATGCTATGATCATGTAAAGAAGATCCATTTTAAATGACATTGTCTTTACCACATAAGTGCCCTGTTCTTGTTATTGCTTCATTATTGATCCCATTGTTGAATAGAATTATTCCATGATACAACAAAATAAAGGCACATAAATGCTTAATATTCATTAGTCTACTTTTTTATTCAGAGCATGCTTTAAATGTTAAAGGATAGTAAGTTTTGCCTTGAAGATCCTGATTAAGAAATTTAGAAAATGAAAAAAAAAAAACAAATGCGTAAATGTTGATTTTTGCAAAAATTTGTTTTTAAGGTTGATTTTGAGATGTTTACTTACAAAAGCATGTAGAATATCCACAAAATATTTTATTTTTATCCTTTTCTGTAAAATGATATTTGTTGCCAAATTTGTGAAATAATTAAAAAATATCTCTCCTGAAAATGTATATTTTTATAAATGTCAAGTTTTGTGAAAACCTCACCCCCAGATATGGAAAAGACCTTTACAGGAAGAGCTGAAATACTTATTCACTTAGTTGAACTTTCATCAAAACATTTTTTACATCTGCATTTTAAAAGACATCTTGAAAAAACAAGCTACAGAATTACTGTTATTAGCCAAGAAAATGGCTTTATTGCAGTTTACATTTAAATCCACATTTAACACAACTGTTGATGCAATGTCACAAGCATATAAAAGTCCTCATTAATAAGCACAACTTGAAATTAAGAACATAAATTGTTTTTGCTTATATAATATCCAAAGGCTTGTGGTTTATAGCAAGAGCAGTGAAATGCTGTTAGAACAGATACTGAGCAGAGAGCAACCCAAAAATAAGCTCCAAGCAACAACAAAGGAAATTAACATTTATTGCAACAGTTTCCTCAGGTGCAACTTGATCCACTTGTGCAAATTTACTAAGATATGCACATCTAAATTCTATTTAGTATTTTTGTATTTCCTTCTTAAGGATGCATATGTTTGTCTAATTTAAAAGAGCACCTGGGAATTCCCTGAGTTTCTATTATTTTCACAGACTACAGAGCACAGAACCCTAATCCAAAGCTCTATTTAACACTAACAAAAAATATTAAATATGTTTCATTATTGAAGAATCTGTTACTATTGTACTGAAAGTTTGCAGTGAGTAGCTCTCATAGGATATCTAAATACCAAAAAAAGTTAATTACAATAGGATTTTAAAGTTTATTTTGTAGCAGTTTATTTTATGATAAATCATTGTTACACATGATATAGAAAACCTATAAGTGGTAATTTTAGTGAACTACATTTTATGTTTCTTTTTTGTGGAGGTATTATTCTATGCACAATTGTTTCTTGAGCATGTTAATAGGCACTGTATCTAGATCAAGTTATCTTTGTAACATTGTCTTCTTAGTGGTTTTAAAGAACATCACTAAAACAAAGGCTGATTCACAATAAGCAAGAATGGTATTGAGAATGATAAAGTACACAGTAGAATTCCACTAATCCAAACCCTGCAAATCTGAAATTCCGGATAATCCGAACACAAAATCATAACAATAAAAAGCCTGCTATTTTCTCAAATAAAAAGCTTATTTGTGTGGTAGAGAAAGCATTTTTATTATAGAACTCGCAAACTGATTATTGAAATTACACACATCAGAACAAAATGTTTATTGCACAAAAATGATTTGCTGAACTTTGCTATAGGCAATTTGGCTGTACATAATGCATTTACTCACTGTTAAACATTTTCACATTTACTTAGGTGCTGCACCGGTAACAACCTTACTTAGGTGCTGCACCGGTTGTTGTTGTTGTAGTGTTTAACGCCCGCTTTTACTACTACGGCACCGCAGGCGGTGACACTGATGATACATGGAATGAAGATGGAGCACCGGTGGAATGAGATGGCGGGGGAAACCGGAGAACCCGGAGAAAACCTGCCCTGACGCCGCTTCGTCCACCACGAATACCACTTGCAGGTCCCTGGGATCGAACCCGGGCCGCCTAGGTGGTAGGCGAGCGCGCTAACCGCTCGGCCACGGCGCCGCCGCTGCACCGGTAACAACCATATGTTCATGAAGCAGTAATTTTCATTTAACTTGCAAAATCGGTAAACTGCTAATCCTATAGCTGAATTTATATACATTTGTTTTTCGGATATCCGAACATTTCCGAATCCAAACAGACCGTACCCTCAATTTGGATTAGCAGAGTTCTACTGTATATTGTCACACAGCAGCTATTGACAAGGTTATTGGGAGGTGAGCACTGGGCAATCAGAACCGCTAACAGGATAAGGTGCCCAGCATAAACACAAGTGCCATCGCCGGAGAACTAGGAACTTTTTGATGCTTCAACACCTTGCACATTCTGGAAAGTTCCTACAGCTATATAAGTGAGCATCCTTGCAAAGCGAGTCAATCTTGCAGTGGATTCGACAGTAGGTATGTGAGCGAGTCAGCCATTGTGACAAGAAGTACTGCTCTTTGAGCAAGCTGGTGACAAGCAGAACAGAGTGCTGTTGCTCCATTTTGTGTTCAACTTCCTAGCAAGAGAACCACCTGAAAGAAGAGGTCATGACAGGCATATTTTGTTATGCCACTACATCATGGAAAAAAGTGAAGTGGAAGTAATTCACATTAGTGAAGTGACGGTTGGAAAAATTGAACCATATTGCTATGTGAGCATTCACAATTAACAAAAAGCTTTACTGGGTCCCAGGAATGGGAAGGACAACTTGGTCAAGTTTTAACTTCTCATTCGCAAGCACTGCATATTAGATCCATATTGTGCAATTATACCTTCACTGCATAAATCATCCTAGGTAGCCATGATGTAACAGCCACTAACTGGGAAAAAGAAACTAGAAGAAATTCCAGGAAATATGTATCCTGACTTCCTTAGATCCATTAAATGTTGAAATTTCTAATAAGAGCATCATCTGAAGTTTGTTTATATGGACCCTCCCCACAAAAGCAAATTCTAAAAAGAACAGCAAAAACTGATAGAAATTGACATAAAACAACTTTAATGTACCATATTAATAAACGAATGAAGCTTGGTAAAACTACAGGTACAGGAACTAGTAATGGATCTGCATTTAGAAAATTTTTACTCTACCCAGTTTTTAGGGTAAGCTGCACTATGTTGGAAGTTGGTGAAAAACATAACTGGGCAAAATTAACTTTCCACTTTGCTATCAATATGCATTCCTGTTCTTGCTCTTGGGTACTGTAAACAAATAATGTTATATGCTGATTTGACTCCCATTCTCATGTCCATTCTGGCTTCTACTGTTGTGAACCAACCTTAATTCTATAACTCAGGCCTTTCCAACTAAAGTGCAGCCAGGGCCCTGGCCGGCACTAGCAGTCGCAACGGTGCTGAGCTGGACACCGGAGATGTGTAGGAAGGTGAGTGGTAGAGACAGCACCAAGAAGGTACTGTGGTAGTGGTAGTTGAAGTACCTGCATTAGGGTGAATGTTGCATTGATTGTTGAATGGGACAAATCAAGTCAGCATGCAGCTTACCAACTAATTTACCAATATTCAGCACAATAGATTTGGCAGTAGAAATTGAGCTCTAAGGCAGCATCAGACAGAGATATCCTGCTTTTGCTTTTATTTAAATTCATAATTGAAAATGTCTTTTTGCATGCACAGTTTTACCGAACAATGACACAAATTTTCAGGCAAGTGCATGAATTTTGGGAAATTCCTGTTGATCAATACCTTTGTAAAATCACTGCTGTAGTGGTAGTACTAGTCTTTTAGAATTTTGTCATACTTTAGTTTCATCAGCTTTATTTGGAAATTTAATGGTGCTTTTTCAGGATGTGCTGAAAATGTCGTCATAACAATTTCAAGTTTGGGTACAGCCATGGAAAAAAAGATTGAGCGATGTAAATTTTCTAAGTGTTGCTTCAGCCCCACAGAAGTACACAAAGTAACCAGAGCATGGTTCACACATGACACGTGCACTATGCTCCAAAGCAGACTTGTGCACAATGAGATAAGACACAGTTTAGTACTTCATGGCATAAATCAGCAAGTAGGGTACAGTCAAAAGAACCATTCTTCACCAACATGCACCGAAATACGAAAGCCAAACCCTAATGGTTGAACTATCCGTTAAGAGTTCTCTATGAATGAGAAGAGGTTGTCCATGGCAGAAATGGCTCAGTGCCAACATTCTGCACTTGAAACTCAGTGTGCTACATGGGATGGAGGTTTCACTCCACAGACCCAGGTAATTTTTTATTTCTTTTTTTATTTTTATTTCATATAAACACATTTTATATCGACGTATATTACATTCTATAAATTGACTACTGTATGTGAAATCTATCTGCTGTTCTCACAAACTAGAAAATAAAGAAAAACACAGCAACCTGATCTCCAGTTGATTTTAAATGTAACAAAATGCAAGAGAGAAACCAAGAAACAAATTCTAATACTTAGTGTGGTCTCCATTATTTGCTATCACTGTCCTCAATCTTCGGGGCATGGAATCCACTAACATTTTAAAATAATTACCATCTTCTGCTAACGACTCCCAAGTGTTAAGAGGTAGAACTGGCATTGAAGTTTTAAGTAATATAACAGAATAATGAATTGACACTCATAAGGAAGCAGTATATTAAATGAGAATTTGCATAATAAGTAACTGACAAAATTAAAAGGTTGGCAATCCTACCCTAGTTCCTTTCTCCTGTTTTTAGACCATTTATGTGCTTCAAAAGATGAGCTAAACCAGATCCCAAGAAATAGAAGTCATTATATATACTTCAAATCAAGCTCTTGGATGTTAGACCTCCCATAAATTGTTAGTGCTTGTTCCAAACAAGAGATTGCAGCACTAATCAGATTTTTTTTTTATTTTGAGGGTTAGACCGTTTTTATGCACATACCTTCAATTGTATCTTCAGGACAGCAAGGTTTCATGTTGGCAGGTGAGACAGATCATCTATTTGTGTTTTATCACTGACTGTATGCCAAGAAACTATTATTTTGCAGTTCTAATAAATAAGATAAGAAGTGATGGTAGCACTTGAAAGCCAGGGTCAATATGCCTCATCACTTTGCCAAGTAGTACACATGCAGCTGCAGTGGCCACTACATGGGGAAGACACTGGAATTGTCCAGTACAGCACTGCTCGAGTGGGAAAGACTGCTATAACTATTCATTAACCATAAGAGGTTTAAATTGCACCTTATTCACGCTAGAATAGTGAGACCCATGACTTGAGGTGCTCAGTTAGGACAGGTAACATAAAAACAAATGAACTGAGGAAGCTCACTGTGGGATAGTCATACTGCATTTTAATCAACCTCAATATATGTTACTTTTATTAATATACGAGGGCTGTACAAATAGTATCCGACCTTATTTTTTTTCTCGCTAACAAAGAATAAGGTAGGTATGGCAACTGCGCACTCGTAGAAGGAAGCTTCCTGCACATGCGTGAATATTTATATCCCCGCAGCACCACCGGTCACGTCAACAGCTACCAGTGATTGGCTCCATGTAACACGTGCTCGTCGCATTCACATTTTCTGGAAGATGACGGAACGCATGGAGCAATGGTATTGCATCAAGTTCTGCCAGAAACTTGGGGATACCCAATCAGAAACCATTCGCAAGATCCAGCAGGCTTTCGGTGATGATGCAATGAAAATTACTCAAATTAAAATGTGGTATAACCGGTTCAAAGATGGCCGCATGTTGACGGAGAGTGACCCACGAACCGGAAGACCATCAACGAGCCGAAATGCTGTTGTTATAGAGCAACTGCGGACACTGATCATGGAGGACCGACGTTTGACAGTTCGGGAGATTGCTGCTGAGGTTGGGATCAGCGTTGGTTCTGCAGACAGCATTTTGACTGAGGATTTGGGCATGCGAAGAGTGGCAGCAAAATTTGTGCCCAAGCTGCTTTCACTGGAGCAGCAACAACTCCGCCTTGCAGTGGCACAAGACATGCTGGAATGCGCCAATAGCGATCCTGAGTTCATGAAGACTGTGATCACTGGTGACGAGAGCTGGGTGTACGGGTACGACCCAGAAACAAAGGCCCAGTCATCTCAATGGAAGCACCCACATTCCCCAAGACCAAAAAAAGCACGACAGGTTCGGAGCAAAGTGAAGGTGATGCCGCTTGTTTTTTTCGACTATCGGGGCATTGTGCATCATGAGTACGCACCACAAGGGCAGACCATCAATAAGGAGTACTACCGAGAAGTCCTTCGTCATCTTCGTGATGCAGTTCGGTGCAAGAGACCTGATCTGTGGGCCGCACGCAACTGGCAGCTGCATCACGACAATGCTCCAGCTCATTCGTCTCACCTGATCCAGAATTTCCTGACCTCGCACGGCATTCCGCAGGTTCGTCAAGCTCCCTACTCACCTGACATGGCCCCATGTGATTTCTGGTTGTTCCCAAAGATAAAGACAATGCTCAAAGGGTCCCGTTTTGAGACCCGTGAGGAGATAATGCCCAACGCGACGGAATGTCTGCGCACCATCTCAAAAGAAGCTTTCCAGAACTGCTTCCAGCGATGGAAGGACCGCTGGACTAAGTGTGTGCTTTCAGAAGGGGCCTACTTTGAAGGGGATTAAGAGTCCCATCCACTCAGGTACATAATTTTTTTTCCCGGCACAAGGTCGGATACTTTTTGTACAGACCTTGTAATATTAGATTTAAAGGGTCATGAAAACACTACCAAAATATGCAGGATGATATCTAGTTTCAGCATTTTAAAGCTGGTACCTCATTTCAACTACTCTATACGTAATGTTAGCAGAATCATTCTACTACAATGTAAATCTATTCATGTACTCTTCTATCATTCCTTTTATTAAAATTTATGATTAACAAGATAAAGAAATGGTGAAACTATATGTTGCAGAGCAAATGCTGCATTTAGCTGCATTGCATCTAGACTGCCACTTCCTGTCAGCTGTCTGGGTTAGATAAAGAAAACTTGCACTCTACATGAATAAATAAATCACAATAACGATTGCACAAAGAACATACTAC
Organism: Tenodera sinensis; assembly: GCA_030765045.1. Taxonomy (NCBI): domain Eukaryota; kingdom Metazoa; phylum Arthropoda; class Insecta; order Mantodea; family Mantidae; genus Tenodera; species Tenodera sinensis. The sequence goes on along the minus strand of CM060971.1, from coordinate 101,814,395 downwards.
ATACTATACATAAGCACTTAGTAAATAAGGCGACATCTAGAATGTCTTTGCAATTTTCCTTGATTTGTAACTTACAATGTAACATATTGCAGAATGCTAGACTTAATGCTTAAAAAACTGGTAACTATGGGTTCTCCGTGGCAGAAAATGCAACGTCAATGGGTGTTAGCTGGAACATTCTTTTTTATCTTAGAATGAAACATCTGGAAGGAGAATGTCCACTAGACCATGGCCCACAAGCCCAGATAATAAGTTTCTATTTAATGACAACGGCTGTGAAAGCTTACGCAATTTGATCATCTATTATTAATATATGTAACTATGAGTTTATTTTATGTGATAAATAATTTACTCAACTACAAGGCCCACTTTAAATCAGATGTTTCATTTTAAATAGTTATGGCCAAGCAGACTGATGCTATTGGCTGCTCTGATGACATACTGAAGCTCTTGTTACTACAATATTCTGTAATACTTGGGCAGATCTCTAAAAAGGGAATACAGCAAGTTTAACGCTGTGATTAGATTCAAACTTGGCACATATCTTGCAGAACCCCTTCTAATTATTTTGGCAAAATATTAAATTCCAATTTCATAAATCTTAAAATTAAAACTTTATTTACAGTCACTGTTACATGCTTACTACATATGGAAAAAATTATCACTGGGGAAATGAGGTATCTGCATTACTAAATTATCCTGGGCATTTCCTATCAAGACACCGTAGCTTCTGTCAACAAATGGCAAAGATCTTAAATGTGTTTCAATATAACAAAATATAAAAATGGCTAGCACATGTCCTAACATTGTAAATATGTATAATTTATCAATTTTTCAGCTTCAGAAAACAACCGTTGGCACCTTCTTCTGTGATCAAATAGTATTTATCACAAACTAGCAACAAATCCTGGTATTGACTGCCTATATGGTCTAGTGCTTAGCATGCTAACCATCAAATCCACAGGTCTTGGGTTCGATTCCCGACTGGAAGGTAGGAATTTTTTTTAACAAGGATTAATCAACTTACTTGCTCTGGAAGTATGCGAGAGGGCGAAACTTCCAGGATTTAGTTATTTGTTGGTTATCTATTGATTGAGCTTATAGTGTTTACATGGGCCAGCACACTGCTTTTCGGTTAACTATTCCGATTGCCCGGTACCGATCTGAATGGGAGAATGAATATGTGTGTGTAAATTTAATGTAAGAATCCAAAGTAGCACCAACCCAAAGATTAAAAGAACACTGTAAAGTGAGTGAACATCATTGCTGTTGAGTAACTGCTGCAAAGGTTAACAGTCAACGATATGACCTTTAATGTTAAAGGTGGCATATAAATGGAACATTTAAAAAAATCCTGGTGTTCAGAATGCATGGAACATGGACAAGAGACATTAAAGGACAGATATTTGCAGCTGGACGGCATACATTATCTCTTATTTGGAATTTGTTTCCTCTTTTATATGGCTTTGTATTTCCTTCTATATATATATATTTATATATCAATGAATAAACTGTTGCTCCGAAAATTAACCATGGCTTATTATTTATCATTTCTTTACCAAAGGAGGCCACATCCTTAGAAATGTGCCTCAAGGGCTAAAATTAATTTCCTGTGAGCAATACAACAGATGCAGAAGTTAAATGTTACATTAATCCATAAATTATGTTTATAGCATACAATTTTATCTTCAAAAGCAATGACAAGTATTTTTCATGCAAAGACTAGTAAATTATGCCGATTTACTACACAGCTTTATCTTATTTAAAAGAAACTAAGCCATTCCAAGTTCATGTACTGGCATGCTTCATTCCCTTTTATGCTTATAGAGGGCAGCATTATCATAAGTTACATTTACGTGTAGCATTGAATTTTCATTTTATTTGCAATCTTAGCTCTACCACTAATTTAATAGCTTTGTGCACTAATATAGTCCTCCAATTAAACAGCATATTATCAATTAACATGAAATGTATTTAATACTTAGAGAAACAAGTGTTTTTCCTTTTAAAATGTGCGTAAAACATGACACAAAGGTCCTTATAGTGAGATTGAAATTTTCAATTATAGTATGATCAAACACAATTCTTTTCCCCATTTTTTTTAAAATTCACAAGATTTTTTCTATGTAATTGGCTTAAAATGCACTGAGTTCGTCGTATTATATACCATTATGACATGTTTGTAAATAAAGAAAAATATTTGTGATAATAGTATTTGTAAAGTGAGCTTTGAACTACAGTTGCTAATGAAGAGCTTTAAAAAATGAATGGAAGTTTAAGTGACATTGGTAGGGACCTGCATTTTTCATTTTATATTTTGGTGAAAATCAGGGTTATTTTTTAACAATTTTGCATTTCTTAAAAGAATTTTGTGTCATTTATTTTTAAATCATATTTTGTAAAGTGTATTTTGATGTATTTTGAAGTCAGCATCTCTAAGATTGAATGAATAAATTTATGTGGAAAAAAAATACAATTTAACCTACTAAAAACAAAATAAAATAAAACAAATATAATTTAATCTGATATTTTTTACAACTATCTCAGCTACTGGAAGGCAGCAGCTGATCCAACTGGAAACCAGCTAGAATTTACACACCTGTTGTTGATCTATGTGCAGAATTTTGACCCATCAATTTTTCCCTAGCCAGTCAATATAAATTATGTATCTTCCTATTTGGTACAGCTTTCCTCAATTCTGGGCATTCCAGTAGGTGTTCATTTTTTATGGTCAATGGCCACACTATGCTGAAAACACCAGTTCTCATCCGATCACTGAAGTTAAGCAGCATTGGGTGTGGTCAGTACTTGGATGGGTCACTGCTTGGGAACACCACATACCGTTTTGGGGGATAAAGTAGTCTGCCTCTCCATGGTGACCCCTAGGTAACGCTAAATAGACTACACCACCATGCATATTTACTGTGTAAATATTTATACACCTTAGCTAATGGAAACCAGCAGCTATACCCTTAACCTACTAGAAAGGTAGAAATTTATTTGCAATAAAACCTTACATTCAAACTTACAACATTCTTCCTTCATTGGTTGAGTTTGCATTTTATTCTTTACTCCACCATGCATTTTAACTCGGTGGCATTTATGCAGTTGCACCCACCCTGATACACATTATTTCTATTTAGTTTCCTAAACCATTTCTCCCTTATTCTTGCCATAAATTCACTTAATAGCATTATATCCTCTTCCTTTTTTAACTTCATTATCTTGATTTTCATAACTTCTTTGTTATTCCTCCCTGAGGTTACCAGATTATTTTATGAAAATTAGGACACAATGGTAAAAAATGTAGGACATTGTCGGTCAATGTAAAAATAATGTAAATTTATAATTTAAATGCTATTTATATATACCCACAGGCATATGCACTTATATTTTCTTAAAGTCCTGAAACATAGTGTTAAATGTGATCATTTCCTCACAGACTACTGCCTTCACCTCGTGATTTCTTTCTCTTAATAATCTAACTTGGGCAAAATTTCCAGTACCTGATAAAAGAAAGAAATAATGTTATGTCCCTTTTCTGAAGGGGCAAATAGGAAAACCAAACACAGCAAATTTGCAATATTACAGATTTACGTTATTGTCCCAATGCTTTATTTCGTGAAATAAATATATCTAATTTTCCAATTCTCAGATATGCCATATCTATTTAACTATTTTCCAAGTATTTTAAGGAATAGTTTTAGGAAGGCAGTTTTATTGCAAAAGCGAAAAATGCAAGTCCCTAGGCACTGGTTTTCGCTTGTCCTAAAAAATGCATTTCATAACTTGGTGTTTCTCATATTGCATATTTCACAAATAACCTACAGAATGCTTTATGTTTCTGATGAAATCTATACTAAATTTTATAGTATACCCTGTCCATAACTTCAGTCATAATTGAACATTCCTACCAAAACTGCAAAAGATTATACAGATATTTTTAAAGAGAGCAAATAAATCACACATTTCCATCACATTCAATAAATGAAAAAGCAAACATATGTACATGTCTACCTGCAGCTTATTTCTGGGTTAATATAAAGCATTATTTTTAAAAGCATTTATATAGTGTTTCTTGTGAACAAAATATAAATTTGAGCACAACAAACAGCTTCAGTGAAGCTTAAAACCTCGTCAATTTCGGCAACATTTGGTGTCAACAAAACTTCTAATACTTTTAATGTATCTATAATAGTATTCTACAGGGAGCTGTGTTCATTTGGACAAACATCACATATAAATCACATCCATACAAAAAGTACTTTCACAATAAATAACTGGGAAAGACAATATACTTTTATACAAAACAATGGCCCACCTACAGGTATCACATTAATGTGGATGCTACAGGAACTTCCTGGTCATATCTGCCTTCCTGACTGTGCTGAAAGAATTGTTGCTCTTGATGCTGCTCCTCTGGCTGCAAGGTTGTGTTGTTTTCTACAGACAACTCTGCAGAAGGAAAGACAACATGGTACAGACCACCTTGTTCATTAGCTGCCCCAATTGCAGATCCTGGCGACACTGGTACTGGCATCACTATTATCTCAATTGTGGGTACATTGTCCAAAGGAACAGATTTTTCACTGTTGGCACGACTCTGCTTTTTCTTGCGAGTTGCCCAAGCACGTTTTACACTGCGCCGAGCAGAGCGATGCTGTAATCTTGCTCTTTTGGCTTTATTTGCTTCTTCCTGGCCATAAAACTTATCTTGAAACTTACATGTATGTGTTGCTAGAGATACTTTCTTCTTAAAAGCCTGAATGAAAAAGTGAAGTGAAAAAAAAGGTTCTGTTAGTTGTCTGTTCTAAATCTGAAACTTAAGACCATGATCAAATTATAAGCTAATAACAGTAAAATCTCGATTTAACGGACCCCTGTTTAACAGACTAAATTTCTGTTGGTTATAAATAAATTTATATGAAATTTAGGAGATCTGCGATGATTAAATTATGCATTCTGCTACTTGTCTGATCAAGAAGGCTAGTTCCGCCATCTTTAACTTTGTTGCAGCTTGGAAAGAGATGAAAACAACATTAGCTAATGGGTGGACACTGCTATTAAAAGGAATTGAAGCCGAATTGATTTCAGTGGCTTCGAAACTTCCGATTTTTGTAATACACTGAAGGCAGGGAATAATTTAAGTGAACACGACTTAAGAAGAGTGGCTGGACACGGTAGAGGGTAACCCAGGTTACCAGATTCTGAGTCATGAAGAAAGTGCTGCAAGTGTTCTACAAAAGAATGAAGATGAAGACAACAACAGTGATGATGAATCTTTGAAGTGTGTACCTAAATTATCTGTAGTAAGAGACCACATGGATGATGTAGTTTCTTATGTGGAAAGATCTTCAGACCCACAAGTGTGGGCCTATTATGAACATTTCAGACAGTTTCACTCCTTAATCATAAAGAAGCAATATTCAAGTGGGAACAAAATGGATATTGACACTTTTTTCAAACCCACAATTTCACAGGGAATGACTTCTAACCAAGAGTAAATCATGTAAAGTAAATGGAATGTACCAATAAAACATTTTCAATTATATTCGCTTCATTTTCATTCATTTTGCGATTTAACAGACTTTCAATTTTCTGTACAACTGCTGGCCCCTTTAGGTCCGCTAAACCGAGTTTACTGTAATACATAATTAATGTGACCATTCAATTTAAACCAAAAAGGTGAGTAAATTAATAACACTATACAACACTTACTTATAATTTACCGGAACATGTTTCAGAAGCTGACTTTCCTGCATTATCAACCTGGTTCTCCCTGGTGTGGATGGTGATGTTTCCTCTAAACCCTCCTCTGGTGGTGGTTCAAGGAGCTTGCTGAAGATATCCTTCTCGGGGATTCTCAAAATTGAATACTCTGTTTTTATTTTTCAAACAAGAGCTGTCCATGTGGGAGCAAATCTTCATTTTGACAAACATGTAATGGGAAAACAAGAGCTGTCCACGTGAGAACAAATCTTCACTTTGACAAACACGTAATGGGAAAACAAGAGCTGTCCACGTGAGAACAAATCTTCACTTTGACAAACACGTAATGGGAAAACAAGAGCTGTCCACGTGAGAACAAATCTTCACTTTGACAAACATGTAATGGGAAAACAAGAGCTGTCCACGTGAGAACAAATCTTCATTTTCACAAAACACGTAACTGGAAAACAAGAGCTGTCCATATGGGAACAAATCTTCACTTTGACAAACACGTAATGGGAAAACAAGAGCTGTCCATGTGGGAAGAAATCTTAATTTTTAAAAATAAAAACAGAGTACTTAATTTCGACATCCCTGAGAAGGAAATCTTCAGCAAGTTCCTTGAACCACCACCAGAGAAGACTTCAGGGGAAACAGCACCATCCACACTATGAAGAATCAGTTGATCTGTGGTTGATAATGGAGGAAAGTCAGCCTCCGAAACATGTTCCGATAAATTATAAGTACATGTTGTGTAGTGTTATTAATCAACTCACCTTTCTGGTTTAAATTGATTATTACAACACTGTTTTCAAACTTCCAAGAAAGAAGATATGATCATTCAAATTTGCACTTGCAAACTGTGAAGAATTTAAACCATTAAAAATTAATGAGAGCCAAGCTTTTAAGATAATGTAGCACATTAGCTACATATAAATTATTGTAACACAAGTTTCTATTTTTACCTGAGAAACTTAATATAAAAAATATGATTGTTATTTTTGCACCACACCTAGTGTTTTCTGGTTGTGAATTTTCTACGCTTTATGTTTTCATCTGTCTGGAAATATGGAAAATTTACCTACCATCCTTTGGCTTTTAAGAAATTTGAATTAATCTTCAAAAAGTTAAACATAAGATTAGCATCATCAAAAGCAGTAATAAAGTAATAAATTTTGAAATCCTAGCATTGAATGAAGTGTTAAAACCTTGTGCATCTGACACCAGATGGCAACAGGACCGTAGCAACAGAGTGGGAGCAGGAGAAAGGCAGTGTCAGTCACCCAATGGCTGAGGATGAGAACAAATGATCTTGAAAACGTGTCAGCTTTTTCAACATTTTAAAGTGATGGTGAGTGTAGAAAAGTGACTTAAGTGAGCTAAAAAATCAAACTCAAACATGAAGAACACTGCATCGTTAATAGAGCTTCTATTTTTAATATTTATAATGTAGATCTTGTTAAACCACACAGTTCATCTAGCATAACATTTGTTTGTGTATTAGCCATTTCCAATATATTCTTTATTACTAGTTTGAATTGTCAATTACCTTATGCTTTTGTATATATATTCATGTTTTTCTCATGGTAATACAAAGAGAACACAAGTGATTCATTCTTAGAAAATTTGACTGTCACTTAAGCACACTATGGTTTTTTATTTCTCTTGTACCTACAAGGAAATACGTAATAAAACCATTTCTACAAATCTTTATCTGGTTTAATATGAAGTAGATAGAACAACAAGCGTTTGTAAGAGTAGTTTACTGAAGAATGGGTAAAGAAAGTTATGTGAAAGTAACAGATTTTTAAACTTTTAAGATGTACCATTTAAGCAAGCAGTCTCATAAGTCACACTGCAGGAAATCTTAATACTGAATAGGTATTTAAAATGTTTAACTTATTTTTTTTGGGTGGGGGAGGGGTCAAATTACTGAAATTAAAATGACTGGCAGATTCCACTATCATAATGACATGCTTATAAGCATGTCTCTCAACATTTTTAAAATGTTTAAATTTTTCAGGGGACCTGTAGAACATGAAATTTCTTTCTGTATGCAAATTATAGCTCAAGGGAGCTTGATGACTAGAGAGCAAATTCTTAGTAAATAAATATTTTTTCTGCAAACACATAAATGTCTACAAAAAGGGGAAAACTTTTAATAAATGGTCATGAGCATAAAAATAAATCTTATTTTATACAAAAATATATTTTGAAGAAAGGAACATGTAAGTGCATATTTTCAAATAACCTTTCATAAATGCATAAATCTGAATTAATTGTTGATTTTTCCTATTATTTATCCTGTATAATTTTTAATGTTGTATTATATTATAAACATGTGTCAATGTCTGGTTGACAATGGAAGAAAGCTAGCCTTTGAAACATGTTCCGGGAAATTTTAAAAAGTGAGTGTTGTTTAGTGTTATTGACTCATTTTCTATATTAACTGAAAACTATTTTATTTTATACTGTTTCATTAAGTAGCTTTCACTTATTTTGACTCCCCCTCCCCCAAAGTTGGGTCCCAAGTTATGCCTATGGCTGTTACAAACGGGCAGAGAAAAGAAAACTGTTAATTATTATTAGAACAGTAAAAACAACAGAATGCACAAGGTTCAGCCCATACACAGAATGTTGTGTGTGAAAGGAAATATTTTATACCCACCATGCCACACTGAGAGCAAAGATAAGAGGCTCCCTGATGATGTGCTTTATCGTGCTGCTGAAGTAATGATTGTTTCTGGAATGTTTTGTTGCAGACTTTGCATTGTTGTTGTGTTGCTGAGTTATGAGTCAGGATGTGCAGTTTTAGCTTATCTGTATCAGAGAAAAGCAAAAATACTAAAAATCAACCAACTTGACAATGAATCAAAATGGATAAATGCATTCACAAACATTCCCAAAATACTAAACAATAAAGAATACTTGCAAAGATGCCTACAACATAAGTTAGTTACTGGTTCAGTACATAATAACATGGCATCAAATTATATTTAAACAATGAACACACTTTAGATAAGTACTGTTCCAGGAGTGGTATTTACACAATGTAATCCTAAGCACAGTATGTAGACAACGAGACAATTGGAAAGAGATGAAGTAATGGATTTTGTTTCTGTTTACAAATAAGATCTATTAATTAACAGAATTATAGCCAGCAATCAAAATGCTCAAAGAAACAGCACAATGTCACACACACTAATAGTGGAACAGAGTTTTAGGTTAGGTTGTTACAGTGAACAATAGAGAAATACCAGGTTTACTTTTTGCAGATGATTTAGTGGTAGGCTCAATTTCAATTGGAGGATTATCAAGGGTTATACAAATTGTACATGATCATTGCAAGAAGTGGGGTTTTAAAATGAATAATAAAAAGTCAAAGGTAATGGTTTTCAAAAGAGAAAATAAATTGAAGAGGGAGGAAAAGTGGAATGTGGGAGGGGAGGAGCTGCAAGTGGTGAAATTCGACTATTTAGGAGGTTGAGCAGTAATGGGAGATGGAATGATCAGGAAGTTAATACTTTAGCTAAGGGAAAAATGGCGATGAATGCTATAAGACTGTTTAGAAAAGATACCAGGAATACAAGCCAAATGGCTGGAAAGAATACATACAACGATGGTGAAAGCCAAAATGGCTTATAGTATAGAGATTTGGGGAAGTGAGGAGGGTTGAGATTTTTTTTTTCAAATTAACATCCTCCAACATAATGTCATACCAGACGGTGAATGAATGAAACAGGTGAAATGATTCTAAAGTAAGAACAAATTAGAAACTAAAAACTTCACTTATCTTAGCAATGTTGCAAGTTCTTTTTGCAAAACTGACTCAAGTTTCGAGTTGACTCCAACTCATTCTCAAAGCTATACAAACAAATTTGTTACCAAAGCTACAGATCTTCATTTTTCTCTGAAAACAAAAAACAGAGAAAAATGAAGATCTGTAGCTTTGGTAACAAATTTGTTTGTATAGCTTTGAGAATGAGTTGGAGTCAACTCGAAACTTGAGTCAGTTTTGCAAAAAGAACTTGCAACATTACTAAGATAAGTGAAGTTTTTAGTTTCTAATTTGTTCTTACCTTAGAATCTTATTGCTTCATTGTTAATAACTTCATTTTCCTTAATTAATCCCTCTAGATTACGAGTATATAGTTAAAAAGTTCATTGGAGCAATATTTTATTCCTAATTTGCTTATTATATTAGTGGGTGTTAAGTTGTCACCACACCCCTTTTCGTGAACTTTCAGAAAATCAATCATAACTTCTCTAATACTGAACAGATATTTCTGAGCCTTGTTTTGTAAGGGATCTTTCAAGCTTCCTGTTGGTACCACTGTAACTCCAACAATGCTCGTTACAGAGGATCAAGTCTAGGCAACAGGAATGTTCTGACTCATGTGAGAAGTGAGTAATCAATACATAAACTTTAAAGCTATTTTTCTCAGTTTTTTTTATTTTTTTAGGTTCCGGTGCACTTTTTTTAAAGAACTATTCAACCAAAACATATGAAATTTTTTGTATGTATTAAGCACACTTATAAGAACAATAAGAAGGAATTTCTCTCTGCGATTCATAATACTTATTTAAAAAAAAAATAAAATTATCTGAAATTTCAGGCTTTTTTTTAAAACAAAATAAAAATGTATAAAAAATTTTCAGGACAAAATTTTCAAATAATAATAGGTATTATTTAAGATAAAGGTTTTAAGAACATGCCTGAAAATTTTCATGTACATATCAATAATACATTCTTAGTAATGTGGACCCAAAAATCATAGAAATAGCATTGCGGAGATAGGCAGTACCTTCTCACTTAAGCTGTATGGGCAGAATACTTTATCACTACTGAAATGTATTAAACTAAGAAATGCAAACTTTTAAATGGCAAAATGAAATTTATTTATTACTTCATATTGTTGTTTGGTGGTAAAACTTAGTCAAATACAAATACTTTGTCACATATATTCACGTAGTTTGAGCAAATGTCCAACAAACTGGTGCCTCATCAGAAAGAAACATTTTTATCTCTAGCTAAAACACTGGAAAAGTGTAATAAATAATTATCAGTGAGTGAATAGCTGCCGACAGTCAGTACATTAAATTGCTGGGATGAACTTTGGAGCTGCAGATTAATTTACTGTGCTTCATGACAGACCAAACATGGATGATCCTAACTTCCCTGTGTAACTGAGGCTACAGTTTGTATAAAAAAGTAAACTCCTATCTTCAACCTACCTACCTTGTCTGTTGAATTCTTTGAGACAACCAAGATATGAGCGGAATGGGCATTTGAACCTCTTCACAGATTGATGAATGAGAGAATGTCTCACTAGCTTATCTTTACGGTTAAATGCTGCCGAGCAATGCTGAAAAATTACAATAAAATTATGGTTAAATATTGTATACTACTATTAACAATAGAATACACAACAAAGTAAATATGCCTATTTTGTGACTTGAAAAGAATATCATAAAATAGCTATACTTATACACTAAATTTTACAAAGTTAACCTCAGTTTATAAAGAAAGAGAAATCAAGTGCCAATCTTGTTTCCCTGTTAAGGCTTTACAACACCTTAACCTGATTTCTACAGTATTTTTCAAAACATGACGACTTCGGCTCTCGCCCAAGTTGATGAAGCTTTGAGTGTGGTTTTAAAAGGCTGGCAGTTTAAAGCAAACCTCACAGCAGCTGGCCCCGTGGCACATTGATAGAGCACCTGCCTGCTGTGCTAGGGGTCCCGGGTTCGATTCCCGGCAGGGGAAGGCCAAGATTATTCCTCATCCTTCCCTGAGTCTGGAAGTATGAATGAAAGTGTGAATGTATGTGTGAATTCAACATACAAAACCCCAAAGACCGAAAAACATACTGTTAAATGAGTAACACCATTTGCCAATAGGCAAGGCTGCCGATATGACCTCTGCAGTTAAAGGTGGGATATAAATGAACAATAAAAAAAAAAAGAAAAAGAAAAAACCTCACAGCTTCCCAGTCTTTAGTGGTTCTAAAACTGTGGGATCAATTCTTCGATGAAAATGTATATTTACCTAAGATAAAATTAGTTTTTTATGGTAACAACTAGCAGAAACCATAGCTCCTCTAACCTTGTGTTAACTAATGATATTTGATTCTTATCTCCCTCCTACCCTTCATATTCCTCAACTCTTATATAATGTATCATTGGTAACCAATTACACATGTCTGGTTGCTACGCTTAAAAAATGAATAACTTACTTTACTTTGCTGCTGGAAGAATTGAAGTGTAAATAAATATTAACAAATAAGAAGGAACTAAAGGTAACATTTAAATGGTGAAATTCAACTATCAAATATATTCAATGTCTGTAATAATATATATATATATATATATATATATATATATATATATATAAAAACTTTGAGCAATTAACATAGTTCATGCACATACACACAGTAAAATAAGCAAAACATGCAAGTTAGGTTATCAGGACTGAATGCCAATAATTCAACTTACACTATTGTCATATTAATAAATACATATTTTATTGATCTAAAATTAATTATTAATGACTAATTACCTTTTCAAAAGGCAGAATCAGAAGTGACAAATTCAATGCTATAGTCATGAACCATGGATCTTCCATTCTATGCGTGGCTGCTCTAACCACTGAGCTACCAATAGCAACACGCTGGTACAACAGTTCCTGACTCACATTTTTCCAGAAGATCACAAATTTAAGATTGCATACTCTAATGGCAACTTACAATTCCTAACTACTTCCCAAGCTTTAAGGTTTTTATTATACATAATTTCCATACCTCATAGATGCAAATTAAATGCACGTCAAATTGAAATTTATTTTTATTCATTTTCTTTTTCATTAGTGTATAGTGAGCATCCACACATATGAACACTTTTTTATACTGTCACATTAATGTCTGTTGCCTCTTTATTCTTCTTCTTATTACTATTTATTACATCACCACTATCAAGAATGCTTCACAAGAAGGATGTTATGTTTTTCCACTATCGTCATTGCTCGTTAACATAAACCAGCACCTCTTTCATGACAGAGTTATTTTTATTTTTTATAGGAATATTTAGTGAAGAAAGTCCAGGTTGCTAAACTTTATTCACATCATTAGATTCAAGTTCAGGTGATATTGAGGGTAGGAAAAGGAACAATATATTGTACACTAATTCACCAGTATATAAAACTAGAGTGGCTTCTGACGAAGCTACACATTTGCTTCTCACACTCCTAACAATGTTCACCTTTTGTTTGCTAATGGTTACTGTCCAGCGATCTGGTCAAAGTCGAAGCCACCAGGTTTTAAAAAAAAGTGTAGTTAAACATTATCCACTAAGAATTTTCAGTTATAAGAGTTACCCAAATGAAACTGAGACTGAGACTGAAACTTATATTTATTTTTATTGTTATTGTTGGTAATGTTATTGGCAATTGTTTATTTATATTTATCTATGTTTATTCTTTATTTTAGATATCTATATAATTTTTTCTATTATATACACAAAATTTAATGTGCAAGATGATGCGCTAGAAGAGATGCCAATAACCAAGTCATTCACGAAGTGAAAATCCTTTGCGCCTAGGTGTGCCACTGAATAGCCAAGCACTGGAATTATTAAGAAGAATGAGGGAATTTTATGAACAAGAGAAGGAATATATGGATATCCCTCTATTCCTGCTGATAAAGTTATAGAGCTTAACTGCAAGAACACTTGGATTAAACAGAAGAATTGTAACCAGCAAGGGAGTAATACTTCAAGAGAAGGAAGACATGGTAACTGGACCATCTGGAATGCAGCAGGTATTTTTGTCAACTCCAGGAAAGAAAAGAAACCACATTCATCTGGTCACAGATCTTGATGAGTTCAAAATAGATGCCATTTGAAGGCATATTTATGCCTACTACGGTAAAAAGGTGTAACCAATTAGGACCGTATCTATTCTTACTCTACATAAACAGTTTATTTAAAATAATTCAAGAAGCTGGGGAATAGCGATAGGTTATGCAGATGACACTACGACTGTAGTTACAGGAAAAACAGAAATAGAGCTACAAATTAGGGCAAATACTCTACTAGAAAAGTCAGTCAACATCTAGAAAATTTAGGTATGGTATTAAACGCAAACAAAACAGAGTGGATGCAAATTAGTCTCGGTAACAAAAAACAAACAAATACAAATATAAAGATAAAAATAGAAAACAGAGAAATTCAACAAGTAAATAAAACAAATTTCCTAGGATTAATAATAGACAGTAACTTGAAATGGAATATGCATGCTGGAAAAGTCATAAGCAAGATTAATTCAGGTTTATATGTACTAAAACAAATAACACAAATAATAGATAAAAGAAGTGTCAAGCAAGTATACTATGCCTTCATTCACTCGCACCTAAACTATGGAGTGGTATTATGGGGCACAACACATAAAACATTACTTCTAAGGCTGTTTAGGCTGCAAAAGAGAGCAGTACGCTTAATTGCAGGAATAGAAAAAAGAGATTAGGAATAGAAATGCTTTTAAAAAACTAAATATTCTAACGTTATATATATGAATGTACTAAACTCACATTAAAAAGTTATAATCAAAACAAAAACAGTAATATCCATAAATATAACACTAGAACAAAAGAAAATTATTTTAGAAATAGACTTATAGCTGGTCTAAATAATAAGTGCATAGACAATAGTAGCAAAGATCTGTACAACCATCTACCATTAAACAGATAACAAATGAAAAAATCAAACTAAAGAACATTAAATCTTATCTATTAGAAAAGGCATTTTACTCTGTAGAAGAGTACAAAAATTGATAAAATATGGTATATTGCACTTCCCAATATTCTCAACTAGTCTCATATTTATGTAAATAACTTGTATTGTATGTACATAGAATTTGACGATCCTTGTAAGTGTTTTACAATTGGAGAAATAAAGAATACAGAACCAATTTATAATTTAGTTCAGAAAAATAAGGAAACATGTTGCATTTGGGTTTGTACTATATTTTGACAAATAGGTATTGTATTATATTTTGACAATTACAATAACAATTTCTGCTAAAACTAAATGACTTCATAACATACAGACATTATCTAATCTAGGCTGTGGAGCAGTCTCAGTTTCCTTTGGGCTACCTAATATAAGCAAATCACATAGGATGATAAATTGTAATACCATATACTTACTGAACATGAAAAAGGTTTAAGGGTACTATGTGTGAGCATATGAGTATTAAGGTACTGTTCTGTGCGGAAGCCCTTGCCACACTGTTGACACCTGAATGATGATGACGTTCCATGAGTGGCTAGATGTCTACGGAGATATCTCTCACATATAAATACTTTTCCACAACGTGGGCATGGATAGTTGTGACTTGTGGATGATATGTGGTGCTCCAATGCCTCAATAGTTGAAAATCTACTTGTGCATTTGGTGCACCGATAGGACCTGTTTCCAAAAGAATTAGTTTCAAAAATTACTAGCTCTATAGCAGTAATATTGGTACAATCTCATAAAAGCCTATGAGAACCAGAATTATAATGCTGGGCTACCTAAGATAAGAGAGCATTCTGTTCAACAATCATCAGATACTAATAATATTTCTTGCATAGAGTGGTGTAAATTATCCTAAGTTTTAAACCAACAAGAAATACACCTTATTCAAAATTTGAGTTTTATTTGGGTTTCCAAAGGAGCTGAATGCATGGTGTAATCTTGGAAACTGAAACAGTTTTGGCCCAAAGATTAGAGGCATTTTTTAATAGCTGGTTTTATATCTACTTTATGTATTTAGAATGGCAACATCTCACTTTGGTTATTCTTGCATTTCTTACATGCACAAGTTTCAAAGTTCAAAAACTATCTCGAGTATCACTTTAGACCATAACTATATCAATTTTGAGAAGTGCACCATTTCGGTCACCTAGGACTTGAACAAAATCCAAGTTTTCAATAGATGGAGTTTTCAACATCAGTTGTTTAATCAGTTTCAGCAAAGAAAGAATCTAAAATCAATTTAGTGGTAAAACAAAATTTCTACTATGAATTAATTACAAGAATTGATAAAAGAAAAATAACTTTAAATTATAATCAACAGATAGCGCTTTGAAATGAACAGTCAAAATGGAAAAACATTTTGGATGATCCATCAATAGTTTCAGATTTACCAAGAAAATACTGTTACTGCATTTGGATTGATCAAAGAACATGATTGCCTGAGTAAACATCTTTTCAGATTTGGAATAGTAGCCTCTCCAAATTGTTTATTATGCTTCAAAGAAGAAGAAATGCACATGGAACATTCAAAAAACTTGTGAATCCCTTATGGGTTTTGAAACTCTGAAGTCCAAATATGGGGAAGCAAGAACAAACGTGCACACGCACTCAATTGATTTTACCCATTATCTTTTCGTTTTCTCTACCTCTTATCTAAGGTAAACAGAGAATGTTCCGTGTTCCACAAAAAAGAAAAAAATAGTATTTTTAGGAATAGATCAATGTCTGAAAAGCAAAACTCAAAATTAACATAAATATTAAATTGCGTAATCAAGCCTAGTATCTTCTAGGTACATTAAGTAATCATTTTTGCACACTTTCTCTCCAACACAAACCTTGTTATGAGGAAAAATGTTGCTTATTTATTGTTGTGTTTGAGACATTGGTATGACAAATGAAATGTTTACTGCAATTTTTTTGTAAACAGCATGTGAAGTTGTCTTCATTCTTACTTTCTTTTACAACTTGAGCCAGAAGAGACGGACAAAAGCTTACTACACATTCACACAGTATTATGTTTCTTGTGTTCTAACTGGTGTTGCTTCAGGTTCCAAAATGAAAAAAAATATTGCTAAAGTAGCACCAGCCATCACTGTGTGATGGTATGCCCATATCATTGAGAGCATATTAGCATATTCTGATTCTCATCAGGCCCTAGCCATAAATAATGCACAAAGCAGCAGGAAAGATTATAACATGCTGAGATCTAATGAATATTAATACAGCATCTGAAAATTATGTCACGTGTGCTACAGTAACAAATGGTGTAGTGCTATTTAAAGTTAATAAATCTTTGAAAAGAAAGTATGTACTGTAAAGTCATGGTGCACTTTTGATCAGGTACAGGAAAGCAACGGTACAAGGTAGAAATGTGAAATCTTCACCTAAATACAAGGAAAACTCTTTCCATAGTATGCTGTGCAAGCATGTGCACATGCTGCAACCCATGAACTGCACAGCAGCGGATCCACCAACAACAGATTTTGTTGAAGCTGCAGTGAAAATTTCATGAGTTCCAGTTAATAATATAGACAGAGAACTTTTTCAGCCTACTCAAAGGCTACTATGTCTGACAAGATAAGAGATGTGACTCCTGCTGATATGGAGCTAAAGATATGTCATTTGGTGATTGAAAAAGTTTGAGGACAATTTCTTACGTCAAAATAATTTTAATTTTGATGTTACTGTATATATTTTGTAAAAATTAAACTTATGTTATTGCAAGGTGGTGTTATGCCTTAATTCATGCACCTTTCACTCCTGGGTGCTGAAATTAAAATATAGTGAATTGACGAAATAGTGAAAAATACACCAAAATTGTCTACAAAAATGTGATTAATGTGTTATAAGTTTTAATCAAAAATAGGTACTCCACTGATAGCTTATGCACATATGCATCATCTATTTATACCAAACTTTAAACTTTTCAGGACTGTATTAGTGAGAGCCTATTGTAACATTTTCTTAATCAGAAATCTATTGATTATTACAAATAAGTTTATTTATCTCTAAGAAAGAGGTTGAAAAACTAATAACATATCTTACTGAGAGATAGGTTTTGGAGTAGGTGCAGTCTTTTTCTGGACTCCATTGTGATTGTATTGATGGAGTCCAAGTTCCCTCAGGTCACAGAACTGTGTATTACAAATATGGCAGCGGTATTGAACCTCACTTGAATGAAATCTTGAGTGGAGAACAAATGCATCCAAGTCAGTAAATGTCTGATTGCAGTTCTTTTGAATGCATTTATACACCTGTGCAGAATACAATATAATTATGTCATTTACACAATATAGCAGTGCATTAACTTAAAATATGAGAGCAATCTAAAAAATTCAAAAAGCAGGGTGTAATGACTAAATAGAAGTATTTGCTTTTGCTTACATTTTTAAAAGTATACTGAATTAAATTGAATATTTATTCTCATCCGTAATACAATCTTATAAACACCGAGTGGAAGGGAAGGCATTACATTAATTTAAACCAGTAGTAGATCTCGATATTTGGAACACATTTTGTATCTTATGTTTTTGTCTCTGACCATTCCTATGGAGATATTTTAGTTTTGTCGAAAACAACCTGGTAACACTGCAGATTGTGTGTGTGTCACTTTCCCTATCTCAGTACATAAACACTTTAATGGTGCATCTTGAGAACATAAACACATACCCTGCCCTGTCTTTCTGTGTTTACTGTGCAAGCGTAGGCCAATCACAAGCATTACCTCCCAAAGCATTACACGAAAGTGAAATTGCCCAACCTGTTTATATCCACAAACAAGGTCAATTCCCTGACCAATCTCAATGCAACGTTGTTGACATGCTACACATCTGAAGGAGCTGCTCATAGTATCCCTTCACATATTTTGAGTGATTAATTATCTTGAAACCCTGTGTGATGTCCCATAATTACTAACAAAGTTATGTCAGAAGTAAGTTACTCTATGCATCTTACAAGCAACAAACTTATCTTTGCACATTCTTGTGGAATTACGCATCCAATTTGGATAAAAAAAAAACATTTATTTTTTCGAAATCAGCTCATCAAAGAGTAAAATGACATTAGACTTTCTTGTTTGTAATGCTTCTATGAAGCACATATTAGAAGTAATGTAATGACTTCCCTTCCACCCTGCATAAAAGCACAAACAAAACAAGAAACATTTTACAATTACAGTAATGGAAATACTAAACCTAAATTTATAATTTACTAAGCATAATATCCATCTACATGAGGCCTCCTTATATACAACCACATGGTTTTCTGCATAAAGAAGCCTTTCACTCCTTAACATTGCACTATGTAACCATTTTATCAATTTATATATCAATTCTCTCATCTTTCTTAACTGTTCTATTTCTACCATACTATTCCAAAATAATCTGCATCTAATATGATTAATATTGAAGTTAGAAACAATTGTGATGACACTAACACTTGAATTCACTTAGTGCAAGTCATCACAACCAACTCTTCTCAGCGTTAATGTTTGTTCACTTAAGTCTCAGCTTTTGTTTTGCTACACATTATTCTTCTATCATTTTATTCCTGCTTTTTTCCATGTTAGTCAGCATTTTAACTGTTATAATTCTTTCCTGGTATACCCTCTATCGCTTCACCCCAACATGTTCTAATAAACAACAATGAAATCAAAGTGCATATTATTAAGTGAATGAACAACTTCTGATGTAAGTAAATAAAAAATATGAAGAATACACTTTAAAATCTGCTGCTCCACTGCCACTGACACTGCTGCCACCACTATTTCTCAACTGCACTCTTGCATTTTCTGTTTTAAAATGGCAGCATATATGTAATGAAGTATGTAAAGTTAAAAAAGAAAAAATCCAAGTGCTTGAGAACTCAAAACTAAAGTTTGAACCCAGTATGAAGGAATACAGCGTGTTTCAAAAAGGACTTCACAACTTTGACAACTCAGAGTTATTGTTTCATTTTACTTATAGACAAGGTTTTGGTGTCATTTTGATAACAATAGATCGTCTTACCTAAACAGATTGAACCTGACCTCCATCATTCATGGGGCACACATTCCACCTGAAGTAGATTTCTTGCCAAACTCGCTGCAGCAAGTCAGGCATGACTCATTCAATTGTGATGCAGATTCTATGTCCGAGTTCTGGTAGAGAAGCTGGTAAGGGTGAAACAAATACTGTATCTTTGACAAATCCCTACAAGAAAAAGTCAAGAGGTGTAAGGTCTGATGAGGGTGGGGGTCTTGCAATTGGTACACCATGGCTAATCCACTTTACTCAGAAAGTGTACATTCAAGAAATCCTGGTAATCAGAGAGGTAGTGTGACGGTGCACCATCTTGCATAAATAGTAGGCCTCCTGGGAGGATCTTTACCATACTTTGTACAAAAATTATGTTGCATAGTTGTCACCAACTTAGACTCTTCAAACCAAAAATCCAGTGAGCACGCTTGTGGCTCGTAAACACAGCCACCTTTGCTACAACTGCTGCTGACACTTGCGGTGGCACAATTCTGTACTAGCACACCATGTGAGTCAGAACTTGATCTATGTGAGTCAAGATGACATAAAAACCATGCCTGTATGTGGAATTAATAAATATGAGTTGTCAAAGTTGTAAAGTCCTTTTTGAAACACGCTGTATATGAATGGGCAATTATTAAGAACAAAATGTTAAGTGTCCCTTTATTCCTTGAGTGACCTGAGTTATGAAAATAGATTGACCAATTATTTTGGAATTGCTTATAATGTAGCACTAATGAGTCATATGATCTACCCAGCATATAGCAACTCGGAATTACTGAATGAAGCAGCATACTATTTCTATCTTTCTCTTTGTGTGCAGTGGCTGTCCCCAACTCCCTTCAGAGCCTACAAGTATACAAATCCATAATAACTACATTATTCTTTTAATAACTATCTAAGGGCATAAGACTAGCATAATAAAAGTAAAAGCATTTCTATACCTTTTGGTTGGAATGGCTTTTCATGTGCGTTTTCAAACCGAAGTAAGACTCAAACCGGGAATTACAATATTGACACACATACGCTTTATCTACTATCAATTCTGCATCACTTGTACCCTGTAAAAGAAAAGAAATTGTTTATTCTACTGAAATGACTAGAAAAACTGACAACATTACACGTGATATATTAGCCAGATGAGATTCAGATACAACTTGACATTCAAGTGCCTGTGCTATAATTTTAAACTCATCTTTGTAGGGAAATTTTGAAAGGAGTTTCTGTGTACTGTGATTTGTCTGTGTGAGAGAGTTTTCTGTAAATGCCAAATTTTATTTTGTTGTTTTGGAAGTAAATAAGTCGACCTACAGACACTTATAGTTTCACTTACACTTATTTTTGTCTGGACGTGTTTCGAAGACCAGTGTCTTCATTCACGGTTTCTTGACTGACAGTTGAAGAGCAAACATTTGTGTGGTAGTGACTGTGCTGCTTTCTAGGTTGCTGGATATCAACTTCATTATGTCATCTACTTGTGATATATCAAAATTCATGACTGTGTGAAGATGTAATACATATTATGAACTTTGAGTTTCGGAAAACTGATTCTCAAAATTATTTTAACAATGAAAGCATAAGATATGTTTGAGAGGTAGAATTGGAACTGAAAAATTCAATGCTACAGCTGGGATTTGAACCACAGACATAAATAAATAATAATTACTATATAATATGTATTAAGTTTAAAACACTGAAATACAGGTTTCGATTTTATTTTCATGCAATATCTTTGTTACACTACTATTCTGTTCGAATGTTACCTCTACATCTGTCATGGACAGTAGCTATTACTTTTCGCAATACTGGAAGCAAGTAACACACCGGTTGTTAAAACTTTCTGCTAGCACCAATCAGTGGTCTCACTCCTAGGCGGTAGCACCGTGTTGGCAACTCTGCTTTACAAGGACCACATGGTTTCAATTCCTTTGGTGCTTGTATAGGTTTTTTCCCAGTAGGTAAATGGTATAACAATTATCTCCATATTCTACTATTCTGTGATCATTTACATACATACTGTCCACATAAATTTACGAAGTAGCGATGTGATCTGCAGATGTATGAAATGTTTCAAATACCCTGTTTGAAATTCCTGCTAAAGAACTGGTAACACCGAATCACAAGGGCTTGAGAAATGTCAGAGCCGGAGATCCACTGGCCGTACAATACAGCGGATGATGGAAGCGAAAGCTTTTGTAACATGTTCTGTTAATTAACAGTGTAAATGAAGCAAAAGTGTTCCAAAACTCAAACTGCAACATTTACTCATTAGAACCTGCATTCACTGTTACAAAGCTTCAAAAAAGTTAATTTAATTAGCCGATGTAATTATCACATAAAATAGATGGCCAGTGTGTTTAAGCACTTCAAACTGAATCTTCATTCTCTTT
Source organism: Tenodera sinensis (assembly GCA_030765045.1). Lineage (NCBI taxonomy): Eukaryota > Metazoa > Arthropoda > Insecta > Mantodea > Mantidae > Tenodera > Tenodera sinensis. The sequence goes on along the minus strand of CM060971.1, from coordinate 101,792,491 downwards.
TGTATTTGTTGTCTTAATCTGTTACAGAGTGCAGTCATTATTAATTTCTGAAAATCTGTGCAGCAGTTATTCATGTTTCTGCTAAGCTAAACGTTAGAGAATGCTAAAAGTTTCAGTGCTGTTGTATTCACTAGCTGAAATGTCAATCACCAACTAAAGTTGTGCTGACATTAACTTTGAGAATCTATTGAGAAACACAGACAATTAAAAACTCCAGCTGATACAAGACACACACAGTATGACAGAAATTTCAAATAGGGCATCCAATTTTGAGACATAGGTTGCCTCCTTTCTGCAAATTCTTGTTATTCTAATGAACAACATTTAAGTGAATAAATGAGGTGATTCTCATAGTTCTTTATTCATAGAGATCTTTTTCTTTTTGCGGTTACCTAGTGTTATCATTCTTTAAAGTTTATGCTTTTTCTGTATTTCTCTAAAAAAGCAATGGATCAAGGTTTAACTGCAGTCATATTTAATTCATCAGTCTATTTTCCAAGCCTATAATTTCCTTAAGTATAATAACACATAGCCTGTTGCAACTTACATCATTTGAAGCTGAATTTTCCGCTACTATTTGGAGAGGTTCCTTGGGAAGAGTGGAGGACATGTCTTTAGGCCACACTTTGTGCGTGGCCATGTGCTTCTTTACATTGGACTTCTGTGAAAAGGCACGTCCACATACCACACATTGGAATGGTTTTTCTCCTGTATGACTTCTTAAATGCTGCTGCAGGTCAAAATTCTTTGCAAACATCTTGCTGCAGAAGCAGCATTTAAGCTGTGAAAATAAAAATAAAAATAAGAATTAATGAAGAAATGTAACATAATACTGTAATATTACATGGGTAATAACTGCTAAATACTCTGCAGCTGCAGTACTTGATATTAGTATTTTTCCTATACAGGCTTGTAAAAATGTTATTTGGAAGCTATTATGTCCATGCTGCTACTATAGGTTGTAATATCTTTAAAAATATCTAGAGTAGAGTATGGCAATTCCTGACCATTTGTCCAATTATTTGGATTAATGGTTTTCTTATAAGTAACACACTAACTGAACATTAGCCTACTTTCCATCCTGTAAGATACTCAAGTTTTAACAATACCTACTTATGTTGTAATAGTAGAGCAAAGCAGTGTTGTAACTACAACAACAGTGACACTATGCATATGTGTTAACTCAGTTCGTCAAGTGAAAGTGCACCTTGCAGAAAGATTTCCAGGTGATATGCGATTTCTTTCTCTGGGATAACTTAAAGCATAAAGTGTACAGGACAAACCCACATACCCTGGAAGAATTAAAACGAAATATGCGGCAGAAAATTGTCAACATTTCTCAACCTGAACTACAGCGAGTGATGGATAGTTCCTAAAGAGGTGCAAAAATGTGTGAATAATGACGGTGGTCAGTTTCAGCATCTCCTTTAATAACATTGGTAAGTAAAGCCTTTAAAAGTAGTTTTAAAAATGTTCATGGCTTCATCTGCACTGTTCTATGACAGCAGCAGTTGGTGACGAGTGCAGAGGATGCATACAGGCAAAACACAGCACAGTTGCTTCGGAGTCTTTTGGGTCACCCACTATCCAAATGATGAGCTGTAAACTGAACTAGCCTCTCCCAATTTTTAAGAGTACTTACAGAATAACATCCACATATATAGCATTAACAAATTAAGTTCATTTGCATCAGTCACTAGTGAGAAGTTTAATTCCACTCTTGTGGAGTCATCCAGCAAGGAATACAAAAATCATAAATTAACGTACAACCTTACCACCTTAAGCGGTGTTCAGTTGACTAGCATATACGCCAGTGTTTTCATTCTTTCAGTTATCACAGCATAATAAATTAATAACTATTGGTACTATAAGGGCCACTATTTATATTCTGAGCGTTGGCAACACTGATTGTTGTAGGTGCCATCTGACATTTCCACTGGAAAGTTCGACATAATCTACTTCAGATATTTTGTCATAAGAGCAATTGTTTATTTTGTTTACAGTGACTTGAAAATTGTGTCTCAGTGAAAAAATGAAATTAACTGGCGAAGATGTTCATGCGATGATTTATTATGACTTTTGATGTGGATTATCAAGACAAGACTGCATTGATTCACTTACTTTGAAATTTGTTGATGAAGTTACATCCTTTGCCACTGTGAAATGCCAGTATAACGAGTTTAATCATGGCCTCCTGTTTACTCAATAGCAAAATTTGTGAAGGTCATACAACATCAGTTCTTGTGCCAGAAAACATTGATGCTGTGCAAAAACTGATAATGCAAGACTGCCATATGATATACTGTGAGACAAAGACAACCTAGTCAACTGTATGGGTGTTTCAAGATGAACCAAATCCAACAAAAGTTGTTCCTGCTCGAAGCACTTTGAAACAAATGGTCACCTGTCTTTTCAGAAAAACTGGTCATGTGGTAACAGTGCCTTTAGAGCAACTTAAAACAGTCAATTCTGAACGTATACAAACATTTGCCACAAGTCTACAGTGAAATAAGGAAAACAAGCAAGCACAAGCAACATTGGATTGTTCTTCACCCAAATGCAAGCGCTCATACATCTCATCTAACAGCCAACTATTTGAATACTCAAAATATTCAAATGATGGCTCATCCACCGTACAGTCTTGATTTGGCACCCAATCATCACAGAAGAAGCTGTTCTTGCATTCAAAAACCATGTTTTGGAGGTGTCTCAAGTAGTTTGGAAAAAATGCTATGACAAATGGTTCAAATGCGTGCTAAAGTGTTTTGATCATAAAGAAGAATATTTAAAAAAACAATAAAATAATTTTCAATGACAAACTACTGTTTCTTTATTATTAAGCTCAAAATATAAATAGTGGCCCTCTTATAAAAGAATTTTGCCCCTTAACTAATATTTGCCCCTTGCTTTGGGTACAAAGTGTAAATTTTAGTGCACATAAACTGGGCATTATAATTGTAACCTGCATCATCCTCATGTAAGTGCTACAGTTTATAATGGGCGCTAATGACCGCCGTAGTTGTGCGCCCTAAAACCACAATACTACTACTACTACTACTACAGTTTATAAGGGTGGCTACAAATTTATAAATGTAGCAAACAAAACAGTACAGGAGCCCTTTTAATTTTTTTTTTCAAATTTAAAATGAGTTCTAGTACTCAAAACACGTTAAAGCAATACAAATCAAAGCAAATACACAAAACTGCAGAACACGTGACATTTCACTGACCTGAACTATCCAATGGAAAGCATCTGTGCCGAGATGAAGGAGAATATTGTGGAGGGGGAACGGTTTAGAGAGAAGAGATTGCATGATATACAGTAACAGTAATAAGCAAATGAGCATTTATTGCTACAGAACTAAAATTAAGAGAGTACAAGGAAAGGCATTGAGAAACTAATAAAACCAAATCATAGGTAAAAGAAACAATACCCAATGCAGTAGCAATATATTATGCTAGAAATTGTGTCAATTTTTATTTTTATTTAGGGTAGGAGGGGAAAACTACACATGCTTACTAGCAAAGTAACCTAATCTAAGTGTTAAATTGTTAACACACTAATACATATGCAAGCACTTATTTAACCATATGCGCATGTTAAAATTTAACCTCTAAATTAGGTTTGCTTGTCTAGATGGATTACTGAAGATAATCATTACTTTTATTTACTCCATTAAAACAATGCTGGTAGCATATAATACTCCTTTATAGTTAACAAACCCATAACTGCTTTGCATATGAAGGTACAAGGAGGCTAAGCTTGGCACAGTAAAGATCAGCTAAAGTCCAGATAAAGTGTATTCTCTACTAAGTGCAGGAGCATTAGAAGCCAATTTACTGTAATTCTGTAAAACAATGGACAAAAGAGATTTTAAAAGCCAAACAGCAACTGGTACCTTCAATGATTTTAAGGCAGGTCGCTGATTATCATTTGCAGTCTCTGAGGAAGGAACATTAGCAGGGTTTGGCTGAGCATTATCAACCACAGTATTCTGATTGCTTGGTTCAGTGGCAGGCTGTAATGTTTGTTGCAAGTCCTCTTCTGTAGCAAATTCCACAGTTTCTGGATTCAACAATTCCAAGCTTGTTTCCGAGTTTCCAAACTCCAACATTCTCTTTCCTATTAGAGCCAAGAGAAGTTCAACAAATTATTCTTGATATGGAACAGACATTTTGCACATTAAGTTATGACAAATAACTATACCCTGGGAGAGCTAACTTGGCACTTGACAGCTACACTGCTCATGTGGCTCATAAGAGGCGGATAAGGGGGTTGGCTCGGCTTATCACATCCAATCGTGTTACAAATACACCATGTGACTATTACGTGACCAAAGGTGTGCAGTCATCCATGTTGCAATATGTGGGTGTATTCTGCATGTTTTGCCACTCACAATAATATGTTGTTTAATAAGAGTAGAGTGAAAGAAGGTGACTTTCGAACGAATTACTTACAGCACTTTTATCTTGAGTGATTGTAGTTTTATTATTTCATACACTTTATATAGTGTACCGCTGCATATCTCAGCGTTTTGTTGCATTCATAACAGATTTTAGTACTGGTTACTAAAATCTTGGTTACGCTGCATTTTGTTTAAAAAATGGCTTATAGTCCTGGTAAAGCCAAAACGTGTGCATTGGGTACAGAAAGTCAGGCCCGGGAGATGGTATGCACTGTAAGAGAATACTTTGAAAAAGAAAAGGAAAATGGTGAACCTCTTATTATGTAGAACCACTGGCCACGCACAGCGAGTGAGAAAGTGGCAATCCTGCGACAGAGCTGCCGGCAGATAGCTGTAATGTCAAGTGCCCGGAGGTTTTCCCAGGGTATAAGTTAATCGATCAAGCATACAGATAGTACATTTCAGAAGTCCCACATATTTTCTGCACCCCATCCGTCAGTGAAAAATATTGGAGAGCAAGAGGATTAATGACTTCATTGTCAGAAATCCAGCATTAGCTAACAACAACATATTTTCTGCTGCAGTTAAATGGAAAAGCTTTTTTAAAAATCGCTCAGATGCATCAAACAGTATCATTTTGAAATCATTTTTCACAGAAACTTACTATTTTTAATATCATTGTTGTGGAATTTTGAAGACATGAGAAACATTCTTATATGACACCTACTTTTTACTTTCTCTACTGGTAAGTAGAGGGAAGTATTGTATTTCATCCAAAAATTTGATGTCGAGATTTCAACGGAAATAAATGCTTTGAGACTCCCTGAATCCAAAAAAGCAGTTTTAGAAAAAGGTCCATGTGTGTGTGTCAGTCTGTGGACAGCATAACTCAAAACAAAGTCGGTTAAAAACCAAAGTTGGTATTCAAGTTTAACGACTTTCAAGGATACGTCACAAAGATTTTGAAGAAAATAGCCCCACCCGAAATTACCCTTTGCATGCAAAATTTTTTGAAAATTTTTATTTTCTTGAAAATGGCTCTAACGATTTTGATTAAAATATCATATGTTTCATATTTGTATGACAAATGAAATGTATATTTTTAATTTTCTGGCTATAGCTCCTGTAGTCGCATTTACTCTGGAAGACTTTTCCATAACTGTAAACTGTTAGATATAGACCAAATCATAGTATACAGAAAATGTAGATCTTGCTAAAATACACAATTTATGTCCAAATAAATTTTCTTGTAGGGTGAACCATTTCGGAAATATTCTTTGTTGCATGTGTGAGTTTCAGAAAACAACTTTCGTGAAATTTTGTCTCTTTACAATCCAAAAATAAAATGTGCAATAAATTCCACTCATTATACAATGTAATGCATTTTGTTGCATTATCTATCTTCTCAAACGTGTCACAATGCTAAAATGTCAATGATATATCGGTATTGGGTGTGATATATTGGTATTGGGATAGAGCATTGGAAGACCAGAATATAGTAAAACAATGCATGATTATGCAAGAGACAACATTATGGCTTGATAGTAGGGCATTATCTATACAAAAGATTATAGAGGAAACAGGAATGGGGAATGTGTGGAGGGACAGAGAAATTTTAGAAGGAAAGTTTTGGAAAGAGATCAGACAGAGAATTGACGATATCAATATACAAGAGACATTTTAACAGTATTAGTGATAAGAGAACCTTGATATTATACACGCAAATCAAAAAAGATTGGGGCAGGGAAAAATATATTGAAGTGTGTAATAAACTGGAAAGGGAAGGGTGGGAATGGTTTAGATTTGGGGCAACGAAATCAAGGGAATGAAATGGAAAATGGACCCACAGAAGTGTCCCATTATGTGATGAAATAGAAAATTTGTGTATTCTGACAGTTCACTCGGTATGCATTTCGCATAGAGAAGGGGCAGAGCAGTCTGTTGTCATGACAACCAGATTTCATGGCAATGCAACCCTGCCACAAAGTCTATTGGCTACTGGTTGTCATGACAACAGACTGCTCTGCCCCTCTTCTACCAGGGGTGTAATGCATACCAAGCGAACTGTCAAAATACAAAAGCATAAAATGAGAATTAGAAAGTCTAAGAATACAAAAGGAGTTAGGAAGTTGGGTGAATTATTAGGAAAGCTTAAAGAAAAATACAAGAGAGGTAATTATTCTTTATTTATGCCAACAAACTTACTGTTGGTGTTTTTAAACACACAAGCTGTGTGTGGGCAAAGTTTGAGAGGTAGAACTGGAACTTAAAAATTCAATGCCACAACTGGAATTTGAACCACAGACCTTCCGCTTACCGGGCGGCTGCTCTACCACTGAGCTATTGTGACAAACTGCCAGAATGGCATTAAATTCTCAAACCAGTTCGTATTTCTCCTGGTAAACCACAAAGGCAGTCTCACATCAGAGACAAATTACCCCAATGGTGACTTACTATTGTAAGTACTTTATATCCCAGGATTAAATAACCTTCAGATGGTAATTATTCTTTATTTATGCCAACAAACTTACTGTTGGTGTTTTTAAACACACAAGCTGTGTGTGGGCAAAGTTTGAGAGGTAGAACTGGAACTTAAAAATTCAATGCCACAACTGGGATTTGAACCACAGACCTTCCGCTTACCCGGCGGCTGCTCTACCACTGAGCTATTGTGACAAACTGCCAGAGAAATACAAACTGGTTTGAGAATTTAATGCCATTTTGGCAGTTTGTCACAATAGCTCAGTGGTAGAGCAGCCGCCCGGTAAGCGGAAGGTCTGTGGTTCAAATCCCAGTTGTGGCATTGAATTTTTAAGTTCCAGTTCTACCTCTCATACAAGAGAGGTATTTTAAAATTATAAAGTTATGTATTTGCAAGGACGCCTATCAGGAAAATTGGTATATTTAATTAAAAGAGAGTATTACAAATAGGTAGATTGTAAACCTGGTGTATAATGTATTAATAACCACAGTGTTTATCTGTATTTGCACCAGGTGCAACTCAAGTATATTTAGACTGTATATTAGAAAGGAAGAATAGGTATATGTATATGTAATAGAGATGAGATATAGAGATATGCTTGAATTAACGTAACTTGTGTAGTTCCCTCGGCATGCACTACACATGTGGTAGTCGGGTGGCACAGCAGTATGTTATCAAGACAACCAGATTTAACCTTGAAGTAGCCAATAGACTCTGTGACTGGGTTGCTTGGCCACAAATTCTATTGGCTACTTAAAGGTCAAACCTGGTTGTCATGATAACATACCGCTGTGCCACTCCCCTACCACATGCATGGTGCACGCCAAGGGATCTGTCAGAATACACAAGTTACGCTAATTCAAGTATAATAGGTTGTATATAATGGAAGTGAAATGAATTCATTCATTCAAACTAAATGAATGAAAACAGCAAATGTATTCATCTGGAGAGCTGAGGTAGAAGCAGATGCTCATCTATTACAACATGGAAAAGGAAATACTAACAATGCCTAAAATGCAGATTTCAGAAAGGAAATGAACGTGCAGAAAACAAAGAAAGGTAAAAAACAAAAATACAAAGATTCAACAGTATTGGGTAGCTCAGATTTATTCTTTGTATATCGTGTTGTAAATAAAATCAATGGATGTCTATGAAAGTAAAATATGATCTGAAGCTTCCCTAGTGACGAACATATTCAAGATGTTCTTGGGCTTCGAGCCAGGTGTAGTGATGAAGAGCCCTTGACATTTCGGGAGTGTGCATCTCTCCCATCATCAGGATTATGAGTGACTAATAAGACTGAAAGGATCAGTATATGTACTGTCCGCTAGTACGGACCAAGTAGAAAGGACCAAGTCTAATCTGGAGGTGCTTCAACGCTCCATTAGAATCTGTGTTTTCTGAGCCGGTCAATCTCCAACTTTAAGGCTGGTTTCCAGGCAGAACACTGCTTTGAAAAAGACCACAGAGCTAACTTCAAAGAAACGACCATTGTGGCAAAATGTAGCAGTTTCTGGGAATGTAGGGTTAAGGAGGCTCTGTCTGTCTCCTCCGAGAAAAGCACACTGAACCGGGACGCTGGTTTGCAGTTCAGTCCTGCCTGGAAACCAGCCTTAAAGCTGGAGATTGACCGGCTCAGAAAACACAGATCCCAATGGAATGTTGAACCACCTCCAGTTTAGACTTGGTGTTTTCTACTTGGTCCATACTAGCGGACAGTACATATACTGGTCCTTTCAGTCTTGTTAGTCATTCATCATCCTGACAATGGGAGAAATGCACACTCCCGAAATGTTGACGGCTCTTCATCACTACACCTGGCTCGAAGCCCAAGAACATCTTGAATATGTCTATGAAAGACTTTGTATTAACTTTTGGTGCTTTTTTTCTTTCACATTAATGCTGTTTCACAATAACCAGGTAAGGAACCCAGAATTGGAGTGATAAAGTTAAAATGCATGTACTACAATGTCAGCATTCAGAGGAAGCTTACCAGAGTTTCAACTTTTCAATTCCCAATTAAGTATATTTATTCATGTTACATCTAGCTGTCTTCATGGTAGAAATTATTCAAAGATGCTGTGAACTATAACTGCCATTAGAGCTCTCTCAGTTGGAAACTAGAAAAACTAAATCCAGAAAAACAAACAATAGAAAGCAATAAACAATAATAAACTTTAACAAATATATTATAAATATTTAGAGACTAGGCTTCACTTACATTTGCTGTAAGTTGTGAATGTATAGGCAGATCATGGTTTCATGATTTTTCTATCATATCTACACTGTCACTAATTATTCTGAATAATAAAGATATTAATTTTGAAGAATAGAACTGTGTAATCAATTTTGAAACACAGCCAAATGGTTCTCTTAACAAATTTGTTTTACTACAATAAGAAAAAAATATGTCACTTTATGTCTGTATCAATAGTGACCAGAATAATTGATTTATATTGCTTCACTGTTAATACCTTCAGTTTTTTCACTGATTTAACATATGGTATTATTATATGTAGAGTAAGATGACATTTTTGCAAGAAGAATCACAAATATTAATATGTTTTAGAAAATGTTTAGGTGCCAACTTTCAAAGTTAATTTATTTGTATTCTGCTAGTGAAAAAATAATAATGGCCAGTTACAAACATCCCAATACACCTAATTGCTTTTTTACATTGCTATACATCATTCCTGTTCTTGTTTCTGATGTATTGCACACCAAGGTAACTCAAGTCTAATCTAATTATAGTCTAATCTAACTATACACGTGCACAATAACCATGACAGATATATAGCAAATCAGCACCAGCATGAACACAACACAAGGCGAAAAGGAGAAATGAAATACCCAGCGCATAGGCTTGCACTCTATGAAAAAAGTCCACAATATATGGGGTGTAAAATATACAATAAATTGCCACAAAGGATTAGGAAAATCCCAAATCCAAACCTCTTTAAAAAAACAGTCAAGAGTTTGTTTGCCAGCAAGGCATACTACTCTGTTACAGAATACATGGAAGATGTACTGTGACCTCAATTTTAGGTGTCTTAACAAATCATTACTGTACATTTTTTCTCTTTTACCTTTCTTTTATATTTCTATACTCGTGTTTGTAAATATTGTAGACTTATTTTAATTCTTAAAGTTGTAACTATAGTGTATTGACGAGTCACCAATTTACGAGCACCTGCTCACCCATGTAAGTGTAATGTGACGAATAAAGTATAAGTATAAGTCTTTTTACTTTCCATTCTTATTCTGGTTCTCATTCCCGGTTTATTGTGGACCAGCCTTTTTTGGCTGTAAAAAAGATATGTTTTGAAATAAATGGAAATTTCAGTTTCAAAATTAACCAAGTCCAAAACATTTTTCTAAAAATGATGTTAAATTATTTTTATGTTAATTTTACTTAAGAGAATGAGCTTCACATCAGAGCTAGGTGTGATAAGCTTTAAAAAAATCCTGGAACTTTGCTAGGTTTTCCTCTCAACTGAAAAATATATTTATTATGCATTCAATTTAATGCTTTTCAAATGTAAGCTATTGATAATTCAGTTGTATTAGAACGTTTCATGAAAGTGAAGCATGAACGCAGCATCTATCAGCAAATGCTGCCCACTTCCTTCCCTCCAAAATAATAAACTTATTAGAGTATTCAAAATCTACAACTAATTAAAATATTTAAGTGGATTTCATTTTAGAGAAACATCACACACGCACGCACACACTTAAAGAATAATAATTTCACATATGAAGTGCTACACATTTGTGAATCAGTGCAATTTCTTTTTTAAAACCTATTACAAAAAATAATACAAACTAAGTATAACATATAAGTTGTTGAAAGTGAAATAAACAAACATTACAATTGAGATGAGTGATTGTGATGACACTACCGTCATCATCTTCAGCTTTGGCTCAAATGAATAATGGTGCCAAGAATCTCTACCTGTCCCCATGGAGACATCTGGCAGCAGATAGATGATGAATTTATAAAGTAGATCTGGAGGTGGGATTTCAATGATCGTGACATGGTCTTTGTTTTTGTGGATATGGAATTTCTTCAAAATTATTAGTTCTACTGTGCTGTCTGTAGGCTTAAGCATTGGGCAGCTGGTTTATAAAGGCCTGTTAACTTAACCCATCCGCATCATATGACGACCAGGGCTTGCATGCGTCTTTTCGGCATATGAATCGTATGACAAGCTCAGCTCACTATGCTGCATTGCTCCATATAATTCCACATAGCTTAGGTTCCTTCTCAAAGATGTCATTTGTGTATGTCTGGAACGAAATGCTAACATGTGGTCTTTGTAATTCTGATCAGTGTGATGTAATCACCTGTGTATCAAGCAAGGAAAAACAATTTTATCTTAGCATTATTTCACTTGCCTCAGTAGCCACCATGGTGGCAAAACAAATCTGCCCCAATGACGAGAATGGTTTGAGAAAACTGATACTAAGTGTATTAGAGAGTGAAAGTGATTTTTCTGAATATGAAACAGAGTCTGAAGAAGATTCTGGTGACAGTGATAATGATATATTGAGGCCAATGTTGTGGTTTTCATTCCAAAAGTGGTGTGTCATAGCAGATTTTTCCGTTTGTTTTAATTGGCCTCAATATAAAATTGTTAAAATCTCTAAATTCACCGAAAGAACTGCACATTTAGGAAAAAATGTATATAATCAAAAACAATAAAGTGATTAACTTCGAAATCCCAGCTTTAAATGAGGTGTTAAAGCTCTGTGCCCCTAACACCAGATGGCAGCAGAGAGGGGGAACAAGAACAGTTGATGATGGGACTGAACGGTCTTAAAAACGTTTTCTGTTTTTAAACAATTTAAGTGAAGGTGAGTGTAAAAAAGTGACTCAAAATGACCTCAAAGAACCAAAATATTGCTTGCTGAATCCATGCAAAAGATAGTTTTATGCTGGTGGTACACAGTGTTAGCCATGTATCAGACAACCATTACTGTGTAACTCTGATTCATACCACAACCCGTTTTTTTCATTAACCACGTCCAAGGCTGAGGACGGAAGCAATAGTTTCTGAAACATATTCTGCATTTGAATTTAATAATGAAGTTAGTGTCACAAATCAAGTTCAACAATCTTTCAAGTTACTTTTTCACTTCACTGTTTCCAACTTCATATCACAAAACTAATTTATAATACGCAGTTGATAGTGCAGTTAAACATACCTCCACTGATTCCGCTGTTCATGTTATCATGCTGTGGACCTATATCTGTTGCTATAAAGGAAGAGTCTCCAAGCTCTGCTGCTGTGAGGAGGATGGGCTGCATCTCCAGTGTAGTAACATTGAAGTTATTTGTTTCTGAGCTGGAGTCACCCTTCAGTGATGGTGCAGATGTGACAGGAGAAGTAAGGTATGTTCCACTTTGTATCACGTTTGATAATGATGGAAAATCCTGCAACATACATATTAAGTTTTGCAGCACAGATATTCATTAGTCATTCAGATTTAAAATTACACTGTTTAACAAGTGATAATTTCAGGGGTTTTAGAAACTGCCAGGATTTGAAACACAGATCTTCCACTTCAAGCATGGCTGCTCTAACCACTAAGCTACCATGTGAGACTGCCTTTGTGGTTTACCAGGAGAAATATGAACTGGTTTGAGAATTCAATGCCATTCTGGCAGATTGTCACAGTAGCTCAATGGTTAGAGCACCCACCTGGTAAGTGGAAGGTCTGTGGTTCAAGTCCCAGCTGTAGCATTAATTTTTAAGTTCCAGTTCTGCCTCTCAAACATTGCCCACACGGCTTGTGTGTTTAAAAACACCAACAGTAAGTTTGTTGGCATAAATAAATAATAATTACCATGGCCAACTTACCAGTATGACATTAAATTCCCCAACTGACTTGTACTTTTCCCGGTAGACCCTTAGAGAATCTCACATCAGAGATAAATACCCCAAGGCCAACTTACAATGGTAAATACTTCATGTCCCAGGAAGTACTGTATTTGAGATTTCACCAAAAATATGTTTTGAGGACCCCTGAATCCAAAAAAAGTATTGTTGTGTGTGTGTGTCTGAACAGCATAACTCAAAAATGAAAAGTTGGTTAAAAACCAAAGTTGGCAATGTTTAATATTTTTTAAGGATGCAACACTAAGATTTTGAAGAAAATTACTCCACCTGACTCCAATGATTTTGATTAAAATGCCACAAGTTTAAGATATTTTGATGGCAAATGAAATGTATATTTTGAATTTTCTGTCTATAGCCCTCCCTAGGAGTTGCATGATCTTGTCATGGTGGGAGGACTTGAGTGGTCTGATGACCCCTTGGGCTATGCTGCATAGCTACTGGTGCAGCCTTCCTTGTCAGACAGGCCAAGGGTGAAGACTCGGACAAAGAAGCAACCTAGAAGAAGCCCAACAGGTGGAAGAGGAGGAATCCCAACAACAGAAGAGGCACCTCAGACAACTGCTGCCTTGTGGGGGAGGAGAAACTCCAAAGGCTAATGGAGGTAACCTCACCAGAAAAATCAACTTGCTTGGAAGCTCAGATGGCAGTCCTATCACCAAGATCAGGTGCTGCTTTGGCTAATAACCAGCACACCTTATTAATGAAAATGAAGTTAAGAAAAGAAGACAAAACACTAGAAAGAATGGCTCTGGACTGGAACCCTCAAGGTAGAGTGAGTGAGTGGGGTTTAAGGGCCCGTCGACAGCTAGGTCATTAGAGCCCCTCCTCAAGGTAGAAGAGCAAGAGGAAGTCTAAAAAATACATGGAAGGGAACAGTTCTTAAAGAAATTACTAAAGAGGAGAAAACATGGGAAGAAGTAAAAAAGTTGGCTACAAATAGGGTCCAATGGAAGTACTTTGTGAATGTCCTATGCACCTCTTAAGGAGATACAGGAGATTGATCTGTCTATAACATATGTAGTTCTACAAGTATTAAAAAATCTTAGAGATTATAAGCTTCATTTATCTTATCTGTGAAAATTCTTGAATTCCAATGCAAACTATGTAATTTAAATCAAAAAGGTGAGTCAATTAATAACACTACACACTTACTTATAATTTCCCAAAACATGTTTCAGAGGCTGACTTTCCTCCATTATCAACTGGACATCGACAGTTGATGTCCGGTTGATAATGGAGGAAAGTCAGCCTCCAAAACATGTTCCAGGAAATTATAAGTAAGTGTTGTTTAGTGTAATTAATCGACTCACCTTTTTGGTCTAAATTGATTATTATAACATTGTTTTCAAACTTCCAAAAAAGAAGATAGCAGACTATGTAGTTTCATATTAACTTAAATGCATCATCAGTGTGAATCTTGTATAAACAACATAGTCTACATTGGAATTCAAGAATCTTCAGCAGATGTTAAGATAAGTGAAGCTTGTGAGTGCAACACATCAGTTTGTTATTTAAGGCAGAATTTATCTGCAGAAAATTAAAAATCCACAATTTTGTTTCAATTAGTTTTGAAATGTTTACCACCTATGCAGAGATAAAACAAATACGACATACACATCTTAATGGGTTACGTCAAACAGTTTTAGAGACCAACAAATATAATAAATATTAGACTAAGCTACACATACCACTTATCTTTGGTATGTTTAGCTTAATCTCTAAATATTTATTATATTTGTTGATTTATATTGCTTTACTGTAAATAGCATCAGTTTTTCATTGAGTTTTAGAGATATTTATTTAATTTATAATCAATTGTGTTTGATATGTTAAAACAAAAGCACCTTGCACCAAATGGTTTCTTATGTGCGTTCTAAAATTTTATTTTGAACTTAATAAAGCAATGTATACACTAGTTTTAATAATGTATTAGAAAAATGTTGTTTTGTACATGTTTTATTAACTAACCTGATTTATAGAATAATTCAACTGAAAAGTTAAATTTGCAATTAAATACTTGTACCTGCATACAACAATTTTTAAACCACCATATGATCTCTATGTTGTGATTGTTGACTGTGAGGACTTCATTATTTCTTTTCCTACTTTGTCTCACTGCTTTTGTTTTTGTACTTTCATTTTGAGACCTATTTCTTCTACTTTATCCTTCAGTTTCTCATATACCAAAATATATATATATATATATATATATATATATATATATATATATATAAAATATTTAAATGCCATAATTAATAATGTTGGTGATGAAACAGAAGAAATTAAAACAAAAATTTTAAAGGCCAATAAAGCATATTCTTCACCCTATATGATCTTTAAATCCAAACAGCTTCATCATTATAGTGGAAACAGTTTATCGACAGTTCCCAAGAATTCAGTATGGTCACTAAACTGCATATGACATTATACCAAAAAGTAGTAATACCTATATAATAAAAGCATTATTTCTAACTTCAAATATCACAGAGTCAAAGTAACATGCTTTCAAACAATATTATACTTGAACATCGTTACCACACAAAACATAAAACACATGAATCTACTCAACTTCGACAAATCTAGTTCTGCAATAACACTCTTGGATAAAATCACTTCCGAATGCTAAAAATTGTAGCATATATTTGATGCACTACTGTGTTATAAACACAAAAATAACAACAGTAACTATTACATATCTTTTACCCACTCAGAAAACTACATAAAAATAATAGCTTCAACCCAGTTCCACACAAACTTACAGTGCTAAACAGTTTATCTTACATATTGGTTTTTACCCCATTATCAGAAGGAAATTACAAAAAAGAATGCAAACACAAATAATGAATTCAACAAGCAAATCACTGACAAGAAAATAGCATAATTCAAAAAACAGAAACACTTAACTCTCAGCAAAAAAGCAATGTGATTTTCAAAAAATTCAGTTACCATCCAAGTAAGCACTACAAATTCCACATCTTCAAAAAATACATTAACTTGGCCCCATAAAATAATTTCAGCATAGAGAAATTACTGTGCAACCAGTCAAAGGACCACATACCACAGAACAAAAAAGCAGGAATCTATCAAATCAGTTGCCCAGATTGTGACCAGATTTACATAAGGAAAACCAAGAGGAATTTAGAAACAAGATTAAAGGAACACACGAGATGTATCAAATACAAACAGATGGATAAATCTGTCCATTTTTGGACATCCAACCACAGCATTACGCTGAGCATAAAACTTTTAAAAGCTACAAAACACACTGAAGGGTTGGATACCTGGGAAAAAATTCATATAACATATAACAAGCTCCACGTAATGAACTTTGATTTGCCTCCACAAAACCCTTTATGGAAGTTTATCAGCTCACCACTAGATGTCACCTCAACCAACCACACATCAAACAATACCAACAAGAACCAGTTGGTTAATTCTGATGATGGGAGCAGGTTAAGCTCTTGAAACCAGTCAAAACTAATTAAATGTAAGTGATGTTGTGTTTCAATCACTATAACAGTAACTATAACTGCATATAATGCTCTAAAACAATTTAAGACAAAATCACGCAAACATGAACAAAATAATGGCATCCACAGATTAATTAATTAATATGGTATCTAAACAGAATCTTATTTTAAAATCTATCGGTTGGCTTCTCTACAATGGGTTCAAAAACAAGGGCTTCTCTGGCAACATAACAGATGCAATAACACTATGGCCATAGCATTACCATTGTTATATTTTACAAACAGTTGGCGGTACTAATGCAACCTAACATATGGAATATCACAAAATATAATCAGACCATGCCATAATGGGGGAAAATGTCACAGTTGGTTTTGGGGTATTCCAATAAGCTGTTTCCTCTATATAATATATGAAAAATATAAGTCCAAAATTATATCATTAATAAAAGAAAACAATTACCTGTGAACTTGTGGTGATTGTGAGAGAAGCTTGGTCGATGCCCAGATTGAGGATATCTGCCTCACTGAGTATAATAGGCTGTCCAACCTCACAGCAATCACCTTCGAAAGCATGCACTTCCAGCTGTGCAAAGTTACCTTCTTCATCTTGCTGTTGCAATTCTCTTTCCAGTTTAAGAGCAAGTGTTCGATTCTCCTTCGAGAAATCTTGTGAAGTCTTGTCTGTAGAAGGTCCTGAAATTAACAGACAGATACTTAGGGTTGATTTCACCAAATAATGTTAAAATATTCTAATACCTTTTGAGAGGTAGAACTGGAACTTAAAAATTCAATGCCACAGCTGGGATTTGAACCACAGACCCTCCGCTTACTAGATGGGTGCTCTAACCATTAAGCTACTGTGACAACCTGCCAGAATGACATTGGATTCTCAAGCCAGTTCATATTTCTCCCAGTAAACCACAAAGGCAGTCTCACATGAGACAATTACCCCAATGGTTACTTACTACTGTAAGCACTTTATGTCCCGGGATTAATTAACCTCCCAAGAATTCAATTACATTATTATTTATTTATGCCAACAGTAAGTAGTACATTTAGGTAACTTAAATGGTAATGTTACTGAATACAGGCTTCTTGAAGCACAATGCTGCTAAACCATGCCAACTTGACATGAAAAAATACACTACTGGAAAAGAGGTTGGCAACTATGAATCAGAGAAGAACATGGGTAATGGAACAGAAAGGCGATCTAAAGCTGAAACAATGAACTAGAAGCGCAAACTAAATAGTGAAATAATGTAAATAAGGAAGATGTAACATTAGCAGAAAGTGTTATGAAGTAAAGAATTCCTTTTTTCCTCATTCCCTTCAGCTGTTAATTATTAATGGAAATCTGCATTTCAAACAATATTGCAATCACCAGCAATTTGTGACAATTATTTCCAGTAAAATCTGATGCTTAAAGTATTCCATTTGTCAATCGTCTGCCACATACAACCCTTATAAAAGTTTACATTTGTTTCATAAAGTACATTATGAAATATATTCCAATTTAAGGTTATCCACATACTGCATGACTATATGAGCTTATGATTTCATTGTTATTTCAGGTTATGTGGTTTATGCCTATGAAAAGCAACTTTGTATTTCTTTTATAAACATATATTTACAAAAGAAATATGATTGGAACCTTTCCTGGCGATGAACATATTCAAGATGTTCTCGGGCTTCGAGCCAGGTGTAGTGACAAAGAGCCATCGATGTTTCAGGAGTGTGCATCTCTCAAATCATCAAGATGATGAATGACTAACGAGAGTGAAAGGACCAGTATATGTACTGTTTGCTAGTACAGACC
Organism: Tenodera sinensis; assembly: GCA_030765045.1. Lineage (NCBI taxonomy): Eukaryota > Metazoa > Arthropoda > Insecta > Mantodea > Mantidae > Tenodera > Tenodera sinensis. The sequence continues at coordinate 101,774,417 of CM060971.1, read as the reverse complement.
GAGCAGAGAACACCAAGTCGAAACTGGAGGTGATTTAACGCTCCGTTGGAATCTTGTGTTTTCTAAGCCGATCGATCTCTAACTTTAAGTCTGGCTTCCGGGAGGGACTGAACTACAATCCGGTGTCCAAGTTCAGTGTGCTCTCCTCGGAGGAGTGGACAGAGCCTCCTTAACCCTCCGTTCCCAGAAACCACTACATTTTGCCACAATGGTCGTTTCTATGAAGTTAGCTCTATGGTCTTTGAAAAAATTGTTCATTGAATCCATACAAAAGAAAAAGGTCTCTCATGATGGTATACAATGTATCAGACTACCACTACTATGTAACTCTAATTTGTGCCCAGCCTGTCTTTTTCATTAGACATGGCATTGTGCAACTTGTGTACTATTACTGCTGGCTACTTTCATTTCTCATGTGTTGGCATCCTGTGTTACATGGTTCCTAAGCCCGTAATCAGCAACAATACTGCTTAAATTATATGTCTCCTTTCATCATAACAATTATCTTCAATGAAAAGGTTATCTTAGATGTATCTGAGTATCTTTACAGTAAAAATTCTTGCTTACCTGGCACGTGTTCCTTTTTGTGGGCCATGAACAGGGAGAAGGATGTAAACTGTTTCTTGCATTTGCCGCATTGGAATACATCTTCGTCATCCAATGGAACTGGATCTGCCCGAAGGAGAAGAAAAATATTATATAAATTATTGCACTCAGTTGGCGCATATAAGCAGTATTATGGTGAGACACAGCAAAATCAATAGAACAAAAGCATGAAAACAGCCATTCTAGTTTGAAATATAAATCTTTGGTCACTGTATATAACGTTTACTTGCTCAAGCATATATTCTCTTCCAAACGTTTACTTAACAACCGCTGCGGTCAAATGGCCAGCATTCTGGCTTCTCAACCCAGAAGTCCCAAGTTCGATTCTTGGCTGGGGTTAGGAATTTTTCTTTAACCAGCATAATTCCCTATCCCCCACAGAAGTATGAATGTGGGAGTGAATGTATGTTTAATGTTGAGTGAGTGTGTAGGATTTAAGGGCCCATCGACGAGGTCATTAGGGCCCAGAGTCAAAAGATAAAAACGGAAACTCACGACATGTGAAGCCTCACTGTTAAAAAGCTAAAAAGTGAAAGTTAAAACAGTTAAAACTTAAAAACTGATTGGTAAAAAGGCAAGTCGTTCATACTTTAAAAACATTAAACATCCTAAAAGGCTAAAAAACTCCAAAATAAAATACAAATTAAACTTGCTTACCAAAGCCAATACTGGCGACAAACCTCAGCACTGCATTTACAGCTAATGGGTCATTACCTAAAATTGCACACAGTATAAGTGTTTAATGCTGAAGATGATAAAAAACACTGTTAAGAAACCTTACAGTTCTGTGAGTAATAACACCATCAAGTCAAAGCCCCAGATATGACCAAAGAAGGCTATACAAATGAAACAATTAAAAAAAAGGATTATATACAAAAGTTTTATCATTCAAGCTCTTATCTAGAGATTGGAGGAGCAACCACCTAATGGAAATTTCCTTAACAGCACAAAATATGCTATTTGCCAGTGCAGTAAGATATTTATAGTCCCTTATTTTCAAATGCGTAGATTTCTCATGCATATTATAAGTATAACTGCATACCTTTGACACATGTTGGAAATTAATCCCTTGTGCCACCACACATTTCTCAAGCCTTTAACACTCATTAATCCTTCATGGCCATATAAATAAAACTACTTTGTCCTTATAAAGATTGAAATTCAGATCAATAGAGCATAATTAACATTATCCAACGCCCAACTTTAGAAATTAACTTGACTCACATTTTTACAGTATGTTATAGAGTTCTATGACATTCCAAGCTGACAAGCAAACGTTCTGAAGGGGCAGAAAAAAAATCACTATTCACTATTTAAAAATAAGTGCTTCTGCAAGTTTTGGCCACTCGAATCTAATTGGTTTATGAGAGAAATTAATGCAAAGAAGTACGCCCACGATCAAGCAAGAGTGCTGCAATGCCTGATGAAGCAATTCCCAACCAATATGATTATGTGACCTAATGCATGCAAGTATCAGTGAGATGAATGTTTTGCCAGTGCCACCTGATGTGTTCCTCGAAAAAAAATTGCCTTGTTGTGCTGTAATTGACAAACTAATTTGATCATATATATTCTTTTGTTCAGGAGTGAGCATTTGTTCATTAGTAGTAACAAAAGTAACCAAAAATGTTGAATCAAACTGTTTTTGGAGCTGAACATTGCTCTTAATGATTTCTGCTGCTAGGCGATGGCATGCCAAAATGAATGAGTACCATATTTGAAATGACAATACAAATATCCTCTATCTTTATTAATGCCTCGTTATATATTTCTGATGATGCAAGATCTCTTATAAGCTATTTTCTGTGGTTTAATACAATATCAACATTTCACCATAAAAGAAAAATCAAAAGATCGCTAATACCGCAAATTGCACCTCTCTTTTGGGTTAGAAGTTGCCATTGCGCTTGCACTGTAGCAGGAATATGGCCATGTTTGTTGTATTTACATGATTATATTACAGTGTAAGAAAATGTACTACAAAGGCTCTAGCACAATTTGCACAATGCGTATTTTTTAATTACACTTTAAAATCTTATTTCAATAAATAATAATATATGGAATTTGTAGGTTAAGCTGATTGCGGCATAATGCACATATATACATCATTGGAATTCATGAAAAATCATGTAAAATACTCACCTTTATACTACACCTTACACATTTGCACAATGTATATGTTTTAATTACACTTTAACACCTTCCTTCAATAAATATTAATATATTACACTTGTAGGTTAAGCTTACTGTTACAGGATGCAATTGTAGAGGGTGGGCCAAAAGTCGCGATCAGATATTTTCTAAGTTTGTGTAGAAATAAACTTTCACAGTGACATAAAAACGTTATTTATTTATTGATTGCTGCACTAATAAGGAATGGAAATATGTAAAGATAAAGATAACTGGGCCAGTCAGTGTGGTGGCCCTGTATGAGCGATAACCCTCATTTTTCATTTGATGTTCTTGGGATCTGCATTTCTGCCGTTTGTTTCCTTGTTGATTTCTTTGCCGAACGCTCCAGTGATTCAGACAGAAGATAACTAACATCATCGCAATATTTTTTAGGTTATCCGCTGCTTTTTGCATCCAACACAGAGCCAACTGATTAATACTTTACCTCAAAGCATTGGCTTAACAAAAAATAATTTTCCCATCCACTTAAAAACAATTCAATATTTGTCAAGAGAAATAATTTAAAATTCAATGAGACAATATGGGTACACTGTCTCATTGAATCATATGCAACATTATTCTTTAAAATTAGTTCAACAATGTCTGTAAATAAATGATTTTACTTCACTAGATCATTGAAATGAAATAATTGAACTAATTATGGGAATGTTTCTCCCCAATGCTTTGTATATGTTTTGGAATCATAACCTTTACCTTTCTCAATCATATTTACCACTCTGCAGTCAGTGCTAACAAGCTGAGGGTAAAGAATAAACTAACACATCAATATAGCGATAAAAAATAATATACCTGGAGGTTGTGAAACAGAAGAGTCAGGTAAACTTTCACCTGGCAAGCTTAGTGGATCCAACAAAGACTGGACTGTCAGGGCTGTTTGATTGTCCACCGATACTCCTAAAATCCAGATCAAACAACATTATCAGACTATGCATTACTATTAAGTTTACAAACACTACGGAATGATCCACCATTTTTACCGGTTAAGCTGTCAAACAGCAAATGAGCCATTTTAACCTACAGTACCAAAGCAATAACATCCCCCATTACCGAGCTAAACCGGAACCCGGATATGCAGGTCTGAAAACCAGTATTACCATCAAATGTTAGCCAAAAGTCTCCAAAATCTAAATTAAAAGCCGCTAGAAAGTAGCTAAATCAAATTAACTACCATAATTAATTTTAAAGTATTGCATAATATTTACTAATTTTTAAAAGCAGACCTCGCGTAATCAGAAGAAAAGCCGTTCATCCTGCAGCTCCTCCTTGGTAGATAACGTTGAAGGTTCACCACAGAAAACCAACCTTTTTCACTGGGTCTTGTGTACGCTAATATTGTACCAATTTTACGCATATATATTTTTTTCGGAGAGATCATACCAGTAACATGTTTCTTTCTTTTTTATTTTCCTTAAATTCTAAGAACTGTTCTGCAATGTAGTATGTCCGCCACAGTTCAGCGCTTAAGGCGATAGCTTTGTTTTCACAATTTATAAGTGACTAAAATCCCTTTCTATCTCAGCAGTGAAATGTAGAAGGGAGAGAATTGCAATTGCAAAGTCTATCAGCTCTTTAAACTGATTTAATCAGCAATATACTTCTATCCAGAGGGGCACTATGCTATAAAAATGCACCTATAAAATATTTTACGTTTAACAATTAGGATACACCACTGATCGTCTATTTAACTTATTTGGGAAGAAAATGTAAATATCCAATCCTTCAATTAGGAAATGCATCGTCAGTCATTTAACCCCTTAATGCCTGAATTAGTTTCCGTGTGAAGAAAGAAACCAAAATTATATCATGATCTTACTTTGTAAGTATAACACCAGATGCAAATCTTACACCTGTTTGGTGGTGTTAATAATTACATGGGAATATCCTTACTTGTTATGTTTCAACTATTTGTTCATTTAGAGTTTTATAGTAAGTATTTAATTTACAGTAACAACCCACTTGGTATGATAAGCACACTATTGATTACCAGTTTTGGCAGATCCATATACAATTTAATTTCAAGAGGCCCCGAGTTCAAATCTCGTTAGGGTGAATTAACTATAAACGCTATTTTTTTTTTCTCATCCTGAAAGGTGAATGTTAGTAGGGGCCACAGAACACCTAGTAGCGCACGAAGGATTTGTTTTCGGATTAGGAGGGGGAGGGGGGAATCTGATGAGGTGCTACATTAGAAAATCTGGAGATATCGTGTGCAGAAAACCTTCAGCGCCTTGTATATGAGGGGGGAAATAATTTCATTACACCTATTCAAAGATGATACAAGCCTCTCCATTGTTACTACCGAAGCAATCTAGAACGTTCCTGAAACTGTAGATCGTAATGGCGTAGATGTGAACCTCAGGCTCAGTTTTGTATAATTTCACTCAACGCCCGATACGACCTAACCGCTTAAGGATTTTAAACCTTCCAAACAAAATCTAGCTTTACGTTAACCACTTGAAGAAATCTGTCTTCACCTATTTGCTTCAGACTGCTTCAGACTTTGGATTTGTTTATATAAACAATAAACATGTATTATCATCAAGGGGGATTTCCAAGTCGATTCGCCTCCATGAAGAAATTAAATTGGTGTGATGTGAATTCGCATCGTTTGGCAACTAGGGTTTAAATCCGCCAGAATTGTCTCTTAAATGATTTGGAAAATCTTCAAATAACTCGCTAGCGCTTCTTTGAAATTCTGTCGCTGTTTGGGTTAACAGACCTCAGAGTTAGGGACACGTCGTTAGTGTTGACAACACTGCCAAAAACATTGATTCCAAACGATAGTTTTCTATTACAGCGCACGTTACCCGGGAATTTTAAATGTAATATTATGTTTCTTTAGCATCATAAGTCCATAGAAGTATGCTTAATTTACACCTTACATTAGATAACTTTGAAAAAGTGAGGGGGAGCCTGATATAATCTCACATAAACCAGCTCGCAGCAGACCTCTCATTTGAAAAAGTGAGGCAGAGGCTAATTTGAAACAACTTCTCTGTTAAAGAAGTGAGGGATATGTTGATATAATCTTAAATAACCTATCTTCAGTGAATTTCTCTTGCAAACCAGATTTGTTTTGCCACAGCCGCATGAATTTCTCTACCCATTCTTACTAAACTATTGTTTCAAAAGCATACTTTTCATTACTTTATGTACCATGTATATATAGTAAAGTAGAGAAGTATTGTATTCCATCCAAAAATTCGATGTTGAGATTTCACCGGAAATATGTATTTTGAGGCTGCCTGAATAAAAAGAAAGCACACATGCGCCCACACGCGCATGTGTGTCTGTGTGTCAGTCTGTGGACAGCATAACTCAAAAACTAAAATTCAGTCAAAAACTAAAGTTGCTATTTAAGTTTTATATCTTTCAAGGATGCGACACAAAGATTTTGAAGAAAATTGCTCCACCCTAAACTACACTTTACATGGAACATTTTTTCAAAAATTTTGATTTTCTTGAAAATGACTCTAATGATTTTGATTAAAATGCTTGAGATATTTTTATGACAAATGAAATGTTGAATTTTCTGGCTATAGCCCCTGTAGTCATATTTACTCTAGATGACTTTTGCATAACTGGTAAACCTTTAGAGATAGACCAAGTCTTACCATACAAAAAAAAATGTAGATCTTGTAAAAATACACATTTTATGTCTGAATCAATTTCTTTGTAGAGTGAACCATTTCAGAGATATCCCTTGTTATTTGTGTGAGCTTTGGAAAACTTAAATTTTTGTCAAATGGAACATTGTTATTCATTTTATTATATGTATCTTAACCATGCAAAGAGAACAGAATTTGAAAGCTTTAAAGGATCTGAGTATCATTCAAAGTCCATGTACGTACAAGAAGATAAACAATAAGATAATTTCTGCAAATGTTTATCTCAACTAACACGAAGAAGATATAAGAATAAGAGTTTGTAAGAATGGTTGGTACAAGAGTAGAGAAAGTCATGTGAGTACAACACATCAGATTTTTGTATTTTGTAACCTTAATGAGATCTGATAGTTTGCCGTGGAAGTGTCTTTTCACTTAATTAGTTTAATTATGTGAATTTTATAACACAAAGTGTTATTTGTTAGAATATAATTTAACGAACATCATAAATAAATGCATAATAACATTACAATTATAACTTACAAACATAAGGCATCATTACATATAGTTAACTATTTGAAGCTGTTCTTTCATACTAAAGAAAGCCAATAAACTGTTCTGAGAGTTTGAAAAATGCAGTATATATACACACAAACTAGATAATGTTTGCAAGCCCATATTATGATCATCGAGAACCCCTCTCATTCCCAAAGTAGTGCACAGTGAGCACGAATGGCTGAAACGTTGATCTGTAGGCAAGACCACATTCTAGTGCACTTGGAAAGTACACATGATTTGCTAGAATGTTCTTGAAACACAAACAAAAATAAATAAAAAGCTCCTTTATTCACAGGTGTGATTTGAGCTTTTGACCTTCACTGTGGCATTCCAGCATTGTGCTACTAGAGAATGTCAACGAGGAATACCACTATAGCCCTAATCAACAGGCTGGCAAATGCTGTGTCAGCACTTGCATTTCACATCGTCAATAAAATGCAGGGTTGCCTAGTTACCAATCCGCATGATGAGAAGACTCACTCAGTACATAATTTTCTTAATGGGGGTAGTTGATAACCTACATTTCACAGGTTTCTACAGGGGTTTCGAGATGTCTTCAGATGTATAATATGCCTACATTTTTGGTGTTTACAAAATGTTAAGAGTCAGACAACCCTGAGAATATAAAATAGCATCTGCTGCATAATAATTATGATTATAGACAAACTAATGCAAATGCATTCACACATAACAATAACAATAATACATAAGTTGTCTAATAACAAGACTTGTAATACATAGGTTCCACTACAAAATATGTACAAACAAGAAATTCCATGAGTTGACCTAAGACTACAAGTGTGCTATGTAATCAAACGTGCGGCAAGTACCACATTGTAAAATGTAAGAAGAGAACAAAAACTGACTATGGTAAAGAGTAAACTATACATTAATGCTCAACTAGAGCACACATTTCCCACTCTACAGGGTGGAAGGAACTACTTCCAGCAGAATAACCTGGCTAACAGATGCAGGTGTAAGAAATATAAAATGCTAAGTTTTATTTTGCTACCAATCGTTTTCTAAAAATATTCATTTTTTGGCAATGTAAATGACAGTGCTGAGCTAATGGGATTACTCCTCATTCATGCCAGCGGTCTGTGTTGTACCCAACTGGCATGTGCTTCAAGGCAGGCAGGGCCCTAAAGCATAAACATGGGCCACGGACTTATTTCAAGGCAAGTACTGACCTCAGATGTAAACAAAACACTCACTCAGTGCATTTACCATCCCTTTGAAGTGGCCGCTATCTTGGGCAAATTCTCACAAATCTAAATGTTTGACCTGATAGATATGAATATTACTGTAATTAAGCATTTGATCAGGTTGCAATGATGATTCAGTTTTCCACAGTTAAGGAAGCTGAAAAATGAAACAATCAAAACCACATATTTTAGTGTTAAAACAAGGCTGACATAAAGGGATACAGATTTTCCGATTGATGCACATTATTATTATTATCCATAATGAGGTAAAACAGTAGTAATTGCTTTTAATGCACAAATAAATAAAAATCTTCCTAATTATTATTTATTTATGCCAACAAACTTACTGTTGGTGTTTTTTAAACACACAAGCTGTGTGTGGGCAAAGTTTGAGAGGTAGAACTGGAACTTAAAAATTCAATGCCACAACTGGGATTTGAACCACAGACCTTCCACTTACCAGGCAGCTGCTCTAACCATTGAGTTATTGTGATAAACTGCCAGAATGGCATCAAATCCTCAAACCAGTTCGTATTTCTCCTGGTAAACCACAAAGGCAGTCTCACATCAGAGACAAATTACCCCTATGGTGACTTACTATTGTGAGTACTTTATGTCCCAGGATTAAATAACCTTCAGATGGTAATTATTATTTATTTATGCCAACAAACTTACTGTTGGTTTGCCCACACACGGCTTGCGTGTTTAAAAATCACCAACAGTAAGTTTGTTGGCATAAATAAATAATAATTACCATCTGAAGGTTATTTAATCCTGGGACATAAAGTACTTACAATAGTAAGTCACCATTGGGGTAATTTGTCTCTGATGTGAGACTGCCTTTGTGGTTTACCAGGAGAAATACGAACTGGTTTGAGAATTTGATGCCATTCTGGCAGTTTGTCACAATAGCTCAATGGTTAGAGCAGCTGCCTGATAAGCGGAAGGTCTGTGGTTCAAATCCCAGTTGCGGCATTGAATTTTTAAGTTCCAGTTCTACCTCTCAAAAATCTTCCTCTTCATTTTCCTTAACAAAATTGCATTCTTTTGTAGATTGAGGTGTAACATGGAAGATTTGAACATTACAGAATTTAAATTACCACATATGCATAATCTGTAATAGCACACGAAGTAAAAATAACAAAAAATCTGTAAGATGTTAAAGTTAGGATGTCCACATGTTCTTGTGCTCCTATACAGCAACTGCCACTGCATGGCATAATTTTCTTAAGTCCCTAGAATAACCAGTTTTAAACAGAGAGATTTGTTACATCAATATTTAATAAATTATGGGTATCCTAAAAAGTTAGGTATAAATGTATGCATACTAAACAAAATATTAACTGTACTGTTATGGAAACTGTTATATTTCACTGCAAATTGTTGGGAACTTCCTTCTCTATTTGCTACATTTTATAGCAAACTTTACAACTGGCCAAAGTTGAAACAGCTCAGATGCACAGCATTAAGTCCATGCATGTAACACCAATTTTTGTTCTATTCATCTAACACTGTTAGAATCAGAGTCAGATTTATTCACCATAAGAAATCATACAGACTTATCAGTTTCAGAAACTATGCAAAGATACAATGGTATAATGGTACATCAAGGTAAATATGCAATACCAACAAACCCAGCATTTGTTTTAGTGGCTGAATGAGTTTTTATTCCTGTTTTGTGTAATGTAAGCAGACAACTGCTATCTGAAGTGGGTACAGTCGGTCTTGGTGGCTCAGTGGTTAGACGCTGGCATCATCGTCATTATCATGATGATTATTATTATCATCATCGTCGTCATCATAGTCATCGTCATCATCATCATCATCATCACCACCACCACCACCACCGCCACCGCCACCGCCACCGCCACCGCCACCGCCACCGCCACCGCCACCGCCACCGCCACCGCCACCGCCACCGCCACCGCCACCGCCACCGCCACCGCCACCGCCACCGCCACCGCCACCGCCACCGCCACCGCCACCGCCACCGCCACCGCCACCGCCACCGCCACCGCCACCGCCACCGCCACCGCCACCGCCACCGCCACCGCCACCGCCACCGCCACCGCCACCGCCACCGCCACCGCCACCGCCACCGCCACCGCCACCGCCACCGCCACCGCCACCGCCACCGCCACCGCCACCGCCACCGCCACCGCCACCGCCACCGCCACCGCCACCGCCACCGCCACCGCCACCGCCACCGCCACCGCCACCGCCACCGCCACCGCCACCGCCACCGCCACCGCCACCGCCACCGCCACCGCCACCGCCACCGCCACCGCCACCGCCACCGCCACCGCCACCGCCACCGCCACCGCCACCGCCACCGCCACCGCCACCGCCACCGCCACCGCCACCGCCACCGCCACCGCCACCGCCACCGCCACCGCCACCGCCACCGCCACCGCCACCGCCACCGCCACCGCCACCGCCACCGCCACCGCCACCGCCACCGCCACCGCCACCGCCACCGCCACCGCCACCGCCACCGCCACCGCCACCGCCACCGCCACCGCCACCGCCACCGTCACCGCCACCGCCACCGCCACCGCCACCGCCACCATCATCATCATCATCATTTCTATTACTATTATTATTACAAACTTTTTGTATAAAATGGCAATTTTGATCTGTATAAATTTTGTAAATATTGTAAATAGCCTCTGGTAATGAGTCAATTGACAGTAATAGACTACTCTGTTACTACCTTAGACACACACATAAATATACACCCATGCATAGATGTATATATAGGCACATTAATTTTATCCAAGTAAGTCAGTTCAAAATGTTGGTGGATCCAAAATTATCTAAAGAGAACACAAATATTTTCTTTAAACACTCCTTACTACCAGAGGATCCCATGTAAAATTTTGACCCTGCTATCAATTATAGTAATGTTCACCCTTTCCCAAACTCATTCCAAAGTCTGATATTATTATTTATATGTATGATTGCAGAAGACAATTCATGTTAAAGTGACACAACCTCTGTTTTGATATTTTATTTCCAGGCATCTGAAATCCCACACACTTCAATGTGTCTCCCTACAATTTTGATGTTGTATCTTTTCTGATAGCATTTCTCAAATTTTCTATCAAATTTGCATCATAAGAAATGATTAAGTGGATTCTAACATACAGTAAACACTAGTTAAATTATTGATATTTATTTTACCACAAAATTGCATCCAACCACTTGATGAAATGTACACAACTTTTATTTAAAGCTTCAACTTACATATGTATTAATGATAAAAATAGATCACATCATGAAATATTTAACCAGTTAAGAAACTACATGTTTTACACATTTTGTAATGATTACAGAAAATGCATTTTCCACATCTGTTTACAATAACATTGAATTATAAATATACTTCTCAATCCTATATATATATATGGGTGTGTAGTTATATAAACATTATATAAACAGTGAAGATGACTGGCCAAACAATACATAATGTTTTACACAATTCACACCATACAACTATCAAAGTATCTCCATCATCTTTCATAATGAATGAAAGCTGAGCCAAAACTCCTCTTAGCACCTCCTGGAATGTACTTGTGGTTCTAGGTATTACTTTACATTTATTTTCAAACTCATAATAATATACATTTAAAATTATGGTTCTTATGTTCAAGGATTTTTTAAAACTGAAATATAAATTCACTAAAGGATTACATGTATTTGACATACTATAAATCCATTATTTCCTTCCAACACCTGTGACTTTTCCTATGTCATCCTGTGGAAAGAAAACTACAAATGACCTAGTGACCTTAGTGATTAATGCGATTTCACTGCATCTATTGTAATGCATTTGAAGAGCAAATTCCAGTGCAATCCTGTTCTTTAAAGAGTTTGGTTTTATATGTACAAAAACTGCTCCTATGATTAGAGTGAAAAGAAAGTCAGGAATGAAGAATATAATTGCAGCAGCCACATTTATTATTTCATTTCAAGATTGATTAAAAATATAATTATTGCACTGAAACTAAAGGGCAAATATAGAAGTATTATTACCATAGCTGGGCTGAACCATAGCTGAGTGGTTAGACCATTTGCTTCTCACCAAAGCGGCCCGGGTTAAATCCCAGACAACTGCATGTGTGATTTGTGGTGGACGAAGCAGTGCTGGAGTGGATTTCCTCCAGGTTCTCTGGTTTCCTCTGCCATCTCATACCACCAGTGCTCCATCTTCATTCTATGTGTCATACGGCCTGCGGTGCCGTACTAGTAAAAGTGGGCGTTAAACAATACAAAAAAAATTGCCATATTTAAGAAACTGTTTTTAATTATTAAGTATCTGTGATTGAGTTTATATCACATTGCAACTTTGGCTACAACTTATGATTATAACTTTAGGGTACCTACTTAACAATTTGGTTTAGATAGACAAGGATCAAAGAGGGGACTTAGCACCTCAACCAATGAATCTGTTGTGCTTATGGCCCTGACAGGGCACCCCCCAGGAGGGAGGGATGTGGTGAGAGGATGCAAATGGTGGTCAATTCTGACAAACAATTTGATTTACTACTAATATCTTTTTTTCTGAAAAAAGAATAAATAGAAAAACAATCTGTTGTGCTACATTAATTTGATTTTCTCTACCTATCATTTGTATATTTTTCTCTTGCATAAACTGTTCTTACAAATGACTATTTTTCACTTTATTTTATATTAATGAGACAAAAATTTGCAAAAATAGTTTCATTACACATTTTGTTGTTAATTATAAAGGTATACAGGAACCTGAAGCAATAGTAAAATCTTTAAAAGGTAAATCACTACATGCTTATTTAGAAATTCTGCTTTGCATGACATCATAGAAACAAATAAATGGTGCCTTTGAACTTGAAAAAATGTATGATGAAGCGTTAGAAAATTCAAGCCAACAACAACAACAACAACAACTTCTTAGAAATGACTAGCCACAATATTTTATTTGACATAAATTGAGTATTTTGTTGAAATCTATATCTTATGCATGACAAGTGTTTGTCTATCTCTTATGGTTTACCAGTCACACATTATACAAAATTCATTAAGAATTGAAGAGCATTCAGCAGGCTTTTCATATACAAATTCATGATATGCATTTTATTTTCATATATGTAGGTATCTTAAATACAGTGTTTTAGTGAGACATTTTTCGTATGTGAGAAAGAAAAAACTGCAAACAAATTTTCAATATAACGGGTAGTTTGGGTGCATAGTTTTCTTGAAAATCTTTGTGTCACATCCTTGGAAGACGCTGGACTTTGACACCAAATTTGGTACTAATTTGACCTTTTATTTGTGAGCTATACATCATCACTGACATAGACACAGACACAGACACACACACACACACACACACACACACACACACACACACACACACACACACACACACACACACACACACACACAAATAGAGCCACCCATAAGGGAGAATTCAAAACTTGGGGGAATGTGTAAATACTGAAGTTATTTAATACAGGTAATTAAGACACATTTATTGCAATTTTTAATTTAATTCTGTATTACTTAAAACAGTCTGTATCTTTAAGCTTGCTAATTTAAATGTGACATATTAAATAAACAAATCAACAAAAGTAGTTTGAAGTGCAGCTCATACTGTGTGGCATTACGTGGTGTATCAAATGAAAATTTTTGGAAATGTATAAAGGACACTATAACATTATAGGTTGGTATGTAGATATTCAGGACATATAGAATTCTTATACTTATTATATTGGTCTATTTAGACAGTCACAATAAGATATGTTAAGGTACCAAATACTTTTTCTTTTTTCTCTAACTCTTTTGTGCTGTTAAGCATGGATTACCAGCCCCTATCCATTCCCTCCATTTATCTCAGTTCCATACTATTGTATGTATGTATATATTTTCTGCGAATGGGTATTACCCGGTGGCAGAGTTAAATGTACAAATTAAGGTTACAAACAAAGTGCACAAACAATAGTAATACAATCATAATACAATAAAGAACAATAATAAAAATATAAGATGAAATGCACTAAATACTAATTAACACTCATTAATTAATTATAACCAAATTAAATTTAGCATTAGTATTCACCATCAGTTCAATAAATGTCAAAAATACACTTGCGTAATCTTTATAGTAAATTACACAGCATTTACTTGATTTACGATATTTTTCGAAAATTTCTTCACAGATGAAGGACAGCCCTGAAAGACTGCTACAGGTAATTCATTCCATTCCTCAATGGTTCTATTAACAAAGGAGAACTTTCCTACATCGGTTCTGTGCCTTCTACCTTTAATTTTATACAAATGATCCTTTCTTCCGTAATATGTAGGGTTGTCCAATCTTTCACTAATACCCACCCATGCATTTGAACCACGATATGCTTGAAATAATGCGCATAACCTCTGCCTCTTACGCCGGACTTTTAGAGGCTCCCATTCAGTCTCCTCCCCCTTTTTAGGCCCAAAAGATTTACCTCGTTTTATAAATTTTATAGCCCTTCTCTGTATTCTTTCTAGCGAATCAATTTGGCTAAGTCTATATGGGTCCCAACATACTGCTCCATATTCCATAATCGGCCGCACCAAAGATTTGTAGGCAATTTCCCTGGACCTTCCGCTCCCCTTTTTCAGTACCCTCATTAAGAAATGTAACGCTTTCCACGCTTTCCTGGATGTAGAATTTACCTGATCGTCCCACCCAACGTTACTCGCCAGGTACACTCCCAAATACTTGCAGCTATCTACCTGCAGAATGTTTTCTCCGCCCATGTGATAGTTATGAACAATTTCCCTCTTAGATCTTCTAAATGCAATGGACTTACTTTTCTTAGCATTAATCGTCATCTTATTTGTAGTAGCCCAATTACTAATTTCATTTAAATCACCCTGAAGCAGAGACTCATCTATGGCATTCCGAATTTTATTATAGATAATGCAATCGTCTGCAAACAGTTTTATCTGACATTTAATATTTACACTTATATCATTATCTTCATTTCTGCCATTGTTTTTCCTCTTTCGTTGCCCAGCTTCTTAATATATTCTTAATATAACATATGTGGCCTTCTTATTGCTCTTCTTCCTTCCTGTCTCACTTCTAAATATTGTTTAGGCTTTCTTTCCTCCGCGATATGATACATGACCATAACATTTTAGTTGTATTTTTTCTATAATTTGCTATTTGCTAATTTTATATAATTTGCAGTTCCTCTCTTATCATTGCATTTTGGATCATGTCTCTTCTAGTGTTCCCCATAACTTATCTCAAATATCTCATTTCCATAGCTGTTATTTTACTTTCTTGTTTCTGCAGAGGAGTCCAGCTGTCTGCTCCATATAGTAAGATTGGAAGTATTGTTTTAAACACTGTGATTTTTGGCTCAAGTTATTTCCCTTTTTCCCTACAATGACACCAGCAATCTGATAATAAACAGAGTAGGCCTTTCTTATTCTATTTAGAAGTACCAAATACACTACTTGCCAAATATTTTATCTGTAAATTTTTGCAGTAAATATTTCCTAATTTATTTTATGTTTCAACTTTCCAATTAAGCTTATATTGTGTATCAGTACCACAATGGTTATTATAGTACCTTTTGCAAAGGCTTCCAGTGGCATAAAAAAGGAGCTAAATAATTTATATTGAGCTCTCAGAAAAATTGGAGGGGGGATGTGCCATAGCCTTTGGGGGGATGGGTACCCTTGCACACACACACATACAGATACACACATGCATGAACACATACAAATAAACATGTAGACCTTTCTCTAAAAAATCTTATGTGTTGAACTCACATGACTTTCTCTACTCTTGTACTAACCATTCTTACAAACTCTTATTCCTCTATCTTCCTCATGTTAGTTGAGATAAACATTTGTACAAATTATCTTATTGCTTATTTCCTTGTAGGTACAAGGGGAATACGCACAATTTATGTATCAAATACGTTGCCTTTTTGGAATATTTCTTGTTATTTGTCTGAATTTTCCAATGCTTAAATTTTTCTCAAATGAGAAGTCCTTATGATTTTTTAGTCCCTTAGCCATGCAAAAAGAACCAAATTTCAAAGCTATCACATAGTGACCAACTTTAAAAGATGTGGTTATCACTTAAAGCCTACTGCAGGTATTACCATATTGCACTTGCATCTACAACAAAACTGACAATAAGACAATTTCTGCAAATATTTATTAAGACTAACATATAATAGATAGAAGAATAAGAGTTTGTAAGAATAGTTTGTACAAGAGGACAGCAAGTCATCTGAGTGCAACACATCAGATTTTTATAAATTATAATTATGCTAGGAGTATGAGATCTGATTTCTTCAAAGGTGCTTTGTGTTTTGAAACACTTCTTCATGCATATTATCATAAAGGGCAACTTTTATTTCATTTTAAATTCAGTTAACTTAAATAAATATAAATAAATTGCCTTCTTCATCTTTTTGGGCAATACATTCTTAAAATATTATATTGCTGAAACAAAGCTTCTAGTCCCATTTGTCTTAATATTGTCGGAATACTGCTAATATGAGTTGAATGTAAATAAATGGGACTGAACTTATTTACTGCCAATGGAATAGCATGGCTACTGAAGTTGGATTTAAACTGTATATTATGTACACAATGAGTACAAAAAGTTGTAGACATAGCCTTGTGATTGGAAACAGTAGGTTTAGGTTCAACTTGGTGAGGTATGTTGTTTATAACAGAGGATAAGAAAGACAGATTTGTGGTTTTAGGCATCTGTGAATAGCCATCATCCATTAAGAGAGAACGCTTTGATAAATGATGCTTAGAAGATTGACCATAGGAATCGTAAACATTTTGAGAGGGCTTATAAGAATGAAAAATTGCTTCCGTTATCTTCCCATATGAGCCTGAGTTCTGTTTTGTTGTATGCTGATTATAATCATACAGTGTGGAAGATGATCCATGAGTTTTTGCCTTATCTTTAGTAGACCCTAAAGATGTACCATAAGAATCGCTGAGTCCTATGTCAAAATCAGATGTTGGTACTGAATAGCCTGGATTATCATCCTCAAACTCATCCTCAGTGTATTGTGAAAATAGCCCATAATCATCTTGTTGGAATGATCCATAGTTGCTTTTTGAGGGAGCTTCATAATGTGCTGGCATAACTAATGCAGGAGGCTCATAACTTCCATGTGGAGGTAAGCTGTGGTTTTCTGTTGGGGTAGTGGTATAGCTAGATCTTACAGGAGGTCCATAGCTATCCTGTGGAGGTGTGCCATAACTATTTGGTGAAGAAGCTCCATACGTGCTACTGAGAGGGGGAGAATTTCTAGCTTTTGATGGTAGTCCATAAGTAGAAACAGGAGGTGAAATATAGCCATTTTGCTGGTGAGAAGCATAGCTGTCTTTAGGTGTACCATAACTGTCACTTAAAGATGGACCAAAGCTAGTCGCTGAATGACCTTTAGAGGCCTTTGCGGGAGAACTGTAAGTGTTTTTTGTAGGACCTTTCTTGGATCTAGTGGGTGGTTCATAGCTGGACAATAGAGCTGTTCCATAACTGTCCTGAGGATCATAGCTGGTTTTTGAAGATAGTCCATAACTAGATATTGATGGAGGTCCATAACTGTCCTGGGGAGGTGCACCATAGCTGTCTTGTGGAGGCGGACCATAACTATTTTGTGGAGGAGGACCTCCACTGCCCTTTGAAGGTGGTCCATAACTAGACGATGGTGGAGGGCCATAGCTCGACATAGGAGGTGGTCCATAACTAGATGATGGTGGAGGGCCATAGCTCGACATTGGAGGTGGTCCATAACTAGATGATGGTGGAGGGCCATAGCTCGACATTGGAGGTGGTCCATAGCTGTCTTGTGGAGGAGGACTTCCACTGCCCTTTGAAGGTGGTCCATAACTAGACGATGGTGGAGGGCCATAGCTCGACATTGGAGGTGGTCCATAGCTATCTTGTGGAGGAGGACCTCCACTGCCCTTTGATGGTGGTCCATAACTAGACGATGGGGGAGGACCATAGCTATCTTGTGGAGGAGGACCTCCACTGCCCTTTGAAGGTGCTCCATAACTAGATGATGGAGGAGGGCCATAGCTGTCTTGTGGAGCAGAACCTCCACTGCCCTTTGAAGGTGGTCCATAACTAGATGATGGGGGAGGGCCATAGCTGTCTTGTGGAGGAGGACCTCCACTGCCCTTTGAAGGTGGTCCATAACTAGATGATGGGGGAGGGCCATAGCTGTCTTGTGGAGGAGGACCTCCACTGCCCTTTGAAGGTGGTCCATAACTAGACGATGGGGGAGGGCCATAGTTATCTTGTGGAGGAGGAACTCCACTGCCCGTTGAAGGTGGTCCATAACTAGATGATGGGGGAGGGCCATAGCCTGACATTGGAGGTGGTCCATAGCTGTCTTGTGGAGGAGGACCTCCACTGCCCTTTGAAGGTGGTCCATAACTAGATGATGGGGGAGGGCTATAGCCTGACATTGGAGGTGGTCCATAGCTGTCTTGTGGCGGAGGACCCCCACTGCCCTTTGAAGGTGGTCCATAACTAGAGGATGGTGGAGGGCCATAGCCTGACATTGGAGGTGGTCCATAGCTGTCTTGTGGAGGAGGACCTCCACTGCCCTTTGAAGGTGGTCCATAACTAGACGATGGTGGAGGGCCATAGCCTGACATTGGAGGTGGTCCATAGCTGTCTTGTGGAGGAGGACCTCCACTGCCCTTTGAAGGTGGTCCATAACTAGGCGATGGTGGTGGGCCATAGCCTGACATTGGAGGTGGTCCATAGCTGTCTTGTGGAGGAGGACCTCCACTGCCCTTTGAAGGTGGTCCATAACTAGACGATGGTGGTGGGCCATATCCTGACATTGGAGGTGGTCCATAACTGTCTTGTGGAGGAGGACCTCCACTGCCCTTTGAAGGTGGTCCATAACTAGACGATGGTGGTGGGCCATAGCCTGACATTGGAGGTGGTCCATAGCTGTCTTGTGGAGGAGGACCTCCACTGCCCTTTGAAGGTGGTCCATAACTAGACGATGGTGGTGGGCCATAGCCTGACATTGGAGGTGGTCCATAGCTGTCTTGTGGAGGAGGACCTCCACTGCCCTTTGAAGGTGGTCCATAACTAGACGATGGTGGTGGGCCATAACCTGACATTGGAGGTGGTCCATAGCTATCTTGTGGAGGAGGACCTCCACTGCCCTTTGAAGGTGGTCCATAACTAGACGATGGGGGAGGGCCATAGCCTGACATTGGAGGTGGTCCATAACTAGACGATGGTGGTGGGCCATAGCCAGACATTGGAGGTGGTCCATAACTAGGTTTAGGAGGTGATGAGGGTCTGTAGGAGGTAATCATAGGTGGCCCATAACGGCCTTTTGGAGGACTGTAACTAGTTTTCGGGGGTCCATAGGAATTCTTAGGAGGTCCATATTTTGATTTAGGTCTGGATTTGTTTGAAGATGGGCGTGGCCTAGGAGCAGGTCTGCGGCCTTTTTTCGGTGGTCTGTACACAGGAGGCTCCCGACGTATTCGAACTTTACGTTGCAATCGTGTATCTCCGAGGCAGTTCCCAGTCAAAATGAACAGGCATATCTCAGCGAAGACTATCTGGAATTAAGAAAAAATACTGTATTAAGTTTCCAAGTTTCCAAAAAAAATGTTCAGAAATGTGCTGTAGCACACAGAAATGTGGGTGAGTAGAGTACAACCTGACCCCGTATTCAGGCTATTGTATGTCAGACCGATGGAAGGAAGGGATGAGATGGGAGTACTCAGCGGGTGTACCAAAATCCAGGCGACGGTGTGAGCTACCGTAGGTTCCCTAACATATGCTGAAGATTCATCTCACTACCGGGTTTCTTCGTGCACCTGCCAGCCTCACAGGTTTCGTCGCCACTCCCCGCTGTAGGGACATAAGAATGGGGGCAAGAGTGGCAACCTAACTCCGCTCACCAGGAACAGGGAGCAGAGACTCCTATTTTACATGCCATTACTCCCTAGCTTACGCTAAGAGGAAAGTTCATACGCCATTTATGCGCGTGAATCCATTTGGGAAGACAACCAATAACCTCGGTGCGACAGATAGTGCCTCATCACCGTCAGCTAGAGCTTGCTTTTGTTGTGTGTTGGTAGCGTGTCTGCCTCACATTCAAGAGGTCCCGAATTCGAATCTCGGTTAGGGTGAGTTATCTTGATAAGGTTCTTTTTTCCTCCGAGGTTTTCTCTTATCCTGATAGTACGAATGTAGGGTAACTTTAGACTCTATAGACCTTGGGTTCATTTGAGCATCATTTCACTAACTTCATTCATTCATCATCTGATATGGCAGCACGTTGAAAAACGTTAATATATAAATAAAAAAGAGAAGGAGAAAAAGAAGGAAAGAAAAGTCAACCATACTCTATCCAACCTTAGATCCATACCTTGTATCCCTCCGCGATAACCTGGTGTTCGTATCAGTTGTGACTAACACAAATAAGCGCAATGTGGGCTCGTGCCTCGTGTTTATCATGCAACAGAAGGATATTTACTTGGGAGTTTTAGAAATAACACTGCTATCGCCTTACATTCAAGTAGTCTTTACCAGGGTTATCATACAAGTTGGAAACTCACAGATAATCACCAATATTTAAGGTACTATACTTTGTGGTGTCCTTTGGTTTCGCCGTATCGCGGGTTAGTTATTGGCGGCTTGTGTTTACATCAAGTGCGGATCTAAGAGTTGAGCGATTATAACTCTCCAGGTTAGTGCGGGAGGACACTGAGGACTCTAACCACCCCGCTTGGGCGTCCCGCGAAACAGGTGATAAAACGCCGCCTTTACGCTGAGAGTGGCAGTTACTGAGCGTAACTTCCACCACAGGGCTATTCCACACTCGCCCTTTGCCGACACTTCCAACCCTGGTAAGACCGGATTAAATTATGGTAAAATGAAATGGAAGAATAGGGTGTGTAAAAAACATGAATGAGCTGCAAAGAATCTTCTTCTACTTCTTTTTGTTCTTCTTCTTGTTCTTCTTGTTCTTCTTCTTGTTCTTCTTCTTATTCTTCTTCTTCTCCTTCTTCTTCGTCTTCTTTTTCTTCTTCTGCATCTTCTTCTCTTCCTTCTTCTGCTTCTTCGTCTTCTTCTTCTTCTTCTTCTTCTTCTTCTTCTTCTTCTTCTTCTTCTTCTTCTTCTTCTTCTTCTTCTTCTTCTTCTCCTCAAGGCATTACGACCTCAAAGTTTAATGTCTTGGCCTTCTCAACAATTCTTTTCCAGATATTTCTGTTGTGTATCTATCATTGTCTAGTTTGATATGTTCAATTTTCCCAGTTTTACCTTTTATGTGGTGACTGCCAAAAGTAATTTTGTGCATATAGAAAAAGTGAATACCTAGTTTTTAAGTTAAATTTAACTCGGCTAAGGAAACCTTCGTTCCGTTTTAGTAAAAATAATCACCAGCCAAAATGTTCATTTATTTCGCTTATGTTAAATAATGGTCCATAAAAATGAAAACAATGGACTGGTGAAAGTTCACAGCACTGAACATATATTCATTTTATGGTTCATGCGTAAGCTTTCTAGCAGTCATAAAGTATCCAACGCTTAATTGTGGAGTTGCCATTACAAAAGGACATAATGTTCTGCTAGAGAAATTGGGTCACTTAAGACATGCATTTTGCATGATATTCTATGCTGCATGTTAACGCCAATCAAATGATAAAACCGGGAAGAATTCACAAAAGTAGGAAACGTTTCTCCAAACATGTTTTTAAGTATTAGCAATACATTGTTCGCGCTTTCTTCATAATTGAGGAAAACTCCTATATTCTGTTTATGCTATGTAAAACGTGGAGGAGTCTGTGAAATATCCGAAACCTTCACGGAGAACGTTGAAACTGTGGAGGGAGCGAATGAGTCAGTAAGGTTTAAGGGTCCGTCGACAGGTCATTAGGGCCCGTGAAAACGTGGATCAAGGCCAGCCTTCACTTTATCAGTAAATTATGTTACAAATCTTGTTTGTAATAGAATATTATAAGAGATTCAGAAGTTGAGATATTTAGGAAAAGTTAAATTTTGTATAAAACAAACTGAAATAGCCAGCGTTGCTATGCTTTGACGATTTTATCCCTAAAACTTTTAGACCATTTGCAAGAATAGTGTGTATAAGAGTGAGTATAGATCTACATATATTTGCGAACAGAGTTTCTCCAAATTGAACTATATTAAACTATCGCAATATGTTACACGACCATCACTTGGTGTATCTTCTAAAGCTCGACTTTTTCACCAAATATTGATTGACTTCTTAAACGTAAGCAGTACCAAAGAAGTCACTAATGAACAGATGTTTATCGCATACGATTTGAAAGTGCTTTCGTAAATCAATTTAAGCTCACCAATATGACTTCCGTTCGTGTTGCGACGACCCGATACGTGGATGATCCAGAAAAGGAATTAACATTACAGTCATATTTACCATTCTTTTTTCTCAAATTGGCAACGTAATAATGGAATATTCAAAGAAACTAGAATGTACTGCCATAAGTAATTTTGAAATAGTAAGAACTTTAATTAGTAAAATCAAAGAATAGTTGGCAAGTTGTTTGAAAGTGCTAGAAACAAAATGTTCAATGAACTGACTTGTTCCTCTAGGGTTGTTATTGGCGCTAACTTTATACACTTCTTTTCGGCATTGCTTGAATATCTAAACGAGTATTTCAACAGCATTTTTCAACAAAATCTTGGATACCATTTTCTTTAGTATCTGAACTTAAATTTAAGCACATTCAGAAACATCTGGAATTTCGTCGGCTCGAGGTCGAGGAATATGCTTTGTATGATGTTTTAGAAATGCCATTTCTCAGGAAGTAAATGCTTGTAAAAATAAGTTTCTGTTTTCATTTCTTTAAAAAATTAGATGTGTTGCACTCACATGACTTTCTCTACTCTTGTACTAACCATTCTTACAAACTCTTATTCCTCTATCTTCTTCGTGTTAGTTGAGATAAACATTTGTACAAATTATCTTGTTACTTATTTCCTTGTAGGTGCAAGGGGAATATTAGAATTCAGTAGGCTTTGTGCGATAGTCAAATCTTTTAAAGCTTTGAGATACCGTTCTCTTTGCATGCTTAATATATAGAAAAATGAACAACGATGTTCCATTTCACGAAAGTTCGTTTCTCGAAACTATCACAAGTAACAAGAAATATCTCCGAAATGCTTCACTCTACTAAAAAAGTTGACATAAATTGTGTGTTTTAGCGAGATCTACATTTTTTGTGCGGTAAGAGTTTGTCTATCTCTTACGGTTTACGATTTATTCAAAAGTCATCCCGAGTAAACAGAACTACATGGGCTATAGCCAGAAAATTCAAAATATTATTTCATTTGTCATACAAACATCTTAAACATTACTTTTTAATTAAAATCGTTAGAGCCATTTTCCAGAAAATCAAAATTTTCGAAAAAATTTCCATGTAAGGAGTAGTTTAGGGCGGGGCTATTTTCTTCAAAATCGTCCTGTCGCGTCCTTGAAAGACATTAAACTTAACTACCAACTTTGGTTGTAACCGACTTTTCGTTTTTGAGTTATGCTGTCCACAGACTGACAGACACACAGACAGACACACACACACGGGCGTTTTTCTAAAACTGCTTGTTTTGGATTCAGGGGGTCTCAAAAGATATATTTCTGGTGAAATCTCGACATCAAAGTTTTGGTTGGAATACAATACTTCCATCTACTTACCAGTAGAGAAAGTAAAAAGTGATACATATACAGAAAGGGGCACATCTGTTACCAAATACCAGAAAGCCATCAGTAAGGTTTTAAATCACTGTACGCAGTTCTGGTGTGTTTCCCCCTTCCTTTTTTGTATTTGTAGGAATGTATGCAATTTGTGTTGTTAATGTAGTGATATAATTTTTTATAGAGAATAATAAGACAACACGATCACTTACCATTTGTTATTCTGCATGAACAGTCAAAAGTCACTTATCACTATTAACTTTTATTTCCATTTGAAGAGTTGGCAGCCCTACCTTAGACAGAACCCGAGGAAAGAATCTGCTCCCGAACCCTTTCTGTTAGAAGCCTATTCCAGAGCACATAAATCCGATTTGCCGGTATTCCTGAGATATTCTAGTGTGCCTGCTTCCATATTGGCGGATTTGGACCCAGATGACCACATCGAAGACAAATCACGTAGCAACGAGATTCCATCTATACAAGTGAGTGGCAGGAGGAGAATCGCTACTAAATACACGATCATAGAAAAAAGATACGCACATTATCAGGCGAATGCTGGGATGCATTATTTTATACCACGGTTTCCTTTCCATCATTTCCCTTCATTCCATTTCCATATCATCTTTCAGATGTGTAGTGTTGGCAGTGCCGGGCAGATGGCGCGGATGATTGCGCATGGTAACTGCTGTTCTCGGAGCTAGGTGGCTTTCGGTCGGCCTTGTCCTCCGGTGGGGGAGGGGGCGCTCAGTGCGAAACTGGAACCGTGGTGTGATGGCTGCTTGGCGGGGCCTGGCGCCCGGCGAGATGAAGAGATCTCAGCATTTGTTAGGGACTTCTGCGTGTCTCTGTGGCCTGCCTAGCTGCGACCCTGTGTGGTGGCACCTTAGGTTCCCTTATTTCATCCTTGCCTCCTGGGGGTGGTAGCCACAATAGATCTGCGTAGGCCGAAGTAAACGAAGTGTTCCCCTCTGTGTCTGTACCCTCTACTCTTTACCCTTTTATCATTTTAGCGCTTTACAAAAAATAAGAAATAAAAAATCCCAATATAATATTGCAAAACACAAGGTGCGTTAGTTATATCACAGAAACTTGATATGGCACCAAGTTTGATAACCATGTGCATTCACGCATGTTATCTCACAATGGACTTGAAATTGGAGGAGAAAGCAAATATCAAATTTTGCGAGAAATCCGAGACCCATGAAATGTTAAAACATGTTTAAGACAATGTAGCAAACAGTCGAGCATTCCGGCGAGAAGTGGCTTAAGGACACTGGGGGACATTACAAGGTCAAGTACGTAAGTAAATGCTACACACATTAAAATGTGGGGAAATTCGACAAGATAAGGAAAGGTAAGGTAATGTGGTCGGACGGGAACATCTGCACCGCGGTAATTCGGCCGTTTGTAACTGTGGCCCTCTGGGAGGAAAGGATGAGGTGAAAGTAGACGGAGGGCAGTCGATCCAAGAGAGCAGAGAGCAGGGTCCCTACCATTTGCAGTTTGAATCTCCCCAGCTGTGTCTAGTTCAACCGACAGCTTCAGCCACAGGAACCTAGTGAAGCTAACGTGCGTAAAGCGCACGGAAAATACACGCTCATGTGTCCTCAGGGTTAGACGCACGTTTACGTGCGCTTTGATTTCGTGACCTTGATTATGCGTTGAGCATGTGTCCTGTTCCATTAGATTAGATGCCTATACTCCATCCAGCCTTAGATTCGCACCTTGTATCCCTCCGCGATAACCTGATATCACCTGCGACTAACAAAACAAACACCACGTGGACTCATGCCTCGTATTTATGTTGCAACAGAACGATGTTTACTCAGGAATTTTAGAAATATTGCGTTACATTTAAGTAGTCTTTACCAGAGTTATCGTACATCTTGAAAACTCACAGATAATCGCCCATATTTAAGGTACTATGTTTTATGGTGTGCTTTGGTTTCGGCGTATTGGGAGTTCGTTGTTGATGGCTTGTGTTTACATCAAGTGCGGATCTAACGGTGGAGCGATTATAGTGAAGCTAAGCTGTGCGCATATTAGGTGCGTAAAGCGCACGCAAAATAAACGCTCGTGTGTCCTCATGGTTATGGCGTCATAATAAAGCTGTTTTAATGCTAGGATTGCATAACATAAAATATAGGCAGAAAAAATCATTTGACCCTTACACCAAATGTTTTCTTCAACTATGAAGTTCCGTTGCTGTTAGAGCGCATGCCAGATGGTACATACATAACATTTAGCTGAATAGGTGCTTATTCACTGACCCGGTTAGTGGAGGAGTTCAAGCGTAGATAATTCAGAGACATGACCTTCAAGCTTGAGCTGCATTTCCTGACATTTGTGAACGTGAACTGGAGGACTGAACAGTGTGAATTTTATTCATCTACTTTAAAATCCCCGACTTTGCGTTTCTGGTTATCTCTGAAAACCATTTAAATGGTGAAGGTAAAGCATAGGCTCAAATATTCTATATCTAGCTACGCAGATCAATAGATAATGTGTTGAACAGCCTTGCAGCAGTGAAAGCTTTGTGGTAACTAGCTCAGTCTTCCTGGCCTAAGCATATTTACAGAAATTTAAAAATTCCAGCAAACCTTTAAATCTCATGCTATCGGTATTTTGCTTTTTAACAAAAGGCACCACAGATTCCCTACTATTGAGTTAACATTTAAAACTTGTAAGTCATATGATTTGTAATAAATAGGAGGATGATCTACCCAGCAGTGAAAGAAAGATCAATTCCAATCGTTTCCGAGTAAAATATATTTCAGTATTAAGCTCTAAATTTAATTGCATGTACATGTTTCACCAAAGAAAAGCCACATAATTAAGTAATATGGATACTCAGTTATATCAAACTGAAGTAACATCGAAGGATGCTTTGCAAATAAAGACGCATTCTTGCACAGATAAGTGATATACTATATTTAAAGTAGTGCCAGAGACGCCTGACTGATGCAGCAGTAACAGACATGGCGCCAATGCACCTTCGAGCGGGAACTGGCAGTCCGAAGTTCCGCTGGATAGCGAAATAGAGAAAAGCCGCCAGAGAGTCACTATATAATCACTATATAACGACCCTATACCACCCTGCATGATATCGTATTGAGTACATGGACTCTGGGCCACACAGTTGATACGTCTGCGGTGGCATTATGGTATGGTAGCATTGCTCTCTGTGAGCTCCGTGTTTATGTTGTGTTCTGTGCTATACAAAGTCCAATATGTCTGAATCATCATTCATCCAGTGCCACCACATTAAAAAATCTTATGTGTTACACTCACGTGACTTTATCTACTCTTTTACTAACCATTCTTACAAACTCTTATTCCTATACCTTCTCCATATTAGCTGAGATAAACATCTGCAGAAAGCATTTCCTGCTAGGTACAAGGGGAATAGGTGAATACAGTAGGCTTTGAATGATAGTCACATCTTTAAAAGCTTTTGAGATTCCGTTCTCTTTGCACGATTAGCATATAAAAATGAATAACGATGTTCTATTCGACGAAAGTTTTAAGTTTTCCAAAACTCACACAAATAACAAGGAATATCTTCGAAACGGTTCGCTCTATAAAAACAATTATTTAGACATAAATTGTGTATTTTAGAAAGATATACATTTTTTGTAGAGTAAGACTAGGTCTATATCTTAAGGTTTATCAGTTATGCAAAAATCTTCTGCAGTAAATAAGATTACATGGGTATAGGCAGACAATTCAAGATATGTATTTCATTTGTCATAAAAATATCTTAAACGTATTTTAATGAAAATCGTTAGAGCCATTTTCGAGAAAATCAAACTTTTTGAAAAAATTTCCATGTAAAGGGTAGTTTATGGTGGAGGAATTTCCTTCAAAATGTTCGTGTCGCATCCCTAAAGACGTTAAACTAAACTTATATACCAACTTTGGTTTTTAAACGACTTTTCGTTTCTGAGTTATACTTTCCACAGACTGACAGACACAAAGATACACAGAGAGACAGACATACAGGCAGACAATGATGACTGACAGACAGGCACACACACACGGACCTTTTTCTAAAAATGCTTCTGTTTGGATTCAGGAGGCCTCAAAACATATATTTCCGGTGAAATCTCGACATGGAATTTTGAGTGGATTACAATACTTCCTCTACTTTATTATACGTAGTAGAGAAAGTAAAAAGGCTAGTGTACAAATAATTTCATCGTGACAGGAGAAAAATACAATACAGGTTATGTCATTGAGAAATACGAAATTGTAAAGTGAAACGAAAATTATTAAAACAACCTTGTAATACAATGAAATATATTATATACGCATATGCACATAAAAATCGCTTGTTTCATCATCAGGTAATAAAAAGATAGAATAACAACAAAATTCACCATTACAGTCGTAGTTATTTGAAGATCCGTGTGAAAATGATGATGCATACCAATATGCCATTTTACGAACTACGCGATTCTGAGTTTAAAAACTTTATTAGGAAATATACTAAACTATTTGACAAACAAACACACGAACGAAAAGGTACTATAATAATAAAAAATCTAGTGTTCACATACATATGTAGGTTTAAGAAAACGTGTCTGATATTGCAACAACAATTTGAGATTGGGCAAACCTAGAATAAACATATGTCCGAAAATAAATACCTGTTGAGATATGAGTGATTTTACTTGTGTTGAGTATTCACACCAAAGGACTACATCCAACGAATAGATTGGTCAAAGAGATCCGTAACATGGGCGTCGGCAGTCTTTTTTTCAGGGGGGAAGGACGCATGTTGGAAGTTTTCAATCAAATAATGTTAATTCATTATTCCGTTGTCAAAAGTTATAGCATTGCGGGTAATCGTATTAATTTGTGCTAAAAAACTTATTATTTACATGAAAATTAAAGCAATATTCTAATAGTCAGTCATTGACCGCACATTAAATTCATTCATTTCCAAAAAGGGGGCCTCGGGCCCCCTACGCGACGCCCATGTACAGTGCATGGCCTTCCCACTTGCCGGATCTCAATCCATTGGATTTTTGGATATGATTCGTTACAAGAGCGTGTGACCAATGCATGTGCCCAAATCCGAGAGCAGACAAGTGTGTTCGAAAGAGTTATGTATTCTTTGAAAAGAGAAGTTGAAGCACGTTTAAGAATACATAGTAACCACCTCCTGTATTAGTAGGGACATTTATTCTAGTGTTGACCAATCCCAAATCCTGTTGCAATATCACTTTTTTAAACACCTGATATATTTTACAATATACACGGATGTATCTGTAGTGTCTATTTTAAAAGTAAATTTGTTGTTACACCAACTCCGATTATGACTGACTTGAGCATACAAAGTTTCAAAGCTATGTAACCAAGATAACTTGGGTATCACACCTGCTGGCAGCTCAAAAGGAGATGATGAGAAAAATAGAAGATAAGAACAAATGTACACGATTATGATAAGCCATGCCTGGGAATGGGACAATGTTCTTCAGCTTAATCCAAGTGAAGAGATAATGGAGATTTTTCAAAGATTAATAAATACTGGATACTATAACAAAGGATTGCGAATTGGGTTGCCTTAAACGACGCACCTGAGGTTTAAACGATTGTGCCCATGAGGAGCACAGGCACAAGATATCGAGGTGCCTTCCCACTCCTCCCTGGTCGCATCTCATAACTCAACATGGAAAATATGAAATAACGAAAATATTTCTGGCCTTGAGCATAGTGGTTAAACCACTGGGACATGAATAAGATATTATCTAGAGACTAAAAGGGCCCTCGCTGGTTATACCAGGTGAGTCAGCTGCCCCTTATTTTCCAGTTTTATTCAATCAGCATTTTATATTCTAACATGAAAACATTGGCTCCTATGCTAGGTTCTATCCAAGTATTTAAATGGATGTCTTTGGTTACACACTCGATGAAATTAGTAGGTATTAATATAGATGTTTGAGCAACATTTCGTTTGTCATAAAAATGTCCAACATTGGCATTTTAATAAAAATCGTTAGATCGTTTTCCATGTAAAGAGTGTTTTAGAATGGAGAAATTTTCTTCAAAATGTTCGTGTCGCATCCTTGAAAGACATTAAACTTAAATACCAACTTTGGTTTTTAACAGAATTTTCGTTTTTGAGTTATGCTGTCCACAGACTGACAGATACACACACGGACATTTTTCTTAAAATGCGTTTTTTGGATTCAGGGGATCACAAAACATATATTGCCGGTGAAATCTCGACATTAATTTTTGTTGTTTTGTTTTCTGTTTGTTTTTTGCTTGCGGGATTGCTAGTAAATGATGTACTTACAAGGTTACTATTACATTTCGGTTGAATATTGAAATTTCTTGATGCTTGAAAAGCTATCCACATGTAAAATATTAATGATATAAAACTGTATACTAAAGATAAATGGAAGAAAATGAGTACACAAAGACGCAAAGGGCCAGAAAATGACAAAATAATGACGTAACATCGAAAAAAAAATATCTAAAATAGTGAAAGGCATAAAATGATCAAACATGACTTAATAAATATGCATTTTCCTAATCTGGGATCCATGATAAAGATTTCTGTACACGTTAGTAATGCCTATGATGCAAGAATTAAAAGATGACATTTCAGAATCTGGGTCCTGTAAATAATTAATATACTTTTGGTTAATTTGTCAAAATACACAACTGTTGGATGCTGATAAAGTTCTGCCTTTTAGTCTGGTCAGTTGTAGAATTTTATTCTAAAGTTGTACAGTAATTAATACCAAAAATTAGCACAATTTCGATGTATTGCAGGAATGTGAGAACAATTCCATTGGTGTTAGAGCGCGTGTCAGCTCTCACCTGGAACAAAGGACTTCACAAGTAAAATAACAAGAGACTGATAATCCAGTTCCTGAAACTCTAGGACGGTCCAGATACACAGAAAGACAAAATGCGCACCATGGATAGGGCGAGGAGAACTTAAAATATAACGATTCATTTCCTGCACAGCTATCATTAGGTGAAACCTAAATGGTCTGCGGCGAATCACACAGTTCTACAATTATGGTAATTTCTTTCGTGCTGTACTATGAGAACTCAGAATTTGGCTTGCGATGAAACAATTGAAATTATATAAAACAACCTTTTTGAAGCAAGTTATAAGAGTGTAAACCAAGCCTACCTTCTAATAGTGACTTGTTTTTAAGCAAAAATATTCCCTAATGAAAACTGACATCAGTATAACAAGATCTACAGGCTAAATGGCATATTATCTAATATTCAGTGTCACTAATTTATATATGGCTGATATTGATTTGTTTACAGCAGGCTACAGGGTACTGCAAGCGACCCCTACTCTTAGCACAGTGCTACATGCGTTGTATTATGTTAGAAACTGTGCTGTGACGTGTTTCAGAACATAGGTTTAGAAACGTGAAACCAAGTGTGTTATCACTAATTGTAACTCTAGTTTTCATTTCGTTAGAATACACAGACATGTCCATTAAAAAAGAGGTAGATTTGTGATGGAAGTCGTATTTGTTTACTTTTACGGATTGTGCATACCTTCTCATTGTGTGAGTCCCTGACACAGGTACATTCCTGATCAATTGGATTTTTCATATTTTGTTTCATTTCGGAGATATTTGAGGTCGCAGAGTTAGGTGGGACACCCTGTATGTATAATGTGTGTGTGTGTGTGTGTGTGTGTGTGTGTGTGTGTGTGTGTGTGTGTGTGTGTGTGTGTGTGTGTGTGCGCTCAAAATACATAAGACTGATAGTTTTAAACCAGAGAAATGGCTGGTATCTTTGAGAGAGTATGGCAGAATAGGGCACGTCGATGCGCTCTTTGTGTTAATCGCAATGGGCGTGCGTTCCAACATTTACTTTGAATATAAAGCTGTGATTAACTGTAAACAAAGATGTTTGTGTTTTGTTTATTTGTTTTGTGTTTGTTTCTTGGGTTAAGATTGTGTACCTTACTAAGATAAAGGCAATACTAACTTGCATTGTTGATTTTGCTGTAAATACTTAAACTGGATGGGATTAAACAAAGCACCGCAGTTTAAAAAAAAATACTTTCCTTAACAAAAAGTGTTTAATATAATGTTATCTATCACCTCCCAAAGTTTGCCTGTCTAATTTTGGGAGATACACATACATACAGATGTCCCACCTAACTTCTCGATAACCCGAAATATATAACTCGAGAAGTCGCTCTGCAGTATCGTGTAACCGAAATTCCCCTAAAGACGGGAATTCCGGTGGCAGCACTGGCTGTCGCGAGCCTATGGTTATTTATAACTTTCCAGAAAATAAAGTATAAGATAGATTCACGTATGTATGAGTAATTAATGAAAGGTGATGTAGATAAACAGGATAGCACGTGATTTTGAGAGCTACGCACCGGCACAGTGCGGAGAAACTTGTTGATAACCCTTTTTATAATATGTATGCAATAGTAATACATTGAATTAGAAACGGAGGGTATTCCACACTGCATCTTACAGACAGATTATTGTATGTTAGACCCCTGGGAGGAAGGAACGAGATGAGAGAGCTCTGCGGGTGAGCTGAGGATTCTTCATTCCCGCTCCAGGTTTCGCCATGCAGCCGCCAACCTTAGGGATTGACACCGGCTCTCCACGGCTGGGCAGACGACCATAACGCCACCTATACGCCTAAAACATTAGTCACAGCGGGCAAAGTCCTCACAAGACAACACCGTTGTTAAGATAGCCGTTTGTAGAAATTGTGTTACATATTCCTTTTAACGAAACAATGGGAATAGCGGAATACGTAGGCTTAAGCGGTAATTAAATATTTAATAACTGGTCACTATGTTAAGGCTTAGCCATTACATTCTCCTTGCATGTCCAGGACATTAAAAAAACCAATAACGACTTTCCATTTGAGTGAAGTATATAAGTATTAGAAAATTCAAACAAATAAAAGGAACTACCTCGGAAACGATTCATTGCACAAAAACGTATGTCATTCATTGTGTGTTTTAAGGGGATCTATATTTTTTGTTTACTAAGACTATGTCTATCTCTTACGGTTTACCAGTTATGCAAAATCATTCACAATAACTATGTCCTGAGGAAATTCCTAAAGCGTGCCAGATATACATTTAATTTTGCTTGAAGATACTTGTACCTTAAACATATGATATTTTAATCAAATCATTTTTGAGAAAACCAAAATATTCGAAAAACGTTCCATTTGAAGGGTAATCTGAAAGTAGGGGATGGGTTTCCTTGAAAATCTTTGTGTCGGATTCTTGCAAGACTCTGAACTTAAATACCAAGTTTGGTATTTAATCAAGTATTCATTTTGGAGTAATGGTGTTCACACACACACACACGCGCGCACACACACACAAACATACATACACCACGAACCTTTTTTATAAAAAATATTTTTTTGGATGTAGGGAGGACATAGGGAGTCTCAAAACGTTATTTCCGATGAAATTTCGATATCGAATTATTGGCTATATACATATTATGTACACACATGGGAGAGAAAGTAATAAATGGCATATTAAAACCTGCTTCCAGTAACTCCATACATAGTTCTAGATTAAAATGTAAAATACCGTCGCTGGATATAGAATTTACTATCTCCGCCTCTTACAGTGGTAGGTAGAGAAAGTATTGTATTCCGTCCAACAATTCTATATCAGATTTTCACTGCGTAAGTTTTAATATCCCTTGAAACCAAAATACGTTGTGCATGAATGTATATGAGCTAATAATAATAATAATAATAATAATAATAATAATAATAATAATAATAATAATAATAATAATAATAATAATAATAATAATAATAATAATAATAATAATAATAATAATAATAATAATAATAATAATAATAATAATAATAATAATAATAATAATAATAATAATAATAATAATAATAATAATAATAATAATAATAATAATAATAATAATAATAATAATAATAATAATAATAATAATAATAATAATAATAATAATAATAATAATAATAATAATAATAATAATAATAATAATAATAATAATAATAATAATAATAATAATAATAATAATAATAATAATAATAATAATAATAATAATAATAATAATAATAATAATAATAATAATAATAATAATAATAATAATAATAATAATAATAATAATAATAATAATAATAATAATAATAATAATAATAATAATAATAATAATAATAATAAATAATTAATAATAATGTAGCATACTGGCTGCATGTATGTAGTTACCTCTCGTCTAGAATACTTTACACAAATCTTACCAGAGCAAATATTGAAAACTTCATTCTGTCGTGCACATCTTTCACCGCACATTGCACTGCACACATTCATGTCGCATGATGGACTGTAGGTAACCAACGTGACGAAAGCTTTTATAAACTTTTCACGCGAACGTCCTCATTACTTTCTGAAGTGTTAACTCGAGAAGAAGATATGAACTCTGATGAATAATGTCCTGTGAGTTCTCTTTTGTTCATTGTTTTGTAAACAACTGTCTGTTGGTTTGATAGATCGACTTTATAGAACTTGCAAACCCTTATAAA
This sequence comes from Tenodera sinensis, assembly GCA_030765045.1. Lineage (NCBI taxonomy): Eukaryota > Metazoa > Arthropoda > Insecta > Mantodea > Mantidae > Tenodera > Tenodera sinensis. The sequence continues at coordinate 101,739,959 of CM060971.1, read as the reverse complement.
TGTCTCATTTATATGTAATTTAGGCTTGTCCTGTTTGTTATAAACCTCAAAGCAACGAGATAACCCGCAGACTTCCACTGACTTGATGTACGGAGAAATTCTGATGAGTTCCTTCACGTGACTTTTTCTACTCACGATTGTTTATTTGTATATTTTTTTTTACAAATTATACTTACAAGCTTTTTGTCTATCTGCTTTATTGAGACCAACGATGGGGGACACTGCGCACTGCTATCTACATACAGGGTGTCTCAAAATTAGACCGACAAACTTTGGGAGCTGTTAGATAACATTATTTTAACACTTTTTACTAAGGGAAGTTTTTTGCTGCGGTGCTTCGTTTAAACGCTAAACGAGTTAATATCATTTCATTAACTACTGCCTCTCAGCGCAATTTAAGTATTTACGACAAAATCAACAATGAAAATTAGTATTGCATTTATCTTAGTAAGGCACACAATCTTAATCCAAGAAACAAACACAGAACACAAAAACAAAACACAAACATCTCATTGTTTACAGTTAATCACAGCTTTACTATTCAAAGCAAATGTTGGAACGCACGCCCATTGCGATTAACACAAAGAGTGCATCGGCGTGCCCTATTCTGCGATACTCTCACAAAGACACCAGTCATTTCTCTGGTTTAAAAGTTTGTCGGTCTAATTTTGAATAGGAGATGAAGGAACCACAGTAGGCTACAGGTCACGCGCGGAAGTCCCTAACACTTCCTGACTTGAAGATCCGTCCCAGAGAGGGCGATGAACGATTGAAACAAAGCAGCCCTCTATTGCCGATACAGCAAGGCATGGCAAGCCTCTCATTGAATTTGGTATCGAGCCACCCGCCATCAAATTCTGCGACAGCCATAAATACTGTAGGTGACATTGAAGATCCTTGTCTATTAAAATACTTAAAATACGTTCCTTTAAATGTACCATATGTGAGGTTTAACTTGAAACATGGCCTTAAACTGCTGCCTGACGGTTTTAGGAGGAGCGCATGCGCAAATGGCGGTTCAAATGCTGAGAAACACTGTCACAGTCATCCTTCACTGCATAATCTCTCAAAATCAGTTATACTTTTGAAATATGGAAGAGTTTCTATGTGGACAATATCCTGATATGTTTAGCCACCCTTGCTTCGCTGGTTTTCATTTTGATACAAGTGGGTGTTGGGAAATACCTTTGCAATCCAGAATTTAAATAGTAAGTTTCAATAGTAAAGGATTTGAGATTAGGCAGTTAAGGATTACCAACTGCCCTGTGGAATATAGCGCTATCTCTTTCTACTTTCCCTGTTTCAACTTAAACCTCACACACTATAAAGCCAGTCATATCTGACATTGGATGAAGCAAAAGAGATGAATGCGGAAACGTTCTCTGGGATCTAAAACTCCTAAGTACTGAAGGGAAAAACCTCAGATAACAAGCCTAGCTAGGAGATTTGACACATCCGGGATCCTTGTCTGGGTTCCGGCGTTTCAAAATAGCCATTTTAATGCTGCAGTAAGTAAACGTTTCTTGCTGTGGAGACATACGAGCATCGCCTTTCATGAAGTTAGTACTCTTAGATGGCTAAGTCACTTTATAACAGCTGGCACATGTTTTTATGTGATATCAAGATGGCTTTTGCTAATTTTAACAAGACTATAATCATTAAAGGCCGGAGGCGTGTGCGTTTTTCCGTAGGTGCACTGCACATGGGCTTTACTGCTATCGCTCGCGCATGTAAACAACTGCAGGTAGGTACAGCTTAACCATGAAAACCGCCTCACTGCAGCACAACCTACAAGCATCGTAAACTATGCATTCTGGAATTGTGCTTAAACGCTTATACATTTATGAGTGCATTACATTGGGTTACAATGTACATTCGTAATGTTACAATATTAAATGTGGGATTTCGACGCATATCACTGAAGTAGTTTTTAAACAGTGAACAACTTCTTTCTACGTCACACGATGTCAAAGGTGCAAATGTAAAGAATTACACTGTGTTGTCTGGCGCATTTTCTTTCTTACTCATTTTCAAAATTTCTCACATAGCTTGATAACCGATATTTTTGTTTACAACTTTCTGGAATGTTCGATACCTGGCACAAGAGGTATCCTATTAACTGAATTAGCTAAGTATTCTATTATGCTTATGCTCTGGAACATTTCCAACCCGATTTTTCTAATTGTTTAATAGCTTTGGGCAACACTGCAAAATTGTTGGATATGAACTGAAGATTTTCAGATAGTTCATGCGATATAAGAGACTTTGTAGTTACAATAGCAGATGCATCTGCATCACGTAACATTTACAATTTCATTGTAATGCACCACATAAGTGACAGCCTCTACCCAAGTACCCCATGTTGTAATTCTTGGCGTCTGCATACACTTGCAAGGCAATGCTTCACTAGTTCACAGAGTACCACGGTACGTTGCTTTCGACTCTTGCCCTAGGCGGCCCGGGTTCGATCCCAGGGACCCGCATGTGGTATTCGTGGTGGACGAAGCGGCGTCAGGGCGGGTTTTCTCCGGGTGCTCCGGTTTCCCCCGCCATCTCATTCCACCGGTGCTCCATCTTCATTCCATGTATCATCAGTGTCACCGCCTGCGGTGCCGTAGTAGTAAAAGCGGGCGTTAAACACTACAACAACTACAACAACAACTCGACTCTTGCTTCTATAGTGGCAGTTGCTTACACATTTGATGGCCGTACTGTACTTCTGACGTCATTCATACTCTGCGTCCATGTGAGCGCACATCCCTCCAGCCTTTAATAATCATAAATTGTTGAAATTGCTTTACTAACCTGTAAAAAAATTGAAAGTCTGTTTTCTTCTAGAAAGTAACATATTTAAGTCATATCGTCAGTTATCCTTAACATGAATGCCTTTGGAAGGAAGTAAAGCCGGTGGTCCCTGTCATATTTAGTAAAGGCGGCCGGTGATCATGTACTACAACACACTGTAATGTTATCCGATATACACACAAGACGGACGAAACATGTTTTTTTGGAAGATAGTAGGATATCATGGCCTTTCCGATTGTGTTGACATTACAGGTAAATGTAATGTAATTCCTTCCCATATTCACATTTACCAACTTAATCTACCCTTCTACATTATGTACCTTTAAGGCCCAGGTAGCTAATATTTCCACATCCTTAAACTTAAACTTAAGAATATTTTGATTAATACAGATATAAAATATAATCAAGTCTGCTTGTTGATTTTCACTACCTCAATAATTGTCCTCATACTTATTTATATTGCATACGTTATAATTTAAAATAATAAAACACTGGAATCAGTCGTTGTATTGACGATCGAAGATATTATGCAGAGTCACTGAATCTTAATGCACGTTTCGCGAGATAAACAGAGTAGGCCATGTTCATATAAATAATTACCCATTGGCTTGTATTTTTTAATTATTGGCTTAAAGCATTTATCCGACTTCTCGATTTTGAATAAGATTGCTTCGGATTGACAAATTCATAAACACACAGATAGCAAACTGGATATTTTCTTTTCTTTTTGGATTTAGGTAATCTCAAAGCCCATATTTCCGGGGTCATTTTTTAGTTGAATGCATATTTTGAGTTGAGTGAATACCTTAGGAGCCATACTGGGTAATTCCACATTAGAGTGAAAAAAGAAATGGAAATTTGAGATAACAATGCAATGTTATTGATGTTAGAAATTCATAAAAGGAAGAGAGAGTGGAATGCTCACATAGAATCAGCAGCACCAGGCTGATCAAGATAACTCGGGACGTCCTCTCAAAGGGAAAGGAGATTTAGGTCGTCCGAAAAAGCTGTGAAGTCTGATATCATCTACTGAGTTATCCTTCGTATAACGTAATAAACTAGTTGAAATGAATCTTTACAGGTTCATAATAACAAGATAGTGCACTATCTTGTTGGGAAGGGTGTTTTAACACAAGTCGTACCCGCACCTCATCAAGAAAATCCTGAAGCTCACCTTGCAGGAATTCCGGATACCGTGGGTCTCTAAGTCTGGCTGGGTGAGAGACAAATCCGATAACAGTGACCTCAACAATACCACACCAAATTTTTTTGTACCCAGTGAGGATTGTGAGAAGCCCAGTACTGCATGCTGTGTCTATTCTAGTGGCATAGTTGCTGAAATAGCATTCATCGCTTCAAAGAACACTTTCAAGAAAGTTAGGGGTGTCTCACTCGTGCACTATTCAACACTACGGGCAAAATCATTACCATAGAGTTGTTGGTTGAGGTGAATTTTGTACGGATGCCACGCCTATTCCTTTAAAAAAAATAATAATAATAAAACAACAATAACATTAATAAGAAACGAACAAATGCCAATTAAACATTACATGGCCTCTGCTTGCACTTTGCAATTAGCAATTCAAATGTTAGACCATAGTAGCATATACAGGAGTGAGCTTATTCTCTGGAAAATAAAGATCCTGTAAGTAAAGTGAGACCTTTTCGGCTGTTTATACTGTTATTGTCTATTATCACGGACTACGCACGCTAGTTCAACTGCCTCTCACCTCACGTCTTCGCTGAGAGGTAGAACACGCCATCGCCGTCTCTATGACTAGAATTGTGCGGTGGAGTTCTGCAAGTGTTATAACGCACGAAGGGTTATCTACGTACGCCGATGCTGGATGAAATTGACCACCTGGTACATATAAAACAAGAGGAGTCGAATGCTGTACCTACTTCTTATGCTTTATGTAACTAGTAACTATTCACAAAATAATACAAGCGTAAAACCATGAAAATTAAACGGGTATCTTTAAAGCAGGCCAAAAAGCTTAGATTAAAAAATTCACTGCGACATAACGATGGAACATAGGAGGTAACTAAAAAGCATGCCTTTCCAAAGCATTGGGGTCAGTGACTTTGAACCTGACACTACTAGCCTTTGTCCTTTGTGCGACAGTCAGTAACTGTGACAAATGAAGGCCGAGATGGTTATCTAATTGGAGACAGGCGTGTGAAAGTGACGGCTATGTCTGAACCGTATATGATACGCAGAAGGGAGACTAACTTCGTCTAGCGTTTATTGTTCTATGCTTTCGGATGCAATGGATATACTCATTAAAAATATCCGATATGTTGCGTTCACGTCGCTTTCTCTACTCGCTTTTCTACAAGATGTTCTTACAAAAGCGTAGTTTCGTATCTACTTCTCATTAAGATAAATAATTACAAATTTCACTGTTTAGGTACTACATACAAGAAGTAAACACTAAGCGATAGTCGAATGTCACTGTATTATGAGTTTGAAATGCCGTTCTCTTTGGATCACTACGAAAGAGAGAAGAATCATGATTTATCGTTTAAAAAAAGTATCAAATATTTGAAAATTAAAATCAATAACGAAAATATCTCGGAAATGTTTAACGCAACATTTATTTTGTCATATATTGTGTGCTTTAACGACATATACACCTTCTGTAATAAGATTTATGTATCTTTTAGTTTACCAGTTATAAGTACAAAATAGTTTCAGAATGAAGAGCACCTCACAGACTCACAGAAAATTCAAGATAAACATTTTGTCATGCAAATAACCTAAATATACGGCATTTTAATAAAAAAAAATTATATTCATTGTTGAGAAAATAAAAAGTAACGAAAAATATTTCCGTGTAAAGGTTAGTTTAGGATACAAAGATTTTCTTGGAAATATTCTTGTTACATTCCAGAGAGATCGTCAACTTCAATTCCAAGTTAGGTGTTCAACCGAGATTTCCTTTTTGAATTATGCCGCTCACAGTTTCACAGACATAGTCACGCAAACGCGCGCGCGGATCCTTTTCTATAAATCTGTATTTTGGATTCAGAGGGCATTTAATGGTTATCGAATTTTTGGGTGGAATAATATAGACTATGTCTAGTTATAACTAATGTCGGTTTTTAAGCAAAACTTTATTTCAAACGCGTTGTTACATTGTAATTAATTAATACGGCGTCTAAACAGAATTTTGTTTTAAAATCTATCAGTTGGACTCTCTGCAACGGGTGCACAAACAAGGGCTTCTGTGACAACATAATAACACCAGCTACGGCCGTAGCTTTACGATAGTTATATGTTAAGAACAATTGGTGGCACTAATGCAACCTAACGGATGAAATATTACCAAATATAACCAGACTGCACCATAATGGGGAGGGGGGATGGAATGTCAAGGTTGTTTTTTTGGGGTATCTGAATAAACTGCACTTACTATATTTATATTAACTGATGCCGGATACTTCTGACTCAAATCTTGACGTGTTCGTTCCAGTTAAGATCTGCATCGACTGCACGTCTATTTGGAACAATTTCCCGGTGAATCACATCTTTAAAATTCCACCAGATACATAATTATTATTATCATTATTATTATTATTATTATTATTATTATTATTATTATTATTATTATTATTATTATTATTATTATTATTATTATTATTATTATTATTATTATTATTATTATTATTATTATTATTATTGTTATTATTATTATTATTATTATTATTATTATTATTATTATTATTATTATTATTATTATTATTATTATTATTATTATTATTATTATTATTATTATTATTATTATTATTATTATTATTATTATTTAATCCGAAATAGTGAAATAGCACTTAAAGGAGAGACGTTAAATGTTGAATTGAGAACTGTGAGAATTTAGGGAGGTAGAAATAACAGGTTATTTGTTGTATGAGTGTAAATTCGCGCCCTAAATCCTTAAATTATGCTGAATTTAAATACGAAATTTGATATTTATTCGAGTTTTAATTTTTAACAGCAGATAGATCAATGTACACACAAGCAGGCATGCGTGTTTTTAAACAAAATAAGAAAACAAACCTTTTTCCGGGCAGAAGGGTTAATGAGATCTGAAACTGCGTATTTAGTTGCCTTTTCTACATCAAATACAATACCTTCTCCAACTATCATATATATAAAAGGCGGTAATATTACTCGTTACAATGATGACTGAAGGAGGAGGGACTATAAAATACATTTAACCTTCGTATTTGATTCTCTCTTCGACTGATTAGGAGTTCATGACCCAGTTGTCAATAATGTAACTTTAGAAGCCGGCATAAAGAGGCTCTCCACATACTTTCATGTCCTAAGAGCTAGAAATGAATGACGCCAAAGTAATTAACCTATTAACGGAGGGCTAGGAGAGCGGAACTGCTTGCAAGTTAACATTTTTTCAAAACTCTTCGAGTGGAGAAAGACGGTGAATCGGATCGACAGGTAATTTTACTTTCTTTACTCCTAATGTGATAGAAACTTCACATTTTACCTAATGTGGCCATTTTTCCGTAACACATTACCATTACAATGAATTATTCCCTATAATTATAACAAATGACACTTTAACCCGGTAAAAATGAACAACGATGTTCCATTTCACGAAAGTTTTAAGTTTGCCGAGTCTGACACAAATAATAAGGAATATCTCCGAAATGGTTCACTCTAGAAAAAAAATTATTCAGAAATAAATTGTGTGTTTTAGCGAGATCTACATTTTTACTTTCTCTACTGGTAAGTAGAAGGAAGTATTGTATTCCACCCAAAAATTCGATGTCGAGATTTCACCGGAAATATATGTTTTGAAACCCCCTGAATCCCCCCCCCAAAAAAAAAATAAAAACATTTTTAGAAAAAAGGTCCTTGTGTGTGTATGTGTGTGTGTGTGTGTGTGTGTGCGTGCGTGTGTGTGTGTGTGTGTCTGTGTGTCAGTCTGTGTCTGTGGACACCATAACTCAAAAACAAAAAGTAGGTTAAAAACCAAAGTTGGTATTTAAGTTTGTCTTTCAAGGATGTGACACGAAGATTTTGTAGAAAATAGCCCCACCCTAAATGACCCTTTAAATGGAAAATTTTTCGAAAATTTTGATTTTCTTGAAAATGGCTCTAACGATTTTGATTAAAATATCATATGTTTGAGATATTTTTATGACAAATGAAATGTATATTTTGAATTTTCTGGTTATAGGTCCTGTAGTCGTATTTACTCTGGACGACTTTTGCATAACTGGTAAACCGTTACATATAGAGCAAATCATACCATACGGAAAATGTAGATCTTGCTAAAATACACAATTTATGTCCGAATAAATTTTCTTGTGGGTTGAACCATTTCGGAGATATTCCTTGTTATGTGTGTGAGTTTTGGAAAACAACTTTCGTGAAATGGAACATCGTTGTTCATTATTTGTATGTTAAGTGTGCAAAGAGAACAGAATCTCAAGCTTTATAAGATTTGACTATCGCACAAAGCCTACTGTATTGTAATATTCCCTTTGTACCTACAAGGAAATAACCAATAAGATAAATATGTGTTGTTGTTAGCTAATGCTGGATTTCTGACAATGAAGTCATTAATCCTCTTGCTCTCCAATATTTTTCACTGATGGATGGGGCACTAGAAGTGGCCGGGCATATTTGAAGGTGGTCTCGATCCATTTCCTCTTGCAGATCACATAGAGGACAGAAGCAGTAATAGTAACCGTTTTTTAGAGAGCACCATATTTTTATGTTTTGGCGGTCACATCGCTCTCTCACAACCCCCAGAATGTCTGGGGGACCACACCTGTCGTTGGTTTACGGGTCTCACCGACCTGACCGGGAGAATTATCAAAATAAATTCACCGACCATATCCTCTGATTACCAATCAGAGGACGTATTACATGCCATGACAGGTCAGCATGTTAGGGGTTAAGGTTTTATAGAAAAATTAGAGAAATGGAGAGGTTGGAAAAATAAGGACTCCCTAGCCCTCAGGAACCCTAATAGCATCAGGGTCGGAAGAGAACAAGAGATGACCAAGGTAAGGTCAGATAGGAAAGTTACAGTGAGGAGCAAAACACCAGTAAGTGGAAGTAATGTTCTGCTCAGCTTGGGTACCTTGTGGTTGCCATTCACATATACCCTAGACGGAGACCCCTGAGGGGATGAAATGAAATGTACATGAGAGCAATTTGGAAAGTCTGTGAATTCTTAAAGAAAATAACATGTTTTTCCAAAAAACCAACATTATTTCTGAACATAGTCTCCTTTTAACTCAGTACACAATTTCTCCAATGTTCTTAGCCTTTCCTAAAAATATGATTTTTGAAAGTCTGCAAAATACAAGTTTGTTTCTGCCACGATGTGTTCATTAGATGTGTATATGTGTATCTATGGTTTGTATCTGTGAACAGCGTAATTTAATAATGACAAATCGATTGAATACCAAACTTATTTAAGTTCAGAATATTCCAAAAATTGCGACAAGATTTTCAACTATTCGTTTCATGATAATATTTTCGAAAATATTGATTTTCTCCAAAAACCTCTTGGACGAGTTAAATAAAAATACCACATGTTTAAAACATTTGCACGAAAAATTTGAATTTTCTGAAAGTAGTCTCTGAAATTATCTCCATTATGCATGAGTTTTTGCATAACTGGTATAGAAGAATACAAAGTCTTAAGGAAGAACAGTAGGAATAAAATACAATTTGTATTACAGTTTTTCGATATAAGGAGAGAGTAATGACCAACATATTTCAAACATAGAGTGATTGTAAGACCGCTAACCTAAGAGTTGCCCTAAAGGGCGAACACGTCCCTAGTTGCCGATTATAGTCTCCGGTCAGAGACGATGGGCCGGTATTGGCGCGTTTGTACTGGTCTACACTTTTATGCACAGTAGTTATTTCCAAAAGTATTCAAGAAATTTGACTCTGAAAAAGGTGATCATAAGTGAGAGATTTTAGAAACACATTCTTCAAAACCTCGTTTGTTTTGACACCTGAACTCAATTACAAATTATAAAAAATAAATCAACTTGCAATTCTAGGGATTATTCTAAGACTATCCGTAGCTAAAATTCGCTTAAAATTTTCAAAATATTCGGCATCAGGATTTACGCAGAAAAACACTTTGAAATTTAAACACATTCTATCACCTTTTCTCTCAGAGGATTTATTAATTATATTGCCAACAAAGTAAGTACATTTATGTTACGTGTTTTGAAAAATTATAAGTGTTCTAATGTCCTACTATCTATCTATTATGGACAAATCCATAGCCATTTGAGTTATGGTATTTTATTCTTGGGCAACTATGCTTTAGCTAAAATGATAGTTCTGTTACAGAAAAATACAATTCGAATTTTATGTGCTTTACACCTCAAAACTCTTTGGAAACATTTATTTAGGGTGTGTGTCTTAACTATGACTTCATTGTTGTGTTGCACTGCCGCTTATTTTCCAATAAAAGTAGTCATAAATCAATCTATGTTCCGAGATTCATTATCGTCATGCCAGAAATAATTCCAATATTTACATCAATAGTAAGATTCAAAATTCCTTTGAGGTAATATCACTAAATCTATTTAACAGACTTAGTAATAGCACTAAAGCTTATTCCATTGAATCCTATAAAAGGTCATTGAAGCGCACTTTGTTTTTAAATCCATTTTATTGTCTGGATGAATTTTAGGATACTATCAATTGTTTTATATTTTATGTGTAATTGACGTCACACAATGTACTTTGTTTTGGAAAATAAAACTATATATTTAAATCCAGTGATCTGTTTATACTTCTAATGCCTTTTACTCAACCTTGACTTTTTTTATACTTAGGAGCATTGAATGTTGCATAGGAGTAGTTTGTAAGAATCTGATTGCATTTACAGCAGAAGCCCAGAAATAATTAGTTTAGAAAATTGACATATGAAGCTTTTTGGATACAGATGCAGCCAGATATTCGGGAGAAACTTGGGGTGGAACCATTGGTGGAAAATCTAAAGAGAAACAACAGAAAATGGTGTGAACATCTACAAAGAATTTCGAACTACAGACTGCCAACTTTAGCAATGGGATATAAGCCAAAAGGCAAACGAGATATTGGACGACCAAGAGCGAAATGGGTACCGGAACAGGTTCAATATGAACTGAAGGAGAAATATGGAGTTTTTTGCATAATTAAATAAATCAATATATTATATAACTAATCCAACTATTGAGGATAAATTGTAGCAAGTATTGCATTTTCAATTTTGAAATTTAGTTTTATAAATTGATTAAAAGAGTACAGACATTTTAATATGCAAGTTTTGCGTATCCGTAAATATGTACAAATGTTTATCTTAACACGAAGAAGATATAGGAATAAGAGTTTGTAAGAATGGTTAGTACAAGAGTAGAGAAAGTCATGTGAGTGCAACACATCAGATTTTTATATTGTAAGATTTTGTCTATCTCTTACGGTTTACGAGTTATTCAAAGGTCATCCAGAGTAAATACGACTACAGGGGCTATAGCCAGAAAATTCAATATATACATTTCATTTGACATAAAAATATATCAAACATATATTTTAATCAAAATCGTTAGAGCCATTTTAAAGAAAACCAAAATTTTCGAAACACTTTCAGCGTAAAGGGTAGTTTAGGGTGGGTTTATTTTCTTTAAGCTCTTCGTGTCGCATTCTTGAGAGACATTAAAGTTAAATACCAACTTTGGTTCTTAACCGACTTTTCGTTTTTGAGTTATGCTGTCCACAGACTGACACATACATACACACACACAGACACAAACACACACACACACACGGACCTTTTTTCTAAAAATGATTTTTTTTTTTTTTTTTTTTTTTGATTCGGCGGTCTCAAAACATATTTCCGCTGAAATTTCGATATCGAATTTTTGGGTGGAATACCAGTAAAGTAAGGCACTGTATGGTTTGATACTTGAAATGTTAATATGAACTCAGGATGCAGTGTGGTAGGTTTAAATTAGTAAATATTTATTAAAACATAATTGAAAGCATTAATCATTTGGGGTTGTACATGAAAGCAAGTATTTTGTTCGGACTTTTACAGATAATGGAACGACAGGCTCAAACACAGAATTGTAAAATACATGACGGATCGTCGCCTTCTTTTTATCCGAAGAAACAATATCACAATTTTTATTAGGGATACAATACTTGAGACTCTTTGAATTTCAGCAGAAGTTCCACTCGCGCGTGCCTGTCCATATACGAAATGAAATGCATATTAATTTCTGTGTGCATTAAGTGTATAATTCTTTATATTGCGATTAAGTGAACATGCTTGAGCAATAACGAGTTGCCTACAATACAACACCTCATTGATAACCAGGCACAGGAATTCTTGAGCAGTTGGCTTCAAGTTATCTAATCTCAAACCATTATGTAAATACAAAGAATGCAAACAGTGGCCATGAGTCACAGAAGTAAACGTACGCGTGGTGCGTTTTGTCTGCAAATGCAAACAGAATGTAGTGGTTTGTAACTTTCGACATTACTGCTTAAAGCCCAGTAACGGTTGAACTTCACTTCCTTACGTCCTGGTTGTAATGTTTATTATAAATTCCTATTGAAGGCTGCAGCTTAATGTGCCTGTGCGAGCAATGGCCTCTTGCGAGTTGACCGATTCCAAATGTGCATTGCTTGCAGTTTCTGTTGCAGACATGTTGGGATATATCTGCATTCGCTCACTGCAGCAATAAATTTTTTGTCTAGTTTGGAAGCGATTTTGATTCACAAGAGGTAAACCGCGTCTTCGGTCCCTCTCAGTCAGGATCTTTTTCCGAACACTATTCTGACGTCATTTTTCGTGGACACGGAGCGGGATGGCTCAGGTGGTAACGTGTGTGGCCCACATTCGGGAGGTTGCGGGTTCGACCTTCCTAACTCACGGTTTTTTTTTCAGGGGCTTCCCCGGGTCGCCGGGAAAATGCTGGGAATGATTTCCATATCCTCCTAATTTTCTGTTCCTCCATTTCATTTCACCCAACATCCCGTTAGTTTTTTTTTTTTTTTCCCCAGGGTTGGAAGCCTCGGCGAGCGTTGCGGCAACAGCCGGTAATTATACTGAAGGGCTGCCCTAACAGCAAAAGGACCAGGGCCCGGCTCAGGGGTAGCCCAAGGTCAGTAAGATTTAGTACTCAATAAATCATTATTTATTATTCGAGTTATTGGTTTGGACGTTGCCTGGGCTAACAACGTTAAGGGAAGACTTTAATCGTTTAAGGATATTTAATGTGTTGTTTAGTTACGGAAACAATGGATGGCGCCGTGGCTTGTGTAGAAGACATGCTTGCGCGCAAGCATTGGCCAACGTTCATGTCATTAAGTTTTGCACTTCCTCTGGTTGCGATATCAATCTAATTTTACCTGACGGCAGAGCGCCAAGGTTTAAGAGAGTGAGTCAGTATTGGGAAACCTGTCTCTCATAATCTAGACTAGACTGCTGCTGTCTACAAGCTAAGCGTAACGATATCACGATATCACAACCTAATCGTAGCGTTTAAATTAAACTTCGTGTTATTACTTTCTCTACTACGTTTAGTAAAGTAGAAGAAGTATTGTATTCCACTCAAAATTTTGATGTCGAGATTTCACCGAAAATATATGTTTTGAGGCCCCCTGAACGCCCCTCCCCCCCCCCCACAAAAAAGCATTTTTACTTTCTCTACTACTAAGTAGAGGAAGTCTTGTATTCCAGCCAAAAATTCGATGTCGAGATTTCACCGAAAAAGTTTTGAGGCCCCCTGAATAAAAAAAAGAAGAAGAAAAAAAAAAAAGAGCATTTTTAGAAATAGGTTCATGTGTGTCTGTCAGTCTGTGCCTGTGAGCCTGTGTACAGCATAACTCAAAAACGAAAAGTCGGTTAAAAACCAAAGTTGGTATTTAAGTTTAATGTCTTTTAAGGATGCGACACGAAGATTTTGAAGAAAATTGCTCCATCCTAAACTATCCTTTACATGGAAAATTTTTCGAGAAATTTGATTTTCTTGAAAATTGCTCTAACGATTTTGATTAAAATGCCATATGTTTGAGATATTTTGGGGACCAATGAAATGTATATTTTGAATTTTCAAACTATGGCCTATGTAGTCCTGTTTACTCTGGATGACTTTTCCATAACTGGTAAACCGTAAGTAATACACCAAATCTTAATATACAAAAATTGTAGATCTTGCTAAGACACACAATTTATGTCTGAATAATTTTTTTTTGTAGAGTGAACCATTTCGGAGATATTCCTTTTTATTCATGTAAGTTTTGGAGAACGCACACTTCTGCCAAATGGAACATGGTCATTCATTTTTATATGTTAGGCGTGCAAAGAGAAAGGAATTTGAAAGCTTTAAAAGATTTGACAACGCTCGAAGCCTACTGTATTTCCATATTCCCGTTGCACGTGCAAGAAAATAAACAATATGATAATTTCTGCCAATGTTTATCTCAACTAACACGAAGATAGAAGAATAAGAGTTTGTAAGAATGTTTAGTACAAGAGTAGAGAAAGTCATGAGTGCAACATCAGATTTTTTTTTTGTACAGTGTCACGAAAAATGTAAGATATATTGTTTCGATTTATTTATAATAGAATTGGAAAATATTTGTAATTTGTAAAGCAACTATAAGTAGTAATGTTATTTGCTAACGCTAACCTATATGTACCAACTGGCAGTAGCTCAAATGAGAACCTCTTATTTGTATTGTTTTGCACGAAACACTCGGAAGCCTTATTTTACTTGTGTGCTCATAGATAAACCCGTTTCAGCAAAAAGTGGAGCAACTTTCGTTTTATTCATGAATTTCAATCCCAAGCTGAATGGACCACGTCTCATAACATGTTGCATAGGGGAAAATTCCGAGCTGGGTACCAGGAATCGAACCATAGTTCCTTCGCAACAACACAGACATGATTACTGCAGCAAGCTAACAGTCATATTGCATTCAGAATATATCAGTTTGACGTAGTTGGGGAGTGGCTCAGGCGGTAGTGTCTATGGCCCACATTCGGGAGGTCGTGTGTTCGATTTCCGTGACCGACTTCCTGGTCCATAGGCTTTTTCGAGGGTTTCTCCGAGTCACTAGGCGAAATCTGAGAAGTATATTATGTCCTTCCAATTCACTTCACTTCTCATTTCACATCTTGGTTGGCTGTTTCAGGATTCTAAGTGTCGGCGGGGGTTTTGGCGTGCACAGCAAGGAATTTTCTCTCTATAAATCCTCGTCTTCCAGATCAGAGGAGGTTTCCGAGTCCCACCCCATTCTAGGGGATGTGTAAGCTCGCAAAGGGGAGCTGCCATTGGGGAGTTTCAATCTAAACGTTATGGGACCCTGTCCTCTGCTGTCGTCTCTTTTCAGGTCCGGATGCCTTAGCCACCTCACTCCTCCCTCTCAGGGAGTGTCCCGACAATAGCATAAGCACAAAAGACTTCATAGGTCGAGATGTTAAGCCCCCCTCCGAAACTTGTAGAGTAAGGCCAGGTAACTGGTGCTCAGAGAGCGCAGATTGCTCGTGACCTTGAATGACAGCTGAATGTTTAGCAGGTAAGGCGCGAATCACCCAGCCTTGGTCACAGTGATAGTCATGCGTTTTCTTACATGAAAAATGCCACAGAATTGTTTTAACAGTTCATTTAATGTTTCAAAGTGTTATGAAAGTTTATTCACTAAATACAATCAATTGCTCCATAAAATTTCGACCTCCATTCTTTCATTCCTCCAAGTACAACTCAAGTGTCATAGTTTACTATTTAGTTTGATAAAAGTGTGTTAATCTAGATATATGTAGTGGATGCAGTTTTGTATTAAGATCTCTTCATAGATAACGAATGATGGATGATCCCTTTTGAAAACACTTGTTCTTTCTTCAACGAACGCGCCTAGGTAGATGAGTTGACCAATAAATTGTTTCGCAGCAATTTGGCAGCTTGAGCGATCCCAAGATAACAACGTCCCTGAAAGTCATCGGTGCATGTAAGTAACTGTTTTCGTCACGGGGGAAAGTTACCTATAATTAAACACAATATCACGGAGAAATGTGTAAGGAATAAGAAAGGAGCTGTTACATTGTAGCCAGCTTCAATACGAGGCCCCATTTTTGTTTCAGAGTGGCAGAATGCAGTAGATGAAGCTCTGGTCTTTTCTCTAAAGGTTATTGAGAAAGCAGTATAAGTAAAGGTTATAATTGCTACAAGCCATTATCCTTAGGAATACACTTCTGGTTTCCCACATCCCAGTTTGAATTTTCAGTGTGAAACAATAGATGAGATGAGAAGGGTGAAGAAAGCTTGATGGGACAGATAGAGAAAAAACATTTCAGTTGAAAAGGCTGGAGTTTTAAAATTTGAATGTAGTTTAGCAATTCCAAATTTTACGTATCTGGTGAAAATTAATTTTTGATGAGTAGCACTTCAGGCATACTATCACTATTCAAAAATAAGAACATCTGAAAATTGAGGAAATAACAAGCTAGGAGGAATAAAAATACAAATATTTTCAATATTAATCAAGAATGCATCTCTTTCTTTTAACGGGTCCAAATGACCTCGTCGACCGGCCACTCACTCACTCACTCATGCACGCACGCACTCACGTACTTACTCTTTTAGTTGATCGTGTTTGCCGTAACAGCGCCATGGGACATGCGAATGGACTGGGTCCATTCACACTTGAATTGAATAATGTATACGAATCGCTTTATGCCTTCTACATTTTACTTCCATCCTGAACTCTCAAAGTAGACGATAATAATTAAACTTCGTAACAATTCTTCGTATAGGTTTCCGCAATCAGATTCCAGTTTTTCCACTATTGAGAAGCACAATTTAAAACTGTGGTTTTGGAATTTTGTTTCCAAGAGGTAAATCCAACGTCTGATGCAATTCAACTTTGCCCGCATCAAGGAGAAACGATGAATAATTAATTTATACACAAATTGCATTTCTCAGCTCTACTTCTCATTTAAAAAAAAAAAAAAAAAAAAAAAAAAAAAAAAAAAAAAAAAAAAAAAAAAAAAAAACTAGGCTCTACATTTCCTTTAAACTAGTTTCTACCTACATTTTCTTTTTAAACAACTTATGTACTTTTTTGTTCTCTTATCTTTTTAAAGTTTTATCTGGTAGGTCATATCGGACCCCAAATTAGTGAAATTAGTAAAATGGTGTTCAAATAATCTTGGGGTCCTTAGAGCTATATATATTTAATTTCGGGTAACTTAAGCTATAGATTTGTTTAACGACGCTGTCAATTGTCAGGATCACATCAGCGTCGCCGGTGTAACCGGATTTTGTCCCGCAGGAGTTCTTTTACATGCCAGTAAATCTACTGACATGGGGCTGTCATTTTTAAGCGCACTGAAAAACCATCGATTTGGGCCGAATTTGAACCCGCGACCTTGGGATCACTTTATCTTCTCAGCATAAGGAAAACCCCCTCAAAAAACTATCCGGATAACTTCCCCTAACTGAGATTCGAACTTGGAACTCCTTAAAGTCGTCCTCCGTGGATTTTTTTCCTTTTCCTTTGGGACCCCATGATTGTGAGGCAGGCATACTAACCCCACACCTCAGGGACGTGCTGTCTTTTTTTCTGTGCATATTTACCAAGTGTTGTTTCATTGTTTTTTTATTTGCTTTTTATTTATTTTTAAAAATATTTTTTTTAAATTGTTTATTTATTGTCGCTGGAGAAAAATTATTTAGATTTATGCAAGAGCGGTATAGTACAATTTAACATTCATCAAAAGGGTTTGAGAAACTGGCTGTTTATTGATAAATAGGTTTGCATACTGTAAGAGCGGTTACACAAGGAGAAACCATGCTGTTTACTTTCTTTTCCATTACACACATTTAGCTCTTTTCCACCGAAAATCGTTAGAAAGTTAGGAAGGCCTTTCATATAATGCTTCTCTATACCGGTTGCTATGTATCGGATTGGACTTCATTTTCAGTGATTTCAAAACTTTAGATTTTGCACTCCGTGGGAGGTAATTGTTTGATTACATACAGTGTTATATGTTCTGTGGTGTATATGTATACAAGCTACACGCGATTGACACACCTACGCAACGCAACTTGCGGAGGAGTATGCAAGACAAGCTTATCAATTTGTTTAGAGTGGCAGACATGGTTAAGAATGATATAGCAGAGTGATCATCACCGTTGCCGTGGTAGATAAACATGGACGTGATTTGTCAGTCAGCTGAGTGTCAAAGGTCAAATTCATTGTGTTTCATATTCATGTCACAGAGAAGGTAAGTTATATGAAGAGCTCATTTTAAATGTGAAGACAGTTCCGGAAGTGGTTGTGTAGCTATTCATTGCAACGTATCGGTTTAAGAGTTTTGAAGAAGTTAAGTGGGTGAAGGTAAATCTTTCTCATATGAGTCATCGATATTAAAATCAGTGAAGTCATTTACTTGCCAAAGGATGAACTTTAGGATAACATTGTGATGGCGATCAAAGTGCAGTAGAAGTGTCAAATTTCCGATTGTTCTGTGTTGAAGACAGGATTTGTTTACTATTTTAGTGACAGAAATGGCACCAGCAAGAGTCATATGTAAATGACGATGGGGCAGAACTCCAGTGTTCCGGCGGGGGCACGCAGGGGAAGAAGAAAATCTTTTAGAGAATCATGGAGGTCTCCTTTCCCACGACGATCACAAACTCATCAAGGATCTCTAAGTGCAGCATTCAATTTTATAGACGTGGATTTGAAGGTAATTGGTTACACGAATTTTGTGTAATGTAATAATTTTATAAAAGTGTGAAGCAAGTGAGTGACAAGTGATGAGTGATATAAAAGCTAGGCTTAAGATGCATTTTAACACATTTAATACATTTGAATTTGAAGTGTAGAACGAAACTAAGCTCCATGGCAAGGAGTGATACTGCATTTCTTTAATAGGGTGACTTGTTCTGTGCAATTTAATTATTTTGGCAGCATCTTTTTCCCCAACAAAATAATGTCAGCATATTTTAACTGGGGTGAAAAAATAACGGCAGTGTAAGCTGCAGAGTGGAAAGGTCTTTATCAATAGTACACATTAGTTTTCAAGTAAAGATGTGTATTTCTCTTCCATTTTATTTTTAAGAAATTATTTAAATACCATGTTACTGAATAGGTTATTTTCATACATGATACTAGAATTTTTACTGCTATTGCTGATATCGTGAAAATTATGAAAAACCATACAAAATATCTCATGAAATATAGTGAAGTATAAGATGCTTTTCATTAATTGGTTTGTTTTTCTTGCTAGACAATAATAAGTAATTTTCTTTCTGTGGGATTATTCTGTAATCGAGATTTCCTCCGAAGAATCCATTTTTGTAACATATGCACTATTTCAAGTTGCTTTCTTATGCACAAACATTTTCAAATAATACACTATTACACTCACATTTTCATCTGTTAAAATAGGACTTGAAAATTCTTATTTTATTGAGATATGCTGGAATTAATAAACACATTCAGAACTGAAATTAGGCAACATTTAATCAAGTTTATCAAAATATGAACTGCAAATTCTGTGTTTTACTTTAAAACATATGATGGGGCATTTATGATTTTGCTTATAATATAAATTTCACTGTAGAGGAGTAATTTATAGGGTCCTTAAAACATATGGTAACCAGCTCTGTGGGACTTCTCCATTTCACGAGAGAAGTGAAAGTTGTCAGGGTAATTGTGCACCCAGAGGCGTACCAAAACCCTTACCTTAATGTAGATGCTTGAAATGTTGACCTTCTGCCATCAAACAGGCAGTATATCTCATAAAAATGTTGTCACTCACTTGCCTAAGCTCTGCATTGGGAGTCCTTATGATTTCTTGCATGATGTTATCATAAGTTCCTATAGTGTACGAGAGTTATAACAGTTTGTCTAGTACCACCTACAAAGAGCGCAGCTATTGACTGTTTGCTAAGATTATATGGCAAGTCATTTATAAATATTAAAAGTAACAAAAGGCTAAATATAGAACCTTGTGGGGTACCCTTGGTAACACCACCTGACTGAGAATTGTAATGTTTATCCTGGTTTTCTGGACTCTGTTAAGATCTGCACCAATTTATAGAGAACACAGAAAACAAAATTTTAGCTTTTACAGCAAGTGGTTGTGTTCTGTCAAATGCCTTAGCTAAGTCACAAGTATTCCTAATGGTAGTTCTTTCTGTTATTACTTCAGAAATTAGCATGAATGCAGTATTTACAGCTGACGTTCTTTTTCAAAATCCGTACTGGAATGATGAGAGAATGTTGTTTAATTCTGTTATCTTGTATTACAATTACTTATTTAGTAATCTGACTCAAAAATGAGCTTGCTTGCTGACACAATAAACATATAACTTTAGCACTTTTAAACAAGAAGTGTTATGCGAATATTACAAAAAAGATATTTTACCATAAATTATAACACACACAAAATTAAGTTGTGAGAACCAATTGTAACAATAACTACAAAAAAATGTGCAACAGTAATAAAAGTTTTAGGAATAAAAAGGTAATTATTTGTAAGAATAAAGTGATTTCTAAGCACACATTTTGATGTCATTAAACCATATACATTTTTCCAAAAGATGGCTACGGAATATTTTATAATGTTCTGTGTTATTGCATCTTGAATAATTTTATTAATTTTGTATTTTCCTCTCCATTTCACAAACATATTTGTAATTCTACCTCAACATCCAAAAAATAGGCCCACTACTGTTAAGTTTCTGAGATTGTAACTTTCTTTATGCTCGACTATACCCAAATCTGTTAATTATATCTGATTGTGATCATTTAATGGACCTGCTTAAGTTCAAACTTTCATTAAAGGACTGGTCTTCATCCATTTGGACAATTCAATTTGCATTAAAGGACAGGTGTTCCACCAATCAGAGAATTCTCATGCAGCAATGGGAAAGTGCAATATCGATTAATTCTCGAAATGTAACTAGCACGAGTTTAGAAAACACTATAATGTTGGACACTACTGACAGTGAGATGCAACTTACTCCTCCTAAATAAGATGCAACTTAACATAAAAGACACAGATTAACCTCAATACAGTATCAGCTTCCAAGAATATTGCACTAAGCACAGTCCTGCAAATTAATTCCACTAATTGTACAATAAATAATTTATAATGAAATAAAGTTTCATCTGAAAACCAATATAGTTAATTTGCCTTTTGTGCTACGTAGCACTCCAAGGTTATCATTTTCATCATGCATCTGTGATATGGTGGAAACAGATTGTTTAGCGTCTGCACAGAACTCCAAATATCAGCTGATGCAATATGTAGGATATTGTCCCTTGTGAGTGTACAACATTTTAGAATATTTCAGCTATAAAATTAGGTATATGGTCGTGCATAAATTGTCGTATGAAACTTAAGTATAATAGTAATTAAGATGCTTGTATGAAAATTAGGAAACTCTTCACTCATTTCCTAATATATACTCAAATCTTAATTACTACCATAATAGTCTCGTTGCATAATATACTATTAAAGTATTGTATGGTAGGCCCATATACTTCGAACTTCTTTAGAATGGACTTTTTGATGTTGGTCTTTATTCACCTCAAAGCAGACAGTAGGTCAATTACCTCAGCGTTAGATCACAATGATGTCTATATGAGTACTATCGCCATCAACGAGGCAATGAACTTCCTCGTAAACTTCCATTCCTGTTTCATGTAGTATATTTGTGAAGATAGAACTAATGGTGTTATGTCTCGTAATTCTGAAAGGTTCTCCCTGAGGACATTTCTAAGCACATGGGGAGGATTTTGTACTCACTATAATATGATTTGATACTGTTGTATGCAGTGGTTTGTACTTGAAGATTGTCTGGGAATGCTGTGAACTGGAGCTTGCATTGCATTCATTTTAAGAATGTCTTTCAATTCAGAGCTGCTCAAGCCTTTTTTATTAATTAACCTATTTGTGGCTGTAACTCTGAAAACAGTTCAACTCCTTTTCCGTTGTGTATAGAAACACAAATTTCTCATAACATCAAAGTGAAAGTCTACAGGATTCTGATTTGGCCTGTCGTTACGTATGGTTTAGAGGCATGGTCGCTACACTTGCTGATGTTAATGCCATTAGATCTTTTGAAAGAAGAAACTTAGAGAAGTTTTTGGACCTTTGAAGGAGGGTGAAAAAGTATGGAGAATTCATACTAACCAGGAGCTGAATGACCTAATAAATGTATGTATGTATGTATGTATATATTTTCTGCGAATGGGTATTACCCGGTGGCAGAGTTAAATGTACAAATTAAGGTTACAAGCAAAGTGCACAAACAATAGTAATACAATCATAATACAATAAAGAACAATAATAAAAATATAAGATGAAATGCACTAAATACTAATTAACACTCATTAATTAATTATAACCAAAGTAAATTTAGCATTAGTATTCACCATCAGTTCAATAAATGTCAAAAATACACTTGCGTAATCTTTATAGTAAATTACACAGCATTTACTTGATTTACAATATTTTTCGAAAATTTCTTCACAGATAAAGGACAGCCCTGAAAGACTGCTACAGGTAATTCATTCCATTCCTCAATGGTTCTATTAACAAAGGAGAACTTTCCTACGTCGGTTCTGTGCCTTCTACCTTTAACTTTATACAAATGATCCTTTCTTCCGTAATATGTAGGGTTGTCCAATCTTTCACTAATACCCACCCATGCATTTGAACCACGATATGCTTGAAATAATGCGCATAACCTCTGCCTCTTACGCCGGGCTTTTAGAGGCTCCCATTCAGTCTCCTCCCCCTTTTTAGGCCCAAAAGATTTACCTCGTTTTATAAATTTTATAGCCCTTCTCTGTATTCTTTCTAGCGAATCAATTTGACTAAGTCTATATGGGTCCCAGCATACTGCTCCATATTCCATAATCGGCCGCACCAGGATATTGTTAGATTTGTAAAGTCTCAAGGACTAAGATGGCTGGGTCATCTTATAAGAATGGATGATAATAGACTCCCAAAGAAAATGTGGAAGGGAAGACTACTGGAGAAGAAAGGGATGCCCTGGAACTAGATGGATGGATGGTGTGGAGGAGGATTTGGTGGTTATGAGGATTCGAGGATGGAGGACTGTGACAGGGAAAAGGAATGTCTGGAGAGGTCTAGTAGCGGAGGTCAAGGCTCGCACTGAGCTGTAGTGCCCAATGAAGAAGTATAGAAACACCAAATCTCATATTCTTTATCAGATAAGGTCTTTCTGAACTGTCTGACTGTTTTAGTGTCAGATTCTTCAACTTGTAGAGCAGAAATGCAATGGTTTGTGATGGCTTCATAATTCTGCACCACGTTGACATGTGGATGGTTTAATGGCTACAACTTGATGGTAATATTCGGTTGCTGAGATACACTTCATTATTGAAAGTCCTTTATATTTATGAGAGGTATAAATCATGGAATTAGAGGTGTCAGTAGGTAGTTGAAGAATCTCTTTCATGGAGCTGCAAATCATTTTGTCTGGTTTTAATAGAAACATGTTAGGGATTTTGTTTGCTCCTGTGGTTTGAAATGGATAAGTTAAAGATGGTCCAGTAAACAAATTTATGAATGACAACTTTTGCTGAGGCTGCAGTAGATGAGTGGAAGACAATGTTTACTGTTATTTTTAAGTGTATTCAAAATGTCATCAGAATCAAAGATTAAGGATTAATTAAAAGATATGCCAAGATATTTGATTTCTTCTGAAGCAGAAATTTCTTGAATGGTCTTAATTATCCAGACGTTTAAGTTTTCCCTGGTTTATGGGAATTTGTTTAGACTTCTCAGTATTAATACTAAGCCTATTTCTGGAAGAAGGCCAGTAACCAATGTGACCAAGATATGTACTGATTCAGAACCCTTTCTATTAGTTCTGTGTCATCTGCATAGTATTGCTATTGGTTCAGTTTCACTTGGTAGGCAGAAACCACATGGTTCTGAGACACATTTCTCTGATATTTTGTTTAATATATAGTTAATACAGTCACCCTGTGTGACTCCTCTTTTAAGATTCAAACGTCGGACCTTTGAAAATCCATGTTGACACCCTTTATATTTGGGTTACTATGCTTCACTTGTCAGATGTGTGCACATCTGTGAACTAATCTGATTCCTGTTTATGTGCAGAATGTTATAGCCTTTTTACGGTTCTTTATTATTGCTACATTTAATTATTTTTTCTTGCTTTCAAATCAAGCAGTACAGTTTTGAATACTATTTTGTACATTATTGGTAATAGGAGATAAACTGTATACAAATTATTCTTGCAGCAGGTGGACCAACTCAACATAAATACTGCAAGCGAAGAGGAACTTATGACATTGCCAGGAATTACACGCAATATTGCACAGAATATAGTTGAATATAGACAAGCGATAGGAAGATTTAAGAAAGTAGAAGATTTAGCCCTAGTGTCAGGCATTGGTGCTGAGAAATTGGATCTCATTAGGCCAGAAATATGTGTATCTCGCCGAAAAAATGTAAGGTAGGTAAATGAAACACTAAGAACAAAAAATAGAACAATATTTATTGCCTTTTTTAATCTTAATGTGTATTTGTATTGCAGATCTAATTTTAATAGTTTTACTCACAACTTGCATATAGTGTTTGCTATGGTATCTTGTGCTTCATTAGTATTAATTTCACTGGATTTGTATTACATATAATAGAAAAAAAGAGATGATTGACTTTCATGATTTTGTGTGCTGAGCAAGGCTAATAGTTTACTTATTATAGAAGTCATGTCTTGCATTTCAGTGCTTCAGACACTAGTGCCATTGATACTACAGTAGGACCCCCTAAGTCTGAAATAATTGTTTGGATTCGGAAATGTTCGGATTATCTGAAAAAAAAAATTAAATTCAACTATAGAATTAGCAGCTACAGGGTAACTAGCATGCCGATGTGAGGAAGTGAACAACTTACGATTACCACGCTCAACATAATGAAAATGTATTCAACATAATGACAATGTATTCTGAACCATGGACATAGCCGATCGCATGCAATGGTGGCAGTACATAGGTAGTTCAGTTTGTTTCGCTATTGTTACAGTCATTCTGTGGTAAATTGAGGAGCGTTTTTTCAAAACTCGATAGATGCAAAATTGTACGAAATTGAGTTATATATAGTATCAGCACAATTTTCACCATCTGCCATCGTTCTGTGAAATCAGATTTTGCAAAATTCGATTCATGTCCTGTGTAGAAGGTAGGGAATATTAGCAGGTTTTTCAAAACTCAGTAGCTGCACTTGCTCAGTTAAAGCAAAAGTCGATGGATGAAATTTTATAATTTTATAATACAGCGTGTAGGAACCTCAATTCTATGAAACGCATGTTGGCATTGACTGCCATCTCACTGTTGCAATTGTTGGAATTCTCAATAATTTCTGCAAGCTTTATACAGTGCTGCATCATTGGCAATAACTGCGAACTCAGGTTGTGTGCTTGGATTTCACATGCATTTCTGCAAGCATTGTTTTACTTTACATGGCATTTTTATTCTTAGTTGAGACACTGCACTGCACTGTACTATGCACAATGGACAACTGTACCAGTCGTAGAATGCGCGGGAGGTAGGAATTGCAAAAACAAGGAAGGGAAATCAAAATGCAAGTCAAGGAAAGCTCATACTCCAGCAATTACATGTTCACATGGTCTCGAGTGCACTCCCCGAAATCCTAAAAGTGAAGGGCATAAGCATTGTGATGCAGATGATTTGACTTATAATGATATTAGTTGGTTTCACCAATACCTCTCCGTGCTCAACAAAATAGATCACGATAAATTTGTTATGAAATATGAGTATTATATATGTGCTTTTTGTATAGAAAATGCATATAATGTTTAAGAGGTAGAACTGGAACTTAAAAATTCAATGCCACAACTGGGATTTGAACCACAGACCTTCCGCTTGCCGGGCGGACGCTCTAACCACTGAGCTATTGTGACAAACTGCCAGAATGGCATTAAATTCTCAAGCCAGTTCGTATTTCTCCTGGTAAACCAACAGTAAGTTTGTTGGCATAAATAAATAATAATTGCATATAATGTGTTGCATTCATTGGATTTTCTCTTTCTATATGTCTACAAATTATTCTTCCAAAAGCTTATTCGTCTAAGTCAGGGTTGGCAAGATGGGCACTGGAAGTATGAAACGATTTACCCCTACGATCACCTCTCTGTGTTTCCTTATATGCGGCAGGTAAACAGAGAGTGGGGTGTTTGCCGCAGTGGTGGCCATCCAGGTTTTGGGTGAAACGCCTTTTGCAACATGATCAAATGCATATTTTGAACTGAAGAGTTGGTTAGGAAAGCAAAAGAGAGTTAATGACAGTAGAGAATATGAATGAAGAACATAGACACAATGCTAGATGGCTCATATTGGCATTGTGTGAGAAACAGCTCTCTCACCATATTACTGATATGGTAGCTCTACCCAAATGTTAAGTTGACAAAAGCAGTTTTATAGAATTAACATGTTTATTACCTTTGTTTTGACTTATTATACAATAGTTGTTATGCAGTTCCTTATACTACTAAAGACATTTAAAAGATTCTATACTGTATTCTCAAAAATAAATGTTTTATTTATATGAAAAGTTTATTGAAATTGTTTACAATGTACATTTTATTACATAGCGGCATAGTCATAATGATAGTCCCCTAATTTACACGGTTGGTTTCCTTGCTGGTTTCTTTTTAAATATTAGCGTTTCGATGTCCGGCTATAAACTAGATGAACTTAAACGTAGAACACATTGAAGATGTTTATCCGTAGCAGGCTCTTGTTCAATGCCAATATGCTAAACAGTTGTTTGCATTGATAAGTAATGCCAAACATGGCCAGTAATTTGATTGTGAAAAGGCACAGCTTGGGGAATGTTTTCGGCAGTGATGTGTACAAATCCAAATCAAGTTTTCCTAAACTGCATAATGATGTGTTGCTTTGAAGGTTAATTAATTCCAATTGCAGTTCATCTTGGGCCACCAAAAATTCATATGTAAATGGATCTTTAATATCAGTGGTTTTGTTTATGGCAAGGGAAAATAAACAAAAAGTACTCATGCTGCATATACAGCCACCCTGTTCTGTTTACACGCCACATGACTATAGCCAGAAACAACCGGTTTAGCTGGCTCTATGCGACTTGAAAGACAATAGTGGGGATGAGAGGGATGGTAAATTCACATTCAGTGCCTTCCTTCCCACCCCTGGTCTAAGCACTTCTTGTTAATTGAGATAAACTGTAGTGCTCATTTCATAGTAGATATAAGGAGGACGGGTAATGTTGCCACATACAGGCTTATGGGCTGCATAATGCAGGGTGCCAATGCATCAGAAATGAAACTAGTCAGTGGTAGTAGCAGATAATTTGCACAGTATTAGAATAATGTAGTTGGCAATATGTATGAGATGATTAGAGGTATTTTCCGATGATACAAAGAAGGCAGGAAACTCTTTTCTCATTCAAAATGGTGGAAACACTATTTTACTTAGGCATACATTCCTCAAGTCAACCCAAAAGATCTCTCAAATGTGACCCTGAGCACCATAATTACAGAACAAATGAGGATTTCTTCAGAGTGTGATGAAAGAAATTAATTCAGGAATCACATAACCTGAAATAATGAGATCATTAGTTTGTGCAATTGTGCAGCAGGTAGATAATTTTAAATGTGAATATATTTCACAAATACGAGTATATGTTATAAAAGAAACACAGAGTTGCATTTTAGAGGCATAAATCATACAACCTGAAATAATTATGAAATCATGAGCTCATGCAACTGTGCAGTGAATAGATAACTGTGGAGTAACATATTTCATAATGTATTTTTATGAAACAAATACAAAATTTTATAAGAATTACATGTGGCAGGTGATTCACAAACAGAATGCTTTAAACCTTGGATTTTACTGAAAATAATTGTTGTAAATGATGATGGTGTACAGGTACCTATGAACTGGACAGAGTGATGACCTTTAAGTACGTGGTCAGCCAAGCACCAGGTGTGATAGTGAAGAAGAGGATGATATAAAATGCAGGCAAAATTGAGGATTGGAAAGGTGATAATGGAGCATTTGGTGGAATGAGTGGCGGGGGAAACCAGAGAACCTAGAGAAAACCTGCCCTGACACTGCTTCATCCACCACGAATACCGCATGTGGGTCCCTGGGATCGAACCCAGGCCACCTGGTTCATAGGCGAACACTAACTGCTCGGTATAAAATATCGAGCAAACATTATCAGTGTACCACATCCTTGCAATAAGAATGCTTACTCGGTAATTGTTATTTTTATGCCAACCAACTTACTGCTGGTTTTTTAAACACACAATCTGTATATGGGCAATGCTTGAGAGGTAGAATCAGGACTGAAAAATTCAAATCTTGGCTATGGTATTGAATTTTTTAGTTCTGATTCTACCTCTGAAGATTACTTATTGTTTCAACATTAGGGATCAAATTTTAAATGCACATTTTTCAATATAATGTGTGTACAACATTGTATTAATACAGCAACCACACTCAGTACCTATTTGAATGGATGCGATGTGCTTGCTAGTGTCTCTACCGCACTGGTGTCTGGAATGAACATTAGAAAGAAATAAAGGAGGGAAAGGAAGGGGCTGCAGCACAGCAACTCACTGGAGAGTGAAGTAAAATGAACATGAAATAAGCACAATGATCTGCTAGGCTCTGTGTGTTTCTTCACTGTCCAATTGTTTTTGATTGCACAAATTAGCCTTCATATATCTGGAACTACTTAACAGATGATTTTTCTGTTTTCTCTGTGATGGATTAAATTGTTGTGTCTTTCAGTGTTGCATCTTCCAGAGCTCAGTCGTTTGATAGCTTACCTAGTACAGAATCTGGCAACTTTGGACGTCTGTATTATAAAGGCTCACCGCATCCTGGTAACAAGTTAGTAAATGTAAATTCAGCAAGTGTATTTGAGTTAATGACTGTACATGGACTGAATCAAGAGCTAGCAGCAAATGTAGTGGACTATAGAGAAAAGAAAGGCCCATTCACAACGCTTGAAGATCTGGTTAAGGTAAGAACATTTTGTGCTCTTGGTTTGGTTAAAAGTGTGACCTTTACAGTTGGTTTTAATTTACCTTTATCAATAGGAACTTTGCAAGAAACTGTAACAGAACTACTGAAATAATCATTATCCTTTGTTTAATTTATTAAAATGCTAACTGTTTACAGAATTATTACTAATTCTTAACCCTAGCCTGTTTAGCCGTAGTCATAATTTAAAGCGTAATGAATATAAAAATGACACACACTAACACCTCATTATCTAATTTTATAATAAAATAATTTAATTTATTATAAAGTGCATTGGATACAATAATTATACACATAGCACTTCATTGCCTATTTTCATAATAAAATAATTTCTTTTAAATTGTGAAGCCTGGGACTTAAGTATTTACGGCATAGTAAGTCGCCACTAAGGTATATGAGATCTCTTTGTGTGGATCACCAGGAAAATGTGAGTGATTTAATGTGTTGGCACTTTGGCCATGGGAGCTCAGTGGTTAGAGCAGCTGAACCTAGACCAGAAGATCTGTGTTTCAAATCCTGGCTGTGGCATTGAATTTTTCATTTTCACTCTACCTGTTTATAATTTCTTTTACTTCCATTCAGTGGAGGAAAATCTGTACTGACCTCTCCATTTCACCTTTAGCTTCAATAAAAACTTTCCATGTAAGATTTGAAGCTTTCTCTGCGAGCATTATGGATCAAGGCTTCACGGCTGATCACCCATGAAGCCTTGATCCAAAAACTTTCCAATTTGACGTTCAAAAATATTTCTTAATGCAAATTCTTTGTTCCTCAATAACCATTTCTTATTTATTAACTTTTACACTTAAAATTAGTTGTTGTGCTGACTGACCAACAAATTTGTGATATTTCTAGTGCCAAGTTATCTTTTGATAGCAACAGCAGAGCAACTAATTCAGTTGCAATCTGTCACACATTTAAAATAACTACAATGCAGTGTAGCTAGTTTATTGGGCCAAGGTCAAAGTAAATGTGGCTGAAAAAGGATGTGTATATGATCTCCCTTCTCCTGAGAAATTGTACACACACCTGGAACAACATTTTGTTTCATTTTTCTTACAAATTAAAGTATAACATTACTAGCATGGCTGTTCTTGTACCATGAATCTCAGTGAACATGACAAGATTTTATTTGCAAGTGTGTGGGACTGGTACAACAACTCCCGGTTTTGTGTGCTGCAAGCATTTGGTAGAAATTTGTAGCAGTTTTTAAACAGTTGCATTGCTACTTGTGCATAAGAGCGACGAGTTCTTCATTTCAGGGTCGTATGTAGCGGGTAACAGATGTGGCAGTTCTTTATATGGTGATTGGCAATGGGCTCTTATCTCTGGATCATATGAAATGGGTAGCAGATAAAGATGGCTAGATTTAACATATTTTCAATCAGATTCTGTCAAAATCAATTTTATTTTAATTAAGATAACATATAATTACAAGTTATTTCACTCTTTATAAATATAATGTGGCAAATATCCAAAACTATTTGGTTTATTATTGTGAACAGACAGTACATCATCTGAAAGCCAAGAGCATTTCAGATGTGTTTAACTGAATAATGTTTTTCTCCCTTTTTTTTTGGTCTTTAACCAGGTAAAAGGCATTAATCAGTGGCGCCTTGGGGCTTTACGATCTCAGCTGTGCTTAGAGTCACCAGATGACACTGCAATTAGTAATGGTACTACACCATCCACACCTGTTCTGCCAGTTGCTAATGGAAATGTACCTGGTATGATTCATTTTTCGTTTGCTTTTATGGCTTTTGAAAGACTTTTTTTTATTCACTGTATTTGTATTATGATTGGAGCAAATACATTTTCTGATTAAAGGAACAAACACGAGCACCAGAAAAATATCTCCTCCACAGAAGAGTTTAACAAATGGCTTCCTCCCAGGAAAAGATATTTTTGAACTCCTCTCAGCATACTCACCCCGTCCTGTTGTGGAAGAGGATTTCCTTGGTGAACGCAATGGCAAGGCAGCTATACGCTTTGCAACATGGAATCTTCAGGATTTCACTGTGGAGAAGGTTGAAAACCCTGGAGTGAAGGAAATTGTGTGCAGAACAATTTTAGAAAACAGGTATTCATTAAGGCATATCTAATTCCATTATGGTGATGTTACAAGGTTGTCGCCATATCAAAGATTAAAATGGTAAACATTGCTAATATTGTAAAAAGATTAGTTTGGATTATTACAATTGTATACAATGGCTTTCTAAGTGCTCTGAAACTTTAAACTTTAGAGAAAAGTGATGCAAGAAGCTGGAGTCAATCTGTTCTTACCTTCATTCCTTAGTTATAAACAAAACATTCCTAAATCTTTTATTTATGTCTTCTATTAAAATTCTGTTGTAATACAATTTGCTCCTCCTAAATTTCTTAAATTTTTTCATATTGAAAGCGCTGCAAAATTGTGTTTCATTATATTTTACTGCTTTTTATAGTACCCAGATAGTAGACTCAGTTCTTTTGGTGTAACTCTGTGGATTGATTTGAAAACTATGCTGTCTCACCTCTGCAGCACTCTGTAGATGATTCACACACTCTGTAGATGATTCACACATATGTAGTAACAGTGCACAGCAGACTTTACAAGTTTTGTGCCTGGAAGCTTCTAAAATGCACAAATGATGCACAGAAATAAGAACTAAATAATCTTTGGTGTCATTTGTTCTAGATATTCTCAGGCTTCAAGCAGATAATGGTTTTTGAAAATGAGATCTTTTGGGAGAGTGCATCATCCCTGCCATCAGGATCACTGAATGTACAAATATGGATAGTGGTTGTATTTGTACAAATAGTGGAGAGGTGTGAGGACAAAGGCAAGGTTGATGTTGATTGTTACATGCAGTATGTTAGCTATAGATTGCAGCCTCAAACATGTGGTTGATTGAGATGCACTCAAAACCTTGTAGAAAATGTATGGGTCATTATGTCGTTCTTAAATTAATGGCCTCAAGTGGAATTTGGTGGCTGGTTCTGATGGTGAGTCCTGCATCCTGTTTTAGGTCTCGCTTTCTAAAGTGAGCCAGGGCTTCCTTCATCCCTTGATCTCAGTAGCTGGCATACTGGCTATGACTTATTCTTTTGAAATTTACTGTGTTATTATTATTCATACAATGCTCGACAGATTTGGTGTCTCAGATCATCTCAGCTGGATATTTCAATGTTGTTTGATTTTAAAACAATTTTCTCTTAGAAATGCTGATACGTGCAGAAAGGGATATATACTGTGTAGCTCCTTGACTCCTCTCTGCGCTACATTTATCCTTGCATATTAACCTCTTCAGTGATATGGGCGTGAAATCACATCCATTTAAAATGACGGATGAGCGATATGGGCATGTATACACGTCCTGTGCGTTTAAGCATTTAACCCTTATTTATCCCTTATCTAACTCAACTTATTTTAATTTTCCCTTTATGAAACATTTTAGTAAAGTCTATATACTTTACTGGCTTACCTTAACATGTTCGTTCTGCAGTGATTTACCTCAAAACAGGGATAAACACACAAGGGTACATCTCCACATTCGCGAATTCCCTTCTTGCGGCACACAAAACACTTTCGAGATGGGCGGAACTTCTTTGCTGTTGGTGGTATCCTTTTAGGATAATGTTTTCCTTGAAGTCTGAGGGGTGCAGGGGTTTTGGATTTTCAACCCCCAATGTGTTATTGTTCAATTAGGCTGCGAGCTATAGATAGTCGGAAGTCAAGGTAGGTCATTGTCCTGTGTGGGTTTAGAGCTCTCCAAATTACCAAACAATTGTATATGGTTATATCCAGTTGGTGCAAAAATACCTTTTTATACCACTTCTCACTTCAGCTATAAGCAGGAAAGTATATGTATGTATTTCAACAAAGAAAGAAACGGAGTCTACTAAGTTACGAAACACGCGGAAGCAAAAGTTGCAATGTTGCTCTCTATTCTGATGACTCAAGAGACCACGCATACAGTAGTGCTTTATTACACAGTATGCTGACGCACAAGCCACACATACAATGGGTTGACTAGTGTTTATTTCCGAGAACTTATATTAGATGCGTTCGACAGAGCAAAGTTGACTTTTCACCACAGTGAAACAAAATAGTGCCATTTCAACGTTTTGTAAATGCAACTCAACTTTGCTGATGACGTACATTTATACTCCATATAACGAGTTTTATACCAGCTTTTGTTTCATTAAAATAACTTAATATTTACACAAAATACAGCTGTGTATATACGAAGCACTTTAAATGCCCTGCACTGGATATTGGGTAGCAGTTCTCGGCTTGCGGACGTTTTAAATGGCCATCGCTCAAGAGGTTAATAGTGCACTTTTTTTTATATTAACATCCTCCAACCTATGTGATGACGAATAAATGAAATAAATGAAATAATGCTCAAATGAGTCTGAGGTCCATAGAGCTTGAAGTTGCCCAACATTCATCTTCTCAGGGTAAGGGAAAACCCAAGAAAAAACCTTATCCAAATAACTATTCAAATTTGGGACCTCTTGGATGTGAGGCAGACATACTACCACCACACTACAGAGGCAGGCTTTTATGAGCACTGATTGCAGCAGTGTATACATTAATTCTGAGCTTGCCTAACCTCACATTTGTTTTTCTTTCCTATAGTCATTGATGCCTGTAGTACAAAGTACATACCAGGCGAGTCTTCTCATTCTGTGGATTGGTAATAAGGCGACCCTGAGTTTTACAGATGATGTGAAATGCAAGTGCTGACATCACGTTCACCAGCTTGCTGGCTAGGGCTATGGTAGCGTCCCTTGTTAACGTGTGCTAGTGCAATGGTTAACATACTGGAAAGTCATGGTGAAGGTCAGAAGTGCAAAACATATCTGCAAACAAATGACGTTTATATTAATATATGTTCATGTTTCGAGAACGTTGTAGCAAATGATGCGTCCTTTCTGAATGCACTAGAAAGTGGATTTGCCTATAAATACAAAGTTCCTGCTATTTGTGCTAACTGTGCACTATTTATGAAACCAGGACTTGCAAATGTTATTTGGTTTGTGTGTATGTAATGCATTTTGTAAACTCAGAACAATTTATTTTCTTTCTATGGTATGAAAGAATGGCATTAAATAGTACAGTATTATGTAATGCTGCCTTATGTTTGTAAGTTATAATTACTATGTTGTTATGCACTTATTTATGATGTTCAGTAAAGCATATTCTAACAAGTAACAATTTGTGTTTTCATGAAATATGCATTATTAAACTAATTAAATGAAATGACACTTCCATGCCAAACTATTGGTTGTTAAATTTACTAAACCTAAAATGTACCATCGAGTGGCAGTATTTGAACCTGGGACCTTCACACTCAAGTCCAATGTGCACACTGTTGTGCTATAAGAGCAAATCATTTAATGCATAGAAGTGCAGAGCAGTAATTTCGGATAAAGTTGATACATGATGCAGTGGACAGTTTGTGGCATAGCCTGTAAAATGCCGGGACTACATAACTTCTCAATCTGCAGGATGACAAGACTCGCCTGGTATAAAATCCTTCAAACAGAACACATTATTGTATGTAGAATGCAGACAAATCAAGGGTAACTGTATTCTATGAGCTCTACAGCATAAATAAATCTGTTAGAGCAGATATTTTTAGTGTGTTGCTATTGTCAGTGCATATCCAAGGATGTTGGCATTTATAAATGAAAATCATTCTAGTGAATATAAGTCTCTTGGTTTTTACAAAATATGCAGTACCACATTTATAAGCCATACAGCATTTGAGTTCCAACTTGTTCAATGAGAAAACTGAAGTTATTAACAGTGAAGCAGTATAAATTAACTAATATAATAAATATTTAGACTAGGCTTCACCTTTTTTTACTTTCTCTACTGGTAAGTAGGGTAAGTATTGTATTCCACCCAAAAATTCATTGTCGAGATTTCACCGGAAATACATGTTTTGAGGCCCCCTGAATCCAAAAAAAAGCATTCTTAGAAAAAGGTCCGTGTGTGTGTCAGTCTGTGGACAGCATAACTCAAAAACGAAAAGTCGGTTACAAACCAAAGCTGGTATTTGTTTAATGTCTTTCAAGGATGTGACACGAAGATTTTGAAGAAAATAGCCCCACCCTAAACTACCCTTTACATAGAAGATTTTTCGAAAATTTTGATTTTCTTGAAAATGGGTCAAACAATTTTGATTAAAATGCCATATGTTTGAGATATTTTTATGACAAATGAAATGTATATCTTGAATTTTCTGGCTGTTGCCCCTGTAGTCGTATTTACTCGGGATGAATTTTGCATAACTAGTAAACCGTTAGAGATAGACCAAATCATACTATACAAAAAATGTAGATCTTACTAAAATACACAATTTATGTCTCAATAAATTTTCTTGTACGGTGAACCATTTTGGAGATATTCCTTGTTATGTGTGTGAGTTTCGGAAAACTTAAACTTTCGTGAAATGGGTCATCGCTGTTCATTTTTTTATATGTTAAGTGTGCAAAGACAACAGAAGCTGAAACATTTGACTATTGCACAAAGCCTACTGTATTCTAACATTCCCCTTGCACCTACAAGGAAATAAGCAATAAGATAATTTGTACAAATGTTTATCTCAACTAACAAGAAAGAAGATATAGGAATAAGAGTTTGTAAGAATGGTTAGTTCAAGAGTAGAGAAAGTCATGTGAGTGCAACACATCAGATTTTTGTATATGGTATAAGTTGTTGAAATTAATCACAATCTTGAGTAAAGGAAGTTTTACAAAACTCGACTTTGTGATTAGTTTTAACAACTTAAACATATAAAGATAGTGAAGTATAGTCTCTAAATAAGTATTATATTAGTTGATCTAACTTGTTCTTTACTGATCTCACCAAATTGCATGATGCATAGAAAGTTGAGTATTTAGCATATAGTCATTATTGTCATTCTTTGTGTCAGTCTGCACAGTTACATTACTTGCACAATCCAATCGTTTTATTTAACTCTGCTGATGTAGCCTGTAAAATCAGTGACACTGCTTTTTCCAGTATTCTGTCAGCCTCAGGCTGTCGTCCAGTTGTCTTTTGGTCGTCTCCCTTCAAGGACATCTTTTTTCTGGCTTCTTAGGAACTCTAGCTCTTGCAAATTGTGTATGTCATGCAGTTTAAGTGTCATCACTACTTTATGTGAGTACAGCTTGTCATATGACTCAAATGGATTAAGCCTCCAGTAATCAAAGTAAAAATAAAGATATTTCGACCTTTTTCTTCACTAGAATTAGCAGTGAACTCTGGACTTCTCAATTATTCCTCTGGTCTTCATAACCATATGAACATATGCCCGCCCTTGTCACTTCACTATCAATTAAGATTTGGAACTATAAGGCCTTTCCAGCTTTTACCTCTCCTGCTTTAAATTTTCAGTAATAAACTATCATGAATAACTCCAAAATTTTATGTTAGCATTTACTACACTTTATTGAGCCGAAAATCTTATGATATGCAGCTTACTGGCAAACAAACACATTTCAATATTATACATTTGTGCTTATTGGCTTTAGTGCTTGGTTTTGTTGCTGCAGCCAGTAATGCTCAGATTTGACTCAAATCACATATTTCTTATATTTAGGCTTTAACTTGAGGCAATAATATTATCTGTAGAGCTTTCAAGTGTCCACTGCATGTTGAGTAGGTTTGTTTCATCAGTTTGGGACTCCAAAATGCATGGTTACTATTTGTTTTTCTTTATTATTTGTAATGCCTTTTCATATTTTTCATTGCAGTTTTTCCATTATAGCAGTTCAAGAAATCGTGGATAACAGAGCTCTTAAAAAGGTGGGTATTTTCTGCTGCATGTGTTAATATGATGCTTTCCAAATAAAATATATACAGTACACTCTGTATTGTAGGGTAGAACTTTTAATCTTTGTTTTCCTTAGAAATTTGTTTCAAGTTATTGAATATATGTTCTACAGATTCTTAAATATATGTTGTAGTATTTTGAATTGAAAGCAAGTATGATTATTTCTATAAATGTAAACTGAAGCTATTAACACTCAAGCAAATACACTGGTCAACATCTTGGGTTCTTGTTTCTTGTGAGGTGCTCAGAAGTCATCATCAGATCTGGTCACTCTTTGCCTAAGTATTGCCCAATAAGAATTTTAAGTTTACAGAGAGGTTTACGGTTTATGTGCAACTGGCACACACATTGGATTGACATTACAGCATACCAAGAAGACAGCAAAAAGGGATTTATATTGATCCAACTATAAGGTTTGAGTATTATCTTTGTCAGGCTATGGAAGTCCATCTCGA
This sequence comes from Tenodera sinensis, assembly GCA_030765045.1. NCBI lineage: Eukaryota > Metazoa > Arthropoda > Insecta > Mantodea > Mantidae > Tenodera > Tenodera sinensis. The sequence continues at coordinate 101,702,748 of CM060971.1, read as the reverse complement.
GAAATAAACCATTTATGCACCTACCAAACCCTTTTATAAAAGTGAATACTACCTGGTTAATAATTATTATTTATGTATGCCAACAAACTTACTATTGGTGTTTTTAAACACAGAACCTGTGTGTGGACAATGTTTGAGAGGTAGAATTGGAACTGAAAAATTCAATGCCACAGCTGGGATTTGAAGCACAGACCCTCCGCTTACCACGCCGGTGCCCTGACCATTAAACTACTGTGACAATTTGCAAATGACATTGAATTCTCCAACCAATTGGTATTTTTCTCCCTGTTGTTGGCATAAATAAATAATAATTATCATCAAAGGTTATTTAATCCCAGGATATAAATACAATAGTCGCCATTGGGGTAATTGTCTCTGATGTGCGACTGCTGTTGTGGTTCACCGGGAATTAAGAATTTCGGAAGCTGGGTAAAAACATGAAGTCTGACCGGGAACTGGTTGGTGGGAAGGTGGGAGACCTCTGCCAGCATGTGGATGTCATGGAGGACGTCTGGGAACAACTTGGCGCCCTGGAAAGAAGAGTGGACAGAAGCGTCAAGGAACTGGATGCCAGGGGTAGATGGGATATTAAATTCTTCCCTATTAAGGGTTATCTGTTACCCTATAAATTAAACTATTAAAAGCAGCAAATTTGCTGTACTACTAATGCTTCACTGCATATAAGACAAGTATATTGGGTGTACTAATATACAGCTTTGATTCTTAATCTAACATACTGTTCGTGTATTGTTTATCATTGTAGGATTATAAAGCTTTAATGTGAATACTAATGCAAAATTCTATAATGCCTTGCAGTATAACAATAGTTTTCCACAGTAAAAAAAATTGCCAAAGAAACTCTTTGAATGGTGAAACTGGATTTATACTCACTTTTTCCATAGCAGTGTGCCAGTTATAAAGAAGAAATACAACTAAAAGCAAGAATCCTATAAAATACTAATAAATACTGGAAGTTGATGACGGTGTTGTTGGAATCACATTAAATATGGATTTTGAGTCGATTAATAACACTAAACAACACTCACTTTTAAATTTTCCCGGTACGTTTCAGAGATTAGCTTTCCTCCATTATCAACTGGACATTAACTGAACTGCTCTGGTGGTGGTTTTAAGAACTTTTATAACAGATCGCCTTGTGCACCAGAGCAGTCTACAGGAGACACCAGCCCTGGGAACCAGCCTCTACAGTTCAGTCGATGTCTGGATGATAATGGAGGAAAGCTGACATCCGAAACATGTACCAGGAAAATTTAAAAGTGAGTGTTGTTTAATGTTATTAATTGACTCAAAATCCATATTTAATCAAATATTCAAACAATAATTCCTAGTATCCTCGAAAAATGGCAGTTGCTACCTTCAGGTTGATTACAAGGCAAGATTGTCTGGCAAAACATTTAAACAGAATTGGGACGTATTCTTCACCACTCTGTCTTCTATGTGATCTGCAAGAGGAAATGGACCAAGAGCACCTTCAAATATGCCTGGCCACTTCTAGCACCCTATCCATCAGTGAAGAATGTTGGAGAGCAAGAGGATTAATGACTTCATTGTCAGAAATCCAGCATTAGCTAACAACAATGTCTGTGTGGAATAGCAACAAATTGTAATTCTGGCACAAACTGCTAGATACATTTAATGGAATATTGCCCTTGTGAGAAAATTTTACATTACCCAGCAATTAATTTTCTTTGAAATTCAGGCAAAAGGGCATCCAGATGAAGTTCAGACTTGAGAGCTAGACAAACTAATACAAAGTGAACTGCCTAGATTAAATCTAGATTTACTGTCATCCTAGTCTAAAAGATTTTCTCTCACCTGCTCCATTCAATGCAAAACTCATAAACAGTGTTGCAAACATATCTTTCTGTTTCATTCTCCCACCATTCATTTTTATCTGAAATTATATTTAGAACTGTTGTAATAAAGTATCATGGTTACTTTGCAGATTTGTGATGAGTTAAATACTCCAACATTAAGGCGTGTGATAGACTGGAAAAATAATGAACGTGAATGGAAATACTGTTTACCACAAAGCTCAGAGCAGGTAAGAAATTAGTTTAAAATGTGATTTAAAATTGTGTTATTAATTGTTGCATTATGATATGCTTAGGCTATTTTATGATAAAATTAGAGGTGTAAACTGAACTTTGTAGAGGGTATAAATTTATTGATTTTATTATGAAAAACTGAAGCTATTAACATACAATTCTAAAGATTATATCAAATACCTTAGGACTAGAAGCTTCACATATCCTAATATCTGCTAAAGTTCTTGAAATTAACCACAGACTACATACCTAAAATAAGAACAAATAAGAAACTAAAAGCTTTACTTATCTAACATTGCAAGATCCCCCAGAGCCAGGGATGCCAATCTTTAAAAGTAAAAGTATCGTACGGGCCACTCAAAATTATAGATTTGGATTCAAAATTATCGTACATCATAAACCAATTGCTACAGCAATAAATATATAAGCATAACACTTATGAAAATTTAATACTATTGGTGCTTATGGTACCCACCTACAAGATTGATGACCTCGATCAGTATTACAACTTTAGCACTTATATTTCTCACACTATTCATCTGAAAGTTCATCACCTTCCTCAACTGTTGCAGCATTATACAAATTTGTTGTTGAGATAAACTTCAACATCTTCTTGGTGACTTGCAGATTTTCGGACCCACCACATTCTTTCATAAGCTGAGATGACAGAATAAGTCTATTTACTGTATTTAGTGCCAATCTGTTTCTAATTTTGGTTTTTATTAAACTCAGTTTAGAAAAAACAAGAAGTGTTTCTGTGGGGCAACAAAATCACTGGTAATGCAAACTCCGCCAGTTCTTTGAAATCAATATTTCCACCAAGGTGACATGTGTTTAAAAACACTCCAGAAACTGTCAGGTTCAGGCATGTTCTTTATTTCACATGGAATATCACTTATTCCAAGCTTTCTCCATTGATCATCAATTTCCCGAACAGTGCCCTCTTCATTGAGGTTACCAGTTTTGGGCACACTGGCAATGAGAGGATAAAGGGTAGGAGGATTAGTAGGATATGAAATGGTTGCCTTAGAGGGGTGGAGACAGGCCACGAGGGCAAAAGTGGTGTCTCTATTTGTAATTAATTTCATTTCGCTGGTATGCTATCGAACTATCATACACTCAAATTATCGTACACCCCCATAATTATCGCATGGGTTGACAACCCTGTCCAGAGCTGACATGTTTCAAGTTTTACCCAACTTATTTTCAAAGCTATACAAACAAGTTACCATAGTTACCGATGCTCAATTTAAAAATTGACCTTTGAAAACCTCTGAAAACAAAAACCTATAAATACAATCTATTGGTGATGAAACAGGCAGTGCATGAGTGGCTATGTGCACAGCCAAAAGATTTTTTTTCCTGAGATATCCTTGCCCTCCTGACTTGGTGGCGGAAATGAATCAAAAAGCAGGAGAACTACATTGAAACATAGTGTACTTATTTCAACTCTGTAATAAAGGAACTGTAAAAAACGTACTTCTGGTTTTCATTTGACTCATCCTTTTAATTTATACAAAAAGAAGTGCTGGAATGTATAATTTTATGCTTGCAATTGTTTACTGCAACTTTTCATTATGTATCAGCATTTTCAACTTAAGTTCACATAACATGTTACACCAGTAATAAAATTTTCACTGTGAATGGTCCATTATTGTTTATGCTAATTGTGTTGTAGGATTCAAGAGGGCTAGGTTTCCTATATGACTCCAGTTGTACTGTTGACTTGATAGGTATGAAAGAACTTCATGTGACAGCAGTGCGGTCATCTACAATACCTAAGGTGGAAGCAGTTCTTGCCAATTTTAAGGTAAACACAAGTAACTTTTCTTCCATATTCTTATGAATATTATTACTGCCTTATAATCTTATTTTAGCTCAGATTTAGCGTGTGAATTCTAATAAGGAATTATACATTGTTCTACTAAAAAGTAATACTTTTAACATTAGGTGATTTAACTTTTGAAGCCAATGCAAAAGTATGTAATAGTTATTTAATGTACAGAGTTATCCTTTAATTTGTTTTGGTCCAAAATACGTACAAGGGCTATCCAAAAGTCAATTACGTTTTTGTCTGTAGCAACAATGGAGGGGGCTAACGTGGCTGGTGTCTGGCCTTGCAAGTTGTGAAGTCTGTTTGCAAGAGTAGTTTGCACAAAAGTAGATAGTCATACGAGTGTAACACATCAGATTTTTTTAGATTTGGGAGTCCCAGAACATAAATTTTGGGTGAAATCTCGATATAGAATTTTTGGATGGAATGCAGCACTTCCCCTACTTGCTGTTTGTAATAGAGAATGTGTAAATGCATTTTTAGAAAAAGGTGTGTTTTCCTCATCCTCGTCGTTTTCTTCTTCTTCTGCTCCTCCTCCTTCCCCTTTTTCTTCTATTTCAAACAGGGATCAGAGAATGTTATGTGAATGCAACACATCCAACTGTTTGCATTTTCTAACTCCAGTCCTGTAGTTATTAAAAACAGGACTGCAAACAATGAAATTCTCTTCGTATTGAATTTGGGATGAATCTTGCTATCTTAACAGAAATTCAAATCTAATCCTGCAAGTTATAAGAAACTGAGTTATACTGTTACTTTATTTTGCTATTCTTGCCTTTGTTACAGGTTGGAGATTTAAAAATATCTTTCCTTAACATGTATATACAGAAAAGTGATATCAGTAGTATAGAGAAGGTTCTTCAAGGACATGTTAAGCAAACTGATATGCTTATTATTCTTGGAGATTTCACGGGTCTTTTACAGAGTAAAGGTAAATAAATATTGCTTTATTCTTAGAAATGAGACTAATTGTAACTGATAAAGCATAGCTTCAGTTGATGTAAGCCATTAATGTTTTGTGTATGTTCACATTTTCCAAATGCTAAATAACTATTTTAGAAGCTGATGTAAATTGATATTTTATATAATAAAGCTAGAACTCAACAAAGAACTACATTTATTGCTCACTTTCAATTTTCGCTTAACCAAGTTTTATTGACAAAACAAGTTTTGCTCATACTCTTTGTATTTTCAAGTTTTAAGGAGAAACGACCCTTTTTGTCGTTTCTTGATGAGGTGAAAAGTCAAATTTCTCTTTACAGATTGTAAAAATATGTTTATATCATTTATTAATTTAATTAAAATGGAGTAGACTAAGTATTCCTATTATGGTTTCAATTACCACACTTTTTAGCCCGCCTCTGTGGTGTAGTGGTAGCATGCATATCTCACATTCAGAAGGTCCTGAATTTGAATCTCGGTTATTTCAGTTATCCAGATAAGTTTTTCCAAGGTTTTCCCTTATCCTGAAAAGATGAATGTCGGATAACTTGAACCTCTATGGACCCTGACTTCATTTGAGCACCTATTTGTTAATTTCACTCATTCATCATCCGATATGACACACCAGGTTGGAGGATGTTAAACTAAACAACAAAAAAAAGAACACTTATGCAGTACATGCTTGCTCTTAACTGCATCATCAGCTGCCGTCAACTGTTTAGGACATCCAGATCCCTCTTGGATGGACAGAGTTACTCTGGTGTTGATTTAAATAATTTTGCATATGAATTCACTTCTTTAGAAATGTCAAAATTTATCACCCAATCCTTATGAAAGGCTTCTATCACAGGTCTAATTTTTTGATGATCCTTTGGTTTTTAAAAGCTTAATCTTCCTGATTTTGTGGTCAGAATTTGGAAACAGTTAAGTGGAACAATGCTTAAAATATTGTTGAGCTGGATTTGTGATATTAACTTCACTTAAATTATAAAGTAGAAACATGTTTTAGAAGCTATTGCTTCCGTGCTCAGCCTGGATCCTACTGGTAACACTGGAGACTGGGTTATAGGTGGTGGTTGCAGAAGTGGCATCATCTGGTCTTCTTGTGATCAAACTATTAAGGTTGTTCAATGTTTGGATTTCAAAGTTCATAACATATTTCTTCCTTTTGATGATGTGGATGTTTTCTCCGACTTCCAGTTCAATGAACCTACTGACGCTTCTCAATAGTAAACTCAAATAACAAACTGACATTAATCTCAAATCAGTAGATCCACAGAATTGAAAATCTGAGAAAACATAAATGTACTTATTATTTTGAGAGGTAGAACTGGAACTTAAAAATTCAATGCCACAACTGGGATTTGAACCACAGACCTTCCGCTTACCGGGCGGCTGCTCTACCACTGAGCTATTGTGACAAACTGGCAGAATGGCATTAAATTCTCAAACCAGTTCGAATTTCTCCTGGTAAACCACAAAGGCAGTCTCGCATCAGAGACAAATTACCCCAATGGTGACTTACTATTGTAAGTACTTCATATCCCAGGATTAAATAACCTTCAGATGGTAATTATTATTTTATTTATGCCAACAAACTTATTGTTGGTGTTTTTAAACACACAAGCCTTGTGTGTGTTCTACCTCTCAAATTTTGCCCACACACGGCTTGTGTGTTGAAAAACACCAACAGTAAGTTTGTTGGCATAAATAAAATAATAATTACCATGTGAAGGTTATTTAATCCTGGGACATAAAGTACTTACAATAGTAAGTCACCATTGGGGTAATTTGTCTCTGATGTGAGACTGCCTTTGTGGTTTACCAGGAGAAATTCGAACTGGTTTGAGAATTTAATGCCATTCTGCCAGTTTGTCACAATAGCTCAGTGGTAGAGCAGCCGCCCGGTAAGCGGAAGGTCTGTGGTTCAGATCCCAGTTGTGGCATTGAATTTTTAAGTTCCAGTTCTACCTCTCAAACTTTGCCCACACATGGCTTGTGTGTTTAAAAACACCAACAGTAAGTTTGTTGGCATAAATAAATAATAATTACCAACAGTAAGTTTGTTGGCATAAATAAATAAACACCAACAGTAAGTTTGTTGGCATAAATAAAATAGTACTTATTATTTATTTATGCCAACAAACTTACTGTTGGTGTTTTTAAACACACAAGCCGTGTGTAAGCGGAAGGTCTGTGGTTCAAATCCCAGTTGTGGCATTGAATTTTTAAGTTCCAGTTCTACCTCTCATAAATGTACTTGTTACTTATGATCATTGGAATTGTAACAAACTTTATTTTTCTTAGGTTTTCCAGTGTAGGTCACATCATGTAGGTGTTGACAGCTGAAGATTATATAATAGGAGCTGTTACACTTAATCAATTTATTTTTTTGGTTTTAATATTTGTATTATCAATAAAATTGTTAATTATTAGCCCTAATTTATTTTGAATTTTAGTAATGGTAGTTTAATATTTGTTATTTTTGTTATGGTAGGGGTAGGTTTTATTATGTTTTACAGGTCATGTGGTCTGCTTCTTCTTGGGCTATGTGCGAAGAATTTATACCTTTTTTGCTCCCCCCACTGACACACACTTTTGTGTTTAAAAACACCAGCAGTAAGCTTGTTGGCATAAATAAATAATAATTACCATCTAAAGGTTACTTAAACCCAGGACATAAAGTACTTACGTTTGTAAGTCGCCCTTGGGGTATTTATCTCTGATGTGAGATTCCCCTGTGGTTAACCGGGAAAAGGTACGAATCAGCTGGGGAATTTAATGTTGTACTGGCAAGTTGGCCATGGTAGCTTAATGGTTAGAGCAGCCGCTCGATAAGCGGAAGATCCGTGGTTCAAATCCCAGCTATGGCATTGAATTTTTCAGTTTCTGATTCAACCTCTTAAACATTGCCCACACATGGCTTGTGAGTTTAAAACCACCAGCAGTAAGCTTGTTGGCATAAATAAATAATAAAGAACTCTTAATTTTCATTCAGTTTTCTTTGATAATTGTAGCAGGTTTTAAGTAGATGCTGGAGCGATGAGTCTTATCTTAAGGGCATTCATGGGTCAAGTGGATAAGTAAAGGCAATAATTATTATACTTCCAATAAATATTACAATTTTCTGCTAATTCAACTTTATTGCGTTGAACTTGTAACAGTATAACAAATTATCTTCACTCTTTTACAAATATTAATACTGTTAGATCCCAAAGGTATTCTATTCAAGACCTTTGTGGTTTTGGATAAGTTAAATCCTCACGTGTTTCATAAATATCTTGTAATATTTATGAAATAGTCATGCATAATGAATATCTATGTGCGATATTCAATTAGATATCCTTTGGCAATATAATCAAATCCAATGTTGGATTGCTGACAAAATCCCTTTCCTTTCTGAAGCAGGAATATACGTCCATTTACATTGATGCATATATCATTAGTAATTATTCACTAGTACCCTATTGGAGTAATTGTTTATTTCTCCTAGTTGTTGTTGTTGTTGTAGTGTTTAACGCCCACTTTTACTACTACGGCACCGCAGGCGGTGACACTGATGATACATGGAATGAAGATGGAGCACCGGTGGAATGAGATGGCGGGGGAAACCGGAGTACCCGGAGAAAACCCGCCCTGACGCCGCTTCGTCCACCACGAATACCACATGCGGCTCCCTGGGATCGAACCCGGGCCGCCTAGGTGGTAGGCGAGCGCGCTAACCGCTCGGCCACGGCGCCGCCTTCTCCTAGTTACGGGCATAGCAACCGTGGCTTATTGGTTACCTCTCACTATCGGTTTCAAACTATTGATCATAAGGGGTTAACATCAACCTTGGGGATATTTCCTTTCCATTTGGATAACTTCGGGACATAAGTTGAGAAATATAATTTTGGTAATTATATTACATATATGAGATTTACAGATATGGGGAAACAACTTGACATATTATTATTCATTTTGACATACAATTCCTATCACATAATGTTGCATAACATTTTAAAATACATGGTAATGTCATGTTAATTTATTTGTTGCAGGTGATACAGAAATATCTAAGCTTCAATATAAATCTATCATTCCAACTACAATTAGTACCAACGTCTACAGTGATTCACATTCACCTCATTACTCAAATAACATCTTCCTTAATAGTGAAATGCAGCTTCAGTTCACAGGTAATTGTCATTCTAGGACATGGGAACCTTTTATTACAGTAGAAAATTTCAGGCACCAAGAGTGTATGTATGAAAACTTGTAACATCATGGATATACGACTATTGTACAACACAGAGAGATGATTTACATATTCAGCACTGTAGTACTAACCTAGCTAAAACAAGTGCACTCTACATTGGTATGTCTATATAACAAACTACCTAATACAATTAAAAACATAGAAGCTCTTAATGGATTCAAGGAAACACTTGGTCAGTCCTATTAACATACTCATTTTACTCAGTTACCAAGTTCCTTGAAATGTTAATTAAGTATAATGTGTTAGGTAATATAATTAATTTATAGGTTTTATTTTTTGTACTATTTCTTTTATGATAGAATAATTTTTATTGGAAATTTCGTTTTGAATATTATGTTGGTATTTTGGTTCTATACTGATTTTGGCGTTTTTTAGTTTCACATCTAATCCACACAACTTTATAGGTCTTGAGTGTAAACTGTGCCTTTTTTTGGCTAGAAAGTCTGCAGTCTCGTTACCAATCGCTCCCATATGTGCTTCTCTCTTCCTATATGTGTGCATTATATTGGCTGTCCTATGCTCGGTGTTGTAGTCTATTTGGCGTTATCCAGGGGACACCACGAGGAGGCAGACTACTTTATCCCCCAATGCCCAGAATTAAGGAAAGCTGTACCAAATGGGAAGATACATAATTTATATTGGCTGGCAAGGGAAAAATTGATGGATCAAAATCTTGCACATTAGATCAACAACATTGCCCATACATGGCTTGTGTGTTTAGGATATATTATTTTTATAGCTGCAAAGTAATTTTAATAAAACTGACTAATATTTATTGTAGGAGTGAGCGGAATAGTTCGGCAAGGATTGACACACCTCGCCATCCCACGTGGCTGGATGTGGGGGGGTGCTGCTAGTGAACACTGTCCAGTTTGGTGTGAAATATACATGGACCCTGTTCTTGCAGAGAAATCTCTTCCAAACGGAACACATCAGGAGTAGATAGAAATATGAACCATAGAATCTTGTAATATAAGTTATTAAATAGACGGAAAGGAAACCAAAATTTAAACCATTGTACATTTGTTCCTTATTATTTTAAGTAATGCTTGTGTTTTAAATCCTTTCATTTCTGTTTTCTATTTATGAATGTTCCATGACAAGTCTTATAGAAAGTCTAACAGTGGTGGCTGAAGCATTTACAGTGCTTAGGCTTTGACTTTGTAAAGTTGTTTTAAAGTTTTGGCAAAAGGTGTTTCTCTTCTCAAAGTAGATAACCATTTGTCCTTCATGCAATGATATTTTTATTTTTTCTTCACATACATTGTAAGTTTAGCTAAGAATATGAAATTCGTTCAACTTGAATGATTGGACTGAGCTTAATTACATTTAAATTGTACAGGTACTGCAATACTGTGAAGAAATTTGTTGTTATTAGAATTCACTTATTTTAAAGTGCAATAAATTGTAGGGTGAATGAATTGTTATACAGAAAGTTGCCCTTATTTATTGCAAGAGTTGGTTGTTATAGTGGTGTGTAAGGGGACTGGAGGAATATGGCCACCCATAAGGGGAAGCATATATATGTAGACACATAAGTTCAGCAACAAAAGCAAGCACAATAACTGTTAGACATGTAGCAGCATAATCATTTAGCTAAAAGCCCTATTATGCTGCTTGTCCTATTATTGCACAAACTCTGAGAAACTTAAGCAATAGATTGGGTCTGCCACCGTGATGTTAGGAGGCCCAGGGTTTATGGTTGGCCCTGGGCAGAAGTAACTAGTTTTAAATAGGAGAAAGCCTAGCAGTGATGTTTAGACTTTGAGGGAAAGTATTATTACTTTGTCTTGCACATTATAGTGATTTTATTGCTTAGATACAATACATAAAGACCTTTATGGGCTTCAGTACAATGTTTAAAGTTTGCCATGCATATAGACAATTGCAACAAAGCAATATTTTTAATTACACAACTTCTGAGGCTGACTAAAATGCAAAATATAGAAATGAACTAAATTATACTATATGAAAAGTGGAAAAATATAATGAGCCAAGTGATAAAACTAAAGTTTGGAGAAAAAATAAATATTATGTTGGTATCATATTCTGACAAAAACTGGACTGGACTTTTGTCATTTTTTCCTGAAAAATCCTACATTGTTTTTTATTTTTTTTGTCTGACATCCTTATATGATTGCTGTATAGCTCACTTCACATTAGAAAACGAAAAGATGGAATTTTTGCCACTTGGCCCGTCATATTTTTCCACTCTTCATTGCTTAGCTTTCATTAATGCACCATATGTACAGTATTCCTTATCGTATATTACTATTCATGGCTTCTTAGGTAATATTTTATTTACAACTATAGTGTTTTTTTTATTATGGATGAAATAGCGAGGCGACTCTTATCTTCAGGGCATTAATGGGTTAGTGGATAAAAGATTTCTTTTTTTAATTAACGTCCTCCAACATTGTGTCATATCGGACGAATGAATGAAATGAAATGGGTGAAATGATACTCAAATGAGCCTGAGGTCCATGGAGCTTTAAGTTACCCTACATTCGTCTTCTCAGGGTAGGGAAAACGGGAAAAAAACCTGATCCGGATAACTTACCCTAAATGAGATTTGAACTCGCGACCTCTTGAACGTGAGGCAGACATGCTAACCATCACGCTACCTAGCCGGGTGTGAATAAAAGATGGTAATGATTAAAGTATTCTCAATAAATGTTCAGATTTCTGCTGAAGTTATCTTTATTGTAATGAAGTTATAATATTATTACAAATAAATGTACTATTCTCTTAACTTTGCCTCGTGTGACAGCTTGCTGGGAACAATGAGATTCATAAATGACAGGAGGTGTATGAAGACAAGCGGAAACTGAAAGGATGTTCTTGAAATGGCAGAATCAAATTGAAAATTTCAATACCTTAGCCAGGATTTGAACCACAATTTTTGGCTTGTTCTACCGTAGTACAACCATTTGAGTTACCATGCATATTTTTTATTGTAGCTGTTACTTATTAGTGCAACGTTAAACTACAGTAGAACACCTCTTTTGTACTTTACAGAGTTCCAGCAAATAATGTTTTTTAAATGAAAGGAAAGCATAACTTAAGAAAAGTAGCTTTTGAGCCATGTACGTTCTGGCTGCACATGAACGGAATAAAAGGTTCTATATAAGTTGCAGGTTAGAAATACATACGTATTTTATATTATGTTATTGAGGAATGCTAAAAGTAGTTATGTTACATTTTACAGTTATTATAAACTAAGAATTAATTATAAACAGCACAGCAGCCATATAAAACGAACTCGAAGATATAATTAGGAAGTGGTATTTTAGGGCACATAAAGGAAAACAAATTTTGTCATTTTCTATTATTATATGTAACCTCACCCAAGATATTACTGACTCAGTGGTACATTTGCTAACCAGTATGTACAATTACTATATAAAAACCATGCCATTAGTACAGCACTTACATATATACGTAAGATTGTCAATTTCTATTGATGACTATGTATAATGGCGCCTGCAACTTCATGGTTCAGTAACACTCATTAGCTAAAGATGTGTACAAATTGATGGATATTACCCCTTCACAAACTGTCGCTAACAAGAATTGAAATGGGATACTCCCATGACATGAAGATTTTTAGTGTGAGCCGAGCTGTCATTGGATGAATATTAGAGCATTTGATCAGTTCAAGAAGTGATTCATAAAAAGCAACATGTATGGCAGCAGCGGGCGTGGTCCTTGTCATCCTCGCCTGCTCAGCTTACGAGTTGTCCTTAGCACCTGGTCAGTACCAGGGTGTTAAAAAACAAGTTGGGATAATCTCAGGGTATAGGGAGGTTCACAGAGAATCCTCGGGTGTCCAACAATGAACACAACAACACTTTATCTTTAGCATTATACTTTCACTTTATTTCTCATAGTTGTAATATTTACCTTTAAGCCATTCAGAATTCTCGGAGAACAATTGTCTACGAAGTTAAGTGCATGAAATGTCTTGTCCATAACAACCTGTATTGCTCTGATGACAGTTCAATCACTGATATGCCGAAATTGTGTACTGCTCATTCTCAGAGACTCTTAATACATATGTCTGATCTGTCCTAGTTATATAGCTGAAGTCCTGTAATCCCCTTCTGGTTTTGTCAATTTTCCCCCAAAAAAGACCAGCCGGACTTGTAACCCTTATTTTAGAAACACTCCACCCTTGTTAAGTTTAACGACTAGGGGAAAAAGATGCCTTTGGAACACCCACTCCAGGAATCCTGGCTGTTAATGTTTTAAGATGTTCTCGTTATTTTACGAGAGAACACATGCAAATTCTTGGCATGTATTCATCTGTACACATGGGGAATGCAGTGTAAGCATTCTTTGATGTGACCAGCCACCAATCAGAGCTAGCATCTCTGTATACTGTGCCATTATTTGCAGGTTGCAAAGAAAGACTCTGATTAAGCTACAGAATTTTACTGCTTCTATGTACTACTCACGAGGCATCTGGTGTCTTGGTGTAAGATTCATCATTAACAAGGCCTGTATGTTTGCCTCCTTTCATAAATAAATGTCTTGTATAGGAAACACAACTTTTACATTGCCAAAACCATTCCTATCATGTACTAAATAGTACAGAAAGTGCAAAATGTAATTCTTGTTTTGGACAGCAGAAGAGTCGAAGAAAATTACAAAATGCTTATCACAACTGAGCACATTGTTTACAATGTCAGACCAATTTGGTACAGGTGCAACAGTATATTAAGTCCCTTTTAAATACTGTCTGGTGAACTATAATCTACCAGTTTTTTTTTAAATGGAGATATGAAGTTATGGTTCTTCAGAAGAAATTGTTTGGAAATGTGTGTCATACTTCTTCATGTCACAATGGCTCCATAATTTTACGCATCTTCTTGCTCTTCTTTGTACTAAGTTGTTCACTATTTACCCATTTATTTTCTTGTCACTAAAATTGCTGGACCTGATGACAGAGTAAAGAGGAAAGTGAAATAAAACGATGTGCTAGTTTGAGTTTAAAAGTTATTTTGTTTGAACTAAAGAAGTGTCATAATATTTTTTAATGAAGCATTAAACTAAGAATGGTATGGAGAGGGAAATATTTGGACCCTTCAGGGTTTGCTTGTCATTGTGGACCTTGATTACTTTCAGCCATTAAATGGAGATAATATACCTTTTTTTTTTTGTTGCCAAACGTAATTATGCTTGTATTCTGGGTATATTAAAGTATAGTGGCACAACAAACTTATGTTTAACAAAAAATGGAGTACGTTCATTTTTAGCCATTACCCATCACCCTTGGTTGTTATTAAAGTAGTTACATTGATTTTTACTCTTACAAAAATGTTTTTGTTGAAAGACAAAATGAATGTAAAGCATCCAACCTTACTCATGAATGTGGAAGATGAAGGGGAACACCATTGCCACTGTCATTGCTGCTTCCATTACTAAACTCTGTTAATTTCAACATTAATTTAAAGTGTAAAGTATACTGTGATGTTTCATCATTTCATATACATATGACTTACGTTGTTATAGAACTGTATTATGAAAAATCGTGTAAATGAATAAATCTGTCATAAATGAAGCAATTAGCAGGTTTAACATCTATGAAATATATTTTAAGTTGCTGTGATCATTTTATGCATTGTAAATTTTGATGTGATATCATATTTCTCAAACATGTAAATACAATGAACTTGTTTTATAGTCTCAGATCATTTTGTGTTAGAATGTATGTTCTTAAAACCATTTATTTCATCTGCATTAAATTTCCTTAAATATATGTACATTTTTAGATTGTTTCATATCAATAGTACTGAAATGGAATCATTTTTAAGAGGTATATAGCAGTGTTGTTTGGTCTTTAATGCCATTGTTGCTGCTATAATCTCAATTGGTACAATTGAGAGATATTGTTCTTTAAATAATGAGTGCTTATATTTTAATGTTTACTAAAGTTAAGTATATTTCATGGATAACATATCATGGTGTTGTTGACTTGGTTGTTGGAGCACGTTTTATTAGTGTGTTTCACATGAACTGTAGAAATAAATCAGGAATTAATTCTTCCATTTGTGAGTGAGCTTGCTTAGGTCCTGTTTTAAAACTTGCATTGTTTCAGGACATTTTAAGCTTCCATTACTTTGTTTTTGAATTTCATCCAAGTAGGCATTTAAAAACTGAATGACTGACCATTTATGGTCTGTGGCAGTATTTTTATTTTAGAAGATCTAGTGATGAGATTCTTATCTTCAGGGCGTTCATGGATTAGCGGATATGTGATGGTGATTATTAATATATTTTCAATAAATATTCAGTTTTCCACCAATTTAAGTGTATTACAATGATTGTTGTTGTGATGAAATTTGCCTAAAGATGTCCCCACCCGGAGATCCGATTGGGGGACAGTTGTGGCTTTCATGTAACTGTTTTCTTAACGGGCACCAATTTTACAATGTGGCAGTTACATCACCCGACTTAAACCCCCATTTTGCAAGGGGGACCACACCTATCGTTGGTCAACGGGTCCATCGGACCTAGCCGGGAGGACTAAATAGATGATATTTAGATCCACCGACCTTCCCCTCATGTGCCTCTGAGGGACGCTGTTGTGCTGTGATAGGCCAGCACATATGTAAATGACATTTCCTCCATTTTAGATGAAACAGTTATACCGCTGTAATTCGGTCTCCAGAGCCTCATCAATGATTACAATGATTGTTGTGTGGAGTCATGGGGAACGAAGCTGCAGACTCACTTGCAAAGAAAGGCACAACAATAAAACAAAATTCTAAATTCAATTTCTCATATTCCTCAATAAAACGCTTGATCATAAAAAATTTTTGTCATTCATATCTACAAGAAATAGAAACAAATGCCAAAGATAAAAAATGGATTACACTACTTTCCAATCCAGATATAATCCCCCAGAGACCAAGGAAAACAGCTGTTGCAGCCTTCCGACTATTGACAAATCATGACTGCTTGGCAAGTCATCTCTACAGAATAGGTATCTCAGCCTCACCAATATGTGTCCTGTGTAACGATCCAGCAGAAATGAACGAAGACCACTTGAAGACCTGTGAAGCATTAAGATCAGAAGAAACTACAGTTCAAAAGTATTGGAAAGCACGAATGCTAATGGCTTCATTGCCAGATGCAAGGCACTAGAAAACAACAACAACAATGATTGTTGTGTTATTATAATAACACAGCAAATTATCTTTGCTTTTTACAAATGTGAGTTCCTGAAACTATTAGAGTCAAGATGTCCATAATTTCTGTGTAAATTAAATTCACATTTTTCCTGTAAATATTGTGTAATATTTACGGTTCAATCGCATGTGGCAAATATCAACATGCGATACTTTACCGGATGTCTTTTGGCAATACAATCCAGTATTATTGGTTGCTGATAATATCTTGTTATAATTATTGGGTTACCTGTTTATTCCTCTCAGATTCATGTCTAGCAACTGCCGCTTCTCGGTTACCTACTGTTATCGACCATAATACGTTGATCGTTGACTATGTTTTCATCATTCAAATAGCTTCGGAATTAAGGTTATGAAATATTGACATAAATTTTCTCAGTTCTTTTGGACATATAATTCCTGCCACAGGTCTTTGTATGAAGTTGTATCCAATGTTAATGACACATTTAAACAGTGTTATAACAGGTTTACTCATGGCATGAATAAGCATAAATATACTTAACAATTAATAGATTAAACCTTTGATTCTAGTCTCTATACTTCAGGTGTTGAGGAGAGAGTGGAGAAAAATACTATAGTGCTACATACATTAGAATACATAATGGATAATGATTAACATTGATATGCCTATATGTACAATCAATAGTGGCATCAGAGCAACACAGACCTTTCTTGGATTTCATATTTCATTGTGGTATTGGTGTATAGTAAAACCCGCTTAACTGAAATCTGGATTAACTGAAGCAAAAAAATAATTAAGTTTTGAAAATTTAATAACTACAGAAGGAAAAAAGTGTCAATATTTTGTTCCATCCCTGCAATAGTTTGTCCCCTTTTGTAAGTGCTCAAATTTAAGTGCCAATGTCCTCAAAGGAATGCTACAACTCTACCCTTGTCCCTCAAACACTATTGTTTTGTGACCGCACGGTCAGTCCTGTTAGCCCCCTCCCAACTACTCGGGAACATAATGCTACAGTCAGACAATTTTTCAATTTCTTCATTCATTTTAGTTTTGGCGGTAATTCGTCCGCAAGCCACCCTCTTTCTTCTGCACTTATTAAAGAGTATAACAATACATTGTTGCGAGCGATAAAACACATGGAAGGCAGAAGCTAGGACTACATGCACATATTGTAACATGGGCGAGTACACACCTCTGGTCATGTGATAGTCACATGGTCTATTTGTAACACGATTGGATGTGATAAGCCGAGCCCTATTACCTGTCCCTTAGGAGCCCCTTATGCAGAAATAATGCATAATTATGATTTATTTGTCTAATTAAAGTTACGTTTAAAATTTACGTGCTTAACGATCTCTTATTCCCTCCCAGTTTTACGAAAAATATTTTTCATCGACTATCTGAAAAATTGCATTATCCGAAATTACTTCGCCCCCTTTATTTTGGATAAATGGGGTTCTACTGTATAAGTGTTTTTAAATGGTTCATTAATTGGTCCTTTTTCCTATAAAGTTAAAAATAAAATTATAAATTTAGTGGTTTTGAATGTTAAGTCTTTTTCCTCTTTTTTTCCCCATCTGTGGACCTGAAGGATGAATCTGTTTTTTCAAACTGTGTGTAGAGATCTGGTTGTCCAAATAAGGCTCTGTCCAGGGTTTTCCTTATGTTTAGGAAAGAAACATCAGATAGCATTCAATTTTATGGGTCTCAGGCTCAATTTAGCATTCATTTCCCTGATTCATTTGTCCAGTGTAAAGAATGTGTGCATGTGTGAGAGAGATTTTCTTTTAGAACTGTTGTTCTTTTGAATATGTTCTCCTTAACATGCTTCTATGGTTGGAAAATTTGTATGAGCATTTTTATTACATTTTGTAAATACAAACAGTAGGCACTGCAGCCCTTTTGTTTTCCAATAATTTTTGGTTATTATGACACTTAAATGGTCAGCCATTCAATGATGCAAGTAATTTTTAATCCATTGTAGAAGGAAAATCTTTACTTCCATACCCCAGCATTAGCCGGAAAACTCTAAATACATGCTTCCTGATGAAATACTAATGTACAAAATATATTTCTTTTAAGGATATTTCATGTTTCTCTTTTTTGAAATTTGTAGTGCAGTCGTAATTCTGTTGTCTACAGTCATGTGTGCAATGTGTAATGGTGATATTTTTATATATAAGTAGACCATTTCATTTTCATTTTATATATATGGTCTGTAGAGTAAAATCATTACATTAGGTTTTAAATTCCTGGTTGTCATCTACAAAACAGCTGGTAAGTCAAGAATAATTAAATATGTCAAGTAATTTTTAAAAATTCATATATGCATCATTAGTATTGTGTTTAAAATACTACAGCTATTTTAACCAGCAGCTTTAAACATTCTGTTGCACTGTTCTCAATAGGTTATGTAGAAATTTACACACATTTGAGAACCAAATATAACTTAAAATAACTTAATAATTATTAAGTTTTGTATCATCACCTCCATTTTTTTATAGTCAAGAGAGTTTAGCAGGAAACATATTTCCAAAAGATTGCTTGTAAGTAAAGTTATCCTTAAGGTTATAGGGAGGCAAGGCTATACATATGTTAAATTTCAAGTAGAAGTTTTTAAATTTTTGCTGCATCAAGCTATTTAAAACTTGTGTTTTATGTGTATAATTTTTTTATGATGTTCCTATTAGTTGCATGAACTACGGGGAGTACATTTGTTATTCCTTTTATTGCAACTAAAATTGAAGGTGAAGAAACTCTCTTTGTTTAAGTGCTTATTAACCCTAGAATCAAAAGCTCTTGAAATACAAATGTTGTTCATAAGCATTTGTGTCTCAGATTAAATTCATTAATATATAATCCAGAGAAAATATTCAGTTTTTATTACAAGAAAACTTAACTATAAATTAGCTTGTAGGTCTTTCACAGAAATGTTTTCATTTAACATAGTTGGTGCACACTTTGGTGCTTCGGGTTTGTAAAATGCTCATATATAAAGCGTGTAACTATTCTTTTGTCATTTTCAAGGGGATAAAAGGCACATTCATATTTCTGCTGTCTCCTGAGGTTCTTTCTTTGTAGATAGAATATATCGCCCAAAATGATATTGAGTTTTCTTGTTACTGCTACAAACATGAGGTACAATAAGTCATTTTAAAATTTTCGTAATTCATTCTTATTACTAGACATTGGATTTGTATGTATTGTGACACCAGATGCAGCCGCATGCCTCAAAGATTCAAGGTCAAGCTACTTCACACCACTGCTTGTAAATATGTGACCCGATGACAATGGAGCAGTCAGAACAAGACGACTGAGTGCAGCAGAATAAAGCGTTTCCAGATTGTTCGCAAAACTTTTAACTGCTGACTTGTTTATGAGAAATGTTGAGAAAATATGGATTTTGAAAAAAATTTGTGCTATATTATTCTGGCCTATATAAGCAAAGCGAGAGAAGCCAGTTTTTATGGAGGAGACCTTAAATGTGTACACAATCAGTGTTGAGAGAGTGTATGTATCGTCAGAGACAGTTATACATGTTGAGTCAGTATGTCGGAGTTGTTTGTTGTGTAAAGCAGCCTTAGTGAATGTGATCATTGAAGTTCGTGAGACAGAGGAGTAGAACTGAAAGAAGAAAGGTGTGTGTCAAGATTATGAAAGGGCAGAGCAGCTCTGAGTTGCAAGGCCACAGTGAATTTTAGATTATCTTAATGATAAAAGTAGAGAACTTTTTTGTGCTTCAGTTTTAGAAGAGAAATGAAAGAACAAAAAAGTAACTGAACTTGTCATTTGTCACACTGGTATCAGAAGTGGGATTTGTCACATTGTCATTTGTTACTATATTAAAAATATCTAAAATATGCATGTATTTAAGCTGTCCAGCTCTTTAAAATGCGCTCTATAATTTCAAGGATATGCACTAAAATTCTTAACCTTAAGCTTATATTTTTTGGTACTAGCAATGTAAATTCTTCCTTATACATGATTCCGATCATCACAATTTGATTTGCAGTATAAAAGATCATTTTCTTCAAATGCTCAAGTGTAAGTTTATGATGTGTAATGGTTAACAAGTTCTTACAATGAGAGGGATTTTTCCAGATACAGCTATTACTTGACAAAATTTGGAAAGCACTAACTCGGGAAATTTCTTCATAAAGCACTGTTTTCACTTTGAAGATATTGTGACGCTGACTAGCAACCACTGCTCAAAAAGAAGTTCGCTGTTAGGTACCTTACACCTCTGCTTGTAAATACGGGGCCCAATGACAGTGGAGTGGTCAGAACAAAGACAATTATGAATGTCGCAGAACAAAGCAATCCTATAGAGTTCTAGAAGCTGTTCAGTTGCAGGCTTGTTTATTAGAGGTTTCAAGAAAAGGTGTATTTTCTAGAGAATTTGCTGGGACTTTGCCTGGATCAGAAAAGTGAGAGAGCAGGGACGGAGGAGAGTTAGTTTTATTTGTTGAAGTACTCTCTGAGTTGAATGAGTGTATCATCAAAGCTAGCTGTTTGTAGGACAGAGGGAGTAAAACTGTCAGCAGTATTTATTTTAAGGTTACGAGAGGACAGAACAGCTGTGAGTTGCAAGGTCACAACGAATTGTGAAGTATGTTTGCAATAAAACAACAGAGCAACATGTTTTTGTGGTTCAGTTTTAGAAGAGGAATAAAGCTACATGAACAGTAACTGCATTTATCATTGCAATATTTATCCACACAACAAAAAACTTAAAATGTGAGTATTTCTCTCTAAAACACTGAACAATTCACCACTTAATTTTCCAGCATGATTTAAAGGTTCCAAGTCTGCTCTGAAATTGAAAAAGATTTATGTAAATCAGGGTTTAGCAGCAAAGCCATTCTCCTTCTTGCCACCCATTATTTTGAGGACAAGTCTGGATATAATTTAAGTTGTTCACATTGATATATGTTCCACATTCATTTCCTCTTCCTTGTTGCATAATAGACAATTTGGAGATGATACCAATGCAATCTTATGCAGTTGAATCCACTGGAAGACTATATTCTTACTTAAATTTTGTATTTGTTTAACCAAACCATGAATTTCTCTTATTTTATATGCTTTTGGATCCTGAGTTAATGCTATTGTTTAGATTGCCACTCTAGAACCTGACAAAATAATATTTTTACATTTTTCTAGCCAAACAAACAGATATTTTAGAGTAGTGTAGATTGCATCAATTTCTCCATCAAAATTTTGTAGTGTTTTTCCCACATTTTTGTAGAAGGAGAAAAATTGACGTGTACCACTTGCTTCAGCTCCATCATCGCTTAACAAATGAGCCATGTGTATGTATACATATCAATTCTTCTTCAGAATATTTGATTTGCAGTGTTTCTAATGCTATCGTTTTTGCAATATCTGAACTTGTTTGTTTCTTGAAGATTTCACAAAGATCTAAATTATATTCTATTTCAAAGCTTTCTGTTGGATTAGTGGGATGTAATAGATTTTATTTTGTAATATGTATGTGTAGTTTTTCTTTTATCTTTTTTACTTCTTGCACAAATCGTTTTTGGGTTTTTAGTGCATGTTAAAAATCTTGATGTTTGTCTAGTGTATTAAAATTTAGAATTCTTATGTTTCTCATAGTTATTAGAGCTTGTTCTTCAAGTTCTAGGTTTATTGGCTTATTAGATGTTGCAAAGAGAAATGTTTCTATTGGGATAGTTTTAACTGCACCTGTTATTCAGAGTAATACCTGGTTTTGAGTTCTCTGTAATTCTTTTTTACAAGACTCAGATGCTGTTATTAATACATCACCACAGTATTTTAGGATGGGTTTGATATACTACGTATGTGCAGTATGTCATGTTTAGCATTTTTCTAGAGCTGCCCCATTTAGTTCCTGCTAGACTTTGTAGTATTTTGAACCTATTATTTGCTTTCTTTGTAACAGATTCTACTTGAATGTAGCCATGTGAATCTTTTATCAAAATTTACCCATAAATACTTCGAAAAGTCTGTTTTTTGGAGTTCATTGCTATTCAAATAGAGTTTAATTTCTTTTGTCTTTTTTCCCAAAGAAAAATGCTGGAAATACGCATTTACTGTCATTAAATTTTTTGAACACCATTTCCCAAGTTTTTCTAGTGACCTCTGTATGGCATTTTCCCCTTTTTAAATTTAATTTAATTTTTCTGATTTCCAAATAACTAGGTAATCAGTGAATAGGCCTATTTTACAGCCTTCTTTGTTCTAATAGAGTTGGTAGGTTGTTCAAATATATGTTAAACAAGATTGTGCTTAACATGGCTCCTTGAGGTAATCCAAGATGAGTTTGTTTGTTTCTGGAGGTCGCTGTGCCATATTTTGTTATAATGTACCTTTGGGTTAATTCAGAAATCCATTGCCAAATATTGTCTTTAATAACTAGTTGGAGTTTCTGTATTAGTTTACAGCTTCAAATGCTATCATATGTCAACTTGTGTGCGTAGCTAATGCTCAGGGTTTAGCAACAAAACCATTCTCCTTCTTGCCTCCCAATATTTTGAGGTCAAGTCTGGATACAATTTATTTACATCTACAACCAGTTTTTTCAAGATTTTTGTGACTTCAACTATAACTTTGAAATGTGTCTTGATTACAGTCAAGTTCCTTTGCAGTAAGGATGTAATTATTTTGTCACTAATATGTTTAAATATTAATTTTAAAATAAAAAATTAACCTTATTAATGCTTGAATGTGTGGAAAAATCATATATATATATTGATATATGCAATTATATACACAATAAAACTGTACATACAAGTAAAGGAGAACATGAAACATTTGCAAAATTTAATTCTATATCACAAGTAAAAACAAACTAAATATCCATTTGCATACAAATCCAGTGTCTAATTATTACCATCTAGTTCCAAAATAATCTTGCAATTTCCTTGTGTTAACTTCAGACAAGATACTGCTTGAACATGCACACAAATGATAATTCCTGTCTATTGGCAGAATTTGACAAAGAAATACAATTATAAAACTAATGCTATTCAAAAGCTATTGTTTCTCAGATGTAGATCAGCAGATTTCAGGACCAGTAGCGGCTTCTGGATATACCTTTCCGGTGTTCACAAATTTTAGTCAGTCATGAAAGTGTGAAATAGCATTTGCCGTATACTAGTTATGATTACAAAATTGATAAAAAAAGCAGGCGTTACCCTTCCCACCACCATCAATAATAATAATCACCGCCGCCACTACCACCACCACCACCACCACTATTGTGTACGTAATTAAATACACTGGATTAGGGCAAGAATGAAGTAATATGCAAATTAAATTGTGTAAATTATGGAAGGTACAGAGAAACCTGGAAAACTTTCTGTGTTTCTGTATGTTACCTACTTCTGATGCAATGACTAACTTCTGCCATACTGCCCTACAACCTAGTAATATTGATGATAAATTGCAGTAATAATATGAAAACTATGTGGAAGGAGCTTTGAATGCTAGTGTAGTTTTCAAGTGTGCACAACCTTTATGTATTTGGCTGCATAAGTTCATTATGTCATAGC
Organism: Tenodera sinensis; assembly: GCA_030765045.1. NCBI lineage: Eukaryota > Metazoa > Arthropoda > Insecta > Mantodea > Mantidae > Tenodera > Tenodera sinensis. The sequence continues at coordinate 101,678,955 of CM060971.1, read as the reverse complement.
AGTTGTGCATGTGCAGGAGACGTTTAAAACGTGCCACTGTGTTGCCACCTCTCTTTAGTTTTAGAGCAGCACTGGAGATTACGGGTAAATGCAGTATATGGTATACAACGTGAGAGCAGAACAGGCAGTAGCCTAATTTGTGATTGTAGAACAAGAAGTCATTATGTTTAATAGGATTTATAAAAATACAACTTAAAACTGCACAAGTTGTTAAAAGGTTGGGTGTCCATGTGCTCTTGTACAGTAGCCGCCACTGCTCAGGATAAAGAAAATAAGAGCTTTAGCAACAAAGTTAAGGGTAATCTGTTGATATGCTGTAACCATACACAGAAACGTAAAACTCTCACTGTAGTGGAAGTTATAAAATGCAGGATTTTCCATAGTATGTATAATCTGACGAATGCTTATGATCCTAGGGTTAAATGATTAATAATGATTGACAATCACACTATGAAAAATGACATATATTTTTTAGATTATAATTTAATGGAATTTATTTTTATGTAGATATTTTTATGGCAGTATTTGTCATTCAGCAATCTGAATTTAATGATCGAAGTTGAACATAAATTTTTTGTTTATTCATGCATTTTCATATTCTTATGGTGTTATTGCATGACTACTGTTATAAACAGGTTTCATAATGCACCCATCTATTATTACAATGTGTAGTAGAAAAAATGTCCAAGAACTAAGAACACTTTTGTATTCACTGTTTAAAAATAATGTTTTTTAGATTCTCTTACATTGGATGTATGTAAAATTGAAACAAAACTGCTATGGAGTACTTCAGATTGTAGGTATGTTAAAGTTTGGGAGCTCTCCTAATAAATTATTGTATTAATAGTTTTGAAATTGTAATGAGAGATTGTTATTTAATTTAATGTTCAGGTGTATTCTTCTTTTCTTTTGAACCAGTGAGTTTGTATTAAACATTTACACTACTTGCTCAAAGCTGCAGTGGTGATTGAAGGACCATTAGAAATCAGTTTTTACTGATTTACAGTCTTTCCCTTTTTGTAAAACATAAATTGAAATTTGTAAACATTAATACATTTACAGAATGCACGGTAGTTGTTGCACCATACATTAAGAGAATATTCCACATGTTAAATATAATAAATAATTCTTTTACAATTTTACTTAAGATACAGATTAGGAGAAAAAAGAATATTTCTACTACAGATTTAAAATGGCCTAGCATGCCAATGGCTAAGAATAAAGAGCTGTAGAAGCAAAAGCATAAGATTTTCAGAGCAACTTTCACCTAAATCTAGGAGTTTAGCTAGGGTGGTCATTATATGTTTATTCCCTCATCTAATTTGAAAAATTACTTAATATTAAAATTATTGACTTCACAGCACATCTTAAATTAATTCAATTGAATGTTTTAATTGGTTCTCCTTCAGAGGAATTCTTGGACAGTTCTTTTCAGTGAAATCAGAAGTTTAGCATTGATGAGTGGGGAAGCACTTTTGACCATTATGCATTTTCTGTTAATGAGCAGTACTTTTTTATGTTTTTTTGTTTTCGTTAACATTCTCCAACATGTCATATTGGATGGTGAATGAGTGAAATGGGTAAGGTGATGCTCAATGAACCCGAGGTCCATAGAGCTTTAAGTTACTCGACATTCATCTTCTCAGGATAAGGGAAAACCTTGCAAAAAAAAACTTTATCCAGATAACTTACCCTAAGTGAGATTCAAACTCGCGACCTCTTGAACGTGAGGCAGACACGCTAACCATCACGCTACTGAGGCGGGCACTTTTTTATCTGGCATTAGTTTCTGTGCTACATGGTTAGGTTCTGTTGAATATATCTACGCATTTCAGTTAAGATAACTGAAAAATAGTGCAGTAACTAAACTGATGCAAGTTATAAGTTATTTAGTTAAGTAGGCCGAGGCTGATTACAAGTATGCTGATAGAGGGTAATGTGAACATTAGATACATCAATGAAACTTAGAGTTTCATGTTATTGCAATGACTTATTTTTAAGTTAATAAGGAAAGCAAAAATTGACTGATAAGAGTGGTAAATGTTGGTATTTTTATATGAGATTGAAAGATAACATGTTAGCTTATTTGATAATTAAATGTTAGCTGGTTTAGTCAAAAAGCAGAGAAACCATTGATTCATTCACTTCATGGCATTTGTATTGACTTTTCTTTATAACATATGCTATTCTTTTCAATGTAGAAATGTTATTTTGTGAATTTGAATCCATAGTTTTTCTTAAAACTGGAGGAGGTCATATTTCTTGCTTGCACCTAACACAATTTAAAATTTAAATTCAAATCATTATGATGCTACTTTCAGAAAGCATTAATTTTCTGTTGCTACACTTCTTTTTCATCCATTTATTTAATTATTTTTTCACAAATATGCACTGTTTAGCATTGTCCAAATTTTCATATCCAATTTATTCATGTGTGCAGTGGTAACTGTTATTAGTTTCTTAACCAATTAGGTGTTTTAATGTAATATTGTAATTTCTTCTTTCCTACCATTGCTTTTGTGTTGGGATGCATTACATAATTGCTGTTCTTAAAAGGTTTTACAGTCAAAATAATTTAAATAGAGTTTGAGCTTCAAGCTCACAAAATGAAATACAAGACTAACCTAATCTGAAATTATATGAACTCAATATGTGATATCCACATCATATATGTGGATGAACTACATCATTTTTTTTAACTGTAAAAGGTTCATTTATGAGAAGTTTCAAATAGAAAATCTAAGATCAGGAACATAAGACGTGAAAATTTATGGGTGTTGAAATAATGGAAATATGATTTCAAAATTATACTGAAACTAAATAGAGTTAAAATGTGATAGGAATGGTTTAATGTCTTTTTAATTTTTGGTATAATTCTGGTTGTTAATAGCAGATAAACTGGATTTTCACATTTTATTTTCAGATATGAAAATAAGCTACAATGTTTTAAGCTAAACCACAATGTACATTGATGTACTAATATCACAAAGTTATGACTATTTTTTACCTAAAAGTTGTGTATTTTGCAAGTTAATAGTACATCCTTTGGAAACTATTAGTCCTGGTATGTAAATTTGAAACCTTCACTTTCGGCTTCCCTGTTCTAAATTACTTTGATTTGCTGTAGTTAAAAATCAAAATATAATCTTTGATATACTCTGTTCATATTCATAAAATAGATGGTTGCTAACTCGTAGATTGCATTTGAGAGGCTGCAACAAATTCCTTTTTAAAAGAAATGTCTACTTTTGTTGTTTACTCAGAAATTAATTTTAAAAGTAGAGTAATTTTAGCTCTTGGCAATATTATGGATGTGATGAGAGATCCTGTAGACATGTTGCTAAGCTTTCAAATATTTGACTTGCATTACAGTCGGCGAGAAATAACCTGGCACTTGACAGCTAGCAGATTCACATCACACAATGATTAGTCTATTTGATGAGGTAGGCTAGCCTAGCCTAGCCTAGCCTTGTTCGCAGGTAAGTGAATCAGCTAGCTGTCAAGTGCCAGGTTAGCTCTTGCCGAGTGTAGGTTATGTTGCAACTGGCTATTAAAAACAGAATGCTATAAATATTTATACAAAATTCTTTATGCTCCAATTGATTTCTGTACACTTTAAAGATTTTATTGCAATCTATATGGCACACAGTTATTTTAGCATTGTTTATTGACATCCTTACATGGTATTCTATAACAGTATATAAAGCAAAAGAAAATGGTACAAAATTAACTTAAATTTCTCCTAAATTAAATACAAGTGGTGAGAGCAATGAAATATTTTAGAACATTTTGAAGTGTTTGGAGTTACATTTAAGCTGCTGTACAGCTACATGTTTTCATTCTGTCTCTGTCCCACATCATTACAGTAAAACATAAGAGTGACTTTTGAAATTTAGTACCTGAACAATAGGACAGAGAATACATTTCTTACAATTTTCACATGTTTCTTGTTATGTAAAGCACAGGGTTTGCGTTTTAGTCCATTAACTCTATTTTATAGAATTCACATTCTATTTGCAACAGGTAATGTAATGTGACATGGATGTTTAATATAAACTAAGGTTTGCAGGGTATTAAATCTATTTTGTAGATTAGTATGTACAGTAACCTTTTCACTTCTCTGCAACTGTTGGTAGTGTCTTTTGCTTGTTGTATTATTGAAAAATATTGTTGTCTTAGCTAACTTTAACAGCTTTGGCCTTATTTATATCTTGTCTTGTTAATTCAAAGACTAATAGTATGAAAAGATTATATTTTAGTGGGTAAAAATTAAATTTGACCCTAGTTAAGGCAACCAGTCAGTGAGAAATGACCGTAAATGGCCAAAAATGAATTTTTTTTTAACTTTGCTCTATTTTACTGTGGTTGTTGCAAAAAATTTTTATTCAGCTATACTTATCATGTGTGTGAAAGAGAGCAGATCATTTTGTTTTATGTTTTAATGGTTAATTAGCATTACATGCTTTACAGATCTCTGTGAGTAATAATATATAAACAAATAATTATTAACATATAAGGAAGGCCAAAGTGGCTCCTGTTAACTATGGCATATGATAAAGTATTACATAGTCATTAAAAGTGATATTTTGAGGGAAATTAGCTTAGTTAGTGACTTGAATCATTGGAGTTACTGAGTAGAAGATCCTGAGCTTCGTCTTCTCTTTCTTTTCATTTTTAGATAAACATAACCACAAAATAGAAAATTGCAGCTACTTTGTACATCTGTCATGTCTGCTGAGTTGATCAATGATGCATTCTTCTTCTTTTTCTTCTTCTAATGGCCTTCCATCTAAGTTTAATAACCAATCAGAATCATTCTCTTTACATTAAGTTAAGTGCATCCTAATACCCCTGCTTAATCTCTTACTTCATGTTACATCCCATCACGTCAAGTCACGTTAAGTAAAGTTCATTGTAATCCTAGCATTAGAGGGGATTAAAAGAAGCTTGAGATGTATGAATAGGATCGGGGACATTTGCATGTGAGTAGAACAAGAAGAGACCAAGAAGATCGCAAGTATAAATGTTGAATAAGATCAGAGAAGTATTGAGGTCTGTGGAACTCCTGCTTTTTACCGAGACAACTGAGGACTACCAATATGAAGAACAAAAATTGCAGGTGGTAGTGAGTAGATATCGAGGAAGGCTAATGCGATGGAGTTTAAGGATTAAGCATCGTGTCATCCTTTATTGAAGGTCTGTGCCATGTCTAGGAATAGGGCTGTTGTGTGCTGACAATTTTCAAAACCATGAACAATAGCTTGAGTTAAATGTAACATCTGATGTGAAGTAGAGTGCTTAGAAAGAAACGTGAATGGAAGTCTGGAATTATGTTCTTAGAGATATGTATATTTAATGTGATGTTGAAGTATTAATTTTTCAAGGAGTTTGGATAGTAACCTAATTGGACAGTAGCTGTCAAGAAGATTTTTAGGCTTGTTTGGTTTGTGGAATACTATGATGTGAACAAACTTCCAATTCCGTGGAAAGTAATCAAGTCAGATACAGCCATTCAGGATAGGTGATATGATAAGTAAGCAAGTGCTTTACTTGTCAGGTGTTTTAGTAGTACATTAACTAACAAATTGTATGCTCAAGATTTTTTAAACATTGGGGATTGTGAAGGAGGTTCTGTATGGAGCAATGGGTTGACATAAAAGAGAATGAAGTTCTTGTTCAACGTCTTGAATATTAGTATTGAATGATGGTGGATTTGGAGTGAATATATGCTCATAGTGGCAGACGGGATTTTAAATTTATTTTTAATGTCTGTGACGACCATTACTGGAAGAAAGAGCTGGGGCCAGAGTTGGTTCATATAGAAGTCGCCTCATAGCATCCCATAATAATCAGTGATTGATGCGTTCATAGAAGAGGCAGTGAATGTAGAAGCTGAAGAAAGTGAAAATGAAAGTTGTAGTGTTTAATGGCTGCTTTTACCATATATGGCACCACAGGCAGGAAAATGAAAGTGACAATGAAGACACTGAAATGGAGAATAAGAAAATCAGCCACAGTGAAGGATGCAAAGTGATAGAAAAGACCATCGAGTACTTAGAGCAACAGTCAGAGACAACGGCAATAGACCATCCACTGCTATGACTGTGTAAAATGGTGGCAAAGAAGTGAGCAAGTTGCATTAAACAGAAAACACACACTTCTTGAAGAAACAACCCTTTTTTTGACTAAAACATATACCTACTGTATGTATGTACTGTAGGCCTTTTTTTTTTCATTTTTGTTTTTATTTGTATGTATGTCATTTTTTCATTTGATAATGCAGTAGATGCCTTTTCTTCACATCTTTGATCATGTTTTTATTCATTTCTCCAGTTTACTGTACGTTTCCCTCTCGATTTTGACAGACTCCATGTTATCCGAGGTACTGTCGGTTCTCCTTACTGTGGATAATCAAGGCTCTAGTGTATTTGTTTATAACATTTTTATGTGCCACCCTGCAGGAAGCTCACATACCATCAATAGTGCATGTACCATAGGTTGAGAACCCTTGTCCTTACATAATATTTGTTTTAAGAGGACAAAAGTTTTCGTTGAGGTGGTAGGTCCAAATATGTGCACATGATTAAAAAAAAATTAAGAATAAACTAAAAGAAAGCAATAAATATGAATCATATGACATGTGACACAATCATGACTGTAAGTATTAAATTTAATGTCTAAAATTTGAAAATCATATCCTAATGACAAGTTTCAGGAAGTTGTAGAAATTTTATTTACGGCGTTTAATTTGAAAACCCCTTCTCTTACAAACACCAAATTTTATACCATCACTCCTATAAATACATATACTTCAAGGCAAAGAAGTTAAATCTATATGCTGCTAACCATAAACTTCTTAAAATATGATTTGAAGCTTTCCTGGTGACGAACATATTCAAGATGCTCTCGGGCTTCAAGCCAGGTGTAGTGATGAAGAGACATTAACGTTTTGCAAAACACAACATCAGAACCATCCACAAGCCGCCTTTGAAGATCCAACACCTAGTGAGACCGGTAAAGGACAAACTGCACCTTAATGTACCAGGGGTATACCGTATCCCCTGTGAATGCGGGATGCCGTACATAGGGCAAACCGGCAGGACCATTTCCACCAGAGTCAAGGAGCACGAACGGTCTGTACGATTAATGCAGCCTGACAAGTCAGGGCTGGCGGAGCACTGCTTTGAAAAAGACCACAGAGCAAACTTCAAAGAAACGACCATTGTGGCAATATGTAGCCGTTTATGGGAACGGAGGGTTAAAGAGGCTCTGTCCATCTCCTCTGAGAAGAGTACACTGAACCGAGATGCTGGATTGCAGTTTAGTCCATCCTGGAAACCAGCCTTAAAATTGGAAATTGACCGACTCAGAAAACACAGATTCCAACGGAGCGGTGAAACACCTCCATATTAGTTTGGGTGTTTTCTAGTCAGTACATACTAGCGGACAGTACATGTACTGGTCCCTTCACTCTTGCTATTCATTCATCCTGAAGATGGGAGAGATGTACACTCCCGAAACGTCGATGTCTCTTCATCACTTCACCTGGCTTGAAGCCCGAGCGCATCTTGAATACATAAACTTCTTTTAGAAATTACTGATTGGTTGCCTTAAAGAAAACTTGCAAATCTTTTCGCTTCTTTGTATGGAACTGACCTGTTTCTTGTGCTGGTCACACTCAGTTTATTGTACTTTATAGCTTATTTCATATTTGAGAGCTAATATGTAATCAGTTACTTTTTTTATATACTGTAGTTTTATTTTATTTTTTGTCTCTTAAAGACGTACTAAAAAGCACACACAAACATATTCCTGTGCACATTTTGCCAACACTAGGATTAATGACTTCACTGTCAGAAATCCAGCATTAGCTAACAACAACAAACATTTTGCCAACAAAACACTGATACATAGATTCATCAATGATATTTTTATTTAACAGCAGTTAACTTCAGAAAGTACTTGATAGTAATTCTTTCACACTATTGTGTAAAAGCACGGCTTTGGAAAGTCACTTGAATCAGACATGAAAAATTCACTGCTATAGTGGCTTGTGTTAAGTGCGTTGACATGTAAAGCTGAAGACCCATGGTTTGAATCTTGGCCATGGTATTAAATTTTTGAAGTCTGATTCAACTTTTTAACTTAATAAAACTTAAAGTAAGCAGTTAATTAACTTTCACTTTTAAAGTGAAGCACTATTATATATTACGATTTTCACTCTGCTCATCTTAAAGGTATTTCCCTTCCAAGTGAAGAAGATACAGTGAATTTCACTTCATAAGACTATAAAATAGTAGATATACTTATAACTGAAACTTCATGCAAAATTATTTACTTAACTATACTTAACTGGTTTTTTTGTGATTATGCTCAACATTTTTAGCTATGATAATGTGTTAGCTGATAAAACAGTTATATTATTTGGGTACCTATGTTATACTGTCCTTGGAATGTTCAGCTAAGGTTTCCATTGTTATACTCTTGTTTTGCTTTATTACCATAATTTTTAGTGTGCAGTATGCTTATCAATAGAGTGTGTTTATCCAAAAAGCTGGTGCAGTGTGTTACTGGTTGGAAAGAGATGTATGTGTATGTATGTTTTATTGTTGAGTAAAAATATTGACAAAGGTTTATTACTACCTACTTTTAAAGATAACATATAAGTCAGTTATTAACGCTACATCATCTTCATTTCTAAAACGGGACGTTTTTCGAGAGCTCAATTACTTCTATTATCAACCTGATGCTTTTTGCTGGAATGTGCTGTCTTTGTGTTGGAGATTGTTGCAATGTTGTCATCTTTTAGAGGACTTTCTTACTGAGGTTGTCGCCTGGTGATATCTCAAAGTTAGACATATCTTTGTTTATCAAAGTGAAAATGTTCTCCCAAAGTAATAGTTTTAAGTTTGAAATTTCTTTTAAAGTGTAGTTCAGATCAATTTCATGGTTTTCTAGCCAAAAGTGAGCTGCTACTACAGATTTTTCTTCTTGTTTAGTATGAACAAGTAGAAATATCTGTAATACCAGCTCATTTTTGCCTAGAAAACTATGAAATTGATGCTGAACCTGTACTTCTAAAAAGTATTTCAAACTTAATACAAATAATTCTCAGGAAGAACGTTTTCATTTTGAAAAACAAAAGAGTTGGTTTTCAATTCTGAGTTACTGCCCAACAAATTGCTCAAAAGGTCAGCAGAGGACGACAATAACACAACAATCTCTAACACAAGGACTCTATGATTCGGCAATCAGGCATCAGGTTAATGATGCAGGCATTGAGCTCTCAAAACATGTACCATTTCACAAAAGTGTAAGTAATGTACTGTCAACAAACTGACTCATACGAGGGTCTCCCAGAAAGTACTGCACCACATTTTTTCTCTTCAACAATTATTTATTACACACAATGAAAATTACACTCAAGAAAGTATGATGCTTCTTCTACAATCCTAATTTTTCCTCGTAATCTCCTTCAAGTTCTACGGCCATCCCCAGTGAGACACAAGGGTGTGTTTGCCTGGTCAGTACCACTCTTTGTTCTACATAGTAACAAAGCCATTTTTTCATTGCACAAATTCCTCTTCATCATCTTCAAAATTTCTTCCATGAATGGCATCCCTTAGTGGCCCAAACAAGTGAAAGTCTGAGGGAGCTAGGTCAGGGCTCAATAGGTGGATGGGATAACACTATTCAACCCTGTTTAATGAAAGTCCTCAAACTTGTGTGAGGCAGAGTGTTATGATGTTGAATCAAGCAATCACCTGGATTATTCTGGTGCCCAAATTGTTGAGTTTGGCTACTGTGTAGACATATATTTTGAATTAACATCAGTGAGCATGACACCCTCACAGCCCCAAAACACAGTGATCATGATCTTACTAGCAGAAGCAGTTGCCTTCTAATGGCCTCACCATCTGTGCCCAGCGATTAATCATACTTCAGTCAACTGGAGGCACTCAATAGACTTTACACAAATGTGTGAGAAGGTTACCAACAATTTTGTTCTTTGCAGTGAAAAATTCAATGACGTGCTGCTTGTAACATACATCACTTACAGACACCATTTTGAAATATTGCTGCAGCTACACTATCTGTCGAGGAAATAGCAATTTGTGTGCACTCTGAAAACTTCAAATAATGTATATCTGAAGTTTCGAATTTGCAACATTATTGTCGGCTGAGAAAAAAATGTGGTGGATTATTTTTTAGAAACCCTCATATTATTTTAAAATTATTTATACATCACTCTATAAGCTTCCATCATATAAGTGAAACTATTACTTTTATTCTGTTAGGTGAAGAAACATTCTTGATTTTCACTGCTCACATTACAAGGAAAGTATAAATGGTGCTATGTCAGTGTGAAGAGTGTTAAACTCTTATACATGAGTATATTATACATAAGTTTATACTTGATACTCGCTTTACAGGAACAGCTCTGTAACTGCTGTTATCCCATGTATACAAGTGCATCACTCATAGTTCTTTGTCCTTGTTGCATCACAAATAATTTAAATGGATTGTGATGCTATGAATTATTGTTATTAAGAGCGTTTCTGCTTCTTTTTTCTTTCTTCACTGAGCGTATTAAAGTTTTGCACGCTATGGTAAGGAAATGTGTTACAAAATAGTAATGTGTAAATATACCATGACTGATGTACAGATTTACAAACAGAGGGTAATGTCTAGATCTTCCATGATTTTAACGAAGGGTAAAAGAAAGAGGAAAGTAAATTTAAGAGTATTAATATCATGTAAATATGTAACCATAAGATGTAAAACAATTTATTTAAAAACATAAAACTCATAAATCATTACCTTGTTAATATTATTTGTTCAAAACTTGTTTTCTCTTTATGATGTATACGAGGAAGAAAAAATAAAAGGAATTTCAAAAGTGGTTTGCAGAAATTTAAATTAGGAAATAAGAAAATATAAAAAGATAAGCGAAATACTTGTCAACTATTACAAATATAGTATTCTTTCATTAGGTGATGGAGGGCATTTAGATGGAAGCATGTTGAAACTGATAAACATTGCTGAGGAGGGAACATTTTAAAAGCTTTGTGAAAACTACTTTCAACTTTAACCTTTAAATACCGTTTATTTACAAATACAAACAAAATGTTATTTGTATACAAATTATTTCTTAAATACACTCAGCAAAGCTATACAAAATCTATTATAATTTGATTGTAAAGATGAATATATTAGCACATTTATATCTTCTCAAAAAAACAATAGTACAAAAAAGGTTTAAAAATATGTAAAACCACAATAAAAATGAAAGAGCAGGTTACCCCAAACATGTATAGTGTACACTCTTAACAGGATAAATGAGATCTTTGGTTTCATCAGACTTAAGAAGGTTATCCTTCTGTCTTCTTCTGTTAATACATGTACTCATTTACTTGTAGGCGTGAGAAGAAAGAATACAGTAAGCTAAAGGGATAGCTAAATCTTTTCTAGGCTAGTTCCTATGTGATGGCTTTGAAATTTTGTCTTCTGTGCATGAATATGAAAAAGAAAGAAGTGAAAAAAATAGTGGTTTACAGTTGAGTTAAGCACAGAGTATATTAAAATTGAAACCAATAACAAAGAGTATTTTCAAAATAGTACCGCAACAGATTTTATCTGATGTAAATTATATGCTTTGACAATACTTATGCTTTTTATGCAGTGAGATTTTGTTTATCTCTTACAGTTTATCAGTTATACAAAAGAGGTTCAAAATAAAGAGGACTTCAGAGGCTATTTTGAGAAAATTAAACATCAGAATTTTGTCATGAAAATAACTTAAACATATGGTATCATAATCAAATTGTAGAATCGTTTTTGAGAAAATAAAAAATAGAAATTATTCCTATAAAGGGTGATTTGGGGTAGGAGATTTTCTTCAAGATATTGATTGATGTCGCATCGTTGGAAGTTCCTGAACTTAAATATCAATTTTCTTGTTTAACCAACTTTTTGTTTTTATGTTATACTTTTCAAAACACACACAAGGACATTTTTAAAACATGCATTTATGGTGAAATCTCAACTTTGGATTTTTGGGACACATACTTCTTCCGATTCCCATAAGTGTGTAGTAGACAAACTAAAAAGTAGTGCTATAAAAATTTTACATGAATGCAGTAAATTTTATAATGTTCTTGTTTACAATACAGAAAAGGTGCAGTGAAAAGCCTGACTTTTGTCACTGATTTCAAATCTAATTTGGAAATCAGTGGCAAACAAAAATTGCTGGTATAGAAAGCAATTTACAATAATTAATGACAAGTTACAATCTCAAAGACCACACAATGTTACTTAAAGGTTAGTATCAGAACTACATAGACTTGTTTCAATCAAACTTAATTATAAAATAAAGCACCTTTACAGAAGTTCTTTTTGGTTTGTTATATATAAACTTACAATTTCTTTCATACTTGGAAAATATTAGAATGTTTCTAAATTATTTCACAAACTTTTAAACGATTAAAGGGACCATGCTATGTATTATCAAACTTCACATGTAAGCTTTATGCATCCAATTGCTACCCATCTAACATAGAAAATGGCAAAACAAGCTTTAATTGTTTGAAGGTGCAAGCTTTCATTGACAGGGAGAAAACAAGTTTTAGAAAACGTTCCATATTGACAATTTATATATTTTTTCTTTTGGATTTAATATTGATGTTACTTTGTCATGTCCATGTTTATTGGATTGAACTGTGATTGTAATATATTTCGTACAAATCATAGTAATGTTGTACACTGTATGAAGCTTTATTTTGAGTGGTAATTAGAGAACAAATATTATGTACATTTTGAATTTTATGAAGAAAATAGCAAATTGTATTTTTAACATGTACTTTTGAGCTGAAAACCAATAAAATAAATTTGTTTTCATCCAGACACATTGTAGTTGAATCTGATATTTTGGTAAGGACACTACTTATTGCAAAATACAAATTTTTCTTTTGAAGGATAAATTGCTATACCTTGAAAATAAGTAGAGCAATTTCTACCTACAAATGTATTGCAACAAAAATAATTCTTACTGACGATTTTTCACACTTTATATCTGCTAGTTAAAAATAATACTTTAAAGCTTGCATCAGAATTCTTCATTAAAATGCACATGAAGAGAAATGAACTTGTAGCAACTGAGTAGGATGTCTCAGGCAGTAGTATTCTAAGCTCTCTCTCTCTGTTCCCTTGCACAGACACAGTGTTACAGAATTTGACAAATTTTCAGGATTTACAGAGGAATATTAAGCAGAGACTTTGATATAGCACATTTATGGTCTTTAAGTTCATGGTTGTTCGCAGTAGATCAAAACCAATAATGAGTGAGTATGACATTGAAAAAACTTCCCTGAGTTGCTGCCATTTGCAGGTAATCGTGGGCATGCTATGTTAAAATGTTCCAATTGAGGCAAGTTTAGCCACTCTCACGGGGTTTGAATCGAATGCCCAGATTGATGATCGAGCTTCTGCTATCTGCTGTTTGTTTCTCTGATGAAGTATGATTCTCCATGTGAATTTTTTTTATAAGAAAACAAAGCTCATAACTTTCAAAATACTGCAGTGATGGCTATTGTAGCTCTTGTGGAAGAGAAATAATTTCTTTCAGAATGGTGATTACCATGCATTTGTACTAAGACTAATAAGCCATTGTTTAGTAGTATTTATCGGTAAGAATATTCAAATGAAAATCATTAGGTTACTTCAGTTTTTCATCACAGACCAAAGGCATCCTTATATTAAGGTGTCCCTTTGTGACTCCTGAATGATTATCAGTTGAATTCTTTAACACCATATATTGGGTAAAAGCTAGCATGTTGATCAGGGTGGCAATTAGATGCTGGCCATCCTAGAGCTCCATGTTAGCAGATTTACTGGCATGTTAAAGGACTACAGGTCGAAATTTCGGCACACCAGTGGTACTGATATGATCAGGGATGGACATAGGATTTCTTTTTGGGGATGGATGTGATGTGCTACAATTAGAAAATCTGGAAATGTCATCGTAGGCATAAATATATATCAGATAATTGTCTTACATAGTTATACAATTATATTCAAAGAAGCTGACAAGGCTTTTTACACATTTTATCTAGTACTTCCAGAGTTTTAATTTCCACATTTTTATGTGTATACATTAATGCTAGTCCATGCAATTTGTCTGCTCCCATGGCACTCCTTAATTAGGTCTTCAAGTACCGTAATGTTGACAGGACATTATTATAATACATTTAGATATTTCATTAGATGTACATTTAGTACTTTGATGAAAGTAATTAACATAAAAAACAGTCCGATTCTTTGGATATATTTGTGAATTAATGTTTATACTTTTTTCTTTAGTTATGTCCTTAATAGTTTCCAAATCTTTTGGGGGATACAAGACCCCAATCTCCCCTTGGATCTGCCCCTGGATATGACCCTGGTAATTGACAGCATCGTTAACAAACAAAATATGGAAAGGGTAGAGTGAGACTGAAAAATCGAATGCCCTAGGGATCTCCTTGTGTGGTTTACTGGGAATAATGCGAGTGCGTTGGAGAATTTCATGTCATATCAGCACGTTGGCCATGATAGCTTAGTGGATAGAGCAGCTGGATGGTAACCGGTAGATCCATGGTTCAAATCCCAGTCATGGCAATCAATTTTTCAGTCTCACACTACCCTTTCCAATTACATCCTACACACGGCTAGTGTGGAAAAACGTTAATTACAGAAACAAAATATATATATATTTTTAAAACCTCACATGAGACAAGTGTTATACCTTGAAAATAAGTAAAGCAATTTAAATACTCATAACTCCAAATGTATTTCAACAAAATTCTTACTGATAATTTATTCTCCTAAAGAAAAAGGGTAAACTAAAAGGTTCTGTACAAATTCAGAAATACTTACTGTTTGATGCATAGGTAAACTATACATATTTCGGAACACTTAACAATCCTTTAGGTGTAAAACCAGAAAAGTTGTTGCCGCGAGGATCACATGGTATGCACATCTGTATTTGTCTCGGGAGTTTGATCTTGTGGTTGACATAAGTGAACTTGTTGGTTTTTTCCCTTCAGGCTGACATTTTACACCCTTCAAAAGCAGTTTATCCTTTCTTTTCCGGTGCAATGCATATTACGCGAAAGAGCATCACTAATATGTTACATTATGTTAACGCATAAAACAAAGCAATTATGATCATACTTTCAGTAATATCACTAATGAGTTATGTTTATTGGAGGCTCAAGAACCACACGATATAATATTGTATAGCAACACTGGCACTGTTTATCAAGTCCAACTGCTTGTAGACAGCAATTTTGGACTGCTGGTGTTGCTCTGTTTACATCGTGCCAGTAAGCTCCCCACTTGACAGCGAAATTGCATGTTCAAGGACAAAGACATTCTCTTGAGTTAATGACAGTACTTATTATCTACATTCTGTTTTACAGAGTTGGGGTAGTTCAAAATCATCTAATGTTTTCTATTTATGCAGGCAAATATACTGTGACTTATCTCGTTCAATTTTCATTGAGAGTTCGCTTAGCTCACAGTTCAGTAATGTGAACTAGTCCCACTGTTCACTATTACTCTTATATTTTTTGCAAAATACAATTGTTTCTTTACTTTGATTTTTCCAATGTTTACATGCTAGTTAAAAACAATGCTTTAAAGATTGCATCGAAATTCTTTATTGAAATGCACATGAAGAGAAATGAATATGTAGCAACCACGTGGGATGTCTCAGGCATCTTGCAAACACTGCAAAACTCACTTAGCCAGACTGATTCACTCACTTGCCAGACAGCTCGCTTATATAGTCGTAGGGACTTTCCAGTGCCATCGGGCGAAGCCTACAGCCTCCACTGTGACATCCCAACACAGTGGGGCTCCATAAATGGATTCGTCCTCCACTCGGGGGTGGGGGGACCCAACATTTGTGATGCCAAATATCCAGAAAGTTCTATTGTATTTACGCTGAGTGAGCGTGCGTCTTAACTATTCAGACTGTCCGGCGCCGACCTCCCGAAACTTCGCGCTATAGCCTCTGTTAGTGTAAATGTGGCACTGACTGTCAGCTACTCTAATCTGAAGTCGCGCCGTTTCCCAGCCCGAGTTTTTCTTGTCCTTTACGGCAGCAAAAGAACTGAGACTTATGGGGGCAACGCGTAATTATCAAAACTGAGTAATTTCACGTCGACTAGAGGGTAAACAAAAACGTCATTGTCAACGAAATTTAAATTTAATGTGTATATTAACGTGCATAACAAAATACTGGAATATATCACCAGCCAACAGGACAGTACCTGCCTATACAAAAGAACCGCCAGGATCATGCTACATGCATAATGTATCTTGATTTACGATTACAAGAGGCGGTGGTTGATCCAGAGCACAGATATACTGTGCCTGATTGTTTTGACACGCTAAAGATGAATATTCATAACAAAAGCGACAAAACAGGCTTCAGTGGCGTGTACGCATTTTAAATTTGATTCTGATGTCATTTGTGACAGTATAAAAGTTTTGTACTATCTTCTAATCAACCATCTGGATGCAAAATATAATCTGGTGGCTGAAATCTAAAGTTCTAAAATTAATATACATTAAATTTTTATACGTGAAGCAATTGAAAGTAATACTAATGTTGACTTCCTTAATTCGTGATTCTGCTTTAAAATTGCTCTCCATTTTTACTTTCTCTACTGGTAAGTAGGGAAAGTATTGTATTCCACCCAAAAATTCGATGTCGAGATTTCACCGGAAATATATGTTTTGAGGCCCCCTGAATCCAAAAAAAGCATTTTTAGAAAAAGGTCCGTGTGTGTGTGTGTGTGTGTGTGTGTGTGTGTGTGTCTGTGTCAGTCTGTCAGTCTGTCAGCCTGTGGACAGCATAACTCAAAAACGAAAAGTCGGTTAAAAACCAAAGTTCGTATTTAAGTTTAATGTCTTTCAAGGATGTGACAAGAAGATTTTGAAGAAAATAGCCCCACCCTAAACTACCCTTTGCATGGAAAATTTTTCGAAAATTTTGATTTTCTTGAAAATGGCTCTAACGATTTTTATTAAAATGTCATATTTGAGATATTTTGATGACAAATGAAATGTATATCTTGAATTTTCTGGCTATAGCCCCTGTAGTCGTATTACTCTGGACGACTTTTGCATAACTGGTAAACCGTTAGAGATAGACTAAATCATACTATACAAAAAATGTAGATCTTGCTAAAATACACAATTTATGTCTCAATAAATTTTCTTGTAGGGTGAACCATTTCGGAGATATTCCTTGTTATGTGTGTGAGTTTCGGAAAACAGAACTTTCGTGAAATGGGCCATCGTTATTCATTTTTTTATGTTACGTGTGCAAAGAGAACGGAATCTCAAAGGTTTAAACGATTTGACTATCGCACAAAGCCTACTGTATTCCAATATTCCCCTTGCACATACAAGGAAATAAGCAATAAGATAATTTGTACAAATGTTTATTTTAACTAACACGAAGAAGATATAGGAATAAGAGTTTGTAAGAATGGTTAGTACAAAAGTAGAGAAAGTCATGTGAGTGCAACACATCAGATTTTTGATAGACGCTTCCCTTGTGGCTGATTACTTGTGAGGATTTAAATATAAACCTTCTAAATGCATTTCAAAATTATATCATATTTTTGGTAAAATGAAATGTACACACCAAATATAGTAAACTAATACACACCAGAGGCGTGTCAAGCAACTCCATTGTTGCCATTGTAATCTTCTAAACATTTGCTTTGTTTTTCCTTATGAATTATTCTCCTAAAAGTCTAAACTGTAAACTAATAAATAGCAGAACCCGCAACTCCACTCACATTATTTACGAAGATTCTCCTTTCCTTGATCTCTCTCTCTCTCTCTCTCTCTCTCTCTCTCTCTCTCTCTCTGTATGTCTAAGATATGGAATATATTAAAACAAATAATAAACCTGCTTTTTCTGGGGTTAAGATGGACAATAGTGAAAAATGTACATAATTTTTGGGCTATAAATAGTTTTCGGTAGAGAATAAAAAGAACAAGAAAAAAGGCGTAAATAATTTACACTCCTCCCCCACTCTTGAGTGGCTCAGTTGGTTAGACGCTGGCCTACTGATTCCAAGGTCGCGGGTTCAAAGAATTTTGTTCAAAATCTTCGTGTCGTATTCTTGAAAGATATTAAACTTAAATATCAACTTTTCATTTTTGAGTTATGCTGTTCACAGGCGCACACACATACATGGACCTTTTTCTAAAAATACTTTTTTGGATTCAGGGGACCTCAAAACATATCTCCGGTGAAATCTCGACATCGAATTTTTGGGTGGAATACAATACTTCCTCTACTTACTATACGCGGTAGAGAAAGTAGTAGAAAAGAGGTCGAGAATTATAATTTATTCAGTAGCTTGATTCTTTTGTTTCTGAATATCAGAAACGGTAGTAAAGGGTACAGAATATTTATTATATATTATTTATTTATGCCAACAAGCTTACTGCTGGTGTTTTTAAACACACAAGCCGTGTGTGGGCAATAATTATATTTACCATCTACACGTTACTTAAACCCGGGATATAAAGTACTTACAAATTGTAAGTCGCCCTTGGGGCATTTATCTCTCATTTGTGAGGTTCCCTTGTGGTTTAACCGGGAAAAAGTACGAATCGGCTGGGGAATTTAATGTGCTGGTAGGTTGCCCATGGTAGCTTAGTGGTTAAAGCAGCCGCTCGATAAGCGGAAGATCCCTGATTCAAATCCCGGCTATGGCATTGAATTTTTCAATTCTGGTTCCACCTCCTTTATTATACATACTGGGGAATTTTTGTGACCGTGGGAGTAGTCTTGTAATGCCAGACAAACGACTTGAATTGCGTAGTTAGCTACCTGTACCGTTTGTTTTTTGACTTCCTGGCTTAATTGAAAATTCGCCTTCCTGCAGCACAAGATTCATTTATAGTGAGTGAGTGGGATTCAAGGACCCGTCGACAAGGAGGTCATTTGGGTCCGATTTATTTATATTTTAAACTCTCTGTGGTTGAGACTTTGAGTCGGAATACTAAATTGAAATTGAGTTTTTATTTACGGACGCTCTTGATTTAACTGCCACAGTCTCAACGTCCCATTCTATACTGGGCGTGAAAGACTGCTTTATATAGCTCGTAGGTCTCTTTGTTGGGCTTAGGTTCTTTTAAATGTTGTAGATCTACTACAAGGGACCACCGGCTTTACTTCCCTTCCGAAGGAAGCCATGCTAAAGGTTTTTGCGCCCTCCTACGGGCTTGAACGCGGGACCTCAGGCACCAGAAGCTAGCATATTACCCTTAGACTATGAAGAACGACGTTCGGGATACTGTATACCCAATTTGGTATTTACCCGGCCACTGAGGGGAACCATGAAAAAGTCTCTTTCAGAGAGGTCGGTGCATGGAATTTGAACCTTTGACTTTCCGAATGTGCACTGCAAACCACCTGAACCATCTTGCTCGAATAGTTGCAAATGTAATACATTTGGAGCAATGCGATGAACATAACAGGTTTGCTATCTGACTTACAATGACAATGCTAAGTGAACGCTCTTCAAACAGGAACAACTCAATATGAAATACAGAGATGAAGAGAAATCTAAGAGTTATTTCTGTGCAGTTCTACATACTATAATAACACGTTAAACATGTCACTATTACGTAATACAAAGAAGATCCAGTATTTGTTTTAGTATTGAGCGAACTACTTTATAACCGATGTACCTTGTAATACGCGGCATCAGACAATGAATGTACACTTGATTCACATTTGTACACGTGTTTCTGTTTCCATAAGGACCAATCCTTTCCATGAAACCAGTATAGTATTGTGATATTGGGCCGTTCAACAATATACGGGCAAAAGGAGGCCGGGTGACCTTGAATACGACGAGCGGTTGAGTGTGCGTGGAGGAGGTCCGGGGCTGCAGGACAACTAGCGACTGTGTATGTGATCGATCAGCGATAACACCAGATACTTCTGCCTACTTCTTTGGTGACTCATGCACGCGTGCATGTGGAAATAACTCTAAGGAGGTTACGTCACGCCCGCTCCAGTATAAATGGGACACACAGTGAGCAGTTCAGTCAGTTGGTGTCAGTTTTTAGAGTTAAGTGTTAAGAGTTGAGTGAATGATAGTTGTTTAAGTTGTCGTGTACAGTTAGTTTTAGTTACGAGAGTGAGTCGGCCAGCCTGTCAGTGAGCATGTATGTGTCGTCGAGTGATTGTATCGTAATAGTAAAAATATAAGAGACAGTGAAATTGGAGAAAGGCATTGAAGGACTGAGAAAGATTATAGGAAGAACTATTGAGAATTGTAGTAGTAGAGAAGATTATAAACTATGTTAACAACGAGAAGGAAATTGTACATTTGTAGTACATTTAGAGGCAAATAAAGTGGTAGAAAAGTAAACGGACTTCGCTTCTGGTCGTTTTGTTACAGTATGTTACTACTCTATGGATCCGTGCCACTTTGTATTGGGCTCGGATCGACAGCATTATGTGCTCTGGACACTGGCGGCAAGTGGGTAATGGGATAGCCCAAATCCGTGCAGGACCTCCTAAATACCGGACCTGACACTGTGATTCCAGATGGCGGCCTATGTGGTGGGAACTACTTGTAAACAACTCGTCTACAGGCTACGATTTCAACGCAGTAAAATAAAAATGTGGTGTAATAACACGCCTATTTTGTGAATATGGGCTGTGTTAAACACAAAAACACTGTCTTAAACATAAACTCAAGTAAACAAAAAAGAATGACATTTAATATTAAACGATAAACCATGGGCAATGAAATATATAACCTCAAATATCATTCATGCAATCTACAGGTTTACATGCCATTATGTAACTGCATTACACACTCAAATTACAAAGAAGATAGACAAAACTGCAAGCAGCATGTTACTTAAATAAAACAGAAGTGTTGACAGTGAGTTGACTCAGAATTATTAATCATTGTTTACACTGTTTTTCACATTTGTACAATGTGCATAATGTTATATACCTACACAAAACATACTATACTGGATGGCTGATATACAAATGCTGCCATTTAGAATAATTAGCTACCTACTGAATTCAAAACCTTTAGGGTGAAATTTTGCTTTTACTATTACTGAGAACTTGATTACTCAGTTTGCAACAACATATTACTCAGCACTTCAGGACACTTTATTTTACAGGGGGAATCCACAAAAGCAGATGAAATATTAAAAATAATAACCGTAAAACAGCACTGTAAATGAAATACATGAAATACGTAATCTTAAATCAGTATTGTAAAGCAACATTGTGTTAGCTTAGGTTAGGTTAGTTTTGCATATGAGTGGGGTGACAGGGTCCTGTGTTATCGAAATATTTACAATTTGGGTAGTGTTTATGCAATCATTTCAACGTAAATGCATTAATCAATCATTGTAGCATATATTACACTCGTTTATGCACATTTATTAGCTAAATATCCGCCGCATAAGCGAAATAAAACCACTTCATCGACCGTACGAAATTTTCTCATAAATAAAACACGAAGCTTGAGCGCACAATAAAACTTACAAGATCGTAATCAGCAATAAAAACTGCATCCATTGCACTATGTTTCATTCGTTTTCTCGAGCGGACGATTTTGTAAATATTTACCAAACTTTGCTATAGTCTACAGTTTTACATGCAGCAACATAACACATTTCTTCTAAACTACAGCTACACATTTAAATTACAAAGACAAAAGATAATGTACAAATATGAGCAGCATACTACTTACATGAAACAAACTGTTGGTGTTGCAGATGCCACTAATTGAATTCACTCGAAATTATTGTCTTTCACTATTCACACTATTCACCATGTTATATACACACCGGCAACTAATACACATAACGCTGCAATTTATTGTAATTAAATACTGAATTTAGAAGCTTTATGTTGTAATTTACCTTTTGTTTTAACTGAAAGTTTCTGATTTTTAATTTGCATCCGGGAATGCAACAGTTACGGTGCATTGTCGTGTTTGAGGTTAGGTTGTAGTATGGCAACATTAATATACACTACTGGAACAGTTTTTCTTCAACAACCTCTCACCACTGTAATCGTGACACAAATTGTACTTGCAAACAGATAAATTAACCACACTATACGGCTAATGTAGCCATAGTCCTAGATGGAACACAATAAATATGAACACGTGGATAGCACACGGCACAGTCAAAACGTTATTACATTTATTCCTGTTCCTATACTGCCCAAATAAAACTTTTGAAACACTCGCTTTGCTAATATGAAGACAAACTTACATAGGAATTATTATAAGAAACAATAACTCGAAGACATAGAAAATAATACGAAAAACAGCGTGTGGAAACACCTCAGAAATCACTCCCACCAGCCGACGCCATATTTGTACAACTGGGATGCCAGGGTCAGGTCCGTTAATCTAGAAGGTCCTGATCCGTGCCATTTAGTACCTGTCACGGCCATCGTTGGCAGCACATACCAACCTATACACACACCTAAGAGAAAATATGTTATTTTGAGAAGTGAGAAACAAGACATTTTCACTACTTTGCACGGAAAATTGTATTGTGTTATATCGCATTCGTCATTAATTTACCATTGTTCATACTTAAAATTATATTAATTATTGTTTTCCAATAATTTTACCTGCATTGCCATAGTACATTCAGTAGATGATTAAAAGAGAAGTCAGCTTCTGCTAGGAAAATTAAGTGTTGAAATAGGTGAGTACTACAGTGTGATCTTTTCTTTATTTAACTAACACGAATAAAGTAAGTGTTTTACTAAGTGGGCCATTTTCTACGTTATCGATAAAAGATAAGGTGAAAATGAAATAAATGGGAAGATCTGTTGCTGATCTGCATATAAATATAGAACAAAAGATGACATTAACCGTGCAAGGATTTAATAGGAAATTTACAGTAAAAATGAATGGTTGTATGGATGTGAAGTCAAAAATGCCTTAGTTTCGCGTTGACATTGTAGGTGGCACTTAGTGCCGGTCGATGTGTAGTGAAAAATAGTCACTGGTGATGTATATACTGCGTTAATAACTGAACATTATTTCAACCATTTCATTCATTCACCGCCGGATATCCCCTATCCGTTTGTTAAAGGACATTGATTAATCATCTTAAAAAAGTCGGCGAATTATGCTGGCACTACCAGTGTATTCATTCTTCAGTCGCCACTGCTACCGACAGTTACAGTTTTGAATAAATGGATCAAAGCTCGTTTAGGCACCAATTAAAATACAATATATAGTTCACACGCATCAATGTGACGCATAACATTTAATAATTTGTATTGATTTATTTATTCATTCATAGTTGGGTTTGTTTTGTTGCAGTGGCAGTGCACAAGAACACAAGCATTGCAAACGAGCTTAATATTAATGCGCAGGTAACAACTGTGTATTTGATGATGGCAGAATATCAACAGGATGTCAAGACATTAACAACGTATAGTACAGAAGCAGTAACCCGAATTTTAATGTAATAATCAGTTTAGTGATAGCTGTGGTATTTTCTAGTCCACCAACGTGTACCTTCTCTAATATATTACATACTCTTTGGAAAATAGGAAGCCCGCCTGACATTCGTTTTTGTTTACCATGAACACCTACCTACCTCTGCAGTCTGGTACGGAGCGCGGGCATGAAAAGATGTTTCTGTGACGTCATAGCTAACGTGACTTGTGAAGTTTATGCTGTAGTTCTCGCAAACTGAAACATTGCTAGAGTTGGGTAAGCTTAAGGCATTTAAATTTAGTAGTAGTAGCCACAGCAGTAGTTTAATGCTCATAGACTTTGGAGAACCTCCATTCGTCCTATCCATTTTGAGCAAAGTTGTCCTTATTTGGGCACATTTTAAATTAGGAGTTGGTGACTTAAATTCATCCTCATATTCCTTGAGGGGTACATCCTTTTTAATATCTCTACTACGTATAGTAAGAAGAGCAAGTATTGTATTACAACCAAAAAGTCGATGTAGAAATTTCACCGAAAATATATTTTTGAGACTCCCTGAGTCCACAAAAAGCATTTTTAGAAAAAGGTTCGTGGGTAAAAGTCGGTTAAAAACCAAAGTTGGTGTTCAAGTCTTTCAAGGATGCGACACAAAGATTTTGAAGAAAATTGCTCCACCCTAAACTACTCTTTGGGTGGAAAATTTTGATTTTATTGAAAACGGCTCTAACGATTTTGATTAAAATGCCATATGTTTAAGATATTTTTATGACAAATGAAATGTATATCTTGAATTTTCTGGCTATAGCCCATGTAGTCCTATTTACTCTGGATGACTTTTGCATAACTGGCAAACCGTAAGAGATAGACCAAGTCTTACTAAGCAAAACATGTGGTTCTTGCTAAAACTGTAAATTGTTATTGCTGATTATGATTTTGAAAGTTCTATTTGGAGGTCAAGCTTCGTTTTCGTTTTGCCTGTGTTAGGTTAGGTTTAGTGTGTGTATATGAGTGCGGTAACAGGGTCCTGTGTTATCGAAATTTTGTCCGTGTAAGGTTAGGTTAGGGTGAATGGGGTAACAGGTTCCTGTGTTATCGAAATTTTGTCCGTGTTGGGTTAGGTTAGGATGAATGGGGTAACAGGTTCCTGTGTTATCGAAATTTTGCCCGTGTAAGGTTAGGTTAGGATGAATGGGGTAACAGGGTCCTGTGTTATCGAAATTTTGCCCGTGTAAGGTTAGGTTAGGATGAATGGGGTAACAGGGTTCTGTGTCATCGAAATTTTGTCCGTGTTAGGTTAGGTTAGGTTAGTGTATGTATATAAGTGGGGTGACAGGGTCCTGTGTTATCGAAATATTTACAACATGGGCAGTGTTTATGCAACAATTTCAACGTAAATGCATTAGTCAATCATTCTAGTATATATTATACTCGTTTATACACATATATTTGCTAAATATCCGCCGCATAAGCGAAATAAACCACTGCATCGCACGTACGAAATTTGCTCATTTAAAAAAAAAAAAAAAAAAAAAAAAAAAATTGAAGCTTGAGCACCAACTAAAACTTTCAAAATCGTAATCAGCAATAAACACTGCATCCATTGCACAATGTTTCATTCGTTTTCTCGAGCGACCGATTTTGTAAATATTTATCGATTTGACTATCGCTCAAAACCCACATCCCATATTTCCTTTGCACCTACAAGGAAATAAGCAATAAGGCAATCTCTGCAAGTGTTTATCTCAACTAACATGAAGAATACAGAAGAATAAGAGTTTGTAAGAATGGTTAGTACTACAGTAGAGAAAGTCATGTGAGTGCAACACATCAGATTTTTTCTGTACTGATGAGATGGTTCTACTATTGCTTTTCGGTTCCCAGGATAACACATCGTACTGTAAAGAGACTGAGAGTAAAATACAAGATGTTATGTACTCGTACTGCACAAATTAAATTTAACGTTTATATAACTTTTAACAGTTTTATCAAGATGATATAATCTATAATACGAAACTAATTGATTTTTAGTTTTGCGATTTATTACAAATGTATTATTTTTATTCATTTAGTGGGTGAGAGCTCATTTTAACTTCTTATTTTTCTTTCTAGGAAGAGAAAATTGAGTTGTCAAATTAGTACTATCTAAATTGAAAAGCCATGGACATAGCCATGGTCTCAATAGATGGGGGAATGCAGGAGAAGTCTCCCCCTTAACAACTGACGATTCCTCCAATAATTTAGTTATTGTTGGTACGGAATAACCTTTTCTCCAATAGATACATAAATGTTAATACCACATTAAGTTTCACTCTTCTTTCTGTTTGTAACTTTTAAGATAGTGAAATCCACTTTCATTGTGTTTTGGGTTCTAAGTAAAATAGGCTTTTAAAGTTTATTTAATAATTCTTCCTTTAACGTGTTTTATGGAGTTTAATGTAACACATTTAAATATAAACATACTTATACAGGGACAGTAACTACTCTGCAGGACATTTGACTGGGGTGATTTAATTGGCCAATCGTCAATTAATGTTTACTTAGATTTTGGGTAGGTACCACGACTCACAGTAGATAATCGCAAATAGTGTCACAAACATTTTTTATCAAAATAAGGGTAAATGATGATAAAGTATTACTTTATCATTTGTGTCATAAACGAGGGAGTCTACAATTTCAATATTAAGGTTTGAAAGAGAATATATATTTTGAGATTTACTGATTTGAAATAAAGTGTTTTTAGAATAAGGATTCTATTTGTGATATGTCAGCAGCATAATTAAAAAACTAAGTCAGATAGATGCCAAGCTCAGTACTTGAATAAGACCCTATGGATGCTAACAAGTCCCCCGGAGCAAACATGGGGAAAAAAATCGTTTTACTTTCTCTAGCAACAACTTACAGTAGATGGAGAGATTGCGTTTCAACTATAGTTTGATAGTAATATTTCACTCTAAATACATGCTCTGAGGTTCCTTGAATAAAAATAAAACTTTTAAATGAAAATTTCCACGTGTGTGTGTGTGTGTGTGTTTGTGTTTGTGTGAATTGCATGATTAAAATACAAATATTGGTTAAATGCCAAACTTGGTTTGTAAGCTCAATACTTTACAAAGATGCAACATAAAAATTTTCAGGAATATTCTCGCACCCCAAACTACGCTTTACATGGAAAACATTGTTATTTTTTATTTCCAAAACGGCTCCAACGGCTTTTGATCAGAGTACCACATATTTAAGACATTTACGTGAAAAATAAAATACAGGTTTTGATTCTTCTGGGAAACCCTCTGAAGGTCGGAAATAATTTTGTGTAATTTTATAAAAATGTTATCAAATTATAAGAATCAGACAAGAATATGCTGCAGAAAAAATGTAGCTCTCCTAAAAACAATTTATTTCAAATAACGTTTTTCTGAGATATTGACTTAAATTTTTCAATACTTTTGTCATTGTTTGAAGTGCTGTTTCTCAATTGTTTCTTGCGATATCATGGACAGAATATGGAATTTCAAGACTAGAATTAGTGACCCACTTCTGAACATTTGATTACCGTATTTAAACTTTTGACTATCGTTTTGGTTTGATGTCATCTTGTACCTATAGCGAAATGTAATGAAGCTATTTCTGCAAACGTTCATCTCGATTGATATGAAGCTTTTGGGGGAGGAAAAAAAGGAAAGGCTACAAAAACTATTTGAAAACAAACGGTAGTGGAGTCATGTGAATGTAAGTCACTAGAATTTTAGACTTGACTAAATCGTCCTGTGCTTCCTTTATACGTCTGTACTTTAAAAAAGCTGTAATGAAATTGCAAACATTTATCTCGATTAATTTGAAGTGGAAAGAAAAACTCTGTTTGTTTTTGGTTTAACGTTCTTTGACCCGTAGGTCAGCGATGTCCAACATTTGCGAGAGAGGGAGGTTGGGACTTTACGCGGACTTTGCCCCTCTTTAACCCTCCAGCCGTGCATTGTGTTGCAATGGCGGGTTGGTTACATGTATGTTACGTTTTATTTACGGAAGCACTTTTCAAATCTTATGCGATAAACATCTGCTCATCAGTGATTTGTCTGGTACTGCTTACGTTTAAGGTATAATTTGGCGACAAAGTGAAGCGCATGGGCTTAAAAGATACACCAAGTAATCGTCGCGTAACCTATTGTACTTTTATTATAGCTCAATTTGGAGAAACTGTTCCTCTGTAGAGCTATACTCACTCTTATACACACTATTCTTGCAAATGCTTATTTCTCTATCTACTTCATTTTAATCGACATAAGCAGTTTTAGAAATTATCTTATTGCTAAATTCCCCGTAGGTATAAGGGGAATATGGGAATATAATAGGCTTTAACCGTTAGTGATATGTTTTAAGAGCTGGTCGCTTTACGATACATTTGAAATTCCGTTTTCTATGCAACCCCACGAAATAAAAAAATAAAAAAATGAATAACGTATTCCTATATGAGAGAAGTATAAGTACTGGCAAATTCAAACAAATAATAAAGAATATCTCGAGAATGGTTCACTTAAAAGAAAAAAGACATTTGACATAAATTGTGTTTTTTAACGAGATCCACATTTTTTATTCAGTAAGCTTTTGTCTCTTACTTTATACCATTCATGCAAAAATAATTCAGAATAAAAAGGTCTTCTGAGAAAATTCCCAGAAAATTCAAGGTATGACTTAGAAACCTCAAAGAGTATAATGCCAATTAAGGTGCTCGTATGAATATTATGAAACTTGCATCTTAATTGCTGCCATTATGTCATTTTGCTCTATGTTGTAAATTGACATGAATAATGGTTTTGCTGTGTGCTTTAAAGTATACCGCATCCTAATAGTCAATTTAAGGCAACTTTTCCTAAATACGTTGTGATCCACAAGGGTACGAATTGTAAGATTTCATCAAAAATATATTTTATGTAGTGATTAAAGTGCTCCACATTAAAAGTACATGGGCGACCGAGCTTCGCTCGGCGTTTAGTTTTTCTTTTTTGTTAAATCGTGTTTTTGTGTGAAGATATAGGAAAGTGTATGGATATTTGTTGAAGTGCGAGTAGAGAAAGAAACGTGATTGTCTCGTAAAATAAAGATGGGCAGAGAAAATCCTATGAATGTAATACATTGCATTTTTATTTCAGTCACAGAAAATTGTATGATTGTATGTAGAAGGGCGAGTAGAGAAGGGTAGGTATATGATTTGCGTAAATATATTTTGCGTAAAAAAAGTGAATACAGAAAACCATGTGAAGGTAATATATTGTATAGTAAAATGGATAGAATCAAAACCTTCTCCGTGGAAAAAAAAAAAAAAAAAAAGAAAAAAGAAAAAAAAATGCATAGATGTGCCAAATTTCGCGGTGATTGGTCAAGTGGTTTTCGAGATTAACGGTTACATATTATGTAGAAACATACATTTTGTATGTCTAGATAATATGATGGATTATAGAAGAGTGAGTGGAGAAAGGGATGCGAATGTGTTACCTAAAGGTGAGTAGAGAAAACTGTGAACGTAATAGCATTTGTATTTCAAACATATAGGGAATTGTATGACATTTTAGAAGAGGGAATAAAATAATTTGTGTGTGTGTGTGTGTGTGTGTGTGTGTGTGTGTGTGTGTGTGTGTGTGTGTGTGTGTGTGTGTGTGTGTGTGTGTGTGTGTAAAATCGCGTTTTTTCCCAGGGAAATTGTTCGTAGAAGAGTGAGTAGAGAAAGAGATGTGAATGTGTTACCTAAAAGTGAGTAGAGAAAACAGCGTGAATGTAATAGCATTTGTATTTCAAACATATAGGGAATTGTATGACATTTTAGAAGAGGGAATAAAAATTGTTTTTTGTGTGTGTAAAATCGCGTTTTTTTTTTCAGGGAAATTGTTTGTAGAAGGGTGAGTAGAGAAAGAGATGTGAAGTGTTACCTAAACGTAAATAGAGGAAACAGTGTGAATGTAATATGAGCGCTTCTATTTCAAAGATACAATAAAGGGTATGACTTATTTGTAGAAGAGGGAGTAAATTATTTGGTGCAAAATTGCGTTTTTTCAGGAACATTGTTCGTAGATAGAGATGTGAATGTGTTCCCTAAAAGTGAGTAGGGAAAACAGTGTGAATGTAATACGCATTTATATTTCAGAAATTCAGGAAACTAAAAATTATTTTAGGAACGGGAGTTAAAAATGTTTTTTTAGGAAAATCGCATTTTTTTTTTTCGGGAAAGACACTTATATAGTTAAACTTAAAAAGCAAAACCTTGTCTGAATACAAAATTTGGTCCAAATTGTTAGAGCCATTTCTAAGATACGCGGAACATATATACAAGAATTGCTCGTTTAAAAATATAAGGTACAAGCAATGTTCACTGAAGCTCCTAAGGTATTCGTTCAAAACACAGTTAAACTTTACTTGAATTTAATTTATGGAAACAGCTCATTTGACGATTCCATTACAACTGGAGATGTATCCCTGTCAGACGTATAGAGATAAGGCGGAGGGATACATTTTTTCTCGTTTTCTTATTGTAAATTCAGCATGCGGACAAAGTGGGTTGATTATTACCAACGGAGTATTGTACGAGTAAAATGCCTTGCGGCGATTTGCTCTCAAACAACCGTAAAATATGGTTATCAAGTCAGATACTTTCAATTGAGTAAAGCATCAAGCGAGTTCCTGAACCACGAAGCAGACAAATGATACGTTAGATATTGATCCATATTTATACACTGTTTTCAAATGAGTAGAAGAAAAGGCATGCCACACGGTTTGTTAGTTACTGATGTGGGAATAACGCAAATCAACGTTTTGCTCCAAGCCATCATTTATATCCGCATGGGAACCAAGAGGAACACTTAAAGACTGATCTCAATTTATTAGTATGTACACATCTTCTACCTAATGACGCTTGTTCGGAATACTGACTGGGGCAACGAAATGCTGAGAATTCAGCTGACAAAGTTGTAGTCAAGTGTCAGAAAAGAAATATCTAGGGGCCCTCTTTTTTCGTATTAACAATAAAATCAACAAACATTATATTAAAGGGATTTCCCATTATCTTTCAGAATTATGTGATATTGGCCAATAAATCAATATTATTTTAACGAATGTTAGCGATGAGTGCAGATTAAAGAGAAATTGCCTTATTTTGCGAAAAACAGCGATTTTGAATATAAACTCTTGTACTAACCATTCTTACAACCTCTTATTCTAAAATTACTTCGCTTTAGTTTGAGAAAAACATTTGCATCTTATTGTCTATCTTCGTAGTTAGAGGGAGAATATGGGAATACTGTAGACTTTTGGTGATAGTCAAATCTTTTAGGGCTTTCACATTCCGTTCTCTTTGCACAGTTAAAAAATGAACACAAATAATGAGGAATATCTCCGAAATGGTTCTCTCTACAAAAAATGTATTTCGACATAAATTGTGTGTTTTAGCAAGATCTACATTTTTGTATAGTACGATTTTGTCTATCTCTTACGGTTTACCAGTTATGCAAGTCATCCAGAGTAAATAGGGCTATAACCAGAAAATTCAAGACATACATTTCATTTGTCATAAAAATATCTCAAACATATGGCATTTTAATCAAAATCGTTAAAGCCATTTTCAAGAAAATCAAAACATTCGGAAAATTTTCCATGTAAAGGGAAGTTTAGGGTGGGACTGTTTTCTTCAAAATCGTCGTGTCGCATCCTTGATAGACATTAAGCTGCTTAAATACCAACTTTGGTTTTTAACTGACTTTTCGTTTTTGAGTTATGCTCTCCCCAAACTGACACACACACACACCACACACACACACACACACATACACATACACACACACAGACAACACATACGTACGCACGAGCCCACGCACACAGACCTTTTTCTAAAAATGCTTTCTTTATTATTATTATTATTATTATTATTATTATTATTATTATTATTATTATTATTATTATTATTATTATTATTATTATTATTATTATTATTATTATTATTATTATTATTATTATTATTATTATTAATTATTATTATTATTCAGGGTTCAAAACATATTTCCTCTGGAATCTCGACATCGAATTTTTGGGTGGAATAGAATACTTCCTCTACTTTACTATACGTAGTAGAGAAAATAATAATACAGTGACTAGATCATAGTAAGTATAAAGCAAAGACACTAAAACTGGAAAAGCTCTGGAGCCTCAGTTGAGCGAAGATGGTGTAGAAAATACGCAGTCACCAATTTCCCTAGTCATCGAGAGGCATATTTCACGCCTACCACAGTTAACCCCTTATAAATGCCGAAACACCCACATCATCAGCTCTCAAAAGTTGGTATGAACCGCATCACTCGTTAACGATCGTTTTCTTTTCTTTAAGAAATTAAAAGCTCTTTGTGCGGCTTCGAAGGCATGTCAAGCGCGGAATTCTCGTCTTTGTACAGTGAAAAAGAACAAGATAATTGCTCCTCAGCGTTGCCAACATCAACAAGGGTAAATTTTCAATTTAGTTTGTGAAAGAAAGCCCGTTGATTGGGCGTTACCAAAGGTTGGACTCCGCCTCTAGGTCCCCTGGCGCTAATAAAACTGGATATTTATTGCAGCACAGAGTAATGCAAGCCTGTCCTCAAACGATCTTTGCGATGAATCTAGAATTAATTTATAGGGTGTGTATGCGTCGTTTTATAAGCAGAAGACTTATATTTAACTGCAATGGCACACCTCCTTGCTTTTAACTAAATTTTTTTCTTCAACAAACCACAGCTGCTTTATCTTCACCTGCTATAAGGCTTGGGTTACTAAACGCTCCGGTGGTTTGCCTTTTAGGATTTAAAACAAAATCATAATTGTTTAAACTCAGTTTTCTTCACCTTCTTTCAAATATTTGAATGCTATTTGTATCGTCACAAAATTTATACCAATATATCGGGCGGGAGGGATCTAACAAGGTCAAATGAAAGATGTAATGTAAGTTTAGTCTGGGACACTTATTTCTGTAGAGGAAAGAATTCTGGTGCTTTACATTTACATGATTTTCTCTCCCATTCTTCAACAAAATATTCTTAAACAAGATTATTCTACTAGTTGCCTCAGTTAATCGAAATTAATTTTGTAGAATTGCTTTTATTACACATTTCCTTTTAGTCACATGGCAATAAATGATACAATTGGCCTAAGCGATAGTTAAATATTTTGAGAGCTGGTCACTATGTGATGGCTTTGAAATGGTTTATGCATGATCAGGAGGAGAATAAATAGCATAACGAGAAAAGTACATATTTTAAAACTGAAACCAACAACAAAGAATATCTAGGTAATGGTTATCTACAAAATAAAGAAATAAGAAAACTCATAAGTGTGGCTTTAGCAATACATTTTTTTGTACAGTAAGATTTTATCTATCTCTTACGGTTTACCAGTTATGCATAAGTCATCCGGAATGACTTGAAAGGTCATAAGAGGTATGTAATTTTAATAAAAATAAATTTTAATAATAGTTCAAAAGTGAGTTTCGGTTTTAGTTGTCTTCATTAATCATTAACCTTTTGGTTAAACCACACAAAATATTTCTTTTGGGGACTAAACTTCTTTTTCTTTATCTGATTATTCGCCCCTTAAGTAGGACTTACACTCCCTAGGACTTACAAGCCAGTGCCTAGGGTCAGACACCTGTCGGGAAGCACAAGAACCTATGGACCAGAGTGAAGACCTGGAAGCGGGTGGTCAGCCAAGGTTTGGGTGTGAGGAAGGGCATGATGTGAAATGCAGGGAAATCAATGAATGGAAGGCCGATTATAGAGCAATTGGTGGCATGAGGGTGGGGGAAACCGGAGAACCCGGAGAAAACCCGTCGCTTTGTCTATTACGAATACCACATGCGGGTTCCTGGGATCGAACGCGGACCGCTTAGGTGGTAGGCGAACATTCTAACCGCTTGGCTACTGCGCCGCCTGTTTTGGGGACTAAACCCATTGGAAAAGTTAAGAGCTTTTAGTATTACTTATATGATGAAATGAAACTCCGTTCAAATGATGCACTATCTTTAGTTTGAAAAGCTATTTTTTCTCTACTGCTTTCTTATCACCTTTTGCTTACAGTAAACAAAGGAAGTATTGTATTCCAATCAACAATTCGATACTGATATTTCACCGAAAATACATGGTTTAAGATTCCCTGAGGGGCCCTCCCTCCAAAGAAAGGTCATTATCAGGAGAGAGAGAGAGAGACCGCGTGCGCGTTTGTTGTCTGGACAGCATAACTCGGAAACGAACAGTTTTAGTTATATACCAAACTTGGTATTAAAGTTCAGCATTTTCCAAGGATAAGACACGAAGATTTTCCAAAAAAATATTCCCACCCCAATTTTTCGAACATTTTGATTTTCTTGAAAAGAACCTTTGATTATTTTGACCAAAATACTACATGTTTGACATTTTATGACAAATGAAATTTGTGTTGAATTTTCTGGGAATAGTATCTGAAGACCTCTTTATTTAGAATGATTTTTGTATAACTGATAAACCGTAAGAGATGTAATTGAATATCAGATGTTTAAGTAGAATTCCCCTAAGAATTTTGAATTATTTCATTATCTCAACCAAGAATATTCAAAGGAGCACTCGTTCAGGAAAAAGTCGTCGATTTTTCTTGATTCAAGACAATCTATACCACTCCATTGTTCTAAGCAAATTAATGTTGCATTAGTTACAGTGTAACTGTGACCAACGGAATGCTATTAATTAGACTTTGATTTACATTGACTCAGAGTAGCACAATGTTTATTGAATAATGATGCTGTTGTTTACAAATAAACGATCGTGTATGGAACGCAGATAAGGTGAGTAACCATTATTAAATGGTCGCGGATAAAATATTGTATGCAACTGTGGGACGAACATTATTATCCCTCTCATATAATTGCAGAACTCGGCTTACGCCTCGCACTTGCAAAATTCATTCGCACACTAATGATCCTCGCATCCAGTGTTGCCAGGTTGTTGGTAGAGAAAATGCCCCTATAGGCTTTCAAAATCCCTCAACAACAAAATGATTCCCTTTCTGCTCATAAAACCTAACTTTGCCGAATTACTCCCATATAGGACTGTAACTCATCTAGAATATTTAGAATACTTTGTCATTTTGGACTTCTTGAAAATTATTGTGACGTCGTACAACAGTATCGGACTAGAGGAAGCAGAGTGACCTTGGACACAGGACGCGGTTTTGTGTGTATGTGACTTTAATACCTAATGGTGGTAAACGCAAGAGGTTCGAGACTACAGGGCAACTAGCGACGGTGTATGTGATCGAATAGCGATAACAGTGGTTGTGAACCAGCATTAAATGTGGCAGCAAGGCATCTACTCTCGGCGGAATATGTTTTGTTGTTGCTGCACATGAACAAGCAAGGAGAATCTTATGACTAACCATTCTTACAAACTTTTATTTCTATATCTTCGTATTAGTTGCGATAAACATTTGAACAAATTATCTTATTGGTTATTTCCTTGTAGGTGCAAGGGGAATATTAGAATACAGTAGGCTTTGTGCGATAGTCAAATCTTTTAAAGCTTTGAGATCTCGTTCTTTTTGCACGTTTAACATATACAAAATGAACAACCATGTTCCATTTCAGGAAACATTTAAGTTTTCCGAAACTCGCAAAAATAAAAGGAATATCTCCGAAATGGTTCACTCTACAAAAAAATAAAAAAAAAAAAAAAAAAAAAAAAAAGTTATCGATAAGTGTTATAGCGAGATCTACATTTTTGGTAGAGTAAGATTTTGTCTGTTTCTTACGGTTTATGAGTTATTTAAAAGTCATCCAGAGTAAACAGGACTACATAGGCTATAGCCATAAAATTCAAAATATACACTTCATTTGTCATATCATATCTTATACATATGACATTTTAATCAAAATCGTTAGACCCATTTTCAAGAAAATCAAAATTTTCGAAAAAATTTCCATGTAAAGGGTAGTTTAGGGTGGGGCTATTTTCTTCAAAATCTTCGTGTCACATCCTTGAAAGACATTATACTTAAATACCAAATTTGGTTTTTAACCGACTTCGTTTTTGAGTTATGCTGTCCACAGATTGACAGACATAGACAAACACACACACACACGCGCGCGCGCGCGAACCTTTTTCTAAAAATGCTT
Organism: Tenodera sinensis; assembly: GCA_030765045.1. Taxonomy (NCBI): domain Eukaryota; kingdom Metazoa; phylum Arthropoda; class Insecta; order Mantodea; family Mantidae; genus Tenodera; species Tenodera sinensis. Next base: position 101,643,285 of record CM060971.1, on the reverse strand, counting down.
TTTTTTTTTTGGATTCAGGGGTCTCAAAACATATATTTCCGGTGAAATCTTGACATTGAATTTTTGGGTGGAATACAATACTTCCTCTACTACCAGTAGAGAAAGTAAAAATGTTTTAGAATTCAGGGAATCAAAACGTGTATTTCCAGTGAAATCCCGGCATCGAATTCTAGGGTGGGATTCAATACTTCTTATAGTAATGAGTAGAGAAAGTAAAATATGCACAGTCACTCGAAAAACTCGGCGCAACATTCTGCTTGCATTAAAGTCCAAATACCTTGGAAATTGGCTCACGCGGCTTACAAGAACAAAATTGCAGGAATTCCGACAGTGCGGGTAAATAATGCGGCATGTAAGACAACCACACCAGAAGATCGTCATTAAGTCTATTGTGATCGACACCTCTGTTCCGCTTAGTCACTGTACCCCTCCTCTACAAACACCACCATTAATTTAATTACCGCGAGTTGTTCTGTTCTCTCTCGCCAAGCCGCTCCCATTGTTCTTAACCAAGATCAGTGGCGGCTCTCTCCAATACCAACGAGTCATTTAGAAAATTATATCTACTCTTTACTTCCCCTACCACGTATGTAATAGATATTGCATTCCACGCAAAAATTGGATATCGAGATTTCATTGGAAATACACATTATGAGGTAAGCAAAATAAAAAAATAAAAATAAAATTAAAAAGGTCCTTGTGTGTATCCGTTTATCTTTGAATACTATAACTCTGAGCCAGTTTTCCATTGTAAGCCCTCAAAGAAGCTATATAATATAGAGACTGTGGGAAGATGTTACAGAAAAATAACGCTTCGGAAAAGCGCGAAAAGAATTGTGTATCTGTATGAGAACTAAGTTTTAATACCACCAGTGCATGTGTATTTAAAGAGCGCTATAAAGCATTGTAAATCAGAACAAAGTGGGTAGAAAAATTCAATGATATAAAAGGATTAAATTTTGTCATCCTGCCTTCGTGGCGGAGGACCCAGGTTCGATCCCCGATACTAGCGTGGGGTTTCACCCCCACTAGGAGGTTTGGCACGGGGTGCACTCTGCCTCGTTAGATGCCTGAGGAGCTATTTGATTGACAAGTAGCGGCCCCTGGTCTAGAAGCCAGAGAGACCGGGGCGCTGATCATGTTCCACCTCCGCTACTGCACTCCATTCATGACGTCTGTGGTGGACAGAGGTGGGAGACGCTGCGGTCTGGCGGTATGCCTTGACCGGATGGGCTATTGTGCCGTGGGGTTATGGGGTTATTGTATATAATATAATAGCTCTTCTGTCGCCAACGCCTGCAGATATCTAGTGAGTTAGAGCCGGGAATCATAAGCAGCAAAAAGGATAATGAGCTGACATCCTGCCTTAGAAAGGTGAAAATAAGAGCCATATTACCACTTAAAAACATACTAAATTATTACGCCGCGAAAAAACACACAAAAGAAACAAAGAAGTTACACATAGTTTCAGCTCCAAAAATGGGAAGCTGGTTAGATACCAAACTTGGTGTTTAGGAGCAAGTTCTGTGTCTTCCAAGGATGCGCAAGAAGATTTTCAAGAACCCTCCCACCACAAACTAGTCTTTACATGGGACACTTTTGAAAATTTCATTCTCTAAGATATGGCTCCAACAATACTATATTTTAAAGATATTTTCGTGATAAATATGCATCTTGAATTTTCTGGGAGTGACCTCTGAAGTCCACTTCGTTCTGGATGACTTTTTTTCATAATTGAGAAACTGCAAGAGAGACATCTCCCTTCAAGCACACACTTTATAGTTGCTAACTTAGAGCCTCAGCGTGGCTCTCGTGTTACGTCAGTGGCGTGATTTATTGATGACACAACTAACCATACAGCAGGCCAATTTAACCTGAAAGTCTATTAATGTGAACCTATATTCTACATTTATAATATTACAAAGGGCATGTATATATTACATATATGTTTATTCCAATTTGTCAATTTATCACACATAGTGCTGTGTTAAATTTGCAGCAAAATACTTTCGCTCTTAATTATTATTTATTTATGCCAACAAGCTTACTGCTGGTGATTTTAAACACACAAGCCGTGTGTGGGCAGTGTTTAAGAGGTGGAATCAGGACTGAAAAATGCAATGCCATAGCCGGGATTTGAACCACGGATCTCCCGCTTATCGAGCGGCTGCTTTAACAGTACGAATCAGCTGAGGAATTTAGTGTCATGCTGGCAAGTTGACCATGGTAGCTTAGTGGTTAAAGCAGCCGTTGGATAAGCGGAAGATCCGAGGTTCAAATCCCGGGTATGGCATTGCATTTTTCAGTCCTGATTCCACCTTTTATACTTTGGCTCTGTTTATCCACTTGATGAATTTATTTTATACCTAATGTACAGCGAATTAATCAGCAAAACGTACAATAGAAACGGCTTTTCCACGTTTAACTGATCAACTCTTTAACGTAACAGCAACAAATTTATATTGTATTTATATAACAAAGTTATAGTTATATTTCACAATATAAAAACCCAAGGCAGATAATGCAGTTAGAACAGTTCAAGGTCTAACTGATAATAAGTTATTTAATAAGTAAGTTTCTAAATATCACAATACAAGAAAATAAAACTGCAACTTATATTAAATATTCCATTTTTTTTGCTGGTTTGGTTTCTGTTGACCAGGCTATGAATATTTGGGGAGGTATTCGTGCTGCCTTGATTCTATGCGCTACATTAAGATTTTCATCAAGAACGTATATACATATTGCAGTGCCAAACGTTGAACGCTCACTGCTATCCACTGCTGCGACGTGACCGCTCGCTGCTCGGCAAGCAAGCTTTGGCGCCGTCTGCTCCTACCACTCGAAAGTATTGTACCTGCCGGTACCTGCTGTAGAGCCATCTTCGCTCAATACTATAAGCTATCATTATCACTAGACCTCGGATTTTAGGCTTTATGCCTGTTTTTTCCTAAAGAAGTAATCAAAACCTAATCATATGTATTCAAGTTTCACGCAAAATTACACCTTCTGTGGAAGTTTTTTGTACCTAAAAGTGTCTAGTTTACCTCAATGTGTCTGTTTCATGGTTTCTAAGCCTAAAATACTAATTATAACAAACAGAAGTTATAACATCGTGATATATTGTCAATTTAGATTTGAGTTGGAGTTTGAAGCACTGTACATCCCTAAATAAAAAATACCTGGATATACTTCAAGAACGAGCCAGCACTTTTTGGCATAGTAAGAGTATTTTAAAATTGCCTTGTGTTGTGGCAACAACTTTCTGACCGCAAGGAAGTGCAGCATTCTTGTACACAATGGGTGAATTCAAAACAGGGTTTAAAATGGGATAATGAGCTGACCTTGAGCATCAAATATGAATGGAATATCTGGATCAACAGCTTGTGAATTTGTATAAACCATAGAATAAAGTATTCATAATGAGCTTGGCTTGAAAATGACCATTTTTCTACTACCTGACTGCTCTGTAAGGGGGTTGTGCTAATGACGGTCCAAATCAGCCTTCACTGCACCTTTTACTGTGAACTGTGGAAGAGATTACCAACTTCCTGTGGAATATAGCGCTATCTCTTTCTACTTTCTATGTTTGAACTTAAAAGGAATATCGTAATAACAGCAGTAGTTTGTAATACAAAAGGAGTTTGTAACAACCCTCTTAAGAAGTTTTCCTTGCTGTGGACCTTCTACAGTGTCAACATACAGTGTTAGCCGTCTGCGTGTATGAATGAGCGTGTGTAAAAACTAAAATATAACGTGTCAAAATGCCTAAAGTGAAATATTCCAAAAGTGCACTGTTATAGCTATGGACCCAGAACATATCGGGACTCACCAGAGATGGGAAAATCGTTTTCTGCAATAAAAAAGTTATCTAATTTTTATACTTAAATAACCTGTACAAACATCTAACAAGATTTCAGTATTTGGCACAAAATTCTCGTTTACTGTAACTCTAAAGCTTTCTTCCATTTATTTTGTGCAGGTTTCACATGAAAAGAAATCTCATACTGACCAGCATATTAATGGTAGTGACCATAAAGCTAGGGCTTCCCAGACTGCAGTAAAGATACAAACTTTGTTGATCAAGCTTCTTCCATCTACAAGGGAAACTAGGTTTAATATGGATCTATGCACAGCTTTGGTAGCTGCTAACATCCCTTGGAATGTAGTACAGAATCCAATTTTCAAAGAATTCTTACAGAAGTACTGCAAGTATTCCATTCCATCTGAATCCACTTTATGAAAAAATTGTCTCAATTCTACAAATGCGACCACTTAAAATAGTTTGCGAAAGTATAAGGATTCCTGCATTTTGCTGTGTGTAGACAAAACCACTGATACGATGGGGAGGTATAGGTATAGGAAATATGATTGGTAGTAAATTGATCCAAATGAACCCTCATCCCAGTATCCGCTCTGTTCAAAACAGCTAGATAGTCAATATTGAAACAATTGCTTATTTTGTTAATAAGAATCTGCAATTACTTTTCCCGAATGGAATTGATGATTCCAAAGTTCTTCTGTGTACCGATGCTGCATCTTACATGGTTTCTGCTTCACCTTTCCTGAAAACCTTTTATCCAAATTTAATTCACATTACTGTTTAACGCATGCATTACACAGAGTTGCTGAAACCATCCGAAATGAATTACCCAAAGTTCATAGTCTTGTGTCAAACATGAAAAAGATCTTCTGTATATCCCCTTCAAGAGTAGCATTGTTTCAACAAACAATTCCCTCCCCCCCCCCCCTCCCCTTCTGAACCTGTAATTACTCGGTGGGATGCCTGGATTGACGCTGTTGTATGAACACGTGGAAGAAATAGCCAGTGTTGTAAATGCATTACCAGATGATAATGTTGCACGTGTGAGAGTTTTAAAGGAACTATTGCACGATAGCACACCAAAGAAATACATTGTTTATATAGTGGAGTGCATTGATGAAAAATAATGCTGGATTTTCTGTTTCGAAAATGTGTGCGATGTGCTGAATGGTGAGGATGCAAGTCTGTCAACACAAATTAACTTGTCAAATTCAGTAAAATTTAAATATGCCCCAATCACTTCAGTTTCTGTGGAACGGTCCTTTTCAGCTTATAAAATGGTTCTGTCAGATAAAAGATGCAGTTCAACACCGGAAAATTTGGAAAAATGAATAGGGATGTATTATAATGCCAATTAGAAATAGGGCACAAAATGCTGTAACCATTAACAATTGAGATTTAAAAAATCAAAAGCTGAAATGAAAAACTGAACATTGTATTTGTATAGCAAATGTCTTTTTTTAATTGCATTCTGTTATAAATTTATAACCTCATTAGACTGTCATTTTATTTGGGATTTCGGAGAAAAAAGTATTAATGTATCTTTCGCAAATGTGTGTTCTTTAAAGGACAATAAACACTGGTTGCAGTAATTAAAACTTTTTGTATCCCTATTCATTTTTTCTATTTAATTTAACATATATGCCAATTATGGTGTTATTTTTTAGTTTTGAATCTTACAGACTTGATTATCTTTCCAAGTAGGTACTACAAAATTTGAAGAATCTAAAATTGCATTTTAGGACCTATTTTAAAGTTTTTAACACCTTTTTAGGTGCCTAAATGATCATTTTTAACAGACTATAAATCCGAGGTCTTATGGCAAGTAATATCATAAGACGTCTGATATCACTGAGAGTAAAGCTTGCTCAACAGGACAGAAATCTGAAGGCTCTAAAATAAGTTTTGAAACGAACACTGCAGAATTTGGACATAAATGTCATACGACGTGCTATTATGAGTGATTGTCTGCGCTCTTTGAAAGCCTGTGTGGCCTCCAGAGGAGGACATTGTGAGTAACTATCTGTATTCACTGTATTATAGTTGGTAAATGGTATGCAAATGTTTTGAATAGTGTCATTCTTTGTTGTGCTACTCATCGTTTTGGTTGTGACAGAGCTTTTGTTGTGACTAGGTAGAATGTTTTATCATTTACTCCATCAATGCACGTATTTTGCATTTGGTGTCTTAAATGCAGAAAAAAATCGAAGAAAATAATTGTAACCCAGATACAGCATTTTGTAAAATGCTATTAAAATGGAAATAAAGGCATTTGAGGAATATTGTGAAATAAAACAAAAAGCATGTAGGCACATAGTATTTTTTAATATATATTTGTTTGTACAAACATCCGACACTTCACATTTCTGACTTAAGTTCTGTAGCATCACACATTTTATTTAACACTTTCTAATGAATTTCTTCTACTATCTAATATGCATATAGGTACAAGAAACACAGATACTGGTTCTTAAAAATTAATTAGATCTGGTTGTATCCGTTTATTAAAACGATATAAATATTATGTATCAAAACTTAAGAGGCAAGCATAGCCAAAATGCAGGAAAATGTAAAATGAGCCCTCTATTTCTGCTTCTTTGCAGCTTAAAAATTAAAACATAGTAATATACATGAAGATCACACAATCTTACATCTGAAGATGATGTTTCATTATTTGAAAAGTTCATGTTTAGCTTATAAACTGGCCATCGTCCCTCAACTTTACCCTCCCTGTATTTTGCTCACAATGAACAATCTCTGTTTGTTACCATGACAATTACATTACACCTGTCCTTTGTTAATTGCTTCGGAAGATTTTTTTTCAGTTTACATACGAAATAACAGAATATTTTATACTTTTCTGTGATAGAATTGAAGCTGGTTTATTTATCTTTGAAGCTTGAAAGAATAAGTCGAATAGTTTATAAGAACTTAGGTTTTCGTGGTGGAAGAAGTGTTATTCTCATGTGTTAGGCTCAGAGATGCCAATTTCTAGTTTTATGAAGCGAAACAACTGCGTAAAAATCTTAGCAGGCATCTACATCACATGAAATATAAATCAACATATTGGCACTTTGTTAACTAATGTAATGTTACAGTATATTTTGTATTCCATTTTAAATAGGAGCTTACTTTTTAGCTGATATGCTTGTCAGAAAGTCTTCCTCTATACAAAAATACCGAAATATGTAAGAAACTAAAAGCATATGCCGGAAGTTCCAATTTAATTCGAACTCTTGCAGCAGATTATCTCGTAAAGTGACTGTTGATTCCGTTCCACCCCACCAAAGGAGAGAGAGAGAGAGAGAGAGAGAGAGAGAGAGAGAGAGAGAGAGAGAGAGAGAGAGAGAGAGAGAGATGGGGGAGTGGCAGACGTGTGAAATCAAAATCGTTAATAACAGGATTAATCCTGGGAGTTAAAATGGCAACTTTAATGGGTAGATTTTTTTATGTGACATTAAAGATTCCAGTTTCCTCATGAATGTAGCATATATATTTAATTATTTTTGGTTAGTGATAGTACTGTAACAGGTACGTTTTAATTATTTATCTGCGCCCTTTTTTGTTTTATTTTCACTTGTGCAAAGACGAAAGTAATGTATTGTGAAAACTATAGGAGGTTTGTGGTTGGTAGTTTAGATCACTTTATGCTTATTGTTACTGTCAGATATTTAAATAATACCCAATTTTAGTAATACTACTAAATGTACAGTGCAAATGCTTTCTTGTCGTATTTAAATTGTCCATTGCGTGGTTGTTTGGACTTGTTCCATGTATACTTCCGTTCAGAACTGAGATATGAAGCGACGCTAATGTGGTCACAATGCCATACCGTCATATAACTGAGTCCATCACATAGTTATCTTGTATCTTTGCTCAAGTGTTCTGCAATCAGAAATTTCTGTATTATAATTTCAATGATAACCAATGACTGTTTAAAGATTCTCAAACCTTGCATTCGTTCAAGAATTAATAACTGAAATCGATTGGGCATAGCAATAAATAAATACATTAAAGGAAGCGCAGTGGTAAAAGAAAATGGTTGATATTTTTTCGCTAGACTGTTATTTGCGGTTTGGATAAATACTTAAACCTTGGGACTGCTGCTTCACCTGTACATTAGATCATAATTTTGTAACAGTATTAGTAAGGAAAGCTTGAGTTAATACATTGGCAGCCTGTTCGTCAAGCGCGATACCCATGATGGAGCAAAAACGTTCTTTTGTTTTCCTGAAGAGCATTATTGTATTACGTCAGAAAGACAGCCGTAGATGCTGCAGAGCCTAAGGTTAGGGCAGTAATTGATTTCACCTTGAAGTGCTGGATGAAACTTCAAGAGTGATAAGCGAGAAATGAAAAAGCAGAAGTCTTACTTCACACCCCTTCTCCCTAGCTAACTGCGCATTACTTTCGTGGAATTTCAACCCGAAATTTCCATTACTCAGGCGTATCTATATGCTAGATATACGTCACAGATTTGGTTGTTCTGGAATTTATGGTTCCTGGTCACGCAGAGAGATTGGGGATTTTCAGCTCTCAAGAATTCCGACAATTTATTTTCTATGTATCGTGAATCGTTAGCATGTTTTTGTTTGTACTTGATCAAAGAAGCTCGACATAACTAATACCAGATCTTAGCATTAGAATGGGAAACAATAATAATAGAATTAAATGTGAAATTTTAAAGCAATGAACCTATTGTTAACTGTGGCCAAAATCATCAAGTAATTGCAATTTCCTTCCTAGGCTTCTTACCTGTGTTACTTTGTATTTTTTTCTCTTTTGATTTTTATTTTATCAAATGAGAAGTGTATAGTAGGAAGAGGAAGTATTGTATTCCACTCAAAAGCTATATTGATATTCTACAAGAAATAATTATACCTTGATATTTCCTGAACTTTAAAATGGGGGGGGGGGGGGGGGTGGGGAGGGGAAAGAAAAAAACAGCATTTAGAAAGTGGTTATGTGTACTTGTGTGTATATCTGTATGTCTGTAAACAAGGTTAAAGATAATATTGGTATTTATGTTCAGCGTTTCCCAATTTTAAGACTACAAGATTTTAAAGAAAATTATCCCATCCCAAACTGAAAGAATAGACTATGAGGTTCTCTTCCTGTGAATGAATTTTGTGTAACTGGTCAACACACTGAGAGTGAGAGCGTTTTACAACACGAAAAATCTAGACACGGTTAAAATACACACTTTGTCACATTTATTGTGGTATTAGCAATTTTCCAGATATTCATGATTGACTTCAGTTTTCCAATGCTTTGCTTGCTGAAATATTTAGCCGCAATTTCTTTTTTGTGGTGAGAAAATACAGAGCCTGAATTTAAACCCAGCAAATAGGAACTGCACATTTTCGTAATTTGAGTAGCACTTCAATTTATTGTGTTTCCCTTGTACTAAGGCCATTGCTATAAGTTTATCCCAATTAATATGAATTCGACAGAAAAATAGGTTTTGAAAGAATAATTTTTAGATGAGAAAAATAAACGATAACAGACAAGGAAATCTGTGTGCATGTAAAATGCTTGTGCCATATTTGTGACATTCGTATATTTTGTAAGTTTGTATTTTGTTTTGTAATTGATTTTTACTCTGTTACACAAAGCCATAATAAATGCCACACAAATTTTATTTGATTTTTACGAAAGTATTTTAAATAAAATTAGCATTATTGACGTTATTTTTAGATGCAACTTAGTGACATATGATGAACTGAAAATCAAGTTCATAAATCATTTCAACTGGAAGCCATGTAAGGCCTATGAGAGGGGAAGGAAGGTTTAAATGTGTTTATGACAAAAGATATGAAGTTGTTAAAACGTAGCCAAGTTTCTACTAAGCCAAGTACTCCGTCCACCTCTGCTTCTAAATGTATAAATATTCGACTTTATTGTACCAGCTATTACACACAACTAAGTTGGGTTTCTTGTATTTAGGTAGCTTGCTTTATCGTAAAAACAACGAAGGAAGTAAACAATAATATAAACAAAGTAACAAAAGGTTCAGTACACAGGCAATTTATAGTCACTACTTAGGACTTTATAAATGCTATAAATACATAACAGGATTTTAGCAACTAGACAAATTCAGTTCTTACGAACGACACTGATAGGTACATAAGATTTTCAGTTTTAAAAGAAAATGTACATTTAAAGTTCTATCTTTAGTTAGTACTGGCCACTGAGTATAATAAAAGACTCAGGAATATCACAACGTTATTAGAAAACATTCCTGACTCCGCTCTTTCATTCTGATAAGAAAGTAAATTATATAAGTGATATGTTATATTCACTTTAAATGAATTAGAACAGAATTAAAATAATTATTTTGTTCAACTTGTACAACAGACGTCTTTAACACAAACTGATTAGTTTCTCTATTAAATTTAAATTTTTTACACATTACTTCACCTAAAGGGCTCATTTCAGTGTATATAAAATGACTAGAAATACTTTCTTTCGTTCGTGTACATAACATTTTGATATTCCTGTGACTTCTAATTGTTCAAGTGCTGAAATACAGACATTGCTGTTATTTATCAACAGTTAACGTGATGTTATTTTAATGCCTGCTTTCAGCCTTCTTGTATTTTTTTTAATTTGCAAGAATATAAATAAGACAAAAATTGATAGATTGCGTTTCTATCTTGATTTTTGTCTTCTCAATGCCCAAAGCAAAATGTTTCTTCGTGTATCACATTCTTATAAAGCACAGTTAATGGGAAATATTGGAAACACAAATAAAGCGTGTACAGACATTTAAAAGGAAACTTAGAATTAAAATCAAATAATAAACTTTCTGAAATACACACGCACGCACGGACGCACACACACGCACACCATACACACATCTGAACGCACTGACTGGTAACATGTTGGAAAGTCTTTTCTTTATTCTGTTCTCTTGAGTACATTGTCACTAAATACGTACACACTTAAGACCATGTTCTATTACTATTCGTTTCTGTTTACTTATTTTTGGTCTTTCGAATATCTGACTATCAATTTTAGTATGCACCATTAAACACAATGCACATTTCAGAACCACTTTTTAAGCTGTCCTCGACAATTTCCTTCACTTTCATGTCGCTACGCAATTGGCCTTTGAGAAATGGTGTTTCTCACCTTGCACCATTTACTTCTCTAGCAATATTACTAGATGTAGCTTTAATCAACACGATTTATGAAAACTTGACTTCTGTCTGAAGCTTAAGTAATTTAGAAATAGTATTCTTTGACTGTCATTTCAGAAGAATTTGTTGAAATATTTGTGCTCTGGAAAGATTCTACAGCAAATATAAGAAACCAGATTCAAAATTACAGCAAATGAATTCCATGAAAATGGGGTAAATATGGCGATTAAATTCTCACCAATCTGGATTATCATTAATTTTTAATATCCCACTGTTGGAATTCCTTTGAATTTGGACCAATCACAGCCATCTCTCTTGCCAGTTTTACAGTTTACACTTTATCATCACGATGCATCTAAATCGTCTTGTCTGAAATACACTGGAAATAAACGTTTTGGGATCCTCTGAACAAAGAAAAGCATTTTCGAGAAAGGTCTCTGCGTCTGCTCCTTCGTATGTCTGTGGACAGCATAACTCAAAAACAAAAAGTTGGTTAAACAGCAACCTTGTTATATAAAGTCTACGTCTTCCAAGCATGTGGCATGAGGATTTTCAAGAAAATGCACCAGTTCCCATTTAGTCATTACATGGAAATATTTTTGTTATTTTTGATGTGCTCAAAACGCTTCTAATGTTTCCACTAAAATACCACACATTTAACACCTTTACATGGGAAACGAACTGTATATCTCGAATTTTTTTGAATAGCCTGTAAAATCCTCTTCAATTGGAATAGTACTTATATAATTTTGTATAAACCATAAGAGATAGACGGAAACTTATTCCACCTAAAGTGTGGATATCTTTAAAACACAATTTATTTGAAATATGTTTTTGTGGCATTTATTTTCAAGATATTCAGGGTTTGAATTTTGCAACACTTTGTAATTGCATTTAATGTACGAACCCTCTTCATTTATTTCTTGCAATGCCATGGAAAGAGTATATACTTGGCCGTTTTTAAACGTCTCACTATTGATTTGGTTTCCTCTGTCCCCCTTTGTAACTACAAAGAAATTCATAATGGGACTATTTTTTCTTCATTAACATAACGTAAATAGATATATAAACTTTCATAAGAATAGTTTCTAGAAGCTATATAAAATAAACTGCGTAGATAATAAACATGTTTCATTTTTGGTCATATAATGAATGCAATTTTGGAATGAATGGAATTAGTTATCCAAATTCTAATAGTTTTGCTATTGCTTCAGTCTTATGTATATACTTATGTGCACCAAAAATGGGTAATAAAAGCATTTATACAAAATTTTATCTTAATTAACTAGCTACTAGTAGTATATAGAAAAAATTGGTTGTCTTCTTAGTGTGGTTGTAGCGCTGTTGCGCACCATGCGTGGGACCTGGGTTCGATTTCCGGCAACGGTGTGAAGATTTTCTCCCACTGGGAAACATGGTCCGGGGTGCATTCAATCTCCTTAGGTCCCTGAGGGGCTGCTTGATTGAAAATTAGCAGTCCCTGCTCGAAAAGACCGGGAGGAACCGTGGTGCTGACCACGTCCCACCTCCAGTGCTGCACCCCTCTCATGACGCCTGTGGTGGGGGACACCGCGGTCGGGCGGTAGATCTTGGCCCAGATGGGCTATTGTGTCACGGGTTATATAGAAGAACGCACTTTTGTAAGACTAATTCGTAGAGAAATTGATCGAGAAAGTCGTATGGATATAACAATACCATATTTTCATATATGTGTGCACGAGTCGAGGTGCATATTTCGTTGCGTTCCGAATCTGTTTATTTGGCCATACAAAACATATGTCCCTATGTTTATTGGTAAGTAAACAGGGCTTTACATATGTGTAGCGTATTAAATTTTGTTTGAGAATGTTTAGAGTTTATTTCCACTTGCACATCTAATCGCAGGTATTAAATAAATATAGACTTGTAAAACATTGAATGCTAACTTAAAGGGGCAACCTGCACTTAATTCCCATATTTTCTACTCGTTGTTCATTACTCATGTTTATGTCCTCCTATTTGCGTGTATATAGGTGTACGTGTAATATTTAATGCTAGGCTACTCTCGACCTCTGAAATGAGAGGCAATCGTAAAGCAAATGTTGAGATGAAACGCCATTATTCCAGGAACGACTGGCTGGCTCGTAACGGATGCCACAATCGCACAATTAGGTTTCAGCCTCTGAATGTATCTTGTTAGTACAGCTGATTAAAATAAATTCCTGCTGGTTAATAACCTAACCGCTGGAGATGGAGGTAGACAGGTCGTGAGATATTTGCGGTCAGGCCACTGCGCTTTCTTACGGTTACGGTCAGTTCAGAGGAGGTCAAGTTGGTAATTCTGAATAACATTACGTTTATATTGCCTTTTGCCACACAATGACATCGTTACACGACACAGCGATTGCCATAAAACCAAAAGATAGCATGAACCAGGCAAAATTACGTGAGAGATATGACAGCGCGTGCCAACAACTTTCTCATAAATCGCAAAGAAAAAGCAATGCATCATTGACGACAAAACGCATGACCAGAGAAAATATTACATAATTTTCTTTCAGCTAAATACCTCAGCATGTGACAAACCTGTACCCATAGATATTGGGCAATAGACTAGTGTGTTTTGTTTTCTACAAATATCTCTGGAAGTGATAGATGAATAACGTCACTACCATATTTGTTACATGCACGCTATTCGTCAATTTATGGGCATTATTCCACCAATTAGCTGATAAGTGTTGTAAAGAGAGATAGCCGTAGTCTTTTTGTTGACACAGAGGAATACTGAAGGTGCATTTATTCAGTGCCCGGGTCTCAGCATATCTTAATGATATTAGAATGCAGATTTAAAACGGAAAGAGAAAATATTAAGCCTGAAGTTGTATCTGAATTCATTTGCTGGTAGTTTAAGACTAGTTTCAGAATTTTTGTGCAACTATTTCATTCGTTGTAAACTTGCCGTAGCAATTTTTCCTTGAGCATTTTTGTAAAACCTTTTTTTTTTTTTTTTTTTTTGGATGATATGCATGCTTTTCCTTATCGAACAAGGACATGCTCAATTTGCATTCTTCCCTTTTGTTAGAGCATCACATGAACCTTAAATAGTTCTCCTGAGTGATCATAGTTTTCTGGAATTTGTTCATTGGGAAATAACACGAAGTTCTTTGGCATACCTGCACTGACCTAACAATTGGACCCAAAGCGTATGTCTGTTAATGGCTCGGACTGCCAAGAAGTGACGGAATTTACTCAAGCTTTCGTTGTGAGATCCATAGGAGTGCTCCGAGCGATGTGAATTTGATGGTGATTGTGTGCATTTGACATCATTTCATCCTCATCTTCCTCGTCGGCTTCTGCAGCTCTATCATAATCCGTATCCCCTTCATTCATCTCGTTATCTTCTTCCTCATCTGCATCCTCGTCTTGCTCGGTGCCAACATCTTGATCTCCAGAGTTACTGTAAGGTGAGGATCTCCTTTCTTCTTCATCGCTCATACGAATGCGACACGTCTTCATAGATAGGTCCATGGGATTCTCTTGGAGTTCTTCTTGGAGATCTGGTGGGGAGAGACAAGGCATGAATGGTTTTTTTCTACTCATAGGGACATGCTGCTGTTCCGAGGTCCTCTTGGAGGTCATGGTATTTTCATCATGTTCCTGCAGATTATCGTCTTCTTCCTCTTCCTTAATTCTAGGTGAACGGCTTGGTGACCGCTGTGATTGTAAAATAGCATCTAAGAAAAACCTCTTGCTATAAACATCGCCACCATTGTTCGAGTCATTATTGTTCTGAATATGGCGGTTATTGTTATTTACGGTGAGAGGACTCTTGTGTATGCTACTGTTATTTGTCTTGAGATGCTGTTGATACAAATAGCTCGGAGGGAAATGGAACGAATTGAGATGTGAAGCCGCACCTCCGCTGCTTCCGTTAAAGGCAGCAGCAGCTGCGGCAGCCGCTGCGGCCGATGGTGACAGGAAGGCAGAGGATGGTGGAAACATAGTTGGTGCGAGTGACGCTAAGGACGCAAAAGGAAGAGGCACAAAAAGGTTATCCTTGAGACCATTAGGAGGAGGTCCCATGGGATGAAGGTCTGCTAGACCCGAAGATTTGCCGAAGATCCCTCCGCTACCACGGGATACTAGCCTGGCATCGCTCACCTCCACCGATGAGTCAGAATTGTGTGATTCCGGAGAGCTGATGGAAGGAGAGGTGGAATTCTTGTACTCGTCTAGTCCCCCAAGATGGAGGAGCAGATTACCACCAGCGTCCTCCTTGCGACCCTGCTGTTGCAATGCCGCTTGGTGCGACATGGCAGCAGCTAATTGATGATGTAGTCGTGGATCAAGCTGAGGGTGATGTCCTAGCATGTTCATTGGTGGGGGTGGCGTTTTGGAGTGCTGTCTGTGGGTCGCTGCAGCTGCTGCAGCTGCCGCCTGCTGTTGTTCCTGCAGGAGGCAGTGGATCTTGAACCAGTTGGAGCGACGCCCATATCGAGACCCGCTCTTGGACATTCCCACCAGCAGACACTTCCTCAACCGACATGCCTTGCACGATGTCCTGTTCTTCTTGTTGATGACGCATTTGCCTTCGTTCTTGCATTCCGAGATGGAACTGAGGTTGTTATAGGAACGCCCGAAGAATGACTGCAACAAACACATTGGGAAATTAGATTAGCTATAACTGTTTTCGGGAAGTAATTAAAGAGCCATATAGACTAGTTTCCAAGTGGAACATAAGATGTTACGATAATTGATATACAGTATAAGTGATTTAGTCTTTTTGCTTTCCTCACTCACTCTGTCATTAAAGCTTAGTTTTGTATCAAGTTGCCTAGATTAAGATTAATATTTTGGAGCTGATAAAATGCTAAAAGTTTTGAAAACGGTCTGCAATTTCAGCAATACTCAAGATTTGTAAGCTGTTCTTTAATGCTCACACACACGCACCTGGACACACACCAAACACATGACATTTAATATGAGGTTGGCTTGGGGTAGCTCATTAGACATGTATTACTACTAATTATTCATCCAAAATCGAAAATTACGAGAACATTCACTTACAGTTTTATTATATGTGTATCTTTATTATGTTTTACAGATATAACTTTTCATAATAAGTAACGGAACTTAAAATCCTAATCCATTAGTTTAGCAAAATGAGCTTTTAAGGTGCTGTTTTAAAACTAAGAATGAGTTCAAGCTGTAACTGAAGACTTATATGTTACTTCCGTTATTAAGTAATTCTTGTTCATTTCTAAGGAGCTAAAAACAAAGTACAGTTTCTGCAAACGGAAATGAGGAAATACGATGATGTAGAGTTTGCAGGTCGGATGAACAGGAAGATGCAGTTGAGTGGTTCCGCATAAATAAAAACTCTCTAGAGAAACATTGGTGCACGCCATATCCAATATTATAAGGAGATAGTGAGCTTATCCCTCGTTTAGCATAAGCAGATACCTACCTAATGTTTTATAACAACAGAGATAAAAGAGGAGAGTGGGAAGAAAGATGTGACAAAGGAGAACCTAGAAATTAGGGGGAGTAAAAGACGGAAGATAGGAAGGTTGTTACAGGAAATTTGTTTCAGGGTATTTGTTTACTTTTATTTATGTCCTCGAAAAGGCTCTAATAATGAATAAGTTGGAAAGTTTCAGACGTGGTTCCTTAAAGCTAGTCGCTAAATACTTTTCCTTTGATATTGCAAGAATATCTGCATTAAAATGTTAATTAAAAAAAATAGTAAAGGATATCTCAGAACTGAGTGATACAAGAAGTTGTGTTTAAAGAGATTTATACGATTCTTGTGTTGTAGACTTTTTCTATCTCTGCCAGTATACCCATT
This sequence comes from Tenodera sinensis, assembly GCA_030765045.1. NCBI lineage: Eukaryota > Metazoa > Arthropoda > Insecta > Mantodea > Mantidae > Tenodera > Tenodera sinensis. Next base: position 101,626,493 of record CM060971.1, on the reverse strand, counting down.
ATACAAAATTATACAAAACCCCTTCCGGCTCATCCCGCAGCTCAGTCGGTGGAGCACCAGACTGTTGCGCAATGGGCACCTGTTCGATTTCTGGCTGCACGGTGGGAATTAATCCGCATTCTCCCCAGAGTCTTGAAGGCTGAATATGAGAGAGAGAGAGAGACAGAGAGAGATCTGATGTATAAAATCCAAAGAAAAACATCGTATATGAGTTAACACCGTTGTCAATAGGTAATAAGTTTCAAAGGCAAAATCCATCGATATGGTCAATGAAGTTAAAGGTGGAGCATACATGGAACTTCGCCTACTTTTCGATGAAAATTCAAGATGTACATATTATTTTACATCTAAATATTTAAAATAAATCATATTATGACATTTTAATCAATCGTTAGGGCCATTTATAAGAAAATAAAAATTATTAGAAGAAATTTCCTTATAAAGGTAGTTTTGACGGATGATACTGATCCTAAATACCAAATTAAGTATTTATCGAACGTTTTATTTTAGAATTACACTATTGGCTCACGAATTTTTGGGGGGTATTCAATACTTCCTCCTATCTACTATAGGTAAGTGGCACAGAAACTAAAAACGCATAAACGTGCTGCTTTAAAAAGCACGGATTTAATGTTGCCAAAGTATCTGAAAAGAGTGGTACTATGTTATACAGATCCCCCTTGCCCAGGTTGGCCGTAGGATTGCTTATTGCCAACCGGGACCGGAAGAGGAGGTTGTACTTCCTCCACTTGTTCCTTTTTGCCTTGGGACGTTTCAGGGTTAGGTTAGCATTTGGATCACTGGGTCGGAAGTATTGCACACTGCTGAGATATGATTACACGTACTTTGTGCTGTTATTTACAGCTTTCCGCTTTGGGAGGCCCCATGCCGCGTCTGTCTTTTGTTTACGGAGAAGAAGAAGAAGAAGTAATAATGTGCTTGTAATTCAGTTAACACTTTCCCTCTCTGGCACCGAGCTCCATCGCCCAAGTGTGTAATATGAAGTAATTATCCGTGCTCATCAGACAGGAAAACCGAGGTCCATGCGATGGACCCCCCTGCAAACTATTGTTACTTTTGCATACACATTAGTCGACTAAAACGTGTCCATATTTGCAAACCATCAGTTTTTCTCCTGACCTACTCCCTGATTACGTAAGTCATTTTGGAAATGGAAGCAAGTTCTTCCACCTGATCTCAGATGGAGGTCAGGTAATAGCATTAAGAGCTTGGTAGCATTGTTTCGGCTCTCGATATAGAAAGGGAAAACTGAATATTATAAGAATAGCATTTCCCTTTTGTTTCCGTTACGTTTGGGTTATGATTTGGTTCGGAAAGAGAATGGCTTTTTTGCTTCACTCTGGTGTAACGGCGTGGATCTTGCCCTAACATAGTTCTCCCACGCAGTTTTTGTACGTAGTTTTACCTCTAGATTTACTGCACGGAAGTGCAAGAAACTTGCACTTATATTTCTAACACGAGAACATCCCAGTTGGGGGCAGCAGACATGCCAGCAGGGTCACCACTTTGTTTCTGGAATGCTAACTGTTAATGGATCACACACTTTGAGAAATGAATACATACAACTTAATTTAGAATTATGTATGTGTAAGAAGGGGGGGGGGGGAGCAGGGGCAACATGCCTCTGCCTTTAAGTCCACCAGTGGCATATAATTTTTGGTGCATGCAACATTTAATGCACCGAGCAATATGGCTCCACGGTAACGTCTAAGGTTTGCATTCGGGAGGGCCACTATTCAAATCTCTGACTGAGATTTTAACAGGTATTCTCAGTTCTGAACTCACAAATGCAGGGAAGGAACCCTAAAGTAGGCCTGGAATGTTTCCTTCCCGAAATTCCCTTCTCAAATATAATTCTATTCAGGGTTTTGGTTGGAACTAACTCTGGCTCGAAGGGATCTTGTCCTACAGTCATTTTTATTTTACGATAAGAGGTTCTTTTTGCTGATCATATGCCAATTGAAAGCCAGAAGTGTGTCATTAGATCAAATTCAGGAAGAGGTGATCCAGTTAGATCAACAAAACGACCTAAAACATTTGGACAGGTGTTCTATGGTTCTTTGAAGATTTATGGTATATATCATATGGATAATTTTCTACGAATATCTTAGATCAATTAATTATATGGGATAATTCATAATTGCGCTTACGGCAATCCGAGATGTGATAAACGTTAAAAAAAACCTCTGTCTACTATTGCTGAGGCACCATTACATAACAAATATATGGGACATTATTTTAAATATTCTTCGGCATAAAATTTTACACGCAGCTTGGTTTCCCCCAGCAGTTGACAATTTTTAACTCAGGTGGGTAAAATTAACTCATTTTTGTTTCGGTTCTTTTATATGTAGCGTGCGGCAGAAACAAATACTTCTTCAATATTATCGTCTTTCCTCCATTATGTATTAGACTATTTTCTGGTCAGTATATTATTGGAATTTTATAATAAAGTAAACCTGATGGTCTTGAGAGAGCTATGCCCATTGCATGGTCCAACTAAAACCTTGATTTTATTGCACGTATTATCAGTTTTCACCACCTGTGGTGCCGCATGTGGTAAGAACGGGCATTAAAACACTAGAAAGACGCTGTCATTTATTCTGTGAGGTCGATACTGTTCTGTTTGTCCAGAACTATTCAAACCCAGTCTTTTGTAAGCGAATGCATGAAAATAAAGCGTAATTGTCATGATCATTCCGAAAACTTGAGATTGTCTCTGCTATAATGACTGCGTAATATGTATGGGAGAACTTTACAGTGCACGCCTTGTAGACTCAAACTAAACGTGGTCCATGTGTATGAAGGGTGAGTCCTGTGCGAAAGAAGTTGTTGGCGAATGGTTATGATCGATCATATATTCATCACGTACTACGTGTGTGTGTATCTATGCATGTGCGTGGTTGTGTGTGCAAGTACTCAGGTTATATTTGGCAACCTTTCATTCCTTCTAGAATATTTGTGTATAGTACTGCAATTTACTAGAACTTAACCTAACTCTTTCTCAGAATTTCCCAAAAAGCTTAAATTAAGTAAACGCCCCGTTTAAATAGTTTTTGTTCAATTTTCCCGATATTTTCAAGAGAATTGCAAGTACAATGAGTTAAAAGATACATTCAATTCATTTTGTGGAACATTTTTGTGTGATACTTATAACAACAGAAACTGAATTCTATAGATGTAAAATAGGGTTTCAATCACAATATGTTTAAGCTTTAACACAACTTGTGCATACATTTTTGAGAGGTTTTATTAAACGTTATGAATTTTTGTGAACATTAGCACTATTTAGTTGGAATACCAACAGGTCAGGAGGTTAAGTCAAACGATATTTTGATTTAACTCTCCTGGAGTATTTATGTACAATATCCACCTTTCTAATTTTTTTTCAATAAGCACTACACCGTTTTAAAGATCACACAAGAATTATACTTTAGTTTTGCAAAAATATTAATAGTAGAAACGAAGGTTATAGCCTGTTTCAAATTTGCCATTGCATTACGTTATTACTTGATCAAGATTTAAGGTTAATTAGTTGGGAATTCCATTTTAATAGTTAATTGGCAACTTTCCAGTATAGTCATCGAGCAATGAGGCATTTCTAGATGCCACTTCCAAACTAAACCTTATACAAAAGTAGGGGAATGGTCTAACCCATGTTGTGTACAACTGTTGAGCTAAATGAGGTAAACGTTTGTTTTCTTCTATCTCATTCCATACAGTCAGTGTTCTGAGTTATTACCCTCCCACTCGGTCTGTTGTAGCCATTAGCAGGTAATATTCTACATGCAAGTTTGACATCGTACAACTCTTATTGCAACAAGTACTTCTATCAAACGCGACCCCCACTGGGAATGTTCCCTTGTAAGAAAACTTCATTAAACCGTGGTAGTAAATAAAAATGAAATATTTTGCAAATACAAGATCTTTAAAAGCGTCACATGTCTGATATCATCTTGTGTTATATTTATTTTCCCACAAGGAAACAAGGAATAGGATCAGATATGATGTCTTAATAGATGAAATATTCTGTAAAATTAGGTATCACACCATTCTTCTGTGGACTTGTCAAAATATAAAAGTAATTTGATACCATTAAGTATTTAAATAAAAGAATATTTGTAGGTGACCGCCTCTGTAGCGCAATCGTAGCGCGCCTACCTCTGGCGCGGAGCACCCGGGTTCGATCCCCGATACCGGCGTGAGAACTTTTCTCCCGCTGAGAGGTCTGCCACGGGGTGCACTCAGCCTCGTTAGCTCCCGGAGGGGCAAATTAATAAAGAATTAATGAACCTAGGTTGCGAAGGCCGCATAACTGGCCGGAAGAGCTGACAACGTCCCACCTTTCATTACTGCACCCCACTTGTGACAACTGTAGTGGGCAAATGGGGAGGGGCAGGCAGCGGCCGGGCAGTAAGCCTTGGCTCACGAAGGACTGTTGTGCTAAGGGTTTAGATTTGTAGATATTGCGTGCTCTGGCCTATTTATAATTTAGTCTTAAGATTACATAATTATACCTATATTTTATATTTAATATATTTATTATAAAATTATTTTATACAGACTTGCACATGTTTTAAAGATATATCCTCCCACCACAAACTACTGTTTATATGGGACTTTTCGCTTTTTATTTTGTAAAAAACGTCTGTAATGATTTTGATTAAAATATCGCATGTTTAAGAGACTTGCATGCAAATAATATGTATATGTTGAATTCTGTGGGAATTGCCTGTTAATCCTCTTCATTCTGAAAGTTTTATATAACTGGTAAACAGTAAAGGAGTTTGTTAAAGTAAGCCATTTATATCAAACAGTATTTTTGTAGCCTTAGCCATTTCCAAGATATTCTTTATTGGCTTGAATTTTAAACTGCTTAAACTTATTAATGGTAGGTAACTATTCAGGATGTAAAGCATTTCACCGAAAAATTTGGTACTGAAATTTCACCGGAAATGCACGTTTTGAGACCTCTGGATCCCAGAAAATGAATTTTTCTCATGGTCATGCAACGAGCATGGAGTTTAAAGACTATCACATAGCGATCATTTTAATACAAATCAGAATATTGCTTTATCCTATTGTATTGTTCATATACCTGTAACGAAAGTGTAAATGCATAATGAATTTTGATGTCGATCAAAGATAGGTAGATAGAAGAATAAGCTTTTATAAGAATAGTTTGTAGAAGAGAGAGAAAGTCATGTGAAAGTAACCTATCAGACCTTTGGTGATTCAGTCTTGCAACTCGCCTCATTTCTCTCATAGCTGTGTAACTTTTTGTTTTTGTGAGCGGAATTTCGGCTAGAAAGGTTACTTGAAATGCTCCGGTTCACAAATCTTTGCGGTTAGATGTTGTAATGGCCTACTACATTATGTAGCAAAGCTCTGATTGCGTAATGACACTGTTGAAAACGCAGTGTACCATACAACAGTGTTCACTCTCTGTGTAACGTGCTTTTTCCCTTTCCGATGTATCACTGAGTAAACTTAGCGTCTTCAGTAGCCGTGCCTTATGTTCCTCAAGAGACTCTAAGTATCTAGAGAGTACCTTGATGGCAAATAATTATTGCAAAGAAACAACTATACATACAATACTGTGGATCTGGACGAAGCGAATAGAAAGGAAATACTAAAGTCAATATCCCAAGCTACTTATTTCTTCTGTTAATATGTTCACATTATTACTTTTTCTACCACCTATCCTAAATTCGATATACTTTTCAAGGGGGCTATATTTTGAGGTCCCCATCCAATTACTGCTCGAATGTGTGAGCAACTAATTCACAAGAGTAGAGAAAGTCATAAATTGAAACCGAGTTTTTATTTATGCATACATACAGGCTTGATTATTTTACGTGCCATATACCGACTTTACTTCCCTTCCGAAAGAAGCCATGCTAGGGATGTTTACGCCCGAAAGTCATAAGAGTGTAACATATAATATATTTTCTATTTATTAATGAGGAACTAAGAAGTGGATTGGAGGATATAGCTGAAAGCGCAAGAACATTTAAATGGAGATGGGGAGGACACGTGGGAATAATGCTTCAAAATAGAAAGGCTTATGGCATGACAATGTGGGATCCAAGATGGGGAAAAAGAAACAGGACGATCACGCCAGAGATGGGCACAAGAACGAGTTAAGCAATTGATGACCGTTGGACAAGAGTGGCAAGACACGGAGAGAGGTGGAAGAAGTTCATGTATTTCTAGATTATTATGACAATTCCAGAAGGAAAATTCACATGAACTAGTTCATCCTGTGAATTTCATAGAGCTAGCACTACAAGCCTCAACGTTGCGTTGAGGTTGGTGCTGGAATTGACCTGGTTTGTGGATGTAAACAGCTCGGGCACTTTCGCTTTCGCTTTTAATGTTTTGGGGGCTAACGCTTGTGATCGGCCTACTCTCGCGTACTAGACACAGAAGGACAAGGCAGGGTACTTGTTTGTGTCCTCAAGAAGCACTGTTACTGTGTTTGTTTATGTACTGAGCTAGGGAAAGTGACACACACACAATCTGCAGTGTTGCCAGCTTGTTTTCGAGAAAACTAAAACATCTCCATAGGAAATGGTCAGAGATAAAAACGTAAGATACAAAATGTGTTCCAAATATCGAGTTCTATCGCTGGTTTAAATTAATGTAATGACTTCCCTTCCACCCGGTATATTACTCGTGGCAAATTAGGTACATTTTAATCAAAAGCCATGTCTGAGAAAATAGAAAATAAGGATAAAGTTGCATCTAAAGGAGCAGTGAAATAGTCTTGAAAACCCTCGTGTCACATCGTTGAACTTAAATACTAAGTTTGGGAATTTATCTGACCGTTGAAATTTGTACGCTGTTACACGCACGCACATACACACACAAACACGCACGCGACCATCTCCTGTCAGAATCTTGCTATCAAATTGTTGGGTGGAATGCAATACTTCCTTTACCTCCCATAGATAAGCAGTAGAGTACCTAAAAGGGTCATTTCTTTCCAGGAGATAGTTTTAACCTTTACAGCTTAGTGGGGATTCATGACAGCAGAGAGACAGGTACTAATAAGAATTAAAAACGATTCACAAACGCAGCTGTTGCTATTAACTAACATCCTTTGAAGGTAATTAGGTTCCCTTTAAACTTCACACCGTAGACACTTGGGCAGGGTCTAGTTACTTCTTTGTTTATTTTTGTTTCTCTTTATTTGCTGTGCTAATTTCTTATGTAACGAAGGCGCCCTGGGTGACACTAACATAAACTAATGATACTGCATAATGCGTTCAATTATTCACTTTCACTTTTAAGCAGTGTACAAATGGAAGTACTATGGTAGAGTGTTCAGCTGCGTAAGATTCTTTCTCTTTTTATACTTTAATAGCTCATAATTTGAAAGTTACGGTTAGAGCTTGCACTCTTATGTAATTTAAATGTCTCATCACCCTTAATGTGTCATTGTTAAACATTTATGATTTATGACAGTAGGATCCTTACTCTCCAATACTGCCTTACTTATTTTACTCAATATTAAACGATCCTTAGAATACTAAATATCTGCACAAATGTAAGTTCATTAAACTGTTACTTTCTCTCTCGATTACCTATGTGGGAAAAGTAATGTATCTGACCACCCCCCAAAAGAAGGGGGGAAAAAACCGAATGAAACGAAATTTCACTGGAAACACTACTATATAAAAGAGGATTAAATTAAATTTCTTTAACGTACCCCCTAAGAAGTCTTCGCATATCCCCAGGGGTACGCGTACCCCAGGTTGAATGTCACTGGTCTGAGGAATACCACAACTTCGCATTAGATTTAGTTACTATTTTAGCGAATAATACAACAGCGAAAGTTAGACACAAATCTAAAAACTAACTACTTACAGAATATATTAAATACCCTTAGATAATTGTATTTTGTCACGCAAGACACTTGTACAAATGTACTATTATATTAGTTATTGATAATTAATAATTATAATAGTTATTATTAATTAATAATTGCACATTTTCTTGCAGGCTCTGGATTCCATAATTTGTTGGTTATTCTCGTTAATGTGAAGGTGAGGTTTGAGGGAGCGGATGCTTTTGAATTATCTGTTATATTTATTAGTTCTTGTTTCTGGACCCCAACATGTGACATACGTGATTGTTAATGTATCGATATTTGGTCAAATAAGTTAGGTACGGAGATACCTTGTGCTAACAGAGATGTTGCAGAAAAATACTGGAAGCTAACTTGGTGACAAACCATGTAACTTTTATAAAGTAAAATATAAAGTGGTTTGGAGTGTGGTCGGTAGGGATGTGAATAGAATTTAACAATCATTGCATTAAAATTGTTTTCTGACGTTCATTTTTTAAATCTTCACTCATTATTAATTTTATATTACATGCTTTAGAATATTTGTTACATATCTTAAGGTTATTATTAAATACCGTTCAGGTTCTTCGTAGTTATAACACACTTCAAAAGAATTAATGAAAGCTATTAAATTTTGACATAATGAACAATAATAAAAAGTTTTATTTATTGGCCACGAACTACAGCAGAGTGAGGGAGAGGGAGGGGGAGGGGGAGGAGGGAGGAAAGGAGAGAGGGAGGGCAGGGGAGAGGGAGGGAGAGAGAGGAGAGTGCCTAAGTCACTGGACATAAGCTTTAGAACTACCCAACTGTCTGGAGTGAGGTGATATAGCAAAGTGAACTACTTCCATGACAGAATTTATTGATATATTTTATATTTATTAATAGCAACTTAGGTCTCTGTGTCACATGCCGTGCTGTAAAAAACATTAAACGAAACTTTTAGATAATTTCATTACATCTGCTCCGATATACGCGTAGGATTGAACCTAATACAAACATCAATTTAATGGCTACTAAGTGAAATATTTTGATTGTATTCAAATACATTTTGTGTGAACTAAGCAATATAAATAAATAGAACTAGTCGCAAATAAATATTGGAAAATGTACTTATATCTTACAGAAAATCAAATTGCTGCAATGTCTTATATATTTTCTTTAAACAAAATCTATCATTAACAATTATTTTTGAACTGAATGTAAACTTTATATGCTATCTTGACTTACTCGCGGTCGTGCTTAATACCATTCATTTTTAGCTCTAAAAGTAAAAGTATTCAAAGGATGTTAAAAGAGTTTAAAATCAATATTTGTTGTGTAATATTTATTTAGCACCACTAACCTGCGTTAAGGAAGCAACTTTTCTTGCATTGAAGCCGTGAATAAAATTTAAATATTAAACATAACCTTCTTTTATTTCCGCTAGTGTTTGAATGGAGTGTTTGATTTGTCCTTGGTAGAAAAAGGAAATTTATGTGCGAAAAGGTTTAGTTTACATTTGTATAGCAGAAAGAATTGGAAGTACTACTTCCGTTGCATTGGGCCATGGCCCTTTTTATGTAACGTTACCTTGCATCCTTCACACGTAAAGGCGCCGAAATGGAAACCAGCCGCCGGCTCCCCGCACACCTTGCATTGCTGGTTCATCTGTGGACACAGAGAGGGCAGCTTAGTTCACTTCCGTAGGTTTCACAACAGAAAAAACAAAAGGCAGCTCATTATACTGTTCGTGGCACAAGTTTGCAAATAGACTAGATCACCTTAAATTGCTTCTTAGTACAATGCAAGGAACCTAAGGCATTGCTGCACAACTTAAACATTGCATTACATGGAAACAAAGTATACGGTGAACAACTGTAGCAAGGAAATGAATCACTTTCTGAGAAACTGGTAAGCTCCGTCGACTCTGAAGCCTTAGCTAGGTTATGTTTGTGGTATTACTGTTCGTTCAATAAAATCATCTGCAAAGCACTCTAAACTGACAACAAAATTATACAAGGGAAAAAATTCTAGAAATTATAAAAACATATTAAAATTGTACAAAGTATATACTCTTGTATATACGTATAATAAAGACATAGAAAACAAAATCTACAAATTCCAGGCTATATGTGGAACCATTAAAAGAACTTTAGGTGGGAAAACAAGAAAAGACTCTAAACTTAAATTGTATAAAACATTGGCTGTTCCTTCTTTGTTATATGGAAGTGAAAGTTGGATAATAAAAGCAAAGGATGGTAGTAGAATACAGGCAGCAGAAATGTTATTTCTGCGGAACGTAAAAGGATGCACAAGAGCAGATAGAATAAGAAATGAGTCAATAAGAGAGGAACTAAATATTTATAAATTAGAAGACAAAATCAAAACAAATAACAAGAAGTGGACAGAACATTTAATGAGGATGAGTGAAGAAAGGGTACCTAAGAGGACCTTTCTATATAACCCAAGAGGAGCACGACATGTTGGCCGACCTCGCAGAAGATGGACTCCACTCATGACTTCGCCGGAACAGGCTGCATAGCCTAAACCATGTAGAAGAAGAAGAAGAAGAAGAAGAAGAAGAAGAAGAAGAAGAAGAAGAAGAAGAAGAAGAAGAAGAAGAAGAAGAAGAAGAAGAAGATACGTATGTAGGTAGACATGCATGTAGAGAGTTGGTGCTGCTTTCCAGCTGGCACCCCTCTATAATTTGTGCACCACGGATACGGGTAGCCGTAGTCATCAAGGTACGGACACGTGCACGGGAGTTAGCGGTTCAAATCCCGCCAGGACCATCCTTATTAACTTTTCCTCAGTTCTTATAACTGGCAAATGTTGGGGAGGCAATGCTTCCTTGCCAAATTCATTGTATAACCTGTGTCACCACCTGCGGTGCCGTATCAAGAGGACGTTAAACGCTCTTAAAAATATGCCTTGCAGTTGATAATTTTGTCTCAAAAATATTTATATTTACGAACGCTGTTGAGTGAATGAGAGCTTCAAAATTCACAATAGCTCAGTTTCAATAAAAATTTGCAGTGTGCGTTGCTTAGATAATTTAAACTAAATTAAAAACATTGTCAATCTCTCACGCGCTCTAGTTTGAGAAAGAATTAGTATTGGCTTTAACTCGAAATAAGTATCAACTAAGGTCAAAACCCAGATTCACATTAATCTTTGAGCCATATCTTTTTGTACGACTCAGGCTACTCATTAGAGATTAGATATCTATAAACATCAAGAAAAAACTACGGGAATTGAACAAGGAAAACACAGAACTTGAACTGGACATGTAGTGAGATAACAGAAAAAAGAAGCTGAAATTGAATGAAGAACCAAAGAAATACGTTTTTGAAGGACGAACAGAGAAGATGAAGACATAATAAAGAATGGGATCATTATTTTTGAAGTGGTAAGGAGGAAAGGAATGGGATAGTACAGTTAAACAGATTGACTTACGATCAACAACTGTTAGTAAATGGTTAGGTCAGAGATGGAAGGGCAGAAGAAAAGCACGTAGGAGAACGAAAAAATGTATTTCAGGGGAGAGTTTAATTCAGATAATAAACATAAGGAAGTGTAACACTAACTATGTGGCGTACTGACCAGAAGAAGTTTGAATAATCGATTAAAGCTTACTCATTATAAGATGTAACTGCATTTTCATTCCGCATCCTTTGAAACACGCTGTAAATAGAGATTTTGTGTGCAGCAACACTGCCCAAAATATGCATGCAAATGTGTATGACATTATGAATTTAAATATGCATTAAGCGTTTTTAAAATAATTCACATAAAGATGGACCATACATTAAAATGTAGCATTAAGGCTCTTCGACAGAGTTTGAAAGGGTAACGTAAACTCATATATGACACGGTCCGGAGATACAAAACGTATTAGAACAACTATAACGCTACTTTTATTGTGAAAAATGTCTTCTATAATCATCACACTCTAAGAAGTTTGTATAGTTGACATATTTTCCGAAACACATCTTAAGCAGTTCATAACATCTATATATTCAAGTTCTACGACATTCTTTATTAGAATGGCTCTGACAACAGTTAATTATGCTGGAAAGTTGAACCAGGTTCAAAGTACAGTGCCATGGCCGGAACTCGAATAAAGGATTATCGGTTTTCGATGCAGACACTTTACCATGTGCTATTTCAGTTGTGGACACTATTATAATGCTCATGACAATCACGTTGTAAATCATTTATCAGAAATAACCTTCCATATTCGGACATAAAAATGTTAACGGTTTTCCAAAAATATAAACTTAAGATAATTCTTAGACCTCCAGTAAGGTAAGGTCTTTTTGTCAAAATAGGCACAAAGGTGCATATATAATTTTATATAAACTTAGATTAGTATTATTGTTGTTTTTGTTTTCATTTCTTTACAAAAACTGTAGTAATGTTCGGTTTTTCTGTAGGCTTTATTCATTTTTGAAAATCCACTTCAATGCTCACCCTGAGAACTTCTGGCATACCAACTGATTAAAATAGGAAACAATTCGTGATCATACTAGCTACCATTAAAAAGCATTGGACTTATTGTATTACCCTCGGGAGTATCTGTCAACACTTACTGGGTCAGCTGGACCGCCTGGGGGTAAATAGGAAATAAGTGAACATATAACAATACATTATTTAAGGCCTTATTGTTTTGGTTTTGTTGAACATAAAATACACCTGCATATAGCTTCAAAACTATTTAGAACAGGGTGACATACATTTTGGTTGTTTTGCTGTTCTGTAAAACGAATGCATACGACCTATTATGTGTTACCCTTCGATTGTTTTTATAACCTGATTTGTGACGGAGTAAAAGTGTAAAAGAATCAGTAAAGTTTAGTTAATCGATACAAGAAAGACGTTGAAGTCATATTTAAGCAAATTCACAGACGATGCGATTATAAAGTACGTGAAAAATGCTTCTGATACAGTGTATAATCCATGCAAATTGATAACCTGGTATATTTATGAGTTTTGACACAAACTTTTATTTTCATATGTCCTTGTGTTCATTATAATGTTGGGGTAATTGATGGAAGAACTTTGCTATGACCACTGTAGCCGAAGCAAATTAAACACACTTACTTTGCGGGTTTGTCTGTTAAGGACGGTAACTGTCTTCATTAATTTGAGGCTCAGCCCAGGACGGGATGGCAACCTGGAATTAAAAATATTTTGACCTCTCGAGATGCCGCCCGTCCTAATCCGCGCTTTTTATCGACTGTAGATAAGACTGCCATCTACCGTACTCGAGGGGGAGACCTGGCCTTTTGCCCGCGGCTAGAGAAGACAGGAAAAGGAGAGAGTTGCAGACCTTGGAGGAAGGGAGATGGAGAATTGAAAGGCAGGCCACAAAAACCTCAGGTGAACCGCTATATGTACGAAGTCTTATAGCCCATATATCAGACCTAGAAGCCAGTCTCCTCGATGCATACGCGCTATGGACCCTTCTGAAAATGTTTAGCTTTTTCTTGTTTCAGATTCTTTAGCATCCGTAACCTTGTAATGTAAATAAATAACGCAGAGGAAGAATGGAAGAGGGGGTAGATGGGCATCAAAAGCCATGTTTTACGGGTCTCCCGTCCCAGGTATCCTAGAAGAATGTTTGTGGTGGTTTACTAGCATTAGCGGCATGGAAAACTGGTTGGGAGCAGTATTTTAGTCCCAAAAACTATAAAAGGAACTACAACCTTCTGGTGGGACATCGATTTAATATAGGTTAAAAATTACTGCCGCAGGAAAGGTGCCCTGTTCCATTAGCACTTTGTAATAAAACCAGTCGTAAAAACGTTGAGGGGAGTGACTGAAAGGACGGAGGTCTGTCTGCATTATTTTCTAAGTCGGTAGAGAGTTCTGTCTTGTGTGGTTTGCTTTGCGCTTGAATCCAGCATACATACGTGGAGATTTCAATGAGCGGTTAAGACCGATTTCCTGTTGGGAGGAATGAAGTCCAAATTGTATGGAATTTATACACCAATTATGTTCTAATAATGTTTCCGGATTAGCCAATTTGTATCTTCTTACTCGCAACTTCCCAATTGACCTCAAAGTGCATCTGATGCATGGGCGTTCAGCCGCCAGGGTTTATATGAGGAACTGGGTTCAAACTTTCTTCACCGTAAGTCATTTAATGGTCAGTGACTTTGAAGCCAGAATTAAACGAAGGCCCCCACACACGATTGTTAACAAAAAGGAATCATAACATATCATTATCGGATCTAGTACTTTTTCTGTTTAAATGTCAGAACCGCTTTCTAAATTAAAGGCTATTTTCTCCGTTTTACTTCCTATGATCTATTCGGCATCTAATTATCATGTTCATATTAGTCTATGGTCATGTGCGCAAATATAATTCTTCCAAAGAGAAATAAAACAGCCACCCATTTGTTATAAATAAATAACGGAAGCTTGAAACAAATTAAAAACAAAGAAAGAAAATTTTATTGATTGGCACCATTGCGAATCAACCCATGGACCGTACTGATTCACTGCCAGTTATCCCAAAATGTGCTGAATTTTTCAAATGCAATAATGCCTTCCAATCTTAGCCTACATAAAGGAAGTGACAAAGAACAACCAATACCCTAAAAATCTGATATATTGCACTCACAAGACTTTCTCTACTCTTGTACTAACCATTTTTATAAACTCTTATTCCTATATCTTCTTCGTGTTAAATAACAAACATTTGTACAAATTATCTTATTGCTTACTTTCTTGTAGGTGCAAGGGGAATATTAGAATACTACTAGCTTTGGAATTCCGTTTTCTTTGCTCACTTAACATATAAAAACATGAACAACGATGTTCCATTTCACGAAACTCACACACATAACAAGGAATATCTCCGAAATGATTCACCCTACAACAAAATTTATTCAGACATTGTGTATTTTAGCAATATCTATATTTTTGTATAATAGTATGATTTAGTCCATCTCTAACGGTTTACCAGTTATGCAAAAGTCGTCCAGAGTAAATACGACTACAGGGGCTATAGGCAGAAAATTTAAGATATACATTTCATTTGTCATAAAAATATCTCAAACGTATGACATTTTAATCAAAGTCGTTAGAGCCATTTTCAAGAAATGTCCAGCACAGGCGTCATGCGTGTGGGTGCAGTACTTTAGATGGAACGTGGGCAGTGCCCCGATCCCTACCGACCAGTTGTGTGGTCTTCTCGACTAGATTCTTACAACATACTAAACTTAAATACCAAGTTTGGCATTCATCCGACTTTCCATTATTCAAGTTATGCTATTCACAGACACACGTCGAGAACGTTTTGTAAAAGCTTTTTACTTTCTCTACTGGTAAGTAGGGGAAATATTGTATTCCACCCAAAAATTCGACGTCGAGATTTCACCGGTCGTATATGTTTTGAGACCCCCTGAATCCAAAAAAAGCATTTTTAGTAAAAGGTCCGTGTGTGTGTCTGACAGTCTGTGGACAGCATAACTCAAAAACGAAAAGTCGGTTAAAAACCAAAGTTGGTATTTAAGTTTAATGTCTTTCAAGGATGCGACAAGAAGATTTTGAAGAAAATAGTCCCACTCTGAACTACACTTTACATGAAAAATTTTTCGAAAATTTTGATTTTCTTGAAAATGGCTTTAACGATTTTTATTAAAATGTCATATATTTGAGATATTTTTATGACAAATGAAATGTATATCTTGAATTTTCTGACTATAGCCCCTGTAGTCGTATCTACTCTGGACGACTTTTTGCATAACTGGTAAACCGTTAGAGATAGACCAAATCAAACTATACAGAAAATGTAGTTCTTGCTAAAATACACAATTTATGTCCAAATAAATTTTCTTGTAGGTTGAACCATTTCGGAGATATTCCTTGTTATGTGTGTGAGTTTCGGAAAACTTTTCCTACTCGAAATCTTGGTATCGAATTTTGGGTGAAGTACACTATATTTCCAACTATTGTAGGTATAGAGCAGATAAAGTAAAAAATAGAGAGAGAGGTATTCGAAATACAAGCAATGACTTGAGAGCAGCAAAGCGAAATATGCTAAGTCGCACACGCCGCAAGTACGGTTCTTGCAGACAAAAGGCTACCGGGAAGACTGGTGGATTTCGAAGAATAAAGGGAAAACGGCTCCGAAATGAAAAGAATATGAAACGTGCGTTCAATAACAAAAGGCAGATATAACGGCGGCCGGCCATTGCAGGTGCAGCCCCTATGTACTTAGCGCCAGAAAAAAACGGAATGTTTTTAATAGGCACTTTCTACAGCACAGCAATAGAGCGCGGGAGGCAAGCGCGCTGCTTTCCGTTATCGTCTGCCAAGTGTGAGATCTGTACACTCAGATAAAGAGATGTTTGAGAATTAGTGCAATTTCATTCGACGCACGTAACTGTCATGTGGATTCCCATTTCATATGCTTCTCCGGTCCGCTTTTAGTTTCTAATGTGGAAGAGATTTTGCATGTAAATATGAAGAATCACGTGCGAGTTGGCCGTATCTAACGGTTTTCAGTTTACGTAGTTCCCTGGATAGAATTCCCAAATGAGGAAAAATGCAATGGTAAGGAACTATGGGACTAATTGGTGATTCTGCTGTAACCTCCAAGTCCTAGATTCTGCTTCACTGCGCAAGCCAAGTAGCTCCATTGTAATTCTCTAGTTGTTAGCAATTTGTTAAAAAAATAATGGGATCTACGTGCTTAATCACGGTTGATGGCAACTGTTACTGAAAATATTTCTAAAGCTAACAACTATTTCGATTTCTTTTGAACTAAAGGCCAGTAGGGAGATTTGTTGTACCAAAAATCGAATAGATTACCGTTATACAATAAATTATAATTTATTCTCCTAGATATTCCACACATATCCTGTGGTTAAACCACTCATCTCTCACAAAGACGATCGTAATCATGGGTTCGATCCCAGGGACTCCTAGTGGGATTTGTGTTTGACGAAGCAAGTTCTGGGTTGACTCCGGGTTCTCAGACCACCATTCATTCTACCAAATTGCTCTATTTTCATATTGTGGCGCCGCCCCAAAGGACGGTTGGGGCTAGGCAGTCTCACACGACTGGCACGGCGCGTAATAAAGGCGCTCAGGGTCAAGCTTCCCCACCCCACTCACGCTAGCAAACACGTGACCAACAAGAATCGAGCGGCAACACAAAGGTTTTTCCAGAATATTCGAGAAGTGTCCGGCAGCCGAGAACTTCGAGAAGAGTCCATGTTAAGTCATCCTCGCTACATAAGGAGGCGAGGCGTCGAAGGAAGGGAACAGTAGAGTGAGTTACGGACATTAGTCGTCGGGGAATCGGTCGGTAAGTTCTTAGATTGAGTGTATACGTCAGCTGCGTTTGTCATCGCGTCGTGAAGGAAAATAGGGAAGCAGTTATGAGTGTTGAGTAATTGTATCATCGGTGTTTTAGAGGCAGAAAAAGTGAAGAAATACAGTGAAAGGACTGAGTCAAGTTTCTTCTTCAATTTCATACCAG
The DNA here is from genome assembly GCA_030765045.1 of Tenodera sinensis. Classification (NCBI taxonomy): domain Eukaryota; kingdom Metazoa; phylum Arthropoda; class Insecta; order Mantodea; family Mantidae; genus Tenodera; species Tenodera sinensis. The sequence continues at coordinate 101,609,142 of CM060971.1, read as the reverse complement.
GCTCTGTATGATCAAACGCTCCCGGTTCCCAGATCCAATGTTCGTCTGCTCCTCGACAGACCTCTGACCCACACTCATCTGTGTGTGTGTGTGGGGGGGGGGGGGGGGTGCTCCATACGAGGAGGGTAAGCCGACTAATTACGACATTCCACAAATTATTCGCAAAAATACCACGTTTTCTATCTTCTTTCTGCTAACTCGGTTAATTTGGTTTCAATGCACCTTTTGTGTGGCAACACTGGAGCACGCAGGAGGCTAAGATGACAGTATTGGATTTAAAAAACAGGTCACTATATTATAAAGGTCTTCATATTGCACACGCTTTACATGACTTTACGATAAACAAAACGGATATAAAATTTCCAAAGGTACATTGCTTAAACTATTGTCAAATGAAAACAAACGAAAGGAAATCTATTGTAAACGAGTAAAGCTACAGAATAGTTCAAAATAGTTTAACAAGTGCTACGTTTTTCAATAAATTACCGTATCTGTTACACAAAACTCTAAAATTCAGTGATAATGAATAAACGTTTAAAAATGTTTACAAAACGCTTAGGATGAATAGCTTATTTGTCGTGCTAATATCTGAAATGTTTGAGATGGTAACTAGTATTCTTATAGCCACTTTTTGAGAAAATAACACATTTTTTAATATAAAAGGTATTTGGAGTGGGAGGAATTTCGTAAAATCTGCATGTCACTGAAAGATGCTGGATATAAATACGAAATTTGATATTCATTAGAGACTTGTTACCGTGTATTAAGCCAGAACATTAAACTAAATATCATAAAGCGAGTTTATGGAATTTAGTTTTAAAAATAGACTTAGAAAATTGCATTTGTGTTTCTAGAAATAGTACAATTCACGAAAACAGATCAATCAAATTAGCAGTACGGTGTTATTTGAAATAGTTTGCAAATTCGCCATAAAAATAAAAATTTGAGTTGTGTTTAGTAACTCGAGTTGGAAGATATCGATTTTCTTTGTGGTTAACTGCTCAGCTTCCTGACTTTTCAACCCAGAGGTACCGAGTTCGATTGCCTATGTGACAGATAAATTTTCTTCAATCAGAATTATTCCCTAGCCGCCGCTAAGCCTTGAAATATTAATGGGGAGTGAATGGGAATGTGCCTAAAAACCAACGCTGACGATATATTAACACCATCAGTTGTTTCTGAAGTCAAAGCCCCCGATATGAACATAGAGGTTCAAGGGGACGACAAGTGGAACAAAAAGGGCATCATTCGTAAAGTTTGCCATTAGGTATTAGTTGCATTAGAGCATGTTACGTCACTTAACTCATTGTTAAGCATAGGACGCAAAAGCGCACATAAAAATGTTTGTATTTGGGTAAACTACTGATTTTAAAAATATTAAACTGTATTAATAATTTCTTCCATTATCACCTTGTTTAAAACGTGATTTTGTACTGAAGAGCGGAAGTGTGATATTTGCATATAAATTATGATGTAATATTTCGTGGTAAAATGGAGAAATAGAGAAGGTAGCTGGTGCACTGCTTTCACCTGCGACTTGGATGATTTGCCCAAATTGTGTGACGCTTACCAAATGACGTGCAAATGTTCTTCAACAAACACGGAGTTGCTCTTTCTGAAAACTCGACCAGATCGTGCTTCCCGTTACCACTGGAGTCAATTATTTACAGTGACGACGGCCAAATATTAAAATGAGGAACAGGTATTAAGGAGCCGCGGGTCACAGCCACGTCGTAGCGATTATCTAGCAACTTTCAACAAAAACATTTTTGATTTTGTTACTACGTACAACAGTATAACCTATAAACAATAGGATACTTATTTATTAATAAGCTATGTAGGTATAGATATAAAAGATTACAAAGATAGGCACGATATGAATAATAATTTCAGAAATATAAAATTTATTTTTCTCATATATAAAAAAATCTAATGTATTGCACTCACATAACTTTCTCTATTCTTACAAACCCTTTTAGCTCTGTCCATTGTCTTAATGTTGGTCGAGATAAATATCTTAGTGCTAATTTTCTTGTAGGTGCAAGTTGAATGCAGTAGGCTTAGAGCGATAGTTAAATCTTTTAAAGCTGGTCGTTATATGAAGCTTTTGAAATCTCTTTCTCTTTGCACGAGAAGAGATACAAAGTGAATAACGACCTTCCATTTGAGAAAAGTTAAAGTATTGCAAAACTCGCACAAATAGCAGGGAATATCTTCGAAATGGTTCGATCCACAAAAAAATGCATTTAGATATAATGTGCTCTTTCAGTGGGATTTAAATTTTTGTATATTAAGATTTGATCTGTCTCTTACGGTTTACCAATTATGTAAGTCATCAAGAGTAAACAAGACTAGATAGCCGTAGCCAGAAAATTCAAATTATGCACTTCATTTGCCATAAAAATATCTTCAACGTATAGCATTTTCATAAAAAAAATGTTAGCTATTTTTGAGAAAATTAAGTTCTGAAAAGTTTTCCACGTCAAGGGTAGTTTAGGATGGAGGAATTTTCTTCAAAATCTGCGTGTCGCATTCTTGAAAGATATTAAACTTAAATACCAACTTTGGTTTTTAACCGACTTTTCGTTTTTGAGTTATGCTGTTCAGACACACACACACACACACACACACACACACACACACACACACACACACACACACACACACACACACACACACACACGAACCTCTTTCTAAAAATTACTTTTTGGATTCAAAACATATTTCCGGTGAAATTTCGACATCGAAATTTTGGGTCGAATACAATACTTACTACACGCAGTAGAGTCGGTCTGGATAGCTCAGTTGGTTAGAAGCTGGCCTGCTGATCTCAAGGTCTTCTTGTTTTCCTGATTACTCTACCCTTTTGTAGCACTTACACCCCGTAGGACTTACAAGGATCTCAAGGTCGGGGGTTCAAATCCGGCCCAGATGGTGATTTTTAAGTGTGCTTAAAAACGACAGCTCTGTGAGATTTACTGGCACGTAAAAGAACTCATTTGGGACAAAATTCCCGCAGACCGGCGACGCTGATATGATCCTGGCAATTGACAGCGTCGTTAAACAGAATAGTTTTTATACGTAGTAGAGAAAGCAATAAACATTTAAAAGCATACTTTGATGCCAAATGTCTTCGTCCATTAGAACTGCAAATCTTCATGAAAGGCTTGCTATACCGTTGGTTTTCCTCGCGGTGCGGTCTCTCGCAGACAACAGACCAGAAGGTGATGAATTGTTGATGGTAAAGATTGCTCCCCAACCCAAAGCGGTGATTGAGCAGCGCATCGATTTATGTAGTGCATGCTCTACCCGAACTAATAGCAGAGTACGAGGAAGCGATCATGGGGGAGCTCTTGAGACAGATCATGCGGCGTTTTTGGTACGATCTCAGATTTCCAGGAAGAAGTTAGTCATCCCATAGTGCTCTTGCTTCAGCTGCATCTGCATTTGTTAGATAGCTGCGTTTCATATCAACGTTATTTTAAATATGTCATATTTAGAGTGCAAAATCTGATTCTGTGTATATCGGATTGGAATTTTAAAGAAATCTGCTGAAACACCCGAAAACATTTAAGTTGAAAGCGTGTATTTTCTTAATGATCAAATTCTAAAATATTTAAATTTAAATTAATAATAGATTGAAAGGAATATTCAACCAAATATTAAAGTAAGAGGGTGTAAGTCATACAAGGATATACTTGAGTAGACTGATTTTTCGCTGTTATTACTCGAGAGAATGTGCATAAAACAAAAGCAGTTAAAATACACTTAAATGATTACAATGTAAGAGAATGAGCTGTAGACACTTACTGCAATGAATGGAATTGCAATTCCTCTGAAAATAAGGAACGCAAAGCGCTTCTTGGATTCAACGTAGTGAAATTCAAACACTCGCTCATCGATAATGTAGCTATAGATATCTGATATAGCTAGATGGAGGAGTTCGGAAGCTCATAGCTGACAACGCTACATAAATACCAATTTGAACCTCTCAGTAGTTTTTTTTTAATTTCAAAAATTTCTTTCGAAATTATTTGCAATTCTACAAGATATAGCATGTGTATTTTCTTGAATATATATTTTATTGCACACATTAAATGGAGGGAATGCATTTATCCAGGGCAATAAACAACACTTTCTTTGTAATAAACGCTTAAATAATAAACTTGGCTTCCCAAATCAACTCCTATAAAAGTTTGTTTATATTAATACTGCTTGCCTCTCACAAAAATGGCCCGGTTTCGATTCCATGGGGACCATATGTGGGATTTTTGGTGGACGAAGCGGAATCTAGATGGATTTTCAGAGCCCTTATAAAGGACAGGCTTCGAGCTGAACACCCTCCTGGCTACTCTCTCTTATCCAGAGTTTCTCTTCCTCAACAGGCATCGCGTCCACTTGTGGGTCCTGGAGGGTGTAAGTCTTCCAAAGGAGGAGTGTGTGTGCGCGCTTGTATGTGCTTGTGTTTGTGTGTAAGTAACGTAAGGGGGCCACCTCGACCCACTGCGACCCCGACATGGATCTATTGCGGTGTACCACCCCCCAGGGGGAAGGGATGAGGCGAAGTGAGACCAGGGGATTGTCAGAGAGCGGAGGCAGCGAAGACCAGAGGTGCATAGAAGTCCCTAATGGTTCCAAATATTGACACCTGGCACACAACCGAAGTGTTTCCTCTACACGGGGAGAGAGCGACGAGGCGACCCTTGCGGCCCAGGCAGCAACTTCCAGGGGGGGTCAGGGAGGTGCTCGCAAGCAACTATGGCATCTACCTGTAATCGCCGGAACGTACCGCGCTAACAACGAAACATGAATGATGATAAGGGAGGGAAATGAGAAATGAAGGGAAAGGAATCCGTGGAGAAGAGGCTAATGGACTCCAGCATTCACCTAAATGACATAATGAAAATGCGGAGAAACCTATGTCAGAGTGCGTGGCCACACGGGGATCCAACCTCCCGAATGCGGGCCACAGACGTTACCGCCTGAGCCATCCCGCCCGATAAACAACTTTCTACGGAAAGTTATCCTGGTAAGTGACAGGAAGATACAAGGGATTAAAACAGCTTGAGAATAACTTGTACAGAAGAATAATATGGATCAAAAGTAGAAATCACCAAACCACATGTAACACATGCCTGTCTAAGGATAAGGATGGAATGTGAACCAAGATAACATGAAAGATGAAAGGTTGGCAGAAAGGCAAATTTTGGAATTTTAGATCTTTGAGATCTAGATTGATTTTATAACAACTGGCAGTTACTACACTCAAATTCTCATGGTGATATTCAGATGTTTACGAATATTGTTCCGATTTTTAGTTGTTTTCTTCAGAAGGGCTCTATCTATTTGGAAAAAGGCAGGGTTGCAAACATGTGTGAAGTATTGGCATAAAGCCGTCAAACCTATTTCTCACATCCTTTCAAGCACCATTGCAAGAAAACATGCAAGAATCATGTATCAGAAAAGGATGAATACTAAATGTAAGACATATCTCTTTTAAACGGAAGCACGCACGTCAGGGAAATTATTTCCAAAAGGATTTCGCTTTCGTGTTTGAGAGGAAGCAAGAAACGATCACCTTAATTTCAGGATATTGAGGTAGGGGAATGTTGCTTAAGACATTATAGGGTCCCCACGATGTTATTATCCTCCCGATTCGATGCAGAATCAGTTTCAAACTCCTCTCTCACGCTACCTTTAAATTACGTTTACTGGCTCGTTAGGTATTATCCTGGAGCACGTGGTTCAAAGTTTAGATGTAATTGGCAAGACGACTAATGTTCTTTCCTCATGATTTTGGTAGCCGCACGATTTGTTCAGTGTCTGAGCGGCTGTCGTGAAAAGTCTCATGCAGAATTCGTGCTGTCCCGCCCGAAACTCGTCCATAAGAGGGTTTGCTTGTGTGATTTAATTTGTTATTGTGTCAACCGTTTACCTATGGTAGCTAGATGAAATAATGTATCCCACCCAGAAATTTGGTGTCTATACATGTATGACGGAGTGCAAGTTTAGAGGTATCCATAACATAGAAATAAAAAAAAAAACTTATTTCAGAAAAAATATTCCTTCTCTTCTTTCTGTCTGTGTGTATGTGTGACACAGAGAGAAGAGGAGAGAGACAGAGAGAGAGAGAGAGAGAGAGAGAGAGAGAGGGAGGGGAATAGCATACCTAAAAGAGGTTCCGTAAATAATAAACTTGGTAGTTAAGTCTAAATCTTTCAAAGATGTGGCGTGAAGATTTTAATGAAACTTCCCCATCCTAAACATTTTACACTGAAAAAATCTGAGACAAACTCTCACGCTTTTCTCTATTTATTCTTCTACAAATTATTCGTACAAAGGCATCTTCACGCATTTGCATGTATATTTCGTTGTAGGTAAAGAGGAACACAGAAGACTAAAACGATGTATTTTTAAAATGCGCCTTGTTAAATGACTCATATTTCATGCTTTGTGTGAACTCGTGAGTGAGTGAGGTGAATTTGACTAAGTACTTGAAAAAAAGTATTAAATATTGGAAAATTCAAACCAATTACGAAAGTATTTAGTATTCGAAAATGCTAAATAGTAAAAAGGAATATCTCGGAAATGATTAAGTGCATAAAATATTTTATCCCACATAAACTGTATGCCTTAACGAAATGCACTATTTTTGTGTAGTAAGAGTTTGTCTATCTCTTTGGTTCAGCAATGGTCCAAAATTAATTCAGAGTGAACAGGACTTCATAGGCTATTTGTATAACATTCAAGATATACTTTAGTCACTAAAATATGTCAACATACGGTATTCCAATACAAATATTTTTCATCATTTTAAGGCAATAAAAGATAATCAAAGATTTTCCGTGCAAAGAGCTGTTTGGGGTGGAGGATTTTCTTGAAAAGCTTAGTGTTGCATCCTTGGAAGCTGCTGCACCTATATACCAAGTTTAGTATTTGACCGAATTGTAGTTTTTGAATTATATTTTTCGGTGGCGCCGTGACCGAGTGCTTAGACCCTCGCCTTTCACAAAGGTGGCCCGGGTCCATCCCAGGGACACATGTGCTATTTATGATGGATGAAGCGGCGTCTGGGCGGGTTTTCTCTGGGTTCTCCAGTTTCTCCCGCCGCTCATTCCGCCAACTGCTCCATTATCGCCTTTTCATTGCATTTCATTTCATCCTCTTCCTCACAATTATACCTGGTGCTGGGCTGAACTCCACTTCCAGGTCTTCACTGTCCGGCCCATAGGTTCGTCTGCTCCCAGTCAGGCATCTGACTCTAGGCACAGGTTTGTAAGTCCTAGGGGGTGTCAATATGGGGAGGGTAATCAGATAAAGAAGACGAAGAGAAGAGTTATATATTTCACATACCAGAGGCTTTTCTAAAAGGCGTTTTAAGGATCTCTAAGTATCAGTGCCTCCAAGAATCTTTTAAGTATTTTACTTAAAAATATATCTTAGCCTGTAAACTCCTTTTAATTTTGATTGAATTTTCTTCAAGTTTATACGTAACCATCTCAAACATCACGATTGGTAGGAAGTAAGTAATTTTGTTTGTACTCGCATGAAGAACTAAACACAAGCAAATTGACGCAGGTGCATTACGAACTTGTATAACATTCCGAACCCGGAACAGAGAGGAATATTTCTCTGAAAGCTGTTTAACAATTGCCGCAGAATTCATTATCTCTTCCATTCTTCGTACATAATTAATCCTTTGCATATAGCCATGCTTCATTTTCGCAGAAGCTTTGCCGCATAATTACTGAGGTAATTGTAATCAGCAATCACGCACGGCTCTGGGGCTTGTGTAGAAAATCGAAGAAAAGAAGTAAAAAAAGCTTTTGTTGTTGTTGTTCAGTGGTATGTTTTGTAAGTGCTATTAAAGTTGAAAAAAATTCCCCATAGCGTCTGAAGACAGTAGGTACTACTCAGTTTCTTGAGAAATACATCCAAGGACAATGCTTGCGTTCGGAAGAACGCATTCAAAGGAAGAACATGAAACGAAAACATAACAGGACAGCATTTCATTACATCAGTCTTTCCTTATAAGCATGTAAAACGCTCAACACCGGTATATTCGAGTGTCATTGATCTAAAGTACCCCGAGGTTCAATTCATCGTGATCAGATACAGAAATTTCTAAGCATTAAAACCAGCGAAAGGAAATAAATTAGTGTTACAGGACTTCACGCAGTGACGTCGCAGGTTACAAATCACTCCCATCACTCGTGCATTCTGTCGATGTTGGCAGATAGCACTCGCCAGATCATGTTCACGTGCCCGTCAGTGACTCATATTCACTGTATTGACATAATAGTTTGAATCCAACTGCTTAAGAATTTCTATGGTTGATCAAGATCTTTTCAAGAATGCTCTTGTAGGTGCTCTGCCATCATCAAATTTGAATATTTGTTGTGATATTAAGTTTTTGATTCTAAAACTTAACGCAATGATGTTTATATATAAATTTCGGTCTTGCTGTAAGCACATATAGGTTTAAAGCAGGCATTTTTACTTTCTTAGCATCTATTTTAGTGAATAAAGAAAATACTGCATTGACCACAAATATTAGATATCCAAAAATCTTAAACCGGTTTTGAGCTCCGCTAATTAAAAGAAGGTTTATAAAGAAAGGTCCACGTGGTATATGGGTGTATGTGAACAGCATACGTCAATGACGAAAAGTTTGATGATTACAAAACTTCCTATTTAAGTTCAGTATCTTCCAAGAATGGAATGAAGATTTTCCAGAAAAATACCTCACTTCAAACTATCTCATAATGCAAAATGTTAGTTTTCATTTTATTAAAACCTTTCTAATTATTTGGATTAAAACAAAACACACTTAAGATATATACATTGCTAATAAAATTTATATTGTGGATTTTCTGCGAGTAGCCTGCAAAGTCCTCTTCATTGGGAATGAATTGAGTATATCTTTGTATAACTGGTAAACGATGAGGGATAGACAATTTGTCCTGTCCTGTGGCACACAGCCCTGTGAGTGTAGCCTTGGCCTACCGCCCGGCCGCTGGATCTCCAACCTCTGCCCACTATAAACATCAGAGTGGGGTTCAGTGGTGGATAGTGGGACCTGGTCAGCCTCCTGAGCCCTCCCGGCCCGTATATACGGTCTTCCTAACCGGAGTTGATCATACATAGGAACCAGGATGGGTAATCAGCCTGAAGCCTGGTGAGAGCGAGGAAGGAGATGATATGAAAGGCGAAAGATGATAGGAAAAGTGATGATGGAGGAATTGGCATGGGAAACAGGAGAACCCGGAGGAAACTCGCTCCTGTGCCGGTGTGTCCACCACACATCCCACATGCGGACGCCTGGGATCGAATACTGGTCACTTTGGTGAGAGTCAAGCGGTCTAGCCGCTAGGCCACGGCGCGGTATGGGATAGACAATTTACTGTATTAAAAATACACATCTCATTAAAACACACACTTTATATGAGAATTGTGTCTTTAATCTTTTCATAATATTCGATGCTATTGATTGAATTATTCAGCATTTTGTCATTTTTTGAACTTTTTTTTCATCTTACCTAAGAATAGTAGCCTTATTAGTTAGGACCCTTTTACAAGACGCTAATGCAAATCCCAGCCCTTTCCCCGTAGTACAACTTATATACTCCTCTTTCTATATATTATTTCCATTTATATTTTTCCCTTTCTCACGAGAAAGAAACGGTTTACTTTCATGGTATACGAGTAGTAGAGTACCTCTCTGATTCGAAGCATCCCAAGCTCTAATCTTCATTAGATAGAGTAAATAAGGATTTTTCTCCTATACTAAGAAAATGAATTTTGCGTAACTTTCAAGATCTATGGTTTCCGGACTCAATTCATCAGCCTGCTGGAAAGAATAACTGAACATTACTTGTAGGAAGCTAAAGATGTATGACTTTCATGGATCTGAAAAAGATAGAGTGGAATGGAAGAAACATAAAGAAACTCGGAATAAAACTTGTGCAGGTTGTCTCTTACTACCATCCTTAATCGACACGTATTGGAGAATTTGATGAACAATGCTTTCCGGGTTCAAAAAGAAGTGGGGGAAGAAAAAAATAATGAAATATTCTGTTCTGATGAAGAGCAAAACATAAGGAGAATATCAATAGAAATATATGAAGATAAGTATAGGATCAAAGTAAGTACAAGAAATTCTGAGTTAATGAAGGAAAAGCAGGGAATTTAGTGAAATAAGTGGGCCATTTAGATATCTGATATTTATCAAAAGGTATAATGATTGGGCGGACGTCAAGAGCTCACAGAGGAGATAGGAATGTCAAATTAAATGTTAAAAAAATATACGTTTCTGTGAACCCTTTAAAAAGAATTTAGAATACGGAAATGTTAAGCCAACCTCCAGCGATAAAGATACTAATACAATGCACCTGTGTCTATGATAGATCAACTCAAAAGCCTGCTCGCAAAAGGTCTGATTTAGCCAGTAACATCAAGTAGCCAAGGCGCTTCTTGTGGCGTAGAAAGATGCAATCTCTTTATGGCCCCAATTAGAGCTGCTTGGGGCACTATGTAAAGCACACCTGATGTGATATATTGAGCATGACGTCAGGGATGAGCAGCGATGTGACGAAGGCCAGGGTTCTCGCTTACCTTGCGAGGAAAGCCCCTTTGTCGTGACGTTTGCACCCAAACCAGTGATTTCAAAAGCCTAATGAAAGGTATTCTTTCCGCCGTCAACCTTACACATCCAGTTTTGTTTTATTGTAGTGCCCCGGCCTTCAACTGATCTTGGTTTGGTGGGGTGGAAGCGAAGATTTCGTCATCACGCCAAGAAGCTTGTAAATCTACTATAAGGTTACGCTTATGGCATATCATCTGACTCATTTGCTTGTTTTCATAAGTCTAAATTATCAACACAGTGTATTCATTAGACATTGCTTAAGTTCATGGCTGATATGACTAAGATCGTGTTTACAAACTTAAAATTCACCCTTGCTTTGATTATCCCATTCCGGAACTTGTATAATTTTGTAAATTGTATATTTTTCTTCGACTTATGGACGTTTCTTAACATAAGACATCACATAGCAGCAGATTTAGTAATTAAACCACAAGGTTAAAAAACCAGTCTAATAAGATGTCGCGTCACAGTTATGAATACCAAAAGGGGACCATTAAGATTCGACCAAAAACGATAAATCACTCATTCACAAAGAAGAATCATTCAGTGCAAAGATACTCAATTCTAACTCTAGCCATAATGAGTTTTTATAGTAAAGAGATGGTTTAAAACTAGTTTCGTATGAATTTTGGTTTAGGATATAAGATGCTGTTAAATAACTCGATTAAAACTGCAAAAGAAAATGGTTTTCAACATGTTGGAGAAAACAGCAAAGTAACAATGAACCTCTAGGAAATAATGAAATAATCAACTGAAATATCAGAGTAGTACCTTTTGGGACCACTCAATTCTAATGTACAGAAAAAAAATTCACCGCGTGTAACATTGTCAAAAGCCACAGTTTATTGCATTAAATGTGATTCTCTATCCCTCCCTTCTCTCATCATCGACTGTTTCCTTCCCCCCTTTCTATTTTTTCTCCCACTTTCACTTCTTTCTCACGATTTCTTTCTGTGCAATGTACATACATGCAATGTGAAGTTTTGAAAACCAGAAACTAAACTGGTTTTTATGAAGTTTTGACACAAGTTAAAAAATAAGTAAAATGCAACCTGTTCTTGAACCTTTTTGCAACTATAGGTGCTGTGACAGCTTTATGTAGATAAATACTTAGAAAATTGTAACCGTACTTTAATATAATTTTTAAAATATGCAGCAAGTAGAAAATTAGGTTACAGAACTTAACAGAAGTATTAAAGTTTTAGTATTTTTACTAAGATTAAAGTATTCTATAAGAGACATACTTAGATGTTTCAATACGTTACATTAGAATCTCCCTTTGTGGAAAGTAATTAGACGCCATATACTCTATTTTCCAAATAGGACCTGCAGTATGTTTCATAATATTCGATTTAACCATTGTTGTCTGAACACGTTAAAACAAAACAGAAGCGCGCACACATAGCACAGTTTACAGTGTTATTTTTGGCTCCAATAATTGGTATGAATTATTAATTTAAAATCCATATTTAACCTTCAGTTATAATATTATTGCAGCAGGAGTATAACTGTTTGACATTATATACATGCACACGGAGGCCTGCCCAACCAGGGAAGGTTCATCTTTAAGGATGGAATCCCAAACACTGTGTACTGACCGCTGTAACCTGTTCTCGCCAGGAAGGTCGTGAAGCCGTTTCTAATCCCAAACTTAATAGCATCTATGACCATTGTAAGTAATGAGTCAAGTGAAATAAATGATACTCCAGTACTTATGTATCCCATTGCGCAAGCTGAGAATTTAAATGAGTTCACAGTTTAATGTAGAGTTGCGACATCTATTGGGAATGACGTCATACCACCTTGCTTCGTAATTTATTGGATACTTAGGTTCGACGAGTGCACATAAGGAATATTTTCATAGAAATTTATTGGCTCTGTCAAACGTAATTGCCATTTTCCTGGCGATATAAATAATTTGATTCATGTTATGCGAAAATAATATGAGGGTTAATATTTGGCACTAAGTTTTCAGTAAAACTTAATACAGAATTAAAATATATTTTGAATTTATTGGCAACGGTAATAGTGCCGTTTTTTAAATTTCTTTATAACGAAATTAGTATACACGCAATATATAAAGAGAAATATATATTAATAGTTTTATATGATAAATCTTTCGCTCTGTAATTTTCATTTTCTTAGCAAAATATTAACATAATCAGCGCACATTATTTCATTAACTACTAAGAATATCCTTTTAAAACATTAATGACCGGATGTTAATAATTTTACATGATAAATTTAGCTGCTTTGCTTCAGGACTCGCCAAAAGAATAGGCTATGAGTGATTTGATTACTTGCCCTAACGGGACGCAAAACCAAAATCAAATCAATGTCTCATTTATTGTTGTTTTTTTCTGAAAAATGCCTCATAAAAGTTTATAATTGGTTTTTCTGATATGTTATGAATGGCTAAATGTTGATGGAATGAATATTAAGTTTTTTTTTACATTGATCTTTTGTTGCTGTATTCGTTTAGGCAAACCAGCTGACACAGAACACTGTAGTGTAGATTACATAATAAGAATAAGCAAAACACACAGGGTTATATGTAATGAAACCTTTTATACTATAATTAAGTTTACCAGAGTAGACTTGAAGTGTACAGAACACAAACTCAAAATATGAGGTTATCAGGAGGTTAACTGTGTCATTAACAGTACACATGATTATGGGCGATTGTACACCCTGGACAGCAAAAAATGAGTCCTGTTTGGAACGCCAAATTCGTAGTCACAGCGCCTTGTTTACACCATCCGTGATACAGTTGTGTAGCGGCAGCAACAAGTTGCCACAAGTTCCAAATCTTAATATTGCTAACTCATACGAAAAATTCCCAGACTGTCCTTTACATGGAGCATTTTTCGAAAAAAATTGATTTTATTAAAATGCTCTAATAATTTTGGTTGAAGTACAATATGTTTTAGACATTTTAATGACAAATGAAAGGTGTATCTTGAATTTTTGGGGTATGTTATCAGAATCCTGTTCATTCTGGACGACTTTTGCATAACTGGTACACTGTAAGGGACAGACAGTATCTTATTGCATAAAAAGTGTAGATATGGTTAAAACTCATATCCAGTGAACATTTTGTGAAGTGAGCCATTTGTGATATATTCATTGTTATATATTTGAATTTTCCAATACTTAACTCCTCTCAAATGGGAAGTAATTCGTTTTTAATCTCTTGGAGATGCAAAGAGAAACGGAATGTCAACACCATTACATAGTGACAACCTTTCAAAAAATTGACTATCGCTTAAAGTTACTATGTTACCTCCCCTTGCACCTAAGAGAAAATTAGCTATAAAATAATTTGTGCAAATGTTCATCTCGATTAAAATGAAGTAGATAGAGGAATAGGCATTTGTAGGAATAGTATGTGTAGCTTTCTGCCGCTGATAAATATGCTCTAGAATTTTCCTACGCTCCTCAGTCCTACCGAAACCAGCCCAGGACCTGTTTGTAAGGCAATTTTCACGCTCTCTCAGAGCCCATAATGCTCCCCTCACTTATAACATATGGTCAGCAGACAAGGTATCACCACCTTATTTTCATATAAACTTAATACACTCGTCATTACTGGAGGGAACCAAATTGCTTTCCGGAGCATGAAGAAATAAATTACATCGGCGTGACACTGCGTCAGTGCTTAACAGCTCATTCAATGCAAATCTCTGCTCGCGACGTTTTTGTCGCATTCGCCACAACCTAGGGCTAATCGCAACCAGATCGGATCAAATAAGCGTTACTTTTAGCATCGTTAGTTACTCTACATTGTCTATTGTTCATTTCAAACTTCTGCTATTGCATAATACATACAGTGAGCTCTTAATTACAAAAAAGCAGCTGTAGAATAATAATTCCGACCTGCTTTCCATCCAGTTACAGACCTTACAAGCAATTATCCTGTAGATTTGACAGGCTATGTGATCTACATGGGGTTTACTTTCATCACCTTTACAGAAATGTTTAATTCACTTAATTTTCTCCAGCCAATATTGTTTACTGTTATGTTGCTCCTGTAAAATATCATTGAAAAAGTTTATTTTTCTATCTGCTTCATGCTAATATAAACATTTGCATAAATAAGATCATTACACATTTCGTTAACTATCCAGATTTTTTGCTTATGAATAACGGGATAAAGGAAATAGCTGATTTTGAAATATTTGTAGAATAACCTCTGAAATAGCCTCTGTCGTGTAGAAATTATTTGACAAAGCTTTACATTTGGGATGCATCAAGTTTTTGTGTGCCTTTTAAAGTTTAGAATTGTATAAAATTAGATAATAAGGAAGATAACTTTGTGGTTTGGTGTAAAATTAAACACAGGTGATAATTTTATAAACCTATTCTTGGAAGAACTTCAACCTTGTGTTTCGAGTGAAATGTCGATACTAATTTAAAGAATCGAATGCAAAACTTCCTCTAGCCTAGATAGACTGGAGAAAGTATAAAATGGGGCAAGCCTTTACAAGATTAAAATTGTAATAACAATTAGAAGCTGTCTTAGTAGACACATTGGTTTTGTAAAATTATTGTGACTTTTAGGACAAAACATTTTTTGGGAAATAGTAGTATTTCATGGCCTTTTCGGTTATGTTGAGTTTATATTACGTACGCTTATAAACTCTTGTTTATATTGCATACGTCACAATTTAAAAGAAAAACACTGGAATCAGTCCAATTTTCGTTGTAATGAACGAAAATATGCAGTCACTGAATCTTGATACACGTTCCGCGAGATAAACAGAGTAGGCCGTGCTCAAATCAATAATTACCCATAGTAATCATGGTGGCTAATTTGAACGAGTGTGTTGATTGTGAATTGAAGAAAATTGGAAAATAGGCTGTACTTCTCTCATACTTGAAAAATCTAAAGAGGGATACGAAAAATGCTATAGTTAGTATAATAAGTCCAACCATCAAGACATGAAGATGAATATTATGTTTCAAGGTTATTTCACATTTATTCATATGCCACATTAAATTACTAATTATCTCCCAAAAATTGTATGTAATACACTTGTAGTGTTTTTACTAATCCTCGGAAATAGAAAACACTCGATTGTGTCTCGTCTTTTGAAACTTTTTCTCAGTTAAGTAAAAATCATTTATCATACTTATATTGCAATATACTATATAAGAAATAGCCACTATCCTCTAGTTAGACTGTGAAAAGTATATCAAAGCGACGCTGTTCAGTTCGGCGCTTTACCTGATCGAAGCAGTATGTCCGTGGCAACATCTGATGGGATGAGGGTCACCTAGATGGCAGGCGCCATAGATATTTCACACAGTGCAATGGCACCGCACCAACGCGAGGTTTCCTGTTCGGACATTCTGCTTGGTTGAGTGCTTTTCCAAAGTTTGTCTCATCCGCTAAGGCAAATTTTAGGATTCTCATAGCGTAGTTTGGACTCTTGGCTCTTTTTCACCTTCATTAGTCATTTCATTAATTCCCTGGGAGACATCACCTATTGGAACGAAGCGTCAAAGGCTTCCAAACTTCTCCAACATTGCTTCCGTGAAACAACAGAAATTACAGAAGTATTAAACGATTTCTTAAATAGAGGCCCACAACTATTTCACATATATTCATTATACGTGTGCTTCACGCTGGAATAACTTATACGCTTGATAGACTGTGCTCTGGTCGAAACACAATTTAGTGCCTAACTACGGAATCACGTACGTAACAAGGGGTTATTCCGAGTTTGTCCAACGGACTCTTAAGCTCATTCTCTAGTTGCTTGGAGGAAATCCCTAGCAGTTGGGCACACTAGCAATCGGACACAAGGCAAAGGCATTAGCATTTGGGTACATGGATTAAGCAACCGCAAATCCGGTTTTAGGTTCTAAGAATTAAGGGAAACACAAAATGTTAATTGCTCACGGTCAAGTTTATTATTTTGTTTAAATTTTTTTAAGATTCTTAGCCAACTATACCGGACACACCGGAACACACCACGCGGAGGTGATCTTTTACCGCAATCCAAATTATTATTATTATTATTATTATTATTATTATTATTATTATTATTATTATTATTATTATTATTATTATTATTATTATTATTATTATTATTATTATTATTATTATTATTATTATTATTATTATTATTATTATTATTATTATTATTATTATTGTTGTTGTTGTTATACTTTCATTCTGAGACCTCGTCATTGAGCTTTGATTTCCTTAATGTCGAATTACCCTTTCATTTATTTACAAGTTCGTCATTTTTCTTCATTATATAAGTTCATTCTGATACAAGCGTTTTCGTTCAAAACAGAATTTGTCATTTATCTTAACTTTTGCCCTTGGGCAAGAGGTTTGAGAGCTTCTCTTAGTTCTTCAAGTTTATAAAATCTTTGAAATCGTATCAATATCCATTATATAGTGCGCAAGACTTATCCTTCTCTGTTTCTGTGTGTTGCATGCCAGCAAAGGAGATAAAATCAAACTTATCTCCCTGAGTTACAAATTGAGAGTCAGCTTCACAATGAAACCTTAAAATCAACCCCGTCCGCTCCACTTATCTGTAAGGGCGGGCCATCTGAAGTCGTATGTGTGTGGCCAACTGCTATGCAGCCGCTTGGAGGATACCCTTGGTAAGTTGATAGCAATTGTTTCGAGTTCTGTTTGCGATGTCATTCATTTACGCGACGGCTGCCTAGGTCACGACACCGTTGAAAATGGGGGGAAAAAGAAGCAGAGAGAAAAAAACAAACCAGAAGAAAAGTGTTTGCTATTATGATACCCAGAGTCTTTCTTACGTGTGAAAGTTGAAGGCTTCCAAGATAATGGAACTTATCTACTAAAACAAAAACAAGAGGAATGTTGTCAGACACATCACATCTTGTTATACCTGTCGAGTAGGTAAGGATGATAGGAGAAACTGGTGTAAGGGAAGAGAAACAAAAAAAGTCCTTTTCCTTCCTAAAACCAGACCCAGCCAGCATTGGATATTACAGAGGAATTACGGATTCGTGCATTTTGCGACCTTGGACGGACCGATTTTTATCCGTGAGAAAACCGTTCATTACGCGGGTGAGGGAAGAGCAGGGGGGTATATGTGGAGCTTCTCGGAAAATAATGCGGTGATGATGCCTTAGGGCGCTGTTCCAGTTAATTTACAATACAAATTGGACCCTAAGTTTCGCAGAGTCCTGGAGACACAAGCGCTTAGTAATTTGGTAGCATTCTATATAAGGTTAAGAGGCAAAGAATAACTTACCATTTGATTGTGGTATCTACATGATTTGATGGGAATATTAAGGCTCTGAAATTGATTCATACAGCCTTGTAAATAAGTATTTTGTGCCTGAAGATCCCATCAATACGTAGATAATCATTGACCTTTTCCTACTTAAGAGAGGCATTGCTTTACCTTCCTCTTGAGTGTGTTCTCATATGATATTCCCTTCCGATCGATACGTTCTTGAAACAGGCTTATAGCAGTTAGCATTGATTTAATCTACACATTCATTAACAAGATGGGCATCTAGATATTTAAATACAGAGCTACAGAATTTTTTATGAGAACATAGAATTAAAGGTTTATTTATATAGACTATTTAAATATAATTATTTAAACATATAAATATTGTGCCTTTAAGAGCACTTACACAATATTAAAAAAGCCAAATCTACATTAGGAGTAGGGTTCGAACCTTTATACAGCCGTTGCGAATTGAGGCGATCGCAAGTTACCTGCCACATGGGCAGGTAATATACTGACAACAGAACACAACTAGGCTTACTGCCTACAGTGTATGGTGTTTCTTGAATGTGCTCGCAGAATAAAATGCCTGCAGCACAAAAATCGAAATATTCATGTATTGCTAAACTGTACAAGAATTGGGGAGTGAATATTTTACTGCAAATGGTGGTACATTTAATGTAAGTTATGCAACAATGTTATCTATAACATTCATGTGTCGACTGTACCTGGCCTCCTCTGTGCTATGACAGATTGATCCCTCACACTTCCTATAGTCCATACTCTACACTCTTAAGTTCCCTGTATGAAGGCTCGCTCCCTAGTTATGAGTATTCAATCCGGTATTTTAATTTTCGCTAACATTCGAAACACGATGAAAATCGAAATTGCTGAATAGCATGATGCCCTCCACATAACTTTATTTTTATTTCTCTTCTGTGAACTATTCTTACAAAAGTGTGTTATACTCATATTAATTCAATATTAAAAGAATTTACTTCAAAACGCTTCGTTGTAGGCTCAAGGGGGTGACTGAAGTCAAACCTTTAAGAAATGAGTTACTAAGTGGCTTTGAATTTCTATACTTTGCATGACATAGAGAAAAAGACATTGTCGTTTGTATCCGACAAATACAATGAATACTTCAAACCCAATAAGAAGGAATATCTTAAACATGATTAATTCCATTAAAATTTGGATATAAACTGTAGCTTTTAACAAGCTCAATGTGAATCATTTATACAAAATTCAATTAGATTAAAGAGACTCCAAATAATTAGAACCGCATTAAGGAGATGAAAAACGAACATTTTTCTGTCTAGTTTAGGACGACTTTCTGGAACGGTGTCTAACTCAAAAATGAAACTTTCCTATTTTTCGTTTACTAGTTATGCTTTTCTTTCCCTCTCTCTCACCAAATGGAGCTTTCATTAAAAACATTTTTTTAGCTGCAATGGATCTCAAAACGTGATTTTCCCGTGCAATCGCTGTTTAGAATTTTTGGTGCAATACAGTAATTTCTCTACACTCTATAGTGGCATAGAAAAAGGCAAAAGGAAAGAAAAATTGCACTTACGTATTGGTAATAAAATAATGAAGTCATACATGAGTAAAGTAGATTGAACTCTTATTTGAAATTCATTGCTGCATTATTTAGTTGTAATATTAGTAGAATTGTAAATACTAAAGCAACAGAGCAATAATAGTAGAATTTTTAAAAGAAGTTGTGTCCTCTAAGATGAAGTGATAAGAGTAAGGCCAGAGTTATTGTTAATCTACTGCATTTCCCTATGCAATAGGACCATTTTTATTAATGTTTATCGGTTTAGCACGAGTTAGGTAGAAGAATAAGCGTATTTATATTATTTATATAGCTTGCACAAGAATGGATCGGGAAAGTCATGCGAGTACACACATAAGATTTTTCAAAACTGTACTACATAGGGAAAAGCCTACTAAAGGTTCAGATCATCGTATAAAGGTCACAAATCAATCTATAAGTTAAAGCCTAACAACCAAATTGTTAAGCAACTCTCAGAGATAGATTGGCAACAAGGAAAATATAACCTAGTTGACTGCTGAGGAAAATCGTTTGTAAACCCAGTCATGATGGTTGTCTACAGGAGTAGAATACAACTGCCGGACCCAGTGACGCTCAGTTACGAAATATTACGTGGCATTAATTAAACAAATATAGTGTCATTACTTGTTGGCACTCGCTGCGCTGCATGGAATGCCAGCTACGCACAGCAAGTGATGTTGAAATACATGCATCCCACGGTAGGTATAAGCTTGGCTCGGCCGAAGCAGATATGTTTTCTGATGAAAATAAATCACGTTCAGGTAATCACTTCCTATGTGCGAGATATGTGAAAGTTGTTGTCACTCTGAGGCACGCCTGTAAATTATCCAACAGCATAATAATTTCTCACTTTTCTCTTTTCTCTACAAATGCAATGCTGATGACATTTCGCGACACAAAGAGAAGCGTCACTGTGAGATGATGGATGGTTTGGTTACACAGCATCTTCTTCCGTTACATCATTCTTACATTTTAATTTGCTCACTTTAGGTAAATATTTGCTGTTCATCGCAGCTCAGATCGCCTTAATGTTACTTTTAAGCTCATACTTACCTGGACATTAATGTTTTTATTTGCGGACGCTCTAGAACTGCTGTTTCTTAGCTATATTGGGCCTAGTTTTGCTCATAGGCCCCTTTATCATGCTTAAGGTTCTTTTACTTGCCGTAGATCTACGAAACGGGACCACTGGCTTTAACTCCCTTCCGAAGGAACCCGCCAAGGATTTTTATGCCCGAAAAAAATCTACCCCTCTCCGCTGGTTTTGAACACGTGACCTCGGTTATATGCTGAAAGCATGACTAACACATTTTAAAGAAAGACCTTAAGAAGAATTTATTAACCTTTAAATGAGATTATAATATGGAGAATGAGATACAACAAGGAAATATATGACCTCTTCAAAGAACCAGAACTGTTCATTGTGGCCAAATTAAAAAGACTATAGTGGGCAGGTCATGTACTAAGAATGGATGGACATATGCCTAAAAAGTGATGCCAGGAGTGATGTTTGAAAAGCGACCGAAAGGTAAACCTAAGAAAAGATGGATGGATTCAGTGAAAGAGGACAGTTATCAGCTCCTAAAATGCAAAAATTGGCAACAGTTAGCTCTGGATAGAGATGATTGGAGGTCTCTAATGAAGAAGGCCCAGGCCCGCTGTGGGCTGTAGCGCCATTGGAAGAAGATAACAAAAGTGCCTCTTGAAATTAATTTTAGGTTGCATTTTCATTGAATACAGCTACTCCACTCACAGTAAGTAAATATTCAACAGTATGAACTGTAAATATGTGATATTGGAATATCGGTCAGCATGACCTACACTGTCGGAAAACTAATCTGTACTCCGAAGGTGTGAACACAGTAGTTCCTCCCCTCCTTACCTGCAGAAGCTGCTAGTATATATCCATACAGTCAGTCTGGGTGACTCAGATGGTTAGACACTGCCCTACTGATCCCAAGGTTGCAGGTTCAAATCTGACAGACCGATGGTTTTTAAGCGTGCTTAAAATGGACAGCTCCATGTCAGTAGATTTACCGGCATGCAAAAGAACTCCTGCGGGACGAAATTCCGGCACACTGGTGACGCTTACATAATCCTGGCAATCGATAGCTTCGCTTTATAGTCACTGAGAGAGGGGAAGTACGGGAATAGCTGGACACCTTGTGGATACTGTTCCCCAGGTCTGGCCTAAACCTCATCGGAAATGTCAAACTAAGTTGATTACATCCCAGGTGCCCTCCACCTGGGGGCGAGAGGTTCATTGCAATAATCATAATTGACTCGAAAGGTCTCAAATTATATTTTTGTTAATTATATTTGTCTTTAGTTAGTAATTTAGATATGAAGCATCATTATGTACATAAGAGAGACATAAAATATAATTTTCCTGCTAATTAAACACTTCCTACCATTTTGTGCTTGTAAAAGAGGAACGCTTATATACATTTGGTAGAAAGCTAGTTTTTATTACAAAGATCCTCAGCTTTTGTGGTAAATATTAACCAACCTGATGTACATTTTACAATATATAGGTTACATATACTTAAGTATTTATTTATTTCTCCGTTTTTAAGATTCCTTGATACCTTTTTATATATTTTTGGACATTCTATACTGTCATTTGAAAAATTGAAATCTAAGAATTTTTACCTAAGTATTTTTTTCAGAAACAAAGCTTATCTTTGCAGTTAATGTTTGCTTAACACTAGTTGATAACTCGCAATCATTTCATTGGAAAGAAAAAGAATCTTAAGAATATTTGAGATGCTCAAAAGCCAAATATATTTTTAAAGTCTGCTATTCTAAGCATTCCAACTTTGTTAATATACTGTATATTCCAAAAATCCAAGGAAATGTAATTAATTTCTTGTTACATAACATTAACCTAATTTTAAAATTAAGTCATGCGCACATACAGCGCAACTCAAAAGAATGAAGGAATGTATGGGGAAATATTAATTTGTTTTTGATTTTCTCAAAAATGGCTCTAAGTGACATAATTAAAGTGAATATGTCGAATTTATCCTTTTCTTTGGCAGGATTTTATATATCTGGGAAACTTAAAGGATAGAACATTTATGCAAAAAATCTGATGTCTTGCAATCACATGACTTTCTCTACTTTTGTACTAACTATTATTGCAAACTCTTATTCCTATATCTTCTTCGTGGTAGTTAAAATAAACATTTGTACAAATTATCTTATTGCTTATTTCCTTGTAGGTGCAAGGGGAATGTTAGAATACAGTAGGCTTTGTGCGATAGTCAAATCTTTTAAAGCTTTGAGATTCCGTACTCTTTGCACACGTAACAAAAAATGAACAACGATGAGCCATTTCACGAAAGTTCTAAGTTTTCCGTAACTCACACACATAACAAGGAATATCTCCTAAATGGTTCATCCTACAAGAAAATTTATTGAGACATAAATTGTGTATGTTAGCAAGATCTACATTTTTTGTATAGTATGATTTGGTCTATCTCTAACAGTTTACCAGTTATGAAAGAGTCGTCCAGAGTAAATACGACTACAGGGGCTATAGCCAGAAAATTCAAGATATACATTTCATTTGTCATAAAAATATCTCAAACATATGACATTTTAATCAAAATCGTTAGAAAATAAAACTTTTAGAAAAATTTTCCATGTAAAGGGTAGTTTAGGGTGGGGCTATTTTCTTCAAAATCTTCGTGTCACAACCTTGAAAGACATTAAACTTAAATACCAACTTAGGTTTTTAACCGACTTTTCGTTTTTGAGTTATGCTGTCCACAGACTGACACACACACACACACACACACACACACACACACACACACACACACACACACACACACACACACACACACACACACACACACGGACCTTTTTCTAAAAATGTTTTTTTTTGGATTCAGGGGGCCTCAAAACATGTATTTACGGTGAAATCTCGACATCGAACAACTCGACAACTCACTCTATATATGGATAGCGTAATGTGTAGTATAATCTATAAATGAGCAATGGGCAGAGAAAGTCAAGGGCAGGTACACATAAGGATATATTTTATTATATGCTAGGTACTAAATTTAAGTTTGATCCCTTATATTCTCTAAGATGGCTTACATATTCTATAAGTGGAAGGAGCAAATTCATTCATATTGCCTATGAAGGTACAGAAGAGAATCATGAATGTCAGCAAAAATGAAAAACGAGTAGACACCTGCTGTCATGTGCCAAAGTATGATGAAGTCCATTGGCAAGTGCGAACATGACGACAATCTTCATAAAATGGCGGAGTAACGACGCTGAAGAACAAGTTTCATTGCGAATGCACGGAAAAACAATAAATGTCAGTCTTTAATGGCAAAGAAAGCTCTTGTTACTGATTGGCTATGTCAGGCACATTTCATACAGCTAGTAATGTGCTTGTGGTTTTGTCAGGCAACGACAGTTTTTCATAAAATCTCGAAAGTTTTTAAGACAAGACATTTGTCTCCTGTGATTGTCACATATTGCAGGGAATTCTAACCGTCCTATACGAGGCACAATACCGCTCAAGCAATATACGTATGATAAACACAACTAGCACTTGAGAACCTTGCTATATAAACCAATCATGTCGTGTCGGTCAGCTTCGGAAAACTTAGCTTTCATGAAACGGAACATAGTTGTTCATTTTTTACTTTCTCTACTGGTAAGTAGGGGAAGTATTGTATTCCACCCAAAAATTCGATGTCGAGATTTCACCGGAAATATATGTTTTGAGACCCCATGAATAAAAAAAAAGCAGTTTTAGAAAAAGGTCCATGTGTGTGTCAGTCTGTCAGTCTGTGGACAGCATAACTCAAAAACGAAAACTCGGTTAAAAACCAAAGTTGGTATTTAAGTTTAATGTCGTTCATGGATGTGACACGAACATTTTGAAGAAAATAGCCCCACCCTAAACCACCCTTTACATGGAAAATTTTTCGAAAATTTTGATTTTCTTGAAAATGGCTCTAACGATTTTGATTAAAATGCCATATGTTTGAGATATTTTTATGACAAATGAAATGTATATCTTGAATTTTCTGGCTATAGCCCCTGTAGTCGTATTTACTCTGGACGACTTTTGCATAACTGTTAAACCGTTAGAGATAGACCAAATTATACTATACAAAAAATTTAGATCTTGCTAAAATACACAATTTATGTCTCAATAAATTTTCTTTTAGGGTGAGCCATTTCGGAGATATTCCTTGTTATGTGTGTGAGTTTCGAAAAACTTAAAACTTTAGCGAAATGCAACAACGTTGTTCATTTCTTTATATGTTAATCGTGCAAAGAGAACGGAATCTCAAAGGTCAAAAAGATTTGACTGTCGCACAAAGCCTGCTGTATTCTAATATCTCCCTTGCACCTACAAGGAAATAAGCAATAAGATAATTTGTACGAATGTTTATCTTAAACATGGAGATATAGGAATAAGAGTTTGTTAGAATGGTTAGTACAAGAGTAGAGAAAGTCATGTGAGTGCAACACATCAGATTTTTTTATGTGGAGATGCAAATGCTTTAAAAGATTTGACTATCGCTCAAAGCCTACTGTATTGTAATATTCCCCTTGCACCTACAAGGAAATAAGCAATAAGATAATTTGTACGAATGTTTATCTTAAACATGGAGATATAGGAATAAGAGTTTGTTAGAATGGTTAGTACAAGAGTAGATAAAGTCATGTTGGTGCAACACATCGGGTTTTTAATTAAGAATATTGCTTTTTACCAATAAAACCATTGGATTAGTTTTCTTGGTGAAACATTTTTCCAATCTACAATCTCAAAAATCTACACGAACAAAAGGGTCGTTCTCCGTGGGGTATGGTTAACGTGCTAATCACTGTTTGCCGATGTCGCGGGTTCAGTTCTTTTTTTTTTTTTTTTTTTTTTTTTCGTGCGTAAGACTCTTTGGCATGGGTTCCTTCGAGAGGGAAGTAAATCCGGTGGTCCGTGTCACAGATTTACCACACATAAAAGAATCTCAAGCTGATAGAAGCCTCTGAGCAAACTTAAGCTGTCTTTTACACCTAATATAGAATGTGACGCTGACAACCATCACAGTTAAAGATTGTCCACAAATAAAAACTCAATTCACTTTTTAAGAGATATTGAAATGAAATGAAATTGATATCTTGAATTTTCTGAGAGTAGTCTCAATGAATTATAAGCAAAAAGGGTGAAATTTATCAGGTGAAATGTAAATATTTCAATTTTTCTGAGAATTAATCGACCTTGAAATACTCTGTTATATTTCCTCAGTTTAAGCAGAGGTTTATCTTCAGTGACGCGACTCGGCCACTGGGTCATGATTCGTAGCAGGTATCGGGTTGAAAGACCTCGCTCTGCGGTAGCCTGGCCCACGCACCTACGAAGGGAGCAGCATTTGCACTCCAATTTAACATTGTTTGTTATGGTGTAATGTGGTAGTATCTTACGAAAAACTGTCTGTTATTTGAGTTCACTGCGTGTGGTTATGAAGGTGTATACCACAGAACAGCGTGTGTTTACTGTGTTTTGCTTGAATGCAGTCATATGCATTCCCTAGTGTTACCGTTTCTGACAAATCCACAGTTTAAAGGTTGTTATACACACAACAAAACGATATAAGGGTTGTCGTGGACAAAGCCCAAGAAAATCTATCTCGGTTTCACATTACAAGGCATTATCTAATAAAAGAATAAGCGACTTACCTGATTGCTTTCTAGATCTAAATCGTTGTGATTATCTGGGGTGGAAGTACTTAAAGATAAAAGTTTATCTATATATTCCCATGCCCTAAAAGAGAAGATGGTATGTGAGGTGCGTTTTCCAATATTTCAACAGCGGAAATTCGTTAAGTGTGCAATAATTGTTCATTGCAAAGGAGCATAATTTCAAACACCTTTTATAATGAAAGATAAAAGTAGCATACTATTATTGTTTCGCATTTTAGCAATATTTAGTGAGAAATAGCACACTGGTCCCCCGCTACTGGGCGGATTCATGTAGTAGTGTCGAGGGAGTGACGATCTGTCAGTCGTGCCATTCGAGAAAAACCCGGGACTATGTAGTCCTTCTCTTGTTTATCAGGGGCACATGCGAAGGTTTGCAATTTACCAATGGAATAACTACGGAAGTAGAATATAATGAACAAGGAGTATCATATAAGTCTGATATATGAGCTTTGTTTTTGTAAATGTTGAATGAGGTTTAAAACTATTATCAGATGTATTTTACCATTTAAATTCAGTTTAGAATTCTCCAGAAAACTACTTATTGAGCCGGAGGAATAATGGAATTCAAGAGTCATTGATTTTTTAGTAACATTTGCATAGTAGAATGGATGAACTTTAAAGAAATAGCGTGAATGAGCTTCAAGGTTTTCTGATATACTTTGATTTATGCGAAATGCGAACAGATGACATTAGCAAAGGCCAGTACCAAGAGATATTCAGTGCATCACGCTTTTTGCATTTACCCCAACATTTTGCTATGAAATGTGAGGATGTCTGTTCTGCCCTTTAAATGTCTATGAAACCTTAGGCTCTTAATTGTAAGTTTGTTAATCAGCAAGTGTTCATCTCACTAAATTAATGGACCTACGTGTTCGATCAAGGCCTCGTCATGACCTCGATAGCTTTCATTGTTTTTTGCACTTCGCGTGTGGAAATACCCGTAACAAAGGGGGTGTATTTGAGATTCAAACCAGAAACACATCCTTCATACTTGCCGTAGAAGTGAAGCACAGGCTTCTACTTCTAAAACTTTATGTAGTGGCTTGCATTTTCTTTATCTTCTCTCTTTCAATGGCAACCAAACTACTGTTTTATCTATTGCTATCCATAGCAAGCAGAGGAATTATTTTATATCATCCAAACATTCGATATCGAGATTCCTCCGGAAGTCCCCTTAGTTACAAAAAATTTTTTAAAACAGTGCGCGTACTTTTTAAAAATGAAAAGTTATAAACGCAGAACTTTCTATAGTATTCAGTATCTTTCAGTTTATATCAACATTTTTCGACACTAATTTTTTTCAAAAATGGCTTCAGCTGTTTTGATTAAAATGTTCAAGACATTTGTACGACTAATAAAACGCTTATCTGAATGTTCTATAATTAACTGTGAAGTCCTGTATTTGTGTATTTTTATAATTGGGTAATTATAAGGGATGGGTGGAAAATGACCACAGGAAAATCTAGAACTTAGGTGTCAATTCATTTTTGTATCACCAAACGTTTTCCAGAGATTCCGTGTTGAAAATTAACTGTCGCAGGTAAGTCATCTGACGGACATGCCTGAAAGCTTGCGATTCGTTTTGCTTCGTTACCACCAATAAACATTTGAATGCCCTTTCCTCGTGTTTTGTATTACTCAGCACTATCCTTAATTTGAAACTGTTCCTAGGAAAAGTGTATTGTGATTAACATAACATGGATATAAGAATTCATTTATATAAATACCATCATATATCAGGGGTATGTAATTTTGCCATTGGTTGAGTGGTATATTTCTCTAAATATTATTGGCATAGTTTTAAACTGATTGTATGGCACCAGTAGAATGTTAGCAAGAAAACTTGAACACATTTACACTATCTCAAAAACGATTGTTAGCCATAAATTGCTTGAAAGCGTAGGAAGATGTGAAAGCTTTACCTAGAAAAATGCACGAAAGCAGATTTAATTTGTATATTTTATATGTCTAAGTTTGACTAACAATGCTAGCAACGGCCAGGATTTTATAAATATGGCCAGTGCCTCGCAGTTATTTTGCTTGTAGTAAATCTACTAAGTTGTTTGTTGCAATATAACGTATAAGTACTGACGGCTTACTTCTGGGTGCTCTTACACCACAGGGAGTAACGCTAACCCAGGGCTTTGGACATGGATTGTATATGGACAAAACAGTCGATCTTAAATTCTTTTTCATACAATAATTAACCAGTACATAAAATGACGTGTAAATTATGGGAAACAATACTAAACGTTGTAATGGTAGAGTTAGAATGAAACATTCAATACCATAGCCGGGATATGAACAATTTACCATCAGATTTTGGTGATACTACTATGATCAACTGCAACATAGGAACATGCCGGCCTTATATTAAATTCTTCAACCGACTCGCATGGTACTGTATGTTGTTAGAAATCGTGGTAGCTTTTGAGAAAATCATTCAATCTTCACACTAAACTGCACTGCATAAATTCAATACTGTGTTCTTTGACTTTCCAGGATCTTTGCAGCCATATTATATATGTAATTCTAAAACTCCGGAATTAGACATAGGTAAGGAAGTTGTGGAATTGGAGTGTCTCTAAAATTCTGGAAGAACTGTGGATAATTACAAAAAAACGAAAGGTATAATTGAGAGATGCCTTGACTTCGAAGGCAATGTTCGCTGGTGGAAAATGACTTTTGGAGGAGCGCCATGGACGCGACAGCTTTGAAGATGACGTAACGGACCAGTGCTGCAGAGACAGATGACGGGGCTGATAACAATGATAAAATGAACACTATGAACAAAGTACTACTGCTATGCTTTTTCGACCCCATCTCTCCATTTCCTATTCATAATTACAGCTTTTGAGAAACAGTCATCTCAAAGGGTGAATAACAAATTAATCATTCCACCTGTCACGTGTTTTATGCTTTTATTATTTTAAGCACTATTTTCTCAAAACTCGTAATCTTTCAGTCAGCACCATCAGGTAGGTAACCGTTTTACTAAATGAAATTTGTCATGGCAGACGATAAATACTTTTACCATGCATTCTACAAAACATGTGCATTTATTTTATGCATTGTTCACGAAATAGATCTAAATAATATTGGATTTGTAGTGCCTTACTGTAAATGGGTCACGGATGTTACACTAATTTTGTTTTAATACTCTTTATTTTTGGAGAAATCTGAACATCGAAGATATGCTTCCTCTAACTAATATAGATAAGAGAGAAAATAAAAATACAATGTGTTGCACTCGCATGCCTTTCTCTACTCGGTCTTTACATACTTCTTACAAAGGCTTATTCTTCTATGTATTTCATCTTAAACAAGACAGACATTTGTAGTAGTGGTATTACACATTTCCTTAGAGATACAATGGAAATAAGGGAATACAGTAGGCTTGAGTGATAGTGAAATCTTTTAAGAGTGGTCGCTATATAATGACATTGAAATTCCATTCGCTTTGCATGATCAGGAAGGGGAAAATTCAAATAAGAAATACCTTCGAAATGGTTTACTCCACTAAAAATTCGTTAAACGTGCGAAACTTAAAGCAATGAAAAGGGTATTTTAAAGCACGTCATGCTATAATGCTACAACATATACTAGGTGACAAAGCCATGAGACAAATCGTTAAGAATGTGAAACTGTCGAGTTGTTTACGCGGGCTTATCACACATACACGGCGAGACTGTGTACGTACACTGTTCAGACGCAATCATGCCTTCAGGACAGCAATATCTCATACATCGGCAGGCGCGAGAGATGATTTGTATTGCCTTACTGACTGTACACCAAGTTACTAGTATTTCGCTGTTGTAGTAAACAAGATAACAAGCGACCGCAGTGCTCGACAAAGCCTGGTCGCTTTGCTAGGTAATCTCAATGAGCTCTCTATGTTAGTGTGTTATGTTTATGGTTTACTAACAGTGCTAACATATACAAAATTAATTCTGAATGAAAAGGATTTGATAGACATAATTGATGACCTGTAGTTAATGAGGCAAGGAAATAACGTAAACGTGTGATATTGTAATTGAAGTTCTTAGAATTTTTTTGAGGAAACGGAAAAGCGTGAAATACATTCCATGAGACGAGTGAATTTTTTAGAAAGTTTCACCGGCATATTTAACAGTGAAATTTTGTATTTAACAGATTTTTATTGCTCAGTTACGCTGTTCACACACGCAAAAGACAAGCGCACGCTCAAACTCGCGCGCGTACATACACACGCACATAAACTTTTTCCAATTTTATTCAACTGTGTTCCTGTGAAATTTTGGTATCATATTTTAGGACAGAATAGATATATTACTTCCTCTTTCCAGTAGATATGAGGTGGAGAAAGTAAAGAGACATCTAATTTCACTGTAATTTAGTGGTAATTTATCTGGTTAGGATTTTATTTGAGCAGTCTGGGCCAGCACGGAGATATAAAATTAAGGATACTTTTCGCCAATTTTCAGGGCGTAAGGAAATATAAATGCAGTGAAAGTTATCGTTGGAAATTGATGCAAAAGCTCGATCACGAAGGTTCACATTCTTCGCTGAGGATACAGAACTGGTAGCTGTGTTGATCAGAGCGTTGGGGAATGTTACAGCCAGTTTCGTATACGAGGTTACTTTTTTGTGTGTTTTTCGTAATATAGATGTGCTCCAAATATTTTCTATATAAGCGCTGCGAAGAGTTCTCACGCCAGTCTCCCTCCTCCTCTTCACCTTCTCTTGCAACAATCGTGAAACATTTAATGACTACCTTACTCTCCGTTTCTGTGAATATTGCAGATCGTAGCTTCCCTTCTTAGAAATGGATCCGAAACTAAATTTGCTCTATTAACATTAACAAAACGTGCAATTACACATCCAGCATGCTTCTTGTGTATTTCTAATTGCTAAATATCACTGCATTATGTGTAAAGAGCTCTACAAGTTACGCCGATTAACATCTACTTCAAATGCGCCACGCTTTCGTTTGTGTCACTGCAATTTTAGTTCTGCAGAAATAGCATTGCAGAAGGTAAAACCAGAATTTTGTTTTTATTTCTATTTATTTTATTTGAGGACTGTAGATTAACATTATGAAAACAAAAAAGTAAGCTCGAAAGAGAATTTAAACGAATTCAAGTTTGATATAATAGAAAATACTTTTAGTAGATTTACTGTAAAAACTCCTGCTGGATGAAATTTGGGCACAGCGGAGGTGTTGTTATGATTCTGACAATTGAAAGTGAACATAACATATATTTATTTTATGAGATTAGACTACTGTATGATAATAGTAGCCTAATATAGTGTAAGGAATATTACACACAGAGAAATCTATAAAGAGAGAACATTTGTGTATGTGTTTGAGTTATTAACGTAACCTCAAAGTTGATGTGGGTGGCTTAGTTGGTTAGGCGTTGACCTACTGACCCCAGGTCCTTTTATAAGATACAGTCCCATGCCAGTAGATTTACATGTAAAGGTACTCTTGAGGAACAAAATTTTGACACACCGGTGGCGTTGATATCATCCTAGCAATTGACAGAGTCGTTAACAAAGTTAAAAAACAAAAGCAAGCAGAAGAAAGAAAGGAGGCCTCAGGAATCACCCAATCGTTTTTGTAATTTTTTCGCCACTGCGAACTTCTGTACTTCCTGACGGACCAAGGCTATAAGATCGCGTCTATTGTATAGAAACAAAACAAGCATTTACAAAGCCTTCATATTAGAATACGAACATGCTGCAGTAAAGGATATATGCTGGCATCCTAGTTGAGACTACCATGGAGTGGAAAATAGATGCTGTTTACTCCACAAAAATTTCACGTAAAAGTAAATAAAAGTTACGGATATTCTATTCCAAAGAATATATGTAGTTACGATTAGCAACTAAGAAAATGGAATACAAAACAAAGGGAAGTACAATTGGGTACTGCTTTCAATGACTATATGTAGACGATTGTTTTTAATTGATTTTTATTGGAATGCTGTAGATGTGTGCAGGATTTAGCGTTTAAACCTAAAGGCAATCTTTATTATACTTCTGCAGATGTATTTAATTACGTTTAATGCAATGAAACTTCCAATAACACTTGAAGTTGCACTATAGTCTCTGCTTGGTGTAATCCAGCTTAACTATTGCTTGTGTACGCGGAAAAGAAGAAAATTGGGCCCAGCTTATCAGACATTACTCAACTAACAGTTACAGTTAACAACTAGAAAGTTATTTTCCTAGACAGTTACTTGCCATTTCCAAAATATTTAAACTGATGTGCTCTGGAATCTTTGCCAGTTCTGTAACTATTTCGTAGACTATTCGGTGTCGAGGTTTTCTATATGATGTGAAAACTTTGGCGTTTTTGTTTTAAGTACAAAAGAGAAGGTAGAAACGTTAAACATTTCACCTTTTGTGGTTATATACTTGAATAAGTCCTTTACCGTTAAAAGATATAGGCTGTATAACAATTCCAGAGTTTGGAAGAAGTAGGCTAAGAAAATTGTAAATCCTCCAATATTGAGTATTAGGGATTATATACTGTTCAAAGTTTTATTGTTCTTAGTTTTGTGTCCTAAGTTTCTCAGTGAATTTTCAAAGTAATCGTTTTTATAAATCTACAGGAGAAATAAAAAATCGACTTAACTTTATTGTTCATTGTTTATTGTACAACTGTATTGTAATAAATATAGTGAAACGTTTAAGTCCAGGAGTCTAGGACAATGTTACCAATTGTTATGTCTTTCTATTTTCAAATTAGCAAACTACGGACACAAGATTGATGTTTGTAACTTTTAATAGCATTCGTAATCCTAAACTCGGAGGAATACAGAAGATCTTGGTCGTACACTTCAGAAATGTTGGTGTTCTTTGTAAAAAATTTCTTTATAGCGTACATAGTCATTTATAGTGCTTAATTTCAGTCTTTGTAACGTAACAGCAATAATTTTCTAGGAGCATAACAACGATGAAAGATTTATACTGTTGCTATTCTGAAGCGTTTAATCCGTATTATCTTTTTTAAATGTTGGTATTAGTTTTTACTGTTTCCTAAAATCGTTTAAATATTATTAAACTTAGTTCAAACGGTCCCCAAGCGTATTTCAATGTATTTTTCCGTGTAAATTATTACAATATATCATCCAAGAAAAGTATACGCTCAAAATTAACTGTCAGTGGATATAAAACCATTGTTTTGTAACCTGAAACTATTTCACAGTATTACCAACTTGTACACTGGGAATAACGGTTTTTTCTCGTAAATTACACTTTAATATTATAAAAAGGTCTTTAATATATTCCTCAAAATCGGGATTATCTGAAACACCAACTGTATTGTATTCCACAGCTTAAAAGTATAAAAATATATTACGAAGTTGGGAAACTTAACCTATAACAGAAAGACGAATTCAAACTTTTCCTCTTGGAAAATTGCTACATAATGAATGCCGTTCAAGTTAAAGTTGTATACATTACAACTCGACCAATTGCCCTGGTCATTAAGGCGAAAGCTGTACGGACACGGGTTCGAATTCTGCCTCGGGCATGGGTGTACTCTTATTGCATTTGTTCGTTGTCTTTGTGTTTTGAACTGTGACTATGCAAAATGCTAATCAGGTCATCTCACAGTTCTGGCTTGAGCCTAATAAAATTCTTGATCTGTTTTGAGGTTAACGACTCCAACTCTACTTTTCGTTTTGAAGTTCAATAACAATAATATGTTATATGAATCTTCAGAAATGTGAGTTTGGTGTCTAGAGGAGCGTAACACAAAAGGCATATACTAAGCTTAGATTAAGCACTCCTGGTCTTTTACCTTAATAGCACGAAAAAGAAGCGACGCAAAATCTTAATACGGATTAAGAGGATTTCATCTCAATCTTTAAAACACTCGTATATGTTTAATGTCATAAAATCTTATCTGAATATGAGGTATAAACACTGATTAGTTTCCTACAACGAATATTTTGAAAACTTTTTACATTAAGGGAAGGGAAGGTTTACTTGCATCGCCCCAGACAAAAGAAATCCGTGTTCTGTTACACTTGGGGGGGGAGTAGAGACGTGAAAATAAATGTACTTAATGTTTTAAATTTATTTTGCCCCAAAACAAGTATAGAACACAAAGTGTAGTATATTAGCTCAGGAAAGGTTTTCAATTTTAAAATTTTTTCTTTCCGTCATTTAAAATCGGCATTCATCAGATTCGATTCTGTCGTGGCATCTTGCATAGTAAGACGCCATACATATCGAAGTATTCACGATTCGATACCCAGTGAGGTAAAATTAGTGTCTCCAGTCTATCATTTGCGCTTCCATCTGCAGGAACAAAAAGCTAGCGTAAGACCTGGAATGAGCAAACGCTGCTGAGATGCGGTCATAGAAAAACACGGCTAAGCAGCGTTATCGACTTCCTCTGGAGGAACCGTTTCCCTCAAGATAAAATTGAACGAATGATTCAAAAAGTACAAACCAGACACCAGATCAGTCGAACAGAATAGTTCAGGTGGTAACTTCTCTGACCTGTACTCTGGAGGTCCCGGGTGCAAGCCCGTGGGCGGACATTTTTTTCTTGTTTCCCTCAGTTGCCAAGCTAAATACTGGATTAGATATTTTCTATCACGACCCAGAGTTCCACTTCAAGTCTAAAATGATCGTAAAAATAGCCCACCTCTGTGGTGTGGGAGTAGCGTGTCTGCCTCACATTCAAGAGGTCCCACTTCGAGTCTCGGTTAGGGTGAGTTACCTAGATAAGCGTTTTCCCTTATACTGAAAGATGAGTGTCGGGTAGCTCTTACCTCTATGGACCCGGGCTCATTTGAGCATCATTTCAACCATTTTATTCATCATCCGATATGATCTAACCGTTAAAGGACATTAAACCTTAAAAATAATAAAATTGCTATGCCACCTATCCACGTATACCTAATGAAAGTAGGTAGACTGAAAGCACTCTAAAGCTCGGTCGGTGTGGAAGCAGATTTAAAACTGCCTTCACTAAGGTGTCTGAGGACATGTTTCGAAGTTGCCATTTTCCCGACATAGAAGCTGTGGTACAGATGTCTAGCACTAAGGTCTCTGTGGACATGTGGCGAAGCAAATGATATGGCACAGGGATGAGACCTGGAAGGCTAACTGTTCGGCACACAGCAAGTTACGAGATAACTCGTACCAGATCCTTGACGATATAACCATTAATTAAAGCGACGTGATATAGAAAGACAAAGAAAGAAAGAAACTAGATCAAATCTCATTGCGTCAAGAATGTTTCAGCAAGACAGTGTTGCAAATCGTCATATTCTATTATACTCTATAATTGTTTCTGTTGCTACTTTTGAAGATATGTACAACTGCTTTCATTTCAAATTAGTTCTTTTTCCACTGTTTAAATCAAAACAAAGGTGTTAAGTGTCGTATATCAAGGCTGATTGCACTATTCAGTGGATTTTGAGCCTTAAAGCCAAATGTGGGTGTATTTCCGTTATTAATATGTTCTATCTTTGCGTAGGACTATCCTGACCTGAATCAATATTCAGTAATCCGGTAAGAGCGTTCTAAACTGTATAACCGTACAATGCAATTCCAGCATAGCATTTCACTGATTCAGTCTGGCGAGCCCACACTTTTCTTTTCCTATTGTATTATCCAGAGACCCCGGCCCAGTTCCGCACCCAGAGACGCACTAGAATTTGTCTACTGTTTATTGTCAGCCATACCTAGCATTTAATTGTCAGACAAAATAACATGGCCGGCCTTATGTGCTTACGCAAATGTAATACAGGATTGAAGCAGAGAAGGCATGACTTTCTATATGCGTTGCTGTTATAATCGTATCTAATTTTCCATCAATTATCAATCATCACGATAAATATTCGTAACAAATCGTTTCAATTACGTAACAGGCAACATGCGTTTTGTAGTGAATGGAAGACTAAGCTATGACCTAATAAGAAACAAAACAAAAACCTCCAAGTTACGGAAAATTTAAACGTACAACAATGGAGTAAACGCACGATGGTACTCTTTGGTATAACGATATTCTGAACTTTTGTTTAACCACTTTGTATTTACATAATTATTATACACTACTTTATTTACATATAATATATAATTTACATATTATACAACACATAGTTTCCCGTTGTGCAAAACAAATGATAAAAGGATTTCAGCCAATATTTAAACAGTGTAAGGCATATGTTTTATTCGTGCTGTTTCAAACTAGTGGTACGTTGAAAAGTCATACTTTAGTTTGGTGTTATCCCAATTTTCCACTTGTGTTCATGGACACGCAAAACTGTATTTTCTTTGTGACACAAAATAAAACAAATATAAGGAATTTCTTCCTCAGCTGGAAACGAAAACAACCAGAAAAACATCACAATATTGATTCAGACTAGCTCATAATGCTCCCAACAAAAGCTTAGAGAGCTCTTGATAAATAATTGCTGGCGAATTTGGGGCCAAGGTTCAAGACTGGTGCTAATGTGAACAGACGAGTGAATCTGCTCTGGTTAGTGAATAACAGCTCTTTCAACTTATGGGAAAAGAATCAAATAGGTGTCTTGCTGCGCAGATTTGGCTTAATATACTAAAAAATGTAATAAATAACTGAAACAGCGTTAGCTGTTCATTCTCATAAAATACACTTAAAAATTGCCAGTGCATGAAATAAATATGAAAAAATCTTCCTATAATGGTAAGACGACCTCCTATACGCTATTAGTTACTTCGTAATGATCTATAGCACAACGCGCAGAGAAACGTTTTACAGATATTTCGATGCGCTGTGGTCCAGTATATACTTCGGCGAACAAGAACGAAATAGCATTACTTACCAATACTGCATACAGAAATATTTTTACTTTCTCTATAATACAAGATGTTTAGAGAAGATACAGGATGCATTGAATTTTACCTAAATTTAAGATTATATTTTACCAGAAATGCATTTTTAAGAGCTTCTAAATAAAACATAAGAAAAACGTTTGTGTGCCAAAGAGAAAGGGAGAGATATGTAGAATAGGATACGCCGAAATCGAAATATGTAACCATAACCCTATGACACAACAGCCCATCCGGGCCAAAGCCTACCTCCCGAATGCTGTGTCCCCTACCTTGCCTGCCACAGGCGTCATGAGTGGGGTGCAATACTGGAGGTGGGACGTGGTCAGCACCCCGGTCCCTCCCGGCCGCTCAATGAAATAGATCCTTATTTGACCTAACGAAGCTGAGCACACCCCAGGTCTCCTAGCGGGAAAAAATCCCTACGTTTCAAGATTGAACTGAGACACGGCGTCTATTTAAGCATCTTTGAATATACGCTTTTATTCCTTCTTCCCTACAGACTCCAAACAAGGACTGACTTGCGGTATAAACTTCCCTTTTTTCACATAAGCCCCTAGACAAACATTTCTTATGAATAACGTACCGTAGATAGTGTAATCAATTTCTATGCGCATAATGCAGTGTAAAAGGGATGCATGACGATTTGGAATTGGTAAAGAAAGTCGTGAGATTGTTGAACATATTTTTTGGATTTTGGAGCTAACTTAAAGCAACTCCTGCGGTGAAGAGCAGCGGGTACGTCTAATTCTTGTACCCACGTTCCTCCTGCTAGTTCTATGCCAGCTGTACTTGTGCCAAATGCTGACTGGCAGCTTAACGTGCTAGTATTTTATAGTGTTTATGTTTCTTGAAATGGTCGAAAAAGCTACTGGAATTTTCCAAAATATTCAGGGAAATCCTGGTTTCGAAGGGGCTTTAAATGTGTTTAAAATGCTTAACTTATTTTACTTTCTTTTTAGGTGATTTCTTTACAACGGAACACTTAAAAGTACTCTGTACACACGAAATAAATCACGATCCATTAAAGCATTATAATTTTACACAAAACAGCTGGGGTTAGGAATCTTTCTTTAACCAGAATTGTTCGCTATATCCACAGTCTGGAAGTATGAATATGGGAGGGAATTGACTGTTTATGTTAAAATGATAAACAACGTACAGCTCACCAAGCAATAACACCTTTTTTTTCCCCCAGTTTGAAGCCTCCGCCATGACCAAAGAAGTTAAAGGGGCTATATAAATTAAACAAAACGATATATGATAGAGTGAATCTATTTCACCATAAACACATATTTTCAGATACCCTGTTTGTTCAGCTGTGCTTATATCATCGTGTCTTCGGACAGGATAAAATGGAAAATCGGATTTAAGAAAAAATCCTCTACTCTAAACTATCATTTGCATCGAAAAAGTCTTGGCATTTTTTATTTTCTCAAAAATGACCACCACTTTTGATTAAAGCACCATAATTTTAAGGTATTTGAATGACTAGTAAATTGTATATTTTGAATTTTCTGTAAATAGCCTATTGAAGTCTTGCTTATCCTATATATCTCTGTGTGCGCTAAATCATAAGATATTTTAAAAAGTACTATACGAAACTATTGTTTATTGAAATATGTATACAGTTTGTAATGAAAAACTTTGTTCTCGTGCACAAAAATTCGCTGTTACGCTTCAAATTTTTCCCAGATTCAACTGTCATGCGGCACCTGCAGAGCATTTTACCGATTCTTCTTTTTCCCCAAATGAAGTATTAGAAAAAAAAAATTGCGGTATGCGAATGGTTGTTTTTCGTATCGATATACAACCAGAGGCATATAGTTTTGTTTGAGATTATTTCTAGTAAACTTTTTGTGAATAGAAAGTTTACTTTTATTTCAGTACTATAATATATAGGGTGGTAACAGACGTGTGAGTGTGAAAAATACGATTTTTAAGGGAGTTTGTTGCAACTGTTAAAATTGTTTTATGGCAGACACAAAATATAATGACGGTTGATATCTGGCTATTCCTATTCTCTTTTCTTTTGTGCAAATAAGTTTTGTGGGCGCAAATGATATTTATATCACCGTCTTTACATAAAGCCCCTGATTGGATGTTTGATTGAGCCACTCGCCATTTAATTGTGTCAGCCATAGTATTAAACAGCACACTGTTTAATCAAATTAATGTAAATATTTAAACCGGAATCCTCCTTAATACCACCAGTTTTTCTCTCTGTATGTGCAAACTGCTAATCTAACGGAGTTTCTAGACCAGGCATGAGGAACAAGGGTGGTAGGAATGCAATCTAGTATTTATCCTCTCCACTTCCGGACAAAATTTGAAGGACTGGCCGGTCACACCTAATTGCTGTGAGCCAGTGAAATGGATTAAAACTGCGATGTAGGGGAAGTGACTCATTGAGTCAGTTCTCCCCATCTATGTTCTAGACAGACACATTTTATGGGGGAGGTTGCTTTGCTTCAAATAAACTATATGACTGATTACCCAAGCACAGGAATTCAAACACAAAAATAAATAATGCCAAGCAAAGTAAATAACATTTATACACGAACAAAGCTGCAATAAAATGTAAGGTTGCTGGCAACTGCATTGGAATAATAGTTATGAAGGAGGAAAGACTTACTGATGTACTAACGTCCATTGGCTGAGTTATCTGAATCCATAAGCTATACCTCCCTACCACTAACTCTTATATCTACCATTCTATGACTTTTATGTCTGTGTTGCATTTTCATTAGGAATCGCGGTTTTCAATATCTGCTTGGATATGGGTTCTTTATTTCTTAGGGGTGTGCTATTGTATATTACATACGCATCTGTTTACTGAGGGGTTATTTTATTGCCTCCTTTCACTGCTCTAGTGAACATTTCTCCTTTCTTTACCATTTAACATGGTAACTAAAACTATTGTGCTTTTCCCAAAAATTCTATATTGAGATTTTTCCAAATATGTGTATTTTTAGGTCTGTTATGCAGTAAGGCCTTCATAAAAAGCTCACTGCGTAGAAGTAACTATGAATACTAAAACTCAAAATTGAAAAACCAGATAAATATCAAATGTTATAGTGGAGTAAACTTCTTTTTTGCATCCCGTACCAATTTTACTGGTAAAGATTTAGTTCTATTTGCTCAGAAACAACAAACTCATATTAGACAATGAAATCCTGTTCATGGAATTGTATTTTACATAAACGACAGAGACAAAAGGTTACTACAGAAAAATGCAAACGTATCGCAAAATTCACACAAACATGAATAGCTTTGAAATGGTTCACTCTACAAAAAATGGATTTTCACATAACTTGTGTGTTTTAACGATATCTACACTTTTTGTACAGTAAGGTTTGGTCTTTCTCTTACGGTTTACCAGTTATGCAAACGTCATCAAGAATAAACAGGACTACGTGGGCTATAGCCGGAAAATTCGAAAATGTGCATTTCATTTGTCATAAAAATGTCTTAAATATATGCCATTTTAACGAAACTCGTTAGCCATTTTTGAGAAAATAAAAATTTTCGAAAAATTGGCCATGTAAAGGTAGTTTAGGGCGGAAACATTTTCTTCAAAATTTTCGTGTCGTATCCTTGAAAGATGTTGAGTTATGCTGCTCACAGATACACACACACACTCGCGCGCGGACATTTTTCTAAAAATGCAATGTTTGGATTCAGTGGGCCTCAAAATATGTACTATTTCCAGTGAAATCTCAACATGAAAATTTTGGTTC
Source organism: Tenodera sinensis (assembly GCA_030765045.1). Lineage (NCBI taxonomy): Eukaryota > Metazoa > Arthropoda > Insecta > Mantodea > Mantidae > Tenodera > Tenodera sinensis. The sequence continues at coordinate 101,568,384 of CM060971.1, read as the reverse complement.
GGAAAGAATGGCTTCCTTACTATATGTGGTAGAGATAGTAAAAATTACGTTCTGACAATTTTGAGAGTGCAACTCGCTCTAGATTTCGGTTTTTACTTCAGTTCATTTTTTTTCTGCAGACCTGAAGCCGAATGTTTATAGAGAGTAATTGGGTATAAGAATAATATCGTGGAAAACTGATTAAAATAGTTATCATTAAAGTTAGTGAAGACCCGGAAGCGTAAAATTACTCTCTGAACTATGGTGCGAAATTTCACCTAACCGATATGGATTTTGTACTTAACAAATACAATATTATCTATATTGCGGCAAGTGTTCTTCTTTAGAAGTGCTTGAACAGTAAATTAGTTGTTCACTATAAATTTGTTTATTGCAATAACTTTCTTTAATTTAAGAATTCTTGTATGTGTGTGTTAAAATGTGTTATCTTGCATGTAATGCTATCATCTATAAAAATTGGCTCTAATTCATGGAACTAATGCATAAGAATATGGAGAATTTTCTCTAACAGAGCTAGCTGCCTTTTTTCAGGGAGAGTAGCAAAATGACCTCACTCTCCAGGAACTTACTATTTGAAACTAAAAGCCAAGGCCCACCTATATCCGTATGGCTAGATTATAGATATCGATAGCAAAGATCGACTAATAGATTTAAACTCCGCAGCAAAAACTTGACATTTTCTCTGCTTATATCCTATTCGTAAAGTGCAATGAGAATGCCAAGTTGAAAATGTGTCGGGAACTTAACAAGTAAGTTTCTTAAAAGCTCAGGGTTGGTGTACTCCTAGATATTCCATAGGATTGCGTAAACTCCTAAACTACATTCAGAACCTGTAAAGGGAAAACGCTAACCAATCTAAGAGAAATATCATTGTGAATAAGAAATACATAATATAAATAACTTGTAAATTTGTAGAATTATGTTCCTTATGAACTTTATCGACTTATAGTAATGCACTAAGATGGAAAACCGAATGGAGAATTGTGCCTTAATGTAAACATACTGAGATTCTGTCTACAGCAGTGCATTTTATATCGCTATTTTTGTTAACAATTTTGATTCATTCTGTCGTCAAGACTACACAGTACGAGAAACAATGATATTCTTCCTGCATTTCTCAAACTTGCGTTATATTCTTTTGTGGATGAGATGACATGGTATAGCAGTTTTAAATTTTATGTAGGTAGTTTTAAGTTACCTTTTTAACTGTATTAACATAACCTATATGATTAAAAGCTAAGAACAGCAGCAGTACATAATATGTGTAATATTATTCAAGCGTAAGTATCATAGATTTCGATATAGTAATTATGATGTATTAAAGAGTAGCGATATTTGAATTAGTTGTTGGAGTTAATTAGGGCAGAATCTTGACGCGAGCAAGGATATTATTATTGTTGTTGGTGTTATTTTTGTTGTTATTGTTGTTGTTATTACATCCATTTTTAGTTTTAAGGCCATTATTTTTACACAGGTAATTTACGTATAAGAAGTATATATGATTTATTTAGTTAACTGATAGTGACTGGTATGTATTTCAAAGCCTACTTTATTAAGACTCGTATTTGGGGTCAATGTCTATATAATTTAGCGTAATTTGCATAAACCTTATACTTTCTCAACAACTTATGAAATATAAAGGAACTGTTACGACTGACCCAAAAATTCTATCGAAATGCACTCCAAGTGTAGGTTTTGAAGATCCCTAATAAAACAAAGGAATGTTAGCCTGCATGTCTTTCTGTAGGTATGTATAAATAAACCTAAAGGAAAATTCGGCTATAAGTTCGGCGTATGTATAGGACAGTATAACATATACCCCCAAAAGGGTTCCATTATTTATTTTATTAGAATGACTAGGGATATGGAATAACATTTCATATGTTTAAAATGTTGGATTGATTTATAACATTTTCTACAGTTAGTCAACAGTTTCATTATTTCCCTTTAATGTACTGGGAAAGCAAGATTAAGTGTCGGATAATGGGTTTAGTGTTCGCTAAGGTACACATTTACATTTAATATATTATTTCCTAGCATTATCATTGTAGTGTTTGATTTTTCGCACTTCAGAGTTGACTTTAGTGGGCAATTTTGTGACATGTTCGAAGATGGGAAATTATTTTTTCTTTTATAAATTCATTTCTTGCAAAAATATTGCATGAAACCAACACCAGAATTCCTGATTTGAAGCCACTAATACTTTTTATCGTGGTTATCGTAAGCATAGATGGATGCGTTTTATATTATTACTACAATATATTAGGGTTGTCTGTGAACTGGTAATGGATAGAGAAATTTCTCTTATGTGTTATATATAAACAGATTTTAAACTTAACCACTATTTTCATTCTAGTTCAACAGTAAAAGAACAGAAGGTAGGTCTCAAACAAGAATCTAGATAGCTGTACATACTCTGGTTAATACAGAAGGAAATCTAAACACTACAGCAAGCTGATGAATGCGGTAAACTGTGTTGCATTCCTTTACCTCTAGAGCCATACGTTCGCCGCAAACTGAAGCATAAAAGTGAAACGTTGGAAAGAATTTGGGGAGTTGGAGCTGGCCGCGGTTTTGCTGTCCAGCGGAACCTCGTCGGGCCGCCCGGAGTCACGCTTACCGGCTCATGAAGCACATCAAAACCACACATCTCGTTTCGAAACCTTAAGATATCGATATTTGCATAACACGCTAAAATTCGGCTTTCTTCGAGAAACTGCGGTAAGTGAGCGGTTACTACTCGTAGAAGGCGGTCATGCCCGATGGGTTACGTTGAGCGCGTGTATACGTCCCAATGCTTTTGTTCTCTTGTCTGTGTATGGGAAAACTGAAAACAAATAGCCATTCTCTTGTTCACAGTTACAGCTAAATAGAGCAGTGGTGTATCAACTCGTGCTCTCTTGAAGCATTTGACAGTGAAAATACGTAGATTAACTAAATATAATACTGAATTCCTCCACGATCTAGCTGTTAATATGATAGCTTCTAAATACAAAACCTTGGGTTCAACTCCAAGCTTGTGGGGGGGGGGGGATGTTTTTAAAAATTAGGATTCTTCCTATTCTCAGAGAGAAGCATGAATGTGTATGTGACCTAAGGTTTAAAGAGTATTGATAATAAACCAACAATGAAACCGATGTTAAAACGAGAGGGCATTATTGTAGATAGGGAGTTGTTTCCAATAGTCAACCCACTTTACTGAGTTCGCACGTTTTACTCAATAAAAAGTATTTCTTTAAAAAGATACGAAATAAATTGATGTTTGGGGTAATGTCAAAGTAATGTCATTCATTCACTTTCGCTCAGTGATATATTTCTTTCTTTTGTATATTAACGTCGTCCAACGTAAAGTCATATCGGACGGTGAATGAATGAAATGGGTGAAATGAGCCCGAGGTCCATAAAGCATTCGTCTTCTCAGGATAGGAGGAAAAACAGCCGAATAACTCACCCCAGCCAAGATCGAACTCGAGACTTCTTGGGTGTGAGATAGACACGCTACCACCACACAACAGGGGCGGGCTAGTGGGATATTTTTGGTGTATATATATATAAAGACTGATGTTTTATGGCAAAACATCTGCATATGTCTTTAAATTTGGATTGGTAGTGTTTGTCACCCAATGAAACTAATATCACCTAATATTTTTACCGTGTTCCGTACAAAACTTTGGAATTATATTACTAGTACACCAGTGCATATTTCCAAAATAATTAACGCCAAAAACTATTGTATGTTAGTCCCCATTTTCAGAAGAATGAATAGACCTTAGCAGTAATTTTTCTGAAAATCAAACAAAACATTTTATCTTGACATACCTATCACAAATTAAGCTTTTATAAATACTCACAGGATTTTCTAACCAAGAGATTAAATGAGTTGGAAGAGAGAGCCTGAGAATCTCCACCTTGCATTCACCAAAAATTCTTGTCTATACCTACCCTTATTGATATTGTAACAATTTTAGCAAATCTCAATCTTTTATTTGCTCACAACATAACTACATATTTAATCTCAACCTTCAAGTACAGCCACACTACTGCTTTCTATCTCTTAACCTTCTTAGGAAAAAAAAAAAAAAAAAAAAAAACTGTCTCCATGGCAACCTTCTTGAAAAATCAAGGAGTCTTAATGACATGGAAAAGCCATATCACAATATTATAGAGAGGAAAAATGCGCATGTGTTCGTTTGTGTATGCAAGGTAATTCAAAATCGACTCGACCGATTTTGATAATTCTTTCCTCATTGAAAAGTCCAATCGACGCTGACGGACATAGAACTATAAAGTCTATTCTCATTTTATAATTAGTTAAATATTAAAACGATTTAAATAACTTTATTCTTAAATATGAACACATTGTAGTTATAAAAGAAGCTGTACTTCGGAAGAAACCGTTGGCTTATAGTTGAGAATGGAGTAGAAAAACAATTTCGCACCTCACAGAACAAGTATAAATAGTTCCCGCATTCCGTATTAAACAACAGCCGGTTCTCTTACTCCAAGGAATACGTATGCATAGATGTCTACGATCGATTCTGCTTATATTGTTCCTTTAATTACTATTTATCAAATACTGCAGATGTAAGCGATTGTGTTTAACTTGATGACCTGGGAGTGCGGAACCTTATTTCGTTTCTTATGTTAAAGGTTTAATTATTCTGAAAATTATGTAGCTTTGATGTTATTAAATAATTATGGGAACCAAAAGGAAGGTACAAAGGTTTAAAATTTAACCTACTGTAATGACCTAAAATAGTTACTCGACTATTCTGATAGAAGATTTTTCCACCGCCATAGGTTACGTATAGGTATGTAGCATTTTCAAACACTAGAAGATGGTGAGGAGGATTTTAAGGCAGTTAGATATTTCCCGATATTTCCACGTGCTTTTGCATGAATATCGGAGGGGGGCGGTCCTCCGTTATTTGAAATAGTGTACGAAATTAAAATTGTAAGGGGTAAAGGAAGGCTTCATATTAAAAAAAGTCTCCACATTATGGTAATATAACTTCATAAATGTTAGGGGGAGATACAGGAAATTAATTGGTCACTGGAGTTCAAAAAGCTAAAGCTAAAAATCGTCGAACAAGCTATCGTAAATATTAACTTTCATACCCAGTGTGATACTCGAGTTTCTAAAACTCCCTGAATTGGATACAAATGGTGCGCGAAGACATTTTTATTACGGAACTTATTTTATTTAATACATGCTTCGAGGAGCAGATGAAGCAAACATGAATTTTTAATATATTTATGTTCCTTTACTACTTTAGTTTCAAATAAAACGTCTGTAAACATATCTACTTTGTTTAAATATTTTTCTTGGGCTTCTATATCTTATTACCTTGACAGTGCTTGCAAAAAATGGGTACTTTAACATTTATCATACAAGTTTTCTTTAGTTTTCCATTAAGACCTGTCATTTATGAGAACTTCTACGAAAAATCCTCAGTAACAATAATCTTATGTGTCAAAGAAATAGGACCCTTAAAATAATCAGTCAGAAGTAATTGTTATTAACTAGAGGACGCTATTGTTTGCGTTTTTGTAAAAGCGATCCTTAAACTTTACGACCTTTTTTCCGGATTATGCCTTCTTTAGCTCATATACATAAAATTACGCAATAAATCATATGGAACAATAATTGCGGAAATATAATTATTTTATTGTATATCAGCTGTCATTGTGCAGTTACATAAAAATGCACGGCGCTAGGATTTTATGAAGAATTCGGAAATTTAATTGGCAAAATTTGAAAATTACGAGCTTTTCAGTCAATAAATATAAGCTTAATGGCTTTTTATTAATTTATTATGCGATAGTATGGGGTAGCCAGAGAACTCTGAAGAGTGCAGAAGAGAATCTTTTTCTTGAGAATCTTGAACTTGCTCCAAAGTGCAACTTGTTGCAACTTTAGTGCACCATCTTGTTTCAAAATTGTAAGCTTTTTTGGTTTTACTTTATTTCGTTTCAATTCCTGCTGATCATTTAATTAACAAATTCATTTCCTCACTTTTCAGACTACGAATATGTGCACTTCCGGTCACTTTGCAAGTTATATATGCACTGAATACCAGGAAATCCAGTTCAGCTCTGTACAATCGAGGAAAAAATATCTAGTTGCTATGCTCTGGGGAGATGGAATGAGCTGTCAAAGTTATGTTCTGATATAAACACTTGATCCTATGAAACTATGAATTAAGTAAAAATGTTTCTGATGAGCTTTAAAACTATGCAAGTATCACCTGCCGATTTTTATCTCTGATAACGTATCTGAGGAGAATTACGTTTCCCATCAAACGCTCTATTCACTGCTTCGCATAACCGCCAGGGTGTCTGGTTCATAGCCGTAAACTTCCCCAAGCACCCGGAAGAGTTGACCAACAGTGTTGCTATACACACATCTAAAATACTTCAACAGATAAGAGAGTAACACATATGAATGAAGTACAAGAAGCTATTTGCGAAGCATGAAGATTTTCCCGAAGCATGGAATTCTGGATAAACAACTTTGGCACTCATAAGGCCAATATTTTACAGAAACAAGAAATATATGCACAATTCAATTTTCACATTGAAAGCATTTGTTAAGAAGTTCTTTTCTTTTTCTTTGCTTTTGGCCAGAAGTATGACAAATTTGGCAGCACTGACAACTGAATAACTTCTACTCCATAGTTTCAAAGCATAAACATTAGATGCGATTTGTACTATAGACAGAAAGAAAGGCGACCTCCCGGATTCTACTCTAAGATTGCTATCACCGCTGTTGCTGTAGGTAATTTTTAACTTTATATACAATAGTTCCATTCCTTTGGAATGAAATACACAGACGAGGCATTCGCACTGATTATTATCAACCGGCCATGTTTTAATCATTATTTTACCAAAAACTTCCATACGACGCTTATTTAGACAGTTTGGCAAGTTCGTAGGTAATGATTTATGTAACCATTGTAATGTTGCATATAAATATAAAATAAAATTACATCACGACTTTCTTTTGCATTCCTGAGATCATTACCGCATAAAGCACCAGTGTCGTTTAAAAACGGTATAATTAGGCTCGCAGTGTTCTTGATTTATCTGAGAGCACACGAAGAAGAATGCTGCATTATTAATTTTCAATATCCAAGAGTAATAATTCAAACTGAGAAATTAAATTTGCATTTCAAGTGTAACATTAAGCTGTAACATAGCGGCATTAATCAATATGTTAGAATTTAATTTGCATACATTTTCATGAATCTATTGACACTTTTGCCAGGAAAGTTAAACGAAACTTGCCAGCATGTTACAATATAAGACGTGAACAATTCACCCCTAAGTGGCGATGTATTTGTTTATTTAACCTGGAGGAAAATTTTTCTTATGCCACTTCACTTTTATTTTATTTCAAAGTTGAAGCACACGCAATTGGGAAATCAACACGAATATGTTTAATGAAAGCATGTCTAGTATCACTAATTATTCAGAATAAAATCATTTGTTGCCTTCACGGAAAATAAACACAAGAAAGTTTGCCTGGAGCCGCTGAGTACTTCGTCTCCTGTTTGCAACTCGTTTATGGAACAAATAACTGAGGTATGGAGTTTTCATTAACATACTGTGGCACAAATATAATAACTGCTGACTGTAATATCATTTAATACATTTATTAAACGTTTAGAGGGAACCAAAGTCTCCCAAATATCTGGCATAGGTATATATTTTCATGCATTTGGAATACATTTAAGAGTTTGCTTAGACATAAATTAACGTTGTTATTAGTAATATCGAGCCTGTTTATAGCTTTAACTCTTAGGTAACATAGGGGCTGGAAGGCGTTTTGACGATTTCAATATGCGATTAAGCGCGAAGATTTTGCAAATATATAGAGTCGGTTTCGGCAGAGTTGTGGATTGGTTAGAAATCTTAAGCATTCTATTTAAGCATGGGTTTCTTATTTAAAGAAATTATATTTTCACCTGTAAACCATAACATGGCATTGGAGTTTGGTAACCACGTGTAGACGCAGAAATAACCTGGTGATTTCAACGAGTGGTAAAGCGAGAAACTTAACTGAAAATACAGCTCTGCTTTAAAGAGATAACACGTGTATTTTATACATATGGAAAACAATATATTTTCATAGCTTTGTAATAGCTAATGTGTTTTTTACCTTCATATCGTTTTCCTTTTGGAAAAAACATGAATGCAGTTGCAGCTACTGTAATTAAACGTCTAACTTCCGAAAATGTCAAAGCTGATTAGCGTAGAAACAAACAAATTGATATTAAGCAGCGAATATGTGCATATGGAATTCGGTATCTAGCAAGTACTATTTTTATATTTGAATATGTATTTAACGTCATATCTTTTCCGTTTTGTGGAAATAGGTGTTAGTTGGTTTTAACGATTATCTTCTACTGAAGATTTTGATTCTGTTTAACATATATAACAAACGCTCTAGTGCTGACTGTTGATTCTACAACAAAACACTTCTTATGAAAATACATAAATATATTGTTCAGTTATTAAAAGCAACTCAATAAGACATACCTTTAGTTCTAGCGGGAAAAGCCCTTGGACAGCCGTTTTGATTGTTTACTCCACAATGTCCAAATAATAGATCGTCACTTCAGTGACGGGTATGTATTGTTACTGACATTGCGTCCGCTACTCAAACACTTCATGACCGGCAGTTGTCAACCACTCAAGGAGTCTTGTGAACTGACCACTTAAAATGAAGTTAATAACATCACACGTGTTTTCACTTTATTTTCACAAATTGTGATCGTTTCTTGGAAGTTTGTTATTTCTATAGTTTAACAATTCCAGAAAACAATATTTTGCACACATTTAAAATAAGTAATTGTTTGAAGTTGTAACTTGATGACACTTATTTACGCCCACGACACAGCACAACCACTTGTCGCCCCTCCGTCCTTCCCCAAATTGGTGGGCACAGTTCTGCGGGATCGATTCACTTGTCGATGTCACTCGTGCCACTGCGTCATAAAGAAAAAAAAAAAAAAACTTCAGTAGCCGAATGAGTGAGACAGAGGAAGAGTAGTAGCATTCCCCCTCCTCCTCCTCCTGCTCATGAAGGCCTCGCCCCTTTTCTATTGGATGTCAGTCATGAATCGGGTGCTGTACCGGAGTATCGTCGAAAAGTTGCATCTTCGTCGCACTTTCCACGAGGATCACCACCACCACTAACCACTGCGCTACCATCCAGGGCTCGTCGCGTGTGCGCTTCCTTCAACGTGAGTGCCCTCGTACGCGTATCTTCTCACCCTCTGGTAAAAGACGACGATTCATCAGCGGTGGTTGTTGGTAGAGCACGGTCTCCAACGCGGGAATGAGCCAAGAAAATCTCAGAGTTCCTCCGCCACCGCTGTCAGAGGAGGAGGTGATGGTAAGGTGGTCGCAGTGGCAGGTGGAGGGGAGGGGAACCTCCTCAATAGATTGGTGGGGGCCCTCAATGGTGGGGACGAATTTAAGGGGAAGTTTGGTCACTTTACCTGTGTTCCCATAACCGCAGATGAGGCAGTGTGGAGATTTCGATGCATGTGTGGTGTGCTATATTAAGACTTGAGACGACGGAGACAACGATAGTGAGATGGGTGATGGTGCAAGCGGGGGCGTCGAAGGAGGACGCTCGAGGAAAGAATTGGGTGGGGGAGAAGAAATATGGAAGAAGAAGAACTGTTGTGTATACGCAGCAGTTAAAATGATTGCACAAGCATGTACCTTTTTCTCTATCCTTTTCCATCTCCTAATACAATAATCTTCTACCTTTTTCTCTGTTGCCTCTTCTTAACACTTGGCAGGCCATGTTAAAGCCAGCAAAGAGCCGCATCTATTTCTTCTCAGCACTTGCTGGCTCTGTAAAGTGGCGTGACTGAGTGCTCAGGCGGCATCTTCAGTCCTTACGGGCATGTGAACTATATCTTCGCACACACGGTGGCCCAAATTTTGCGTCTCAATATTTTCCCTCTTTAACAAGAAATATACCTAATTGCACCTCAATGTGCCATCCCCTTCTGTTAAACGTTACAATTTAGTTCAATTTAGTTGTAGGTGGAGGAAAAAAAGAGAGAGAGAGAGCGGGGGGGGGGGGGGGGAGAAAAAATAATGATTTTTGTACTTAACTTTGAGAACTAAATATATCTGCGTCACTGTTATATTTGCACGCGCAGAAAATATTACCAAGCAATACTTTCCCAATAACTTAAGGATTTTAATGACATAATAATGTCAACAGTCACGAAATTTGGAACATTTGAGCAAAGGACTACATTATATTATTTAAATAAAATTGGCGCAGCGATTGTGCACTACTTTGGTTTTATTATATATTAAAATCGCCAACTACAGCAGCACAGATAGAGGTTAGAAGGCATACTTAAGAAATCTACATTATACTACATGTATTGACAGGAGTACATTAAAATAACTTCTGTGAGTTAGAGGCAAAGGAAGTCTGAAATTTTAGCCACCATAACGTTATATCTTATTTATGAAAATGTATATTCCCTGAGAATACGAAAAAACTCGCAACGCCAAAGTTTACTCTTTTCTCAATGCAGTATGAGTAGCGGATTAATATCAGCCCCATTTAACGTGTTTAGTTCTTTCCACTCGTCATTGGAATAAACTGAAAAAATCCTTGGAAAACTTGAAGACATATTTGCTAACTTTTAAAAGTATTGTGACAAAACATTTTGCTTTTAGCAGCGTTGTATTTGTAGTTTTGAAGATTTACACAAGAAAATTATCACAGAGAAGTGACGTGCTAAAGAACAGTAGTTGGCTTTGTTTATTGAAGGTCAAATACATAGCTAATGTAATTTGTTTTTCATTTACTTAACACAAGTTTATTGCTAGGATGTAAGAGCTTGTTTGCATATCGGATGGAGTGGAGAAGACATCAAATTAAGTGTGACATTTACATAACAAGCTGAGCAAAGTCCTACCAAAGAATTCTGTTTTTTGCTGATCGGTTTTATACCTTTATATTTTACAGCCTTTAAATACTGGATAATCGTGTGCTTGAAATATCATAGGGATATGCCTTTCATTAAGGATATGCCGATAAAATGAAGATAGCCATAAGTTAGTACACGCATTAACACCAGAAGCACCAGAAGGCCTGGTTTTATGTCTATATCTCTTAGTGCAAAGATATTCAACGAATAGTAAAGTGCTCTTAAGTACTAAAGTTTTCTAAGTACAAACAAGTTGACGCCCACGACATCACTTGCAGTTTGGTACCACCTTTTTTTTATTTACACAAAACAAATATATTTTCATAATTCCCTACTTAGGGTTGTAATGAATATAACGTATTTTGAAGCGACTTAAAGTTATGAAATTGCTATTTTTTGATTCACATTAGCATGAGTATTAAACTTTCAGCACTTAGCTCTAGTCATTCTTTAACTATGCAGCGTGAACTTTTTGAATCTTTAGTGGCAAAACCTAATGTATTTGCTACAGATTAAAGCTCATTTAGTCTGTCTGACACATTTAGAACTTCGGGCACGCTCAATGTAAACAACGTTAATGATATAAACTTCAGTTTATGAATAGCAACTATGAGCAATCTCAAAATGTGGAAAATGTATTCATAAACATGAATATATCTAAGAATTTATAATATTTAGTGGAAGGTAAGGTACCAAAGGTAAAATTTTATCTTTGGGAGGTGAGAGAAACTAAATTTTTCACATCTAAAATTGTGGATATCAAAGGTAGTCTGTCACCTAAAGCAGAAAAAGGAAGAAATAGCTACGTTGAACCATTTAAAATTGATTATACACAGTAATGCAATAAATTTCTGGAGGTTACAAAAGTTCTACAATATAACAAGTTAAGACATCAATAATTCATTTAAAACTAACTTAAAAAGTAAAAATAAGCTTTTATTTTCTATGCTGGTTATCCAACTTTTGCATTCAACCTAAAACTTTATGTCGATATTTTACAGAACACAAAAGTCAGAGTTCTCTCTGTACAATAAAACAGCTGTACTTTGAGAAAAAGTTTCACGTAAATTTACGGTCAACACAACTTGAAATCGAAGAGCGGAATAAATGCCGAACTTTGTATGTGGTCGGGCCTCTTCCAAAAGCTGCATGAAGATTTATATCGTTCTTATTCTACTTACGAGTATTACAACAACGGGCAAAATCTTATTTAACAATTTTGGTTAGTACGCAAAATATTCCCTAATTTCGAATTCTTACTAAAGAGGACGTGAATTTTTCTTAGTTTTTGGTGAATTCTACATAACTTGGAAATCATCCGAAATAGGTATGTGAATAACATGTTAGTATAGAAAAGATGTAGAGATTATTTAAAAGAAGAACTTATCTTTAAGATAATCTGTTCACAGCACTAACTGTTCCAAAAATAGTAGCTGAATGTTCTTACAGGTTAAAATTTGCTCTGATACCCTGCCTGATATGATTTCAGCATTTCATTATTTCTCCTTATTTTTGCGAGCTTATTACTATCACAAATGCACTTTCAATACATGCCCTGAGCGTGTAACTATAACATGCGTATACATATCAAAGTCCTTAATGATTAATTTGATATATTTCTAGGCAAAAATTGATTGTGATTAAAGTAAAATGGCAAGCGAACAGGAGAATACGAACTGTACTGGGGTACTTGTGCATGTGTAGACAAAGTTATGAGCATGTTTCCAGGAATAAGGCTACTTCCTTTGTTTTCTCTCCTTAAAAAACTGTTGCAGAAATTTCTCACCCGATTTTGTTTATAACACTTGTTCATTATTTTCGATATTACTTGGATTACAATATGTATTATATGTTCAGGGTATTTACATGACTAATACATGTTTATATTGAATTTTGAGCAAATAGTCTGTAAAAGTAACCTTCATTCTATAAATTTGAGTAATTGGCAAACAAGTGATAAAAAGTTCAACTTTAGGAACATGTAAATGCAGTTATAACATATTATCTAAATAATTTTATGTGCATTAAACACCTCAAAGATTTTTTGTTATTAGTTTGAAATTTCGAAAGCTACATGATCGGTCTTTTGAAGCCCAAGTCATCATTCTTTTGTTTTTTGTGGAATGCAAAGAGTGGACTTTCAGGAACAATTTTGGATTCGCTTTTGCAAGCTTTTCAACCTTGGGTATTCATCTCGTACCTTCAACAAAATATATGGTGGGAAATTCTAATTTAAGATTATAAAAACAAACGATAGCATGTGGAGTAAGCTATATAAATTATCACATCATATTTTCATTTTTTTTTCTCTAATTTTTCTTGTTCCCTTTCAAATTCTTGAATGGTTTTTATGGATAAGACTTGTAAGTAGAAGCATTTATTATTTTTGGTTGAATATAATAATCATTAATACCATCGATGTGACTATCGTATTCCACAGTGACTATTTTGTATCGCAGAGTGTGATTAAAGAGTCCATATTGTGGTAAGAAGGATCTTGATGAACTCCTAGGTTTCGTCAAACACAAAGCAAATGCATTATCATCAGGTTTTATGTACTCTCTACATGGTCAAAGCACTTCCGTGCCATGTCTAATTCTTGTGAAGTTCGCCACAACACCTACGATGCTTTCAAACGTTGCTACGTGAGAGGCGAAAGATGATAACTAACGCTGAGTGCTTATGGAAAGAAATGGTCGTCAAAAAATAGAGAGGCAGAGAAAGCCAAAGTCATCGACCGGGTACAGCCTCCCTCTCCCATAAGTCGGTATTGCTTGCTGCTAAGTGGTTTGTTAATATTCCTGGTGAAATTTGCTTGCGCGACTTTCTTCCTTACAGTTGCTTTTCATATCAGGGTACCTACCGACTGGGCCAAAAATATCTCGTCGGTTCCTTCTTCTCGCTTCGTTCAAACACGGCAATAACAAGAAATAAAAGCTCCTATGAGTTTCACACGACTTTCTCTACCCACTCGTTTACGAAAAATTCTTACAAAAGTTTCTTTTATCTACTTACTGTTAATCCAGATAAACTTTCAGTACTTGGTGTAGGTAAATATAAGCCGGCAAAAGAGACCAAGCTTTTTTGATCGCTATGTGATGACTTTGCAATTCCATGTTCCTTAGATGACTACGAGAAATTGAATTGTGACTTCCCACTACTGGAAAGTACAATATTAATTTGAAAATTCTATCTAATAACAAAGAATATCTCGGAAATGGTTAACGTCATCAAAAATTTAACTGGCGTAAATTGTACGTTTTCACAATTTTGTGTAGTATAATTTTCTATCAGGGTTTAGCGATTATGCAGAAGTAATTCGGAATAAAGAGAGCTTCACAAGCTATTCCCAGAAAATACAAAATATATTTTTTTTATTTGATCTGTAATATCTTAAACACGCGGCATTTTAATCAAAACAGTAAAGATATATTTTTGAGAAAATCAAAAATACTGTATCCTTAGAATATCCTGAACTTAAATATCAAGATTGGTATTCGGCCGATTTTTGGTTTTTGAATTAGTCTGTTACAGATAAACATAGATGCACACACATCCTTGCGCACATACCTTTTTCTAAAAATATTTTTTTTTTTTTTTTTTTTTTTATTCAGGAGGTCTTGAAATGCCTATTTCCAGTGAAATTGGTTTTGAAGTTTTGGTTTAATACTTACTAAGGGTTAGGAGAGAAAATTTTTCTGGCGTTATTTTTTTCTCGTATATTAGTTTGCTGAAGGCATAAAGTGTTCATGGATTTAAAGTAGATGCTACAAAAATAAATACACCTTTAGTCTTTGTTTTTGGTTACGCATTATTATTTATATTAGGTATAATCTAAAATCTTATATTTTTTTATAATTCATTGCTCATCTCAGTGCTTTTCCTAGCTACACAATTTCTTCTCACTCAGGGTACAGCCAATGTCGTCAGTTCCCGAGAGATTCGCTATTGTTCTTTCAATTATTCTTCCTTCCACCGATCTTGCTGTTCCAATCATTTCTAACCACCTTTTAAATTCTTCCAATTCGACCTTGCGACGAAGTTTCCAAACTATCATACTTCATACAACGTAATTCATTTTTATCTTCCTCAATTATTTTTTCAATGGTACTACTATTGTTATATAGCAGGGGATGCTCAACAGGTTAGCACACGCTCGCTTCCTCTACACATGTTATTTTCCCCACACCACTGACCAAGGTAAAGTGAACCAGACCTGCTAGTCAGGGGCTGATGGAGCGGAGTATCGTAGTACACACAATTCAATGGTAGGACGAATATTTTTGTTTTTGAGATGAAGACGATAAAGATAAGTCCTTGATATGTAAGACTGGTGGCTGCAAATTTATACCATTTCCCTTGCTTACGTTCTGTGTTCACGATAAATGTTATTCTCCTGGAAAAATACAACGATCTTTTGAAGCAATTGCACGACACGTTCTCTTCTCAATTTGAAGACCTAACAACATTTGAAACCAAAATTCAATTATTTTGTGCGTTTGAAGTTTCCATGTAGTGAGACTTCATACGAGCTACAAAATATTAAGCTACTTGCATTGCAGAATTCCACGACCGTAAAATGTTCTTAGAAAGAAGTGTGGGAATTACTTAAGTCTCTGCCCTGCAGTGAGTATATATTTCGTGGACTTAATTGTTCGTACAAATATGACATTCGTTAATGGCATAATTTGAAGCTGAATGCTTGCTTTGGCAGATAGCTAAGGTATCTTAATTGGTGTCAAATTATTAAAGTAATTATACAAACAATGCATGGATCGTGTATTGAAAGAAAAGGAAGAGATAAAGAATAAAGAGATAAAATAGAGATAAGTTGTCTCTTGTTAACCGAACAAATTTCATCTGCGTTCGTGCTAGCCAGGAAATTGCCCATATTTTGCCAGTTCCTATGGTCAGCCAAAATATCCCAATATGTCAGTCTCTGAACTGAAGAATTTTTCGGTGAATTCAATTTTTCGCTGCACATTTCCCCAAATTTGAGCATGTTCTTCTGCTTACTTTGATGTTTATTATGCTTATCAGTTTAGTGAAAGTGTTTTCAATATAACGTTACGTGCTTAAACTTGTGATTTTGAATTTCAGTGGATAAATTAATTCCTGAAATGTATTTGCAATAAATATTCTATGGAATAGATACTTCTGCGAATGTTAGACATATATGGTAAAATAAAGAAATACATGCATACACATCAATGTAAACTAAAGAAAAAAAAAAAAAAGAAAAAAAAAACAACAACAAAAAAAAACACGTAAATTTGTAGTAATAAAAGACCAGTTCCCAAACGACGGAAGTAAAGGCTGTCACTTGATGGATTTAATCAATTCAAAATATGAAAGAAATCGAATATATCTGCATGTGATTTTTACTTTCTATACTACGTATAAACAGAGGAAGTATTGTATCCCGCCCAAAAATTCGATGTCGAGATTTCACCGCAAATATATATTGAGACCCCCTGAATCCAAGAAAGACATGTATGTTTACCTTTAAGAAAAAAGTCCGTGTGGGGGTGTGTGGGGTTGTGCGGATGTCTGTGGATGGGTGCGTGTGGGTGTGTGTCAAGAATGCGACACGAAGATTTTAAAGAAAGTTCTTCTCCCCTTAACTACCTTATATATGGAAAATTTTTCGAAAATTTTGATTTTATATATTTTTATGTCAAACGAAATGCATATTTTGAAGCTTTTGGCTATAGCCCATGTAGTCCTGTTGCATAACTAGTAAACAATATAAGATTGACCAAATCTTACTATACAAAAATGTGGATCTTGCTAAAACACGCAATTTATGTCAAAATACACCTTTTTGTAGAGTGAATCATTTCAGAGATATTCCTTGTTATTTATGTGAGTTCTGGAAAAGTTTCGTCGAATGGAATATCATTATTAATTTTTTTTATATGTAAGACGTGCAAAGAGACGGAATTTGAAAACTTGATTTGGCTATCGAACAGAAATTTTGATATTTTGCATGGTAAAACTATAAACCCCAAATGTAAGTGTACTCTTGATAATTTTAGTATCAAATGCGGAACCTACAAACTTACTTGATAACCTTAGTTGTGTTTTATACCTTCCCAAAATTTTATCACTCCGAATTTAACCAAAAATGCGTTTATTCCCACAAAAAATTAAAATATATTTGCTAAATACTGTTGCGCACTACTTTTTGTATTGTAAGCAATGATTAATTCCTGCAAAATAAACTATGCATTTAATTGCACTATTATAGAGAAAATTGTATTAAACACGAATGTCTGCATGAGAGAACATCACAAAGAGTAAATAGTCTTATACACCAGAAAAAGTTGGTAAAAAGTAGGTTTTGATTGAGGAATAGTATGTATTTTTTACGCCAAAAGTTTCTGCCAAAATTGAAATGGTTTTTTATCTGTGAGTTGAATTAAGAAACTCAATAAATTCACTTTTTGCTGCACTATAGAAAATATTGTGAAGAACTTTTACTTTTTAGTGTTACTTTTCGGACCGGTTGAGTAATATTCAATAATTAATGATTAAGTAGTGGACTTGTCTGTCACTTCAACTTTCTACAGTTGTTTAATATGCAATTTTATTGCTGGGGTTTTTATTTACATAGCTTGTTCTTAGAAAAGGTGAAACAAGAAACAAATGAAGAAGCATTAAATTAAAAATAAACGTTTGTTATTGTTTACTTTCTTTCTGATCGACAGATGACAAAACATTACTGCTAAGAGTTGTTTTAATGTGGTTCTACAGAGTGGAACAAAGCAATTTTTGGTGCTAAATGTATTTATGTATGTTAAATATAGAACACATTGCATTATTCCACTCTCTCTTAAAAGTCTAAAGCTTCGGTGTATTACTGTGGATAGGTTATGAGAAGAATATAGAAATGTAGGCACCGACTGCCGAGAATTCATAGAGAAGAAAGCTGGTATACTTACAACACAAATCTAGGAGGAAAAATATGAGCGATTCTGATCAAGGAAGACAAGTGAAGGCGTAACTTTAAAAGCACGGTGTTGGTGTAAGCAGGTTGTCTTGTGGCATACCGTTTATTGCTTGCCACTTTCCAATTCATCTGTTTACAAACCCACACGTAGCCTTTTGGGGACGACATAAACGAGACTGCATCATACTATATGCAGCATCATCATCACCAAATCTTTCTTTCTCCGCCTTTCCTACTCCGCGGTCATAATTACAGACCCTTTTAATTTAATATTTCTGTTTGGTTCTCACGCTTAACATCTCATTTTCTTACCAGTCATTACACGCTTTGCCATGTAATGTGCCTTGAAACACTGTCGTTCTAGTTTAACATCACGCATGCGCGTTGATTGTTCTCTTTTTGGTGTTTATTTCGCCCTGGCGCGGAAAAATGGGAATTATAATACGGCTATTTGTTTGTTTTATATTTTCTTTAACACTCAGCTTTTAATTCAGAAAATAAAACTTCAGCACGAAAATGTGTTGGGTTTATACCCAGGATTTTAAAATTATACAGGCTGGAGGCAAATTAGCCTTACGAAACCGTCATAAGGGAATTCTCATTGCATGACGCTATTATGCTGTACAAGGAAAACTTGTAATATACAGCAATGGTGCTTATAAATGATATACTGCAGTTTTAAAACCAGCTTGCTAAAGACAACATTTAGAAATAAATATATTGAACTTAATATATCTGAATCATAGAGGATTGACAGAGGTAACAATGATCTCTTGAACCGACTATAGGCAATTGCGATAATTAAACCCCAGCTTAACAGCCCATGAAGGGCCAAGGCTTACCGTCCAGCCGTTGCGTCCCCCACCTCTGCCCACTACAGGCGTCATTGGTGGAGTGCAGTACTGGAGGGTGGGACGTGGTCAGCGCCCCGAGTCCTCCCACACAGTTATGCGATCTTCTCAGCCTGGGGTCGCTACTTCACCATCAAGTAGCTCCTCAATTGGCCCCCCCCGGGACCTAACGAGGCTGAGTGCACCCCGTGCCAGCCCTCCCAGCGGTGGAAAAATCCCCATGCTGATACCGGGGATCGAACTCGGGTTCTCCGTGCCAGAGGCAAACGCGCTACCAACTCCGCTACGGAGGTGGTCCAATTGGTTACATAGCATTTGTCTAACTTATCACCTGCATGAGCGAAATATGGATCTCCACAAAGAGGGCCACATTGCTCAAAGAATCCAGTTAGTTCACTCAACCTAAATTGTATTTCAGTGCCACTGGCCTAGTACCAAGTGACGTTACATTCGGGAGGTCTGGGGTTCGATTTTCGGTCATATGACACAGGTTTTTTTTTTTCTCCGTAGATTTCCCGGTATACTTTCGTGGTTCCGCTTCTAAAAAAAATTCCTATCCATTTTCTGGCCCTCAGCAATTCTATTCTTCTGTTTCATCTCATTTGTTTTAGGATGATAGGACCAGATGACTGCTATTTGTATGTTGCGGCAGGGCGGTGGTATTTATACACTATGGAAATATTTCTCCCTGTGCTTAGTGGGACTAAACCCCGGTGCAGCACCTTTTACGCAAGAGGATGTTGCATTTCTGCAAATAAGCCTGGTTACAGTAGCGCAAAAGTTGACATATTATTAGCGCAAATGAGTGTGAAGGATTAGCTTACACTAAAAGTGCGGCGTGCACCGTATTCTCCACAGGATTTGTCATAGCACTCATTTTCTTCAGAGATATTGTGGCTGGTAACGATGTCCCAAAGTTTTGGCGTACAATAGTAAGATATTGTACCAGCTGAGACCTATGATTTAGTTATGTGTTTCTGAATGATATGCTTCCTAACTTTCCTGTTCTGCAAAGAAGTGATACAATTTCTTAGGCATTGTAGTCAACACATGAACAACGGATGTGATTCATTTGTCGTTCGGGGATCGCATGAAGAACAAATAGCCCACGACATCGTTGGAAATTTTGCGTCATCAGTGATCTAATTTTCGAATACATACTCGATTAAGACATTCATTTGGGGATTATCAGTAATTATGCTGTGCTATTCAACAAAGCCATCATCTATAGTACTCTCTGGAAGCAACCAAAGAAAAATATTTTAGATGTTGTCCTAATTTTAAGCTTTTATTCATGAATTCACGTTTCAGTCCGATGTTTACAAGAGTAAATTTCCTAAATTTGTTGTCACTTTCACTGTCTGATTAATTTGTCACAGTCATTTGCGTTAGTGCAACCTGAATTTTTGCGGTATTTGACCTGCATTTTTGTGGTTATGTAACGGTATCCTATGGTGAATTTTGCGCAAATAGCATGCACCCCTAATCCAGGTTGCGGGTAGCTAAGGCAGGGTTAGCCGGCGTACGATTGGACATGTCCCGTCCAGGCTTGTTCCGATCTGGTTCATTATTCGTGTCTCTCCTTCATCGCTGGAAGTAAGAAGGGCCGCTTTTTTGCTTACTTCTGATTCCTAACTCGTCTGGGCTAAAACATCTTTATACTACTGGCGAATAAGCAAAAGAGTTCAAGCAATGAGATGATTACTTTGACTAGGTATACGAAAGAGCCTGCCTCAGAACGCTGACCTTCTTCCAGTATATGGCTACAACTCATGAAAGTAGTTCATCCTCGCTGTATAGTAAACCTGACTTTGCACTAATATCAAAGGGGCTATGTGTGATATCGTTTTAAGATTATACCATTCCACAACGTGTATTATATTAGTCTGAATGTCAAAATTCTGGACAAATAACTGCAATGAAACGTGGTGTTGTACTGCTTAATATTTAAATTGGAAGAAATAGCTGAAATTGGATAATCACTTTGCCATGCTGAGTACAAGTGAGTATGTTAATTTGGACCGTTAAGTGCAATAAAATCATAAACCTGGCAACATCAATGGCTGTAGTACCATATATTCCAATAAATTATTTAGATGCCATCGTAGTTACAGTATAAAAAGTATTATAAAAATAATTGCTCTAAATTTCATCTTCAATGAAAAATGACGTTCAAGAAAAAATCTAAGAATAATTAGTTTTTATGGTAACGACGCTGTCAATTACTCATTAACACCGCCGATGTACCAGAATTTCGTCCCGCAGGACTTCTTTTACATGTACACTTAGAAACTATCGGTCAGGGTAGAGTTTGAACCCGTGGCCTTGAGATGAATAGGCCAGTGTCTAGCGACCTCAGTCACCCAGACCTACAGGGATATTCAAAGGGAAATATCCGTGACTATTTTAAGAAATCGCTCCTATGGTGTTAATGCTGATTATTAATATTTCATTATCTGTCATTATTGAAGTTGTTCGTTTTAATTTCATTATATATATATATATATATATATATATATATATATATATATATATATAAATTATCAAACAAATGGTGAAAATAAATGTCATCATGGAGGTCAAATAGGGAAAACATTAGGACTACCAAGTCAGGTTTCTTAAGATCAGGAAAATTTTTGTATTCTTGTATGTGAATGACGCAGTATTAGGGCGTAGTTAATTGACTCCAGACACTATGTAAAAATAAATACAACAAATACAATTATGAAAAGTGCTCATATTTCAAAACGGTCTTTATAAGAAATCAGCCTTTGCGTAAAGTAAAAGGAATCGCATATTTTCATAGAGGTTTGAAAGCAATTTAAAAATACTGCCCAATGGGTTGGTAGTATTTATGGAGTTTCCGCCTGTGTAAGATCTTGGCAAGACCTGTACTTTGTTGCGGAAGTGAAGCATGGACATTGAGGATGAAAGATGAAAGCGGAATGACGACTAATGAAGTGAAATTCATGAGGTGTACAGCAGGGTATATAAAATGGGACCATGAACACAATGAAGATGTATTAAAAGAATTACAAATAGAACCTGTAATTAACTACATAAGAAATTATCAAAAGAATTGGCTATATCTTCTACATCGGCATGCATAGAAATAGAATCCCAAAAGACACGCTTCACTATCGTCCAAATGGAGAGAGATCTTCAGGTCGTCCAATGAAACGCTGGGCTTAAAATTCAAATGTGAGGTCCTAACAGACCTTATGGCCTAGTACTTGGATGAAAGAAGAAGATGAAGACTACTTCATGACTGTAGTTCAGCTCTGGAAGATATAATCTATGCAACAAAGAATATTTGTAGAAACAATAAATGGTAGCCGCACGGGGGCTTTGCAGGAATGATTCGGCGCGATCTCTAACAAGTTTTAGTGCTACAGCACTTCCCCCTTATATCTCCACGCATTTATGGCCCATTATAAATCGGGATAAAGCATTTACCTCCCAAATAGGTTAGTCGCCATGCAAATTAAAGCAGAAATGGTTGCGATAGACCCTAAGCCACCCTGCTGGGTGAACTCCACCAAATCTTCCTGCAATGGGACGGTCCTGAGCTGTTGTAGACAAAGTACAGGAAGTCGGTATAATAACCCGCCAAGGGACAGATGCAGAAACCACGAGTAGAATATAAAGTACATAATAACTCAGTAAGGAAAGTTTCTGCTGATAGTTTCAAACTAATGTTGCTCAAAAAGGCGCTTACAAAAACGAATATAGACTGATGTGTCCAAGTTTTCTTTAAACATAACTTGATTCCTTCTTCTTTAGCTGTATCCCCCCCAGGGGGACCTACCACGGTAGGTCCGGGCTTGGCGCACCCGGGGCCCCGAGCCGCTCATCCCCATTATCATCCCCTCGCCTCCATCAGGTCTAGCCACGTTATCATCCACTTAGATTTAGTCTCTTCCTCTTCTAGGTCTTATGGTTTTATGTAGGTTAAGTTTTAGAATTATAACTCCTGTCTCACCAACAGGGATCTATCCTGTCTCCGTGGCTCCTGTCCCACGGTTTCGGCGCAGCTTCCAACTTGTGTGCTCTTCGGAGGCTCAGGCGTGAAGGTTGAGTGGACCCTCCTCACTACCCCTTTTGTGCGACACTAGGTGCGGAGCCGTTCCATTGTCAAGTACACCCCCGTAGCTCCTTAGGGGCCGGGTCCCCATGGGTATCTCGGCGGCCGTGCTGCCGCTGGGGTGTACAGGGGGACCCGACGTGTTACCGCTGTCTGGGGTCCGATGTAATCAACCACAAGTCCCCTGAATCCACGCTGACTCCGTTGAGGCAGCGTGGGCTAGAGTGGGGAGCCACAGGCGGTTATGCCTGTGGTAGGGGCATAAAGTCGGGCCTGCCTTTGGTGGAAATGTCGCATACCGGTAAGTAGTGATAGGCGGAGGGTAACTTTTTCTGACGTACTCCTTGAGATCGGGTCTGAAGCGGGTGCTTCGGGCCGGCACAGACCGGAAGATTTAGGTGTCTTTTTCCTTTATCCCCCGGATGGCAGGCTGACGCCGACGGTCCGGAAGGGGGACCCTTTCATAATGTCTCCTCTGCGCTCCACCCCTTCAACTCCACGTTTTTTGATTATGCGGCTTATCAGTGAAGAAAAGACCATGTCGACTATTAGTCCATTTTATATTAAGAAGGAGCTGGACAGGATCTGTGGTCCAGTAAAAAATGCTACCCGATGTAGAGACGGTAGTTTATTAATCGAGGTTGCTCAAGACACCCAGACTGCGAAACTGCTAAAAGCCAGTCTGCTTGGTTCATACCCTGTCAAGGTCGAAAAACACAAGACCCTGAATAGCTGTCGCGGTGTGGTTTCCACCCGAAGTTTGGACGGCCTCTCTAATGAGGAGATCGCTAAATGCCTGGGGGACCAAGGTGTAACTGCTGCGTTTCGCTTAATAGGGAAGAGAGATAACCAACCATTCGAATTACGTACGGTTTTCCTCACATTCGAACGTACCACCCTACCCCAATACATCTTCTGCGGGTATGAACGTGCCACCGTACGTCCTTATGTGCCCAACCCCATGCGATGTTTTCGTTGCCAGAAGTTCGGGCACACGCAGCAGCGCTGTTCCGGTTCACCCAACTGTCCCCGATGTGGACGTGCTGCTCACGAGGGCTCCCTGTGCGACCAGGACCCCACCTGTGTCAACTGTGGAGGTGCCCACCCGTCGAACTCACGCGATTGCCCCCGCTTCTTAGAGGAGAAGGCAATTCAGGAGCTTCGAGTCAAGGAAAACCTGACATTTATGGATGCGAGAAAGCGATACCAGGAGCTTCATCCCACCACAAGTTTGAAGTTTTCTGCAGCTGTTCGTCAGGTTATTCCGAAGCTGGACGCCGCCGTACAGACTTGCCCAGGTTTGCCGTCTCGTGTTTCAGTGGGAGTGCAGACCAACTCGTCTGCCGCACATGTTTCTCCACCGCTAGTGGTTCGCCCACCGACAACATCCTCTGCCGTCCAGACACCAGCACCGCAGCCGTCCCAGAGTTCTACTGCCTCCGTGACGTCTGAAGAACGACACCGATCAAGGCACAAACCTCGAGCGAGTAGCCGTACGTCCTCTGTGAAATCCCGGTCTCGCTCTACGAGCCTCAGGGGATCATCAGACTCCCGAACATCGGAGGAGTCGCCAGAGGACGGAGAACCTCGTATTATTGGTCCAAAATGCGCGAAGGTCAGAAAGAAAATCAAGACTAACCGTTAACTCTACTCTAGAATGGAAATAATCCAGTGGAATATTAATGGGTTCCGGGCCAGGACTCCGGACATACAGCATTTAGTTTTTCAACGCTCGCCCTCCATACTCTGTCTACAAGAAACCCATCTGCAGCATCATCACGGTTTACATCTACGTGATTTTAAGGCATTTAGACACGACTCTGCACCTGGTAGGCGAGCAAGCGGTGGTGTTGCTACCTTGGTGGCGCATAATATCTCTGCCGCCAGCATACCGCTTAACACACCGTTTCAAGCTGTAGCGGTACGTGTGCAGCTTCAGGGCCTATGTTTCACTATTTGCAATGTCTATCTGCCCCCGAGCATTCTCGTGCAAGAACACGATCTTCGGGCTCTTCTGGCTCAGATTCACCCACCGCTCCTCTTTCTAGGGGATCTGAATGCCAAAAACACTTTATGGGGCTGCGACACTGACGATGCTCGTGGGTGCCTTATAGCAGACGTGTGTGATATGTCCGGCTTGTATTTGCTAAACACTGGTGCCCCTACATTCTTATCCTCCACTTACGGCACACTTTCAACCCTAGACGTTGCTTTCTGTAGCCCGGCATTAGCTCCGCTGCTGGATTGGTCGGTGCTCTCCGACCTATTTGGCAGTGATCATTACCCCATTAATATTCACCTCTACCATACCCATACTGTGCCAACACGGCATCCTCACTGGATTATTTCCAAGGCTGATTGGGGGAAATTTCGCTCTCTCCTTCACCTTAGCGACAATGGTTATACCAATATTGATGAAATGGTGGAATATTTTACATGTTCTATCTTGCTCGCAGCAGATTCTAGCATTCCTCGAAGTCCATCGTCGCCTCGGCACGCTCCCGTACCCTGGTGGTCCGAGGAATGCTATTTGGCTATCAAAGCACGCAAACGCGCTCTGAGGCTTTTTAGTTTACACCCTACTGAAGAGAACTTTATCGCTTTTAAACGTTCTCGTGCCAGGGCACGTTTCGTGCTTCGCAGCGCAAAACGCAGATCCTGGGAAACCTACGTCTCTTCCCTATCACGTCACACTTCGACACAAAGGGTTTGGACTGCTGTTCGGCGCATGTACGGCAAGTATCGCCGGACAACGATCCCCGGTCTTGCCGTGCAGGGCTCTATTTATACCTCTGAGCAGGACATCGCTGACGCCCTTGCCGACTTGTTTGCTGCTGTTAGCCAGACCCAAAGTTACAATACTGCCTTTCTACCGATTAAGGAATCTGCGGAGCGGATAGTCCTGGATTTTAACAGCGACTGTAGCGAACCGTACAACGCCCCTTTTACAGAAGCGGAGCTGGCGCATGCTTTGTCTCTCGCCAAGGACTCCTCTCCTGGTCCGGATGATATCCATCGCCAAATGCTACTTCATCTTCCACCTAAGGCTCTCTCCTTCCTGCTGGACATTTACAACCGTATCTGGCTTCAGCAGGTTTTCCCGTCTTCCTGGCGCGAGGGTATTGTCATCCCGATTCCTCGTCCCGGAAAAGACCGAACACTTTCCTCTAGCTACCGCCCTATTTGCCTAACGAGCGTTGTTTGTAAGATCTTGGAACGAATGATTAACACTCGCTTAGTGTGGTGGCTAGAGAAGAATAACCTGCTGAATAACGTTCAGTGCGGTTTTCGTCGCCATCGTTCGAGCATCGACAATCTGGCATGCATGGAAGCCTACATACAAAATGCCTTTCTTCTGAAGCAGCATGTCGTGGGTGTCTTCTTCGACCTGCAGAAGGCCTACGACACCACCTGGCGCTATGGTATCTTGCGCACTCTGCACGGCTACGGTTTACGAAGTCATTTAGCGATCTTCCTTTTAAATTTTTTAAAACTACGCCGTTTTCGTGTCCGGATTGGCAATACACTATCTCACGAGAGGATCCAGGAGAATGGTGTACCCCAGGGGTCGATTCTCAGTGTCACGCTGTTTGCCGTTGCCATCAACGGCATCGCTAGCGTTGTTCGTGGCGGAATATCGATGTCACTGTATGTTGACGACTTTGCCATCTACTACCGCTCGTATAATCTGGAGCACATCGAGCGTCAACTGCAGCTAACCATAAGGTCCATTGCCGAGTGGTCACTTCGTACCGGCTTTCAGTTTTCCCCCACGAAAACGCAGTGTGTGCACTTCCATCGACTTCGTGGTGTACACCCTCCACCCGACCTTGATCTGTGTGGCACACGTTTACCGTTTGTTCCGCACCTTAAGTTCCTGGGCCTTCACCTCGACAGCACACTCAAATGGGAGCACCATATTCGCCAGCTTCGTGCTTCGTGCGATCGTTCACTTCGGGTACTCAGGGTTTTGTCTGGGGCATCTTGGGGTGGCGATCGCACAGTTATGTTGAGGTTGTATCGCTCACTGGTCCGCTCAAAATTGGATTACGGCTGTTTTATTTATGGCGCGGCGTCCGCCTCTAAACTTCGCCTTTTAAACACAGTACATAATGCTGGTATCCGTCTTGCCACTGGGGCTTTCCGCACTAGTCGAGTCGAGTGTCTCTACGCTGATTCCGGGGAGCCGCCACTCTCGGTACGTCGCTCGTATATGCTCTGCTCTTATGTAGCAAGGTTAGCGGCTCACCCAGGTCATACTTCTTTTAACCCTGTTCTGCGTCCGGAACTGGTTCATCGTTATATGCAGAAAAGCACCATCTCTCGCCCAAGCGGTATTCGGTTTCTTGAATTGCTCGCCGCGCATGACCTCCGAATGCCTGCCGTAGAGCGTTTTACTCTTGGCCGCTATCCTCCTTGGGAACTCCAACGTGCCCGTTTCAATCTAGAGCTTTCTCGCTGTGCCAAGGTAGCCACCCCTCAATCGGTGTTTCGTCAACTGTTCGCCGAAATCCTGGGACGTTACCGGAATTACATTCCGGTATTTACTGACGGATCCCAGGTGAGGGGTACTACAGGTTGTAGTTTTGTGTATAATGGTGCGGTTCACCAGTACCGTCTTCCGGACAATAGCTCCGCTTTTACTGCCGAGCTTTTTGCCATATTTTATTTCCTGCTGTTTATATCCGGTTCAGTCCCTGGAAGCTTTATAGTCTGTTGTGACTCTCTTAGTGCTCTTCAGGCGCTGCAACGGTTTGTCGGCAGCTCGGCATTGCTTATTAAAATTCAGACACTCGTATCTCAGTTACTTTCACGCGGATACCAGCTCGTTTTTACCTGGACCCCAGGCCACGTGGGAATCCCCGGCAACGAGGAGGCGGATGCGGCCGCCAAGTCCGCATGCCGCCTGCCGGAATTCTCAACTCGTACTATGCCTTATACAGATGTGCGACGTTATTTCCATCGGCATCTTCTAGCTGTATGGCAACAATCATGGGAAACGTTGACTGGCACTCAATTGCGGACGATTAAGGACAGCGTACAACCCTGGGTGACGTCCTGTAGGGATTCCAGGCGGGAAGAAGTCATTCTCACCCGCCTGAGGATAGGTCACACGCGAGCCACTCACGGACACCTCCTGCGTGGGGACGAAGAGCCTGTATGTCCGAGGTGCGGCGTCCAACTTTCTGTGGCTCATGTCCTCGTAGATTGTCCGCAATACGATCGTGAGCGCCAGTCCATTGGCCTGGGGCGAACAATTGGTTCCATTTTGGGCGACGATCCAGATTCTGTCTCCAAGGCGCTGCGTTTCGTAGCCCATATTGGGTTCGCTAAACAAGTCTGACTTGTATTCACGTTTTACGCAGTTTTTAACTTTTCAGATTACCTTAATGGTATTTTTTAACCGCTTAGTGTTTTATAAAGCCTGAGTTGTTGATTCATTTTAAAGTTTTAGACGTGAGAGTTTTTTATATCTAGCGTTTTATATAGAATTTGCTTTGTCTAGCATTTTAGTCTTATTTTAATACTTGAGGTTTAGTTTTGTTTTATTACGGGCCCAAATGACCTTGTTGTCGACGGGCCCTTAAATTTAACACTCCACTCCACTCTTTAGCTGTATCAATGTGGCCTAAACAAACTATTTTATTAAACATTTTGGTTTTTCAAATTTACAATCGCACCTAAGTTTTCGTAAACATATTCAATTACTTAATTTTTTATACAAGTGGTTCTTACATTTAGAATCTTGATGATAAGATGTGCTAAGATTGATTTTGAATGGCCATTTTAGGGTCGTCTTTGAAAACCTGATTTGTAATTATGATAGACAAGACGAAAATCCTTAAGAGAAAACAATAAAATAATTGCATTGCAAAACAATTAGGCAAAACAAGTAATTAAAACGCAACGAGAGGTAAAAGGGTGCCAAAATTTATAGGTGTCACCGGTAAGTCAACTAGTTTCCACCTGCCCTAAGTGACCTGTACAATATTATTGCAGAAAACAAAATTGGAATTTCTCAGTTTCTCTCCAGACGCTATTCTTTAACTTTCCTTAAATATGACATTTCTTCGAACCAAATCTATTCTGAGCAAATTATGTAAAATAAAGGAAAAACTATTGGCATTTTTGAACTAGCGTCTACGTATATCAAGATTAAAGAAAATATAACGTTCTAAAATTAGATACTATATTTCTTAAAAAAAAGAAAACATTTACAAACAATAACAGAGAAAAATCACTTTCACACCGTTAAGGTAATTTGATACATAAACACTTTATTTGTTTGTTTCTAAGCGATAGAATTTTTAAGTCTTTTATACAAAGCTTTTTCTAGTGAAAAATCAAGAAAAGACGAAAGAAAATGAAAAAAATGAAAAATCTGTCACTTAAAATTTCTTTTAAATTTACTTGTTCAATAAATAAATGAATGCATAAATGAATAAATAAACGAATAAATGAACAGCAATTTTATACTTTTGTTGCAGAATTTCTTCATTAGGAATTGCAGCTTCTTGCAGAATTCAAGTAGGTAAGTAAAAATAGTATATTTCCTGCAATATGTAACTAGTAGATTACTACTCTACGTAATAGAGAACGAATGAGAGCTAATTTATCGAATAAATAATATCCCATAAGGCGTCATACTCCCATAATAGGAGTTTTCTATTATTGCCTAATGAAAAGGAATAAAATAAGCGAAATGTACTTAAATAATTAGGTGTTCTGGAATTACATGTAATGTAATACATTTTTAAAAACCTATGTGTTCATATTTAAGATAGATATAATAGAAGAATTGCTTATTCAGTATATTTCATCCTTCTTTTACTAAATAGGAGAGGTCCAAAATGAGAACTGGCTTTTGTATTAACATAAAATTGACAAACACTGCTTCATAAGCCGCCTTAAACGCATAATAAAGTGAAACATGTGCAAGAACTCTCGTAACCTTTTGTCTAGAACAGTTTTGTCTTTGGCTCTCGTGCGTACGCCCAAAATGAGTCATAATTTTGAGTCGAAAAATATTTCTGCTTCCTCTAACTTTTCTATTGATGCATTATTAAAACATATGAACATACGCTTTAAGGTTATTCGCTTCAAAAAGAGCCGAAAGCACAAAACACAGGTACACCTGTGGTTAGTTTTATTTTCATTAATCATCAGATTATGTAGGTACCGATATTCAGTTACTTCGCCACTGATACCATTTGTATTATCAAGACACCGAAGATCTCTGAATAATTTCTAACGACAATCATAAGTATGAAAGCTCAATGAACTTATAAGAAAGAGATAATTGTAACAGTTCTTTTGCACTCTTCATGTACACTGAAGTGATTTGATAACTGATCCCATACCCCCTGTTTCCTATTAAATTACAAGGCACTACTTTCCTATTTTGAACTATGTCGCCTACTTTGGCCAGTAAAATATTAACGAGATTTGGTGGGGGCAGAACGGACCGAAGGGCCTAGCCCTTGAAGAAGAAGAAGAAGAAGAAGAAGAAGAAGATCATCAAATATCGCCATTTTTACGTTTGTACCAACCGCCGATAATGAACAGAAAAATGCATGAAAATAATTTCTTACATCCCTTGGCCGATCGAAGCAAAGATTATAGGAATTAAACAAATAAATGAGCAATAGGACGAAAAAAGCTATTCATTACTACATATAGAACACAGTGTTTTAAACTTATCGATTCAATTAGATTGCGATTGAATAAGGTAGTATAATGGCTGAAAGGCTCTCGCGTGCAATTTATCAATATTAACTGTTTTCTCTTTTGTGCAAAATTTTTGTGAAATATTGTAATGCCACAGAACGTGCCATTTTATAATAGTGAAATCATCTGAAGTCTTTTAAGCGGAGGTTGTAAGCTCTATAATTGTAATGTTTATTTAAGAACTTTAACTGCATTTTTCAGAGAAACTATTTACTCTAGAACTGTGAAATATGGTACACATATAAATCAGTACCTTTTTTAATTTACTGACTTTTTATATCGCATAGATATTATTTATATATTTAAAAAAATTGTAACGGATGTTATTTTTTTACTTATATTCGTCATTGGACATTTATATTTATTTTAAAGACACTCCTGGCACACTTTTAGGGGTTAAAAGACTAGATTATATCACAAATTTTGCAAAAAAGCACAAAATTGATATGTTCGACCCAAATCAGCTTACAATTTACCCTAGAGGACAATTTAATTCAATGCAGAGATAAAATACGAAATACAAGAAAGGACCTCTAAAGGCAGCTTTTAGACATTGACTTTACTAGAGGACTTTCATAAAATACCAATACCAGGGATCTCTCACAACATTGTCAATGGTTAATTACCTATACAAATGAAGTTAAAAGTTACTTCCGCAATACTGTAGCTCAGAGCTGATGGCGGTGAAATAAAACTTTGGTTGTGAGTCCGGCGGTGCTCCAAGAAGTAGTAGGAGTGGGAGAAGGAAACCGTTTCTGATTAATACCGCGAGATGGCACGGGAGGCCTTCATTCATGCGTGCCGGTCCAGTACGGACGGAATGGAAAGCGTTTTGGCAGTCCAACAGAGTTTGTTGACTGTGAAGCACGATTTTACTGAAAATACAAACTTAGAAGAATAAAATGTACTAAAAAAGCTTATATTGTCGAATAACTTGGCTGGAAAGATTAGCTAATGAGAAGCGATGCCGAGCTTTCTATATGCGTCATTTTAAATGGCTACATTATATAAACTTGATTTTATTGAATTTAAACTGTCAAGATACACACTGCAAAAACAGCTAAATTAAAAGCGTTCTAACCGCATACGGACTTGAACCGTGTCTACGCATTCTGTCTTCCTAACTTCCCCTCCACCTGCCCCCCACCCCCACCCCCCGCTTGAGATTCCGAGCATTCCCAACTGGGGTGGTGGAATTTTTCTTTAATTAGAACCTTTCCCTACTCTCTGCAGAGTTTGGAAGTGTGAATGTGTAACAGTGTTTCACATTAGAAATGTTAAAAAGGAAAGAAAAAGAAAGAAAGAAAAGAAAGAAGGCGAGGAAAAAAAACATTATAGAAGTTACAGGCAGTGGATTGTTTCTCAACTCAATGTTCCCGATGTGATCACAAAAATTAAAGGTGGGTGTAGCTACAAAGTAGGGAAAGCAGTAATATGTGCTAGACAATAACTAAAAGCAATTTTAAAATGTATTTCTCAAACTACACTATGACCTATTATTGGCTGTTGGAATGGTATTCTAAAATTGTTTTCCTATACAAAGCAAACACTTGAAAACGGTGCTTTTACTTAAAGTTTTTACTTATTTTTTCTCCTAAAGTTATCACGAAGTATTCTAATAAAGATGTTACAAAATCTTCAGTTGTTAACAGTATCAATATTTTTATTAGGTTTTTAAATTCTGCAAATCCTTATGTGGGCAGATGCCTATACTATGCCTAGCTATGCACTAATTATGTAATGATTTATTAAAATGAGTAACTTATTTTGTTTAGAAACATCAAAAAGATTGAAATTTACGAAGTAATAAAGGTAATAAATAAATAGTATTTCAGACCACTTCGCATAAAAATAATACATTTTTATTTGATACATACGGTATAAGTCAGATAAATTAGTAGGCAAATGGCTTACGTATGTGATTAGTACCTAAACGCTAAAATTAATGTTATTACGATTTTTATATGGATAGAAGTAAATAAAGTATTTAAACCAACCCGCTCTTCAGACCGAAAAACCCAGACGGTTAATTTCTGAAAATGTCTGAGAAAATATTGTTTGTATGTGATTACTAAAGGCCGGAGGGATGTGCGCTCGCATGTCATACAGGTTAGCTGGACGCAGAGTATGTATGACGTCAGAAGTACAGCACGGCCATCAAATGTGTAAGCAACTGCCACTATAGAAGCAAGAGTCGAAAGCAACGTACCGTGGAACTCTGTGAACTAGTGAAGCACTTCCTTGCAAGTGTATGCAGACGCCAATAATTACAAGATGGGGCACTTCGATAGAGGCCATCACGTATTATGCGGTGCATTACAATGAAATTGTAAATGTTATTAGCACTGATGCAGATTCATCTGCTATTGTAACTACAAGTCTCTTATATCGCATTAACTATCTGAAAATCTTCAATTCATATCCAACAATTTTGCAGTGTTGCTCCAAACTGTTAAGCAATTGGAAGAATTGGGCTTGGAAATGTCCACGAGTATAAACATAAAAGAAGA
The DNA here is from genome assembly GCA_030765045.1 of Tenodera sinensis. Lineage (NCBI taxonomy): Eukaryota > Metazoa > Arthropoda > Insecta > Mantodea > Mantidae > Tenodera > Tenodera sinensis. The sequence goes on along the minus strand of CM060971.1, from coordinate 101,535,286 downwards.
CTTAGCTAATTCAGTTAATAGGATACCTCTTGTGCCAGGTATCGAAGAGGTGAAAGCTAAACTCCAGAAAGTTGTAAACAAAAATATTGTGTGAAATTTTAAAAATGAGTAAGAAGAAAAATGCGCTACACGAGAGTGGAACTGTTTATATTTGCACCTCAGACATCGTGTGACGTAGAAAGAAGTTTTTTACTGTTTAAAAACTACTTCACTGATAGGCGTCGAAGCTTCACATTTAATAATTTTCGAACGTACCTTGCAGCCCAGTATAATGCACTCATGATGATATTATAGTTAACAAATAGCGTATAAGTGCAATTCCAGAACGCATAGTTTATGATGCTTGTAGGTTGTGCTGCAGTTAGGCGGTTTTCATGGTCAGGCTGTACCTACCTGCAGTTGTTTACATGCGCGAGCGATAGCAGTAAAGTCCATGTGTAGTATACCTATGGGAAAACGGCCTTTAGTAATTACCTATAGAACATGGAAATGGGGAAACATGAATATTATTAAAATCTACAAATTTAAATCATAAAGATGTAGTCCATATTTATTAAAATTATTTTACATAATATAATATAATTTTAAAAATTTAATGTGAAGTACTGATGAATTAAAACTTCTATTTGTTTGCAACTGTAGGTTACGCAGGTAGGTAATGCCTAAGCCGAAGGAGTGAGGTTAGAGATGAGATAGTGTCTACAGCTGGAGGTGGCAGGTCATTGCAGATCTCCCAGCAGAGCACCCAACTTCATGGGCAGGTTCGGAAAGAAGGTTCCGATGCCAGTGATGAAATTTATTTTCCTCTAGCTCATCTTTGGTCACTACCGCACCAACTATCCATAGCGCCAGGTTTGCTACTCTGAAACATAAAGGGGGGGGGGATTAAATGAGAGGTCGGAAAGCTCCTGGTATGTAAGAATGCATCCCAATATTCATCTAGTGTTGAGCAAATCCACGAGTCAGCACACTTGCGGTACTGCTTCCCCTCACACCATCGTTAAGGTGCATATTCACGTTGGGAACAAAAATATGTACGAGTCAATTTCATTTGATAATTATTGGCATAATAAACTAGAAGTATTTATTTAACTTTAAGTAACATTTAAATTTTTTTTTGTTTAGGTAGCCATAAAAATTCAAAATTCGAAGGTTCATTTTTTTTTCTTCAAATTCTGTATCTTATATTAAATATAGTAGATATTTCAGATTCCAATATACCAATTTATTTCTCTAAACATGTACAATGATTACAATTCCACCAAGTAAACTGGCTGTATAAAAAGTTCCTCTTTTTACAAACTGAATTTTTGTTTAAATGGCTGCAGAGTTTTTGTGATTTATGCTAAGACCATAGTTGTTAGTTCACATAATTTCGTATCTAATATGCTTCAAAATGATTTATAAATAAGCCATGTAGCAAATTTTAAGAATAATTCCTTGGGATTGAAAGAGGTAAAAATGTAGAAAAGTTTATTTCAAAAATACTGAAAATACAGACTAACCTTAATGTACAAATTGTAAAATTAAACATACTTAAAAACTAGAAAGTTAGGACTATTGTATGACACGAAAATAAAAAAAAAGTTGAAACTTTTGAGAAAAACGCAATTTCAAACGTGAATACAGCTTTCGGGCAGTAAATACATTTAACACAACTGAGATATGGGCTGTCACACAATAACTTGAAAGTAGAAACTAGAACGCGATGAAACAATATTTGCAACATTTTAGTACGCAATATCCGGGAAAGAGAACGGGAATGCATATCAATGATCACATCCATAGCAAAGTGAAAAAGTCGATTTTGCGACTTAGAACATCAGTTTGTAAGTAACCATTGGTATTTCTTCCTCTGCTTCCAATTCAGCCAACATAATACAGGTCATCCAACGTCTAAATGCAGAGTTCTTGCTATTTCTGACTCCTCTGGCGAAAGGGTCTTCCCAAGCGTCATTCCATTGTTAATAGCTTACGTTAAAGTTACATGCTGTTTTTTTATCGCCGGTTTTTGCTATTCTTTGTAGTTTGTTTACGTTGTTGATTTTTGAGGCAATAGTCAGTTATGATATAAATCGGCTAATAACAAACTATAAGTTACACTTTCACTATAAAAATCACCGCCCAAGTAACCTGAGAGAATCAGGACGCAAAATTTCCGGAAATTCTTCCGGTTTCATTTTCCCAGTTTGCTACTAGGGAGAACTCTGTTAGCAGCTGTTTCACTTTATGGCCATTTTAAGTAACTCTTTCACCAAAGTGTCTGGTATGCACAATATGGATATAGGAGTATCCCCGTCCTGGGAAAGCTTCCCACTAATTGTGAACACTCCTTATTTTTTCATATTCAGTTTGCGTCACTTTAGCTGCGTAGTCATATCGCGACGGATCTTTTAGAATCTGTTAGGAGATACCTCGTATATCCGAGTGTGGCGGGCAGTTAGCCTTTAACACAGAGCGTGCATACAGAGGGATCAGTGCAGGGCAACTGTACCTCCGCCTCTGTGGCGGACAGATGGCATTAGGGTGCCATCCAATCTGTGGCGGACAGATGGCACTAGGGTGCCATCCAATCTATCTGGTTTCATTATCTGTGGATAGATGGCACAGCATTCACTATTAACATCTATTTTTCATTTTTAGTATTGTTTTAAGCCAGGCGTAGGCAAAACAGGCTCAAAAGGGCCACTCCACTGAAACGCATTCTTACCTTACTTCACCGGCCATCCCTCCCCTTCACTGCTGTTCAGCTTCAGACACACCTCATTCAGTCAGTGGTGAGCATGACTTCGTCGAGACGTCTGTTTCATGAATAGTGACAGACGAATTCATTATAAGTTATGATCATAAAAACAACTTCGTCATCTATAAGACTTAGGTTTCAATTTTTAAATAAAAAGCGTTACAATATCAAATGTCACTATGATCAGAATGAAATCAAGCTTTGGTGATCTTAGACGTACTTATGTGCAATTTCAAGAGGTACTTAGTGATTTCTCTTGTGTGTAAACATAAAAAGGATGATATGATTAAACTTTTTAGGAGTTTAGTTTGTTATTAGTTTACTTAATATAAGCTGTTGTATTTCATGTTTTAAAATTTTAACACAGTATTGAGCTTAAAACCAAACAATTTAGTGTGTTGATCAAATAGTTTCAAATATTTTAACCCTAAATAGCAATGGAATTGTACTGCTTTATTTGTTGTGAAAGAGAAACAATTTAATATGTTAATCATAAGGCAGAGTAAAAATATTATGTGCGTAATATAAAGAAAGATCATAAACTTGGAGATTATGAAATTTGCCTAACCACAGTAGGTGACTGTAATAATTATTGTATGCAAAATATATTTAATATAAACTAAATAGTTATAATAGTGCAGAAATTGCTACTACCGCGCAGGAGGAACAAAAACCACCACTGCGCTTGTTGTATCAAAACAACCTTTGTCACTCGACAAGAGAATGTGGGGTGAGTAAGGTACGTTCAATCGTGCCCATGCCTGTTTTAGACTTAAGGTGGAACTTTGGGTCGTGGTATTGAATGTCCAATCGTGTATTTATCTTTGTTACTGAGGGAAACCACGGAAAAGCCCACGGGATTTGAACCCGAAACGTCCCGAACGCTGAAATATGCTAATGTTCTGATTTCCGTCTCCACTTATTGCGAACCAGACTTATTTCTTCGCTCTTTGTTTAGTGATGAAGTTTAACTGGCCCTTTCTTCTGTTTCTGATCTAGCCATTCAGATGTCACTGCTGGATTTTGTGTTAATGTACTGAATGCGGAAAGGAGTGTGAAGTAATCAGCTATACACAGAAGTAGCATCGCCCATAACTCATCAGCACGGACAAGGGGAAGGGTTAAGGTGCAATATGGAGATGACCAACAACGGATGAATGATTTTGTAGGCCAAAGCAACCAAGTTACCATGGAGAAGGTTAGAGGCGAGCTATATGTTGTAACTGATTTCATGAAAAAAGAAGAAGTGAAACATGAGGGACTTCTTTGAAGTGTCATTTGCATTGATTTGTTGCATCAGACTTTACAACACGGTTCTGGCACATTCATTCTTAATTCAAGATGTTTATATTTGATACTCAAGCAAACTTGGAAGCGTGTTTATCTTAATCAGGGAGAAAATAGATGGCTTAGGAGGAGAGGGGTTTGAAATATCGTCTTTTGGCTGGTTTTTTTTTTTCTGCTTGCAGTGACAATGTTTACTCTAATCTCTCCCTCTGTCTCCCCCCTTCTCTTCCCCTCTCTCTTCCCATATTTTTCATTTAAGAAGTATTATGTGGTACAAATATTCAAGGAATGATTAAGAGTGCAACACAAACGAAAGTAATTGAAGCATCAGATATTATATTTGTATTTGCCTCGTTATATTATGAAAAGTTTTGAACCTTTCAATTAATTATATAATAGGAAACTATTGGCTTCAGGATTGTAATAGCGAACCGGTGTTTTCATAAGAAATCTTATTTGTTAATCCAATAACATCATTAGTGCAATATTAGGTAAATAGCGAAGCCTCTATCCTTATGGGCATAATATGCTTCAAGGTAATAGCCTAAAAGCTATGTAACAGAGCGTGGAACTCCGAAAGAGCTGGTGGTAGAAAGGGTTCCCCATCCACAGTCCATGAGGAGACAATGCCGTTTTAAGTAAAAAAATTAGTCAAAGGTAAAATTATAAAATCTATAAATTATACAAACCTCATCAGGGTGCTTGAGCATGCTAGTGATGACGTCACCCTTTTCCTGCTGTGAAAAGGAAAATGAAACCCAGAGCATGAGTTTGTTTTGCTGGTAATGCAGCTAAATTAAATGCTCATTTATACTGCTATTCCTGCACTGGCACAAAAAGCTGTAAATCTGTGAACTACAGGTGAGTTTTATATTTAAGAATAATTGTGCCAGTTTTAGCGAATTCAAACCTTCATATTGCTTTCAGTAGTAGAACAGTAACACTGTAAGACAAGAATTAGAGATAAAATATAACAGAAGATAACGAAATGGTTAAAAGAACTATAACATGCCCCATAAAATATTTTATTAAAAACCAGAATTAAAGAAAGACGTGGGAAGATACAAGGAACTCCGTAAAACAGGAGAGGCGTATAGTAATTCATGTATAGATGGTTATGAAATATAAAACAGAGTATCATTTGATAATAATCATGTTTTCATTTGAAGCATTAGATAATTAAAAAAATCTTTTCAGTTTACGTAGATCTGTGCATTAGATCAGGACTTTACATAAGCTATTGAGTAACGTTCCAGAAGTAAATTATTTTCTAGGCATACAGGGTGGAAGTGAAATGATTCGTCAGACTTTAACAGCGAATTTCTGATGTTGTGAATAACAAGAAAGTCTAATACCAAAATATTGAAAAGTTTATGGTTTTCTAGAAAAAAATATTTTTATCAAAAAATGTATTATCACCTGGCTGAATTATTATTGATTGAAAGTTCTTGATTTATGGCTATATAAGAAAACTGAGTGACAACTTTTTCCTTTGGCGTATTTCAACAGATTCAACGGTTTTTGTGTAAATTAAATTTAAAAGAACCCACAATTTGTTGCAATATACGCCAAATATTGAAATACACCATAGGAAAAAGTTGTCATTTATTCAATTTTTTATGAATATAGCCATAAATCAAAGAACCTTCAATCAATAATAATTCAGCCAGGTGTTGATAAAACTTTTGCTAAAAATATTTTTTCTAGAAAACTACAAACTTTTCAACATTTTGTTATTAGACTTTCTTGTTATTCACAACATGAGAAATTCGATGTTAAAGCCTGACGGATCATTTTACTTCCATCCTGTATGTTGTAAGATTTAAAGAAATTTTCTAACACCTTAAAATAAGCGGAAGATATCAATTATTATTTTATTAGTAATTTAGAGGATTAAACTGGATTAAAAATTAAAATCAGCAGCTAGAATTCATCAACAATTAAATTAAATGCTAGCTTGAGTTCCCTTCTAGATCCTTGCGAGCCAGTTTGAAGGGTTAACATTTAATTGCATACAGTGCCTACAAATGTCACGCAGATCTTCAAGAAGATACTCAAAGCTTTATGTTAATATTCCCATTGACGCTTTCATTAATCAAACAGCATCAGCAACTATTCAGAGAACGTTTCAAAATCTTTGTGGCTTGCAAATTGGGCTACAAGGAAAGAGATGCAGTTGAAGCAATAAGCAGTAGTTGATTTGAAAGTGAAAGTGAGTCACAGTGTGATTTGACTGGACGTCTGTCAACATCTTCAGGTGTGCTAATTGTATTATGTCGCGTGTAGTTGAAGTGACTCTGCTTCGTCCATCTTCATGCAAGCCTACTTGCTACAGAGATTTTATTGGTACTGCGGTTTTCGTAACCAACTGAGGCAGTCATGAATTTGGATCATGTATATAGTAGGCACAGCTTATTGAGATACCCTCCAAAAAACACAGCCCTGACATTCCCCACCCCCTCCCTCATTATGGTGCAGTCTGGTTATAGTTGGTGATTTTCCATCCGTTGGGCTGCATTAGTGCCGCCAACTGTTCGTAACATATAACCATGGTAAAGCTACGGCTATAGCTAGTGTTATTACGTCTGTTATGTTGCCACAGAAGCCCTTGTTTATTAACCCGTTGCAGAGAAGCCAACCGATAAATTTTAAAATAAGCTTCTGTTTAGACGCTGTATTACCTAATCTGTGGATGTACGACTCATGTCTGCTTGATTTTGTCTTGAATTTTTAGAGCATTACACGCAGTTATAGTTGCTGTTGTTATTTTTGTCCGCTACACAGAAGTAAATTAAATATATATTATGATATTTAGCGCTCGGAAGTGATTTTATGCAAAAGTGTTATTGCAGAACAAGATTTGCCGAAGGTGAGTACGTTCTTTGTTGTGTGGTAACGATGTGCAAGCATTAGTATCGTTTGAAAACGTGATACTTTAACCATGTGATATTTGAGGTTAGAAATGCCTTTATTATGTACGTTGGCAGGACTGCTTTTTGCGATACTTTCGTCTGCTGTTTAGTGTAATGTCGGCCATGTTGAACTCTTGGAACTGCCGATAAACAATGTCCACTATATAAAATCGGTTTATTTATAAGTTCGCCAGATATTGTTTCATGTTACTCTCTGAAAGCTAAAGAGGGAACACCGTGTTCAACTGTTGCACAGTTCTTTCTTCTTTGGATGTGCACAATCATGTCAACAATTCGCTGGCCAACTTCCACTTGGGGAATCACTATAACGTTTCAAACGCAAATTCCACGGCCTGTGGAAAATGTTTCCTTGTATTTTATATTAAAACGGTTACTGAATCTCTATACAGAAAGTTTACAGTGGAATTCAATGCCAGCCACGAAGATGAGAATAAAATTACATTACAGGCGGGAATGTCTCGTGGACGTTGGCCATTTCCGAAGCGCTGCGGTGCCGTTGCTGCTATCATTCGGAATGAACCTAGTTCGACCCCTTTGAACATATGATGTAAGTTTCTCCCCGTAAGGACAAGTAATTAATATTCAACGAATGTTTAAGAAAAGGTTGGTGGTACGAAAATTCAATTGATGCAAGTTTTACATCTTCTTTGAGGTACATTAGTTTCTCTTTTTTATTTGTTGACTATTCAAAGAAAAATCGAGAGAAATGTTCTTCCTTACAACATCTAAACACACAGAGTTTTAATCAATTTTGTTAGATTTATTTTTAAGGAAATAATTTTTCTTATCGAGAGGATTTATTACATGAAAATTGCCTGGAATCTTCGTCTTGTATCCATAGAATATGCTAGACTTAAGCATAAAATCTGGTATTTGTTCAATTTTTCGTTTTATTAAACGTACGCTTTTAGTTATGAGCACGCGCACGCGTACACACACACACACACACACACACACACACACACACACACACACACACACACACACACACACACACATATACACACACATTCGCTTATTACTTAAATTTATTTGAATTTGGTTACGTACACATACATTTTGTAAGTACATGTATAAATAGTTAAACCAATGCAGTGCGTTACCCACTTTAGATATATAAACGACCAAGAAAGTAAAAGTAAATACAGTAAAGTAAATTTTCTTCTTTCAAGAATATCTGACCAGACGTCACAGATGTTGCTGACGGGAATCTTACAAGGAAGACTCCACTCGTTCAAATTGGAATTTGGCTCAGGTTTTAAATGTTATCTGGCTGAGGTGATTTCGAAATTGAAACTGTTTGGGCTCACAATGATATTTAGGACTATTTTTGAGCATTGGAGTTCGATTATCCAGCTTTCTGCTTGTCACATTGAAGCACTCACTATAGTGCAAGCGTTTTGGTTTCTCTGATGTCGCCAGCTTATACTCCGATTACTCAAACTTGAATGTTCTAAAATGACCCTGAATATCATTTCAGGCGAAAAACATTTATATTTCTTAGAAGTACAGCACTTCAGTCAGCTATCTTTCTAATCCGAATAAAATTTCCGGGCCCTAATGACTTAGACGATGCACCCTCAAACCTCACTGACTCACTGACTCACTCACTCACTCACTCACTCACTCACTCAGTCACTCACTCAGTCACTCACTCACTCAGTTACAATCGAGCAGAGTACTCATTATTAGTGTAGCAGCAGATTCAAATGTATATAAGTAGAGATTGTTCCTTCATTTGATTCATTTGTTTACATTTTGGTTGCTTGATGGGACGACGATTGAATGAAATGGATGAACTTATGCTCAAACAAACCCAGGATTCCTGAACTTTAGGGTTACTCCACATTCATCTTTTTAGGATAAAGAAAAGCCTTGGAAATAGCCCTATCCAAGTAATTCATCCTAATCGAGACTTGAACTCGGTACTTCGTGAGGTGGGCTTATAACATCTATGTCTCTCTGGCAAATTTAGAAAGAACGTAGGCTTTCAACTAATAACTCTCGCCACCCGTCTTTATTTGTTGTCGCTAGAGGGGTACAGCTTTCACTCGATCGGTCGATCCGTAGTGTGATTTTGGACCTCGTTTAAAAGCCTGATAGAAATGACGCTGCAATTAAATATGAAGAGGTACAACAGAAGAAAATATGACGAGCCAACTTTCATCTACGGTAGAGCACCAGTATGTCATGCATGCAGAACTGGTAACGAACAAGATTATAGGCAATAATTTTCGCCGCTCCTGCGGCTTTCACGGGTCGCATCACCGGCTTCTTTCCAAACGCTGAAGGTTCACATCTTTTGATCGTCTGGCATGATTGGCGAATCACGGAAATGAATTGCTTTCGGCTAGAAGCCTAATCTGTGTTTGTAGAAAACGAGTTTATAGGCATTAATAATTTCCCTGAAACACGCTATTTTTGAAAGGATAACTCAGGAAGTGCTGGTTCATGTATTTGAGCAGATAATATTACGCAGTTCCTCTCCCTTTAAAAACATCCACGTTTTACTGGAGTTTGGAACATATTTTCTCCCGATATTGTTCCTCCGAACAAGGCACTATTCCAGGTGGTTACAACTTACATTTCCAGCTTATGCTGAAACTTTCATTTTTCCTAGTTATACTTGTACTTTTCCTATTGCATATTATAGTAAGTAAATTTTTGCTAATGAAAATCTCGATTAACATGAAGCATATAGAGGAATAAATATTTGTAAGAATAGTTTACAAAATCGATATCAACGGTTTCGAGCTATATAATTTGCTGTTAGTCTACATCGCTACAGCCAACAGTATTTACTAAAATTTCTCGTGCATTTTAGATGTTCCATAAACACGTTAAAAGCAATCGTGTTTGTCAGCCTCTGTGGCCCGGATTGATAGGCGCTGGTCTACTGATCCCAAGGTCGTGGGTTCAAACCCGACTCAGACCGATGGTTTTTAAGTGTGCTTAAAAGCTACAGCTTCATGTCAATAAATTTACTGGTCTGTAAAAGGACTCCTGCGGACAAAATTCCGATACACCGACGGTTCTGTGCCTTCGGTTCTGTTACGAGCCTGGCAATTTAGTGTCGTTATTAAACAAATAATAAGCAATCGTTGGGTGTAACTGATTTAAAGGCTACGTTTCAATTAACATTTTACTATGTTGGAATAATTGCTTTCTCTGATCCTTAACTCGTGAAATAGTCTGTATAAACTCCATTAATTTTAATTTAACTACAAATGACTCTTAATGGCGGCTAGTTATCAACTGACAATCAGTGGTAACGGGGAAAAGTTTGCATACGCAGTGAATGTAATTGTTAAGATACTGTTTGTTTTTTGATCTTCCGTTTAGTAATCATTAGAAAATAACCGCTACGGTACTTCTTGAGCCTTCTAGTTTGTATTGAATGTATTGGTTATGATAAATGAAGAAACGACACTTTTAGATGTGTTAGGTCTAGAATGAAAGAGCACAAGAGGGGAGGTTGGATTTACCTCCTTCCATTATTCGCGGACTTTGCCATTCTTTATCACTTGGGCGTTGTAACGGGTTTTTATAAGATCTGTCGGATGTACAGATGTCCCGTCGCGTATTGCTCGCCACGGCTTAGCCTCTTACGGACAGCTTGACAATTCTTATTCTTCTATCTCAAGCGTAGTACGTATGTATTATAAGGATGAATGAATGAAGGTCTCCGAAAATGCCTTGAACACTTTTTTTACACACAGAAATTGCTAGTCTTCATATGGTTCATTTCACATAAATGTTCACTAAACAATGGCGAAATTAGTCACAAATTAACAACGGACAAACGCAACTATACTGCTCGCAAAAGTTAAAGGCATGTGAACGCTGGCCAATGCTCAAGCAGAGCGCTGTTGCCAAGCGTGGTGCGTGTACCGGCAGAGATTCTACACATAAGAGCACGTTTTACACGCCAGCCACATTTGGCAGCGCTGGTAGGGGGCAAGCTTAGGATTCGCTGCGAAGATTATAACGATCTTATAAGGTCTATAAACTCAACAAATAGTTGGTTTAAATTAACATCATTTGAAAACATTTTTTGTTTTTGTTTTAATAGTACCACACTCAAATTTCAATTTATTTGTTCAGACGCATATATATCACAACATATATGCATATTTCACATCTTCCACCGCTAAAGCATCAATCATTGGCCATTTTCTTTCGTTGTTTCTCAAACAAGTGAAGTCTGTTGCCTCCGTTTTTCCAGTTAGAATTATTTCAGAGGGCTTACACAAAAAATACTGCCTCAATGTGCATTGTGTTGCAGTGATGGGTTGGTTATATGTACGTTGTTGGGTTTGATTTACGAAAGTACTTTCAAATCTTATGCAATAAACATCTGTTCATATCTTATTGCTAATTTTCTTGTAGCTGCAAGGGAATATTAGAATAGGTTTTAAGCGACAGTCAAATGTTTTAAGAGGTGGTTGCTATGCGATAACCTTGAAATTCCGTTCTCCTTGCAATGCCAAGAAATATGAAAAAGAACAACACATTCGTATTTGGCAAATTCAAACAAATTATAAAGAGTATCTCTGAAATAGTTCACTAAAAAAGTATTTGACACAAATTATGTATTCCAATTATAACCACATTTTTTTATTTAGTAAGCTTTTGTCCGTCTCTATCATTTATGCAAAAATCATCCAAAATGAAGAGGTCTTCTGAGAACATTCCCAGAAAATTTAAGGTGTGGCTTACAAATCGCCATGGAGTCGCCCGTTTGTGTCCGTCACTAGATGCCGACTGCTTGTGAGTCTAAACGCCACAGGCGTGTTTCACCCTTCGACTGAAAGAGGAGGTGGCGGAATAGGAGCTAATTACGTAAGTGTCTCCAAAGAGACAAAGTTGGGCAGAATGTACAGACTGGTGGTTGTACGAGGATGAACTAAACGTTACTAGGCAAGCGGTTTGCTCCGAAAACATTTAGCTTGAAGCAGAACTCTTATGGATCTACCAGCCGCCACTGCCACCTGGCATTTTACTTGTTCCCATATTGTACATCCTCTTCAGCACTTGTATCATGAAAACAGTCAAAACTTTCACTACAACTCGTCAACACAATACTCCCGACTCTGTCGCCGCAATAGCTTGACCTCCATGTTGACCCCTGCACATTAACGGGCTCTTCACAGCGCTGCTACACAGCGAAAACAGGTCGAAATCATGATGTGTGTTTACGCTACGTGGCAATTCACCAATCCATTACTATTACCTACATTTGGTTTTGCTAATGTATCACACATTCAAAATAAAAATCAGCTCCGTGTATTTTAAGTTGTTCTGAAGACTTATTTAGTTTCAATTTATCGAACGAGGTAACGCAGCGTTAGCGCCTGTGACTCGCATTCAGTAAGTCGTGGGTTAGATTCCCGTTGACCGCGCACTCTGACTTGGGTTTTTTCGTGGTTTTTCATTGTTACTTAGGCAAATACTGGGGTGCATACTTTCATGCCACGATTTCCTTTGCATCATTCTATTTCTTCTCAACTTTCAGGGTGCTTCCAGCCTCGTGGTGTATGGTGGTGTCGGACAGATAGCGCGGATGCATGAGCTGGCGTTGGGTCGGGTTGTGACCGCTGGCCTCGCTGGAGTGGGCGTTTTTCCAGGCCCGGAACCGGTGGGGTTGGCGGATGCGCGGCCAATCCTGGCACGGAGCTTCTATTCAGCATCTACTAGGGCAGGCCTGACGAGTACTTACCAAGTGTGAAAGCATTTCCTTACTTCCCCTCCTTTCCTTTTCCAGGAAAGCGGAACATAAGGGAAAATCAAAGGAAAACCGGTTGCTTCTAGTGCATGCTACCGGAGTTAAGCAGCGGAGGCACTACTCTCTTCACACCTTTGGAGTAATGTTCGATAGGCCTGTGTTAGGGACTTCTGCGCGTCTCTGTGCCCTGCGGCCTCTGGCTATCTGTGGTTCCCTCACTTCATCCCTTTCTCCTAGAGCGTGTTAGTCACAATAGATCTGCACAAGTCGCAGTGCACGAGGTGCTCCCTTCCTTGGCTACCCTTAGATAACCCCCCCTTGCTCCACCCCTTCGCGACGCCCAAGGAGGGAGTGGGGGCGGTACTCCATTGAAGAAGAAATGTTAAGATATTTCTAAAACATTCAGACTAGAAATACTTGAAAATCTCTTTACAAAAATATCGCATATATTGTTATTTAATTATAAATAACTTTTAATGTTAATGCTACCTAAATAAAACTCTCTGGCATGACTCCTCGTAGTTTCACATTAGCGACAGATAATACATCCATATACATAACGCTCCATAACTTTGGAGTACTCTCCAATGCATTATATTTTAATGTAGGTACATACATAAAATTGCATTATTATAGGGTTGATCAAAGCTAATCATTTTGAAGGCTTGTCAATTCTATCACTTTTTTCAACTTCTTTTAATTTCAACCTGTTTCCCTAGTTATTGTGCTTTTTCTTTTCCTGCCGCACTTATCTGTTTAATTTTAGATCCTTCTCTTGCTTTCCTTCTGCTCTTATCTCTTTTGTTAACTTAATTTTCCTTCCTCCGTCTTTCTGTAGACTGGCCAAACCGCTTTTCTTCTAGAACTATAATTATTGATTTCTTTAGTTTTAACTCTTCTTATTTCTAACCTTACCCCTTCTAGTCTTTCCCATAATAATTCTAAAATATATCATCTTAAATACTTGACTTTTCTGGAAACGAAATGATAGGTGTGGACATTACTTTAGCTTGGAAATTGATTATATAGTTATTAAACTACCCATATTTTTTATCTTTTGGACAGAAACCAGGCAGACAGACAGACAAAATTCTGGAGATAACAGTGTGCGTATTTTTGTTTCGGATAACGTTTTCTTCCACACAAGCTCTATAAAGTTGGAGTAATGAATGAAATTTCAAAGATACCCTGTCAAAGTCGCACTTGAACCGTCGAACTTCGGCTTTCCATACGTATATCATGTTTAAGAGCTACATGATGGGATAAAGAACATATATTAAGCTTCTATCATCTGATTCATATATCTCGGAAAACTTCCGAGGTGACACCAATTACTCAAAGTTTATGCTTTAAAGACGACTAACAGTTTTGCAAACGCTTTTAATTGATGTGCTTAAAGTTAGCCACACAATTAGGATTAATTTATATCTCATATTACTGTTCTACATAGTGATTTTGTGTGGCCTATGGTCGAAAAGTAACAAATTCGAAGTCCATCTCCAAGATAACTGTGGAATTAGCTAATGTTATCAAATTGATATATCAAAGATACTATCCAAAAACCTCAAGGCTGGTAACACAGAGGAGCTCCGTTAGCGAATTTGGATGCTACTCGAAGGTGAACCACTGTTTGAATATGCTTCCGGCAACTGGTAGCACAGGTAGAACCCACATAAATTATTTCTTGTCAAAGATGGCTGATATATTCGACGCCGTGCGTGAAATTTTCACCGGGAGAGCACCAGCGACCTTGAACCCGCACCTTATGGAAAGTTTACCGTGGGACCCCATAAAAAACGAGGTTTGTGTGTTTCTGCGACAGGACGAGTTTGAGGCATGACGTAGACAACATTCATCATCGCCCTCGCTGATTAACTCCGTGATAATGACTGGCTGGAGTAGGACGTTCACCTGTGGCCAATCACAGGGTCTCCCATCCGATAATTGCATCCATGTTAATGGTTCCGGGTGGATCGACACATGTTTTCACAAGGAGAAAATGTAAATTCATTGGAGGTGGTTTTCGACAATGTGTTGCCACCCAGGTGTCAGAACTTCCTCCGGCTTCGCTTTCCCGCTATAGCATGTAAACCACGTTTAAACTATTTGCTTTATTAGTATTAAGGTCATTGGCCACTTTATGGAACACATTTATTCTAACACAGTAATTATAGGAAAAATCCGATTAAGAAATTCAGCTTAGACGTGTTATGGGATGTTTTATTTTTCAGCACAGCTAATCTGCCCTTTTACTTTCTCTGCTACGTATAGTAAGTAGGGAAAATGTATTCGACCCAAAATTTCGATGTCGATATTTCATCGGAAATACGTTTTAAGGCTTCCTGAATGCAAAAACTGCATTTTTAGAAAAAGAACCGCGCGTATGTGTGCATGAGCCTCTGAACACCATAACTCGGAAACATCTAGAACATAAGGCATTTTAATTAAAATCGTTAAAGCCGCTTGCGACTTAGACCTTTGTCTAATTTTTTTTTTTAAATTCTCGGTGCCTCAAAAGATATATTTCAGCTGAAATCCTGACATCGAATTTTTGGTTCGAATAAAATACTTTCTCTACTAGCTATACCTATTAGAGAAAGTTAAAAAAAAAAAAAAAAAAAAAAAAAATTACAATATAGGCTAGCAAAATTATCGGTACGTTCCGTGCACTCAACGATATGTTTCTACAACACAAAATATTTTTGGTTCAGCGTTTAAAGGAAAGCTTACTTATTTTAACTTTGGAATTTGCAGAAAAATATTGCAGAATATTATATAATGCAAACATGAATTGAAATCACCATTTGAAAGCAATTACAGGTATAATGATCAGTTTTGCCTAGTTCAGTTTATTTTTCGTTTGGTGTAAGTATTGTTCAATTCGAAACGGAGGGAGCTAATTCTTTGGAAATTAAGGAATTTTCAAAGTAAAATTTTGAAACTCAAGAACTCGAATTGATTCACCTATGCTCTCTTGCTTGTAACTATCAATTTTTCCTCATTAGGCGTTTCAGCATTAAATAAAATATTGCTTTATTATGTTTTTCTGCAGTATCATTTGGTGACTTAAAATTTTCATTTTTGCCCATTCGTTCTTACAAGGATAGAGGAAAATGATATTGTTATTAGTGGTGGGTATTATACTAGTCATGATGCATGTTCTATGTCTAAGCTCTGCTCGCAGTGGAACCAAGTGAACAAATATTTGACGCAACTATTGCGGGGAAAAAAAAAACGCTACCATATTTCCAAAGTGAGTATACCTTTTTACTAGTATACTTAAATAGTTCTAGGTTTAACGTGATATTTTAGGTACTCATTAACAAAAATAAAAGTTTTTAATATTTATTTCGTATATTTCAAAAGTGTGGAACATCTCATACCAACATGCGTTTTAAGGTTAGGTTTTGTGAATAGAAAGGGAATTATTTTGATTTTGAGGGATTTTGAAGGCCTTTAGATGAATTTTCTCTAGCTAAAGATTGGCCACACTGAATATGATTGTCCAAACCTATAGCACTTCGTTGTATACCCTTACTGGGCTCATTTGATTTAAATATTACATGCATCACCCAAGTTTATGTATTTGTTTTTTTCTAAAGTAGCTAGTTGTCGGAAGCAGAGATACACCATCTGTATTAAGCGAGAGAATAAAAAGTAACATTCTCCCAAGATAAATGTTTGCTTTCCAACCAACTACTGGAGAAGACAAATAATGCGACACGACCGCTAAGCAAAAGCGAGAATGGAGCTAAAATGTGTTGCCAGTGAAAGGCTTGGTGGAGTGTGCTAGCGGACGATTTCTACACTAATTGCATGACGTATTTTAAAATTTAAATCATTCTTAATTTAACCCTTTATTAATTGCATATTATATATTTTCCTCATATAACCGCTTAAAATACTTAAAACTAATTCGAAGTTCATGCCTAGATTGCTTTGTTTTTTCGTGCGTATATAAAATGACTTAGTTAATTAGAAAATGAAAGTAAGGGTTTCTATTTACCACAACGGTGTTATACACTTCCGGCCAAGCCGTGAGGCAGCACTAATGAGCCATGTCACTAATTTTGTGCGTGTAAGATCAAGCAAGTTTCCTGTATTGTCTGTTAGTAATGTATTTGCATATCTATACTCGTATATGTCAAAGACATTGTCGGGCACATTGAGAGCTTACAGGGGTGAACAAATACAGGCTTATACTCCTCTCTGTGACAGCAAACGTCTCAACATCGCAGTCGTACTCTGATGTTAATCCTGGAATACTCCAAGACAAATAACTAACTACTCCCCAAAACAGCTACTTATTAATATTGCAACAAGTTTTTGAATACATTTAGTTTTCCCCCCATGAACATCGTTTTACTGATTTCACAAAGTTTTTAAAACGTTGTGACGCCGCCGCGGTGCACAACAAAGGACGATCGGGCCGAGCTACTTCACACCATATACCAAGCGCGGCGCGTATCAAAGGCGCTCAAGGTCAAGCGCCAACACGTGACTAGCAACAATCAAGTGGCAACACAAAGGCTTCCAGAGCATTCGAGAACTGTCCGGCAGCCGGCTGAAGAATCTAACTGCGTCATCGTCGATCTAAATGTTTGCGTAGCGCGTGAAGGCAGCTTTTGAGTCAGTCAGTGAGTGCGAGACAGCTGTATGTATGCCACTGTCGTCGTAAAAGATACATCTCGTCAAAGTGAAGAAGCTTTAATGAGCGTTGAGTAATTGTATCGTCGGAGTTAGTGTTTGAGAGACAAACAGTGAAAGAAGCGGCAGCATTATCCTATTGCTTTTGAATTTGCCTGCTATTATTATTATTATTATTATTATTATTATTATTATTATTATTATTATTATTATTATTATTATTACTACTATTACTATTATTATTATTATTATTACTACTATTACTATTACTATTATTATTATTATTATTATTATTATTATTATTATTATTATTTATTCACGTACTAATTTCTCTAAAGCAATTAATATACCTATGTAATTATTTATTGCTGTATCTCGTGACACGGTTTAGATTTCAAATGAACTGACCTTTAAGCGTAAGCTTGTTATACGAGTAATAAGGAAGTCGCTGCAAACATTTTATTTGAATGTTATTAGTACTGATAAATCCTAAATGTGCATAAAGAGCTGTATATACCATCGCTATTAGTGTTTCAGCAACAAAGTAATCTCAAAGCCAATAAAAGATGAGCTAAACAAGGCACATGCACATAATTAATAGGTAATAATTATAGTGTTATTATTTCGAAATAGTACTGCAAACAGAACAGTAATTGTTTATTCTATAACTAACAAGGCAGACAATTAAAATTAAAATGGAATCTAGTAGACGCACTAGTCTGCACTAAATCTAGACAGTAATACTTAGTAACATTGCGCTCCGCGAGAGTCATTGTAGCCTATGCAATTTATATTACGCATAAGTTCGCAAATAAGAACTCAGCCCTTAGCTCAGTCTGTAGAGCACCTGCCTGCTGTGTAAGGGATGCCAGGTTCGATTCCTGGCAGGGAGGGTGGGAATGTTTCTTTAACTGGGATTATTATCCATCTTCCCTAGAGTCTCTGTGTGTGTTAATTTAATATGATGAATTAAGGAAATGGGCAATTGACACCCAAATTATAAAAACGCCTTTAAGCGAGTGAACACCATTGCTGTTAAGCAATTCTCCCAAGAGGTTAAAAGCTGCCGATATGACCTTCGATGTGAAAGGCAGCATATAAATGGAACATTAAAAAATAGAGGTTAATTGAGGATAATTGCAAAAAGCACATGGGCTTCAGAATGTTACGAGATCCATTACAAAGAGAATGACTCACAATGTGGTGTTTTTTTTAGTGCTAAGCTCAAGAATGACAAAAGAAAGATTGGAGTGAAAGATTAATGCACGCAATTTATAATGTATAATGTTATTCTTTGGAATAGGTTAAACGTTTTTGTTTAAGGATTAAAAATTCTGATGGTAAGAAACATGCAGTGTGAAAAACAATGAATAAAATGTCTACATTCTTCGTCATAGTGTTTAGATTGTTGTGTAAAACTGTATAAATTATTGCTGTACGCTAAAGTTGAGCGAGAGCAGTAAAATATAACCCAAAGGGACAGAGACAGACAGACAGACAGACAGACAGACAGGGACAAACAGATAGAGACAGACAGACCGAAAGAGACAGAGACAGACGGACAGAAAGAGACAGACAGACAGAGACAGACGGACAGAAAGAGACAGACAGAGACAGAGACAGAGACAGACAGACAGAGACAGAGACAGACAGACAGAAAGAGACAGAAAGAGACAGACAGAGACAGGCGGTCAGAAGGAGACAGAGACAGGCGGACAGAAGGAGACAGAGACAGACAGAGACAGGCGGACAGAAGGAGACAGAGACAGACAGAGACATAGACAGGCGGACAGAAGGAGACAGAGACAGACAGACAGAAAGAGACAGAGACAGACGGACAGAAGGAGACAGAGACAGACAGACAGAAAGAGACAGAGACAGACGGGCAGAAAGAGACAGACAGAGACAGAGACAGAGACAGAGGGACAGAAAGAGACAGACAGACAGAGACAGAGACAGGCGGACAGAAGGAGACAGAGACAGGCGGACAGAAGGAAACAGAGACAGACAGAAAGAGACAGAGACACACGGACAGAAAGAGACAGACAGAGACAGACAGAGACAGACAGACGGACAGAAAGAGACAGACAGACGGACAAAAAGAGACAGACAGCCAGAAAGAGACAGAGACAGACAGAAAGAGACAGAGACAGACGGACAGAAAGAGACAGACAGGCAGACAGAAAGAGTCAGAGACAGACGAACAGAAAGAGACAGACAGACAGAGACAGACGGGCAGACAGAAAGAGTCAGACATATCTCTTTCTAAAAACGTTTCTTTTAGGATTCAAGAGACCTGGAAGCAATTCCGGTGAAATGTCAACATATAAATTTTGGATGGAATAGAATACCTCTCCTACCTATTGTACGTAGTAGAGAAAGTAAAAGAAAAAAAAAAAAAAGTCAAGACTAAAAAGGACTAAAATGGCCAATTATAAAGGACAATGGCAAAAAGGATAGACAAAATGCAAGTTTCCTGCCCTATAATGATCGAAAATGAACATTTGGTTCATCTTCTGATGCTGGAAAAGAAAAATATTTTACTTAGCTTAGTTACGATGCAACAGGAATATTTTATAAACCGAAATAAAAAATGTTTTGTAGTTAACTGTGCAGGAAGTCAGGAAGTATGGAGATGCATTTCTGGTTTAAGAACTTCTTAACAGAGTTTAACAAAATTATCTATTTGGAACGAAATTAAAACAACTATAAGCGTTGTGCATGTGTTTTAGCGCACGAGATGTGCAATGTCTAATAGATATCTTAACGTAAGTAAATGCCCTATTCAGGAGGTGCCAAGTTATGGAAAAAGATAGCGGCTGATTCCAGAGCTTACGTGAGAGAATCCTGTGCCAAGGAATCCATTCCTTTGTGTAGCAATGTGCACCAATTAGAGGGTAATTAGCTGATTGAAAAGATCGCTTGCAGGATGACAGGTGCGTTGTGCAAGCGAATTAGTTCACTTCCCCTTACACGAAGAAAAGGTGGGTTTGGCCAAACGGAAAGTGTGACAGGAATTCTGTCAGCTCAGTCACTTGTCTCCGTCAATCACACTAATTGCTTTGCTCTCTCTCGCAACAGGTGGGTGTTGTGTGCTGAATCTCAACCTTTTTCCGTGTTGGAATTCTTCTTTCTGCAAGCCTTATCAAAGAATCAACTACGCTACCAGCATCGAACAATCTATTTAACGCACAAAGGTATTACAATTCTTAATCTTAATATGTACCTATATCTGGATTTGATATATTCTTTAGACCACAGTTTGGCAACTAAGAAAGAATAACTATCATACTTTTGTTACAAAAAAATATCTTTTTATTATTCTTGCTCTTCTCTCTAAGTAGAAGCAACGAATACGATATCCAACTTTTGTTAAACGCAAAATTTGTTGGTAGGAATCACTTCGTATAAATTTTCGTACCTAAAATCATCTATCAGCCCTGAAAATATTCTATCACTTTATTGTCGTCTAAAATTTATCACAAATACACTGTTTTCTTCTTGTATAGTCTGTCGCGCTATCATAATTCAACTTTTACTTCTTGTAACCTTGCCCCAGTCCTTTCAGTATCTTTCTTCACTTTCTCTGTCTCTCATACACTAACTACAACTGTTCAACCAATCGACGCTCGTTAATTCTTCTTTGCACGCACAGCTGACACATTGACCGGCTCGTGTCTGTAACTGCAACTCTCTGCTCCTCCTTCGCCCCCTTATAGAAAAAGGATGGCGTCACAGGACCTTTCTCGGCTTCCACCAACGTGCTGGCGATAACGTCAGATCTTTCCCGAAGGCTGCATTGTTAGCCACGTGTTCACTCGCGTGAATGGTTTGGGGAAGCTTAACCTGAATCCTTTGATACGTGTCCCATCTGGTATGTGATGTGAAGTAGCTTGGCCCGTCTGCCCTTTGTTGTGTGCCGAGTCCGACGTCACAATATAGCATTAAATTGATCAGACCAATTGAAAATACGAAACTTTACAACTCTAAGTGATTAACTTCCTTTTTCTATATTGTTTCTAAAAATAGGTTCAAATTTACCTATGTAACTTAATGATACTAACGTATTAGTCTTACTACTGCTCTATGTATAATTATTTTCAAAAATATTCTTATGACCTTTTATACTAGGGTTAGTTTGCAGCAACTTACCGTTCCACCGATGATGTGTACTTCAAAGTAATCCTCTGCTTCCCGACGATCTAGTGTTCTGGGCGCCAGTGGATATTCAATCCACAATATCTCCACTCGTTGTTGTACCTGGCCTAGCTCGAGCAATGAGATTCTCTTATTATGGGTATGCGTGAGTGTTTACGAATTGAAGACAACACAAGTTCGTAATGTATATCAGGTTTAATGAATTTTTAAATTCCGGAGAAATTGCTGACCGATGTAATATAATAATGATGATATTGATACTGATTATGACCTGTAGAGCGGTGAATATATGCAAGCTTACAGTTCTGCACGTGGCTGGCAGATAATTCATACCGCGCTGCAAAACGACGCAACTGTCTCACCGCCCGACCTGTTGCTAAGTGCCTCTACCTGAGGACGTAACCCTAGGCGTGACCCACCCCTTTCTCTTTTCGGATAGCTAGTCAGCCCCTTCCGAACGTTTCCTAATTACAAGAATCCAGCCTAGCTAACCATCCAGTATGTGAGCCTAGCATTTCCTGGTAGAGTAATGCTGGCCTTATGTCACGTGAGCAAGTTGGCGCTAATTTCCTGCTGCATCTACCTGCTAGAAGTCACGAAGGCACTGTCGCTAATAATTCTAACGGTCCTTTTGCAAGTCGGAACGAGAAAATCGATCAGCCTTCTGAAATGGGCAAAAACAAGGGGGCTAGCAAAGACCCTTTTCTCTGATGAGTTAAAAAGCTCGTAACATGTATATCTATTTGAATATATATTCTAATATTTTTATTTTTCTATTGTTTCTTATTTGCTTTAATTGTTATTTTTTGATTAATTTCTTATTACTTTGTAGTGTCATAATTTCGGCTTCAGGAGTAAGTACATGTTATATGCCTTCTATGATCTAGGAGCAAGGGAAGAAGTGAAAGAACCACAGAAGACTACAGTGCGCGCACAGACGGCCACAGAAACGTGCGGAAGTCCATAACATTTACTTGCTCGAGGACCTGAGCACTATTGGAACTGCTCAGAGAGAGAGAGAGAGAGTAATGAACGACCCTTGCAACCGGAGAGCCCTCTAATGTCCAGGTAATTCTCTCGGAGCAAAACATCCGCGCCTTGTGTCCGCCACCACCCTACGCCATGAAATCTAGAAGTACTCCTGAAACATTCGAAGGAATTTTAATTAAAATCGAAATGAGGGAAAGGAAAATGTAGTGGAACACTCCAGCACTCACTTGATGACTAGAGAAAATCACGAAAAACAAGTAGTCAGAATGGGAGGTCAACGGAAATGAATCCAGAACTTCCCGAATGCAAACCTCACACAGGCAACTCCAAGAAGTAAAATAAAACTTGCAGGACATTTCAACATTGTTCAGAGCAATTTTCACAGCATTTTGCACTACACTGTATTTGAACTAAAAAGAGAAGAAGAAGAAGAGTAGAATATAACATTAAGTTTCAAGACCATAGCTCAATGCGAATATGGAATTTGTTGCAAAGCGGAAAATTCCGATTTCATGGGAAAGCCTACCTTAGCAAATATTACATCTTAGTTTTTCGTTTTACTTCAATTAGGGCTTGAATGTGAGCATCGAAGAATGTTATTAGCGTGGGTAAAACCAGTTTAATCTTTTTCTCTCCTTCCTATCTGGCGTTAATTCGCAATTTGTCTGGTATTTGGATGATGCTGTTTGTTTACTTTTTACTTGATGTATAAAGGTTTATAAATAACGCTACAAATAGTAGCAGCTATGCTTTCTTGCGTGTGCATTAAAAATAGAATTATTGAGACAGGTTTTGCTTTCTCTAATAATTTGGTCTTTGTTACACATAACAAATGTGTTTTTCACAGATGACTGGAGATCATTAAATTTAGCAGTTTGCAACATCTAATTTTTGACGCTTAAACGCCTACTCGCTCACTCATTCACTCACTCACTCACTCACTCACTCATTCACTCACTCACTCATCCATCCAAAAACTAGCAATCGGCAGCAGATTAATCAAATACGGAAATACTGTAGACTTGTATCCAAAGTGTTACTGGGAAAGATGTCATCAGTCCACGGAATATATTCTTTTCTATTTACTTCGCTGCTATATGTGTGCATCTCAAGCACCTAAGTCTGTCCACTTAAAAAAGAAGTGTTTATAAAACCCATTTTTACTTTCTTTACTAAGTATAGTAAGTTAAATATTACCTTCCACCAAAAAATTCGATGTCGAGATTTCAGCGGAAATATGTTTTGAGGTTCCCTGAATAAAAAAAAAAAAAAAAAAAATAAAAAAAAAAATTTAGGAAATGGTCCGTGTTTGTGTGAACAGCATAACTCAAAAACGCAAAGTCGGTTAAAACCAAATTTGTTATTTAAGTTTAATATCTTTCAAGTATGGACCAGCCTCCGTAGCGCAGCTGGCAGCTTGCCTGTGGCGCGGAGGACCCGGGTTCGATCCCCGGTACCAGCATGGGGATTTTTTACCCTCTGGGAGATCTGGCACGGGGTGCACTCAGCCTCGTTAGGTCCCGGAGGGACTAATTGAGGAGCTACTTGATGGAGAAGTAGCGGCCCCAGGTCGAGAAGACCGCATAACTGGCCGGGAGGGTTCGGGACGCTGACCACGTCCCACCCTCCAGTACTGCACCTCACCAATGACGCCTGTAGTGGGCAGAGGTGGGGGAGGCAGCGGCTGGGCGGTAGGCCTTGGCCCTTCGTGGGCTATCGCGCGGGGTTTACATTTACATCTTTCAAGTATACAACATTAAGATTTTGAAGAAAATTCCTCTGCCGTAATCTTTAAATGGAAAATGTTTCAAAAATTTTGATCTTTTCAAAAATGGCTAACAATTTTGATTAAAATGCCATATTTTTAAGATATTTTTATGACATATGCTATGCATATTTTGAATTTTCTGGCTATAGCCTATGTAGTCCTGTTTACTCTGGAGGACTTTTGCATAACTGGTAAACCGTAAGAGATAGAACAAATCTTACTAAACAAAAAATGTAGATCTCGTTAAAACCACAAGTTATGTCCAAATTAACTTTTGGTGCAGTGAACTATTTTGGAAATATTCCTTGTAATTTGTGTGAGTTTTGGAATAATTAAACTTTCTTCAAAAGGAAGATCGTTATTTATTATGTTATATCTTAGCCGTGCAAAGAGAACGGAATCTGAAAGCTTTAAAAGATTTGACTATCGCTCAAAGCCTACTCTATTCCCATATTCCCCTTGCCCCTACAAGGAAATAAGCAATAAGAATTTCTGCAAATGTTTATCTCAAGAAGGTATAGAAATAAGAGTTTGTAAGGATAACTGGAGGTTTGTACTGTTTGTGTTTATCTTCATCCCTGAGGAACACCATCAAGCATTAATTGTCCCAAGTACGTGAAGATGATGAAATGTTTTTCCTCTTTACTTTTGTCTATCCAAGATCTCCGTACTCTTGATGAGGGAAATAAAAAGGCATAAGCTAAAACAAATGTTGCAGTAAATTATTGCAGCGCAGCAAATGAGGCTTGAGTTTCCCAGGACTGGCTACCCCAGGCGGAAATTTGTTAGGAGAAACATAAATTAGCGTTAGATCGCCGTCAAGACGGCAGTGACATGCAAGATCTGCTGGCGGTGCTAAGTAGACTTGCAGATCGTGATGTTTCCAACAAGAGAACAGGCGCGGTCATTAATTATAGTAGCAACAGCGAGCCTTGTTAGGCCACTGCACTACTCTCATCAGTCCGAAACCAAACACTGTGCTTTTAGCACTTGTCATCTTCCGGAGCGATTGCTACCTTTCTCAACTGCTTACCTCTAAGTGGTATTGTATTCCACACAAAATTCTATACCGGAAATAAACGTTTTCAAACACTCCAATCCAACAATTCTTATGTGTTGCACTCGTATAACTTTCTCTACTCTTGTACTAAGTACGAAGTGCGAATTTTCTTATAGTTGCAAGGGAAATATGGCAACACAGTAGGCTTTGAGTGATAGTCAAATCTTTTAAAGCTGTTCACAATATGAAGGTTTTGAAATTCCGCTCTCTTTGCACCGTCAAGAGATAAAAAGTGAATAACAATCTTCCATTTGTAGAAAGTATAAATATTGAAAAACTCGCACAAATAACAAGGAATATCTCCACAAATGTCATTTTTACGTAAATTGTGTATTTAAACGATATCTACATTTTTGTATAGTAAGATCTGGTCCATGTCTTACGGTTTAGCAGTTATGCGAAAGTTATCAAGAGTAAACAGGGGCTATAGCTAGAAAATTCAAAATATGCATTACATTTCTCATAAAATTATCTTACACTTACGGCATTTTAATAAAAATCGTTAGCCATTTCTAAGAAATTCAAAATTTTCGTAAAATTTTCCTTGTGAAAGACAGTTCAGAGGGGGAGATTTTTCTTCAAAATCCTTGTGTGGTGTCCTTGAAAGATAAAATTAAATACCAACTTCGGTTTTTAACTAACTTTTCGTTTTTGAGTGCTACACACACACACACACACACACACACACACACACGCGCGCGCGCGCACACGCACACACGCACACACATTTTTTCTCAGGGGGCTCAAAATGTATTTTCGGTGAAATCTCGAAATCGAATTTTTGGGCTAATGCAATACTTCCCCTACTTCTACACGTAGCAGAGAAAGTTAAAAAAACCAAGAGTCGGTTAAATACCAGAATTAATGAATAAGTTCAGCATCTTTCTAAGATGTATCACGAATAGTTTCAAGAAAATCCTCCTAATCCAAACTACTTTTTGAATTTTTTTTTTGAACAGCTTTAACGATTTTGATTAGAATATCATACGATGTGTAAGACATTGTCATGAGAAACTAAATGTATATATTAAGTTTTCTGAGAATAATCTCTGAAAAAAACCTTCATTCTGAATGAATATCATATAACTTATTCCACAAAAAAATTATCTGCTTAAAGCACTCAGTTTGTTAAATATTATTTTTTTGTGGGGTTAACTATTTCCGAGATATTATTTGTCATTGGTCTGAATTAAGGTAACACGAAGTGTGGTATATATTTGTGAAGCAAATTAAAGAAATTGGGGATTTTCGTTATAAAATAATGCAAGTTGAAAACTTTAAAAAGCGAATAGTTTCTTCCCCTATTTAAACTAGCAATGAATTGAAGCTATAAATGGACAGCTACGTGCTTAACCTTACTCCCTGGCAATATTTTGTCAATATTTTTCCATATTCAAAATGCTGCACACTGTACAATGGTTTAATAATTTGTCTCTACTCGTAAAGTAGAGGAACTACTACTGTGCACAGCATAACTCAAAGAAGGAAAGTCGGTATTTAAGTTCAATGTCTTGCAAGGATACAACTCGAAGATTTTAAGAACATACCTCCACCTTACACTATCCTTTACATGGAAAATTTTGATTTTCTTGAAAATGACTAAAACTTTTGATTAAAATGCCATATGTTTGAGATATATGCGACAGATCTCGAATTAATTATTCAATCCTGTTTTTATGAAACAACAAAATAATGTTAATTTACAAAATATTAACAGTATAAAAAACGTGCACGTGCTGCAAAGAGGAAAGTGCTGGCATTTGAGCCACATAACCTAAATTTCTGGCTAAGCTTGACTACTAGCGACGGAATGGAAACCGATATTAAGTAAAAGGAAAGTGATTAAAGTAAATAAAGAGCGTTGTTTGGAGTCGATGTTGTCTCTTACACATTAAAACCCAGCTACTTGCCCTTTTTAAGACGTTTACTTTAATAGCAAAATTATGTAGACAGATCAAACAGGGCCATTTTCCCACTATTGCACATGCGCGTTGGGAATTGCCAACCTAAATAAGAAGCGAAATGAGCGAGATTTGTGATGACTGACAAGGACATGGTGCTTCCCGCATTAATATTAAGATTATTGGGTTTATTTTCCCAATAAAAATGAAATTCTTTAATAATTCTTTCTTTGAAATTATTTAAACAATTGTACACAATATTTTGCTAGTTTTATGGGAAACGTTTAAACTATTTTAAATAATTACGATAATAGTTATTTTTCAATAATAAACCGATTCTTGTGGGTATCTGCAATAATGATTAAAGTCGTTTTCCGTGGTCTAGGGATAACATGCTAGTCCAGGGCTCACTGAGCGTAGCCTGCTCACGGCTTTGCACTGATAACTGTGTGTTTAGCGGGTAAAAAAACCAAGGTCGCTCAAGGTGTCTCGCAAAGAAGCCCAGGCCTGACTCCCAAGGTAGCGGGTTCAAACCCGGCCGAGGGCGATGGATTTTTGCGGGCGTAAAAATCCTTAGCATGGCTTCCTTTGGGAAGGGAAGTAAAGCTGATGGTTCCTGTCGTAGATTTATAGGATGTAAAATAACCTAAGCCCAAAGATAGTGATTTATGAGCAAAATTAAGCGGTCTTATATGGAATGTCATGCTGAGAATAGCCGCAATCTAGTAGCGTCTATAAATAAAAAAAATCAATCTGTGTAATAATTATGCCTATATTCAATATCGCAAGCTGTTTGATAATTCGTAATCAAACATAATGCTATGTTTGTTCTTATTTTGAGACGTTTATCCATTCGCGATTTGCTAATATTGTAATAAAATGCTTTTCGATAATTATTCCACAGTGTGTGGTTATTGTGTGTGCGTGTGTATATACGCGTGCGCACGTTTGCGCGTTTTGTGTGTGAAGCAATTGTTTAATATGTGCGAAATGTTCTACGATAGGAGTTTACTAACAATAAATTAGGTACTATGTTTCACAAAAGTAAATAACCAACTTCAGTGAACCTGCACGAAGGGTCACCTAATTCTCAGGCGTTCTTGCATAGATTGTATGATAATTAATAGTCATATGCTTCCCTTGCTGTTTAGAGGACATGACACTATGGGCTCACCTCACAGTTTTGAAAAGCAATCCTTCTACATTAACTTGCAAACATTGTAAATTCAACTTCAGTGTACCTGCAGAAATGTGTACTTGTGTTTCTATTAAGTTGTGGACTAGAACTAAAAATGATTTCAGCGTTGGGTACTAGGCTTACAGAAGGAAGCGAAATGAAATTTGTGCGTTTCGTTCAAATCAACAATGGTGGCCTAACATTAGTTCAAATTCCATTTAACATTCCTTTTTTATTTCTCTTTTTCATTTTTCTTTCTTATTGGGAACATCATCGTTTATATAACCAGTTCCAAATATAAAATTATAGAAAGTAATTGAATGTATTTCTGATAAAGCCTCTTCTTTAGGTATTTTTATTAGCATTTAGCCCCTTCATAGGCGTGTCCTGCACTAGCTGATAAGGTATGGCTACCGATCATAGGTCTGTATGGCAACCTGAATTCATTCATTCTCTTTCTCTTTTAGCTAATATGATTGAGAGAATAAACATTTACTTCGTTTCTACGCCATTTTGTCACCTTTGTGCATCTTATTGGTGTTTACTATTTAGCATAATCAGTGGTGCAACCTTGCTCTGTGGGTTAAAGGAAGCACTCAAATGGTTATGGCTTCGTCAAATGATAAATAATTGGACATATGCGCGAGGTATACTGATATTTCCTTTTGGGCTCCTTGTACCATGGTTATCCTGTTACCAGAATTCATTTTATTGCTAAAATAATCCTAGTAAATGTAACTTCTGGTTTTCAAATTGTCTTATAGCTTTCTGGCTCGATTTAGTAATGATTTCAAGAACTATGTATAACGAAATTCCTTGACTGCATACTTTATAGTATTATATACAGCTGACATAAGGCAGCTCTTCATTTCTGGAGAAAGCGTTCCCCTGTACCTTAGGCAATATAACCGCACGTGTAGGAGTATTTATTGCTTTGCAAAGTGGGTAGACTGCACTTTCAAATGACACGCCGTAATACAAGGAACAAAGAAGTCTGCCTAATGGGTGTGGGATAGAGGGAGATTCTCTCTCTCTCTCGCTCGCTCTCGAAAAGAGTGGCGGGTGGTCCAGATAAGAAATCATTATGCTTTTTATGGCCCTGGTTTAACGGTGCTGAAAATTCCGTCGAGGCATTTGGTCCATATTTGGTACCTCTCAGATCTTTACTCCTGATAAAGTGGCTTTGCTTGTAGAAAAAACAAACAGCTGTGTTTCTAATTGTCATCTTTTTCTTTTGTTTTACTTTGGATTTTGATGGTGTAGACCAGTCTCCCTGTGGATCGACTTTTATGACTTTTCCTACTTTTGCAATACAAAGCGTTCAGCTCACTCGTTCTGAACTACAGTTGTTCCGCTCTAACTTGATGTTCCTTATTTAATCAGGAATTTACACTACTACCTTGTTGACAAATTAGAAACACACAAGGATACTTTTGTCTAAGATATATCCTCTTAAAACAGACTTTACAGCTCAGATAAAACGCCTGGTGATGTTTTATATTGATCGTAAGTTTGACGTTGAGAGAGAAGAGCCTTACAGATATTCATAAAAAATAGGCATCGTTAGTTTTAGACTTTAAAGCGAGTGTCTGTCAACCAATTCTTCTTGTACCTCAGGATTAAATCTTCTGGCCCGTTCTGATATAAAAGAAAACCCAAATGCCATCTACTCCCGGGTCATTTACATTCCTGTGATTTTCTAATTTTGATTCAATAGCTGCTGATCAGCCACTCTTATATATTGGTCTTCGATGCTTTTAATTAAATTAATATATGTCATTGACTTCTAATATACTTGTTTTTCACCTAGTTCACGAACGGATGAGGTATGTCAACCCTAGTATGGATTTGTTTTAAAATCAGTACCCTGTTAGGAATGAAGATGCCTATTTTTACTTTCTCTACTGGTAAGTAGGGGAAGTATTGTATTCTACCCAAAAATTCGATGTCGAGGTTTCACCGAAAACATGTTTTAAGACTCCCTGAATCCAAAAAAGACCTTTTTAGAAAAAGTGTGTGTGTGTGTGTGTGTGTGTGTGTGTGTGTGTGTGTGTGTGTGTGTGTGTGTGTGTGTGTGTATCTGTGTGTCTGTGTGTGTCTGTCTGTCAGTCTGCGGACAGCATAACTCAAAAACGAAAAGTAGGTTAAAAACCAAAGTTGGTATTTAAGTTTAATGTCTTTCAAGGATGCAACACGAAGATTTTACAGAAAATAGCCCCACCCCAAACTACCCTTTACATGCAACATTTTTCGAAAATTTTATTTTCTTGAAAGTGGCTCTAACGATTTTGACTAATATGTCATATATTTGAGATATTTTTATGACAAATGAAATGTATATCTTGAATTTTCTGGCTATAGCCCCTGTGGTCGTATTTACTCTGGACGATTTTTGCATAACTGGTAAACTGTTAGAGATAGATCAAATGATTCTATACAAAAATGTAGATCTTACTGAAATACACAATCTATGTCAAAATAAATTTGCTTGTAGGGTGAAATATTCCTTGTTATGTGTGTGAGTTTTTGAAAACTTAAGACTTTGGCGAAATGGAACATCGTTGTTCATTTTTTTATATGTTAATTGTGCAAAGAGAACGGAATGTCAAAGCTTTAAAAGATTTGACTATCGCACAAAGCCTACTGTGTTCCCATATTCCCCTTGCACCTACAAGGAAATAAGCAATAAGATAATTTGTACAAATGTTTGTCTCAACTAACAGGAAGAAGATAGAAGAACATAAGTTTGTAAGAATGGTTTGTACAAGAGTAGAGAAAGTCATGTGAGTGCAACCTTTCAGTTTTTCTACTTCCAATGAAATCATTCACCAAAACTTGAGTTATACTTCTTCAGTCTTTCTTTGTATAGCAGCACTATCTCTGCTGAGGTTTCTAAACTAAAAAATATAAAAGGTTTTTTACAGTTAACATTATAGAAGCAAAACCACAATATTAAATTTGTTACGTAATTCCTTTCAATAGATTCGAATTTTACCAACTGGCAGGGAATATTTTAAACCCGCCCTGTTAGAAATTTACTTATCTATGAAACAGGAAATACCAAAAACTTTATTACCTTGTACTTTAAGCAACGTTGTTGACATTAATGGCTTTTCTCAATCTTTGATGTACTTGTTGACAGTTTAGTGCAGCGTTGACGTAAAGTACAAGAGATTAAGTCAAACAGTGTTATCAGATCTTTGCGGTCGGAATGCATGAAACTGCTAGAAATTTATTGCACAGCTAATTTATAACATGTTGTAACTTGATGCTCGCTCTGTACGGCTGAGACAATTCAACCTTTAGAAATCTGAGCTTATGAATCACACTTCTTCTTACAGGTCATATCTGCTGCTATCTTAATGGGTTTCTTCCTTAAGTCTCTTGAGTGGCTTACGTTTAGGAATGTTATTTTGTTTCTCCGGTGGAATGAGATTGTTGGCTACTCAGTGAAAGAATTGAAACAGCTTGCTATTATTCAGGATCTATAGACGTTTCGTATCTTGTATATGGGCAGTCATAGACTGAGCGTACAAAAAATTTGAATAGGTATAGTAAACTCTTATTAAAAGAAAAAGTCCTACTAGTCAGAAAATCCATTGTTTGGCATTCATACTTTAACCGTAGCAATGCCAAGCCTTATTCCAGAACTTATACTACCACCAGAGGGGGGGGGGGGTGCTTAGTGACCACCACTGGTAAAATGTCTGAGCAATTTTAAAGCAAATTTATTTTAAAATTGGCCATTATCCTTTTTTACATGAATCACATTATGCCGATAGGGCAGTATTTATGACCAACTTGACATTGCATTGTTTCTCAAACACCAACAATGAAAACGTTGAAACAATTACGCAATTAAATAGTAGGAACTGTGGTTCACAATAACTATTAGCTGCATGCGTTTAATCAAAAAATTAAAATATGGAATTTAAAAAATTACAGGATTTGGGCATAATGTACGCACCCTCGTTGGTAATGCGAGGGTTAAGAATAAACATATTGTCGAAGACGTTAACTGGTACTGTGGCGTACAATTGAAGGCTATTAACAAAGTTATGGTAGAGAGTATGAGGTAGGATTTACATTGATTCAAATGTCAGAACTCGTAAAAGAAGCGTAGTTTCAACACAAAGATTAATTTTCATTACGCTCATCCAGGTATGTTTAACACATTGGTGGGTGTTCGTACGCAGCCGACAACCACAAATACAGTATATCTGGATAAATAAAGAAGGGTCGACATGCTTCTGAAACTTCCACCTACACTGAAGATAATTCACACTTGACTCTAAAAATACTTAGGAGCATTCAAAATCTGTTCCACCGTTTTATATTATATCATTTATATAACACAGGTTGAAATTCAAAATAATCATTTTTCATTTTGAAATTCTAGTTTTAGGAAAATTATTTTTCAGCACATTCACCTCCTCCAACTGCTCCACAGGATGCAGCATTTATCCAATTCTTCTTAAATTTGTCACGCAGATTCCCAAAATACATGCAATTAAATCTGCTGTGTATCTTTTTTTATTTTCAACGGAGTTAGAGTTATTAATTTTTAAAGCTAGGCGGCGCCGTGGCGTATGTGGTATTCGTGGACGAAGCGGCGTCTGGGCGGGTTTTCTCCGGGTTCTCCGGTTTCCCCCAACCATTCATTCCACCAATTGCTCCATTATAACCTTTTCCAATAATCGATTTCGCTTAATTTCATATCATCCTCTTCCTGACTATTACACCTGGTGCTTGGCTGACCACCCGCTTCCAGGTCTTCACTCTGTCAGGTCCATAGGTTCCTGTGCTCCCCGACAGGCATCTGACCTTAGGCACTGGCTTGCAAGTCTTAGGGTGTAAGTCCTACATAAGGGGAGGGTAATAAGGTAAAGAAAAATTTTAAAGCTACAAAAATTGTTCAAATCAAGAATTTTAAAGTTATTTTATTTTGAGCTAAGACTGATAAAACAAAATCGTATGCTAGATTTGCGCATTATCAACTAAATAGCATACAATTAAACATTTTTAAATGAAAGTATGGAGCATTTGGCGTAGAAAATAAATTTGCAATTTAAAATTTAATAATTTTGACACTAAACATATCACGCCAGAATTTAAACATAAAACATTTAAGTTTATGTAAGGCAACATCAAAACAAATGTTCAGCTAATTTGGTTGTAAGCTTTAGAAAACTGTATTTCTTTCTTTCTTTTCCTGATTACTCTCACCTTATGTAGGACTTACACCCCCTAGGACTTACAAACCAGTGCCTACGGTCAGACGCCTGTCGGGGAGCAGAGGAACCTCTGGACCGAACCGAGTGAAGACCTGGAAGCAGGTGGTCAGCCAAGCACCAGGTATGATAGTGAGGAAAAGGATAACCCGCCCAGACGCCGCTTCGTCCACCACGAATGTCACATGCGCGTTCTCGGGATCGAACCCTAGCCGCCTAGGTGGTAGGCGAGCGGTCTAACCACACAGCCACGTCGCCACCAAACTGTATTTCAAGTGTCTTAAAAGATTAAATAACATTATTGTAGATAGGTTTTTTCTTCCTCGTGGCACATTCGTAAATACAACCACAAAGGGCTATAATGCAAGAAAATATTTGTTACACGGTCCGGTCGTAGATAGATACGTTCATATTTTAATAATAAATGAAAGTTGTACTCGAATAAGCTTTTAATTGGTGGAATTTTTGGTTGTACACAGTAGATGGTGAAACCCATGTATTGTTAGACCTACTATGGCGTGTCTCTGTGGTTGGTTGCTTTCCATCCATTGTCTCTTTATCATGGCGTCCGTTCCGAAGAATTCGATGTTAATTTCCTTTTCCTTCTGCTTCTTTCTTGCTATCGTTTCTGTGTAAGCTTCTGTGTTTGGTAGTAACATTTTGTTCCTTATATCTTACAGACAGTAGGTTTCCCGGGCGATTGTATACACCATTCTGTTTACTAGTTCCTGGTGCTCTTTTTATGTATCTTGCTTTTACAGATTCAACTTTCTCCATGTCACTGGTTTTTGTTTCTCCCAGTAGAGTTCTATCCTATATGTAACGATTGGCACTATTGTCGTTTCAAACACTTTTATCGCTGTTTATTTCAGTGTGGTAATGTCTTTGATGTGATACACTGCTTCTATGGCAGTCATATTTTCATATTTTGTCAAATCTTCAGTTCACACGCTGGAGATTCCGAGACGGGAATGTTTGGTATTCAAACTACGAGTACATCTCTGTGACAAGCAGTAGGCGTCCCATTCATTGGTTAAGAGCCTTATTTACGAATGGTTGTGTTCAGATGTCACATGATGCACAGGAATCCTTCACCAAACCTGCTGTCAACAGTAATGTTTACGGTATTCTATTCAGTAGTTTAATTATAGATATAATATTCATTTATGTGGTTATCGTAAAGTGAGAATGAGCATTGGTGGTCTTGTACACACTGAGATGCTTCTCATCTGTGTGAAGGAGTGAAAATGAGTTGAGCTGGCTCAATCAACAATGTTACCCCAACAGGGGACTCCTAGCCCACACCATCTTTCCAAGATTGGAAATGTATCTTACCTTATATATTTAAACGAGCAATTCTTGTATATAAATATATTCCGCGTAACTTGGAAACGGCTCAAACGATTTCCGTCAAATTTTATTTCTAAGTTCATCTATATAGGTGTAATTCCCGAAAAAACGCGATTTTACGTAAAAAATAACATTTTTTATTCCCGCTTCTACAGTGCAATTCTTGTATATATATATTCCCCATATTTCAGAAACGGCTCTAAAGATTTAGTTAAATTTTTGTATACATGCGCATTATATTCACAGTGTTTTCTCTACTACTTATAGGTAACACATTCACGTCTTTCTCTACACACTCTTCTACAAACAATTTTCCATAAAAAACGTGATTTTACACACAAAAAGGCATTTTTTATCCCCAGTTTTAAAATAAGTCATACCATGTTCTGTATGTTTGAAATATAAATGCTATTACATTCACACTGCTTTCTCCTCGCACTTTTAGGTAACACATTCACATCTCTTTCTCTACTCACTCTTCTACAAATAAGCCATACAATTTTCTGTATGTTTGAAATAGAGATGCTGCATATTACGTTCACAGTGGTTTCTGTACTTACTTTTAGGTAACACATTCACATCTACTTCTCTACTCACTCTTCTATAAACAGTTTTCCATAAAAAACACGATTTTACACCAAAAATCATTTTTATCCCCACTTTTAAAATAAGTCATACCAGTAGAGAAAGTCATGTGAGTGCAACACATCAGATTTTTATTTCTTGTTACTACTACATTATTTCATTCGTTCTTTGTCTTTTCCGAGTTATACGATCTCACACTTGGATTATACCTTGTATTTTTGGTCCAATGAGTAGGCTTTCCTTGCGTTCGGTTCTCTTCGATTACTCTCTGCTAAAGGAAGATTGACCCAATAACCTTAAGGATGATGTTTATCTGCACTTTTAAAGACAGAAGCGAGTCTATGGAAAATAGGTACCAATGAGTTTATTTAGCGCTGAGAGCGATTTTCTGTGGCTTGTTTCAAGAACGCACTGAAGAAATTGAGGAATTGTAGAAGATGCCCGTACATTCATCAAAAGAAATGCAGAAAATGAAACAAGCAGACTGAGAAGGATAACGGATGATGATATCATTGCCAAACAATTAGTACGGTTGTAGTTGGATAATGCATGTATTGTAAATGCGTCACCAAACACTTGTTCTATTTAGAAGGGTGTGTCTCGTCTCAACTGGGCAGCATTCCTTTTCCAAAACAGTTCTCGGTAACCAACCTGCTCTGCTCTGCTCTGCTCTGCTTTCTTTCTGACCCACAATTTCGCGTAAGGCTAGACACATGGGAGCAATGCCTCCTCGTATCTTCAGCTCTACTGGCCTTCGCTATTCAACTGGTTTGTCCTTATTGGGTTAATGAATTAAGTACATCGAGTCTCCCTGTAAACAAACCATCTAAGTTTACTTATGCTGTAGAAGGAGCAAAGTGGTGATTTTGTTATATATATAAAAAAAAAAAAAAAAAAAAAATCTGATATGCTGCAGTCACATTATTTTCTCTACTCTTGTACTAACTATTCTTACAAACTCTTATTCCCCTATCTTCGTGTTAGTGGAGATAAACATTAGCAGAAATTATCCTGTAGGTTTTCTTGTAGGTGCAACGGTAATCAGTACCGTTTAAACGATAATCAAAATCTTTGTAATTCCGTTCTCTTTGCAAGGCAAAGAGATAAAACTGTGAATAAGGAAAAGTTGCGAAACTCACACAAATAACAAGGAATATATCCGAAATGGTTCATTCCACAAAAGATGCATTTGGACTTATCTTGTGAGTTTTAACTAAAGACACTAAAGGAAATTAAGAGAGACAATACTAATAGGAGATATGAATCTTCAAATATTGCTATTAAACATATCAAAAGCATTACACGAAAGCATGCACTAGGATCATTAAATGACAATGGTGAAAGATTAATGAAATATGTAATAACTATACCTTGGTAATTGGAGGCAGAAAATCAAATTGATCACTTTGCCATTAACAAAACATAGCGAAGTTTGTGATGTTAGAAATAGGAGTATAGAGTTAGAAAGCGATTATCATCTAATTCTAGCAGAGGTAAAGTTAAAAATTGCATGAATTAATCGAAAAATTTGAAATAAAAAGAAATAGGTACAACTTCGGAAAACTCAATAACTTATAGACAGCTGAATATTTCAAGATAGAACTAGAAAACATTTCAGGTTTTGGAATAAGCAGAATCGCTAAACATTGAGAAATACATTAATATCAAATGCATAATTCATTAAACATGTGATAGTATCTTAGGGAAGAAAGAAAGGAATAAAAAAGATTGGATCTCTGAAGGGTCATGGTATAGTATCGTTGAAAGAAGAAAGTTAAAAATGAAGGTAAATTGCAGTAAAAAGAAGAGATGAAAAAGCTAATGTAAGCTCAGAATACTCTACTAAGAATAAAGAAGTAGGGAAAAAATTAAGACCAGATAAGAGAAAATATGTAAATAATCTGGCGGATATATGCAATTACAAAAATTATAAAAGGTAAGAAAACAAGCAGGAACAAACCAATAAATAATACAAGAGGTACATTAATTACAAATGAAGATAAACAGAAAGAATATTTCAGTGAACTGAATAACTCGAAACAACAAAATGATGATCCTCAAAACAGTCAATCAAGTAAGTCTTATTAATAAACCAGTTTATGTACCTACTAAACCAGAAATAATATATGCCATTAAATACATGAAAATGAGAAAGGCTCCAGGTATAGGTGGTATTATTCCAGAAGCTTTAAAAATTGATCCTGATACACTTTTCCCTTTTATGAATGCAGTATGGGAATTCTAAGCTTTACTAGATGTTTGGAAAAAAGGAATTTTAATAAAATTCCCAAAAATGGAAACCTCTTGATCATAAAAATTGTAAAGGAATAACTCTACTCCCAATTTTATGTAAAAATTTGTCTATAATTATTTTTAATAGAATTGGAGAATGAAGTGCTAAAATTGCTTATTTTAGAAGTTTTATGAATTATTTATTTTAAAGGTGTATTATACTTTAATTATAACTCTAGTTCATTGCATGTAATAGGACCAAAATTCCATCCTTGGAACGCTTACAGTTTTGGAAATGTAGTTTTGAGATGATCGCAGTTTAAAGGTAAGACCAAAATTGGTGCATTGCAAGTAAGTATTCATCATTAGATGTTAAAAGTTCAAGCAAAAGAGCCATGGAACTCCTAGGTTAATACTGAAGCAAAGTATATGTAAATGTTTTTAAAGACTTAAACGTTTTAAATGACAAACTATATATATTATGAAACAACAAGAATTAGAAAGCGTTTTTCCATTAAACCAGAAAATCTATAATTTTGTGATGTTAAGCTTCCCCCCCGAAATATGTTTTTAAGAATTTAATTGCGCAATGAAAAATCAATCGGTTTTGAAAGCCCAACAGTCATTGGAAGCAACCGTAAGCTTCATTAACTCTCCAGTGTGAATCACTCTATCTGCATATTTTCTACAAATGTAT
The DNA here is from genome assembly GCA_030765045.1 of Tenodera sinensis. Taxonomy (NCBI): domain Eukaryota; kingdom Metazoa; phylum Arthropoda; class Insecta; order Mantodea; family Mantidae; genus Tenodera; species Tenodera sinensis. Next base: position 101,496,802 of record CM060971.1, on the reverse strand, counting down.
GATTAAAGCCATTGATCTTATCCAAAACTTCTGTTTCTTTACTTTTGAACTAAAGGCAATTTTCACACACTAAGCTTTATTAGTAAGGAATAGGAGTAAGTAAAAACTAGCAATCTTAAGTCACGTGAACTGGTCTAATTTAAAAATCCAACGATTTAGCCTCGCAAGCTTGGGAAAGAAATATACTTAATATGGCTGGATAGTAATATTGTGCCTACTTAAATGCTTTGTAAGGTAATTTTATTATTAGGGAAGAAATTATTATACTATTTTTTTGGTCATTAACTTATTGAATGACCTTTAATACAAAATTTCAAAGATTCTTTACGCATGTATAGTGGCGTCTCAGTGTAGAATAGAAGCCTAGGAAATTCAAATAAAAGGTACACCTAAGGATTAAGGTATGCTTATGCTAAGCCTATTATAATTTTATAGTCCATCTTCCTCTTAATCGTATGAAACACGAACAGGTTGCTTTTGAGTTGCAACTTATTGCTTATTTGAACATATTTAACGATCGCACAAAGTTTGTAATCTAACGGGATAAAGGATAGAATGTTTTTCCATCTTGGAAGTTTAGTACGATTCTTTACAAGGTGTTCAACTTCACTTCTGCATTACCATAATTTTAAGCCTTCCAATAGCATATGTTAATGCAGAGGTCCAACGGTTTTAAAGACTATATCTCAACTTGATGTTAGTTTTGGAGTATTGGAGCACAATTACAGAAAATGCAGTTGTAAAACTAAAAAAGGAAGGCAAGAACGTAATGCAACGTGTCCATGGCCTTAGTTATTCGGGAGGTTGGTACGGGGAACTGGAGAGATACAAACGATAAGTAGCCGCTGGAGCGCTCTCACTCAGCGTAAACACCAGAAGCACTATCGACACTATCTTCTGTAATTTTCTATTCTCCCCTTCCACAACATTTTAGTCTTTTTGTGGAAATTTCCTGAGGCTATACCGGGTGGAAGGGAAGTCATTACATTAATTTAAACCAGTGACAGATGTCGCTACTTGGAACATATTTTGTATCTTACGTTTTTGTCTCTGACCATTTCCTATGGAAATATTTTAGTTTTGTCGAAAATAAGAAACGGGCAAGCTGGCAACATTGCAGACTGTGCAATGTTGCACACTTTCACTAGGTCAGTATATAAACAACGCAACGACGCGTCTCGTGAGGTTAAAAACAACTACCATACCGTATCCTTCCGTTTTTACTGTGCGAGTGTAGGCCAATCAGACTTATCTCCCAAAACATCACACCACCCTGCATCGTGTTTGCAAGCGGCCGACTTGTTTACATCCAGAAGCCGGTTCAGACCCGTGACCAACCTCAACGCAACATTGTCGAGTTAATTTACGTCTGAAAAAGCTGCTCGGATTATTCCTTTAATTCTTTTAAGTGATTAAGTGAGTAACAAGATATAGTGCAAAAGCATACAGGAATGTTAGTAGCAAAGTTGTAGTTGCAAACTTCATGCAGGCAAAGATTGCACATGCGCAGTCCGTTGTTTCCAGCGCCCACTCACATGTGGCAATAGGAAGAAAGTTCATCATATAGGTATTTTGGAAGATTGGTACTTTTCATGAACGAAGTGCACACATTGCTTTGGTTTACATTATGGATATACAACGAAGGAAAGATAAATTTTTGATACACTTTCAATGAAATAGAGGGCTCGAACTCTAGATATTTCTATAACTTTGAGTTAGCTGTTGTGCAAAAGTAAAAATAAAGGAACCTTTACCATAGGATCTAACACCCACATTCACAGCACTTTTCAAGCTAACAAACGCTAATGATGACCTAATTCCGTTGCTTTTATTTATTACCAATGAATCATGAATTTTACAGATGTGTACTACTAGCGGTAGAAGAAAATACTGATGATTAACGTCATTGTGTGCTGAAAAATGAAGATGGCCCAGTAAATTTGGAGCCAAAGTGGGACATATCCAATTAACTGAAAGTTGTTGATATTTAACTATGCAAATAATGCACCGTAATATCAATCATCAATTTATTTGGCCCCATGGCCAAACGGTTAGACCATTCGCCTATTACCAAGGCGGATCGTGTTCCCAGGAACCCACATGTGGTATTCGAAGCAAAAAATTCGGATAGAAGCAAAAATAAACTCGAACGGGCGTATCGCATAAAATCTTAATTTTGACGCGTAACATATGTTTTCAATCTTTGCATTCTACCCGAGTGGGACAGCAGAGATAGTGCCACTATATAAAGAAGAATTGGTCTATCAGGGATACTATACAGCCAGGAAGTAAAATGTCCTTGCGTGCCCTTGGTTGAACATAAATTTATTATGGCTCCAGTTAATATAAACCTAGGGCTCATGAAATACTTCGTGAAGACACTAGAAAAGAACTAGGAGCTTTCTGTTACCTGTGCAACAAGTTTCTGGAGTTGATGCGAAAGTGAAAAACGTGTTCACATTTTCATGCCTATATTCAATTAAAGAACTTCTAGTAACTTCCTCAGATGAATGTCAAATATATCCACAATTCAGGAGGATCATTGGTGACAGCCATTTCGAAGGCTTACTCGGCGGTACTGAAAGATATGCGCGGTTGACGTTCAAAACAGTCGTAGCCAATTTCCTTGGAAATTATAAACCTCCTAAATGTGTGACGCTGTGCAGAAGTGCATTAGTGTGTGCAGTCTGATGGGTTTCTACATATCCCTCAAAATTAATCTCTTCGAGTCATATCTCAACTTGTTTCCCAAGAAACTGGGGAAGATCGCTGAAGATCGATGGAACCAAAGAACTTTGGCTGACTAATGGTGGATGCTTAGCACAAACACAAGTCTACAGCCAAAAAATTAAAATAAAACTCCGTTGAAATTATGAAAGTGTATTTTACGAATACGTTCAACTGCATTTACTATACTAAAAGAAACATTTATTAATTTAAGTGTGATACTGAATCTTCTGTTTATCATGTAGACCAATAGTTCTTAATGCTTTAAATTTAGTTTTGAGTTTATTCAATAGCACATGAATTCATGGCCTACATGAAAACAAAATCAGTTTTTGGACCCGCCACTGTTGACTGTAGGAGAAAGGCAATACTGAACACGCAGTGCCATGTTTTGGCTGGGATTAGCATTTCGATAAATTCCCTTCCCCACAATTCCCCCGTTTCATAACTGTATTTGCCACTTTAGCTGTGAGTGCGCACTTGATTTATAGCAAAGCCATCCAAGCGGGACATGACGCAGAGTTAAGGCTATAAATTGTTAAATTTGCGAAGCAAGCTAGCTGTAGTATGTAAGGCGAGGGAAGGGGAATCAATTGTCCGCGTGTACTTTTTCTCACCTTACAGGTTAAGTAGCAAGTTTTGTGCCTACTTTCTCAAATTATTAAACTAAAAAGACAAGTCTGATGTGATGCACTTACATGACTTTCTCTACCTTGTATGAGTATAAACTATTGTCACAAATGCTTAATCATCTGTATACTTCATGTTGATCGTAATAAACATTTGCAGAATTATCTTTTTGCTAATTTTCTTGTAAGTGCTAGGGGAAAATATGAAAGTAGTAGGCTTTAAATTGTATTCAAATCTTTTAAGAGCCGGTCGTCATATGATGACTTTTAAATTACATTCTCTTAGCATGGATGAGAGAGAGAGAAAGAAAAAATAAGTACTCCTATTTGAGAAAAGTATGTGATAGAAAGTTTGAACAAGTAACCAGGAATATCCTGGAAGTGGTTAACTCCATAAACAGTTGCATTTGATATAAACTGTATGTTTTAATGAGATCTATAGTTTGTTGTGTGATTTTATCTAACTCTTACGATTTTTTTCCATTTATGTGCTGCTTTCATCATCTACATCATATCAGCGGCTGTCTTGGGACAATTGCTTATTCACTCGTTTACTGTTGGTGTTAATCTCTGGGTCGTCTTTATGTTCACATAACTAACACTCCCATTCATACATCCAGACCCTGTGGAAAGTAAGAAATAATCTTGGCTAAACAAAAATTCCCAACCTCCTGCCGGTAATCAAACCCGGAACCTCTCCTACTTTACAACCACCAGAGCACAGAGTTAGTCTTGCGATTTGCCAGTTCAAAAGTCATTCAGAATGAGGGTTTCTGAAGACATTCCCAGAAAATTCAGAATATATACATTTAATTCTCATAAAGATATCTTAAACATGTGATCTTTTAATAAAAATCTTTAGTCATTTCTGATGAAATAAAAATTTTGAAACAGTTTTCCTTTTAAAGAATAAACTGTGGTTGGGGATCGGGGATTCTCTTGAAAACCTTCGCGTCGTTTCCTTGGGGACGCTGAATTTAAATAAGAAGCCTGGCTTTTAACCGAATTATCTTTTTGAGTTGTGCTGTTCTGAAGTAGGAAGTTGAGTTTGTTTTCTCGCTCTGCTATATAGTTCCTTGTTTGTGATACAGCTTTCGATACACAGAATTGGCCTTTTAGGGGAGCATTATTAAGTGAAAGAACACGTTTTAAAGTCCCACCAAAGTTTTTCATAATGCTGCCATATGTTTATATCAACATAGGCTAATGTGCCAAATCTTAACTGTACAAGGCAAACCTGAGCTAATAACCTTTTAAAGAAGCTTTGATGTGGAATAAGGCAAATTCTGCAAATGGCTGAGTGTAACATATCCGATTTTTATTTCCCTGTAATGATAATATGAATACGTGATGCAAACTATGGAATTAGGAATTGTTTTATATTTTGTCTGAAAAATTATACTTCTATCTACAGATGCTTAATGTATTGAAGCTTATGTATCATAAAGGAATAGTTTTTTAATCTTTTTTGCATAAAGTGGAAATTCGTTTAATAGTTCTAGTACATAAAAGCATCAAAATATTTGGAAATATATTAAATATATGACAACAAGCGTGACGCAAGAAGAATTTTACAAGTGTGAAAATGCCTAAAACAGAGCAGCCACGTGAGAACATAGCATTTGAAGATAATATCTCAAAAGACCTGCTCAAAAGGCTGCCTCTTCAAGCAACTTTCTTGCATCTTTCTCTGACGTTTACTGCAGTTTTATGTTGATTATTACGTAGTTTGGCGTGTTTTCTTCGTCTTTAGCTCTGAATGCAACATAGTACGATTATGAGGTTGGAAGATTTTACCTAGAGTTATAAAACCTGTGTGTTTAATTGTAAGCTCCCCGAAAAAGAATACTGTGGAGTATTTTTTTACGTATGAAAGTAAAAATATCAAGATTATGATACGAATGAAATTTAGTACTATAATTTTTTAGTACTGTAGTTAGGTTACATTGGAGTATTTGATCAAACGAAACAAGCACCACCATAACTACCACTTCATACTTAAGATACGGCTTTGTTTCTGCTAGTTTTATATTTTGAATTGCAGCATCCCCCAAGGATATGACAAAAATGTTCAACAAAGTGTTCGTGCCAAACTATCAAAAATCTGATCTGACTTTCTCTACTCTTGTCCTAACCATACTTACAAACTCGTATTCCTATTTCTTCTTCTGTTAGTCATGATAAATACTTGCACAAATTATCTTATTGCTTATTTCCTTGCAGGTGCAAGGGGAATATTAGAATACAGTAGGCTTTGAGCGATAGTCAAATCTTTTAAAGCTTTGAGATTCCGTTCTCTTTGCACGGCTAACATATAAAAAAATGAATAGCTCAAATCACAAGGAAAATCTCCGAAATGATTCACTCCACAAAAAATTAATTTGGACATAAAGTGTGTATTTTAACAAGATATACATGTCAAGATTTTACCAGAAATGTTTTGAGGCCATGTGAAACCAATAAAGGCATTTTTAGAAAAAGGTCCCTGTGTGTGTGTCTGTCAGTGTGTGAGCGTGTCTCTGGGCAGCATAACTCGACAACGAAAAGTATGTTAAAAACCATAGTTGGTATATAAGTTTGTTTTTTAAGGGTGCGACACGAAGGTTTTGAAGGAAATACTTTCACCCTAACTATCCTTTACACGAAAGATTCCGCCGCACCGTAGCCAAGTAGTTAGACCATTCGCTTCTCACCAAAGCGGCCCGGGTTCGATCCCAGGCAACCGTATGTGGGATTTGTGGCGGACGAAGTGGCGCTGGGGCGGTTTTCCTCCGGATTCTTCGATTTCCCCCGCCATCTCATTCCACCGGTGCTCTATCTTCATTCCATATATCATCAGTGTCACCGCCTGCGGTGCCGTAGTAGTAAAAGCGTGCGTTAAACACTACAAACAACATGAACAATTTTTCGAAAATTTTTATTTTCTCCAAAATGGCCCTAACGATTTTGATTAAAATACCATATGTTTAAGATATTTTGATGACAAATGAAATATATATCTTCAATTTTCCAGCTACAGCCCATGTAGTCCTGCTGACTTTTGCATAAATGGTAAACCGTAAGAGATAGACTAAACCTTACTATAAAAATTATGTAGATCTTGCTAAAACACACAATTTATGTTTGGGTAATGTTTTTGTAGTGTGAACCATTTAGGAGATTTTCCTTGTTATTTCAAGTGGAACATCATTACTCATTTTTACTTTCTCTACTGGTAAGTAGAGGAAGTATTGTATTCCACCCAAAAATTCGATGTCGAGATTTCACCGCAAATATATGTTTTGAGGCCCCTGAATCCAAAAAAAGCATTTTTAGAAAAAGGTCCCTGTCTGTGTCTGTGTGTCAGTCTGTCAGTCTGTGGACAGCATAACTCAAAAACGAAAACTTGGTTAGAAACCAAAATTGGTATTTAAGTTTAATGTCTTTCAAGGATGCGACACGAAGATTTTGAAGAAAATAGCCCCACCCTAAACTACCCTTTACATGGAACATTATTAGAATATTTTGATTTTCTTGAAAATGGCTCTAACGATTTTGATTAAAATGTCATATGTTTGCAATATTTTGATGACAAATGAAATGTATATATTGATTTTCTGGCTATAGCCCCTGTAGTCGTATTTACTCTGGACGACTTTTGCATAACTGGTAAACTGTTAGAGATAGACCAAATCATACTGCACAAAAAACGTAGATCTTGATAAAATACACAATTTATGTCTCAATAAATTTTCTTGTAGGGTGAACCATTTCGAAGATATTCCTTGTTATGTGTGTAAGTTTCGGAAAACTTAGAACTTTAGCGAAATGCAACAACGTTGTTCATTTTTTTATATTAATCGTGCAAAGAGAACGGAATTTCAAAGGTCAATAAGATTTGACTGTCGCACAAAGCAAAGTATTCTAATATCTCCCTTGCACCTACAAGGACATAAGCAATAAGATAATTTATACGAATGTTTAGCTTAACTAACATGGAGATATAGGAATAAGAGTTTGTTAGAATGGTTAGTACAAGAGTAGAGAAATTCATGTGAGTGCAACACCTCAGATTTTTATTACTAGGCTAAGCATATAAATACTGGCCCTCGTATAGATGTGTGAGAGCAGTATCCCATTCCTAAATTTCAAGTTGTGTTGAGGAGCAGTTCGCTAAGTAACTATTAAACTCCAATGTGGGATTTAATGGTGCTGAGGCGCTTGTAGGAAAGAAATGGTAGGATCTAGCCCGAGTTGGAAGAGCAGCAGGTGTGAGATACAAGCATAGCAGGTAGCTAACACTGAGAAGTACATGTCCAGGGATCTTCCCATGCTGCGGCACGCCTAGGAAGGGGGTAATTTATATCTCACCTTACGTGTAGGTGTTGTATACTCCTGCTTCCTGTACACAAAACAGGCTATTGATTTTTATCTCTCCTCCATGCTCCAGGCTTCTCAAGCACCGTATCGATACTGCAAGTTGCCATATCGATCTTCACCACTCAAGGGATGACGCCACGCAGAGAAAGCAAACAACATATTCTTACTGCTACATCAAACTTGAAATGCTTGGCAATTTAATATGCATTTCTATGTCAACATTTATTTCTTTCAGAAAAAATTATGCCTGGAAAGATAGCAATGAATAACTGTCTGACGCGTTATATTCACATAACTCTCTCCATCCATTCTTCAACAACACTATTCTTATAAAAAAGATTATTCTTCTATCTACATCATATTAAACGAGAAAGGCTTTAACAGAGATTGTTTCCTATATATTTCCTTGTCCGTTTAAGAAATAACGGAATAAAGTAGGCTTAAGCGATAGTAAAATTCTGTGACCATTAAAATCCCGCTGTCTTGGCATTACCACAGGGGAATAAAAAAAAAAAAAAAAATTGCTGTGTGCTCTCACATGACTTTCTCTAATCGCTCTTGTAGAAATTATTATTCTTAAAAACGGGTTTTCTTCTGTCTGGTGGTTAGACCGTTCGTCTATCTTTTAGGTGGCTCGAGTTCGATCCCACGGCCCCTATGGTGGGCGAAGTGGCGTCTGGGCGGGTTTTCTCCGGGTTCTCCGGTTTCTCCATTCTATTAGCTGCTCCATCATCATCTTTCCACTCATAGATTTCGCATGTATTTTATGTCGTCCTCTTCCTCACTATCATACCTGGTGCTGGGCTGGCCACTCGCTTCCAGGTCTTCACTCTGTCCGGTCTATAGGTTCCTGTGCTCCCCGACAGGCATCTGATAATCTCAGCAAATGCAAGCTTAGGCTAAGGATGGTTTTACCACTGCAGATTCTGTGGACGTTCATTGTATGTATGTGGTATACCTTTAGGTTTTTCCACATTTCTGAATCGTGTTATAATTTTAGATCTTGGTATTTGGAACACATTTTGTATCTTACGTTTTTGTCTCTGACCATTTCCTACGGAGATATTTTAGTTTCCTCGAAAATAAGCTGGCAACATTGCAGATTGTGTGGGTGATCTCTTTCCCTAGCCCAGTACATAAACAAACAGCGTAACGGTGCACCTTGAAAACAAACTCATACCCTGCCTTGTCCTTCCGTGTTTACCTTGCGGGTGTAGGCCAATCACGAGCGTTAGTTCCCAAAACTGTTATCTTCGTACATTCTTGTGGAATTACGCATCCAATTTGGATGAGAAAGCATTTATTTTTTCAAAATCGGACACCTGAAGGATGATAATGAAATGGAATGAAGAAAATTGATGGAAAGGAAACCCGATATGAAATTAAGAACCCTAACATTTACCTAAGTGACAAGAGGAAACCACAGAAAACCCCATATCTATCCAACGTCACAACTTCTCGAATTAGGAATTGTCTCCTTATTAGATTATTAGACAGTGTTTATTATACATTAAAATTATTGATAGAAAGACATAGAATTCAACAGAGAAACACATATTGCATTCATTGATTTGGAAAATGCATTTGATAAAGTAAACAAAAATATATTATTAAGAATATTAGCCATTGGTCAGGTTCCACAGCAACTTATAACAAACATGTACAGGCTTATTCAAAATGATTGTCGAGGTTTCGTGATTCTTCTTTTAGAAAACGTGGGAGACATACCATCTTATTGTTGCAGTAACGGTTACACAAACTCTCAAAGTTTTGTTCTGCATCAGCTGTAGTGACATCAATTACCACCGGATGGCAGTAACAGCAGTTTTAACAAAACGATTAGCGGTAAGGAGAAAGCTCTCGAATATCAACATCCCATACCTAGTCCGCCATTTTCGGACAAAACAAAGAAAGGAGCCTCTTTCCAACAACGTATTCGCAGATGGTACACACAATTTGTGGATAAAGGTTGTTTGTGCAAAAAGAACAGCAGTGCATCTGAGCTGCCTTCGAAACCATCACTGTTACCATGTTGACTCATGTGTGGGAAGAGATGCACTATCGAGTAGATGTGTGTGTAGAGTGACAAAGGCCCACACATCGAGCATTTGAAATGAATGTAAAAACTGTGAGTTACAGCATACAATAAAACAAGATTCATATTTCTACGTCAATTGCACTGTGAGCTATGAATTTTTGTAACCCCGACAATCGTTTGCAATAACCCTGTATAATCCTTATAAAACGAATATCATTGCAGTAAGGAGTAATAATGAATTATCAAAATGGTAAGTAATTCATACAGGAGTAAGTCAAAGTTCTGGCCTCTCACCACTACTGTTTATATATATATATATATGCATACCTAGCTACCTGCATGCACATATGCATACCTACCTGCCTACCTATCGACGTGCCTGCCTACCTACCAATCTACTTACCTACCTACTTACACACACGTGTATGTGTATATAGGGTGAAAGGGAAGTCATTACACTCCTAATATGTGCTTCATAGAGGTATTACAAACAAAAAAGTGCAATGACATTTTGTTTTTTGATCAATCGATTTCGAAAAAATAAATGTTTTTTTTTTAATCCAACTTGTATGCGTAATTCCATAAGAATGTACGAAAATAACAGTTTGTTACTTGTAAGATGCGTAGAGTAACTTTTTTCTGACATAGCTTCGGTAGTAATTATGGGATACACACAGGGTTTCGAAATAATTAATCACTTAAAAGACGTGAAGGAATACTGCGAATACTTTCACTTTTCTTGTAATGTTTTTGGAGCTAATACTTCTGATTGGCATAAACTCGTACAGGAAACACAGAAGGACAAGGCACGGCATGTGTTGATCTTCTCAAGACGCACTGTTAGGAAGTTTGTTTATGTACTGAACTAGAGAAAGTGACACCCATACAATCTGCAGTCTTGCCAGCTTATTTTTGATAAAGTTAAAATATCTCCGTAGGATATGGTCAGAGACGAAGACGTAAGATACAAAAGTGTTCCAAATACGGAGATCTATCACTAGTATAAATTAATGTAATGACTTCCCTTCCACCCAGTATCTGTATAAATGAATGAAATTATTAGACAATGGAGAGAATTAGCTCATGGGGTATATACGACTAAATAGACATTTATAACTAGATTTATTACCTTTAACAGACGGTTTAACTCTACTGGCATCTTCAAAAGATGAATTACAACGTCCAGTATCCAATTTTAATACAATTTGCATAAAATATACCATGAAAATCAATAAAGAACAAATTAAAATTATGTCTTTCTGTGGAAAATACCCTGTTTCTAGTAAAATATGTTTAGATTAAAAATGTTAGAGTAAATAATTTCACAAATCTCGGATACATCCTTTTTTGATGAAATAGACATTTTCTAGAAAATCATTAAGCACAACAAAACAGTAGGGATAATTAATAAACATTATGAAACCTTCCCTAGTACAATACATACTGAAATGCCCTGTTCTATAACCATAAGACCTTGGCAAGACCTGCACTTCGTTGAGGAAGCGAAGCATGGACACTGAGGGAGAAAGATGAAAGCAGAATAACGGCTAATGAAATAAAATTTATGATATACAGCACGACATATAAAATGGGATTATCAATACAATGAAGACGTACTAGAAGAATTATAAATAAAACCTCTAAATAACTGCAAAGGGAACTATCAAAAGACTGTTAAATCATCTATATCCAATGCACGGAAATAGAATCCCAAATGTTATGCTTCGCTATCATCCAAATGGAGAGAGATCTTTAGGTCGTCCACAAGGTGTGGACGTGTGTGTGTGGGTGGAGAGAGTTTCTCGAAAGGTTGTGTGACGTCATCCCGGTACAAACTCAGTGCGAGTGAATTTGAGAGTAGAGTTAAGGTAATAAGTCGGTGTGTGTGCGCGAGTGTGTACTGGCCCGGAAGATACGTAGGTCGTCGCAAGTGACTGTAACGCCGTAGTTACGTGCATAAGAGACAGAGAAAGTGAAGAAAGACACTAAAAAGTCCGAGCAAGGTTAAGAGAAGGACAGTTGTGAGCTATGATATCAGGAAAGACTGCAGACTGTGTTAACTACGAGAAAAAAACTATCTGCGATAAAATTTTAGAGCACAATAAAGTGATAAAGTATCAGGACTTGGATTTTGTCGTATAATTGTTGCAATCATTTTTCCAATCTTGCTTAAACCTTCGTTTAAGCTCGATTCCAATTTTAAGCTTAAAGTGTGAAATTGGACCTTAGAGTTGTCTGGTATATTAAGCACTTTGTCAAGCATTTTCATCTGGCTGAGCTGACCTAACTCCCAACTCCAGGTAGGACACATACATACAAAAACGTTTTGCAACCATAAGTATATCTGCAAATTATGTTGACCAAAGTCAAATTATTTACACCTTAAAGAGAGGTCTTAGGTCAGTAGGTTCTGTGTTTCGAAACCGTCAACTAGTGTTCTAAAAATGATGTAATACACCATGAATTAACTGTAAAATGATATATTATAGGTAGAGTATTCAAACCAAGCTCCTAAAGACCCGCTAATTAATTTTGCATGTCGCCATCTTGCATTATCGAAGTAATTTATGTTCTTTAGATACTCCTGTAAAACCAAATTGAACAGCATACCTGCGCAGCACTGATATGTTGTTAGTGTTTTACCATTAACTATTAATTGAATGCATGTTTGTGTAGATAAAATCAGCTAGCGACTCATTAAAGAATTTCTGTAGAATATTTTAGTTACTTATTTTGGACTACTGACAGTTCTCGTTGCACAACAGGTGGAAAACCTGCATGAGAATTTGTGTTCCTCGCCTCGGTTCCCTTCTGTGTAATAATTTTGTCGATAAGAAGTTCTATCGATAGAGCGTATTATTTTTGTATGAACAGATTTTATAATTATACACTTCTGCTTTTAAATTGGCCAACTTCACTGCGTCTGAAGTGAAACATTAGACTCAAGAATCTAGATCAGGGGAGGACAGGTATTGCCAGCGTGAGGCCAGTTCATACCACTGAACATGCTCGCACTGAAGATCAGTTCAGCGTGTGACGTCACATCGCTCTGTACTGCTACCGCAGGGTGAAGAAAACAATTTAAGGCATGTTGGATGTAGCAATTAGAAAAGACAGGAGACATACCTGGTGATAAACGCAGGATGTTCTAATATTAATGTTGACTGAATTACAGAGTTGGCCATAGATGATAAACAATCACATTTCAGCTCTATGATGTGAGAAAATACGTCAATTCTAGTTTATGTGAAAGACAGTTACGTTATAAAGTAAACAGAACAGAACATAATGTCATTTGTCTACAAATTAGAAGAGGGACATACAGAATAAAATTACGTCTGCATGTTAGGTTGTGATCTAACAAGGTAATTCGGTAGTTAATTTCATAACAGAGCAATGGTGCTCCAGCTTACTTGTACTGGCCATGTTATTGTCATCCAGAGCGCTATTGCTCACTGAACCCTTCAATCCGCCGTGTATCTAGGCAGCACGGTGTTATATGGCTCTCGCCCGACGTTACACGAACTGACAGACTTGCTCTTCGTTCCAATACTGCTTCAAGTTATCTAAATCAAACCACATGCAAATACCAAGAATGTAAACAAGAACGAGTGAGGGTTAATGAAAAAGGATAAGCACAGCCTGGTAAGTGGGTCTGTAAATGCTAATAGAATATACAAGAGATGATGGTGGGGGTGATCTGGCTAAAGTCGAGTACTAGTTCAACTTAACTTCCTTTTGACATGGCTTTAATGCTGAGAAATTCTTCTGCCTGCTGCTACGTAATGACAGAATAGCTCTTCCTGGAATAATGTTCTTGCAACAGCAAATTAGGTCAAACCTTTATATTTCATAAGGATTTAACCTCCCTTTAGCAGTTTAAGTCTGCAGATGTTGTAAATCAAGACCAGAATGAGTTCAGACGAGTCAAGATTCCAATTAACTGAATGTTACCGACATACATATATCTTACGAAGATCAACGGAAGCCTCAGCTCACACACCCCAAACAAGATTCAAACCTGGGCCTACTGACACACCAGGAATATGGATGTAATTTGATACGGAAAAAACAGGGTAAGGATTTCAAAGTTTAAAAGCAGTATGCAATGCGTGACCAATCCTAGGGAAACGAAATAATTTCTAACAACTGTAGGAGTCCTTATACGAGTGATGTAGCATTCCCAAGGGCGCACGTATCGAGTTGTTGCAAGATGCGAGTAGGGGTTCTTTTTAAAATAAAGATTCAGTTTTAGCATATAATGATTTCTTAATCAATCACATTTAAGAATTTGTTAAAAAATTACAATACATTTAGGGTAATGTCCGAAACTATTTCTAGACTATACGCGAAAGTTATTTCCAAACGGTGTTTTACGGGAGGTTATAAAGGTCTTAAATGATAAATTTGTATGTTTTGTTTTTGCATATTATGAACATATAATCCATTCTAATAAGTTGATGTTTCATTACAATAGACCAATATTTAATGTTTTAATTAATATAAATATAACTGTAACCCTTTATTTTTCTAAAAAAAAATCGTTGCCAAGTTTTATAAAATTAAACACAACTCCGGAACTATTCGGTTTAGAAGACTGGTTTGGTTTAAGTTTAAGGGGAAATTCTGATTCGTATGTTGACTAGTCCGGAATTCAATATGGCAGTTTGTGTGTTTAGATTGTCTATATTTATATAAACAAGTGGTAACTTCTTATAATCTTGAAACTCCAACCAGAGGTTCTTAAAGGAAACTACAAAGCAGAAAAAAATCTGTGTTGCACTCACATGACTTTCTCTACAGACATCCACACATTCACACACACGGAAATGTTTCTACAAATGCTTTTTTTTATTTAGGGGACCTCAAAGCATATATTTTCGGTGAAATCTCGACATCAAATTTTTGGGTGCAACACAATACTACCTCTACTACGTATAGTAAAAAGCTATATTAACATAAATGAAGACGAAGCAAATATTAATATATTGATTAATATTAATATATTAAGTTTAGTGTTTAGTGGCACTGTCAGTTGTAATATTTGTGGGGGGCATTTTAGAATAAATATATAATGAATGTGTGTTTACATGAACATTTTATTTTAGTTTTATTTGAACATCAATTTTCTCAAAACTACATTTTAATATAAAAGCCCCGTTTTCTCATAAACTATCGATAATATTTCCATAACAATTCCATCACATCATCTACATTTCACAGTGATGTTGTGGATTCTTAGAGTCAATTTCCTCAAACGAATTATTTTTTAAAAAGTAAGCTCAATTTTTAATGGAAAAATTAGAGATACAGTAAAAATAAAAATATAAGGATATTTAGGATGCACCAATACATATACTGTAAAAATTTGGATTTCTATAGCCAATAGATATTGAGAAAATGGGGCATTTTATCGCCATTTTAACATAAGTAATATAGGGCTTTACGACTCTACGTCTATGATTTTTGTTCTCGGAGAACTTTTGAGGAGGACTTGATTTGAAGTGTACATAATCGGTTTTCCCTACTGATTGTTGTTTCTCATTGTCACTCTTTGTCGCATTACACGCACACGCACTCGTGCGCATATACACGCCCATAAGCTCAGACCTTATTCAAACAAATTATGTAGGTATTATTTATTCAGGGACCTCAAAACATGAATGTGCAATTTCGGGTGGAATACAGTACTTCATCTGTCTGCTAGGTAAGTGGTAAAGTAAAAATATAACAAACCAAAGGCCCTTTCTGCGTCTGAAATTATATATCTAAGTATGTTAAATAATACTAATGAATAAGCATTAATGGATTTTTCAAAAAGTCACATAGAAGGTTTAGTAGATAAACTCATGACTTTATCTCTATTTGTGTTATTGCTGAAGTCAAATGCTTTAGTCATTACCATTTATTTCTAAATGTTATTTAATACCTTCATCTCTTAGTTTACCTAATAAATTGCGATTTCTGGAGGTCGTTGTGGTACTATGATAAAAAATCTCTGGGACAGAGCAGCTTGCCCACATAAGGTCACCAGAACAATAAAGTTAGGTGTCCGTAGCTGCCCTGGATGGAAAGCAATCATAATTCTTCGCTTTTCTTGTTTAACCTCCATGCGACACCCACTGATGCCGTCCCCAGTGTCATTATCACAGCATGCCTTTTGTTTACTATTGGTAATCTTGACAGCAGTAGAAGCGAACAAGGTCGACAAATCCAAATGGCAACGCGTGTCCGTGGAAAACCTGAGCCCACCCAGCTCGAAGGCATTCCGCAGGGTAGAGTAACCAGTACTGGCTAAGAGTTGTCACTACAGTTAAATTGACTTTTTGAACAGCTAATAATAAGGATCTAAAGTGTTGCACTCCCATAACTTTCTCTACTCTTGTATTATCTATCCTTACAAACTCTTACTCCTCTATATTCTTCAGATAATTGAGATAAACATTTGCAGAAATTATCTTATTGCTTATTTCCTTGTAAGTGCAAAGGGAACAACATCTTTTACAGTTCTGAAATTTAGTTCTCCTTGCAAAGATAAATACTTTCCATTTGAGAAAATGGTCTTCACACAGATAACAAGGACTATCTCCGAAATGGTTCACTCCACGAAAAATGCATTTACACCTTAACTTGTGTGCTTTAACGATATCGACATTTTTTGTATAGTAAGATTTGGTCTATCTCTTACTAGTTATGCAAAAGTCATAAAGAGTAAACATGGCTACACGGGCTCTAGCCTGAAAATTCAAAATATGCATTTCATTTGCGATAAAAATATATTAAACATATGGCATTTTAATCAAAATCGTTGGAGGCTCTTTTGAGAAAATCAAAATTCTCAAACAATTTTTCATGTAATGGGCAGTTTAGGGTGCAGGAATTTTCTGCAAATCTTCATGTCACATCATTCCAAGATATTAAGCCTAAATACCAACTTTGGTTTTTAACCGACTTATCGTTTTTGAGTTATGCACACGCACACACACACCACGGATAATTTTCTAAAAATGCTTTTTTTAGAACAAGGGGCCTCAAAACATATTTCCACTGAAATTTCGACATCGAAATTATGGGATAATGTCTTTAAAATTCCGTTCTCTTTCTAAGATATTACAAGAAAAACTAAATAGCTACCTTAATCGGTCATTTTAATGAAACTGTATTTTATTGAAGTATAGTTTATCTTGGTTTACTATTATTCAAATTATACAAAAATCTTTCCGAGTAGTAATTTCACAGACTATTTTTAGAAAATTTAAAATATGCTTTTTTTTATTTGCACATATTAAATATTTGATATTTCAGTCAAAATTATTACGCTATTTTTGAAAAGTTTTCTATGCTAAGAAGCACTAGGGCCTATGGAATTTTCTTGAAAATCTTCGAGTCACATCTTTTCAAGATACTGAGTTTAAATATAAAGTTTGTCAGCGTCTTTTCATTCTTGAGTTTTCAGTCTATTTACAGACAAGAGCATGAGCTCACGCATATTTGGGCGGACTTTTTTCCAAAAATTCCTTGTTTCTCAATTCAGTGGCCCTCCAAATATACATTTTTCGTGAAAACTCGATATCCAATTTTTGAGTGGAATGCAATCCTTCTATCAGATGTGTGTTAGAAAAAGTAGAAATTAATATTTATTACAGAATGACGAAGGCCATGGAGTTTAGAATGGCCGAAAGCTCAATATTTCCTCACACGGCTGATCGCCCGTGAAACTGTAATAAATAACGTGCGCCGTGAAAGCTTTAAATCTTACATTAGAAATTAATAATTTAATTTAAGACCTTCAAACTCAAATTTGAAGATCATATAATATTCGCTAGTATTACATGATTACGCTTACAAATTCGCTACATTCTTTTCTTACTGAATGTAACGGCTGATAATACTGTTTATCATTTTAAGCATAATACGTAAATTACAAATGACATACCTACCACTTCAGAAATTTCATTACATTTTAAAATTTAAGGCCAGTTTTGAAATTACTTACTAAAATGTTTATTTATACGAAGCATTCCTTGTTATAAATGGATATGTTATTAACAATATAAACTTGAAGCTATGAAAACAAGTTCAATTGGAATTCCTCGCAATCCTTGGACACTGCGATTATTATCAAGTAACTCCATACACATTATGACAATGGGTGTACTAGATTTTTTTAATATCGCCAAGTAAAAGATTCAACAACACCAAGATTATTTTGTGTAACTACTGAAAAATCTACATAAGCCATATCTATTTTCGTGTCATAAATAAAATCCAAAGATAATGAATGATAGTGTCAAACTAAATAAATTGTTCTCAAATATGTGCTGGGCAGTAGATATTTATTTGTAAATTATATTATTTTGCGGTTTTGTTAAGGAACTTTTGAAGTAAAGGCAACACCATCTTCACAATTCAAATTATGTAAGACCTAGCTTTAACAACAGCTGTTACATAAGTCGATGGAACGTGAAAAGCAAAATGTACATTTAAACTAAGATTACAGTCAGCCAAAATGATATTTGTACATGCATGGCAGTATGTACAGATATAAATCAACCCAGGACGTATATTGCAGAGGTAAATTGTATTCCTTTAACTCGAGTAACAATATCTTGTACATCAGAATAATTTTTACTATCATTTAAGATTAATGGAAGATAAGAATTCCTAGTAAAGACGTTTAGAAAGGAATGAAAGGAAAACAGGTTTTGGAATTAGAAGAAACTTCAGCAGTAAGCTACTGTGGTGACTAGGAAAAATCTTTCAGTTATTATTGATAACAAAAGTAGCTAAATCGCCTTTTGCTCGTCTAACTGTTGGGGGCTGCTGGTCAGTAAACATTTGGAGGGGTTCAAGGAGGGATTGTCTCAACTCACAACAAAGTGAAAAGAGCTTGGAAAACCAACAATAGATTTTCTCTTCTCTCCTCAATTTTCGGCTGAAAAAACTGCAAATTCTCTGAACTGAGCGAGAACTGGCTCCGCGTAAGATATTAGGCTCGTATTCTGGAGAATGTTTCGTACACTTTATGGTCGGCGAATGCTGGGCTAGATTTATACAATACAAAGAATTTCCTATCTGTCATATTCTGTCATTTGTTTTCCTTACGTTTAAGTATGAAGGATCAGGCGAGTGGATGGCTTGCGAAGTATGCGGCGATGCAGTTTTCTTTGAGAAACCATAAAAAAGTGACGGCCTTATGCAAGATCATTTCCTTGTTTTTATTTGAAGGCATTTTTTTAATTGTGGAAAATTGGATTATGTATTTATGCAGAGAGTATAAATTGTCATCCTCACAGCACTGCCAAATTATAGAAAAAACTTGAACGACGTGTCACTAAAGTTCCTCAAGAGCCTTATACCATATGTCTGAGATCATTTAGACGTCATATTAACTTATGTGAATGCTATAATGGAGTCAACATTCAACAACTTTACTTAACATTCATTTTCCCACCGGGTTGCGTTATTTATTTATCAATATATTAAAAGCTAAATACCTATTACCTTTACATGGGTGTTGAAATAGATTTAAAAACATTTTCCATACTCAAAACAATATATACATTGAGGTGCATTTCGAACTGATCCTCAAATTCGATCTTGCTAGGGAAGAGATTCTGTCCAAGCTTTATATCGAAAGCCGGCATATGAAGGCGCAATGTGTTTATTTGTAATCAAACTGCATACAACTAAGGAATACTGCAATTCACTTTTGTGCTCAGTAATACATCAAATCCAAGCTATAAATAGCTTTCTTCATTGACTTAACGTAAGATAAATTGTTGGAACAAATGGAATGCAAATTGCTGTCCATTCGTGTCGACTTGTACGTACAAATGCGGATCAAATAGTTTTGAGTATACCATGTAAGTGTATTTGGTATAGACTAGTAACCTCTGCAAGCAGCAGAACGTAACAAAACGTCGGCCCAGTACCGCTTTGCGATGTTAAACTTCGATTGACGAGAGCAGGTCGATCGGTGTTCTGCGCGTTGCATATAGATCACGGCGATTTGGTTTCTAGAACCTGAGGGGTTGGATCTATCGCGGACACAGTTTATCGGCAGTTCCTAAGAGTTCAACATTGACAGTTTAACATGGCCGACATTTCACAAATCAGCAGACGAAAGGATCCCCAAAAGCAGTCCTGCCAATGTAAATAATAAGGGCATTTCTAACCTCAAATGTCACACGGTTAAACGCTTTCAAATGATAATAACGCTTGAACATATTTACCACACAACGTGATGAACCTACTCAATGTTGTTCTGCAATAACACTTTTGCATAAAATCACTTCCGAGCGTTTAATATCATAATATACATTTAATGCACTACTGTGTAGCGAACATAAAAAAAAAAAAAAAAAAAAAAATCACAGTAACTATAACTGCATGTAATGCCCTAAAAGAATTCAAGACAAAATCACGCCAACACGAGGAGTACGATGGCGTCTAAACAGAATCTTGTTTTAAAATCTATCGGTTGGTTTCTCTGCAACGCGTTCATAAACATGGGCTTCTGTGGCAACATAACAGACGCAATAACACTAGCTATAGCCGTAGCTTTACCATGGTTATATGTTAAGGACAGTTGGTGGCACTGATGCAACCTATAAGTGCAAGGTCATGGGCAGACTGTACTCAGAGAGTACCCCTTGGTAACAATGTTGATTACAACGTGCATCATTTGGATATTCCTGTAATATTTTGTATCTTTTCTATTAATGTATGATTGACTGCACATTTTTCTCTTAAACATTGCCACCTCAAAGCTTCTACAAACTTCTGCGCTAGATAATGCGCGTATTCAGCTAAATACTCGCATAAATAAAACTATGTACACACACACGAGTCATGTCAGGAACGGGAAATTCGTTTGTCCTACACGGCACACCGCCTTGTTTACACCATCCGTGATACAATTGTGTAGCGGGAGAAAGAAATTGTCAGAAGTTCCAAATCTTAATATTACTAACCCATATGATCAATCAAGGCACTGTCCCATGTAGCACTTAGATGACATGGCTCACTTCTTTTTTGTCCACGAATGTATAATATCATAATTTTTCGAAGCATTATTATGATTATGGCATACATTAAATGTTGTAATTTACGTCATTTATATGTTACAATCTTATTTCTCTCACTATAGTAAAGATTTGTTAATGCTAAAAAACCATCTAACAACAAAACGATTTACTAACTTGCAAATAATGGTTGTAGCTTTTTAAATATTAAACTCCTAAAAGCATCGAAAGAACCAAAGATAGAAATTAGATGCTATTGAACAGATTTTAGAATTTAATTATTTAGATATTAAAATAACAAGCACCAAAATTTTAAATTCAGAAGCCAAAAACAGTCCGATAAAGCAGCGCAGATATTAGGATGCATAAAAGACATAATTTGGCGAAATAAGTATATTAGAGTAAATAGTAAAGTCCATATTTATAAAACAATAGAACAATCTCAATTTATGCAGCAGAAACTAGAGCAGATAAGCCAAAACAGAACAAATATTAAGTATATGCGAAATGAAAAAATTAAGAACAACTCAAGGAAAGACTTCATTACATAAAATATACAATACAGAAATCAGAGAAAATTGCCAAACAGGATATAACAAAATGTATTAATGAGCAACGGTAATACTGGAAAAACACATTAACAGGATGGGAAACAACCGTGTAGTAAAAAGAGCCAAAAAGACAGGTCTTTAGATGGAAAAAGGACAAGAGAAGGACTCACCAGGGGATGGATTGACCGCATTTATAACTCATCCGAGGAATAAAAGGGGCAATTAACAGGATATTATTCTATACACAAGAAGAAGAAACTCTGCTTCATTTTCAGTGCGATTAATGAAAGTAAAGAATCAAAATGTACTGCAAATATTGCTCACAGAGATTCTGAAAAGAAAGCAAAACCAATCAACTTCTAGTACGAAAAGCAGTGTCTCAATGATTGCATCCTTTCTCTAGTGGCATTAATGAGAACTATGGCGCATGTAAATAAGCTCCATAACGCCTCGTCTTTATTGGATGGAAACATGACCCGTTGCTTTTGTAACAGCTCCTTCACGCCTTACGTCAGCTTTCGGACTCGTCCTGTGAAGTTTAGAACTGTTGTCTAGATTTTCTCTCCCACATACATATAATGCAGTAATGTGCATTCTCTTCCTATAGCATGAAAACTCGCTTCATGAAGGGTCATTTCCGTAAAGGAGCCTTTTTCTTCCACCTGTTGGCACATGCTTGCAAATTCTGAACATGCCTGCAGATCTTCATCTCGTAAAACCTGTGCACGCTGTATGTGGTATGGCAAACGAACAATACGCGGAGAGGTCGTGTAAGATGACAGTGGTCTTTAACTTTTTTATGGCATTACTTATCCTTAAATCACAAACAGCTGTTTTCCTTTCAATACACGACTACAAGTAGTAGCTAAAACCTGTTTCTTCAAAGCATTCCAAAGATATGCTACTGGGGTGTCTTTTCATGTTTTACAGTGTAGAGTGCTCCAAAGTAATAAAGATGCCCCTCTTTATATTTTTTGAGTTGATAAGTGAACATAGAATCTACAAAAGATGTCAGCAAGACTATTCCTATGCACATGAAATTACGTTTAATTTCAGGTATACTGGTTTCGTGGTGCAAATAATGTAATATTACTAAATTATCCAAAACTCATAAAATTCAAGGAGGCTCCCCGTAAAATACCTTTCATTTTTACCAATTTCAACTAAAAATGAGATTTACATATGTTCTTCAAACTCTTATGACAAAATGAAATTTTTTACTCATAAATTCAAAGTAAACTTTTTCCCAAAACATTGGTTTACTTATTTATTGGTTGGAACAATAGTTTTAAATAAAGTATTGAATCGTACTTTCAATTTTAGAGTCTATGAAAAATAATGCGGTAAGAATTGTGTTTCTGATGAGTCGGTTTTAATTTAAACTCCACGTATTAAGCACTTCACTTAAAAGCTATATTTTAGTATGCTCTCATAAGCACACATTTTAATTTTGCACTAAATTTTAAATCCGCCTAATTTTCTTCTACGTAAACTAATTCAAACCAAAAGGATTTTTTTGTAATGCAAAATAATAGCTTTACACCGGTTTTAACCAAATTTAAGAACTATATTCTTCAGCACAAAAACAAGCATAGCATAAAAATTGTACAAAATATTCTTAACGGAAGATGGGTTCAAAGGATGGGGTAATTTGGAGGCTTTTCAACACAAATTGACCTATTGCTCAACATTTGTTTTATTTCTAATAGGAGAGGAGATAGACAAATCTATTGAACGAAATTATTTAACGATTTTCAATTTTGAGGACGTCTCTTTTGTCAATATTGTTACTAAATGAAGAGACAATCACTTATTTTATTTTGCAAAATAATATTATAACGTTTTTAATAGTTGTCGGGAGGAATTTCAGAACTTTCGAGCCTAAGGGCTTGACTGAACCTCGTGTTTTCCTTCATTTTGAAATTTAGGGAAAGGAATTTTAAAACACTATTATACTTATATGTATATGCAAATCGTTAATACGGAAAGATGAGTTATTTTCTTTCCTTTCCTAAAACTATCAAGTCTAGGTGGTTTAGCTGATTTGCATTATAAAATTGAAACCCTTACAGGCAGTGCTTATGGAACAAAGTGATCTTTAGTGTCTTCCAGAGTTCAACATTTGATAATGGGAGAAGGAGGCTACGGAGATCAGAGAGAATGAATGGTTAGCACTCTAGTGAATAGCTAAACACACATAGCACAAAGTTGGCCGCTCTAAACATTAACAATTGAAATCAGTTCTGAATATCACTTTGACTAAGACTATATAAAGTTCAATCAACTTAAGTTGCAACCCGAATAAAGTCAAGGTTCCAGCGAGTAGATTGTTAGTTGTTGGTTATTTGACTTCGGTGAATTTCGTGGTTTGTCAGTTTGTCAGACTTACACATCTGCTTATCCTTCACCATATTAGCAGACGTCTTTGGAGAGCACCCTGTGAGCTCTTTCCTGCGCTTCTCTTCCACTCATGGTAGGTTATCCTTTGGTGACACCCAGCGTCCACCACGACATCTGGTGAAGACGCTAATGACGTTCACCTTCGTCATATCTGGCTTAGGCGGCATTGAACGTCACATGTTATTCCCCAAATTTCAATTGATGCCGACTTTTCTACATAACTGAGAAACCACGGAATGCACCCAGACTTATGGTAAAAATGAAGAGATTATTAAAGGTACACTTTCTGTGAAATAATGTTCTTTGTAGCATTAACCATCTTTAAAGTATCCATTGTTATTTTTGAAAAGTACAAGAGATTTCTTGTAATCTCAAGTAAAGTGTATCAAAAATAGTATCAGTTTTATTGACCTCTCTTTGAAACAGATGACAGCTTATGTTTTGAGCACAAAATCTTGTCTATGGTAAGTGATACTTAAGGACTAATAAACTGATAAAGCCCATACAATCATTATTGCTATACTAGATTAAATTGGCACTATATCGGATGCTGGTACCGCAGATCCGCCACTGCATTCTAAGAGACACGAAACGTGTCATGATGCCCAGTTACCGTAATACAAGTCCCATCATGACGGCCTTTTCATCTGACCTCGGCGCTATCGCTTAACCTCGCTATAGCAACTATCGAAGCAGCTTCTTCGTGCAAGAGGTCGAACCCACGACCCTCTGACCGGACCTGTGAATATCGAGGTCAGTAGTCAGAAGTGTCGACAAAGTATTTTTCTCTCAGCATGTAATACAAGCCGCAGGATAGTTCTTACACGACCTCGCAATTTAATTGTAAACATACGATGTGGTAATACACACATTTTTGAGAAAATCAACATTTTCGAAAAAAGATACTATTTAGAGGGTAGAATGCAGTGGGAACACTCTTAAAGATCTCATATCCTAAGGGGATGTTGAACTTAAATATTAAAATTTTCTTTTTAACGGACTTTTCGTTTTTGAATTGTGCTGTCCAGAACACACACACACACACACACACACACACACACACACACACACACACACACACACACACACACACACACACACACACACACACTTACGTGGGATAACACATATGTATATATGTGGTTACAAATTTTAAGTTTTGTTTTCATCCCACGAAATGTTTAATAGACCTCGAACTTTTGTACCGCCATCGCGATACGAGACGATCGCAAAGTACCTGTCACATGGGCAGAGCGTGACGTCATTGCACGAGTACGTGACACAAAACACACTGCCTACAGTGTCTCGTATGTGTTCATTAGTTCCACACAGTAAGATTCCTGCGGCAAGAAAATCGAAATGTTCCACGTATTGCTAAACTTGTATAAGGATTTGAGAGTGAATATTTTACTGCAAATCGGGACAGCAATGAATGTAAGTTATGCAACAACTTTACATATATATTTATTAACAATTTTTTGAAAACTTTTTTGTCTTGAAAATTGCTAACGATTTTGATTAAAATGCCATATGTTTGAGATATTTTTATGAAAAATGAAATGTTGAAATTTCTATCTATAGCCGATGACTTTTGCATAACTGGCAAACCGTTAGAGATGGACCAAATCTTACTGTACCAAAAATTTAGATCTAGCTAAAACAGGCAATTCATGTCTAAATATTGTTTTGTAGAGTGAACCATTTCGGAGATATTTATTCTTATTTGTTTAAGTTTTGGAGAACTTACACTTCTGTCAAATGAAACATCGCCATTAATTTTTTTATGTTAATCGGCAAAAAGAATGGAATCTCAAAGCTTTAAAAGATTTGACAATCGCTCAAGGCTTACTGTATTCTAATATTCCCGTTGCACATGCAAGAAAACGAGCAATAAGGTAATTTCTGCAAATTCTTATTTCAACTAACACGAAGAAGATATAGGAATAAGAGTTTGTAAGAATGGTTAGTACAAGAGTAGAGAAAGTCATGTGAGTGCAACACATCAGGTCCTACCTTAAGCGCTGCTTATTAAAAGAATTCAGAAACTCAGAGTAGCTTGGCCCTTTAAGAAGGAAGGATGCTTTTTTTAAAGGGAATGTGATGTCCATGCTGATGGAACCACAAGAATGCTGCGACACGAGTTTAGAGCCAGGCGGTGAGATTAGCATAACATTACCGGGGCCTATATGCTCCATTTAGCGTGACAAATGTGTGGGAGGGTGTGAAGTCGAGAGGGAGCCTAATGCCGGCAGCCCGGGGGGCGTGTTCTAATTGCTGCTTGGGGAGCGCATGTATCCGGCTACATAAAGGTCAGGATGTCACACCGGGTCGCTGCATACCACTCAAATGCGTATCAAAATATGCAGGTGGGCGCACATCACGAAAACTGAATACATTTGGCAGCTAGAATTTCCAAATTTAATTTAATCATACAAGCATTTAACCTGGCATTTGCGGATACACCGCAAAGGAAACGTTTTTAAAAGAACTGAAGCTTCAGAGGAGTATTTCTCAGATCAGAACATGCCAGCTCAAAGATCACGTGAAGCAATTATCTAAAAGAAAGAACAGAGTAAATTCTTTTTATGTACTGATTTATGTCGCTTTAACAAAAAGTCATGTTGTGTCCACAGTTACAAAGAAAGATCTAGCATATACCAGTCCCACTATCTCATCAAAAATTGATTGGTCTGGAAATGCAAAACGTTGGCCAATAACTGCGAATCCCCTAAAGCTGTAACTTAAAGTTGATCGCTGACAATGAATTGAGGGAACAATATCAAACAGAATACACGTAGGAGGAGCCAGAAGGAATGAAAAGAGATATGAGGAGCTATAAAGTTAGTCAGAAATGAACCTTGGAGCAAAAACGGACCTTCAAGATTTGATTGAATAATAATGACACACCAATGAAAACAATTTGTTTTTGTATATACCCCTGCCTTAAATCCACGTATCTCGAATAGTATACACTATTTCTACTTTCTCTACTGCCTTAGAGGAAGTGTTGCATTCCACCCAAAAATTCGATGTCGAGATTTCACCGGAAATATATGTTTTGAGGCCTCCTGAATAAAAAATAATATTATAAGAAAAAGGCCCATGTGTGGGTCTGTCGGTCAGTCTGTGGGCAGCATAACTCAAAAACGAAAATTCGGTTAAAAATCAACATTCTGAACAAAATTGCTCCACACTAAACTACCCTTTACATGGAAATTTTGATTTTCTTGGAAATGGCTCTAACGATTTTGATTAAAATGCCATCTGTGCGAGATATTTTTATCATAAATGAAATTTATATCTTGAATTTTCTGGCTATAGCCCCTGTAGTCGTATTTACTCTGGACGACTTTTGCATAACTGGTAAACCGTTAGAGATAGACCAAGTCTTACTATACGAATATGTAGATCTTGCTAAAATACACAATTTATGTCTGATTAACATTTTTATAGAGTGGACCGTTTCGGAGAAATGCCTTGTTATTTGTGTGAATTTTGGAGAACATACTTCTGTCAAATGGAACATCGTTATTAAATTTTTTTGTATGTTAAGCGAGCAAAGAGAACAGAATTTGAAAGCTTTAAAACATTTGACTGTCGCTCAAAGCCTACTGTATTCCCCTGCAACTACAAGAAAATAAGCAATAAGATAATTTGTACAAATGTTTATCTTAACTAACACGAAGAAGATACAGGATAAGAGTTTGTGAGAATGGTTAGTACAAGAGTGGAGAAAGTCATGTGAGTGCAACACATCAGATTTTTTTTCTCGTTAAATTAACTACATGTTACACAAATAAATTGAGGTTTAAATATTTTATTTATACAGTGATAATTAAATAGTTTTATGATTTAAATGAAACATTACCTTACTTCAACTTGTGCCAACATGAAACTCACCATCACATACCTTTTAATATATACAGCACTTAGCTAGACATAAATGATCCCATTGTCTTGACAAAAGTAACTAAATACATTGGGGCACGAATAGAGTAGAATGAAAATCGATGTGTTTATATGCACAAAATGACATTAACGTAAATATAATACATTTGCCTGTTAAGAAACATTCCTATAGGTTTGCATTAATACATATAGTACTGTGACAAGGTGATAGAAATCCATTCTGGTTAGTTTCGTATCACTCATCTCCTAAAAATTTAACACAGATACAGTTTTCTTCTCGTCGTTAACACAGTCTGCAGTCTTTCGGGCTATCTCAACTCGCAACTGTTCTTCTCTAAACCTTGCTCAGTTCTTTCGGTGTCCTTCACTTTCACTGTGTCTCATACACTACTACGACGTACCTGACAATGTTTGATCTTTCAACGTAACATTCACGACGACACACAAACGCACAGCTCTCTCACACTCATTGACACACTGACGACTCATGTCCAGGGCTCCAACCCTCAAACTCACTCACTCTGTTCTTCTTTGGCCGCATGTTATGAGATATTTTTATGAAAGATTAAATGTATATCTAGAATTTTCTGGGAACAGTCTCCTCTTCATCCTGAATGACGTACATAACTGTCAACCGTAAGGGATGAATAGAATCTTACTGCCCGAAAATTTAAATCTCGTTAAAGTACACAATTTATTTCAAGTACATTATTTTTCTGTATTTAAGATTTTGGAGATATTTATTATTGTTGATTTGCATTAAAATACGTGTGCTTTTCTCAAATGGGAAGTCGTTATTGTTTCTCCCTCTCTCTCTTAAAACGTGAATGGAATTTCAATGTCATTACATAGTGATACGCTCTTAAAAGATTTGACTATCGCTCAAAGTCTGTTTTATTCCTCCAATCACGCTGTAGTGACAAGGAAATGTGCACTTTAAAATTTGTGCAAATTTTATAAAAATAGTTTGTACAACAAGGTCGTGTGAGTGTAACACTATTAATTTTTCGTGCTCATGCAAAGAAGTTTTATCTCTTTTAACAAGTAGTAAATAAAAGTCTTTTTGTCAGAATAGTTTATAGAAGAACGAGTGGAAGAAATCGTGCGAGAGCCGCACCTAAAATTTTTTTAGCACAAGTTCTTGTTACGTTTGTATACTGAGCTTGAAACAAACGGTGCCCGAGGTATTGAAATACACGGTTTGGCAAGCAGAGGTCAGAAGTAACATTATGCAGAGACCTCGTTCGGAAAACCTTTTTCTATTGGATATCCTTCCGTGCGATGGATATCGGTAAACTACAGTATTCCCCGTTTTCTTGCTATTTTTCGATTATCCATGCAACTGTGCCCAGCTTCATCATTCGGAGTGCAATTTGAAAGCTGTAGCGAGAAACCGGACTTTTCAACGTTCATGCCATTAAAGGCAGTGTAATGGTGGCACAAATTACCCTGCAGTGCGTTCACCCATTTCAAGGTGGAGAGAAATGCTACTGCTTATTTCTGTAGTTTCAGAATATTAAAATAAGTAAGTTATTGCAAATATAATAATTTCAAATGCATTTCATTTATTATTTAGCAAGAAAGAGAAACAAAATAAAATATTATGGAAATTTGTGTTAAAAATCTGATGCGTTGCATTAACATGACTTTCTCTACTCTTCTCTATTATTACAAACTCTTATACCTATATCTTCTTCGTGTTAGTTAAGATAAATATTTGCACAAATGATCTTATTGTTTATTTTCTTGGAGGTACAAGGGGGCTATGGGAATACAGTAGGCTTTGAGCGATAGTCAAATCTTTTTCTGTTCTCTTTGCACGGTTAACATATAAAAAATGAATAACGATGTTCCATTTGTTCTCTGAAACTCACACAAATAACAAGGAATATCTCCGAAATGGTTTGCTCTATAAAAATGTA
The DNA here is from genome assembly GCA_030765045.1 of Tenodera sinensis. Taxonomy (NCBI): domain Eukaryota; kingdom Metazoa; phylum Arthropoda; class Insecta; order Mantodea; family Mantidae; genus Tenodera; species Tenodera sinensis. The sequence goes on along the minus strand of CM060971.1, from coordinate 101,467,240 downwards.
TTTGAACATGAATTGCGTGTTTTAGCAAGGTCTACATTTTTTGTAGTAAGATTTGGTCTATCTCTAACGTCATCCAGAGTAAATACGCCTTCATGGACTATAGCCAGAAAGTTCAAGATATACATTTCATTTGTCATAAAAATATTTCAGACGTCCGGCATTTTAATCACAGATTGACATGCAAGAGACAATCTCATCATTCCAATGTCCTATTCACTTCCACTCCTACACTTATCAATTCTGATTGGCGTTTAAATTTTTTCTCACTGTCAGCTCTTTATTTCTACTGAACCATTTCCTAAATAGTAGTTTTTTTTCCCGCCAATGGTCTGTACCTAAACATTCTAATAATAAACGTATCTCATCTTTCCTCCCATTATATATTGGACACATTTCCTTCAACTCATTCTTTCTTGCATTCCTCAATTTTCATATTCCCAAATGAAACCAAGTAATTCCATTCATTCTCATTGTTGTCACAAACCTTAATATATAGCTCTCTCCTGGGTGGCTCAGTTGGTTAGACGCCGGCCTACTGCTCCCAAGGTCGCGGGTTCAAATCCGGCCTTGGCCGATGGCTTTTAAGTGTGCTTAAAAACGACAGCCTCATGTTAGTAGATTTACTAGCATGAGGAACTCCTTCGGGACAAAATTCCGGCGCAACGGCGACGCTGATGTGATCTTGGACATTGACAGCGTCGATGAACAACAAATCATTATTATTATTATTATTATTATTATTATTATTATTATTATTATTATTATTATTATTATTATTATTATTATTATTATTATTATTATTATTATTATTATTATTATTATTAGTCATGTGCCTTATCTTTGTTTAAGGAATTGTTTGACCACATTTCTTAAACGCCGTTAATACTACCATAAAAGGCAATGTTACTTGCTTAAATGTGTAGAGAAAAGAATGTGTTGATCTTTTTTTTTTTAAATAGAATACCATTTGTTACCTAGCTTCTGTTTGCTTCTCGCTGACCACACATCAGAGGAACACACACAAAAGTAAATAACTTTGGTGAAGCCAACGCTTGGCCGGGCGGATCAGACGCAAGTAACTCATAAGAAAATGTTCGTCTCTTTCCCCTACAACACCCTCTCGGCCATATGAAAACATTTGGAGCCCGCTGTACAGTAACGTTTTAACATCAGTGCGACACCACAGTCGCTGAAAAGGCCGACTTGAGCGTCAGCACACTTTGATGTAAATGTGCGGAATCATTTCAACGTCACATATCTAAATCCATGGATTGGTAGTGGTGGACCAGTTCCATGGCCAGCACGGTCGATATGACACCCCTCGACTATTTTCTGTCGAGTTGTATGAAGAGTATGGTACTCCCGTAACGTCAGCGGAGATGGCTCCAGTCCACTGAGCGATTGAAAATCTTCAAAGACAACCGCACGTATTATGTCTGTGCATGAGGCTCACCATCACCGATATAGGCTCTGCAATGGCTTAGGAGGTACACAGTTCGAAGTCCGTTTGTAATGTAGAGAGCTCGAAATTGACTTTATTGACGATATGTGAATGCACACTCATCTCACAGTTCGATGCGCAGGCAGATTATCTGATGGACAAGGGCTTAAGAGCAAAATCTCATTAAATAATTACCTTCACGCACCTGATAAATACATATTTTCTCTAAATATGTTTATTTAGTACATTTTTTTTAACTATTGTGATATTTCCCGTGTAGCGGAAATGCCTTAATATCGAAAATGGTTTAGTAATTTTTGTGATTAAAAGACTAATTTAAATTTACTTTGGGATGTAAGAGTATTTTCATTTCTCTGCTACAGACTTGAATATAACAGTTCTTCTTCAACCGGAACCTAAACAAAACCGTAATTAGCTCTCCTAAGTAAGGGGTAATAAATAACAAAAATAGTTATGTCGAGCGTGCGAAAGAAATTATGTTGGAAGTAAAATTTTACTGGTAAAAGATACGTCATAAGCAAGTGTCATCATTCAACTTTCACTTCTCCTTGGTGATGAAAAGCAGAAGACCTCGGAATTTTTCTTTTACGAGCAGAAACGGAGAGAAACAGGTAGAGGGATGTGTAAGAGGTCCGCAGGAATTGTACAACACGCGCGTTTAATAGCGAGTAATGTAAATATATACTGAGAGTTTGCACCTTCTTCTCAAGGCTAGACAACTCCTGTGTATCTAGTATGCAGTAAACAAATGAAATTGGAGCGGTGGAATGATTTGTTTTAGACCTCTATGGTGCCCCAATAAAATTTGTATTTACTTTTTTGCTTATGCTAAGTTACAATTAACAGTATGCGTTACAATGGTATGATTTATTAACATTGGAACACAAGATATTTGCCATAAAAGAGTACAGCAAAGACATATGTAATACAGATAAAGTAACGGTATAAAATTTCGAAAACAGAATAGACACAGAATAATATTACGATAAAGCTAATGCTCTTCAGGGTAAAATCATTAATGAATTAAATGCTCAAAATTCTTCTTGAGAGCAGAACTTCTTTCTAACCGGAGTGGAGTGGCTGAAAGGAGTGGTCTTGAAAACAAATATTTAAGAATGCTGTCAATTAGCAGGATTATATCAATGCTGCCCATGTATCGAAATTTGGTCCCGCAAGAGTTATTTTACATGCTAGTAAGTCTACTGACCTGGAACTGTCGCTTTTAAAGACAACTGGCCGACAGAAATTGGTCTTCATAAGGTCACCAAGTATTTGGGCAGTGTAACGGCTGTGCTATTAGTTATCTGACACCGCTTTTGAACGGCTGCAGCCTTTACCAATAGTCTCTTATTTGGAGACAAATTAATCGCCCACTTGTAGAGAAGCACTATTGTTAGCTCTTTGCAAAGAATTTAACACCCAAATTCTATTGATCGTGAAAAGGCTTTTGACAGTGTTATATGAAGTAAATTATGAAGGATCGCGTAGATGAAAGGACTCTCAGAAAATATAAAGTAACGCAAGACATTTTTGAATCGAGAACCACAGACAAAGGGTGACCAGGAAGCAACACAATGATATAAATAAGCTAATGGATTAAATAAGGTTGTCATTTTCCCCCTGCTTTGTTGAATATTCACATACAAAGCGGCAAGGTTTTTAACCAATAATTTTGTAGTGAATAGAGTTAAATTTAGGTACGATTTTACCCCAAAAGACGCTTGTGTACATAAACAATAGCTACCTGAACTAGTATGTTTTTTATCTAGTGAATGACATAAGACTCATTCGATGCACTCACTTGTTCCCTATAGTGTAAGTCAAGCGTTGCAAAAATATATGGTTCCTATATTTCAGTTCTTTAGTGACGGTAATTGACAGTGTGCATATCGTTATAATGGCTCCAAAACGTGCTGCAATTGTAGCACACAGACAATAAGGTTTATAAATTCACTAAACTGCGAAACAATGTAACGTGTTTTGGGCGAGTGTGGGAAATAGAGCACAATGCACCCTTCACCGTCAGAGAACAACAGGTATCCATAAGGACCTACAACATCCAGACAACCTCCTAAAGCAAATAAAAGTAATGACTTTATCAGAATTACTACTAGGAGAAATAGGTTCAATACAGCGCCACAAATTCGCGCAGAATTGGTAGAAATTAAGAGGAAAATGTTCAGTAAACATGAGACTGATTGAAGCTGACTTCAAAGAATGTATAGCAGCAAGAAGATCCCTTCTGAAGTCCATTAATAAAGAGAAGAGACTCGAATTGTCTAGAAAATATCGTAATTAGGCACTTGAAGAATGGGAAGGGGAAAAAAAAAAAAAAACATTCACAGATGGAACCTGAGGGAGGATATTAAGTCGCCGATGTGATGTGTTGGAATAAACGAGTGACGATTTGGGCTTATAGACTAATTCCAAGACATAAAACAAGATTTGATGTTCAATAAACTACCGAAATTTCCCATTCTCCAGGAGTTTTTATTTTCTTAGGATGTGTTTAGAACCTTCAAATGCCCACGAAGTAATTACGTTCAATTATGATACTTGGGGAGAAATGTGGATTTCACTGAAGAGGAAAATTAGCACTGCAATACTCATTGTAATTTAACAGTATTTGAAAAAGATTAGTACATCCTTCTGTTTGGTACAGTAACAAAGGAAACGTATTGTTGTCTCACACCGCCATTAACCGTGCTTACTGTACTATGGAACCTTCACGTCTTAATCCCTGCGGCTTGCCCTCTGGTAGCCATCTTTATTAAGTCGGAACCCCATTTTCTTTAATACCGGAATAAAGTGAAGCAGCAGGGTGCCGTGTAGCCCTCGTCAACCGTTGCTCATTTTTCTATGACAGTCGGCTCTGAAATTTTCAGAACACTCGTGCAACAAATAATCTAACAATGTTCCAAGTGGTGGAAGTTTCCACACGCTTTCTTGTGGATCCATAACTAACATGTCTATTGTTACTTTGATAAAAACATAATGGTGATGCCACTTTCTCCCAGAAATGAAAGCTTACTGTTCCGTCCAAGGATCAGAGTTGAAGCCTTCACTCGTTTAATGCACATTTTAAAGTGCACGATGGATTTGAATTCATAAGAACTCCTGTTAATGTTTGCAAACCGGAATTTACTTCTTTCTGCTATTTCTTCTTTTGCTTAATAATTTATGTGCTAACTCTATACATTAATAATTTTATATGATATAACGCTTTAGATAAAAATCTAATGTCAGCACTCATGACTTTCTCTAGCATATGTCCGTTATCTAGTACAGGATTTCAAATGAAAAGTAATTCTTCTATTCACTTTATTTTGCCAACCACATATTTTGGATTAAGTAATAGTTTCCATGTAAAGAAAGAATAATTAAAATATTTAGCCTTACTAATAAACTCTTCTAGTGGAAAGAAATAAGGAAAATCGCAAACTACATTGTGAATATATTTGGCATAAGTTGTGTTTTTAGCGAGTTATTCATTTTTGTATGGTAAGATTTTGTTTTATTATTTCTCTATTAAACAAAACTGCAGAAAATTGAAAGGTTGTGAAGAAAATTTAACATACCTACTACGAATACGCAGAAAATTCAAGATATCCATTTAACTTGTAAAATACAAAGCAAAATGGCTCCGTGGGTGTGAGACTCTTATTGAGGAGGTCCCGGGTTGGATTCCCGTCGACCGCCCTTTCTAACCTTTGGGTTTTTCCACTTGGTAGGCGAATGTTGAGGTGGTTTATTATTTAGCACCATTTCATTTCTATCTTTTCCCTTTAATTCCGTTTCCTTCTCAGTTTTCGGTTGTTCTTCTGGGTTTCCTGGCACATAGCAGAGCCGGAAATTAGTGCAGATGGTTGCTCCAATGTAAGGACTCTAGTTAACGGGTCGTTCATTGCCCTCTTTGAGCCGCTGTATTTATGGAATAGTTCTTCGAGGTTAGAAATGCTAGAGACTTCTGCGCGCCTCAGTGGCTTGTAACGTAAATTTGTCCCTTGGGAGGCGTTAGTTGCAGTAGACCTCCCTAGGTGGCAGTGCATGAGGTGTATGCGCTAATACGCCCTATAATTCTTACATTAATATTTTAAATACATTGTATTTCAATCAGTCACCCATTTTGAGAAAATAAAAAATTGTAAGTATGCCTTAAGGCACAGAAACTTTCTTACAAATATTCGTCAGGCTTATTGTCTGACTCAAGTATGAATGTTTGTATTTCTCCGACTTTTCGTTTTTGAGAAAACACTCACGCACGCACACACACAAACACACACACAATTTCACGCCACACAATTTCCTAAGGGATGATCAGTATACCTTTTTTGTTTTGTTTCAATTATTGGCTGAACGCCCATTCGCAGATGCCACCGTATTCAATTGTCATTGATGATACATCAAATGAAGAAATGAGGAAATGTGGGAAGGGAGCTTTCCAGGCCCAAGTTAAGCGCGCTTCCCCGACATGGTAACCAGTTGTGAAGAAAGATGACACCCTGGCAAAAGAAGGAAGAAAAAAGTCTTCCTTCACTACTCTGTCTTGAAGACCTCGGCCTTCCGTATCAGTTCAGTAAACATCAATGTTTTATTATGGTGGAACACATTCCGTTTTTTATTAAAATATGGGACAGAGAACATAAAGATGGTTAGAGTTGCATCAAAGGAAACTAAATTTGGCATTTTTGATAAGTTATAGTCGTAAAAAGAGCCTGAAAAAACGTGGAATAATACGAACATATTAAGAGAAAGGCACCAGAGCAAGAAAGACACATAACGTAGTAAGCTATGCAGAATAAGAATAAGAAAGTAATGCTTGACGGGCAGAATGCTGCCGATGCTGATAAAGTTTTTAAAAACGAGGTTGCAAAAGTCTTATCAAATTTCAGCAACTTGCTAATTTTTTACTTGCTATAAATACCTTTCTTTAACCTGACTGAAGTGGAGAAAACTGGTTCATAATGGAACTCTGGCGATAATGTTGGTAATGACAATTAATGTAACCCCACCCTCTGCCTGATACTTGTCCCTCGAGCATAATCTTGAGCCACTGGATTGGGAGGGAACTTTGCCGCCTAGCCCAAGTCTTTGCGGGCCAAGGCTTACCGCCCGACCGCTGCGACCCCCAGCTCTGTCCATTAGAGACGTCATGAGTGGGGTGGAGAGTGAAGGGTGGGACATGGTCAGCGCCCCGGGCTCTTCCGGTCGGTTGTACGGCCTTCGTGAACTGGGGTTCCTACTTCTCTATCAACTAACTCCTCAATTGGTCCCCCTTTGTGATCTAACGAGGCTGAGTGCACTCCGTATCAGACCTCCCAGTGGGGGAAAATCCCCGTGCTGGTACCGGTAATCGAATCCGGATCCTCCGCGCCAGAGGCAGGTGCGCTACCACTGTGCAACGGAGGCGATCCAGTTCACTATCACAAATTATGCCTGAGCTGCCAAAGGCTAACATTACACTGCGCATGTTCTCACTAGCGGAGTACGCAAAGGCAATTTTCATTGAATTTAGCTGCAAAAATAAAATATAAGTTAACGTAGAAACAATGACTTTTTGTTTTCATCTCCAAGTCCTCACTGAAAGATCTCTTTTGAAGAAGTCTTAGTTGTCGTTCAGTTTAATGGCACCGGCAAATAATTCTTCCCTCTTTCTAGACAGCCGAATTATATCTAGGTATTGAAACTAGAGGCGCTACCTGAACTGGCTGTCGTAGCCGTGGCCGCTAGAGCGTATGTATTTGGAGTTCCGCCCGGGTGTCATTACCGCAGTACCCAGTCGTGACACGGCTTTACCTGCGTGATGAGGGATTATAAGTGATCTCGACAGAGATGTATAATCATAAAAAATTTAATTTTTCAAATTTATTCTCAATCACAGGCCCTCCATTACGTGCTTGTTGACACTTTGAACATTGCCTTCGTGAACTGATGCGCGACAGAATTTATTTCTGATAATTACATAATAAAGAAAGAGAAGGTAGTCTCAGGAACTATTCACCTGATTTAATAATTGTTACGTTGTTGAAAGCAATAGTGCTTACTCCGGTACAGGATACCTAGTTTCGCTCGATATTTCTTTTTTCAACTTATAAAATCTTTCCTTATTCTTGGTTGTGAATATAATGGGATTCTTAAAGGTGTGCTTCTGGTAATTAGGACATTAGCAAATTGTAAAATCCTTTTATGATAACATACTCGTGAAGGGTAGGTGTTCCTTGCAAACTCGGCCTCTTCGATTCTTCCTTCTTTTCTATTTCCCTCTTTTTCTTAATGTTCCATTTATACACCGCCTTTAACATCAAAAGTCATATCGGCGGCTTTTATACCCTTTTGGAACAATTGCAATGTTGGTCACTCGTTTAACGCTGGTATTGAACGTTGGGCTTCTGTTACTTTGGATTATTCTTTTTTAATTTATTCCATTTAAATCCGCGCACATTCACACTCCTATTTATACTTCCAGACTCTAAGGAGGATGGAGAATAATTCCAATGAAAGACAAATTCCCACCCTTCCAGCCGGGAATCGAACCCGCGACCGCTTGCATGTTTATTAGCATCTGGCAGACTGCCTTGTGCCGCAAATAATTTCGGTTGCACCCATAAGGAAAAGACTCCTTCAGCATCTCTCAGCAGTTGCATCTCATCCAGAATCCCAGCCGTGCTTTTAAATTTCAGCATTGTGCCTGTCGATTTCGTATGCTGTGAATCCATTTTTAAACGTTTCCGCATTTAGTCGTAAAGTTCTTTTTCGGTACCATGCAATACCGCATTCTGAACGCTGGATTTTCCTCAGTTCTTTCAACTGCTCACAAAAATGTTAGTTTCCATGTGCATTAAAAGTATTTTCACATTGCCAACCTCTGGTTTTTTGCCGATAGACCACATTACCTCCCAGGATCCATCCAAAGTATGTGATGCCATCTCTTTGCTCTGTTATCTTATTTAAAAAGCGTAGATCCTTTTTATTTGCTTAGCTGTCTTCCTAGGTCTGAGTTACCTACCAGAGGTACAAATGGCCTCTGGAGCGTCTGTGCAGTCCTGTGTGGAGGACAGGTATAGAGCATTACTCATCTATTTTAGTCCTCTGATGGAAGGGATTCAGCATATGCCTAACAGCGTTATGTACTCATTAAAACGTCGGAGTGAATTGCAAGTCAAGATTTATGTTTGGATTTACTCGTAAAATACCGCATTAAAGAAGCTGGCCTGTGTCGGGGGAAAAGCGGCGGTTCTGGCCTGGAGGGATGTAAATAGAGATGCTGATCTGTAATTCAGGTGAAAAAGAAACTAGTAGATAACCGACATAGAGCCTGCTTTCTTCAGATCACCAAGAGTTTCAAATTATAACCAGTTAGCAAAATGAACTTGCGTTCTGTTAGCAGGTTCTTTGAATACCGGTTTTGGTTATTCATGAATTATTAACAAAATGATACTGTCAGTTGGAGTAGTCCTTAATATTTAACAACTCTTCACCTTAGTGCTTATGTAACTCATAACTCAATTGCAACGACATATATTTTGACAATTGGTATAGTTTAGACTCGTCACTTAATTTTGGATAGTAATATCGGTAAGTTATACTTAGTTTTCATTTAGACCATTGCCTTTGGGGCAAATAGGTACAAAGGATGCTGTCACGCTATTCAAGAGATGAAGTTTTGATAACGGGCTACTTAATTGTGAACAGTAATTCTATAAATACACGCTTAAAATATTTGGACAGAACTTACGCCAAAGAAAGCATTTACAAATATTATTAGAGCGTAACCTACTCCCTGCCCGTTGGAGCCCAAATGACCTAGCTGTCGACGGGCCTTAAACACTACTCACTTCCCGGTCGCTGCGTCCTCCAGCCGCAGCCAAGATGACCGAGAAGTGCAGGATGGGGGTCGTGGGTAACAGTGCGCCGACTCTCGACCATAACACGACTACTGCACCTTTTAGGGACGCTACTTCTTCATTAGGATAGCTGCTCAATTGACATCAACAAACTGAGTGCACCCCCGACCAGACCTCCCAGCGGAGGAAAATCCCTACGCCGGTACCGGGGAACGAACCCGGATCCCCCACGTCAGAGGCATGGGCAGTACCAATGCACTACAGGGGCAGTCTGTTATTATTATTGGTGGTGGCGGCGGTGGCGGCGGTGGTGGTTTTGTTTGTTCTTCTACAGTCAAACATACACTACACTAAATATTCTTTCGTATTGCCAAAAACATTTTGTCCTATATATTGTCCTTCTCTTAGTTGTCTCTCCTTCACTCTATTTTTCCTTGCTCTTAGATGTCCCCCTCTTTTTTCGTTTCCTTGATGGCATCTGTTAAAAAGCGATCTTTGCTAACCCATCTTGGGATCACGAAAGATCCAAAAACTTCTTCGTGCAGAAAAATGTATTCTGTTGCTGAGAAAGTAAAATCTATAAAGAGATGTTAGCTTGCATAGTTCAAGTTACTTATTATTTGCTTTACGGACAGTGATGAAAAAATACCTTTAAAATTAAGAAGGTTTGACTGCACAGGCGGGTCTGAACCACGGATAGGATTTGTTAATATATCGCGTACATCAGGCTGAACATTAATTCAGAAGATGAAGCACGATGCCCAAAATGTACTGTTTTCAATTATTGTACATGAACTGACAAGAATACGCATGCCTAAATCCAATTGCATTTTTAGAAGAATTTTTCAAAAATGTGTATTTGTTTAATTAGTTTTCGCACCTAAGGGGTAGTAGGAGTAGGACTGAAACGGAGGAGGGACTTCGACAATTGTACCTCAGAGATATTTTATACCTGTACTCCTAAGAGCTGTTCCTAGAAGGGAGGGGAGAGGTGAAAGGAGACAGAGGGTGGTTACACCACAGGAGTGCAGGCACAGCAGAAGGTAGGGTCCCTACATTTTCGCAGGTAGAAGCTCCCCTACACCAGCCATTAGAGCGACCTCCGCCGATTCGCGCAGATCGCCGCCCTTCAGACCTCAAGGTCCTCGTCATCGGGGACACAACTCGGACCCCAACTTTCGGGAAACTGAGTTACTTGGAGCATCTACCCCATTATTCGGTATATATTTTATAGTAACTTATTTTGTTTGTTGTTTTATATTGTACTTTTTGTAGTTTGTATATAGTGTGATTTCATTTTTTTTTTCTTTGAAGGAAGGATAAGTCCAACCTCATTTTTTATTTTTGATTGAGGATATCAACCCGAACGATTGCATACTGGAATTTATTTACATGTGCACCGAACTCCCGTTGACGCTTTCTACCCTCAAATTGACCAAACAGATGAAAGGAGAAACCGTGATTATTGAAGTGGAAATGGAGGGAGAGGAAATTCGGGGGATGGAAGTATCCTACCCAGCATTCGCCGGGCGACCCGGAAAACTCCCGAAAAAACCCAATGGTCGGTCTTGACTGCAACGAGCGAACCCAGGACCTTCCAAAGGTGAATCACACACTATACCGCCCGCGCCACCTAGCTCGGTTTTGCGCGCAAAGGGCCCATTAGTATTTAATTTGAATATTTATTTTGCCTTATAGTAAAGTTGTGGCATGGAGATTTTTCAGCGAACTGTGAATAAACATGTGTAGGTAGGTTTAAATTGCAAACTTTGTGCACGCCATGCCTTCTCCTGAGAGAGACCAGTATTGTTTACTTCATACGCTCAACTGACCTATCCCTGGTGGGGAATGCGGCACTTGTTCAACATTTGTGCGGCATTGAATTGAATTTATTATTTTGGTAATCCTGGAATTCGACGTTTTCATCCTTTCAGTGTCTCCTATTCACGGTTTAGAGTTCCATATCCACACCCCATCTTCCTTATGAGCCTTAACCTGTAATTTCTAAAGTTATTTTTGTTCAGTTGCTACAAAAATGACATTTATCCAAACTATTGCTTCCGAACAGAAGGCAACTAGCTCTCCGCAAGCCCTGAAGTTTTTGCTGTGTGTTGTAGTGGATGCTCGCAATTACTTCAAGTGTTTCAGTTGTTGCATTTACAGCACGTACATCCAGATAAACCTTATGCAGCTGCTTTCCAATTATGGTGTTGACTCTCTGCACAATAAGCGAGCTAACAGCGGAACTTTGAGGAAATAATGAGTAAACTCTTTTTCTTCTACTCTTTAATACTTCGCTGTATGTGTGTTTACAAATTCTTTTTAATCTTATTTAATCGAAATACTTCTATTAAAAAAACTGGGAGCTGCAGAGCATTGGTTTCAAGTCTGTTTTGATCAGATTCTTCAGATTTGTACCTGTCTATTACGAGAAAATAGAGCTGGAAAAGAATCTTCCAAGTTGAGGCTTTTCTAGGAAAAGATATTAACTCTAGTCGTTCTAGAAGTTAAAGTCTATCAAGAGATTATAATGACCTCATCAAAACTTCAGCAGTCTCGGAGAATATCACCCCTTGATTGTGATGTATAGAATGATAAAAACTTTCATGAACAATAAGGAAGGCCTCATAATTAATCTGTTATCACATTAGACTATTATAAAGAAAAGCTGGATGTAACGAATGTTAAAAGAAAACCGTCTACCTAACTGATTTATCATTAAACCTGATTGTCATCTAGAGTTCATGAGGGAATTGACTTCTTCAGGCCAATGGTTGGATCTGTGTCATTATATCCTGATTATCCTTCCCAACATATTGGACTCTCCGAAAACTATGCTATGACTTGTACATATTTTATTTTGTTCTTTATTCAGTAAAATACCTACAGCAAACACTGAAGAAACGTCACTTGTAAAGCTTCAACTGTAGTAAAAATATACATATTGATAGTTGCTGTCGCCTGTTACAGCAACATTGTCCACACTGATCTATATCGTTCATCATGCAACCATCCGCTCTCTGGTTATTATATGTGTCACTACGAGTAATTTATTTAGAGGATTTGAAAATCACAAGTTGCATTGGCTAGGACTGCTTCACGAATAAAATGAAGCAATACATCTCCTAAGTTATCTCCAATACTTGAAGTATTAACTGATACATTAATCTCAAACACTGGTGATCAGTTTTGTACCTGTCAGTACACTTATTGAACATGACTGAAAGGTGGCGTTATGTGCTCTAATAAATCCTTGAGTTCTTTGGCTACCCACTCTTAAAATTTTGCGATCTATTCTGCGAATATTTGCCTTTGAAATTGATTTTAGACGTGCCCTATATTCGCTCTGAAGTTAAACCTGTGGAATCAGTTGATTTATAAGCCCAAATGACCTATTTTGTCCACGGTCCTTAAACCCCACTCACTGACTCAGTCATTCACTCAACCACCCACCCACTCACCCACACACCCACCCACCCACCCACCCACCCACACACCCAGCTATCCAGCCACTCACCCACCCACTCATTCAGCCACCCACCCACTCACCCACATACCCACCCACCCACTCACCCACACACCCAGCTATCCAGCCACTCACTCATCCACCCACTCATTCAGCCACCCAGTCACTCCTTCACCCACTCACCCACACACCCACCCACCCACTCATACACACCCAGCTATCCAGCCACTCACCCACCCACCCACTCATTCAGCCACCCACTCACTCCTTCACCCACTCACCCACACACCCACCCACCCACTCATACACACCCAGCTATCCAGCCACTCACTCACCCACCCACTCATTCAGCCACCCACTCACTCCTTCACCCACCCACTCATTCATTCACCCACTCACCCACTCATTCATTCACCCACCCACTCACTCACCCACTCACTCACCCACCCACTCATTCACCCACCCACTCACTCCTTCACCCACTTACCCACCCACTCATTCAGCCAGCCACTCACTCCTTCACCCACTCACCCATTCATTCAGTCACCCACTCACTCCTTCACCCACTCACCCACCCACTCATTCAGCCACCCACTCACTCCTTCACCCACTCACCCACTCATTCATTCACCCACCCACCTACTCACCCACTCACTCATTCAGCCACCCACTCACTCCTTCACCCACTCACCCACCCATTCATTCAGTCACCCACTCACTCCTTCACCCACTTACCCACCCACTCATTCACCCACCTACTCACTCCTTCACCCACTCATCCACCCATTCATTCACTCACCCACTCACTCACCCACCCACTCATTCAGCCACCCACTCACTCCTTCACCCATTCACCCACTCATTCATTCACCCACCCACCTACTCGCCCACAAACTCACCAACCCACTCATTCAGCCACCCACTCACTCCTTCACCCATTCACCCACTCATTCATTCACCCACCCACCCACTCACCCACTCACCCACCTACTCACGCACCCACTCACGCACGCACCCACTCACTCACGCATTCACTCACCCACCCATTCACCCATTCATCCACTCACTCACCCCTCATCCACTCAGTCATCCACTCACTCATGCACTCAATAATCCATTCAACTCACTCAGCCATTCACTCACTCATCCATTTACTCACTCATCCATTCACTCACTCATCCATTTACTCACTCATTCACTCACTCATCCATTCACTCACTCATTCATTCACTCACTCATCCATTCACTCACTCATCCATTCACTCACTCGCTCATTCACTCACTTATTCACTCATCCATACACACCCTCATCCACTCATTCCCTCATTCACTTACTCATACATACACTCACTCACCCATTCACTCACTCATCCATTTACTCACTCATCCATTTACTCACTCATCCATTCACTCACTCATCCATTTACTCACTCATTCACTCACTCATCCATTCACTCACTCATTCATTCACTCACTCATCCATTCACTCACTCATCCATTCACTCACTCGCTCATTCACTCACTTATTCACTCATCCATACACACCCTCATCCATACACACCCTCATCCACTTACTCATACATACACTCACTCACCCATTCACTCATTGATCCACTCACTCACTCATCCACTTACTCATACACACACTCATTCATCCATTCACTCACTCATCCATTCACTCACTCATCCATTCACTCACTCATCCATTCACTCACTCATCCATACACTCACTCATCCATTCACTCACTCATCCATTCACTCACTCATCCATTCACTCACTCATCCATTCACTCACTCATCCATCCACTCACTCATCCATCCACTCACTCATCCATTCACTCATTCATCCATTTACTCACTCACCCACCCATTCACTCACTCGCTTATTCACTCACTTATTCACTCATTCACTCATCCATACACACCCTCATCCACACACACCCTCATCCACTCACTCACTCATCCATCACTCATCCATTCAGTCATTCATACACACACTCACTCACCCATTCACTCATTGATCCATTCACTCTCTCCTCACTCACTCGATTAGTTTTGTTTCCTCCCTTGGCAAAGACATTCGGGTAACATTGTCATTTGAATTTAGCGTTTGTTCCATTGCACAAATACTTCTAATACCTGATCTAACAGGGATATAACAGAGCTAGCGCTGCCTTAATACAGATAGCGATTAGTTGGTATTATTGGTCTGTCAATGACTTACGTTTGAGTGGAATAATCATAATAGTGGGCTTGGGCGTATTACAAGATTAATGTTTACGAGGGAGGAGGACGGATAGGAGTGACTAATTGTTGATAAATATAAATTTAGCTTTAAAACTGAATGCCCTAGACGGAGATGGTGATATAAGTAATGTTATTATTTATAATTATTTCCACTTTCGTCATCCTGGTAATAAGCGTGCTCTGTTCATTGTAATAGCATTTCTTGCAAACAAATTCTTTCAGAGCAGCCATTACGTTGAAAGCCATTACATTATTGGAGACATTACCTTGCTAAAATTATCCGGATATCATGGCTGCAGATCTCAGGGGTAATTATTTGAATATCCTGTTGCACGGCACGAACTCTTTTGGGACTACTTTACAGTTCACTTTGCTTCTTACCACTCAGTAAGAACACTTTTGCACCAATAAAAGGCAGCGATATACCCCTAATTATACGGGTGAGGTTATTTGAAATAGGATAATGGCTTATGCATAATTTTAAGCTTTAGTATCTGTACTTGGATTTAACGCTAATCATTCGGTAATACATATTGGCGCTTCAGTAACTGTCAGTTACACGCCACGGTATGTGAGTATACGGAGGTGTCACTAGCTAGATGCGCAGTAGACTTCCGCGCTAGTGACGTCAGCGGTGTAGCCGGCTAGCGCTTGTTCTGATTGAAATGACAGGACTAGTCATAGTATAGCTCGTTTTAGAACACAGAAATATTTAAATAAAAGCTTTGAGTCACCCACCTTCAGCAGTAATACCAGATTTCATGATCATCCCTTAGCAACTACCGTGAATCAGAGAATAAAATCCTAGCTTCTTGGACGCAATTGTTCCGAGAATTATGCAAGGGATATTAGTGTTAAATTAACTGCAACAATGATTAGCGAAATCGAAAGGTGACGATATAGAGGCAGAAGAAGAAAGGAATTTAGATAAAAGTTCATCGGGAATATGAGGATTATAAGTTATTTTCCTGTGTTAACCATCTTATTGAACAATTAGATCACATAAAAGAAAAAAACAGTAACAAAGGCACAACTTCCCAAAATGTGCAACTTTTAGAAATGTTGGCAGGCTATGTGGCATATGGATTAAGAAAATCAAAACCAGATGAAATTACTTCGTTGTATGGGAAATACACAGAAGTTTGACTTTATGGAGTGCAAGGTTACATATACTACTTCAGCACAATTTAAGCCCTATATTAAATTATTTCGAACTATCTTTCGAAAATGTATTCTGAATGTATTTAATGTCTGTGAAAGTCACGGCAGTGATACCATAAATGGAAGCTTGACAATATAATCGTGTTTGAAATATTCACACGAAACAACCACAGTACGTTTTCTACCCATTGCAAGTGGCTATTTACTTCATATACACTTATAGAAAACTCTTGACTGTCCAAGTTAGGAAAATCAGTACTCTATCCAGAAATATTTTCCCATTAGGTAATAAAAGCATACATTTTGGAGAGAAACCACTCTGTTTGCATTACATTTAATTTTTGAATGGTAAATCTTTACTCATGAGCTTGAAGTAAGCTTGGATTTTTTGACTTCCAGGTTATGTATAGTTACAACGAGATTGAAGAGGACTTGATTAGCTATACGCTGAAAATTCATAATGTAAATTCTCTCGTGCAACCATCTCAGATATTTATGAAATTGTAATCAACATTTGTGATATTTTAGAGATAATAAATACAAATTATAATGGAAGTTAATTATTACAGACTTTCTTACGAAACTTTGTCTTGTTACCTTACAAGGTTTGGAATTCATCCGACCTTGCTGGCGGTTTTTTGTGTAATTAAGCTGTTCATATCCGCGCACACACACACAGAGGTCGTTTTGGCGTTGTTTTCAGAACTGGAGGCACGTATTTTCGATGATTTCTAGGTATCAACTTTGTGTAAATTGTTCTACTTTTTGCGTTAAGAAATTTCAGAGAGTAAAAGTAAAAAACTGATGTGTTGCACTCACATGACTTTCTCTACTCTAGTACAATCTTCTATTCTTACAATCTTCTATTTTCTTCGTGTTAGCTGAGATAAATATTTGCAAAAATTATCTTATTGCTCGCTTTCTTGCAATTGCAACGGAAATTTGGGAATACAGTAGGTTTTGAGCGATAGTCAAATATTTTTAAGCTTTCAAATTCCATTCCATGCACGGTTAACATATAAAAAATGAATAGTGACGTTCCATTTGACAGAAGTATAAGTTCTCCGAAACTTAGACAAATAACGAGGAATATATCTGAAATGGTTTGCTACCAAAAAAAAAAAAAATATTTATACATAAATTGAGTGTTTTAGCAAGATCTACATTTTTTGTATAGTAAGATTTGGTCTAGCTCTTACAGTTTACCAGTTATACAAAAGTCATCCAGAGTAAATAGAACTTCATGGGCTATAGCCAGAGAATTCAATATATACATTTCATTTGTCATCAAAATATCTTAAGGGACACTGGGAGTGAAATTTGAAAGTTCCACATTTTATGATAGATTTTTCTGAAATTTTTACTGTGTTTATATTTACGAGAATAGGAGGTACACCAAATTTAATTAAAATTGGATAATTCATTTATGATATATAAATGATTTTATGAATTTAATAGGCACATTTTCAAAATAGAGCTCGCGTCTATTGACTTTTCAAAATTCATTTATATTGGCAGAACTGATACTCTAAAACATGGGTAACAATTGTATGAAGAGATATTTCAAATACGTTTACTGATTATGCTGTACACATTTTTTAATAGCAAAGAAAATTTAATCTTAAAAATTATTGATTTTTTTCATTCAAAAAAAAAAAAAAGTTTTTGGAATTCATGTTAATCATAACATCAATATTGAATCATAGTTTTGTTTAGCTGCTATTTATGAATACTTTTGGAAATTTTCATTGAATTGGAAGCAAAACTCAGGCGCGACCTTCTTTTGGAATGTGCAGAAATGTAGTTTTGAGAAAAACAGGCCTTTATATAGGAACATGCTTTGTATGTTAAGGGAGGAGTACTATTTGAAAGGGCCGTAATGACCACATGGAGTGGCGGATATGAAAAATGTTAGCTGAACCAAATGCACCGGTGTTCCAGGAACATTTTAAGGTAAAAAAATAATTTTCGACTTTTTGACAATTTTGACCAAAATTTCACTCCCAGTGTCTCTTAAACATGTGGCATTTTAATCAAAATCGTTAGAGTAATTCTTAATAAAATCAAACTTTTCAAAAAAGTTTACATGTAAAGGATAGTTTAGGTTGGAACAATTAAACTTAAATACCAACTTTTGTTTTTAACTGACTTCTCGTTTTTGAGTTATGCTTCCCATAGACTGACATAGAGACAGATAGACACACACACACACACACACACACACACACACACACACACACACACCAGTATACACATTTTCTAAAAATGCTTTGGAGGGGGGTTCAGGGGGCCTCAAAACATATTTCCGGTGAAACCTCTACATCGAATTTTTGGGTGGAATACAATACTTCCTCTACTTTACTATACGTAGTAGAGAAAGTAAAAACGATACATAGATCTTATATGATGTACATACACCTAGGATCTGCCCTACAGAAATCTCTTGTGCTAACGTCTACTTTAACGGGAGAAACCTCTTAGGATGGGAATGCAGTATCACCCGCTGGACGAACTTGAACCGTAGGCAGCATCGTTACCTTTTATACCCCAGGTTAGGTTTAAAAGGCCTCCTGAGTAAGCTAGAAGTAGGCTTGAAAAGAAGAAGATTTGTTGGATAGCAGGTAAAGACTCCACGGGCTGTCGATGTACCTTCACGGCTATTTACTGGACGAGTTGCATGCAGTAATAGCAACATATCCGGTGTAATGGACATGTAGCATACACCCACGGTATTGCCGCACCGCGCCGGCCAGTAGCAGCTTTCATCCCTGCAGGGTTTCACTCATAATTCGATCCATGAAAACTTTTCAAAGATGCACGTAATTGACTCATAAAGGAGATCTACCGCCTTCTTCCCACCTGTCATGAAACAAGGCTATAACAGAATGAAAGAAGCCTCTTATTTTACAGCTAAGGGCGTGATTCTGCGCTGTTAGTGGAGGAGAATACTTTAATAATGTTGATAGTAGAACTAAAAACATAGCTGCTTAGAAATTTGAAATATCTTTTCTATTCGAGCATATTCCTGAAACGTATTCATATTGAAACATATTGTGACAGAATGACAAAATCTATTCTGGTTATTTTTGTGACTATTATCTTCTAAAATGTCACAAATACAGTTTTCTTCTCCTCGTTAACACAGTCTACAGCCTTTCGTACTATCACAACTTACAACTTTTAATTCTCGTAACCTTGCCTCAGTCTTTTCAGTGTCTTTCTTCACTTTATCTCTCATACACTAATTAGAACGACGCTCGTTAGATCTTGTTTACGACGACCAACACATCTATCACGACGACACAAACACGCACAGCTGTCTCGCACTTACTAATACACTGAACGGCTCATGTCTATAAATTTCATTCTGTTTCTGCATTTTCATGAACTCTTCAATGGTGACGCAGCTCGAAGGCTCCAGAGAAAGCCCCTTTTGTGTAGCAGCTTCCATTGTTGTCAGTCATGTGAACACAAACAGACGCGCAACGCAGCCAGACCAACGTTTTTGCCCGCTCGCCGACCCGGCATGTGATGTGAAGTAGCTTGACCTTGTCCGTCCTTTGCTGTGCACCAAGCCCGGCGTCACAATACTTTATATACAGACTGCAATAACTATTGGAATTGATAACATGCGAGTGTCGATTTGGTATGAGTTTAAGCAGTATATGTTACACCGGTTTTAAGCATGTGAAGGTACTTTCATACTGAATTGTTTCCGTGTACCTAACAAGTAAACCTCATAAGACGGACAGAAGGATTCCGGATCTCCTTAAAACACGAACTTAAATATTGCCAC
This sequence comes from Tenodera sinensis, assembly GCA_030765045.1. Taxonomy (NCBI): domain Eukaryota; kingdom Metazoa; phylum Arthropoda; class Insecta; order Mantodea; family Mantidae; genus Tenodera; species Tenodera sinensis. The sequence continues at coordinate 101,447,264 of CM060971.1, read as the reverse complement.
ATGTTAGCCTTGTAAAAATCCGAAAATGGCTTTGATTGGATTTGAATGTTTCTTTTTTGTTTTGTTCACCTCAATACTGGGATGATTTAGAAATAAAGAACGCTAGGAAAAATCCAAAGGAACAGCCAAATAATCGAAAAAAATCGAAATTGTTAAACTTGTATGGGAACTACCACTTACATTATATATCGTTTTACAGCTGCATTTATTACATTTAAAATCTCTTTTTAGAAAAAGTAGTGGATTTTCAGGATATATTTGGTCAAATCGAATGTAATTAAATTTTGCGAACATTCCACTCAATTAACCACTCTATTAACGTAAATTGAATTTGCAGGGTTAGAAAAGGGGAAAAAATCATTAAATTTTGTTTTAGCTATACTCGAGAAATTAGGGCAGGTATAGATGTAACCACAAAATGTGTTTTAGTGAAACTCGAGGACTTAGTTTCAGGATTCCAATATTGTAAATTTCTCTAGGTAAGTTCAGAACATTTGAGTGACTGTGAAAACAATTCCGTGTCGTTTTATAGTGTTCATTACAATGCCAAGGAGAGAACTAGCTGAAATATTGCTTTCAATATATGCCGTTTGTGGCTAACCTTCGTTTGACAGCTAAATCTATTACAGCTTTTTCGTAAAGAAAAGAGATAGTGGATTTTGAGAATAGATTTGCCTTTTATATAAATAAAAGAAATTAAATTAATTTGAATTACAAACAAGTTACATTTAATAACCAAACATCACTCAAACTACACGATGCATATAATATTATTGATCTCAATGAATTGGAGTTGGAGCGTTGATTAGGATTGGTAATCACATATGAAGAATTAAAATCTAAGTTAGATGGTATGAACTTCACTGGGTCATATAGTTTGAAATAAAAATGTAAGGAATGTAACCATTTCCCAGATATTCTTTAATTCTTGAATGTTCAAATACTTCTGCTTTTCTCAAGAGGAAAATGTTTGTTTTTTCCCTCGTGGGTGTGCAATGAGTGAGTGAGTTGAGGTTTAGAGGCCAGCCGACAAGAGGTCATTTGGGCCACATAAAGGGAACAGAATCTCTAAGCCATCACATAGTGACCCGCTCTGAAAAGTTTTCACTAACCCTTTAGCTAACTTTAAGCTTCTTGTACGTACACGGAAATATACCATGAAACAATTTATATGAATGTTTATCTAAGTTAACGTTTGTTGAAGACTGGGTAGCGAAAGCATGTGAATGTAACAGATCAGCTTTTTGTGCTGTAGGTATAACTAGTCCAGAACACGCCAACCTATGATAAGTCAGTATTCACCTATTTCTAAACTTTTGGCACCAATCCCCACATTTAATGACTGTGATAAAAATGCTTCCCATATAGCAACCTCGTGCTGCGATGAATTTCAATTTACACCCTTGGTGTGTGAAAATTACATAACTGATCGTTATTCTGCTCTGGTGAAACTTTTGCGAGTGTAGCCGTATTTTAAAGGCACCACTAGCGCCAAAAACTTTTGTTGCCAGATGCGACTTTGTGGACACATGATCCAAGACCTACTTCATGCACATACGATATGTCTGCCTCACCTAATTTCTGTTTGACATGGCAAGGTTTTGTCTTGCTTTCTCTTCTAAGTATAGTAATTAGGGAAAGTATTGTACACCATCGAAAAATTCGTAGAAATATGTTTTGAAGCCTCCTGAACCCAAAAAAGCACTTGTAGAAAAAAATTGTGTGGTTGAGGTTCTGTGAATTCTGAATGACTTTTGTATAACTGATAAACCGAAAGAGATAGAAAAAATCTTGCTTCAAAAAATGCGATTCTCGTTAAAATATACTCAATTTAAACCAAATGTTTTTCTTTTTCATTTTGTGTGGAAATTACTATTTCCAAGATATTCCTTGTTGCAGATTTGAATCTTCAATGTCTTTTTTTCTCAAGTGGAAAGTCATTTGTTTTCTTTTCTCCTGGTTATGCAAAGCGAACGGAATTTTAAAGTCATTACATAAAGACCGGCTCTTAAAAGACTTGACTATATCTTAAGCGTACTATATTCCCTTATTTCTGTTGTATGTGCAAGGAAATATCTGATAAAACTAATTTTGCAAATCTTTATACCAATTAATATGATTAATGAATTAATATTCATGGGTGTCACTTGTTTGTTTTAAGGCTACACAGTTCTCATACTGGTAGACAATGCTTAATTAAAATTGGATTCTGTTTGCAGCAGCGAATTATTATTGTGGAAGAAATTTCATACATCAATCGCTGTTGAGGCTTCTAAGCAAAATTAAGCGGTCTTTCACGCCCAATATAGAATGGATCGCTGAAAACTATAGCAGTTAAAGAACGTTCATATATAAAAAACTGTTTACTTCATTGAAGTTGTCAGAGACACAAGAAATTTGGATATTCAAACTAAGAATAGAATATGATATTCAAAAGAGCATAAGAATGCACAGCTTCTTGTGTTGAAGAAACAGCCCATGTCTAGCAGCTGCAGGAACGTTCTCTGATATGACATTGACAACATGGTAAACGATACCATCTGGAAGAATTTAACGGCGTAGACCTTTCTGATAACCTTACTACATGTAATCTTAACAATGAAGTGTGTTCATGGTGATGCCTGTCGTGATTTTTCCCTGGGTGGTCCTGTGACGTCAAAATATTACTGCTGAGCAATGCAATGATCGTTAGAAACAATGACATCGTTCCAAAAAGTGAGGCCGCTGATCGACAGACAGGGTATTGTTTACATATACTGGCAATAAACTTTCAAATCGTGAACGTTTAATGCACGCTTGAATCGGTGACCATCGTGGGATACTCTTCCGAGATCATCAGAACAACAATTAAAATTAGCGGGACATCCAGTATACGTCACATGCCAGATGTCGAAGCTTTGTTTGTGTTCACGGAAGCATTTGGCATTTCCGTGTGCTTCTAGTGCTCTCTATTACGGGTCTGTTTTAAAGAATAGGAATGTTCAAGAAACGCTGAATATTCCTGGAAGTTGTAACTCGTCATTGTTGATACATATGCGCAACTTCAACTGTTTCGGACTGCCTAAAGGGGCAGGATAACCCAGAAACGAACAACTAGATGTACTAAACCTGCCGTTCTACAGAGCTTCTACCTTTAAAATAAAATATATTCAGAGTAAAAGCACGAATATTCAGGTCACCACTTTGAAACCTCCCTACTGAGTTAAAGACACAGTATCTGTTGTAGACAATATCATAGACTTATTTTATTTATACGCTACAAAGAATTATTTTGAAATTTGATGTTATATCTACTATTGCGCTTTAATTTATATTTGGGTAAATAGTTGCCGTGAATAATTTTAAACAAAAACTGAAACTATGAAGACTACATATGTGACCACCTATGGCGAATGAAAATTGCATTTATGTGTAAACTAAATAATTATTGTATCTTACAATAGCGGAATATGTTATCAAATGAATATTTTATTGTAAGACAGCTTTTCCACTCTATCAACATAACAGGAAACGGATTCCACGCCAATTAATTTGTTACCAAGTAAGTGGTAAATTACAACTTCTGTAATTAACACTCCTTTACCATGGGGGAGAAATGATTATAATTATCATCTATTTCCGATGATGGTGGTGGTGATGATGATGATGATGATGATGATGACGTAGCTTTAAGGACGATCAACTACTTGGTCATCAGCTCCCTTGTAAAATGGGTCATGGCAAAAAAAGGTTGTGGTCATGGCAAAAGGTGGCGGCGGCGGCGGTGGCGGTGGCGGTGGTGGTGGTGGTGGTGGTTATAATATTGTAATGAACAAAATAACAATCAGGTATAGGAAATCTTAAAGCAGTTGACATCAAGTTGTCAACAGTTAAATCACGATCACTAGAAATAAGGACAAAAAATAGCAGCCAATGATCATTGATTGGCAGGTCAGACGGATTTGAGTGCTGTCTGCAAAGCCAAAATACTTCAGAGGGATGGGGATGGTTGGATACCATACTTCAAAATGTCAAGCTTACATATAAATGGATTTGAGTGCTGTCTGCAAAGCCAAAATACTTCAGAGGGATGGGGATGGTTGGATACCATACTTCAAAATGTCAAGCTTACATATAAATGGATTTGAGTGCTGTCTGCAAAGCCAAAATACTTCAGAGGGATGGGGATGGTTGGATACCATACTTCAAAATGTCAAGCTTACATATAAATGGATTTGAGTGCTGTCTGCAAAGCCAAAATACTTCAGAGGGATGGGGATGGTTGGATACCATACTTCAAAATGTCAAGCTTACATATAAATGGATTTGAGTGCTGTCTGCAAAGCCAAAATACTTCAGAGGGATGGGGATGGTTGGATACCATACTTCAAAATGTCAAGCTTACATATAAATGGATTTGAGTGCTGTCTGCAAAGCCAAAATACTTCAGAGGGATGGGGATGGTTGGGTATCATACTTAAAAATGTCAAGCTTACATATAAATGGATTTGAGTACTGTCTGCAAAGCCAAAATACTTCAGAGGGATGGGGATGGTTGGGTATCATACTTAAAAATGTCAAGCTTACATATAAATGGATTTGAGTACTGTCTGCAAAGCCAAAATACTTCAGAGGGATGGGGATGGTTGGGTATCATACTTAAAAATGTCAAGTTTACATATAAATGGATTTGAGTGCTATCTGCAAAGCCAAAATACTTCAGAGGGATGGGGATGGTTGGGTATCATACTTAAAAATGTCAAGCTTACATATAAATGGATTTGAGTACTGTCTGCAAAGCCAAAATACTTCAGAGGGATGGGGATGGTTGGATACTATACTTCAAAATGACAAGCTTACATATAAATGGATTTGAGTGCTGTCTGCAAAGCCAAAATACTTCAGAGGGATGGGGATGGTTGGATACCATACTTCAAAATGTCAAGCTTACATATAAATGACTTTCTAATGTGTGTTTTAAGAAACTGAGGAGTTATTTCGATTTGAAATTGTTGGTACGAAGCCTGATTCCTTGACCCTAACAGGAAATTAACTATTTTCTGACGCATTTGATATAGCGCCTTTGCAGGACCGATGCGTGCCGCGATGTAGCGAGCGTGTCGATTGATGCAGCTTCCCATCAGCACGAAAAGTAATTAGAGAAGCCGTTGTTGCAAGTCTTATAAGTCAAAGTACAAGAGTGCGGTGACAAGAAACAATCGCGTGATCTATTACGCCGCCGTTACTGCCTCTTGTTTGCTTTACGGTATCGGCCGGCATCTATTCGTGACGCCCTTACACCGCAGAAGCTGTGCGGAAAAATGTCTGACACGCAACCACGGGGGTTGCAGCAATTTATTGAGTTCACTTGCACCTCTTCCTTTTAACGCCTTCTACATCCATCTGATTATTATTAACTAACCAACTATCGGTATTTCGGTAGTTCTCGAAGGAATTTCGAGTAGCCAAAGGTCTCAGACAAGGATGTGCATGAGATGAGACCATCTACAGTCTATTATTGGCTGATGACCAAGTTCAGGACAGAGAAGACATAGAATTCATGACCCACAAGCTTATAGATGTATTTGAGGCAGGAGGAGTAAAAATCAGTTTTGACAAGACAGAATATATGGTAGTCGGAGGAGAAGCAAATAAATGGTAAAATAATAAAACGAGTTCAACAATTCAAATATCTTCGGTATACTATAGACCAGTCAGGTAGAAGCAAAAGAAACATAAATAATGTTAGAAAAGCAACAAAACTCCTTAAATGGTTTTTATTGAGTACAGATATAACCAGAAGAACGAAGTTAAATATATTACGAGTTATAGTTGAAAGTATTTTAACTATCGAAGTGAAAGTTGGACGGTGAGTGAATGATCAAGGAGAAGATTGCTGGCGACAGAAATGGACGGCTTGAGAAGTATGGGAGTATCCAGAATGGAGCATATAAAAATGCATATATAAGGGCAGAAAGGATGCAGAAGAAAGTGTTTTTGACAGATTAGAAATAAGGGCTCTCAAGTGCTATGGCCACGTTCAGAGAATGACAGAAGAACATTATTAGCTGGTCGGCCTCTGGTCGGAACAGACGAGGAAGGGCACGCCTTACTTGTAAGGATGGTATAGATAAAGCCATGAGGTAAAGAGGATTGAAAGAATGATGGGATACATTGGAGAAATAGTACAGGACTGCAAGGCAACCGCTGAAAAGTGAAACCCTTTAAAAAAAGGTAGTTCTGTCTTTAATATATTTTGCAATCAAAGCAGTGTTCGTTATGGATAGCTCTATCGGAACACACACACACACACACACACACACACACACACACACACACACACACACACACACACACACACACACACACACATTTTAAAGGGAGCAAAATCTGATGTGTTGCACTCACATGACTTTCTCTACTCTTGTACTATTCTTACAAACCCTTGTTCCTCCATCTTCACGTTACTCGAGATAAACTTTTGTAGAAATTATCTTATTGCTAATTTTCTTGTAGGTGCAAGGGGAATATTTGAGTGATAGTAAAATCTTCTAAAGCTGGTCGCTACATGAAGGCTTGAAATTACGTTCCTTTTGCACGGCCATGAGACAAAGTGAATAACGACCTTTACTTGCGAAAACTTTTAAGTACTCACACAATTAACAAGGAATATCTCCGAAATGGTCCACTCCACCAAAAAATGGATTTTCACATAAATTTGTGCTTCAACAAGATCTACATTATTTGCATAATGAGATTTAGTTTATCTCTTACGTTTACCAGTTGTGCAAAAGTCATCTTAGAGCCATTTTTGAGAAAATGAAACATTTCCTAAAACTTGTCTATGTAAAGAGTAGTTTAGGATGCATGGGTGTCGGCAAATTTTTTTCCGGTGTGGGGGGGGGGGGGGGCACAATATTAATTCATTATTTTTTTGTCAAACGTTACAGCATTTCTTGCGGATAACCGTATTAATTTGTGCTAAATAAAAATTGTTCTTTACATAAAAATTAAAATAACAGTTTAATAGTCAATAATTGATTGCACATTAAGTTCATTAACTTTCAATGGGATGCCGCGGCCCTCCTCCCTCCCCCCCCCCCCTCGGGGAAATTTCGACATCGAATTTTTGGATCGAATACAATACTTCCCCTACTAACTATATGTAGTAGAGAAATTAAATTAAAAATAAGCATCATTTTTCTCCCTGTTTGATATAAATCTTATAATCTGGTATGTATCATTTTATTTTTTATTTTCTTAGACGAGTAATGCTAGATTATAACATGCAAGTTCATATATTTGTCTCAACGTATTCTACATATCTCAGTGCTTTAGTTTTATTGGCCACTTTTGCCTGTTGATTGTACAAGTCCATTCCCCCCTCCTGCGTTAGATATTGCTAGTTCTGCTATACTTGAAAGACAATAATTCTAAGCTAAGTAATTGCGAATCGTAACACTAATAGCTTAATCCTTACAACCACAATTTTTTCAGAGCCAGGTGCGACCAATTCTCCCACATTCTCGCGTATCTAACAGGAAGCTTGTGGGCAGCTCGAGATTTTTATTGTCACCTTGCGTGACATCGACGGCGGGGCTATGCATCAAGGGCCACAGGGGGTCCGCGATCTACAAAACGCTGACAGCCACTGGTCTGTGGAAATTGGCATTGATACAAAAGACGCTGGTTCCTTTGTAATCCGGCCTTAGGGACTTTTGGCATCAAGTGGAGGTGATTAGAATAGGTGCTACATGCTCCCAGTGAGAGCTTTATTGTTAGCTGTGTATGTACATACGTAATGCGTGCAGCCACCGCCCCAGAGACTACGAGGGTGTCAGCACGCAAACCGCTCTGTTTCCTCACACGTGATCGCCATCTTCATTCGTCTTCCTCGCCCGCGCATCCTCAGTTTCCAATCTCACAAGATGTAACAAAAAATGAACTTGTTTCACACTCACTAACGTAGGATATGGCACTCTGAGGTAGAGAAATAGATTCACAAACACAATGCAGTGGAACTCCTACTCCGAACTACAAGTCTAAAATTTTCGAAACATTTTTCATGTAAAGGGTAGTTTTGGGGGGAGGAATTTTCTTCAAACTTTTCGTGCCACACCCTTGAAAGACATTGTATTTAAATACCAAGGTTGGTTTCTAATCAATTTTTCGTTTTTGAGTTATGCTGTCCACAGGCTGACAAACTGGCACATACACACACACACACACACACACACACACACACACACACACACACACACACACACACACACACACACACCTTTTTCTGAAAATACTTTTATTGGATTAAAACACACATTTCCAGTGAAATGTGGACGTCGAGTTTCTATGCACGTAGTAGAGAAAGTAAAAAACTATGCCTAAAATTGCACCATGAGTTGGTATTACTTGACAGTTATTCCAGTAGATGTAAAATACTGTACGTTTCCTTATCCTTCCAAAATAAAGTGGCATTTTATGTAAGTACAGTGCTGTACATCAAATAAACATTGCCTAGTAGTAATTAAATTACTACTTTATTAAAATAAATCAAAAACTTCCTAAATTTGACAAAGTAAAACAAAAACGCCACATAAACAGCAATATTAAAAGCCATTAGACAAAAGTTTCAGTTTCGGTTTAACAGTTCACAGAAACAGGATATGGTGATAGTATTAACCTTATGACTTCATACAATTCAAACACTTAAATACAGATCATATAATAAAAATGTCTTGTTTGCACTTTTAAGGTACAAATAAGTGGGACCTAGGAATGTTTAAAGAGCCACGTATAGTGTCAATTTCCTTATGTTGATACTCGAAAGTTTCAATTATTTTCAAAAGTTCACAAAAAGGGCTGAAATTGTGCCTCAGGCACCTACTATGAGAGTGTATACGCTAATTTAGATTTAGGCATTTGATTATGATTGATCCAATTTGATTATCTCAATCGGATCCGGTCCTAATTAATCCAGCTACTTGGAGTTATATTAAATTGTTTACGCTTATGTTGTGTGTGAACACTATAATAAAAAAAACTAGAAGTCTCTGAAGTAATCTGGCCAGCCATCATCGCTATAATCACTATCCCATCACATGGGGATCATGGGTGTGAGTTCTACTTTGGTTATGATTGTTTCTGAATCCTCGTCTAAAACTGAGCGTAGAAAAATAACCAGAATAACCGAAAACAAAACTGAAAGAAATACCTCAGGGAAGAATGAATGAGGAACTGTTAATTATTTTTTAAAATTCTGAACATCATGAATCATAATCTGAGGTGAGTTTCCTGAATATATTGTGATGCTGGCCACGGCGCACAACAAAGGACTGTCGGGGTTAAGCTACTTCACATCACATAACACGCGCGGCGCGTATCAAAGGCACTCAAGCTTCCCCAGACCACCTACGCCACCAAACAGGTGATAATCAGCGGCAGAACCAAACGTTTTTTCCAGATGATTCGAGAACTGACCAGCGGCCGGCTTGTTTGAAGAAGTTCGAGAAAGAAATCAGGGTTAATCTTACCTGTTTGGACCTCAGGTTCATTGCATCTCCATTACTCGCCGTCTCCAAAAATACCAATCGTTTTCAAAAGAGACGCTTATGTTTGCAAAGGAAGAAAAGAAAAAGGATAAGAAACTTCCAGATAAGATGCTCCTACAGGTACTTTGATATTCTGAAACATTTCTGAAAACCGCTGATCACGAAATTTGTATTGATCTGGATCGTTGTGGATGTTTATGTATTAACATTGCTAAAATTACCCTCGAAGTTAATAATGGTTACTTTTGCTACCATTTGGATATTCAGGAACACACATAGGTATTCACAAAGGGAAGCCGGTGACCTAATAAAAAGAAATACACGATATTGATTTCTTTTGGAGGTAATTTTAATATTTGACTGCTGTAGTAAACAGCCTAATGGTAGAATAATAGATGACGTAGAATGCTTTGCATGAAATGTGTAAATGCAAACCTAAAGCGTGAAAAATTGACATGCTGTAAAACAACAATTGAAGGTTTTAATCAACTGCATTTTAACGGTGCGTTGTTTCTGTTTATCGCGGGAAGAGAAGATAAAAGCCGCATGTGTGCGATTATTAACCATAATATTACCCATGAGAGAGGGGCATAAAATCGATGCTTTATGAGCCATTGTATAGTAATCGACCGTTGGTGGAAAACGATTTAGTAACGCGGGACCGACCGAGAGGGGATTAATAATTAGTTTTGTTTCATGCGCATGAGCTAGCATTTGTTTTCAAAACACGTGCTCTTAAGGTGAATACGCAGCTTAGCTACCTACTTATTTATTTATTTACCGGTACATCATTCGGCATACATCTCTGACAATTATTAATTCTATTAGGCATGTAAATCATAAGTATAAAATTAAACTTGGAGAAAATTTAAAAAACTTATTTCCCTGCGTTTCGGCATGCTTTGTCAGTATCAGTGTACGCTTTCTCGTCAACTTTCCCCAGGAAATACTTTAGTTCTAGTTGAAATTAATTTGCGTTAAATATTAATGCTTAAAGCATTTCTTTTCACACTTGTTTAGTTAGGCTTCTCATAAAATTAAATGTAAAAGCTGCTTTGAAGTGTGTTAAGGAGCCTTTACACTTACAGGAATGATCTTGTTCAAATCTTTCCATCTTTCTTTTTCGCTCTGACATTTTGAGATCGAATGCTGAATCTGTAATTTATTAAAACCATAGAAGTACATAATCATTAGGAACTTCATCCGTCGAGAATAGAAAAAAAGTCTGACTCTATGATCTAAAGAAAACACTCGTCCATTTGGTATCGGAATTATTGACTAGTAAGATTAGTTCTTAAAAATTCGATGTCGAGATTTCACCGAAAATTCCCTTATCCAAATCAGCACTTGTAGAAAAAGCTCTGTGTGTATGTGTGTGCGCGCGTGTGCATGTGGGTGTGGGTGGGCGTGCGCGTGTGTTTGCGCATGTGTGAGTGTGTGTGTGTCCACCTGTGAACAACATAACTGAAATACGAAAAGTCGGTTAAAAACCAACGTTGGTATTTAAATTTAACATCTTTCAGGGACGCGACACAAAGATTTTGAAGAACATTTCTCCACATTAAACTACCCTCTACATGGTTTGCGTGATTTTGTCTTTGATTTTTTTAGAGCAGCATATGCAGTTATAATTAATGTTATTTTTGTGTTCACTACACAAAAGTGAATTAAATACATGTGATATTCAGCGCTTGGAAGTGATTTTATGCAAAAGTGTTATTGCAGAATAAAATTTGCCGAAGGTGAGTACGTTCTTTGTTGTGTGTTAACGATGTTCAAGCATTATTATCGCTTGAAAGTTTAACTGTGATATTTGAGGTTAGAAACGCATTTTTTGTGTAGGTTTGCAGGATTGCTTTTTGGGATACTTTCGTCTGCTGTTTAGTATAGTGCCGGCCATGTTGAACTCTTGAGAACTGCCGATAAACTGTGGCCACTATAGACTTGACCACCCGGCTGGGGGGACCCTTGATGGCGATCCGCCCAAGACACTAAAAGGTGGCTCATAGGTTTCCCTCCAGCGGGAACCGGTGAAAGCTCGACCCAGAGTTAAACGCTCGAACTGCCATCCTCTGGAGGAGATAAGAAATCGGAAGCCTTTGTGCCATCTGCCCGCCGTCGGCTGATACATAGCCCCGGAGTCAACCTGTAACGTGAAAAAGGGAGGTAAAATGAGAAGAACGGGAGAGAGTAGATAAGCCATAAAAGACATATGAATTCGGTAAGTTAGGAAGAAAATCCTCAAGGAGAGAAAATCCCACAGAGACAAGCTAATTGACTTGAACTTATGCGCTAGGTAGAGAGAAATCTCAGACTGGTGAAGGTGTTTAGAACAATCTAATACACTCGTAATCAACAAACATATTCACACTGTTAGCTCATGGAGATGTGAAATGGCACAGTTATCCCACACTTCCTTGCCTTGAAATTCTAATATCTGATCGAGAAGTTGGTGCATCATGGACAGCCCCAATATTTCGATTTAATTGCTTAGTTTTGTCATATCAGCATTTTAATCTCTCATACGCTTTTGGATATAGGTAATCTTGCTTAAGCGGCGCTCCTTTATTCGTGCAGCTGGTGGCAAAGGTATTTACAGTCAATTAAATTTATTCACAGCTCTTAGCAAAATGCATTAGCATTTACATTGAGGGAACATTTGGAAGCCAGGTATTGTCTTATTCATATGTATATTAACCGATTCACAGCAACTTGACAACTGATTACATGGACAATATTTATTTTAATTTTATGAGTTGTATTACCATTGTATTAAAGTAACGTTATTCACTTGTGAAGAAGCATACTGACGTCAGCATTGTCATTGGCTCTGCTTCCCTATTGAGTTTCTTGAAATTCATGGAATAATTATTTCTGTCACTATTTTCCCTGCCACTTACCACTGGGAGGTTATGAATGTATTGTAAACCAAAGAAGCTTTTGTTATTAAGGGATTCTGGGACCGAAAAACGACCGAAAAATTACCAAATTGATTTATGCATATGTTCCCCAAACCTTCAGTCATCTATTGACAGTGACATTTTTAAAGGTCTAGCGCAGGTTTTAAATGTCATGTGGGCTACAGTTAAACGTCCCTTTTTTGATTAAATTTTACGGCAGTATATAACAAAATATGGGCCAAAAAGGGCTGAAAAACAAACAAATTCAGCGGAAAGAAGTGGTTAAGATATGAATCTGAGGAGAGAGATTACTAGAAAAAAGAGAGAAAGTGTGACATATGCAGCAGGGCAGTTTTAGGCCAAAAAGTAATCTAATTCATGATTAATTGATAATAATACATCTGTGCAAAAACTGGTTTTCTCAACTTTATTTAATAACTCTTCTAGTCTGTATAGATGTAAGTTGTATTTTATTTTGGTGGTTTTAGAATTTTAGAGTTTTTTACCTATCCTTACATTTTTAAACGTCTTAATAGCTTACGCTTTAGTACGTTACGTTTTACCTGTTTTAAATTGTAGCGGTTTTTACTTTCGTTTTTTAGTTGTTTTTTTTTTTTTTTTTTTTTTTTTTTTTTTTTTTTTTAAAGTTATTTTAACTTTCATACTTTTTAGCTTTTTAGAGGTGAGATTTTCGTAGTTGTTTGTTATAATCTTTGGACTTCGGGCCCTAATGACCTAGTTGTCAACGAGTTCGTAAATACCACACTCACTCACTCACTCACTCACTCACTCACTCACTCACTCACTCACTCACTCACTCACTCACTCACTCACTCACTCACTCACTCACTCGCATATGATATGTAAACAAAATAAAACAAAATAAAATTCAATAAATGCAATTTTTGCTTATTATGTAGGTTAGTATTAATTCATTTATAAGGAAAAAAAAAAAAAAAAAAAAAAAAAAAAAAAAAAAAAGAAGACAGGAAAAAACCACGTTATTGTTTTGTTAGCTAGGTATGCATAATTTATGTGCATGTGCAATCTATGTTTTTGCTATCGTTAGAAATCAGCTTGGAATATTTAAAAACGTGCTGTTGAGATTAAAAGCAATGAAAGTATATTGAATATCGGGTTTTCTTGTAACTTATTAACTTCATCTTCAATTTTCCTAAGTTTTGTGTACCAACTCGGTCCTTAAATCACAGTACAGATATTATGTTTTCTAATAACTACATATGAGCATGAAGTGATAAAGCATTCTAGGTCTGTGGAACATTGTCATGTATTTTAAGACAGCTTTTTACACGTAACAAGATTTGCGAATAATATTGTGATGCAGCACTATAACGCAAGGCTATCCAAAAATCGGCGCTGGGCAGTTAGAACGGTAAACAGAGAAGCCAACCTTCTAGAAGTTTCGCCATCTCGAACGTTCTGGAACTTTATGGATATCTACAACGGCTATAAGCAGTGTCGTTTTAGAAGCGGGTTTGTGACCTTTTGACGACTTGCAGGGGATCCGAAACGTCTTGTGTTTGAAGCCCCAGGGAGTGTACCGTCCGAAAGAAGAGTGCGTCTTGCGAGGTAGGTGAATTGACAGTGACAGGCCTGGGGTTGAGGGTGAAGACAGAGAGAACGTGCGATAGCTTAGTTAAGGTAGCTTCCCTAGGGGAGTAAACCTCAAATAAAATTCGTGCAAGTCTGGAAGAAATGTGGCAACGTGGCTATTAGAGTGCTTGCAATGGGCTTCTAACTCTATCAAGTAATATTTTCGTAGAAAAAGGTATCATGGAAACGAGCTGGATGGCTAACAACTAATATGATTTAGACAACTAAGACAAATAAACCGAAACTTGGTTAGATACAATTTAGAAGAAAAAATATACATATACAACAAAAGTCACCTATACATAGAACATTTTTGAAACGGTTGGTTTACTCAAAAATTACTGACAATTTTGTTATGTTCATGTCATATTAAATGCATATCTTGTATTTTCTGAGAATGTCCTCAGAAGTCCTCGACTTTTGCATAACTGGTACATCGTAATACATAACCTCAATCTTTCTATACAGAAAAAGTAAACTCGTTTGTTCACTCGATCCTTCGGCCTGGAAGGTGAAAGGTGGGGCAGTCTGCGGGGGTGTGGCGCCTCGTTAAAATATGTCACTTATGTTAAATACAAGTTGCTGTGGAGTGAGCCATTTCGGTGATTTTCTTTGCTATGTGTTTGAACTTTAAGAAACTTATACCTTTGTGAAATATGATGGGTCCAGCATTTTGAGCATGTAGCAAGCCAGGGAAATAAACATGACGGACGTAACTATTAATTTAGCGATTGCTATATTAAGTTCCCTCCTAATATAAGTCTACCTCTGTGGCCTAGCTTTCCATTCCAGATGTCCCGGTTCGATTCCCTGCTGGAGGGTGACAGGAGGGTACTTTTGGTTGTCAAAAGATGCAATTCTTCTACCGACCGCGTATTGTTGTCCATAGATGTCTCCAGTAGTAATGTGTTACCAAAGGAGATAATATTTGTAATTATTTTAAAGTTTTGTAACAACTTTTAATTATATTCCTTTTATATAGCTTAAATTTAATTGGTTTTTGTTGTAAAAAAAAGAAATACTAGCTAAAGCTAATAATGAGACAATATGGAACGAATGAGTTAATGCTTAACTCTGCCTACACTACCACGGTGCTCACTCTATCTTTTTGCGGATGATACCATGCTGACCTACTGACCACCTGGTTCAATCGATGGCGGTTACGTATCCACCCTCAGAAAAGCCAAGCTATAACCTTTGGCCGTCGCCCGATGGTTGACGTGGCACCCATCCGCTTGGCAGGGGAAGATGTGCCGTGGTCTAATTGTGTCAAATACCTAGGAGTTACCCTAGACGTCAAACTTACCTGGAAGACACACCTGGAAGACGTCAGCAATAGGGTTAACAAAAGAATGGCAATGCTGTACCCGCTTTACAACAGGAGATCTCACCTGTCCTTGGACAACAAACTGTTACTGTATAAGCAAGTGCTTAGACCAGCCTTTACATATGCCTGCCAGATCTGGGGAGTAGCAGCTCAAACACACCTGAGACAGCTAGAAGTTCTTCAGTCGAGATATCTTAGAACGGCTACAAACTCTCCATGGTATATACCAAATGCTACCATTCAGAAGGATCTTCACTTTCCCTCAGTGAAGCAATATATCAACATACTTTCAAAACCCTTCTTTGACAAGCTCCCTTCCAGTTTCAACCAATTAATACGGGGACTAGGCGAGTATGACTTGGACCCTGGAGAGCGCTATAAACGCCCACGACTTGTCCTTGGCAACGTATAAAAAAAAAAATTATGACATAACTTCCTGACATGACATAACGATATACAGACATACTTTAACTAACAAAAAAAAAAAAAAAAAAAAAAAAAAAAAAAAAAAAAAAAAAACAAACAAAAAAAAAAAAAAACATACACCAACAAACCAACCTTACTACCCGTCTATTATGTAACACATCTTACACGGCCAGTAGAGGGTTGATACCCTGACCTGGCAAGAACCGGAGGGCGGTCTGCAAGATCTTCTGCAACCACAACCTTCCAGTGTTTTTCGCAGCGTCTCTCTCAGTATTTTATGATTACAAGCAACTTTCTGGGTCTTTGCCGATCACCCCAAGCAACTTTGTGATCTTTTCTCCTATTTGTACCTGTGTCAGGCGTTGTATACGATGTTACGACGTCTGGCGCTTATCTAATAATTCTCAGATTTGAGAGCAGCAGGTTTATGAATATTCATAATTTATCAACTGACATATTTCGAGTTTTAGTGTGCACTCCCGCAACCTTCCCTGTCCAATAATGATGTGATTGCTTGTTAAACTCACATGACATTTTCCACACATTCATCAGCAAACTACTTTACAAGGGCTTGTTCATCTACACCTTCATGGTAATAGGAATAAACGTTTGTTGGAAGTTTTTATTACATATTTCCTTATAGGTGTTGTGGAAATAGGAGAATACTTTAAGCTTAACCAATAGTGAAAGCTTTAAGAGCTGTTCATTACCTGATGCCTTTAACATTTTATTCTGATAGCATGGCCAGAACGTACAAAGCTAATAACGAATCGCTAACAAAAGTATACAATAATAGCTCTTCCAGAGACACAGTTAACTACCTTATGCACTCCACTTATAACACTAACAACCTGAATAACCTATCCCGAGGTCACGGGTTCAAATCCGGCTGAGACCCATAGTTTTTAAGTGTGCTTAAAACGACAGTTCACATTATACAGCTTAGCGAAGCCTCAGGGGAAATTTAACTAGGCTGTTAAGTAACGGTGAAATCTTGGTTAAGTGACAGTTAAAACTGGGCGGAGTAACAATATTAATTAAATCTTGCAGTGGATAAAACATTTACTCAGAGGGAGGAAGAAAGGCGCCTTGTTGGATTAGTATATTTTAAAAAGTAGTAAAATGTTACGTATGAATTATGCAGAGTTTTGTCTTGTATAACTAAGAATGAATTTAATTGGAAAACCGACGTTCTAATTTCAGCTTACTACTTTGTCCTCATTTATAAATTGCATACTTTTACAAACCAAATTTAATTTTATTTAGAAAGTTGCAGTATTTGAGCAATTTCTGACAGATACACCAACACCAAAACAGGTTTCTTTGTTACACTCCGAGTATTATCCCGGCAGTATCCAGTTCTGATTTGAGTCAAAAGTCTCTTGACAGGCAGTGTTCCAGATAACAGAAGGAACAAGAGCTCGAGTAACGCTCTGAGGGTGTCTCCCATGAAACTAATTCGCTGTGGAACTAATATGACTAAGATAAATGAGAAATAAAATTTAAATACAGCCTTTGTTCTATAAGATCTTCGTGATCGGATCCTTTGATGGTGGGTATGTAATTCGCATAATATTGCATGAATCCCACACACTGTCCTGTCTTTTGTTATTCTTCTTCCAGTAGAGCATGCGCAGCTGTTTGGATAATGCATGCCTGCTTTATGGAGAAATACAAACATGTTTTACCTGATGTAGCTAATGTTCCACAGCGGAATCATCCCTCTTTAAGGGGAAGATCTGTGTACCATCACTTTTAAACATTCTTAGGGACCATAAATTCAAAATATGTTTATGCTTTTAATATGTTAAAAGCTTGTGCCTAGGGTCAGGCGAGCAGACGGAATGGATCAGACAGATTGAAGACCTGGAAGCGAGTGGTCTGCCCAGCACCAGGTATGCGAGTGATGAAGAGGATGATGTAAAACGCAGATGAAATGGAGGAAGGTAAAGATGATGGAGCATTTGATGGAATGAGTGGTGGGAGAAACTGGAGCAGCCGGAGAAAATTCGCCCAGGCACCGCGCCGCTTCATGTACCATGAATACCCTGGGATCGAATATCTTGGTGATAAGCGAACGTAAGAGCTCAGCTACGGCGCGGCCAAGTTGTAAATACATATAATGAAAATAGTTTTCATTTTGAGATTTGAGGTTACTGGAAATTCTTCTTCTTTTTTTTTTCAGCACATTTATTTCAAAATGTTCCACAATATACAATTTTCATCCCATTCTTCAGAAATTTTTCATGTGGATTCTCAAAACATAAGCAAATGCATGTCATATAAATCGTTTTTCTTCCGGAAGGTCCTTGGGTTATTGACTTTCAATACTACCTATGCAAAACTTTACTGTATCTGTAACTAATTCTTTTAGCCTGTTATGTACAGAGATTATTAAAATATGAAACCACATTTTTAGGACATTTTCGACGACTAAAGATGAATTCGTGAGCTTTATTACTGATGCTACTGCATACTTACTAAAAAATCAAGAAGTACTATATTTCAGAAAAAAAATTAGAAGTTTTCACCGGAAATACATGGAGACTACCTGAATGCAAAAATTAAAAACATTCTTTCTCTCCCTCCCTCTGTGTTAGTATGTCTACCTTCTGTGAACAGTAAACTGAAAAACGAAAAGTTGGTATTTAAGTTCAGCTGTATAGCAATAAACGATAGTGGTTGGAGAAAGTCGTGTAAGTGTAACACATCCAATTATTTAATAGTTGGCAATATGTTTGAGCTTTCTAGGATTTTTCTATTGTAGTGATGTCATTTTAAACTGTACTAGATTAACTAGCTATTAAATGATTTTATTTATTTACTTATTTATTCATTCATTTATTTAATCTAATATTCAGGCTGTTGAACAATTGTCATTCTCCTGACTTCCCAATGCAGTTGTCCATTCGAGTTGTCCCAAATTGAGCAGCAGAGCATGTACTAATTATAAGATATTCCCAACTTTGACACAGCATGCAGTTCGGCGAGGAGAAGTTTTCAACTGGTGTAGATGGTGTGTAAGACAATCATATTGTGTTAATTTTTGGAATGTTGCAACAATTCCACTTCGAGGTAATTCTGGTATGAGGTTTCTATTGCTAAGATGCTGGTCTATTTCATTTCACTGCTTAGCTTGATGACGAATTTAGTTCTTTCAATTCTGAAGGAGGATTTAATTTAATGCTTGACCACGTGTCTGAGTTTAAAACATTTATAAAATGTTTTTAACATTCTACGCTGCATGTTATTGTCATTGGTGTCTGATAACTTCCGACATATTTGTTATTCGATTGTATATTCGAGAATGTTGGTCTCGATACACAATGATACAGAGTATGTATGCTACAACCTTTAAAAGAGTAGACTTGAAAAAACGAAAAGACAAGTTGAGTTTAATACAGTGTTATTTACGATATTAACACCAAATGATTAAATACACAGAGTAACGTTATTCAGTATACGCTTTCAGTTGTGTGAAAATGTGCGCAGACGCCGAAGTATTGATCCCTAAGCGCGGATCTTTTTTTTTTTTTTTTTTTTTTGGTGACTACAGTGTCGTGATGAACAGGTGCACCTTTGATTGATCGATTATCAATCCAATTATGAACTAGTGCGCCTTTGGTGGATTAGCAGCGTCGTTAATTTAAATTTTATTGTACTTGTAATTTTTCATGTACATTTCTTACAAGTGAATGATAAATTAGAGAATATACTACGAGCATGCGTTTAAGGCAATCGCATGCAGATAGTCAGAATGTGGTATAATATAGTAGGCTACGGAGCAAGCAGTTTATCAGAACAAGGCGCTAATGTGACCCATGACATCCCACACTGACACCACGCCCGTTGCTGCTCTGCTCGCTGCTCCTGAGTTACGTATACTCAAGAGCTCTCGCCCACGTGACAGCTCTCGGGTGCGCCCCATTTGTTGTCCCAGTCACGCAATTTGTTCCGCCGAGAACATTACATTTCTTTCTTTCCTCCGATATGCGTCGCCTCAGTGCCAGGAACACACGTTGTAAAGCAAATTAACAAAGATATACTTTACGGACACCTCTTGAGTCGTAGTACACAGTGTGATTCAAGTCGATTACCTTCCGAGGTATTCTTTTTTTTTTTTTTTTTTTTTTTTTTTTGCCACAATTATGTTCACATAATACAAACCCCTCTAGTTGCTTTATTACCAATTCAAATTCCCTTTCAGCAAAATCAAAACCTCTACGATTCCTTTCAGCAAAACATGAAACACATCAGTTTGTTGATTAAAAAATTTTTATTTTATTGGACTATATTTTGGGTTTGCAGGTAATTTATTTTTTAAATCGTACTTACATAAGTAGAGGAAATACCACAGTCCACACACAAATTTATAACCAAAATTTCATCGAAAACGCACGTTTTGAGACTCCTGGAACCCCCCAAGAAAATCATTTTTACTTTCTCTACTACGTATAGTAAATAGGGTAGGTATTATATTCGACCCAAAAATTCCCTATCGAGATTACGCCGGAAATGTTTTGAGGCCCCCCTCCAACCAAAAAAATCATTTTTAGTAAAAGGTGCATATATGTACGTGTGTGTGTCTGTGAACAGAATAACTCGAAAACGAAAAAAGCCAAAGTTTGCATTTAAGAATCTTTCAAGGATGCGGCACAAAGATTTTGAAGAAAATTCTGCCACATTAAAATGTCCTTTACATGCAAAATTTATCGAAAATTTCGATTTTCTCAAAAATGGCTCTAACGATTTTGATTAAAAATGCCATGTGTTTCAGATTTTCATTTTTTTGGGGTGGGGGAAATGAATGTAGGTGTATTTTGAGTTTTCTGGCTATAGCCCATGTATTCCAGTTTATTTATCTTAATTTTTGCATAACTTTTAAACCATAAGATTTAGATCAAATTATATAAAAATATAGTTCTCCTTAAAACACACAATTTGTCAGATGATTTTTAAGTGAAAAATTTCGGGGATATTCCTTTTTATTTGCCAGAATTTTGCAACACCGTCATCAGATGGGAGATGCTATTATTTTTTCGGTAAAGGTTTAAATGTGTATATCCGTCTGTCTCATAGCAGCAAGACCCAAAAGCGAAAGATCGGTTAAATACCAAACTTGTTCAACATCTTCCAGGAATGTGGCAGGAAAGTTTACAAGAAAATTCTTCCATCCCAACTACCCTTAAATGGGTTTTTTTTCCTCGAAAATGTTGATTTTCTAAAGCTCGGCTGTGCTTAAGATATTTCAATCACAAATCTTGAATTTTCGGAAAAGCCTCTGAAGTCTTCTTTCTGAATAACTTTTGTATAAGTTCTAAACCATAAGAGGTAGACAAAATCTTACTACACAAAATATGTACATCCTGTCAGAGCACACAATTAAATAAAGTATTTTTTGAGCTCTTTCCGAGACAATTCTATGTGAATTTGAATTTTAAAATACTTTTGGTTTACTCACTGTTGGACAAATTATTGTCTAATTCGTACTAAACGAGGTAGACATTTGTAGAAATTGTTTGATTACAGGCCTTCTTGTAGATGCAATGAGAAGGGGAAAATAAATAGGCGTATGGGAGTAATGACTTCCCGTTTGACAAAAGTGTATGTATCAGAAATACTAATAACAAGGAATAATGCGGAAATGGTTCACTCCACAAACATTAAAAAAATATGAGTTTGGTATAAAATGCGTGTTCACGATGATCTATATTCTACATTTTACTGCGGTTTACCAGTTATGCAAGAGTCACTCAAAATAATAGGGACTTCTGGGGGCATTATCAGAAAATTTGAGATGTACGTCTAATTTGGCATGAAATATATGAGCCATTGAAGTTAGAGCTTTTTCTTGACTTAAATACTAAGTTTGCTATTTAACCTACTTTTCATTTTTGGATTCTGCTGTTCACAGTTACACAGGCTCATAGACTCGGAACCCCCGACGTAGACAAATATATACATACATTTAAACACATATTTACACACAGGGAATCTCGAAACATGTATTTCCGGTATATTTGGATGGAATAGGTACAATATTTACATTAATTACTACACGTAATAAAGAAACAATATACATTGATGAATTGCTGTTTGTAGATGGTGTTTACAAATTACTATGTCTCGTCTCGCACTTCCTAAAGGAGAAAAGTACATTTTAATTAATTTTGGTTTTGCTTAGTGAAAATAAATTACTTAACAATATTTTAAAAATCATGCCAGCCCTTAAAGGATTTACTACAGTTCTGCCTGGAAATTTCCGCCGTGAAGGCATAAATACATTTCTTACTTATTTTAATATACTTTATGCGCTAAACAAATGAGAAACATCAGTGATAAATCTGCTAGTTCATATGAATCACCCGCTGCATGCTCAGGACGGTTTCTTTCCTTACGTGCGTTGAAATCTCTGATAAATTGAAGGCGTTAAGCACAACAGCAGTTTGTAATACAAAGTGCACAGAGGATGAATATGCATTTGTATTTTTTGTTAGCTGCTTAAATCTAGTTCACTGGTTTACAGTGCGCAAAGTTGTCTAATAATAACGTAGGACTTCTTAGTAGAAAAACAGAGATTACAGAACCTATAGCAGTTACTCGTAAATACTGAATTTGAAGCTATTACCTTATAATTGCGACGTCTTTTTGAAATTCTAAACTTCGCTTCTATGTTTTCTGTTTTAATGCATAAATAATAGGTCCCAAATTTACTTTTACTTATACAGTCACCAATATATTAAGTAGCATGTTTCTAATTGTTATACAAGCGAACTTCATTTAATCAGAAGGGGTGGAAGTATAACTCTTCTTTAAATTAAATATTATAAGTAGTTGGGTGACCCATAATTAATTATTAAAATTGAACTCTGAGGTAACATAGTAAAACTTATGAGTACCAATAAGATTTATGTAAAAATAAATCGATTTAAAATTAAATTTTAATTTTAAAAATAAAGAAAATTAACAGTTAATTATAAATTCGTTTCCCCTTATGTTTATAAACAGGCAGTCCTCTTTTTATGTATTTCTTTAAAGAAATATGAATTAGCCCATTAGCTTTTTCAGAATTTGTCCATTTGTAAGTGAGTTATAAGTAAAACTCTCAACTTGTGGTTGCAGTATCAAAGTGAATGGGAATATCCTTTCACTGGCGCATGAAGACGTCTTTGTGGCGACAGTATTAAGATATAAATATGAGGCTAAGTGACGGGTACATGACTCTTCCCAAACATCCCTTTTGAAAATAGGCTCCAGTTTTTTGTTTCGCTGCTTTTGTTTCACAGCGGTTAGGGTACCACCACAGCAATTAATCAACGTAAAGGAAGCCCATGCGCCGCTGCGGTTTTCCTTGGAGTGCTCGTATCTGAATGGGACTTGCTTGCTGGGTACCCTACAGATGGTAAGAGATTTGATACGGTGAGCTAAGCTTAGAAGGCAACTACAAACAGTGACTGTTAATAAACCCAAGGCATTTTACAACACTGGATGCAGCATCTTAAGTTTATTTATATACCGATTGGAAGGTATGTTATAACACATATCTACTTTAATTTGAATGAATTTAATCATAATTTAATGTTAAAATGTCATGCAAGTTAATTTCTAAGAAAGATTTGGCAACGTCACGTTAACAAATCTATTTTTGGCGTTAACCATTTGCGAGCTATCCCTCATTATTGGTTTGGGTTTCCCAATAATTCAAATGGGAAACCGTTATTCGATTTTTTATTTTCCTCTTTGTCATACAAAGACAACGGAATTTCAAAGCCATCACATAGTGACCAGGTCTTGCCAGATTTGGATATCGTTTAAGCTTACTGGATTTCCCTATTCGCATTGTACCTACAAGGAAGTGTGTAATAAAACCATTTCTACAAATATTTATCTCAATTAATAAATAAAGAATTAGTAGAAAGAATAACTCTTTTTGAGAAAAGTTTGGTTGAAGAATGGGTAGAGAAGATCGAGTGAATGTAACATGTCAGGTTTTTTGAAAATGTGTTCTATTTAACAAATCGGAGACATTGAATGGAATGGTAAAACGATGCTAAAATAAGTGACAGTCATACAACAATAAATGAAAGCGTAGAAAAATACCATAACCGTGCCACTTATCTGATTTAAGGTTTAGACTCGCTCGAGTCTTAGAAGTTAAAAAAACAGATCTCCAAATCCCACACCACGGAAGTGGCTTTTGTCTGCTTGTCCAACATGCAACAATAGGCATTTAATTAATAAATTAGTAAAAGCTTCCGATCTGTGCGTATTATGTTCACACCTGTTCGGTCAATTTCAGGTGTGAACAATTTCACACACAAACCACGACTTTCCAGGCCGGAAGCTTTTACTAATTTATCAATTAATTTCAACCGTGAAAATCTTCACATATATTTAAGCATATTAATTACTCATAGTAGCGTTTTACGTTTGCAATATCAAACTTATAATTATTATTTAACAAACACTGCACCTTTCTTATACTCCATCATTTGTTCACCTTCTAATATAACATTAGGATATTTTTAAAATTATTTTGTATTATTAGAAAGAACTGAGAAACAACCACGTGGATGCCAGATACATCTTATATAGTGCGGAAACTATGATGTTGCGATGAAGTGAACAAAAATTATAGGAAATTAAGAGAAACATAGCGTGTGCGTAATGAAACGCTATAATAATAAAGCTGTTTTGGAAAGAATGAGTACTTATTCGTAATCTTCAATGATAATTGAATTTCATACAATTGTTATTCGTGAAGGAATTAATCATAAAGATGTAGGAATTAATAATTCAACAATATTCGTATTATCCTGATGCTTACCCCATGACATATTTTTACCATCAATAGAGTAAATGATTTCCTTTATTGCTGTAATTGTATTTATTTTCATTTTATAAGAAAGTGTAAATTCTAATTGCCCAGTTCTACCAAAGAAGGGGAAACGTGAGGAGATATACTAAAGCAAAAAATAGGGAAGAACGGAGGAGGGTTAAGTTTGCTATATATGACCTTATGCAGAAAGCTTACTTTGATCATTTGACATCAAAAACTGAATAATGATGTTTATAAGTTTGTCTTGCTTTTGTAAAGAACTACATAATAAATGCGGCATTTAAAATCCAAATGTAATCAAATTGTTTACCTTTTAAATATTTCTGGCAGTGTAAACTTTTTATTATGATTTCAACAATGCTGTAAAAAGTAACTCCACGATGCAATAGATGGGTGGGACGGCTGGGACGAAATTAAGTGCAGTGCGGACTAGCTCTGCCAGCGGGAGAAAATGCCTACGCTACTATCGGGAATCGAACCCGGCTCTCACACTTGGTAAGCAGCAGCGCTACCACCATAAATAACGTATTATTTCCTCCATTAACCTCAGGTAATCAATAAAATGCACAGTTTTGCATTGATTATGATTATTTGGACATCCTAGGAATATAAGTATAGTTGTGTTGTTTAGAATTTATGATGATTGTCGTTTATACGTTATATTTTGGGTTTCCTAAGTTGAATCTATCCTCAGTAATTCCCTCATTGAAAACAAGAATCGTTATAGTTATAAAGCTTACACGCATAGTTGTTTAATCATGGATGGAACTGTAAATATCAGTGTCGTTTGCAGGGGTCTTGTCAAAAAACTAAGTTAAGAGTGTTAAATAGTACAGTGCCCCATTTGGAAGCTCAATAAGTGATCTTGAAAGGCACCTAAACGGAGGCATACATTGCAACACATTTATCATGTCCTTTGTGACTGTTTATTCCAGAGCCCCTCTCTTGTCCTTCTCACAATAGGACGTCCCAACAGTTGGGCTAAAAGTCATGGAGCTAGAAGATGCCTTTATTATGATTATGCTTAGGGTGATACCATTAATTTTACTAGGTCTGCCTTTTGTAAGCTGCTCTTTTCATTGTCAATAGCTGCACGCCATTTAGTGTGGATATAGCAGTCCTTAAGCCGACCTCTTAGGAAAGTCTGCTATTAGACGTAAATTTTTGTAGGTCCCGGCAAAATGTAAATGTAATTGTGGGCGCAAATGATATTTATATCACTGGTTTTAGATCGGGATATCACAGCGTGTTTAATTACACCTGAAACTCCGCAAGCGTCTCATTGGATGTTCTATTGAGCCACCCGCCATTAAATGTTCTGTCAGCTATTGTGCTTATCTACCAAATATGTAAATATTAAGGGGAGCAATTAGCTGTCCAAAGACGGTAAGGACTGGGATCAAGCTTTAAAATCCGTAGCTCATTCACAAACTAGGTCAATTCGCTGTCCAATCTCTACCCAACTTTGTCGACTTGCCTCACGTCTGAGAGAGCAGCTCAGAATATTCCTTCTCGTCTTTTAAGTGATTATTTCGTAACCTTGTGTGATGTCCCATAATTACTGCCGAAGCTGTGGCAGAAATAAGTTATTCTCCGCATCTTGCAAGTAACAAACTGTTATCTTTGTACATTCTTGTGGAATTACGCTCCCAATTTGGATTTTAAAAAAAAATATTTTTTCGAAATTGGTTGATCAAAGAACAAAATGTCATTCGACCTCTTTGTTTGTAATGCTTCTATGAACGAATTTAATGACTTCATAGGTAAACATCTTCATAGTATTTTTTATTTTGGAGTTTTCTTTCTTCTTCTAGCATAATATGAACTCTTTAATTGAAAATATATTTTGAGTCTTTTTAAGCATAAATAAAACAAAGTACTTTACGCCTATTGGAGGGTAAAATGGCATCCTTTTTCCTGTAACTAAAATGTGGTTTTGTGGGTCGTAAGTCAGTGTTTTTGTTCCTCGAAAGCTGCATTCAGACTGCTCTCCGCTGGCGTCATTTTTTCCATTGAGAAGAATGAGAGAAAGGATTGACCGCGGAGCGTGCTAGGAGGGTCTGGGACATAATGGGCGCACAAACATAGGCTTAACGTCTTAGGTAAAACTAGGCAAATAAACAGACCCAAACTTTGCATAGATTATGATCTCAGCAGGTTTCTCTACGTCTTCCACGCCGTGTATACAGGAAGTGGTCTCATCTTCCTCTATAACAACCGGTTCCTTGGTCTAACACGTTTTAGTATAAATAAAAACTTCGCCTTTTCAATAT
This sequence comes from Tenodera sinensis, assembly GCA_030765045.1. Classification (NCBI taxonomy): domain Eukaryota; kingdom Metazoa; phylum Arthropoda; class Insecta; order Mantodea; family Mantidae; genus Tenodera; species Tenodera sinensis. Next base: position 101,420,358 of record CM060971.1, on the reverse strand, counting down.
GTGCTGTTTTGAACGGCTGGGATGGCCAACGACTTTAGGTTCCCTATGTTAAATATTTTTCATTTCTTAGTGAGATATTATGCCAGCAGTTTTATGAGATGACCACTCTGCAGCTAAAGAAACAGTTACTTGAGAACATTCTTCACCAGGTCTATGAGCTCTGATATTTAAATATAGTTTTCTTTAAGTTTAACGTCAGCTGTGTGTAGTTTTGGGGAAACATATTGAAGATCAAGAAAAAAAAATATCCTTAAGGGACACTGGGAGTGAAATTTTGGTCAAAATTGTCAAAAAGTCGAAAATTGTTTTTTTACCATAAAATGTTCCTGGAACACCTGTGCATTTGGATCAACTAACATTTTTCATATCCCCCACTCCATGTGGTCATTACGCCCCTTTCAAATAGCGCTCTTCCCTTAACGTACACAGGATGTTCCTATATAAAAGCCTGTTTTTCTCAAAACTACATTTCTGCACATTCCAAAAGAAGGTCGCGCCTGAGTTTTGCTTCAAATTCAATGAAAATTTCCAAAAGCATTCATAAATAGCAGCTAAACAAAACTATGATTCAATATTGATGTTATCATTAACACGAATTCCAAAAACATTTTTTTTTGTATTTGTATTTTTAAGATTAAATTTTCTTTGTTATTAAAAAAATATGTATAGCATAATCAGCAAACGTATTTGAAATATCTCTTCATACAATTGTTACCCATGTTTTAGAGCACCAGTTCTGCTAATATAAATTAATTTTGAAAAGTCAATAGACGCGAGCTCTATTTTGAAAATGTGCCTATTAAATTCATAAAATAATTTATATATCCTAAACGAATTATCCAATTTTAATGAAATTTGGTGTACCTCCTATTCTCATATAAATACTAACTCAGTAAAATTTTCAGAAAAATCTATCAAAAAATGTGGAACTTTCAAATTTCACTCCCAGTGTCCCTTAAATGAGTTAAACCCTCATAATATTAAATTTCTTGAGGTTGATAATCGCACATTATCAATAAATGCATTCAAATTTTATCTATACTATCATTAAAACATTACAAATAGAGAACATTGGCGTGTGTGTGTGTGGGGGGGGGGGGGGGAGAAAGAAGTGTAGCGTAATTTTGAAAACCATTCAACCGATTGTCACACTTCTTTCGCCTTTGAACACCTTATTCCTTTTGATCGGCTAGGGAGTCTAAAAGTCTTGTAATCATAAATTACTGACTACTAAACTGGATCTGCCGTGGAGCATAAAATAGGAGTTGTACTTTGCCAATTCGTATTCCAGGAATACGAGAATCACTAGATATGTATTCAGATACGGAAAATGGCTCACCCCTGGGGAAAGCATTGTTGCTTTGTAAAAATAGTTGACTAACTGGCAGATACCGGTACAATTCCAAATATTGTCCAATTCTACAACCCGAAAGGAATAAGAAACCAGGAAGAAATGGTTAAACCAACATGGATCGGGAACGGATTGCAAAGTGCAACCCGTTAAATAGAAGAAGAAGAAGAGGAAGAGGAAGAGGAAGAGGAAGAGGAAGAGGAAGAGGAAGAGGAAGAAGAAGAAGAAGAGGAAGAGGAAACAAATGCAACCTGCTTGGAGATGGACACAAGAGACCATGTTCTAAATCTTTTTTCCAAGGAGTCTTAAAACGCCTGTTTCCAGTGAAATATGAGAAAAATTTCTCAGTTGAATGCCATACTTCTTGTACTTACTACAGGTATGTACTAAAGAAAGTAAACTAATTCTGGTTTAAGAAAGTAATGTGAATGTTACTAACATAATGATCCATTATTAAGGTTGATATAGCCCTTATATATGACCTGTAATTTAGGATCAAACAGCTTCGTGAGTATAATTCCTGTTGAATTGGTACTAAACCGTGACGTGTTAATTTCCTACAGAACTTGTCTTCCTACAAGACTTCTGTAAACACATTCTTTGGATCGTTAGAGTGAGCTCGTTGTTTCCTTTATTTTCTGGCTGGCCTCAAACTCTTAAGAAATCCAAGTGGCGCATCATTTCCGCTCTTAGAACGTTTGGCAATTCCTGGCCTCCAATTCTTCTTGTTAAATCGACGTTGGCTTAGTCAATTGGCTCTTCATTGCCTTTATTTATTTACCGGCCTTGAAAACAACCTTATTCTTGCGAGGAAGAAAAGAGGAACAGAGAAAATGTTCCAGTCGAAGGCTTTTGTACATAGGAGTCCTGTTTACACCTTGAAGCGACTTTATAGTGTGCAATAAATAACCACTTACGGTTGAGTTTCTTAAATCCTCGTGCCTTTATCCGCTTAGTGTTTGCCAATGAGAGAAGACAAATATCGGCTCTTTCTGCAGCCATAAGTAACCTTTCAAAATTCCATTGCGTCATTATTTGTCTAAATGTGAGCGCAGAAGCCCAAGGAATCACTTATAGGAGTCCAAATATCAGGTGAATTATATGCTTCTCAAATATGGAAGCTTGTGCGTACATGTTTTCTTCTCAAGAAATGACTCTTTTATTACCCGTCGTTTTATTGTTCTAAGCTCAACAGCATTAGTCTGGAATGTGTGTGGCATTGATGTTTTCGCGTAGACACGTGTATTGTTCAAATAACAACGTAAATATGTTGTTGAAAACAACGACTATAGAAGATGTTGACGGGAAAGAATTATTCCTTAAGAATTCTATTTTTGCTTTGTCTGCTAAGAACTTACTCAAGTAGAAAAAGTATCGTATTCCACCGAAAATTCGTTGTCGCTCTTCCACGATAAATATATGTTTTGAGGACCTCTTAATAAAATAACTTATGTTATATTCTCGTGACTTTTTCTTCACTCTTGCACTACTTATTCTTAAAAAACGCTTACTCTTTTACCTACTCCATGTTAATTGAGATAAATATTTACAGAAATTGTTTTAATGTATAGTTTCTTACACGTTCTACAACGGGATTAGGGGAATACAGCGATAGTAAATTTTTAAGAATAACTTTCTATGTGATGACTTCGAAAGTCGGTTCTCTTTGCTATTAAGGATGAAAAAAATTGACTTTCTCTACTCTTGCGCAAGCTTTCTTAAAACTCTTATTTCGCTATCTTCATGTTAGTCGAGATAAACATTTGTAGAAATTATCTTACTTGTAATTTTCTTATAAGTGCATGGAGCACATGCCAAATCTTTTAAAACTGGTCGCTACATGAAGGCTTTGAAATTTGTTCTCTTTGCACGGCCAAGACATAAAAAAGTGCAAAACGACCTTCCATTTGAGAAAAATAGAACTAGGGATATCTCCGAAATAGTTTACTCCACAAAAAATGCATTTAGACGTAACTTGTCTGTTTTAACGAGATGTACATTTTTTGAATAGTAAGGTTTGGTCTATTTCTTACAGTTTACTAGTTATGCAAACGTCATCTAGAGTAAGCAAGACTACATGTGCTTTAGACAGAAAATTAAAATATTCAACTAATTTGTCATAAAATATGTAAGTATATGACATTTTAATCGAAATCGTTAGAGCCATTTTTGAGAACATCGTAATTTTCGAAAATTATTCTGTGTAAAGTGTAGTTTAGGCGAAAGGAATTTTCTTCAAAGTCTTCGTGTCACATCCAGGAAAGACATTAAACTTAAGTACAAACTTTAATTTTTAACCGAATTTTCGTTTTTGAGGTATGTTGTACACACACACACACACGCACACGCACACGCACACACGCACACGCACACCTTGTTCCAAAAATGTTTTTGTTTTAATACAGGGGACCTAAAAACATTGCCCGTGAAATCTCGACATCAAATTTTTGGATGGAATACAATACTTCCCCTATTTACCATACGTAGTAGAAAAGTAGAATTCAAAAACAAGGAGAGAGAATAGTCTCGAAAATTTGAACTAAAAAAAAATAAATAAATAAAATGTAAACTGCGTGCTTTAAAGAGATCCAAAATGTATTGCATAACTTTTTTCGGCGAAGCGAGCCATGTTAAGGACTTTTACGCCCCAAAATATCCATCATTTGCGCCAGATTTGAACCCGCGACCTCGGGCACCAGAGGTTACTCCTGCACAATGAAAAACGACTCATTTGTATCAGTAAACATATCATGTAAATGTACGTAGGTGATAGAGACAGTGATGCTTTATGATAAACAATAATTTGACTTAACGACCTAACTTGATTTAAACACAAATGATTTCTTAATGAGAAACCTTTCTCTGTACTTAGTTAAGTGAACAGGAATTACATTTTATCGGGTGTGGCGTTCTTCGCCTACCGCTTTTGAAGATGCCGGTCTTTGCGAACACCTGTTTGCTCAACAAGTGTTGTTGACGCCCAAATCAATACTGTCTAATCACTAGTTTCTTCATTTTTTGCATGTATAGCTCTCTATCAGAACATTTTCTTAGTCTTCTGTGCTTACACTATGATTTGTATGCTTATATACAAATGCGGTTGGGGACTCGACCAAAAGGCGATCTATTGTAACTATGTCCTTGAAAGGCAGCCCTCGGGAGGATGGATGAGGTGAATGGATCCTAAGAGCAGCCGGAAGGTTACCACGACATACCAGGTGGCAGGACACTACATTTTCCCAGTTAGAATCTCCCAGGCGGAGGCTGGCTCAGCCCGGTTCCTGTCTAACCCCTTTGGTTCGTGCTCCCTAGAGGGGGGAATGGAAACCGGCTCCCTCTCCCCTCTAGGGCTTGTACCATTCCATGGTGGGGGGTAGAAACCAGTAGGCTCACTTTCCAATATGGAGACGAGATTTCCAGCGCGCATCCTATTCCCCTGCCGTGTTGCTGCCGCGACGCTCGCCAACACTTCCAACCCTGCAAGAAACCAAATCCAACACTTTTACTTCATGGTTTCATTATAAAAGGAACTAAAATAAAGTATTTGTTAAATAATATTATTAATAATAACAATTAATAATACGGCCTGGCTCGGTAAATGTAAGAAGATAAGAACAAGAACCTAAGAATCATGTATATAAGCTCTCATTTCTGAAATTATTGAAAATAAATATGTAAGTATATATTTTATGAAAACTCTTCAGATATAATAGACTTACTGAAGTAACCGCGACAAAATGTTTACTATTTCCAAGATTTTATCATCAGAAAGTTTTAGAGCATTCAAACAACAATCATTAATTTGATTGTATGATTCAATGACTTTCTACTCTTGAAAGTCTATCCATAAAACATGTATGTAGATATAATTAAAGCAAATAATTACAATTTTAAACATTTTGTAAAGTTGATGATAACCACTCCCCATATACGAGATTTATTAAGACATTCTTTTGATAATGCTTAAATTAAAAAATCAAAATTTAAGAATGATATTAAACTCTTTCGTAGAAGGGTTATCTTTCGTCTTTTTTTTTTTTTGTTTTTTTTTTTGTTTTTGTTTTTGTTCCATTTATATCCCGCTTTCAACTGCAAAAGTGATATCAGCGGACGAAATTCCGGCACACCGGCGACGCTGATGTGATCCTGGCAATTGACAGCGTCGTTAAACAACAAAATAATAATTTAATGTATCTTTAGGATTTTTAGTACGTTAGATCACATACACATTCACACTCTCATTCATACCTTCAGACCCTAGGGAGGATAAGAAACATTCTTTACTGAAGAAAAATTTCACCACCCTGCCGAGTCGAACCCGGACCCGTTGCGCAGAAGGCTCTACCGACTGAGCTACTATATTACTTTTTCTGTGCCATATAAACTAAGTAGAATCAGAAATTTTATTTTAGGCTTAGGAAACAATGATACTCGTAAAAACGGTCCACTTATAAATGGAATAGTTGGTAAAATGCGTTATTTCGATGTTGAAAAGCTCTAACACTATAGAAACTATTTTAGAATGCAGCAGTTACTAATAATTCATTAAATTCAAATTAATAAGGTATTCATAAAACAATTATATTATTAAACTTTGTGCATTCCTTTCTCTTCATTTCTTGCGGTCTTTCTTTTTCTTTTTTGTTAATGTGTTAAATTGTATATAACTATATTTGTATGATTAAAATTGTGACAGGACACATCCCATAAATAAACAAATAGCAAAGTTTTAAGTTGAATATAACAAACCTTATTGTTTTGTTTCAGACTACAATCGCATGTAAACAAGTACTCCAACTTTCACTTATGGCAAGACACTAGGCGCAATTTCAAGTACATTAGAGCGTGTAACTTCGTGATCTTGTTTTTTAGGAACTACTGCATGCATTTTTTAAAATTTACCATATTTATTAAATGATCGTCATTGAAACGCATGTGTTTTATTTAAAATCAGTTTCTTATTCTTTCCTTCAAAGTCTTAACGTATGCAAAAGCTTCATAAAATGCATCATCAATCACACGATTGAGCAGGTGTTAAAAAAAGTTAAATATTTTCATTTGAGGCGTACTAATCATCCTTGAACGTTATTTTCCTTCTCTTAGTCATCTTAGACATACGCAAAGCAACATGTTCCAAGTAATTTCTCTTAAAGTGCCTTATTCCAATTTTCGTATGCATTTACTTCAGATAGTGAAACTGTTCTGAAGTTTGGTTTCTTTCATTTTTAACGATTATTTTTATTTCATTGTAGGAACACGCTAATGTCTACAAAAGTAATAAAGAATTGAATGTGTCAATCCCTAAAATATTTGCAATAAACGCAAGCGACCGATGCTTTACATCCAGAAACCGGTTCAGATCCCTGACCAACCTCGATGCAACGTAGCCAAATTACTTCACTCCTGAAAAAGCAGCTCGGAATATTCCTGTAATTCTTTTAAGTGATTAATTATTTCAAAACCCTGTGTGAGTCCCATAATTACTACCGAAGCTATGTCAGGAAGTAACTCTACGCATCTTACAAGTAACAAACTGTTATTTTCATACATTCTTGTGGAATTACGCATCCAATTTGGAATAAAAACAATTGATTTTTTCGAAATCGGCTGATCAAGACTGCGTTATCAGAATTATGCATGAATTTCAGTACCATAATTGTTTACAATGCAAGGATTGGCTAAAATAAATGTAATAATTATTATCCAACGGGATATATAGTTATGAAAACTTCATTTTGTTGTTTCAAACTCCTACTTACCACTTATTCTAAAAGCATGCAGAATAGCGAATGTTGTGTTGGAAACAGCTAGTTTTCAGAAAAACTCCAAGCTGGGACTTCATTCTTGTAGTTGCAAAGTAAGGAAAAGGTATGCATCTATGGGCCATATGCTTGAAGCAAGGGTTATCTGCAATCTTATCGGGGGCAGACCATCTAGTAGGAGGGAAATAAAGAAGTTTAGGGAAAGAAGGAAGGAAGAACGATGTGCATGTCGAAACGTGTGCCCCTATTAGCAGGAACCAGGACGCGGCGGTGTAAAAAGCGGCACTTTACGAGGTGGTGCCGGTATCTGACTTGGGGTCAGAGGTTAACTCGGGATGAGACTGTACCGCGCAACGCTCTTTTTATTGTTACGTCGTAAATTGCGTTTCTGCGTGCGCTCACTCGCGGCACCTGCAAATGTTAAAGGCTCTTGTAGTATGGGTTTTTGAAAGCAGTCGTTCACTCCATTTGAACACGCTGGGAATTCTGCAAAACCGCTTCTTGCATAACCAGAAGGATTCTAAAAAGTGAGCTTTAAACAGATAGGTGGTGTCTTAGATTATGAAGGCAGTGGAGAATTATGGTGTCTAGTAGTAATAATAATGGTAATGGCAATTTTTTTAATGTCTTTCAACGTAATGTCATATCGGACGGTGAATGAATGAAATGATGCTCAAATAAGCCCGAGGTCCATAGAGTTTTAAGTTACCCGACATTCGTCTTCTCAGAATAAGCGAAAACCTCGGAAAAAACCGTGCCCAGATTACTTACCCTAAGCGAGATTGGAACTCGCGACCTCTTGAACTTGAGGCAGACACGCTAACCATCACCCTACCGATGCGGCCCGATGGTGGTAATGATGGTAATGGTGATGATGATGTTAATGATAATTGTGATAGTGATGGGTTTTTGTTTTTTTGTGTGTCGGTTTAAGGTCACTCAACTTCGTGGTCATCAGCGCCCTTAAAAAACAGTTTATGGCAATAGCCAGATATAAACTTCAATAAAAAGTAAAATTACTACTAAAGAAGAAAAATTATAAATATACAAGACAGTGACAAAGGTCGAAATTGAAACAAAAGTTAAAATATGTCAAAAGAGTATACAAATTAGGTATATAAAGCTTCAAATCCTCAAACTCAATGGTGATGGCGATAAAAATGACGATTGTGATAATACAAACATATTACATAATATCCAATAGCTAAACAAAAACTATTATTAAAGAATTATAGGTCATGTGTTGCACTCATATGGCTTTCTAGTTACATAAATAACTGTATTGCATATTTCCTTGTAGTTAAAAGGGGAGTAATAAAATAAATTAGGCTCAAACGATAGCTAAATCTTTCAAAAGCTGGTTCCTATTGGATGGCGATGAAATTCCACTGTGTTTACATAGCAAGAAATAAAACGAGCAAAACTTCCTATTTGATAAAAGTAAAAGTACTTGAAAAATAACAATAACAAGGAATATTTCGGAAATAGTTATATCCACACCCAAAAAAAAAAAAAAAAAAAAAATACTTCACATAAACCGTGTACCTTAGCGGGAACTACATTTTTGTGCAGTAATATTTGTCTTGCTGTTACGAAAAAAACAATTCAGACTAAAGAGGGCTACAGAGACTATTCCCAAAAAGCGCAATATAATTAAAAATATAAATAATTATCATGAAATTGTTTTAAACAAAATGTTAGACATTTTTGAGAATATCAAAATCATTGAAATGTTCTCCATGTAAAGGATGGTTTGGGGCGGGGGGGAGGGGATCTTGGAAATATTGTTGCAACCTAAATAACAAGTTTAGTATTTAAACACATGAAACATTTTTCGAAAGATTTCGTGCTCCCAAAAATGGCTCAAACAATTTTGATTAAAATACTAACAGGTAAACCATACAAATTAGAAGAATTAATCTTACTACACAAAAATGTAGATGTCGTTAAAACACACAGTTTTTGTCAAATATATATTTTGTCGAGTCCATTTCTGAGATATTCTTTGTCATTTGTTTGTATTTTCCAATACTTAAAATTTTTCCATATGGGAAGTTGAAATTCATTTTTATGTCCTAGGCATAAAAAGGGAATTGAATGTTAAAGCTATCACATAGCGACCAGGTGTTTAAAGATTTGACTTATGCCTACTGTTTTGTCCTATTCCAATGTACTTATAAAAGCTGTCTTAAGACTATAAAATGCGTATGTGAATTAACATGAGATAGATACAAGAATAACTGTTTTACGAGGATTTTGCACAAGACTGAGTAGAGAAAATAATGTGAGTGGACATATCAGATTTGTTTACCTTCTCTCCCGTAATTTCCGACCAACCCAGTGATGACTCATCAGCTTCTTTCCCGTAATGCTGGAAGCCAAATACTTTGGATTACCCACAAGAACTTGCGTAACTTGAAACTAGAATTCGCGAGAGAGGGAAAGTAAATTTCTTTAGAAAAGAAACTAAAAGCAAGCAGACTGGTTCGTAAATACCTCTTAAAGGCACAAACAAGTGCAGTATTGCACCGAGAGCAAAATTCATTACCAACATTGTATGTATGTGCCAGGATGAAGGCAGCTTTTCTCTGCAAATTACCTTCTCTAATAGTGAGTGCTGAAAACAGGTTGTGACGCAGCGTGTGGTAATGTCAGAGAGCATTTTACTGTCCTCATGTGATATAATTCAAACGACAATATTGATCAAGAGAATAAAGACTAGAAGGACGAGGTAACAGGGTTATATGCATGCAGTGGCAATTACTATTCCTCAATGGCATTTTGCTCTTTGACGCCATAACAATTTTTATTTTTGCACTTGTTTACTCACTCTTCAGTTTCTTCTGTAATATCATATTTTAAAGCGCTTTTTGAATGTATTTCCGAGAAATTATTTCCTTGTAGGGGAAGTGTTGTACTCGACCCAAAAATTCGATGTCGCGATTTCACTGAAAATATATGTAATGAGACCATCTGAATTTTTTTTAAAAAAAGCATTTTCAGAATAAGGTCGACACATGTGCGTGTGCGTATGTGTCAGTCTGTGGATAGCATAACTCAAAAACGAAAGTCGGTTAAAAACCAAAATTGGTACTTGAGTTTAATATCTTTTAAGGATGCCACACGAAGATTTTGAAGAAAATTTCTCTACCCTAAACTACCCTTTACATGGATCATTTTTCGTAACATTTTTTTCTTGAAAATAGCTCTAAGGATTTTGATTAAAATGCCACATATTTAACATGAATGGAAATGAACTGTATATCTTGAAGCCCGTGTAGTCCTATTTATTCTGGATGACTTTTGTATAACTGGTAAACCTTAAGAGATAGACCACATTTTACTATACAAAAAATGTAGATCTTGCTATATCACAGAATTTGTCTATTTTTTTTTTTTTTCTAGACTGAACCATTTCGGAGATATTCCTTGTTATTTCTGTGAGTTCTGGAAAATAAACTTCCATCAAATGGAATACTGTTATTCATTGTTTTATATGCTAGCCATGCAAAGCGAATGGAATTACAAAGATTTGACTATCACTCAAAGCCTACTGTATTCTCATATTCCTCTTGTACCTACAAGGAAATGAGCAATAAGGTAATTTCTGCAAATGTTACCTCAACTAACACAAAGAAGATATAGGAATAAGAGTTTGTAAGAGTGGTTAGTACAGAAGTAGAGAAAGTCATGTGAGTGCAACACATCAGATTTTTTCTGTAGGTTTTTAATATTCATATCGACAATCTGAAAAAATTACCCAAATTATTTTCACCTGGAGCAGGGAATATCACTATCTGCCACTACTGTCTCTAAATTACTACTGAAAAAAATTACCTAACTATATTTTAGACTTCAGATAAAAAAGTAACGGTGAGTTGTTTGTTGACTTTTATGACAAGACCCGATGCATGAACTGATGTAATAGTTACCAAGGATTCTAATGGCTTCCTGGGTTGGAGTAACACACACAGACTTGCCGGTCGTAACAGATCGCTTAACATAGCAAATTGCTGGACCCACTATCCATCAAGACGAGATAGCAATCGGGAATAACAAAATGTGAATTTGGAAAGCCGCATTATGCGTTTGGTGTCACTCCCACTGTCACCTTTAAATAAATGCTGATATGCAAATGCAGGAAAATCGGGGAAGTCATCGTTTTTACTGATGTAATGTTAAACACAACAGTGAAGCTGGGTGTGACGCAGCTATTGGCTGAGGAAATAACAAACTCAAGGAGAAGGGACACTGTTGGTTGCTATAAAATGTAAAATGGCTCTACAGACATGCTGTTTTGCTCTGAGATGTCCGCGCTTATGTAAATTGTTTTCTAAGGAAAATATACCATGTGCAGAACTCTCCGTATTTGTAAGGTTCGATAATACAGCAAAGACGCTTTTGGTAAAAGCATTTTTCAGGCATTCCATGTAAAATGAAGAGTAGGTATTCCAAAATTGAATTGTGTTGGTGTTTACGGAGTAAATGTCACAAGTACAGCTACTTTGCTGTCGTATCAAGGAAAGGGACCATTTGATTTAGTTAGTGGCTCAGAAAAGTATAAAATTATATCAAAGAAAAGCATTTTAGTATATCCGAAAATACATCAGATCAAAATGAAAGATTTCTGGCTTTTCTTGGTATTTATGTTAATAAGATACCTTTAAAAGTTTCCTATACTTTGCTTAAGTCTAAATCTTCGCCTATAAAACTACATTTTTTATCTTTATTGAGATAAAAAGGGTGTAAAAATGTGATTTAATGATTTCAGTGTCATTTTACACCAATTTCTCAAATTCAACCTGTATATAAAATAAGCAAGTGACGTAACAATATGCGTTTTGGCCCGAAAGTCGTTGGTTAGTGTGTAAATTTTAACTTAAAATCAGCATCATAATTATGAATAAGATTCAAGAGAAGTCAATTTAAACGCTTAAATGGTTTCTTCTCCTAGTTAAAAATGCATCGAAGTACCTTTTAGTAATATTTCCGTTACAACATAGTCTTACACTGAGTTGAAAAAAGGATTAGGAGATAAAAGTGTAATATTTGACAGCATCCATCAAAACAGGAACAGCCAGTTCAATAAATGTTAGTTCCTAAAATATATGATTTTTAAGACACTTCAAGTAATTTATTCATTAGAACCACTGAATCAATTTTAGGGCTCATATTTATGACTTTTGACTTTGTCAACCCTACAAATTAGACACTTATTAGCATAGGAAGGTTATTCTGTTGTTTATTTGAGAGTTTTAAATTATATTTGTCATGAAAACCGTTTTAGGACTCAAATATATGCATTTTTAAAATGAAAAACCCCCAAAATAATACTTTTATTAACACAGTATAATTCTACAGATTTTTTACTTCTTTGGAGCGTTGGTTACCAGTTACCTTAAATGAACAAAAATAAACATTAATGTATATCTGTAATGTTACGGCCGGTGGGGTATTTTTTTAAAGTTTACGTTTTCAGAAGGAATGAAGAACAGTAAAAGAAGCTTATTGCCGAGCGTGATTCTTTACTTAAACTCGGTTAATTACAACTCGCAGCGAAAGCGAATGGAATGAGATAGTCTACGCTGTATACGACTTAATGAAATCAAATTGAAAATCTCATATTTAAAGGCAATGCCTTTTTAATTTTTATATCCATAATTGGTTAAAGACATTCTTCGGTAATTTAATTGACCTAAAAGCATTATGTAGCACTCTCAAACCACTGGATGTACATGCATTCAATTAATCTAGAAGACTTCAATCTAAGCCGAACAACAGTCTTCAAAGGCTGCCTTTGTGATCTGGTGATTAGCATGCTATCCTTCTGTTCCAGAGGTCTCGGGTTCGTTTCTCGGCTGGATGGTGGCAGTTATTGTTTGACCAGGATTATTTTCTATCCTCGTTAGAGTCTGGAAGTATGAAAGAATGTGTGTGAATTTAAAAACAACACAAAGTTAAACATGAACCCAAAAGAGTGGGCCTTCCTGCCATGAGCAATCGTTCCAAAGGGAAAAGTAACCGATATGACCTGGATAATGAAGGTAACTCTAAACGCTTGCTACAAATTAGAGGAATACGTTTGCGCAAATAGTTGAAGGAGTAACGATTTCCTGTCACTACATGCAGAAGAAGAAAACTAATCAGATTTACGTCATTGCACATGTAATTAAACTGAATGAATTGACTACACTATATTAGGTATACAGAGGTTTTCAAATAAGGAATATGTGCCACGATTACTCTAGCTATTTCCTATCTGAGAAAAAATCCATCATCTTCGCCGAGTTTATGAAAAGTGGGTTAAATACCAAACTTGGTATTTAAGTTCAGTATTTTCGAGGGATGAGGCAAGAAATTTTCAAAAAATTCCCCACCCGAGACAAGTCTTTACATGGAACACTTTTTGAAAATGTTGATCTTTTCAACCTAAGCTATTTTGACTAAAATGAATATCTTGAATATTCTGAGAATATCCTCAGAAGTTCTCTCTATTTTGAAGGACATCTGTGTAAGTGGTAAACAATAAGAGATGGAAAAAAATCTTACTACAAATTGATCACCTTAATAGACACAAATTATGTCAAATACATATTTCTTCTCTTTTGATGAAATATGCTCAAGATATTTATGTTTTTTTAACTTTCCTATTCTTGTGTTTCTCTCAAATGGAAAGTCGTTTTTTTCATGTCCTATACCGAGCGGGATGGGTCAGACTGCAACGTCTGTGACCCGGATTCGGGAGGTCACGTCTTCGATCGCCGTTGCCGCGCACTCTGATATATATATTTTTTTTTGTTTCCCCATGTCACTTAGGCGAATGCTGGGGTGCATTATTTCATACCACGATTTTCTTTCCATCATTTCCTTCCATTCCATTTCGTTATCATCTTTCTGGTGTACTTTCAGGTGTGTATTGTTGGCAGTGCCGGGCAGATGGGGCGGATGACTGTGCAAGGTAAATGCTGTTCTTGTCGCTAGGTGGCGTTTGGCCGGCCTTGTCCATCGGGGGCGGGGTGGGGGGAACGCCCAGTGCGACACCGGAACCGCGGTGTGCTGGCTGCTTGGCAACGGGATAAAGAGATCTCAGCACTTGTTAGGGACTTCCGCGCGTCTCTGTGCCTTGTGTTGCTGCGACCTTGTGTGGCACCTTCGGTTCCCTCATTTCATCCCTGCCTCCTGGGGGAGGTGGTGGTCACAATAGGTCTGTGTAGGTCGAAGTGAGCGAGGTGTCCCCTCTATGTTGTGCCCTTTAACTTTACCTTTCATCTCCTAGACAATCAAAGAGAATGAAATGTAAAACCATCACATAGCAACCAGATCTTAAAAGATCTTGCACTTAAGCCTACTATATTCTCCTATTCTCATTGTACTCGTATACCTTTGTGGAAATATGTAATAAGAGCATTTACAAAAACCTTTATCTCGATTAACATAAAGTAGGCGTTTTTAACATTTTGTACAAGAGTGACGTAGAGAAAGTTGTTACAGATGTTTTAATCATAGAATCGTTTAGTACCTCAAAAGAAAGGAAAAACAAACTTCATAAATAGTAAACACGTGCTAAAGATTTAAGTAATTCGTGTTAACCTTTATTAAATACCTGTCATACCAATATGTTAAAATTGTATGCATATAAACCAGTAGGTCCAGTTTCAAATCCCCTTCTTTTTCCTTCACTCACAAATTGAAGCCTTCTTGCGGTCTAGAAAACGTGCAACGCTCTATATTGGATGTTAATTACTCAGCCGAAAAGAAAAATGTTACTAGCCTTTGATTAAATCTACTCAGCGGGAGTCTAGATTACTTCGTTATGAAGTAATTTTCAGGTTGTTAAATGTAATGCAAACTTTTTTGTGTCAAGTATTTAAGAGTGGCATTTCATGCAAGGAATGCCCTTAACCTTTCACTCTGTGTAATATATGTCGGAGCTAAAATCTGAGTGGGGGATAAAGCGGTTCATCAAAAAGGGAGCAAAGCTCATTAACCAGAGGCTCGCCTTACTTACAAGGGAACCTTACGGTCTTGGAAATAGAAACTTCGCAGATTAGTTATATACCTTAAGCATGTCCAAGAAAAAGTGCTTTAAAGTTGTATGCGTAGCTTGTATCCTACTGATGGATTTTTATGCTAAGCCAGCACAGCAATATGGCTGACTTTGTAGCGAACTCCGGTTTTTTGTATTATTTTTTTAAAAACTATAACAATTTTTAAATAAATTTAATGACCTAAAATATTATTAATTAAATAATTAATAATTTTTATTTATAAAATGACTTGGAACTATTAAAATGTGAATACAGGAAATGTTATTTTTTAAAAAAGCGAATAATTAATTTCAAATACATTTTAATGGACGTAAATTAAAACTTCAATTACCACAATAATAAAATTTCTGGTGGGCCTTTATACATATAAAAACTTTTACAATATCTTTTAGAAATTTTTTATTTTACGTGAAAGCACCCTGTGGGTGACAAATTCCATGCCTACTTTTGAATTTACTGACCCAGCTATCGGAAGCTTTAAATTCAAAATCTAAGTACTTATCAAATTAATTTCCTTTTTTATTTCTAATCTTCCCATTGTGATAAATATTCCTTTTTCACCCGCTTCATCCTTTCTTTTTTGTGCGTATGTAATGTTTGTAGATTCCACATGGGGTGAGATTTTCCCTTTGCGATATTAATAACTTTAATTTTGTAATCTAAGAAAGATGGTCTACCTATCATCCCCCCCCCCCTTTCTTTCTGGTTCATATTTATGTGATGAGCTATGGTTTTTGACTTTTTCAAAAGTTCTTAGTCACAGTTGTAATTTTCATGAGCAAGTACTTCAACAGTCACACGTATTTTTTCAGCCAGCATGTCAATAATGCGTTCCTGAATTTCTTCATCATTTGATGAGAAATTGAAAATGAAGATTCCGATGTAATCAAATTATTTTCTGCAAGTAAGCTTTTGTAATAAACAACCGCATCTCTTTACCTTAACTTCGACATTCATTAACTTCATTTGAAAGTTATAATTTTTAAAACAATTTTAAAAAAGTTACTCAAGGTAGCATCAAACCTGGATCGCTAGCGTGGTAAGGAAGTACGCTACAAACTCGGCCACTTCGCTGTGCTGACATGGCGTAAACATTGACCAGTATATGAGCTGCGTGTACAATTTTAGAGCCCTTTTTTTACTACTCTGCTGCTTTACTACTTTACTGAGTGGACACCCTTGAGGTATACTACCAACCTGCGAAGTCTCATGCCGAGACCGTAAGGCAAAAATGGGTGAAAGCGTTTCGTGAACCTTTCGCCGTGTTACTATGCAACACAACGGTACACACCTCCTTCCATGTTATAGTTGATTTCAGGAGTCCAAAAGTCGATTCGCGACCGGTATCAGTGGAGGAATTATGTCTGTGTCGGCACCGTCTACCTCATTTGTAACAAGATATTGCATGGTTTTCTTCCAGGCAACAAATTAACGACTTTATTGTAGATCTGCCGCATACAACGAAAAAACTAGTGGTTTCTGATCTACATTTTTATATATGCTGTATACATTTTCTGTTGTTATTATTATTGTTATTATTATTACTATTATTATTGTCATTATTATTATTATTATTATTATTGTCATTATTATTATTATTATTATTATTATTATTATTATTATTATTATTATTATTATTATTATTATTATTATTATTATTATTATTATTATTATTATTATTATTATTATTATGATTATGATTATGATTATGATTATGATTATGATTATGATTATGATTATGATTATGATTATGATTATGATTATGATTATGATTATGATTATGATTAGAGATTTTGAGTGTGCCAAAGTTCTAGAAGGTTTACCATCTAAACATAAAAAACATACCTTGACATGTGACAACTGTCTTAATCAACAAATCACATTATGAAATACTTATTTCAAATGATACTGTGCCAGAGGATAAACTAATTAGTTGTAGTCCCATTACTTCACGGAGATTCCATGATTTCAGGAATCTTGAGAATGACATTTCAGTGTTTGTTCTCGCGTTTCAGATAGCCACCTCTGGCTGCAACTGTGAATTGCTGTTACATATATTAGCCAGAGTCTGAACGACTTCTCATATGTTCGGATGATGATAATTAATGTGTGTAATTCCGATTTCACATAGTAAAAATATGAGCATCTTTTCTATTTGAAACAAACGCGCTGATCTTTCGTTAACCGTATCAATCCACCACTATGAACAGCTTAAGAGGCGAAGAAATAGCACTCCTCCAGCCAGGTAGAATGTTACGCGGGTTGCGTGCACAGTGGATTCGGAGCAACACTATTCTGCCCGCTCCTGCCGTAAGGTCTGCTTGTTAGTGTATGCTAAAGATCATAGATGAAAGCAGTTCGTAAATTTGCTCCATTTCTGCTGTTACATGTCCTGGCGAAACAATCGGACACGGAACAACTGAGCGAAAGGTATAATGCCCTCGTTTTGTTTCTCTAGGAAGATGTGGCAGGCATATTACCGGAAGTGCACAGTGCTGCTGCCCACAGCTTCATTCGCACCATGGAAAATGTACTAAAACGTTATTAATTCCTCAAAATGATTGCCATTTTTGTAGTTTTGTTGTACTTATACTTTACTCGATTACTATATCAACCTTATGACATTTTTTGTGGCGATTTTTCTACTTCAGGAAGGGTGTGACCCAGTTTTAATGTGTTAATGCTTTGACATTAATGAATGGGTAAAGTGATATTCAAATGACCCGGGGGTCTAATGAGCTTAAAGTTATCCAACATAGGATTTCTCAGCATACGGAAAAATCCCGGAAAAAGCGTCATCTGGATAACGCGCCCTAACCGAAATTCGAACTCAAACCCTCTTGAAAGTGAGGTCGATACGCTGTCTCCACACCAGAGAGGTGGGTTTTGTTTTCTTCTCTAGCACTAATCGCGTATTTTTGCATTTAGGTTATCTTTTGTATATTGTATCACCGGGCTCATGTTTTAAGCGGTTATATTTTCCATTGTAGTGAATGAAATTTTTGAAAGATGTTCAATGGAGACTTGGTAACTCTTTAGTTTTCAACTTAAGACGAACTAAACGGCTATACGCAGCAATATGTATATTTTACTAAGAGCGATATCAGCACATAGAGGGAAAAGGGCATGGTGGGCGCTACTGTCAGGCAGGAAAAGGAGCATAAGATGAGTAATCCTTGTTTAAGACGACATAGCTCTGGTTTGAAATTGTTGAGATAGGGGTGGATGCGGGATAGTTTAGAAGGTATATGCAGTCATTTGTAATGTAACTACCTTTATAAAGAAAATCCGCTCATCTATAAAAGCGTAAAAAGTGAAATGGTGTACATTTTTGTATTTTCCTTTCTCTTCCTTATACTCTGAGATTTTACTACGTGCATTGAAGTATAGTGCTCTGCGAAGTGACAGGATCTGCTGAGCCCGTGCTACTGTCCGACAAACGTGTATTTAAATGTAAATAATTCCACTCCCTTATTCATGCAAAGTAGTAAAGAGCTAAGCGCCTTGCAGTTTCTAATACCTACTCCTTTCTGCAGATCTTGCAGAGATGAAGGCAGCTATTGTTTTAAGTACAAGAGAGTCTCTCTCAGCCAGTCAGCGCAGGTTCTCATCTCTTTTATGTGCCATAAAAATGCCATTGTCTCTCCCGTGCAATGCATCAATCCGTCTCTCGGAGCTACATGTGTGGTCTTCATGACCCGGCGCTTTCCGATCTGCGAATCCGTGAAAACGAAGACACACCTCACGCGGTGATGTCACTTCCGTTCTGCACCGTCTTTTTGTTCCGCCGGACGCTGCACGTACGCTACGTGCGTGTTTGTCACAGCAGCCATTTTGCGTTCTTGCGGATTTTGAGCCAACGCTTTTGGCGAACATTTATTGAAGTACAATTATACTGTGACCAAGCACGAGTAACAAATGAATCACAGAAGGCATTCTTTGAGTTCAGCACACGGCATTGATGATTCTGAAGGGTGCATTCAGCATCAAATAGTCCTCAAACTGACTTCAAGGGATGAATTAGTGCAATGAGGTTACATGAACATCATGTGCCTGGTAGGCAGAGAAGATATTCCATTCCATCAAACATTTGCGGGTCCCGTGAATTAAAACATAACTCACAGACGAAAAGTTAATTAAATACCAAACTTGGTATTTAGGTTGAGGATCTTACAAGAATTGAACACAAAGATTTTCAAGGAAATTCCCCACCTCAAACTATGCTCTACAGGACAAATGTTTTCAAACATTTTGAATTTCTCAAAAATGGCTCTAAGAAATCTTCATCAAACTATCATATGGTTAAGATATTTTCATGACATTTGAGGACATTTTCTGGGAATGTCCTCAGAACTCCTCTTCAGTCTGTATGGCTTTTGAATAACTGGTAAACCGCAAGGAGGAGACAACATTTTCGTACCCAAAAAGCTCTAGATGTCGTTATGACACGCAATTTATATGACATAATCTTTTTACCTAGGTTATTTTTTAGATATTCCTTAATATTAGTTTGAAATTTCAAATGCTTACACTTTTCTCAAATAGGAAGTCATTAGTCTTCTTTTTTGTTTTTTGTTTTGTTCTGGTCTTCCAAAGAGAATAGAATGTCAAAGCCGCCATATGACAACTAACTCTTAAAATATTTGACTATTGCTTAAGCATACTGTGATTTCCTATTCCCGTTGTACCTACAAGAACATATTCAATAAAAGTATTTCTACATATATATTTCAATTAACATCGAATAGATAGAAGAATGGAGTTTCTAAGGAATAATTTTTTGAAGAATATCGAGAGAAAATAATTTAATGTAGTACATTAGATTTTTGTTTTTAGTTTTCTCTAGGTATTTGGGGAGATCTAGTATATTTCAATTTTCTTTGTTATTCTCTACCACTTGTTAATTATGTAGAGAAGTCCCTTACATTTCAGGCAAGAGTCTAACTTTGGGATTTCATGTTTTGGTTTGCCCCAAGTCTTAGAAAACGCAATTTCAGAAAAAAATATGTATATGTGTTACTGTCTGTGTAAAGTGCTAAAATGGATAAATGGTAATTCTGGCATCTAAATTCAGCATGTTTCTAAGGTACAACACCAATAGTTTCACGTAATTATGCTCAACTCAAATTACCTTTTACATAGAAAAAGTTTCCACTGATGCCGTGTTCATTTGTGTTTAATTTAGGTTGATTTTGCATAAATTTGTAAATAGGATACCTAGTTTTACTACAGAAAGCATATATAACGTGTGAAAATACCAAGTTTGTGACAAACAATTATTTTCGTATTGTTGGCCATTTTTAAATGCATCTTATTGCATTACGGTTTTATGTATGATCTTTTAGTGGTTAAAAGATTTTATTATACACCTCTAAACTTATTCCTCCATAATTGTCATATTAATATTTAAATACTCTTTCTACATGTTGTAACTAAGCGTTTATTACTTAATTTAAAGATACCTAAAAATATATCTTAACGTAAATAGATTAACTCTTTATATAAGGACTGTAATACTTTAGATGTGTGTGGCTTTGTAATTGGTGGAGAAAATCATGTGAGTCTATTTCGGTACACAGATTACCCTTTTATTTAAAAACGCTTTGTTTTTACTTTATAGACCCCATACACAAGTGTTAGTTCGAATGAAATACTGGATCTATCACAGTAAGTGATAATGAAAATAAAACGACATTGAAATGAACGAAAATGGAAGTTGTAAAAGAAGTATTTGAATTTCAAGGACGAACTAGAATACAGATGAAGTAAAAATGGGTTAGATATGCTCAGAATATTATTGCAATATTATATTTCGGGATTACAGAACAGAGTAAACGTCTTTAAAGGCTATCATATTATGCTTTTCCCGGCAAGGCTTTCCAAAAGAAATGAACCACTGAAATGAAATGTGCATTATGAATTCCCAGCTGTGTCAACCTGACTTGCCCAAAGTAACGTCACTTAAGGAGGAAACTTGGAATGGAAATCCCATGTTGTTAAAAGGCTAAACTCTTGGCCCCGATTTGCATTACAAGGACGACCAGGAGCACCAGAATTGTATTTTATTCCTCTCAGGTGCCACAGTGTACAGGTGACTACGGTTTTGTCACCGCGAATTTTGTTTACAAGACAGAATCAACGAGCTGACTCGCCTTCAAGACCGTAAGATTGTAAGTTAATGTGTCATAGGTCCTTATGCTTGCATCTGTTACTGCATGTCTTTTATTTTTGTATTTGTTCCTTGGACAGATTTCAGCTTTTGGTTTTGCGCGTTTCCATGACCGGATTTTGTCATAGGTCAAGCGCTATTTATAGCTGTCTTCGTGCCTTATGTTATTTAAAATAACCTACGAGTAAGTTGCAGTTGTATTCTATTCTAGAGCCTGTCAAAGGATTGCGTTTTCACTAATAATTGCAAATTAAACACACATGGTTTCACTTAGGTTTCCCTTAAAACACCTTTCTCTTATCAATCTGTTAAAAGAACCTACAAATGTAAATATTTCGCAAATAGCACAGTTATGCAAATTTATTGCATGACCTTCAATATCCGACTGTATAGAAGTTGTTGAAGTTTTAGGAAAATTGTCCGGTGACACTGGTAGACTTTAAAGGTAATATTCACAAAAATTAAAGCTAACTTAATTGGTACATTACAAAAGCGCTTGACGACAGACAACCCAGGCGTGGCAGAAACTTCCTATTTAAATTGAAAATTTTCCAAAGATGCGACGCAAAAATTTTCAAGATAATCCTCCTACCCCAAACTACCCTTCCATGGAACATTTTTTTCGAAAACGTTGGTTAAAACATTGTGCATTTTAAGTTATTTTTATGACAAACGAAACATATCCTGAAATTTCTGGGAATGCCATCAAGGCCTGCTTCATTCCGGATGGCTTTTGCATCAATGGTAAACCGTAAGAGATAGACCAAATATTACCCTACAAGAAATTTAGTTCTCGATAAAGCACACAATTTATCTCCAAATAATTTTTTTTTATTGAGTGAACCATTTCGGAGATATTCCTTCTTATGTGTGTGAGTTTCGGAAAGCTTAAAACTTTTGTGAAATGGATCGTCGTTGTTAATTTTTTTATATGTTAAGCGTGCAAAGAGAACGGAATCTCAAAGCTTTAAAACATTTGACTAACGCTCAAAGCCTACTGTATTATAATATTCCCCTTGCACCTACAAGGAAATGAGCAATAAGAATTTGTACAAATGTTTATCTTAACTAACACGAAGATATAGGAATAAGAGTTTGTAAGAATGGTTAGTACAAGAGTAGAGAAAGTCATGTGAGTGCAACACATCAGATGTTTTTCTTTTAATAATTAATATATTTTTCCAGAACACTTGTTAATGATAAAAATAAAGTGACATTTACTCGTAGTTGAGATTATAAATTGGTTTTGTTATAACGAGAAAAGATCAAAGTACATGTAATTTTTGGGTTTGGATTTCCTCAGTTGGCAGTGCTGAGCAAGTCGAACTACACTAGTTGAAATTAATATATGTTATTTTATGAAATAGTCCTAGCAAATATTATTCGATGCTCCGCTCGAGAGTTTAGGTGAGAGGTCATATGATATTGTTTGTGATAAACCGCCAAATCACAAGCAACGCCGAATGTTTCAGCATAATATAAAGTCAGACAAGGAATTATTATGAAGTTAATTTAAAAGAGGGTGTAGGAGGTTTAAAATAGTTACGAAGAAATAGTAAGAAAATAAACACCGTGCACACAAAAGGCAACCAAAGATTGCTGCAGGTCCCCGCAGTGAACTGGGCACTGTAATTGCCTGTCGTTGTATAACAT
This sequence comes from Tenodera sinensis, assembly GCA_030765045.1. Taxonomy (NCBI): domain Eukaryota; kingdom Metazoa; phylum Arthropoda; class Insecta; order Mantodea; family Mantidae; genus Tenodera; species Tenodera sinensis. Next base: position 101,397,375 of record CM060971.1, on the reverse strand, counting down.
GCAGTCATAAAATGAAAGCCATTTCATTCATAATTTCACTGCACTACACTGTGGTGATATGAAGTAATATTAAATGAATGCTATTTAATTTCGAAGTAAAGCGGCAGAGAGTCATAAACGGGAAAATTATTCATAGAGATTCTAAATGAAGTACGAGGCGGTAGTATGATACAAGTGCTCTGTACGATTGACACTGGATATCACAGCCTTGTTGAACTGGTTAAAAGGTAGGTGCTGTGAGAGAAATAACGCTCAAACCAACTTAATCTCAGCTAAGCTTTGCAGTTTCCGATGAAAACTGTGAAATGAAGTAGATTAAAAATAAACTACGGCAGATGCTCTAAACGGTCACCTCCGTAGCGTAGTGATAGTACGCCTACCTTTGGCTCAGAAGACCCAGGTTCTAACCTCTGCACCGGCGTGGGGATGTTCGCCCATCTGGGAGATCTGGCGTGGGGTGCACTCAGCCTCGTTAGATCCCGAAGGGCCAATTGAGGAGCTGCTTGATAAAGAAGTAGCGACCCCAGGTCGTGAATGTCGTATAACCGGCCGGAAAGGCTCGGTACGCTGACCATGTCCCACCCTCAAGTTCTACACCCCACTCATAATGTGTATAGTGGGCAGAGGTGCGGGACGTAGCGGCCGGGAGGTAAACCTTGGATCGCGAAGGGGTAGACGCTCTGGAATTATACTCCGAATTGAATCTATGACAAACTTAGTCTACTTATGTATGGTAGAAAATGTGAAATCTATTTCGATATTGTTTTTGGACTTAAAGAAATCAAAGCTTTTCGGCTGGAACCAAGCATTAGAAAAGCTTCAGAAAGGAGTATATTTATGATTTTATTTCCCGAGTGCAATGGCTCCATAGACTGACCTCATAAGGAGGTCCTGGGCTCGATTCCCCTTTACTGCCCATTCTGGCATTGAGTTTCTGGTGGTTTGCCCTGGTCGGTAGGTGAACGCCGTGGTGGTTTCTCATCTAGCACAATTTAATTAATTTTCCTTTCATTCTCTTTCTCATGTTTCAGGTGTACTTCTAGGTTTTGTGGTGTATGGCGGTGCCGAACAGATGATGTGTATACCTTTACTACGAAAGAGTGCTTCCTGTAAACACTAGAGGGCTGGTTGTTCGGCGGGTTCTACATCTTCTCTCTAGGCAGCTAGCAGTGGACGGGTCTTCAAGGGTTGACCTCCGTGCTCCAGGGTCGCAAACCTGGTGGATGGCGATAGATTTTTTCGGATATAAAACCCTTAACATGGCTTCCTTTGGAAGGAAAGTAAGTCTGTTGGTCTCGCGTTGTACTCGTAGAGGTAAAGGGACCTTAAATCCTAGGTCTGCAATTCTTTGTTGTAGAAAATATTTTATATTCCCTCTGCAGCAGGTATGAGCCGCAATGTGGTGCAGAAAGTATTAAACATAGTTTGGATGGTTGTGACTGCGTTTCATATTTATTTTATTGCACCTCAGAAGCCCGAATCCAAAAAGTTTAAACGGCACCATCTACTTGATTGATCACTTTTGCCTATACTAGAACAAGCCCATTGACAATCTATACGGTAGTGCTGAGAACAATATTTAAACAATATTGGGATATACTACGTACTATAAAAAATATTCCAGTTCAAATTTGTATTTTAGAATATTATACTTAAACACCATCCTTGTTTCTTTGTTTTATTTCTACGAACTCCATTTAATATTCCTCTTCCTTTGCTTTCTCCCCGTCCATTTTATAGCCTTCATTATTAACACTGCACTTTCCTTAATGTAGCTCATCGTCTGGGGCAACCTTGACGGCAATGCGCCTTATTTGCCATTAGTAAGCACATTTGGCCTCATTTTGTGCATCATCGGTATATATCGCTCTACTTAGGGACCTGCCAAGTGACGATACAGGATCTATTTATCAGACTATACACTCAAATAACGCTTGCATTTGTCAACATGGTATAGCATAAGTTTCAGTCAAAGTGTAGGCACACAGGTAACTCCTGATACGCCTATTTTCATTTTCTTTAGTTCTTGATTAGGTAGACCTGCGTTTATTAACTAGCAAATGAGATAAAATGGCTCGTGCATTTTTGACGGCATTAGGAAAATAGGAATTAACAATGAAAATTTTATGAATGATTGCTGAATACTGACATTTTTTCTTATTTTTTTAATCAGGATAATTCTTTCGTCAACACAAGTGCTATCAGAATCGGAATAAAACATATGGAAAAAATGAACAATATAACTGAACCCTCTAATGCATAGTGATATAATTTGGAAACAAAGATGTTTTGTCGAAGTATTAGAATACTCTAACAATGATGTTTTTGTTATTTTATATTATACTGACATTTAACAATAAAATAAAGGTATTGGTGGCTACGTATTAATATCATAAATGTATCAGTTTACTTCAGTATTATTATAATTTCTTTCTACTTTTTCAAAAATCAAATTCATGTCATTGTAGTCTGATGTAAAACTGTCATTACCCACACGTACCATATTGCTGGTTATTTTACGTGGGCCCTCCCCATCCTTTACTTTTCCATATTTGATTGCAGTCGTTGGGATTAAACTCACGACGTTCTGCTTTGAATGAACGGGAATCCATTTCGTCTAGTCTTTAACAATCATGCCAATTCGAATTACTTCCTTTAAGATGCCTTTAAAATACCTGAAGCGGGTCAAAAATTACAAGCAAAATAATTCATGCAATAAAGGTTTATCTGAGGTCAACAGTATGAGGCCTTTCCGACATCAAATAGCCACAGATAATTGCACATATTGGTTCACTGAAAGTCTTCTGAAAGAAAGAACTGGGGGAACTGCATCAGTTCTTCGTACAAGATAGAAATTCACTGCGCCAGGCAGTATGTGAAGACGGTTAGGAAAATGTGTGGGCCTGAGCAAATGTGCCTGAGATGTTACTGAGTGCCAATAATGATGTATCTGAACGTTTCTGACATACAAGGCTGCGCCTCTCCAAATTGAACAACCATAAGTGAGTAAATGGGTGAGGTAAAGACTTGTACAAAAGAAAAACAGATACTATTTGCAAAGAAGATTTACAGTTGAGAATAGGATACCCTTTGCGTAATCTGGAGTAAGCAAAACTTAAGTTTGAATTAATTTAAACCTTCCAGGTTGGTAGAACATGTAAATGTTACCACGAGCTTAACCGTCATGGGCACGTTTCCAGGGGGGGGGGGCATAGTTTGTAAAGTAACTGGAGGGGGAATAATGAAACGACGCAATGTAAAAATCATACTTTCACATTTTGTGTGTTTCAAAAAAGATCCTCTATTTGTCAATCCAAGAAACTAGAATATTAAGAGTCTGTTATCTATGAATATCGGTAGTAATCAGAGAACTACTCCTCTTGGTTGATCTTTGCAGCGGGGCAATACCTTGAGTCTGAAAAACTCCCCCTTACGTAAACACGACGGAAATGGATATCTACTTACACACATCAATCCATCCGGGAAAACTGACATCCCCGGTTGGGCATCCAATAATCTAGCTACCAGCGCTAGTATGGTAAGACATGGGCAATACAACCAGACGTACTCAATCTCCCATGGGTATCAGGAACCACTGCCTCACCGAGTCCAACCCAATCCCAATAACTCCCGTCGGAAGCACAAGCACAAAAGATCTTCTACAGGTCAGATGCTAAGTGTCCCCCTCTGTATCTCAGAGTCTCTCAAAACTTAAAATTGCACCGGATGCAGTTCAAGATGCAGAGATTCCTGGCACTGCGCATCGTGGCGGCTCGGATAAGTTCGGCTCAACTCGCGCACTACAGAGCGAAGAAGTGTGTGTTGATAGAAGGCCTGCTTATCAGTGAAATAGATAGGTGTAATGCAATTCCTAGTAATAGAGCAACCTTCTTCAAAGAAAGCAAGGAATCCTGAAAGTCCATTTAAATCAGAGTGGAAACTTTTTGAAAGTCGTAACGGTAGAGTCAAATGTGTATTCTGCGGTACAATAATTACGTGTGCAGGAAAATTATCTGTTGGAAGATACTATTACATAGTATACACTGAAACGTAGGATGAAATCATAGCAGGGGGGGGGGGGGCGCTACAGAGGAACAATTAAAGAAGTTGCGACACGTGTTGTCAAAAAGAATGTGGATTTCAAGGATAACAAATAGGTACACGTTTTTAAACATCTTACATATTCCCCTCAAATATATACAGGGTGCAAGGGAAGTCATTACATTCCTTCTAATATGTGGTTCCTGGAAGCATTACAAACATAAACGTCGAATGGCATTTTGTTCTTTGATCAGCCGATTTTTGATCCAAATTGGATGCGTAGTTCCACAGGAATGTATCAAGATAACTGTTACTTGTAAGATGCGTAGAGTAACTTATTTCTGACATTTTGGTAGAATTATGCGACATCACAGAGAGTTTCGAAATAATTAATTACTTAAAAGCAGCTCTTTCAGACGTGAAATAAGTCGACAACGTTGCATTGAGGTTGGTCGGGGAGTTGACCAGGTTCTGGATGTAAACAGATTGGGCGCTTTCGCTTTCATTTAATGTTTTTGGGGATATCGCTTCTGATTGGCCTACACTCGCACAGTAACCATGGAAGGACAAGGCAGGGGATGTGTTCATGTTCTCAAGTCGGGCCGTTAGGTTGTTTGTTTATGTACTGAGCTAGGGAAAGTGACACCCACACAATGTGCAGTGTTGCCAGCTTGTTTTCGATAAAACTAATATATCCTCGTAGTAAATGGTTAGAAACAAAAACCTAAGATACATAATATGTTCAAAATACCAAGATCTACTACTGGTTTAAATGAATGTAAAGAGTTCCCTTTCACCCGGTATATAATATAATAAAATATTATTATATAAACCACTTGCATCCATTCGTCAAGAAGCTAGATGGCTCGAAATATTCGACACAATTTTGTCGGCGACAAAATTGCGCTGGACATATTTGTTGCACTCGTGTAAAATTCCTGTTTAATGTATAACCGAAGCATTTGTTGTTGTTGTAGTGTTTAACGCCCGCTTTTACTACTACGGCACCGCAGGCGGTGACACTGATGATACATGGAATGAAGATGGAGCACTGGTGGAATGAGATGGCGGGGGAAACCGGAGTACCCGGAGAAAGCCCGCCCTGACGCCGCTTCGTCCACCACCAATACCACATGCGGGTCCCTGGGATCGAACCCGGGCCGCCTAGGTGGTAGGCGAGCGCGCTAACCGCTCGGCCACGGCGCCGCCATGACCGAAGCAGTAACTTCCACATTTAGTATCATTTGAAGCCGAAACGAAATTCCTAAAAGAGGTTGTTGTCAGGTAGGTAAGCCTAACTGAGCATTTGGCAAGAACTACTATTAATAATTTAAATGAGCGATAGACATAATGGTTATATGCTTGTATACGGCTTCTTGTGTCACATGGCTGTAATTGAATTAACGTTTCTATCTGACTGACGCTTTTTCTGAGAGGTCTTCTCTTTTTAACTCCAATTTTACAGCTGCATTCAATTAACGCAAACGACCAGGAAAGTGACCCTCGTCTAATGATGTAACTTTATGGCTTATTGAAATGTTCCCGGCTTGCTTCTTCTTATCTTAATATAGATGGCGCTCTGAGGGTTATTTCTTTGGCCTTCCGTGCACAATAGTGATTTACTGCTTTGCAATATCGAGGAGCGAACACAGCACTCCAAGAAAAAAGGCAGTATTACGGCCGGCGTGCTTATAATTAGTCGTAAATTGTATTTTTTCTTCAAAACGCTGAATCATTTAGATGAAGTTATAGCGTAAAATAAACATTAAAGTGGACGTATATTTTCTGGATGAAGATTTGAGGAAATGTATACCTACAACTAACGAATTCGCAAAAGTTTAATGTATAGGAATAATTCAATCAATAAATAATAATCTTGAAAATAGTAACAAACAAACCATTTTGTTGATTGTTATCTGCGGAAGGTACTACGGCATAATAAAATGTAGTACTTAATGTTAATTAAAATAAATTACTATTCTGATATTTTAAACCAGTTCTAAATTTAAAACATATTTTTTATTACCTAGCACAAACTCTATCTGGAGAACACGCCATAAAATTTAAATTTTGAACTTCAATATTTATTTATTTATTTTATTTAACTACTTTCTCTATGAAGATCCTGCCTCAAGGACAAAGATGCAAAACCAAAATTATTTAAGATGAAGATATACAGGGGTGGTATAAAACATAAGTAATAAGTCAAAGAAAATAACAGAATTAATAACAATAATAGTTTAAAGAAGGTCTAAAATGAATATATGCATATATAAGGCAACTTTTGAGAGGTATTTTCTCAGTTAAAGAGCTATAATTTTAATTAGCCAAATGCATTTATAACAAATTACATAAATAAATATTACCCCTTAACCTACATACGGAGTGTCCAAAATTTGAACATCTCACTTTATGCCTTTAAACCCTATTATATTTATATCTCTTGTTTTACTTTTAGAGGAAAATGCAATAATACAACATTATGTATTTCTATTAGAATGAAATACGACAGTCCTGCGCTAAAATTCCACGTCAGGCAAATATTTAACTAGTGCGCTTTCAGGGTGTGGTAATTACCAATTTATTGCATGTAAAAATTATCAGGTTCCTATGGATCGCTCTTACTGTGGATGATTATTATTACTCTGTTTATTTCATAAAAGTTAGTTGCTTAAATTATTCATAGAGTTACTCTTATCAAACGCAAGGGTTCAAAAGATCATACGCGTTTCTTTAATGCACAGAATAATAAAAGACAAAATAACACACGCCCAAAAAGAGGGAAAACTCTCGTTATACAAGAAGACATCCCTACAACAATAAAAACAAAAGCAATAATATCACTAACATTTAGCCCACAAAGTAATGGTAAATGTATTATTAAGCATTATTATGCCCAATAAAATTATCTAATGAATTGTAAATATAGGGAAATACTATATGCTCACATATACTATATTAAATAGCATAAAATTAACGCACCAACTTAAACAGATTATCTTTAACCGTATTTACATGTCAGTCTTATAATATTTCAGCTATTTCTTCCACCTACCTACACCCTCAATTACTTATTTCTCTTTCATTCCCTGCCTGCCAGTAGCGCCCAACATACCCATAAACCTCCATTCGAGGTGCTCAAGAAGCAAGCTAATGCCTTTAACGGTCTCTACCCGATACGCTAAAATACGCTGTAGGTGCATATCACAATGAAGAAAGTATTAAAAGCTTTGCAAAAATTTACTCTTGTGCCGAGGAAATGGTTCAAAGAATAGATGGACTACAAAATGGTAGTGCATTTATACACACAAGCTGTACTATAGGAAAAACAATGGACTGTAAACGTAATTCTTACCTCGTTTTCCTGGAAGTAATGTTGTTCCGTAATTAATGTTTAATCCTTAAATGGTAATATCCGTCTCTCAGACGGGTATCGAAATTCTCAACGCCTATTGCGCACATGTGCTATGTTAGTTTAATCTAACATTTCAGCTATGCTTCAATTGAGAGTTGAACTTTGAATTGTGTGGAGGTCACTGTTTTAGTTCCACAATAATATTGTTTTATAAGCCACACCGTCACACAGGCGGATATTATTGTAAAGTTACCTAAAATAGGTACTAATATTTGATTTTGTAAATTTTTGCATTATTTCTTCCAACATATGATGTAAACGGAATCAAAATATTGGTATTAATAATTCTTCAAGCTTTTAAATTGGTAGATTCACTAAAGTGGACATAAAATGCAAGATTTTGTCATCTTAGTCTCCCAGACGGATATTACACCGTATTTTTTAAGGGTTGTACTTTCGTGTAATCTGGTAAAATGAAACTCAGGAATATTAAATTTGAAGTAAAATGTGATCAGTTTTAGAACTAATACCTATTCTTTAGGAGCCAAAGTAAAAGTAAGCAAACATTTCTTTCTTCAATAACTAACACTTAAATCCTTGAAAATGGCCTATTACATTACCTATGTTGTGTGGTAGAAATCCAATTATCAGCTTTAATATAGTTTCGTTTACTGTATATTCATTATGGTGGTTGTAATTTCTCTGGGACACTTAAAATACTTCTACGAATTGTTAGTATGTACGTTCTAAGTATCTACAGCCTCTAAATTATGCTAAGTGTCTACAGCATTACTTCTCCTACAGTACAAGTGTTTGACCACACCTTATACGAAGAAATCTATCGGAGTGAGAAGATGTCTGGCGAACGTGGCGGCATCTGAATAGTTACTTGCCCTAGTTGAAAGCTCTGTTCACGTAGTTCACGACTGCTCTGGCATGAAGTGGTGGTGCACAGTCCTGCTCAAACTAAAATCCACATGTTTCATATACCTTTAAACCATTCTACAAATTCAACAAACATCTACTTAATATTGGTTGAGATAAACACTTCCAGAATGTTTTATTACTATTTTCTTATAGGTAGAACGGGAATTCAGTAGGCTAAGACCATAGAAAAATATTTTAAGAACTGGTCTTTATGTAATGCCTTTGAAATTCCTCTCTTTTTATGATCAAGAGGAAAAATGAACGACTTCCCATTTGAAAAAAAATATAAGTACTTAAAATGCATATTTTAGCGAAGTCTACATTTATGTCTTTCTCTTACCATTTACCAGTTATGCAACAGTCATTCACAATGGTGCGAACTTCAGAGGCTATTCTCAGAAAATTCAAGATATACATTTAGTTTGTCTTAAAAATATATTAAATGTATGGGACGGGTAGAGTAGGATTTTCTAGTAAATCTTTGTGTCTCATCCTTGGAATATACTGAACTTAAATACCAAGTTTGGTATTTAACCGAGTTTTCACGCACATGCGCACGCGCACGCACGCGCATACATTTCCATTGAAATCCCGGAATATACTTTTTGGGTGAAATGCAATAAATTTTCTGCCCACTAGGTTAAGTGGTAGGGAAAGAGGATATAGCTGTTACTATAAATTAATGTTTACGCCTCTTACGCATGCCTGTTATCATCATCATCATCATCATCATCATCATCACTTGCGCATTCGCCCCGATGGGTCGCTTTCAGGAAATCCCCGGTTTGATTCCACTCTGAACCTTGCTTTTCGAGGATTTACCCGGTCGGTAGGAAAATTAATGCTTGGGTGGGTTTTGCTTTTCCTCATTTCCCTTCAATTCCGTTTTCTTCTCGCGCTTCAGATGTGCTTCTAGATTTTGTGATGTGTGGCGATTCCGGACATGCCTACTCCAAGGAAACAGTGTTCCCGTGGATACCAAAGGGCTACTTCTGAGAAGTTCATGGTCAGAACTGTAGCTTCTTGTGGTTCCTCCACTTCATTGCTTCCAGCGCCCCCTCCCCCGCCACAAATGTTGTTTAGGTTACAGCGCGAAGTGTGTAGTATAATCTACATTACAGGTGCCAAAAAGTGACATCGCGGGTCATTCTCCTCTTTTCCCCCTCCGCTCGCTTTGATTTAGTGGCATGGCCGTGCGGGGTGAAGATGACTGGCATGGGTAAAGTGGTATATCTGCACTTGTTTCACAAAATCAGAAAATCAGTGTCGGTCTTCAATATGTCCTGTTACAAATACCAACCGGAATCCTCCCAGGATTATACTTGCCCTCATATCTATGCGTCACCAGTGAAGAGTAACTAGGAACGGGGAAAAAGTGACCGCCGTTTCCCCTCAGTGACACTCGCACATTTGACCCAAAAACACGAGGCTGATACTTCATAAAGTATGTTTTGAGGACCCTGAATCTAAATAAGATGTTCTAAGAAATAAATCCCTTGGAAAGGTGTAAAATGAGATTGAAAAAATCCAATGCCATAGCCGGGAATTGAACCATGAGATCTCTGGTCGCCGTCCAATCGCTCTAACCACTGAGCTACCATGGCCAACGTGCCGACACCACAATAAATTCTCCAACTCACTCGCATCGGGCACAGTACGAGTGGGAGAATTTAATGTTGTGTTGGCCAGTAGTTAGAGTGGCCGAAGGAAGACCGGAATATCCGTGGTTCAAATCCGGTTTCTAGGTTTGAATTCTTCAATCTCATTCCACCTTTTCCAAGCTTGTCCTACACACGGCTGTTGTGCAAGAACAATTAATGTCCAACAATGTGTGTGTGTGTGTGTGTGTGTGTGTGTGTGTGTGTGTGTGTGTGTGTGTGTGTGTGTGTGTGTGTGTGTGTGTGTGTGTGTGTGTGTGTGTGTGTGTGTGTGTGTGTGTGTGTGTGTGTGTGTGAAACAACTGTCGGAGTCCTAATAACATCACTGACGTAATGTGATTTTACCTGCAAGATGTCTCTTCAATGTTGGTAAGAATGAGGCTGGCGCATTTAAGTGCCAACTTGGTGATTTCTTTTCTATAAATATATCCATAACAAAATAAGCAGTAACCTGTAGGGAGAGTCATGCAACTAATTTAGAAAAATCGTGTCGGATACGCTGGCTAATGTTTTCTTAATTTATTTCCTATTGGAGTAGAAGCTAGGTATTTAACAGAATATTGTGTTGCTTAGGTCACTTCTACATTCTGGCATATGTTCCAATCGTGTGAAAAGTCGATCCTGTCTTCCCTCCCACTCCATTCTGCCGGTAATGTAGTTTTAATGCCTCTTAGCAATTTGGTACAGAGTAGGTACCGCCAACCCTCGTGATTATCCACCAGTTCGACATGAGGTGCCCGGCCTTTACCACCTCCACAACTGTTTCAAGCCCGATTGCATGCCTGTGTAACGCTCTTACACTCTTTTTTCCCCCTTTCTTTCTCCAAAATATAGTTTGGAGACTATTAAACATGATAGATTAGGCAATTTCACTTGAATAAGCGACTTTCAGTTTAAAAACTATAGCAGCTTAATTACAAGGCTGTTACAGAGCAACAAATATGATGCGTAGAGCACACATTACTTTCTCTACTCACTCTTCTACAAGCTCTTCTTACACAGTTCATTATTCTATGCATTACTTTTTTATCCTGATAAACTTCCAATTCAGATTTACGCACTTTGCCACAGTACACATTCCACGCTCTTAGCGTGCCTACCAGAAAAGAACGAATAACGAGTTATCAGTCGATAAAACTAGAATATTTTGGAAATGGTTAAGTTCAGAAAATATATGCATGATACTAATCTAGGAGGTTTACACTTGTGTAGTAAGATGTTTTTTTAACTCTTAGAGCTTGTCCATTACACAAGTCACTCAGAACAAAGAGGATTCAGGAGAGTAGTCCCACAAAATTCAAGATCATCATCATCAAAATCATCATCATCATCACGGTATAAGCCTTATGGCTCGTTCCGACTTCAAGGAAATTGATCGGACCATCTCATTCGTGGTCTGCCAACATTTCTTCTACCTACAGGTTTATACTTGTGCACTATTTGTGGTGTACGGTCTTCGGTCATTCTCTACACATGATCTTCCCATTTTTGCCTGTATGCAATTATTGTTTCATTTAGACTCTGAATTTCCAATTCTCTTCTAATATCCTCGTTTCTTTTCTTGTCTATGAGTCTATAACCTGCCACCTGTCTCAGAAATTTCATCTCAGCAGCCTCCACTTTCTTCTGTTGTGAGATAGTCAAGATCCAGTTTTCACACCCATAAAGTAGTGTTGGGATCGCCATTATTTTATACAGTTTTAACAAAGTTTGACGATTACAATTTTTAAAAGTTCTTTTTATTGTGCCACATATTGTTTGGAATTTGTTTATTTTGTTTTGTATACCTCTATTGCTGGTATATGACACAATATAGCCAAGATAATTAAAATCACTTTGTTGTTGGATGGGTGTATCATTTATGCAAATTTCTGCTCTTAAATGGTTTGTTCCTATAAAAGCTATTATTTTTGTTTTTTCATATGAAATTTGAAGATTATATTCTCTTGTTGTATTATTTAATTCATGTATGGCTCTTTGTAAGTTATCTTCCGTCTCTGCAATTAACATATGGTCAACAGCAAACAGCAATGTGTCAATATTTCTCCCCTTTGATAAATATTTTGTCGTGCAGATATCTTAAGTATATGGTAATGAAAATCCTTGGGTAGTATTAAGAAAATAAAGGCTAGCGAAAATATTTCCCCATAAAGGGCAGTTAGGGAGGGAAATATTTTCTCTAAAATTTTCCTGTCACATTCTTAGCGAAACTGAACTTGAATTCCAAGTCTGGTGTTCAATATACTTCTCCTTTTTTGAGTTTTGCCGTTCACGGTCAGAGAGGAAGACAGAAAGGCAGGCAAGCGGGCGCGCGCGCACACACACACACACGCACACACACACACACACACACACAAGCAGGCAGACACACATACAGGCAGCGTGACAGACCTTTTTCTAATGCTTTTTTGCTACCTTAGTATACCCAACTAAAAGTCCCACACACCTACGTAAGAAAGCTTCAACACTAAATAGTTAAATTTATACCTAAATGTATTTAATTATACCTACCCTCTCTATTTTTACAGCATGTGCAGTAATTGTGAAGATGCACAGATTTCTGTATACGTATACTCCTTTAGTGGCTACAAAAGGAAAAGACCTATAGCATATGGTTACCCCGTGCATATGTAGGTCAGTGCACGATATCGCAGCAGTGATTCAAATTACCAGCATACGGGACAAGACCTTAAGGGGAAAATATGCAGATTAGTAAGCGGGAAGACGGATGCAAATCCAAAAATCCAGGAACCTAGCAAACAGCGACTACTATCATTACTAAAGATTTTCCCATACAACTAGCACGATTATCAAGGAAATTCAGGCCACTTATCACTTTCTTGGTTCAGAAGGTGAACAACGTGTGAAAGTTTGCGCAGACAGAAATATTCAAGGATTGCCAGAAGGGACCGTTGGGAACAATTCCCGAATATTGCATAAGCGTGACTTAGCCATAGCGAGGGCAATTCAGCAAGTTTTACGCCCTGTGGGAATTGAACTTGGGACGCTACGAATTCCATCGTGAGCTGACCGCGTTCATAACATTAGGATTCAGAATGTCAGTCGGGTAAGTGGCAAGGAAAATGGATCCGCAGAAGCGGGCAAGAAATTAGTAGCTAGGCTGCTGCCACTGTGCCGGTGAAGGTTTGTGAACCCTGAACACGCAACTTGACAGTTTCATCCAAGCCTTCTTCGCATGCTAAGTATAACCACGCCTAGAACCAATTTCAGAGTTTTCTTTATTCAGTTTCTGCACAAGACAAATGTTTCCCAAACATTCACAGCATCTCTAAGAATCTCAGAGTTACATCCCCAAATATGAAGAACGCTTTATGTTCTAGATACTTGCACAGCTAATAGAATATATAACTTTATATGTGCATTTAATGTTGCAGACATGCATTAGAATCATGTGTGAGAATAGACCATATGAATCTTACTGCTTTTGTTTGCTAGCATTTACTGACGATTTAATTCAGTCAACATTTAAATACGAGCTTTGGTGCAAGCAGTCATCTCACTCTCAGTTATTCACTGGCTTGGTCAACACTATTGGGCGTGACTAATAGATCACAAGTTTGCAGAGGCTGGAGCTTCAGTAATTATTCACTATTGTCGAAAAAATAGTGTAAAATATCTATCCGTTAAGTGCTTTGCAAATATGCAAACATTCCAAAGCTATCATATAACAACCAGCTTTTTAAAGATTCGATTATTATTCCATTGTTCTCCTTGTACCTACAAGTAGATATGGAATAAGACAATTTCAGCAAATGTATATTTCGATAAACAGAAGTACATAAAAGAATAAGCTTTTGTACGAATAGTTTATGGAAACAACGTAGTGCAGCAGATCAGATTTTTAAACATCTTATTTATGTTGATTTCTAGTTTTACTATTAGTTATTTAATTTGAGTAATTATACGTGAAAAATATATTCACTTTAGAGCATATTTCTTCAAGAAAAAGACTCAGATAATCTTTGAGTCCCATACAATTATAGATACTCTTCCCATGACAGATAGGATGGTAATGCAGGCGGCGATTCCATTTTGAACATTTATATTCACAATATTAATTTCTATACTATAGATGCAAACCTCCGCAAAATGTTGGGAGCTGAGTTGCTGTTCATTCACAGATAATTTTTCCTAGCGAAGTTTGCGACACTTAAATGTTTTTGTTTGTTGGTTTAAGTAACCAGAAACCTACCGTAAACAAAAACTGTTTTAATACACTTCCCACTGGAATGTACAGAAATAGACTTACAGTAACAAGTAAAGTAAATGGGCTAAACGTCAAAAACTCTTTCAATTGCCCACTGAAGCAGCAGTTCTTTTGTTTAGTAGTCGGTTCGTAAAACTAAACTTATAGTATTATAGGTAGTACGGTATCTAGAAAAAATATATTAATTATGTCGATAATTAAGTTTATATTTTGAATAGTTAGATTGTACGTAAGTAAACTGGTTTCGATTTCCGACTGGAGGTTGGGGATTTTTCTTTACTCAGGATTGTTCCTTATCATTTAATATAGGTAAGAGAGGATTGGGCTGTTTATCATCTAACACCAGTTGGTTTTCATTATTTATCTTTCATTCCATTTCCTTTTCATCTTTCAGGCTTACTTCAAAGTTTCGTGGCGTGTGGCGGTGTAAGACAGATGGTGCGGATGCTTGCTTGAAGAAAATATTTCCCGTGGACACTAGAGAGGCATGATGGAACTATATCTGCAAAGCTTTACGTCAATTGCCATTATGTAGATAAATATGTAGATTAGAGCCCCAGTTTATTCACAGAAAGTTTAAAATATACGTTTGATTGTACTGCCAATATCCCAAAAGGTTTTTATCAAAATCTTTAGGATTTTTTTTGAGGTAAAGATAAAATAACTTTTTTTTCAAGTAAAGGGCTGGTCAGGGTAACAGAAATATCACGATTACTTAAATACACACGAGCGTAAATCAAACGTGCCCTTTTCGGGTCAGGGGACTTCGAAAAAGTATTTCCGGTGAAATTTTTATATAGGTTTTCAGCTACGAGAGCAAGCAGAATCTCACTTAATCATTTGAAAACAGTTATGCAAGTAGGTAAATAATAATGAATAGAGAATATACGTATATTTTTCTGAATATTTACTTGTGAATATGAATCACGTTTCCAAAGCTTGAGCTGTGTTGAATGTGTCTGGGGGGAGATGTAGGTTAGAAAAAGAGCGGACATACCATTCAGAGCAACAATCATTGCCGCCTTGCTCTCAGATGGGTGAGTGGCACGGAAACAGAGCATTATGAGAAAGGAGCAGATGAACGCGGTTTAATTCCTAACACATTAAACGCTTTAAAGCTTATTTATTGCTCTTTTCCGTGATAAGTCGATGCTGAACGTGAGGCAAACGTTTAGGAGAATACCACACTTAGATTAATGCTTCTTCCGCTTCTACTTGTGCACATACACCTGCATGAGATTCCTGGACACTTAAAACTAGAATGAAAAGAAAGAAAAAGTGACAGAGAATTCAGTGGGTTGAAAACCTTTTATTCTCCAAATACCTCTAAGTGGAGCAGCATTTCCGTAGCATTTCTGTTTTCAAGCTGTGTTTCAAGGAAATACCTTTACAAGAGCTAGAGATTGCTCAAGAATTGCAGTAGATATAGCTACTCAGAGTAGACATATAGCATAGTAGATATCCATTTATGAAACATTGTGCGGTGAAGGAATACCTCACTATTGTAACAAAACGACGCAAACGCGAAGTCCGTTTCCTTTTCTAACAGTTTATTTCCACTAAATCGTACTAAATGCACAATTTCCTTCTTGTTACTAACACAGTGTATAGTCTTCTCTGCTGTTACAATTCACAATTGTTCTTCCGATAATCTTTCTCAGTCTTTCTCCAGTTTGACTGTCTCTTACATCTTTACTATTACGACACAATCACTCGACGACGCATACATACTCGCTGACAGGCTAGCCGACTCACTCTCGTAACTAAAACTGACTGCACGACAACTTGAACTACTCTGACACCAAAAACTGACTCCAACGCTCACTGTCTGCCCTATTTATACTGGAGCCGGCGTGACGTAACCTCCTTCAAGTGCTCTCCTAGCGCACGTGTGCATGACTCAGCAAAGAAGATTCTAGACCTTGCTGTGTACTACGGTGTTATCACGCGGTACAGTCGCTAGTTGTCCTGTAGCCCCGGAACTCCTTGGTCACGCACACACACAATCGCTCGTCGTATCCAAGGTTACCCAGCCTTTTCTTGCCCGTATATTGTTGAACGACCCAATGTCACAATATGAACACAACAGAAATGTATACCTATATGACGAATATTCTAGGACACACCGGCTGAATACCAAAATTCGCTGCAACAGAAATCAATAAAAGAAACAAAGTGGTTCTGCAGGATCTCCTTGTTTCATGGTTTGACATATGACAAAAAAAGTATCTGTAGGGCGGGTGCCCCAACTGCTAACTCCGAATCAAAAG
This sequence comes from Tenodera sinensis, assembly GCA_030765045.1. Lineage (NCBI taxonomy): Eukaryota > Metazoa > Arthropoda > Insecta > Mantodea > Mantidae > Tenodera > Tenodera sinensis. Next base: position 101,380,896 of record CM060971.1, on the reverse strand, counting down.
CGAATTAGAATATAAATCTCTGAGTGAAATTTGACTAGTTTTCAGAGAATTTCTCGGGTTTTATACATAGATTTGTAATAAATTATGAAACATAGCTGTGTAACTACACATAGGAAACAAAACAGGAGTACAAACAATGGAAGTATCAGGATTCTTCATCACCAGAAGAGACAAAAGACCATCTTCTGGGATGTCTGGTGTGCTGCTAATAAATGATCTTCCTCCTGGCGCGATAATGGAAGACAAGACTGCTTGCTAAGATAAGCAACGTGCTTCGTAATTCGCAAATTTAATGATGATTAAGTCACTCGTGACATTATCTCTGATAAATTCTACTCCCGTCTCAATTCTTCAATATAATCTACAGTATTATGTGAAAGGCCACGTTTCTGAAAGTATGCCATGCTCCAGTTTAAGGTACAAGCACTATTACCTGCTGGAATCCCAACCGTATTAATACTACTCAACATCCAATTGGAGACTTTCTACGCCTTGCAGTGTTGTATAGTTAATACGCTGTGAAATCACGCTATGGAGCCAGTGATATAAATATAATCGACGCCCAAGAAGTTATTTGGGCAACAGTAAAGAGAATAATCTAATTATGAGGTGGTCAGCTATCAGTCGCCGTTAAATTTTGTGTCTGCCATAGTTACGAATATCAATTTCTCTTCTGTCTGTGCAGCTGATCTGCACTTTTGTTGATGTAGAATGAAAATCGCAAATGGTATCGCTCAGAAAATTGATCTTTGAAGCAAAGATTGTCTACTAACTTAAATTTGAGCTCAAATTCCTTCGAGGAACTAGTTTCTCAACAGCGCTTTGTGTTTACCGCACTAAAGCATTTCATTACGAAAAAATTGGAGACAGTTAAAGAAATCTAGACGCATATATGGCGCACCGCTTACTCTTTACGGAGTGTAACATCCAGTTAATAAAACCAGGTTAAAACCCTGAGTGCTGCAACTTGGCCATTAGCGTTACGAAACAACAAATGTTTTTACTTATCCACAGAAGCGGCATCGTACACAGAGCACAGGAAGTTCAAGGAACAGTGTCTCTTTCTGATGAGATGTTTCAATAGTAGAAATGTACTCAAAAGGAAGAGATGAGAAATACACAAGTAATGTATATAACCCTTCACAGTTAATGCAATTACTTTACACTAATTAACAGCACTTGTTGCAGCGGAAAGAGATATTGAATTAAAGAAAAGATTGCTGCTGAGCAGAATTTAAAATTTCAGTGTGAGAAATGAAGGTTGAAGTAATAAGAACGATAGCTATAAATGACAAACCATAAAAGCAAATATGGTATTTAAAATAGCTCAAAATGTTTTCTCCATAATAGCCCAAACAAACATTTATAGGTTAATAAAAGTTTCAAACAAGGACAAGGAATTGCACGTACGAAGAAAGATAAGCAAAGAGGAACTAATTCTGAAACTAGTCCAGAAAATGGGTTATTCAATGTAGCCATAACGAATATAGGTATTTAAACGTTTATTTTTTCATAAATTTTCATTGAATTCTCCTATACACTCGACAATTTTAGAAGTTATAACTAAAAGTATTGGATGGTTAACCAGTTTTGTTCTCCTACTTCAAAATCTTGCCAGTGAATCTTCCATTAGCAATATTCATTTCCAAACTGTGTTTTTTGGTTATTCTTCTTCCTTGAAGGCTGACGAATGAATAATATTTCGGTATTTTAACACATTTTTGTCGTAAAAAATATAACATTGAGTAAAGAGTTTCATGTTTCTTATATAGGGCAACATTTAAAAATGGTAAATAAATATCAGGGAAACCTTTTTAAAAATCTTCGGGTTAAAAGTTTACAAAGCCTACTAAGAATATGCGGTAAAAAGTTTAGCTTCATACATTTAGTAATTTTGAGAAAAAGGGACACGGGCAGTTTTAATATTCTCAACAAGGACAAGGTAAACCACCTTAATGCGATTACAGGTGCATTCTTTGCATGAAAACAAAGTTATTTATAAATTGAATTTTAGTTATATCAATTTGTTTATTGCAGCTAGTGCAGAATTTGTGACCGAGCAATGCATTTTTACTTTCACCAGTAAGCAGAGGAAGAATTGTATTCCACCCAAAAACTTTGATGTCGAGGTTTAACCGGAAATATATGTTTTGAGAATCCAGAAAAGCATTTTTAGAAAAAGGTCCGTGTGTGTGTATGCCCGTCAGTCTGTGGACAGCATTGCTTAAAAACGAAAAGTCAGTTAAAAACCAAAGTTGGTATTTCAGTTTAATGCCTTTTAAGAATGAGACACGAAGATTTTGAAGAAAATAGCCCCACACTAAACTACCCTTTAAATGTAACATTTTTCGAAAATTTTGATTCCCTTGAAAACAGCTCTAACATTTTGATTAAAATGTCATATGTTTAAGATATTTGTGACAAATGAAATGTATATTTTGAATTTTCTGGCTATAGCCTATGTAGTCTTGTTTACTCTGGATGACTTTTGAATAACTCGTAAACCGTAAGAGATAGACAAAATCTTACTGTACAAAAATTTTAGATCTCGCTAAAACACAACTTATGTCCAAAATAAATTTTTTTTTGTAGAGCGAACCATTTCGGATATATTCCTTCTTATTTGTGTCAGTTTCGGAAAAGTAGGCTTTCGTGAAATGGTACATCGTTGTGCAGTTTTTTTGTATGTTAAGCGTGCGAAGGGAATCCGATCTCAAAGCTTTAAAAGATTTGACTACTGCCCAAAGCCTACTGTATTCCTACCATATTCCCCTTGCACCGACAAGAAAATACTGTAAGATAATTTCTGCAAATGTTTATCTCAACTAACACGAAGAACATACAGGAATAAGAGTTTGTAAGAATAGTTAGTACAGGAGTAGAGAAAGTCATGTGAGTGCAACACATCAGATTTTTTTAGACAGCTCTGAAGATGGAATGAAAATGATACAGAGTGACCAGGAAAAAGCATACTCCGGTATTGAGTTCAAAGTCTTGGCTACGCGGAACCCTGGCCGTGAGTAGGATTTTCCGAAGGCCTTGCATAGCGAAAAACAAAACTGTGTTGGGTACAAAAAATCACTCTAAGAGTGCTTAAGTTATATGTAGTACTCTCCTCTATAATGGTGCATGACTGCAGGCGGCATGTTCTGACCACTTCTCACGTTATCATAATGGAGTGGAAACTGGATCATGGTTAGGTCTGCTCTGTGTTGTTAAACAAGCAACCGGCAGAATGCCAAACATCGCTGGCCTTCATTCCCGACCATAGGGTCCAGTCCTTGACTTAGATGTAGGCAAAAATGTTAATAGCATCATGCAAAAATAGAGTGCCTGTGACCGATAGACCTTCACATTCCTCCTATGCCTTGTGTGGAGTGGTTGTTTATGGTTTATCCGTGCAAAATAAACCATAGGAATAGGACAGATACGGAGGGGGTTGGAAATTTTCGCAGAGTTTCAGAAGGTTCAAAATGAAGAAACTTCAAGATTCCAGTATCTGGCGATATCGCTTCCGATATTGGCGAGCGCGCTGCTTATTTGTTTACCACTGCGACTACTTGAAGCTAACCTACGCATAACCTTGGGCCATCGCCACTTTGTCGCATAATATATTGTTATTTTGCTACGAGTGAGTGAGTGGGGTTTAAGGGCCCATCGACAGCAGGATCATTTGGGTCCGTTTTGCTACGAAATATACATGTAAATGGAACTGAGCATCGATATAGAAGAACATTAAGCGTGGGTCAATTACTCTGTCATTCACTTTTCTGATCGTATAGCAGAAATTTTGGAAAATGGTTTGGTACTTCGCCATACTGAGTTCATCTAGGCACCTGTTTCTTGTGCAAGCCGCCTTAACAATTTTCGAGGAGAGTGTTCACAAATTCTCCAATTTGGCCCAGTTTCTCCTCAGTAAGAACTGGGTTTTCACTCTTCACTTTCTATCCAGAATCGACCCCATTCCTCTAAATTTGTTCACAAATCTTTGCACGATTTCCATGTTTAGGTCAGATAAACCGGGAAACTATGTTTCAAAATTACCTGTGTTACAAATTTCCTGCAAGAGTTTATCACCTCTGTATCCTACACAAAAATTCTTTGTAGTTATGTGTAATCGAAACATTGTGGGAAATTGCACTATCACCCATTATACTCGTACGTAATTATTAGGATTGATATCACGTATCTTAGAATTCTAGCTTGTATTTTTGTTCGCTTTTATAGTGAGTGATTTATGTATTTATTCTGGGATTACCGAAGATAAGTAACATTGTTTAATAAAATTACCAAAAAGAGCAAACACTGTCCACAGTAGATGCATCTGCTATCGCTGTTAATGAAAGTCATTAGAGATGAAACTGGTATATTTAAAACTTGAAATATACAAAAAACCATTCATCTCTCTTTTTTATGTTAACGAAAGGATGCTACAGAAGCTTTGCAATTGCTGAGCAATACAATTCAAGGTTACTTCGCCAGTGATGCAATGTTTTCTTTCTGCTTAACCAAACTGTAATGTAAGTTTATAACACCTTTGGTATTTAGTGACGAGGAAAGATGACGCGATATTCAAGGATATCGGAATTAATAGGTATGTTTTAATATTAAATATATAAATACTTTATTTCTTTGGAATAAGTGATATGTAAAGGCTGTTGCACTGCACACATAAATTCGGAAACGAGAATTCGTTAGAATTACCCTGAAGTTAAAAAGAATTCAAGATGAAAATACCCGTGCGTGTATGTGTGTGTGTGTGTGTGTGTGTGTGTGAGAGAGAGAGAGAGAGAGAGAGAGAGAGAGAGAGAGGTAGGAAAGATACATAAATCCAAAAGCGAAAAATAGATTGGATGCCAACATAAGTATTATATAATAAAATTGCTTTATTTGTCGTATAGGTTCTTTCTATGCCAGCTACCAATAATAGATAATGTACAGCAATACACTAAAAAATTCGGTATGCAAATGTCGCTGAACATAGAAGCTTTGAGGACCTGTGTATACAAATAGCAGTTTAAGAAAGATTTGCATGTGTGTGTCTAAACAGAAAAAATAAACGAAGATATTACTTGGCAAAGCGACGAGGCGTATTGACCTTGGTTGTCGAGCGCTACGATCCCTTATTTTGTTTATTAGAACAGAGAAATAGTAGTAACTAGGCATATAGTCAGTCATAAAACACAAATAGACGATATCTCGCACCTGCCGATATGAGACGACGTCCTGAAGATATGATTGCATCTGAATAGAGTATACATAGCTATTAGCTAAGTTTATCGGCCGTGTTCTAGAAGGCATTGATGATACCGACGTTTCGCCAAGTACTGCGCTTGGCATCTTCAGGGTAAGATGATCAACTGCATCAGTACTATATATTACGCATAAACGTTTATAGATGTTCACTATCATTTCTTTTATCCACACAGGAATTTAATAACACCCGTTGCTTTCAACGGGAGTCTGTCCAAATGATTCGAAACTTCACAGTAGAAGAAACATCAAATATGAAGCTTCTACAAGAGCATTTGTGTGCAAATGTTAATGACCTTTTAAAAAATGTGGAACATTATATACTGAACGACCCTCGTACTAACCCGAAAATAAAATAGGTAGTATGTATATACAGGGTGATTAAATGTGTTCAATATTGTAGCAGGAGTTGGGATTGGTCAAAACTAGCATACATTTTGCTGTAAACATAGGTCCGGAGACAAATATGTGTTGAGACATGGGCCATTTTACGAAAATATGTAAAGTATTCACATTTTAGATGGGTTTGGCGTACACCAACGTCATAATGACCTCATAGCCAGAAACCCAATGGATTGAGGTCCGGCGAACGGGGAGGCCATGCTACTGCAGCTCCTCGACCAATCCATCTTCCAGTAAATGTTTGGTTTAAGTATTATCGTGCTATGTGTACAAAAAATCGATGACACACAGCAACTATTAATCTGTTCGTAAATGTACGGTCCTAGAAGTCTGACAAACACAATTCCTGCCCACAGATTGAGAGTAAAGCGATCCTGATCCCAATATTGGACACGTTATTTAAACACCTGTATATTTATTACACGTAGTGTCACATCGGACAATGAATGAGTGAAATTAGTGAAATAGCTCTCAAATGACCTCGAGGTCGCATTCCCCTTCCCAGAATAAGGGAAAACTTTGGGAAAAGGCTAACTCACCCCAACCAAGATTCAGACTCGGACTTCTTGGATAGGAGGCAGGCACGCTACCACCATAAGGCAGAGTATAGATTCTTTTTGTAACCAAATGTAAATCGATTATGCGTAAGACACAAGGAGGACAAAGCCTGGAGTTGGCAGAAGTACGTGAAATCCCGACCGTGCCCCTCGGCAAGGTTGCGATGCCTAACGCCTGCCAAGAGGAGGATATTATGAAGATCGCCGGAGGGTACTTGGTTCCGCTGAGTCACGCCTGCATCGCGATAACCAGTCTAAATGGCGCAACTAGTCCGAACATACTGATGACGCCTGGTCACTGCATTACTGAGAAACTCCACAGGAATTTACAGCGTTTTCTTGAAATCCGCTTTTGGCTTCCCACGGTTTGACAAGTGTAGGAGTAAGTAAGCATTAGTTTTAGCTTCTCTGGTAGTGTGATTATGAAACTGCGGGCGGTGGTGCACTACATAACCACCACAGAGGCGCCTTCGATCTGCTTATTATCGGCATTTGCTCTTGAGTCATGGCCGAGGTCAAGGCGTGTTCCATTCTGTCAGTCTCGTTCCCACATAATGTTACTATGAAACCAATCAATTCACAAGCTAGAGGAATCATTTCTTTTAAATTTTAAACTCACACGAATTCTCCAAAACTTCTTCATAAATTAATACTTTGCAAATTTCTGATTGGGTTCTATCGACCTTGTGTGTAATATTTCACGATTGCAGTTGATTACTGTTATAATCCATAATTATGTGGCATTACTAATCGAATGCTCCTTTTTTTACTTTCTCTACTGCGTATAGTAAGTACGGGAAGTACTCTATTCAACCCAATGTCGAGATTTCACCGGAAATGTATGTTTTGATGTCCCCTAAATTTAAAAAAAAAGCATTTTCAGAAAAAGACACCAAATGTTTGACATTTTCTGAAACATCTTGAATCTTCTGAAATAGCATTTGCATTGACTGCCCTTTGCCCATTTCCCTTACTTCACAAAAAATGTAAACCTCGTTAAAGCATGCTATCTGTATTATTGTTTTCTGAGTTACTATTTTCAGAAATTGACTTGAATTTTCCGATACTTACTACTTTTACTCAAATGGGAAGTCATTTTTCGTTTTCTCCTCTGTTGAAGCAAAATGAACGGAATTTCAAGGCCATCTCATAGCGACCAGTTCTTAACAGATTTGACCATCGCTTAAGGCTATTGTATATCCCTATTCCCTTGCACCCAAGACGAAATATACAATAGGCAAAACACTTCCTGCGTACGTCTATCTCAATTAACATGAAGTAGGAACAAGAATAATTGTTTGTAAGAATATTTTGTACTAGAGTGTGTAGAGAAAGTAATGTGATCCTATTTTTTGTGGTTTTTAAATAAAAGCATGTTCCTATGCAAGTAGTGAAACTTAGTATTTTTAAACTCTTAGAATTTTCATCAGGAGCGCAGCTCGTAAAATTTTAATAATATAATTTCGTGTTTAGTAGTCATTGTTACTTGGTGTGACTGTTTCATCACTACCAAGTAATTAAAGTAATTATTTTATCTAAGAAAGACATTTTTCTACAACTGCTTATTTCCCCATAATTCATTTTAATTTGCTATCGAATCCACACTCGAAGAGGATCCTTTTTCTCGATATTCAATATTTTTCTTTGATAAAATAAGTACTTAAAACTATTACTTAATATGTAGATTCTCTTGGAAGTTAAATCTCTTTTTACGATATCAGATATATTGGTATATTCCAAATAGCAACTATTGCTTATCTTTTCTTCTCTATATTTTGTTATTTTATTATGCACCTCCGTCTTAAAAATGGTGTTAAGAGACCGACTGTATTTTTGTTTTAATCCTCTATTATTGTTTCTGGTTTGTTTTGTTTTATGTCACTAAGCTAATACTATAACAACGCATTTTATTGCGTGCATTATTTAAATGTAATATTTTCGTAATAGACCACTACTCGTATCAACTAACTTCTTGTATACCTTTTAAAAAGGGAATGTGCTATCTAAATTTCTCTGTTATATCCCCTTTAACTTTATATTGCTTACGTATTTTAATATAAGTAGTTATGACATCATCTGTGAAAAGTCATTTATGAAAGCGAATCTGAGAAACTTCTATATGCAATGTGAAACTTCATAGAACTTCATTGTTGCCAACAGTAAAGCTATCATTTTTTCAAAAGTAAATACCGCTGCCGTTACTAATACTACTGCTGCTGCGACTATCATCATCATCATCATCTGAATCCAACGCATATGGTCATGTTCCGTGAGAAATATAATCCACCCCCCCCCCAAAAAAAAAAAAACTATTGCTAAAAGCTGTTTTCATTTAAGCAGAGGACTATTTGCATAAATTCTTTACATTGAGCAGGTATATACAGCAAGATAGACCTCAGAATACCTCAGTGTCGTCGTATATTTCGATTAGGTGCATCACAAGGGATTTTTGCTAATTGAAATTGACTAATGGTGATGTAAAGATCATTTATTCCCTATTCGTGTGTCGATTATTCTTCTGTTTGTATTTTTGTATTCTTGCTTTACTCCTTTATTATCTTTAAACAGGGATCTAATTCAGACATGACGAAGATGACTTGCTCTCAGAGTATCAGAAATATGAACACCTTTACAAATTCAGTAACATTGCATCCTCTGCCAACTATAAGGCATAAATAACAATACAAAGTCGGGCGCTTAGACACTACCCATAAATCTGCCAAGTAAGACTGTTTAATTGTTTGGTTTCTCAAAACAAATTAAGCCCATTACAGCAACATTTACTGGAAAAATAGGAGAATTAACTGTTCAAGCCTACAGGAATTTCCTGTATTACAAGAGTGAACGATTTTAATGGAATAAAACACAGTTCAACCTCGAAATATATTTGAAGGACTGTAGTATTCTTCTGCGTAATAAACAAGGCACGTTTAATGACCATTTAGTTGCAGTTATGTGTTTGATGTCATCAGGGTGATTATGTCATAGCTATGACGTACACTTAGATGACTACAACCCGGCTAATTTACAATGAGGAACTGAAATTCGTGATAAACTCTCAGATGTTAGAATTAGCAGCTTGAAGGACGTTTAGTCTTACAAGGGTACAAGTAAGACCTAATTTAGGCTGAAAGCTAGATTACATTCCGAAGGGGCAATGCCTTGAGATAAAAATAACAAAGAAGTACAACGTTCTTTGTGGAAGAAAATCATATCTTTCAGAATCATTCATACTTATGTTCATATTATAAACACTGGAATAGCTGTTATAAATCCCATCTAATGAAATATTTTTGTGCTTTCTTTCATTCTTTTTAGACATTAAAGTTAGAAAGTGACTCAAAATATCTGTACTTCATGAAATGCTCTTAGAAATTTTCATATGTGATGGGAAGGGATTCTGTTTAGGAAAGTTTTCTACTTACAAAGTATCAATGGTTACCCTAAAAACATTTGTAACATTATTTTTGCTTCTAAGTCTGATTTCTATAGACCATTAAAAGGGATGTGTTCTAATTCCTTCTATTCTTAGTTGTTTAATCTCAATCCCAATGTGGTATAAAAATGTCTGTAGAAGTATCCAAGAGTATACAAGAGTGGTAAATACATGGGACATGAATACAGAATGAGATGGCCACTTCGCCCGTCCATATTTATGACGAATACTATCATACTTAATTATACTCAAGAAGTTCCCTGAATATTCCTTTGTCATACAGAGAGTTTTGCGTCAAGAATCATGAGTTCATTAGAGTACAAAAATTAAGTTTGTACGTGATGGAAAAATGACTCATTCATAATGATACTTTGGCCTCGTGGAAAGCGTTCGAATTTAGCAATACATGGTCACTTGAGAGTATGGGTTTCACTGAGTAAACGCATTATTACACTAATTATAAATTTACTATAGGGTAGTATTTATGTAAATTGTGATTTTAGTTTTGTTATTGTCTCGCACCGCATCTATGCGTTTACGGTGTTATTTTAAATCAACCTGTACGTTTTAGGTTATTTTAACTTGATAGATGACCTTGGTTGTATAGTCGCCTACATCTTCGTATAGCATTGTTAGGATCTGTCTTAAGGGGGAGATTAATAAGAAAATGTGTTTTGTCCTTGTCTATATCTGGAGAGGCGGGTAATTCCTCTGGAGAATTTCTTGGAACTGATGCTGCTACTTTTAATTACTTTTATTGGTTCATATGAAAAGGTTCAACTCATTTCTATTAGATGCTGTATTTTAAAAACTTAAAAGCACATACTAGATGTAACTACCGCGCAATTTAGCCAAATTTCATGTTCTGTTCTCTTCACTGACTTCGGGTGAATGAAATTTGCCCTTGCAGTTTCTTTCTCATAAGTTTAGCTCGTTGTGACTTTATATATTGCCTGAGGGCTATCGCATCTGTCAACATCTTCTGTTTTTGTGCTATTCTGGTGCTTAATAACTATTGAAATAGCCATTTATATCCATTATACTGTTAAATATTTTTCTCTAGTTTGATTTGCTTTTCTTACGTTGCGTTTGTTTCATAGCTTCTTTTATATTTGCTATTGGGCGATTTTTTCTACCTCAATTTTATGCAAAGTTTTTATCTTTATGTGGCTGTTGATCTGGAAGTGGAATTTAGAGTCAAAATATTGGCTAGATTGGGTACGAGACCTCGACTTCCGGAATGCAAGCTAAACACAATGCTACCTGAGTCATCTAGCTGACTATTTTGTCATTGCAATACAACATACTGAACATAAATTCTTCCTTTAAGTACTTATCTCAAATTTTAAGTCTTTCTGGGCTTTTTTACAATGTAAAGAATTGAACTTCAGATGTTTAAAACCTGAGAGACAACAGGTAATTTCTTGACCTGAAACCGCAAAATGTAGAGGAACAGGTCAGTGAAGTGCTTCAGTGGAATGTGAACATTTTATTGCCATGTTTCACTAGTTATTTTTTCTTACTTTTTTGTGCCTCTACTCCAGTTAAAGAAGTGGTCGATGACAGGCTGGAGGATTTCCCAGAATATCTACAGATCTTGTTTTCCCCAGACGAAATCTCTCGTCAGGTGTCTGTTTCCTCGTGAACGCCTGTATCTGATCAAGCTAGCCCAGCAATTATTTACGATGAATTTAAGTTTCCTGCTCATTGAAATCATCGAGCGGTGATTCAACGCTTCAGTCATGTAATGTGGGTCAAAGGCCGGTTCATGCGTAAGCTGTTAAACATCTATTTCCTGCTCTACGCCCCAGGAAATGGAAGCTTGAGAATCTTGAAGCCATTAGCTGCCGTGCTTTAGTCCATAATTTTCATGCTGTAGGTCTGGTAGAAACGCTCTCGCATCTTGTTTACTAGTAAACACAAACTTTTTATGAATGACAAAAATGAAGAGGAAAAAGACGCTAAAAGTTCTCTGTTGTTTGTATATCGTATCTATAAATTTCGGGTTAAATAAAGACAACATTTCGCGAGCTTTAAAACCGTAAACATTTCCAGGATTTGATTCCAAAGTATCATGTTGTATGTAAACACAAAACTCGGAATTCATTAACGTTATCTTTTATTATAAAGATTAACATATTTAACTCTTAGACTGAGAAAATCAGTATACATAAGCACATGACCGAATTGTGGATTCTTAACTTCAGAATGAAGAAATGTCCAAAAACTGTTTTATTAGTTTAGGTTGCAACTTGCATAATGTGTATATTATAATTATTGTATCCATTTTGAATAAATTAGTAGACATTACTTCAAATCGCCTTGAAATAATCTTCCTAAATGATCGCGGTGAAATAAATTTGTATCATTGCTCAGATATTGCAGTATATTGCCCTTTAATACGTAAGCCCAAAATTAAATTTAAAATAATGATTACTTAATGAAAAACCTAACGTAATTTTTCGGCTTACTAAGGGGATTTTGGATAACAGTGTCTATTTTGCTTTAATAATGTGCCGCAATATATGTGTAGTCCCAGAATTGTCTCTTTTATGATGAAATTTTAAGACTATAAATTTAAAGTAGTTTTAAAGCAACACAATATACCACTTCACAGAAGCTTTCATAAAAATACAGTTACTGCCTGTTACATTTTGAACATATGATTTGAGATTTTAGATTTTTATAAAAGTCTTATGTCAATTTGTGTTTCAAAATTTGGTATTAATGTGCAAATGAATACCCTGATGTGTTCTTCGACATTCGATAAGGGATATTATCTTGTAACATGTGAGTAAAATGGTGTTAAAAGACAAGAAAATATTTTAAAAGTTCGGAAAATCCGTCGCTGAGCTAATAAATGTAACTGTACATTATTTTTATTAACTAAATAGGTAGTATATCGACTGCTTTTACCTAATTAGTTAACTAGGCAAAGTCGGATTAAATTTTTCCTCGGTGCCTCTTTATCTCCTCCCCATATAATTACCTAGTTTGTGTCGATTGTGAAGAGTATAATCACAGTAGGTTTTTTGTTTTTAAAGCCTTGATTTTGACACATTATTCACTCTCCAGTTATCCTTCTCCACTTAAGAACCTTGCGCATTAGCTATGTGGGAGCATCAACATTTTAATCTCGTTAAATATGGTATACGTAACCTGATAGCCATTTACTACCTTTTAATGAAGTACCAGGTTAACTCCGGTGTGCTTTTGTTCTAATGATAGCCTTCAAGCTGACGGCTACATCAGGGCAGGCAGTGTCTTGATCAAGATATATCCTGACAACATGGTGTAGCCACTAATTTGGCTTGTTTTCTCTAGAGGTAATTAAAACCATTGTAATTTGTTAATACGAGCCTCTGGAAGATAAATGTTTTTGTATCGAGAGAAAAAATCTCAAGTTACCCAGCAGTGACCCACTTTTAAAAGCATGAATTCTTATAACGATCAAACCCGGACGTTTTAGCCAATGTGTGAACAGCAAACTTTAAGGAAATGGACAAGAATCTTAGGTTTCAATCACGTGTTCTAAAATACATCCACAGCAAGTGAATTACGACATTCATAGATGAAATCCACAACCTGTTTTAATACAATTTCTACTTATTTTGTCTGGTATGCTGTAATTATAAAAGCAATTTTAAATTTCGGGCAGATATGCAAGAGATTTTGTGCACAAATACAATTTTGAAATAAATAAACACAGATATACATAATTTGAGCACCAATAAAACAAAAGTTGTTTATATGCATGTATACATTTTTATTTAGAAAATTGTATTTAAATTTTATTGGTTACGTAACCACGTTTAAGATGCTTATCGTAACGAATAATTGGAGCTAAAGGTTCAAAATAGTTTTGAATATAAAGTTACAATATGAATTTTTTGAAAGTTTTACTAGTCTTTTGCCTTTGAATATACTTATATTAATGTTGTGTAACAATTTTAAGTTGGACTTAAGATTCCATACAAAAATTAATCGTCTCCTTCAAAGTCGAGTTTAGAATTTTTATGATATTTCAAAATATTAATATTACCATAAAAAATCCAGCTTGAATAATAGCTTTCACTTGGGATTTTGTATTCCCTAATTATTTTGACTTCTTTTTAACCAGGATAAGACGAAACGACAACTTTTCTTTAAGGTATGGAAGTACAAGTTCGAAAAAAATATAAGAATTCTAAAGAGAGAGATTACAACTTCTTTCATGTACATTTTAGTGACTTTTGCATTACCTAATTAGGTAACAACTTCAAATAAAATAAGAGCTAATTTATTTCAGAGAAATGAGCAGTTTAGAAAGAGGCTACTAAACTAACGCCAGTAGCTGTACTCATAAAACCGTTTGGCACTTTCACAGTTGCCGCCCTTAGATCAAGCAATAGCCATGCGCCGTCGAAGAACACAGTTGACTATCGGTTTCTCTGACTGGGTGCGTTCACAAACTTAGCATAGTCTCATAGTTTGCAACTATCCAACCTTCCTGCAACAATGTAACCACTCGAAGTGTTTCTACCTCCATGAGGTGTCTCATGTTGACTGAGTGCAGACGAACAAAGCGTACAAAGGCAAACCCTGCACCTCCAGAGCCTGGATGTCAGTTTCAGATAATACTAAATCTAGAACGCCACTTTAGTTTTCAGCGTTGCCTTATTTTATGCTTACACCATTGTTGAATGAAGCGACAAGTAAACAAAATGTACACTGCTGTTAAATAAAGCTTTAAACACACACGCGCATGCACACACACCAACACCACACCACTTAAAAATAACTGTCAACAATCTCATTCAACACTTAAGGACTTGCTTCCACCGTCAGAAGTATGCTCCAAATTTGCCATTGACCATAAACAAATTGTGTCTGTATAAAATTGGAGAAGAATAATTTACATTTACATTTTGGGTATTATTTGTATCAGGTCAAAATACAATTCTTGTTATTGAGCCAGTTGCTTTTATCCACTTTGAATTTCATGTATTTATCGTCTGCATTTTTTACTCCCACTTTATTGCTGATATTGAACAGCTATTGGATATTAACTGATATGTTCATCTTCGATAGAGCATAAGGCAGCTTGGAAATCTGAATATGTGTTTTGATGTATGCGCCATTGGACTACTTGTTCAACGAGGTTAGGTTTAACAGTGCATATAATTAAAGCAGAGGACTATACTGATACCGAGAACGGGTTAAGGTGTGGATGAGATGAAAATGTCAAATATTAGGTGATTGCAGGTTGGGAGAGAGCGAGGATTCTAAGCAACATGAAAGTAATAGTACTTAGAAGATCAGAAGTGGGAGGTGTTGAAAAGTTGGGCAAACATTTGATTAAAGTGAGAGGCATATGAGAACAGGATTAGTAAACTGCAGAGTTAAAGCTGCCCTTTCAACATCTGGAGTTCCCTAGAGGATGCGTAATACATTGCAAATATCTATCAGCAATTCCACATAATACGTCTGAACGTGGTTTTTGGTTTTGGAACATTAGCATAAATATATATTGAAGTTTTCAGAGCATTGTTCTTCTATCTCGAATACTGGGATCTATGTTTAAAAACCATTTAAATATAAACTCTGCTTTAATGTTCCTCAGATTTTAACGACAAAAGTTCACGTTTGTAACTTATCAAACACAAAATAGCACATTTAAAATTTTCCTAGACTTCTACAGCTCAAAATGCAGTTGTTTATTTATTTCCTCCTGGTCATGCAAAGTGAACGGAATTTCCTCATAAAGTGATCAGTTCTAAACAAATTTGACTAGTATTTGAATACCACTATATTCCCCTATTCCCATTGTACCTGCAAGGAAATATGTAATGCGGAGAAAAATTATTTCTACTAATGATCAACAAAGATATTACACAACACATGCATAAACAAGCTTATATAGGTAACAATAGTTTACTGAAGAATGGGCAGAGAAGGTTATGTGATCAAACATAAGATTTTATCCTAGCAATTTTTAAAACGTTTGTTTTTCTTAAGTTTATTGGTATTAACTATCGGATTTACCATTCTTAAGTGAATAAAAAAAAAGAAAGAAAAGAAACACACATATTCAAGTAAACATACATTTTAAAATTGTTATTTTTAACCTCAGAGTGGATTGGTATAGAATATAGCATCAGTAGCTCAAATACAAAATGGTAGAAAAGGATGGGTTAAAAATTAAATGTACCACATAACATTTCCGAAAATGAAGCGTCACATTATTTAAGATTCCATCCTTGAAATCCCAGAGATAAGAAACAGTTTAAAATGTAAGACTATACACAAGATTCTTTTCCTCAATTTTAAAACATTCTAGCAGTCAAAATAATGAAGGGAAAATTAATATCCAAAGCATAAACAATAGTAGTTTACATGTTCTGGTATTTTCCAGATTTGTTTTTTTTACTGACAATACAAAGACATCACATAGAGACAATCTCTAAAACAGTCAAAACTGTTGGCGAAGATTGTGTATTCTCGTGTTCTCGTTGTACTTACAGGTATAACAACACTGGGCAACAAAAAATAATTTTTGAATGTTTCGAGCACTTTATGAGGCAATTCCTACTAATTTTGGGTTGAGAAAAACAAATATGACAATGAAAAGTTTTTATTAGCTCTAGTTTCTATGATATACACAAGGTGGAAGTATTACATATTATTGGATTGAGAGAAAAGGATACATTTTAATTACATTTAATATAATTTTTAATACAATTTTTTAACCAGTAATTACATGCTAAGAGTCCTAAATTGCTGGAAAAATACTTCGCAGATATTCGTGTCTGAAGAGAATCATGTGGTGGCCTATTGACTTCGTCGTCTTTTAGCTTGCCTCTTGTGATGGAGTTCCGCAGAATCCCTATACAAAGACCAACAGTAATCCGCAAGCATTATTTCATTCCAACGGCCCCGATATCTTTGTTTCATAACAGAAATGTCCTGATGGAATCTCTCCCCATGTTCATCACTAACAGCTCCACAACTAGGAGGGAAAAAGTCTCTAATGAGATCACTCAATTCCGCTTGACTCAGTCTGTGCGGTTTATCATCTTTTACCTCAAAATCAGGGTCATGGGATGTAGAAGGCTTGTTTGGTTCTTCTTGTTCCACACTGTCTTCATCTTCTACTTCAAACACACAATTTTCGGGTGGAGTAGGAACTGGTAAACTATCCGAATGTGGAATGGGTCAAATAGCAGATGGAAAATTCGGGTACTGAACTGTTCTTCTTTTCTTCATAGACAATCCTGCCTTTATAGGTGGAATCAGGCAGAAATAGCAGTCATCTGTATGGTTTGTAGGCTCCCGCCAAATAATAGGCACAGCGAAAGCCATACATCGCTTCCTCTTTTTCAGTCATTCTCGCAGTGTAACTGAACATGCGTTGCAACATATATGTGGAGCCCAAGACTTATCCTGGTCCCCTACTTTCATACCGAAATAATACTGATAGGCAGTCTTTATAAGAGGCGTCAGATTGTGTTTCTGTGAGGAAAATGTTATTTTAGCACAAATATAATAAAAGTTATTCGCCATATTTATGCATTTTCGTGGCATTTTTACAAATTTTGCACTACAAAAGCACCCGCGAACCAGAAATTTTGCATTAATTTGAGTAGAAACTACATGTAATTCAAAGTTACAGCAACATTATCTATGGTTATGACTTACAAACAGCTGAAGAGAATTTATGTTTTGTTATTTGACAGGTGTGCCAACTCCCAAAAACAAAAAAATTCCCCCAAATTTAGAATCTTCACTCTAAAAAATAAAATGTCATTTTATCTTCAAAACAAGAGCTAATCTATCGTTTTTATGGTGATTTTTGAATTCAGCAGATGGAAATACATGTAAATTCACTATTTTTAAACCCGAAACATTTTCATTGTTGCCCAGTGTAATTTGTGTAAATGTTCATCTCGATTGATATGAAGTACGTCGAAGAATAAGTTTTTGTAAATGTAGTTTGTTGAGTCGGTAGTGGAAGTCACGTGTACAACACATCGGGATTTTTTTTAAGTTAACTTTGTTTTCAATCCAAGAACATTCATACATGATAACGTCCAAGAAAATGAGAAAAACAAGTTATAGAAATAGCAAATACTCTTACTATCTCATTATTATGAAAAGTGTTTGAACAGGTTGATTGTTTAGTAAATGATTTTATAATTAATGTACCATTTAAACTAAGCATATTATAAAATAATTTCAATAATTATTCCATGTATTTATATTTTTAATAATGCTCGTTGTGATCTAATGTCCTATGCTGTAAAAATGTTGAATGAGCAAAGTATAATCAAAATCTGATAGTAATTAATTGTTATTTCACACTAGCCGTGGTAGAATCAGACAATACTATAGCGGGGATTTGAACCACGAATCTTCCGACCACCATCCGGTAGCTCCCACTCGGCCGTCATGGCAACATGCCGGCATTACATTAAATTCTCCAACTGACTTGCAACTAGAAGATTTTATTCATATGGGACAATCTATCCTAAAGAGGACTTACAATGTGCACTTCTGGGCTTTATGGTTTAAAAATTCTGATGTGTTGCACTCACATGACTTTCTCTACTCTTGTACTAACTTTACAAACTCTTATTCCTCAATCTTATTCGTGTTAGTTGAGATATAGATTTGTAGAAATTGTCTTATTGCTTATTTCCTTGTAGGTACAAGGTGAGTATGGGAATACCGTATATATATATATATATATATAACACAAATTATGTATTTTAGCAATATCTTCATTTTTTCTAGTAAGATTTGGTCTATCTTTTACCGTATAGCAGTTATCCAAAAGTCATCCAGAGTAAATATGACTTCATGGGCTCAGCCAGGAAATTCAACAGATACATACATTTCATTTGTAACAAAAATATTTCAAACATATGGCATTTTAATAAAAATAGTTAGAGCCATTTTCAACAAAATCAAAATTTTCGAAAAATTTTCCATGTAAAGTGTAGTTTAGGCTAGAGCAATTTTCTTCAAAATCATCGTGTCGCATCCTTGAAAGACACTTGAACTTAAATACCAACTTTGGTTTTTAACCGACTTTTTGTTTTTGAGTTATGCTGTCCACTGACTGACAGACAGAGACACAGACAAATCTTTTTCTAAAAATTTTGTTTTTGGATTTAGCGGCCTCAAAACATATATTTCCCATGAAATCTCGACATCAAGTTTTTGGGTGGAATATAATACTTCCTCTAGTGAACGTAGTAGAGAAAGTAAAAATGGTATCAGTTGGAGAATTTGATGTTGCCATGGTAGTTTGATGGTTACAGCGATCAGACGGAGGTCGGAAGATCCATGGTTGAAATCCCAGATATAACAATGAATTCTTTCCAATCGAAAGTCGATTTGTCGCATGCAAACACAAGATTACATCATAATAAGTCTACATGTGATATAATTACCTCAAAGAAACCTTAATATTGATAGACAGCACAAAAGGAAGACTATAAGGTTAATTCTTGCAAATGTCTGAGGCCTTTCAGTCTGATGAAATAATTTGGAGCCTTTGTTATTCAAGTTCATTTCAGCTCTATTTAACCACCTGTGATACCTTCTCGACCATGACTAGTCATTTTTCTGTCTGCTCCACATTATAAATGCAACGTCATTGACCTGTATTATTGAATAAGTCTTGAGAGCGGTTAAAATAGCCAGGTGGGTATGAGACATCGTATGTGAGATATCTCCACGAGGCTGTGCTATCAAGTCCAGAGTCATGTTGGATCGACGGAAAACAGACACCTCCCTGATTGTCCAAACACAGAAAAAGATGTTATGTTTCACACAATTTTATTATAACAACACTGAATATATAGTTATATTATCCACCATAAGACGTTTAATAGAATTACAATACATATTGCAGTATGCGACTTTCGGACCACAGTAGTGTATAAAATCATAAGGTATTACTTATTTTGATATACTATATTTCAAGTGGAAAAATAACGAGCTTATTACTTTTCTTCCTTTAAGATGTCGTTGATCTCTAGAACGCTTGAGTTGTTTATACACACCAATGAGCATGGACCAAAACACAGACTTTTATAAACATACATTTTGGAGGGTGAAAATGTGCCTTTCTAGTGAAATCTGGTTTTTGAGTTGAATGAAATTATTTCTCTGCCGTTTTTCTGCAAGATTTTTTAGTTATCCCTTTGTTAAAGGAGGTAAATCTCCTATGTCATAAATCAGAATAAAATGCCATTTTAATTTTTATTCAAAACACGGTACATAATCTCCTGGTAAAATACTGAATTTCTCTGTTGCCTTTTTAAAGCACAACTATTGGATGGACAGAAGATGAGTGTTCATCTAATCATTGGTACTATCAGCGTACACTTGTTGAGCATTACCAACACAAGCTTTAAACGATTTTTCATGCTCTGAGGCGGTGTTAGGACTCATAAAGGAGAAATGGAATGTGACAGGTGCTCAGCGTTTAACGTAGGACTTAGCATATGGTGGACATGACTTTTCCATTTTGCACACGCCCACTCTCCTCCAAACTGCATTTTTGCGAAACAAGAGACGATGGAAGTCGTCATTTTGCAACACCTCCCTCCGGTTGCATTGCAGGATGTACCCCATCGATAGGACTCATCCTTCCCAGCAACAATGCTGATCTCTTTTTCACATTACGTAAGGCGCACAAGGAGATCAAGGTTAGGGAGATACCATAACGAGCTGGTGTCCATCACGTCCCGCCCGTGAGAAGACGTTAACGGGACAATGGAGCAGGATGGCAGGAAATGCCTTTGTTCCGTGCAGTCACGTCACGTAATGGGATCAAGCGAATGTTACAATTCTTCTTGCTCACTGGGTTACGTGCGTCGGCGGATGGACGGGTGAGAACTGCCAAGGACGTCGTTCCGCTGCATCGTTCTCCCTCTTTCCTGTGCTCAACA
Source organism: Tenodera sinensis (assembly GCA_030765045.1). NCBI lineage: Eukaryota > Metazoa > Arthropoda > Insecta > Mantodea > Mantidae > Tenodera > Tenodera sinensis. Next base: position 101,360,308 of record CM060971.1, on the reverse strand, counting down.
ATGGTTCTTAGCACACTAGTGTTAAACTTGTATGTTTGCGAACCTCTAGGGATCTCTGGTGCCATTGGTGCTCTCCACAAAAGGGTTTTCGTTGCTCAGATCCATTGGGAGATAGATTAGAACAGAAACCCAAACTGTTGTTTCGTCAACGGAAGAGTCTGCAGCGTGTTTCTAGGATCCAAGCCTATTGGGCGGGTGTTACAGGTTTTTTTCTTGACACAGCAAGAATAGATCTCCCCAGTGAGCTTAATTCCAGCGTTTACTCATGTAGTTCAAAATAATGGAAATCAACAAAACAAGATAAGACAAGTGAGTCGGTGGTTCAAACCTGTTGCAGTATGCACACGTTGAATATAATCCAATGCAAGTCAAAAGTTGTTGATCAAGAATTGTGCAAAAATAAAAATTGAATGTTCCTTGAATGTGGCTGTTGCTTTACTTTTCATCTGTGCATTTTCTGAAGACAATCTGGAACAAGTAAACACAAATTTTGCATTAATATTTTGTGCATTGTGTAGTACGTTACCTGTAATTAATCTATAAAATATCACAGCCACGAAATACAATTTTATTGCACCTCACCTCCAAATAACTTTGGTGTCAAAACATCACATCTAAGTTATTTCATACATTTATTGCCAGTATACTGTATAGTTAAGGGCCATAGTGTCTTTGTTATAGTTATTACAAGTAAAACATATATCATCTGTGATGCTTATTTAATTCCAACTTATACATATTACAAATAATTAAGAGTTGTACAAACAAATGATATCTTCCTTTGACTAGAAGGTACTCGTGAAGCTGCCAGAAGTGGACCGCAAGAAAATGCTACACATATAAATAATAAATAAAGTTTGAGTTAATAGATGAAAAACAGTTAATTCAGAAATACCTAAAGATAAAGTTCTTATTATTAAACCTAACTGACTTAAAGTAGATAAACAAATAATTTTCTTTAAATCATATTAAAAATTGTGGTGTAGAGATGAAACATTTCACTTTATGTGGTTTATAATGAATTAATATCAAACGATCCAAGATCAGCCTACAATATAAATTTAGTGAAAGCTGTTCACGAGGTTGTGTCGATGCTTCATGCAGTAAATGCATATATATTTTGATAGACGTAATTCTATCATGTGTTTCTCACACTCATATAGTGAATCGGCAATAAATTTACTAAATTTGTAGTAGCCAATTGCCTTGCACTTCTAATAGTGAAGTCCAGTGATGCACCCAAGCAAGATTCTTCCATGGCTTGATCCGGAATAATTATTGTTTGCCTGGAGGAAGGAGGCATTCTTGAGCAGAACGAAGCAACAGTGGATGTCGACCTTGCACTGATTTCCCACTCCATGATTTTCGTTTCCACGCTCCATGAGCACACACAGTAGAGGCGTAATGAGCATATTGTCTCTCACTCACTCTCGTTTTTATTTACTCTAGACACGGAATGACCCCAAAAAGTCTGTTACGTAACCATCGCAATTGTTGTAAGGCTCACCTTGTCATTTATTTTTCTTGCCCTGAAATTCTTGACAAGGGCAGAGGTGACAAGTTCAATCATTTGTCACACTGGTCCATTATGAAGTTGCTTGAATCATGTCACAAATAAGTTAGAGGTGTTTGTGTGTGGAGCGCCACTGGGAGTGTTCTATAATGTACGAACTTCTAAATCTTCAACTAATTTCTTTCAAGCCGTAACAATAAATATTAATTTATGCTGTCACATTTCATATGCATATTTATATAGGTTGTGGAAAATATTAAAACTCTTAAACACCTGTGCAACCCCTTCAGAGCTCTAGAAACAGAAGACAGAGATTCTTAAATTGCTTATGTGGGGGGGGGGGGCGCCTACACGAGGAGTTTCCCTATTAATGACAAGGAAATGAAGCATGGGGCGTGTTGCGAATTAGTCATACACTTTCCTATGTTCTTCCGCGTCCATCGATTTGGACATTCAAGAAGTCATTTAAACACCTGTGGTAATATAAAAAAGAAACCATTTTTCATGAACGAGTAACATGTTTTAAGAAATCCATTCCCAATCAACACTCAATGTAACTATTGTAGAATAAGGCTACCCGAAAGGGTAGCTTAAAGTCTGAAATTTGTGAAGCTATCATGCGATGTACGAGAATATTATTTGTACTGTGACAAAATGACGAAATCATTTTATCATCTTCTAAAATACAGTTTTCTTCTCGTCGTTAACATAGTCTACAGTATTTCGTGGTATCACAACTCACAATTTTTACTTCCAGTAACCTTGCTCTGAATCCTTGGGTAACTAAGCAAAGCGTGGGATTAAAAAACTAAGAGGCTGATTGTTGTCTGTAAACATACGAAGCAGTGTGCCAAAGGTGTATATGACAGATAGACATATGTAGGTATAAATGTGTTTGCGTGCCAAAACGGACAGCCGGCTTGTGTAGAATTAGGAAGCGATCAGCACAAAGTGTCATAGCCGAGGGGGACAGCTGATTCATCCCGTGATACATCTTGATTCACCACCATCACGCACGGGGACTGCACAATTATTTACTGCGAATACTGACTCTTTAGCCAAAGTCATGTTTGCACAAACCGCAGTTCTCTGAGATGAAAATAGAGAAAGGAATGGGAAGAGTTGGCGACTTGAAATAGAATTATACAATTATTCTTGAAAATCAGAGTAATATTTATTGTTAATAGTGATACTTTCTGCATGACTTATTACTTTCCATAAATCCATCACAGGCGTCATAAGTGGGGTGCAGTACTGGAGATGGGACGTGGTTAGCACCCAGCCACTCCTGGCTGGTTATGCGGTCTTCTCGACCAGGTATTACTTTCTATACTATGTATATAGTAGGCACAAAAGATATTGCATTCCATCCAAAAATTCGGTATCCACATTTCACCGGAAATACACGTTTGAGGTTCCGCAGAATACAAAAATATTTATGAACGCCCGTGTGTATGTGTGTAGGTATGTCTTTCTTTATTTCTTTGCTTCTTCTCTCTTTCTTTTTTCTTTCTTTGTTTTTTTACTTTTTTTTCTCTCTTTTTCTTTCTCTTTTTATTTCTCTCGCTTTCTTTCCATATTTTTCCTTCTCTCCTTTTCTTTCTCTCTTTCTCTCTCTCTTTCTTTCTTTCTTTCTTTCTTTCTCTCTTTCTCTCTCTCTTTCTTTCTTTCTTTCTTTCTTTCTTTCTCTCTCTTTCTTTCTTTCTTTCTTTCTCTCTTTCTTTCTCTGTCTCTTTCTTTCTTTCTCTCTTTCTTTCTCTCTTTCTTTCTTTCTCTCTCTTTCTTTCTTTCTCTCTTTCTTTCTGTCTCTTTCTTTCTCTGTCTCTTTCTTTCTTTCTCTCTTTCTTTCCCTCTTTCTTTCTCTGTCTCTTTCTTTCTTTCTCTTTCTTTCTGTCTCTTTCTTTGTCTCTTTCTTTCTGTTTCTTTGTTTTGCTCTCTGAGTGTGCGCGTGTGTGTAGCATAACATTTTCATTTTATAACTACCATAAGATATGCATATATTTAAGATATTTTCATAACAAATGACGCGTTTACTTTGGATCAGATATCTTATGTGTGACATTGTCAATATGGAGAAAAATCCCCAAGCTCTGTTGTTCCCTCTGGTACTTTACCCACTGTTCGTACTTTAATCTTTGTTGACTTACTGACAAGGACTAATGCCAACTCCCTAGTGTATGCACATCTATATTGTTCATTACCTGCAGTTTTGCAAAAGCTAGCTAACGAAAAATATACACAGTATTTGGAACTGTAGTGCTTTTCCTACAGGGTGTCCAAAGAATTTCGAGACTGTAATTCTGAACAAACCTGCACCTTAGTGATTCTTTTTGTTTCAAATTCACTGACCTAAGATGTACTCACAATTTTTAATGTTACGTAAAAAAGGTCTGACGTGTGTACTCATATGACTTATTCAATTCACTCCTACACAAAAATTCATAAAAATTCTTATTCATCTTCCTACTTTTTCTAAATCTATATAGACATATTTTGTAAAAATGGGTTTATTACCTATTTCCTTTTATGTTCAATGGGAATATGGGATTATAGTATACCTAAGTAATAGTCCTATCTTTTGACAACTGGTAACTGTGTGCTAGAATTGACATCCATCCAGGACTAAAAGAATGACGACTTCTCATTTGAGAAAATATATCTAAAAGTTGGTTGTCTACAAAAAAGCATGTGACATGAATCGTATGCTCCTTCGACATATGAATTTTTGTTTAGTAAGACTTGTCTATATCTTTCGGTTTATCAGTTATGCAAAAGTCATCCAGAATAAAGAGGAATTCAGAGGCTATTTCCAGAAAATTAAAAATATTCATTTCATTTCTCATAGAAATATTTTAAACACAGTGCTTTAATCAAAATCATTGAATATATTTTTGAGAAAATCAACGTTAAAATGTTTTCATGTAAGTTTGAGGGCAGGGGATTTTCTTGAAAGTTTTGGTGTCCCATTCTTGGAAGATTGCTGTTTGGTATTAAACCGTGTTTTCGTTTTTGAGTTATGCTGTTCACAGGAGGGGGAAAAAAACACATTTTTGTAATAATACTTTTGTTTTGGATTCAGGATATCTCAAAATATATACCAATGAAATTTCGTATCGAATTTTTACGTGGAATGCAATATTTACACACTGCACTTGTTCTTCCGTCTGTTTGGAGAGAATTCTATCCCTTTTACATATTATTAGTAAGATTATTCTGAATATTTTGTTTACTTTCAATTTACCTTCCTACAGTCTACTTAAATTGGTGAAGAAAATCAGTAAAGTGACATAAAATGTCTTTCATTAAAGTTAAACTTTTTGGGAATACGTCTATGAAGATGTAGGAATTTTTCTAAAATTAGGTATGAAATAGACCGTACCTGTATTTATGACGGTCTAAACCAAGCCTAAGTGACTTATAGCCCTCATTTTTTATCTGATACGCATACAATTATCAGTACAAGGCCGTGAGCGGGCTGCGCTCAGTGAGCACCAGTTCCTCAACTATTCTAAATGTTAAAATGATGTTGCGGTACTCTAGAAGATACCTAAGAATGTTAAAGATCCAGGTATTGTCTTAATTTCACACCTTTATCAACATTTACGGAAAATACAAACAAACATTCTGTATAATACAGTTTTTCCTAATTTCCTTCCATTCTTGAAGCTATATCTCGTAGATATTCACGTCGCTCCGATAATGACGGTTTTATGTGGCAGATAGTACAGATATTAATCAGTAAAATTTTAATTAGTAACATTTTAAGCATCTATGAGTTACCTAAAGCGCAGCACGATTACAGATGTAAAACTCTTCCGACGGAATTCGAATCTCGTACCTCCTCTTGAAAAGGTAGATTTGTTGCCCAACAGGTAATTTTAATAATAATATATTACTATTATATGTTATCTTGCAATATAGTTGTATATGATTACATGTTTAATATGTTACCGGATATTGCATCAGTATTCACATTAAAACATTATACGAAGCATACAAATACAAACCTACAAAAAAAAAAAAAAAAAAAAAAAAAAAAAATGCCGGAGCGAATACGTAACAATCAAAGTTAACGTAATATAATGACAAAACATTGAGTAAATGTTTCTCTACAATAAGACAAGGCTATATCGATGAGCATGCAAGGCATATGCTACGAATTGCAATTGAGAAACATTTCGTTAGCCAATCTACGGTCCAGATATTATCAGCATCCCAAACTGAAATATTTACTTTCAGGTTAGTGTTCACAACATACAGTTATGAGCCGATGCATTGGCAAGCATTAGGTAGCGTATCCTTGGAAACAGTCATTAAATTCCAAGGAGATTATTTCTTGAGTTAGTTTTAGGGGCACGAATTGCAATAGATCTAGCCAATCGTCTTGAAAACCAAGTTATAAATGAGCATCACATTATTTTTGTTCTTATTTTTGCTGTTTATTTATATTTCCTTCCTTTTACACACGTTCACACTCTTATTCATACTTGCAGACTCGGTGGAGGATAGGGAATAGAAATAAATAAATTCCCACAGGGAATGAACTACGTGGCCAACCTTAACTATGGTCTCTGACACATTGCCTTAATTATTCTGTAAATACATTTTGAAACCTAAAGATATTTAAAACCTCCGGCTAATATTAGTAATATGATTTAATCCTTCACTGAGCCACAAATACCTGGATGTTACTAAAAGTAACAACAATAAACTCCAAATATTTGCAAAGCAACATATTGAAGGGTTAAATGGTATTCTTAGGCGTGAAGATACTTTATAGTGATTAATTACATTGTCTAAGCAGTGCTAACAATGTATCCTTGGCAAGGAAAACAGGTCGGTATTTATTTGGAAGACGTATCATTTAGCTCAGTAATTTCTGAGGGCCGTATTGGAGAAGAACCAAGAAACTACATTTATTTTTTCTGCACTACAACTAACTACTGCGGTCACCAGAATCACTCCTCCAAGATGTTGTAATGTGGTCATGTTATATTTTTAGCAAAGAGGAAATCCTTGCAATAGCTGTTTGCTGATTCAGTATTTAATGACGCGAAATATAGAGTCTAACATTTGTTTGTGCTATCTGAGTAATGATATATTAAATGTAGCAACATATTTAGACATTTTGATTTTACAATGTGGCGACCGAAACAAAAACAGCTAAGTTTAGAAGAAATAAGACTCTCTCCGAGTCTTTCTTCTCTGATGAATCTGCTACCAGATACTCCAATATCGAACTATAATACATTTTCCTCAGGGTATGTATGGGTGAGCGGGAGAATAAAAATCAGTTAATTTGGGGGAGAAATTTAGTAATCTATTTAAGTGAGTTATGACTGTTAGATTGAATAATTAAAGTGTTCTAGAATTTTATCACTTTAAAATGTAACTGCTGAATAATATATGCTAAGTTCTGACATATTCAGACTTAAGGTTTAAATTTTTTTGTTTTCGTAATAATAATGCAAACGCTAACAATGTGTCACAAACGCTAACAATAAGCGGAAGGTTAAATGTACCCAGCGCGGTCTTTAAGCGATACGACTGCCGATAACAAACATTTCTGTTAGGCTGTAAAACACGACAGGAAAGAAGTGAATTTTAGCAGTGCTCGCTCCTTTATTAACTTAGGTTCCGCCTATTCCTGCCAACGTTCTTACATAATTTTGCCAAATCTTAAAGTTGGTAATTCTTTTCTGAAACCAATGTTTAATCTGTGAGTCTCCTCAATCCTAAGAATTTCATTTCCCCCTTATAATGTTGAGAATTGTATCTACATACTTAGCGGCGTATGCAATAGCTGAGCATAACTGAATTCTGTTGTTACAATTTCACTTTTGCTAAGTTATATTTGAACTCGCTGTATTGCTGTTTGGAAACACTGGGTACTGACCCTCTTTTTATTGAGAAACTGTCCTTCTTTTCGTGTTTGTGGAGTTACTTTGCGAAGGTTAAGACATCACACGTCCGTTGTGTGTTTACTTCTTGGGAAATGTGTCTCAACCGACAGACAGCAGGAGGGAGATAGACACTCTGTCATGCAAGTGACCATTCAATCGAAACGTTCAGAGAAATGGTGTAACTGCCAACTATCACACCATAAGGTGTCCAAAATGTGTTTCTACTTTTTCTCCGTCACTAATGTTTAAATGCGGTTTATTCATTTACTTCTTTTGCCTCCAAAAATGCTTTCTTCTTTCGTTCTTCTTTCAATATTTCAGCACAAAACACATCGAAAAACAAAATCGTAAATTTACGAGGATGTTAATTACGGATCAGTTAGTTTGGTGACAAAAACATATTAGTGACACGACTGAAATTAAACAAGATATACATTTCATTTCATATAAAAATATCTCAAACATATGAAATTTTAATGAAAATCGTTAGAGCCATTTTCAAGAAAATAAAAATATTCCATATAAAGGGTACTCTAAGGTGCAGGAATTTTCTTCACAATCTTCGTGTCGCTTCCTTAAAAGACATTAAACCAAAATACTACATTGACACACACATGAACCTTTTTCCAAAAATGCTTCGTTTTTATTGAGGGAGCCTCAAAACAGATATTTCCGTTGAAATCTCGATATCGAATTTTTGGATGGAATACAATACTTCCTCTACTTCACGTATTACGAAAGTAAAAAAGTGGCATGTACTTTACATTTAAATTACAGTTTGAAGAGGATCATTTTCTTTAAAACTTTCCCTGGGATGCTTAAGTGGTGTCCAAGTTTGCAGTATCAATTTTGATGTTAATCAAAATTTTAGCTTTTAAACTTACGCTCACAGGCACAGGCACGTACGCACGCACACATACATACACACACTCGCCCGCGAGTACATGAAAGATTTTATAATCTTTCTTTTTCTGTTTTTCTTTTTCATTCCTTTTCTATTTTATTTTATTCAATGAGCGCCAAAACTTTTATCTTCGGTAAAATATTTAGTATCGAATTTTTGGTTGTTAAAAGGAACATTGGTACCCAAACTGTGCATTCTAAAGATGAGTGCATATTTTAAATCAGACATTATATAATTTTCTCAGAATAGCAATGATGATTATCACGAAAATAATAATTAAGGGGTAAACTAGCAAAACATGTAATTATGTACTATAATTAGCTGTCTAGAGTTCTAGAGGGGGGCACCCTCCCCCTCCCCCTTCTTGTCTTACCTTCCACGTCTCCGCACTATTAATTTCATAACCGCATAATTTCTCTTGCCTCCGAACCATGTTCTCGCCAAACAAGGATGTGAATAAAACAACAAAATGAACATTTTTGTACATGTAAGTTTGGTGTGACGCAAAAGTGAGGTATTTCCGAAGCCAAGGCATCAATGAGAAGATGGCGTAACCATTAAGACAAAGTATTTAAAACAGTGACCACACATACATACACACGTCTGGGATCAGAGGTCAAGCGGCTCGTTCCCATGAACGAGCCAGTTCCTGGTTGTGTCTTAAGGTGACATCATGACGCGTGTACAGATCTAATTGCGTGGGGCACTTGAAGTTTACTGGGTGTGGTTTTGCCACATCTTTTCCCACGCCGTCGAGTTCGTCATCGACCACGAGTAGATCTCGTTTTGATCGTATCTTTTGATCAATTACTTCACTTAGCATTGAGTATGAGAAACATTTGTTCTCCAGGAGTAGCGTTTACAACACGAGTTAGGCTATCCAGTTAGCTACTTTTAATAAATATGTATCAGTAATCATAGTGTGACAGATATGCCGGATATTACATGTCTTATAAACATGCAATTGATCAGATCTGTGTTGGATCAGATCCAGCGGGTATTGAGTAGTTATAAACTCGCTAGAGGTTGACAGCATAACCTTCATTCTTACAATAAAATGGGTTCCGCTATTTATATGCGTGCACCAGGTTTTAATTTATGTGCTTCTCCACAGAAAAACATGCATAAAAATCTGATGTGTTGCACTCACATGATATTATCTACTTTTGTACTAACCATTCTTACAAACTCCTATTCCTATATCTTCTTCGTGTAAGTTAAAATAAACATTTGTACAAATTATCTTATTGCTTAGTTCCTTGTAGATGCAAGGGGAATATTAAAATACAGTAGGCTTTGTGCGATAGTCAAATCTTTTAAAGCTTTGAGATTCCGTTCTCTTTGCACACGTAACACATAAAAAAATGAACAACGATGTCCCATTTCACGAAAGTTCTAAGTTTTCCGAAACTCACACACATAATAAGGAATATCTCCGAAATGGTTCACCCTACAAGAAAGTTTATTGAGACATAAATTGTGTATTTTAGCAAGATCTACATTTTTTGTACAGTATAATTTGGTGTATCTCTAACGGTTTTCCAGTTATGCAAAAGTCGTCCAGAGTAAATACGACTACAAGGGCTATAGCCAGAAAATTCAAGATATACAGTTCATTTGTCATCAAAATATCTCAAACATATGACATGTTAATCAAAATCGTTAGAGCCATTTTCAAGAAAATCAAAATTTTCGAAAAATTTTCCATGTAAAGGGTAGTTTAGGGTGGGGCTATTTTCTTCAAAATGTTCGTGTCGCATCCTTGAAAGACGTTAAACTTAAATACCAACTTTGGTTTTTAACCGACTTTTCGTTTTTGAGTTATGCTGTCCACAGACTGACAGACTGATGCACAGACACACACAGTGACCTTTTTCTAAAAATGCTTTTTTTGGTTTCAGGGGGTCTCAAAAGATGTATTTCCGGTGAAATCTCGACATCGAATTTTTGGGTGGAATACAATACTTCCCCTACTTACTGGTAGAGAAAGTAAAAAGTTTTAATTGGAAATTCTGCAACATAAAACTTATAGGGGGACCAAAAAATCGATGGATGTTGTAAGCAGAGATGATGCGGTTCGAATCTGTGGGCGGAAAGCAGAAGACAGAAGAATGGAGGCAACAATTGAGAGAAGCGAGGACCCAAAAGGGATTTAAAAGCCAGTAGTTATAGTACTAGTGTACGATGCTTCAACTGGCTTTATTTGTCGATTTCTGAAAGATAGAGCTGAGAGCTAACGGCCATAAATACGTTCTACTTAGGCATTTTCTCCACCTTTCTTGTTAACTTGTGTAACAGTACATGTTCACGACTACGTAGAGCAATATACTGGATAAAACCACCACCGCTATTGAAAGTGTCTTGCGGGATCAAAGGATAAGACCGCCGGTAATGATTAGTTGCGCTTTGTGGTCATATGAAGCTATATTTGCGGTTTCGGCATCTGGGCTCCTACAGACGGATATCCTGTACCGCGGAACCTACATGTAATTAGAAGGCATATTAAAAATCGCCTCAAGTGATTCGGTTTCCCTTACTGATCGAATTGAAAAGATAATTGAGTTTTGTGTCCGAATTTCTGGACACTACATGGCTAATTTAAAAGTCCAACTCACAACACTTGCTCCATAAAATAATTATGGGCAAAAAGAGTATCGGAGAAACTAGGTGAAGTCAAGTGTGACCGTGCGATTTATTCACAATGAGAATACACCACACGAAGGAAATTATGTGCGTCTAAATGATGTTACGTTCATAGTGTTTCGCTGCCAACATTTCTTGAACATTTTGTTGCAGGCCCAAAGTGCGTGAAGCGCTGGGCAAATCTGGTCGTTCGCTATTCCTCTCTTAGCATGACCACGAGGAACAACTGCATAGCTACTTAGAACAATGAATATATTAGAAATGTTTAATCTTCCAAAACATCTTTCTGACATACATTGTATGTTTTAATAAGATAGGCATTCTATTTCTTCTGTAAGCTCTTTTCTTTCCTTTTTATTTTATCTACTACGTTTAGTAGAGAAAGTATTGTTTTAGGTTAATCTCCTTCAAGGATGAGACACAAGATTTTGAAGAAAATCCTTAACCTTTACATGGCACATTTTCCGAAAATTTTGTTTTTATTGAAAATGGCTCTAACGCTTTTGATTAAAATGTCGTATGTTTGAGACATTTTTATGACAAATGAAATGTGTATCTTGAATTTTCTGGCTATAGCCCATGAATTCCTATTTACTCTGGATGACTTTCACATTACTGGTAAACCGTAAGAGGTACACCAAATCTTACTATACAAAAATGTAGATCTTGCTAAAATACACAATTTATGTATAAATAATATTTTTTTGTACAATGAATCGTTTTGGAGATATGCCTTGTTATTTGTGTGAGTTTTGGAGAACTTATTTTTTAAAATATGGCTTTATCTATACCGTCCTTCCAAGTAAGGCATGCCTAGCTTCTTTGGTAATCTTTCTTCTGTCATTCTCTGAACGTGCCCAAACCATTTGAGAGCCCTTGTTTCTAATTCGTTGACAACACTTTCTTCTGCATCTATTTCTGCCTCAATCCATCCAGTTTTGTCGCCAGCAATCTTCTCCTCGATCTTTCGTTCAGTGTCCAGCCATTTATTTCCAGATTTTCCCCTTCTCCTCCAACTACCATATATTCTGTTTTGTCAAAATTAAGTTTTAAACCTCCTGCCTCAAATGTATCTATAAGCTTACGGGTCATGAATTCTATGTCTTCTCTGTCCTGACCTATAATTACTTGGTCATCAGCGAATAATAGACTGTAGATGGTCTTGTCATTCATTTCTATTCCCATTTTGTGACAGGCACTATTCCATTTTCTCAAGACCCCATTCAGATATATTTTAAATATTGTTAGCAACATTGCCCATCCTTGTTTGAGACCTTTGGTTACTAGAAATTCTTTCGAGATTTTATTCCCAATCTTCATACATGCACTAAAATCATATAATCCTTTTATAAAATCAAAAAGAGACTCAGGTATATGAGTGTTTAACAAGGAGTTCCAAAATGGAACAAATGGATCATGTCAAGTGGAACATCATTATTCATGTTTTTATATGTTAACTGTGCTAAGAGAACAGAATTTGAAAGCTTTAAAAAATTTGACCATTGGTCAAAGTCTACTGTATTCCCGTATTCCCCTTGATCCTACAAGGAAATAATTTATATAAATGTTTATCTCAACTAACACGAAGAAGATATAAGAATAAGAATACTAACTAAGAATGGTTAGTACAAGAGTAGAGAAAGTAATTTGACCGCAACACATCAGATTTTTTAATGTGAAGTAATTAGAGAAATGGGCAGTCTTTGCAATAGCTATAACGTGGTAGTGATTGCAGAAACTGGTGTTGCAATTAAAAATTATATTTCTTGCAGGTCACTTTTGTTGCTTGCACCCCATCGGCACCTCTCTGCTTGGCACACTCGCATTGCGATATGAGGTGATTTTGTTGCACTTACACCAGCGCTACTCTATTTCCTTCCTGAGACGATGTGGTCATGTGTTAGCAATTCCCAGCAGACTGCTAAGAATATGCAACTTCAAGGCTGAATTAGATCACATCATTCGGAAAACAGGAACGAGCGCATGACGTAGGAAGGTCGGGGATGACAGGGTATCGCCGCCTGGCACAGAACCTTGAACCCTCAGGGTCGAGCGATTACGCCATTGCTCATAGGCGAAGAAAGTGAGCTATTCTGAGGATCGAAATTTATTGAGTTTTCTGCCGAAGAATTAGAATATAATCCTCACTCCTGTTTCTAAATCCACAGGAACAGGAGAGACAACCCTTTTTCTGGCCAACTCGCGCAATGGCTTGAGCGACCTACCCTTTTTTTTTACCTGGTAAACATAAAGTTATCAGTAAAGGTCGTGAGCAATCTGCGCTCTCTGAGCACTTGTTGCCCAGCACTGTGCGAAAGCAGAAGATACTGTTCCTCAAGCGGAATAATTTGAAACAAGCTTGGGCCATAAACTAAACGCTAAAACCACACGTCCTCTGTGCATACTTGAGAATAATACCCATGACTATAATTTATGGTAATTTCTGTACTTTGACCTTCGTGTGGGAGGTGACATTGATAAATTTAGCTAAGTAATTTTTTATCCTGATCATTCTGATCAGCACATTAAGTCAAAGTCATGCTATTATTGTATTGTCATCGCTCCTTCATTCAAATATGGTTATAGTTTCCCACAGATCATATGGGCTATGGAATATTGATTTTGACAATTTCACATTGCTTTTGATAGATTTTTTATATTGATGTTTTGATTTTTCGATTCTTTTCAATATTAGTATTTCGATAGTGATATTTCGATATTGAAATAGATTTTTGATGTCAATATTTCAATATCACCTTGGACGATATCGATATTTCAATACCACTTTGTTCAATATTGATTTCTAATATCGGTGTTTCGAAATCGATATTTTCATATTTATTTTAACTTTTCGATATGGATATTTCGATATTGATTTTTGATATCGATATTTTGGCGTTGTCTTTAAATTTTTGATATTGATGTTTCGAGCTTAATTTTTCGATATCGATACATTAGGACAACGCCATGATATTAAATTGTCATCGGTCCTTGGCGCGTGTGTAAATTTTCTTCAAGTTGATTAAAATTACGTTAATTGAATAATTTAGCTAAGTCACTTTTATCTTGATGATCTTGGTCAGCACAGGAAAAGCTCCTGATTCTTTTGTATTGTCATCAACCCTTGACTGCTCTGCAAATTTTGAAGTCAATCGATCAAAATTACGTCGAAAAAATTCCTTTACATTGATTGATAAACTTAGCTAAGTATTTTTGTCTTAATGATGATGATTAGGAGTTTAGGACAAAGCCATAATATTAGTATTGGTAATAGTTTGATAATAGTATTATCATTGGTACTTGTACTGTGCTTATCAGATTTCTGTTGTCGGTTTCGCGCCGTTCTGTTGTCTCACTATTTCCCAATTCCGCCGCTAGGGCGTGCTTCAGCCACTGCTGGTGGCAGTGAGAGAAAAGGCTCTCCCTTGGCACGATGCGGACGCGGGAACCTGCGTGAGCGACTGGCTAAAAGTTCGAGATTATACTTGGTTATGGGGCCTTTCTGATCGTAATGTACCTGGGCTGCGCTTCTAGTCCGGAAGGTTGATTGACTTGGGGTGTAGTTCCCGTGGATTTAATGAATTAAGAACGTGATTTATGAGGCTTACAAATATGCTTAGTTAAGTGGTCAAATTCCAACTCTTACTTTGGGTCAAATGGGGTAGAGGAATATTTGACTTAAATTAACCTGTGGGGTGAACGGGCACGTAATTTCAAATTGTTTGTGCCATGTGTTTGTTCACGTAGATGCGCCTGGCCTGTAGTACAATAAAAAGGGATGAATTTACAGTTAAATTAATGTGTACTAGCATGTTATGTTTAAGCAGATTAAATACCTGGTACGTCGTCATACTTTGATACTTGTTCTGATTGGAAAATGCTAAATCTGACTGCAAACTTGGGAATGACAGGAAATCATTGAATTGTATAACTTGTTTTTTATGCTGCCGAATGTCTATTTTAGTGAATATTCACTTGTGCAACTTGTGTCATTCGAGCTACTATTTGATTGAAACTCATATGTGTATTTTATAACCAAGAACAGTTTAGTCAAATTCTTTAAGATTATGTTTTGTTACCTTTTAAAAGGCGGTAACTTTGTAACAATTAGTTTATTAAACTCCGTTATCTAGACGTCTTGTTTTATACTTAGAGAAAAGGGGGGCATACATCTCTCTCAGAATTGGACCTGCCGGTTCCCCTGGTATTAGGGCTCTTGTTCTCACCACAGCGGCCCGGGTTCGATCCCTGGCAACGATCCCTGTATTTGTGATGGACGAAGCGGTTCTGGAGCGGGTTACCTCCGGGTTCTCCGGATTCCCCTACCATCTCATTCCACCGGTGCTGTGTCATCAGTGTCACCGCCTGTGGTGCCGTATGTAGTAAAAGCGAGCGTGAAACACTACTCAAAAAGGCCCTCGTTCTTTGTCCTTTTCACAATTGCACAACCTCCCCCTGATATAACACGTGAGCAAATTTTCAAGTCAATAAAACGCGTCCAAGTTGGTAAAAATTACGTTGAAATATTCCGTTTTACACACACAAACACAGAAGGTCACGGGGATGCATGAACGGACAGACGGACACACAGGCAGACAGGCAGGCAGACAGTCACACACATAGACAGACATAGATACAGACACAGACAGAATAGACAGACACAATTAGGCAGACACAAACAGAGAGACACAAACAGACACAGACGGACAGACACACAGACAGACAAGGACAGACACAGACACGGACAGACACAGACAGAGACAGTCAGAGACAAAGACAGACATAGACAGACACAGATACAGACAGGAAATGATTGTTGTTTAAGGGCGCTGTCAATTGCCGGGATGACATCAGCGTCACCGGTGTGCCGGAATTTTGTGCCGCAGGAGTTCTTTTATATGCCAGTAAATCTATTGACATAGAGTTGTCGTTTTCAATCACACTTAAAAACCCCCGGCCTCGGCGGATTTGAACCCGCGACCTTGGGATCAATAAGTCAAATACAGGCATAGAGAGACACAGACCGAAACAGGCGCAGGCCGACACAGACGCAGACAGCCACAGACAGGTAGACACAGGCCGACACAGACACACTCCAGACGACAGACATGTTAAGCAAATACAAAGCATGCAAAATACATGCGATATTGATTTTTTTATTTTGAAATCTTTGATATTGCGCTTGAGTTTGAGTTTTCGATATCGATTTGTCACTATCCATATTATATCGGTATCCATGTCCCAATATGGATGCTGCGATATCGATGTTACGAAATTGGTTTTATGATATCGGTGTTTCGACATCGAAGTTTTGATATAGGTGCTTCGATATCGTTTCTATATCGATATTTGTTTTGATATAGAAGTTACGACATTGAAGTTTTGACCTCATGGTTTCGACTTCATGATTTCCACTTCATGGTTTCGAAATCAAAGTTTCGGTATCGATGTTTCGAAATCGATGTTTTGGTATGGATGTTTCAGTATCGATATTTGATATCGATTTTATGAAATTGGTGTTTGGGTATCGATGTTTCGATATAGGTGCTTAGATATCGTTTCTATATCAATATTTCGATGTTGATATTTCAGCATGGGTGTCTGGATATTGTATCGATAACGATATCTCGATGTCGATGTTTAGATGTAGATACATCAATCGGTTTCGGTATGGAAGCTTTGATGTTGAACTATTGTAATCGAAACTGATGTTTAAGTTTTGACGTCCAAGTTTTGATTCAAAGATTTGATGTCGAAGACTTGATGTCTAAGTTTTGATGTCGAAATTTTGATGTCGAAGTTTTGATGTCAATGATTTATGTCGAAGATTTCATGTCGAAGTTTTGATGTTCAAGTTTTGACGTGGAAGTATTGATGTGGAAGTTTTGATGCCGAAGTTTTGAAGTCGAACCTTTGATGTCGATGTTTGACGTCGATGGTTTGATATCGATGATTGGATGTCGATGAATGGATGTCGAAGTTTCGATTCCGAAAGTTAGATGCCGAAGGTTTGGTGGCCCGAAAGTTCGATGGCGATAGTTCGATGGCCCGAAAGTTCGATGGCGATGGTTCGATGGCGAAGATTCGATGGTGATGGTTCGTTGGCGAGGGTTCGACGGCGATGGTTCGACGGCAATGGTTCGACGGTGATGGCTCGATGTCAAAGTTTCCTTGTCGAAGTTTCGATGTCATAGTTTCGATCTCGAAGTTTCGGTACCGAAGCTTCGGTGTCGAATTTCCGATGTCGATGTATCGATGTCGAAGATTCAACGTCGAAGTTTCCATGTCGGAGTTTCGATGTCGAAGTTTAATGTCGAAGTTTCGATGTCAAAGATTGGATGTTGAAGTTTGAATGTCGAAGTTATGATGTCAAAGTTTGGATGTCAAAGTTTGGATGTCGGAGTTTCGATGTCGAAGTTTCGATGCCGAAGTTTCAATGCCGTAGGTTCGATGCCGATGGTTGGATAGTGATGGATCGATGGCGATGTTTCGATTTTCGATGGTTCGTTGGCGATGGTTCAAAGTCCAAATTCCCATTCCGAGTATTCGATAACGGAGTATCGATGTCGAAGTTTCGAGTTCGAAGTTTCGAAGCCGAGGTATCGATGTCGAATTTACATGTCCAAGTTTAGATTCCGAGTATTCGATGTCGGGGTATCGATGACGAAGTTTCTATGTCGAAGTTTCCATGTAGCTTTTTATGTAGAAATTACGATGCCGAAATTTCAATGTCGAGCTTCCACGCTGGAGTATCGGTTTGAACATTTCGATTTAGTAGTTTCGATATCGAAATTTCGAAGTAGAAGCTTCAATATCGAAATTTCTATGCAGATGTTTCGATGTCGAACTTTCGATGCTGGAGTATCGATATCGATGTTTCGATGTTGTAGGTTCCATGTCGAGGATTCGTGTCGAGTTTACGATAAAGAGGTTTCGATGTCGAAGTTTACATGTGGAAATTTCGATATTGTAACTTTGATGTTGATATTTTGATTTCCAAGTTTCGATGCCGAGGATTCGATGCCGAAATTTCGATGGCGATGGTTCGATGGCGATGGTTCGTAGACAATGGTTCGTTGGCGATGCTTCGATGTCGTAGTTTCGATGTCGAAGTTTCGATATGGAGGTTTCGTGTTGAGGTTACGATTTCGAGCTTTCAAGGTCGAAATTTCGATATAAAATTTTCCATTTCAAAGCTTTGATGTCAAATTCTCGATATATTAGTTACAATGTCGAAATTTCGATATCGAAGTTTCGATGTCGCATATTCGATGCCGTTTCGATGCCGGAGATCCGATGGTGATGGTTCGATGTCGGTGGTTTGATGTTGATGGTTCGATGGCGATGGTTCGTAGGCAAAGGTTCGTTGGAGATGGTTCGATATCGAAATTTCAATGTCGAAGTTTCGATGCCGAGAATCGATCCCAATGGTTGGATGGCGATGGTTCGATGGGGATGGTTCGAAGGCGATCGTTTGATGTACGATGGTTCGTTGCTGAAGGTACGATGTCGAAATTTCGATGTCGAGGTTTCGAGTATAGGTTACGATTTTGAGCTTACGAGGATGAAGTTTCAATATCGAATTTTCAATGCTGAACTTTCGACATCGAAGTTTCGTTGCCGGAGTATCAATGCCGAAGGTTCGATGCCGATGGTTCGATGGCGATGTTTCTTTCGCGATCGTTCGATGGCGATGGTTCTTTGGCGATGGTTCGATGTCGAAGTTTCGATGTTGAAATTTCAATATCTATGTTTCAATTTCAAGCTACGGAGTCGAAATTTCTATATCGAGGTATCGATATCGAAGCTTCTATGCGGAGTATCGCCTTAGGAATTTCGATGTTGAAGTTTCAATGCCGGATTATCGATGTAGAAAATTTTATGTCGAGCTTTTGATGACGAATTTTCGAAGCCGGAGTTTTGATACTGAAGGTTGGATGCCGAAGGTTCGATGGTGATGGTTCGTTGGCGATGGTTAATTGGCAATGGTTCGGTGTCGAGGAGTTGTGTACAATTTTTGATGTCGAAGTTTCGAATACGAGTATTCGATGTCGGAGTATCCATGTCGAAGTTTCAATATCGAAATTTCGATTACGATATTTCAATGTCGAAGTTTCCATGTGGAGTGTTTAATGTGGAATTATCGATATCCAGGTTTCCCAGTCATATTTTCAATATCGAAGTTTCGAAGTCGAATTTTCGATGCCGACGTTTCGATGCCGGAGATTCGGTGGATTTAGTTCGTTGGCGACGGTTCGTTGGCGATGGTTCTTTGCGATGGTTCGACGTCGAAGTTTTGATGTCGAGGTATTGTGTATAGGTTATGATTTCGAGCTTACAGCGTTGAAATTTCGATATCGAATTTTCAATCTCAAATTTTCGATATCGAAGAATCGATATCGAAGTTTCGTTGCCTGAGTATCGATGCCGAAGGTTCGATGCGGAAGTTTCGATGCAGAAGGTTTGATGCCCAAGGTTCGACGCTGAAGATTCGATGTCGAATTTTCGATATCCAAGTTTCGATGAATTTTCGATGCCGAGGTTTCGAAGGCGGAGCTTCGATGCCGAAGGTTAATTGGCGATGGTTCTCCGGCGATGGTATTTTGGTTATGGTTCGATATCGAAATTTCAATGTGGAAGTTATGATGTTGAAATTACAATGTCGAAGTGTCGATGTCGAGGTTTCGATATCGAAGATTCGATGTTGAATTTCCAATATCGAAGTTGCGATAATGAATTTCGATGCCGAGGTTTCGGAGCCGGAGCTTCGATGCCGAAGGTTAATTGGCGATGTTTCGACGGCGATGGTTCGATATCGAAATTTCAATGTTGAAATTTCGATGTATAACTTTCGATGTCCAACTTTCAATGCCGGAGTATCGATGTCGATGTTACGACGTTGAAGGTTCCATGTCGAGAATTTGTGTCGCGTTTACGATGAAGAACTTGTGATGTCGAGGTTTGCATGTGGAAATTTCGATAATCAAATTTCGATGTCGAAGTTTTGAAGCGGGAGCATCGATTTCGAGATTATGATTTCGAAGCTCCGAAGTCGAATTATCGATGACGAAGTTGCGATGCCGAACTTTCGATGGCGATGGTTCGATGGCTGCTTCAATGTTGAAGTTTCAAAGTCAAGATTTCGTGTCGACGTAACGGTATCGGGCGCAGATGGTCGAAATTTCGATATCGAAGTATCAATGACGAAATTGGATATGGAAGTACTGATCTCGTATTTTCTATATCGAAGTTTCGATGCCGAGGATTTAAGCCCGAAGTTTCGATGGTGATTGTTCGTTGACGATGGTTTGTTGGGTTGCATCAATGTCGCAGTTTCGATGTTGAAGTTTCGAAGTCAAGGTTTCGTGTCGACGTAACGGTATCGGGCTCAGAAGGTCAAAATTTCGTTTTTGAAATTTCGCTGTTGAATTTTCGATGCTGAGGTTACGAAGCTGGAGCATTGATACCGAAGGTTAATTGGCGATGGTTCGACGGTGATGGATCGTTGCCGATGGTTCGATAATGAAATTTCAATGTTGAAGTTCTGATGTCGAAATTTCGATAACGAGCTTACGAGTGGAGGTTACGATTTCGTACTTACGAGGTCGAAATTTCGATGTTGAAGTTTCGGTGTCGACCTTTCGATGTCGAAGATCGGATGTGGAATTTTCGTTATCGAAGTTTCGATGGTGAATTATCGATGCCGAGGTTTCGAAGCCGGAGCTTCTATGCCGAAGGTTCATTGGCGATGGTTCGACGGCGATGGTTTGTTTGCGATGGTTCGTTGGCGATCGTTCGTTATCGAAATTTCAATGTCAAAATTTCGATATCGAAGTTTCGATGTGGATTTTTAGTATCGAGGTTACGATTTCGATTTTACGTGGTCGAAATTTCGATTATTTTTGCTATGTCGAATTTTCGATATCGAAGATTATATGTTGAATTTACGATATCAAAATTTCGATCATGAATTTTGGATGCCGATGTTTTTCGAAACATGCCGAAGGTTAATTGGTCATGGTTCTACGGCGATGGTTCGTTGGCGATGGTTCGATATCGAATTTTCAATGTGGGAGATTTGATTTTGAAATTTCGATGTCGAAGTGTCGATGTCGAGGTATCGTGTAGAACTTTCGATTTCGAGCTACGAGGTCGATTATTCGATATTGAAGTTTGGATGGCGAATTTTCGATATCAGAGATTCCATAACGAATATTCGACATCGAAGTTTCGATGTTGCATTTTCGGCGCCGAGGTTTCGAAGCCGGAGCTTCGATGCCGATCCTTAATTGGCGATGTTTCGATGTGGATAGTTCGCTGGCGATGCTTTGATGTCGAAGTTTTGATGTCGAGGATATGATGTCGAAGTTTCGATGGTGAATTATCGATTCCGAGGTTTCGAAGCCGGAGTTTCTATGCCGAAGGTTAATTGGCGATGGTTCGACGGCGATGGTTTGTTTGCATGGCTCGTTGGCGATTGTTCGATATCGAAATTTCAGTATCAAAAATTTGATGTCTAAATTTCGATATCGAAGTTTCGATGAGGGTGGTTAGTTATTAGGTTTCGATTTCGAGCTTAGGTGGTCTAAATGTCGATATTGAAGTATCGATGGCGAATTTTCGATATCAGAGATTCCATATCGGAATTTCGATAATCAATTTTCCATATAGAAATTTTGATATCGAATTTTCGATATCGAATTTTCGATGTCGAAGTTTCGATGTCGAAGTTTCGATGTCGAAGTTTCAATGTCGAATTTTCGATGTCGTATTTTCGATGTCGAATTTTCGATGTCAAATTTTCATATCGAAATCTCGATATAGAATTTTATGAAATCAAATTTTTCGATATCGAATTTTCTATGTTGAATTTTCAATACCGAGGTTTCGAAGCCGTAGCTTCAATGCCGATACTTATTTGGCGATGTTTCGTCGGCGATGGTTCGTTGGCGATGCTTCGATGTCGAAGTTTCGATGTCGAGTATTTGATGTCAAATTTTCGATATCGAAGTTTTGATGGTGAATTATCGATGCCGAGGTTTCGAAGCCGGATTTCTATGCCGAAGGTTAATTGGCGATGGTTCGACGGCGATGGTTTGTTTGCGATGGCTCGTTGACGATGGTTCGATATCGAAATTTCATTAATGAAATTTTGATATTGAAATTTCGATACTGAAGTTTCAATGTGGATGGTGTCAAGGGTTCGATTTCGAGCTTTCGTGGTGGAAATTTCGATATTGATTATTACGTCAATTTTCGATATCGAAGATTAGATGCATTTTCGATATCAATATTTTGATCATGTGTTTTCGATGCCGATGTTTTTCGAAACATTCCGAAGGTTAATTGGCGATGATTCTACGGCGATGGTTCGATAACGAATTTTCAATGTGGGAGATTTGGTGTTGAAATTTCGATGTCGAAGTGTCGATGTCGAGGTATCTTGTAGAACTTTCGAACTCGAGCTTACGAGGTCGAAATTTCGATATTGAAGTTTCGATGCCGAATTTTGGATATAAGAGATTCCATATCGAATTTTTGATATTCGATGCCGAGGTTTCGAAGGCGGAGCTTCGATGCCGAAGGTTAATTGGCGATGGTTCTACGGCGATGGTTTATTGGCTATGGTTCGATATCGTAATTTCAATGTGGAAGTTATGATGTTGAAATTTCAATGTCATAGTGTCGATGTGGAGGTTTCATGTCGAGGTTTCGATATGGAAGATATGATGTTGAATTTCCAATATCGAAGTTGCGATTATGAATTTCGATGCCGAGGTAAGGTTCGATGCCGAATTTTCGATATCAGAGATTCCATGTCGAATTTTCGATATCCTAGTTTCGATGAATCTTCGATGCCGAGGTTTCGAAGGCGGAGCTTCGATGCCGAAGGTTAATTGGCGATGGTTCTACGGCAATGGTTTGTTGGCGATGGTTCGATATCAAATTTTCAATGTGGGAGATTTGATGTTGAAATTTCGATGTCGAAATATCGATGTCGATGAATCGTGTAATGCCTTCGATTTCGAGCTATGAGGTCGAAATTTCGATATTGAAGTTTCGATGGCAAATTTTCAATATCATAGATTCCATATCGAAATGTCGATATCGAAGTTTCGATGTTGAATTTTCGGGGTCGATGTTTCGAAGCCGGAGCTTCGATGCCGATAGTTAATTGGCGATGTTTCGACGGCGATGGTTCGTTGGCGATGCTTCGATGTCGAAGTTTCGATGTCGAATTTTCGATATCAAAGATTCGAGGTCGAGTTTTCAATATCGGAGTTTCTATTATGAATTTTCGATGCCGAGGTTTCGATGCCGGAGCTTCGATGCCGTAGGTTCGATGGCGATGGTTCGATTCGGATGGTTCGAATGCGATCGTTCGATGTACGATGGCTCGTTGGCGATGGTACGTTGCCGATAGTTTGTTGGCGTTGGATCGATGTCGAAGTTTCGATGTTGAAGTTTTTATGTGAAATCTCCTTATCGAAGTTTCGATGTCGAGGTTTCGGAGTAGATATTGCAATTTCGTGCTTACGAAGTCGAAATTTAGATATCGAAGTTTCGATGTCGAATTCTTGATACGGAGTATTGGATTTCCTATTTACGATATAGAAGTTTCGATGTTGAATATTTGCTGCTGAGGTTTCGCTGCCGGAGCTTCGATGCCGAAAGTTCGATGGCGATTGTTCGATACGGATGGTTCGAAGGCGATCGTTCGATGTACGATGGTTCGTTGACGATTCGTTGCCGATTCGTTGCCGATGGTTCGTTGGCGTCGGATCGATGTCAAAGTTTCGATGTCGAAGTTCAGAAGTCGAAATTTCGACATCAAAGTTTCGATTTTGAGCTTTCGAGTCGAGGTTACGATTTCGAGCTAACGAGTTCGGAATTTCGATATTAAATTTTCGATATCGATGTTTCGAATTTGATTTTTAGATTCCGAGGTTTCGAAGCTGAGCTTCGATGCCGAAGGTTAATTTGCGATGGTACGAAGGCGATGGTTTGTTTGCGATGGTTCGTTGGCGATGGTAGGATATCGGATTTTCAGTATCATAGTTTTGATGTCAAATTTCGATGTGGATGTTTCGATGTGGATGTTTCGATGTCAAGGTTTCGTGACGACCTGACTATTTCGAGCCTAGGAGGTGGAAATTTCGATATTGAAGTTTACTTGTCGAATTTTCGATATCGAGGTTTCGATGTTGAATTTTCAATGCCGGTGTTTCGATGCCGGAGCTGGGATGCCGAAGGCTTGATGGCAATGGTTTGTTGCCAATAGTTCGATAATCAAATTTCAATATCGAAGTTTGGATGCTGGAGTAGCGATCCCAATGGTGTGACGGTGATGGATCCATGGTTATTGTTCGATACGGATGGTTCGAAGGCGATCATTCGATGTACGATGGTTCGTTACCGATGCTTTATTGCCGTCGGATCGATGTCAAAGTTTCGATGTCGAAGTCTTGATGTCGAAATTTCATTATCGGTGTTACGATATCGAGCTTTCGTGTCGAGGTTACGATTTCATGCTTACGATGTCGAATTTTCGATTTCGAAGTTTCGATGTTGAATTTTCAATTCAGAGGTTTCGAAGCCGGAGCTTCGATGCCGAAGGTTAATTGGCAATGGTTCGACGGCGATGGTTTGTTTCCGATGGTTCGTTTGCGATGGTTCGATATCGAAATTTTAATGTCGAAGTTTTTATGACGAATTTTCGATGTTGAAATTTAGATATCGAAGTTTCGATGTCTAGGTTTAGCCTAGAAGTCTCGATTTAGAGCTTACGAGATCAAAATATAGATATTGAAGTTTTCATGTCGAACTATCGATATCGAAGATTCGATGTCAAATTTTCAATATATAAGTTTGGATGTTGAATTTTTGATGCCGAGGTTTCGATGCCGAAGGTTAATTGGCGATGGTTCCTTGGCAATGGTTCGTTGGCGATGGTTCGATAAGGAAATTTCAATGTCGAAGTGCTTTTGTTGAAATTTCGATATCAAAGTTTCCATGTAGAAGTGTGATGTAGAATTTTCGATATCGAATTTTCGATGCCGTCGTTTCGATGCCGAAGGTTCGATGGCAATGCTTCGATGGCAATGGTTTGATGGCGATGGTTCGATGGCGATGGTTCCTTGGCAATGGTTAAATGGCTATGGTTAGATGTCTAAGTTTCGATGTCGAATTTTCGCATTCGAAGTTTCGATGACTAGGTGTTCTGTCGAGTTTACGATGTAAGGTTTCGATGTCAAGGTAGAAGTTTCGAAGCTGGAGTATCGATGTCGAAATTTTGATGTCGATGTTACGATGTCGAAGTTTTGATGCCAACGTGTCGAAGACGGAGCCTCGATGCCAGAAATTCGATGCACGAAGGTTCGATGGCGACGTTTCGTTGGTGAACTCTCAATGGCGATGGTTCGTTGGCGATGGTTCGATGTCGAAATTTCCATGTCGAAATTTCGACGCTGGACTATCGTAAAAATTTCGATTTGGAAGTTTCGATATTGAAATTTCGTTGTGTAATCTACCATATCGAAATTTTGATATAGTTTCGATTTCGACTTTCAATGCCGGAGTATAGATGTCGATGTTTCGATGTTTAAGGTTCCATGTCGAGGATTCGTGTCGAGTTTTCGATGAGGTTCGATGTCGAGGTTTACATGTGGAAATTTCAATATTGAAATTTTTCTGTCGAAGTTTTGATGCCGGAGTATCGATTTCGTGACTTTGATTTTGAATTTTCGATGCTGAGGTTGCGATGCCGAAGTTTCGACGGCGATGGTTCGATGGCGATAGTTCGATGGCGATGGTTCGTTGGCGATGGTTTGTTATCGGTTGTTCGTTGGCGATGCTTCGATGTCGAAATTACGAAGTCGGAATTTTGATATCGAGGTTTCGATGTCTAGGTTTCGTGCTGAAGTCACGATTTCGATCCTACGATGTCGAAATTTCTATGTGAAGTTTCGATGTCGAATTCTCGATATCGAATTTCGATCTCGTATTTTCTATATCGTAGTTCCGATGCCGTGGATTCGATGCCAAAGTTTCGATGGCGATGGCACGATGGCGATGGTTCGCTGGGACGCTTCGATGTCGAAGTTTCGATATCAGGGTTTCGTTTCGAGGTTATGATTTCGAGCTTACGAGGTCGAATTTTCTATGTCGAACTTTAGGTATGGAATATTGGATGTCAAAGAATAGACATCCAAATTTCGATGTCGAATTTTGGATGTCGAGGTTTCAATGGCGAAGGTTCTTTGGCGATGGTTCGATGGCGATGGTTTGTTGGCGATAGTTCGTTGACGGTGGGTCGTTGGCGATGGTTCGATATCGAAATTTCAATGTCGAAGTTTCGATGACGAAGTATCGATCCCAATGTTGTGATGGCGGTAGATCGATGGCGATGGTTCGATAGGGATGGTTCGAAGGTGATGGTGCGATGCCGATGGTTCGGTGGCGATGGTTTGTTGGCGATGGTTTATTGGCGATGGTTTGATGGCGTTGGTTTGATGCCGAAGTTTCGATGATTGATATAGAAGTTTCGATATGGATGCTCGATATCGACCTTTCCACATTGAAGTTTGGCATCAAAGTTTCGACATCCAAGTTTCGAATTCCATCTTTGTACATCGACGTTTTGATATCAACGTTTCGTTATCAAAGTTTCAGTATCAAAGTTATCGACATCGATGTTTCGACATCAAGTTTTCAACATGAAGGTTTCTACTTCACGGTTTCGATAAGAAAGTTTCTGTATCACAGTTGCTATATCAGTTTCGTTATGGATGCTTCGATAACGGCCGTTGGATATCGATGTTTCGATAATGTTTCAAGTATCAATGTTTCGATATCGATGTTTACATGTCGTTGTTAGGATACCGGTGTTTCGATATCGGTGTTTCTTTATCGATGTTTTGGTATTTGTGTTTCGATATCTATTGTTCGATATGGGTGTTTCGATTTCGATGGTTCGATATGGGTGTTAGGACTTCAATGGTGCGATATCGATGGTACAACAACGATGTTTGATATCGATGTCTTGATATCGAGTACCGAATTTTGAAAACATCGATTTTCCGATATCGGTTTCTCAATATCGATTTTTCGATATACGTTTCAAAATCGATATTTTGATCTGTTTGATACTGGTTTTCGATTTCAGTCTTTCGACATTGATTTGTTGATATCGATATTTTGTATTCTCCTTAATATTTATATTATTTTTATATTGATTTATCAATTGTGATTTTTCGATGTCCATACATTAGGACAAGTCTGGTCCTTGATGTATGTGTAAATTTTCGTCAGTTAGACAACTCCGTTGCGTTACATTGATTAATTTAGGCGTTATTTTGATCCTGAAGATCCTGGTCAGAACATTAGTACAGAGTAATGAATTATTTTAATCGGTCCTTGACAAGTTAGCAAATTCTCCTGTTAATTAGACTTGCTGAAAATTACGTGGAATGATTCCGTTGCGGCGTCTTGGCGTGCTTTTTCCGGTTTCCCCCGCCACTCATTCCACCAATTGCTCAATCATCACCTTTTCGTTCATCCACTTCCAGGTCTTCACTCTCTCCAGTCCATTAATTCCTCTGCTATCCGACAGGCGTCTGACCTTGGGCACTGGCTTGTAAGTCCTAGGGTGTGTAGGTCCTACATAAGGGGAGGACAAACAGATAAAGAAGAAAAATGAATTCCGGAACACTGACCACGTCCCATCCTCCAGTCCTGCACCCCATTCATGATGTCTCGTGATGCGATCTCGTGATTGGTCAGAGCACACCAGTATACTCTAATGTTTCAACAGAAATTCCCTTTGGTCTTGTCCTGTCACGCATGAAATTTCCTATGTCTGGGTATCATTAATAATGGTGGTGCATGAATTTATCAAAATCAAAAAAATTCTATTATATTCTGATTAAAAAATCTGATATGTTGCACTCACATGACTTTCTCCACTCTTGCATTCACTATTCTTACAAACCATTCTTACGTCTCTATCTTCTTCGTGTTAGTTGAGATAAACATTTGCAGAAATTATCTTATTGCTTATTTCCTTGTAGGTGCAAGGGGAATATTAGAATATAGTAAGCTTTGTGTGATAGTCAAATCTTTTAACTCTTTGAAATTCCGTTGTCTTTGCACGGTCAAGAGATAAATAAGTAAATAAGACCTTCCATTTGAGCAATTTAAAATCATTCTTAAAGAAGGCAGGTTTAGTACAGAACTAATATTTCATGTCTCAGCAGGTAACAATCTTTACTTACGGAATACCTTCAAAAGTCAATAATTCATTTGCAGTATCTTGAATGTAGATGTGACCTAGATTGTGTCAAGATATCGTGATTATTCGCTTCGCTGATCACCAGGCTTCGAAACTTGGTACCTGATAGTGCAGAGACGAGCAAATTAAGGTTAGTTTGTGATGATAATTTCATTGCCTTGGGGAGCCAGCGTGCCTCAGCTGTTTGCAAAAAGAAGGTTCACTTCTACATTATTTCTACTATTATTGGTGCATACAACGCTTAAAGTAAGGATCACAAACATTTTTAAAAATGTCCTCTTCCAAATTAGGTTATGTCACGAATCAGGCGATTCACATAAATTGATAACGCGGTATAGCAAATGCCATCAACATTTTCTCACTGATGCCTAGTAAATATGCCCGCCTACTCAGCTATACGATTAGTTGAACCAATAGCGCAATTGTTATAAAACGGTTTTTATGACTTTTTCTACTACGTATAGTAAAGTAGAGGAAGTATTGTATTCCACCCAAAATAATCGATGTCGAGGTTTTAGTGGAAATATGTTTTGAGGCCCCCTGAATCCCAAAAAGCATCTTTAGAAAAAGGTCCGTGTGTGTTTGTCAGTCTGTGGACAGCATAACTCAAAAACGAAAAGTTGGTTAAAAACCAAAGTTGGTATTTAAGTTTAATGTCTTTCAAGGATGTGACACAAACATTTTGAACAAAATTGCTCCATCCTAAACTGCCATTTAAATGGAAAATTTTCATTTTCTTGAAAATGGCTCTAACGATTTTGATTAAAATGCCATATTTTGATATATTTTTAGGCCAATGAAATTTATATTTAGAATTTTCTGGCTATAGCCCATGCAGTCGTATTTACTCAGGATGACGTTTGCATAACTGGTAAACCTTAAGAAACAGACCAGATGTTACTACACGAAAAATGTAGATCTTGCTAAAACACACAATTTATTTCTAAATAACTTGTTCTATGGAGTGAACTATTTCGGAGATATTCCTTGTTATTTGTGTGAGTTTTGGAGAACTTTATGCCCACTTTCTGTATTTTTTTAAAAATTTTCTCTTTTAATTTTTTGATTAAAGGCATGCAATTAATGGTTATTGTCAATTACTGTATTGCGTATTTGCTTCAAAATTTTCATTGTTGGACTTTTTGAGAAACAATGAAATATCAAGGTTGTCATAAGGTACTGCCCCATCGGTATAATGCAATTCATATAAAAGGGTAAAATAGGAATAGGTAAACAATGTTAAATATTACCTTTATACTCCTAACAACTTTAAAATAAATTAGTTTCAATTCCTCAGGCATTTTGTTACCAGTGGCGGTCACAAAGTACCAAGGGGGGGGGGGGGGGACTTGGTAATCTAAGTTATGAAATAAGGCTTGGTAACTCTGGGGTTAATTTTATTGTTTACTAAGTAAGTATTATAAAATAAGCAATAATGGCTTACTCTAACGCCACCCTTGAATGTGAAAAACGTCATCAGAAGAGTTTTCTCAGATACAAGCATGCGTATTGAATTAAGTGTTTGCTGATCAAAAACGAACTAAATTGGTATTTATGACATTAAAACAATGAGGGGGTGGCCCCGTAGCTCAGTCGGTAGAACACTTGCCTGCTATGCAAAGAGACCTGATTTCGATTCCCGGCTGGGGGTGGAAATTTTCGCTGGCCATGATTATTCCTTTGCATAGTCTGGAAGTATTAGTGAGAATGTGAAAGTGAAGTGTATGTTTGTGTAACAAAAAATACGTGTTCCACTCACATGACTTTCTCTACTCTTGTACTAACCATTCTTACAAACTCTTATTCCTATATCTTCCTGTTAATTGAGATAAACATTTGTACAAATTATCTTGTTTCTTATTTCCTTGTAGGCACAAGGAGAATATAGGAATACAGTAGACTTTGAGTGATAGTCATATCTTTTAAAGCTTTCGAATTCCGTTCTAAGATATAAAAAATGAATAGCGATGTTCCATTTGACAGAAGTATAAGTTCTGCAAAACTGATGGAAATCACAAGAAATATTTCCGAAATGGTTCACTCTACAACAGAAGGTTATTTGAATATAAATTTTATTTTAACGAGGCCTACATTCTTTGTATAGTAAGATTTTGTGTATCTCTTACGGTTTACGAGTTATTCAAAAGTCATCCAGAGTAAATAGTACTACATAGGCTATAGCCAGGAAATTCAAGGTATACTTTTCATTTGCCATCAAAATATCTCAAACATATGGCATTTTATTCAAGCTCGTTAGAGCCATTTTCAATAAAATCAAAATTTTGGAAAAAATTTTCATGTAAAGGGTAGTTTAGGGTGGAACAATTTTTTTCAAAATCTTCGTGTCACATCCATAAAAGACATTAAATTAAGATACCAACTTTGCTTTTGAACCGACGTTCCGTTTTTTAATTACGCTGTCTAATGACACAGACACACACGCGCACACACACACACACACACACACACACACACACACACACACACACATGGACCTTTCTCTAAAAATTCTTCTTTTTTTTTTTTTTGATTCAGGGGGCCTCAAAACATATAATGGGTGGAAAACGGGTACTTCCTCTACTATGGGTAGTAGAGAAAGTAAAAATGATTAAGTAACTGTAAACAATTAAACATGTGTCCCCAAAGATCTGGAAAATACGGAGAACTATACCTACTACCCTTTTTAAAAAGGGCTTCTTGACGCTGTCGACGGTGTGGTAAGCTATTCCCAATTATAATGATAAACCCGTCGAGCGTCACCGTTATCGGATTATTACTGTCAGCTTGGCGTTGTGTAATCGACTGTGACGAGGGCATTCTTGAGGACTTGCCACTCCTGTACGTGACATTGAAAACGTGAGACAGATAAAGCATTAAACGAAATGTATAACACGAAAGCGAGAGTTAAAGTGAACGCACTTACTTACGTCAGTGTGTTGCGTGTTTTGCGCGGGTGGGTGGCCAAGAAGGTGGAGTGTGGGAATCATCTTGCCCTGATTCCTCTGGCCACGGGAATCAGGGCTGTCCTTGAGCCCGATTCATCTCTGCATGAAGTGCTACCCATTGCTTGTTTTCTTCCCTTCATTATCTCCACTTAGCTGGTTTCGTGCCGGACGCGGGTCATCGTCCGTAGCTTCTGGACTAAGCTTGCTTCTTCGGAAATCCGGACATTCCGTTTCCTGTTCTGGAAAACGTGTAATCTCTGCTTTAGAGAACTTTCCATTAACGGGAGGAAATCAACGAAAGGTCCTTTGTACTTATGTTTACATATATAGTCCTTCTTCACCAGGTTCAATGGGTCTAATGTTGTTCCAAGACTTGGGAACCTACTTATTTGCTAATGCAATTATTCCCTTGCAAACAGCCAGCTTCTTCCTATCTTCCAAAATGTATATTCCCTTTGCTTCAAGGAGTGACAAGTTGACCTATTGTTGCAATGTTCCATGGTGCATCCTCCGACTGCCTGGTTCATTTACATTTTGTACATTTTATATGCTAACGGGTGGTGTGACTTTTGGAGAAAAGAGTATTTTCCCCACCTGAACAATGGAGAGTCGGTCTGGGTGACTTAGTTGGTTAGACGCCGGCCTACTGATCTCAAGGTTGTGGGTTCAAATCTGGCCCAGACAGTGTCAGTAGATTTACTGTCATGTAAAAGAACTCCTGCGGTACAAAATTCCGGCACAACGGCGACGCTGATGAGATTCTAGCAGTTGACAGCTCGTTAAGCGACAAAAATATGTTTAATATTTCAACAATGGAGCAAACGCAGGCTAGACTGTATTGATAATGAAGTATTTTGGATAATGGATGTAAATTTTACATGTTGTATGGACGGCGCCGTGGCCGAGGGTATTCTGTGTATTTATTGACATGTTCAATGTTCACCAGCTTCCATGGCTGCTTGTGAACTCGGTGAACGCAATCCAGTCTAATCTAATCTGATCTTGTGTTAACGAAGAATTTTCCTACGTCGGTTCTGTGTATTCTGCCCCGATTATTGTTATTATTATTATTGTTATTTTTTGTTGTTGTTACTATTATTATTCTTAGTCTTATTATTAATCGAAGATAAAGAAACAAGTGTTCTGTATAAGACTGGCACGCATTGTTTGAGTTGCAGTTTCAGTGGGGTTAAGTTGGCAACACCTGTGTTTCCGTTCTTCTTTGCAACGGTTGACAGGAAGGCCTACTCCACACTTCCCTTTCTTTAACTAACACGATGGTCAGATAACTTTCTGGTTCAGGGTCGTCAGTGTCGGAATCTAATTATCTGCCCTTAATTTCTCCAACTTCTGCCTTTTTGAGTAACCTGGCAACCTTTAATGTTGCAACCTCGTGATATCGCAACAATGGAGGTAGAACAACAAGAGGTAAATAAAACTTCGGCGGCACGCAAACTGTGTAATGCTTCTATGCCCCCAGAGGCTACTTAGTAATTCATTCTTCTACAGGTTCTTATTGCAGTAACACAAAATTATTGAACAAGACTTTGTTTTGTGAGTTTCCAGTATAACATTTTTAAATTTAGGCGTTCCATTTTTTTTTAAATTGCGTTTACATCAGATGTAAACATTCATTAACTATTCCCTGATTTCTCCTCCCATTTCTAGGGCTAAGGTATCTAAGGAAGAGGAAATATTGTTTCCGAGGTTAATATTCGATATCAAGATTTCCTGAAAACACAAGTTTCCCCCAAAGCAGCCCCCGGCAATTAGTATTAAGATACTACAAACTTTGTTTATATAAATTATATCTATGTGCATCTTGAATTTTCTGTAATCTAAGTGGAAATTTAATAGGAGATAGACGTAAGTTTTCCAAGCTCGCTATAGCTTACAATTTAGATAAACAAAATATCTACGAAAAGATTCTTGTCGTATTAAATAGTTTCAAAACAAGCAGAAGTTAAAGACATAAACATATGTAAATTTCCCATAAAATGAATATCTTGAAAATCCTTTACGTTATGAATTACCATACCCTTTTTGGAAAAAGAAAATTAATAAAGGACCAACTTTAATTTTTATTTCAACCTTTTCAACCGTCTTATAATTTCATAAGATTTCCCTTACGGTACACTTTGGTGCATCATCTGTGTAGTATTCCCCCCCCCCCCCCCCAGTTTGTTGAATATTTTCAAACCATTTGTGTATTCAAATTACACACAGAATGCATTTTTCATAAGAGTAGTGTAAATGAAGCGTTTACTATACGGAGAAAATCTGTTATTATTGCACACAAGACTTTTAATTTCCTTCAAATTGTTGGATCACTGTGCCAATTCTTTAAAGAAAAGTGCTAGTGAATTTTAATACTTTCATGATTTTTATTTATGTAATTTAATTTTTCTGTACTAATTTCAATTATAATGTAAAACTTTATGCAAATTTTCGAGTATTAGTTTTGCAAACGTAATGGAAAAGTTACTCCAAAAGGTGCTGAAGAGATTGTTGAGACATATTGAAACTGCAAATTTATATTTTGAGCTTCTTTATAACTTAGTTAGAGCGCTGCAGTCAGAATTATGGAACTATATTGATTTTATTAGTTAAAACTTTTAAAGAAATGTTACACAGCTTTGAGAAGCACATATTCAATTCTTTGTTTTACTGCTAATCTTATTATCTAACAATTTTCGAGTCGGGGCGTTCATATAGAATTGCGTTCTAGAAGAATTATTTCTAATGCTGAGAATCTTAAAAAGCTCGTTTAAGAGAAATGAAGCCTAAAGTTAAATGCATGTGCATATTTTGAGCAGCCAAATATGCAAAACCGATCTATTCGTCTATTCGTTTATTTACTAGTGGACCTATATTTTCTTTTCTAGTGAAAGAAGATGAAACCAACTCCAGATAGAAAGTTTATTAACAGGCACATTTTGTTTTAGTTCTAATATTTCTCTCATTTCAAATGAGTATTTGTACCCTAGGAGATATAACACAAATTGGGAAATAATTGACTTGAAACATACATAATGAAAAATCTGATGTGTTGCACTCGCATGACTTTCTCTGCTCTTGTACCAACCATTCTTACAAACTCTTATTCCTATATCTTCTTCATGTTAGTTGAGATAAACATTTAAAGAAATTATCTTATTGCTTATTTCCTTGTAGGTGCAAGAGGAATATTAGCATACAGTAGGCCTTGAGCGATAGTAAAACATTTTAAAGCTTTCAAATTCCGTTCTCTTTGCACGCATAATATATAAAAAAATGAACAACAATGCTGCATTTAACGAAAGTTTTAAGTTTTCCGAAACTGACACAAATAACAAGGCATATAAGAGGTTAACTTGGCGACCTGGGAGTGCGGAATGTTCATTGTTCAAGAATTTTACTCCCATTAATTGTATTTGTTAAGGTTTTTCTGCATTATGTTAAAATGGTGTACCTCTTATGTTATCAATTAACTACGGCACCAAAGAGGAAAGTACAATGATATAAAATTGATTTGAAAAACTAAGAAAGCTGGAGGTTCCTCCGGAGTTTGATCCCTTTGCATTAACATCAGGGCATTTTAACTGCTACTAGGAATAATCGAGATCACAGTTTTAAGGGTCGTAGGGAAGATTAACCATAAATATAATGTTTATTTTTGTACAATAAGTTCATGAATAACGGGGAAGATAAATTAAATTAATTGGTCATTCTAGGTACAAAAGCTAACCGTGTAACGTCGGGCAACCCAGCTACCCATCAAGATGATTCCGCGGTAAAGCGGGAAGCTCCTATTCGGAAGGACCGGGCTTCGATTACCGTCGATCGTCTACTCTGATTTGTGTTTTTCGATGTTTTCCCTGTCGCTAAGTGAATGCTAGGCTGCTTTACTATCTACCATGACATCCTTTTCATCATTTTCTTTTTATCCCGGTGCCGAACAGATTGTGCAAATGCGACTATTGGACAACGGGTCGTTCTTCGCCCTTTTTAGCCAGTTTATCAATGGCACGGACCTGAAGGCCTGGAACCATTAGGGACTTCCTAGCGCCTCTGTGTCTTTTCTACCTGTGGCCTTTAGCCTTGTGTGGCTCCTTCACTTCATCCCTTCCTCGTGGTGGATGGTAGCGTCCCTCTTTGTTGTGTAACCCTAACCCCGAACCTGGGTTAGTATCTGATAAATCTAGCTCCAGGGCAGTAATAAAATCCACCACTGGCTAGCATATTTGTCGTGACAGAACACCCAAGTGTCACCTCAAGATATAATTGGGACCCTGTGAACCGGAAGATGTGTCCTTCGCAGTAATTACAGAGAAGTGTCTGGTATTGTTAGAGAGCTTATTATAGGGCGCAGTGTTTGCCCAAACGTAATGTCGGGAATCAAAGACGATGTTTCGCTGCCTTTTAATCTAGACGCAAAGGTTAGACATTGCTTTATCAGCGACCGCGAGTTTCTCACCCCCTGACTCATTTTCCTTTTAGTTCAAACCTCAGAAAATAGTTTCAGGAATTCGCTCAGCTTTATTTCCTAATGCATGAAATACCAACAAGAAACTGGAGATACAGGATGTCACCTTTCGTACAATTCACTGAAAGTTATCAGCACTGTTGCAGCATTATACAAATTTTAACATCTCGGTGGTTTGCAGATTTCCGGACCCACCACATTCTTTCATAAGCTGAGACGACCGAATGGGTTCATTTGCCGTATCTAGCGCCAATCTGTTTCTAATTTTGGTTTTTATTAAACCTAGTTTCGAAAAAAGTCTTTCACAAGACGTGTTTCTGTGGGGCAATGAAATCACTGATCACTTGATGGTATTTCCACCAAGGTAACATGTGTTTAACAACACTCCAGAAACTGTCAGGTTCAGGCATGTTCTTTATTTCATACAGAATATCACGTATTCCTAGTTTTCTCCATTGATCACTAATTTTCTTTATTGAGATCACCAGATCTGGGCACACTGGCAACAAGAGGATAAAGGGTAAAAGGCTTAGTAGGATATGAAATGGTTGCCTTAGAGGGGAGGAGACAGTCCATGAGGGCAAAAGTGGTATCGCTATTTCTAATTAATTTCATTTCTCTGGTGTGACAAACCAGTGAAAATATTTCGCCGGTATCGAAATTATCGTACACCCCCATAATTATCGCACGGGTTGACAACCCTGATTCCATCAAAAAAATTCCATCATACACAGATTTCATTGGAGATACAGTTTTTGGGGCCCTCTGAATAAAAACATTAATAAAAACATCATCCGTGCTGATGTGTGTTTCGAAAAAGAAACGTTGGTCAAATAACAGACTTTGTGTTTAAGTACAGTATCCTCCAAGGTTGTGTCACGAATATTTTTCAAGACAATCCCAAAACCCAGATAAAAAAAATCACGCTTGACAGATAAAACCTTTCGGAAACACGGCCTAGAGAATTTTGAGTAAAGTAAAACATGTTTAAGATATTTTCACAACAAATGAAGCACATTTTAAATTTTCTGGAATACCCTCAATATATCTTTTGCATAACTGTTAAACCATAAGATGTAGCCGAAATTTACCACAAAAAAAACAAAACAAAAAACAACAACATAAAGTACACACTTTGTACATTCTTTCGTCGAATGAACCATTTCCAAGATGTTTTTGTTTTATGTTTGAATTTTCCAATACTTATACTTTTCTCAAATAGGAAGTCGTTACTTGTTTTTAATCTCCTGGAAATGCAAAGAGAATAGAATTTTACAGCCATCACATAGCGACTAGATTTTGACTATCACTTAATTCTGCTGTATTCCCCTATTCCCATTGTACCTACAAGGAAATATGTATTTAATAATTTCTGCAATCGTGTATCTCGACTAACATGAATTAGATACTAGAATAAACGTATTTGAGAATAGTATATGCAATAGTGAGTAGAGAAAGTCATGTGAGTGCACATACAATTTTTTGTCTTGAGCTTTTTTCTGGTATAAAGGACCGTTTTTTTTTCTGAGACTGTTGAAGATAGGAGAATTAAATTTTAGGGTGATAAAACCAAAAGCTGTGAATTGCTGTGAGTTTAATGTGGTGATAATAAAATGGTTAGTTATTAAAAAAAAAAAAGCAACGGTGCAGATACATTTTATTCCAATGTTGGTCCAGACATGAGTGAAAATATGGGCTCCTTTAGTAATTTATGTTCGTGTTGTAGTAGATTATATTAATAAAAGTTGAAAAGAATGGGCGTTTTTGTTTAAACCCTATTCACCAAGGAGGAAAACTATAATTTTCTATCTAAGTGTTTATGATTGTTATTAATTCTCCAACAATTATTTCAACCCTATTCGCCAAGTGACAGATAAATAATACATTAACTTATTATAAATAATTAAACACACGAATAAATGCCATACAAGAACATAGGTAGAAAATGATAATGAATAATTTTGTCTTTCTGTAAATAATTGAATAATTGAAGTTAACAAATTAAGTTTCGAGAGTTCACAGGAGGCCGTGACAGCAAAGAAATCAACTTTTAAACGTTCTCCGATACACATCAACAATCTGAATCCAAAAGACGCTCACCGTACATAACGGATAAGTAGAACGAGTCTACTAAATATGCTTTCTCGTATGTTAACAATTAAACGAGTATAACAAGCGGGTTAGTAAGACATTATTAAAAATCCTCACACAGCAAACTAGTGTAGGTACACCATCAGAAGCAATGGCAGCTGCTGAGTACAGCAGTCTACCGTCTCACAACGTCGACACAACCACCATGAACAACAGCACTACAAGAAACTCCAGCTATGCTACAGTTACTCAGACTTCTCCCAAGAAAGAAGAAGCTATCATCATCGACTCCCATGAGGGTCTTACCGTCAGGGACTATGCTCTCGCAGTAAGTAGATTAACCGATCCCAGTAACATAAAGTTTATCTCACGGATCTATAACTCCAGAATATGCATATACCTAACGTCATCTAAAGTAGCAGAATCACTGGTTACCAAACATCCTAAAATAAATATAAACAATGTTACTCTTCAGGTCCGTCCTCTAATTACCCCAAACAAAAGAATCGTTCTTTCAAATGTGTGTCCAGTTATACCAAACTCACTCATAGAAACTCAGCTAAATGCATATGGAATTAAACCAATGTCAAACATTACCTACTTAAGAGCTGGCATTTCAGAGCCAGGACTTTCCCATATCCTTAGTTTCAGACGTCAGTTTTATATTCCACCCAATGATGTGGAGAAATTACCTCCAAGCATACAGATCCTATATGAAGGCACTAAATATTGGATATACCTAACAGCGGATACCCCTACCTGCTTCATCTGCAAGCAGGAAGGCCACTTTGCAAAAAATTGCCGTGAAGCTGACGGTATACAAGAAACTACTCCTCAGGTCTTAAACAAAGACATGTTTCCTGAATTGCCTATCGCTACCAAAAACCTCCAGGACCGTCCCCCTTCCCCTCCTAAAGGAAAAGATACTGAACAGCAGCGATCACCTAACCTCACTTCTACCCCTGAGCCCATCCTGCCATTTCAAGACGAACGCAACAATTCCCCAGAACCTATGCTAATGGAAACACAAACAAGACCTAAACGACCAATATCAAACAGCACATCTGATACAGAGGATAATGCTTATGGAAAAGAAGCGCGGCACCTCCTCGCTTCACAGCAGGCTAAGAAGGTTAAGAAAGCAAACCTTATTTCGTCAATAGCTGAATCTCTCAGACCAATTAAACATATTATCGACGCAGACACCCACAATTATGCACTAAACTTCAGCCAGTTCCAAAGCTTTATGGAAAACAGTGTTGGAGTAACAAACATTGTTCCCATAGCTTTGGAATACACTTCAGATCTAGAATCTCTAGTGAACACAATGCAAAAAGTCTATCCCTACTATACAGAGCGTAGTATAAAGACCAGAACTAGTAAAATTCAAAAAAAGCTGCTGGAATACATTAATCAGGTCAACAATGCCTCTGAGCGAACAAAACCGATGTGTCCCGAAAACTAATCGCCATAGATATAACACCTTATCCCATAAACAAAATTAACATATGAATAACATACTTCAATGGAATATTAATGGTTTCCATGGCAATTTCGAGTTTCTTAAACTCTTGATCAATAAACATAACCCTGCAATTATGTGCATTCAAGAAACTAACTTCAAAGGAAACTATGTTGCATCATTACGAGGTTATACTCAATATTACAAAAACCGCAAGGACTGCCTCCATGCTAGTGGCGGCGTAGTAACCTACGTTAAAGACAGCATCAAACATCAGGCAATACCGCTTACAACTGCACTTGAAGCAATTGCCATTAGAGTAAACCTTCCTACACCTATTTCCATTTGCAACATATATCTACCAAATAAAAGCCCACTTGATTTACATGCACTGCAGGAGTTAACACAACAACTTCCTAAACCATTTATTATACTGGGCGATTTTAATAGCCATAATGCTATATGGGGTTGCAAGCATACCAACGCAAGAGGTAAAATAGTGGAGCAGCTCTTGCACAACGAAAATCTCAATATGCTTAACGATACCTCACAAACACACTTCAGTACAGCCAACGGTACTTCCAGTGCAATCGACTTAACATTAATCACTCCTGATATCCAAGATAAATTTGAATGGACAGTCGCCAAGCAATTACATGGCAGTGACCATTTCCCAATTTTATTAACTAATGCAAATAACATTCCTTTAAGTTTTAACTGTCAGCCACGATGGAATTTAAAATGCGCAAACTGGAACAAGTTCAGAGCACACGTCTCTGACAATTTATCCTATCTAACATCCCCCATGAATTTCAATCAGTCAGATACTAACAAACTAGTAAACTCGTTTGCAGAAGTGATTTTCAATTCCGCCGAGGTCACTATTCCTAGAATATACCCTGTTTCTAGGAAGACTGTATGTTGGTGGAACGAAGAATGTAAAACAGCGATAGCATTAAAAAATAAAGCCTATTATAAATACAAAAGGCAACCTACCCCCACACACAAAATCGAGTTTCAAAAAGCCAGAGCTAAAGCACGTCAAGTAGTAAAGCACAGCAAGAAAGAGTCCTGGCTAACATTCGTGTCCACTGTAAACAGAAAAACCCCGTCACGAGTGGTATGGCAAAAAATTCGCAAAATACGGGGATCTTACGATGGAACACATAATATAGTTTTCCACAATTATACAACAAACACTACAAGTACTGACCCCCAAACCATAGCAAACATACTGGCGCATACTTTTGCAGAGGCCTCAAGAGAAGAAGCTTGCGAAAGCAAGGTGACCCACTGCTACCAACCTGACGAAAATAACCAAGAAAACTACAATGATAACATTACTTTCACAGAATTCATGGAGGCACTTGAAAAGAGTAAATGCTCCAGCCCTGGGCCGGATAACATTCCTTACGTAATGTTAAAATCCTTACCGCAAGATGGACTGGTTTACTTTCACGAAATCCTTAATTATATATGGAACTCAAGAACTTTTCCTAAACAGTGGCGCACAGCAACTATAGTACCCATCCCCAAACCAAACAAAGATCTTACTTCACCTGAAAGTTTCAGACCTATAGCCCTCACCTGCTCTATGTGTAAAATACTTGAAAAAATTATAAATAACCGATTGCGTTGGAAACTAGAGAAAATGCAGTTCTTCACCGAACTTCAAAATGGTTTCCGCCAGTTTCGATCCACCACTGACCATCTTTTAATACTTGATTCTGAAATAAAAGCTGCATTTACACAGAAACAACATCTCATGGCAATAAGCCTAGACATAGAAAAAGCGTATGATAAAATTTCACGAGCTTACATACTCAAAACAATACGTAACATCGGTATCCGTGGTAATTTGTATCACTTTATTGACAACTTCCTTCAGGAATGGAAAATTAAAGTTCGCTACAAAGGAACCATGTCAAAAGAAGAATCCATTAATAGAGGTGTTCCACAGGGATCAGTAATCAGTGTCACACTATTTCTCATAGCTATCAACAGTATAGTAAGCAGTATTACACCACCTGTAAAAGGTATACTATTCGCAGATGACCTAACTATCTTTTGTAAGGGGAAAAACCCCTTTACTACTGCAACACTTCTTCAAGAAACACTGGAAAATCTGCACACTTGGACTAATCATGCTGGTCTTAACTTGTCATATCATAAATCGAAATGCATATGCTTCTCCAAATCACCATGTAAAGTCCCAAACCCCACAATCTGCGTGGATAACAAGCTAATCAACTCAGTGAAGGCTATCAAAATTTTAGGTTTAACGTTTGATGCAACTCTAAGCTGGAAACATCACATTGATGATATGAGAAATGAATGCCTCAGAAGATTAAATGTACTAAAAACCCTAAGCTGCAAAAACTGGGGTTTTGATCTCAGTACCCTCATACGAACGTATCAAGCTCTCATTAGAAGTAAACTCGACTATGGAGCCCAGATCTACAATACAGCTAAATCTTCAGTTTTAAAGAAACTAGATACAATTCAAACAGCAGCTCTAAGAATATGCTTGGGAGCTTACAGAACCAGCCCTGTTTCTGCCTTAACAATGGAAACCGACGAGCCACCATTGAACGTCCGCAGAACAGATCTGAGCCTAAAATTCGCCCTTAAAACTTTAGCAAGACCCGAATCAATGATCTACCAGTACGTCCTCCCAGAAACGTCCAACCAACGTTTACAGGCTAATTCACAAAAAGAAATGTCATTTAAATCTAAAATAAGCAAATACATTGAAGAATATAACATAGAAGTTCCTGCTATAATGCCCAGAAAGTTTCATTGTCTACCACCTTGGAGAATACCAACTGCTCAACTAAATTTGAATATTACAGCTTACCATAAATCCCATACAGATGCATCTTGCTATAAACAGCTGTTTCAAGAAATAACAAATGCCTACCCTAACCATACATTTATCTACACTGACGGTTCCAAAACGGACAGTGACAATGGATGTGCCATAATTACCCCAGATAAGAAACTTCAGCTGAAACTCCCTAAATATTATTCCATATTCTCCTGCGAACTTTCTGCACTTAAGCAAGCTTTAACATACATCATCCAATCTAGTGAGAGTAAATTTCTTATAATTTCTGATTCATTAAGCTCTCTCCAAAGTCTCAGAGATCGTTCAACTGACCTCCAACTGCTTCAAGATATCCACAGTCTTTATTCCATTGCTCTAAATAAAAAGAAAATAGTTACTTTCATTTGGGTCCCTTCACACTGCGGCATTAAGGGCAATGAAGAAGCGGACAAAGCTGCTAAAGAAGCAAGTCGGTTAACAGACACACATGAACATCAAGCAGTACCTTATCGTGATATTACAAAGTACTTCTCCAAACTAATAAAAACAAGATGGAAACAGGCCTGGAATCAATCGCCTCCAGAAAAACTACACATGGTAAGGAAAGGAGACACCAATTCTTCCCCTGTCTATTCTCTTAGCAGGAAAGAGCAGGTAATTATCTCACGTCTCCGCATTGGTCATACAAGGTTAACCCACTCATACCTCCTCAGCAAAGGCCAGCCACCACAATGTGAAGTCTGCAACACCCGCCTCACAGTAAAACATCTCCTCACAGAATGTAAGCAATACGCTACACAACGACAGCTTCATCACATCACTGGAGACTTATCCACCACTCTGAACACGCCATCCAACTGCAGAAGGGTGTTATCATTTCTCAAAGGTACGCGCTTGCATGCGAAAATATAATATGAAAGATACTTGTTGTACTGATTTGATTGTATTCTCATGTTTTTCGTAAAATAATTGTACTAAATTTATTGTATACCGCTGTATTTCATAGAATAGTCGCGATATGACTTAATTGTTAAAGCGACTCTAAATAAATTAAAAAAAAAAAAAAAAAAAAAAAATTAAGTTTCAGCAAACATGCGTAACACCCTAGCTACTTCATATTCACACAGATAAACCATTATTACTCACTCATTTACTCATTTCGTTGTAGCCATGGGAAGATAAAAATAAGCTAGAACGATACTCAAATGTTTTCAAAGTCGCTTGCTAAGTGATGACTTCGAAATGGTGTACTCTTTTTGTATAAACACGAAAAAGGAAAGAAAGAAGAACAGTGATTTGCAGTTGAGAAAGGAATAAAGTATCCGACAATTCACACCATTAAGAAAGAATATCTCAGACATGGATAACAAAACATTTCCCTTGACGAAAATGTCCGCTTCAAAGAGATCTTCATTTTTGTTAAGTAAGATTTTGTTGTGATTTACCAATTATACGGATGTGGTTCAGAATAAGGAGATTTCAGAGGCCATTTCCAGAACATTCAAGATAAACATTTTATTTGCCGTAAAACTAGCTGAAGCATATGCTATTTTAATCAAAATCGCTTGAACTTCTACGAGCATTCAGAATATTCATTAATCTTGACCACTTTTACCTCTATTTTCCTTGTGTAAATGCTACTTATTTAAGCAGAGTCTTCGCTTAAGGAAAAGTAGCGTTTGCCATTGTATAGTACGAACACATGGCATCTGGGGAATTCAGAAAAGTGGGTGTTATGTAGCCCGCAATTACTCACAGCATTTGGCAAAGGACGAGGTTGGAATTAGGTAAGATGATGCCATTATCCATTGTGATTTCTGCCTCCAATTAGGCTTCTAACACGATGTTTGAGGATAGACTCGGCGACAAGTATTCACCGGCAAGGACGCGGAGAGAGGATTGGCAAAAGAATTATGCTAATGGTGAATTACGAGTGTACTTGAATCCATAATGCTCGTCCCTTAATGCCAGCGGACTTAGAGTTAAATGCTGGCCAACAGAAAACTGGGCGTGGTGCCTGCAATTCGATGAACGATACAGATCAGGTGTTCGAGGAACTGACGACCTCACACGTCTTGGCTTAAATCCCCTGCACTCGCGTCACACTAGGCTAGTTCTATTTACTTGCTCTTGTTACGAAATCATTAATACGAAGAGGTCTTATAATATGATATACGTACAATGTGTTTACAACACTTCAAAATTCTGGGAAAATACCTCTATTA
The DNA here is from genome assembly GCA_030765045.1 of Tenodera sinensis. Lineage (NCBI taxonomy): Eukaryota > Metazoa > Arthropoda > Insecta > Mantodea > Mantidae > Tenodera > Tenodera sinensis. Next base: position 101,316,040 of record CM060971.1, on the reverse strand, counting down.
AAACACTAACATTTTCCTCCTATTGTTTACGGCTTATAAAAGCCGAACATTCCATCTGAGCTAAATCATGTTAATTTATGTGCAAATCAGTTATTTTATAATTCAGAGGTTTACACATCACCTAAATATAACAGATAAGGATAGCCGAGGTCGTTAAGACACTACTAAATGTGATTTCACGGTTAAAACCCCGTCAGGACAGAGTATCGTTTCAGAGTTTTCTGGCAAATACCAAGGAGGTACCCTAAGGTATCAATGTGTTGCTTTCATAGTTCCATCTGGGTCATTTTTTATGCCTGATACAGTTATAGGGAAGCATCTTGCCCTGCATTCCACAGCCAGATATTTAGGATCGATTTACCAGGTGTTTTACGGAGTGGGCGAGTTGCGGTACGGCGATTAGACAAAAGTACGAATTGCGTCCCACGTTCCTCACAGTGTGTTATGAATTATTGGACCTAGCAGTTCATGTCAGCAAGAAGAAACGTGGAGGTGGCTAAGCAGACTTCCGTATAATGTGTGCAATCATGCTCCATAATATAAAAGCTTCGTCAGTTCATGGCGTTCACTTATTGTTTACATACTGTACCGCTTACCTGTGGTAAACACAAAAACTATTGCATTTCACCAAAAGTATAGGAATTATTCCTGAAATTCAAATTTTGAGATCCCTGGCCCTAATTCGAGACTGATTGGAAGAAAGAAAGGGGTAGACAGAGAAGGGAAAAATGACGATTAATTTGCTCCCTACTTATATTATGGAAGATTGAGTGCATTTCCGGTGAAGATGCAGTAATATGTCATTTGAATAATATATAACATAAATCTTATTTATTATAGACTGATACTGAAATATAATTGAAATGTGGATTTAATTGTCACTTTAGAAATATTATAAAATCGTTTATAATTCTTCAGTCTAACTCAAGAAGTTAGATAACAAACTTCCACTGCTATTTTCTACCTTTTACAGAAAAAGAAAAATTAGCTCCAGTGACTCCGATTAAAATATTGCAATTCTTTGTATTTGCATGATAAATCAAAGGTTTATCCCGAATTTTCTGTCAGCTTATAAAGTCACTTGCATTCTGTATGTATATTTTATAATGATAACAAAATTCTTTTTTCTCACAAAGGCATGTGTAGGAAAAGGGTTGAAAAGCAGGTTTATCGAGAAAAAATCTGATGTGTTGCACTCACATGACTCTCTCTACTCTTGTACTAACTATTCTTACAAACTCTTATTGCTACATATTCTTCGTGTTAGTTGACATAAACATTTACAGAAATTATCTTATTGCTTATCCCCTTGTAGGTACAAGGGGAATATTAGAATACAGAAGGCTTTAAGCGATAGTCAAATCTTTTAAAGCTTTCAAATTCCGTTCTCTTAGCACAGTGACATGAGTCACTCTACAAAAAATTTGGATTGTGTGTTTTAGCAAGATCTACTTTTTGTTCACCAATATTTGATCTATCTCTTACGGTTTACTAGCTATGCAAAAGTGATCCTGAGTAAACAGGACTACATAGGTTATAGCCAGAAAATTCCAAATATATACTTCGTTTGCCATAAAATATCTCAAACATATGGCACTTTAATCAAAATCGTTAGAGCCATTTTCGAGAAAATCAAAATATTCTAAACATTTTCCATGCAAAGGGTAATTTAGATTGGAGGAATTCTCTTCCAAATCTTCTTAACACATCCTTAAAATACATTACACTTAAATACCAACTTTGGTTTTTATCGGACATTTAGTTTTTGATTTATGTTGCTCAAATACTGACAACTCAGTCACACACACACACACACACACACACACACACACACACACACACACACACACACAAACACACAAACCTTTTCCTAAAAATGCTTTTCTTAATTCAGGGGGCCTCAAAACATATTTCCGTTGAAAATCTCGACATCGAATTTTTGGGAGATCTTCAATTCAAATCGCCTTAATGGCACTGAAACTGAAATTTTCAGCCTGATTCTATTTTTAAATCTTTGTCCTACACACGGTCTTTTGTAGAGCAAATAATTATCATTGTTTGACTCAATAAATGTTACCTGTAAAGGTCGGGACCTAAAGTACTTAAGACTTAGTAAGCCTCAACTCAGGTGTTTCCTTATAAGATTTGGGATTTCCTTATAGTTTATGGAGGAAAAATGTGAGTCAGCTGGGGAGTTTAATGTCGCACTGGCATGTTGACATAGTAGCTCAGTTGATTAGAGCAATCGCGCATAAAGCAGAAGAATATAAAAAATATTAAAAACATAAACGAAATATAAAACAATAAAAATTAAAGGTTAAATTAATTTAAAAAATAATACATTAACATACTCTTATACATTATATTCTAATAATTTAAAATAAAGCATTAGGTTTTCATAGTAAAAATAAGATGTTAAAACCCCAGCTGTTACATTGTATTTATCAGGGTGATTCTACCCTTCAGTTTTGTGTAGCTTGGCTACCATAACCTCACCATACTAAAACATTTTCGAATCAATCGTAATTACTTATTTAGGGTTTATCAAATTTCGGTGATGCGGAGTTCACAGTGTGTTATTAAAGAGTGCAATCCTTTTTATCCTAACGTTTCCTCAGAAACTAAAAATTGATTTTGGATATTCAACAGCTCCCCTCACCGGTGTTGTGCAATAAGTGAAATTGTAATATCTGAGTGTGTGTGTGTGTGTGTGCGCACGTGCGTGTGTGCGTGCGTGTGATACATCATATAATATATTATTATTGCTGTTGTCAGTTGGTCTGGGTGGTTCAGTTGATAAGGTGCTGCCTTACTAACCCCAAGGTAGTAGGTTTAAAGCCGGCCCAGGCCGATAGTTCGATATGATTAATTTTCTGCCATATACATGAACTCCAGCGAAATACCATTCCGGCACACTAGCGGCACACACTGGCAGTTGCCAGGGTCGTTGAGAAACAAAAGTACTTGTTTTTGTTGTTATAATAATTCAGCTTTTACGTTCGTGTACTATCGTAAGCGCCTTATCAAATGATCTACTTTTTCATCAAGTCCTCAAGAAGCCCTTTTATGGTTCTATATATGTTGTTGTTGGCTAGTGCTGGATTTCTGACAATGAAGTCATTAGTCCTCTTGTTCTCCAATATCTCTTACTGGTGGATGGGGCGCTCGAAGTGGCCTGGCATATTTGAAGGTTCGTCTATTCAAAGTTCCTTTCACAAACATGTTTTGCCCTTAACTGTTTGATTAATTTACCTCTAACCTATATAACCTCTAATTAAAAATATGTTAACTGCTTAAAGAAAGAGAATTAAAGCTATTGATAAAGGATAATTTAAAAATAAGAACATTTTAATAATACTAAACACATATTTGCTCATTTAGTTCCCCAAGATGCTCCAGGAGCCCTTATACCATTTATGGTATGGTCTTGGTCCATTTCCTCTTGCAGATTACATAGAGGATTAAGTTGTGAAGAATATATCGCAATTCTGTCCAAATGTAATAGCAGACAATCACGTCCGTAATCAACCTGAAGGTTGCAACCGCGGTTTTTCGAGGGTACTCGGGAATTACTGTTTGAATATTTGTAGTCCCATCTTTTTTTTAAATTATTTTTCATACTAATATTTTGTAATCAATATTTTTGAATTCAGAGTTGACTGCTCTTTTAGCTGCATAAAATGGTAGACTAAGTATAGATTTCTGTAAACTGCTGGTATCCTTTTTACTTTCTCTACTGGTAAGTAGACGAAGTATTATATTCCACCCAAAAATTCGATGTCGAGATTTCACCAGAAATATATATTTTGAGACCCCCTGAATCCAAATAAAGCATTTTTAGAAAAAGCTGTGTGTCTGTCAGTCTGTGGACAGCATAACTCAAAAACGAAAACTCGGTTAAAAACCGAAGTTGGTATTTAAGTTTAATGTCTTTTAAGGATGCGACACGAAGATTTTGAAGAAAATTCCTCCATCCTAAACTATCCTTTATATGGAAAATGTTTGGAAAACTTTGGTTTTCTTGAGAATGGCTCTAATGATTTTGATTAAAATGCCATATGTTTAAGATATTTGTATGACAAATGGAAATGTATATTTTGAATTTTCTGGCTATAGCCCATGTAGTCCGATTTATTCTGGATGACTTTTGCATAACTTGTAAACCGTAATGGATAGACAAAATCTTACTATACAAAAATACAGAGATATATACCATTTCGGAGATATTCCTTGTTTTTTGTGTGAATTTTGCGACACTTTTACTTTTCTCACTTTTATCTCTTGGACGTGCAAAGAGAACATAATTTCAAAGCCTTCATATAGCAACTAGCTTTGAAAAACTTTGCTTATCGCTCATAGCTTACTGTATTCCCATAATGCTCTTGCGCCTTCAAGAAACTTAGCAATAAGGTAATTTCTGCAAATGTTTATTTGAACTAACATGAAGAAGATAGACGAATAAGAGTTTGTAGAAATAGTTAGTGCAAGAGTATAGAAAGTCATGTGAGTGCAACACTCAAGATTTTTTTTTCTGATGTGTTAAATTTGCTTTATTCAAATTTAATCAAGTTAACTTGGAAACCTTTAACAGACATATACCAGAAGACTCCTACTTAAGTAAAATTAAAATTTTGTCGTATGAATCATGTCCGAAATATTCACTGTTAGCAGGACATTTCTATATCTCTTGTAACTGTTGTCTTAATATAATAAATGTGTGTGTTCTTGGTACTAATTAAAATCAGCAGGTAAGTTTTATACCAATTATTTGCAAAATGGGCATGACATATAAGGTGGTATATGCAGTGAATGTTCGGTTGTATATCACAAGACAGATACTCCTTATAGGCTGGGTTCTTAAAAGCTCTTATTAAGAACACGCCAAAATAAATACTGGGGCGCTTTGAGAAATACCCTAAAAGAAAACGTGAGGAGTATAAGCCGAGCTATAATACTAACACCGTAAAACATGAACTGGTTTCCTCCCCAACATTCCTGTGCAGAGCAGAACAATGACGGGATGTTTGTTTGTTTGTCTGGCACTTAATTTGTACCTAGGTGCACACGATTTGATTTGATGGTAGACCTCGGGGATCCTAGCTACACGATTCCAAACTCTAATGGGGGGTAACACCTGCAATTATCCTCAAGAGATTCGTTTGGGTGCTAACCTCTACGCCACCTCGCTCCCTCCAAGCAAGAGTGGACGAAGTAACGCCCTCTACTTCCGCGAACCTTACACGACGCTGCCCTAAATCATTGTATTTAAAGGAAAACTGTAGCGAGAAATCGATGAAAACATGTTTCTCAGTAGATGACACAAGGAGTGTCGTAAGTCGGGCACAAAAAACGGGTTTCGAAGATTCAAAGGAAACCTTTGTAACGAGGAAGTCAATACAATGGATGTCGGAGGAACCTTCTTAATGTCCCTGTTGGCAGCAATCTATAAAATAAGTGTGTAATTGAATCTTCATTCACTGTTTCTTTTTACTTTCTCTACTACGTTTAGAAAAGTAGAGGAAGAATTGTATTCCACCCAAAAATTCGATGTCGAGATCCCCCCCCCCCAAAAAAAAACATTTTTAGAAAAAGGTCCGTGTATATATGTCTGTGCCTGTCTGTTAACCTGTGGGCAGCAAAACCCAAAAACGAAAACTCGGTTAAAAACCAAAGTTTGTATTTAAGTTTACTGTCTTTCAAGTATGCGACACGAAGATTTTGAAGAAAATTGGTCCACTCTAAACTACTCTTTACGTGGAAAATTTTTCAAAAAATTGATTTTCTTGAAAATGGCTCTAACGGTTTTGATTAAAATGACATATGTTTGAGATTTTTATGACAAATGAAATGCATATCTTGAATTTTCTGACTAAAAGTCCTATTTACTCTGGATGACTTTTGCATAACTGGTAAACCGTAAGAGATAGAGCAAATCGTACTGTACAAAAAATGTAGATCTTGCTAAAACACAATTTATGTCCGAATAATTTTTTTTTTTTGTAGAGTGCACCATTTCGGAGATATTCCTCGTTATTTGTATAAGTTTTAGAGAACTTATACTTCTGTCAAATGGAGCATCGCTATTTATTTTTTATATGTTAACCCTGCAAATGGAACGGAATTTGAAAGCTTTAAAAGATTTGACTATCGCTCAAAGCCTACTGTATTTCCATGTTCCCGTTGCACGTGCAAGAAAACGAGCAATAAAATAATTTCTGCAAATGTTTATATCAACTAACACGAAGAAGATATACGAATAAGAGTTTGTAAGAATGGTTAGTACAAGAGTAGAGAAAGTTATGTGAGTGCAACACATCAGAGTTTTACACTGAACACTGCAAGGCGGCGGAAAAGCTACTATTATATTATATACAATGACAAGACTTAATCTTTATGTACCATTGGCCTATTTTATCTTCTTTATTCTCATTTAAAATTAATTATATCTCTTTTTACATACAGCTGCACTAGATAAATTACAATTTACGTTTTTCATGCAGATTTCAGACACATTATATTCTTTTTACACTTTTTTGAAGCGTTATTTTTTTCCGTATACAACACTATAGTCTTCCCAAAGGTCTATATTTTACATTTTATCATGAAGGCTTACAAAGGAAAACTGTCTCATATTTTTGCCAAAGTGCGATGTTTTCAGGTCCGATGATCCCAGTCTATTGATTATCCGGTATCATCTTTTCACAAGATTAGAAGAAACATCCTGAGAAAGCTAGAATATGTAAATAAAAGGACGAATGTCTCAAAAATACTTAATGCTACGAATGTTTGACATAAATTGTATTTTAAAAATGTAAATTTTAGTGAGATTTGACCTACTTCTGATGGTTACAGACATATAGAAAATTGAAAAGAATAATAGGAACTGCATAAGCTATTCAAGCTATGGGTTTTATCAGCCATTACCTGAAATATGCTTAATTTTAGTTAAAATGGCTAAATAATTTCTCAGTGAATAACATTAAAAATCTGATGTGTTCCACTCGCATGACTTTCTCTATTCTTGTACTTACTATTCTTAAAAACTCCTATTTCTCTATCTTCTTCATGTTAGTAGAGATAAACTTTGCAGAAATTATCTTACTGCTTATTTTGTTATAAGTGCAAGGGAAATATGGGAGTACAGTAGGCTTTGAGCGATAGTCAAGTCTTTTAAATCTTTGAAATTTCGTTCTCTTTGCACGGCCGAGAAATAAAGTGAATAACGATCTTCTATTTGAGAGAGATAAATGTATTGTATAACGCACACAAATGAAATGGTTCACTCCACAAAAATGCTTTTGTGCATAACTTTTGTTATTTTAAGGAGATCTAAATTTTATCTCTTACGGTTTACCAGTTATGCAAGTCATCAAGAGTAAGCAGGACTGCGTAGGCTTTAGCCAGGAAATTCAAAATATACATTTCATTTGCCATAAAGATATCTTGAACGTATGGAATTTTAATGAAAATCCTTATAGGCATTTTTGAGAAAATATAAACATTATGCCGGCAGTTTTACGTAATGCAGTTTAGTAGCAGAATTTCAGGCTTATTTTCCGACATTTCAAATTTTCAACCCTTTTTGGTCTTTGGAAATGTATTCTATTATGAAAAATTTGTGTGATTTACATGAAATTTGACACGATACTTTCTAAAGCGTTTTGAAACATGTATATTTTCTTACTCACTTTTTATAATACTTCATAATTAATAATAATAATAATAATAATAATAATAATAATAATAATAATAATAATAATAATAATAATAATAATCTAATTTGACATTAGGTAATGCAAGATTACAGAAGCAGATAACTTTTCGAAGTCCTTGTGTTATATTCTTCCAGGATATTACATTTAAATACCAACTTTGGTTTTTAGCCAACTTTTCGTTTTTGAGGTATGCTGTTGACAGACAGACACACACACACACACGCACACACACACACACACACACACACACATGGATATTTTTCTAAAACTGCTTTTTTATTATTCAGGGGGTGTTATATATTTCCGGTAAAATCCTTCTTCTTTCTCTATTCTTGTCCTAACTGTTCTTACAAACTCTTTCCTACCTCTCCCGAACTATTTTTTAGTTTGCACTAAGTATAGCAAGTAGGAAAAGTATTGTATTTAACCCAAGAATTCGATGTCGTATTTTTAAAAATATGGTATTTGCAAGACACCTTTCTTGCCCTTTTTCCTCCCTCTCTTCCGGGTCTTCCTATTTCTGTCTCTACTGGTAAGTTCCTTGGATGTAATTATCTTCTAGCAAGCAATCGATCTTAAAAACTGTAGCTTTAATGTTGACACAACCTGGAATACGCAAGTATTCTGCGCAGTGTGATTAATAGAACCACGTTGCAGATATAGAACATGTGTTGGGCGTTCTACTAGGGATTACAGCTGTATGAAACTGTGAGGTCTGGATACAACTGCAGTAGGACATGAATATCTGGACATACTGTTGTTGGCACCTTGGTAGACAGCACAAGTAGGATGAACTAATCGCTCCTTAGTGTTTCTTCGTGCATGAGCGGCATTATTCCTTAACCCATGGTTCATATCCACCTTGATGTATTATGACAAAATATCCAAATCGATAAACAGGCACAGGGAAACCGGTTTTCTTGCCATCGCCTCCTCCCGTCCTTGTTGTTGGGATACCTAGATTCCTGTGACATCAGATAATTTGGAATTAGCTACCTAGCTTTAAAATTTAAAAATGAATGTTCTAAGCATCTTCTATGTAAGGAATAAATGAATTTTAATGTTTATGTCATGTTTGTTATGGCAGTGAATAGCGCCATTACATTCATGATCTTCTAAGCCTATCTTCAATCTATTTTGAGTATTCGAGCTCATATACAGAGTGAAAGGGAGATCATTAATTCCTTCTAGTGTGTGCTTCACACAAGCATTACAAACAAAGACGTGAAGGAATACTCCAAACTGCTCTCTCAGACGTGAAGTAAGTCGACAACGTTGCGTTGAGGTTGGTCAGGTAATTGACCTAGTTTGTGAATGTAAACAGCTGGGGTGCTTTCGCTTTCGTTTAATGTTTTGCGAGTTAACTTTGTGATTGGACTACAATCGCACAGTAGACGCGGAAGGACAAGGCAGGGTATGAGTTTGTTTTCAAGACGCACCGTTACGCTGTTTGTTTATGTACTGAGCTAGGGAAAGTGACCACCCACACAATCTGCAGTGTTGCCAGCTTATTTTCAACAAAACTAAAATATCTCCGAAAATGGTCAAAGACAAAAAAAAAAAAATAAATAAATAAATAAATAAAGTGCATTTGTGATTTAACACATTTCAAAAACAGATTTAAGGTTCACTTGAAGGTGTATCGGAAATGTAACCGAGATTCGTTTGCTAAAATTATTTCAGGTTTGTCCACCATATAAAAGGCACAAAATAATGCTGGCAGTTTTACGTCATGCAACTCAGCAATAGGAATTTCAATCCTTGCTTTCTGATATTTCGATTTTTCAGCACTTTGTAGTCTTTGAAATTCTGTTTGCAAAAGTTGAGTGATTTAATTGAAATTTGACACGATCCTTTTGAAAGCCTGTTGCTTTCTTACCCATTCTTTATAATAATTCGTAATTAATAATAGTACTCTAATTTGATAATTAGGTACTGCAAGATTACAGTAGGCTTATTACAATAATTATTACCTGCTAGGCAAACCGCTCATCGTTTTCTTAAAATATAGGCACATTTTAAAACAACTTTACGCCTAAAGTAATATAAGTACCCTAAGATGCAACAATAATAAAGGGCTTTTAATGAAAACATTTTGTTTGTTGGGATGCCAAATGGGAATTTAAAAATCATACGTTAATTTGTAATAAGTATAACATTCGAAGAAAAAATCTGATTGAGATTCCTGTTACTTTCAGAGGTTGTTAGAAAACTAATGGCAAGAGGAATTCAGTTAATTAATAATTTATAATTAATCGATCTATTTAATATAGAATACTTCTAATTGGCGGTTTGTAGAATGTGAACAAATTATCACAAGTGTTGAACATAAATTTCAAGGATCGTTTCCTCCTGAGTTATGCTTCTTGGTCCGTGAAGTTGTGTACTCTGTGGTAATTATTTAAATGGCTTTGACAAAAGACGAACATTTTATAAGTATCTAATTATCACTAAACTATTTTTCTCCACAGGTGCTACTGAAGGCTAAATTTATGCAATTTATTATTTTCAGTAAGCAGGCAATTTCAAGGTCCCAAAAGGACAAGCCATAGTCACCCGCACATATGCCGCTATTGTCCATGTTGGTCGAGAAATAATTAATTGCTACAGTAATAATATTTTGGGTGTGGCGAGTAAGGGTAGGCGGAGTAGAGGTAGGATTATCATATCTTTCTGTACAAACACGTGTCACGTATCGTCTCCAGCTCGAAAATCTTCCATTATTTACGCCATCGTAACTCACTTGCCCGTTTCGAGGGCAGTGTCGCTGAGGAATTAACCCACGGCCGTCACAATAGATGTCCAGCGTAATACGATTTTAATAGCGGAGTGAATTGATAATGTACTACCGGTGTGACGGTCGCTAATGCGATTTTACTCTCCTCGTAAGTGTCCGTGCTTTCTGGGGAAGGTAAAGTAAATTCGTCACAGATAATAACAAGATCTTCAAACATTCATCGCCATGGGGTGTCACGGTAGCTCGTGCTGAAATAACATTCACTCTTTACAGCTCATGGCCTAGGAATATGGAGTCACTCTATTTCTCTTAGCTCTAGTGCAGGCATGTCCAAACTCTGAGGTAGTCTTCGATACTCCCCTCATGACAAGTTGTATTTGGAACGAGGGAGAGGAATAAATCCACCTTTGCACTGTCAAGTAGTGTTATCTTAAGCTACGACAAAGCACTGTGCATAAGAAGGACCTACTAGGATAAATAAATTTAACACATGTTTTATAGGTCCTAAAATTTAAGTTTCAGGAGCCTAAATTACTCACAACAGCTTATTTGGGCTCTATAGGTGGTAAAATTGGTCCTAAACTACTTTAAAAGTCAATTTCAAAGCAATTTAAACATTTTATTAATAGCTTACTAAAATTATGAGCTACACCTATTACGTCCAATTTATGGGGCCAAGAAGCATCTAACCGGGTCAGTTAGACACAGTGTTATGTGTTTAAATTCGCCATTCCTATGATTTGAATGTAGATTAATGTTAGTCCTATTCCAGCCAGTTCAACAAGTTAACAATATTATTGTCACGCCCTGAAAACTTCCATTGAACTAACAAAGTGGTACCTTGGTAAATGGGAGACGTCGTTTGAAGCTGATGGTCACAGAGCACTGTTAGTATGGATCAGCAACCCTTAAACAAAAGACGTATCCTTAACAATTGACACTTGGTGAGAGGGTGAGCCTCAATATTGTCCGCTGTTAAGTGCACAAACATATTTATATCTTGCTCTGAGCACCCCATGGTCTTTTTAGATTATTTTTAGCCCAACAATGCTATTAGGCTTTGGTTTAAAATACATTAAAGTTACGGTGTAATGGATTTAGTGTAAAATAGGCAAAAATAGGCCTCAAAGCCTAAACAGACATTTTAGGCGCTATAAAACTGGCTTTAATAGTCAGGTATAAGGATAAAACAAATGAAATACATTTGCTTTGAACGCTCCCTGGCATTTCTTTTTTTACACATTCTTAACTTTTGGATAGTGTATTTCGCAAAGAAAATATGGTTTTTAACTTTTGGCTGCTTCAGCGCCCAAATTATCTCGCTGCACCATCTCGTATAGTGAGAAACTGTAATTAATATGTTTCTTGACTGTTGAACTTCTCATGTGCCTTTAAAATGCAATTTTTCATAAACTGTCTTGCCATTTTCTAAAAATGTGTTTCAATTTTCAGATCGTTAACAGTTCGTTTCGTTAACAGGAACTCACTAATTGCTGTTTTCTCCAGAAAAACTCATGTTGTATATTGACCATAACTACAGAAACTATTTAATGCACATATTTATCTATTTTCATAGTATTTCTTTATATTATTAATCTTGTCCGTCAATAATTATAGTATTAACAGACCTAGACACACAGATACACAAAGAGAGAAACAGACAGAGAGAGCGAGAGACATACAGACAGACAGGGATGGATGGAGAGAGAAGGAGAAATATGCTCGGACCTGTTCTTTAAAAAAAAAAAAAAAAAAAAAAAAAAAACAAGGAGTCTCAAAACGTGTATTTCCGGAGAAATCTTGGCATCATTTTTTTATACAACACAGCTCTCCCCCTACTTATTATTGGTAAGTTGTACAGAAAATAAATATCTAGTAATTTGGTGTATATGTTATACAGCAAAACTTACTTGTTGTGTTGAAGTCTCAAATGAATCGAACTGAATTTTTGGGTTTTAGAAATGCCACTAGCTCATAGATCGGTGTATGGGATTAGATTCTGTGACCTCCTCAGTCAGATCCGAAGACGCTACCACCTAAATTATTTATTGCAGTATCAGCTGCACGTCTTCTAGTTCTTTGGTTTAGATATCGTTGTTATATCTTCTTCAATTAAACCGTCAGTCCTCAAGAAAATCTTCAATTGTCTCTCTACCGTGTAATCCTTCTTACTTTAGCTTTATACTTGCACAGTATCTTAGGATGTTTATTTGTTCCCATTCTTTGAGTAGGTAAATACATATATTTCAGTATTTAGCAAAATTTGACCTGTTCAACTACAGAGGAGTTTAAAATAAGCTTGCATCATGTAGGATCTCTTCCTTGAAAGGACATTATTTTTGTCTTTTTCGCTGATATTACCAAGTTTTATTTCTTCATTGTCATAATCAATGTACGCCACTTCTTCCTCTTCTTCTACATCTGGTTACTCTCCCTGTATGGAGGATTTACACCCTCTAGGACCGCCAAGGTTGTGCCTAGGGTCAAATGCCTGTCTGGGAGCAAGACAGAGGGAAGACCCAGCACCAGGTATGAGAATGAGGAAGAGGATGATATGAAATGGATGAAAGGAAAGGTGATGATACAGTAGTTGGTGGAATGAGTGGTGGGGGAAACCGGGGAACCAGGCGAAAACCCGCCGAGGTGCCGATTTTTCCATCGTGTGGGTCGCTGGGATCGAACCTGGGCCGTCTTGTGGTCCAACTGCTCTGCCACAATGCCGTCCTATGCACGTAACTGTATTATTAAATTATTTTCTGAATTTTACCTCATTCAGTAGCTTATTTCAGACTTGGCGTTAGGGATGCTTGCTGCCACAGGGATACGAAGTCAGGTACTCTTCCGTAGAAGCTGCTAAATAATGAAGCTGTGTGACATAGGCGAGACGACCGAATAATTTAAAACAGAGGATAACCCACCTTATGAATAGGCTGTGACTCATCCATTGTGTTGGTTGTAACGGCAGGTGCTCAACACTGGATTGTTTCGCGGGAGAACATATCCCACAGGCGACGACTTCCGTCCACCCGCCCGCCCGTCGTAAAAATTAGGGTGGAGTTCACACAAGTAGCGAAGTTCGGAGAATCGCGTTAAATTTTATGGCATGTAGCTGTGTTTGCGGGTGCAGATCTTCTTTTATTTATCCTCCATAAACCGATATCCAGCCAGGACTGTCAGTCTTCTCTGTGCTAGATTCGAGGAAACCCAGCGGATCCCTGCCAAGAAGCCTACAATAGATTGTTCCAGCCTTGTCTCATTTGCGTTTTTGGACACAACAGTTATCGAAAGCGTTCGAGTTTTAAAGCACGTTCTACTGCAGTAGCTGCAACTAAAATTCTATATCATGGCTAGTTAACGAAAACTCTGTTCATAATAGCACTAGTGGCTTTTTCTTGGGTAAATAATGACTATTCGGGCTTACAATACAGATATCCTGTAGTTTTATATGACTTACGATCGATGATAAGCAATAGGGGACATAAATATGTCAACAGTTCAAATACAAAAAAAAAAAAAAAAAAAAAAAAAAAAAAAAATCTGATGAGTATCATTCACATGACTTTTTCTACTCTTTTCCTAACTATTCTTACAAACAATTATTCCCGTATCTTGCTCATGTTAGTCGAGATAAACATTCTCGGAAATTATCTTACTGCTAGTTTTCTTGTAGGGGCAAGGGGAATATGGGAATAGTCAATCTTTTGAGAAAAGTTTTGAGTATTGCAAAAATCGCATAAATAAAAAGGAATATCTCCGAAATGGTTCACTCAACAAAAATGCATTTCGTCATAACGTGTGTGTTTTAAAGAGAATGCACCTTTAGCATAGTGTGGTCTATCTTTTAGGGTTTACCAGTTATGCAAAAGTTACCAAGAGTAAACAGCACTACATGGGCTATGGCTAGAAACGTCAAAATACACATTTCATTTGTCATAAAAATTTTTAAACACATGGCATTTTAATCAAAATCGTTAGAGCTATTTTTGAGAAAAATCAAAATTTTCGTAACATTTTGCTCATAAAGGATAGTTCATGGTGGAGGAGCTTTCTTCAAAATCTTCGTGTCGCGTCCTTGAAAGGTATTAAACTTAAATACCAACTTTAGTTTTTAACCGACTTTCCGTTTTTGAGTTGTTCGCAGGCAGACACGCGCACAGACAGACAGACAGACACACACACACACACACACACACACACACACACACACACACACACACACACACACACAGACACACACACACTCGCTTGCTATACGCAGCAGAGAAAGTAAAAATAGACTTGGAGCATATTCCTTGTATGCCCACGATATCTTGGAAGCTCTCCTTTACAATTATGTTTGCAATACAGAAAATGCTTTAGGTTTCAAGATAATGTCAGTATTTTTTTCTAAGACAGCGAAAGGAGTTGCATTAAGCTAAAAATAAATTGGTTGAATATCTGATTTGTTATTCTCTTGGAATCTCTCTACGAACTATATTTTATTCCTACTTTCTCTAGCAAGGAAGCTATTGCATTCCACCACAAACATTTTAAGCATAGCTTTCTGTGGAAATACACGTTTTGAGGTCCCTTGTGCCTTTGAGCAGAATAACTCAAAAACGGTTAAATACCCTTGTTAGTGTTTGTATTCAGCTTTTTCCAAGGATGCGACACAAAGATTTTCAAGAAAATCCTCCAATCCCATACCACACCCTATATGCAATATTTTTCGAAAAGTTTGGTTTTATTTAAATTTCCTCTAGCAATTTTGATTGACATGCCATATATTAATATATTTTCATGGCAATGAAAATAGTAATAAGATAATTTCTGCAAATATTTTTCTTAATCAACATAAAATAGAATAAGTGTTCGTAAGAATAGTTTGTGAGTAGGCTAATCATTAAATAAACAAATATATAATGATTAGCCTCTAAATGTTGTTTAAAACCTGGACATAAAGTACTTACTAAGTCGTCCTTGGGGTAATTTGTCTCTGATATGAGATTTTTCTTGTGGTCTAACCGGGAAAAAATACGAATCAACTGGGGAATTTAATGTCGTTCTGGCAAGTTGGCCATGGTAGCTTAATGGTTAGAGCAGTCGCTCGATAAGCGGAAGATCCGTGGTTCAAATCCCGGCTATGGCATTGCATTTTTCAGTCCTGATTCAATCTCTTAAAACATTGCCCACACACGACTTGTGTATTTAAAACACCAGCAATAAGCTTGGTGAAAATAAACAAAAAATAAGTTTTACCTAGGCATGAAAATGGTCACTTTGGTCTCTTAATTATTAAATGAGCAGACATTTACAATAGTTTTAATATACTGAAGCTTCTGACACTGATGTTTAACGAAATAATGTGCATAACTAGCGAATATGAAGAAACCCAATTGCCCCAAACCCTCAATTTAAATTATTTAAACGTAGCTTGTGATACTCGAAAACTAGCATCATTTTCTCGGCTATGAATTGCAAATATTGACCTCTGAGATTACCTTAGGCACATATTCGCAGAATTGTATGTTTTTATAGGCTGTTAAATTGCCAATGCAGTGTATTACAATGTAAAAAGAAAAGTAAAAAGAGTTGAGGCACTAAAAGCTTTCAGATTTATTAACAACTTCACTGGAATATTTTGAGTATTGAAATAAAATTACAACCAGAAGAAATAAATGTCACATGTCTATCCTATAATTGCATAAAGGATCTGGTGTTTAATTTATTCGCGGATTTGCCCTACCGTTTGTTTTACTTAGTTATTACATAGCATGCATGCATAGATTTGTTATTTGGTTTTATTGGATGCACAATTAGAATTAACACTGCTTTCAGACACATCGTTCCTGTAATTTATGGTAAGCAATAAACATTACTAAAGGTTAAAGTTACTTACATATGTAAATTTTAAACGTGATCGGTGCAGCCCTCTATTGCGAACGTGCAAACATACTTGTTCCTATATACAGCCATACAGAAGTTATACGTCACACAATTACACTGCTGTGCATATTGAAAAAAAATGATGTTTTAATTTTGAATGCCGATTACCCCTAATCATGGGGTGCTGATTATTAATATATTATTGGTTTTGTTCTAGACGTATATACAAGTATTTTCCCTTTCAGGTACCAACCGTAGGCTGCATTCGTGTTAACTGTTCAACCACCATGGTATCCTCTTTCAGTGTTTTTTCAAATCCTGTGAGCATATAGGATTTGTAACTTTAAACACATGTTACAACCTAGTTTTCTCAAATTTTCCAACATGGTGTTTACAATGATTTTGTAATCTGGATCCTTTTTTTGCCTAGGAAATGTTTACATCTTCGTAGCTATGCCAGGTTGGCTTTTCTGTTTGACTCATCAATGTCCTGACCGGAAGATCCAGTAAAAACACCTAGTTAGTGCCATTCTGTGAGAAATATTACATATTATGTAATTAAAACACTCGCTTTACTTGTCTAGGGCACCTAAAAACTGGCTCATTATATCCATTTTATAAAACACAAACCCTTAATTTTCACCAAAACCTGCTGTGATTGAAAATAAAAGCTGATTAACTAAGTGCAAAAAATTTGCTTGGAAACATGAATTGATTCAAACATTTTTTATGCAAAGCAACATTATTTGTAGGCTTCTACATTTATTATTTTCTCTATCAGTACCTAGTACGTAAAGAAGGTATTAAAGTCCACCAAAAAATACTATATTCAGATTTCGCAGGAATACACGTTAATTGTTAGAGGAAGTCCATGCGTGCGTGTGTGTATCTATGAACAAAATTTCTCAAAAACGAAAAGTCGATGAAGTACCAAACATGACATTCATGTTTAAGATTTCCAGAATGGGATACGAATAGTTTAAAGATAATCTCGCGTGCCTGAAAAACGCTTCGATTTTATTAAAAAAAAAAAAAAAAAAAAAAAAAAAAAAGAAGGGCTGTATCAGTTTTATAAAAATACGTGTTACAAATCTATTTTCATGAAAAATGAAACGTATATCTTTAATTTTCTAAAGATAGAAAATTCCTCACTCTGAACGACCTTTGTACAACTGGCAAACCTTAAGGACAAAATTTCACTGCGGATCTAGTTAGAGCACGCAATCTATGTCATATAAAATGTTTGTGGACTTAAATATTACCGAACTGAGTGAGGTGACGCCGCGGCAACCTGTGCGACTTGCATTCGGGAGGTCCGGGTTCGATGCTGGGCGACCGCGCATTCTGACATCAGTTTTCCGGGTTTCCCCTTATTACTTAGGCGAATGTGTTCAACCTCGTACTTCCATTTTCTTATCATCTTGCAGGTGTGCTTTCAGACGAGCGGTGTTGGCGGTGCCGGTTAGATGGCGCGGATGCTTGCGCGTGATAACTGCTGTTCTCGGCGTTACGTGGCGTGTTGAATTCCACTGTCCTCCGTTAGTGGGGGTGCGACCGCTGCTTGAAGCCTGACGACGAGATGAAGCGATCTTGTGGCACCCTGAGGTTCCCTCACTTCATCCCTGCCTGCTGAGGGTGGTGGCCAGAATAGATATGTTAGGTGGCGGTGCGCGAAGTGTCCCCTTCTGTGTCTACCCTATATAATGGATATACTTTCCGAGCTATTCCTTCCTATTGGTCTGCGTTTTGAAATACAAATACTTCTCTCATACTTGTTTCTTCTCGTGGTTATGCGAATATAATGGAATTTCAGTCTCTTTAAACATGTGCATATCAGTTTGATTACTGTATCCCATAACCACACGAGTAACTGTAAATTGAATTGAATTAACCAGAAGTAGATACAAGAACAAGTTTTCATGAAAATAACTTGTAGTAGAGGTCATCTTAATGCAAAGCGTCAGGTGCTTTGTTAATTTCTTGGTGAAAGATGAAATCAATGGTACAAGATTTTAGGTATTTTCAATCTCCGTTTTATGAACATAATACGCTCATTGCTTAAGACTAACAATACAGTTTCTTGATCTTAACTGCTGTGCATAACCACGTATGTGCCCTTCACGGAGTCATTAATACTTTAATACCACAATTAATATGCAAGTGATTTGTCCGCCATGCTTCTTCCTATGGGAAGGAAGTCGGTCGTAATACGCAGAGCCGATATGGAGATGCGGTCTTGAGGTCATCAGACACGTACTGTTGAGTGACTCAGTACCTATTGTGTGCCTGACTAATGTTTCATCCGAGGGTAACGCCATTAGAGTGGATCACGGCAGTCGCGTGACAAAAACACAATTCAAATGCTCATCTCATATTTTCTTGTCGAATATTGATAGGTTGGGCCAGCAGGCATGAGTTGAACTTTTATTAACTTATTTGGTTAACTCTTTTATTTTGTTTGTAATCCACGCAAAGCAGGTGTGCTCTCTTCGGTTGCCATATTCTTTGGACTCTTCTTTTCTGTTACCTTTTGAATAGGCATATGCACTTTTGACTTTATTCTTTTGTTTGCTGAGTACTATTTGTGTTAAAAAGATCCGATGCATTGTATTTGAATTACCTTCTCTACCCTTACGCAAACAAACTCTTACAAACTCTTATTCCTCTATCTTCTTTGAGATAAACATTTTCAGTAGTTAGGTTGTTGCTAATTTTCTTGAAGATGCAAGAAAATATGTACAGTAGGCTTTAAGCGACAGCTGGTTGCTATGTGATGGCTTGAAACTCCACTATCTTTGAATGGCCAATAGACAGAAACATTTGAAAAAGTATAAGTATTCAAAGATGCAGCCAAATGATAGGAAATATGTCGGAAATAATATTCATTTAACAAAAAATGTATAATTATAGCACAAGTTGTTTTTTAATCAGTGTACAGTTTTGATAAGATTATGTCTGACCCTTACTATTTACCAGTTATGTAAAAGTCATCCAGGATGAAGAGGACTTCCGAGGACATTCCAGAAATTCAATATTACGTTACATTTCTGACAAAAATATCTTACATATGGAATTTTAATCAAAAGCGCTGAAAATTTTTCAAAAATGTTCCATATCGAGGGTAGTTTGGGGTGGCAGGATTTTCTTTAAAATCAGCATCCTTGAAAGATGCTGAGCTTAAATATCAAACCGACTCTCCGTTTTTTAAGCTGTTCACAAGCGCACGCACAAATGTTGTCCTTTTTTTTAAAGATACTCCGGGGGTTCAAGCATTTATTTCCGGTGGAATCTATCGATACTTCCCTTGGCATACGTAGTAGAAGAGGTGAAAATGTGTTTCCTCGTGTTGTTTATTTTACTTTTATTATTTATTCCTTACTCTTTTTAAGCCTACATTTTTGAAACACTTTTTTCCATGGTTGTGCTAAAAATGATTGAGAGTGTTTGGATAACTTAGTATTTCAAATTCCTACATCGTGTTGCAGCATAATTTACACAATCCCTTTATTTTTTTTATTGTATTGTTCTCTAATTTTGTTTAAATATCATTTCATTATTTATATTATGAATGTAAGCTCTCTTCGTTTCAGGTTATTTCTAGGATATATAACCATGCGCTGCAAGTGTGACGTGTATTTGATTTCGTTCAACTACAGGAAAATCGCTACTAGGTGGCACAAGAATGAACACCCAAAAGTCGTTTGTATGAGTTAGGCACACATAAATATCCTTAACCCTAATGACCTAGTTGTCGACGGGCCCGTAACCCCCCCCCCCCCTAAATATCCTTAATTTTAAATTATAGTTATTGTGTTACAAGAGTTTGATTGAACTCCCCTTTAAAAGTAATTTTAAAGGCGTACATCAACTGTGAAAATAAACTTGTCGGTGATGGTCGTAAAGGGATATCTTCACTGCCGTTGTGTTCTTAAGCAAGCATTTCACACCCTTAAGACATTCTCGTTCATAACAGAGCAAGGTTTATAATCCTTTAATACTGGAAGGCATGGGATCATCAGGTATCCAAAGCAGCAGGATCAGAAAACTATTATTTTCACCTCAGTGCTGTACAGCATATTCTATTTTATGCATGTCACGGGTCGAGCTGCCAAAAGTGGAAGCAATAAATATGCTTGATGCTTTTGAAATATGACGTACAGTTCCTTATTCACTGTATGGATTTGTTGTAAATTCGATTCCGGGGTGGGGATATGTATGGTTCCTTTCTTATACGTGCGTCGAAGTCTCTCAATAAATTCAAAGTCTTAGACATCATAACACAAAGCACTGTAATGATTAATCTACTCCTTTACCACTAAATTTAGTGACAACGAATGAATGTGAATTGCGTTCTTTGTTAGATACTTAGAAGCTCTTTGTTACTTTGGGTTGTTTACGTTTCCCTTGGTGTTGTTGTCTCTCATTCACAGACTCACGACTAAAGTAAGTGATATCTTTCGTAGTGAACAGGATATTCACGTTGGAAACTGAGGGACAGGAACAAAACTCCATATACAGTGGCTGGGATTTAGCAACTGGCCTTAGAATAGCTGATTTATAGCGAGTTTGAAGAACTGGTGAGCCAGTAGTTGTTTGTATGTTTAAAATATGAGAAGAAATATGTGAACTATATCTAATTATGAAGTAAAATACGTCAATATATGGATTTAAAAATATGATTGGAAATTAGCTTTAAGTCATCCGTGCATTTATTTATGGCACTCACCAGTGGTGCCAAACGAGAGTTGCACGCTGACTGGCAGCCGTTGAGGAGCATAAATTTGCTACCTCGCTTCCACCCTCAGCCCTAGTCTCACCCTGCAAACCCCACATCCCGTCGTAAAAGAGTTTAAGCCCTAAAAAGGGCGGGTACACGAATTACACACCTCGGGCTCTTCTCAGCCTGCCAACAGAAGCGAGCGAGTTATTTATGTATAAAAATATAAAGCAGTTATTGTCCACATACGCTTTACAAAGTGTAATTAATTGTTTCGTGAAGGGTGTCGTATAAAATGTATTGATGAATGGTAAGGAAATACGCCCCTAAAAGAACAAATATTGAAACTATAATCTAATTAAAATATTTATATAGGAAATAAATGCAAATATAAGATTTGAAGTTTAGTTTTTCAAAGTCTAAGAACTTTCTCCATTTACGTTTTTATTTAGTTACACCTGTGATTATTGTGTTGCCAGACTCTAGCATTATCATCTGGTGAAGTAATATTTTTTTCAGCAATTATTCCTACAATTTTTGTTTTATAGTTTTTGTGTACTGAAACTATTTTTAACTGGACTTCCTACACAAAACAACTAGCGGCATAAGTACTCACGCCCGCCTCGGTGTCTGCCTCACGTTCAAGAGGTCGCGAGTTCGAATCTCGCTTAGGGTAAGTTATCCGGGTAAGGTTTTTTTCCGTGGTTTTCCCTACCCTGAGAAGACGAATGTCAGGTAACTTAAAGCTCCATGGACCTCGGGCTCATTTGAGCATCATTTCACCCATTTCATTTCATTCATTCGTCCGATATGACACAATGTTGGAGGAAGTTAATTAAAAAAAAAAAAAAAAAAACACAAGTACTCGTAAATCATTGCATACTGCAAATACTTAACTCGAAAACAGATAGGTAACTACTGAAGATTTCTAATAGAAAAATCCGAAGTATGTTGAGCAGATACGTATAGGACAAGGCTGAAACTAAAAGTGAAAGCTAAAATGGGTAAACGATATTCAAAAGTACTGACAGTTTGTGCTATTTTGTTTACATTACTTGATTGCATGCATGGAAACTATTTTATTTCATTAGACACTCTTTGCTAGGAAAGGGTGAAAAAAATTGCGATGTGACGCAAACAGTTGAGAATCGGGTGCGATAACTCAATTTAAATAAAGCTTTAATGAGGAGTGGTCACGATTGGCTGAAATTAAAGCTTTCCCTACACTAGTATGTAATATGAACAGAAGAGTTCATTTAAAAAAATAAAACAAAACAAATTGCCTTGCAATCTGGAAAGGAACATGAATTTAAATATAAAGTGGCATAAATGTGATACTTGTCCCTTTGTTACAGACATATTCGTATGCATGGATCGTTTCTCTACTTGGGATGCATTCAGGGAGGGGTTTAATATACTTATTTGCGGCAAAATTTCTATATAGCGTGTTTGGATTGATTCCAACTTTTTTTTTTCTAGGCAACGAGTACAGAAAGTGAAAACGTATATTTCGCAAATTCTGATTTAGATTCTAGAAAAGTAAGGCCCGTTATTATGCTATAGGTAGCTCTGAATGTCACAGTTATGCGAACAGACAAAGGTTTGACAATCGAAGACATCGCGGAACTAAAAATAGACACCGTCAGCGGTTTGTGATGCGCGGGTGTTGTTCATCGAGGGGCGCATCCGAACCGTTTCGTTTAAAATTTTACGAGTATCCCGTCCTCCGCCTCCGCCTCCTCCTCCTCGTATTGAAATCTCGACGGCATCGCGGGGTGCATTGCAGATGAGAGTACGGGCCCACTACCGTATGCGTGGCGTGTTCAGGTTCTCTTTCTAGATCTGAGGCCGATGTTAGCACATCCGGTGCAACAACCCATTGTGTGTCGCCCTCAAGATCCGAGCCGCACGTGAAATCAGCCCATGGCCGCCGACACAATAATCCAGAGTCCTTTGTCTCACCTCTCTTTGTTGCGTGCGCATTGGTTTGTATGCTTTATGTGTAAATGACACATTGACACCATATGTATGATAACAATAGGACCAGGACGCCAGTAGTCAGTCACATTTTTCTAATTAATCTATTCTGCAGTTTAAAAAGTATACAATTAAAATGTGACACTTGTCCTAAATTGCCTGTCGGATTGTATCTAAATATGTATAACAGAACCAAGATGTTCCTTTTTCTTTTGCAAGTTCAACAACGCTGCTATGAATGAAATGAAAGTGCAAGTAGCTAAGACTTCCATGAATGCCCAGTCTACCTTGCCCGTCGCTCGTACTTCTGCACAGCTCCGCTCTCTCAACTGACCCGCTTCGCTGCGAGGCGCCGGGCAAGTTTGCCATCACTCTGTTTACTGCTCCTCGGTAGTACTGAAAAAACGAAAACATTGCCTTCGAGATTGCTGTTGCACACAAAATAAACGCCGAGTTAGGATATAGTACTTTATTAAGGTAAAATAGGCGTTATAAATATTCATGAAGAATAAGCACATCATGTAGACATTGTAAAATGAAACTAAATGTAAGTAAATGAATAAATACATAATCCTGCAACATTTACAAAGCAAGCACGTATTGCACACTTCTACACCGACTAAATATACAGTCTAAAAATGTTAAGTTATCAAAACTGTGCAATATTATAGTAGAAGAAAAATACAATTGTCTATTGTTCTTGTAATTAAGAAACCGTCGCAAAACTGTTCTGTTTACTAACCACTTCCATTTGTTTCTGACATTCCATACATATTCCTTGTAAAAGCTAAGTGAATGTCTCTTGTTTTGAGCATATATAGTTTGCCCATTCATATCTTATAGGTTATTTATTGTTATTTTTCAAACTCGTTTTACTAATTTGTCTCCTGGGGTCCATATATCCCATAGCTCATTTCTCACTAATAGATATTAGTTAATAAATTAAGCACATCTATTTTATTTATCATTATTACCGCAGTTAAACTATCTTTATGGTTTAGTAATGCATTTTTAACATCTTATTTGCAGTTTAGGAAAAAACAATTGCTCTCCTCTTTATAAAGGAAATAGCAACTTCTATGTTATGCACAAGGAATGACATAGAAAAGTTTGGTGTGTTATGTACACATTATTTCCTTTAGCTACAAATTGTTCTTACAAAAGTTTATTTTTTCTCCACGCAATATTAATGAAGATAATCGTGAGTAGGAATAGTTTAATTACTAATTTTGTTGTTGATAAAGGAATACAGGAGGACAAAACTATAGCTCCATTTTTATAAAGCGGGTCGCCAAATAACATCTTTGAAATTCAGTAACGTATCCATAATATCCCGAGATAGAACTGAATGGGTACAACACATTAATTGAAATTAATTGTTTGTTTTTGGTTCACCATTTTCCGAACTAAGAGAAATTCCCAGATTACGCTCACAAAATACAAGATATAAATTTTATTAGTTATTTAAACATATTAAACATGATATTTTAAGCAATGTTATTAGAGTTTTTTAGGTTATTTAGAGCGGCTTTAACAACTAGGCCATATTGCTTGTCAGAGGTCATGAACTTATGAAGTGTTGTATATATACATTTCGAGCTATGCTCTAGTTATGCACAGAAAAACAGACAAACGGGTAGGACACAGACATACACGCGCGCGCGCGCACAACGAAGAGAGAGCAACCCCTTCCTTAAAAGTGGTTTGTGTTTGGGGACCTTAGAACATGTATTTGCATAAACACTCAACATTAAATTAAATAAGCGTAAAATTAATAGCTTAAATAACTGAGATACGCAAATCTGAGTTCCTTATAATTGAGTTAGAAGGTGTTTGCTCATCTACCCGTCACGTCCGACACGTTTCTGATGGTCAGTGGCCCATCTAATTTGAAACGGCGCCCATAAAGGCGCACGACAATGGGGAGGAGTTTCCGTGATGAATATGTCTTGGATATGACAGGAGGAAACAATAAAACATTTGGCTATTGTGTACCGGGACGCGTGCAGGCAACGTCTACAGCGACAGTAGCAAGCTGGGCACGTGACATTATATCATCTTCTTTAGGTTGGTCTTTTGAAGAAATCGGCGTTCTTGGGTGATGTTCTGTTGAAAATACTTTGAAAGGCGCTGTCAGTCACCAGGATCATATCATCAGCACCGGGGATTTGGATCCTCTGATGTTTTACATGCCAGTAGGGTTGTTTCGTCTTATTTCATTTATCAGAAACTCATTTCTGGAGCACAGCAGCCAAAGTTGGGAGATGAGTTGGCAGATGCTTAAGGGCTGCTAAATTTAGAGTGATGTTCATACCTGTTGTGCAGGGAGGTTCCAAAACCATAGACACAGTTGCATATCTGCTATACAAAAATGTAATTAGAAATCACCGAAACTCAACTACTTTTCAAGTTTACTTAGGCCTACAAGTTTCGTGGAGGTCTGAAAACTTTATTTAAAAAGAGAAACAACTGTAGTTTGCTATGAAAAATTACCAAGTACTCGTTTTTGCACGCTTTTGAGATACTAAATTTCCTTAGAATCGTATCTTTGGCCTAGACGTGAGTTATATGAAGATATATGTTATATGAACTATGCAACCGACAATTTTGCTGTTTAAAAAGGTTTTAAGGCTATAGTGAAGCGTATAGAGGGTGTACTCAAAAGTGTCGAATATAGTAAACGCTGGAAGCAGTGCCTAGTTAGGCAAACCTATGAACTTTCCTCTTTTGGTTTATAAATTTACAGTGTCTCTATGACAACTTGTGGAGGGGGACTTAGCACCTGGACGTAAAGGCGATCTTTTGTGTCTATGTTCCTGACAGGGCAGCCTTCGGGAGCATGTATGAGGTGAATGGATCTTAAGGGTGGCCGGAACGTTGCCACGACAGAGCAGGTGGTTAGGGGTCCACATTTTCCCAGTTACATTCACCCGTTGGAGGCTGGCTCAGCCCGGTTCCTCTCCCGCCACTCAGAACAGGGAAACTGGCTCCCCCCTTCGGGCTTGTACCATCTCATGGGAGGCTGAAAACCAGTAGACTCGCCTTCTTTTGCGGGGAACGATATTTCCAGAGCGCATCCTTTTCCCATACGTGCTGCTGCCACGTCACTCGCCGACGCTTTTAACTCTGCAAGCAATCTAACAGAATGAAGGTTGAATTGAAATGATTAATGTAACGATATTACTGGTATAAGGAAGTCACCCAGACTACTCCTACAAGAGCAATTAAAATAAAAAAGGTCCGTAAATATTAATACTGATACCAAACCCTTAGATAGAAAACCTGTGATAGAAAATAAGTTATTTAAACAGCATGCATAAATATTTGGAAAGGCTCCAAAGATAGCAATAGTGCCAGATGTAGTGACATTTGTGGCATAAACAATAGAACGTAGGTTGAAAGTTGAAACCTGTTTCACGTAAAAAAATGATAGTGGCATTTAAATCGCCACATCCACTTTAGAAATGTCAAATTCAGCAGCTTATAACTAAAACTATAATGAAGATATCACAATAAAACAACTCTTAGGGGATTTACCAATAATTTGGTTAAATGTGTAATGTAAGTTAATGTAAGTTAATGCCGCCTTAATAAGAACAAATTCCTTGTTCTGTTTCCATCAATCGCGGTTCCTCTGAGGAGTGACGTAACTAGATCTTGAGGATGGTTTCTAGTAGCCTTAACCGCAATTTTATGCCACTGCTGGTGCGCCCTTGCGATTCAGGTAGCAATGCCATTAGCAAATTGCCGCACTTAATATTCGCTCGACAACGTCTGGGTTTTACAATCGAGCGTAGTGACGACATCCCCCGTTCCAGATAGGTAGGTGCGTAACGATTGCAGAACAAGTGGGAGTGCGTGTGTGTTCAGAAATCTAGGTTCCGCTCGACCTCTGATGCAAGTTTACAGTGCAACAGATTGTAAGCCATGTCCCCAACCGAGATGCTCGCTTGCTGTAACGAGACTCATCCAGAGGTCTTGCGTCAGGACTCTGACGTTGCCAAGTACACCTTTCTTGTTGCAAACAACGTTATCACCAAGGGCGAATCTGCCAGGAGGTTAAACTTTTGGCTCAGTCTTTTAACTTATTTATCATACTGTACGTTCTAAATGCCTTAATGCTTTACAATATTGCTCAAAATCATCTTTTTGGCCTTTCATGGCCTTTTCAGTTATGTTGACATTGCAAGTAAATGAATTATTCGTATTCACATCTACCAACATAACCTAACCTCCTATATTATTACTTTTAAGGCCTAGGCCACTAGCATTTTCACACCGTTAAGCTTAACAATAATTCGATTAATACAGATATAAAATATAATCAAATTTGTTGATTTTACCACCTCAATTATTGCTCAATTGGATACGTTATAATTTAAAAGAACAAAGCCTGGAACCAATCCAACTTTCGTTGTAATGACGATCGAAGATATTATACTGAGCGTCACTGAATCTTTATACACGTTCTACGAGATAAACAGAGTAGGTCGAGCTGAAATCATTAATCATCCATAGTAGTCATGGTGGCTAACTTGGAAATCGAAGAAAACTGATAAATGGGCTGTACTTCTCTCATACCTAAAAAATCTAAAGAGATAAAAGATGCTATAGTTAATATATGCTGATAAAGTTCAATTGCAGACACAATGGAAAGTGGAATAATATGTTTCAAGGTTGGTACTTAATATTTCTTCAAACGCCATATTAAACTACTGGTTATCTCCCAAAAATCGTGTGCAATACATGCGTGTTAAAGAGTTATTACTAATCCTCAGAAACTTTCCTTAGTCCAGTAAAACTCATTTACCATCCTTATATTCCAGTATACTATAAGGAATGCTACCCCGATGTCAACCCGATGTCAACCCCGAAGCAGGATCACACACGGTTCTAGACCAAATGTTGACAACTATTTGAAGCGACAATGCTTCCCGCCGCCTCACAATGTCTAGAGTTCTTTTGAATCAGCTCTTTTGCCGTCGATAGAAGCAATGAGAATTCCCTTTCTCTGGGTTTGCGTGAGTGGTTTCGAAAAGGATGACAAATTTGTAATAGAACGTCTTATAAGAAAGGATCAACTTTGATATTACCGACCAATATGTATGTATTCTCGTATTATTCACCAACTAATTACCACTATTCACATACACAAATAAGCTTTAAGGTGCTCGCTTTATGTTCGTTAGTTTTTAAGTAATTCGACGATAAAATAAAGCTTACATCTGTATCCTTCCACAGACTTCACTAGTGTCCGTTTGCTCTTAGAAGAGAAGCCACACTGTGAAAAACTGCTGGCTTACTTGGCCATTCAAAACTTTGTTCGTTTTCTTTAAATTTATTATTATTATTATTTATTTAAAATTATTACTATAATTATTGTTAGTATTAGTATTTATTTTTTTAATTTATTTTAAAATGCACTATCCCTCATGCTCATATATGTAATTATTGTTGCAAAAACTTATTGTCCTATCTGCTTAATGATAATGATATATCTTTATAGAATTAGTTTCATTATATCTTTAGTTGCAGGTACAAGACGGAAGAGGAGAGCAAATTGATAGATATTTAAAAGGTGGGTCGCTCTATGCTGACGTGACACCGTAAAAGAGAGTGTTAAAAATTCGAACCAATAATAATGATATCTTGGAAATGGTAATGCCACAAGAGAACTGATTTGAAATAAACTGTGCGTTTTAAAATGTTGTACAGTTTTTGTGAAGATTTCGCCTAAGTCTCTTATGGTTTGCCCATTCATTCGTTCTGAATGAAGAAGACTTCTAAGAAAATTCAAGATAAATATTTCATGTATTATATATAAATATCTCAAGCATGTGGTATTTTAACCAAAATCATTCGAGCAAGTTTTGAGACAAATTATTGAATATACTCCCATATAAAGGGAGTTTGTGGTAGAGGGATTTCTTTAAAATCTTCATATCATATCTTTACAAGACACTATACTTAAAGCTCAATTTTGGTATCTGTCGCACATTTTGTATTATACTATTCTCAGACAAACACATGGTTTTTCTAAAAATATTCTGCTTTGGATTTGCGGGCCAAAAAATTAATTTCATCGAATTTGGGCTGAGTATAGTACCAAAAATGTTATAGAAATAACATTTTATAAAGGGTATTTTTTATGTTTTAACACTAACAGTTGTCAACTTTATATCACGACAAAGTCATTAATGTGCATTCCTAAAGAACAGTGTCAGGAAGCTCTGTAGAGTCAAATTACATTTAACATAATTTATGTGCAACATCATCATATCAAGGACTCAGAATAAATGTTTATATGATACTGTCTCCCTTGTTGTACCAAGGAAAGCTGTATGAGTTTAGCAATTTCGTTATGCAACTTTCATGTATGCCAAATTTGAATAATTTTGAAGATTACAACATAACTTAGGATAACTACATGAACCATCCTTGTCTTCACTCTTCTTTAGAACATTAATATATACACAGCCAACTCTAAAAATAATAATTCTAGGTAGTTATTTCAAAATATAGGAATGAAACAAACTGAGAAAGGTTTGATTGTTGTGAACGTAAAAGCTGTTGTAAACACACAAATTGATTCATTTAACGCATTAATTTGGACTGGAGATTACTTGGGACTACAAATCAGTGGACTTTTATTTGGCCTCACTATTCTTTTCCTCACGTCCATTTCCTTCTCTTAATATTTTGTTAATTGCAGCAAAGTTTATATGCGATGTAATGTGCCTTGGTTAGTTGTTTATTTATAAACAATAACATTTCCATAGAGTTATTATTCAACTATGTGTGCTGTTCAGCATTCCCTGAGAGTTTAGCATTTGTTTCACTTTCCTGAGCAAAAAGTAGTCATGATATGCTATTCTATGTAGCCATAAAGAAATATTATTTTGTCTTCTTTATGTATTTACCCTCCATGTATAGATAACCTATACCCCACCAGGTTTTAGGAAAATTTGTCGCCTGAGCCTCAGAAGTCACGAGATAGCAAATCTTGAGAAATAAGCGAGTAAAATTACCTCATATTTGGGCTGTGTGTATTCGCCGAGGCAGAACCCAAGAGATCGACCTTACAGAGTGTTTCTGGTGCATTTAATCGATCACGCCATCACGAAGGAGGGAACGGATGGGAGATAATTACAATCACTGTATCCGATCGCAGGTAAAAGTACCAGCATATTTTTGACCTGAAATATGAGAAGCAATATGCAGGATGGGTGGTCCAGAGCCCATGAACCCAAGAATGATAAATCGCGATTTTAAATGCTCTCCCATGGTCAGTGATCCGTCTTGAGTATGAAGGCATTGCGTGCAACACGCCTGATAGCCACATATATCTGCACACAACTGGGCAAAATTGATTTAAGGCGAGCTGGAGTACATGGCCGCCTCTTGGCAGTATCCTTCACTTGTTGGATGGTGCGCCTACGTAACAACTGAAATTTAAGTGAGAAACAATAATAAATCTTTATTGTATGCTATCGTTTTATTTTTACTGTATCTACTGCTTACCTATATTAAGTAGAGAAAGTATCGTACTCCAACCAAAAATTCGATGTCGAGATTTCACCGGAAATGTATATCTTGAGGCCGCCTGAATAAAGAAAGAAAGAAAAAAAAAAAACTGTAGAAAAAGGTTCGCACGAGCACGCGCACGTGTGTGTGTCTGTGGACAGCATAACTCAAAGACGAAAATTCGGTTAAAAACCAAAGTTGGTATTAAAGTTTCACGTGTTTTAAGGATGCCACACCAAGATTTGGAAGAAAATTCCTGCACCCTAAACTGCCCTTTATATGAAAAAATTTGGGAAAATTTTGATTTTCTCCAAAATGGCTCTAACGATTTTGGTTGAACTGCCATAATTTTGAGATATTTTTATGGCAAATGAAATATATATCTTGAATTTCCTGGCTAAATCTCATATAGTCCTATTTACTCTGGATGACTTTTGCATAACTGGTAAACTGTAAGAGATAGACCAAATCTTAAAACTTGCTGAAGCACACAATTTATGTTCGAATAATTTTTTTTTGTAGAGTGAACCATTTAGGAGATATTTCGGAGAACGGAATTTGAAAGCTTTAAAAGATTTGAATATCGCTCAAACTCTACTCCATTGCCATATTTATCTTAAACCTATAAAAAGATAAATAATAAGATAATTTCTGCAAATATTTATCTCAGTTAACACGAAGAAGATATAGGAATGAGAGTTTGTAAGAATAGTTAGTACAAGAGTAGAGAAGGTCAAGTGAGTGCAGTTCATCAAATTTTTAAATAAAAGTCTACGTATTTCTCTGTTTCTCTGAACATCATAAGTCAGAAATCATAGGTCGATTAAACACTAAACTGTGGATTTATAGCTATATAGAGTGGAAGGTACTGAATGTAATAAATGGGTGTAACAAAATATATGTCCAATACAATATACCAATAACTTATTACTTCAGCTCAAAATATTTAAAGTATGCGGTACAAAGCTCTTCAACAAATACCCTCCCCTCACACTAAACTTCCCAATCGTTATTTTTTAACGTTCTTAAAAATTACTTTAAGAATTTTGATTAAAACATTCTGTGCTTAAGGTATCAGATAGAAAATTGCTCAAATTTTCGTCAATTAAACCGAGAAATTCACTTCATTGTGAATAAATCTTGCAAAAGTTCGAATAGTAAATAATAGATATGCAATATACAAAAATCGATAACACAAATGAGGTATATCTCTTTAAGACACCCTTGCTAGTGACATTGCAGTTCTTCGTGGTCTAGGGGTAACATGTTTTGCCCCTGTTTTCTATGGTCATGAGTTCAAACACGGCGGAGGGCAATTTTTTTAGAACCTTGGCAGTTAAAGACCATCAATTAAAAATTCTATTTAATTTAATGCTCATGGTATTAACTATTTCCAAGATATTCATTATTTGTTTGAATTGTCCAACACTTTATCGTGCCTTTTTTCCTGAGATGTAACACTTTTTTTTCTTGCATGTTAACGCCAAGGGGTGACTTGCAAAGCCAGTTTTTTGTAATCCCTTACACCTACAATGAAAATATGTTATGAAACCATTTCTCTAAATTTTTTACTCGAGTTGGACTAATTTTTATAAGAGATAGCTGGTATGGAAAGCCACGTGAATGTAACACGTGGCTATTTTCTCTACTGCGTATTGTATTCCCCCTAAATACCAATGTCGAGATTTCACCAGAAACATGTTTTGAGGGCCCCTGAATAAAAAAAATATTTCTAAAAAAAAGTATTTATGAATGGTACAACTCAAAAACAAAACTGGTTAGAAACCAAAGTTAGTATTTAAGTTTAACATATTTTAAGGATGCAACTCGAAGATTTTGAAGAACATTTCTCTACCCTAAACGACTCCTTAGAAAAAAAAATCGAACATTTTGATTCTCTGAAAAATAGCTCTAACGATTTTGATTAAACTGCCATATGTTGATGATAACTTTTATGGCAAACTTTATGTATATTTTGAATTTTCTGGCTATAGCCTATGTAGTCCTATTTACTCTTGATGACTTACATAACTGGTAAATCGTAAGAGGTAGGTCAAGTCTGACTACGCAAAAATGTATATCTTCTTAAAAAACACAACTTATATCCAAATACATATTTTTGTGGAGTTAATAATTATACTTTTCTCCAATGAAAGGTTGTTCTTCCCTTTACGGGATTTCAAAGCTTTCATAAACAATCAGCCTTAAAAGATTTGACTATCACTGCATTCCCATGTTCCTCTTGCACCTACAAGAAAATTAGCAATAATTTCCGCAAATGTTTAGCTGGGGCAACAAGAAGATAGGGGAATAAGAGTTTAACAGAATAGTTAGTACAAGAGCAGAGAAAGCTATGTGAGTGCAACACATCAGATGTTTTTGTGTATTTTTTCGCAATATAAAATTATTAGTCAGTGTCGATGTTCATATTTTCTGGCCTGTTATCTCAGCATCAGCATTATTTGCAGCTTGAAAGTAAAGGTTTCTGTTGCAGTAGAAGGTAGCTGTTTGCACGGTTACACACAAACAGAATGCCAGTGGTCATGAAGTGTGCTAGTAGTGCGAGCGACCAGCACCTGGCGCAACCTTGTACGGAACTTGACAAACACTTACTGCTCAAGTCGGTAGCAACCCATGTTGCCGGAAGGCTGTCCCATACCCCATCATTACCGCATCAGCTTCTGTGTGCTTCACCACGTAATTATGATCTAAGCGAGGCTCACGCTTCCAGACCTCACCTGCTTTTTGTTTCCAATTGCAAGGAAATTACTCGATTTTCCCCGCAAATGCAAATTTTGTAGCAAAGATATAAAGATTACCCAACCTTACTGGTGTGGCTTTCGATACATTTAGAGCACTTAGCTGACGTCCAGTTTAAATATAGACTACACTGAAATTAATATAAATATCACCAAAATTGACATTTGTAATCAATAACTTAAAAATATTTAGGCGACATGCATTGAAAATGTATTTTGACTATTATGTTACAAATAAGTTAGTAAAAATCATGCAATTTTGAAATTTGTCGTGAAGATACCCAGAACACAAGAAATAAAATTTGTCATAAACTTTTATCTTTCAAACGGTTTTTGATTCTTAACCCTTAAAGTTATATTAAGCTTCAAAAGCACTATAAATTTCAAATAAGAGAATTTAAAATTACTTTCTCTTGACCTTCTTTGTCTAACAATCTTCCCCTTCGGTAGGCTTACTCCACCTAGGACTTAAAAGCTAGTGCCTAGGGTCAGACACCTGTCGGGCAGCAGAGTAATCTCTGGACTGGACAGAGCGAAGACCTAGAAGCGGGTGGTCAGCCAAGCATCAGGTATGACAGTGAGGAACAGGATGGTATGAAATGCGAAATCGATGAATGGGAAATCTGATTATAGAGTAATTGGTGGAATGAGTGGCGGGGAACCTGGAGAACCCGGAGAAAATCCACGCAGACGCCTCTTCATCCATCACGAATGCCACATGCATGTCCCTGGTATCGAACCCGGGCCACCTAGGTGGTAGGTGAACAGTCTAACCGCTCGGTCACAGCGCCACCTTTTTCTTGATCTAAGCTACTAAAATTAAGTTATACGACAGCTCTGTATTCTATAATACTCGTAGGTAAATTACAAAACTAGGAGAAAACTGTTATTTTTTAAATTGTGCGCGTTGTGCATTGAGCTTTAAGATTTAATAAGTCCGAAACAAAAAGAGATATACACTGGAATTTAAAGCTGTCTGTTTAAATAAGGCAACATTAAATCACATTTCATTGTAGCATCCCACAACAGAACCAAGATTTTAACCTTAAGATTATTTTAACTTCGTTAAGAGTAAAGCGAACCTTTTTACCTAGATATATGACAATATGACTCGAAGCTTAAGTATATGGGTATGGGTTGAGAGAGAGGTTTTATGCATATTCTTTATAAGCCAAGTAATCGTTCAAGATTATTTATCAATTTATTATTTTCTTATACAAAGAAACATTTTAGAGCGAAGTACAATACGGAGAGGCGTATAACGAAAACTCCTTCAGTACTCAATCTCTTTATCATGGATTAGAAGTTTTACAAAAATATCTGATAGTTATATTTACAAGACTATATAGCTTATATTATCACGTCGGCTAATTTTTCTACCAACTTTGTGTTAATTGAAAGAAAACCTTGGCGAAATAATATCATTGCACATTTGTTGTACAGTAAGATTTGGTCTATCTCTTACGCTTTACCAGTTATGCAGAGTAAATAGGACTACATGGGCTATAGCCAGGAAATTCAAGATATACACTTAATGAAAACGTCTTAAACATTTTGGAGAAAATGAAAATTTTCTAAACATTTTCCATCTAAAGGGTAGTTAAGCGTGGAGGAATTTTCTTCAAACTCTGCGTGTCGCATCCTTAAAAGCCGTTAAAGTTAAATACCTTTGGTTTTTAATCGACTTTTCGTTTTTGAACTATGCTGCCCACAGACTGACACACACGGACCTTTTTCTAATTTTTTTTCTGGATTTAGGGGGCCTCAAAACATATAATTCCGGTGAAATATCGACATCCAATTTTTGGGTGGAATACAATACTTCCTCTACTTACTATGCGTAGTAGAGAAAGTAAAAATGTTTGAGATAGGCTGCATCCTTGACGCCTTTATTGGTACCTACAAATTTCTTCTGTTTTGATTCCATTTAGGTCTATTGCCATTCCTATGTCTTTACATAAACTTTTTATAATTTTAGTTAAATACAAAGGGTATCCCTTTTTGTCCATCATATGCCGGACAGAAATGGTTATTATTGATCTACCAAAATAGGCTTTCACGACCGGCTGCGTTTATCTCTTCAGCACTTGTAGGCCGTGGTCTAGAAGGCATCGACGCCCTCTAGACCACGGCCTACAAGCCCGGAAAAGATAAACGTAACTAATAGTTCACGACCACTGTACTATAAATATTTCACATTAAAGAAATAATGATTTTCTTTTAGACTAATGGTGTCTTCAACTTCACATTCAGGAAACTGCTTCAAGCAGAAACTGAACAACGCTGTTATGTTGACATTGTTCAGAGTACTTACGGCACCTGTAAAAGGTCCCTGATTGCAACCATGATGAAGAACTGGAACCATGACCCCCAAAACCGGAAGCTCGCCGTTACCCTGGACCGCAGACCAAAATGGTCACTGCTTTAGATAATTCGACAGCGAAAAAACCGCAACAATTAATATATGTCATAAAAGATAGCAGTTCTAACCACAATATTAGGAAGATTTCTAGGCCGACCGGTCTGTTAAATTAGTACAAATTATTCACAGCTAGCTGTGTGTTCCGCTACAGGGAGTGACCTCGTCATGATGGTGAAGATTTTCACTCCTTACATGGTAACGGCGTTTGGTCCAGTTGTAAAGAGTCTGCACAGCCATGAAGAATTGTGACCGTCACCGCTTTCTGATCCTACAGGGCTGTCCACTAACGTGGCAAAATAATTGGAATTCTTTCCTGTCGCATAAATAGTGTTAGCAATGGAAGTGTGTAATGCAAGCAGTGAATCTGCTTTTGTAGGACTGCATGTGCTTTTAAGACTCAATAAGTTACTAAGAGGAGTGGAATTTCCGCTACTTGTCCTAAATCTGTCACATTAATGGTCGCAATAAAGATGTGTGTGTGCTAAGTTTGTTTGCACTGTCAGTGCTAAGCATGCTTAGCCTGTATTCCGTGCTCCTTGGTGGTGACTTTTCTAGGAATGGGTTATCTTTCAGCTTTTAAGTGAAGGATGTACTTTACACTCAGTATAATCTCATTAATACTTCCGAAACTAAATAGGTAACATTTAAAGGTTTGTATACTAAAAATATAAACAAAATATGCTTTGCAATTGTTTCGACATTCAACTACTGTCCTTCCGGTTTCAATGCTAGGTTACTAAATTAAGAGAACTGACTATCGATGCGTCTTTCTTCACTTTGGGAACCTCCGACAGTGTGTTAAGACTCCTTCCGGACATTTTTAAACTTCTGAGAACACATTTGAAATAACAATGAACCCAAAGACTTCTGCAACGTGCCGATACTGACTCTTAGACCACCCCTCTATCACCAACGCGGCCCGTGTTCGATCCCAGACACTTGTGGTGGACGTAACGGCGTCAGGGCGGGTTTTCTCTGGTTTTCTCCGCCACTAATCCCATCTTCTTCCTCACTCATACCTGGTGCTGGCCTGATCGCTCGCTTCCAGATCTTCACTCTGTCCTGTCCATAGATACGTCTGCTCTCCGACAGGCGTCTGGGCTAGGCACAGGCTTGTAAGTCCTCCATACGCAGAGAGAAATCAGATAAAGAAGAAGGGGTCTATCGATGCGTCTTGCTTAACTTCGGGATCTTCCGAGAATGTATGTTATGACACGTTCCGGAGATTTCTAGACCTTTTGGTTCCTTGTTACTTGAAATGTTCTGTTCCCAAAGACTTTTATAATGTTGCAATACCGACTCTACTTCGACGGGAAACAATGAAGAAGATAGCTCTAAGCACAGAACTCATTTCACTTTTATTTCAAGTGGAAGGGCTATAGATGTAAGCCTCTTAGATTTAGATTTCGACGAGGATTTTTAATACGATTACAATGTTAAAGTCAATTTATACAGAGTCTTTAATTGCTTAGTATTATTTCCTATGCTATCTTCTTTAGTGCCGCATATATATTATTCATGTTGACTATATTCATGCACTAAGATGGATTTTATTAGCCTGGAATTTTCTGCTTGTAGACGTGAATGAAGGATTAAAGCAACAGCTCGGCCTTTGGGGTCTTAATGTTAACAAAAAGAAAAATATAAGTTTTGCGCATGCTTCATGTTATCCTAATACAAATACGGAGTCAAGCCAATTCAAATCATAACGAATTACATGACAGAATAGCAGTGAATTTGCGTTATATTGTTATCTTCACTTTGTTTCTTAGTGCCAACTTTCGCCACATTTACGATGTTTTTTAAATGTTTTATTTGTATAGCCTCCTTTACTTCTATGGTCATATCGGGGGCTTTGACTTGAAGTACAACTGAGGATATTATCCGTTGTCTCTGGCGCGGAGGACCCAAGTTCGATCCCCGGTACTGGAGGGATATAGACCCGTTGGGACGTCTGTTACGGGGTGCACTCAGCCTCGTTAGGTCCCGAAGGGCCCAGCTGTGAAGCTACTTGATCTAGAAAGTTGCATAACCGGCTGGGAGGTTTCAGGGTACTTATGTCCCATCCTCCAGTTCTGCACCCCACTCATGACGCCTGTAGTGGGCAGAGTTGGTGGACGCTGCGGCCAAGCGGTAACTTTGGAGCGCGAATGCTGTTGCGTTAAGGGTTGTTGTTGTTATTGTTATTGGTATTGTTGTTATTATTATTATTATTATTATTATTATTATTATTATTATTATTATTATTATTACTCGTTGAACTACAGATTTTTAATTTTTTTTTTGCGTTGGCTTTTCATATGTTTCAAAATTAAAATTTGCATTCGCTCCCACATTCCTACGCTGAGACTACGGATGATAGGAAATAATTCTGGTTAAAGAAAAATTCCTCAACCCAGCTGGAAATCGAACAAGGGACCCTTGAGATTGAGAATCGAAATTGTTGACAAGTAGGCCAGAGATACAATTTACGTTTACGATAATCTTTTCTATAAAGTGTAATTTTCGAAGAAAATGCATATGAAATAAATTTATTACGATTTACTAATTATACAAAAAGGTATTTCTGGAGAGTTTAACATAAATATTTTATTTGGCAAAAAGAAAAAAAAAAACTCTTAATTTTCATAAAAATTATGATAGGCTTGTTTGAGAAAATGTAACATTTTTCCATGTAAAGGCTGGTTTTGGGGAGGGGTTGAAAATGTTCGGGTTGCAGTTTAGTTTTAAATAACCTTTTGTTTTTGAGTTATACTTTTTTAGATACACACTTACACATAGGCATACATTCCTTTTAGAAACAAGCTTCGTGGTTAAGCTGTACATGGTTTTGAGTCAGAATTCTGAGAACTGCTTTCTGGTTTTGCACAACCCTGCATAACAAAGAGTTGCACTAATACATCACACTTAATTTTGTGGTTGTGCCCCTATTAACCTTGAAGAAAATGAACGGCATATTAGCCACTGCACTACCGTTAACCTTTTCGTACAATGAAGACGGAAAGAAATTACAGTAGCTATGGCACAGAGAAACGATTTTTTACTTGGACACGGTTCCGTTTTGCCATGAACCCTGCTCACACGTGTGAACGACCTTAGATGAACACAATCACAACGAACAGTTTGGTGAGTTTCTAAAATTATTAAAAATTGATCAGAATTAATACAGATGAACTTTTAGAGTTAAACCAACCAAGTCCATAATAAGTAATTCTGAGAGAATAGGTTCAATTAACCGCTGATTTTAAAGTTTGCATTTTCGTACCAAGCCTAACCTAAGGTTCGCTGTCGTGAATGATAATACTGTCAAAATATTTAGATTAAACAAACATATTTGCCTACATCAGGGTTGTCAACCCGTACGATAATTATGGGGGTGTACGATAATTTGAATGTATGATAGTTCGATATCGGCGAAATATCATTTTCACTGGTTTGTCACTCCAGCGAAGTGAAAATAATTACAAATAACACCACTTTTGTCCTCATTGTCTGTCTCCACCCCATAGCTACTAAGCCTGCTACCCTTTATCCTCTTATTGCCAGTGTGCCCAGGTCTGATAATCTCAAAGAAGAAGGCACTGTTCAGAAAATTGACGATCAATGTAGAAAACTCGGAATACGTGCTATTCCGTGTGAAATAAAGAACATGCCTGAACCTCACAGTTTCTGGAGTGCTGTTAAACATGTCACCTTGGTGGAAATACTGATTTCAAAGAACTAGCGGCCTTTGCATTATCAGTGGTTTCCTTGCCCTACAGAAGCACTTCTTGTGAGATTTTTTTCTAAACTGGGTTTAATAAAAACCAAAGTTAGAAACAGATTGGCACTAGATACGGTAAATGAACTCATTTTGTCGTCTCAACTTATGAAAGAACGTGGTAGATCTTAAACTCTGCAGGTCACCGAGAAGATGTTAAGGTTTATCTCAACAACAAATTAATGCAATGCTGCAACAGTTGAGGAAGCTGAACTTTCAGACGAATAGTGCGAGAAACATAAGTGCTAAAGTTGTAATATTTGTTGAGGTCATCAATCTTGTAAGTGGATATAATAAACATCATTACTCTTATTTTTCATAAGTGTTATACTGATATTTTTATTGTTGTAGCGTTTGCTTTATGATGTACGATAATTTTGAATCCAAATCTATAATTTTGAGTAGCTGGTACGATAATTTTACTTTTAAATGTTGGCAACCCTGGCCTACATACACATGTATATAACTAGCATACATTTTAAAGTAAGTTTAGACATTTCCTGGGTCACATTCGAATCCCACAGGCTACGTTGGAAGCTGTTACTTTGTGAAACGCAAGATTGCAGCATCTTTGAATCACTTCCTTCCAGATTTAGCTATAATTCCTAATTTTTTAATTTCGCTCTTTGACTCAATAACTCAAAGACAATTTGTGGAGGAGAACTTAGAGACTTGACCGAAAGGCAATCTTTTGTGCCTACGTCCTTGACGTGCACCCTTCGGGAGGATGGAAGAAGCGAATGGATTCTAACGGCGGCCGGAACTGCTACGGCAGAGTAGGTGCCAGGGTCCCTAAACTTTCCCAGTGAGAAGCACCCCGGTGGAGGCTGGTTAATTCCCCTCTCCCCATTGTGTTTATGCAGCTCAAAGGAGTCTGGAAACCACTGGCTCACCTTCCAATCCTGACGTGCTGTTACCGCGACGCTCGCTGACGCCCTGAAAGAAATCTAAAGGGATGAAAGGTGAAATTAAATCATTTTCGTAACGAATTGGGGGGGACAGACGGATAGGAGGATCTTAATATTCGCCTAGCGACCCTTAGAAGCCTCCGAAAAAACCCATGGGTCAGGAAAGTCGGCCACGGGGATCGATTGCACGACATCCCTAATGTGGGCCATAGACGTTACCCCCTGAGCCATCTCACATTCCTAACTGAATCTTAATAGAACACCTTCAGTCCAGTTTTATAGTATTCAACTTATCTATCTAAATATCATCTCATTTGAACCATGAAAGACCCAGCCATTTAAGCATTTTGGACCTGGAGGGACATTCCGCTACTACCCATAATTATTATCTGGAAAATTTTCACCATGTCTAAAATAGGAGTTCTGCTTTTGTTAGTAAACAATAATTACAGACGGATTTGAAGGCTAAGTTGATCCAATTTTGCATAATAAGCATGTAAAGAACTATGTGATTCAAATAATATGTGAACCACCTTGAACTGCCGCTCTTGCCTCCAAACATTGTAGAATTGTGGGTTAGGAAATGGAATCTTCTGGTTATAACTGTGTTATTAGACTCTGCATCCATTGTATACGCATAAATGTACGTCCTGGGGAAATACATTTTGCACGAACCAAAGTCAATGGCTTCAACAGACAGAAAAATGCCAGTTTTCTGTGATAATATTTAATTAGATTTGAGGGTTACTTCGACGATAGTTCTTTATAAAATGACATTAAACTGAGAGTCCTTTTATGTGAATATTGTAAGAATGGGATGACAATTGCAATCCCTTCAACAATTATTGTTTGACATTCAAAAGCTACAAGTTACATAAGGAGGTACAAAATACGTATATAACACAAATAATCAGTGAGGTGAAGTGATGCTAAATAACTATGATAGGATATGTAGAGCCTTGTAACTACACAAAATACAGCCCTAAACCATTTACTTTAAATTTGAAGTACGTAGGATGTAAGAGTATTGCCAACAACACACAAATACACATATTGGTCTACATTAGCATAACGTAAACTTTATTAAAACAGAATATAAATGTTCTGCACCAAAATACTGTTCGTAATTGCGTATTTTTGCGTAACTTTATTTCCCTTAAAACTTATCACAGTTATATAGAAGTATACAAAAATTTATAATTATTATATTGAAGCAAGTTTATGTATTAATACATACAAAGTATTTCGTTGTGAATTTAGATAAACCAAATAAGTGATTTTTTGTTTTGTTTTGGCTAACGAGCGGGCTAAGTCATTCGACCGGCCGCTGCATCCTCTGCCTCCCTTCAAACAGGCTATCATGGGCAGAGTGCATAATGAGGGCGAAATTTCGTAAGCTGACGTTAAGGGTACTTAACACTGAGTTTTCGAGAACATTTAAGAAGTCTTGTTTTTAAAATGTTAATGTAAAAATCCACAAAATTTGTCATACCAGTGCACAACTGCAGTTTGTATTTCTGGGTCTTTAAATGCACAAAACTGACGTTTTAATGGACGAGTGCAAATGTTTACAAAAATCCTGTAAAATATTAGAACTTCAATGTTTGCTAAGCTTGCCATTTTTTTTTTTTTTTTTTCAATTTCTTTCAAATTATCATATTTTCCTTGAAGATTTATGAAGAAATCTGTATGGTCTTTTCTTGATATTTTGTGTATAGTTATAATAATGTTATGTAGGATTGAATGTTGTACACAGTAATAGTTTTACACATAATATTTTATTATTTTTACATGAGAAGATTTATGATAGTTTACGAAAAATAATCTTTGATTCTAAAGGACCATAGACGAGGAAAATATTAGCATTTTTAAAGTTTTAATCATTTCTGAGAAAATCAATAACTAAAATAACTAAATTTGTTTCATGTAAAGCTGAACTTATATACTAAGCTTGGCACTTAAGGGACTTTTCGTTTTTGTTATACTGTCGACACATACACACACACGCACACGCATACACTCACACCATATGCAGGGATTTTTAAATGCATCTTTCTCTTTTTATACTCTGAGAGTCTCATCCTATATTTCCTGTAAAATCTTGACCTGGAATTTTTGGCTAGAATACAATACTTCATCTAGCCCCTACACATAAATAGTCGAGAAATGAAAGTAAAAGCGTACGTTTGCCAGTTGTTCAGATTTGAATAAAGAGGCACTTACAGTCGATTGGCTGAAACTTCAAACTATTTATTTTACATTTCATGCAAATGTTTTACCTATCACGTAATTTTTTGAGAAAATATAAAATGACGAATGTTTTTCAAGTAAACGATAGTTTTAGGAAGGGAATTGTTCGAAAATCTTCATATTACATAGTTGGAAGACATTGAATTTGATTATTTCGCATCCTTTAAATAATTGTGTACCCTTTTGGCTAGAAGTTTTACCGCCATTGCCTTTTTATGTATACAAACAACATGGATAGATCAGTTAACAAATATCCAATCATAGATTAGCATTATTTTAATGTAAGCTATCCAGTCTATATAAATCAAAGGAGGCATTGAGATATATAAGCAGTTATAGAGCTGTCTGCACCAACACTAGCTTAATAACAAGTATAATATGCGAGGTTTACTAAGAGATTAGCTGTATTTGTAGCATTCACGTGACACTTCCACCAAGTTAATTATTAGCCCAGCTTACGTTATGCAAAGCAGTGTGCTGCATTCATTTGTTTTCCACTTCCAACCGGTTTTCTCCTATAAATTATTTGAACCCATGCCTGGAACTTGTTATAGTGTGTTTTACCGGGAATGAAATAAATATCAATATACGCACTATTAAAGGTGTTTCAAAGATTGAAAATTGCTCAGTAACTTTTCCCAGCGCTGTAGTTATTTAAACGTAATA
This sequence comes from Tenodera sinensis, assembly GCA_030765045.1. Classification (NCBI taxonomy): domain Eukaryota; kingdom Metazoa; phylum Arthropoda; class Insecta; order Mantodea; family Mantidae; genus Tenodera; species Tenodera sinensis. The sequence continues at coordinate 101,272,740 of CM060971.1, read as the reverse complement.
GCGCTCTCAAGTTAATTAACGTCCATTGCTGGTCTTTCGTAACCATAGTCTCAAGCTATTGATAAAATTGTTGTTTATTTTCTAGACTTTCTCTTTCATTAATGCTTTCACTGTAAGAAATGTTGAAATGCTGAATTTCCTAGGGAAAACTCTTAAAGGTATGTAAATTAATCCTAGTATTAACAAGGGGGGAGGGTACTTTATGTCCAACTTGTATAATGCACTTAATAGTTATTTTCTATCACTGTTTCTACTACTGAATTGCGTAATTGTTTCAAAGTTTTCATTGTTGGTCTGTTTGAGAAACAGTGGAATGGCAAGGTGGTCATAAAGTACTGGCCGTCGGTATAATGTGATTCATGTAAAAATTAAAAGATGAATAGCTAAACAATGTTAAATGTTACCTTTATAAACAAGATATAATACGAAATTTTAAAATAAATTTGTTTTAAAAATTGCTCAGATAATTTGTTACCAGTGATGGTCACAATGAAAAGAAAGAAAAGTTTGTCGGAGAACATGATAAGAATTGGTGAGATAGATGGAGAAAAAGACAATTCTGCAGTAAACACTAACGGAATTGCGAGTTCTGTTAGTATGTATGAAGATAGTTCGTCAGACAACTGAAAGCTCTGTGACGTCAGAGAGCAAGTCTCTTTTTCCCACGCCGAGCTCTCAACTGGAGATTTATTTTGGAGCAGAAGAGGCAAGGGAGAAGCTAATATTACTGTTAATAATGGGCTAACGTGATAAAGGGAACTTATTTTGTACCTTATACCTATGTAATTGTAACACAGAGGAATAAACTCCGCACTCCTGCTCTGCAAATACTATGTACAACTTTTCTATACACGACAGTGATACGTCAAACAAAAATGAGTTGGATGACATTTTTTGTACTAAGATTTGGTCTTTCTCTAACTGTTTACCAGTTATGCAAAAGTCGTCCAGAGTAAATACAACTACAGGGGCTATAGCCAGAAAATTCAAGATATACATTTTATTTGTCATAAAAATAGCTCAAACATGTGGTATTTTAATAAAAATCGTTGGAGCCATTTTCAAGAAAATAAAAAATTTCCAAAAATTTTCCATGTAAAACGTAGTTTAGGTTGTACGAATTTTCTTCAAAATCTTCGTATCGCATCCTTGAAAGACACTAAATTTAAACACGACCGACTTTTTGTTTTTGAGTTATGCTGTCCACAGACTGCCAGGCATACACCATAGCCAGACACGTACACACACACACGCGCGCGCGCGCGGACGTTTTCTAAAAATGCTCTGCAAAGGATGACATAATTCGAAGAGACACAACAATAAATATGTTTGGGATCACTTTGACAAATTTTGTATTGAAGAAAATTATAAATTTACAGCAGCTACTCCTGCTATTACTGACAATGGGAACATCTTAGAAGATAGAAAAATCAATACGAGAATGTTGTAGACCGTGCTAATGTACTGACGTATGCCTGGTTCAGTTCTCTTGAGGTTAGTAATTACAACAGAACACTTAAATAACATTTCATAGACTATATCACCTTTTAATTGGTGAAATAGTACTAATAAATGCAGCTCATGATAGCCATGTGAAGGATAGCAGCGGAAGAGTGAATATAATAAACGTAAGTAAGATCTGAATAGATGGAAGTGAACAATAGGAAAACAAAAGTCAAGTATATGAGGATGTCTTCTGTTTGTTTTGTTCCAGTTGCTCCTGGAATTGACCTTGGAACGGGAAATGCAGCCTAACTACCGCTCAAAAGTGGATCACGAGTGCGGTTATTATTTAATGGCCACGGTTTATAGAATAATTGTAGACAATCTTCAGTCACTCGAGGCGTTCCCTTGTTTTTATGTTGTGGTCTTGAAACTAGACTCGACTCATCTTCCCCCATTTCCTGAATGTTTGCAAACTCATCTCTGCTACATTCGTTAAGTGCTTTTAGCCTACTTCTCAACGACTGCCCCCGGGAACATAATTTCGTTTTTAACGTCTCTACGATGTAATCACAGTTTCAATGCTAGCTTTGTTGTTCACGGGTGTTTTAGAGTTTGCTTTCTTATGCATAGAAAATGCATAGGATTTGCTCGCACTCGAATTTGCTATTAAATGCATCTGATCCATTGCAACAGGTATCGGCAGGACTGTTTCAAACGGGCCAAGAGATTCCAAAACGCACCGCTAGTGGGAAATCAATTGCAACAACCATCGGACATTCCTTTTTTGGAGTGCTAGATGAGCTGTTTATGAACTAAATAAGATGGAATGTCTAGTGGAAAAATCTGGTGTTACTTTTGCATAGATTTATCGTTTATAGGGAACACGTACGTCATCGACACTATTTAAGCAGATTTGCACAGTCTTACATACCTTATAAGAACTATAAAATATATCAAACTGAAATTTTACAGACGTGTAAGAACATGTGAACGACTTTTATGGCTTTCGTTAACCTATTTGAAGTATTTAATTGTTATCAATATATTAATTTGGTATAAATTATAACTATAAGTCAACGTGCCATTGCATTCACTAATGTATTTTGCTAAATACATTAAGCGAATATTCTTTAAATTTATCCATAATATTCATCAAACCACCATCGAAACACCATAGTAAAATTTGTATGCCTTAAAAACTGTAAGCCAAGATACATTTTTTTCCAAAAATTAAAATTTTGTCTAAAATTTCATTAGAAGTTAAACTACAATAATTCTTTATTGACTACTATAGATTTACTAAACATATGTATGCACTTAAGCTTCATGCAAAATTTCATGCTTCTAGCTGCGTGTGTTCTTGAGAAATGAAAAAAGAAATGAAAAAAGAAAAAGCTAACTTGCAGAAAAGCGTTAAGCAGACAAAAATATAATATAAAATAATTCAAATAGGATTATGAAATTCATAAGAACCATTCACAGAACAGTTTATATATGTCTGCAAAATTTATTTTATAGATCTAATAAAATATGTAGCACTGTGTGCATCTGATCAAATAGTGTCTGGGTGACGTACGGTGCATGTAAAAATATTCTTATGAAACCTTATTTTTCTACCTAATTCATTTTATCAAGATGAACAATTATATTACACATTTCGTTACAGATACCTACAAGGGGAACAAAAGGGAACAACGATAGTGAAATGTTTAATAACTAGATGATATGACCTTAAAATTGCATATCTTTCCATGCAGTCACGAGAAGCAACAAAAGAGCAACAGGACTGCATAAGAATGACAAAATATTGAACAATCCCAACCAATCATAACAGAAATGATTATGCTACAAAAAAGCAATTTCAAATATATTGTGTATTTTAAACATATATAAATCTTTTAGTGTAATACGTTTTGGTCGATTACTTAAAGTTTAGCAATTAGTTATGCAACATTATCCAAAATCCCTTCAGAGAGAAGAGGACTTCATAGACTTATTCTTAAAGAATTCCAGACATACATTTTACTTGTCATGTAAATATCTTTAATATACAGTATTTTAACTAATATTGTTGCAAAAACACTTTCGCTGTATGCTTATTTTAAGATTTCAGTCTCTGTGCATGACATTACCAAAAACATTAGAATGGTGAAATAACACTTCAAAACATATAGCGAAAATGTTACGCAATAGTAGCGACTGTCTCAAAGAATTTTATTACCACACAGATCTTGATGTTTTGTAAACATTGTATTTTTTAACGATATCTGCATTTACCTGTAGTAAGGTTTTTTTAGCTTTTAATGTTTTCCATCTATAGGTACAATGTTATGTATAGTTCTACAACAATGACGAAGATTTCAGAACCATTTACAGAGAATTAAAATATATGCGTTATGATTTAATATAAATATATCAAACATGTGATACCAATATCTAGAGTTTTGTTCACCATATACGCGTAAATTTATGTGATATTCTTTGTATGAAATTTTTCGGGGCCACGATGGCTTTAACGTGTAGGTTTTTCGATGAAGTCTTAAAGAACTTTTAGGTGAAAGCAATACTTTCTGTTTTTCTACCTGTCACAAGTGAGTGGCTGACAAAATCCACACTTATGTAACACTTATTGTGTTAAAAAACAGAAGAGGTTTATAAGCATTGCGCTTATTACAGCATTTTGATGGTGCCAATATGTAATAGTGTGTAAGTGATTGAGTGAGTGAATGAGTGAGTGGGGTATAAGGGCCCGTTGACAACGAGGTCCTTTGGGTCCGAAGACAAAAGATAAAATGTATAGCTAAGAAAGTTCTAAACTCCATAGAGAAAGGCGGAAAGTTAAAACAGGTAGAAGTTAAATAGCGAAAGATAATTATAAATTAGTTAAAAACATTAGAATCTTAAAAAGCTCCCAAAGTTGAAAAGTCTAAGGGAAAATTAAAACAATTAAAGTATTAAAAAGTGAAGGGCTACAGCAATATTTCATATAACATACGGCACAACACTTTGTCAACGATTTGCCACTGAAAAAATCAGCTCTGATCTCACAAATAGTTTAAGGAACAGATTTATATCTATTTGTGTACTATGAAACATTTTATTCGTGCTTTAGTTCTTGTTAACACACCAAAAGTAGGGTCTTATTGCTTGTTTTTAAACATCGTAAGGCATTCAGTTGAGAGAGACAGAGAGGCAGTTAAAATCGCTCACGTAAGGGTAGGCCTTCTGTATGTGTTCTTCAAGATCATATGTAACGAAAGCAAAACAGATGGTAGACTAATCTTTTTGGAGAATATTTTGTTGAGTAATGGGTAGAGAAATCAAGTGAATGTAATCAATCAGATTGTTTTATCCTCTTTACATCAACGTTCTATACCACAGCGCATCTGTGGAGAATTTACACAACCATTGTTATTGTTTACGAAACATAAAGTATAGGAGTGGAAAGAGAAAATGATTAATTCATAAAAGAATAAGATATTTCCTTTGATCCGAGTCAATAATACTAGCTTTTTGCATGCAACTTTCTCTATCATAACACCTTATTTTCCTCACCTTTATACATTCTGTTGCTTGCAAAAAAGGAAATTCGGATTGCACGTGATGGAATGCTATTCCTCAGTCTGGGAAACACTGAAGCAGGGAGGCAAAAACACACAAACAAGAAGAAATGCATGCCACTCTAATTCACTTAACCTGAAGCACGCTTCGACATCTCACGATGCCTGGTTAATAGCGGAATACTTGTAAATCTTTGACGCGCCCCAACCTATAATCGCTGGTCTCATTTGATACAGTACACCGGTATCATGCCCAAATCGTAGCAATAACTCATGTAATGAAGGTAGCGCGCGCAATTTGCCTTTCTGGTCAGCAAATAATTACACGTTGAATTTTTGGCCATTAATAACAATTATAAGGCGCGCTTGACGGGAACTGTTTCAATCACACTCCTCGTCTAATTTCATTTCCTTCTTCCATAAAGCTAATTGAAAGAGGAGTCCTTCCCATAGCTCGGCTTTTTACACGAATTGAAGGCGTGGTTTAATCTTGAAAGCCTACTTTATTATAAATTTTCACTTTCCTTACTAGAGACAGTATTGTATTCCACACAAAAATTCAATACCAATATTTCACAGCGAATAAGCGTTTTGAGACTCCTTGAATTAAAAAAAAAAAAACCTAGAAAATAGTCTGTTTATGCGTCTATGGGAGGGCTGTCTAGATGTTCGTTCCTCTGGCTGTGAGCAGAATAACATACACGAAACTTGGTATTTAAGTATATAAGTTCAGCATCTTGCAAATGTGTGACATGAAGATATTTTAAAAAACAATCGGATGTGTTCCACTCACATGACTTTCTCTACCATTACACAAACTACTCTTACAACCACTTATTCCTCCATCTGATTCATGTTGAGATAAACATTTGTACACATTATCTTATTAGTAATCTTCTTGTATGCAAGAGGGCAGCACAGTAGACTTTAAGCAATAATCAAATGTTTTAAGAGAGGTCAATGTATGACGACTTTTAAATTCGCTCTTTTTGCATAGTGAAGATGTAACAATATGAATAACGACCTCCCATTTGAGAACATCTATAAGTATTGCAACATTCCGAAAAATTAACAAGGAATATCTGCGATATGGTTCAGTCCACAAAGAAATGCATCAGGATATAAATTATGGTTTTTAGCCACATCGTATATCTATATTTTTTGTACAGCGACAGTTGGTCTTTCTCTTGCAGTTTACTAATAATGCAAAATTCAACAGGACTAGATGAACGTTTTTATTGTACTCAGCATCAAAAAGCAATATAAACTAGCTCTCAGCGAGTTATCGAGACAGTGTGACGACTGTCTCGATATCTCGCTGAGAGGTCTCAGTCTCTCAATCAATGTCTCTGTCGGTCACTTATCCCTGATCTATAGCAATTATTTGTGAACATCAAGATCAACTAGAGCTTGCATAGGTATGTGCTTTTGTTGAAGTGGTTAAACCAGGTCCTTAGGTCGACGTTGGATTGAGTGAACTCACCCTAATCGAGATTCGAATTTGGGACCTCTTGGATGTGAAGCAGACACGCTACCACCACACTAACCTCTTGGGCATAAATCCAACTACTCTATATTAGTAAATCTGTCCCTTTCACCAATCTCTCCCTTCAGGTCTTGAACAGCTTATTCCACGAGTCTGTGAGTCCCGTCTGCCTGCGACTCTGTGCTATCCTGTGGTTCCCTAACTTCGTTCCTTCCTACTGGGAGGTATTAGTACATAAAGAAGCTATGTAGATCGAGATGTTCCCTTAGGTTTTGTCACCCTCCCTATTCTAGCGAGTAGCTTCTACCTTGAGCTACCCCTGCTGGGTAGGATCAGAACCTAAAACAACTCCAGTCACCACAGCTTAGGAGAATGTGACCTACTTTAGGTAATTTAAACTACTTTTGGATGCCAAGAAAAGCAAACATCAGCATACTACTGCAACTGATTCCCTGATCATAAAATCATAAGAGCAGCGTCGCCCGAATTTTGCTCCGCAGGGGTTCTTTTAAGGGCCAATAAATCTACGCATTCAAACACCATCGGTTTTGAACAACATGATCATAGCCATCATATACTACCTGGCAAAGCGACCGGGGTATTGTCTGAATGTTGCATTCGCTTGTTATCTGTTTACTAGAAGAGCAAAATAGTAGTAATCTGGCGTACAATCAGTAATACAACACAAATGCACGATCTCTCGCACCTGCATAGCTGTTTTTAAGATATAATTGCATTTGAACAGAGTATACATACTCTGTCTCGCCGTGTATGCACGATAAGCTCACGTAAACAACTCCGCAGTTTTGCATTCTTTCTGATACGCTTCGTGGATTTATTACCTCGTAAGTACATATATGTATGTTCATCGATCTATAGTCTCTCAAATCACCACTGCCAGTGCTGTTCAGATATTGAATAGTCATTCGTTTATTTCCCCTCCTTGTCAGGCAAAGGGAGCTTCAAACCAATCACATGGTGAGAAGCTCTTATAACATTTGACTATCGCTTAAACCTCTTTTATTCTCCTATTCCCAGTGTGCCTATACTAAGGTAATATGTAACAAAACCATTTCTAAAATTGATATCTGTATTAACATGTAGTAGGTAGGAGAACAGGTTGCCTCCTTGGCGCTGTGGTAGCGCTGCTCCTTATCAAGAGGAATTCAGGGTTCGATTCCCTGTACCGACTTGGGGATTTTTCTCCCACTGGGAGACCTGGTCCGGGATGCACTCAGCCTCGTTAGGTCCCTGAGGGGCCAATTGAAGAGCTAGTCAATTAAGAAGTAGTGGCCCTGGTTGTAAACATCGCATAAGCGGCCGAGAGGGCCCAGGTCGCTGATCACGTCCCACACTCCACTACTACATCCCAATTATGACACTTCTGGTTGGCAGAGGTGGAGGACGCAGCGATCTGGTGGTAGGTCTTGACCTGAATAGAACTGTTCACCGTGTGATTAGTCAGTTCGGCAGGAGAATAACAGCTTATAAGATTTTTTTTTGTACAAGAGTGAGTAGAAAAAGTCACGTGAGTGCAACAGAATTAATTTTACTCTAGCGACCCAAAACATTTAGAATGATGGTCTGCATGTAGTGCATCCTTATATTCAGGATTTTACTCATATTTTATTGTATGGATGTGTAAATTAAATTTTAAAAACCCACAATTTATTGCAACAAAAGGACAAAAAATTGAGGGATCTTTTAAATTTAATTTACACAAAAACCGTTGAATCTATTAAAATACGCCAGAGGAAAAAGTTGTCATTTATTCAATTTTCTATGAATATAGCTATAAATCAGGAACCTTCAATCAATAATAATTCAGCCAGACGATAAATTTTTTTGATAAAATATTTTTTTTCCAGAAAACTATAAACCTTTCAACATTTTGGTATTAGACTTTCTTGTTACTCACAACATCAGAAATTCGCTGTTAAAGTCTGACGGATCATTTCACTTCGATCTCTATAAGCGATTTATAGCCGGCTACTAATGGCATAGTACTGAAATAACGGCTGAAAGTCACACGCGTTCAGCTTTTAAAATGTTTTTAAACTTTATACTCAAGTTTCTTATATAGCAAAATAGTGGTTAATTCTTCAGTTTTTAAACAAAGATTTCAAGTTTGTGTTTTAAGTAAACCCTTAGTTCATTGATGTGCTTAATCGTAAATACTGTTTTTAAAAAAATAATTAAACACTGAATATGGTTTTTGTTGTACAGTTTTAGATGATTTACCACGCTTCTTCGTGGGAAAATATTTTTGTAGAAAACCTTCAAGGAGATTTACTTTTCTTTTAAGGTTTGATAATTGATATAAATTCATATGAGGTAGCATTCAGCAATATAATGCAAAAAAGTGCAACACAGAGTAGTCCATCCTTCGCCTGCAGCTGTTTGCCCCAAGAAATGTCATAGTACATGCTTTCTCTGATAGTGCCTTCCAAAAAGCATGATGGCACAAAAGCTTAGCATAGGTTGGTACCTTTTAACTCGCACGAGATTTGAAGTTGGTTCAGTAAGGATGAAAGTCAAGGCATTAAAATATAGATAAGTTACTGTTTTGTAATACACTTCAATAACACTTGCTTTGATCGTTCCATTTTGAGGTAGAGGTTATAAACTTTTTCTTTTCCCCTGTTTTGATGAAATAAAATTAAAGTTATATTATTCTTTGTTGTTCATTTCTGCATGTGGAATCACCACTTATGAGGATGATATATATGCCCTTTCCAGTTGATATAATCTGCAAACGCTAATGTTAGACGTCAGATGCCAATGGTCCAAAAGCAAGCCTCGTAACATTATTCAATTAGTCCATTAGTTTACCACAATGTCACACTGTTATTAAACAATGATTGAATGGATATAATATTAGTAAATAACGTCATCTTGCTGGAAGGAACACAATGATTGATATAAGACGCTGAAAGCAGGCTACGGTATCGGTAAATTAATAAAGCTGAAAATGAGTACTCGGTTAGTATGCACCTTGTCCATTGATTTATAGGGTGGCGAAGGTGATTATACACTAAGCTCGGCTGCTTTGCTATAACTCATGCAACTTGTCCGTCTGTCTTGTAGCCGACCAATCGACTGGAAAATACTGCCGCTTTCCGGATTACAATTCGACACGCGCATCCAATGAACAAGCGCCTAATTATGGCCTTACATAAATTTTTCCACTAATAAACACTTTTGGAGGTGATATTAATGTTTGTTGCAAAAAATAATTGTACTTTTCTCACACATGGAGACGCTGTTTATCAGTCCGCAAAGCACTTCCTCATGGCACGTTAAAAGGACGGAGAGACAGCTTCACCCTGATTTCCACTACTTCTTACACGAAACCGATATCGCCTGAAGTGGCGAACTCTGGGATTTTAAATTTCAAGAGACCTAGCCAGGGTACTCTGATGTAAAAGCAACCAGTTGCATAATTTTGCAGTCCGGCACCTAATTTCGTCTTTCACGCATGAAAGAGATAGGTTTCGTGGAATAGGCTCGCAGGGAGTCAATGGCCCATAGAATAGCTGAACCGAAGTCCCCCATTTGTCACCTGTCGAGCCATCAGCAGCTATCTGTGGCCATGCACCGGGTCTTTAACCTATAAAGCATAAGAGGTATTATCTGGACTCGGAAAGAGTGTAAATTTCCTCTGGACCTGAGCAGGACACAGTGAGGCTATGGCCCCCTGTTCATATTCAGTCAGAATGATCTGTTTTATTCTAATAAAAACCCAGTCGGACTCCTGACACTCTTTAAGGGCACAGCATGGCTCAAGTTAAACTGAGGCGTTCACTCTTGGAGAACGCCTTCTGTCGCTTGGATTTGTCTGCTGACTCGAATTCTTGAAAACTGTCTGCGCTGTATATGTACACATACACATCTATAGTCCTTATTGCTACAATTTTCTTCAATAAGTGCTTCGTTTTACCACTGTGTTTTGCATACATCATAAATTCCACTAGATTTAATACAAACATGTTAAATTCTGGTAAAACGAGATACAAACAGAGGAAAGTACAGATATATTAGATTTCAAGTGATCTACATCAATAACACTTTTCAGAAATACTCATTTTCCAGTTCTATTATCTGAAATATATTCTTTGCCTAAATGAAAGCATCACACAAGACATAATAAGTAATTGTTGCTACGATAAACATTATCAAATTATATATAATAAATTGTATTTTAACTTCAGTAGTCAAAAATGTAATCATATCAGTTATGATTGCAGAGTACTGTAATTTTAATCATTAATGGCACATATAAGTTCGTAATACGTAATTACAATGACTTATATAAACTAATAATCTTACTTCTACGCCCTGTAGTAATCGGCACTCAAATGCATAATGCTGAAGTTTGATAGCAAGTCCACTCATTACTGCGTAAATTATAGATTTACATTTCAAATAGCGAAATACGAATATTTCATAGAGATAACGGCATTATAAAATCAATTGTGGGTAGCCCTCTAATGTGGCATTAGTATTTAAAGAACGTTGGGTCGGAAATGCATTGTTGTGAGTGTAAAGCAATATTACAAATCACTTGAGTCTGTCGTGCAATTGTTGAAATATTTACATGTAGTGGGAATGGATGAAATAGACCCGTTCCATGGACCACACAAAAAAATCTGTAGTCAATTTATGGGCATACTATCAATGTTACACCCTGAAGAAAGAGTATTACTAAAATTATCATCTAATAGACTTATTTCAGACAATTCGGACATTCTGCACATCGAGGTAGTCTCTGCAAGTTTATAACCAAGGAAAAGGATTTCAGCTAATATACGATTACTTATAACACTTTTACTCTGAAGTTCATGCAGCAGGAAACGAAGAAATATATTCTAGACAGCTCCTTCAGAGTCGGCTGTTGATGAGCTACTGGTAGTAGAGATTTTTCTGATAATTAATCTCTCTCGGAATAGTTTTCAATTAAGGAGACAAGAGTATTAAAGCTGTAATTATTGTCCAATTGTTTTGGTTCTGGCAGTCGTTAAATCTTCAAGTTTGCTCTCGGCTTTTCGGCGATGGCGCATTAACTGCCAAGAGATGACGACAGTTGCAGATCAATTAGATCTGGCTAAGCGAAGCTCCTGCGTCGTCGACGTTGGTGCTATCACCCTTTCTTTTGTTCTTGTCCTAGGACATGAACAGCTTTTACCGTAACTTGATGTTCCTGGAGCCACCCTCACATATTCTGGTCTATTTTTGCTTTCTCTACCACTTACCAATGGTACTTAGGGGCACTCTCAAAATTCCACATAGAGATTTTATGGAAAATACTCACATACAGCTCACCTAAATCTAGAGAGAAAATCCAAAAGCAAAAATGCCGCGTACGAATCTGTAAACAAAATTAAAAAAAATCTGATGTGTTGCACTCACATGACTTTCTCTACTCTTGTACTAACCATTCTTACAAACTCTTATTCCTATATCTTCTTCGTGTTAGTTAAAATAAACATTTGTACAAATTATCTTATTGCTTATTTCCTTGTAGGTGCACGGGGAATATTGGAATACAGTAGGCTTTGTGCGATAGTCAAATCTTTTAAAGCTTTGAGATTCCGTTCTCTTTGTACACGTAACATATAAAAAAATGAACAACGATGACCCATTTCACGAAAATTCCAAGTTTTCCGAAACTCACACATAACAAGGTATATCTCCGAAATGGTTCACCCTACAAGAAAATTTATTGAGACATAAATTGTGTATTTTAGCAAGATCTACATTTTTTGTATAGTATAATTTGGTCTATCTCTAACGGTTTACCAGTTATGCAAAAGTCGTCCAGAGTAAATACGACTACAGGGGCTATAGCCAGAAAATTCAAGATATGCATTTCATTTATCATAAAAATACCTCAAACATATGACATTTTAATAAAAATCGTTAGAGCCATTTTCAAGAAAATTAAAATTTTCTAAAAATGTTCCATGTAAAGGGTAGTTTAGGGTGAGGCTATTTTCTTCAAAATCGTGTCACATCCTTGAACGACATTAAACTAAAATACTTTGGTTTTTAACCGACTTTTCGTTTTTGAGCTATGCTGTCCACAGACTGACAGACTGACAGACTGACAGACACACAGACACACACACGGACCTTTTTCTAAAAATCCTTTTTTTTGGATTCAGGGGGCCTCAAAACATGTATTTCCGGTGAAATCTCGACTTCGAATTTTTAGGTGGAATACAATACTTCCCCTACTTAACAGTAGAGAAAGTAATGAGAAGTTTAAACAACATTTAGTTAATTTAGTATTTAGGTTTGGTAGCTTTCAAGACTGAAAACAAAGATCTATTGGAATTTTCCTGTTTCCAAACAAGTCTGTACATGGAAAAATGGATATCTTGGCTTAAAAATATAAAGATTGTTGTGGAGATTTTATAAATTTTGAAAATCCTTTTCCTTCTCAGTGATTATAACTTGGAAAGTATTAGAGAGAGAGAGAGCGTGTGTGTGTGTGTGTGTGTGTGTCTGTGTGTGTGTGTGTCTGTGTGTGTGTGTGTGTGTCTGTGTGTGTGTCTGTGTGTGTCTGTGTGTGTGTCTGTGTGTGTGTCTGTGTGTGTGTGTCTGTGTGTGTGTCTGTGTGTGTGTCTGTGTGTGTGTGTCTGTGTGTGTGTCTGTGTGTGTGTCTGTCTGTGTGTGTGTGTCTGTCTGTGTGTCTGTGTGTGTGTCTGTGTGTGTGTCTCTGTGTGTGTGTCTGTGTGTGTGTCTGTGTGTGTGTCTGTGTGTGTGTGTCTGTGTGTCTGTGTGTGTGTCTGTGTGTGTGTGTCTGTGTGTGTGTCTGTGTGTCTGTGTGTGTGTGTGTCTGTGTGTGTGTCTGTGTGTGTGTGTCTGTGTGTGTGTCTGTGTGTCTGTGTGTGTGTGTCTGTGTGTCTGTGTGTGTGTGTGTGTGTGTGTGTGTGTGTGTGTGTGTGAGGATGATGATGAAACATTGAGTAGTTTAAGCTCCTGAAACCCTCTGTGTCACCATGGGTGCTCACTTAATAGCCCAAATGCAACAGACCACCTCCTTGATATCTGCTTTTCTCATATCTTCAAGTTATTTATGCGTAGCGAATCCTTCCAAACCCTATGATATAAGCTGGGAGGTTTCGTGTTCCTTCATTATTTTCTAGATGAAAGAATGAATGAATAGTTTATTTGTGCTCATAAACAGTACAAAAATAAAAAAGTATAAAAAATCAAAGTAATCTGCAAATATACCTTATCAATATATTCCTACCTCATGGAGTTGCTTATATCTATTACTTCCCGTTATATTTAACATTTTGTTTTATATATAAAGAAGTTCATTTCGGCCTCTAATTACATTTACCCCTAATTATCCTTCTCCATTTTCCCTATTTCCTCGGAGTTCTTTTAACCAATTTAACTTCATTTTTCCCAAATACTTTCCTGCTTTATTAATGTGTTCGTCTGATATTGAACTAAAAATTGTTCTAACTTTTAAGTATAATGAGAAATTATTCTATTTTTTGTTTATTAGATTCCATCTTCCTTTATCTGTACCATTACAATCCAACATACAATTATCATAGAGTGTACGCTGACTTATCCGCTCAGTAATAATGTGTCTATTTCCTTTAATCCGTCTTCCTTTCCACCCTGTCTCACCCTCTCATCCCTCTCTCTCTGTCTCTCTTTCATACTTGTTCAGACAACGCTTTCAAAATTGAAAACAAAATAACTTTTAAAGCACCACAAGAGTGAACGCGGCCATACTGATTATATACACGCATTTACTACAGAAAAACCATAACAAATAAAGTTTATGAATTACAAGAACTTTTTGAATTTTTCTCTACCAAATATAAACAAAATTATATTGAAATATTATCGAAACTTTACTCTTCCTTGTCATTAGTAGGCAAATATTTAAGAATGAAAAATCAAAGGAGAAACTTATTGCTGTTTTACTTTTGAACGATATTGATGGGTTCAGAAGTAACAACAAAGCTTACATTGTAGTCAACAGTTAAACAGCATAACCACTTAATATTAAACCTGCCAAAATTATGTGAACGACTATTTACACTTGTTTTCTTATGACATTTCTTACTAAATGAGAATATCGCCTATATTGTAATCAAATGAAATCGTAAATGTATATTATATATAAAACTAAGTTGTACTTTTCCTGGAAGCTATCATGAGATTCTTTAATCTTGAAGTGATGCACTTTAAAGTATAACAAACATTCCAAAAAGCAAACCGGACTAAAACCTAAAACAAATTATTCATAAACTGAGTTACTAAATATCATATATTTTTTCCTAAGTCGATTGCTTTCAATTGATTACAAGTCTAAATATCAGATGTGTTTCATTCACATGAATTTCTCTACTACCACTTCTACTAACTATGCTTACGAAAACTTATTATTCAATGTAATTCCTCTTAATCTAGATTGTTTCATTACTCATTTAGGTATTTCCTTGTAGGATACAGTAGCTAAAGGGATATTCGCATTTTGAAAAGTATGTTCTATTTTGCATGTCTACAAGTAAAGAAAACCAATACAATTCACCATTTGAAAAATTATAAGCATTTGAAAATTCAGTCCAACAATAAATAATATCTTGCATATGGTTAACTCCACAAACATTTTGTTTCGCCTAAAGTACGTGCTTTAATGAAGTCAACATTTTTTGTGCAGGAATATTTTTTTTTATCTGTTACGATTTATAAGTTATAGAAACATCGTTCAGAATGAAGAGTGCTTCACAGACTGTTAGCACAAAACTCAGATATAGTTCAAGTTATCTTAAATATATGGTATTTTAATTAAAAATTTTGGGGTCATTTTTGAGAAAATTAGAATTTGTGAAAAATGTTCAGTGTAAACAATAGTTTGGGGTGATAATAATTTGTGGGAATTATCGTCACTCATCTGGAAAGAACTGAGGTTAAATAATTAATCTGGTATTTATCATAATTTTCATTTTTTTCTGAGTTCAGGGCAGACTCAAAATGTCTAGATGAAATCTGGGCATCAAATAATGGGTGAAATACAATGCTTTCTCTGTTTACTTGTCTGAAATTGTGTTCATAAATTTGATGCACTGGTACTTGTTTAGATATTCAGAATATAATGGAGATGGTTTCATCCCATAATCAGATGAATTCAGTGTTGGTCCTTGTGGCTATTTTGGCTATCACCTTCATTAGCACTAGGTTACAAAGCTGTTGGCAAATGTTTAATCTTGTGTGTCGATCCAACCGCTGAATTGTTGATTTCTGATTCTGTTGGTCATTCCAAAGGAAAAGCCGCGAAGGATGTTCATTAGTCAATCGCTTTGAATTGTGAAGCTCGACACGTGAGCATAACACTCGGATATCCAGCTGTCCAGGGGTCATGGCAAAGCTTTGTCCATCGCACTTGCCTTGTGAAACTTTTTGGAAGCCGACGCTCCTTTTGAAGAACCAGACCACGCCGGAAGTAGGGGCCAAAAGGACCACCCTGATGTCGGTGTTCCGCAGGTGTCATTCCTGATGGACTGTCATATGCCTCGTGTTCATTGTCATTCACTTACTGCCTCCTGCTCAGTCAAGATGTGCGTTCCAATCGCCAGATTGATAGTGCTCATAGACTATATTGGGATTTACAATGAAGATAGCAGTGTTTTGTTGTGTGATTCAGATTAAATGGCAGATGACCACATGTGCGAGGCCATCCTTGGGAGCTCGCCGGTACTGAAAACCTTCGCTATCGCGGTCCATATATGATTGAGACGGCCACTAAATTTCGATTAATGCTTGAACAGCTATACCTCTATATTTCAAAGCTCCAAAATCCATAATTATTATGAATTAAGCTGATGCAATTGCTCCGTGCATAGGTAGTATACTAGTATTCTTATCTAAAAGTAATTTACTAGGTTGGATATAGACAGCAGGTTGGAAAGTTTCACGAGTTGGCATATGATGAGATTCACATATTCCGATTTACTCATGTTTTTTGCCTATAGCATAACAGGTTTTATATTTGGAAGCTATATTTGTCACTAATGTGTTTCTTAGAAAAAAGTCCTGGAGGATTATGTGGAAATTTGTATCGATTTCTTCATTTGTGACCAGCTACAGTGGTGCCAAACTAGGAGAGGAATCATTGTTAAGGCCACCCGTCTGTTAGAGAGCTGCAGAAGTGAGGCATCTTGTGTTCACTTCAGCCCCGTACTTATAGTGAAAAATCTGATGGTGCACTCACATGACTTCCTCTACTCTTGTACTAACCATTCCTACAAGCTCTGATCCCTATAACTTCTTCGTGTTAGTTGAGATAAAAATTTGCACAAATTATCTTATTTGCTTATTTCCTTGTAGGTGGAAAGGGAGCATGGGAATACAGTAGGCTTTGACGATAGTCAAATTTTCTAAAGCTTTCAAATTGCGTTTTCTTTGCACGCTTAACATATAAAAGAATGAACAACGATGTTCTAGCTCACAAAAGTTTTCGCAACTGGCACAAATAACGAGGAATATGTATGAAATGGTTCACTCTACAAACAAGTTTACACATAAATTGTGTATTTTAGCAAGATCATTTTTGTACAGTAAGATTTGGTCTATCTCTAACGATTTACCAGTTATGCAAAAGTCATCCAGAGTAAACAGGACTACATAGGTTATAGCCAGAAATTTCAAAATATACATTTCATTTGTCATAAAAATATCTTAAACATATGACATTTTAATCAAAATCGTTAGCCATTTTCAAGAAAATAAAAATTATCGAAAATTTCTCCATATAATAGGTAGTTTAGGGAGGGGCTATTTTCTTCAAAATCTTCGTGTCGCATCCTTGAAGGACATTAAACTTAAATACTCATTTGGTTTTTAACCGATTTGTCGTTTTTGAGTTATGCTGTCCACAGACTGGCAGACACACACACACGCGCGCGCACACACACACACACACACACACACACACACACACACACACACACACACACACACGCACGGACCTTCTTCTTCTTCTGCTTCCCTCCCCTTATGTAGAACTTATACCCCCGGGAATCTCAAAACATATTTTCGGTGAAATTTCGACATCGAATTTTTGGGTGGAGTACAATACTTCCTTTACTTACCAGTAAAGAAAGTAAAAATGGGTAAAAATTGTTAAGGATATTAAATGGCTATCGATTGGTTTCTATAAGTGCGGGAAGTTAGAGATATTGTAATTCAACTAGGGGTAACCAAAACATGTGTGGCACAGACAATGCAAAATATAGGAATTTTCAAACCTGGAGCAAAGCGATAGGCCAAAGGTTCCATCGTCCTGGGAGGATAGAACTATCAGTTATATCCATATGATGTTGGAAGGTAGGGGAATAGCTGCCCCCAGGCCGAAAAAATGCTGGGAACTTCAAGAGGCATTATCTGAATCTTGGAATACATTGCCGTGTAAGAGCGTAGGAATGTTGTAAAGAATATCCCAAAAGAATAATTTATTGAGTTTGAAAGCGAAAGGAGGCCTAATAAAGTATAAAATCATCTGCAATATATGTTTAAAGCAATATGCTATGCATTATTTTATGTGTTCTTCGAAGAGAAAGTTTTCAAATATCAATGGGTGTCCTGAAACTTTTGGTGGAGTCTGTACTGTTGAAGCTCTTTGCAATTTTGTATAAGCAGAGTATAATCTCATACACTGAAAAAAATATTTTGAAATGTTCACCTTAAACAGTTGGTTAAGGAATAATGTTTTAATTTTTAAGAGTTTGTCGGTCTGTTATCCTTAGCTATAACTCTTCTCTAAGCAGAATAATTTCCTGTATGCCAGGTAAATTACGCTCATGTCACCCCTTGAAGAACCATAATCTTGTTGCCTCAGGTGATTTGTAACCAATTAAAACTGATGGACCTCCTTAATGGCTGTACGAAAAACAAAAACTCCTTGACGTCAAAGTGCACATTTTTCATCAGAAGTGGCGCTGTCTGCGTAACAAGGAAGTCCTTTAATGTAGCTGTTCATTGTAGCCACTGAGATTCTCTCATTTTTTCTTTTTCCTTTCTTATTTTGCTCCTCTGCTTGTCTTCCGCAATTACTTAACCTCTACAGCGAATGATGACCTCTGTTTCAGATCATACTCTCACTTAGATTGCATTATCATTGATTAGAAATCGTGACTTTAGCTGTGTAATAAGAAAATCTCTTAAAGTGAAACTAAAAGTGAAGAAATGGAAAGTTTTCACGAGAGCAGATAACATTTCTATAAATGAGCGTATCACACAACAAAAGATTTGAAGTGCGTAAGTGGAAATCGTGCATAAATAAAGCATACGGTTTGTAAAAACATGACTTTATTTGTTGATTGATTTAAACCATGGGAATTGTAATTCTTTCTGCTCCCTCACAACAAATTGTGTTAATAACGTTTGCTTAAGAACACGTTAAAAAAGGGATCAGGTATAAAAAGTAACTGGAACTCCTGTTAAGAGAAAGGATTGACCTGAATGTGTATACACTTAGTGAAAATTCAAATGCAACAATGTAATACGTTCTGTAGTGTAAGAAAATTTAATTTTGTAAAGAGAAACTTGGAACAGAAAATAATAAGGCAGTCCAGACGATGAGACATTGTCAACTGACGTAGAAGTGTTATGATGCATATTTAAAAATCTGGTGTGTTGCATTCAGTGTTCATTCTTGCACAAATTAATCTTATAAAAGCTTTTTCTTCTATACAGAGTGTGCCAAAGAAATCCAGACAACACTTAGTATGGTGTATGGGATGGCAAATTGGTTTTCAAATAGAAACTCTTGTCCGGAAATGCACGGTTTGGACGCTGTAGCGCATTGAAGTGTGAGATGGAAGTGTGTTTCGCATTTCGTCAACAAACCCAAGACCGAGCTGTGTACATTACAAAGCGGCATCGAACTGTTACCTCCTACGTCATTGCAGAGCCTATATCGGCGGTGGTGGGCCTCATTGTACTTGCGGTTGTCTTTGAAGATTTTCAATCGCTCCCTGGGCTTGTGCTATTGACGCTATAGGAGTGCCATAAATTATACTCTTCGTAAATTCCACAGAAAACAGCCAAGAGTTGTCATATCTGTCATTCGTGTTGGCCATGAAACTGGTCCACGTTCACCAATCGATAGATTTGAATATGCGACGTCGAGGTGATTCCGCACATTTACATTAAGGTGTGGTGGAGCTCATGTCGGCCATTTCAGCATATGAGTACGTGTGGCACTGCCGTTATAACGTTACTGTGCTGGAAACTACGCAAGTAACGCGGTAGGATGCGCACCAAGAACTCTATGCAGGAATATTATTATGCTCAGATCGTTCATCCCAGTGCACAGATGGCTAACAGGTTACATACCTTCCATATTAGGACACCAAAATAAATGTTAAATTGTCACAACCGTTCGTTCTAAAACTTAGACGCCCTACAGCGTCCAAACCGTGCATTTCTGGACAGGACTTCCTATTTGAAAACCGGTCAGAACATACCAAGTGTTGTCGGTGTTCTTGGGACACCCAGTATATATTGACTATACAGTGAATTTTTTTACATTTTTGTTGTAAATTACAACCAGAGAAATCTCCATTTTTGGGTAGTGCATGTCCATACAATACTCACATTACCCTCCCTCCTTAAAATGTAAAAACCTGTTTTTCCTTCTATGTTTATCTTTGGGCGGACCACGACGTTTCCTAAAGTTTGCCATTATTTTGGCTTTTTATTACTGAGTTAATTTATTGTTTCTATTTCTAAGCGAAATACACGTTTAAAAGTATTGGAGGTAGGATGCACCTTTCTCTCACCACTGATTGGTCTTAATTTTTTGTTTTTATTCCATTGATATTTATCAGTGCTCGTCAATACATGGGTTTAATCAGACAAAAGGAGTAACTTTGCTTGGCGATTTACTCCCATTAGCAATGTGGGGTTGAATAAAAATCTGTGTGTTATGTATTTACAGGTTCAAATTCAGGCAACTTATTTTTAATTGAAGTTTATCCGAGTCCTATTGCTAAAATACGGCCTTAAAAACTGAAAGCTATTATTCTTAAAACTATAAACATTAAGTTTCTCTAAAAGAATATTAGTTGAGACAGTGTCAAAGGCTCTGGAAAGATCAATATCTAGTTGACACAATGTTACCGTTATTAATATTATCATAGCATTGTTTCAGAAAGCTAGTGACAGCCTTTATTGTACTATGCGATGTCTGAAACCAAATTGGTTTTTATTAAACAACTGGTTGATTTCAAAATAAATCGGAATTTGATTGCATAATGCTTCAAATACCTTGCCTATTATCGGAATTATACTAAAATGTCCATAGTTATCATAACAAGTTTTATCTCCTTTCTTAAATTCTGGCATTACTTCGGATAATTTAAAAGCATCCGGAAAATGTCAATAATAATAATAATAATAATAATAATAATAATAATAATAATAATAATAATAATAATAATAATAATAATAATAATAATAATAATAATAATAATAAATGCACGCACCCGACACATTTTAGACAAATTGTGTGGTTTTGCTAGATCCTAATTTCTTCTACTGTTTATTTATGTCTATTTGTTATGGTTTTTCAGTTACACACAGTGCAGAAATGAGGGTGACTACTCGTAACTCAATACTACTTTGGTCGGTCAGTTTTTCAAAACGCACTTCACTCAGTTTTTACAGTTCCTAATAGTCTAGTTCAACTTTCGCCGAGAGTTAGCTTAGCTCATTCTGTCACGGGAACTGTTACAGTCTCACTGTAACTTCACTTCGTTCCCCGATGTAGCGGCATAAGGAAATCCGCCCGACGTGCGACTTAGGAATCGTCAAAACTCGTCACCAACTCACTCGGAGAACAGCGCCTCTAGTCGCAGCAAAAAGTCACGCGTTAGCACGCTCTCCTCGCTCCGCAAGACTTGCTTTGCCGGTCTCACTGATTTGATTTGTTCACCGGGCTTTTAAACTCATATATAGCCATTGGAGGTTTCCAGAACGTTCGAGATGTCGAAATATCCAGAAGGTTCTACTTAACTGGCCATGGCACTTATCGTGTTTACTTCGGTTAGGTGTCCAACTTATCTGAGAAAGAGAAGTTTTCAATATAGATAATGTTACACATTTAATTTTCATTTATAGTGCGGAGAATCTCTTCAGAACTTGCATATCTAAAATGCGCCACTTTATTTGCCTGTATTTTTGGTTTTGGAAGTAGGCTAATTACAGACAAACAGATAGACACGTTCTGTTTCAGGGTGTTTCAGGGTCCCCAAAGCATACTTTTGAATATAATCTCACTATCTATTGGAAGTTAGGATCGAACGCAACACTTTCTCTAGCTTAGGTAAGACTATTGCGAGCTTCCATATCCACAATATAACCAGAGTTTATTCATCTTCGTTTTAGAACTGTAACACTAGCATTCTAAAGGTATTTTTGGAAATCGTGATGCTCCAGTGTGTTACATAAATAATTAACTAAAACACAGCATTTCCCAGTTCGTGAGATTCCAATACGTAGCTAATTTTGAAGGCGGGCCGCATGATCACAGGGAAATAACCATAATGACTTCGTAACTATAATGATATAACGAAATTAATGACTCCACTCGAGATTCTAGGTAATTTAGCGTGCAAGGTCCAGTTCTTTGGGAACGCGTGGAGAGCGTAAAGTATAAACTTGCAAGAGAAAAACTACATTTTACTTCTGCTTTCTAAAGTAAGGCTCCCTCTTCTACAAAACACAGTGTCAGGAAAATGTGAACTCTAGAGCTGGGCTTTGTATTTTTGGATAGAGTAGGTGCTTTAAGTTTATATTCAGACGAATAGAGGCTACTACTGAGACGAAGTAAATAGGGAAGTAAATGTAATTTTCAAAATGTTAGTGATTTTGTTTCATACCGCATCGAAATTTATTTTTCAAACAGTGGAGAAGAATAGCTTTCTGGCTGACTTCGTAACTCGGCAGAGCACGTGTCTGTGTGCGAGGAGTCGCAAGTTCGATTTCCGGCTGGAGTATTAAAATTTTTCTCTGGGAAACGAGTAGACAATATTGTGACAATATGACAAAAGACGAATTACATTTTCGTATCACTTTTTAGTTTTTTCTCCAAAATGTTATTACAAAAGCACAGTTCTCTTCTACTGACGTCATCGCAGCCTACAGTCTTTCGTGATATTACAACTTACAACGGGTTTCTTCTGAAAGCCTTGACTCATACATTATCTCCGAGGATACAATCACTCGACACTCGTTAAATCTTCTTCACTTCGACGAAACGTATCTTTCACGATGACCGTACCAAACTTACACACACAGCTGTCTCGCACTCTGACACACTAACCGACTCATGTCTGCAACTGTAACTAACTTTTCTGCTGTTTACTCACCTCCTCATATAGCGGGAATCACATTACACGGTCATTTCTAGAACGTCTACAAACAGGCCGGCTGCCGTATAGTTCTCGAAGGCTCTGGAAAATCCTCTGTGATGCCGCTTGATTGTTGTTAGTCCTATGTTTGCCGTGAGCTCCTTTAACACGCGTCGCGCTTTGCCCCGACCGTCCTTTGTTATGAACCGCGGCCAGTGCCACAATATGTTTAAAAAGTAAAAGGGCACCAACATGATCATTGCAGTTAAACGCAGTAAAATAATTATTTGTAGAAGAGTGAGTAGAGCAAGTAATGTGAATGAAAGTCATAACATTTTCCCAATATACTGAAACTTGTTTGTCTGTGTATGTTACCAGTATGATAATAGTTATCATAAAGCAAAATTATATCATTGCATCTTATATATTTTCATGCTTTCTTTGATTTTTAATATACGACTGAACATCTCCGTTAAAACTGGAATGCGTGATTGAATAGCAAAACTAAATAAGGTTTCAAATGGTGAAAATATTACACTAAATTATACCTCGAGCAGTGAAACCTTGAAGGTTTAGTTGGCAATGTTTCTGTGTACAATAAAGGAAACTGGTCCTATCATGTTTTAAGAAGTCGTCAGAAGTTGCGTTTTCTCTACCGGATTTGTGCTGTTTCAAGGCTATTTCTCTGAAGTGATATTCACTTTTATTACTCTTATTTGTTTTGACAGCGTTTTATTTCTTCGCCTAATATACTAACTTAAATTTATAGCACGAGCTGTAAAATTTATGGCACTTCCGGTTGCATACTGATTTCATCTGGGAAGAATGTACTTCGGCTTTTCCCAATGTCTCAATAGACGCGTTTCTTATCCAAGAAATAGAGAAAACATGTGCTGACTTTAATTGATTTTTGTTCACAGAGAATTTGGAAGAACTCAATCACTAGGTTGAAACTAATTAAAGTGAAATGTTTTCTGGAAATTTGGGGTAAAATATTTTGAAGCTCAGCACAGTATTTGGATGAGAGCTTATGGTCAACAAACTGTCTACTCTTGGGTGATTATGGGTGGTTGTTTGACTTAAAGCCGCTAATTTTCAATCTAGTGGCTCTTCAGGTGGTTTCCAAGGGATTCAGGAGGATGATGATGATGATGATTCATTCGGAATTGTTTACGTCTATAGCAATTTTTTAAAAGGCTGTTTAATTTCCACAACAAAAGTACCCACCTGCAAGAGGGCCAACGCTATAGCCTAGCCCTCCCAATTCCTAAGAAATTACATCTGAAAGAGTGTGACAACTGCAGGGGCATGAGTATAAATTCCTGATATTGAAAACATGCTTTATTGAAATTATTTAAGTGGCTGAGTAGCAATATAAGGGTTCACTAAATTATGAAATAAATAGTAAGAAAAATGAATATTTCTATAGATATTAATCTTAACTACTATTTATTACGACAAATAAAGCGATAAATAAAGATTTCCGCAAGGTTAATCCTTTAATTAAAATTAGTTAAAATGAATTAATTTATATAATCAAGAATTAACTAAAAGAACAATTGCTTTTTGGTGTCTGATGTGGGCCGCATCGTGTTGCCTTTTTTAAGAAATTATGAATTATGCCTCCGTTTCACCACAAAACTATGTTCTGCTGTTTAGATCTGCCTGTTTGTTACCGGAAACCAAAAAGTAATGGGCAAAGACCGTGAAAGTGCATAATCATTTAAATGAATACTCAAATTGGTTAAGAGAAGAGTGGTTTCAGAAAAAGGAAAACTTATTTAGCTCGTTATTTTACACTTAAAATTTTTATGCAGAAACACAGGGAATTTAATATGGTAACTCGTGAAGCATTTGTGAATTTTAAAAAAGAATACGACAGAGTTAACCGAACAAAAGTATTTGAGGTTCTGGCATGGGATAATGTTCCACAAGGAACAGTTAATCGTACTTATAGTTTAACTCTAAAATATCAATATTCATTATCAAACTGGACGCCAATTAACTGTGGAGTGCAATATAGTTTTGTCAGCTGCATTATCACTCGTATATGAAGGCAATTGTAAAAGAATGGAAATAAATGCTCAAGGAAAAATTTCACATAAATATGAATCTTAGAATATCCACTATGCTCTCCGCAGACGATGTGGTACTACTAAGATTCTCAGAATATGATCTTCAACGAGTATTCGGTGATCTGCGTGTAATTTAAAGTGAAAAACTATGTCAACACAAAATTACTATTTTCGCTGGTAAGGAACCACTTTGAAGCAAGTTTTGTTTTTATAACGAGTTATTCTAAAGGGTATATGAATTAAATTAAATGAGATATATCTTCCAAGAAAGAAAAGAATATCTAAAAGAATCAAGAAGTGCATAAATAACGTTTTCAAACCCGCAGATTTTAAAGAGCATACCCGTTTATTCTTATATAATATTCCCGCAAGACCAATCGTTTCTGAAAAAATGGGCCTATTGAGCTTATGATATTGTAAAATCACAGCGTGTGAGGCGAAGTTCATGGGGGAATCCAAAATTTGAACAAAAGGGAGATGAAGTGCAACGAAGCCTGGTTATAATTGCAAGGATTTTTAATTGGATAGTATCAAAGTAATAATGTCATAGTTACTACTCACGACTTTATTATAATTTTCCTTATATTGGGACTAAATTAAAATAACCCTACAAAATATAATAAAGTGAACGAAATGAATAACATACTGTGTTGAGGTTTACGTATCATATTATTTTCAGCTAAAATAAATTCTTCCCTTTCCCCCTACATACAATTTCGCATATTCCGCGTTCTTTTATCGGCCTTATTTCTGACATCGTTCTAAGCATTTCAAGACTTTGAGATTATTTGGTATTTACTGAGACTTCAACTAGACATAAGTGAAGCCTTGTGACCTTATCGTTGAAGTCGAATGGTACAAAGTAGATAATATCCGCTTGATGTTTATTAATTCACAATTAGCCCATACATGGATCTTTTGCACAAGGGCTTCTTTCAGTTGAAAAGGAGCTTAGATCTTGAGGCCCTGTTAGCTATTGTATTAAAGATCAGTATTGTCCTATTATCTATGTCCATTAGATTTTACCAAGTTTTACTCTGTTTGGCTATCATGATCAACGGATTCTCTGCTTGCCGATGTTCCTTTGATCAATTCTGGGGTCCCAAGAGGGTAACTCTGTGAGTCCATCTATGTGTTTTATAACCTCCTCTTCTCCTCTCTTTTCTTCTCTTTTTCTCTTCTCTTCTCGTCTCTCCTCTCTCCTCTCCTCTCTTCTCTCCTCTTTCTTTCCTCATCTCTCCTCTTTCTGTCCTCTTCTCTCCTCTTCTATCCACTTATATCCTCTTCTTTTTCTCCTTTTTTCTCCTTTTTTCTCCTCTTCTCTCCTGTTTTCTCCTGTTTTCTCCTCTTCTCTTCCCTCCTCTTCTCTTCTCTCCTCTTCTCTCCTCTTCTTTCCTCTCCTCTTTTCTCATCTCCTCTTTTCTCCTCATCTCTCCTCCTCTTCTCAAGGTAAGAAAAATAAGCCGCTTGTATTGCGAGCCCTTCCCTACTGTAACTTCCCTTAAAGACAGACATATATATGTATGTCGGTGCTAGAAGCTTGGCAAGGTTCGCAGTGCAGGTACATTCCTGACGCTCGTTAAAGAAACCTCGACCCTTTGCGGACAAGATGAATGTCTCAACTTAAATTCCAAGGGGTAATCACCGCGGCATGTGTTGTTCAAACCCACGACGTTCTCAAATTAATGAATTTCAAACTTGGCGGTGCTATATTAAACTATTAACCTTAGCCGGGCGCTTATTTACCGCACCTCTGTAGCGATACGGTGAACTCCTGAGCTCTCAGACCAAATCAAAGTCATGATCACGGGTTAATCTTAATCACCATGTTGAGGCGGCATGGAGCTCTAGCGTGAAATTAGAGCTAATAACTTGTGGCCGTGGTGCACAACATTTTATAGTGCTATTGCTCCAGTAAGTTCGCCCCATATTAAGCCACATGGTTTCATGTTAGAAAGGCGTCCCACATAAAGAGGCCCCAGTTGCAAGAGCACTGAATATTGTCTGGGTAGGTGATTCAAAATATGCTTAGATCTCTAAATTGCGCATGGATTTTACTGAGGCTTTAAATAAAGAGTATTGTGTCTAATCACGAATCCATGGACTGTGCTGATCATAAACATTAAGTTTGGTATTTAACTTATATTAAGGGACACTGGGAGTAAAATTTGAAAGTTCCACATTTTTTGATAGATTTTTCTGAAATGTTTACTGTGTTTGTATTTATATGAGAATAGGAGGTACACCAAATTTCATTAAAATTGAATAATTCGTTTAGGATATATAAATTATTTTATGAATTTAATAGACACATTTTCAAAATAGAGCTCGCGTCTATTGACTTTTCAAAATCCATTTATATTGGCAGAAATGATACCCTAAAACATGGGTAACAATTGTATGAAGAGATATTTCAAATATGTTTTCTGATTATGCTGTACATATCTTCTTAATAACAAAGAAAATTTAATTTTAAAAATTATCGATCTTTTTCATACAAAAAAAAAATGTTTTTGGAATTCATGTTAATGATAACATCAATATTGAATCATAGTTTTGTTTAGCTGCTATTTATGAATACTTTTGGAAATTTTCATTGAATTTGAAGCAAAACTCAGGCGCGACCTTCTTTTGGAATGTGCAGAAATGTAGTTTTGAGAAAAACAGGCTTTTATATAGGAGCATCCTGTGTACGTTAAGGGAAGAGCGTTATTTGAAAGGGCCGTAATGGCAACATGAAAAATGTTAGCTGATCCAAATGCACCGATGTTCCAGGAACATTTTAAGGTAAAAAAAAAAAAAAAAAAAACAATTTTCGACTTTTTGACAATTTTGACCAAAATTTCACTCCCAGTGTAGACTAATACCTTAGCATTTCAATGATTACTTCTGTGCAAATAAAATTTTAATTTTGATTACTAAAAGGAAAACAAAATATACTCCATAATCAAAATTTCCATAAAAGTGCACGACAATTTTTGACTACAATCACATGTCAGTTAAAATTTAGATTTTGTCTGACATATTCCAAAAATTGCATTCCTGGACCATATCCTGATTCCTTTTCTGAGCCCTTATTATTCTTGTCTTTAGTGGCCCCAACACTGCTCTCTCTGCTTTGACAACGCTTCTTCAATCAATTTTAAATAGTACTCTTCCATCTGGAGCAGAGGTGGGGGACGCAGCGGCTGGGCGGTAGGCCTTGGCACCTCGTGGGCTGTCGCGCCGGGGTTTAGTTTCAGACATCACTTCTCTATGCCAGTCAGAGTTAATCTCACAGATCATGGACAGACGAGTTGCAGAGACCCGCGAAACTACAAAACGACCTCTTCATCCAGATAGCATGTCCCGCCGAGCAGCCATCGTCACTCCGAGTCCGGTGTCGTAAACATCCTGTGTTGCACCCATGATGACATTAAATATTTCACGTCAATTACTTTACCATTATCTATGATGGTAGCTGTCACCAGCTTTTGTTGCTTGCTCAGGTTGTCTGAAACGCGAAAAATCATCCTATAATCTGTGGTTAATGAGTAAAAACATGCTCAACATCTTAGGTTGAAAAGGAAGACTGACACGAATACACCACCGTACTTAAATGCTTCAAGTTTTCAGATTTCAGACCCTGCAGGGCGATTAAAGTATATATCTTCTTGGGTAGAGAAGTATTGGGTATTATATAAACACAGATATGTTCACGTACTAGTCTACAGATTTATTTTCATCTATTCACAGATTATTGCAGATTGCAATATATTATAATTCAGTCTTTGCCAGCGTGCGCACTACCAGTATTTGGAAAACGATTTTCGGCACATTCAACATTTGTTTGAAATAGATACAAAGATAGGAATGGACTACACGGACATACTTTAAAATGTATTAAGCATTTAAGATCAGTTCCAAAAGTTTCACTAAATATTTTAATGCAACACAGCATTTTACGAGAGCAATATAACATTATTCCCTTACAAATAAATGTGTTACTGTTGGCATGAAGAAACATTCTTAAATATTCTAACCGTATCTTCACGATATATTTATGGTGCAAAGCCTTTCTTACGTACACATCACGAACTTCAGTACTATCCACTATTTTAAGTCTTCTTACAACTATAACTTTCACCTACCATTTGTGCTAAGGTTAGAATAATTAGGTATCTAGTTTACGTGACGGGAAATTGCTTGTGAATATGAGGATTGCATTCCAAGGTCTGCTATATTAAGTATAATAGATGGCACTTTTTGAGAAACAAGAGAGTTCTATGTAATATTGCATATATAATATTGCATGGGATTTTAAAGCCATCATATACTCTTACCTTTTCAAACAAATTGAATAATCTTTTATCCTACTGTATCTTTCTTATATCTGTAATGAAATTTGTAAATATATAATGAAAGTTTAACCGTATTTATAAGAAAGGGATAGAAGAATAAATTTCATAAGAGCAGTTCATAAAAGAGTGCATAGATAAAGGTTTGTGATGTAATAAATTAGATCTGTTTTATTTTTCTTTTACCTTCTCTGCTACGTGTAGTGCATGACTAGGGGAACCATTGTACCTATTTCACCGAAAAATTATATATCGAGATTTCACCGGAAATATATCCTTGGGAACCACTGAATCTAATGAAAGCATTTTTAGAAAAAGTTTGTGTGGATCTGTCTGTCCGTCCGTTCGTTCGTTTGTGAACACAAGTCAAAACCGAAAGATTAGTTACATTATAAACTTGGTATTTAAGTTCAGTATCTTCCAAAAATGTGTTATAAAGATTTTTAAGAATATCCTCCCTTTACGTGGAACATTTTTATAATATTTGAATTTTATTAAAAGTGGCTCAAAGGATTCTGATTAAAAAACCACGTGTTTAAGATACCTTCACGGCAAATTAAGTATATTTCTTGAATTTTCTGTGAATCACCTCGAAAGGGCTCTTTATTCTGGACGACTTTTGCTTAAGAGATGAACAATATTTCTAATGCAGACCTTGTTAAACATATAATTTATTTTGGAGTGAACAACTTCCAAGATATTCCTTTTTATTTCTTTAAATTTTCTAAAACTTCAACTTTTGTCGAGTAGAAAGTCATTCGTTTTTTTATGTCCTAGTCATGCAAAGAATGTCAAAGCCACCATTTAGTGACCGTCTCTTAACAGATTTGACTATCACTTAAGCCTGCTCTATTCTTCTCTTCTCTTCTCATTGTGATTATAAGGAAAGGAAAAAATCCATTTCTACAAATGTGTCTCTGGATTAATATGAAGAAAACAAATATGCTTTAGAATGGTTTGTACAAGAGTGAATAGTGAACGTCATGTGAGAGTGAACGTCTAATAACCCTAATTCATTACTTTCTTTACTACGAGAGATTTCACCGGAAGTATGTTTTGAGGCCCTCTGTGTCGAAAAAAAAAGCATTTTTAGAAAAAGTTTTGTGTTTGTGTCTGTGTGTCAATGTATCTCCTGTGGACAGCATAACTCAGAAACGAAAAGTCGGTTAAAAACCAAAGTTGGTATCTAAGTTTAATGTCTTTCAAAGATACGACAGGAAGATTTTGAAGAAAATTGCTCCACCTTAATCTACCCTTTACATGAAAAATTTTTCGAAAATTTTGATTTTCTTGAAAATAGCTATAACGATTTTGATTAAAATGCCATATGTTTGAGATATTCTTATAACAAATGAAGTGTATATCTTGAATTTTCTGGCTATAGCCCATGTAGTCGTATTTACTCTGGATGACTTTTGTATAACTGGTAAACCGTTAATGATACACCAAATCTTACCGTACAAAAAATGTAGATCTTGCTAAAATGCACAATTTATGTATGAGTAAGTTTTCTTGTAGGGTGAACCATTTCGGATATATTCCTTGTTGTGTGTGTGAGTTTCGGAAAACTTTAAACTTTCGTGAAATGGAACATCGTTATTCATTTTTTTATATGTTAAGTGTGCAAAGAGAACGGAATTGGCAAGCTTTAAAAGATTTGCCTAGTGTATTCCCATATTCCCCTTGCACGTGCAAGAAAACGAGCAATAAGATAATTTCTGCAAATGTTTAAGAGTAGAGAAAGTCATGTGAATGCAATACATCAGATTTTTTTTCCTGTGGTAGTAGGTCAGCGTACCCTGGAATTTTATTGCTGCAACATATGAACTCCTGGTTGAGTAACCCTGGATTTTCCTAGACGACGTCTTGTCTAAATGAGTTTTCGAAACTTAATAGATGACCTAGGTGACCTGGCTGTTGTAAACTGTCCCAAGTAGCTGAACTGGTCTGCGTTGTGTCTTCTGAGAAAATCAATTACATCATTGCGCAAGCCTACGACGTGTGACTGACTCATAAAGGGACACCAGGACGGGAAAGGTAGCAATTACGTTCACAGTTTTCTAATAAACCCCTCAGCCTACGCGGGGCTGCTCCGCCGAAAATAACCGGAAACCGCACGAAAAAGGAAAACAAACGCATTGAGCCCACGCCACGTGGCTACGTGGGTATTAGTCGCTAACCCAAAGGGTTTCCGCTCCGGGGTGTGTGCCATGCAGCAACGTCACAAGTCCTTTCTTCAGCCATCCCTGCTTGAAATAGCCTTCTTTGTGATTCACAAGATATCTAATACAACCCCGAAGTAACAATCTTACGTCCGTATCAGCCCTTGTCAACAAAACTCAAATGATAATCTTTAGGAGATAGAAGTGCTAAACTTAACAAAAATATCACTTCGTTAGCTTTATGTGTGATCTTATAATTGGATTTTCTTTTTAATTGGGTATTAATTTAATATTAGACGCACTGCTGTTGATGCATTTTTATTTTCTCTACCAGGTGGAGAATGTATGGCATTCCAAATAATAATTCTATACCGAGATTTTACTGGGAATGCATATACTTAAGTCCTCGAGAAAAATAAAATTAGAAAAACACCCGTGGTATATAAATTCAGCACCTTCCAGGGATGGGACACTAAGATTTTTAAGAAAATCAACTTCTCTGTAGTACTTTTGACAGGAAAGTAAAATAAAAAATTTTGATTCTCTCAAAAATCACTCAATGATTTTGATTAAAATGCTAGCTGTTTATGTAAGTACACTATCAGAATTTAAAAAAAAAAAAAACAAATTTTCTCTGCTAGTAAGTAGAGGAAGTACTGTATTCCACCCAAAAATTTCATGTCGAGATTTCACCGGAAATATGTTTTGAGGTCTCCTGAATTGGGAAAAAAAAAAAAAAAAAAAAAAAAAAAAAAAAAAAAAAAAAGCATTTCTAGAAAAGGGTTCGCGCGCGCGCATGCGTCTATGTGTCAGTCTGTGGACAGCCTAACTCAAAAACGAAAAGTAGGTTAAAAACCAAACTTGGCATATAAGTTTAATGTCTTTCAAGGATGCGACACGAAGATTTTGAAGAAAATTTCTCCACCCTAAACTACTCTTTTCATGGAAAACTTTTCGAAAATTTTTATTTTCTTGAGTATGGCTCTAACGATTTTGATTAAAATGACATATGTTTAAGATATCTTTATGACAAATGAAATGTATATTTTGATTTTTCTGCCTATAGCCTATGTAGTCCTGTTTATTCTGGATGACTTTTGAATAACTCGTAAACTGTAAGGGATAGACCAAGTCTTAGCATACAAAAATATAGATATCACTAAAACTCACGATTTATGTTCAAATACATTTTTTTACAGTGAACCATTCCGGAGATATTCTTATTTGTGTCAGTTTCGGAAAACTAAAACTTTCGTCAAGTGAAACATCGTTCATTTTTTATGTTAACTGTGCGAAATAATAAATAATAATTAACTATTTTATACACTTGTAGAGTTGAGTGGATGTTAAGAAGAACTTGCACCACAACTTGATGCAGCAAGCGGGGCTTGTTAAGCGCTTCTGAAATATGTCTAGAAACGTTGTATTTTTGTTCTGACTTTGGCATATTTGGTACATTCAGTGAAAATGTGCCTGATACTTAATGGAGCGTTGCATGAGTCACAGTCAAAAGTATGTTGCTGAAAAATAAGGTGAGCATGGATTAATTTTATGTGACCTATTGTCAACCTGCTTATCACGAACTGATGTTTTCGTGGTAATGTGTCCAATGGAAAAGTAGAGGTGCACTATCAGGAGCTTTCTTGATGTCAACTGGTTCCAGGATAATCTTGTTATCTAATAGTTTGGCCAGTTTAAAATTTTTTAGTTAGCTTTAATGTCACTGAATCATGTTTGTAAAGAAATATAATTGATAAATAATATAGGAAACAAAATTTCAAAATGTTCAGCTTTTCATCATTTGAGGCATTTTATGAACTTCATTATCCTCTTCTGCTTCAAGGGTTAGATACAAATGTCTGTTATGGCTTCAAAATGTATCTGATCATCGTTTCCTTGTTCATTCTGGATATATTCTTCTTTTAGGCCTGTAGTCAAATGCTTTCCTTGAGCTTCTCTCTGCTGACATTCTTTCAACACACTGTTTCCATTCAGTTCTGTAATTTGTAATATTTTCTTCCAGAGAAACTATTCCTAATTCTTTTCTTACTTTATCGTAGGAGATTTTATCTAAAAAGCACCCTTTCACTGACTCTAGGAATCTCATTTCAACAGTGTTTTTCTTCTGTTTATCAGCTTTCGTTAATGTCCATATTTTGGATCCATAGAGGAAAGCAGTTATGGCCACTTCTTTGTAAAAACTTCATTCGAGTTTCATGAAGTTCATAATTTTATAATTTTTTTGTTAGGAAATTATTTAGATAGAAGCTCAAACATTATTTTTTCATAATTATATTGAGCAAATCTGTAACAAACATACACTAAGTTATTCAGTATTTATAGAAATGCGTAATTTCAACACAGAGCTGATAGATCCAATAGAATAAGCCAACGTTTTCAGGATACAAATAAGAGCAGACAATATGGGCATGATGTTCACGCTGACAAATGATCATCGTATCCATATCCATGTTATGCCCTTTACCTGCAATATTATTCCATTGTGGCGTCATCGACAGCCAGGATGGTATTTAAGACATCTGAAGGACGTAAAATATTGGTTTTGACAACTTCATCATTTGTCTTAATATTTCTTACTTAGATCATCATCAACATATTACTCCTATCTGTATTTAAATGCACGTAATATATCTTTCTTTTTTAGTGACGTAGTGTTTTCGCTGACGTCAATTCACGGGGCTATAATTTTCGTCTGTGTTGCTCGTTGGGAACCACCATCACGAACTCGGAGAAGCGATGTCGAATATCAACGCGAGTTTGTCTTCGGCGCAGGATGGATGACCGATCTGTACTACTCAGAACATAAGGTGCATAGACATCACCGATTTCTTATCCTACTTGGCTACAGTTCCACAAGTAAAAATTATTCGTTTGCAACATACACGTTTCTTGCGCAAAAGTCATCCTGAGCCCGGTCATGGGCTGCATTAACAGTGTGCTGCTGCGCAATTACTTGAGAAATAAAAACATTTTTACACTCACAGGTTAAGCCCACGAGTAGCATAAAATAAATTTTCAGGTACTTACAAGAAAGAGTACAAAATAAGTGTTTGTGTTACACTAAACATGATTTCTCTACTCTTGCACAACTATTCTTACAAACGCTAATTTTCTATCTACTTCATAATAATCGGGATAGGCATTTGTAGAGATTATCTTACTCCTAATTTTCTTATAGGTTAAAGGGAAATGCAATAGATTTAAACGATAGTCGAATGTTTTCTCTGCGCACGGCCAAGATATAAAAAATGAATAACTACGTGCCGTTCGAGAACGGCCTATAAGAATTGCAAAATTCTCACAAATAACAAGGAATACCTCCGAAGAGTTTACTTTAGAAAATATAATTTGACATAAATTGTGTGTTTTAACTAGGTATGGCAGATTGTCACAGTAGCTCAATGGTTAGAACACCCGCCTGGTAAGCTGAAGGTCTGTGGTTCAAGTCCCAGCTGTGGCATTAGATTTTTAAGTTCCAGTTCTACCTCTCAAACATTGCCCACACATGGCTTGTGTGTTTAAAAGCACCAACAGTAAGATTGTTGGCATAAATAAAGATAAAAATGTTTCATTTAAAGGGTCAGGCTGGAGGAGTTTTGTTCAAAATCTTCGTGTTCCATCCTTGAAAAACATTAAACTTAAATACCAACTTTGATTTTTAACTTACTTTTCGTTTCTGATTTACGCTGTTCACACGCGCGCACACATGGACCTTTTTTGTAAAATTTTGGCATTCAATGATTTGGTTTAAGGCAGATTGTATGTTGTCTTGAGGAATTTGTAGTGGGATTAGCTAACCGAGATATTCCTTGTTATTGGTTTGAATCTTTCAATACTTAATAGTACTCTCAAATGCGAAGTGTTACCCATATCTCTTTCTCAGGCCTTGCAAAGGGTTCTTTAAACATTTGACTATCGCTTAAACTTATTGCATTTATCTATTCCAATTTCATCTGTATATTTCTACTAATGTTTAATTCGATTAACCTCTGTTGGTAAGTATAATGTGCACAAGAATTAGTATAAAAGGTTATTTGAGCGCAACACATACAATTTTTAACATTAAATAAGTAACCCCTCGGCGCAACTACCCTTTCCGAAAATGTCTGTAGGAAGTAGTGAGGAATAAATTAAAAATTCTAGCTCTTGTGAAGAAAAGAAGTATAATGTGTGACACACACACACACACACACACACACTCACACACACACACACACATTCCCTAGGTCAGTGATCTAAGAGCGTTCCACAGTGTCTGTCTCTCTCTTTCTGCTCCCCCATATGTTTACAACAAGATCATTCTAATATGAGACAGACTATGTTGTAAGCTAGGTATTTGGAATTAATAAACTCATGCAGGAAAATTTAATAATCAGAGGAATGCACTGTCCCTGCGTTTCTTAGACACCAGCATTTTAGCTTCTCAACCCAGAAGTTGTGTGTTCGATTCCCAGCTGAAGCGCTTGAATTTTAACTTGTGACCATGCAGAAATAAATATATATTTCGTCCGGCATAATATATAGTACTAGATACTTCATTTAGAAGAAAAGTGTTCAAATCCCTTGGAAAATGAATAATATAGTGAAAAATAAAGAAACATTTGACTCTTTTTAGAAGACGGTAAGGGGTGCGACAACAGAATATTC
Source organism: Tenodera sinensis (assembly GCA_030765045.1). Lineage (NCBI taxonomy): Eukaryota > Metazoa > Arthropoda > Insecta > Mantodea > Mantidae > Tenodera > Tenodera sinensis. Next base: position 101,236,621 of record CM060971.1, on the reverse strand, counting down.
CTCTTAAGAGGGATGAGGGTACAGTGACGTGAGTTAGTAACTGTTTACGAAAGACATGCATTTTTCATGAGCAGAAGCTAGGTTCTAGTCTGATATTGTTGATAGGGCCGGAAGCTACGGTCGTCATATGCACAGGGTGCAAGTCTGATATGACGTAGATATGTTCCTGGAAGTACATCCGGCCCCTCTCCACCTGGATTACAACCTGGTCTCATTGGCATGGACATCCGACCTGCATCCTACGTGACTTGACTGGGCTGCATACCCCCCAGGGGCGCGATCTTCTTCTGATCTTCTGATAAACGATACCTACTCCATTGTTTGTCTAAAAGCTGGGAAACCTGTTTAAGGTACAAACTAGCCCTTGTCTTTGAAACACAGGAGTACCATTAAGATATGTTTTCTTTTGTCACAGTTTTGTTTAAATATTAAATCTTCAAAATGTAAAAGCAAATGTAGCGGGGAAAATCTTCTTTCTGAAGTTTTCAGTGAATGCAGTTGAATTGAAATTATTATTTTACCTTTGGTACCTATGTCTGAAAGCTTTGAATATAAAATCTATACGAGTTTCAATTTTCAAGTTATTACTGGAAATGCTACAATGAGATTGAACTATCCAATACCATAGTCGGGATTTGAACCACGGATCTACCGGCCTTCATCCGATTGCTGTACCCACTGAGCTACCATGGTAACGTGCCGACACGATATTAAATTGCTTCTTTGGCAAGTTGGTCGAGTAGTTAATTTCCACATATACGCCTGCCTTTTCTGTACAATGTAAAGAAATTAAACAAAATCACTTGTTGATCGTTCGTCAGAACCTCTACAAATCTGATATGCAGTTGCAGAGAGTCTCGAAGGTGCGCTAGGGAAAAACACTCCAGCAACACGTGACGGACCGACTTTGTCCCGTTTAAAAAGGTAATCATGCCTAAAATTTCAGAGGGTAATGCGTAACCAAGCCAAAATCATCTCCTCGCTACGAGATATGCGAGAGGAGGTTACCCAGTTTATCGAAAGTTCTTTCACTTCTCTAAGCTTGTTACGGCGGAGAGCTGACCACTATTACTGCCAGCACTACAGCGGCGCTCAAGCCTACAGTCTTCCGAACTTCTGTAAAAATAACTAATGCATAAAAAGGTAAAAAATAAAACAAAAAGTAATAATAAAGATGATAGTAACATTTATAACCCGACTATACCCTATTATATGCCTACGGGAACCAAAGTGAGGTTATGTTATTACTGTTATTACTGACGTCACATGCACTGCTTTCAGGGGATGAGTGCTCATTTTAAGAAAGCCATCTTATAAAACATGATGCTATAAAATTAATATTGAATGTATTTTAACTTCATATTCTGGGATTAGAAGTTTATATGTTCAATACAAAATTGTAAATGTTGATATTGAATTACCCTTTTTGTTTGTTCATTGTGCTCGTTCTTTTAATGACAACTCATAATTACAGGAAGAGTATTAAATTATTTATTACTCCGCAACTTTTACTTAAACTTAAGACAATTCTTAAGTGTAAGTATCCAAGAACCGCCGATGAAATGTTATAGTTGCAACAATTTGTTACGACACCCATCAGAAATTCAGGAGGTAATTTAAATAACATGTACATTTACCACACCTTTACTGTACAACGAGGACTAGCTAAACAGGATCAAACCGGTGTGGTCAGCTCAATGATTGGTATGGAATTAAAAACTATACTACAGTGAAAGTAAACAATAATTGATAGAAGCTTGCAACCCGTTAACAACATAACTAGCGTAACAGAATAAGAAAATGCATCCTTGATTGAATTCGCCTTTCATCAGCTTTAAATTACCTAATTTTCTTTGACAAATATTACTATATTTATTTATTGCTAGGTGAAATACCCGGCATTGCCCGCGGTATGACGATTTCACCCCTACAACTTTTAGACTTACCTTGGATGTTATAAAGAACTCAAAATAAATAAAAACACCATGCAAAAGCACTGTTGAAAAACGCCAAATACCACAGGAAAAAATCAAGTAGAGAAATCTGCGTGAATGTAAGACGTTGCATTTCTGCGTCAATTATATGTCAATTTTGTGAATTCTTTGTAGAAAAAGAAATGTGAGTAAAGGCAATCGTGAGAATGTAATATGTTGCATTTCAATTTCAAACATATGGATAGTTGAATCAATTGTTTGCAGAAGAGGTAATAGAGAAAAAAGTGTGAGTGTGTTTCATAAAAAAAATGCGTGTATAGAAAATTCTGTGAATGTAATGTATTGCATTTCAATTTCAATAATAGAAAGTTCTATGAATTGTACGTTGAAGGGGAATAGAGAAATAAATATGATTGTGTTTCGTAAATTTTCGTAAAAGAAAAATTAGTAGAGAAAACCGTGTGGATGTAATAAATGGCATTTCTATTTCGGTCACAGAAAGTTGCGTGAATTTTATTTTGAAGAGCTAGTAGGGAAGGATATGCATCTTCTATAAGCGTGGAGTTTATGTAGGACCGGCTGTGGCACACCCAGTTGCGCAAAGGCGAAATGCCGTGCGCCTGTTAGGTTTTAAATGAAGAACCCTGTGCTATTTTATAATGGACATCTTGCAATTTTGATAAGATTTATTAGGTATATACCGTCCAGCTGTATAGATTTTTCTTACTCATAGGAGAGAATTACATAGCTATTTTTCAGCAGGTATGCAGTTTGTGTGGCATTTGTTCAAAGAGTGAGAGTTCTCGAGTTTGAAGGTGATGGTGTCTGAACTTCGAGAGTAGTTAGTTAAGACACTATGGGTACTAAGAACCTCGACCTATGAAGTACTTTGTGCCTATGCTCTGACGGCATGCCCCGGTATAGAGGAGTGAGGTGTGAGAATACTAAGATGAGGAGAGATGGTAGCAGAGGGCAGGTGCCTAACATATACATAATGTGACACATATGACAATTTAACAGTCCAGTTACTTTCTTCTCACTTTATTTTCTTCTAAAACTTTCGCACAACAAGTTCTCTTTTACTGACGTTAACACACTCTTCAACCCTTCGTGATGTTTTCCTTTCGTAACCTTGACTCAATCTTTCTGTCTTTCTTCAGTTTGTCTGTCTCTCTTTGACGTTCACCTTTCTGGAAGCTCCACAAATACGCCATCCGCCAGATACTTCTCGAATGATCTCGAAAACTCTTTTGACGTGCCGCGCTCATTGTCATTTGTTTCCTCACGTGAGTGGTGTGAGGACTATCCTTTGTTGTGCGCCCTGGCCAGCGTCACAACATTTAAACTCCCCGGTGGCGGTTCGTACAACGGACTCCTTTCCCCCTATCCAGGGGACGGGGATTTGTAGATAGCAAATTCTTTGCTAAGCAGTAGCCGGAGTTACTGCCGACACTTAGAACTCTAAAATAGCCAACCAGAATGACGGGAATTGAATCTACGACCTCTCGAATGCGAGCCACAGACTCTAGCTGCTCAGTTAGCAGCTATGCAAGTTGCAACTCATTAATAAATCATAGTTGGAAGGCAAACACATTCGTCTCATAAAACAATCGCAACTCAAGCCCTGCCCAATTGGAATAGTTCCGAAGAGAAGTTCTCCTCGACGGGGGTTTCTAATTTATTTCTCGGACGTGCGCCAATGGCGACTCAGTAAAATATGGCGATGATCCAACATCCGTCCCGACCAGTTATTTAATAACGCAATTATTCTTTCACCACTGGAAATACATAAATATGGCGAAAATGCTCGACGAAAATTACTAAAAAGTCTCTCAATGCCGATATGAGAATCTCAGTCGCACGAGACCTGCATACTAAATGCGGGATTGCATGAAGGTGATTTGGCTGGTTCTGGTAGTGAGATTGCAATAAATTTCTTCTTGGATCATTAGTTGCGGGAATATGTCCACTTGCGGAACACCTGCAAGCTACACATGAACAATAGAACGGCGTTAAAGAGGGCGTTGGCCTATGATGATATCAAGATGTAAACATCTTTGTAAGTTTGTGCCTTCTGCCAGAGGAAATTTGGCACGTTTTATTACTATGTTCAAATTATTCCTAATACATAAAACTTGACTGATTCATTTTAATGCTTTGTTTCAAAGATAAAGTAGTTTCTTCCTAATGCTTTGTAGTTTAAGAAGTGTTTAACCTCCATTCTTACAGCACATGAGTTATGCAAAAGTCACCAGGAGTAAATTGAACTACATGGACTATAGTGAGAAAATTGAAAATATAAATTTAATTTGCCTTAAAAATATCCTAAGCACATGACATTTTAATCAAAATCGTTTGAGCCTTTTTGAGAAAATGAACATTTTCCAAAAATTTGGATGAATTTTCTATAATATCTCCGTGTTGCATCCTTGAAAAGTATTAATAGAAACACGAGCTTTTATAAAAATAACTTTTTTTTTGGATTTATGGGGCCTCTAAACGTATATTTCTAGTGAAATCTGGGCATCGAAATTTTGTGTGTGTGTATGTGTGTGTGCGTGTGCGTGTGTGTGTTTGTGTTTTAGTAACTAGCATAACAAAAAAAGGAAACATGAATTATTAATCAAGGTATTGATGCTCAACATTTTTCAAGGATGTTCAAGAAAATCCCTTTATCCAATTACCCTTTATATGAAAGAGTTTTCAAGTTGTTTGATTTTCTCAAAAGGGGCTACAACAATGTTTATTAAAATGCTATTTGTTTAAGATATTTACCTCACAAACAAATCTTTACCTTGAGTTTTCTGGGACGTAGTGTACCTATTATTTAAGCGAAAAAAGTACAATTTTGTATAAGTGCTATGTCATAACTCATACGTCATAGAGAAAGACGTACTTCATAAAATGTTTGTTTCTTTAACGCACACAATTTATTACAAATAACTTCTCAGCGGCAATAGCGATATTTGAGTAATATGCTGTTATTGATTTAAATTTTTCAATACCATTTTTGGTTTCTTTGAAGTGGTTGGACATTCAGTTGTTTCTGGCAATGTCATGGAAAGAGTATAGAATTTAGAACACACTAGTCTTTGAACATCGGAATATCGATTCGGTTTCCTCTGTCCCCCTTGCACCTTCGATGCAATGTGTAATGAATATATTCCTACAAGAGGTATATCGTGATTAATATGAAGGGGATAAAAAATGAACCGGATGTGACACACTTGCATCACATTCTCTAATTTTCATGTACGAATAATCTGACAAACGTTTATTCTGTTATTTCAGAGGTGGCAAAAAGTGACTTTTTATTCCTTCACTCGCGTTAGCCTAGTGGCGTGGTAGTGCAGGGTAAAGATGATTGGCATTGTTTAATGCACTAGATCTGCATCTCTTTGAATTTCATAACATAAGAAAGTCAGTGTCGGTCGTCAACTTGTCCGTTACAAATTCCAACTGGAGTCGTCCCAGCATTCTCTCTTGACCTCATATGCCGGATGGAAGGAAACTTATTATATTCCTTCTAATATGTGCTTCATAGAGGTATTACAAACAAAAAAGTCTAATGGTATTTTGTTCTTTGATCAGCAGATTTCGAAAAAATTAAAGGTTTTTGTTCCAAATTGGATGCGTAACTGCGCAAGAATGTACAAAGATAATATTACTTGTAAGATGCGTAGAGTAACTTACTTCTGACATAACTTCGGTAGTAATTATGGGACATCACACAGAGTTTCGAAATAATTAATCACTTAAAAGAATTGAAGGAATACTCCGAGCAGCTTTATCAGACGTGAAGTAACTCGACAACATTGCATTGATGTTGGTCAGGGAATTGAACCGGTTTCTGGATGTAAACAGGTCGGTCGCTTGCAGAGTGGTGTAATGTTTTGGGAGCAAATGCTTCTGATTGGCCTACACTCGCACAGTAAACATGGTGGAACATGGTATGTTATTTGTTTACACTCACAATACACCACGCTGCGGTGGTTGTTTATGAACTGACCTAGTGAAAGTGACACCCACACAATCTGCAGTGTTGCCAGCTTGTGTTCGAAAGAACTAAAATATCTCCGCTGGAAAAGGTCAGAGACAAAAACGTAAGATGGAAAATGTGTTGCAAATACGGAGATCGCTGGTTTAAAATAACGTAATAACTTACGTTCCACCCTAAATATTACGTCATCCACCAACTGTAACTAGGAAGGGTAAAAATAAATTCCCCCTTCCCCCTCAATGACGCCACTGTTGTATCTATACATGTTTATCCAGTTAGATATTTGTGGAAAAGGTATTATTAGGTATTTTCTTGTATTTTCAGATTACATCGCACGATAATAATTTTTGGTTTAGAAGACCAATGTTTTATTTTAAACTATTAAAATTTTAATGTTAAAAATAAGTTTTTTGGGATGTAAAATGGGAGTAGGGGAGTATAGTAGGTGTAAGATAGAGTCAAACGCTTAAGAACTGATTTTACTGACTGAAATTCCTTTCTCTCTGCTTGACTAGGAAGAAAACATCTAACGGTTGCACGTTTGAGAAAGGTGCAATTATTTACAAATTAAAACCAGTAAATGGCTGGTTTATCAAGAGAAATCATACATTTTGTGCTTTAACGAGATCTAAATTTTTTTCATACTATGATTTTGTCTACATCTTACAGTTTACCAGCTATGCAACAATTTTCAGAATGAAGAGGATTTCAGAATTATTCTTTGAAAAACAAGATATAAATTTTATTTCTCATCAAAATATCTTGAAGATATAATCTTTTAATCCAAATTTTGGAGGAAGTTTTGAGCAAATACAAATTTTCGTATCTATTAGCATGTTGCATCCTTGGAAGATGCCGAACTTGAATAATACCAAGTTTGGTATTTATGCACCTCACATATAAATTCATGAATCTTTTTCTAACATTATTTTTAGGGGAATTCAGGGAATCTTAAAACGTGTCTTTCAGGTGATATAGAATTTTTGGTTGGAATAGTAGGTGTAGAAAGCCATGTGAATGTAGTAATCAGATTTTATCAAAAGTGTCGTGAAGTTAAAAGAAATAAAACCAAATTTTTGCTTCCAGGAAGTAACCTTTCTGAGCAAAATAATGAATTCTTATGCTGTAATCTAAGTGTTATCTGTAAAATATCTGGTTTTAGTTTGATGTCAATGATAACAGCGTCTCGTCATCAGATAAGTTGGAAGCCATGTTCTCAGTTGTAATTAGCTTGGCAATAAGGAACACGAAGCACGCGTACCTAAGTCCGCATGAAGTCTTGAGCCGACATACATACATCTACCAGTTGCATACAGCTGCTTGGAAACGTGAAAAGGGGAATAACTCATGGCGTCCGCCTGAAATTGGACAGGCAGATAAAACACAGTAGCATGCATGCAGCAAACAGTAGCCAGTGTGTTTTATGCGCGTGGAATACGCGATGTTTCCCCTCATATATATATAACAGGTGCCTCCTTTTGTGGGAATTTTAAGTGCGGGACTAGTTTAAATCCTATACTATGCAGTGCTTATAGTAATGTAACTGAAAAACAATTTTCTGGCGAAGAGCTCCCGGACTGCTTTTTCCCATGCTGTTTCTCGAAGAACGATGCAGCTTAGAATGATGACTTCAAATCGTTCCATGACCCAACGTGCAGCATCATTAAGTGGATCGATACTTGTGACGAAGTCACATTACATTTACATGTCTAAAAACCACCTATAATGATTTTACAGAGACTTCTGATAAACACTTAGGAGCAGTAAGGCAAAGTAGGCCGAGAAAAATGTATCCGCAGTAGTTGTGTCGGGTCGGCTGCACTGGCCTTGGGTTTTTCGTGGTTTCACCGGGTTGGTACGCGAATGCTGTAATTGTTTCCATATATCGTACATTTCCACCGAACAAGGTCCGCGGCAGCGTGTGTGGCTCGTATTCGGGAGGTCCTGGTTTTGATTCCCGTCGACCAACCACTCTGATTTGGTTTTTTTTTCGTGGTTTCCCCTTGTGGCTATGCGAATGCTTGGGTGGATTCTCTTCTCCAAGGTTTCCTTCCCCTTCATTTATCATTTCCCTCCCCTATGACTTTCAAGTTTGGTTGGTGGTGCGGTGTGTTCTGGCGAGTGCGGACAAATGGCACAGATGCTTGCGCTCAAGAACCCCTTCCCTGGCCCTCAATACTCGTAACTGTTAGGGACTTCTGTGCGTCTCTGGGCTTTGCTGGGCTTTGCTGGCTCCGCTCTCTCACCAGCCTACGGTCACCTTTTGTTGTGGAAGGCTGAAGTAATGTTCAAATAATCAAATTCCACACTCTTCAGAATCACACGAGCAACTAGCACTTGAGAAACTACACACAGAATTGGAAATCTTAGACCTATAGCCACAAACATTTTGGATAGTGTTAATGATAAACGCTGGACCAAACAAAACGATTTTAAATCTGGATTATTTCAGATACGCTCAAGTTGATTCAAAGTTTACATGGTTTTTATGTCAAGCATGTAGCTTTTAGTTATGATGGAGAACTGGACTGGTGCTCAATTTTAACAGTTAAAGCTTATTACAAGATTTCATGAAATATTTCATGGCTGGTAGGATCACCAGATTTAACAGCATATGATTAATTCTTGTGGGGTTACTTGAAAAGCAAAGCCTTCTATCATCCTCCACCACAAGATGTCGAAAAATTCAAACAAATAATTCATAACGTCTGAAATTATCGTCAAAACGTTGCACTTGTGGAAGAGATTTGCGATCGAGATAAGGGTATGTGCAGAGAAATGGAGGCAACCTAGGAACGTAATTTTCAAAACCGGAATACTACGTATATAAATGTCTTGTATGCTTTATATTTTTTATCTTATAGTTTCTTAACCATTTACGTGGTTTATATTCTAAGTAAGTATTATTTATGCTAACAATTCTAATTATACAAGTACACTCTACGTCTAATACAGTGTATAATAAAATAAAACACATATAATTAATTATAACCATATTTTACGCAATATACAATAATTTATTGCCCCCTTTTGGAGTTTCTTATTTCTATTACTTCCTTCTATATTTAACATATTTTCATTTCATATATAATGGGGAAGTTTATTATGGATTCTTATTACTCATTATCCTTTCCCACTTTCTCTATTTACTTACACCTGCTTTAACCGTTTTAACCTCAATGTCCTTAGCTCTCATGTGAAATCGTTCCACCCTTGCTACTAGATTCTCCCTTTATCGGTACCATTACATTCCAAAATATAGTGCAAATTTTCACACATTTGGTACACCCTGTCCCTTTTCATTCCTATCACACCACTTAGGTTCATTAGCGCCGTCCTAGTCCAATCATAACCCATTCTTGCGTCTTAATTGCATATTTCGGTGTGTGGTTTACATTAATAATTCAAAATCGCCCGTTTCATTGGTCCTACTTTAAACTACTTGTTTTAATAAGATCTAAACTAATAACGATTAAATTGAAAGTTTTAAAATCATTTTTGACTAAGTTTCGTGAAATATCCCTTTAGGTTTTAAGGTCTAATGTTGGTCATAATAGCTCAAATTTTCCAAATAGTGTGGTTCATGAAATATAATTACTGTAGATCATGATGACACCTCCATCGGCACGAAGAAAGCTGTTCCTTTGTCTTCGTCCGGGTCCGCTTCAAGCACAATTCATATTTGCATAGAAACCCATATTTGCCCGCCTTGGAATTCCAATCTGATTCCGAAATGCAGGAGCTGTCAGGCAAATTACTACGTGAGCTCAGTAAGGGCACGCTTATAATTTTGCAGCGGAATATATCAGATTACTGGGTTAGCGTTGGCACCACTGGCGTGCAAACCTGGAGGCGCCTTGCGATAAGAACAACACAAGAAATTATGGAATGTCCAGCTGAAGGAATATCAAATGACCCACACGGACTGTGACGGGGCAGGCAGATAAGGTGTTGTGGGCATTCCTCACACTTCTTTGGACAACCGACAATGTATGTCTTCGTTACGGTGAGTAACATATCTCCACGCAGACACCTTTGGTTCGTAGTTGCACATATTTCAGTCCACATACCTTGAGACGGATACAGTACTTGCCTTGTTTTTCTGCATACCAAGTGAACAAATAAAGTAGAAACTGATCAGAGGATATAGCTGAAATGAAGAGTGAAGCTTCCAACATTGAAAGGGTATTGCATTCCGTCTAACAAGTTGATATCGAGATTCCACTGGAAATATACGTTAGGAGATCTCCTGAATACAAAAAGAATCGTTCTGGAAAAAAAGGTGTGTCTGTGCGTGTGTGTGTGTGTGTGTGTGTGTGTGTTTGAGGGACAATTTCCCCACCACAAACTGCGCTTTATACGGAGCAGATTCCGGAAATTTTAGTTTTCTCGAAATTGACTGAGATTTTTATTAAAATATCACTTGTTTAAAATATTATCATAAGAACTAAAATGTATATATGTAATAACTGGGAAGTAGCCTCTCAAAGCCTCTTCCAGTCTGGATGGCTTTTACATGGTTGGTAAACCGAAAGGGTAAACACAATCTTACTACACAAAAAATGTAGAACTCATTGAAACAAACAATTAATGTCAAATCATTGTTTGTGGGAATAATTACTTTTGAGAACCCCTTATCTTGAATTTTCAATTACTTAAACTTTTTTGAAATAAAATTTCATTTATATTTTTACCTCCTGGCCATGGAAAAAGAATGGAATTTCAAACCATCACATAATGACCAGCTCATAAATGATTTGACTATCCCATAAACGTACTGTATTTCTCTGCTACTATTATACCTATAACGAAATATTTAAAATACGTTCACAAATTCTAAATTAGTTGCACTTAGGTATGCCAAAAATAAAATATGTTTCAATGCCTTTGTGATTTGTAGAGATAAAACCCTTTCTAGAAGGATTTATCTTGATTAACATGAAGTGGGTAGAGAAATAAGCTTTGTAAGAATAGCTTGTAGAAGAAGTGGCAGAGAAGTTCATGTGAATTTAACAAATAAGATATGTTTCCATTTATACTCTTGTGACAAAGAGGTTACATAGAGCAATCAAAGAATGATAGTCGACAGCATTAAGTACAAAAATACGTGTCACTGCACTGTTCTAATGAAAGTCACAATAACCTGAAAGTGATAAAATAAAAGCTATAAAACTATGGTAATAGACACTAGTAGTTGAATGAAAAGACACTGACTCATAAAATAAATAGTCGTCTTAAAACAGCATACTTTATACTGCTTACGTCTAATACTAATACGTCCAAAAACTTTCCATAGATTTTCAGTTAGCCTGAAGATTTTTTACTTTCTCTACTACGTATATTGTATTCCATCCCAAAATTCGATGTCGAGATTTCACCATAAATACCTAGAATCTTTGAGGCCCCCTGAATCAGAAACGAAAAGTCAGTTAAAAATCAAAACTACTTTTAAGATTAGCATACTTCAAGGATGCGACACATAGATTTTGAAGGTTCACACTAGTGTGTACATAGAACAAGGTTGAATGAGACTGAAAAATTCAATGAACTGGTCGGAATCAGAACCACGTATTTTCGCCCTAGTCAACTTAGCCTTAAAGGCAACATTAAATTTCCCAATAGACTCGCATTTGTTCCCGATAAACCAGGTAACTTACCTGTTTAGAGCAGCATTTCCCAACATTTTTAACATTACCCCTCCCTCCGGTATTGGCAACTGTGTGAGTAAGTACTTAATTGCTGATGAGGAAATAATAATGGTATTTAACGGATTAAGAAAGTTTTCCCTTACACATCGAGGAAAATTCAAATTTTAATCTAGTGTTTTACCTTCGCAGCCTTCAAAGAATGGAAGAAAAGAATCTATAAAAGATATACTTATAAATTTATGTTGGCTATACTGATTCTAGTGAACATGAAGATGGAAGTAGTTGTATACGTGTTGGCATGTTTGTTTAACTATTGAGGAAAACTGGAGTAGAATTAATAATTGTTCTAACATTATTAGTAAGTATTTACTTGTGGTAAATACAAGTACAGTTAAGCCGATGCATATCAACAGCGTGTTACTTGACAGAGGAAATCAGCGGCGAATTTTAAGTTTGAGGTTAGTGGTTAAAATGAGTTTATTTGAAATACGTAAATGGGAAACCCTAAATCATACCTGGCGTATCATTTGTCACTATCTGTAATGATTGTTACACAACGAAACGAAATGTTTCTTATATATTTTATGCATTCTATTTATGTCTTAATAAATTTAATGTACAGAAAATAAGCATAGCATTTAAAGCAATCAGGTGAACCCACATATATAGGTTGCGACCCACCGATAGAGAAACGCTGGGTTAGAGCAACCGGAAGGAAACCAGACTGTGCCTTAAATCCCAGTCAAGCAGTTGAATGTCATATTTTAAATTACATATTTAGATTCATTTAACGCAAATTTTACCACATAGAGGGCAGTGTGGGGTGGAAGAATTTTATGAAGAATCTTGTCGTTCAACTATGACATTTGGTGTTCATTTAACGTTTCGTTTTTAGTTATGCGGTTCACAGACTGACAGAACGGCATGCATATACACTTTTTATCAGGGGACTCCAGAACCTCAATATCGAATTTGTAAGCTAGATGCAATACTTCTCTCCCGTCTAGTAATATTAAGGAAGGCATGAACTGTTATGTTACTCTAATCTTCTCCAAAACACAGTAATACAGATATACCTCACTATTTCCAAGAGGCATAAAGGACCTGATAATGCACTTCCAAATGCATGTCTTCCCAGGAAAGAAATTACGATAGCAGATGGCTTCTTTCGGCAAGTACTGACAGAAACCGAGCCACATGGCCTCCGAAATAATTATTGCCCTTGATATAAACCCGAATCACTTGCTCACGACTGCCCCGGGTGCTGAGTCTTATGAAATTCAAGTTGGTGCTATCATCATCGCGGAAAACAGCACCGTTTCTGTAGCAACACATTGCACCTCTGATGTCCAGGTGCGCTAAAACAAGAATAATGTTCCGGTTCCTACCTTTGTCGTTGCAGGGGTTAATCTTTTCCTTTCTTTACCATAGAGCTTTAGGGCTGATGGACCTAAACCTATCATTACTTCACTCGTGCTCTCAAAGAAGGATCTTTTTAATGACATTGTTCCATTCCGACGCTATTTGCATGAGCTTATCCATGGGATAAGAGGGATTTAACTCTCATTTAGTTTCCCATTGGTTCTTTCGAGACACCTAAATCTGGGGAAAAAAAAAAAAAAAAAAAAAAAAAAGGTTTACTCATTCAGACACACAAATTTAAAAAAACTGTGGGTCTATCCAGGTAAACAAAGACTAATACCAATATTCGTTGAGACTGCAGGCTTGAGGAACGTATGGTATCTAATATAAAGCAGACCTTCAGAATTTTTAACATGTATTGGTGTAAACATCATGCTGCCTAGTGGGTTTGGATAAAGTTTGATCGTATACACATCGTTTTGGTGGTTAGTTGTTAAGATTATTATTTGAGAAATATAATGTCTACATAAGATATTTCTCTTTCTCTCTATTTTACATGATTTAACTACATGATCATATCGGAGATACCTCGTGGCTCAGTATGGCTGGACACCTAGCCCTTTTTCTCATCCCAGTACCATCATCACCATGCTATCTTTATTCTTCTCACGTGCACAGAGGTTTAGTGCTAGGAAATTTTATCTCTACTTCTATCGGCGACTGACTAGGCCTTAGTGCTTGGTAACTGTAAACCTGCTTCTACACGTAACAGACAGATGGCGCTACGGCATCTCAGTGCAGTCTGAGCATGATAGAGGGCAGAGCATTCGCCATTACCATCTATTTTGTTTTTCACTATTGCTTTAGACATAAGTGAACTTTGGTTGGAGGTATTGAATGTTGTTGTTAGCTAATGCTGGATTTCTGACAATGAAGTCATTAATCCTCTTGCTCTCCAATATTTTTCACTGATGATATTGAAGAGAGCAATAGCAGTAATAGTAACCGCTTTTTAGAGAGCACCATATTTTTATGTTTTGGCAGTCACATCGTTCTCTCACAACCCCCAGAATGTCTGGAGGACCTCACCTGTCGTTGGTTTACGGGTCTCACCGACCTGACCGGGAGAATTATCAAAATAAATTCACCGACCACATCCTCTGATCACCAATCACAGGACGTATTACATGCCATGACAGGTCAGCATGTTAGGGGTTAAGATTTTATAGAGAAATGGAGAAGTTGGAAAAATAAAGACTCCCTAGCCCTCGGGAACCCTAATAGCATCGGGGTCGGAAGAGAACAAGAGATGACCAAGGTAAGGTCAGATAGAAAAGTTACAGTGAGGAGCAAAACACCAGTAAGTGGAAGTAATGTTCTGCTAAGCTTGGGTGCCTTGTGGTCACTATTCACATATCCCCTAGACGGAGACCCCTGAATGTTCATTATGGTATTTAGCTTGGCGACTAAGGCAAACCATGAAGGGGGGGAAAAAAACACCCGAATGCGTTTATTAACACCTTTATCTCGTATTTATTCACAGCATATTCTCAGAGAGAATTAGTGAAACAATTCCCCAAAATATCTGCCAAATGTGTCATTAGCACGGCTTTCTTTAGCCGGTGGGAGAACCGACACATTGTGTCATTTCCCTTACATCACAGATTTGACCCCGTTCACTCTCCTGCACCCCGGCTAGCTAACAGACCACGCCCCGTTGAATGGGAATACACTACTTTAATAATAGTAATTAATAACAGTAATAAACCAACATATTTGCTATGTCAAAAGAAAATGTATGTAACGTAATCACAAAACTAATATATCTGTCTCTATTCGGTTTCGCCTTAAAACTTATGTACCTTCGTTTGTAAAGACACGTGTATACGTAAACACAGAACCGGAAATGTGAGGTCGCCTGTATTTGGTGATGGAGTATGTGGAGGGGGTAAATACTCGATTTCATTCCTGTCACCCCTCTTCCTCATGCTTGCATCGCAACCGCAGAATATGTTAATAAATATCGCTACAGTTATTTTTGAGAAAATAAGCAATAAGGAAATATCTTTCAAGTAAAGCGTTGTTTGATGTAGGGTAATTTTACGAAAAGTATGTCCCTATGAAACGTGCTGTTTTACATAAGGAGTTTCGTATTCCTTGCACTTTTCGTTGTTGAGGTGTGCTGCCCATATGAGCTGGCATGTGTACGTATCCACACTCACACACACACACACACACACACACACACACACTAGCAAAGAGCGGTTGGGCTCAAAATGTATGTGTCCCTGAGCTAGTATTTGGCATTTCGTGTATCACTATAATGGGAACCATCTCAGATTAAGTATAACCAGAAAACTACCAAGCAATGTGAGCAACAGGCAGGACATGGGCATATTAAAAGAATATACAGATAAACGACATCTCTTTCTAAAATGTCTTAGATTTCAGTAAGCCACAAAAGAGAATACTAATAGAGTTCTTTACGACTCATTTTACACCAAAACAGGGGTTCAAAGCGCTAGTCAAACAAAGACACTGCAGCGGCTATGACCCAAAATTTTCCGGAGATTGGCGCCGGACAATAGGAACGATAAAGAATGTTCTAGAACTGCGGGGAAATTTCCAGCGGCTATATAAGCGAGCGCTTTCCTATGTCAATAAGTCTCGTGAAGTTAGTGGGTGAGTTACTGAGTAGTTTCAGGTGTGGCGAGAGGCGCTGTTCTGTGAGTGCTGTTACTGCAAGAGATTAGAGACGTCTTGTGTTCGACTCCCAGCGAATGAAATGATTGTGAAATGGATCTCCATCGTGATGTCGAAAGCTCCTCTAATTTTCTTTAAAAGAGAGTAGTAAGCAAAAATGGCCCCAAAGGCGTTAAGGACTGTAATGAGTTTGTAACCTAGTTGCTATGTGAAAGAGGGGTTGTAAGAGTAACGCCACTCTTGCATGAACATGAACTGAGCTGACGTAACATAAGATGAACGTTTGGTAAAGACACGCTCCACAAATTCTCTCCTAGCTCGTTCCTTTACAGTCGAGGCACATATTTCCTCCTCTTTTCGGTATCGCTCCATGATTTACCATCGGAAAAATCGGCTGAGACGTGCAAAGTATTCGAGAAAGCATCACCATTCCACCCTCCTGTTAGGGATGTGTTATGAAAACAATGGAGGTATTTTTTATCCGTCTCTCTGCCAGGGTTACATAAGTAGTGTTGAGAGATTTCCCGTGTTCCTACTGCTTTGTTCTGTCACCGCGATGGAGGGAGGGCGTCCGTCTTCCGGTGACTTACATCCCCGTGCCTTACCTCTGCAGGTTTACCAACAACGTCTAAATCAAGTTCAAGGCTCCGATTTCGGCAATTCGCATTAGGTAATAACAAGAATGAATTCCATGTAATGACATTCACTAAGGACAAAGAAGTCTTAGAATGTACAAAGTTGTTCTTTGCAGTGAACAGTACGCAGTAGACAATTTTATATGTTACGTTCACATGACTTTCTCCACTTACTCTTGCACTCTAATTTATGTCAATCTAGATATTGTTTATTCTATTGTTTCTATTGGACACCATGAAAATAGGAGAATATAGCAGGGTAAAGCTATACTAAAATCGTTTAAATTAGTAGTTATTTAATGGCTTTTAAATGAAGTGTGAGGCTAAAACAAACAAATGATTTTTTTAAATGGTCAGCTTCTCAAAAAAATGCATACTCAGGGATACATCGAAGTGAAAAACGTGATTTTCTAAAGTATTGAAGTTAGAGAATTTTTTACACAGACATTACCAAAAATCAAAGAAATGTGTGTACGCAATTTAATTCTAATATCTAATCACATTCTTGGTATATTAATCAATTTATATCAATTTGATTGGGTGTAATCAAAATCTACCTCCTCCAACAGATGTTGAACAACAGAGTTGATTTTTCAAAATTGTATATTTTATTACTTTTATAACAACTTAAGGTATGGACATTTTGATATAGTGAATAGTTCTTCTTTAAAAACAATTAATACCGCAAGGTGTAAAAATGCCATAGAAACGGCGCATTATATTATTACTTATTTTTTTAAAAAGGCTGTAAGCAATATCAAAATTCCAATACTATATTTTATTACCTATATTCTGAAGTATATTTGGAAAAATATTAAGATCTCTAGCAAGAGTTTTGTGGGGAAAGATCAATTTTGAATATGAGAAAGTAACAAAAAACCATTTCCGAGAAAAATGGTTAGCATGGAAGGCAGAGGAGCACCACTTTTAAAATAGCGTCCAAAATATGTGCTCCCCCCTCTCTAGGGGATTAAAATTTCGCAGATATTCCAAAAATCGATTTTTCTGACCAAACAGGCTAAAGTATCACTCCGGTTTTCCCATAACATAAATTCTGCGCCTTATCGAGATCTGTATTTTTTTTGTCGTAAACTTTTCTCTGTCTCCTACGGTTTACCAGTTATATAAAAGTCATACAGAATGAAGAGGACTTGAAAGTGTTTTGCCGGAAAATTCATCATAAAGGTTTCATTTGTCACAAAAAATGACCTAATCATATAGCATTTTAATCAAAATCGTTAGCCATTTTTTTCGAGAAAACTACAATTTGTAAAAACTTTTCCATGTAAGGGGTAGGGGATTTTCTTAACATCTTCGTATTGCATCCTTGGAAGACACTGAACTTAAATATAATTTTGGCTTTTAACAGAACTTTTTTTCAAGTTATACTGTTCACAGATCTATACACAAAAAATAAAACGCATACACACATATAACATTTTTTGTAAAATTTCTTGGATTTGGAATCTCAAAAATGTATTCGCGGTGAAATTTCAGCATCAAATTTATGGTAAAGATGTGAATCTAAAGCACTCGCGAATCACATGCAAAAGTTCTTAAGAATGGGTCCAGTCATTTAGGAACAGTTGAGTCATATACGCACGGATAGAAAAAAAGAAAACGATATATAAAGATGTGTGTATGTACGTATATTTAATCTTGAATTTTCTGGGGATCTCCTCGGAAGTCCTCATTCTGAACTTTTCAGTCCCATTCTACCCTTTCCAATCCTGTCCTACTCTCGGTTTCTGTGTGGAAGAACCATTAATTACTATGGAGTTGTTATTGCGTTTAGGGATTTCTAGCTGGAACTTTAAAAAAAAAAAAAAATTGGAAACACTCTTCATGCATTTGGAAACAAAAAAGTAATTGAAAATGTACTTTTCAGGTCACCTGTTACTGAGATGTCTCTCAAGGAGCCTTCTGTTGTAATGTTTCACGTATATTCGTCACGAATTTTTTCTCGTTTCGATGTCTGTTTCCGTTCATTTCGACTAACGGATATCCTTCGAATTGGAATGCTATTACTAAAAGCATTATTTTATCCAGTTCATGTAATTGGCTCGTGATGTGAATTATTTATTAGCTATACGAACTAACACCTCGAGGGTAAAAGCAAGTGCTTCCACGACCAACATTTGAATGTATACATACATACTTGACAGAAATCCTATACTTCACGACATGTGCGCTAAGATAATGAGTGGAGCGGAGCATGATAGATATTTGTACAAACACATGAGTAAGTCACATTGGGGTCACGAACAGACGTCGTGCTTGCTCTGCCTCAAGTAATGACACCACTAGAGCTGACCCTACATCCAGGAGGTCGCCCAGGGTCAGTCAGGTGTCAGATGCAGTTCTTTTCAAAACGGACAATGCGATGTTCGGGAACCAGAGGGCAAGGCGTCACAGGAAATGACAAGCTGCAAGCTCACACTGTGGTTATTTCCCAGGACATTAGTATTCAACCAACTTTTGCTTTAACACACTGATTGCTTCATCTGTATACTGTTCCATTTAACATAAAATCAGTACAAGGATATTTAAAAAGGAAATGAGAATGAAATACATTAAGGATCCAAATTGGCACGATATCTTCCAAAATAAATTTCATTGAGCTACATGCATTATGCTTCTGCCGTTTCTGGAAGATTTTGGGAAGTAATTCTTCAACTCTGCCGACAGAACCAAACCCAAGTTATTTAAAATAGGTATAAGGAAAGTTTATAGGGATATGGTCCGGGTCTAATGAGTTGCAGACAGCTGGAGGAGTTTTTGTTGAGTGTGTATAGGATGTTTTCCAACTAATATATACGTATGTTTTTGAAACAGCAAATTAGAGATAGCGTAGCAGATGTATCATTTGAGTGGGGAATTGGGAGATCAAGGGAAAAGCAGTGGGGGTGGATAAATACGAGAGTGATGATTTCAGGTTCCCTTAGAGGCACATTGAAGAACATTATGTTGTGGTGGTGATGGCGTCATTGCTGTCGTTTTGCCAATGTAATTACGTCATTCTTTTCTGAAACTGGTTGTAGATACAGGGTAATTTCGCACGATTTATGTCATCATAAACCGTTTCAATACTAGGATTGCGTAAAAGTAACCAAAAACAACACAATAATAGCATCTGAAGGACATAATGTACCTCAAAAATTAAAACCAACGAGGTACGGTTAATTTTGATTACACTTTACTCAGGCTCCTCAGATATCAGTAGTCTAGCCGCCACTGAACGCATCCCGGCATACACATATGTAATGCACAGTTCGAACAAGGGGATTTCGGAACCCGCAGGGGCGGAGCAAGAACTTCTCTAACGCACGTTTGATTTTATATACATGTGTCTAATACATATCTACAGGCTGAGAGGGTATTAACATTAATTTTCATCTTATTCTTCACTTTATCTGTATCTTTACAGTTTCGTATATATTTAAGATTAATTCATAAATTCATACCGAGGTCAAAAATACATGTAGGGTTTTATCTATCAATCACGATCCGCTTTTAGATTTTTATATGCTTCATTTCAGACAAAAATTGCTCAGACACATACACTCGTATATTGGGCTAAATATAGCACTAATATGCGCAAAATATTACTGAAGATGGAAATGCCATATCCAATTGAATAAATAAATCTAAACCAGCCTTATTTGATAATTGTGATTTCAAAACTGTGTAAATTCATAACCTCAATTCGTAATTGTGGGTTTACTATATGAAAGTGCACTTGAAAGGATTTGCGAAGAGTTGAGAATCATGGTTTCTTGCTTTCAGAGCATAAAACCGTGTCTTTTGTTTTTTAACTTTTCTAACATACCTGCATAAATATATAAGATTACTTTGCGTTTTCATGGTCTAGCCTTTAGCAGGGGGCAGGGTTGCCAACATTTAAAAGTAAAATTATCGTACCAGCCACTCAAAATTATAGATTTGGATTCAAAATTATCGTACATCATGAAGCAGACGCTACAACAATAAAAATATCAGTATAATACTTTTGAAAATAATTCCAGAAACTGTCAGGTTCAGGCATGTTCTTTATTTCACACGGAATAGCACGTATTCCAAGTTTTCTACATTGCCCATCAATTTTCTGGACAGTGCCTTTTTCATTGAGATTATCAGACCTGGGACCACTGGCAATAAGAGGATAAAGGCTAGGAAGGCTTAGTAGGGTTGGAAATGGTTGCTATGGGGTGGAGACAGACAATGAGGACAAAAGTGGTATTATTTGTAATTAGTTTCATTTCGCTGGTATGACAAACCACTGAAAATATTTCGCCGATATCGAACTATCATACATTCAAATTATCGTACACCCCCATAATTATCGTACGGGTTGACAACCATTGTACAAACATTAAAATTATCGTATGCCCTCATAATTATCGTACGAGTTGGCAACCCTGGCAGGGGGTTACCTATCCCCTCCAATTCTTTTCGCTTGCCAGTAGCAGATTTCCAGGTTATATCTCCTGACCAGACACAATCAACGGGTATATAGCCACAAATTTAATAAATCTTTAGATGCAAGTGTTTCTTGAGGGTTTTCATTCATTGGATCCCGAGTAACTTGAATCCTGAGGGTCAGAGCTTTATTACAATGGTGTGGGTGGAAAGCTCAGCCGAGTTGTCACAGTTTCCAGAGAAAGAAATGGAGGTTTGTCATTACGGCTGGACGTGTTCGCACGTTGCATATCGTGATGTCGACTTAGCCGTGACCCAAACAATTCATATGACCCGGTCGCGTGACTGATCTACTTGTGCTCTGACGTAATTTCAAACGAAAAACAATCGGTCCTTACTTGCACTTGGAAAGTGAGGTAACTTATGTCTATGAATCAGTGAAGACATAATACGCACGCAAGGGTACTAAAGACACACACACATACATACACTCACACACATCTAGGAGTAATTATTCTTGTCTGTTACTTCCTGTACAGCTCTGGAGATTGAAAAAGTAGTCTTTAGAACTAACTTTCGTGGTAAATACAGAAATAGAACGGGAACTATCAACAGATCGCCTCCGTAGCACAGTGGTAGCGTATAAACAAGTAGCGAACCCAGGTCGTGAAGGCAGCATAACCGGCCGGGAGAGCTCGGGGCGCTAACCACGCCCCAGCCTCCGCTCCTGCACCCCACTCATGACTAGGTTTCGGCGCCGGTTTCATCTTGTCGACATTTAAGTTATGCTTGCAGGGAGGTTTTCTGCCGCCCCTAACTAACGGGGTAGGTTGGGAAGGAGCGATACAGTCGCGTCCCTTTACAAACAGATTACCGTAGTGTAAAAAAGTAAATACGGTGTAATACTGTAGTGTAAAATACAAAAAGTAAGTTTTTATATTGGGGTAAGAGGACTTCAGAGCATGTATTTCTGTGGAAGTCTGGATTTTGAATGATTTGATGGAATCAATACTTCACATTCTTATCACGGGCATCTGACTCTGAAAGTAATTGGCATATTATTTATGAGAATTTAGCTGCTTGAATGTTTTAAGTGAAGGCAATTTCTGGCGCCACTGTGTGTCCAACGAGCAGAGTGGCGCCGCGGTAACGTGTTTGACTCGCATTCAGGTAGTCTCGGATTCAATACCCAGCGACCGCACACAATAATTTAAGACCGTTTCTTAGATTTCCGTGTAGGCGATTCTCTGGCTCCTTTTCTACCGAGCTTTTCTGCTAGTAATTCCTTGTGCCAATAATTTCCTTGATTGTCATCTGATTCAGAGTTTCAGGACACGCGACGGTGTTCTGTGAGATGAGGCTGGGCAGTGGATATGCGCGTTGTAGAGGAGTCGATTGGGAACTGTTCAGTTACCCAAGGGAACCACCGGGGATCTAGTGCCCATGGGTAGGCTCGAGCAGCTCGGGATATTTCTGAAAGTTTAGGGACCCCATCCATACTTACGCCTACTGACCTTTGTACCTGGTCTCCCTTCTAATGTCTCCTCTTATCACTTCCTCCCTGGGGTTACGCTAGAGCCAAAGAGGATCATTGTGACCTTTTTGCGGTGCTCTGCCCCTCCCGTTTGTCTGTACTTTACCTTTGTAATGTCCTTTATACTGAATCCTACTCAATAAATAATTAGTAGTGATACATGTTTCGATCCCTTGCATATTTGTACCTATTAACATGATAAATAGTATGCCAACGCTGCTTATAAGCAATGTTAAACAGCATGAAAACAAACACACATCACGTTGCATGACCATGTGTATTGTCATATGACGTTCCGCCAACCTATGTCATGATTATATCTTATTCTTTAATGCTAGGGAACGACTAAGTCAGCTCTCCCATGACTATGTATTACGTTGATTTATTACTAGATAGTGTTGCGAAAACGGAGCTTGCAGTAGCTTTCAAGGGCTGGCTGTTGGTGACCTTCTTTCAGACAATAATATATCACAAAATTGTGGCACCGACTTACGAAATATCCCAGTGTTGATGTTTCTATTTTAGTTTTATTATGCAGGATTTAGAATTCTGTCCTAACAGTTTCACATGGTTATTGTGTCTACTCGCTGAAATTAGCATTTTGCATGAAAGAAGTGTATTTATACGCTAAGAACTCCTCGAAGAGGCATTTCATCGTTGTCTTAAATGCTTATGATGTAATTTTCGGCTCGGGGGGAAGTGGGGAAATGTGCATTGAAGTTGATTGCTTTAGAACTAATTCTGTTAAAAATTGTCCGCTTTTAATAGATCTCATCTGCTATTAAAATACGGACACCAGTAAACGCAACCCACCCTGTGGTGTGTGGTGATGGTGTTTTCCCCTCACATTCAAGTGGTCCCAACTTCGAATCCTGGTTAGAATTAGTTAATAAGGCTTTTTCCGAGGTTTTCACTTATCCTAGGAAGACAAATATGAGGTAACTTTAAGCTTTTGGACCTTGGGCTCATCTCATTCCCACAAGCATTTTTAAAAATTTCGGATAAATACTAAACTTTAAATTTGAGTCTCTGTTAAGCGTCTCATATCCAAAATTTCACAGAAAGCATTTTTACTGTTTTCTCTTCTCTTAAAACAATTCTCGATTTTGATTGAAATAGCAGACGTTTGAGGCATTCTCATAGCATTTCACACTGTCAATGACCTTTGAAGCTCTCCTCATTTTTGAATGAGTTTTTCATAGTTTTGTCTTGTAATGTAAAACATAAGTGAAGGGCATAAGCTCATACAAAAGATACAACGTTCATTGAAATATGGAATTTATATCAAATAAGTTCCTGTCAGTATTTGCTTATGCGTAATTCTTGTTAAACCTTCAAGTTTTCCTGGAGTCAACAGTTAGGCCGTATCATAAAACATGTTACAGATGCCCCCCATGGTATCACTAGCAAGTTGCGGTGTGCGAAGAGCTGTTCTTTTTTCTTTTTCTTTTTCTTTTTTTTTTCATTACATAGACTTAATATTTAGAGAAGGTTGTGTGAGTGTATCTTGCCAGATTTTTAAGCAATTTGTGTCTAAGTTTTACCACCTCTTCCAGCAGTGCCTACTCATTCATTTAGGGCCTGGTACAGCTCCTCAGCATTCATGTTTATAAATATTTAAGTTCCAAAAAGTTCCAAATTTTAAGCTGTAGTGGTAACGTTACGTTAATGCTAAGTACGCCAGATACACGTTTTATCCCAATGCATAAGCTCTGCATATTAAAAGAAAGTTTTATTACTTTACTTATTTATTCGTTCGTTTGTTTGTTCGTCTGTTCGTTCGTTTGTTTATTCGTTTGCTTGTTCGTTTGTTTGCTCGTTGGTTCGTTCGTTCGTCGGTTGATTGGTTCGTTCGTTGGTTCATTGGTTCGTTCGTTGATTGGTTGGTTCGTTCGTTCGCTGAAAAGGGAACTTCAAAATTCACCGACTTTAGTGTAGAAAAAGCGTTCATATTTACAAGACCAAGTTGAAGCTTATATGCCACCGGAAATGGAAATTCACTGTAGACCGCAGTGTGAAGCCCCTAATGCGAACGCACCTAATAACCGACACAATTCCCATCAAGATGTAATTACCTCTGACATGTTAGCTCTAATAGCAGTGATCACTGTCAGCCATGCACTTGCTGACAGTTGCTTACTTTGGCCTTAACAAATATAGCCCTTCGTTTAATTGACTGAGTGCTATTATTTACCACGCTAATTACCAATTTATAACAATAGTGCATCTAAAATAACAGCCAAGGGTGACACGGCCGTCAAGATAATGAGGTCATCTCCATCACAGATCCCACTTCCATTATTTGCTTTGCTAATTTGAAACATAACCCCAGGACATTTATGTCCCTAATGACTTGCCGTAAAAAAAAGCAGGTACGGTTATGAGGTAGAGGAAGAATGCACACTTCAGATTGCCTGAAAGCGTTACAATTTAAACTAGACGTTATTAAGGTAACTAATGAGGGTGCCCGGAAGCTTAGATGCTCGTTTTATAGACAGTTGAATAGCTGAGGTATTATGGTCTGTTTATTCTAGTAAAGGGAACAAATATAGTAAACATACACCTGACATTGTGTTTCAGATGCGTTCGTGAAATTTTTCATTTTATATTCGCATTTATTGGTAAAAGCCCTAAAATATTCTATTTTCTCTACTTTTCTAAAACATTGCTGTGGTGCAGTGGACTGAAGCGTGGCAGCTTTGGTTCCCGACAACAGAATGTTCCCGAGTTTAATTCCATTCAGAGGCATGGGGTTTTTAAGCCCAGGTATTCCTGTAGTGTTCGTTTCCCTGGACTCCCAATACGAGATATATGTAGTATAAAAGATCTTTAGGTTGTAGTACGAATGCTTAAAAGCCCTCCGCAAGCACAAGTACTACTACGACGATGGTGCCGGCGACGACTGCGACTCCGATTTCGTCTTCGACTCTGCGACCATGAACAAGACCAGACCACGACCACTAGTACCACCATGACGATGATAAGGACCACCACCACCACCGCCACCACCACCACCACCAGCACCACCACCACCGCCACCACCACCACGACCACCACCTCCACCACCACCACAACCACGACCACCACCACCAGCACCACCAGCACCACCACTACCGCCACCACCACCAGCACCACCACCACCACCACCACCAGCACCACCAGCACCACCACCACCAGCACCACCACCACCGCCACCACCACCACGACCACCACCTCCACCACCACCACAACCACGACCACCGCCACCACCACCACCAGCACCACCACCACCGCCACCACCACCTCCACCACCTCCACCACCTCCACCACCTCCACCACCACCACCACCACCTCCACCACCTCCACCACCACCGCCACCACCACCACCTCCACCACCTCCACCACCTTCACCACCTCCACCACCACCACCACCACCACCACCACCTCCACCACCTCCACCACCTCCACCACCTCCACCACCTCCACCACTACCACCACCACCTCCACCACCTCCACCACCACCCCCACAATCATTATCATGACCACTACTTCCATTCGATAGTAGAAACTGTATTACAACTTAATAGACAAAATTGTTTGAAGCGTTTTCGATAGGAATTTTAATTCCAGTATAAATATAGGCTGAATTTCTAGAAGGATTTAACGTTTTTATATTTTTCAATACAATGTTGCCTTATATTTACTGTAAGCTTTACGGGTTTGTGATTCTAAGTTGAAGCTTTTCTTATAATACAAAATCCTTTAACCCAATAAATGCTGGTTATTTCAAACAGCATTCATCGGCAACCTTTTCCATAATAGGAATTAACAATTTGGATATACATCTAAAGAAAATTACAACGTGGTAAATTTCCAATTATTTTTAGTAGAAGTATTGGCCTTTCTAAGAGGCCACGTAAACCTACCCTTCCCCCTCCCTCACCTTTCCTTGCCATTTTAGCGCCACGTCTGTAGCTCCGTATTGCAAATGTCAAGCAGTGTCATTGGTTAGCAATCATCCCTCACCGCTTGCGAGACTCCGTAAGACGATCAGAAACTGAGAGATAGTTCCAAACAGTGTATAGCACTAAATTTGTTTTCTGTGCTTATAAGATATTAAGATAATTTCTGTAAATGTTTTTATTGATAAACCTGAAGTAGACCAAGACATAGACATTTATAAGAATAGTTTCTATAAGAGTAGAGAAATTCGTGTGAATGCAACACATCAGAGTTCGTTTGCTTCACAGTGAGAGAATGTCTACGTGGGTATCATTCAAATCAGATGAAAAATCTTCTCGCAAGGTGAAACCGTTCCACGTAAACCTTGGATCTTTCACAAGTAGCATGCCGTTTAATAAATGCATGCTTTTTCCTGGAACTTCCCTGTGAGGAGAAATTGTGTGTCATTAAAGTTTGTATCACGTTTTTGCCATACTTACTGGAGTAAGTATATTTTCTTGAGAACTGGTTCAGTTCTGAACTAAATGCTCTTTAAACGGATTTTAAAGTGAAATTGAATTCAGGCAATTTCTATGTACTGAGGCAGTTTCCATTTCTAAGCTCTCATAATGAATATGTAATGTAGGTGCTTTGGAAAGTCCCTTAATTGTTATAGAAACGGTTTGAAACGTTGTTAACTGAATGATAAATTTCATTGAATGTAGTAATTGCTTTGCATTTCACCAATGGAAATAAATTCGGTTACGAGAGGACACCGGGAAATGAGTTTTAGCAAAAATATCGATAGTAATCCCTTTAATTTGGTAATTTATATATGGCGGCGCATGTACACGACCCGATTTTCCACACTTTAACCTCAATTTCCCGTAACTTCATTTTTAACATCTCTTGTCACTTTTCTCAAAGTCTCTGAAAGATGTTGACTGTAACTATATGATCATCTAATTTCATTACAGAGCTAGCCTTGTTTAGAATTATTAACCTTAATGTGATTTAAAATAAAACTAACTTATAATATATGTTTGCGTCAAGCATGCCCCTCCTCATTTCATGGCAAGTATATTCCTTAGATCCACATAATAAATTATCCATTAGGTACCACAGAAACATAAAAGATGGCTGCAGAGTCAAAGCTTATGGAGAAAACTGCACAAGAAGTATGGGGCAGAAAATTCATTGTTAGAAAACACACCAATTTTGCACAAAATCTTTTAAATTTAACCTAAATATTATATGTTTATTCAATATAGAAATAATCGTTCGCTAAACACCCCAAATTTAATTTAAATCAGGCTAATTTTGGCAGCAAAAACTGAAATTGAAATCACATAAATTGAATATGGCAAACGCAAAATCAGTTCCTGGTGTCCTTAGCACCATGTTGTCATATTTGCTGGAATAAGTGTATTTTCTTGGCAACTGGTTTAGTTCTGAACTACATGCTCTCTAAACAGCTTTTAATGTGAAACTGAATTCAGGCAAGTTCTATCCTGAGGTAGTTTCCATTTCTAAGCCCTCATAATGAACATGTAATGTGGAGGCTTTGGAAAGTCCTTCGACTGTCGTAAATAGAAACGGTTCGAAACGTTAACTGAATGTGAAATTTAATTGAATGTAGTGATTCCTTTAAGTATTACAGCAGCGGAAATAAAACCGGTTACAAAAAATAAGTGTGAAAAATAATTTATTTGGTATCTGACACCAATCGATACCACGACCACCAAAAACGGAGTACTACAGCTTTACTGCTGTAGCTAGATTCAACCATTTTAGGACAACTAAAACCCGTTACTAATTGCGGCTTAACGCGGGCACAGGTTAAAGGAGAAGAAAGAGAATCATATTTAAAGTTTATAAATCCTGCTACAATACTCCAGCATTTCATCAGAATTTTACAGACATTTTTTATTTAATGTCACATAAATTAGCTGGTATTTAGGTATTTGCTTATTGCTTTATATGTATATGTTCTTCAGAAGCTTTGCCATTAAATACAAACAGAAAGCGAATTTAGTGAAATGCAAGCCTATAATGATTATTTAACAAGGTCTTCGTAGCTTTCCATTCTTTCCCTCTCTTTCTCCCTCTCCAATGACAGCAGTATTCATGCTAATGGCTAGACATACTTATAACCAGTGACAGGTGGACATAAAAGGGAAGTATTGATTAATTGTGAAGTTCACCAAATGTTACTTAACTATTGTTTGATTGACATACGCCGTATACATCGGAAGCTACATGTGTCCGATAATTTGTCCATGGCAAGCGGGTAACACAGTTCAATAAATTTCAGAAGCTGTGCAAATGCACAGAAATGTAATCAAATTGTAATGCCACCAAAGAATGGTTAATTCATAATCTATTTCATTTTACATAATCATTTATTCGTGAGTTTATTTGTTGTAAGGGTTGGAAAATGATTGTAAAAGGAATTCTACTTGAATAAAAATATATTTGTTTTGCAAGAACCAAAGTTCCTCTACATAGGTACTGAATTAGGTCTATATATTCTTCAAAGTGGGTTGTGAAAAATAAGTAATTTCAACTGAACAACCTCTTCAAGAAATGTATAAATATAAATAATGATGCTATTTTAACCCTTTTTAAATTATAGCCCTATAGTTCTGATATAACAGTTGTAAAATAGGTTTAATCTGTGAGATAAACAAATAAAAGCTATTTGATATTGTAACTATTGAACCAAAATGTTTTAAGTCCGTCATTTGTAAAGCTCTGTTCAAACATTCCAGCGAGTAAGTTATAAACTATAGTAAAATGAGCACTTTTAATAGTGAAACATCATGAAGAAAGCAATTGAGATAAATGCGACTCTATAGATGAGGCCGTGTGTACGTGTGTGTGACCTCTGAACAGTATAACTAAAAAACTAAAAGTGGGTTAATATTAGTAAATTCGTAAGTAAATTCAGCGTCTTCCCAAAATACATTTTTTTCCAAAAATATCCCCTATTCGAAAACTGCCTTTACATGAAACATGTTCCGAAAATTTTAATTTTCTAAAAAATGCCTTTACACATTTTGATTACACTAATACACCATTAAGATGTGTATCTTGAACTTTTTTAGGAATAGTTTCTGAAGATCCGTTCATTCGGAATGAGCTTTGCAGAACTGGTGAACCGTGAGAGAGACAGAGAGAGAGAGAGAACTTACCACAAAAAATGTGCATAGAATATATATCAGAAGTACATTTTTTAGCATTAACCATTTTCCAGCTATTGCTTTGGTTTGGACTTTCAAATACTTATTCTCAAATGGGAAATAGTACTCATCATATAACTGCCCGCTCTTAAATCTTACACAGGTGTACTTATTTTTCACTATTGATAGGTATTAGTTTGGTTTAGAGTATTATGTTAGCGGAATTATTCCTAGTTTGTTAGAATTATTATATTTTACGTCTAAGAATGAGTGCTTTCATATATGTTTCACTCAGAATTGTGAGGCGAATATGTGAGATGCTTTGATTCTTAGAATTGCGAAGTGATTTCTTGAAAATTCGCATTCTAGGGAAGTCTTCAACTCCAGTATTTTGGTATGCTGCTTGTCGCTTGGTATAGGCGGCTTGTTCTTCCCAGAAACATTGGAATCGAAAACACAATAAGACCACCAACCTCGGCAGTAGTGGAGGAGGTCGACATTCACACATACAACCGTGGGAAAACTGGCGAGGGTTTAAAAAACGGAGCACGTTTTCCCAGCATAGGCTGGCGGGAGAATTGGGATCACAAAATATTTAGATCACCTGTAATAACAATAATGACCTACAAATTAGACACATTTTTCCCCACTGAAGAAAACGTTGTTTCATATGTGCACTTTAATTATCTGTCTACCCTTAGCTGTTCTCGGAATCAACAGACACGAACGTCACGACTTAGACACCGTGGGGCTCGAGACCCTGGTGGCCCGCGGGCATGCTGGTTGGGCTGGGTGCTATAACTCGTGCAACTCAACGGTTAAAATTGGTTCGAAACGTGACGACTGGGATAGATTTGTTATGGTCCTTTTGCTACTAAAAGCTTTTAAAGCCACGGTATTAGAAATATATAACCCTAGAGGGTCCTTATGGAGTCATATTTTCTCCAAAATTTATGAAGAAAATGTAGTCAATCTTTGGCATATTGAGTTATAACAAGGCTATATCTTTTCCACAATTGGAGCTAAATGTCGATTTATAGGTTATCAAAAAAAAAAAAAAAAAAAAATATATTAAGTAACAATGAAAGCAATGTAGCATATGATGATGATGATGATGATGATGATGATGTCAACTTTACCACTAATATTAACGGTGAAGCTAAACTGCATACAGTTATTAAAGTTAAGCTGTGAAATTCCATAACTTGATACAATTGTATTATTTGTTACAAGTATATCGTCGTCATATGGTAGACAGCTTGTTTTCCTTCGCCCTTCTCGTGAGGTGAATCAATAAAATACTTTTGAGTATATTTGTAGGTTATTTCACAAAAACTACTCCTTAAAAGCGTGGTGTCGTTGACGGGAATCCCTTTCCTAGTTATCTTCCACTGGTGACGTAGTAGATGTGAGGGCAAGGAAGAATGCTGGAAGGATTCCGGTCGGACTTTGCAACGGGATATGTGAACACCGACACTGACTTTCTTATTTTGTGAAATTCAGAGGTGCAGACGTACCACAATCACATTGCCACTGTCCTGCACGGCCACGCCACTAGCGAGTGGAAAGGAAACAAGAGAAGAATGATCAGCGAGGTCACCTTTTGGCCCCTCTGCCCGTCTGTATGCATTTCTTCGTATAATCTTAGGGTATTTAGGAAGAGAGACCACAAACTACCACAATAATAACACATTTTATATTATTTGGCTCTTCAAAATTATGCCATATTATTTTTAATTGAAATGTAAACAATACGATTAATATAAAGAAGCAGAAACAATTCCAAAGCTCCTTATACTTAATTATTCCAAAGCACCCCAATGAGAGAGTTCCATCAAAATTCAGAAAAAATAAATCAGATGAGACAATTTAGATCCATGTTGGCACAAATTATATTTAAATCACAGCGTTATTTCACTTCGGTTTAATACACACCACGTGTAAACCTCTGATTGGATGTTGTGTTGACCTGATTCCCCTACCACCGATTTTAGGGGAAGATTTGAATTAGAAATGGCAGCTTCTGTCTGTTTGTCCATGTCATGTGCTTTTATTCTTGTTATATATATGTCAGTTTGATTTCTAAATTTTTGCTTTGAATAACTTCTGCGTATATTTGCTGGTATAAATAACCCATTTTATCGGCAGCTATTGAACTTAAAAAAATATATACTATTGTAAATAAAGCACCTATGCGCAGAGTTGATGTTAATATTGTTGGTTAGTTTTTAATGAAAGTGGTAGATAGGTCAATTCGAATACATGCTTATACAATATGTTGAATTTTTACTCTGATATCTCATTATTATTTTAGTTCATTTGGTTTGTTATACTGCTAACTTATAGATAAATATTTATTTATTAAAGTAAGTACACCTGATTTCCAATAAAAAATCCTAATATTTTAAAATGTTTAATCCAATTTGCAGCTTCTGATTTAATGGATTTAGCAAATTTTACTTTTTCGGTATAGGCCATTTAATCTCCCTTTAAATTGCCTTACGCAAAATGCTTCTGCAGATCGTAATTGCCTTTGGTTTTGTAATATCTGCATAAGAAACCCGTTATCTTAGGGAGAGTAATAAGTGAATCCTTGCTTTCTCCCAAGGCCCAGTAAATAATGATATATACGTGCTGTCATTTGTTTATTTTAGTTCTGATGTCATTCGTACTGTTTAATTTCATAGGTTATAAGTTCGAATCCCACATCTTTCGGAATATATTTAAAAGGCGCGTATGTTGTCCTTGAGGTTTTTAAAGCTAAGAATTATTCTAATTATTGACAACACTAGAAAACATTCATAATAACTTATGTGCAGGATAAGGCACCTTCTCTGCTAAAAAATGTCTTTTGCTTCCTTCTGCTATCTGTATTCTCAGAACTGTATTCTCACAGTGGGATCAATGCTTGTTCCTGCGCATGAGCAAAAATAAGTGAATAATAAATAGCTAAATAAATAAAGTAGCATTTCCCTTTAATTAAAACTACGATTGGTTAATTTAGTAACCTATTACTGATAATAGGAATACAAGAGGAATATACACAAACATATAATACAATTTCATTGCCATAGCATGCGTTCATAATTATGTAAACCATATGCATAAACACATTAGTCAGTTATAACATTATCTATTTAGTCATATAAACCCTTATTCAAACAAGTGCATCAATAAATTGTAAATTACTATATACAAACATATACAGGCGTCCCAAAAACACCGGCAACATTTAGTAAGTTGTGCGGAACGACAAACTGATCGGTTTTCAAATACATAATTGCAGAGCCTGGTGAGCGTCATGCACATTGAGGTTGTCTTTGAAGATTTTCAGTAACTCCGTGGTGCTCCGTTGATGTTACAGGACTGAAATACACTTCACACGACTCCACAGAAAATAATCGAGATGTGTCAGATCTGGCGACCGTGCTGGCCATGTAACTGATCCACCTCTACCAATCCATGGATTTGGACATGCTACGTTGAAGTGATTTCGCACATTTACAACAAAGTATGCTGGAGCTTATGTCAGCCATTTCAACAGCTTGGGATCCACACAAGGCAGTGAAATCAAAGATGAAGATAAGGGAAATGCATTTTTAAAAGAAACAAGCGTTATATACATTTAATCTCAGTAATATGGATCATGAAACAAAATGTAGTAGTACTCGTCTTTTAAATGTATGATTTAATAACAAAAACATATATTGAGATAGCATTTAAAATAATTTAGCGTTTAAAAGGAAAAAAAGATGAAAGCTGCAGATAATGTTACTGAAACTATTTTAATAGGATTTTAGCGGCCCACCCCTTAAGGCCTAAGAGAAAAATATTTCACGTGGCGTCTATTTCCTAGAAGACAAGTGACACATTTAGCAAGTTATGGATGGAAAACACATTGCGCTCTGTAATTTTCGTTCCTGGAAAAACGCGGCATCTTTAGCCTCACGCCATTAAATTTCCTTTTCTGTTTTCTGTTTAAATCCTTTTAGCACTTCTTCTAATTAAGTGACATTAAGTTTAACGAGGTCAGGACTCCAAAGTAATTAAAGCCCTGCGGGTTTTTCAACGCTTAAGTATTCCTTTAATACATAAAAGTAATACCTTCCCTTGCATTGACACCATCATATTATTTTAACAATATATTTTTCTCGCTCTTAGAATCTTATTGAAAGTCTCATTCATTTGGACATAAATTGTGTGTTTTCACGAGATCTATATTTTATGTGTAGTAAGGTTTACCAGTCATGCAAAAGTCATCAAGAGTAAGCAGAACTACATGGACTATAGCCACAAAATTCAATATGTACATTTCATTTTCCATAAGTGTGTCTTAAAAATAAGGCATTTTAATCAAAATCGTTAGTCATTTTCGAGAAAATTAAACTACGGATGGTTTAGAGTGCAGGAACTTTCTCCAAAATCTTTAAAGATACTACCAACCTTGGTTTGCAACCCACTTTTCCTTTTTGAGTTATACTATTCACACACACACACACACACACACACACACACACACACACACACACACACACACACACTCGCACAAAAACACACACACACACTCGCACAAAAACACACACACAGGGACCTTTTTCTAAAAAGGGCTTTCTTTTTGAATACAGGTAAGCCTCAAAACATATTTCCAGTGAAATCTCGACATCGAATTTTTGGGTGGAATACAATACCTTCCCTTATTACTATAGTAGTAGAGAAAGTATAAATAAATATTGTATGCCCTCCAGATGTCTTTGTGACTACCCTCTCGCTTGGGGCAGAAGAAATTTGGAATCATTCTAGTGGAGTGACATAAGATTAACAAGTTCGGAACTCTTGTTTGCGTAGACTTTCTGTCAAAGAGATCAGATTTATATTTCTGGTTAAGTTAGATAGATACTTTTATAAATATTGTTTTTTAAAAAATAATTTTGTTTTATTGTGAATTTCGACCGTTGCAAAATAAAAAAATTACAAATATGATGGTGTAACATATTTAGATTAATCTAATAACCGCGTATCAAGTTTTATTCATACTTTCTGTTTAAAAATAATTAACATAATGATGTGCTGTTTTTAGGTTGTAAGACATTTTGCGGTATAAAATATATGTTTAAAGAAAAACCACGTTAAGTCCAATTAAGGCATTATACAGCAACACAAAAGTAAAAAGTGGAAAAAGGGAAGAAGATTCTAAATATCAACACAGAACTAAGGCAAGGTTGTTGACTTCTCGAATACTATTTGATCTATATATTAACAGAGTAACAAAATAGGTATCATTCTGTTTGCAGACGATCAGATATTGCTGGCGGAAAATGAAGGAGTTATTAAGAGCTTAGACAAAACAACGGGCACTGGGAGTGAAATTTGAAAGTTCCACAGTTCTTGATAGATTTTTCTGAAATTTTTACTGTGTTTGTATTTATAGAAGAATAGGAGGTACACCAAATTTCATTAAAATTGGATAATTCATTTATGATATATAAATTATTTTATGAATTTAATAGGCACATTTTCAAAATAGAGCTCGCGTCTTTTGACTTTTCAAAATTCATTTATATTGGCAGAACTGATACTCTAAAACATGGGTAACAATTGTATGAAGAGATATTTCAAATACGTTTGCTGATTATGCTGTACATAGTTTTTTAATAACAAAGAAAATTTAACCTTAAAAATTATTGATTTTTTCATACAAAAAATGTTTTTGGAGTTCATGTTAATGATAACATAAATATTGAATCATAGTTTTGTTGAGCTGCTATTTATGGAAATTTTCATTGAATTTGAAGCAAAACTCAGGCGCGACCTTCTTTTGGAATGTGCAGAAATATAGTTTTGAGAAAAACAGGTTTTTATATAGGAATATACTGTGTACGTTAAGGGAAGAGCGCTATTTGAAAGGGCCGTAATGACCACATGGAGTGGGGGATATGAAAAATGTTAGCTGATCCAAATGCACAGGTGTTTCAGGAACATTTTAAGGTAAAAAAACAATTTTCGACTTTTTGACAATTTTGACCAACATTTCACTCCCAGTGTCTGTTAACGAAATAATAAAAGGATATAATATGAAATTTTCAAGTTATGACTGTCTGAGAAAAAGAACAATTTAGAGTGAAAATAGTTATAGAGGGAACATCAGTAGAACAAATGACAACATTCAGACAGCTAGGACGCAAAATATCAGTCATTGAAAGCAATACAGAAATTGAAGAAAACCTTGAAAATTATAATAAGCTCAATGGTTGCACAAAGACATTTTGTCAACAACATGAGGGAGAAGAGAAAACTAAGAATCTACAGGATAATATCAAAACTGGCATTAAAGTATGGATGGGTAATCGTGAAAAATCAAGGCTGGTGGCTGCACAGGTGAGACTTCTAAGATCAGTATTGGATGTAACAAGAGCAGATCGACTAAGAAATGTGGACACAAGAAAACGACTGGGAGAACAGTCTATAATAGAGGAAACACAGTATTATCACTGACAGTGGAGAGATCATGTGCAAAGAATGGGATCTTCGAGATTTCCTAGGCAAGCATTACTGTACAAATTCCACGGACGAAGAGGTGTAGGACGACCTCGAAGAAGGTGGATAGAACAGCTCTAGTTAGCCTCGTAACAGGTCCTACGGCCTATTACTTGTTATGGAGAAATAAGAAGGCGAACTATCCACTGTATAACCACACGGTTTCTAATAGCTACTAAATCAGTAGCCCCAATACTTCAGAAAATAACATTTAACACTTTGGGTCCTCCTAATACAAATGAACTATCCTGTGCTGAAGTACATTACAATTGCGGCACAAGTGAGTTTTGAGGCACGTTCTCCTCACCCTTAGCTATCTCGGGGAAGGTACGTCACGACCATTGTCGCGCGTGTCCTCAGGAGAAGAGAGTCGCGGCACCGGATGCTTTCTTCCTTTGTAGTCACGAATCAAACAAAGCAATATCGTCTAAATTATGTCTCGGGGTCTGTAGCAAGTAAAACAAGATATTGTACCGTTCTCTGAAAATTCGACATCTCTGTGAAAGAGCAACAGAGTTCACCAAATCCTCATTCACATGGGAATAAAGTTTGGCTTACTTAAACATATCGAGGTAAAAGTCTACTTTGATGTGATATACGTGCAGAAATTTGAATGGTAATTGAGGACAGTATAATGAACAATATTACATCAATATTTGCGAACTTATACTACTCTTATTAATTAAATTGTTTTCATGTTGGTTAATACCTCCAAGTAGTTTGCCATACAAAAGCCATATGTGTTTTATTTTCCCCTGAGAGGCGTGACGCAGAGTGGACAGGATTCACAATAACGATTGTTGTACGTTCAATGCTTTCTGTAACGTCAATAACCTCACAATATCTAGACCAGCAAGTTCCGTATCGGGACGTGAATAAATGGAAGCAAAACTGATCGTCTATACTGCAGAAGAGCTATTTGAAAATGTTTTAAAAGATCTACATTTTTATGTAGTAAGTTTTGGCCACTATCTTATGGTTTACCCTTTTTGTAAGAATGTACAAGGTTCATTTCAAGTGAAGTAGGCTTCATAGGATATTCCCACAAAATTACGGGTTACATTTATTCGTGATATCTTTAAAAGGTGACATTTTAATAATAAAAAATTAGAGCAGTTTTTGAGAAAATCAAAGGTATCAAAAATGTTCCACGTAAATACTACTGTTTACGTGGAATATTTTTGGTAACGGGATTTTCTTGAAAATCTTCGTGTCTATTTTCAAAGGTCACTTAAATTACCTATTCAGATCATAAGTTCAGTGACAACTGTAAACGTGGGTAGCAAAACACAGAATGACACTATCCAAAATATGACACCATTTGCTAACTGATATATAGTGAATACAAAAAACAGCTCAAAATGTCCTTTGGAGGCCATACAGGCTTTCGAACGCGCGGCTTGTCACCTATGGCAGCTCATAGTTTACGTCGAAATTCTGCACAATTTGCTTCAAATCTATTTTAGAGCCTCCAGATTTCTGTGTCGTGTCAAGAAAACTTTACTCTCGAAGATGTTACCAGTGAATTCAAGTCTGGACTTGCTGATGCCCAATCTTGGTGCGCTATAAACTCGACAACACTTTCCTTATGCCTCTTTTGCACGTATTTAGTCTTACAAGCTGGTGCAGGGTCTTGTTGAAGAACCCAGACTCATAAGAACAGTGCAGAATTTGGACTTAAATACCATACGTGCCACTGTTGGTCAATGACCGCAGAGTTTTAAAGCCTGTATGCTTTGGATTGCCATTCATTGTTGTTCTACCCACGTTTATATTTCTCACAGAACTTATGATGTAACTGTCAAGTTTGGTATTTATTTAACCCAGTTACCTTTTAAAATGATTTGGAATAAAAACACTCGATACCTTAACAGGTTTGAGGAACTGATATTAAAAAATTTGATGTGTTGCACTCCCTTGACTTTCTCTACTTTGTGCTAACCATTCTTACAATCTCTTATTCTTATATCTTCTTCTAGGTTCAAGTAGAATATCAAAATACAGTAGACTTTGAGCGATAGTCAAATTTTGTAAAGTTTTCAAATTCTGTCCTCTTTGCAGAGTTAAAATAAAAAAAGAATAACGATGTTCCAATTGACAGAAGTATAACTTCTCCAAAACTCACACAAAAAAAAAAAAAAAAAAAAAAAAAAAAAAAAAGAAATATCTCCGTATTGGTTCACTCTACAAGAAATTCTATTTGTACATAAACTGCGTGTTTTAGCCCGATGTATATTTGTGCTTTTTCTACTGGTAAGTACGGGACTACGTGGGCTATAGCCAGAAAATTTAAAAAATATATTTAAGGTGCCATAAAAATATCTCAAACATATGGCACTGGTCAAAATAGTTAGAGCCATTTTCAAGAAAATCAAAGTTTTTCATGTAAAGGGTAGTGTAGGGTGGAGAAATTTTCTTTAAAATCTTCCTCTCACATCCTTAAGACATTAAACTTAAATATCAACTTTGGTTTTTAATCGACTTTTCGTTTTTAGTTATGCTGAGAGACTGACAGACACACATACGCGCGCGTGGAGACCTTTTTCTAAAAATGCTTCTTTTTTTTTTCTCGACATCGAATTTTTGGGTGGAATATAATACTTTACTGTAGGTAGTGGAGAGAATAAAAAGGAGGAAGATAGCTTCTTTTCAAATTTACATGCATTCAAGCATCTCA
Organism: Tenodera sinensis; assembly: GCA_030765045.1. Classification (NCBI taxonomy): domain Eukaryota; kingdom Metazoa; phylum Arthropoda; class Insecta; order Mantodea; family Mantidae; genus Tenodera; species Tenodera sinensis. The sequence goes on along the minus strand of CM060971.1, from coordinate 101,198,072 downwards.
AAATTGGTTCTACAATAATTTTCCCTCATAGAAGTTGTGGTTTAAACGTCTTGTGTTGTGGTGTACAAGAAACGCCTTGTAATTTTTAAATTAACGACAGCCTTTAACCAAATAGCCGCTAATGCCCTCGTTATGCTTATGCAGGGTGGGGCAGAGTCGACTGACACATTTGAGGGCGCTTAATTAATGTTGCGATGGCTGGTAATAACTGTGCGGCAATTGAGAGCGCGCATCATTCATTTTTATGTCATTAATGATCTCAGAGCTCAGACACCGAGCGGAAAGACACTGAAATGTTCACTACATTGCTTTTTAAACCACTAAGTTGATAACACTACCTAATATGGTAACAATTACCATCTACAGGTTACTTAATTAAACCTGGGACATAAAGTACTTATGATTGTAAGTGGTCCTTGGAGACTTATCTGAGATGTGAGATTCCCTAGTGGTCTACCGGGAAAATACGAATCGGTTGGGGAATTTAATATCATACTGGCAAGTTGCCATGATAGCTCAGTGGTTAGAGTAGCGGAAGCGGAAGATCCGTGGTTCAAATCCCGGCTACGGCATTGAATTTTTCAGTCCTGATTCTACCACTCACCACCTAAGTGGTTCATAAAATCTCCAGCATATATTGTAGGTAGAGAAGGCAATGTATTCAACCCAAGAATTCTATACTGAAATTTCCTTGGAAATATATGTTTTGAGGTCACCTAAATACGAAAAAGCAAGTGGGTGTGTGTTTTCCAAGGATGCTGCACGTGATATTCAATAAAATCCCTCCACCCCAAGCTAACCTTCACGTGGAACATTTTTCGAAACTTCTGATGTTGTCAACGACTCTGACGACTTCGATTAAAATACCGTATCTAAATTTCAGATATTTACATGACAATTAAATGTATATCTTATATTTTTTGGGAATTTCTGGTTTTCTTCATTCTGAATGTAGTTTGCATAACTATAACCCGTAAGAGATTGCCAAAAAGTTATTTAAAAAAGTAGATCTCGTTAAATCATACAATTTCTTCAAATTTTCCAATACTTAACACTTTTCTCAAACAGGAAGTCCTTATTCGTTCTTTAATGTGCTGTCCATGCAAAGAGAATGGGATTTCAAAGCCGTTACATAGTGACCAGCTCTTAAAAGGTTTGACTATCGTTCAACAGTCTACTGTAGGCTTTGAGCGATAGTCCAATCTTTTAAAACTTTGGGATTCCGTTCTATTTGTACGGTTAAAATGTTAAGAAAAATGAACCACGATGTTGCATTTGACGAAAGTTTTAAATTTTCCGAAACTAACACAAGAAGCAAGGAATATCTCCCAAATGGTTCACTCTACAAAAACTTTATTTGCTTTAGCAAGATCTTGTGTATCTGTTACAGTTTACGAGTTATTCAAAAGTCATCCAGAGTAAACAGGGTTACAGCGGCTATAGCCAGAAAATTCAAAATATAAATTTCATTTGCCATAAGAATATCTTAAACATGTTATTTTAATCAAAATTGTTAGAGCCATTTTCAAGAAAATCAAAATTTTCCAGGGTAGTTTAGAGCGGAGGAATTTTCTTCAAAATCTTCCTGTCGCATCCTCGAAAGACATTAAACTTAAATAACAGCTTTGGTTTTTAACCGACTTTTTTTGAGTTATGCTGTACACAGACTGACACACACACACACGCGCGCGCGCGGGACCTTTTTTTAAAAATGCTTTTTTTTTTTTTTTTTGTTTTTTGTTGTTTTTTTTTTTTTTTGTTTTTTGTTTTTTCAGTAGAGAAAGTAGAACTAACATATTTGCATCAAACTTTGGAAAACTATTTTCTTTATAGATGTAAGGTGTGTGTGCTATACGAGAAAATCACATGACGGTGTTCTGAAGAACTGGAGTGACAGGACACCCGGTGTGCATGCATGCCTATGCTGGGTCTCCCAGTGTGAGAACTCGACAAATACTCCTTATATTCAGCATGCATTCTTCCATCCTCCCTCACATGGCGCCAGCCGCGACACTCCCATGTCCCGCCCTGCCTTCCAATCCAACAGGACCCACGCTTATGTCTTGTCCTCTATTGGCTTCATCTGCCAGTCACGTGACATACCTTCTCCCCCACATACCTCTTCGTTTAAAAAATAATTTCACTACCAAAATCATCGACTTCCCCAGATATTGGAAGCGATAAAATTCAACCCTTTTAATCTCTCTTCGGAAAATATCTGTGTATTAATCCTTGATCCGCTGCAACGGTACTGGCTGTGCAAGCATTTGAACCAAAAATTCCACTGTCCTGGTATCACTGAAAATAAGTTTTTTAAGGCTCACTGAATCCTCGCGGAAACCACTTATGGTTGTGATTATGCAGTTATAATTTATGTAGATCACCTAGGTCAACCACAATAAACCACATTTTCAGTGTAAATATCTTCTTTTGTTTTGTGATGCACATTATGAATTGTTGTGACAAAACAATACATCTTTATTTGGGTATGTTGATAAATATGATGTGTGCTAAATGTTACTGACTTTGTTTTTTACTTAGCGACTAGCTCTTAAAACATTTTACTGTTGCTTAAGCCTTCTGTCTGTCCCTATTCCCATTGTAGCTACAAGGAAATGTGTTAATAAAAGTATTTCTACAACCGGTCCTGAGAAATTAATGTGAAGTAGATAGAAAAACAAGCTTTTTAAAGAATATTTTGTTCATGAATGGGGGAAAACAACCATAGAATGTAACAACTGCGTTTAAAGATGCCTTCTTCAAGACTAAGGATTCGGAATATAAAAATTATATTCTGCACTTGAACAATTAGCTTCCATTTTCGTACTGTCTTCTGATACAGGTAAATCTGTTTGGAGAAAAAGAGGAGCAAAGTTGATTTTAATTGAAAGTACAGGTTTCAGACTCGTTTGCTTAGTGTATTTTGTCATTTTTAAAACCAATTAGGTTAACTATTTATATAAAAACATAGAAGAAAGGAGGAAAATAGCAGTTGTTTTACTTTTTATTTTATTAGTTTTTTGTCATTTATACCCCACTTTTAACTACAATGCTCATATCGGCACTCTTGTAACTTTACAATGTATTTACTCGTGTATCGAAAGTACATAGTTTTTTTGGGGGGGGGGTTATTATCCATTAGATCTCTCTCTCTCTCTCTCTCTCTCTCTCTCTCTCTCTCTCTCACACACACACACACACACAAACACACACACATTCACACCCTTCCGGACTCTGTGGAGAATAGGGAACAACCAAGACTAGAGAAAAACGACCTCTCCCCCACCAGCCGGGAACGTAACCAAGGACCCCTCGCACAGCAGACAGGTGTACCACTGGCTGAGTTACAGAAGTGTTGTATTCCACTCCAAACCGATTTATTACGATTTCTTTGGAAGTGAATGCTTTGAGTAAATAAATAATTTGTTGTTTAACGACGCTGTCAATTGCCAAGATCATCTCAGTGTCGCTGGTATGCCAGAATTTTATCCGGCAGGAGTTCTTTACATGGCAGTAAATCTACTAACATGGAGCTGTCATTTTTTAAGCACACTCGGCCTGGGCCGGATATGAACCCGCGACCTGAGGATCAGTAGGCCAGCGTCTAACTGAATGCTTTGAGGTCACCTGAATTTTCATCCCCCCACTACTCAGGTATCGTTGGTATAAACACTAATTCCAGATTTAAATCAGTTTTGAGGCTGAGAATTCATTTTCCAGTATTCTCCCACCCCAACCATGAGAAATCTATAAAATTCTTGGTTTCTAGTTGGACATGCATTATACTGTGTGTGGCCCGTATTTTCTTTATTTGTATATTTACTTAGAAAAAAAGAATGTTTATGCGAATTATCATAAACTCGATAAAAGAATAAGATGTCTTAATATAAAATAATTATGGGTTGTTTATGAATTAGTCCTGAGCAAAGGTTTGTGTATAGGTACTTAGTAATGAAATTAATATCTTGAAACAGACTTATCTACCAGAATTAGTCTTTGTTTCCTCTGAAATAAGTAGCTGAATGCTATCTTGAGGAAGGGTTAGTACGAGTTCATGCTAAGAAACATGGGCGCGTATGGATTATGTACTGTGGATGTTCCGGCATCGAAATCGAAAGTGCATTCCGTCACATGTGGTTCGGTTATGTTCGTCTGCCCTAAGCACGAGACCAGAGTGGTAATTACCTATCTACAGATTTTCATAGGCATAAGCAGTGTCCTGCAGAACTTGTGTAATGTTGCTCGCCGTGTGTAAACAGAGTTATTGCGGTCGTGGTAGCTAATAGCACTCCAGGATTATTTCAGCCTTAGTGTTGCTAAGTTCAGTTTTTAACTTGTAAGAACTTTTTAATGAGTAAACCATAGATGACATCGAAACTACGTATAATATTACAAAAATACCAAGATATAGGCCTCCAAAATTCAAGAAGATAAGCTTAATACTTTTACAAATAAATGATAGAGAGATAATAAATAAATGCAATAAATAATTTCCATAGGTTAAAATGGCAGACACACACAAGCACGCGCGCGGACCTTTGTCTAAAAATGATTTTCTGGATTCAGCGTTCTCAAAACATATGTTTCCGGTGAATTCTCGACATTGAAGTTTTTAGTAGTATGCAATATTTGCCCTACTTACTACACGCAGTGGAGAAACTAACAATTTCTTTACCAGATGCAAATTAGAAACTTAAGAACGATGAAACTATGCTCGCCAAAGTCAACAAAATAATAGCAAACCGTTCATTTCCTGCCAATTTAAACAGAGAGCTCCAGTTAGTCCCGCTCAGAATCTGAATTACATTTCTAACAAATGAAATACTGCTTCAGAGTATTAAGGTTACCATAGTTTTAAAATTTAACCCAAAGAGGTTTATGTCCTGCAACTATTTTAGTTATTCTATTATTTGACATTCGTGTTATGCGATTCGTCCAATTTTGTTTGCATATACGTAGATATTTTGCTATTTAAGTATATATTTTAGTTCTGTCATTCCTCATGGGTATGACTAGCATATCATTCATAGTTAAAAGAAACAAAGATTTATTTTGACCTTATACATTAGGTTGGAAATGAAATAATATAAAGTACCTTCCTATAAATAAATGTAACCATCGTTCCCTACGATGATTCAACTACAGAACATTGTAAAGTCAGGCTGGGTGGCTCAGTTGGTTAGACGCTGGCCTACTGATCCCAAGGTCGTGGGTTCAAAACAGGCCCTGACCGATGGTTTTTAAATGTGCTTAAAAATGACAGCTCCATGTCAGTAAGTGCGGGAGGAAATTCCAGCACACTGACGACGCTGATATGATCCTGACAATTGACAGCGTCGCTAAGCAACAAAATAAAAAACACTGTAAAGCTGTCATGTTATTGTTGTTTTCTGCTATGTATAAGCAAGCTGACTGATCACGGTGGGAGATCAACTGAAGAACCAACAAGGACACCTCTGCGACGGTCCATTATGCGTCAATTACGTACTTATTTTATAATATCTGCTTATGGCACTTTTCCAACAGCTAAGCATATAACTGAAGTACTTCGGCTTGGGCTGTAAGTCCCTAGGTTAGAACAAGAAAACTCAAGCCATGGGCAGGAGTGTCACCCAGAGTTATCTTTGCCCTTCCGAAGAGCTGCACGCCTCAAGGCGACCACTCTACTCCCGAGCCAATCTATCTAGTGGCTTGATGTTTTTGGGGTCCTTACAAAGTATATCTCACCAAGTTCAACGTCCTATGCTCTTGTAGGTTATGTCGGAGTGGTGAAACTATTGAAATAATGCTCGATGGACCTAGGAACCAACATTCAATTTCTGAGGACAAGATAAAACCCGGAAAACCCTTATCCAGGTAACTCTCCCTAACCGAGATTCAAACTCTGGATCTCTTGAATGTGAGGTAGGCAAACTACCTCCTCACCAGTTGCCCAGGTGGGCAATTACAACATTGCTTTGATACTCCTGTGAGGATAGACGAAATTGGCCAAGTTCAGGGTGTGGAGGAGGAGTAGGAGGAGGGGGAGGGGGGAAGAGGAGCAGAAGGCTGAAGCTCTTCCTCATGCTATTAAGAATCAATAGGCACAATATACCCCTTATCTTGACATGCTACTTAGCAAAACGTGATGTCACGCTCAAATCTAAATATAATTCCAACTTTGTCAGGAATTCTGGTTGGCGCACAGTTGCCTAAAAAGTTGTTTTATTGCTGTTCTTGGCCCTGTTTCCGTTCCATGTATTGTCTCAACACGACTCGCTCACTAAACAGTTGCGGGTGAGAATGTGTAGCCCAGAGCGGGAAGCTGCAGCGCTATCAGGAGCTGTTTAGCAACGTTTATCAGATTTCTTTCTGTAAATCACGGTGATGAAGCCGCCGCAGCGCGTGAAGGATGCGATGCTCCCCCGGCGCCACAGCAGCAAGCGAAATTCTCCACAAATTAGTCACGACCACAATTTTCATAGCGTTCCCTTAGTCATTACTCGTCCCGGTAGCCGCAAAACTACCTGTTACAGTAAACCATGTGAGATGAATGATTCAGATTTGTATGGTCTGTCCTCCGGTGATACCGGAACAGCAGCCCAAATCTGCTAGCACAGGGTTGCCACATTGGCAAGTTACTGCCCACCACATCGTTAATCAGCAGAGTACAATCGAGAAACAACACAACTCTTTTTGGTGTGCCATTCCAAGCTTTAGTTCCTTTGTCACCGCATAAATCATTATCATTATCACCATAATCATCCATAAGGATTAGGCCTATTGACCTGTTCCGACTTCAAAGGCAATATCGACCAGCCAGCCCGCAGTACACAGTGAGCTTGATTCAACTCTAGTCAATCTTAGGCGACGACCCGGTAGCTGTAAATACAGTGTGTGGTTTTTCGCTAGTATTGGCTTCGATAAACAGATTTAACTTGTATTTTATTTTGTGGTGAATTTAGTTTGAACTATTGCGATTTTTTATCTCATTTTTACGTTTTAACTGCGTACGTTTTAGATCAGTTTTGCGTTTTAACGGTTTTAACTTTTATATATTTTAATTTTTCCGTTTTACATTTTAATTCTGTGACCTAAGCGGTGTAGAGTTTCCCCGTTCTTTATACATTTGACTTGGGATCCTAATGGCCTAGCTGTCGACGGGTCCTTAAACCCTACTCACTCACTTGTCCAGCGATTTTTTTCTTGGTCCACTGATATTTCTATGTCCTCTTGGTTTGTAAGTTCAGATTATTTTAGGTAGTCGGTCGTCATTGATTCTTGTTATATGTTGGTACCAATTATTCTTTTGTTGTATCAATTCAGAAAAATTGGAAATATCTAGTTGTATATTTTCACTTCTCTAATGATCCAAGATAATAACACGTCTTAGAAGTTTCATTTCACTGGTTTCTATTTTCTTTTTAGTTGCTCGATTTAAAGACCAGTTTTCTAAACCATAACGGCTAATGTTTTATAAAACTTCAGTTGTGTTAACTTAAAGTTCTTATTGTTCCGCATATTTGCTGAAATTTGCTAATTTTATGTGTAGCATCTTTTTATTTTAGATATGATATACTGCAGCCTAAATAGTTAAAGGACTATCTCGTGATTTCCTTTTCCATGACTATTTTATATCTTCTGTGGTTAGCTCCTTTAAAAGCCATTGTGTTCTTTGAAATTATGAGATTATATGTATGTATGACCATTTTTAATTGCTAAGTTGCTCTCTGCTCAAACTTCTCAGCATACACAGCTCATTCGTCTCCCGCAGTTCTAATGTTTCATAAGATAGCATAACTCACTTGTTTGCCGCACTGACCAATGGTAAACATTTACTAATATAAACATGCAGCTCTATTAATTTGTTCAAAGGTTTCCTAGAATTGTGTCTGTGCTTTTCCTTTGGAGCGTAAGTTTTTCTGACCACATATCAATTAAGAAAAACTAAAATTCTGATTTTATTACATTGTTTATGTTATAGTTATTCTACAAGTTACTAGAAACTTGTATTGCTTAGTGTCAGTAATAATAAACAATTTCCAGATATGATTTAAGAGCGCTGCTCATTCTGTCGGAGGATACAGGAGCCTTGAAGCATCACCTGTTTAGAAAGCGCCCTGAAATTGCATAATGTTTGCATACTTTAATGAGAAAAAAAGCCATATTCAAATTCTAAAGTGTAACACTTAAAACATTGAAAATTCAGAGAACGAAAACGATTTCCAAAAGACTCTTCTCGTGCTCTAATTAATAAAAATCAAATACAAATATAGGGTGCCTTACAGATAGTTAAGCTATATCTTTTATTCATTATACCAACCACTAAAATAACTAAGGCTATTTTGAGAAAATAAAAACATAATTTTGTTCATTAGTATATTAAGTGGTAATTGCAGGAAAACTTTTATCTTAAATCCCTAAAGAAAATTTCTAAATTTAACGTGGCACATAGTGTTTTCCATTTTTGCATCATGCTCTTCACAGATAGACATATATTTTTCTGGACCTGATATTTTAGAATCATTTGTTTCCATTGATATTGGATGTTAAGTTCGAACGCAATAGTTTCTTATTCTGCATAAGCTACAGAGAATGTATAGTTGGTATTCCTAAACGCTCATAACTAATATTGGATAAACAAAATAAACCGGATAATAGTTAATCGAAATTACACTATAGTTATTACGTCGGCATTTATTGGAGATATTGGTGGTCCTTAATTAAATCTCTCTTTATTTATTAGCCATACGTATTAGACGAATACTAACAACCATGATTATTAAGCATTGTAACAATGGGCACAATTTTAGTTGGTAAATAGTCAATAAAATTCCTGGTACTGGACACAAAGAAAAATGTATAATTACACATGATTGGGTTATGTATTCCAGGGCACAAAATTAAATTAGTAACTCATTGTGTTAAATTTTGTTCAAAATTTGATCCGCTGAATGACCCTGAAAGCACGTCGCGGCAAGTGTGAGAAACAATGAAGACCGAGGGGCCAGGAAGATCGTGTACAGGTGTCGAGAGGGGGGGGGGGGGGGAGATATCGCCATGTCGGTATCTTTTCAGCTCCTTACCATCATTACCTCTAAGTATAGTTCTCGAGCGATCATCTGCAATACATTCCTTCACGCGAGGTGCTGACCACGTGAGCAAACAGTTTCACCAAGTTCTGCTTCTTTCTGCTTATTCCAGTCCTCTATCGCAATTAATGCGAGACAGGCACTTTAAGAGAAATAGTGCATAATTGTGAAACACTACCAAAAGAGTCAAACTAGTGTAATGTTATAAATCTTCCGAAATAACAAGGAGATTAACATTGAAAATTACGATTAAAAAGGAAGAAATGGCATTCATAGAGATAAGTGAATGTCCTATAAGTAAAGTAACAATATAAGACATGCGTAGTCAAGCACGACAGATTGTTTATAGAGTATATGAGTTTTCTAAAATGAACTCACGCGATGAAGAAAGATACAAATTTGATATTAAAAAGTGCCAAGAGTTACTGCTGCAGTATGTGGAATAATTCAATCTATTTCTATTACCATTTATTTAGTTTAACTGCTTCAAAAGCAAAATGTTGATTATAAGTGAAATGTATAAATAGTATTGTAATTAGAAATAAAGTACCAATGCTAACATGTAAACCATGAAATTCTGTGGCTACAAAGAAACTTGATCTGAAAACTGAATCAGCAATAGTAAAAGGTGCTTCATAATATTGATAAACCTACAGAGCTGTAAAGTATTTGGTTAGCCAAATTTTACTTAAGTTTTGATCTACAGTTCCACATGAGTTCTCTGTAAAACACACAACGAAACGCTATTCGTACGCTCCACGCTGCTACTATCTTTGTCTCTTTCACGCACAAGGACATACTGCACAGATAAAGTCGCATTAAGCGACTAGGTGCTGTGCAGATAAACATACGTACAGGAGAACCTATACCACCAGTTTCAAGTTTTCTTTATTCATAATTTTGGCCTGGTGCCGCTACAAGGGGCCCGGCTTACTGGCTATAGATTTACATTTATTTACAATTTTTTTTACAAGCTTATAGTTTTGGGTTTCACTAAAAACCCATACGGTGGCCATCTTTAGCCCACCGAAAATAGTTTTCGTTAGTCTTTTGGTGTCTATTCCAATTTTTTTTTCCTTATATACATATATACATCTATATACACACATACACGCACGCATTCACCCACACACTCACATTCACAAGCTTACACACACACACGTTCACTGGGCACACCAGAAATATGCGTCCCAGCTCGCGCACTGCACTATTTACAATATTTACATTTTCCCGCTGTTTTCCTGCACGGGCAGGGTGTAGCTCCTGGGTGTTTTCCGAGGCGAGGGCCTCTGCCGTAACGTGTGTGTGGCCTAAGAGCGACATTGCATGGACACGCATTAGTCGGCGAGCCGTGCCGCGTCTAGAACATTTTTATTCTAGTATTTTTGCGGTGCTTCGGCTCGCCTTTGCCAATGTTGGCGATCACGTAGTTTTCGTGGTTCCTAATGCGCGTCCATGCTGTCGTTGCTCTTTTTGCTATTGCCTCTGGATGGACGGGATCTGAGTTTCGAGGCGAAGAGTTTGGTTAGTGGTAAGGAGTGGAGCAGAGAGGATTTTTCTAAGGGAGAGGTTTTGGAGGGTTTGAATTTGTTTGAGGGCGGTTTTAGAGGTATTTGCCCAGGCCACGCATGCGTACAGGACCACCGAGAGTATAAATGACCTATATAAAATCAGCTTGCATTTAAGTTGTAGCTGTTTGCTGCGGAAGATGGGGTGCATAACTTTATCCGCTGTCTGCCTTTGTTGGCCGTGTTTTTTATGTGGGTGGACCAGCACATCGTGCGGTCCATTACCGCAATATCGTATTCCAGCATTCGAGTACCACCAGTAATCGAATGCTGGAATACGATATGGCTACGTTGTAGTGCGCTCCTATTGGCTACTGTCATATGCAGGAAATTTGACGTGGATAATAGGTATTCATGGCGAACGTACACTGGAGGTTGAGGAATGGCAAAAAGGAAAGTTTTAGAAAGAGGTGGCCAGGATTGCCAGAAATAGTCAGATGCCCTATACTCCGAACAGAAGCAATAGGAGTTGAGAGAGAGAGAGAGAATGTGTGTGTGTGTGTGTGTGTTTACGGTATATTAATGAAAACAGTTATAGCCAATTTTGAGAAAACTTCGTGTTGCATCCTCGGAAGACACACTTAGATACCAAGTTTGGTATTTAACCAAATATTTATTTTAGTTATACTGCTTACACACGGACGTAAACACCAACCTTTCACTATAAACCACTTTTTGGATTCAAGAAGTCTCAAAACGTCTAATTCTAGTGAAATCTTGACATCCAATTTTTGGGTGTAATGCAACACCTTATCCACCTACTAAGTTGGAAAGTAATAAGCTTTCATGAGAATATTTTTAAAAGTAAAAGTAGTCAGTGAATGTAAAATGTCAGATTCTTATTATGGGTCTGCTGTATTTTAGTGTAGGCGTTGGTGCTGATATTTTAATGCTTGTTGTACTCGCAGCATTAAGCCTCAATTCAGTTTTCCTCTCCCAGCTCTTTGAGTTTTGGTCACGACCCTATCTTTTATTCTCACCAGCACGGACATTTATGTAACACAACTGCGAAACTAGGTATGGTAATTCGGATAATATTGATGACCAAGGCAGAGCAAAAGGAACATCGATAATAATTCCCTCACCATCTTTCAGCGCGCCGATAAAAGAGGGGAAAGGAAGGCGTCTATTTAGACGAGGTGTCAAAAAGAATTTTATGGTGCAATGGCTCCATAATGGTTGTTCGCATTATAGTAATTGTGACGTAATCTAGACAATGATACAGTTGGGGCGGCGTTTCTCCTTGTTTTGAACTTGTTGGGCAGGTCCACCACTTTAGAGACGAGGACAGTTTGGGGTCAGGGGTGACCAATGTTGTAAACAGGCGCCACTATTAGTAACTATTAGTAGAGGAAATATAGTATTCTACTCAAAAATATAATACAGAGGTTTCACTGGAGACACACATTTTGAGACTGTGTATTATTGTTAGATCGCGTGTTCGATCCCCGTGGCAACGCACTCTGACATGGGCTTTTCTGTGGTTTCACCATGTCACTTAGGTGACTGTTGGGGTCCATTATTTCATACCATAGTTTTTTTTCCATCGTTTTCCCTTCATTACATTTACTTATGTTTCAGGTGTACTTACGGCTGTAGTGTCGGCAGTGCTGAGCAGATGGCGCCGATGATTGTGCACGGTAACTGCTGTTCTCGGAGCTAGGTGGCGTTTGGCTGCTTGGCAGGGTCTGGCGCTGGGATGGAAAGATTTCAGTAATTGTTAGGGACTTCCGGCCTCTCTAGCTGCGACCCTGCGTGGCACCTTCGGTTCCCTCATTTCGTCCCTGCCTCCTGTGTAGGTCGAAGTGAGCGAGGTGTCCCCTCTGTGTCTATACCCGTTCGTGTATAGTCGTGCGCGTGCGCATCTATGTCTGCGTACAGCTGAAAAACAGCGTAACTCAAAACCGAGAAGTCTAATAGATACCAAACTTTGTATTTAAGTTCAGCTCTTCCAAGGGTGCGACACAAATATTTGCAAACAAATTTCCATCCAAAATTACCGTTTAAATGGAAAATTTTCTGCTAATTTTTATTTTATCAAGAAAGGCTCTAATAAGTGATTAAATTACCACATTTGTAAGCTATTATCATTACATACAATGAATTTCCTTGGGACGACTGCTGCGTACCCCCGATAAACACATTCCATGTGATTTTGTATAATTAAGTTTAATACAACGTTATAATGCCAGCGAGTACAATAAAATTAACACATTGAAAAAAAGTATCTTGATTTTTTCCGGGATGGCCTCTGGAGCCATCTTTATTCTAAATGACTTTTGCATATGTGGTAAACCTAAGAAATACATAAAACTTTCTGTTAAAAAGTGCACATTTCCTTAAAGTACACAATTTGGGCCAAATTTACTTTTTTATGTAGTTAACCATTTCCAGATATTCCTTGCTATAGGATTGAATTGACTTCCTTTTGAAGGGAAGTAAAGCCGGTTGTTCTGTGTCGTAGATTTACAGTACCTACATAGAAGAACCTCAAGCCTCATAAACAGGCCTGTAAGCAAAATTAAGCGATCTTTCAAGCCCAACATAAAATGGGAAGCTAGAAACAATGGCAGAGCGTCCATAGATAAAAACTAATTTTGTTTTCCTCTATTCCTATGCAAATTTGTCAGTAGGAACCACTAAATGCTGTCAGTGGATGTTTAATTGTATTTTCTTTAAATATAAGTTATTCTGTTTACTTTTATCTATACAGGTAAACATTTAAAATCAGTTACATCAACCCATACACGCAGAGACGATGGCATATGGATTAAATTATTCATAAATGAGCCCGAAGTCCTTGAACTGAGTTGCAGGAATCCCTCATGAAGTATTTCTAGGTAATTCCTCTCCTTCAGTTTACAAGACAAGCAAACTTCTATACGGAAGTGAAGGAGAGTTAATATGATGGAGAACCCTTATTCTGAGAAAATAGCTTGCATGTCATCTAGAATCATTCCTTGGTGGGAGAAATTGCATAAAGAGAGCAAATTGGAGTTATATGGTCTCGTACACCATGAAAATGGAAGTAGTTCTGACATCATCAGTTATAATGTGTTTATTATCTTCCGGAAACCTGATGATATTCGTTGTTTCTCACTGGCCTGTGAAGTGCTGGTTTATTTGCATACGAAAGAAGTTGACTGTTATTAAATATAGATAGATACTTTGTTTCATTACATAGGGCGTGACCTGGTGGCAGTCGCGCTGCTTATTTTTCTAGTACTTTTACTTTAAACTCACACTAGGGTGCACGTGAAATGCAATGTACCAAATGTTAAGAATAACGGTATACCCAGTCTTTCGTGTGCCTAAGTATAGTATTAACCTTTATATTTGAACTCCAATAAAGCATTTATAGTAATGCTCTGTCGCCGGCCTTTTTTTTCTCTTGCCTCCTGTTTCTCTCTTTAAAGAACACAAATACATATTTTCTATTATAATTTTAAAGCTACGTAACTGAAACTTGGCACACTTAATACGAATGAAATGGAAACACTTAAAGCTCTACTTAAATATTTTTTACCAGTGAATAAAGCATATCTAAAATTTCCTTCCGCATTCACATGTGTCAGAGGTATGACAATGGTTGATAATTTAGTACCGTGGACTATAAACATGTCCAGAAAGCGTCATGAACGAACAAATAGAATTTAAATATCATGAAGTAAATTGTATTACTGTGGAGGAATTGAATACAATTTAAAAACTTTTAAAATAAGAAAGCTCTTGGATGGGATGAAATGAATATGGAATTAATTAAACATGCCTCTCTTAAAATTAAACAGATTTTTAAGGTTTATAAATATCTGTTTGTCCACACTTACTATTTTAGAGGAATGGAAAAGAACAGTAATAAAATCTATATTTAAGAAAGAAGATAGAAATGATGTTAATAATTATAGAGGTTTACGCCTTTTAAATTCAAGTTATAAAGTATCCCTAAAATTTTAACCAGACGTATAAATAAAATATCCGAAATATTATTTAAGAATGAGCAACATGGATTCAGAAGAGGCAGATCGTGCTCGAATTCTGTTTTTACAATACGACAAATTGTCCAAAAAATAAGAGAGTTCAATCTAGAAACCCATATTCTCTTTGTAAATTACATGAAAGTATTCGATAACGTGCAGCGTAAGAAGCTTTGGGATATAATGATAAAAAAGGGGTATCCGAGACATCTTAGTCTAATAATAAAGAAAATGTATGAAAATACAATCATCGGTTTTGATGAAGGCACAAAAATAAGCGATAAATATGGAATAGTTAATCTAGGAGGACCAAGTCTGCGCAATGGCGCCGGCACTTTTTAAAATTTATAGACGTAGCGGTAGCCCAATGACAGAATCAGCTAAAACATAATTTTAAGATTAATAAAACAATTATTATTTATTTATGCCAACAAACGTACTGCTGGTGTTTTTAAACACACAATCCGTATGTGGGCATGTTAAGAGCTGGAATCAGGACTGAAAAGTTCAATGCCATAGCCGGGATTTGAACGACGGATCTTCCGCTTATCCAGCGGCTGCTTTAGCCACTAAGCTATCATGGCCAATTTGCCAGTATGACATTAAATTCCCCAGCCGATTCGTACTTTCCCGGTAGACCGCAAGGGAATCTCACATCAGAGATAAATACCCCAAGGGTAACTTACAAATTGTATGTACTTTATGTCCAGGGTTTAAGTAACCTTTAGATGGTAATTATTAATTTAATAATGTTAGATAATATACCAGATTGACTATACTCCCTGGAAAGTGAAGTCCCTGTAAATAAAATGCAAAACATAAGAACCTTTTCAATTGTTTATAGCCTACTGCCACGGACTACACACAATAGTTCAACCTGGAAACCGCCTCTCAGGGGAGCTCGCTTACACCACTGCCGTCTCTATGACTGGTTTTGCCCCGGTGCGTTCTGCAACTCTTTTAACACACGAAGGGTTATCTGCATACCTCTATGTCGGATGGGATGTGCCACTTCGTATAATATGTTGCAAAAATTGAAAATAAAAAATTCTGACCAATCGCTCAGTTTGAGTCCCTTAATTACAGGGAAAAGATAGTACGAAAATTCGCTTTTGCATAGATTCTACCATTTTATTTCCCAAATTGAGATACTACGTTAAGCAAAAGATCGAAAAATCAAAATATGAAGTCTTTTAGTGAATATGCACATTAACACTCCAGGATAGAAGTCTGAGGACTATGTAAAATGAATTGTACTGTAATTTTACAATAATTTTCACCTCTAATTTAACCAATAAGAATTTCTTAGTCTCTTGCTGCAGATGTTTACACCAAGCTCAGTTAAGTTACTGCAGATCTATCTGCAACACTTTCTTTCATATCATGTTTCGGGTTGATTTACCTTACATAATTATCAGCATGGAAATTGTCCCTATGCATCCTATCTACTCAATTTCTTCGTTCGTAGCAGATTTCTGGAGCTTCTCTTAACCACATTCAGGTAACAATTAAAACATAACTTAGGTTATGATCAAGCCTCAAACACAGCAAAGTTACTGGAAAAAATTAAACAAAATTTACGTACTTTAAGTTTCCGAAATAGCATGAAAGAGGTTTATATTCAAAAGTTTGGTGTTATTATGAGTTTTTTTATTAATGGATGATACATCTTGCATCAGGTATAAAAATTGACATTTATACAGTAGTTAGATAGTTGTAATAATAATAAGCACACACAATTTCGAACACATTGGATATATCTACCCAGATATATGATTTTTTTCAGTCAACGCAGGAAAAAGATACATTTTGAAAGTTAACGCCACCTGAAAGCCTACTTCACGAATTCCCCTGGCATCTACAAGACAATTATCAGTAACTTCTGCAAATATTTATCTCGATTAACATGACATAGATGGAGGAATAAGCGTGTTTAAGTATAGTTTCTAGGTACAAGTCATGTGAGTGGAGCACGTCAGATGTTTTTGCTCCTTCCGGATGTGTATCCTTTCCTCTTTTTCGGCCCTGCTTTGTTTGTGAATTCCTAACCAATCGATGTCACATTGCTTACGAGTGCCATCAGTTAAGTACATCAAAGGGAATGTCGTGCGCATCTGTTAACACAATGATAATGTATTTCGGAGCGTTCGCCTTGATAAGAATCTCTTGTTACGCCACGGATACACATTGTTCCTATGGAGCAATAGCAACGTACATTATGCACGATTACAAACTCTCGATTTCGATTGGCCAATATGACGTAACCGATGGCGGCGATGGAATGACGGGGGGAAGGATTGGTGGGTGGGTGGGTGTCCGTCCGCATGACAACACGTAGTGCCGGCAACAGGACAAACTGAGCACAATAATATCGTTACCATTTCAGGGGAAAAGTGGCACATCAGCAAAATAAAACTGTTCCGAATAATGGAATCTTAACTCAAAAACGAAAAGTCAGTTAAAAATCAAATTTGGTATTTCAGTTTAATGTCTTTCTAGGATGCGACACGAAGATTTTGAAGAAAATAGCTCCACCCTAAACTACCCTTTACATGGAATATTTTTAGAAAATTTTGACTTTCTTAAAAATAACTCCAACGATTTTGATTAAAATGTAATATGTTTGATATATTTTTATTACAAATGAAATGTATATTTTGAATTTTCTGGCTATAGCCCCTGTAGTCGTATTTACTCTGGACGACTTTTGTAAACTGGTAAACCGTTTGAGATAGACCAAATTATACTACACAAAAAATGTAGATCTTGCTAAAATACACACTTTATATCTGTATAAATTTTCTTGTAGGGTGAACCATTTCGGAGATATTCCTTGTTATGTTTCGGAAAACAACTTTCGTCAAATGGAACATCTTGTTCATTTTTTATACTCGTATGTTAAGTGTGCAAAGAGAAGGGAATCTCAAAGCTTTAAAAGATTTGACTTTCGCACAAAGCCTACTGTGTTTTAATATTCCCCTTGCACCTACAAGGAAATAAGCAATAAGATAATTTGTACAAATGTTTATTTTAACACGAAGAAGATATTATAGTAATAAGACTTTGTAAGAATGGTTAGTACAAGAGTAGAGAAAGTCACGTGAATGCAACAATCAGATTTTTTTTGTTTTGAAGTTGTGTAGTTCACATACAGACGTTTTTCTAAGAATGTTTATTGCATTCTCAAAACACGTGTTTCAGGTGTAATTTGGGTCTCGATTTTTTGGATGAATAAAATAATTTGCCTACTTAGATATTGTAGTCATAAAAGAGAAAGTAAAAATGGCTTGCTTTTGGATTCAGGAGGCCTCAAAGCGGTATTTCCTTGAAACCTCGGTATCGAATTTTTTGGTGGAATGGAATATCTTTTCTAATAGATGCATAGTACAGGAAATAAACATGGGTTTTGTGTTACTAATTCGTTGAACTACTATAAGAATGAGTTACAGCTGGTAGAGAAGGTAATGTGACTGTCTTTATGTTTTGTCTTCTCAACCCAGTGGTCATGGATTCAATTCCAGGTTGGCACTAGGAAGTTTTCTTTAACCGAAATAATGCGACTGGGTTTAATATTAAAATAGTAAACGTCAACAGTTCAGCAAGTAATAGTATTGGTTATTTCTCAAGTCAGAGCCCTCGATATGGCCAAACAAGTTAAAGGGAGCTATACAAATGAAACAATAACAAAAGTTGGAAAAAACTATTCATACAAAGTTTATTCCTCTGCTTTCTTCATGTTAATCGAGATAAACATTTGTACAAATTATCTTATTGCTTATTTCCTTGTAGGTGCAAGGAGAATATGGGAAAACAGTAGGCTTTGACCGATAGTCAAATCTTTTAAAGCTGGTTGCCATTTGTCTTTGCACGGCCAAGAGAAAAAAATGAATATCTTCTCATTTGAGAAAAATATGATGATTGCAAAGTTCAACAACTAGTAAGAAATATCTCCGAAATAGTACACACAAAAAAAAAAATAATCATAATAAAAAATAAAATAAAAAAGCATCACATATACAATTTTTAAACGTCATATTTGTGCGGTAAGAGTTTGTCTAACTGTGGTTTACCGCTCGTGTACAAAGTTTATGTAGACATTCTCTAAAATTTGAAGATATACATTTCATTTTCCTTGAAATTATCTTATACATATCGTGTGAGCCATTTTTGATAAAACAAAAGTTTTCAAAAAATATATCTTGTAAAGGATATGTGAAAATCTTCGTGTCATATTCTTGAAAAATGCTTAAAATTTTTTCTGAAAGTGCTTCTTTGTTAGATTTAGAGTCCCAAAATATTTAAAGTATCCGATAAAATCTCGATATAAAACTTTTGGATGGAATGCAATACTTCCTCTACTTACTATACGTGGTAGAGAAAGTAAAGTCACGTGAATGGTACATGAGACCTCTTTCCTCTTCTGATTAGCAAGAGCCGAAGTGATTCCGAAGTCCTAAAAGATCCTATTCATATCTTATACGTTTATTCTTCCTGGAAACCTGGTGTAAGGAACAGTATGAACACGCATTTCCCGGTTTCCTTACATGATCTTCAAGCCCTTAAGGCTAGACAATACCATCCTTTCCTGCTGAGATTAAGTGGTAATGATAAAACTGCGTAAGACGCACTGTCTGTTACTGGGGACCTTAAAGGCTATCTGGTAATAAAACCAAACCATGCAGCTATTTAATTGTTATTACGTGTAGCAAGCACACTTTGTTATTTGTGTGAGATTTTCCTGGGACTCTCTTTTCGATTTTTGGTTTTACTTTCTTTATAACGTTCGTGGGAAAAATTGCATACCAACCAAAAATTCCATAAAGAGGTTTTGCTGGAAATACAAGTTTGAGGTCTCCAGAATCTAAAAACAGAACGTTTTACTTTCTCTACCAAGTCCATATTAAGTAGAGCAGGTATGTCATTCCACCCAAAAAATGTTTATACAAATTTGGCTGGAAATGCACGTTTTGAGGACCACGTTTCCAATAAAAACATTCTTTTTTAAAAAAAGAGGTTCGTGTGTGTCTCTTTGAGCAGCGAAATGAAAGTTATGTTAAATACAAACTTGGTATTTAAATTCAGCATGTTCCAAGGGGACTTTTCAAGAAAATTCTCCCAACCCACATTACGCTCGACAAGGAATATTTTTTGAAAAACTGTATTTATCAAAAATGACTCAGAACTTTGATTAAAATGCTATGTTTCAGATATTTTGATTACAAATGTAAAGCACATCGTCAATTATAAGGCAATGTCCTCAAAAGTCCTCTTCATTCTGAATGACTTTTTCATAACGAGTAAATGGTATGGGGTTGACAAAATCTCACTGTACAAAAACTGTTGGAACTCACAATTTATGTGAATTAATTTGTTATAGAGTGAAATATTTCCGGAATATCCCAATTAACATGAAGTATTTGAGTTATTAGCGTTTCCAAGAATATCTTGTGTAAAACTGAATAGCGAAGGTCATATGAGTGCACACATCAGATTTGTCCTGTGTTCTTGTGTGCGTCGGTGAATAGCGTAAGTCAAAAACGGAAAATAGGTTAAATACTAAACGTGGTACTGAAAATCAGCATCTTCTAAGGATGCGACATGAACATTCTCAAGAATATCCCCCCCCCCAAAAAAAACCTCAGAATTCCCTTTTTTTGGAATTTTGGTTTTATCAAAAAGGCTCCAACGATTTTCATTAAAATACTAAGTTTCAGATATTTTAATGGCAAATGAAATGTATAACTTGAATTATATAGGAATGTCTTCTTCAGGCTCGATGACATTTGTACAATTGGTCAATCGTAAGAAGTAGACAAATATTTAGTGCACAAAAAATTTAGATTTTGTTCAAACACAATTTGTCAATATTTTTTGTGTTTTTTCCTTTTTTTTTCGGAGCGAACTGTTAGTGAGATATTTTGTTGTGATATATTAGAATTCTCCAACATACTTTTTTTTTCAAATAGGAAGCCATTCATATTTTTACGTCCCGGATATACAAGCAGAATGGAAAATCAAAGACATCACATAGTCATGAATACTTTAGAGATTTCTTTATTGCTTAAGACTACTGTATTCTCATATTCCCCTTGCACCTACAATAAAATTACCAATAGGATAATTTCTGCAAATGTTTATTTCAACTAAGAAGATAAAGCGATAAGAGTTTGTAAGAATGGTTAGTACAGGAGAGGAGAGTCATATGAATGCAACACATCAGATTTCTTTTATATAATGATTGCAACTCCATAGTTACCTTGTACTAACAGTTTCCAGAGAAAATAGCACAGCACATTATAGTAATGCAGTATCGACTTGGCTAAATTCAAAGTAAAGGGGAATTTGACATAAATTGTGTAACAGAGATTTCTGGTTGCATTCTCTGCAGTTTTATGTTCGACCATGCCATAATAAAGCGCTTATACGCTACTGTAACCACCGTGACACAACAGTCCGACCACTGCACCCCCATCTCTGCCCACCACAGGGTCATAAATGGGGTGCAGTACTGGAGGTGGGACGTGGTCAGCGCCTTGATCCCTCGCGGCCAGGCATGCGGTCGATCAGGGGCAGCTACTTTTCAATGAAGTAGCTCTTCAGTTGGTCCCTCAGGGACCTAATGAGACTGAGTACACCCAAGACCAGGTCTCCCAGCGTGAGAAAATATCCATTCTGGTACCGGAAATCGAACCCGGGTACATTGTTTGCTAAGCAGCAGTGCTACCACCACGCTAAGGAAACAACCTATATGCCACTGTAATTGGCCTAATTATAAATCCACCGCGTTATCAGGATACTGCAATCCACCAATCAAATGATCCGCGTATAGCAATCAATTTTGACATCTGCTCAACTAACGACTCTCGTATGCTCAAACTCGTTCGAGTTTAATAAATTAGTGGTGATATGGTAAATAACATTCTAATTAACGCAATTTATTTCTGAATGTCTACCTTTTAAACGTTATAACAAATATAATGTGTATATCATTGCGTCAAGGGTAACATAGCAAAATAGTCAGTTTCGCAGTTGAAGTCGCAACTATCGATTCTTTTATGTGCAATCGAATAATATATGTGTGTGTGTGTGTGTGTGTGTGTGTGTGTGTGTGTGTGTGTGTGTGTGTGCGCGCGTGCGTGCGTGTGTGTATGAGAGAGATGAAAATGTCGGACATCATGCAGCTTAGAATGTTAAAATTATTCTATAAATGTTTGAAACTTAGACACATGATTGAGCATAAATAGCTTCATGAAACTTGAACATAATTCCAATTAAGATGTTCGTTACATAAAGTATACTCGCATTTTAATGACAGCCATTATGCTCTCATTACACAATGTATTATACTATAATCTATGCATAATTGAATATAGTGAACTATGTGTTAATTGGTAATTGGATACTCGTTTATTTTGAAGTTTACTAATTAGTTTCTATTTTGTAGATTTTTCTTCAGGTCTGTGTTCAGTGCTTATTTATGTTCTCTATCTGCTTTATACACGAACGTGTGAAGTGATACGGCTATTGTCTTAGATTACGGCCTTTGAATGTTAATCGTCTCTCATTAGAGGTGTTGGTATTCACTTACTTGCTCCAGTATAGTTACGTCATGGCCGCCTTTACGAGGTCTCTTCTTCGTATCCTTGTTTCACAGAAGGCCAGATTCTTGTTACGGCCAGAATTTTTCAATCACGCTCCTAATGACGTTATGACACTACGTGGAAACACTAAAAGATAAGTCATTGACTGGCATTGTAATGTCTGAATATTTCAGTGCGGTGTGCATTCTTCTTGGAAACATAAACATTCTCGTAAAGGTGTCAATCTGTGCAGTGGATAATTTATTTTATATTGGATAACTTTGATAGTTCAGCTAGTGTTAAAATCTTGGAAGCATCAGCTATCGAAATAGGTCATCTGAAGTTACATGCAGTGTGGAGTTCAATAACTGAATAATTATTATTGTAATAGCTATAACTGATTGCGTACTCACGAAATTGTCAACTAAATTCATGTACATCCATACCGCAGTCAGATAAACGAAGTATAGTGTAGAGCATAGATGGGGAGAACCGGCACATTGTGTCACTTCTCCTACATCATAGTTTTAAACCCATCCACTGCCTCACAGCGGTTAGCTACTTGAACACGGTTAGAGTATCTCGTCATGGTGGAACAGCAGTAGTGTATTGGCATGGTAAGTTCAGCATCCATGGTTCGTGAATAGGATAAGGTAGGTTAGGATGGAATGGGATGGGATAGGATAGAAAAGGACGTCGCGGAGGGGATTCGGCACATAGACCTTGAAGATCTTTTCTACCTATGGTTGTTGCGTGGCATCCCCTAGAAGGACGAGGTGAGAGGAGACAGAGGGCAGCCGACCCAGTGAGTCACGACGGAACAGAGGGCAGGTTCCCTACCATTTCTACACTGAAACTACCAGCTGTGGCTGCTACAACTGGCGTCCCACCACCTGTATCTTAGACACTTCACAGGTGTGCTCGGAGACCAGAGACCGTCCCATCGAAGGATGAAGATCAGAGAACATCCTTTTTCCCTGCTATGCAATGCCAAGATCCCTGCCCTGAAAGAGATTAGCTAGATGAAGGGTGAAATAAATGAGAAGTAAAGTGAAATGAGGAACATGAAATTCAGGAACCTACCAAGCATTTTCCTAGCACTCGGGGAAAAACCCAAGAAACCCCATGGGTGAGATAGGCTGGCCCCTGGGATTGAACCCGCGACTTCCCGAATGCAGGACACAGACGAAACTGCCCGAATCATCTTGCGCAGTTTGTGTCCTGGCAGTTATATTGATCTACCACGCACATAGAAAGTAAAGAAGGTATTTTTGGGCATTTTTAGAAAAAGTTGTATGTGTGCCTGTGAACAGCATAGCTCAAAAACAGAAAGTCTGCTAAATACTAAACTTGTATTTACATTAATCACCTCTCAAGGATGTGACACACAGCTTTTCCCCCACTCCAAAATACCCTTGACAAAGAAAAAATTCGAAACTTTTAATTTTTTCAAAAACAGCTCTAATGGTTTTCATTAAACTACTATTGGGTGATCAACATAGAGCAGAACAAGTTTCACGGCTCTCAGTTAGGCGGCGGTGTGAGTTGAACTCCTTCAATCGTGGCACGCTTTTGTTAGTTGGCACAATACAGTACGTATTAAATTAAATGAAGACGTTCTGAGGAATCGCAGTTCCACATAAGGGGTGTGTTCATACACACAACATTGAAGTGCTGACTCGCCTAGCCAATTTCACCAGAAACCCCTGCATGATCAAAAAATAGAAATGTGGTGTGCTATTAGGGGCTAGAGAATATGGCACCACCCCCTTTTTTGCGGAAAAAATAAATAGTGAATGATATGTGCAAAGCATTTTACGGCTATTTGTTGAGAGGGAAAGAGTTAACGCGGGATTCGGTGACGTCACATACGGCGAACTTCTCCTTACAGGAAATGATGGAACAGCATGTGGAAGGCAGTTTCCTAAGCAGGAGCCAGAAATGCTTGAACAACAAAGGGAGGCACTTCCAATATCTACTGCATTGATATACAGGCATTTAAAAAAGAAGTGTCCCGATATTGCAACAGGAGCTGGGATTGGTCTAAACTACACTAAATGTTCCATAAGCATTTAAAGGATGATGGATTGGTCGAGGAGATTCAGTAGCATGGCCTCCGCGTTCACCAAACCTCAATCCATTAGATTTCTGACTATGGGGATATTTAAACACATTAGTGTATGCCAAACCCATAAAAAATGTGGATTCGTTGCACATTTTTGTAAAATGGCTCATATCTCAACACATATTTGTGTCCGGCCATATGTTTATAGGAACATTTATTCTAGTTTTCTGTTGCAATGTGGGACATCTTTTTAACACCTGTATATATTTTTATGTTTTTACTTTTTATTTCTTTGCTAGAAATAACTTCCGTGATGAGCTATAGTGTATTTACTGTGGATAAGATGTCACCAGCTCATTGTGCATAGCAAATAGCACAGCCGGATACTTCTGTGACAAACGCAAGGTCATTTTTTGCATTTCTTGTGAATAGCCTCTGAAGTCCTCTTTATTCAAAATTACTTTTGCATAACTTGTAAACCTTAAGAGATAAGTAAAATTTTAGTAGATACACAAACCTTAGATCTTGTTGAAACATACCCATTTCCGAGATATTCGTTGTCATTGATTTGAATTTTCCGATCTCCATACCTTATTATTATTATTATTATTATTATTATTATTATTATTATTATTATTATTATTATTATTATTATTATTATTATTATTATTATTATTATTATTATTATTATTATTATTATTATTATTATTATTATTATTATTATTATTATTATTATTATTATTATTACTTATAGTATTAATTAAATACGTAAATAAATAGATGAACTAATTTAGTACCAAAAAATTATTTTTATCGTTACTAACAAAGTGTTTGTCTCTGGGACCACAAAAACCTAAAACATTGTCAACTAAATCAGCAATAATTAATTAAAGATATGAAGCAGACACGTGTTTATTATGCAGATCAACCCGATTTGACCTGGCGCCTAGGAGTCATTAAGGTGCAAGCAAGTACCTGTGGCCTTTTGAATCGCTTTTGCACCGCATTGGCGCCATGACACGCACTCTGGTCACGCATCTGCTCGCATCGGTCCATTGTCAATCGTTCGACATAGACTGCTCTTGCTACATCCGGTGAGGGACATTCCCCCAGGATTGCGTCATGGAGGATCGCTACAGGAATGAGAACCCTTGTCACTGCTCCTGAGGAGGATATTCCTCTTGAGTGTTCATAAAGTAAGGCAGAACCTTTTTCTTGGAACCGAAAAAGTGAACAAACGGAACGCCCAACCCTGCCTTTTTTTTTTATTTTTTTTCTTTCGCTGCACTTCCTTCAGCTTTGTAACAGCCTTTCAGCAGTGTCCTTGTGCAAATGTATTCCAATGTAGCACATTTTATTTTTTTCATAACCGAATTAAAATTAATTGCAGCAAAAATTCGTATTTTTCCCCCTTTATGTGGTTACCTTCCTCGTATGGAGGACTTACCAGCCGGTGCCTAGGGCCAGGCGCCTGGCGAGGAGCAGACCAGCTTATGGATCGGACATAGTGAAGACCTGGAAGCGCATAGTCAGCTCAGCATGAAGAGAATGATATGAAGTGCAGGCGAAATGGACGAATGGAACGGCAATGATGGAGCAGTTTGTGGAAGAGTGATGGGGGAATCGGAGTACCTGGAGAAAACCCGCCCAGGCACCGCTTCGTCCACCACGAATACCACAGGCGGGTCCGTGGGGTGAAATCTGGGTCACCTAGGTGATGGGCGAACAATCTAACCGCTCGGCCATGGCGCCAACAATTACAAGAATTTAATTTCTTGTTTTATATTTGATGCCCCTAATGACCGCCACTCTACCCCTGGAAAAATGTCCTTCAAATCACCCCTGAATGTAAAGAACTGGTTTTCTCCTAAAAATCTCTAAAATCAGAGATCAATTGAGGAACCGTTTTCTAGGGCTTAAAACATAAAGCCCTTGCACATTTATTGGATCACAGCTTAAATATAGCATAATGTCATAATTGTAAAAACAAAAAACGCCTGCACAACCTCATTTCAAACACAACTTTGAAACATCTCAATCCCGAACTGTCGTAGATCAAGCTGATGAAAAAGAAAGCACAAATAATCACGTATAGGATTTTTAAATTGACATCAACGATCAAGAACACCGTCATTTAGTTTGAATTTGAATTTAGTTTACGCCACCCTTTCACATTGTCAAGTAGACAGGAAGAAACTAAAGCATGTCTATTTTGCAATTTTTTGGGACGCGACAAGAAAATTTGTCTTACATAGACAATTTTTCAAACGGCTGAAATGATTTTGATTAAAATACCATATGTTTAAGATAGTTTTAATTACAAATGAAACGTATATTTTGAATTATCTGGGAATAGTTATTTTGTTTATGAATGACTTTCGCATAACTGAAAACCGTAAGAGACACATATAGTATATAATTATAAGTGATACTTATCAGATCCAGAATGCATTTTGGGAATACGAGACCCGTAGGATAAGTAACTTACAGTTCGTGGTTAATCAAGTAGTTTTTTAATACTTCAAAATCCTGTAAAATTCAATAATAAATCAAAATTGCTTTTCCACATTTTATTTAACATTAAAAAGAATGAATTCTCTATGTGAACAAATGAATAGCTACATCTAAATTATATGGGCTAAGCCTTCTTATTACTCTTTTGTTAGTGAATTTCATAATATATTCTTTACTTGAAGTAGCACATGTCTTGGTTTCTAGATTGTTTGTGTAGCTAAATTGAACCTT
Organism: Tenodera sinensis; assembly: GCA_030765045.1. Taxonomy (NCBI): domain Eukaryota; kingdom Metazoa; phylum Arthropoda; class Insecta; order Mantodea; family Mantidae; genus Tenodera; species Tenodera sinensis. The sequence goes on along the minus strand of CM060971.1, from coordinate 101,171,069 downwards.
TCAAATTTTGATACTTATTATCAATCAGTATAATTTTATAAAAATGAGCGACACTTGTATTGAAGAAGCTGCGGATCTAGCATGTGCATCACTTTTACCAGCGAAGTCAAAACAGATATGCTGAACCTTACAATGCCTTCCAAAAGTGGTCTTTGATTAAAACGTTAAGTTGTGTATACCAGCGAGACAGTTCTACTGACATATTTTCAGGAGAAATCTAAAAAACATACATCTCCAGCGAGCTTATGGTGCGATTATTCTATGTGGTGTGACGTCATTTCCTACTGGTACCGTAAGTATTAAAGACCAGTTTTAGCCACGTTGCCAAGGTAATTGATAAAGGAATTGTAAATTTAGCTTACACTACCAAATACGTGTTCGCAATGATTAACTTAGTATCAAGTATTGAAAAAAATATTACTATATAAGAAATGTAGAGATCGTTTAGGCACGCAATTTATTTTTGGAGATGAACAAGTTGGAGGTATTGCTTGTTATTGGTTTCAGTTTACAAAAACATACTTTTCTCAGATAGGAAGGGTAAAAAGAGAATGGAATGTAAAAGCCATAGTGACCAACTCTTAAAGGATTATTACATAAAAGCATTAATTACCTAAGCCTACTGTATTTTCCTATTCCCATTGTGCGTGTAAGGAAATATGTATATAGGTATCTAATAAAACAGTTTTAACACATTTTATTTCAACTAATATGAAGTGGATATAAGAATAAGCGTTTTTAAAGAAAAGCTTGCACAACTTCCAGTTTTCCTATACGGCACCACACGCAGTTACGATAACGATACCTGAAATGAAATAATTTCTAATGTTTTTAACAAGAAAATGTTCCAGGCTGTAGCTTAGAGCACCTCTGTGATATTTTCAGTTATAAGAACTGAGGAAAATGAAGGGGATAAAAACTCAGCAGGTGTGCGTTAAAGCTGTAGAAGTCTCGTTTATAGGCCCATACCTTAACGATCTCGGCTACTTGTGTCACTGCATACTACATGAAGGGTCCGGTAATAAATAAATGGTATTAGAATTTATTTTAAAAATGTATTCAAAATATTGTAGTTTCTTTGCAGTTCTTTCGTATTCCTGCATACATTAGATAAGTTATAAACATTGCAAATTAGGTAAAGGGGGATAAGGGGCAGTCAGTAATCGTGCAAGGAAAAGAAGAATCATGACTTGATGTGAAATAACGGGAGTCAGGCAATAACAACAGACTAAAGAGTATTTTGCTGTAACTGTTGTGCGTAAACAGTAAATGTGCCGGACATTCGTGACAGTAATATTTGGAAGCTAGTATTCTTTGGAACTCAAAGGTCGATTCTGTCATTGAAAATTAACCAGTTTTTCCACCTGTGTTAAAATGAGCAATTCACACAGCGTGCCGAGAAGGAACAATTTCCTCAACTTTTTCAGCCATTTGACTTTGTGACATTAAGGGCTTGTATGAACTTATAACAGGTTTCCAGTTTACACAGTCGCACTTCAAATTATATCATGGAAAGCTGTGAAAACTAGTTTCTGCATCTGTTAGACAAAGGCTAAAGTCAATGGCTAAAACGTGGCTCCTTTTATTATTTACGAATTCGGTGACGAAACTATACCTTTTTCAGGCATCGAGTGTTTAAAATCACTATTAGAGTTGGTTAAACACAAAAAGAAATTGATTTTGTAACGCAAGATATCAGCAACGAAGGTAACGCGATACAGTGAAATGTACTAGTGGTAACACTGGAGTATGGACAATGATGTAGAAATTTAACCGCAAATATACGTTTTGAGGTCCCTTGAATAAAAAAAATTAGATGAAGGTTCGTGTTGGGAATGCATGTGTGTGTGTGGGGGTGTGGGTGTGCGTGTGTGTATGTGAACAGCGAAAAATCGCTTAAAAACCAAGGTTGGTATTTAATTTTAGTAGCTTTCAAGGATACGACACGAAGATTTTGAAGAAAATTCGTCCACCCCGAGCTACCGTATACAAGAAAAATTACAGAATATTTTGATTTTCTCAAATTGGCTCTAACGATTTTGATTAAAATGCCATATGTTCAAGATATTTTTATGCAAATAAAATGTGCATTTTAAATTTTCTGGCTATAGTCTACCTAGTTCTGTTTACTCTTCATGACTTTTGTATGACTGGCAAAGCATACGAGATACACCAAATCTTACTATACGCAAAATGTAAATCTCATTGAAACACAAAAGTTGTTCCCAAATGCATTTTTTTGTGGAGTGAACCATTTGGAATATATTCCTTGTTGTTTATATGAGTTTTGCAATATTTAAACTTTTCTCAAATGGAAGATCACTATCCACTTTTTTATCTCTTGGCTGTGCAAAGAGAACGGCCTTCATATAGCGACCTGCTTTAAAAATTTGACTATCGCCCAAAACTTACTGTATTACCCTTGTAGCTACAACAAGAAAATTAACAGGAAGATAATTTCTGCAAATGTTTCTCTCGATTAACATGAACAAAATAGGGGAATAAGAGCTTGTAATAATAGTTAGTACAAAAGTTAAGGGTGTGCAATACATCAGATTTTTTCACAGCTTATTCTTATATTTCGAAGACGACCACTTGATTAAAATTTTCATTATATTTTTTACATTACTGTCATAGTGGTTTGGTATATTTAAACCACTTCGGAAGCACTATCTATTCCAGACGGACTTTCCACGCCTGAGAGCTTGAAACAGAGGTTTCAAGAATGATTAAGTAGAGCCTGTTAAATTTTAGACACGTACTGGCCACTTTCGACCCATATTCCAGATACTTCGTACCGGTTCGAGAACGTCATGTATGGTTTACCTCACGCTCTTAGCACAATAAGCGGTTTTGTGGCAGAAAGCGTTAAGAAATGATTGCCAGTTTTATGAAAATAAGAGTAATTCAATAACACGTTTCACACGAAACGCTTCCACAGTTACAATAAAGAATTGTGACCAATGATGCGTTAACATGGTTCTCCAATATTTCAGCGGGCCATTTTTCATCGAGTTCTGTGCATGATATACCGCATAAAAACTCTATTCTGTCGTAGTGCAACAGTGATCTATGTCTCAATTGTGTTGAGCCATGAGACGTACCCTGTTTATCCAAGTTTAACTTTGTTTAAAAAACCTGATGTGTTGCACTCACATGACTTTCTCTACTCTTGTACTAACCATTCTTACAAACCCTTATGCCTATATCTTCTTCGTGTTAGTTGAGATAAGCATTTATTTTATTGCTTATTTTCTTGTAGGTGCAAGGAGAATATCAGAATGCAGCAAATTAAAGAGAATGAGAATATGAGAATCCAAAAAAAAGCATTTTTAGAAAAAGTTCCGTGTGTGACTGTGTGTAGGTTAAAAACCAAAGTTGGTATTTAAGTTTAGTGTCTTTCAAGGATGTGACCCGAAGATTTTAAAGACAATAGCCCTAACCTAAACTACCCTTTACATGGAACATTTTTCCACAATTTTGATTTTTTGAAAATGGCTCTAACGATTTTGATTAAAATGTCATATGTTTGAGATATTTTTATGACAAATACAATATATATTTTGAATTTCTGGCTATAGCCGCTGTAGTCGTATTTACTCTGGACGACTATTTGCATAACTGGTAAACCGTTAGAGATACACGAAATCATAGTATACAAAATATGTAGATGTTGCTAAAATACACAATTCATGTCTTAATAAATTTTCTTGTAGGGTAAACCATTTCGGAGATATTTCTTGTTATGTGTGTGAGTTTCGGAAAACTTAAAACTTTCGTGAAATGGAACATCGTTGTTCATTTTTTTATGTTACGCGTGCAAAAGGAACGGGATCTCAAAGCTGGGATCCCAAAGATTTGACTATTGCTCAAAGCCTATGGTATTCTAATATTCCCCTTGGACCTACAAGGAAATAAACAGTAAGATAATTTGTACAAATGTTTATCTTAACACGTAGAAGATATAGGAATAAGAGTTTGTAAGAATGGTTAGTACAAGAGTAGAGAAAGTCATGCGAGTGCAACACATCAGATTTTTTGTTTCTGTAGCGTTAAGTTTCATTGTTTCTGCTTCAGCTTTGTTTAATATCCGTATTACTTTATACGAGAACTGTTGTCTACTATGAATGTCATTTCTATATCACTTATAAACTTATTCCATAATTGCTGGTGCACTTCTCTATTATTTTCGCTTTATTTCCTTTTTTCACATATATTTCTCTGGCGTGATCCGACTTTTGTTGCAGCCTCTGCTTATATGCGTATTTTTATCTTTTATTACTGCTTCTATTTCTTCATTCCATATTCTTAGACCTTTTTTGCTTCTAAAAAGAGGGTATATGGATGTTACAGACGACAGTTAGGATGGTTATCCCTGTGCAGCCCCTCGGAAGGCCAATGTTTTAATTACAAGTACTGGGGCATGATCGTGCCGGGAAACAGTGTAGCAGCGGGAAGCCGCACGCTGAGGACGTGTTTTGCCACAAGATTTACAACCAGTTAATATGACTCATCAACCAGAGATAAGTAGTTTATGTTCAGCTTATAGAACACTATGTTTGATTCCTCCATTAGATATTGCAAAGCTCAGCGCGTTGTTTATCTATTGCCCTGTTTTATAAGGTCTTCAACAGATTTTACTGAACCATTTCGAAGTAGGTGGTAGAGAAGTCTGACTTTCAGATGTGCAGGAAGTAAATTTACCTTAAGGGCTCTGTAGTTTCTGATTCGCAGAAAATATCTTCTTCATTACACGATTTAGGCGGGATGCCTGTTTGGTATTTACAGCATTTGTTTCAATCTTTTGGCTTTCCTACCCTTCGATTGTCCTGATTTCTTCTGGTATGCCAACTTTGGAAGCCTTTGTCAGTACGATTATAAAGTGCTGTTTCCAATTATTTCAATAGTATAGAATTTTATCATGTGTGGAATACACAATTAATTCAGTTTCTGATAACTGCATTCTGTATGCGATCCTGTTTTGCACAGCCATTAGATCCCAAGAAATTAATTTCTTCCTTATAAATTGTACGATTCCAAGAGAAGTAGTCCTATAAATTGTACTACATACCAGTTAAAATTTTCAAAGTTTTGCATAAATGTGTTTTCGTGATTTAGATTCTCTAGTTAATTTGCAACCGAAACGTGCAAAGTTAGAGAGACCTATTCTATTGTTACTCATCTAGATTTATTGTTATATTATTGGTGATTTTCTTTTGAAAATCCATCAGTTTAAGAGATTTGTTAGGGTAATGCATAGTATGTGATAAGCCTTTCTTTGTACTATGGCATGATAAGCGTTTGATAAGATATTGGAACAATAAAATATATGAACACTAGGAATGGGCTCCTAAAAATACGTTTACAATTAGGATGACAGAGCACTGTCTAAAAGACCACTTTTTCTTCGTCGAGAAAGATATATCAGTTATAAAATATTCAAACAACGGGTTCTGTTGTTTTTTTCCTAATATCCCTGATAGACGTCTTGCTTCAAATACTTTTATATGAATAAACTGTGAGTTATCTATATATTTATTAAAATAGTCTGAATGATTGCTGCATTAATAGAGTAATGAATGACTCATTTTTAATGCGAGTATGACGAGGGAATATAAAACAATATATGAAAACCACAATTAATACAATCTAAAACCTATAAACTATTAGAAAGCTCTCTGCAAAATACATATTTTTTCTAATAAGAACTTCATAAACATAACCTATGGATAACAGACAAGTAATATAAGTAGATACATTTAATAATTCCAATTTTACATTTTATTATTATTTCTTTTCCCTCCTGGCGTGCTGTTCCTTGCAATTTCTTTATCAGACATTCTGGATACATATTTATTTCCATCTTGCAACTGACTCTGTCACAGGTTGGATGTTACACATTCCTATAGTATCTTCATTTATCACTCGGCCATAAAATGGCTCTTCGGCTGTTTTTCTGAGCAGTCCCATTTCGATTGTTTCCACCATTCTTTAAGTTCTGGTGGTCCTGCCCTGCTTTCTAAGTCGTTAGTGTAGAATACTTTTAATACAATACACGATATCTAAATTACTTTGATAAGGTGTTTAAGATGTCATATTGAACTTGCGAATGAAAAGCCTTGCCACAATTTAAGGAAAGCATTATTACGAAGTCACTTACGTCTTCAACAGGTCTCCTGTGTTATCACTTGACTTCGTTTCCCATAGTGCTGGTGGCACAGACCTCTGGAGAACACTCTACATATGCATTTAAAATTAAGAGCTCCCTAACGATATTTAATTCTTTATTGTGTGTTTCTGGGAGTAGTAATAACAACGATATCCCAAACTAGATATCTGGAAAGTATTACCCTGGTCAGAAATATGCTCGCAGCGATTTATGAGCCTATACTGCAACCTGTCGCTCTGCCGCATCACAAGCTCCATAAATAACCACCGTGATAATAGCACCGGTTTTCAGGTAGCTCGTTAATTACCTGAACACGTTACAAAAACTACTAATTAATATTCCTTGGATTCCGACACATATCTCCTTGTCCTAGACGTTTATGAATGTCTTCGATGTAAAAAACTACTAATGTCAATTCGTTACAAGTGACATCTAGGTTGAAGAGACGTAAGGAAAAGAAGGTAACTGAAAGTGTGAAAGGCTGGACAATTCTGACTCTTTCACCATGAATAACAAGTTCCTAAGGCAGGACTAATGCACATTTATTATTATTATTATTATTATTATTATTATTATTATTATTATTATTATTATTATTAGTATTAGTATTAGTATTAGTATTAGTATTAGTATTAGTATTAGTATTAGTATTAGTATTAGTATTAGTATTAGTATTAGTATTAGTATTAGTATTAGTATTAGTATTAGTATTAGTATTAGTATTAGTATTATTATTATTATTATTATTATTATTATTATTATTATTATTATTATTATTATTATTATTATTATTATTATTATTATTATTATTATTATTATTATTATTATTATTATTATTATTATTATTATATTTTATTATTATTCTATTATTTCAGATTTTTATAATGTTGCGGATCAAAGATGGTAGATGAGCTGTTTATATATATATCGATATTAAATCATCAAGGTTATACCTAAGCTATACTTAAGTCTTTTAAAAGAAGGTCGCAATTTGGCGCTTTGAAATTCCACTCTCTTTGAATTGCCACTATAAAACAAAAATATAAAAAGAAATAAAAAAGCAAATAACGTCTTAGCAGTGGTGAAAAGTATAAGTATTTCAAAATTTAAAGAAATAATGAAGAATATTTCTGAAATAGTTAATACCCCGAACCTTTTTACTTTCTCTACTAGTACGTATAGTAAGGAGAGGAAGTATTAATTCCACCCAAAAATTCGATGTCCAGATTTCACCGCAAATATATATTTTGAGGCCCCCAGACTGCAAGAAAAAAAAGTTTTAGAAAAAGTTTCGTGTGTGTCTGTCTCTTTGTGTCTAGGGACAGCATAACTCAAAAACCAAAAGTCGGTTAAAAGCCAAGGTTAGTATTTAAGTTTAATGTCTTTCAAGGATGCGACACGAATATTTTGAAAAAAAATAGTCCCACCCTAAACTAACCTTTACATGGAAAATGTTTCGAAAATTTTGATTTTCTTGAAAATGACTCTAGCGATTTTGATTAAAATGTCATATGTTTGAGATATTTTTATGACAAATGAAATGTACATCTTGAATTTTATGGCTATAGTCCCTGTAGTCGTATTTACTCTGGACGACTTTTGCGTAACTGGTAAACCGTTGGAGATAGACCAAATCATACTATACAAAAAATGTAGATCTTGGTAAAATACACAATTTATGTCTGAATAACATTTTTTGTAGAGTGAACCATTTTGGAGATATTCCTTGTTATGTGTGTGAGTTCCAGAAAACAACTTTCGTGAAATGGATCATCGTTGTTCATTTTTTTATGTTAAGTGTGTAAAGACAGCGGAATGTAAAAGGTTTAAAACATTTGACTAGCTTTACCACTGTTACCACAGCCTATCCAGAAAAATTGTTGGCTCACAGTTCTCTGAACTATTAATGCATTTTATCAGTTAATATAACAAGAATAAGATTATGCACTGTATATTAAGTATATTTTAATGTTCTCTGAGCGATTAAAGCTGTGGATAAAATGAGACGACATACGATACCCTTGATCTTTAACTCCTCTTACGTTGAAGAGAAAAGCATCGTTCATTTAGTTTTCGTTTTTCTTACTCAACATTTTCTTCCGTCTTCCTGTATTATATGTAAGGCGAACAAATGGCAACGACTTCACCTTAGAACAGTGTGTGCGACGGCAGTGAACCCATGTCCTCTGGGGCAGAAGATGCAGGCAGGCAGACACACACACACTAACTTGTCACGATTTTCCCGGTGCGCCTGTGCCAACAAAAGAATCGAGCTAGAGTCAAAAAGGTTAATAGAGAGGAGGAGGCCTAGCTAGGCAAAAAAATGAACGAACGTATGCACAGAAGAGGACTTAGCTTTGTTTTATTCATGGGCTCGGTGTCTTACCTCATCTTACTCTCGTCCTGCTTCTCGTATTTTCTTCGGATCATTGTCGTTGCTTCTTACAGTCTGAGTATGGGCGGGGGCCGCGACCTCTGCTCAAGTGATGCTCAAACTGCTATTTGTCATTGTGAAGATCTATCAAGCGAAAGTTCCGTGGTTAAGTTATGGGCAGACCAAGGAGTTACGAGCACCGTGTTCTTTATTGATACACTGTTCAAACCAATTATGAATGTCAGTCGCTCCACATCCATCCGAACCGAGTCTGTTTCTCCGAATAGTGTCCCAAATTGATGTGTACAAACTTTGTGTATTTCTCAGCAACGAAATCAGATAGAAATACAATTTTGTATGTATTGGATTCCTTTAACTTCATTAAGCATGTTGAAAATGTTCAACTTCTTCCACAATACACTCCCAACAATAAGGTCAAATAGTAACATACTATCTGGATTGTTGCTAATACAGAACCATTGATGCTCTCTCATTTCCTCAAGAATTGTGATTTTGTGGCCTAGACTGTGTTCTTTGAAGTTCCCCAAATGTACAACTCAGAAAGTTAAATCGGGAGGTTCAGACGGGAACTCCGTTACACTTCCTCTTCGTCCTATTCATTTTTGATTGAATATACATCGAGAAAATTTATCACAACGACATGACAGTCAGGTAGAGTCCGGTAGAGTCAGGTAGATTCTCAAAAAGATCATCAACACGTGGAGTCATGATTTCCAACATTTGTAGGTAAGTTTGACCCGTGACAGTTTCTTCGAAGAAGTAGATACAATTACTCATTTGGAAGACAGACCACAAGATATCGTTACTCCTGGAATTTTCTTCAAAGTTATGTCGATTAATTCTCCGCTTTCGAGTAACACTTCACTAACCACTTCACTACCATCTTTTGTTTATAAACTCATGTAGATAATGAACTTGTTGCTGTGCTTTCCCAGTGCCTTCTGGATTATACACAACAAAAATTGTACTTCTGTCTCATTTCGTTGCTCAGAAATAACGTTACAACAATTTGGGACACTCTGTGTATTACCAAAACACAAAACTGAATACCATTTAAGCGATAAGCACGCAGAGACTAGTTTATGGGTTGATAGATTCCTCTTGAGTAAGTAAAGAAACTAGCTACATATTACGTTGTCAATTACAGGATATTTTCTGTTATGCAACTGTTAATTTTTTTGACATGTGTTTATCTCTTGCCAAAATTGATGTTAACATCTGTGAAAAAAGAACTGTAAAGTCATCGTTATGCTCTTTTTTACCAATACCCATACTTACCAGGTAGTGTAAAATATCTCAAAGGGGTTATCCAGTTCCTAAGCAGGTGCAGCAATTAAATTTGGACACCGCTGGCCTGCAGTGTGCCTAATTTCACTTGTGTTTTATCCAGTACTTGATGCACCTGTCATAATCTAGACACTGGGATATTGAAGACATATTCTGAGCTGTATGCTAAAATTAGAACAAATATTTTGCTGTCATCCTATGTAATTAAACAGAACTTTTCAGAGAATTTTCATGCTCACATTTCAAGAACAAAGCTAGTACTTGGCTAGCTGACACAGATGATGCTGTAGAAACTATAGTTCGTCCTCATTCTCGACCGATTGACATTGTACCTTTACCACGTATCCAGTTGGCAAAAACAACAGGTAGAGCAATGGTTAATTCATTTTTAGCCAAACCTTCTCTAGTTTCCAAGAACCAAAGTTAATGACAAATCCTTTCACGGAAAGTACTCCTCACCAGAAATGGAAATAAGGTGACAAAAGAAGACGAAGAGGCTGAAGTAAAATCGCTAGATTATTCAATCCTTGTAGAGGCTGTAAAGTTTTCTATGATGATGTGGTTCCTCCTAATGTATTTACATAATGGCCAATAAGCACAATGTACTACAGATGTATAACATTAAGATTGCACAGAAAACACTTGTTGTGAGTCCCCATATTGCATAAGAAAGAAAAATAATGAATATCTCAGTTTAAAAGCTATATTTTACATACACGTACAAAAAACACATAGTTTTCGTCTTTTAAGAATGAATTTCAAAGCTACTTTTCGTGCAATTTTAAGCTAAAATGAGGTACAATAAATAATGTTTTTAAAAATCCGATGTGTTGCACTCACATGACTTTCTCTATTCTTGTACTAACCATTCATACAAACTCTTATTCCTATATCTTCTTTATGTTAAGATAAACATTTATACAAATTATCTTATTGTTTATTTCCTTGCAGATACAAGGGGAATATGGGAATACAGTAGGATATGAGTGATAGTCACATCTTTTAAAGCTTTCAAACTCCATGATCTTTGCACGGTTAACATGTAAAACACGAATAACGATGCTCCATTTGACAGAAGTATAAGTTCACCAAAACTCACATAAATAACAATATCTTCGAAATGTTTCACTCTAAAAAAATAATAATAATAAATAAATAAAAATAGAAGTAAATTGTGGATTTTAGCAAGATCTACATTTTTCGTACTGTAAGATTTGGTCTATTTCTTACGGTTTACCTACCAGTTATGCAAAAAGCATCCAGAATAAATATGACTTCAGGGGCTATAGTCAGAAAATTCAAGATATACGAGTGTACATTTCAATTGTCATGAAAATATCTCAGACGTGTGGCATTTTAATCAAAATCGTTACAGCCATTTTCAAGAAAATAAAAATTTTCGAAAAATGTTCCATGTAAGGGTAGTTTATGGTGGAGCATTTTTCTTCAAAATTATCATGTTGCACCCTTGAAAGACATTAAACTTAATACCAACGTTGGTTTTTAACCAACTTTCCGTTTTTGAGTTATGCTGTTCACAGTATGACACACACACACACACGGACCTTTTTCTTTTGGATTAAGGGGGCTTCAAAACATATTTCCGGTGAAATCTCGACATCAAATTTTAGAGTGGAATACAGTACTTCCTCTACTATACTATACTATACGTAGTACAGAAAGTAAAAATGTTTCCCATTTGTGAGATATTTTAAATCACTTAGTTCTAGATCGACGGCCTTGTTCTCTAGTTACCAATTTATTTAAATCAGGTTTCAACGCCGAACAACTTAATTGAAGTACGGTAAGTGACCCTAAAACAGATCGTGAATGGCTTCGCTGAAAGTTTGTGACGGGTTGTTTTTATTAAGTCTGTTGGAAAACTGGGATTTCAATTAATGTACGACGTGATGATACTAATTATATTAAAGTAAATAATAATTATATGTTTCAAGAAAATATATAACAATATACTGATACAACGATTTTGTCATATTCATTGATATGTATTGTTATTAGAACGGCCCTAATATTAAAATGAGATACATACCTTAATGAATAGTCACAAAATAAATAAAATGTTTTTTTCATTATGTAATATACCAAAATAATCTTCCAACTCTTGATGGATCGCGCGGGTAGTTATTCTGAACGTCCGTCCAGTACTGTTTACTAGTTTCAACTGTACCGCGTAGCTTACTGGTATGGGGGGAGGTACACACGAGTAGGGGAGATGGCTCCTAGGGGACAGTTAATGACACACTTGCTGTGGTAATAGCCTAGGATAAATAAATGACTACAGCTACTATAAAAGCGCGTTTTCACAAAGGTGGTAAAAACGCACATACACACTTCATTTGTTACATACTAGATCATGTGCAAATCTAACTGAATCCGATCTAGCCCTGTCTCATATTCCACACGTTAGTGTTCTTAATTATTATTGTATAACAGTATCTTGAATACGCAGCTTGATTTGCACTTACAACATTCTTCTGAAATATGTACAAACTATTAACACAGGCCAATAGCTTCTTACCTGAAGCCACATTCATAAAATGGGAGGAGGTAAAAGATCCAGGAGGGTTCAGGCTACAGAATATTTGCTTTCTATTGAAAATCATCCATTACACCTAATGTAATTTAAAATTTAGCATTCTAGATTGTGAAAGCAGACACCTTTATGCACCAGGTATTAGGAATGAATGTTAGGAGGAAATAAATGAATTGAGACAGCAGTCCCATGTCAACCAAAGTTGCTGGAGTCCAAAGAGGAGGTAGTTTAGGAAATGACAACTTCTGGTAGGTCCACCCTTTGCGTATCTCTCCAGCTCTTTCCTGGCTGCGTGAACACAACACTCTAAGACATAAATGGGGAGAACTGACTCGATGAGTCACTTCCCCTACATCCTACTTTTAACTCCTTCCACTGCCTCAAAGCGAATAGCTACAACCACGCCTCCCGCTACTGTCTACCTCAGAGAACCGACCAGTTCTTCAAATTGTGTCAGTAAAAGGAGAGGGTAAATACTCGATTGCACGGCTGGCACCCCTGTTCCCCTTGCCTCCTCTAAATCCAATTAAAATTATACAAGTATATAAAGGGAAATATTGTCAACTAACATTTATTATATAATTTGTGCCAATTTAGACAAGATTAGTGTGTCAATAATCAGGTCAAATTTCATTTAAATATTCACATAATTACTTCAATATATTTAAATACCTTGAGATTATTATTTTTTCGGCGGTGCGCTATGCAGAGGAAATAAAAGTGACTGTTTCAAATGGGCAACTCGTAGAATGACTTAAGCGATCACTTTTTATCTGGTAACATGCAGTTAGTCTGTTTAGTCAACGCGTGAGCAATTCGACCGAAAGGCGATCTTTTGTGCCTATGCCCCTGACAGGGTACCTCCCAGGAGGGTGGAGTAGGCGAATGGATCTTAAGGGTGGCCGGAACGTTGTCATTGTAGAGCAGACGGCATTTTCCCCAGTTAGAAGCATCCCGGTGGAGGCTGGCGTAGCTCCCCTCCCCCCTGGGGCTTGTTCCATTCCATAGGGGGCTCGAAAACCAGTGACTCACCTTGCAGTCCGGGGGACGAGATTTCCGGAACACATTTGTTCCCCCTGCCGTGGGAGAAAAAGGTGCGTGTGTGTCCGTCAGTCTATGGAGAGCTTAACTCAAAAACGAGAAGTCGATTAAAGACCAAGGTTAGTATTTAAGGTTAATGTCTTTCAAGTTAGAGACACGAAGATTTTGAAGAAAATCGCTTCACCCTAAAGTATCCTTTACATGGAAACTTTTTCGAAAAGTGATTTTCTTGAAAATGGCTCTAACGATTTTGATTAAAATACCATATCTTTGAGATGTTTTTATGGAAAATGAAATGTACATCTTGAATTTTGTGGCTATAGCCCCTGCAGTCGTCGCTAAAATAAACGATTTATGTCTAAATTTTTTTTGGAGAGTGAAGCCTTTTGGAGATACCTCTTGTTATTTGTGTGAGTTTTGGAGAACATACTTCTGTCAACTGTATTATATTCCCCTTGCCTATTAGAAAATAAGCAATAAGATAATTTTTGCAAATATTTATATCAACTAACACGAAGAAGATATAGGAATAAGAGTTTGTAAGAATAGTTGGTACGAGAGTAGAGAAAGTCACGTGAGAGCAACACATTTTTCTTGGTCTTTCCGCTTGGCGATATCCTCTAGATTTATAATTTAATAAAATGTTTGGTATTCGTGTTTGTTTCATGCTCAATATCTGTTGGTACCAATTATTTTTTTTATTTTCATTGTTTTATTTATAATTAGATTGTTCTAGTACATGTAACTGTTTTCTAATTTCTTAACGTGTTTTTGTGTCTAGAAGAGTATATTCAGCTACTGCTCTTAGGAACTTAATTTCTGCTGCTTCAAATCTGTTCCTATCTGTCCTATTTGTAGTCTAGTTTTCACTTCCATATGTTGCTATTGATTATGTGATTACTTTATAAAACTTCAGTTATGTTTCCTTTGAAGTCTTGTTTTTCAATGTTTTCCAGACTGTTCCCTTCATTTGTCCTAATTAATTTAATTTGATATTCAGGTGTACGTTTTACTATATGACATATTAAAACATAGTTAATTAAAACTAGAGACTTGTTCTGTTATTTCTTCATCAATAACTACCTAACATCTTTAAGTTGCATGTGTCCATAAAATTGCATTCCAGAAATTGTTGCCCAGTTTCGCGCAGACAAATTGGCGACCAATTGCATAATGATGTGCCTATTACACACACATATACGAGGCTTCTTAATTTCACTTTTATCTTCACAAACTTTCTAATGTTAACGCGCAGTATAAGTTGAGGACATCTAAGCATATAAATATCACACCACACATGTGCAAATGCGAGACAAATGTGCTAATTAAACGATAGGTACATTCAAGAGAGACATTCTGTTGACACACTCTGGAATATGTATGTACCTCAAGGCGATGCGGTGCATCCCACAGAGTGAAATTGGGGACGCATCAAATGTCGGGTGCTTACTTGCAATGTTTCTTGCTCGTACGGAACCTGAAATAAAACAAATAAAACGAAATAACCTCCCGCCAATGTCACAACTGCGGCACATTTTACGAGGCAACCGCGGCAGTCTCAACATAACAAACGCCACACCCTTGTCCCTCTTTCAGCCCTTCTTCAAGTAACATGTGGGTCAGTGTGTTGCGTCCATTCAGTGGTTTATAGCAGAACGCATAAGGCTGTCTATAAGTTTGGTACATGGTTCTGTTATGCCGGTGTGCAGTACATATTTTCCCCGCTTAAGGCGAAATCAACTTGTGAATTAACAAAACACTCACATTGATAGAAATACCCAGTGTGGTGTGTGCTATTTAACAGTTAACACTTTCCAGACCAAACTATGCATATTTTAGAAAAACATTTCTATTTTAGGGTGATACCGAAATAATAGGTACTTGAAAAAGATTAAGCCTTTAAAATTAATACTAGTTATTATTATTATTATTATTATTATTATTATTATTATTATTATTATTATTATTATTATTATTATTATTATTATTATTATTATTATTATTATTATTATTATTATTATTATTATTTTTATTATTTTTATTATTATTATTATTATTATTATTATTATTATTATTATTATTATTATTATTATTATTATTATTATTATTATTATTATTATTATTTTTATTATTATTATTATTATTATTATTATTATTATTATTACTATTATTGTTACTATTATTGTTAATTAGTTGGTGAATTGTATGACAATATACATATATTGGCCGGCAACGTCTTGAGTGAAAAATTGTTGCTCTATTATAGGTTGTTATATTCAGAATTTGTGTAATCCTTTCGAAACCACTCACGCATACCCACAGAGAGAGAAATCTCATAGCTTTTATCGATGGCAAAAGGGTTGATTCAAAGGAAATTCTAGACATTGTTAAGCTACGTGAATTATTGTCACTTCAAACACTTAACGTTTGGCCGACAACGATATGTGATCCTGTTTCAAAGTTCACATTAGCAGAAAGCAAGTAAAATACATTGCTTCAAATGTTAGGAATGTTCCCCAAAATGCTAACAAGCCTTACATTTGAAAATTTTGGTATTGAGTTAGGAGCTCCGATTGCTACTGCTTACTGTTCAAGTTAATTCAGTATAATGCACACCCGTGGCAAAAAATGTCATTTCTGGAGCGTCAGCTACTGGGCTGAGAAGACCCGAAGACCCGTCCCACTGCTACGGCTGCCTACAGAGAGAGATGAACGACCCGTCGAGCAAGCAGCCCTCTAATGTACAAAGGAGTACTGTTTCCTTTGAGCAAGCACCCTCGCCATCTGTCCGGCACCGTCATGTTCCACGTAACCTGAAACGTACTTGAAAGATGAGAAGAAACGAAAATGAAACGATGGAAAGGAAATCGCGGTAGCATGTGTGGCGCACAATTGGGAGGTCGTGAGTTAGATTTCCGCGGCCGACCTTTCTGACCCATTGGTTTTTCCGGGTCATCAGGCTAGGAGGGATATTTACATGCCCCCGATTTTCCTATCCTTTGACTTCATTTCACGTAATTTACACCCGGAGTTTCAGGGTTATCTGTCAGCTGCCTTGTAAGGGTGGCGCCTCTCCGAGGGTGCTGATTACGCTCTGTAATATTGTTCTTGTTGGCGAGGCAATGATACATTTTTCCTGGGGGGTGGAAGACTATGAATTTGACAATTCTAGAAGAAAGACACCTGAAATGATATGGACACGTGCTTAGAATGTCAGAGGATCGAATACCCAATAAAATTCTGAATTGGAAAGTAGAAAAGAAGACCGGAATGCTGGTGAAATGGATAAAGGAATGTTCCTTAATAAATTCGTCGGTCTGGGTGGCTTGCTTATTGATTCCATGGTCGCGTGTTTAAATCCAGCCCAGACCGAAGGTTTTTAAATGTGCTTAATAACGACAGCTCCATGTCAGTAGCTCCAGGGGGACAAAATTCCGACACACCAGCGATGCTGATGTGATCCTGGCAATTTATAGTCCTTAAAAATTTTCCTTAATAAAAAAATAATATGTACTTAACTAAAAATTACTTGGAATACACGTGCATATGTTTTTATTACTAAGAGCTGTATTTTCCTAAACATTATCACTGCTTATAAACACTTTATATCAATATTACAACAGCAGTTTGTAAACCATAGTTATACTGTAATAATACCACGCTTGCTTGTGTTAGACTGTCAAAATCAACATTCATCTTGCATGCAAATGCAGACTTCATCCATGAAAAAGAAAATCATAGAGTGAGTGTGTATATGGTTTCACTTGCTGCAGAATTTCAAATGACATACACTCAGATATACACTGTAAATAAACCAAGTGTCACGAGAATATTATTTGACAGGATTAGTTGTTACACAATATTCCTTGTTGGACTGCGCATATATTTTTTCAGGTTATGCCTGAAAGCATACAATATTATTCGAATAAAAATGTAAAAATGACGAGAAAACGAATGCTTTTATTTCTGATTTTGATTATTTGGTGCATAGAAAGTGAGCCTGCGTTCAAAATGAAAATGCGCGTAGTATAATTGTGCTTGCTCTTATTTTTAATATCTGGTAATATAAAATTTCCGTAATTTATGACGGCGCCGTGGTCGAGCGGTTAGCGCGCTCGCCTACCACCTAGGTGGCCCGGGTTCGATCCCAGGCTCCCGCATGTGGTATTCGTGGTGGACGAAGCGGCGTCAGGGCGGGTTTTCACCGGGTGCTCCGGTTTCCCCCGCCATCTCATTCCACCGGTGCTCCATGATCAGTGTCACCGCCTGCGGTGCCGTAGTAGTAAAAGCGGGCGTTAAACACTACAACAACAACCCGTAATTTACGAAGAAATTATTCTTTGAAAAAGTTATAGTTTTTATGTAAAGTTTTTTCCAAATGATTTTCTAAGCGAAGGTTGTTCATATTGACATGTTTGCTTTCTCAGCTACTTTTCAGTGATTTCCATTTGTTTCCGTTAAATAATGTTCTCTTGTGGCATTTTAAACTATTTAGTAGTAATTAGGATAGGATAGGGTAGGACATCGCGGATTTGGCACGTCGACCTTGAAGATTTTTGTACCTATGTCCCTTGGGGGCACCCTTGACGAAGGGTGAGGTAAGAAGAGACAGAGGACAGGCAAACAAAGGTGGCGCGACAGGGCAGAGGGCAGGTACCTATCATTTCCAGATTGAAACTCCCTGTCGGCCGCACATCTCCAGTGTTAGACATCCCGCAGGGGAAGATCGGAGACCCCTGGCAAAGGACAAGCATATTTCCTGTCACGAAACGCCGAGACCGCCACCGACACCTGCTACCCTGAAAGAGATCAAAAAGGTAAAACGAAATGAGAAGTGAGGTGAAATGGAGATACAGGAATTTTGGGGAGGGGGGTGTAATGAACCTACTTAACACGAAGTAGATATAGGAACAGATCTTTGTAAGAAATATTTGTACCATAAAGAATACAAATGGCTATGTGGTGCAACTTATCGGGTTTGTCTAACATCAATTAATTTATGAAGCCGGAAGCTGAAAGCAAATTAAAAATAAAATGAATGTAAACAAGAAGGAAAGTGCAGTAGGGAAATACATCATGTTACACCTGAGATTTAAAAAATGAGAGTTATTTACAGGAAAAATATAAATTGATATAACATGGATGTAAAATAACTTTTAGAGGAGTAGACATTAGTGACTGTAAATTAATCCTTGGAGGAATGCGCAAAGAGAAAACCAGAAGAATTGGCCAATAAACCAAAATGCCTCGCGCTGCACTCCAACAAAAAAGTCGTAACAACAGTTACCTACGTTTGCAAGTCTATAAATGTTTTGCCGAGTAAGTCAACATTAATGTATGCAAATGTATGCAGGAGAGTCTGGAAACACGATGTACGTATATGAGAAGTTTGTTACACTATACATACAATGTTCTTCCCTATGGGGGAATGCGACTGTTACTTGTTCACAATTGTAATGCGCAGGCTCGGAGCTTGCCGGAACAGGCACGATGTTTAATTAATAACGAAAACAATATAAAGCACCTCCTGGAGCGTAGAAAACGATCAACAAACAGCTTCATAGACTGACAATAAAGATCGAGTGGAAATTGTATGGCGAGGATAATGAGAGGATGGAGTGAAAATGAAGATTATTATGTTAAACGCCGAGCAACGGCGAGATCCTGTCTTATTAGCATCACACTGAAGACATGTTAATATTGGCTAAAATGGAGCACGTATTATCGTCCTGTTTCCATCAAGAGCAGCGAACGAGGGGAGTTTGGGTTTACCTCCTTCCACTAACGCGGACTTCGCCTCTCCTTAACTCCCATGCACTGTGTTGCAGTGGCGGGTTGATATCATGTATGTTGCGTTTGATTTATGAAAGCATTTATGTGCTACAAATCTGTTAATTAGTGATTTCTATGCTAGGCACTGCTTACGTTTAAGAGGCCAATAAAGTCAAATTGCATAGCCTTAAAAGATCTACCAAGTGATCGTCGCGTAGCATATTGTGATATAGAGTTTTAATATAGTTCATTTTGGAGAAACCCTATTCACACACACACACACACACACACACACACACACACACACACACACACACACACACACACACACACACACAAACACACACACACACACACACACACTCTTATAAACTCTTCTTGGAAATGCTTATCCCTCTACTTCTTTTTAATTGACATAAGCATTTCCAGAAAGTAACTGATCACTAATTTTCTTGTAGGTGCGAGGAGAATATGGGTATGCAGTTGTCTTTAAGCGACAGTGAAATGTTTTAAGAGCTGGTTGCTATCGATGGCATTGAAAATCCGTTCCCTTTGCAAGGCCAAAAGATAAAAACCAATAACATATTCCTATTACAAAAAGGTGTAAGTATTGCTAAATACAAACAAATAAGAATGATTGCTTCGGAAATGCTTCACTCAAAACAAAAGGATATATTTGGCACAAATTGAGTGTTTTAACCAGATCCACATTTTTTATTTAGTAAGCTTCTTCTGTTTTTTACTATTCAACATGTATGCAAAAATCATCCAAAATGAAGTTGTTTTCTGAGGACATTCCCAGAAAATTCAAGGTATGACCTAGAAAGGATCATAAAATTGCCTATCCGTCCGTCACTGGATACTGACTGTCCCTCTGATTGGAGGAGTGGAGTGGGATATAGTCGCTCATTAAGTAAGGTTCTCCAAAGAAAGGAGGTTGGCCTGATCCAGAGTAAGTTTTCCATACACATATAACTGAAAGCATATCATCCAATGATCTCAGACTTCCTTATGTGCGGTTTAACAATGTTTCTTGCTTTTTAAATGTAAATTCGATTAAATCACAGGTTTTATTAGCAATTTTACAGTAGAAAGATGGAAATATATTTATTGTATTATTCTTTAAGTAGAAAGGCGAATTAAGTATATATTTTATTATAAAAATCTTGTTTTAATATTATGAATTCTCAATTTTGTTCACTGTCACTTGTCGCTAGTGAAACTAAATGTGCATTTTCTATTTTTATATCCCTTACCTCGTACATTATACCTACTCCAGCCAAACATTCGGTCTCGGGATATCTGCGGAAATAAATTTCCTTTTTGCAAGCTACTAAATCCCCAAAACAGTTTATAGATAAATCAAAGCGCTTGTGTGTGTGTGTGTGTGTGTGTGTGTGTGTGTGTGTGTGTGTGTGTGTGTGTGTGTGTCTGTATATGCGTTTGTGTGTGTCAAGTCCAGTTACTTTTTGTCACTTTATTTCCCTTAAAGTTAAATTAAAATCCACAATTCATGACCTTGGAACTCAAACACAAACACTACAGAACTTTTCATAGCTTGATCTGTTAATTACTTCATAAAACAATGACCATAGCCGAAAGTTTGACGCTGTCGATCTCTCTAGAGTTCAATATTTGGTAGCGTACATTTTCCGTTGGCTTCTATAGTATTAAAAGTAGACGTACATATCAAGAAGAACTTCCGAAGCGGGAGCAGAACATATAGTTCAGTGTGGCCCTTTGTGCTTTAAACGCAACCTCTGAGAGAGAGAGGGAAAGGTCTTAAGGACGGTCAGATCCAGGAGACGACGTGCGAACGAGAACCCTTCGGAAATCTTACCCCATCACCCAGCCACAAGACGCTAAACCCCGTCACCTGGTACTTCAATCCTGTAACAGATGAGGGGTACAGGAAATGATGGACAGGAAAGGCATGACAGAATAGAAACCACTTCTACAATCGCCTACCAACATGGGGAAAGCATGATCAGAGGAGGCAGTCGCGGGAGTCGAAACAGGGGCCTCCTGAATGCCTCACCTTACCAGGGAATCCTGTCCCTCGCCAAGGGGAATTGATTTGTGTGATAGGGATTACAAATAGTAAAATCAGAGGGAAATTGGTTGATTTGAACACAGTATGCAACACCCTCCAACACAAATAAAGCAATCTTAAAAGATTATAACCCCCTCTTGAGAAGAAAGAACCTTAACACGTGCGTAAAAATGCCAAAATAGCGTTCATATTCTACAAAACTTGACTTAAATTGGGCAAAAAATCTTTATCTGATTACCATCCCGGTATGGATGCCTAACACCCCCTAGGACTTGCTAGCCTGTGCCTAGGGTCAGATGCCTGTTGGGGAGCACAGGAACCTATGGCCCAGACAGAATGAAGACACGAAAGCGGGTGGTCAGCCCAGCACCGAATTCTTGATTCGGAGAAAACCCGCCCAAACGCCGCTTCGTCCATCACGAATACCACATGTGGGTCCCTGGGATCAAACTCGGGCTGCCTAGATTGTAGGCAAACGCTCTAGCCGTTCGGCCACGGCGCCACCATAGTTCCTACTTTTATTCTATTATCATCACTGTTGTCACGCGAACAACTTGATTATTTCATACCTCTAACAATACCCACACGCACGCACGCACACACACACACACAATTTTATTCATTTATGTTTAAAACACAGGCGTAACGACTGTCTCTATTTCCTGGTGGTTAGTATACTAACCAAAATTCAAGATCGTGTTGAATTTGCAAATAAACCCAGCAATAATTCCATAATACGTATTATAACAAGAGGAAATTTGCGACTGGCTTTAGATTTATTAAGCAAATGACAATCGCAAAGCTCTTTTCTCCTTGTAACACAAACGCTTACTGCTTACCCAAATGGAAGGAACTACCTACCTAGCAATCAAGCTCATGAGTTAGGTCAGATTGTTGTCATACAGTGAAAAATGCAGATCTTCAGTAATAAAGGGGTATACTGCGCTATTTCATGGAAAAGTGGATTTATAATTCGGTATTATTACACATCTGTGACACCTAATTGAAGGAACAATCTGTACAATGATTCTCGGTATCGTTAACTCCTGAAATAAGCGATACTTAATTGTAAAGGAATAGAAGTAGAGAAAGAAGTAAACGAGTAATTTGGCTTAGGTTCATGTCTTGTACCATTTTATAAGCTCGGAATAAGCCCTAGAGATGGTCACGAAAACAAATGTATAGTCATAAACATTCCAGGACAGAAGTGCGGAGAAAACGCCTGCAGAATGTTCCTGGTGTGTTGTAACAATGCTGAAACTCGACCAAGTTCTAATAATCACTCTATTTACATTCAGACATTTGCTCCACCTCCGCGCCACGGAGTGGCTGGGAGCCAGTTTATTTATAGCCTACTGTCATCTCAATGTGTGGCGTTATTTAAAACATATGTAACTGATGTACAAATACGCTTACATTTGTACGACCCTATAGCGACATCACCAAACATGTCCCGGACTTCTAGAAGCACGTTTTATTTTCTGCTTCTGGGTATCACAAAAAGGACCTGTTCGTTTTATTTGTGTTCAAATTTACAAATAGAACTCCTTACAGATACCCCATAGGATGTTTATTAGTTTCTCTACTAGTACTTACAATAAATATAGGGTTGTATTGCACCCAAAAATTCATATCGATATTTCACCGGAAAAGCATGCTTTGCGACTACCTGAATACAAGAAAAATAGCTTCTCTGTACGTGTGTGTGTGTGTGTGTGTGTGTGTGTGTGTGTGTGTGTGTGTGTGTGTGTGTGTGTGTGTGTGTGTGTGTGTGTGTGTGTGTGTGTGTGTGTGTGTGTGTGTCTGTGTGTGTGTGTGTTTATCTGTTGATATATGTTGGCCTGTGTACAGCATAACGAAAACTCGCTTAAATAGCAAACTTGGTGGCTAAGTTCAGCCACTTCCAAGCATGCAATACAAATATTTTTAATATCTTCCAGTTCAAACTACTCTTTACAATGAAAATTATTCTGAAATAGGGATTTTCTCAAAAACGGCCTTAACAATTTTGATTAAAATGCAATATGTCATTTCTGAAAAAACGAAATGGTTATCTTGAATTTTGTGGGAATAGCCTTTGAAGTTCTCTTTATTCTGAATGCCCTTCCTCTACTTCACTATACGTAGTAGAGAAAGTAAAAATGAGTGACAAGGGTGATTTTCGCGGTTCATCGGGGATAATTTTAAAAGCAGTCCAAGATGCAATTATTAATATACTTCCAGAAAAGTCTAGGAAAGTTTATTTATGTAGTTATACACTGATGTATGGGTAATGAAGCAGACGTAAATGAAGATTCTTTGTTGGGGCAGGCGAACCCTGCTAAGGGTTCAGCCAATTTTATGTTTTGATAGTCTTATGTTATACTAGAATATAATTGGTTGCTTAACTACTACGAAATAAAGCATCACTGATTATTGCTGTTTGTTACTTTAACACGCACACAACAAAGTATTGAAAAAATTTAAGCAGATGTTTAATACTATTATAAAAAAGTGGCTAAGAATATAAATTTTATACAGGAAAAATCTTATAACGAAGAGATGCTTGAGAAAATTAGAATAATGTTTTACTCAAGTTCTGTACAAGGACGCCATTGCAAATTATAGCTATTTCTTTGCTTATATTTTGTTCTTACAATTTTTTGCATTTATGCAGCAGGGCTTTCGTTATTATTAGTATTCTCACTACAGTAGATGATGAACAAAGCGTTGTCGTTTAACGCCTATACATAACTATATTTCATTGACAGGTTCATGTATTTGCCGTCACATTCAGCGATGTAGGTTGTAAATCTGCTTGCTTTGAAGCATCCATATAGTAAACAAACATGACGGATATTAACACTCTAGCAGACCTCACACGGAATGAATTTTAATACAAATATCAATAGGACAGAAAGTGTAGACGAAGGTTTTAAGATTAGCGCCTAATGATTTAGAGAACTCCTTGATTAATTTATCGTAGCTTTCTGAGATGAAAAATTAATATTGTGTTAACATAGCCCTCTTAAAGCTCAGTTGTGCTTTAAAAAAGAAATAAAATTAAAGCTTTTTGAACCTGTATTCTAGTGGATCAGTTCAGTGGATCAGTGGTTAATACATTTTCCTTTTTTGGCGGGAAGCCTTGTGGTGTAGCTCAATTAAATGGCTCCACGGTAACGTGTGAGACTTGTTTTCACGAGGTCCCGGGTTCCATACACGGCTGCCGGTCACTGCGACCATGAGTTTTTCTTGGTTTCCCGGGTCGGTAGGTGAAGCTGGAGTGGCTGTTCTTCTATACACTTTCATGTTCCCATGATTACCTTATTTATCATCTATTTCAGGATGAAGGATTGCAGAGCGTTGGTTGAACTGCTCAGTTACGTCCCACTTCCGGGTGCTCCCCTTCAGCAGAGCATCGAGGAGGTCAGAGATTTTTGGGTGAGCCGAGCTGCGTTCGATTTACAAACGTTAAGTAGCTCTCCATTCTTGCGTACGTCTTTAGGTCTTTCCTCTCATCCCTCCCTCCCAAGGGTCACGTTAGAAACACAGAGGGCCACATGACCTATCTGTGATACTCTATCACAATTAAATAAACAACTCGTTTGTTTATTAAGGCACTATGAATTGGTATGACCTTGGTGTAGCCTTGCCCCACCCCCCATGTGATGTACGACTTTAATTTTTCTTTCTATTCTATATCTTTTTTCGGAATACGATTGTACCTGAAAATCGAGCCGAAAATTCTGTAGCTCTTTTGAATCGGTGATGCACTTAAAATTAGCGAAACCTTGTTGCCAAGATAATTATTTGGAGACCGTCGCACAGGAAATAATTATGTAATGAGAACAGGCACAAATTTGAAAGCTCAGGAAATGTCTGATCATTTTCTCTAACGTGTGCGAGAACAAGGCCATTTTTACATATTTTGTATAATAATTGAAGCGACTAAATTATGAGAAGAATCTGATACTTTCGTTCGATACTAACATGGAAATACCACCGTTTTGCTCTATTTTTTATGTGGGTTTCCTGGATTCCTAGTCAAAGGAAGCAGAAGTTACAGGAATGAAGAATCTGATAGGTTACACTTTTTTCTCTATTCACTCATATACAAATAATTATTACAAATGCTTATTCGCCTATCTACTTCAGGTTAATGAGGTGAGAAATTTGTACCAACGGTTTATTACACATTGCCTGCGCTTAGAATGGGAATAAGGAAATACAGTTCAATTAAACCATAATCAATTCTTTTAAGAGCGGATCGCTATGTAATGGTTTTGAAATTCTGTTCTATTTACATGGCCAGGAAGAGAAAAGGAAGAAAAGAAAGTGAGGAGGAAAAAGGAATTTCCAACTGAAAATAGTATAAGTAATTGAACATTGAAACCAATAACAAGGAATTTATAGAAAATAGCCCTACAAAAAATTATGACATACATCGTGTATGAGCACTTCATGGCTGCATCCATAATACTATTACTATTGTTTTTATTATTGTTATTGTTGTTATTATTGTTGTTATTATTAGTGTTATTGTTATTATTATTATCATTATTATTACTATTAGTATTAATTATTATTTAATTTCCATTGTTTTATTTGGTTTGCAACCATGGGGACAATGGAGTGCTCATTACGTAGCACATCTGCAAAATGATGGTACTTAATTTTGGCGTGGCAGTATCCAATTAAAATTTCATTAACAACACCCACTTAAGATTGCATGCTAAGTTGCTAGCTACCACTCGAGCGATAACTTTTCTATTATGTAATACTAGTGACCCTTGTATTTTACTTTTTGACACATATCCAGTGTTGGTGATGAAATTCTCGACATGATTTGAGCATTGCTCATTCTTCCTTAGCTGGTAATCTTATCTTTGAACAAATGTATATCTCAGCTCACGTTCCTGAAGGCGTTTCATTTGAAACCACCCGTTAGCAACGTGGGACATATATATTGAAACACAAACGTGATAGCACCAGATCTTGGGCGATATTTGTTGCCTGCGTGGGTGGCATGTGTTCCACGGCATCAACAAAAATTCTTACACGAACGTGCGAAGGTGGGAAACATCTTTGGCAAGGGCGTCAGTTTCCAAATTCCAGATACTGAAAGCTCTGGTGACCTAAACCCAATAATTCACGCATTTTCACACGTGCCTTTACGTGAAATATTCAACAAATGGTGTGTTTATCATAGTGGTGAAATTTTACAGCTACTGGTTTAAAGAACAAAAACAAACATGCTTTTATTTATGATTGATTTGATAATTGATATCATTTTGTTTAGCAATACCACAGGTTCTTTCAATTTTAGTGATAATTTACAGAGTTAAATTATTTTCAGTGTTATTTTTAAGCATATTTATATACTTAATTCCACAGGGCGAATGGAATTTCCTACAGGTTAGTTTATTTCTTACGAAGCATTCAATATTTTCATAGCAAAATTTATGGTAAACTGCACCAAGGTAAATTAATCAAGGTTATAATGAAAGGATCCATGATTCAGATTGAGACAACTTCAGATTAAATTGCCAATAAGAATGAAAAGCTCTTAAGTCTTCCGCAAATAAATATGTTCAGGATGTACAGATGTGGTCACTGAAACCTGTTGATGTTGGTAGGCTTGTAGACTTCAGTCAGGGAAGAAAAAAATTAGGATGCTTTGTTATTCATTTCTGCCAACAACTTGTTTTATTCAGATAAACTAATAATGGAGTTACACCAAATCTTGCAGGAAGCATTTTCATTCGTTTTTTGATGACCTCGATCTTTTAATATCATCACTGCAAGTGCTATTTTTTCCCAAATCATAGAAAACTTCAGAAATTGTACGCACAGGAAAGAAAAAGAATAATTGATCACATGCAAGTAGATATCTGGGCTAAGTACAGATGGCTTCAACTTGGTTGGACGTGACGTATATGAACTCATCATAATAAAGGCAAGGCCCAGAAGGCAAGAAGACCTCTAACAACATTTGTCTGTACCTACCTTCTTCATTACAGCGGTGCCTGCAGTAGGTCATAGGTAAACGACCACAAGCAGCATCTTCCTTTCTTTCTTCACACGCCCTCCATTCAGTCCTCACTTTCGATTGTCTTTAGTCACCTAGCCCTTTCTGAGGTGTACAAAGTCAAAACACTACACCCACAGGGTTGTTCTCAAGTAGTGACCTCAACAGAACGGTATTAGGGATTACCAGGACCCGCACTCCTGAACACGTTATTAGGTTAACTGCAAGAATCTTCTCCTTTTCCCTCCGTCTCTTTCTCTCTCCTCATCTGTCCTCCCTTCTTTCCCACTATCTTCACTTATGTCGCCATTTTCTCGGGTCCAGCAACGAGAGAGATAAGAATTTTGTGCCTCCGCTTGAAACTGTTTCGATGGTAACTGGAAAACAGAAGAAGCTATCAAACAGTAATAATTGGTTTTGCGGCACAATCACTCGACGACACATAGTACTCGCTGACAGGCTGGCCGACTCACTCTCGTAACTTATACAACTAAACAATAACTCTATTCAACTCATAGTAACTTGAACTCCAACTGAAACTGCTACTGACTTACACTGGAGCCGGCATCATGTGATCTTCGAGAATCCTCCATACACATGTGCAACGATAACTCAGAGGAATTAACTAGAAGCTTCTGGACATTACGGTGTTATCGCGCTGTTCGATCACATACACACAGTCACTAGTTGCCCTATAGGCTCGAACCTTTCATTTGTGTTTTACCCCCCCCCCCTCCCCCATTATTACGGTCACATGCACACACATCCGCTCACGATATAGGTCACCCGTCCGGTCCGTACATTGTTGAACAACCGAATGTCACAATATATTTCCGTACATCTTTGTTATATTGAAGTTTTATCACGGCAAATGTGTTAGAACTCCTCAAGGCTTTGTTTCTAACCTTTTTTTTCATAAAATTCAATAATATGCGATAAATATAGGGTATTGACTTGGTGCTATTATAACTTCTTTCCGATTCCCAATCGCGGAGTGACATGAGTTTTAGCGCATTTATGTGGCCGCAGAATTATCCGATCTGTCCACCTTGTCCTCTCCTGTGGTGTAGGGTTCTATTTCCCGAGGTCATGAGTTCAAACCCAGCGGAAGGCAATGGCTTTTTTCGGGTGTAAAAATCCATAGCATGGCTTCCTTCGGAAGGGAGGTAAAGGTGGTGGTCCTGTGTCGCAAGCCTAATAAAAAAGTTTCTGAGCAAAATTATGCTGCCTTTTATCGCTCAATATAGAATAGGATACAAAGAACCATAGGAATTAAAGTGTCCATTAAAAATCTCAATTTAATTTAATTTTTGTGTACATTCAACAGAATGTTGCTATTGACTGGGGAATAATGGTGCTGACCACATCATATCCCCGCATCGCCAGGAATTGCTTGTGAATGTGAGTGTAAGGTCGGCAGCCGGGTGTTTAGGTCCAAGAGGGTTGGATTTAACTTTCAATCACCATAACTCGTTCCTTTTTTGAGAAATAGGATGCCACAAACCTTTTCTCTACGTGGTATTTAAGTTGTGTTATACCAAGTATTACTGCAATTGCTAGGAAACTCGTTTTGAAGCAATTAAAGGAATAAATGTGTCAGTTTTTCATAAATCACCCTGTAGTTCTCACCAATAAAGATAAATCCTGTATGGTTTTGTGCAACTGCTATGCTATAAGAGGTAGAAAAATCTTACTACCTAAAGTGTAGATTAGTTTAAAGCATGGAATTTATTTTAAATAAAGTTGGGTGGCAGCAGACATTCCTGAGATGTCCGTAGTTATTGATTTGAAGTTTTGATACTTTTCTAAAACGTTGTCACTTGTTCCTCGCAATGTCATACAGCGAATGTCGATTTCTGCATATCAAAATTTAACAGTTGCTTCAGACTTCTGTCTACTCCTTGTGCATACCTAGAACAAATTAGAAGGCAATAAGATGATTATTAAAATTAACAAGAGACGGATAGAGGAATACACTTTTGAAATAGCATAATGCAGAAGAAATATGGAAATAAACGAGAATGTCTAGAGAAATTCAGATAAATATAACATGTATTTTTAGTCATTTTCACCTGCCTGTTGCCTTAAATTAATTATAAGCTAAAAATGGATTTTTATTCGTGAACTGCTATGGTTCTCTGCCTCTCGTTCCATACAGGGCATGAAAGAACGCTTAATTTTGCTCAGGGGCTGCTTTGATTGTTCCGGTTGATTCCCCCCCCCAAAAAAAAAAAAGAGGTTCTGATTCCCTCGGAGAAAAGCACAGATGCATTCCCTCCAAATTTTCTGTTGTTCAAATACAGTATAGTCGATTCCCTCCATGGCTTAATCGCACAATTTGCGGCACTCTTTACACAGAAGGTAATAGATTCATTCATTGCCCTTTCATTTATGATTTTTTCCACATTTGCCATTATCTACACCAGTAATGCCCAACTTTATGCGAAAGAGAGGGTGAATTTGCCTCCACCTACTTTTTGTCGAACTATGATGCATTCATTGGAGTTGAAAGCAAACCTTTCTAATGCTTAGTTACCTGAATGAAGGGGAAAAGTTTCGTACACAAAACTAACGAGATAGAGGTAAAGCGACAATGTGACGTTAATGCATGATTGGGCACGAGTGGTCTACACACTTCAGTCTACATTTTAATGCACTGGTACAGCCGACTCCAAATCTTTTCCGATGGTCGAGAGGATATAGGAGAAGAAGACGAAAATTTTCTTATGAGTTACTTGCGCCTCGTCCGCCCGGCTCAGCGATGGCTTCACCAGAGGTATTTACTTTTGTGTGTGTTCCTCTGATGTGTGGTCAGCGGGGAGCCAACAAGAAGCTAAATAATCAGTTTTATTCTATTTAAAAAAAAGAAGAAAATATCAGCACATTCTTTTCTGTACGTGTTTAAACCAGTAACATTGCTTTTTTGAGGTAGCATTAACGGCGTTTAAGAAAAATGTTTAAACAATTCCTTGAACAAAGGTAATGCACATGATGTATTCCTCGTTAGTAGTAGTAGTGGTAATAATAATAATAATAATAATAATAATAATAATAATAATAATAATAATAATAATAATAATAATAATAATAATAATAATAATAATAATAATAATAATAATAATAATAATAATAATAATAATAATAATTGTAATAGCAATATTCTTGTAATTGTAATCATAATGGTGCTAAGATGATAAGATGGTGATGATTTAATGATGATAAGATGATCTGAAGATGATGAAGAGAAAGCGCGAGAGAAATGTTGGAATGATATTCTCTTTGGACTTAACCAACACATTACGCCCCAAACTCGCGTAGACAGGTATGAGCTGGCAAGTCGACATTTGAGACCATCTGGCATAACTAATAGATAAGCCATCCTGGGAGTCTGGGAGTCGGAAAATATTTGAAGCCGGCCCTGTACGTTGAATGAACAGGGACATCCTAGGCGAACGAATCGATTAGTGATTTTGCTGTCGATTTAGTGCGTATTATCAGCACAAAATTAAGACCAAATCGACTTAGGGAAGGAATCGGAATATTTTATTCCAGGAAATCCTTTTTGGAACGGAGGGAATCGGCATATTTACAATTACTGCTTTGGAGGAATTGGGGGGAAAAGTTGATCGCTGAAGAGCCCTCCACCAAATCTGAACCATGACCTCAGGAACGAGTCTAGCATGTTACCCCAGACCATGGAGGACGATAATTATACCCCCTTTTATAAATAAATGAAATATATTTTTTATTAGAAGGAGAAGAAGAAGGAAAAACGTACATTTTGGGCACTAAGCTTCCTGAAAGAGAACGAAAACGTGATATTTGGCATACGTTAATATTCTATTACACTCGTAAGCACCTAGGAAATACTGATTGATGAATTTAATGATCAAAATTGAACCTGAAGATCAAGAACAAAAGGCGAAGTACAGTAGCTGCTAGGAGTAGCAGTGTTGCCAATCTTATACAACGACAAGACGGTTGCAACTCCAATATGGACACATGTCTTAGAGATGATGGACAGGAAAACAAATGACACCCATCTCCAGTAGAGATATTCATTATATAGATGACGCATGCGGGTCTGATGCTGCTGATTTTCATTTGCGTGAGACAGGAAGTTATGTTTTAAGCTGGGGCTCTATGTTCGATGCTTTAGCAGGTTCAAGGTGGCCTTCTTGGAATGCAGCTGTTGGGTACTTAACAATAGGTTGTCATTTTATGGTTAAGTGTTTAATTTTACTTTGTTTTATGAGCAATTATTGCAGTGCCTACAATTACAGTGCCTGAGCCTTTAACAATGGAGTTTGTAATTCATTTCAGGAACAATTTGTGGAAAGTCATATGTCATTACATCAGGACTAGTCTGTTTAACACTTTTCTTTGATATCCCAATGGCTTACTTTTGGCTGATACGAGGGGATAATATAATTCCTATGTTTATTTTATTTTATAAATTCAGATACATTTTCTCCCAAACAATGAAACTTAAATTTATGTACCCTTGATATTATATATCTATATTCAACCTTTCGGATTTTTTTAAGAGTTAATCAGCCTAAAGAGGCGTTTTGTGCGCTTCCTGCTTTCCATTAAGAATGTATACAGAGTGGAAGGGAAGTCAATACATTCCTTCTAATATGTGTTTCATAGACGCATTAGAAGCATAGACTTTTATCCAAACTGGATGCGTAATTCCACAAGAATGTACGAAGATAACAATTTCTTACTTGTAAGATGCGTAGAGTAACTAATTTCCGACATAGCTTCGGTAGTAATTATGGGACATCACACAGGGTTTCGAAATAATTAATCACTTAAAAGACGCGAAGGAATATTCCGAGCTGTTGAAAACATTGAGTTGAGGTTGGTCAGGGAATTGACCTAGTTTGTCCATTAAAAACCAAAGTGGGTATTTAAGTTTAATGTCTTTCAAGGATGCAACACGAAGATTTTGAAGAAAATTGCTTCACCCTAAAGTACCCTTTACACGGAAAATTTTTCGAACACTTTGATTTTCTTGAAAATGGCTAACGATTTAGATTAAAATGTCATGTGTTTGAGATATTTTTATGACAAATGAAACGTATATCTTGAATGATCTAGTTATAGCCCCTGAAGTCGTATTTACTCTGGATGACTTTTGCTTAATTAGTAAACCGTAACAGATAGACCAAATCTTACTATAGAAATAACATCTAGATCCCCCAGGGTAGCGTGATCGGGCCGTTGCTTTTCTTAGCATATGTAAATGATTTATGGAAAGGGATAACATCACAAATTCGGCTATTTGCGGATGATTGTATAATCTATAGAAATATCAAGACCGAAGGTGACGTTAATAACTTACAAGAAGATTTAAACAAAATTCAACTCTGGGCGCAATCCAATCAAATGGAGATAAATCCAAGTAAATGTAAAACAATTATATTTTCAAGGACAAGAACAGAAGAAAATGTGATGTATAAATTAGATAACAAGAGAATACCCAGGGTAAGTAGCACTAGATATCTAGGTGTAATAATAAATGAAAGATTGGAATGGGGGGAACATGTAAACTCGGTCCCTGGAAAAGCCTGCAAAGCATTACACTTTGTAATGAGAATATTAAAACGCAGCAATGGGAAATCGCGAAATTTAGCTTACACATCCTTAGTCCGACCAATATTAGAATATAGCGCGGCATGCTGGGATCCATATCGGGTTGGTCAAAAACAAGCACTACCTCCTGGGAATCATTGGAGAAACGTAAGGCTATGTGCAATTTTTAGGGCATATAAGGGGGAACCTGCATGGAAAGATATAACAAAGCGGTTGTTGACACCATCATATAGGGGAAGGAATGATCACTCTAAAAAAATAAGAAATAGGGAACAGAAAACTGATATAGGTAAATTTTCCTTTACCAATAGAACAATTAATGACTGGAACAATTTGACTGCAGAGTTACTGGAGACTGCCTCCAAATGTAAATAATTTCAAAGAGAGGTTAAAAAGAAATCCTGTATAGTTACCATAGTGTATGAAAGGAATTGTATATATGTTGTAAGGAATTGTATATTATATTGTAAGGAATTGTATATTATATTGTAAGGAGTTCTATATTATACTGTAAAGAA
Source organism: Tenodera sinensis (assembly GCA_030765045.1). Lineage (NCBI taxonomy): Eukaryota > Metazoa > Arthropoda > Insecta > Mantodea > Mantidae > Tenodera > Tenodera sinensis. The sequence continues at coordinate 101,137,672 of CM060971.1, read as the reverse complement.
TTGTATATCATATTGTTAAGAATTGTATATTATATTGACAGCGCTGCCACCGGGCCATGCTCTAAGCAGTGAAATAAAATATCTATCTATCCTGCTGAAGTACACAATATATGTCTAAATAAATTTTTTGATGAGTGGCCCATTTTGGAGATAAGCCTTGTTATTCGTGTGAGTTATACTTCTGTCAAATATAACATCGTTATTAATTTTTTTATATGTTAAGTGTGCAAAGAGAACGGAATCTCAAAGCTTTAAAAGATTTGACTATCACTCCAAACCTACTGTATTCTCATATTCCCCTTGCTCCCACAAGGAAATAAACTAAGGAAGTGACAAATAAGATAATTTCTGCAAATGTTTATCTCAATTAACACAAAGAAGATATAGGAATTAAAGTTTGTAAGAATGGTTAGTACGAGAGTAGAGAAGGTTATGTGAGTGAAAGACCAGATTTTTATTTTTGTTCCCAAAATAAGAGGTTGTTGTGCATATTGGGTAGCCTGCTTTTTGCAGTTTGTGTGGTATTGTTCTAAGATAATTTGATTTAGTCTTTAAAATGAATACTTAATACCATTTCCAGCTGCAAAATAATATTAAGAAATTTGAACTTAGTGCATGTATACGCATATCGTGTGTCTTTTATTAGTACAGTGAATGGTGTTATAAACACCATGGTTCTCCATTAGAGGAATTAGCTTGCATAATGATAACGTTTGGTGGAATGAAGTTGCTAGTACGAGTATGTTAAACAGTGAACAAGCAATGCATTTGTACACGCAGCACATTTGTTCTTCATGGCTCCTTGTCATGACATTCCCAGACTACACATCGCTAATACTGAGCGATTTTACTCGACAAGATTAATTTATATGCATCACCTCCTTCCTATAACCCCGACTGGGTAAGGCATGACTACTTATCATTTCATTGCTGAATATAGCTCTAGGCAGATTTTTGTCACCGAACAACTAGTCACCTTTATGTTGTTGTTGTTTTCTAGTGCCTTGCATCTGGCAATGAAGCCATTAGCATTCGTGCTTTCCAATACTTTTGAACTGTCCCCCAATCGGATCTCCGGGTGGGGACATCTTTAGGCAAATTTCATCACAACAACTCCAATACTTTAAGAATTCTAATCACCTTTATAAATAGCAATGTTCCTAACACACTCTAGGGTCGCTCAGGTCGTAGCGTCTTAGGCTCGCATTCGGGAGGTCCAGGTTCAGTTCCCATCGCCTGGCTAATCTGACATTTATAGTTTTTCTCAGTCACCATGTTAAATAGGACCAAACGTTTTACCACAATAAAAAAGTAGATGGTAATGCAAACGCTTTGATATTTATCTACAGAAAATGAAAGCAAGAGGACTGGGTAGCACCCTAATGCCATCTGTTCGACACATGTAGAAGCAGAGATATAGTTGCTCTTCCACTTTGCGCATTTAGCAAACATAATTTATTGCAACACCAAACGACTCACTTTAGAAACAAATTGAAGAAAAACATATAACAATTCATCTCTCAAAGTTCTGCGTCTCTAGGCTAAGTGCAGAAGTAAACGATAAAGGAGTGGTTCAATACTTGCTACCCAACATTCGACCATTTTTACTTTTCACTTTCTCTGCTATGTAAATAGAGTGGTATTCTATTATACCAAAAATTCGATGTCGAGATTTCACCGGAAATATGTTTTGAAACTCTCTGAATCCAAAAAAGCATTTTTAGAAAAAGGTCCGCGTGTGTGTGTGTGCTGCGTAACTCAAAAACGAAAAGTTACGTTTGCAATTAAATATGTATACTATTTGTTGGCTAGTACAAATGAACTCGTCGACGGGCCCTTGAATCCCATTCACTCACTCGTTCTTCTGCATTCCATTTATGTGATGTACCTTTTACACCGACAAATGTGTGATTAAGAGATCCAGAGTATTTCGAAATATTATAGTCATTGTATTTATTAGCACTCAAAATTTAATGCCGTTACACTTTCGTTAAAATTGAACTGGACAAAGCAGTTAAATTTGACGAACTAGTATCACAAAGCAAACCCCGAGGCAAACCTGTGATGAATGTGAACGTCCTATTGGATTATTCCAACTTCTTCACCTCGAGCTAGATTACTGTAATTATTTTAATTGCAAAGATAACTGCCAAGATGTTTCATCATATTATACCATATGCGAGAATGATGTGTGGTTTATTAAATTGGCAGTTACACATAACTGCTTTCTAAGGTGTTAGGAACTGCTATAATAAGATGGTTTCTCAACCAAATAAGAAACGACTACTGGATAATGAGTCGAGTCTGCATACCTAATTTTTACAAAATCAAACGCTTTCTCAGTCTTTAAAATCACATACAGTGGAACTGGATCATGGAACGTACAAATAAGATCTCTACTTAAGAAACATACAGAAAAATATATTCCTTTAAGGATTAAATGTTTATATTAGGTTGACATTTTAAGCAGATAAATATAATAAAATATTCTTGAAGTCAACAATGAAACGGCAAGATACCATGCTGTATTTTCCATATTGAATCTTTTGCTGTATTTTATAATATATTTAAATTATTTATATAGTTTACACACCCCTACCGAAATATTTGGTAAGTAAACTTAACAGTTTTATAAAGAAACGATAAGAAGATCGATAAAAATGGCCATAAATAACTTTTGTATGTTATAATCAATACATAATAAAATCACAATGTAATTAGTTAAACCAGATAGCTAAAAAACTTACGGTTCTAGTGAAACGATGTCATTAAGAAATCCATTAGCTCAAAGCGTATCTGGAAAATAGTTATGTTTAGAAGTCAGTACGTGGGGAAATGCACAAAGTTCTGGCCCGAGAATTAGTAGAGGAAATTAAATTCGTGGAATTTAGCAATAAAACTGATCCACTCGAATTGGGTGCAAGATGGCATAGCCATATCCTTTTTAAGTAAACTGGTATCAGGTAGTAACTCTCTTACTTCAGGAATTCCAGCAGCACAAGGATGAACAATCCGCGGCGCGTAGGTAACCAAGAGCTTGCAAGAGAGTATTTTCGCTCTTCTGCACTTTTTAAGCATCGGGAACAAAGAAGTCTCATAGGGCCAGGTCGAGACCGTGTGGTGGATAATTATAAGTTTGACCTCTGTAGACTCCAGGAGTTAAATGGTAGTGTTGGCCGTGTGCAGACGCTTTGTCATGATGGAGAAGGATCCCTCGTAGTCCCGTGCGTGGCCGCCGTTCTTGAAGCTTAGCAAAGACTTTTGGCAAGCAAACTGTGGTGTACCAGTTTTGCTCCTCCAGAGAAATGGTTGCCACAAGACCATCCTTTAGAAAAAAATATCTTGTGGATACTGGCGACACTTCACTTTTGTTCATGGATTGTCATCAGAAAAGATTGCTGTTTGGCCTCCGGATCAAGCTAATAAATTCGGGTTTTATCATCTGTGGCGATGTCTGGAGTCCCCTCCTTTGGATCTTGTTAGCATTTTCTCACACCATTCAACACGGTTGTGTTTTTGTTCTTCGGTTAAATAGTGTCGGAATGCGACCCTCCTTACACGCAGGAATTCATGAATTCAGCTTTTATTTGAATTGTGTGTTCAAACCAGAGCCAAACTTTTCCTATGGTAATAATTTGTCTATCTCTTACAGCTTACCAGTGATACAAAATTAATTCAGAATGACGAATACTTCGGAGGCCTTCCCAGAAAATTCAGAACTCAGTTTTCACTGTCACATAATAACCGGATTCTATTTTCAATTAGCTTTGCCTAGCTCACGTCACCTCAATAGTGTGAACTAGTTTCAGTGTTCAATTTCGCTTCACTTTGTTTTCACATTCCCTTTATTTTCTTCGGCAACTTAGCGTGGTAAGCGAATACGACTGACGCAGCCTCTTCTTCCGAACGTTCACTCTCTGGGGAGTTGAGCGCACGCTACCTTGCAGTACAGTACTTTCTGCACGTCCTTCATAAAGTGTTGCTTTTCGTTGCAACAGAAACGTATTCGCAAGACTCACTCTATTTGTAACAGCAATACATATAGTATATGTCAGTTTCCAGAGCGTTCGAGACTGAAAAAATTTCAGAAGGTTCTAGTTATCTGTTGATATCGCTTATTGTGTGTAGTCTGTTTACATTCTGACTATCCGGCGCCGACTTCTGGAAAAGTTAATCGAGGGCGTTATAGCCTTATCAGGAAATAAAATATAACAAAGATGTTTATATCTAAGGAGTAGTTTGAAGTGACCATATTTTTTTTTAATATCTTAGTGTCGCATCCTTGGAGAACGCTATACTTAAATACCATGTTTGGTATTTAATCGACTTTTTATTTTTTAGTTACGCTGTTCACAGGCACTGACACACATACACACACGTGGAACTTTTTCTTAAAAGTTCTGTCTTTTTTCTCGGGACCTCAAAATAAGTAAAATATCATCCGACGTTTTGGTTGTTTGCTTCCTCTACATATTCTATCTAAGCAGTATAAAAGTAAGAAATCTGAAGTGCTGTGCTCACATGACTTTCTCTACTCTTACACAACTAGTTACAAACGTTTGTTCCGCTATCTAGTTTATATTAATAGAGACAAACATTTGTAGAAATTATATTATTCCTAATTTTCGTATAGGTGCAAAGAAAATACGGCACGCTTTAAACGTTCGTAAAATGTTTTTAAGAGTGGTCGCTTTATGATGACTTTGAAATTCCGTTATCTTTGCATGACCAAGAGATAAAAAATGAATAACGACCTCCAATTTGAGAACGGTCTATAAGTATTGCAAAATTCTGACAAATAACAAGGAATATCTCAGAGATGGTTCACCTCACAGAAAAAGAGCGTTTGACTAAATTGTGTGCTTTAACGAGGTCTACATTTTTTGTACAGTAAGATTTGGTCTATTTGTTATGCTTTACCAGTTATGCAAAAGTCATTTAGAGTAAACAGAGCTACATGGGTTAAAAATATGCACTTCATTTGTCATATAAATAACTTAAACATGTCATTTTAATATCATTAGGGCTATTCTTGACAAAATCCATGTAAAGGGTAGTTTAGGGTGGCAGAATTTTCTTCAAAATCTTCATCTCAGTAAAAATGAGCAACAACTCTTTAAAGTAAGTGCTTTGAGCTTTTACTCTTACGAAGTGACACCCTGACTTGCTCACTGAAGTCACCTTCCTTTCCAATACCAGCTTTATTCGCATTCGCTTATATCAAAACTTTAAAAGTTAACACGTTTTAGTGTCAGCACAGCTTTATGCACAACACCCAAGAGCAGGTAGGCTACAGAGATCCTACTTCTAAGTGTAAATGTATAATTGAAAGCACTTAAACCTCCGTGTTATAGTTAGATTCCTTAAGATGGCGTTTTTTGTCCTGCGTAGCCATTATGAACGACTACACCATTAGACTGGTGTTAATGACTAAGGAGATAGTGGGACATTGTGTAATCCTAAAGATTAACGACCAGTGCGACAACATGGGCAGTATTTAAGCTACATAAAAGTGAACAGCAATATTAATTACCACTTATTTTACTAAGAAACATGGTTAGCTATACCATGAACGCCATGAAGGGAGATAAATTTATTTTTCTGAACAGGTTTTCATATTTATTTTTATTTACTTCTTTCACCTTCCCATTCCATATCCCTTCCATCGTTTTCGAAGCCGTATATCATGGCAGGTGCACGTATTTCATCGCAACACCAGGAGAAGCTCTGTTTTAGGGTAAAGTGGGGCATGCTGCCACAAAGAATATTCTTATTTCCTGATCATGATTGATAAATTGCCTTAGGTATAAATAAGACCGAATGTACCGAATTAAATATTCGGTAATTCTGATTGTATTTACTGAAAAAAACCAATAATTGAATAAGTTTCACATCTTTTGATTTAGTTTCTAGGAATATTATGAAAGTAGCATTTTCTGTGCATGCAGAAACTAAACTAATTTAGAAAGAGTAATAAAGATAGGCAAAGACAACAGTCATTTGTTGGAAGAACATGGAGGTTAGAATATTGAGATGTATGAAGAAACTAAAGAAAATGTCGGCTGAAGCTGGAACATATGTATTGTTGAATTGTAGATACCCATGTATCAATGAATGCAATTCATTCTTCTCCAGGAAAAAGCATAAACGCTAGAATAAATAAGCATCTTGTTGCCTTATGCCACGATCTCCCCTAAACACTGTGGTATTTCATTCTTGCTTTACAAATGTATTTAATTAATTAAACAAAAGAAGATCCACAACACTGAGGATACACATTCCAGCGGCACCAACAAATACGCTTGTGCACACCAACATGATTTGGTCGACTGAGACGTGAACACAATGAAGAAATTGTAAACATTACTTTATTCACATATCTTCATACCTTGAGCTTTTGTTTTGTTTTCTATTTGAAGACCCGAAGCCTTGTAGGAATTTTTAAGAGTGCAAACCGAGAACTTGTCTCTTTTTCACGTTCTGTCTGTCTCTCGTTTTATCCTTCTCTCTCTCTCTCTTTCTCTTTCTTTTGCTTCCCTCTCTCTCTTACTCTCGGTCCCCACAGCTCACCTAAGAATCTGTTAAGGTAGGCATTATATTTTAGAAACATGGGTACTATTATATTCATTTCTATTGCACGGTAATTCATGTTTTGAGGTCTCCAAAGAAAAAGCAAACATTAGGTATACCTTAACAAGTATTAGATTAACTCCAAATTTCATCCTTAAGTCAGACATCATCCAAGTATGCAGGTGAAGTTTAATATTATTTTTATACTCAAAAACACTCTTCGATAGTTTTGCTATTGTAAAACCTGTCTGACGAGCTTGATTAAAATCTAATATGCTCAAGTTGACACGAGAAATAAAATGCAAACTCATATCCTTTGTTTCTTGGTACTCGAGTATATTGTTAAGGACAGGAGATGTCTTTATTTCCCGTAAAAAGTGTATGAAGTCCTTAGTGCATAGAACTTTATACAATACGGAAATTAGAAAAGATAGAAAGTACAAATTAGGAAAAAAGTGGAGGGGAAAAAACCAATATAGATCTCATACAGGTATTTAGTTTGTCTATTCACCTTCTTCATCGTATTAATGATTCGTGGTCTAGTTGAAATTCTTCAGTATTTAACTAGCTTTTATTAGCTTCATTTGTATGTATCTATCTGCCTATTAGTGCAGCGGAGTCTTTCGACTTAATTTTCACCAACTTAGAGTCGTCTGTTTGACTTGAAAATTTGCGCAAGTGTCAAACGCCGATGACAATATAATACTATTATGACTGTCTTATATCATGGATACCGCTAAAGTACTTTGAAAGTTGGTTGAATTAAATATGGATAACAAATATGCCAGGAGAGAGGACTTGAGAGGAATACGATATATCGGGGGAAGGATACGAAAATTACCCAGAGCCAGGAAATCCACAACAGCTGCCAGTGTGCTTAAAACAGTAATTTTAATCTAATACTGTTCCATAAAAAAGATCTAAAAATTTTCAGAAACAGAAGAATTGTAAAAATTTTGAATTCAAAAATTTAAAAAGACTTGAATTTATAAAATATGTGCATAAACATTTGAATAGAAAAATTCGAGACACAAAAAAGAACTAATTAATGTTTGAAAAGCTGAAAATAGCCGCGCTTCAATAACCAATCGAACTAAAAAGTAGAAAATAATTTTTAAGTATGAAGAGTTCGTTCTATAGCGATATAAAGTCCAGATCGTCAGATGAGCTTAGTTGTGTAATTCTCTTCCGGTAGAATCTGTTTGATTAACATGGTGGTATATTTCTTCAGCAGTTTAGTTGCTTTAGTTTATTACTATTGATTGAATCGGATTGCGAACGTACGATTGCTACTCTATGTGTACATATATGCACTGATAAATGCAGGACAGATGACTATCTGCGAACTCACTATATCATCTTCTATTTCCTTTCTTCTGTGTGGACATTTGAGTTCGTAGTGAGAAACGTCCAAACCAGAGGGGAACCACAGCGAAACTCCATCTACTGTGGTTGGAGCAGGGGTTTGAATCGACAACCTTTTGAATACCAGGCAGGCACAGGCGTCAGCCCCTGAGGTATCTTCTTCACGCATATCTAGTACTGATATATTCTTTTACATTTTTCATTTCTGTTAATTTGAACTGCAGAATGCTCTTTTTGCCCCAGAAATTGAAATGTTACATCAAACATTTATTTTAAAAGCATTTTCTTCGTATAATCAAACAATTTATTATCGGATTAGGGATTCCAGGCAATATTGGGTATAAACCCATGTTTTTTATATTTGTAAAATTTAAAACAAAATTAAACGCAAGTTATCTTCTTACACAATAAACTGTTAAACAAAATATTTGTTTTAAGTAAGCTTTCTGATAAAGTAATACTTTTACTTTAAAAGTTACAGCAGTAGTGCACTATCATATATATGATATTAAAATGAAAAACGATAACAAATGGAAAGATAAACATAGCATTGTGACGTTGGGCTCGGCGCACAATAGGGGACGGACGGGGCCAGAGTGTTTCACGCCACATGCGGGGTCGGCGAGCGAACGTGACTACATTGTTGTAATTAGTCAATGAGAGACAGGGGAATTGAAGAAAGACTCTAAAAGGACTAAGCAAGGCTATGAGAAGAACATTTCTGAGTTGTGATAGTCCAAAAGACTGTAGACTTTGTTAACGACAAGAAGAAAACTGTGTATTTAGAGCACAATAAAGTGATAGGAAAGTAACCGGACCTGACTTGTCATTTTGCCACAGTATTTTAGAAACTGCGTTCCTTTGTGGTGGTCCATGTACATGAATTAAAAACCAAATGAATTCTATTTAGTATAATAGGAGATTACGTATGTGCCAATGGAAATCTGAATACCATTAGATAACATAGAATCCGCATTGCTATTTTCTGCGCATGTGCCAATCAAGGAAATGGCATTCTCTCTGTTCCTAGTGTCGATGCAGTTTTGCACTCACACCTCTTAATGTAACAAAGGGCACAGCTTTATCTATACGGTCGAAATGTGAAATAATCAGCAGTCCTACTGCGCGACCTACAAAACCACATACACGAGCATTCAAATCACTGGTCAGTAACAAAATACTGGTGGTGCGTGCGTCACGATTCTGACGCTCTCCTTCCTAACAAGGTGGATATTAACTATATAGTTTTGGAGCCTACCTTTCTCTTTGAGTTACAACCTCTGTTCGTTCATAACGACTCTTAAGCAAGCCTTCCGCAAGGGATTTTACGTAAAGCATGAAATGCTCGAATGATAATTTCAACACTTTCATTTACCCAGTGTGTATATTTAATGTCCTCACTATCATACCGGGTGCTTGGCTGACCACCCGCTTCCAGGTCTTCACTCTGCCTGATTCATTGGTTCCTCTGTTCCCTGACAGAAGGGGGTGTTAGTCCTACATAAGGGGAGGATAATCAGCAAAACAAGAAGCATTCTTTATGAAGCTTTTGTGTATAGAATTATTAACGTAAATCCTCACATTATCCCTTAGAACTGTAAGGGTTAACAGACAAGCCTTGAAATCTAAAGTAATGCCTATGAACTAGTCGACCAATGTCGTATGTATGATTTCCTTATGGCGGGTTTACGATGAACTTGACGTCACGTGACTAAATGTGGAAAATAAAATCTCAGGTTAGAAAAGGGGATCTGCTTCGTATATCCTCCATTTTCGCATCAAGTTGGGAGGTCACGTGACTAATTGGAAGTAATCGGCCCTGCAGGAATATATTATGCTGCTCTATGTAACTATTTGCATCAAAATTCATTCTCTGTAGTTTAATCACTGTTGTAAAATATTCCTTATTCGTATTCTGTTTGTTTTCATTTTTGGAAAACATAACCTCTAATGACAAAAGGAGAGCTGTTTCGATATCCGCCATGTCTGGCTTTTACAGGTTACAGGTTACCTAACCTTTATTCCACATAAGGTATAGCTCAACGGATCTGGAACTCCCCAAGAGGTCAAAAGTCTCTTCAATATAAGTAAGCAGGGTATCTCAGGAAATGACCGATGAATTTACCAAAGGACTCGTGCAACATACCAATAAATGTACAAGATAACCTCAGAATCCCAATTATTCCGTTTTCTTATTATATTTTATTACATTATTGTTATTGTACTGTTTAAAAAAAATCTATTCAGCCATAATTTGTGTGTTTTAGCGAGATCAACATTTTTTGTATAGTAAGATTTTGTCTATCTCTTACAGTTTACGAGTTCAAAAGTCATGCAGAGTAAACAGGACTACATAGGCTATAGCCAGAAAATTGAAAATATATATTTCATTTGTCATAAAAATATCTCAAGCATGTCATTTTAATCAAAATCGTTAGAGGCATTTTCAATAAAATAAAAATTGTCTAAATATTTTCCATGTAAAGTGTAGTTTAGGGTAGGGCTATTTTATTCAAAATCTCCGTGTCGCATCCTTGAAAGATATTAAACTTAAATACCAACTTTAGTTTTTAGTCGACTTTTCGTTTTTGAGTTACGCTTTCCACAGATAGACACACAGGCACACACACGGACCTTTTTCTAAAAATGCTTTTTTTTTTGGATTCAGGGTACCTCAAAACATATATTTCTTGTGAAATCTCGACATCGAGTTTTTGGGTGGAATACAACACTTCCTCTACTTTTATTTTCTTAGGACAAATAATTACAAGATTCTTTGCATGACATTTGAAGTGATATACCAAAATAGAGCAGAGGTCCAAGTTTTTATTAACTGAAGCGTACTTGACTTAATTGCGCAAAATATAAAGATGAAAAATGGCCATGACTTGCACCTTTAATAAATGAGACTATTTAGCAACACCGCACTTATTAGCTTCTGTGTGCTTGAAAACTTTCTATAGCGGCTAATTTATGATCATGCACTATCTGAAAGGACACATTGAAGGATCAAATAAAGCTGGGGAGAGTAATGCTTTTGATGCTAGGTAAATGTCATGAAATATGTTTGGCTAAACTTACTCCTTCTGCGAGCGTGCACACATTCATCACTATGTTCTGTGGAATACATTTACTTTCTTATTTATTGTCTGTGATTATATCTCAAGGACATATCCTCTTCTTTTCAATGAAGTTAAGTTCATAGGCGTGTTTTATGTTAATATATTTGTTTCTCCACATTATCAAAAAGGATTCGCCTTTGTATCTATTGTATATTCTTGTACTTTGTCTAAAATAATCATGCTTACAAACAGAAGAAAAGGAAAAAGGAGTTACTGGTACCAACTGCTTGAATATATACTTGGATTTCTTTTCGTCAAGATTTTAGCCCTGAAAAAACATGAAAGTCGAGACAGCAGTGCATTTGTTCTTAAGCAGTGGCGGCTCGCAGTCAAAATTTTAGGGTAGGCAAAGTGTAACAGTAACAACAAACAACAACAACAACAACAATAATAATAATAATAATAATAATAATAATAATAATAATAATAATAATAATAATAATAATAATAATAATAATAATAATAATAATAATAATAATAATAATAATAATAATAATAATAATAATAATAATAATAATAATAATAATAATAATAATAATAATAATAATAATAATAATAATAATAATAATAATAATAATAATAATAATAATAATAATAATAATAATAATAATAATAATAATAATAATAATAATAATAATAATAATAATAATAATAATAATAATAAACCCCGTTTATCCGAAATATAGGGGGTGAAGTCATTGCGGATAACGCAAACAATATATTGTTTGGTTGTTTAATAAGAGCAGAGTGAATGAGTGTCACTTACGGACGAATTACCGCCAAAACTAAAATCACGAGTGTCGGTAGACTTTTTTCCAGGGGGGGGGGGGCGGCCACATGTTGGAAATTTGCAATCATATAATATTAAATCATTATTGTACTGACAAAATTTATAGTATTTGTTGCAGATAACCGTATTAATTTGTGCTAAACAAAAACTGTTCTTTACATCAAAATTAAAATAATAGTTTAAAAGTCAGTAACTGACTGCACATTAAGTTCACCAACTTCCAAGGGGGGGCCGTGGCCCCCCTTGCCCCCGTTTCGCGACGCCCATGACTAAAATAGATTAAGAAATTGAAAAATTGTCTGACTGCAGCTTTGTGTTAAATAGCTGAAACACTTCTCTTTTCATTGTCAGTGCGCCGCGAAAGCGGAATTTGTAATAGTTCACTAATTAAGTCGGTCATACTGGTATTACACAGAGATAACGACAGATTCAGATCTCTGAGGTCTTCGTTCGTGGAGTATGGCTGTTCGGAAAATGTCGCATAAATTCGGATTTGGGCCGGCAAGTGTTCGGACTGCTGGCAGACGCGTCTACGCATGCTCGGAGTGCGTATACAGACGGAATGTTTCCTTATCCCTGTTCAAGGGCCTCGTACTGAGGAAATGGGGCCGGGCAGGCAGAGGTTAAGCTAGCCTGCTCTCCACTACCCAGGTTCCATGCGTATCATTTCTGCCGCGCGTTTCAAACACGCAGCGCAGTTTTGATGAATCGGAATTGAGATTAAAGGATTTGACCATGCGCTGGTCATTATAACCGAGAAAACTTTTCTTGAACTACAATTTAGGGGAAAATGACGGTTCAAATGATAAAATGCAGAATCATAGTTAAACATTATTTGTTGATGTATTACGATAGGGTAGGCAGTGCCTACCCTGCCTACCCTGAGGAGCCGCGCCTGTTCTTAAGTGGCACTACCTGCAATCTTCTTATGACTTAAAATTATTAGTATTGTCATTCATGTTGAGATGAATCTTAATATCCAAGATGATAAACGCATCAAGAAGTACCACTGCTTTTGCGATGCACTTAGAGAAATGGAATCTGTTATACAGTTCCACAAATCGGAATCAAAATGCGGCAGAATCATGATTAAATGTTCAATATTTAAATGATGATGATGATGATGATGATGATACGCATGTATTGCATACAATTTTGGATAGATAATTATTAAATTAATGTGTCATATGAATGAAATATGAAATTCTAACCTTGAAAAATAACATTCATCTTTCCGTGGTGTCATGGTGTCTTTCGTATCTCTCTTCAGATTTTTCAAGTTAGAGAGAAGTGCAGCCTATTTTCCAATGTCCTTAGATTTCAGAACACACACTCGTTCAACTTAGCCGCCATGTTTACTATGGGTAATATTTGATTTGAGCACGGACTACTCTGTTTATCTCGTGGATCGTATATTAAGATTCAGAGACTATCTGCATAATAACTTCAATAGTCAGGCAGATTGATTCCAATGCTTTATTGTTTTAATTTATAACATGCAATATAAATAAGAGGACAATTATTGATGTTAAAATCAACAAGTATGTTTGATTATATTTTATATCTGTAGTAATCCAAATATTGCTACGTTTAAGGGTGTGGAAATACTAGCCGCCTTAAAAGTACGTAATATAGCGGAGTAGGTTAAGTTGGTAGATGTGAATATGGGATGATTCATTTACCTGCAATGTCAACATAACCGCAAAGATAATAAAATCGTACTATTTCCCAAAGAAGTATTTTCACCTTTGAACTGGTGTTACAGCGCAGCTCGGAGGCCGAGATTTACAAGGTAGGCTAACATTGCCCTGGTAGGGGCGATACCATTAAATTAAGCACACGCATTGTGTTGAACAAGGGTCACGTTGAGTGAGATATTTCCAGTGTTTCTCCCATTGTGGTGCGCCTAAAGTGGCGGGTACCCACCCTATACAATTACCTGTTTGTTGGCGGGTGATGATGGTTCCCGGGTAACAATAAGTTCTGGCCGCACGATATAGGTACTGGACGACAGAACGTGGCCAAGAGTTAAGAGGTCGCTAACACTGGTTGGTCACGAGTATGACTAGGAAAGTTGCACCTCAAGATAATACATGTTGCTCCAGTTATGATGTTTATAACTACCTCTTATTTCTGATTAATCATTTGTTGGGGGTTTATTAAAACTGCCTCCGTAGCGCAGTGGCAGCGCGCCTGCCCGTGGCGCGGAGGACCCGGGCTCGATCCCCGGTACCTGCGTGGGGATTTTTCCCCTCGCACGGGGTGCACTCAGTCTCGTTAGGTCCCGAAGGGCCAATTGAAGAGCTACTTGAAGAAGTAGCGACTCCAGGTCGTGAAGGCCTCATAACTGGCCGGGAGGGCTCGGGGCACTGACCACGTCCCACTCTGCATTACTGCACCCTACTCATGGCCTATAGTGGACTGAGGTGGGAGAAGCAGCGGCCGGCCGGCAAGCCTTGGCCCTCCATTGGCTGTTGCGCTGGGGGTTTAGTTTTAGTTTATTAAAACAGGGCAGTTTCTGTAGTTAGGAAAATTAGAGGAAATCTAAATGGCGAAAATCTTTAAATTATGGCCTTTTCAATTTCTTACGCAGTTTTTATTATAGAGAAAACAGCTTATTGGAATACCCCAAAAAGCAACAGTGTCATTTTCCCCCATTATGGCGCGGTCTGGTTATATTTGGCTATATTCCATCTGTTAGGTTGCATTAGTGCCGCCAACAGTTTTAAAAATATAACCATAGTAAAGCTACGGCCATAGTTGGTGTTATTGCATCCGTTAAGTTGCCACAGAAGTCCCTGATTTTGAACCCATTGCAGAGAAGCCAGCTGATAGCTTTTAAAACAAGATTCTGTTTAGTTACCGGGTTAATTAATTTACTAAGATGTGGACGCCGTTGCATTGCTCGTGTGTGCGTGGTTTTGTATTGAATTATTTTAGGGCATTATATAGAGTTATAGTTACTGTTGTATGTAACACAATAGTTCATTAAATATGTCACGATATTTAACGTTCGGAAGTGGTTTTATCCAAAAGTGTTATTGCAGAGCAAGTTTTGCTGAAGATGACTAAGTTTATTATGCATTGTGAGTTAACGGTGCTCAAACATTATTATCGCTTGAAAGCATGTTACTTTAAGCCTGTGATATTTGAGGTTAGAAACAGTGCTTTCTTATGTAGGTTGGCAGCACTGCTTTTTGGTGAAATGTTGACTGCAGCCCAGTGTAATGTCGGCCATATTGAATCCTTGAGAACTGCCGATAAGTTACTTCACGTATAATTGGAATTGTGTCTAAATTGTTATATATTTAATAATTGTAGGCGTAATACTTATATTTTAAACATTTTTCTTCTTCATTCCAGGGATGAGGCTGATAGCCTCGCTCAATTGTTCCCACCTCTTCCTTGGGCGTCCAAGATTATTAGATTTTTTCTTCTACAGCCTTTAACATTGCACAAAAACCTAATTTCTTCATTCTGTATCTTACTTCTGTCCTTCTGCTTTAAAATTCATGATTCGCAATCCACATAACACAAATGGTGGTGCTATTGTCTTATATAATTTCAGTTTTGGCTCCTTTCGCGTCTTGTGTTGAGTATTTACACCAGATAATGGACTTCATCCAACGAATGGATTGGTCAAAGAGGTCCAGTAACATTACCTCCCCATTCGCTGTACCTCAATCAATTGACTTTTTGGCTATGGGGACATTTAAGGGCATTGGTGTAAACCAAGCCCACGATAATATACATATGTCACAAGATCACAGTAGAGAAAACATTTATAAGTATAAAAGTACTTATACTTGATTATCTTGAAAATGGCTCTAACGATTTTGATTAAAATGTCGTATGTTTGACATATTTTTACGACAAATGAAATGCATATCTTGAATTTTCTGGCTATAGGCCGTGTAGTCGTATTTACTCTGGACGACTTTTGCATAACTGGTAAACTGTTAGAGATAGGCAAAATCTTACTCTACAAAAAGTGTAGATCTTGCTAAAATACATAATTTATGTCTGAATAAATTTTCTCGTAGGGTGAACCATTTCGGAGGTGTGTGTGAGTTTTGGAAAACTTTCGTGAAATGGAAAATCGTTCACTTTTAATGTGTTAAGTGTACAAAGAGAACGAAATCTGAAGACAGAGCACTACACAGAGGATGCTGAAAGTCTGGGAGAAAAGAAGAACAAGAAAATATAAAACGGTTTTGATGCAGTTCAATTAAAAATACTGAACGATAGTGACGAAAAGCGAGGCGGTGTGATAAGCACTTTGGTCGACACCCCGCTGTACCAGAGGAAGGAACAGCATGGTTTTGGGGCTTCAGTATTTATTGGCTAATATATTTTAGTGATTTTTAAGGGGTAAAGACCATAAAAGCCAGATGTCGGAGAGGAGCACCCCCACCGAGCTTGGCAGCTGCTAATGAGAGGATCTCGACAGATGTGCCCCTCCTGAGGAGCCCAGCACCTATCTCAGGTAACAACCGCCCAACTCCACCTTTTACATTCCTAAAAATTAGTATTTGTTCGTTAGAGCTCCTGGTGATATAATTTCCTAAGTTTGCTTAATTTGCGTTTTTCTTTTAATTTTTACAGCTTTAAAATGAACTCATTTTCCTTTTAATGTTGGAGTGCATGAAGGAATTATTTACAAACTGACTCACCTCCGCCAAATCAAAATATTCAGGTTCAAACCCACCCCAAATCGATGGGCTTTAAGTGTACATACGTAAAAGCGACATTCCCCATGTCAGCAATTTGAAAGAACTCCTGCGGGACGAAATGCAGCACACCGGTGGCACTGATATCACTCTGCTAATTGGCAGTGTCGCTTACTAACAAAAGGGTTAGACAAAAAAGTCTGTTGTGTTGCACTCACATGACTTTCTCTACTGTTGTACTAACCATTCTTACAAATTCTTATTCCTCTATCTTCTTCGTGTTAGTCGATATAAACTTTTGCAGGAATTATCTTATAGCACATTTGCTTGTAGGTGCAAGGGTAGGTGAGAATACAGTAGGCTTTGCACGCTCAAAAGATGAATAAGTGAATAACGACCTTCCATTTGACAAATAGAACTCACACAAATAACAAGGAATATCTTCTCAATGATTCACTTCACAAAACAAAAAGTGATTAAAAGAGAACGTAATAAAAATAAAAAAGTGAATGCATTTGGACATAACTTGTATATTTTAACAATATCTACATTTTTGGTATAAACATTTGATCTATCTCTTACGGTTTTCCAGTTATGCAATAGTCATCAAGAGTAAATATCTTGAACATCGCTAGAGCCATCTGGGATAAAAACAAAATTTAAAAAATATTTTCCATGTAAAAGGTAATATACGATAGTGGAATTTTCTTTAAAATCTTTGCGTCATGGAATCTTCTTTCGTGGAATGATGAATGTAAATGCAACACATCAGATTCTCTCGAGTTTGTGGAAAGATTGGAATTTTAAGGACAGCATAAATCGATTGCTTTTAAACATCTGAATGTCGATTCAGTTTACTGTCTCCCTGTGCTTACGATGAAATGTGTAAGGACATTTCTACAAATGCTTATCTTGATTTACGTAGAGTAATGGAAAAAAAATCCTACGCGTTACATTCACATGAGCTTCTCTAAATATCCTTAAAAAATTATTCCCATATTCCGTCTGTCCTCCTGTAAGGCTGACCACGTGGATCCAGAATACTTTGAACAGGAACAGAAAAACAATAAAATTAATTTTTCTAAAGAACAGAAAGAAAATTAACAATATCAAAACTTAAAAAATTAGACCTAAATTAGACAATGATGACAATAACGATAATAATAGTAATAATAGTTAACAACAATGTAGTTTCATTTTCTTATTCATCTAAGTATCTACTACATGTTGATCGAGATTGACATTAATAGAAATAGTTTTAATATGTATTTCATTATAGATAACTATAACTGAAGTGATAGTTAAATCTTCTAACTGGTGCCTATGTAATGCCTTTTCTTTGCAAAGTCAAGACATAAACGAATAACTGTCTCCTGTTTGAGAAAATTACAGAATTATAAACTTAATTTAAGAGACCTCAACGCGTGTATCTGCAATGAAACTTCTGTACCAAAGTTTTAGGTGGAATTAAAGTAATACCTAAGCCTTAGAAGCTATGTAAAAATAAGCAATAGTGGGTAGAGAAGTTTATGTGAAACTAACACATAAGATTCCTATAATTGTTGTGTATTACTAGAGCAAGGGTATTAATAAGTATTCGGGGCGAAGGAACTAAACCTTGCTGTAAATCCAACAAACAAATTCGAAATCCATATATAATGAAAATGGAATGACATATTTTATTGTATCTGAAACACAAAACAGCAAGGCAGCACATGTTGGTAGGCGTTTCCGGCACCTGTCCGAGTTTCCTTAGACAGCGGAGGCTAGCCCGATGTGAAGAGATGAAACTACCCCTTTTCCACCCTCTTGGCTACAGTATGCAGGCTTTGTTTACTGCAGCGTGTGCTGATAAAGGAGCTAATCTGTGTCACACCTTGACCAGTACACCTGGACTTCTCATTTTGGTGTAGTATTTTAAAAACTCTCTAATCCTTTTAAAGACCCTCGCTTGAGGGTTATTACCTGTAAACCTCCGCTTGCAAACATCCTTAGTCCTTTGTGACTGACAATGAGTTTACTGTAGCGGCTTGTTAGAACGATCATCTTTTGTAAAGAGGGGGTCTATTGTTGTCTGCTCATTTCCGGACCCTCTGTATAAACCGCTTACAAAGCTTGCAACTTAATTCAATTCTCTGGAAAGGAAACCAGAATATGCATGATCTCTTTAACTCCTTATTTCTGTATATTCTTTTCCTGCTAAATTAATTTTCACATATATTCTACTTCCTAAGATTCTACTTATTACTTATATTCTATTTTCGGTTAGGCAAAACCTTTAAATTAGTCAAGTGACCTTGCTGTCGACGGGCCCTTAGACCTTACTCTCTCTCACTATGTTAGTACATTCAGCAATAAAATAGCTGATAGATTAGTTGAATAAAAAATATCATGTAATAATATGTCAATAATCTACAGAAAGGTACCCCAAAATAAACTAATGGAATTCGAGAGCACGAAAATATTTTAAAAGTGGCGAAGGACATAGTCATATACGACAAAAGGGGCGATTACAAAGATATTCTTACCAACAGTGACAGAATGAGGATCATTATTAAAATTGCAACAAACTGAACAACGATGCCGACTGACAGGTGAACCTTATATCATATTTCGACAGGTTTAGCATAGAGACCAAGTAGATTATCTTCCGTTGGTATGTTCATTTTTAATGCTTATAATGAAATAATTAAAACATTTTAGAATATTTGTGAGTTTTATTAAAAGTATTAATTTTGAATACTTGTAGACACAAGAATATAACATAATATGCATACCTATATCATATATTCATTTAATTTGTTAAAAGAATAACTTTTTTAAGTCAATAAATTTCTTCGTAATAATCTTTGTGTCGATAAAATATGACTTTAATTAAATGTATTTGTTTGTACTTTAGCTGTCATTGAATGTTCACAGCAGTGTTTATTCTGCACTTAAATAATTGAACTGTGATGTTTCTATAAACCCTGTAATAAGTTATAGGGTATATAGATAAACAAAGGAGTACGTAAGCACATACCAGCTTTGGTGTTATTGCTAATCATGATAATTATTGCTAATTTAGCAACTACTTACATGAGCTCCTAAGAAATAATTAATGGCTATTTAAGGACTCAGTGGGTACCATTTTAAATGTGAGAAGCTTAAGGTAAAAAAATCGAAGTGTTCCGATATAGTTTATTCTGTCAGAAGTGCGATCTTAATTGTAGGATTCAATCCTGACTAAACTCTTCTTACAGAGGATTTTTGGGTATCTATTATGGCCAAGACCCGCTTTTGAGGTCGTCTTAGCCTTTGTTTTAGGTTTTCTATGTCCTTAAATTAAATCTTTTAGCTTTTCCGTTTTCGTTTTAGGTTATATCTCTTTAATTTAGATGTTCACACACTGTAAATACGTTTTTAAATAAATACTATAGTAATAGTTCTGTTTTCTTATTTTAGTAACATATATCACCTTATTAATAAAAGATCTTACCGATAAGCATCATAAAAGATATAGAATATATTTTACTAACCTTTTGTTTACGTTTAATAACGCAGTAGATACCTAAAGAGGTATTTAAGTGAGTCTGATAAGGAAGTCGTAAATAAGTAAGTTTTCTTGTGTCCTAAGATCTGTTGATTTTCTATTATTATATTATATTCATATGGAAATTTTTGTACTTTCAAATTTTTTCTCACTTTGTAGGCATCAGTATTCTTTGTAATTTTACATTAAATGATATAAATAAATAATTATAAAATGGTTAGCTGTCTAGTTGCCAAATTTTATAATCATTTTGTGCATTATTACTCTTTAGCTGTGAAATTTCTTTACTTTATGAATTTCTTATCCTTTACTATTCATGTCTTATACTATCCTATACTATATATTTGTTTTAGATGTATTAGCAGCCAGTGTCTTTATGACAACCCCAAAATAGGTCAGGTATCCAACTAATGAATTTTCTCACCTTACACCAACATCACACAGAAATTCACCCCCCCCCCCCAAATAAACGTTGTATATAAGCACTCAAAGGACTCGCATAACCAAATACATATATTCTATGGCATTTTAGAAGGTACAGATAATATTTAGAAACACCACCAATACAAACTTTGCAGTTTCCCCTTAAACTCTGGGGAGGCAGCCGTATGTTTTCAACCCTTAGATTTGCTCAGTGAAGTTAATCTCTGCCACATATTTCCTTTAGAACGACTTAAAGTCCAGCGAGGCTAAATGAATAACCCCTTTATCTGCAACAGTACATTAAATCTGGAAAGGGTCTGCGAAGGTGTATTGCTAATGTCATCCGACGTTTTCTTCTCCTGTCCTTACAAGACGTGAAGAGTGTCTGTCTGGCACCCTCCCGCCCACGTGGGTCACTTTTAATTGGGGTTTCTTTGTGCGCAGTTGTAAGGGTAGAAGAAAGAAGTGTACCGTTACCAATGCGGAGTGGCAGGTGATGCATGTCATATTTGTGGCAAAGTTTACCATTCAGGTGCACACAAAGTAGGCCATTTTATCTCTTGTATACCTACACTTCCTGTAAGGCACGAAGCAATGTCTCCCTCATCGGATGTGACAGGTGCAAACGGGTTGGAATCTCCCGCACAAATCCTCCAGCCTTCAAATCTTCATATAGTAGGATAGGCCTCTTACTGAATTCAAGTGCTTTTAATCTTAATAAAATATGCTAAAATGTGTAATAATTACTGAAGTTTTTATACGCACAATTATGTAAAATAAAGTTGCTAGTCAACTAGAAGTGGAACAATACAAGATGTAACTGCGTACCAGAGTCGAGGTTCCAATTACTTGAAACTGTAAGACACGACAAAGCTTTCTTCTATAAAAAACATAGGTGTTGTTAAATTACATAATTTATATCATATATTTCTTTTGTGCTGCATTAAGCATTTCCGAGATATTTGCGTTGCTGCTGATTAGAACTTCCAAATAATTTATGTTTTTCTCAAGTGCGAAGAGTCCATTCATTTGTTACTGGCAGTCATATAGACTATGAAATTTGAATGTGCACAGTAATTCCCTTTTTAAAGATTTGATTGCACTAGAGCCTCCTGCAATCGCCCTTGTACCTATGAAATGTATCATGAAGTTATTTCTGTAAATGTTTATTTGATTAGAATGAAAGTGAACAATTTATAGAAAGTAATATGAATGTGCGCTTTATTATAGAAAAAAAAAAAAAACAAATTAGGTTATCCGGAGATTATCTCTCTTGTTTTAGACTCCGGGTCCTCTGTGATCCGTTCCTAGTTCATTAAAACTGAACGATTAGTTTATAGTAGTGAAGCGTTTACTTTCATCGGTTCATTCACAAACCTCTCATCGCTACAGTTCACAGAAATGTGCATTTAGAAACATTTTAACAGCTGTATAAATTGTGCAAGCATTTGAGCTTAAAGATGCCGTAGTATCCAGCACTTTGACATGAAACAACCTATGGTTTACATTTAATCTTAGCTTCCACAGAAAGACGAAACATTATGCACGAAATATACTTATCATTTTGGATCTGGAACCATTCATTTGCACAGGAATCACGGCTAATGTTTGAGAGGCAACTTAATGGAAGCTAGTTTAAGCGACAGGTTCCTGGAATTAAGTGCTTCGTGAAGTTCAACGTTCCAACTGAAGCACGCTGCTTGACTGTTGAGGAACATCTCCAATTGTTCGAGTATGCTGTGTAGTCCATGAGGTCTTCCCGTAGCGCTTTTCGATTGTTATCGCAGATGACAGAAAACAGCTTTATGTGCTCTCCTCATTGTTGTGTAGACAGGCTTCTTTGGCACGTTATTTGGGTTCGTAAGCAGAAAAGAGGTTTTATTTTGTACCTTTTAGCCAAGAAAATGCACAAGCAAGTTCTTTGTAAGTACAACGGACAAAGCGGAATGATTCCAAAACGCCGGAAGTGGCTCTAAATCTCAACTTATTTATTTTGGGTATATACAACTTTATTACAACAAAACCCGAAGTTAAAAATTACAGATTGAAATAAAATGTGGTACAATTCAATAATTACTTAAGTTATACTACTGAAATGAATTTTAACTAAGGTGTTGATATAAGGGTAAATTGTGTCTTTTATTACATTAAAACACAGCTAAAGAATGAAAATTCTAGCCTATAGTTCACAAAACTGTAAAATGTTAGAATCACACAACTTTCACTACCCATTACACTGCTCTGTATTTTGAAAAAAAAAAAAAAAGTTTTAGTTTTGAATGTCAATTTCCTTCTAATTTTGGAATGTTTATTCCAAATATGATATCAGATTTGTTCCATCAGTTTTCATATTAACGCAATATCTACATATATACCCTTCTACAAGATAACTATTATGCTTATGAACGTGGTGCATATTAAATTTATGTTTTAAACATAATAGAATTAAAAACAGTTGACATAATTGATATGATTTTACCAGATAAATTTTTCCTCTGTTCGCACGTTTTCCATAAACATGGAAAACACTTTTACTTTTCAGGTACAAACTAGTCTGCGTTCATATTAGCAGTCAAACAACAATGCTATCTTGTTTCAAATCTTTCAAATTTTGGTGGAAACGTTCGTTCAATTTCTAGCTGTAAAATTTAAGACAAAAACCTGGGAAATAGTCGATGTCATCATCTAGAAAGCGTAATTTCAAACCCAGGATACAACCTCATTTTCAAGTTTTACCTTGAACTAATTGGCAAAAGGCTTTACCGCAAAAATATCAATCTCGATAAACAGAAAACAAATGCAGTTAGAGCGGTATAGCCAGTTCGTTCAGAGATTGTCTTGAAAATGAAATTCTCCAACAAATATAAATGCATAACTTTCTTGGATGTAAAATGTTATACGTAAATGAAATATATATACATGAAAACATACTCAAAATGTACTATATAACGGGTAGAAAAGTGAGAAAAGTCTAAATACTTGAAATTTCAAACCAGTTTCAAAGGATTAACTGAAAACAGTTAATTTCACAACAATTTCTATTTGGCATAAACATTTTTGTGAGTTTTTACGTTATCTACGCTTTTGGTGGAGAAAAGTTTTGCTGTCTCTTTGGTTTACCAATTATATAAGTCCCAGAAAATTCAAGATGTACATTTTATTCGTCATGCAGATATAATAAACATAGTGTATTTTAATCAAAATTATTATAGCCATTTAGACGAATCTAAATGTGAATGGCCATGCAAAGGGAATTGAATTTCTAAGACTTAATATAGCGACCAGCTTTAAAAGATTTGACTATCGCTTAAAGTCTACTATATTCCCATGTTCCCCTTGCACCTACAACAAAATCAGCTATAACATAATCTCTGCAAATGTTTAACTCTATTGACATAAAGAAGATAGGGGAATAAGGTTTTGTAAGACTACTTAGTACAAAAGTAGAGAAAGTTATGTGAGATTTAGATTTTTAAATTGGAGGCGGAAAGTGGGGAAGCCCAAAGTCTGAAGACTTCCCTTCTAATGACATCCCCTCCGTGTATGTATACATATATAGTAACCGATCCTGGTCACCCAGCCCAGCCCTTGCTAAGGGTTCATGTTACAGTGTTCCGCAATGATAAAAGAGCAGACCTGCCGAACAGTTGCCACGCATGTTGCATATCCAGCTGGGGGAACGGACACCAGCGGTAACCGGAAACGGCAACATCTGAATACGATATTTCCCATTTGTTACCTTTGTCATTTGCATACAAGGGACCCTTAATCTTTGTTGTAAACATCACCATCTCTAGAATCTGTTCTCGGTTTTCGTCCATCGAAAATATACGTGATAAACCCCCTTTGTGTTAAATACTTACGCTTCACACATCAGCTGCAACGAAGGTTATTTGAAGTTCATTAACATGCATTATGATAGCAGATTTTGAAATAACTAAATAAAATTATGAATTTTATTGTAATTATTTGGCAATGCCGTAAATTCAATAAAGTAATCATAGACTAAAAGAAAAAGAAACAGCTAACTTTTTGTAACTATACTAGTATTGTAAGACAAATTAATCTACCTGAGTTGGCAACAGAATATTTTCTTTTTCTTTTTTTCAAAATATTACACATCTTAGTTTCAGTTTCCAGGATACCATCTTTCGAGTGCAAATTTAAATTTAATAGTTACTATGCTATTGTATAAAAACAATTTATTAAACAATTCCAGGAGAGTTAAGTTTATTTATGAACACATACGAGAAAGATTTTAAATAGTAGAACGAGTTTCTGTTTAAAAATGACATCAGGAACAACAGCCATTGCGCATGTATGATTCTGAACAAACCTGTGTAAACTATTCTTTGTATATAACTCACTGAAATTGACAAAGAAAAGTAATTAATGTTTTATATGTAAGCTATTTAATCCAGTTTAGTTCAGCCAATGTGAAAATGCACCATATCTCATTATTATATTTGAGCTCCTATGATTTTCTTCTGGTGGGCACCTTGCCAAATTAGCATTTGTATTTTAGTGCTGTTTTTGTAAGCTGCATATCTTTGGGAGTGAGGAAAAGAAGGCGGTTTTGTCTTACCTAGTTTAGATGAACATGACAGAGGACAGATATGATAGAGAAAAATTAGTGAATTGAATTTTAATACAGCACCTTAGGAAAAAAAAAAAAAAAAAAAAAAAAAAAAAAAAAAAAAGTAAAGCTGCTGTTTAACCAGAATCCATCTCTAGATCAGGGTTTTCTAATATTAAGTGACACTGTTACAGCTATGATAGGATGCATGCGACAGTTAAACTTCAAGTCGCTCGTTTATTTAACTAGGTCTAAAAATGTGTGCAATTAATTCAGTCTCTCTACATTATTTGTTTTTAATCTTGAGCAAATTCTATGTGAATCGCTACTTAAAATAAGTAAGCATTTCTAAATTCTAGCTATTTTAATAAATAGAATCAGATTTTAGCAACACAACACGTTTCTTTGTGAAAACTTCAAATTAAAATAAGAATGCAAATGCAGATCCTTCTAATATGTACTGGACAGCCAAACAATATTTCTGTTTTCCAAATTTACCATGCTTGAAGTTTTATAAGTGAGCGAAAGTAAATTACTGCTTATTACAATATATTTAAGTGATATTTAATAAAGGAGAAGCAAGTTAAGGGGATAAATATATGTGAGAAATCTCGAAAAAGTGAGGTTAAGACAAACCAGATGTCTCAATTCCTGTTTTCAACTTTTAACTGAAATATCAGGGCGATTTGAGTTTGTTAAAATGTTAACATCTAATACGTGGCATATTTTGGCTTGTTTGGTAGCCCTAGAGCTTCCTCCAGTTTAAAATCATGAATTATACCCAGCTTACTTAATGACACATCATGTTTCAGCAAAATAACTGTTATGTAAATCTAAACTCATGGTGGATTTAGTGTAGCACATTCATCTGTTTTATATCATGTTCTATAATAGGTTACTCTTGAATATGCATTAGGTTCCATCGTGAAAGTAATATCAGATAACAAGGACATTGTATATCTACCGTACATTCTGATGACAACCATTTTTAAATCATTCTACATTCGGATGTAGTTTTGTTGTTACTTTTCATTCAGCACGTGTATATTTATGCAAAAGGCGTGTAAGCACGTTCAGGAACATAGACACTTCTATGTAAATCAAAGCGCTAACAGAAGAAATATACGACCAAGTATTTTCATGGCCTCCTTGAAACCCATTTCAAAACCTACAACTGTTAACAGAATTGAGTTCTACGGTTGACCATTTGTCATAATGTTTCCTCACGAACGGGACAAAAGAAGGTTGGCCAGACTGACTCGAGAGGAAATGTCCCGCCATTCTGTCTACTCTGAGATATGAATGATAAATAAAAGCTGCTATAATTGGGATCAGTGCCAAAAAGGCGAGGGCTTCACAATGGCATTGATTATTATACTGCCGTACTGTTTCGATTCAGAGAAAACAACAAGGGTTTCGAGTGCTGTCACATAAATAAAATGCGTGTGGACGAAAGGCAATGGGAACGAAACAAAAGTGAATAGAATCGAATGGGTGTGACCTGCGTTTGGGAATAAAAAGATCATAACACAAGCTCTGCCTACTTTTCTTTCGAGAATGTCAAAACTTGTAACCAGACAGAATATATTAGTTTGATATTTCATTTCCTTGCATCCAAATGAATACAGAATTGCAAATGTTTGTTAATAATGTCTCCAGTATGTTGTTTCTATTAAATCTGCTACCGGCTGATCCAGTAATGAAATATGTTATCTTTACGGAGGTGTGAAAATAATAAGACTGAAAGCAAAATTTTGATTATTTATTACTCGAGGTAGCGTCTTTCAAGATATTGAAATTCTAATCTGACAAAATGTTAATATACTTTACTACAAATCACAATTACATTGTTATCTAACTAAAACAAAATCACAGTCAGCTTTTTATCATGTTCTACTCGGCCAAAGAATAATATAGTATATGCATGCATAGGTATTTTCTTAATGAATGAAGTTTGCCCAAAATAGAGTTTTAATCTTTGAGTCAACATTTACCTCCGTGTTATCTGTGATAATAACTCAAGATATTTGAAAATTGAATAATAGACAGTTGTTATAAGACCTCAACCTTTGTTTTTCTTATAGGTATTCTATATTCCTACGTAGATTTTTAGAACCATGAGTTGGAAAAGTAATTTTCAGCAACTGCTTTCTAATTCATAACTTGCAATCATTTTATTGTAATAATTTTCGCACCTCTATATTTCAGGATATGTGTGGGTGAGATAAGAATAGATAAAACCATTAAAGTTGGCTAATACATTTAATGGAGGTTAATAACTTCGCTATTTGAAGTGAGTTGCCGACTGTTTGAGGATATCTATTTGTGAACGAGAAACTGTAAATATTGAGCTAATATATTTTATAGCTTCTGACGTATCAATAACTTTAGTGTTAAGTATCTGTTTCCGTAATATAAATCAGAAGCTAAGTTGCTGTAACTCGCTGAAATATTAAGCGGAAAGATCTATTGCGGCCACCGCCAGGTATATATAATTCACGCGGTCTTTAGGCACTATAAATAAATAATCGATCATAGTAACCCATTTCGTAACATGTAAACACTCCAGGAAAGACATGAATTTTAGAAGCACTAGTCTTTTATCAACAGAAATCCTGCTTACTTCACGACTACCCTTCCAAACTTCTTGCATTACATTGCCAAATCTTAAACGTCTCTTCCCATCTGAAATAAAATTTTTACTCAATGACTTTCTACATTATTACGATTCTGTACTCTTTCTAGAACTGACCTATGTGTGTATTTTACAATTGTTTTAACACACTGACTGTTTTAAGAAATAAACATTTACTTTAAAAATCATGAATTTAGAGTACTTGGTTTCCACTTATAACAAAAATTTCATTTCCATAGATATGGATATGTTTGTCAGCATCATGACCTGTTTGTTATACCAATGAAAATTTAATGTTTCTGGAAGATCGCCAGCCGGAAGAGGTGGGAAGGTGAAGAGGTCGAAGGTAAACTAGGCTACAATGATCCAGCGTCGGTAAGAACAATGAAAATTTTTTTCGTGGAATACTTTATTCCGAAATTTCGTAGTGTATTTAATTCTTCTGTTATAGGAATCATATGGAATCTTATAACGTTGAATTATTTCAAATATTAAACTGTTACATATAAAATTAGCCATTGATTAAGCCCATATTGAAGCCCTGCATCCCATTCGTGCACAGTAGGCAGCAGAAATACATAAAATATTAAATTTCAGTGAGAGATTATCAGTCAATCAAATTCTACTGCCTAAGGATTGTCCTTCTCTGTAAATTTTGCTGTCCCCGTTCTTTCTTCTTTTCTACCCTCCATATAACTTATGTTTTATCTCGTGTTTTCTTCTGCCCCTTAACCTAGTTCCCATTTTCCATTTCTTTCACTGTATTCTTTAAATGTAGTTTCTTCTAATTAAATGTGCCATAGAATTTCTTTATCTTCTAATCAATTTCATCGTTATTCTTCCTTCGCCTACTCGTCTTAAAACAGCTTCCTTATTTTCTTTTCTTGTCTGTTTCAAAAGTATTTTACTATGGGAACTAGTGAACACATTCGAGAGACACTGTGCTCTCTAGGCAGTGTGTTTTGTGTGGCACTGTACTCGACCAATGACGTCATGCTCTGCCCATGTGTCAGGTAACTCGCGATCGCCTCATTTCACGATAGCTGTATGAAGATTCAAAGCATACTCATTACACATTGTCATACTCTACACAAAATATTCCTTACTGTCCCTAGATTTCACAGATTTCACTGAAAGCTTTATTTGTGTGCGTTTAGCTTCTTCATGAAAGCTTATATTTGCATTTATTTCTTATATTTATGCATCTAAAGCCTTACAACCGCAAGTGTCAGCCGATGATATGAGTGCTTTCATTGGGAAATGCAACTAAACAGTTTGCTTTGTATTTGTCTTAACCTGCACTGGTATACTACGTTGGATCATTTTCTGCTCTACTAAGAATGATATATTGTCAGTTTAGTGCACCTATTGTTCTTCCTACAGCTAGTTCTCCCACCTCGGCCAGATTTTTACATATTAGTAGTTGATCAATTTTATTCTATGTATATTTTATTGCTTTTATGCAGAATAACTTGACTTCAACAACAATGGTATTATTTACTTATCTAGATGCAATATACTATTTTGCAAACAATGATTAAAACATAGGAAGACTACATAACAAATTAGTTTACCAGTAAGGCACTCACTGAATTATACAAATAAGTGAATCGCGTGAAGGCAATCATCCGATTAATGAAATGTGGGGTTGAAACTAACTTAAAAATGGAATCTTTCTGTGTATGCGCTTTGGCCTTGTTTTCAAATAAGGCATTTATAACCAAGGATACGATACTTTTAGCACTACTCAGAAATCTGTAAATGAGTAGACGTGCTGCACTTGTGGCCTTTCAGGGGTAAATATAAGAAAGTGTTGCATTTAAAGATAGCTGCTCAGCCTAAAATAGTTAAATGGATTAAAATGGATGTATATGCAAAGGCTTTAGAAATATTCTTATGTAAACATCTGCTTCTTTTTCTCAAATGTTTGACCAAAATTCTGGCCTCAGTAGCCCTTAAGTCTTTACTGTATTTTAATATTAAACAGCCAGGAGTGAGAAAGAGAGAGGGGTGAAGGCAATAAGGTGGAGAGAGTGTCAAAGTGTAGCAAGAAGAGGAGGGGGAAATGTTGAAAAAGAGAGAAAGGGCCGGAATAGAAGAATCTCTGTAGATAATCCAATGTATGGATTAGATATATGGATTCTGAAAGTCTAAAACAAAAGGCCACAGATTCAAGTCACTTTATAACAAAATAAATGAAGAAATGTGTTCAAAAATTCCTAAAACTTGGTATTTTCATACTATCACACAATAATTTAACTTAAAACAGTTCAATTTTCAAGTATTAAATATTGCTCCCTGTCAACAGTAGGCGAGTATCAGTTTAGAATCACTCCACTTACAGAACGACAGTATATTATCAAAATTATAGAAGAGGAGGAATACATAGTTGTTTGTAATTTAAATGCTGCATTGAGATTTCCATAATGCATATTGCCTGCACCACCTACTCCATGTCCTTCATATGTAAACGATGAAATCAGAAGTCGACCTCGCAAGGTCTTCTTCAAGGTGCACCCCACAGCGGACTTCGGCACTTCATAACACAAGATGTTCGAGGTCATTGCAGAAAATGTCAGACCTTATCACCATTTCGCAGAAATCCTTCCTTTTATCTGGTTCCCTGGACCACGGGTTCAAAATCTGGGTGACAGATCTTAGTATGGCCTAGGCCTATGGAACAGGAATAAGTCCTTTGGTCCCGTAACGCAGATTTACGTTACGAAAAAGGACCTCAAGCCTGATAAAGACAGGTATTATATCGGAATACTGTTCTCCAAGTCAATATTAATGGATCAAAATTACCTTTTACCATATGGACAGCATTGGATCGGTAACGCAGTGTCTTCAAGGTGACACCCAGAAGTGGAGAGAACTGACCAATAAACCACAGTGACGTCAACAAATACTGGGGTCTATTTGTGCAATATGTAAACAGTATAAACTTTGAATTATTACAATTATTATAGCATTATACAATAATTAAGGTAATACAAACCATGTAATCCAGCTACATTGTATGGGCTTGGTGATTAGATAAAAAACAATAAATAATATAGGATAAATTTCGTATTATTTAATCATTTTAAATTTACTTTTATATGCTGAGAGTATGCTGGCCCCCCCCCCCCCCCTATTTTTCCCCTTGGAAGGCTTTATAAATGTGGATGGCGTCCCAAAATTATTACTAGATTTATAAGAAAAATGTGTACTATGGCCATATAGATTCCAAATTCCGTAACTAAATTTAAAAACAGCAGTAAATACACCCCATGTATATTCTTCAAATAAACACTTAAATATTCCTGTTTTAAATAATTTTGAACATAGATCTTGGCATTCTGCTTATAATGTTAAAATTACGATGTTTTCGCAAAATGTTATCAAATTTGGTTAAAAAGAAAAATTTTACATTTAATAGAAGAGTGTCCTCTAACATTTAAATTGTTATTCCAGAATGGCTATGTTCAATTAGTTGAACACATTCTAAGTCATCAATGTAAAGAACTTTCTATCGGTTGTAATATTGTGTTGGTACTACTGAAAACATATGTAATAATTTGTAG
Organism: Tenodera sinensis; assembly: GCA_030765045.1. Classification (NCBI taxonomy): domain Eukaryota; kingdom Metazoa; phylum Arthropoda; class Insecta; order Mantodea; family Mantidae; genus Tenodera; species Tenodera sinensis. Next base: position 101,106,423 of record CM060971.1, on the reverse strand, counting down.
TTTTAGCAATAACTGTTTATTATTAGATAAGTTTTAAGGGCTAGTTGGTTACCCTTGAGTCAGTTTCAGGGTCACGCCTCCCTAGAGGAAACGCCTAGTGATATAACTTGTCATATTCTTCCATTTGCTCCGAGACAATAAATCACTTTCCAGATTTTCATGGGATGTAATAAATTATGCCTTTGTCATTGGCTAGGTCTCTCGCAAGCGTTATAATAACGGAGTAACGGTCTCATTTTCATCATTCAGAAGTTGGCACGGTGGCGTGCCGAGCGGGGATTGGTCGCTCGAGTTGTCGTCGGTCCTCCCAGCGCCTCCCACGGCAAGTTGTCAAACTAACCTAATTAACATCCATCACCGGTATTAGCATACGTCTCCACGTGAGATGGTTGTAATCAGGCTTTGTTGTTGTTGCTCTAGTACTCGCCCCATTGTCAACCTGGAGCCACCAACACTTGGGGGGCAGGCACTGCCTAATCTTTCCATCGAGCTTCTGCAGCCAGCGGCGAATAAAACTGTTGAATGACTTTTGCACAACGTTTAGGCATTGGAACATTTAGGTTTGAACTCTGATGCATGCACTCACTCACTCTTGTAAACGTTTATTCTATTATCTACAGAAGTACATATTTATTTATCCTGTAGGTCATACACACGATATAGAACATAATATGAAAAATATAAAATATAATGTCACAGTGGACAAACTGCAAGCATACATATCCTCCCCAATATAAATTCTCCTTCAGGTATAAAGAAACCAGCTCCTAAACGTAGGGGTATCAACACACAAAGACGCATTCTGCAACACTGACTTGCAATTCCCATGTAGCATTTTGATAGTATACAAAATAGAAAGGGGAGAATAGCAATTTTTCCAATATCATGTAACACAATTCCAAGTTCAGGAATAAATAAATAAAAAAGGAAACCTTATCAAAATCAGTAGGATTAGGGAATGTTTACATTACACTGCTGGCTGTCTTGTCTCAAAAGGTCTGTAGAACGTAAGTCTTCATTGAAGGATCGTGATTTCCTTTCTATTTATGATACTAATGATTTTGGCTTCGGAAGTTCAGGCTCTCAAAGTTGCGACAGCAAATGAGACTAAATAATAACTGCTTACTTTAAGTTAATTGAGATAAACTTCTGCAAAATTCTCTCGCTGATTATTTCCTTGTAGGTGGCGTCGTGGTCGAGTGGTTACAGCGTTCGCCTACCGCCTAGGTGACCCGGGTTCAATCCCAGGGACCCGCATGTCGTATTCGTGGTGGACGAAGCGGCGTCAGGATTCCCTGGTTTCCCCCATCACTTATTCCACCAATTTCTCCATTATCGCCTTTCATATCATCCTCTTCCTCACTATCATACCTGGTACTTGGCTGACCACCCGCTTCCAGGTCTTCACTCTGTTCCTCTGCTGCCCGACAGATGTCTGACTCTAGACACTGGCTTTAAGTCCTAGGGAGTGTAAATACTGCATAAGGGGAGGGTAATCAGGTAAAGAAAGAAAGGTAAAAGGGGTTAAGGGAATACGGTGGTAGCTTAAGCGATAGTCAAATCTTTTAAGAGCAGGTTCTTATGTAATTGCTTTGAAATTCAGTTTTCTTTGCACAGCAAGAGTTAAAAGCACATAATAACTTCCTATTTGAGAAAAATTTAACTACTTGAAAATTCAAACCAACATCAAAGAACATGTCAAAAATGGTTAGCTCCAGAAAAAGTAGTTTTTATGTAGTAACATTTTAATCTATCTCTTAGGGTTTTACCAGTTATACAAAATGCATTCCTAATGAAAGAGACTTAATGCTATTTAAATAAAAAGCTTTAGAGCCTTTTGTGAAAAAATGAAAATGTTCAAAACATTTTCCATGTAAAGTACAGTTTAAGTTGGATAACTTTCGTGTCACATCTTTGAAAGAAACGCAACTTAAACACCAAGTTTCGTTTTTAAATTTTGCTGTTTATGCACAGATAGACGCACAAAAATTTTTTCTAAAAATGAATTTTTTGCATTCATGGAGGGTAAAAATTTGTATTTCAGGTGAAATCTGTGTATCGAATTTTTGGGTGGAAGACTTATACTACCTACCTCTACTCACCATATATATCTACGAAGTAGAGAAAGTACAGTCTAATAGTATTTTGTTTCACATTAAATCTTGTTTGATTTTCGAAAAAGGATCATGGATCTAATGTTCAGAACCTCTTAAGGGACCAAACATTTCCATGTTATGTTGTAAAATTATTAATATTTGAAGTACTGGCATGAGAATTAAAATCAATGTTCTATAAAATGCCTGTGAAATATTTTTTCATTCCTACCAACCTTCCTTTATTTCTCATTCTTAATCTTTCTGTCATAAAAACTGAATTTTCACATAGTAAAGTGCTGGCAGTCTCAACTCTCTTATATGGTGCACTATATTGGCCTCTAACACAAAGTCAAAAACATAAAATACAAGTATCAGAAATGAGACTTTTGAGAGCGGTAACTGTTTACCGAAGAATAGATAGAAAATGAATGAAACGGTAAGAGATGAACTGAAAACCCACGAAACGATGGACAGATTAATTTGTTTGAAGAAGGTCGAACAGGTTGAAAGGCATAATCCTTGTTGTTGATGATATTTGTTTCGTTGTTTGTTTCTTTTTTTTTTTTTTTTTTTTTTGTGCATGTTTTTGAATTGACTCTGCTGCTCCAAATAAATTCGATATTAAAATTAGTTTTACAGCATTTTATCACTCTATGTTTTCATACAGAATAAAATATGTTTTTTTTATCAGCAACCATATAAACATAATGAGTAAAGCAACCCATGAGTGTTTCCTTCACTTTTTCTTGTGCTTAACTATTGGTACGTAGAGTAAGCTTTTATTCTACCCAAACAACTGAATGCAATAACTTAATGAATATGTACGTTTAGAGGTTCCAAACAACAAGACAAGTGTTTTAGTCTGTCTGTGTATTGAATAAGTTGAAAAGGAAAATTTCGATCAATACAAAGTTGCACAATACTGTGGTAGGCCGGTAGCGCTTCTACCACACATTAAAAAAGGCCAAAAGTTGTAAGTCTGTTAGGGCAAGTTGCACAGATGCGTTTATTTTTCTCGAAGTTTACCATTTTCCTGAAAAGTGAATATCGGGTAAGTTTAAGCCCTACAGACTTAACTGCTAAGATTGTTTCAACCATTTGATTCATTCGTCCTCCTGTATAAACCACTAGGTTAAAGAGGTTAAAGTTCACAAGAATAAAACTGATATTACCAGAGTTTGGTGAATTCCCCCGCCCCCTTTCAAACTGCGAGGGAAAACATACATATGCTTGTGATAGTCTGTAAATAACCTAAACATTGAATTTTGCATACCTTGAATTTGTTTTACTTGAAAATTAGCTTCAGGATATTACAGACACGAGCGTGAACAAATACATACCTATGTCAGAGAAACAAAATATTTAACAAATATGACTCTTTTTATGCGACATTGTAGTTTTTGGCTTCTAATTTCAGTATCTGAAAGCATAAAGATTTGCACTAAACTATGTTGTCTGCTAAATAGCTGCTGTAACGCACCTTAATCCTTATTGATAGTAAAAGAACCATATAAAACGCGGGACGAGATTTCAGCCATTTGTAGTAAATGATTACTGTGAATAAAACGGAAGTCTAAGTATGGTTTATGCATCCGGTTTAACACAGATTTGTGGCATTTTGTCACGTTGTACGAAGACCTCTTTGGATCATGTTGTTGAATTGAGAAGCTGGGGTGTAGTCATTTTAAAGTTTAAATACTGAAGTTACTCACCGAGCGGGATGGCTCAGGTGGTAACGTATGTAGCCCGCTTTCGGAAGGTCCCGAGTTTGATTCTCGTGCCCGCGAACTCTGGGTTTTTCCTGAAAGTTGCTGTTGTGACTGCAAGGGACGCCTCGCCACCCTCTCTTTGGTAAAGGAAACACTTCGGTTGTGTGCCAGGTGTCAATATCTGGAACTGTTACGGACTTCTTTGCGTATCTGGGCTTCGTTTGCTCCGCTCTCTGACAAGCTTCTGATCTCACTTCGCCTCATCCCTTCCCCCTGGGGGATGATAGCCCGCAAAAGATCCATGTCGGGGCTGTAGTGGGTCGAGGTGTCCCTCTCCGTTACACACACACACACACACACACACACACACACACACACACACACACACACACAAACTGAAGTTACAGAATTACCTGTAACTCTAAAACAATTTTTATGATAAAAGATATTACGTATCAATGGCCATTTTAAGTTAATAGTTCACAAGGGAAAATACATTGGTAATTAAGATGTTCAAACAAAATATTTCTTGTTTTCTTTGAGGGCTTTTCCACTCGTCATCAATTCCCATGATCTAGTCACCCTATCTGTAATTGATGCTTTCATAATTTGATCTACGTTGGATTTCCATATCGTTCTTCCAGAAGGGACCATTTCCTTTATTTGCCTCCCTTCTTTACTTCTGAAGTCCCTCTTTTCCCATTTTTGCAACACAGTGTAGAAATATGCACATGGCGTTCCCTTTTTAGTAGGACCCTAATGATCTAGTTGTCAACGGGTCCTTAAACCCTACTTACTCACTCACTCTTTATAGTATCGTTTATTTTATATATATTCTACAATTCAATATTTCAAACAGCTTATTTTTAGAGCTGTTTTACGTTAATCAAGATGGTTTTTCTGCAGAAATGGTTTCATTGTGCATTCCTTGTAGGGACAAAGGGGACATGGGACACGAGGCACTATTCAGCCCTTTAAAAGTTAGCTGTATGCTGTTTTGAAGTTCCACTCTCTGCTTGTCAAAAGAAAGCAATTGAACTTTGGCATTTCAAAGAATGTCTAAATTACCATGAGATAAATACCACATTATTCTACAGAAATCATGAATTTCAACAAGATCTGCATTTTTCTGTTGTAAGTCTTCGAGGATTTTTTTAGGTTCGTTCAGATGGAAGAGGGCTTCACAGGCTATTTGCAAAATCTTCAAAATATATGTACATTTCATTTACACATAATATTCGTACATAGGCCTTTAAAAAAATTGCTAGTACTTTATATGAAAAGCAAAGTTTTCGGAAAATATACCTTGAAATATACTGAACTTAAATGTCATATTTTATATTAATTGTCCGAAATTTCGTGTTTGAGTTACGCTGCTCATGTTGACCAGCCAGCTGACGAAAAAGACCTATACTACCGAGAAATACCTAGGACTTTTATAGACAATTCCTTATACTTTCTTTATTCTTCTAAATTTCATAGTACAGGCTAGGCCTCTTCTGCTCTTAGAAAATCCCATCTTCCTAAACAGCTTCGTTCTTTAGGTGAGTATTCAAATGTTTCTGTTTGAAGTTCTCCTGTTTGTCATCATGTGTGGATATTTTAACTATCATTCTCAGTAGATAGTAAGCCCTTCAGGAGTGAGATTCCTTACTAGTTCTGTTATTATTGTTGTATTTCTAATTTGGACCATATTTGTAGTCCCAATGTCTCCAAGGAACTTAATCTCTGTATCGTATATTAAAGTGCAACATTTCTGTGCGGTAGTCGACATTTTGCTGCCATACAGTAGTAATGGGATTAACATTGTCTTACAGAACATTAGTTGTGTGTCTTCTCATCATTGCATTTAGTTGTAAAAATGGTACCTATTTTAACAATCTTATATCAAGTCCCAAACCATCGAAAAGATCACAGAAAATGTTAAAACTATTTATTACTCTACAAACTTTGGTAAATAGGAGGTAAGCGTTTTAATTGTATTAGGTTGAAAAATATGATAAAAATGACAGCTAAATTGGTTGAAACTTGTGGAAATTACAGAAGTACTGATGAATCTTAAATTACATACTTGTATTTGATTGTACTGTAATGATAAATATTTGAAAATTAGAACATTTTTAAATTCTTCATGTTGCTTCTCGAGCAGTTAGTTATAGAATAAATAATGTTTCTCTGTAGATCAAATGAGTACTTGCTAAATAGCTGTCAAATTTGTAGAGTTCGATTAAAACTATTGTATTTAGACTTAGCTGCTAAACTGTCTGTTTGACGCTTTACCGCTATGGTCTGTTAGTTCAAATTTTCTTTTACGTGGAAGTCATAGAATCGCAGTACTTGGTGCAAGAGAATAACTGAATTGCAGCTTTATTTTATTATTACTAATAGTATACAGTTGCAAGTTTTACTTGAAACAATGTTCGTTGGGTTGCTAAACATACATTACTTGCATTTTCTTCTGGAACGTAAGTGTTGTGAGCAGAATCTATGAAAACTGCTTATTTAGGCAATGTTTTCAATGAATTTATACTTAAATAACTGACTTTCATGAGTATAATGAATACGTGATACTAAGATAACTAAGATAATTTTTTGTGGAGGAGAAAAATGTTTTCATACTTACCCCAGACCAGCTGGACGTGTGACACTCGCCATCTGATGACCCTACCAACTAAAACCGTCCAATTGCCAATATATTATTTGTTATTGTTTCACATTCGTTAGTATGTCGAGTCCCGTATGGCAACACAGTCTAGGAAAGATGGGAATCTGGCGTGCATTGCATGCGAGCGCGTCAAATGTTACTTACCCTTGATTGCACCTGGCAAATGCCCTGAGCAATTCCGGGTGGTTAGTCACCTAAAGATTCTTCCAATTGTTAGTTGGGTTAATTGGAATGTGTCAGCGTCTACATTAGTAGCTACGCCAAGGTACGCCTTAGCCTATGAGTACAAGCACGATATTTAGGCATTTATCTATGGAATGTGGGACAAGATACCGCTGCCATAACCTATAGGATTTAAACTTGAAAATTTAATATAATTACCAGCGTAATATGCCTCATCTACTGAGATTTTGTGTAATACATACTTGAATTTTTGGCAAAGACCAGTCGAAAATAGTAGGATTAATTTAATATTAAACATGTTCCCTGATATGGCATAAAATATACGCTTCAAATACGCCTAAAGTGATTTATAAGTACGAATGTCAAACTGTCCCAAAAAAGCATCACTGTTCAATGCTAATATTAGATCCCTTACAGTAGATTCAATATCAATTAAAAAGTTGGTGATCATTGATGTAAGATTACAACTCTTTGATTTGCTTAGCAGCATTTAAATTGAGTTGAAATTGCTATCCAAAAAACTCAATTACTAGTTGAAGTACGTTTTGGAACAGGTTACGATTACAGACATTGTTATATGGCAGTGGAGTGGCCAAGTGATTGACAAAAGGAACTGCAATCAGGGAACAATCTTAAATATTCTGAAAAATCCAAATCTTATCTTCTTATTACTTTTCATGTCCTAATTTTAATACTTAGAACTTCAACATAATTGTAAGAACAAATTTGTCAAAGTTAATCATCTGATACTTTTGGTCGAATTGTAACTAAGCTGAGAATATAAAGTTTCTCTCAACTTGATTTTGATAGAGAAAGAATGGCTTTAAGCGTTGGTGACAAACATTTGGCCACCAGATGTTTTCTGAGGAAACTGCGATGACACAAGTGGGCTTGAAAAGTAATTTCTTTTATTTCTGTGTCCACGCATTTACTATTCTTTTCTGTCATAGAATGTGCTCCTACACGTCCAACTCATTAGTATTTATGAAACCATCCATTATCAAGACGTCTCCAGAAGTTGTGTGAAAAGACATTAGTTTACAGATGGCAAATTTCTTGTTTCCTCATCCACTACCAACATAACAAATCTCAACTTGCATATTAAATTAAGTAATCGTTGGGATGTCTTATGTGCAATATTAGAAAATAATGAATTCATAAGTTGACAACATATACAAATAATAATTTTACTAAACGTGTACTGTAACTGATGCATGAACCTTTGATGTTAATAATCCATGAGTAAAACTTACTAATTATTTTATACTTGTGATTACCTCTACTTTACGGCACATGTAACTAGTGATGCTTAAAGGAGGTGCCAGAACGACACCCAAAAATATAGCCTTACTTTGTACAGGCTACGAAATATATGCAAACATAGAACCAGTAAATATAACAAAAGAATAGTCCGAGTTTAATAAAGCATGAAACTGCATATTATATAGTGTTTACTTCCTAAAATAAGTAGTTAAAAAACTGGAACTAGAAGCACACCTTCTGTTTGCAGAATATGAAAAAGGGAAATAATCGTATAAGTGCAATGGAGAAAACTATAGAAGATAATAAAGGTAGAACACAGTAACACTACTTTAATTAACAAATTTTTAAAAAGAGTACAAGGAACTAAAATTAAAATAAACAAGTGACAGTCAGTACTGTTAAATGACAAAGTTTCCCCATCCCAACCACACTTTTTCGTACTTCTAAAAACTGCATGAAAAGATCAGAAGAGAGAGAGACAAATACAATCAGTAACATGAACTGCAAGAACGTTGTCTTTTACCTTAAGAGGTAATAACTTAGTTCATCCCAAAATAATCCCAGAAAACCATATCCGGCTGCATTGGGTGTGAAGTAGTTACCAATAATCAAGCAGATAATAATAGTATAACAGAAACCACTTCTATAGTAGGAACGCTTGAACGTAATTTGAGAAACAACCCTTGAAAATAATCAGTGATGAATTTATACAAAACAATGCAGAAACGTGAGCAATGGCTATCAAGCACGAAGAAAAATAATCGTTAGCAAGTAGATTCTCGAAAACAGTAGTAGAATATATAAAAATGAATAGAAAGCAAAATCACGAAACAAGACAACAGTTAAATATTGAAGTAACTAGCCTCAAAAATGAACATCATTGTCGATTCACAGGAAAAAGAAAGCCAGCAATATCCCAGAAAGCATAAAGAGGGGAAAGGGTTGAAATCCAAATACAATAAATATTTTAACACGAATATTTATTACGTCAAAGACAAAATTCACTCTTGAACAATCCCAAGAGTTGGAGTAAAACAGGTTGAAACACCTAAACTGAAGTAATGTTATGACCGAATGTGCATTGTGCGTTAATTAAGATAAAGCCTTTGATATCGTTATAATGGCCAATGCTTGTTATATAATGCTAGAAAATGGAAGAAGTATTACTTTCTCTTCTACATACTTATAGCAGATAAAAATAAGTATTCTATTTCACCCAAAATTTTTATATTAAAATATCTAACTCTAAAGTAAAAACTGTGGTCAATGACAAACTTCCTACTTAAGTTCTTGAAAGGATGCGGCACAAAGATTTTTGAGAAAATCTTCCATCTCATATGACGATTTATGTGGACAATTTTTTTTTTTTTCCTAAAACAAATTGCACGTATGAGATTGCGATCCTCAGAACGTGAAATAATTGGCATCATATGGTTGTATGAAAAGTCATAAGATAGCATTTTTCAATATACGTTGTTACATCAATAACTAAATCCAGATGCTCTGGAAATGCAGATAGAATAGATTAAATGAATTAGTTAAACTGGATTAAATTTAGATTAAATGTAGATTATACCTGTATCTGTTATTTATCTGTTTCCTCTCCTACTATGGAGGACTTGTGCACCTGGGATCACACAGCTTTCGAAGACCAGACAATATCTGGTTTAGAGCGAGTATGAGACGATGGGCGATCAGTGCGAATACTGGTGTGAGAGTGAGGAAGGAGACGATATGAAATGACGGGCGAAATGGTTTCAAGGAAAGATGAAACACTTGGTGGAATAAATGGTGAAAAACCGAGGAGAAACACATTCTACGCGGCACTTTGTCCACCAAAAATCCTACGTCGCCTTGGTGAAAGCCCATTGGTCCAACGACTGGGACAGACTACCGCCTAGATTAAATATCCTTAGGGTGTAAAATTATTACCAGAGATTGCATAATTCATTTATATTTAAGATACAAATTAATACTGTAAAAAAGAAAGAAAACACAAGGCAAAGGAGTGAAAAAGAAATACCCTGTACGTGGCTAAGTGCAACAAATTTGACAATTATTTACATTTGATCTAGAACAAAATATGTAATTAAAGTAATTGATTAAATAGATAAGTGTTTCTAAGAATAGTTTGTACAAGCGTTTCTGGAGAAAGCCATCTCAGTGCAATACATCATATTTTTCTCTTAAGTAAATTAATTGAACTCTCAGATTCAGGCTTGTGATTGGATGACTATATTTTATCGACCTATAGTCTTGATTGATTTATCAAAAGAGCTAGTATTCGTTAATTCCAATGGAAACAAAGAAAACCATGAACAATCGTAGTAGTTATTGAAAAAATCTAAGGTGTCGCACTCACATGACTTTCTCTACTCTTGTATTAACCATTCTTACAAACTCTTATTCCTATATCTTCTTCTTATTCCAGAAAAATATGGGAATACAGTAAACTTTGAGCAATAGTCAAATCTTTTAAGGGTTTCAAATTCCCTTCTTTTTGTACAGTTAACACAAGAAGATGAATAACGATGTTCCATTTGACAGAAGTGTAAGTTCTCCAAATCTCACAAAAATAACAAGGAATATCTCCGAAATGGTTCACTCTACAAAAAATTTATACAGACATAAATTGTGTGTTTTAACAAGATTTACAAGTTTTGTATAGTAAGATTTGGTCTATCTCTTACGATTTAGCAGTTGTGCAAAAGTCATCCAGAGTAAATAGGCTTACAGGGGATATAGCCAGAAAATTCAAGATATACATTTCATTTGCCATAAAAATACCTCAAAAAAATGTCATTTTAATCAAAATCGTTAGAGCCATTTTCGAGAAAATCAAAATGTTTGAAAATTTTTCCATGTGAAGGATAGTTTATGGTGGAGGAATTTTCTTCAAAATCTTCCTGTCGCATTCTTGAAAGATATGAAACTTAGATAGTAATTTTGGTTTGTAACCGACTTTTCGTCTTGACACATAAATGCTTCTTTTTTTATTCAGGGGGCCTAAAAAGGTATTTACGGTGGAATCTCGACATCGAATCTTTTGGTGGAATACAATAATTCCTCTACTATACGTAATAGAGAAATTAAAAAGTTACTCGCGCTCTTAAGCCAGAAATTGCACGTATTTTGTCAGTTATTAAAGCACATACACATTATTCCTTCCAACTTAAAAATCTTTGTAACAATTTAATTTTGAGTTCTTCATCTACGTGGCACATTTCACCAAAATATGCACCCAGGCTTCATTCCTACACAGAAAAGACCGATTCAGTTTCCAGAATCATGCCGTTGTTTGTGTCTTGCGCCTCCCAATCTAACCCATGTCATTCTTGATCTTTCCTTTGTTACTGAGTACATCTGTAAGTCTTTAAAGACTTATATAACATGAGTAGTATGAGCTAATGCTGAAAGTAATAAAATTTGGATTATTTTACGCAGCACTTTTAGGCTATTAACATTAACAGAACAGAATGTTGGTAGTTTTTAAGCAGCTTTGAATCATGTGCAGCAGACTTTGTCTTAAACCTAACGCTATGCGTCACTTTCGCTGTTTACAAGACAATAATTGTGACTCACGTTTTGAGCATAAAAGATTCACTAATCCAGAAACTCTATGTAAATTTCAAACTAAGGCGAACGAAATAAAACACGCATTCTGGAAGATTTGTGGCATGAAGCAAAACCTTGGGAAATTCGAAACTCCTCCCTTGTAGAAAAAGAAGTGCGAAGTAAAAGACAACTCCCATGTAGCATACTGCGTTACTTGCTCCAACGCATCACTTGTTACTGGTAATGAAAAATAGTGAGGAAGAATGACATGCCCAGCCTATCCCACACGTAGAGAAAACTTCGGTCTTCACAAAACAGCCAATTACATTTCCTGAATTTCAAGCCACATTAAATCACCGTCTAACGTTTATCTTTTTTTCGCGTTCACACCTGAGAAACGATCCTTCTAGAAATTAGTGACATGTAGAAACACTTCCCGGTGCATCCCAGTGACGTCACCTTTGGTGTTTTATCTTCTTCACCTTCGAGTTGAGTGAAGGTGTTCATATAGCCTACTTTTCTAAGTCTTTTTATTCTATGATAGAGCCCATGTTCAAGAAATTAACTGTTATTGGAGAAAAATAATTAATTATCTTTTCCTAATTCAGTCGAGTGCTTGCAGAAATTCCTTAGCAACTATTTGCCACACCACCCCTAGATGAAGCAATCTTTTACTGGCTTGAATTCAAGTCTGACACACACACACACACACACACACACACACACACACACACACACACACACACACACACACACACACTAATAGCCTATGAACAAAGATCAGACCTAGATGAGAGGCGAAAGGGGACGAGTATGAAAACATTTTACCTGAATGACTGGAAGATATTCTTAATAACGACGATCCATACCACTGCCTAACATTCTAACATTAATCTACGAACACAGGTCAGTTTCCGGCTTACTAATTAACTAATTTTGTTGTCTAACGACGCTTTAATTGCCAGGATCACACCAGCGTCGCCAGTGTGTCGGAATATCATCCCGCAGGACGACTTTCGCTGACTTAGGAGCGTAGGAAGAGGAATGTTGTAAAAAAATAAATGCATATCTAGTCTCTACACTTCTATAAAAACGTAACAGCGTTACGTTACTGAGAACATAACACTTTGGATAGGATCAAACCCGCTGTAAATTAGAGTGCAGCAGTGAATATTTACTCCATTGTTAGTGGTGTTTAATACTCTTGTTTCGCGTATTTTCAGCGAAATACTTAATGGAAGCAGTTATAACTGGTAATTCCTGTTTTAAGTCTGAATATTTGAATAAAGGAAAACAGATTTTAAAGCGATTTCAACCTAAAAGTCAAGCAGGTTTAACAATAGTATTTATATTCTTAGGAATGCATGGAGTCTAACAAAGAAAATGGGTTCTTTAATTTAACATATAAAAATTTTTAGAAATGTTTTTACTATATATAGTTCCTTGTAGGTAAATAGGACTAGGGTAATGCAGTAGGCTTAAGTGATATTAAAATGTTTTAAGAGTTGTTCGCTATGTGATGACTTTTCTCTTTGCATTAACCAGAATATGATAGTTCTAAATACAGGTGTGGGTCAGAAGCTCAACTTTATGACAATAGTGCCAAGCTATTGTACAGCTCGGACGAATTTGCCAGTCTTTGAACAATCTCCTACTTCCCTCAGGATTATTACTACATAGACCAACTTAGAAGATCGCTGGACCTGGATAGCCTTCTTCGCACGGCGGAGTTACACAAAATCGCTCGTGTGTTCTGATTGACCGTACAAAATCGTAGGCAGTGACAGCGGCACCACGAGCAATTGTGGTCGCTTCGTCTCCCTCTTTTGATAAATTAAAATACAAAATTCTAATCTTCTATTCCCAAACTCGACTTCGATTCCTTCAGGAAGCAGTGGTATTTGAAACGCTAAAAGACGTAGACAGTTTATTATGATTTGCCAGCCTGAACTAACTATTCGAGCAGAAAGCATTTGTTCTACTTGGGAGAGTATAACAAAGTGCTTTTTATAATTACACGCAGACCTTCATAACTACGTGGTTAATCCCAAGTTGGTCTTAGAATGCCCATAGCTGCGAACATTTTAGTTCAACTGAAGTGATCGCCGGGGTTTGTGGGCTTGTGAGCAACACAGAGAAGATGAAGTTGCTAAGAAGCAAAATGAGCAACCATTATTGGACCTGAACCAGCACTGAGAGTCATCTGTCTACCTTTGTCCAATCCTTTCAAAAGAAACTCTAATCCTATCTTCCTCACTTAACTAAATTTTATTTACATCTAAGTTCTTAGCTACTTCTTTAGATATGTAAATACTGTTGTGACATTTATAGTCTTATTTCGAATTTTTTCTATTGGAGGGCAGTATCCAATTTAATCTCGTTTTCCGTACTTACTTATCGCATCTGTCTGTTCTAGCTATTATCTGCACCTCTATTTTCCCTTGCCTGTTTTTGGCTATCTGCCAAAATTTGTGTTATTTCAATTGTTTTTCCCTATTTATTTCTATTCGTGAATTTCTAGCACTTCTAGTTTTCTTCCATTGTCTAGGCGATTTAGATCTAATTTCATAGCTTTTTTCGGGCCTCCAATACTTGAACTAAGCCTACTTCCCTTCAGACCCATTGGATCTTCTCATATTCACCTGAAAATACCCGCATCTGTCTTGAGTTTCTATATGAGTCATTCAGTAATTAGTGGCAACATTTGAATTAACAAGAAATAGGACATTTTTGCAAGAGTCGCATTATATACTGTGCTTGGAGCGCCCTTTCACAAGCTTCTCTGTATTGCTGAATGGCATTGTTGAGCATTGTTGCTTCACTAATTTAAACTTTAATGAAGCATCTTTGTTCGTATTTGCTAAGCATTTTAGAACGCTTCAGATAACATTCGGCTAAAATTATTCTCTAGACATCCGATGTTCTTATATTTCATTGTTATCAGCTTGCACTATTTACCCCTGATAATGCATACATACATTGTTACCACTAATTATTGAGTGACTCATTTATTTCTATAGCTCCTATTAAAATGGTTTCTATTTCTATTTTTTCTCTGAGATAGTCCTGATCTAAGCACTGGATCAAATATCTATTCCAAATGTCATTTTGATTTCTATGTCTATTTGACTGTGCTGTGTATGATTTCTGTCACGTTCTACCCCTAACTTCTGTTCATCGCTTTCAACTGTTATCACTATATCAATTTCCGAGAAACAATTTGAGTTTTTACTCAAATAGTGCTCAATGGTTTCGAGAAAGTGTGTTGTATCAATATTTATTGGATCCTTACCACTTGTTGGTGGATTTAAGATCTCCTTTTTAGTTTCATAAAATAATTAACCATCAAATGGTGAGCTCTCTGGTTATATTTTCCATTACTCAGCTCCAATGTGATACTCGCTTGCCTATTTCTAAACACTTGGAGTCATTGGCTTTGCATTATCCAGCCAGGTTGGATTAAAATATTTCCTTTAAAGCATTTTCATTTTATACTCCTCCGGTACACCTACATTTCTCAATAAAATACTCTTGCAGCACTCGAATAAAGGATTTTGGATTTCCAAGCCCACGCTGATGGGAAATTTAATTCAAAATATGGTTTAGCCAATACTTCCGGTATAAACAGGTGGCGGTGGTATTTACTTTGTCTCCGTATGTGTTATAGGATTGTTTATTCTTAAGGAAGTTCTTCAATCTCATTCTTGGCATACTGCCGCTTTAACTATAGCTATATAATATTTTTGCTTGATACTAGGCGTTGCACAACATATTGGATGCTTATTCCGAACTAAATGAGTCTAACTTATGTAGTAATTCCTCGTTTTTGACATTTTATCTAATGTAATTTAGAGATATTGACCGTTTATTTTGCATTAAACCTGAAAAAAACAATTTCTTGCATTCAGTCTTAATGTAACCTTTTTTCTACAGACCTGACTCCTTTGCAGAGCATTCTTCAGGTGTTTTAGATTTTATCTTTATTATGTTAGCGGGCATGTAAATGCCTATAAATATTCATGATAAAAAAAAGATAGCAAATGTATTTCAGTCACGAGAAATGATCTGTTTTTGTCGTTATCTCTTACATAACCCTCATTAAGGAATCCATTATGTGACTATAAAATAAATAATACTTCAAAGATATTTATGGCCGGAAAAGACATCACGTAAAGTAAATGCAGTCTTGTTAAGTACAAAATGCAATTAGCATAACACCAGTAAATTTTTAGTAAAGTGCAATGAATCGTGTTTGAATTGACACACCCTACAACGTCGGCACGGAGAAAGAAGAGGTGCGAAACTGGAAAGCAGGCCAGTAAATTTGTGGTGTTATTTGGAAACACTGGTGTTCGCGCCCACATGTCGAACTTGGGATGACAAATAATGTTTAGCTATACCTTGTCGCTTCCCACGTGTCAGTTCCGCTTTCACATAAATCATCCTGTTCTTCTCCACGTCTCTTTCGTATTCCCCGACCGCACGAAGGACCAGAGGATGAGCATTGTCAGGAACCGTGTGTCGGCTTAAAACGGAAATGTCTTCAGTATTGCTTGAAAATGTGATTACAAAACATCACCTTCTATATGCAGCTGAGATACATAGCAAGACAGGATAATTACTTTTATGTTCTTTTGTTATTTATTGACTTTTGTAGCCTCATATGTTTGCCGTCCTCAATAATTGATAACTGTTTACTATCATATTTTGCTATGAACTAATCTAGAATTATTTACACAGTAAAATACTCATCATTAGATATATATGATGTACATACCGGGTGGAAGGGAAGTGATTAAATTAATTTAAACCCGTGATAGATATCGATATTTGTAGCTTACGTTTTTGTCTCTATTTCCTACGGAGAGACATTTTAGTTTTCTCGAAAACAAGCTGGCAACACTGCAGATTGTGTGGGTGTCACTTTCTCTAGCTCAGTACATAAACAAACAGCGTAACGGTGCTTCCTGAGAACACAAACAAGTACCCTGCCTTGTCCTTCTGTGTTTATTACGCGAGTGTAGGCCAATGACAAACTTAGCTCCCAAAACACTAAAACGAAAGCGAAAGAACCGACCTGTTTACATGCACATATCAGCTCAACTCCCAGACCAACCTCAACGCAACGTTGTCGACTTACTGCACGTGTGAAAAAGCTTGGAATATTCCTTCACGTCTTTTAAGTTATTAATTATTTCGAAACGGTGTGTGATGTCCCATAATTACTACCGAAGCTATGTCAGAAATAAGTTACTCCACGCATTTTACAAGTAAGAAACTGTTATTTTGGTACTATCCTGTGGAATTACGCTACCGAGTTGGATCAGAAACCATTTATTTTTTCGACTGATCAAAGAGCAACATGTCATTAGACTTTTTTGTTTGTAGTGCTTCTATGAAGATGTTTGCAACCATAAGAAAGGTAGTAGTGTGCTTAAGAATAGTCACTAAAGGTAAAACAAGCAAGGTATAGTATAACCTAGACTTTGGAAAATAGCAATCGTACTTTGATGTAAAAAGATAGCATTTGACGAAAGTAACAACCATTTGACTTGACCAAATCCAAAATAATATATTTTATTAACAAATTTCTGGAGTGTGGCACTCGCTCTTATATAAATTATTCTTATAATCTGTTACGCTGTATTATACAAGCTGCTTCTTATTAATCGGGACATTTATAGAATTTATTTTTCACATATTTTCCTCTAATTACAAGGGAATAGGCAATAGTCAAATCTTGTAGGAGTTAGTCGCCATCTTGTGGTTTTGACATTCCGTTCTCTTCTATGCCAAAGTCATATAGAAAGAAGAGAGGTTATTTCCAGAAAGTTCAAAATATGCATTTCATTTATCATGAACATGTCTTAAATGTGTGGTATTTTAATCAAAATCGGTATATTAAGTTTTAAGAAAATCACTATTTTCGAAACATGTTCCACATAGAGGTTAGGTTTGGATGATGTATTTTAGAATCTTCTTGGGTAATCCTTGGCAGCCACACAACTTAAATACAAAGTATGGTGTTTACCCCGCTTTTCGATTTTGAGTTTGGTATGTCCTCTCTCCCACTCTCTCTCTCTCTCTCGCAGTCACACAGACACACACTCAGATAAAGAGGACCTTCTATAAAAATGCTTTTTCTTTTTATTCAAACAATCTCAAAACATGAAGTTTAGTTTATTTATCTTCATAATTACCTCCGTCACCACCATTATTTATTTTTCATATCCGTCCACCAGCTTTAAGATTCCCCTATAGTAGTCGCCTGCTGCAAGTCCTAAGCCAATATGCCCGAACACAATTTTCATAAAGCAAAGAATGAAGAATACTTGGGAAAGTAATCTGTAATTCATCTGGTGTTTGGCTCTGTCTTAATCGATTTGGCTATTGACTTCATTCTTGAAATTGTCTGTCATGATGACGGATTCCGTGACAAATTTCTTCCTCCATTGTTGAACACTTCACACCAGTTTCTGGCATTTCTTTCATTCATAAGCGATCAGCATACATTGCTGTAAATTTACGTCGTGCGTTCACACATCGAATATATCTCACTTTACAGTCAGCCGGATTCTGTATCTTACACTTTTTACTTTCTCTACTACATATAGTAAGTAGGGGAGGTATTGTAATCGACCCAAAATTTGGATGTTGAGATTTAACCGTAAATACACGTTGTCCGACCCCCTGAAAAAAAATAGTGGAAGATGAATAACGTCGAGGAAATCATTCGACCTTTGATGAAATGCTGTAGCAACTCGCATAACGTGAATGCGCGAAGGGTCATTACTTTCTGGATTACCCTGGTAGGAAATTCCGGAAGACTAGCTGCATTTGAGAGGTGAAATACCGGGTGTAAGGGAATCTATTACATTACTTCTATATAGCGTTCCACTCTTAGAAGACAGTATGGAGTTAAATGGGACATCTCTGTCTCTATCTAGCGCATACAAGTTGCCATTAGCCGCGTCCTTTTCTACCCTAGCGCTGTTGCCAGATTACTAATAGCATGGTATAAATATTCATTTGTTATAAATTTCAGGTTTGAACACATTATCCTATGCAGAATTTTTTCTCTATCAGGTTATATCCTTTTCAGAGTCACTATACATTTCTATAGGCCCAAATTTCTTCAGAAAAGGTTTTTTTCAATAGAAGTCCGATATTTGCTGTTTCTATACTCATCAGGCACTAACTAACAAACTAACAGCTAGAATGCATCTATATTTTTTTCTTATGTACAGTAAACCATAGTGCTACTACCTGCCTACTTTGAATTCTCTATGTTTACCCAGTTAAGTGTTATAATTTTTTAAATTAAATGTTTTCGGAAAATTTTATATCTGTGCACTGCAAAAGTTACGCAGTGTGAAACTTTTTTGTTATTGAGTTTACATCAGGGAACCAGCGAGAACAAATGTTGAGGAAGGTTGGAGAAAGTTTTTAAAATAAACCAAAAGGCAGTAACCTCTTTCTTTTATTCAGTAAGGCAAACAAAAGGTATTCATCTATTCAGCGCCAGGCCTGACACAGAAGATAGTATAAGGAGCAGCACTAACATTAGTTCGAAAGAAGCCGTGTGTGTAACTGTGAGCTGTTATTGCGATATTCGTTTAATATTTTTGTAAATATTTGTAGTTATGGAGGGGGAAGCTAGGAAGGGACGATATGTTGGTAAATAAAGAAGTAAGGAACGCCAAATAATTATGAATGTGTTAGATTATTTTTGAAGTAAAATGCGTGTAAGGCAGTAAAAGAAACAGCTAAGGCTATCGGGTGTTCAGAAGCAGTAGTGTGTATGATTAAAAAGGAAGTAATGAAAGGACCTCTAAGAACGCCATCGAAAAAGAAAGCAAAAAGGGCGGAACTACACAAAACGCTAGGTTAACGCAATATGATTAAATAGTGCAAGGTGGAGTGCGGCGAATTGTTCATTCTTTACTGTTTGCAGATATTCAACCCACGCTGAATATAATTTTGTCACAGTTCAACAGTGATGAGACCCTACCAAATTTCTCAAGGGCCACTCTGATTTGGGGTTCGAATATGAAAGAAGGGGTAACAAGTGCATATTAATGCAAAGAGACGATATCGATATCATCAGACGGCGACATATATCTAAAAAACATAAAAAGTTTAGGGACCAGGGGAAATAAATTGTTTATATAGACGAGTCATTTGTAAATTTAGGTCATACAGTAACAAAGGCGTGGAGGGATACCAAAGTTAAAAGTGCCCGTCTCGTCAAGCAGCAATTGAAGGACTAAGTACAGAACTCAGGCCACCTCGAGTCGCTCGCGGAGAAAGATTCGCAACTAGTACATGTTGCAACACTGCGCTCCATTTAACGTGTACTGTCTTTTAAGGGTGAGACGCGCTTTAATATGTGCTTCATAGAAGCATTGCAAACAAAAAACGTCTTTTAGCATTTTGTTCTTTCATCAACCGATGTCGAAAAAATTAATGGTTTTTATTCTAAATCGGATGCTCAATCCCATAAGAATGTACGAAGATAATAATTTATTGTTTATAAGATGTGTATAGTAACGTATTTCTGACATAGCTGTAACTATCGAAGTAATTATATCTGCTAGCTTATGAAGTATTAACAAATTCACGTTTTATAACAATGTGAAGCCTAAGTTACAGTGGAGAAACCTCTTGCAGTGACCACCAAATATGTATGTGCTTACATGAGTGCGGTCTTCGGGCGATACAGGCTGCCGATAATTGGTCACTGTAAAACACTTCTAAAGAGACAAAGCTTAAGACTGTAAGGCACAAAAGACCCACAAAAAACATTCGTGAGACAGGAACTGTCACGTTCCTTTATGAACATCAGTCCGATCTACATCATTGCTATCCCACCAAAGTTGAGGCAGTAATAAGTGTGAAAAAGGTTCTTTCGAATTTGACATCAATCTGATACCACAACCACTGAGAAGGAAGTAATCTCACAACTGTAATACTGGGGCTAGAACGAACCAGTTTAGGACAACTTCAAATCTGCTACGAGTTGTGCCAGTTCAAATAAGAAGAATAAACATTTATATGTAATTTAATGTAAGCTCGCTACAAAGTTCCTACGTCATATATCGGAATTGCTTCAGATGACAATAATGGGTTTGTTTTATGGCATCATTTTCCAGCTGACATACACTCTTGTATCATTTTGTACAATTGAAAAAAAAAAGTAAGCTTAATGAAGGAAAAGCTGGTTTAAAAATAGGTTTGTATTATTTCAGTTGGGACATATTAACAGAACTTAGTATCCAAGTGTAAGGGGAAACCTTTATTTTTCAGTGTATCGATCACTATTGTTATTTTAATGGATCGCCGGGAATTTACAATTAGAAAAAACAAACAATTGCAAAACAATAAAAAAATGGCAACAAATAATTGTACTCTCCCTGCCACCGATTTATAGTAAATTAGAGGAAGTACTGTATTCCGCCCAAATAATAATACAATGATTTCACTGTGATCTCTTTCCGTCGTTCGTAAAGTTTCTCTTCACTGCTTGCCCGTACGCAACATGAACTCGCTGAGGAAACTGGAACAGAACTGAATCGAATTCAGACCTAGCAACTAGCGCTGGTTGTGTCAACAAGTGGCATCTTCTCAAAGATTCATACCCCAGCAGAAGGGAGATTATGTTTAGAGACTTCTACCTGCGTCCCAATACGAGTTCCGGGCAGTTTGATAAGCAAGCAAGACAACCACTCGCCAAGCAGCAGTCAGATGCCAAAACGCTTTGAAATTAAGCTCTTTACCTGTAGATGATCCGTCTCTTGTGATATTCCGTCATACAACAACCTCTAACCCCACGTTGTAGCAAAGAATTAATGTATGATGCAGCGGACTCGTTTTTTGGATTAGGCAGGCACAGAGAGCACCCGAATCGGGAGGAGTCGCCCGTGTCTTTTGTTTCTGCTCGCGCACTCTGCTCGGAGAAGAAATAAAGAAAAGAGGCGTGATTGAAATAATTGTCCCCGGGGCGTTGCAGGGTTTCGACAATACGTCTTTGAGCTTGTTAGTCATCACTCTTTTAAGAAACGTGCAGGCTACTGAAGTATTCCTGGACACGGACAGTAGATACATCATAATGTAGGGACCCTGCTACACCACATTAATAATTATGATTGTAATCTGAAGAGCCCATGGCGGCCCTCGCTCCTCCCACTCGCTCCGCTTGTCTTCACCGCTGCTCAAACATGTATCAACAATGATATCTGCAAACGAGGGAATAGATTACATTGGCAGAAAATTATTAGCGGCCAAGCCTGTTGGCAAGATAGCAAGCGCCAGGGCTGCTCAAGAACATTTACTCTTGCTGTTGCATCTAATCAACCTCCTCTGTTCTACACATAAATATTTAGTCATTTGAAACTGCCAGTGTCTTCAGCATTCACCCCCGGAATAGCCAGAGAGAGATATATTGGAATAATCCCCTCCGAGATTTATGTTAACTTTTAAATAAGCTTACTTCCATTAGTGATTTCTATTGCTGTGTGAAAAATGGTTACTAACTCTAATATAATAACCTAAATGGAGGTGTCAGTTTTATTTCCTCTACCTCACATCTTCAGTAAGAAAAGGCAGCACTACGTTCCATCCATAAACTCGATGTCGATGTTCCAACAGGTACACGCTTGAGGTTCTCTGAATTTCCCTGAAAGCATCTTCAAATCTGGTAATTAAGTTCACCACACTCCCAAAAAATTGAAGATCCCCATCTCCAAATTTCCATTACTGTTGTGACAAGTGATAAGTCCAGTTGCTTTTTTGTCACTATATTTATCTTCCCCCACACAATCACAAAATGCTGTTCTTTGTTTTATCCTTAACACAACTTGACCTAGTTACTGCCTACGGTTCTGCTGAACTCTCTACCTCACAAACAACTGGCTCCGACGATGCACTCACTAAAACTGCATCACAAACTCACTGGCCACACTAAATAACGTCTTCTCTCAACACTGATTTAGGTACGTATATAGCTGAGAATGACATACCGCTGATTTCTCTCGAAATCCAACTTTTCCCGAAACTTCTCATATAGAAGCACTTGAATACCGCTTGCTTTTGGACCTTTATTCTGACCACTCCACTTTCATATAGCTGTGTGTTTACAAGTAGAGGTGTAAGGTAGCCAACACCGAACTATTCTTTGACTGAATGCTGGCGGCCAGCGTCACACTAACTTTTGGATTAAAAGATGATATACTTGTTTACTCTATCTGTGATAAATAAACTGCTTGTTTTGCAAATGTGTAATTAGCCCATCAATTCCCCTATATTTTATTTTAGCGACAGTGCTCCGAAATTGTATATGTCATTTAAATTGTTTGTTCAATCAACTATATTATCTGTTATTGGCTTGAATTCTCAGTTACATAATACATTCTTGACTTGCTGAGTTTCGTTGCTTCTTGTGGGCATGCAAAGAGTCCAATTTCAAAGCTACCACGTAGCGAACAGCTTTTTAAAAATGCGATTGTCACTTCAGCCCCTTGTGCTTACCTATTAGTGCTTATAAAAACATGAATAATCTGGCAATGTTGATTCCATTAATATGAAGTAGACAGAAGAATATGTTTTATAAGAACAGTTTGTAGAAGTTGAGCAGAGGAATCCACAGGAATGTGAAACATTAGATTAAATATGGTTTAAATTAGTGTTCAGTAAGATATTTACTAGTAAAATAATGCACTGTAATAAGGCAGATATTCTGTTTATTGCAGTGGCGATATTCCGTGAACTGGGTGACGAGCAGATCAGGAAAGTGGAGTCCTTTCGTAAGTACAAAGGCACTGCGCAGATGTAACTCATTTTTGTATGAATTATGAGCTTAATGTTTTGCAAACACGGATAATTTAAGCCTCAGTTGATACACCTACAGAATGCTGCTCCACAGAATTGGACCGCATTACTGGGGTTCACAGATGTCATAATTATACAGTTTCCAGCCCAGGTTGCAAACGATGTTAGGTTGAGAGCTACTTCACTGCATTCATTTGCACTTTGTTGACAGTACAGTACTATAGTAACCTATTTGTAAGGCGACGCGACTGCACCACCTCTACCCAACGTGGACTAGGTCACGAGAAAAAACTCCTTGCACGCATAACCAAAATGCCGAACACATGCAACTGGGGCCTAATCATAATCATTCTCATCATGAATTAAGATTTTAATACTCTTCGTATTCCCTCCATCTCTTTGCTGGTCTTACTCGACCTCTACGGAGGTAGTAATTCAGAATTTAAGAAATGATATAGGAACGTCATTCTTCATTGATATTCTGAACATAGGTTGTGCAATGGAGGGGACTCAAGGTTTAAGCCATAGCCTGGTTTGTTCTTC
The DNA here is from genome assembly GCA_030765045.1 of Tenodera sinensis. NCBI lineage: Eukaryota > Metazoa > Arthropoda > Insecta > Mantodea > Mantidae > Tenodera > Tenodera sinensis. The sequence continues at coordinate 101,082,583 of CM060971.1, read as the reverse complement.
GGCTTGCCTATCTTCTAAGGAGGTTCTATTTTATTAGCACTGTGTCGCTGTCAAGTACAAGACACCAACATTCGAAGTTGGAGACAAAAAGGAGCATGACACCGAGTGTCATAAAACGGGTAATTGTTTGAAGGTCTAATATCAAATATATTATGATTAGCTCATTTAATCTAAATCTATTGACAGGATCAACGTTGAGGTATAGTGATTAATCAATGTACAATATGGTTCCTAGTGGTTGCTCAGAAGACCTTTTTTCTTTGTGTCCACTGTACGACTAAGCCATTCTATGTTATGAGAGACTCAAAATTTAATGGAATTATTCTCCTTCCTGTTTTGCAAGTCAATTTTGTGGATAGATACAACACTGCATGCTGTGGTAAACCTCTGTTTGGATATTGTGTTGACCAGCTCCTTCTTCCACACGCCATTAATTTTTGCGTGTGCCATAGTTGTTTTTTAATTCCAGGAATCCACTCTTATGAAAATTGTATTTGAGAGCATGAAACCAAAGGGACTTTTTCTTTTATTTTAGCTACAGATATATATTATGGCTTGTTCTAAGGTATTTGTTACATCGTATGCTTCATGCCATTAGTTAATTTCTGTTTACGTTAGAAATAGAAAGTAACTGGGGTTAGCAGACTCTTGGAAGCCACAGAAGGCTATTTTGAAAGATTATTCCTACAATGAACCAGGACTTTGATGACCGAAACTTTGATATTCTTCACGTGAGTACTCTGTCTAACGGAGAAGTATATGTATAACTAGAGGTCTGGATGTCGATACACCTGCATGAGGTCACAATGCAGGTCCCACGCCTTAAGAATACTTGCAATACCATCTGGAGGTGTTTCCTAGCCCGGAATGAAGTATTGTGGCAGGCTTTCTGCTATTACCGATGTATGAATTGAATACTTACGTAGGTTCTGTTTACCCGTCATGCCCCATTATGAACTTGCCAGGATTCTAAAACATTGAAGTCAATAACCCTAGGTGGAGACGACGCCCGTACTGCATTCTGGAAATCTTCACCCCTGTTAAATAGTTCATTAACTCCAAACATCTGTTGACTCACAGGGCACGTCGTGTTTGCACGTTCCATTCCTAACCACCAACGCGATACAGGGTAACATATTGTTCTGGCTCTTATAACCCAGTAGCTGCCGGGTGCCCTCCCTGCATGTGCATCTGTAGAATACGTCATCTGTACAACTGTCGTATATTTGCAATCGCGGTGGTTTCGTTCGGATTATCACGTAAGCTTTTTCGAGGTACTATTGTTTATTTTTAAATAACTTCTATACGCACTCTATTCTTACCTAGCTAATTACTTTCTCTACTACGTGTTGTATTCCACCCAAAAAATCGATGTCGAAATTTCACCGGAAATATATGTTTTGAGGCCCCCGATTTAAAAAAGCATTTTTAGAAACGAAAAGTTGGTTAAAAACCAGGCATATTTTTAAAAAAATTGCTTCGACATAAACTACCCTTTACATGGAAAATTTTTCGAAAATGTTGATTTTCTTGAAAATGGCTCTAACGATTTTGATTAATGCGATATGTTTGAGATGTTTTTATGACAAATGAAATGTATGTCTTCAATTCTGAGGCGATATTGTTTAGAAGAAGCCTCCTAAAATATTTAAAATGTATGTTTATAGTGGTGGCAGAAAAAGCCCCCTAAAATTGTGGATCATTGTTCTAGTTGGCAATGATGCAGACAGTCAATTTCTTTCTTGTTCGTGTGTTTTCTGGATTGGCGTCGCGTCGGTTACACTAAGTCCGGGTAAAAACTGTAATATTACGGCATATACGCCATAATATACTAATATTCGTGTGTATTAGTAGGAAAGAATTACCCTTCACACAAGAGAAATATTAATTAATGACGCGGGTCACAATATAAAGAACTTATCGAACGTAAAATAGTGCGTGGTCCGTGGCATCGATGGGTGAACCCCGTACATAGGAAAGGACGCCAATCCATCATACCTAAACGTGTATTCTTGTGTGATAGTGAAAATAAACTAATTCAACCAATTAAAAGTGAACTTCTAATTAATAACCGCGTGTCGGTCCGCACCACTCCCTAGATAGGTATGTTTAACAGGACTGCAGAAAGAAAGAGTCGTTCATGCTCACCGCTGTGTTAGCCCGGCAAGGAAGGATTGACGCCCCCCACACCAAAGAGCAAATGGTACCCTCAGGTCTCAGTGAGGTAAGCCCCACGTAAGAAGAAGGAACGTTACCAATTACCTGGGTCAGCAGTGTAACGAGCACCATCATCACAAACGTCGCATCAATGTGGGGCGAGTAACAATAAAACCTTCGTTACAATTCTCTGGCTAATGCCCATGTAGTCCTGTTTGCTCTGGATGACTTTTAAGTAACTCCTAAACCGTAAGAGATAGACCAAATCTTACTATACAAAAATGTAGATCTTGCTTAAACACACAATTTATGTCTAAATAATTTTGTTTTTTGTAAAGTGAACCATTTCGGAGATATTCCTTGTTACTTGTGTGAGTTTTGGAAAACTTACACTTCCGTCGAACATCATTATTAATTTTTTATATGTTAGCCGTGCAAAGAGAACGGAATTTGAAAGCTTTAATGGTTTAGACCATAGCCTACTGTATTCCCGTATTCCCCTTGCACTTACAGGGAAATATGCAATAAGATAATTTTTGCAAATGTTTATCTTAACTAACACGAAGAAGATATAGGAATAAGAGTTTGTAAGAATGGTTAGTACAAGCGTAGAGAAAATCATATGAGTTATGTAGACTTTTTTTCTATTTACTTCATAAAGCGCGATAAACATTTACAGAAATAAGTTTACTACACATTTAGTTGTAGATATAATTAGAAGAAACCAAATCGATTAAAAGTGGGCTATTATGCTGGCCTTTAAATTCCATAGCTTCTCTTTCTGACATCAAGGGAAACATTTGAATAGGGATACTACTTTAAAAATTTAAGTATTGATACATTGAAACTAAAACTTCTTTTCTTCTCTTTTTGTCAGGCGTAATTGCCTGTTCTATACAAGACTCAATTCATCTTTCTATCTCTTTTCTGGTCGTCCCAGACTTCTTCGTTCCGGAATTTTCTCTCTCGCTATTTTCACTAGTCATGTGATATCCTGGATATATGTACATTCGATTCTTCCTTCCTTCTCTCTACCCATTCATTTACCGGCTGTTATGTATCTCTCTGATTTCTGCATTTCTTACTTTATCGTGCATTGTGTTTCCAGATATCTTCCTTATCACTTTCATTTCCTTTGTTTCCATGATTCGTCGTGTTCTTGTGGTCTCTGCTCTTGTTTCTAATGCATAAGTTATTATTGGTTGGACTACTGCTTGAGGAATTTAGACTTTTGTTTCTTTTCTAATATATTTGTTTCTCCATATTTGATCATTAATATATCCAGATATTTTTGATACTTTTACAATTTGATTTTTAACTTCTTGAGCTACTTTTCTCCACTCCTCTGCAGTGGGCCATGGTAGGGTTCACCTTGCTTCTGTCGTCATCCGGTCTGGTGGCCCTTGGGTCCCCCTTTCCTCCTAGGGGTGGCGGCAAAGACAGAAGAGGTCTACAGACCTATACGTTCTGTATAGGTGCCCCTCCGTTATCTTCCGACCTTTACGTTTAACGCCTTACCTTCCCAACCGTTCAGGTCTTTACTGTAATCTTTGTACAGGATAGTTCAGAACGTTAATAAACTAAAGTAATGATTCTGAAAATATTCGCTCGGTAAACTAAGTGGATAGGCTTATGGCTCTCAAGATAGACTTGGGTTCTCGCAGCAGATCGTAGATTACTTACTTATCATAGCACAATCTGCTTATTTGCATCTCCCAGAGCAAGTAGGTAACATTAATAAAGGAAATAATGAGTGAAGTGGGAAATACCTTGAAGAGGCGTGGATCGGTGAACAACCGTTGCTATAGTTTACGGTAGTACAAGATGTTGCTCGACATGACATGAATCCGTCTTGTATCGAAAGGGCGGGGCAAATGTTCATTGTTCGATTGCCTACGTATTGCAGTTGCCTGGGAACAAAAGAAAAACCGTACCCAGAGTAACCTGATGTGGAGGTTCAGCTCCATTCATTATCGAACAAACGGCGTAGCCGCTAATGAGAGACCTTCCTGGTCTAGTATGTGGGAAGACCTAGTGGGAAGTCTTCAGGAGAGGAAGACAGTTTTGGTGGATTCATTGACACTTTTTTACATATACTTCTTGCGGTTGAGTTACTAACTCTCGTGGAGTTACTAATGCTGTGGAGATTTTCAGTTGTAAATTTGGATACTTGGAACTTCTCTCTTGCCCTTTGAGGGAGTTGCTCCAGTTTTTCTTTTTCTTCACCCAATTTTACTCTTTGTTGCCCACCATTGCACGCAGCGTTTTCCCTCGTAGCTTACACTATTCTAACTTAAAGTGCCGCACAAACAGAAATACACAAGTGAGACGCAATCGCGTTATAGGATTTTAAAGGAAGTATAGAAGCATGCTACACCTGAATAGCTGAACAAGTTGATTAAACACATGCATAGAATCAGTAAAGCATAGTCAGCTGCTATAAAATATCATAAAATATTCTCATCTCAACTTTAAAAATTTTGGTTTTAAAACGAAGGGGCAGAACGTTTTCGGTTTTAACACGTAGAAAGTTAACGCAAAGTCGCAAAGCAAGAACGGATGAACATTTCAGTTAAATTTGTTGAAATTTGATAAATTATCAAGTTGAGAACCCAGTTCGAACTATCAAAAATCAACTTATGAATACGACAAATTTAGTTTGAAGTTGATAACAGAAATGACTAATTTAGCCATGTTAAGACCGTCTATGAATACCACTTTAGGAAAGCAATAAACTATAAACGTGCAAAATAACTCAACTTTCCAAGAAATTGCCAATATTTTGCATCGCGTCCGTTTGCTAGGCCGTCGCTGAATACAGAACATGATATCAGGTGTCGATCGCAGCTTCCCCAGTGTAGGGAGATGAGATCTAGCCCTCAAATTACTATCATCCGCGTCTTTTGCATATAATGAGACAGTGCGGGGAGGTTCTCCAGATCGCAGTGTGGGAAAGTGGCGCACAAGTCGTGTCCACGCGGACGACCCAGAGCAACTGATAGTTAATTTCAGTAGCACTGCTATTCGGCAATTTTATGGCTAGACTACTGAATACTTGTTTTAGGAATTATTTATTTTAAGAATTTCAGGTACTTAAGGTGTTTCAGCTCATAGGAATGCCCTTGTAATGAGCCGAATAAGTTAAATACCCGGACATTAATTTGTCCAGTCAAGCTAGGCATAAAGAAGCAATCTTGCATTTTCGATACGGGTACAAATTGGATTTTTCTGGCCCAGAGTTCGGTCAATGTAGGTTCAATGATGATATGGAAATACACTAGACTCTAAACGATATTCAAAAGTGTAAAGTCATTTTGATGATACCAAATATTCGAAAAGGTCTCTCATGAAGGTTAGTCTAGGGTGGAGAGGTTTTGTTGAAAGTCTTAGCGTAGCATCGTTGGAAGATGCAGGACTCCATTAAGGTTCATATATTGTACGATGGAATCGTTTTTAGCCAAGCACTTGATTCTGTTTCTTATATCGCGATATCTGCCTTTATCTACTCCAGACGAAAAGGACTGAAGGATAGATTGATGAACATTAGCAACTAAAACATTTTTCGAGTGCTTTTGGACTTCGGGGAAGTTGATATTTCATGATTCTCTGTTGACAAAATTGAACCCTCCATAAGCTGACAATAAGAAAGCAAGAAACAAACAGGTGCTGCCAGCGTTCCTCTTCATTTCATACGCCCATATCGTATTCGGTCTTTCCGGCCATCTCTCTCCTCTTGGCATCCACATTGTAGCTATATTTGTCCAGCTATTGTTGTTGAACCTTACTGTGTGATCTGCCCATCGTCACTTCGTTACTTGTACTGCTGTGAAGCCATGCTTTACTTACACGCCTAATATTTCTGTATCGGTTATTATGTATCGTATTGATATTTGTAGTATCTTCCATTCCATCTTTCTCTAGTTAATCTATAATGGCGTTCTTTATTGCTAAGTTGTCTATATTTGTGTTGGAAGAATGTGGCTGTCTAGAATTTATCATTTTCTTTTTAGCTATTGCGACTTGTCTATTAGGATGAAGCTTAAGCTCAAGACCTTTCTCAAAGCTTATTTCTTTGTTTTTGCTGTCCTGAAAAGAAACTGAATACTTATACAAGGTATTCTTAGAATGTCTAATTGTTCTGTTCAGTTTATGTAATAGAGATAAGTGTGCGCATTTCGTTGTAGATAGAAAGGGCATGCAGGAAACGAAATAAATATTAAGTGTTTAAATGTCAATAGCTCTTTTCATAAATTTCCGAAAGACAGGTGAATGACAAAAATATTTCAAAAACTAGCAATTCATTCCAATAAAGCGAATTTCAGGTAAATTGAGTGCGCTACAAAAATTATTTGAGTTATAGAGGTCTACATTTTTAGTGATGTAAGTTTTTATCTCGTATGGCTCAACAATTCAACAAAATTACTTCATATACCCTCCTAATGCAGAAAGTATTTTACTCATGTAAATATTTAGACAATTTAATATTTTAATCAAAACCATTAGTCTTTTTTCACAAAAAAAGAAATCTTTCATGTAAAAAATGAGTTTGTGTGAGGTATTTTCTTAAAAATCTTCGTGTCATGTTGAAATACACTGAGGTTAAATACTCAGTTTGGTATTTATCTCACATTTCGATTTTGAATTTTGCTCACATAGATCTTGTTCTAGATTCAGAAAGTAGCCTAGGCCAAATCCTAGCGGGCAGTGCAAGATATGTAGATATTTCTTAGTATTTCAGTAATCTTGAAGCATACAGCATAAAAAAGATTCAGAAAACATATATTTCCGGTAAACTAATATGTAGTTTTAGTAGAGTGCAATGCCTTCTCTGTCTTCTAAATAACTATAGAGAATATAAAAATTGGAAAAGGAATTATACTTATGTTTGAGTGATTCTCGTTTGTTTATAGCGGTGCGTTTGTTTCTCTTGACTTAATTTTGACTCGTAAAGTGTTTTCTGCAAATGATAACTCACCTCCACAAATGATACGATGTCATTTCCTAGGCTTTAATTTCCAGTAATCACTTGAAGGAAGAATTACCAGCAGCATCGAAGTCCTGACCCGTAGATGTTTAGTCAGCTGTTTCAGCAGCTAATTTACCACAATTTTCAATTGCGCAAGTAATAATTTGAGGAACACAGAGAAGGAAAGCTAATTATCATGAACAGACTCCAGAGGGGCAATGTTTGCAGAAGCAAGTCTCTGCGTATAATACTGGGAGGAAATAATTGGCTGATCTGAAATTGTGAGGGCAAGAAGGTTAATTTTGACAACACGTACTGGGTGGTCCAGAAACTGCTTTCAGCATCTCCTGTAATAAACCATAGCAATGGAATCAAAGCGGAAAATGTGTACAGGGGTGTACGAGATTATATAAACACGGACCATTGGGTTTTGTGCCAAGAATTGTGGCAGATTTTGCCTGTAGGATAATTTATATACAATTGTTGCCACTGTGCATCGTTATTTCACTGTCGAGGAGATCACAGAAAATATAGTACCGCAATTATTATAAACATTTAGATAATAGTATAGCCAAACTTAAAAAAAATTAATAATAATCCATAAATAGCTAAAAATGTGTAAAGAATTATTTTTATAGTACACCTACGTATATAAATATTTAGTTCGGCATTTTAAATCTTGCTACTATCAAACAGGTGAAACTTTAGAGTAAAAAAGCTGGTAAATATAAGAGAAAACATGCACGTTAATATAGTGTTCGATGGAAAAAGGATAACCAATCTATGATTGGTCCATATTCAATGAATTTTTATCCCAGATTGGTTATTTGGTGAATGAGTGAGAGACAGAGAAAAGTTTAAAATGAACATAATATTTCTGCCAAGCCAAAAGGGGGAAAACGTCGTGTTGGAGCGTAGTTTACAGCCTGAGTTTATTAAAAATTTATCGGACTATCGTACGTTATGGTCTATCGGACACGCCAATAGTCTGAGCCTTGAATCATCATTCGCATTTATATTTGTCCCTGATAAAGAAAGGGGCGGTGTAGCACACTGCGTATTTGTGTGTCCGATAGGCGATCACACAGACTATCAATAAATTCAGGCTTCTTGTTGGAAATATTGACTTGTATAAGCCGCGCTGTAACACGGCGTGCGACTGAAAAATATTCTGCTCTTGTAATACCCTCTATCATTTTTTCTATGGCTGTAATAAAATATCTAAAATAAACTGCAACCAGCATCAAAATCTTTAACATATGTTAAATAACTTAAAAGTTTTCACTTAACATACTCTAAAATTGTTAATTCCAACATTATACGTTTCGATGTTCAGAATTTATGTGCTTTCTTATATATCGTTTCAGTGGTTGCTATTTGATATGCAGTATACAACAAACATTTTATCCAAATGCAAGAGAGTAAGTTTATGACGTCCATTGGTTTACGTAAGTTTGTATACTGCAAAGGATCATTGTATTGTATAAAAATTATCGGTCACAATTTGGAAGCTTACTAACTCTGGGGAAATTTGTGCAGGGGGCACTAGGTTTTCAACTTTATATTTATCCCAAAACGTTTATCAGGTTTCTTTCTAAAACACTGACAATTTTTCTGCTTAATCTTCCTGTATACTTTAAGGAACACTCTCAGATTTATCACTTAATTTAATTGAGAAATGACACGAGTTATCTAAGAGTAACCTTATACAATACAGAACTTAATTCCACATCAGTAGTACAAACAAACTAAATATGTATTTACATAATGTCTACAAAACTGTTAGTACTATTAAAAATATTGCAAATATATTGATGTTGGTAGTTAGCAGTAGTAACGGAAATCACTCTAACTGTATTTGAATGTAAAATGTTCACTACATGTAATAGTGCAGGTATATAAAGTGTGGCACATATGAAATATACACAAATGCTGAGCACGGTAAATGTCATATGTGAACTGACTTAACATGTTGAAGCACTGTCATAAATGCAAGTGCTGTGACATCAGGGCAGCTCACTGAAAACCATAGGGGAAAGGTGACGCTAAAACATAAAATGGCAATATTTATTGTATTTTTTACATATATGATAGTAAAACATGACGCAGGCTGCCTGCCTATTCCCTTTCTTTCCTGCACACTGGTACAAACGGCTCTTGCAAACACTCAGTTACTATTCTCTAATGTCACATGGGCATCAGGTCAATGACCGGACAACTGGGAACTGCATACTTTCATCAGAAAACTACATCATTTCGAATTGCCACAATAATCACCAAAAGGGTGTATTTATCGTTTCATTAATCTGTAACCAAACACACATACAAAAACCAATCATACCTAGATTATGGAGAACAGATGTGTTCACATGCACTAGTCGGCTCATGATTGGAGTGAGTGACTGAGTGAGTGAGGAGTGAGTGAGTGAGTAATTCATTAGCTTTACGTGCAAGGAAAGGTAAATTGATGTTGTTTTACACGTTTTAGATATAGTGCTTAAGCAAACTAACAAGTTATTTAATATTCGAAGACTACACGGAAGAATGAGGTAAGTCACCTTTTCTGCAAATTTGAGATTTTGTTTTTATAGCATTCTTCAAGGTCGAATCTACCCTTCTATAGTAAGTTAATGCTGATAATGAGGCTTACTTTGAAAAAAAAACATACAGCAACAAAACCATCAGTCTTTATGATGTGCACACTTGTAACAATGAATTGCCAACATTGTTGGCAGTCCAAATAAATGCCATTGTTAATAATGCTATAAATTTATAATAGCATGTCAGGGAATTTCAGTCTTTTAAGTGAGTTTTAACACTTTAAAAACAAGTTTATATTCTAAAAGTAATCCATGTTCAACGTAAAACAATAATGTAACATTTTTAAAACCTAGGAATTAAGTTGTTATTCTGAGATGATAATAATAATTACAAATTTACAGGAAGCATATTGCATTTCATTATGGACTTAACCTCATTCATGCCGCAAAAACATTACATGCATTTTTCAACAATGGCGTGACTCTAAGGCTTATTTTCTTCCATCTTGCTTTATTAATAGTGCATGAATCTATATTTAAAATCTGAGAAGTGGGTTATTAATGGTTTTTAAGCTGTTAGGTTTCAAACTTTAAAATTGCTCTCCTGAAAATTTTAATAAAAGTGACTTACCTCATTCGTCCCATGTGGTCTTCATTTGTCAATAAAACATGGATGATATGTTTTCTTGAAAGCTCTGGTACAAATTTAGTTGTTTCACTAATGAATGTTGTGCCAGATATAACAGCAATACGGCGCATATAATACTTCTCAAAGTTTGCTAGATTTATAAATAGGATATTTTTAGTTTGGTGTTACCCAATTATGTGTTGTATAAGATAGCTACAGCCATGGAGGGCTGAGTGCATTAGAAGAGAAGAATATTAAGTTCCACGTCGTGTGGCAGTGCGGTTTACACAAGTCGATATTGCAACACGCAGCTGAGTTTATTTATAGTCTCTGATCCATATGTTATCATGTTCTTTCCATGATATGAACTTAAAAGTTCTGTGAGTGTGCTTGTATTTTGTGGCTATAGCCAGCTTTATTAGTTTCCTGTTCCTATTTGAAGTACCAAATTGCAACTCATTTGAAGGCACTTGACAGCAAGGGCATTAAAGTTATTCGAATTGAGTAATCTAGTTCTTGAAATATGTGAAAGATGACTCATACAATAATGACACAGAAGCCGGGCATCCAATATATCTATAAAATAAAACAATTCCTTTAATTTTTTATTTTTATGCTAAATTTGTCTTCAGTACATATAGCGATCAATAAATTTTTAGCTAAAATGTAGTAAGCAAAATGCAATTATTTTACTAATTCGTAACCAAGTAAGCACTTAATGTTAAATCTTAAACACAGGCCAACAATGAAGTAGGTTTAAATAATGCTACGAAACATAGCTCGATTGTAATGGACACCCTTGTTTTAGACTATTTTACACTCCGGACATATTTGGCTAGCGGTTCGTGACCAGGGATTCCTTAACACGCCGAGGAATGAATACGAAAAACCGCATTTTTATTCCGAAAATTAAAGGCAAGCTTTCTGGGAGGAGATGAACGCAAACCACGTTTTTACACTTAGTGACCGTCTATTTGTAATTCCACTTTCGTCGTGAAGATACTGTTGCTTTTGGTTTATTCCCAGTTGCATTCGCTAACGGTGTAACCTTGCCAGAATAAGCAGGTACCCATTTTAAATTCGCATTTTCTCTTCAACATTAGTAACATACTTTTAGTCTAACTTAACTACGAACCATAAGTTATTAGAAAAAAAGAAATCTACGCTATAGCATGATTTTTACTGGCGTACTTAAAAAGTTAACCTGTATAAACAATGTTATGAATTTTTAATATTAACACTTTCGGTTTATGTAAAGTAGAACAGAAATATTTCTTTGAGTTTAAACATTAAAATCTGCGTAAATGTATATCTTAAAAGTTTTGAACTAACGTATAACACACACACACACACACACACACACACACACACACACACACACACACACACACACACACACACATACACACACACAAAATAATGCCGAATTTCCCTCATCCTAAACAAATATATCATCGATTGACTGAAAGTGGCCAGACATGTAGATATTGATATTAAAAGCAAAATTAAAATACACCTTTAAAAGTACTTTAAGGTAATATCGATGTTCTACTCTCGGTGTAAACCAGCGGTATTCAACTCTTGCGAAAGAAGGGAGGTTGGATTTACCTTCTTCCACTTTATGCGAACTATGCCACTCTTGTAACACTCAGACGTGCATTGTTGCAGTGGCGGTTTGGTTATACATATATATGTACGTTGTGTTTGATTTAGGAAAGCACTTTCAAATCTTGTGCCATAAACATCTGTTCTTGTGACGTATTGCTACTCGTTTAAGAAGTCTATTATTCTTTTCGAATAATCTCAACACATCCATAAAACCTCATTACAGTAATTAACATTACTTTGTTTTAATCTTTATGAACACTGAAGAGAGGGTTCTTTTATTACCAGTTTTCAAAACACCACATGATATGCAAGTTGGTGAAACAAGATAGAGAGTAAAAAGACTGTTGAAAAGGAGAGAGGGAAATGTTGGAAATGAGTGAAAAGGAGAAAGGGAGAGGGAGAAATAGGAAGAAATTGTAATGGGTAAAATAGGGGGCGGGAAAGGAATTGATAAGTATCTCCGCATTTAATGCAGTCTGAGAGTAGAGCTCAGAGTTCCACCAGAAATAATAACAACGGACTGTGCGGATGTAGTATGTCCATCGCGCCACATTCTCATTTCTACAGTAATTCAGCTGTTCAAAAATGCGCGAAACTGCGCTTTACTCACGGTGTTTCATAACACGGTTTTATAATAGGACTTCTCGCAATATCGTGTCGGCCACAACATTAACCTTTCCGTGATTTTACCTGAGGCAAGAATAATTCAGGAACACAATATCTACTGTCTGGTGGTGTAACATTAGGTTCACAAAGAAAGAACTTCAGTGTTGCACTGGCTCTTAAGGTTCACCACATTTTCATATTCTTAAAATAGCCACTATGACATCAAGTCGGGAAACAAGTATGACAATATTGGGCATATATGTATGTATGTATGTGTGTATGTTTGTCATTTGACTTCTTCAAGTTGATACATAAATACATTCACTGGAATTTTAAACACATCAAAATATATAATTTTCTCATAGATAATTCCAACAGTTGGAGTAAAACCTGATGCTACTCCACGGCGCTCCAATCAAGCAACCTTTAGAACAAACCTCAAAAACGAATGTGCGAAAAATTATCAAGTTGATATTCAAGTTCAGCACAACCGAGTAAGGTGGCGCCGCGGTAATGTGGGCATTTGGGTGGTCGCGGATCAACCCCGTTGATTGCACACCCTGACTTAGATATTTCGTGGTTTCCCATTGTCACTTCAGCGATTGTTGGCGTTCTTATTTTCATATCACGATTTTCTGTGATTTGTTTTAAGTGAGAGTATGATGTTTTGCACTTGTGTATCGCCAAAACGTTTCTGTTTTCGTACTTGTATTTATTTGAATTTGTAGTGTTTTGTTTTGCTTTTGTTGCTGTTAGTTGTGTGATGTTTTGAACCATGCTCTGTGTATTTTATTGTATTTTAACTCTTGGCTTAACATTAAAGCATGTCTGTTATACACGTTAGAAATATGAGCGAAAGTTCAAAAAAGAAGAAACCAAGCAAACAAGGAAACAGAAGACACAACTTATGCATATCAATGTAAGTGATATTTTAATCAAAATGCTGGAGCCACTTTTTGAGAAAATACAAAATTTCGAAACATTTTCCATGTTGGGTTGAGGTATTCTTGAACATTTTCATATCTCATTCTTGAAAGATATTGGATTTAAATCTAAGTCTGTTAACCGACTTTTCATTTTTAAACTATGCTTTTCACTGGCGTACACAGACACACCATTATTATTATTATTATTATTATTATTATTATTATTATTATTATTATTATTATTATTATTATTATTATTATTATTATTATTATTATTATTATTATTATTATTATTATTATTTATGATTTACTAAATAATGTTATAAGTGAAAATGGTAATTCTAGAGAGGTTATACTGGCTGGAGATATGAATAGTAGAATAGCTAAAAGATTTAATAGCGAGATAGTACGTCCACATGGGGAAGAGATTTTGAATGATAATGGAGGAAGATTAATTGAGTTATGTGAACAACATGCATTGAAAATTTTAAACGGCTTCTATCAACACAAAGACATCCATAAATACACAAGACACCAGGATACATTAGATTCGAAGTCTATAATTGATTACATAATAATTGTTAAACAGAAAACAGAATTAAAAGTTCAAGATGTTCGAGTTTTTAGAGGCCCCACTTGTGGTAGTGATCGTTATTCAGTAAACGCTAAGATATATACCCCATTTTACCATAACCCACAAGATAATGATATCTCAAATGACAATTTGGATTGCTTGATAGTCCCACAATATAATTTAAGAGCTTTAGAGGATGAAAGAGGTTAGATGAAAAACTACAAGAGACAAATTTCCCTACAACTGAGGAATTATATATGTATGTGACTAGTAAGATACAGGAGGCAGCAAAAGAAGCTCTAGGAGAGAAAAGGATAGAAAATAAACATAAACATGTTTATTACTGGAATGAAAATATTAAAAAAGAAATTGAAATTAAGAACAAGAAATACATTAAGTGGATGAATACTAAGAGTAATGAAGACAGGATGGACTTATAAAAAATAAAAAACACAAGCAAAGGCAAGAAAATTAGTTGCAAATGAGAAGAATAAATTTTGGCAAAAACGTGTCATAAAATTCAACATTATATTGGTGGAAAAAGAAGCAATGAAGCTTGGAATGTTTTAAAAAATTTAAGATGCAATAATAAAAATGGAAATAAATTAGGAGACAGCAAGTACTTGGAAGAACCATTTTGAAAATCTATTACAAGAACATAGAAAGGAATTTCTGAATGTGAATTATGAAATGGAAACAGAAGACATTAATATAGTTTTAGACATAGAACTAGTAAAGTTAGTAATTGGACAACTAAAGAATGGTAAGGCCTGGTATTTATCCTGAACTTATTAAACAGGGAACGGACAAACTGTTTGAAAGATGTCTAACTGTTGAAGAGATACCAAAATCATGGAAAACAGGGCTTATATCCGTCATCCATAAAAAAGGAGAAAAGTGTGAGTGTAATAATTACAGGGGTATTGCAGTACTTAACACGGTCAGTAAAATATATGGAAAAATTTTGAAATTTATGTCAGTAGATTATTATAAGGGACAAGAAGATGAAGAACAGGCAGGCTTCCGAGCTGGGAGATCAACGACTGATCACATTTTTGTGGTACAGCAGTTAATGGAATAGAAATATGTTAAAGGGCAGTCATTGCATCTTTTATTAGTTGATTTAGAAAAAGCTTATGACTCCGTTCCGTTACAAAAATTATGGGAAGTATTAAAGAATAAAATAGACAATAAGCTTCTCTTAAATGCCATTGGGAAATTATATGAAAATGCAACTTGTAGAATCAAGATAGGAAAGAACATTTCGGAGGAATTCCTAGTAACAAAAGGATTACGCCAAGGCTGTTGCCTGTCTCCAACATTATTTAAGATATATACACAGCAAGCTTTATCCAATTGGAAGAAGAAATGTAAAAATATGGGAATACCTATTAATAACTCCACAATTTATACACTGTTGTTTGCTGATGATCAATTGGTTATAGCTCAAGATTATGATGGCATAGAAAACTTATGGAAGAATACACTAAATGGGGTTTAAAAGTAAATTTGGAGAAAACACTATATATGTCTTGTGGGGATGAAAGGAAAGACTTGATTTTGGAAGATGGAATGGGACGTATCAAAGGACGAGAAGAATGTGAATATTTGGGGGTTAAAATAAATTCAAACTGCAGTCAGGAAAATGACATAAAATATAGAATCCAGAAAGGTAGATCAACAATAGCTATGTTGAACGGAATTTTGTGGGATAAGGCATTAGCAGTGGATACAAAATTACAAATCTACAAATCTATAATAAGAAGCACTATAACTTATGGAGCGGAAACATGGCACCTAAACACAAACTTGAAATTAAAATTGCTTTCTACTGAAATGGATTGTTTTAGAAGATCTACTAGGCATTCTAAATTAGAGAAAATTAGAAATACAACTATTAGACAAAAAATGAATGTTAATGATACATTATTAGATTTTGTAAAATACAAACAATTGGAATGATATGGTCATGCACGTAGAATGATGGAAACAAGATTGCCGAGACAAGTTTTGGAATGGATTCCACCAGGGAGAGGAAAGAGGGGAAGACCGCGGAAAACCTGGATATATAATATAAGGAGTAGTATGAAGGAGAAGAATTTAGAAGAGCGGGATTGGGAAATAAGAGAAGAATGGAGGAAGAAGATACGTACTTAAACACTTTGGATACAGGAAGATGTGATCTCACATTGTAAACCTGTTGATAAATAAATAAATAATTGTTGTTGTTGTTGTATATATTATATCATTTTTATTATTCACGGAATCTCAAAACATGTATTTCGGTGAAATCTAGGGATTGAATATTTGGATGGAATACTCTAGGCATTGTCCCTACAAGGTACAAGGTAGACAAAGTAAAATGGATCTACAGCACGTATGGTGTAAATACGATAAGCAGTGGCAGTGTTCTGTTTGAGACCGCAACACCATCTGCCGTCAGGATCCTTGCACACAGCACTACCGCGGAAGAGGAGGGGGCACTGAAAGTGATGGAATGCATCAGGAGCGTCGTAAATCCTTGCATCGGCGGACACGGACGGATATCCTCTACTGCTAAACGTTTGCTGGCAGGCGAACAACACCCAACTTGCCGACCACGTCGATCTATCTATCGATTCATCGAAACACGTGACGAGGGAGATGCATAACTAACTACACCCCTTTAATCCTAGGTTTCAGGAATCTCATAAATTGTGTATCTTCGAAGAACATCTCGACAGGCAGCAAGCACAGGAAAGAGAGTAAAGCACCAAGAAATAAATTTCCCTATGATAAAGGTCTTAATTTATTGTTGCTACGCTGTGGATTATTACGTAAAGAAGCGTAGATTGTAGACCGATTTTATAGGTTAGATGTCAGCACATGTCTTACGGTAATCTTATTGTTGAATTTAAAGCGCTGGCTTGAAACATGAGAACAGCGGATTGTTTACGTGCCAAGTGATGGTGCCTAGGTATGTGCAAAATGTGAACATCCGCAAGTCTCGACAAGTCGATAGTTATCCCATCGATACTTGTCGAAACCTTCGTGTGGTTGGAGTCTAATTTTCTCATAAAGTGTAATGTTCACACGGAGCGCATTTTGAAACCCATATTTTAGATGTTAAATGGCTAGAAATATGTGCTCCGAACGAGTTCATACATCCTTCCGGTGAGATATAGTACCAAAGAATGCTGTTAGCATATGAGGTGTTTTAGTTAATATTCAAGCACAAATTATGAACAAGCAGCTGTTGTTTTATAAAACAAATGTTGGCAGAAAACAATGAAATAAGTTACCCCGCCCACCTCGGTGGTGTGGGGGTAGCGTGTCTGCCTGCCTAACATTCAAGAGCTCCTGAGTTTGAATCTTGGTTAGGATGAATTACTTCAAGGTTTCCTCTTATGAAAGTTAATTATAAGTTTTAGGGATTTCTGGGCACTTTGAGTATCATTTCAATCATATTTGATTGAACGGATTTTAACGTTAACCTAATAATGAAAGGAGAAAAACAAGTTTTGATATAATATCCACTTTAAAGCGACCATAATGCAACAATGTATTCATACTAAAAAATCTTTTGAGCCAATATTTTAATTTCAATCAAGAAACCAGAAACATCTTAATAGAAACATCTTATTGGTGTTATTTGGTCTTTCTGTTTGATTAGGCACGTACCGTGTGCAGATTTGATTTATCGTATATACATATATGGCTAACCATCCGTTAGGAATTTAGATTTCTTCTCTCAGAGTTTTTTTCATTTTGGGGAGTGGAGTTAATAGATGTGTTGGTAAGGTCTTATAATGCTAGATTTATTTACTATTTGTTAGATTATTGTAGTTGCGCAAGAAACAGTCTTTCAATTGTTTTCTGTTATTCTATTTTTAAAATTTTGGGTTTGGTTAACTCCAGGCTGTGGAATAATATTGGCTATACAAACACAATTTCAAACCCATGAGGGTAAACATATCAAATCGTGATAGGAAAATAATAAAGGGGAAACTAGAAGCTCTAACCGTCAAAGTTAAGTCTGCTGGACTCGTGATCTGTTATCCCATTAAGATATCAGACGTAAATGTTTTAGGTAAAAAAATCTATGCCTTCTAAGTTCACTGACACACTTTTATCCAATAAGTTTAATGAAGAACATATAATTTTTCTTTAAATATACCATGTTCTGATTAAAAGGTATAAGCAGGTGTGTGTGTGTGTGTGTGTGTGTGTGTGTGTGTGTGTGTGTGTGTGTGTGTGTGTGTGTGTGTGTGTGTGTGTGTGTCTGTGTGTGTGTGTGTGTGCGCGCGCGCTGATAACTCGAAAGGGTGAATACAACCTTGGTATGTAAGTTCAGCGTGTTCCAAGAATATTATAAAATAGGAATAAAAGAAAAGAAAAAAACAGAAAAGAAAATCTCCCATCGCAAAGTACTCTTACACGGAAACTTCTTCGAAAATGTTCATGTTGTCAAATATATCTAACGCTTTCGATTAAAATACCGTATGTTTAATATTCCATGACAAATGTATTTCTGGAAATAAGCTTTGAAGTCTTCGTCATCCTAAATTACCTCGTAGGTGGTATACCGTAAGAAATAGGCAAATCTTGCTGAACAAAAAATATTAATCTCTTTTAGGCATGCAGTTTCTATCAAATACTCTTTATTTTATTATATTATTCTTTTGGATTTAATAATTTCTTACACATTTCTGTCGTAACATTGCATTTTAAAATGCCTTTAGTTTTCTCAAATGCAAAGTCGTTATTCGTTTATTTTTTTCCTTTCTTGGTCATGCAAAGAGATCAGAATTTCAAATTGTTTCAATAGGACCAGCTTTTAAAAGATTTGACTGTCGCCTAAGCCTATTCCAACGACATAATATGCAATAAGACAATTTCTTGAAATGTGTATATCGATTCATGAAATAGATAGAACAAGCGTTTATAATAACAGTCCGCAACATACCAGATCTTCTCTCTCTCTCTGTCACATACCTTGTAAGCAGAGGAATAGTTGCACTCGACTCACAATTTTATTTTGAGATTTCATGAACTGAATTCTAATTTTTTTTTTTTTTTAAACGTGTATGTGTTTGTGTTTGTGAACAGCGTGCCCCCAAAATGAAATGTCGAATTTGAGCTCAATAATTTCCAAGGACCCAAAGCAAAAGTTTCAAATATATTCCCTCTTAGCAAAAATCTTTTGCTTTTTTTTATTTTCTCAAAACTATCCTTATATTTGGAATAAAGTACATTACATATGAAATACAACTTATATTCGGAATTTTATGGGAAGGCCTATCAAGTTATCTTAATATTTTTCAACTGATGTCACCATTCAATTGTTTCTCGCGATTTAAGGATTAAGATTAGGGAAATTTCAGCGCCAATATATAGTTCATCCTTTTAAATATTTTAGTATGACTTCGGTTTCCTGTACCACCCTTGTCTTTACCCACAAGTAAATGCATAATTAAACTATTTCTGCAAACTATTACCTGAAGGAGATAAGCTTTTGCAGGAATACTGTATAGAAGTTGCATTAAAATAAACGGCAGTGGAATTTGATGTTATCAGTCTTGCTGCATAAAGGCAATTCTACATTTCAAATGATGTAAAACTAAAAGGTATTAATTCTCCGTATAAGTGCAACTTGTAACTCACATGATATAAAGATTACACTTATGTTAGCAGATGCTCGAATTGTCGTAGCCAAATAATTGAAACAAAGTTACACTAAGGCCACTTTTGCAGTCATTGCCTTGGAAAGGAAACCTCAGAAAACAATCAAGAGCTAGGCGGTGCAGTAATTCCATGCACAACCCTGAAATAATCAAGGCAAGTTCTTTGTTATTAAGGACACAATGCGAAAAAGCCTTGCGTCTAATTCTTCTGAATCGGTTTTGTTTCAACCGCCATGCCTCATGCGCTCGGAAAGTAACAAAGCACATAATTTGATTCACGTGAAGGCTTCCAGGTCTAGGAAGGATTTCACATTAAGTTCTCGCTACCGAATTCAGGGAGATAATGGGGTAGGAAAAAATAATCCAATATAGGATATACGACTGAGGAGCACCTGTAGTTGAGAAAGGAAACATGAAGTATTTCTTAGGTAGGTATAAAGAAGCTGTAATGATTTTGGAAAGTTTTAAACCTTAAACATATCCGACTGTAAAATTCAGAATTTAAAATCGATTAATTTTAATACAGCAATCAACTATTAATGCATAAAATGCACACCAAATTTCATGTGTGTTTGTATATTACTACTAGAGATATTAATTTTAAAACTAAATTTTAAAATGCTTCTACATAAAGCTTTCGTTTTTAAGAAAGTTAATATGCCATACTTAAATATTAATAGCTTAGAGAGATGAATATTTAATTATCTAATAGTTTTGGAGAAACCAAATATCAACCGTAAGGCATTGTGGCATTATTTCTGGCTACACTCGCTTGCCTAAAAATAAATATTTATATAATGTTAACGAAGAAACCATTAGCTCCCAAATTTTGTACATTTCTGGTCCGCTTTACTGAAATTTATATTGTAGAAGGTCCTCAATTTATAAAGAAATTGGGAAATTCTAGAAGACTGCTTTTATAGTAATTTATGATACACTTTGGGTTGCAAGCTATTACCATGCAACTCGTTCCTTGCACTTCTCAAGAAGTAGTTATGTGAACTCATAACTTTCATCTAAAACACATTCTCACTTTAATATACGAAGCAAGGCTGCTGGAAAAACAATTTAGTTTAGAGTACGCATAAAAGGGAGCTGCAATGATAAAAATCTGAGTGCTGCACTCACAGACTATCTCCAAGTTTGTACTAACTAATCTTACAAACTCTTATTCCTTTATCTTCTTCATGTAAGTCGAAATAAACATTTACAGAAATTACCTAATTGCTTATTTTCTTGTAGGTACAAGGGGAATATGGGAATACAGTAGGCCTAGAGTGAGAGTAAAATCTTTTAAAGCTTTGTAATTTTGTTCTCTGTGCACGGCCTTCCATTTTATAAAAGTTTAAGTAGTACAAAACTCACACAAATAACAAGGAATATCTCCGAAATGGTTCACTCCACAAACAATGGATTTGGACATAAATTGTGTGATCTACATTTTTTTGTATAGTGAAATTTGGTCTATCTCTAACGGTTCACCGGTTATGTAGATGTCACAAAACGACTACATAAAAATATCTTAAACATATGCCATTTTAATTAGTCATTAAAGCCATCCTTGAAATAAATTAAACTTAAATACCAACTTTGGTTTCCAACCGACTTTTCTTTTTTGAGTTGCGCTGTTCATACACACAAGACTTTTGTTTTTCTTTATTTTTCTTTTTTGGATTTGGGGTTCTCAAAACAGTTTTTCTAATAAAATCTCGACATCGAAATTACGTAGTAGAGAAAGTGAAAATGACAGCAAAGTGAAATAAAGCTTTACTTATATCCAAACATATAAAAATAAAAGAAATAGCAGTTGATTTTGGCTGTCAAGGTAAGATTTTCGAAAAAGAAACCAGCATTGTTTATTATTAAAAAGGATAAACGTATAGTGAAGTGAACCCAATTTTATGTGTTATATTATTATATTTTCTACATAAAAGTTGCCGCTTTCATTTGTCGAGCGTTTGTTCACACACAAGAAAAAAATAGTTTTCTCACCTTCACGCTAACTATAAAACCTATGTACAATGTTTATGTGAAATAAATGAGGATTTGTTGTATTCTGTATTAAGTCATCACTGTTTCTTGTAGCCTGAACGTTTAGTTCATACTCAAGGCACAAAATGAATAGCTCTTCCACTGCTCTTTGTAAAACTGCATAATTTTCACTTGAAATAAGTCATTACTATTTTACATTCAAATACAGGGAAATACTTTGCCGCTTGTAATTTCTGTGTGGAAACCCTATGAAACGTTCGCTAATACAAAACCGCAAGTAAAGACAGATGGCAATCAGCATCATTATGCCAATAACAATTAAAGAACAGGTCATTAACGGTAGAAGAGTTAAAAGGGGCTAATGCTGCAATAAACATTGCTCACTCTTTTTGCATAGAAGCTTCCTTTAAAATAGGGAATTAATACGTTACGTGTTAACGGTTAACGAAGCAGGTATTTGCCATGTCTGAAGCTTCGGTATTACAGTAGTGCTGAGTGCACTGGTAAATGCGAGCAGAACTGAACACAGTATTACTTATCGCTGACTTTCAATGCATTATTTCCATCCCTAATATATCTTTCTCCAACGTGGAAAATATTATGAGTATAAAATTCGACGTATTCCGAAAATGCTTTAGGACTCATTTATGCAAGTAATTTCGTGTTGCGTGACAAGCAATGACGCAACATGACACGAATGTTGCCGCCTCCCCCCCCCCCCCCCCCCGCCACCAACCCGCCCATGTTCCGCAGAAAACTAATTAAGTTAAAATGAAAACATATGTACAAATCTTTCATTCTTTTGGTGCCCCTGTGCGCTTGCGTGGCCTGGGCTAACGCCTCCATCACCAAATTACACAAATCAAAACCATCTAAAACCTTTCACTCCGTAAAATCCTCTCCGCACCCTTCCGTATCCCACAAGACACCGACCCACCAACTATCCAAGAGATAGTATCGAGAACAGACACCAGGGCTCCGCAATATCCAATATTAGCAAAGGCGAGCCGAAACACAGCAAACATGCGAGAATCAAAATGTTATAGAACAGCTATGACTCACCAACTCTGCGTGCCCATCCACTCTGGCCCTAGATCACAATAAACTACGGCAGAGGACGCCGCCACTGGCAACCTGAAACACCAAAAGTTGCACGCTGCCGCACAGCAAAACCGCGGAAAGTGTACAAGATGTAAATTAGTGTACATAGTTGAATAGTGCAGCATGTGTGTAATAATAAAAATAAAACTCAGTTTTTTATTTCCTAGGAACATTAATCTGCAACGCGTTTCATACAAACCAAAAAGACTATACATATATAAAAAAATCTGATGTGTTGCACTCAATGAGTTTCTCTACTCTTGTACTAACCATTCTTACAAACTCTTATTCCTATATCTTCTTCGTGTTAGTTGAGATAAACATTTGTACGAATTATCTTATTGCTTATTTCCTTGTAGGTGCAAGAGGAATATTAGAATACAGTAGGCTTTGTGGAATAGTTAAATCATTTTAAGCTTTGAGATTCCGTTCTCTTTGCACACTTGACATATAAAAAAATGAACAACGATGTTCCATATTCACACACACAACGAGGAATATTTCCGAAGTGGTTCATCCTAAAAGAAAATTTATTCGGACATAGCAAGATCTACGTTTTTTGTACAGTATGATTTGGTCTATCTCTAACGGTTTACCAGTAATGCAAAAGTCGTTCAGAGTAAATACAACTACAGGAGCTATAGACAGAAAATTCAAAATATAGATTTTATTTGTCATCAAAAGTCTCAAAAATATGGCGTTTTAATCCAAATCGTTAGAGCCATTTTCAAGAAAATCAAAATTTTTGAAAAATGTTCCATGTAAAGGGTAGTTTAGGGTGGGGCTATTTTCTTCAAAATCTTAGTCTCGCATCCTTGAAAGACATTTAAACTTAAGTACTAACTTTGGTTTTTAACCGGCTTTTCGTTTTTAGGTTATGCTGTCCACAGACACACACACGGACCTTTTTCTAAAAATGCTTTTTTTGGATTCAGGGGTCATCAAAACATATTTCTGGTGAAATCTCGACAGGGAATTTTTGGGTGGAATACAATACTTCCCCTACTTACCAGTATAGAAAGTAATAACAAAGAAATCAGTTATAATGTTCTAAAACTTTTTGTTGCTAAATGGCAACACCATTGTAGGATTAACTCTCGACTTCAGCTACAACACTAATTAGTAATTACCGTTATAGGGCTCTTAGAGTGTGCTACTCTAAACAGATAACATTTTCTACTCCAATGCATATTAAATCTGTGACTTGTCAGATTTTATCCATTTCGTTACCATTCGCTGCTTGTACTGCTCTTGTACAAATTCCTATCAGTTTGTTATCGCTGTTGAACTGGACGTAGGTGAATAATTTGTCGCCGGAGGTTCTGCGGTTTTCACCTCTCGTTGTGCTTGTACTTGGCCGCAAGTTTGTTCTGTGCAAACCGAATAACAACTAGGAAAATGGCTAGGAGTAAATTATTACACCAGAGCACATCTGGCTGTCGCATCACGTTCTGTAACCGCAACACCGGGGTTGGTGCCACTGTCCAGACGAGGATGGGGGAGATATAATAATAGTAAACGAAGAAAGCTTAACTTACAACAAACCAGCTGCAGGAAATTAAATTTATACACAGTCTAGAATCTGAAGTTTATATCCCCAGTTTATAGTCCATCTGTTTAATGGAATATTTGTTATTCGTAAATGAAGCGAATACGGAACTCGTGTTATGTTGGAAGTTACTGCTTCGGCAATAGGCTAACCAGAGATTTTACATGATA
Source organism: Tenodera sinensis (assembly GCA_030765045.1). Classification (NCBI taxonomy): domain Eukaryota; kingdom Metazoa; phylum Arthropoda; class Insecta; order Mantodea; family Mantidae; genus Tenodera; species Tenodera sinensis. The sequence continues at coordinate 101,058,103 of CM060971.1, read as the reverse complement.
AGTGTAATAAATATGTACAGTACAATTATTGCCAATAAAGAAACTTTTCGCTGGAAAAAAATTATCAAATATTTGGACCCATCTAGCTTCTCCAGGTTGACAGAGTTTTAAGTTTTTAGCGGAGTGTAATATTTATTTGAGGATTTGAAACTTTGTATATCTATCTTTCTGCATGTTTATGCTTTTTTATATATTTATCACCCTGATTTAATTCACCGCTCTCTTTTGTATATTTATGTATATTTATTTTCTTGAAGTTTTGCCATGATTTGTTAAGGCCGCTGATGACCATACTTTGTATATCTATCTTTCTGCATGTTTATGCTTTTTTATATATTTATCACCCTGATTTAATTCACCGCTCTCTTTTGTATATTTATGTATATTTATTTTCTTGAAGTTTTGCCATGATTTGTTAAGGCCGCTGATGAGCATGTACTTGAGCGACCTTACTCTCTCTAGCTTCTTGACCAATGGATATAAATGGTTTATTATTTGATTAACTCTCGCGCAGACATTCTGCAAATCATGCCATAATGTCTTTTTATTTAAATTCGAATGAATTTAGCCACAATTTAATGTCAAATCTGCCTTAGAAATTAAACTTTGCATGACAATTGAACATTAAATTGTGACTAAATTAATTTGAACTAATATAGAAATGCATTACATCATTGTACACACAATAATTGTGCGATAGATAGTGAAATAATAAATAATTTACATCAGCGTGTTAAGAGGCTAGATGGTTCCAAATATTTTACACATTTTTTTTCGTGTCGCAACCTTGAAAGATATTAAACTTAAATATTAACTTTGGTTTTAACCGACTTTTCATTGTTGTGTTATTTTCTGAGTTGTTTACACACACACACACACACACACACACACACACACACACACACACACACACACATACACACACACATACACACTCGAACTTTTTCTAAAATGTTTTTTTATTCAGGGGTCTCAAAACATATATTTCCAGGCGAAATTTTGACATCGAATTTTTGGAGGGTATACTGTACTTCCCGTACTTACCATAGAAAGTAAAAATTAGTCACTGAACGAATGTTCCCAGAAGATATACGTTTGCGTGTATGTAGATAACATGTGTTGTACTCACATGACTTTCTCCACACACCCTTCTACGAAGTATTTTCACAAACACATATTCTTCTGTCTATATTTTGTTAAGTGCGATATACATTTGTAGAAATTGTTTTATTACATATTTCCTTAGGAATAGGGGAACAGGGCAATACAACATACTTAAACGAGAGTCAAATATTTTAAGAGGTAATCACGAGCATGTCCACGAGGGTGGGAGGGGGGGGGCGAAATAAAGAAAAAACAGACGAATAACGACTTCCCATTTGAGAACAATGTAATTATTGCAACATTGAAAGGAATAACAAGAAATATCTCGGAAATGGTTAAATACACAAAAAATGATTTACAATATATTGTATACTTAAACGGTGCTATGTGTGTTATGTTTATAGGATGAAATACTCCCTTTGTTTTCAAATTCATAATTATCTAACTTGTTTTGTGAGTTCAGTTTTTAAATTATCCATTAGGAATATACGTTTAAGCTAATTTAGTCATTGCAAGACAATATTAGAGTTTGCGTAACCCTTCCAGCGAACGAAGGTAGCAGAAAAGATTATTATTTTTGATAGGAAAAACTGGAAAGAAAAAAAAAAAAAGACACTCAAAACAAACATGGTAAAAAAAGCTGTGTGTGGCGCGAGGGAACCCCGCCCATTGCAGAGAACCCTCCTGAGCAGATTGGGTAAGCTGCCCCAGGCTGACTATGCGATGAGATGGCTACTGGAATTATTAGTCGGCGAGGTCTTTGTTTCACGGTCAGGCAATGTGGTTGAGCGTGCTTTTTCATCTCCGGCTCTAATAGAGATCATACACCGAATTAGCATTCCCCGCATTGTGGTGCAGTGGTCAGGGCCCCCCACACACAGCCAGGTACCTACGTCATCTAGGCTACTGCAGCACTTTTTGTTACTTCTCAGTGATTCCCAAGTTTTTATCACCAGCTACCAAGTTAATACCAACATGTCGCAGGTAATTTCATCGGAACTTCTCCCAGCTAAACAACCTGATTATTATTTCTCGGTTGGCCAATTAGAATTAAACATATTGCACTTGGAACGTATTTCCTCGTATCGTGTCTGGGAGAATTAAATGATTCTATGTTGCACTTCAGAATTTCAGGTCTTATGGTAAAATGGTAACCAACCCTTAGCGACGTCCCAGGGCGACTGCTTCTGACGCGGGGGTCCTGGGCTCGATCTTCGGAAGGTCTGGAAGGTCTGGTCCGAAGTGCACTCAGCCTGGTGATGCCAAACGATTTCGCTGTCAATCTTATTTTTACAACAATAAAACTGTTTGTCCAGAAAGTATTTCAAGTTACATTACACCGAAGTAGTTACATATATTCCTCCGTGATTGCAAGATGTGGGAATGGCCGCCAGTTCTTTATACAGCTATTAACATTTCACTCTTCTTTGAGAAATGCTTAGGTTTAAATAGCTTCTGCTCAGAAAAAAGGAAAGCCAAATAAGTGAACATTTCCAAATTGACTAATGCTACAAAAATTCATTGATATAAACTGTATTCCTCAATAAATATACTTCTCCTTATAGTTTTTTTCTATCTTGTTTGATTTTTTTCAAAATTCCCGTACAAATTCTATGGGAATGGACGTTACTTCAACAACAGAAAATTCAAAATTTGTATTTTATTTATAAAATAAATCATTACTATGGTATTTTAACCAAAAGCTTTAGAGCTGTTTGAGAAATTAAAATAACAGATTCGTAAACCTTCACACGGCATCATTGAAAGGCTCCAAACTTAAAGTGTGAAATTTGGCATTTAGCTTATTGTTTACTTTTACGTTTTACTTTTTGAGTTCTGAGGTCTTATGTTAGCGACAGAAAAAAAAAAATAATAAATTGAAAAGTGAACCACGTATGTTTGTAGTTGCAGATGTGTTTATTTTCTCTCTATACACTTCAAGTACATAGGTAACAATGACATAGCGTTCTGTTGGTTCTTGTACGACATGGGAAAGGCGGGAATGAAGACAAAGGAGGGGACAGAAATGAATGAAAGGAGCTTGTGAATGAGGCCAAGAGCGCCCCCTCCCCCCCCCCCCCCACTCAGATCATGCTGTATATTGCGACAAAATAACACTATTCCTTACCCTATTCTTTGTACTACCTTTCCTCTACTTACAGCGGTAAAAATAGCCTCAAATAACGCAAAGACAATTCTTAATCGTTTCTTTGCACACGAAATTAACAAAATGCTTCTTAAAACTGATACAAAAGCTACTTGAAAATTAAAAATTAAAGTACTTCATAGTTTACTTACATACTTCATTAACTTCAAGTTAATTAGTTGGAAAATATATTTCATATTTATTTTTATATTTAAAATTATTTATTTGTAATTAATTACCTTTTATGAGGCTCGCATGCAGGAGGTCCCCTGTTCGAACACCCATTTTAGTCCTGAATTGTTCGCAGCTTTCTCGACGGTAGGCAAATATTAGAGTTGTTTCTTATCTACCAAGAACTTCCTTACGTAATTTCCCTTTCTTTCCATTTCCTTCCCATCTTTCAGATATCTTCTATGTTTCGTAGCGTAGGGCGGTATGCGACAGATGGCGTGGATGCTTGCTCAAAGGAAAGACTACTCTAAACACTATTAGCGGTCAGTCTTGCAGAAGTCTTGGCGGAGATAAACAGGCGGTCGAAAGAATTTTTAAATTCTTATCACTGGCATGCTTCATTTTAAGGACATTTCATATACTTGTTATTTGATATTTTGGATCTTGTTGTAAATTTATTTTAACGCTGGCTTTTGTCTCATTAGTTTCATACATTTGTCTGTATTTGTGCTTTCACTAGAATTTTTATTACTTTCTCCACTGGTAAGTAGGGAAAGTATTGTATTCCACCCAAAAATTCGTTGTCGAGATTTCACCGGAAATATATGTTTTGAGGCCCCCTGAATCCAAAAAAAGCATTTTTAGAAAAAGGTCCGTGTGTGTGTCTATGTGTCTATGTGTCTGGGTGTGTGTCTGTCAGCCTGTGGAAAGCATAACTCAAAAACGAAAATTAGGTTAAAAACGAAAGTTGGTGTTTAAATTTAATGTCGTTCAAGGATGTGACACGAAGATTTTGAAGAAAATAGCCCCACCCTAAACTACCCTTTACATGGAAAATTTTTCGAAAATATTGATTTTCTTGAAAATGGCTCTAACGATTTTGAATAAAATGCCATATGTTTGAGATATTTTGATGACAAATGAAATGTATATCTTGGATTTTCTGGCTATAGCCCCTGTAGTCGTATTTACTCTGGACGACTTTTGCATAACTCGTAAAGCGTTAGAGATTGGCCGCGAACCCTCTCTCTTGGCCTCGAACACTCTCACTTGGCTTCTACCCTCTCAATTGGTCTCAAACACTCTCACATGTCCTCGAACCCTCTCACTTGGCCCCGAACCCTCTCTCTGGGCCTTGAACCCTCTCACTTGGCCTTCAACGCTCTCAATATTCCTCGAACCCTCTCGCTTGGCCTCGAACCCTCTCACTTCGCCCCGCACCCTCTCACATGGCGTCTAATCCTCTCAGTTGGGCTCTACCCTCTCCCTTGGTTCAGAACCCTCTCACTTGGCCTTTACCCTCTGACCTAGTCCTGAACCCCCACACTTGGCCTCGAAACCCTCTCACTTGGCCCCGAACCCTCTCTTTTGGCCTTGAACTCTTACCTGGCCCAGCACCCTCTCGCTTTGCCTCGAACACACTCACTTGGCCTCCAACATTCTCAGTTGGTCTCGAACCCTCTCACATGGCCTTGAACACTCTCAATTGGCCCCGAACGCTCTCTCTTGACCTTGAACTTGTCAATATTCCTCTAACCCTCTCACTTAGCCTTGAACCCTCTCACTTGGCTTCTAGACTCTCACTTGGTCCAGAACCCTCTAACTTAGCCTCCAACACTCTCATTTGGCCCCGAAACCTCTCATTTGGCCTCGAACCCTCTCACATGGCTTCTACCCTCTCACTTGGCCCAGAACCCTCTCACTTGGCCTCGGACCCTCTCAAAGGCCCTCAATCACTTGACTTGCCACCGAGAGCTTACAGTTGTCAACGGGCATTCTCAGTGGCCCGCGAGCGCTCTTAGATGCCCGCGAGCGCTCTTAATGGCCCGCGAGCCCTCTAAGTCGCCCGCGAGTGCTCTGAATTGGCCCCGAGCGCTCTGAGTTGCCCTCGAGCACTCTCACTTGGCCACGAACACTCTCACTTGGCCTCAAACCCTCTCATTAGTCCTCGAATCCTCTCACATGTACTCGAACCCTCTCACTTGGCCCCGAAACCTCTCACTTGGAATTGGACCCTCTCACCTGACTTTTACCCTCTCACTTGGCCCGCAACCCTCTCATTTGGCCTCGAACCCTCTCACTTGGCTTCTACTCTCTCACTTGGCCTAGAACACTCTCACTTGGCCTCGAACCCTTTCACGTGGCGTCGAACACTCTCACTTAGCTTCTACCCTCTCCCTTGCCACAGAACACTCTCAGTTGGCCTCTACCCTCTACCCTACTCGGCCCTGAACCCTCTCACTTGGCCTTGTACCCTCTAAATTGGCCTCGAACCCTCTCACATGCCGTCGAATCCTCTCACTTGGATTCTACCCTCTCCCTTGGTCTGGAACACTCTAACTTGGCCTTTACCCTCTCACTTGGCCCTGAACCTCCTCACTTGGCCAGGAAACCCTCTCACTTGGACACGAACAATCTCACTTGGCCTAGAAACTTCTCACATGCCCTCAAAACCTCTCACTTGGCACCGAACCCTCTCTCTTGCCCTTGAACCCTCTCACTTGGCCTTGAACCCTCTCACTTGGCTTCTAGCCTCTCACTTGAATCAGAACCCTCTCACATTAGACTCGAACACTCTCACTTGGCCTCGAACACTCTCATATGGTGACGACACTCTCACTTGGTCCAGAACACTCTCTCTTGGCCTCGAACACTCTCAACTGATATAAAACCCTCTCACTTGGCCTCGAGCCCTCTCACTTGGCTTCCACCCTCTCACTTGACCCACAACATTCTCACTTAGCCTCGAACACTCTCACCTGGCCTCGAACACTCGCACTTGGCCGCGAACCCCCTCACATGCCTTCGAACCCTCTCACTTGGCCCCGAACCCTCTCTTTTGGCCCTGAACCCTCTCATCTGGCCCAGCACCCTCTCGCTTTGCCTCGAACACACTCACTTGGCCTCGAACACTCTCAATTGGCCTTGAACCCTCTCACATGGCCCCGAACCCTCTCACTTGGCCCAGATCATCTCACTTGGACTTGAATCCTCTCACTTGGCCTTTCCCCTCTCACTTGGCCTTTCCCCTCTCACTTGGCCCTGAACTCTCTTACTTGGCCTCGTACCCTCTCACTTGGCCTCGAACACTCTATCTTGGCCTCGAACCCTCTCACTTGACCTTGAACGCTCTCAATATCCCTCGAACCATCTCACTTGGGCTAGAACCCTCTCAGATGACGTCGAACCCTCTCACTTGGCCTCTACCGTCTCCCTTGGCCCAGCACACTCAGTTTGCCTCTACCCTCTCACTTGGCCCTGGACCCTCTCACATGGCCTTGAACGATCTCAATATTCCTCGAACCCTCTCGCTTGGCCTCGAACCCTCTCACTTGGCCCAGAACCCTCTCACATGGCATCGAATCCTCTCACTTGGATTCTACCTTCTCACCTGGCCCAGAACCCTCTCAGTTGGCCTCGAACCCTCTCACTTCTCCCCGCACCCTCTCACATGGCGTCTAATCCTCTCAGTTGAACTCTACCCTCTCCCTTGGTTCAGAACCCTCTCACTTGGCCTTTACCCTCTGACTTAGTCCTGAACTCCCACACTTGGCCTCGAAACCCTCTCACTTGGTCTCCAACATTCTCACTTGGTCTCAAACCCTCTCACATGGCCTTGAACCCTCTCACTTTGCCCCTAACGCTCTCTCTTGGCCTTGAACCGTCTCACTTGGCCTTCAACGCTGTCAATATTCCTGTCACCCTCTCACTTGGCCTTGAACCCTCTCACTTGGTCCAGAACCCTCTAACTTAGCCTCCAAAACTCTCATTTGGCCCCGAAACCTCTCACTTGGGCTCGAACCCTCTCACATGGCTTCTACCCTCTCACTTGGCCCAGAACCGTCTCACTTGGCCTCGGACCCTCTCAAAGGCCCTCAATCACTCTGACTTGCCACCAAGAGCTTACAGTTGTCAATGGGCGCTCTCAGTGGCCCGTGAGCGCTCTTAGATGCCCGCGAGTGCTCTTAATGGCCCGCGAGCCCTCTAAGTCGCCCGCGAGTGCTCTGAATTGGCCCCGAGCACTCTGAGTTGCCCTCGAGCACTCTCACTTGGCCACGAACACTCTCACTGGCCTCAAACCCTCTCATTAGCCCTCGAACACTCTCTAATGTACTCGAACCCTCTCACTTGGCCCCAAAACCTCTCACTTGGAATTGGACCCTCTCACCTGACTTTTACCCTCTCACTTGGCCCGGAACTCTCTCATTTAGCCTCGAACCCTCTCACTTGGCTTCTACTCTCTCACTTGGCCTCGAACCCTCTCACTTGGCCTCGAATCTTCTCACGTGGCGTCGAACTCTCTCACTTGGCCTCTACCCTCTCCCTTGCCACAGAGCACTCTCAGTTGGCCTCTACCCTCTCACTCGGCCCTGAACCCTCTCACTTGGCCTTGTACCCTCTAAATTGGCCTCGAACCCTCTCACTTGGCCTTGGACCCTCTCACATGCCCTCAATCACTCTGACTTGCCACCGAGAGCTTAGAGTTGCCCACGTGCTCTCTCAGTGGCCCGCGAGCGCTCTTATTGGCCCACGAGCGCTCTTAATGGCCCGTGAGCCCTCTATGTGGCCCGCGAGTGCTCTGAATTGCCCCCGAGCGCTCTGAGTTGCCCTCGAACACTATTAATTGGCCTCGAACACTCTCACTTGGCCTCAAACCCTCGCACTAGCCCTCGAACCCTCTCACATGTCCGTAAACCCTCTCACTTGGCCCCGAACCCTCTCACTTGGAGTTGGACCCTCTCACTTGACTTTTGCCCTCTCACTTGGCCGGGAACCCTCTCATTCGGCCTACAACCCTCACACTTGGCTTCTACCATCTCACTTGGCCCACAACATTCTCACTTGGCCTCGTACACTCTCACTTGGCCTCGAACCCTCTCACGTGGCGTCGAATTCTCTCACTTGGCCTCTACCCTCTCCCTTGCCACAGAACACTCTCAGTTGGCCTCTACCCTCTCACTCGGCCCTGAACTCTCTCACTTCGCCTTGTACCCTCTAAATTGGCCTCAAAACTTTCTCTTGGCCTCGAACCCTCTCACTTGCCTTGGACCCTCTCACATGCCCTCAATCACTCTGACTTGCCACCAAGAGCTTAGAGTTGCCCACGGGCAGTCTCAGTGGCTCGCGGGCGCTCTTATCGCCCACGAGCGCTCTTAATGGCCCACGAGCCCTCTATGTGACCCGCGAGTGCCCTTAATTGCCCCCGAGCGCTCTGAGTTGCCCTCGAACACTATCACTTGGCCTCGAACACTCTCACTTGGCCTCAAACCCTCGCACTAGCCCTCGAACCCTCTCACATGCCCTCAAACCCTCTCACTTGGCCCCAAACCCTCTCACTTGGAGTTGGACCCTCTCACTTGACTTTTACCCTCTCACTTGGTCGAAACCCTCTCATTCGGCCTACAGCCCTCTCATTTGGCTTCTACCCTCTCAGTTGGTGCATAACATTTTCACTTGGCCTCGAACACTCTCACTTGGCCTTGAACCCTCTCACGTGGCGTCGAATTCTCTCACTTGGCCTCTACCCTATCCCTTGCCACAGAACACTCTCATTGGCCTCTACCTACTGACTCGGCACTGAACCCTGTGACTTGGCCTTGTACCCTCCAAATTGGCCTCAAACCCTCTTACTTGGCCTCGTACCCTCTCACTTGGCCTTGGACCCTCTCACATGCCCTCAATCACATGCCCACGGGCACTCTCAGTTTCCCGCGAGCGCTCTTATTGGCCCACAAGCTCTCGAAATGGCCCGCAAACCCTATATGTGGCCCGCGAGTGCTCTGAATTGCCCCCGAGCGTTCTGAGTTGCCCTCGAACACTATCACTTGGCCTCGAACACTCTCACTTGGCCTCGAACACTCTCACTTGGTCTCAAACACTCGCACTAGCCCTCGAACCCTCTCACATGTCATCAAACCCTCTCACTTGGCTCCGAACACTCTCAATTGGAGTTGATCCCTCTCACTTGACTTTACCCTCTCACTTGGCCCGGAACCCTCTCATTTGCCCTGTAACCCTCTCACTTGGCCCACAACATTCTCACTTGGCCTCAAACACTCTCACTTGGCATCGAACCCTCTCACGTGGCGTCGAACTCTCTCACTTGCCTCTGCCCTCTCCCTTGCCACAGAACACTCTCAGTTAGCCTCTACCCTCTCGCTCGGCCCTGAACCCTCTCACTTGGCCTTGTACCCTCTAAATTGGCCTTAAACCCTCTCACTTGGCCTCCTACCCTCTCACTTGGCCTCGTACCCTCTTACTTGGCCTTGGACCCTCTCACATGCCCTCAATCACTCTGACTTGCCACCGAGAGCTCAGAGTTGCCCACGGGCACTCTCAGTGGCCCACGAGCGCTCTTAATGGCCCGCGAGCCCTCTATGTGGCCTGCGAGTGCTTTGAATTGCCACCGAGCGCTCTGAGTTGCCCTCGAACACTCTCACTTTGCCTCGAACACCCTGAGGCCAACTCAGACCGTCTCACTAGGCCTCGGACCCTCTCACATGTCCTCGAACCCTCTCACTTGTTACCAAATAACACATGAAGCTACACACTTTCGGCAAACCTTGTTCTGCAATAACACTTTTAGATAAGTGTTAAGATATATATATATTTGCGAACCCAAAAATAACAACAGTAACTATAACTGCATATACTGCTCTAAAACAATTCAAGACAAAATTACGCAAGCACGAGCGATACAATGGCGTTCACAGATAGATAGATAAATAAATAAACAAATAAATAAATAGATAGATGGATAGATAGACAGACGATAGACAGGCAGACAGACAAATAAATAAGTTAATTAAGTAATATGGCCTCTAAACAGAATCTTGTTTAAAATTTATCGGTTGGCTTCTCTACAACAGGTTCAAAAAAAGTGCTTCTGTGGCAACATAACAGATGCAGTAACACCAGCTGTGACCGTAGCTTTACCGTGGTTATATTTTATGAACAGTTGACAGAACTAATGCACCCTAACAGATGGAATATCACCAAATATAACCAGATCGCGCCATAATGGGGGAAAATGTCACAGTTGTGTTTTGGGGTATCCCAATAAGCTGTGCCCTCTGTATGCTTTCAGGCTCACTGAAGCCAAAAAAGAGACATTTTTACTTTCTCTACTGGTAAGTAGGGGAAGTATTGTATTCCACCCAAAAATTCGATGTCGAGATTTCACCGGAAATATATGTTTTGAGGCCCCCTGAATCCAAAGAAAAGCATTTTTAGAAAAGGGTCCGTGTGTGTGTCAGTCTGTCAGTCTGTAAGTCTGTGGACATAACTCAAAAACGAAAATTAGGTTAGAAACCAAAGTTGGTATTTAAGTTTAATGTCGTTCAAGGATGTGACACGAAGATTTTGAAGAAAATAGCCCCACCCTCAACTAACCTTTACATGGAAAATTTTTCCAAAATTTTGATTTTCTTGAAAATGGCTCTAACGATTTTGATTAAAATGCCATATGTTAGAGATATTTTTATGACAAATGAAATGTATATCTTGAATTTTCCGGCTATAGCCCCTGTAGTCGTATATACTCTGGACGACTTTTGCTTAACTCGTAAAGCGTTAGAGATAGACCAAATTATACTATACAAAAAATGTAGATCTTGGTAAAATACACAATTTATGACTCAATACATTTTCTTGTAGGGTGAACCATTTCGGAGATATTCCTTGTTATGTGTGTGAGTTTCGGAAAACTTAGAACTTTAGCGAAATGCAACCACGTTGTTCATTTTTTATGTTAATCGTGCAAAGAGAACGGAATCTCAAAGGTCAAAAAGATTTGACTGTCGCACAAAGCCTTCTGTATTCTAATATCTCCCTTGCACCTACAAGGACATAAGCAATAAGATAATTTGTACGAATGTTTATCTTAACTAACATGGAGATATAGGAATAAGAGTTTGTTAGAATGGTTAGTACAAGAGTAGAAAAAGTCATGTGAGTGCAACACATCAGATTTTTTTATTTTGAATTTAACTTTGTCTTTTGCCATGGTCCGTTTTTACAATGGACCTGATAAGTTTGTTGCTGTGTGCTCTTAAAATTTACATTATCATCATCAAAGGAATCCCCGTTAGAAAAAAAAATATATTATTTGTTATAGTAGTGCAGCCCACGATGCTAAATAAAGATTTACTCGAGCGTCGCGGGAACCTATTAGATTTCGAAGATTAGATGGTAGAAAGAAAAAACGGTTAAAATGATGTATACCCTTTAATCGTTGGAGGAGTGTCTACAGCAGGGCTGACGAACTTTACTCCGTAAGTGTCAAGAGAGCCCCCCCCCCCTTCATAATTACAGTAGCACGCTTTAGCAGGAACCCGCTTTTCCGCTAGCATGATTCACTGAGGGAGACGAAATAGGGGAATGTGTTCACACCTGCGGAGTAACGTTTGCCAGCTCTGATCAAACAGACTTTCAAAAATGTATAAAAAAGACAAACAACCAAAAGAAAACAGTCACTATTTTGAAATACTCGAGAACAGAAGATTATTATACAGATGGTTTAGCTTGATATCCTAGTCGTGCTGACCCATAATGTGACGATTATTGGAGGGTTTTCTCAACATGACGGTTTGAACATTTTTTCCCCGATTTTTTTATATCACTGAATGTGACAAATAAAATACGCGGTAAATAGCAAGCAAATAAAAATAGTGTATTACTCACCTTAGAGAAGAAAGCATGACCTTCCAATCACGTATTGTCGCCTGAGTCGAGGTGCGGAGTGGGGCACACATGCTCATGATTAGGATTGGGCAAACGGAGAAGGGACACAACCCGACAGGAATCTATTGCGGGATACTACCACCCCGGGGAGAGGGACGAGGTTAAGGGAAACCGCAGGCCTGTTAGAGGATGGAGCCAGCAAAATACAAAGACGCACTCTATGTTAATATTGTGAAAAGGGTGTATGTGTGTGGATGGCGGCATATTACGAAAAATACTCAACAAATTTTGGTAATTTCTTTACCACTCAAAAGCGCCAACTTTCGGACGGATATAAACTATAAAATATTTCCATAAGTTTTAAAATTAATGAATTCGTATTCCATTTCCACAGCATTTCTCAGAATATTAATATCAGATGGCTTCTTTGGGAGGGGGCAATTTCTAGACCGAATCGTTATTTGAGAAGGATTAAAATTCTATAAAATTAAATTACTCTAGTTATTCTTATTCATATCAGCAAATTTACCTCTATTTTCGTTGAATCTTTTTTTTTTTTTTTTTTTTAATCAAAGAGTATTGTTGCTATAACTTTGCGAAAGGTGCCCATACGGATTTTAGAATATGTCAACAATAACAGCTACCTCTAATTTCACTTCTTATTTTCAAACCCTAACACAAAACCAACACTCTGTGTCCTATTTAGACAAAGCTTATACAAAACCCACAATTTATATTTTGAGTCTTGGCAACTCACTTGTAGGTGCCATCTGAGATTTTCACTGGAAAGTTGGACTTTTTAACATAATCTACTTCAGATATTTCGTCAATAGAGCGTTGTTTGTACTGTGTACAGTGACTTGAAATTGTGTGTCAGCGAAAAATGGAAATAATTCGTCAAAATGTTCATTCAATGATTTGTTACGACTTTTAACGTGGATTATCGAGACTTGAGTGCATTTGATGTTGAGTGAAAGCTAATAATACTAGATAGTCGTGTGACAGACTGTGAGATTGAGTTAACCCTAGGCATTAGCTCCACCAGTAAATACAGAATATTGCATGGACATTTAACCATGAAAGGGGTTTGTTCTCGTTAGATCCCACATAATTTAATGCAATCTCAGAAAGATGCTTGTGTTGCTCAAGAAATACAACAGTGATGCTTCAAAAGATGTGTATAAGATTGTGAAAGGTGATCTACGCGCAAGAGACGGAATGTAAACAGCAGTCGACTGAATGGGTATTTCAAGATTAACTAAAATTGTTCGCGCTTGTAGCACTTTGAAACAAATGCTCACCTGCTTTTCCAGAAAAAAACTGGTCTGTGGCAAAAGTGCCTTTAGAGGAACGTAAAACGGCCGACTCTGAATGGTATGTAACCATTTGTTTGCCGGAAGTCTTCGGTGAAATAAGGACAACAGGCAAGCGACGTCGGAATGTTCAGCAAGCAAGCTTCCACTATTTGAAGCCTCAAAAAATCGAATTTATGGTTCACCCTCCGTACAGTCTTGATTTAGCACCTCTGTTCCCGAACGTCAAGAATAAAATGCGTCGACGATTTTCGTCGGCAAAAGAAGCCATTCATGTGTTCGCTACTCTTGTACTAACCATTCTTACAAACTCTTATTCCTATATCTTCTTCACGTTAGTTGAGATAAACATTTGTACAAATTATCTTATTGTTTATTTCCTTGTAGGTGCAAGCGGAATATTAGACAACAGTAGGCTTTGAGCGATAGTCAAATCTTTTAAAGCTTTGAGATTCCGTTCTCTTTGAACAGCTAACACTTAAAAAAATGAACAACGATGTTGCATTTGACGAAAGTTTGTTTTCCGAAATAACAAATACACAAGGAATACCTACAAAATGGTTCATTCTACAATATATATATATTACATTTTTCTATATTAAGAGTTGGTCTATCTCTTGCAGTTTAAGAGTTATTCAAAAGTAATTTAGACCACCTAGACCATAGCCCGAAAATTCTTAAACATGTCATTTTAATTAAAACCGTCACAGCTATTTTCAAGAAAATCAAATTTTTCGAAAGCTTTTCCATGTGAAGGAATGTGAAGGGTTGAGCAATGTTCTTCAAAATCTTCGTGTCGGATCCTTGAAAGACATTAAACTTAAATACCAACTTTGGTTTTTAACACAATTTTCGTTTTTGAGTTGTGCTATCCACAGACTGACAGACACATACAGACACAGGCCTCCCGTCCCCCCCTCCACACACACGTGCACCTTTTTTTAAAAATCATTTTTTTTTCGGATTCAGGTGCCTCAAAGCATATATTTCCGGTAAAATCTCGACATGGAATTTTTGAATGGATACAATACGTCCTTTACTTACTATACGTAGTAGATAAATGGCTCAAATGCATGCAAAAGTGCTCAACATATAAATAATGGAATTTGTACTATAGGACTAAATGATAATTGTGTACTTAAATTCACGAGTCGCTATTCCATATACATTTTATAACTACAAAAGAAATGAGTTCTTTTTTTTCTAAAGGCAAAATAATCAGCCCTTAGGTACACATAGCTACTTGTAGCGGACCTCAATGCCCTAATAAGTTACCTTCATTTTTGAAATATTGCATTTGTGCGATAGTTGGGCTGGTAGTTTTTAAATATTTCAAAATGTATCTGGTAATTAAACCTGAAAAACGTGAGTTTCCTTAGCCATGTAGAATTACAAATAGGGTTATGTACGTTCTTCTATGTAGGTAAGTCCTTCTCAGCTTCGCCGGAAGGGCGTCTAAATCAACAAAACAAAACATGTCCTTGACAACAAATTCGCACGGAATGGATGTGTTACTTTGTAGACAGAGAAGGTCAAGTGAGAGCATTGTATTGAGTCCGATTGAGAAATCGCGTAGTATGTTGTTGTTACTACAATATGACTCGCCGGACTATATTTTACCGTGCTGTATTGTTGAGGGAACAGATGACTCACGGCTTGCGTGGGAAGCGGTAACGTGGGCACCGCTTGTCTCGGATTCTAGAATATTAAACAAGTCGTTCTGGTTAGAGCGTGTAGCCCACTTTACCTCTGTCCCTGAACTGTTACAGCCCGGGGCTTCCAACTCTTAAAGAGTGTTTGGGGTTAGGTTAGGTCACATGCTTTTCCGAGCTTCTAGTTCGTCCTTCCTTATCATGTTCTCTATACCTAGAAAGTTTACATTATGGGAAAATTTAAAGAATATTTTAATTTCTGTGCTACGGGCAAAAAGCGAAACTTTACATTTATGCTATTTTAAAAGTCTCTTGAAAGTTTATACCATATATACTGGGTGTACCGAAGTAAACAAAAGAACACCGATAACGCTTAGTATGTTGTGCGGGATGTCACACTGATTGGTTTTCAGATAGGTGCGTATCCTACTGCGTTACTTGTGTAGTTTCCAGTGCAATAAC
This sequence comes from Tenodera sinensis, assembly GCA_030765045.1. Lineage (NCBI taxonomy): Eukaryota > Metazoa > Arthropoda > Insecta > Mantodea > Mantidae > Tenodera > Tenodera sinensis. The sequence goes on along the minus strand of CM060971.1, from coordinate 101,042,573 downwards.
GTATTTTAACAACAGTGTGATACATACCAGTACACGGTTGTTGAAATGGCCAACTTGAGCTCCAGCACACTTTGAGCTAAATGTGCGGAGTCACCTCAACGTCATATATCCAAGTCGATGGATTGGTAGAAGTGGACCAGTTTCATGGTCAACATGGCCGTCATATCTGAAACCTCTCAACTTTTTTCTGTGGAGTTCTATGGAGAGTATGGCACTCCTGTAACGTCAGCGGAGGACCGTATAGCTCGAGTTCACTGATATAGGCTCTGCAATGACGTAGAAGGTACACAGTTCGAAGTCCGTTTGTAATCCAGAGAGCACGATTGGGTTTATTGGAAAAATGTGAACGTAAACCCATCTCAAACTTCTATGCTCTCTAGCGTCCAAATTGGGCATTGTTGAACAGGAGTTCCTACTCGTATATGTTTGAATGAATGTTTGTATCTTTATCTTCTATCCGTTCCTAAACCGCTTGACCGATCACCGCGACAATCGGCATTTTTTTTCATTGCTATCCATTTTACTATACAATATATCTTTCACGTGGTCTTCTGTACTAACTTTCCTTTTAAGTAACACATACTTTCACACGGTCTTCTCTACTCTCTTTTCTTTTATGAAAATTTAATTCACACATAATGCACCCTAACGGTTTTCTGTACTATTATGTTACGAAACATGATCACATTTGTTTCTTTGTTCACCCTTCAACATACAATTCTCCACTTTTCTATGATTGAAATAGAAATGCAACACATTACGTTTTCAAAATTTTCTCTATACAGTTTTCTTTTATAAAACACAATCACACTTCTTTCTTTACTCCCTCTTGTACAAAGAACTCATTCAATTTTCTACATGACTGACAAAAATTTTACATACACACAGATTTTCTTCTTTTCTTTGTAAGTTTGGTCGTTCAACACTGATTTTTGCGTAGTGTTTTCCAAGTGTTTTTATTTATTTTGTTTATTTTGCATTCCTTATAGTATTAATGTATGTCTAGGGATAAAATCGTGAAACCACGGACAACGCCGGGTATTTCAACTAGTATAACAACATTAGCCTTCAGAGTTATTAATTTCTCTACCGCATCTAGTAGGTAGAGAGGGTATTCTATGTTACTCAATATTCCAAATCAGAATATTACTGGAAATACCCGTTTTGATGACCCCTGAAGAGAAACATAAATTAAAACAGCACTTTTAGAAACACGTTCGCAATTGTAAGGAAAATTTCTCCGCCCCAAACTACTCTTTATAAGGGAAATATCGAAAATTTGATTTCCTGAAAAAAGTCTAACGGTTTTGTTTCAAATACCTTGTGTTTATTATATTTTCATGATAAATGAAATGTATATGTTCAACTTTCTTGGAATATCCTTTGAAATTTTCTTCATTCTGGATGAATTTGACACACTTGGTAAACCGTAAGAGTTATACAAACTACTTACTATAAAAAAATGGTAGATTTCGCCAAAACACAAAATTTATATAAATTAATATTTTTTAGACATAGCTATTTACAATATATTCCTTATTATTTGTTTAAATATGTTCCTCAAATAGTATGTCATTCAGGTTTTATGTACTGGCCTTGCAAAAAGAATGGAATATCAAAGGGGTCAGTTAGCGACCAGATCTTAAAAAAATTTGTGTATCGCATGAAGCCTGTGGTAATCTCCTACTCCTTGCATAGCCATGGAAAAAACGATTGAGTGCATTAGAAGAGCAGAATATTTCTAAGTCCCATGTTATGTTGCAGCGCAGTTTACACAAGTCGATATTTCCCACATGTAACAGAGTTAATTGATTGCCTGTTCCATATTTACCGTCTGTCGGACATACATATAGGCTGCTCTTGAATCACCACTCGCATTTGTATTTGCTCCTGATAAATAAAGAGAAGATATAGCACCCTTGCCAAACATTTCCATTTTCCCGTTTTGTCATTGTTTAAATCCTGAAATTTCTCGTGTAGATTTAATTTCAACAACTTTTCCTGATTGCTAATACCTTGTGAAGCTTTAGTAGTGTTACCTTTTTACCATTTTCAAGTTACTTCATTTCACATGATTTAAAAGCTGTTCAACTATATCCAAGATAATTAAAGTTACTTAGTTGCTGGAAAGATCTATTCAGAATGTTTTTGATCACAAATTTATGGAGATCTAAACTGAATATTTTAGATTTCTCCAAATATTTCCGAGGATTATATTATTTTGAAACATTCCTTAATTTATGCATTGTCTTTATTATTTTCTGAGTTTGAAATTAAGATAATATCGTCTGCAAATAGTGATGTGTTCTTCTCTTGATTTTAGAATGAGTTTGAAGGTTCTCTTGCGAGCTTAAATAGATTCAAGTATATTAAATAGACGCATGAAAGAGGCCACTCTGTTATTCTAATTTAATATATAAGGAATTATTGTTTCCTGCATACCTATATATTTTAATTTTGTATTCATATATATTCATTTGTGTCACAGAATATTGAGAAAGACAGCGTTTAGCGCTACAAACCATCATTTACTCTGCAAGTATTAACATAATTTGAATTCATCATCAACAAATCTTAAATTTCACGGGTTTGAGTTGCTCCCTTAGATTGAAAAATGTGTAAATTTGACTGTCCTAAAAGCCCTACATTTCCGTGAGAAATTTTTAAAACTCCATTCAAATCTCATTGTTACGTGAGATTTTGTTTCTTTCCTACCATCAATTACCATCTCTTTAAATCTGGAAGTTGCTTTTGAAAAATCTGAGAATTTTTCAAATATTTAGTACATTTTTATTTTCCAAACTTAAAAAACAAAAGATCTTATCTCCTGCTGTTACTAACGTTATGCTTTCATATTAAATTCTTCGACTTTTCACATTAAAACTAAAGAAAAAATATTGATACATATAAGCACTGAAATGATTCACAGTTCATTTTAGAAATTTTGAGCAAGTAATTGAATATTATAAAACAAGCTGATATGAGCCGAGAAGAAAATAGTGATTAAAGCACTGAATTTGAAAATGTACTAAAACTTGCAAAATATAATGTAGAACATATTTCCGAATTAATTGTCACTAAAACTTTTTCCAGCGAAAATATATGCTTCAGTGATATATAAATTTATTTCTAAAATTGCGTTGGGCTTTTTAGGGTTTACCTGTTAAACCCATTTCATGAGAATAAATTAGATCTGCTTCTACAATAAATTGAGATAAGTCTTCGTCTGTCAGATTTTCTCACGCGTTTGTCTTAAATTCATTATATTATCACGGCGGCTGAAAGGACAAAGGAATGTTAGCTACCTCAAAGCACTGCTTGAAGTGCGGTGAGTAAACAAGGACAACAATGAGTGGGTAGAACACAGGCCGGTTCTGGACAGTACGAGTAGCTTCAAGAAAACGCGTGTTTACAGAGAAATCGTCGGACATACATACAACATACTGTACAACCGAGTCGGACGGACAACACAGTCATTGTTGAGCAAGTTAGTGTTGAGCTTTGGGGCTATGCAAAGAAGACTAGCATAAAATACATTCAAGCGTTTACTTGGGGGGTGGGGGGGGGGGGGTAGTGCTTAACACCCAATTTTACTATATGTGGAACTGCAGGCAGTGACGCTGGTAATACATGGTATGAAAAAGGAGCACCGGTGGAATGAGATGGCGGGGGAAACCAGAGATCCAGGTGATCCCGGTGGAAACCCGCCCATGCGCCGCCTTGTCCACCACAAATCCCACATGCGATCACCTAGGGCCACTTTAGTGAGAGGCTAATGGTCTAACCACTCGACCATGGCGTGGCCTACAAATGCTTCAAAATAAAGTTTTAAAAGCAGCAGTAATTTACATAGACACCTGAGGAATAATAGGTTTGGAGAAGAAATTAAAATGACACATAACAAACATCAGGAAAGAGTTCAACAACAAGCGGTGAAACTGTTAAGTGCCAAGAGAGACGATTAAAAAAAATCTAAAACACTTGACTGAACATATGACCACAAGGATATATTGTTGAGAGTTGGGGATCGTCAATACAATACTTGCCCAAGAACAGTAAATATTTATATGAAAAGAACATCATCAGATAGCATAATATAAGCTCAGTTATAGAAAAATGTATTAAATGAATAAATAAAACAATAAAAAGTAACTGAGTTGTCATTGTCACAGTGTTATTAAAGCTTCCAAGAGTGGTGATTTAATGTTCCTGCTTCTTCTATTAAACATAAAAAATATTGACTAGTCTTCACCAATAACATATACTGTGACTGTTTTTTACGGTCATCTCAATATGTTGTGAATGAGACTTCTCATACAAGTTTTCGCGTTACTTCACTTTATTCGCAAGGTAAGGCAGGACGCAGCCTCTTCTTCCGGACGGTACGCTGTTAGAAGCCAAACGCAATACTGCTTAAATTTCTGCTGCAACAGAACATACAGCTCGTGCAATAGTTGTCACTAATTAACTCAAAGAACAGTATTTTATTGTACTAGGAACGAGGAACATATTACTAAATTACTAGTTCTGTCGCAAAAGGGCTCGCTTGTGTAGCCATTGGAAATTTCAACACAACATTCTAGAATATGCTGGAAATTTTGAAAGTGGAGGAGGGAAACTTCCAGAAGATTCATAGTTAAGAGGTGAAGAAGTTTGATTATGTGTTTAGAATCCGTAAATATGAGTAAGTAAAAAGTTTACTTGTATCAGATGTTGCGCTCATCATATATTGTTGATGCCACTATTTAGTGGTGTCTCATTGTTACTATTAAACAAAAGTAGTGCAATGAGATTTGAGAAAAAGGGGTTTCATACAAAGAAGTTAATGTAAAATGTGTTTGTTTGTTTTAATTAACGTCCTCCAGCGTAGTGTCATGTCGGGCGTTGAATGAATGAAATGGGCGAAGCGATGCTCAAATGAGCCCGAGGTCAATAGAGCTTTGAGGCTGCGAGAACAGCAACAATAATACTTTTAGAATTTAACCCAGAGAAATGAAGAATTAGACATATACTGATTATAAATTAAGAAATTTGCTTTAGTAGGCTATTCATTAGAGGTAGGTCTGCTCTATTTAATATTTTTGTGCGTAAATAATTTTTTGTCATACCTGTAAAAATAGTATGGTAACAAAATGCCTAAGACTGCATTCCATCTGAAAATTAATGCTCAGTTTATAGCAAAACACGCAGTTATAATTTTCAGGAGTATTTTTTGAATGAAAGACTGGGTAAACAATGTAATCTTATTGAATATTCGTTATCATTTGAACAAGTTTTGCTAATTCCCCTTTACCAATTTTTTAATGGCATAACGTATTATAATGTGGATGGGGATAAGGCAAGACCAGATATAACAGTTTAAATCTGTGAAACGGAATGTTTCATTTAAATGTTTACAAAATATTTAAAGAGTACCCTTTCCCTCTCTTTTAGTGAAATGCAAAAATAGATCAAACATGATTATATATCTTCTGCAAGATATCTTCATATCTTCTATTTAATCCGCATTCAAATGCCCTGATTAATTTTTTTGTCTTCTGGTTATCTTAATAGGCCATTTATAACCAAATTCAAACAATTTTTCGACGTTCTACCCCTTTCAACTGTTTCCACGTGGAGTTTACATCCCATTTGTATGAACATACACTTTGAATGGTCAAGAAAACATTTAGGCATGCATTTTCGTACTATCTTTTGTGTACTCTCCGGTTTGAAAAAGTAATGTCATACTTTCTCAATTTATTCGAGAGTGTATCTTGGATTTAATACAGGGAGCTTCAAAATGAAATGCTTGTATTTATACACCTTTTCTTTAGTACGGAGCTGCTTTAAAAGCAATGAGTTTTTTAAAAAAACAGCTTCTTAACTATTGAACTGGTATTTAAATAATTCGTATATTCAAGGAAAATGTACCATTATATGAATTTGAATTTAATTAATTAAATATAGTAGACTTTAGTGGTCGTTAGACCTGAGGATAATTGCTGCCCATTTCTAAATAATCCTGTACTCTTGTGCCCACAACTGTGGCGTAACGGCTAACGGTGGGGTCTCACGTTGGTATGCCTGAGTTACGCTTTTCGAGTTTTTCCATTGTTTTTCAAAAACAAATATTTAGTATTTCTCAGCTGTAGAACCATGGAGTTCCTTTCATTTATTGAGTAGACCTAAATTTAAGATGAACTATAAGATAAATAATAGAGTGAGTAATTTCGTTGTTCCTAATATCTATTTGTATACAAATAATGAAGAAGTCACTTAGGCTTTAAAATAATGTTAGTAAAATTTTCCTTAATTCGATATTTCAAAAACACGCTAAGCAACTTTAGTTATGCGATTCATTAAGAATTATTTCTAAAAGAACAAAAGAGCCTAATCTTGCCATGATACAGTTGAGTGAGCGAGTGAGTGAGTGAGTGAGTGAGTGAGTGAATGAGTGAGTGAGTAATGGGGTTTAAGGGCCCGTCGACAGCTAGGGCCCCATGATGCTCTTGATACTTGAAGAAGATTACAGAGCAGGTGTTTGCTTAAGACATCTAAAGGGAGAATGGAAGTGTTGAATTGTTCAACAATGGAACTTTCTAATTCACAAAGCAGGCTGAAAAGGTTGATGCAAGTTTATTTTGATCATGCATAGATATTTGCAGCAGCAGACGGAGCAGAGACGCCGGCGCACTTCGGCAGACATATTGGGCGTGTTCATAACTTCATTGTTTCTTAACTGTTTCAAAAGCACAACATTTACATATAATATAGATACATACGGTTTAGAGGCAGGACAGCGGCACGAAAATGTTCCATATGTCCTTATTTATGATCCCTGACAGAACGAGCACGATACCTCCTACCTTTCAACGTCATGTCAATTTAATAGTTCAGCTATTTAATTTGGTAATGTCTCGTTTGTCCTGATTAAGTACAACTCACACTATTGCGTCACTCTCTAAGTTAGAAATGTATGAGCAAATGCTAATAGTTAAGATTGTGGTTATTCACAGAGCTGATCTAGGACGTTTTCGTTAAGTACTGCTAAGCTTCTTAAGACCGGTTTGTGGTTCATGGTAGAGATTAAAGGGCAAGAATAAAAAATAGAGGACAACTTCGTATGATAAACTATTTACTACGAGTGTATATACAAGAACCTCACAGGAAGTTTTTAGTGCGTATCAACATTCTAATAAAATCTGTCACAGAATCACAGGGCTGAGTGAGTAACTCAACACCCGCCCGGTGACTCGAGGCAGAAACTGACTCTAAAGTCAGTATATCTTGATACCGAAATTATAGATACTTAAAAAAATAAGCATATAAAATACCAACAACAACAATAATAATCATAATCATAATAATCATAAAGATAATAATGATAATAATAGTAATAATAGTAATAATAATAAGAAGAAGAGGAAGAAGAAAGAAGAGGAAGAAGAAAGAAGAGGAAGAAGAAGAGGAAGAAGAAAGAAGAGGAAGAAGAAAGAAGAGGAAGAAGAAAGAAGAGGAAGAAGAAAGAAGAGGAAGAAGAAAGAAGAGGAAGGAGAAAGAAGAGGAAGGAGAAAGAAGAGGAAGGAGAAAGAAGAGGAAGGAGAAAGAAGAGGAAGGAGAAAGAAGAGGAAGGAGAAAGAAGAGGAAGGAGAAAGAAGGAGGAAGAAGGAGGAAGAAGGAGGAAGGAGGAGGAAGAAGGAGGAAGGAGGAGGAAGAAGAAGGAAGAAGGAGGAAGAAGGAGGAAGAAGAAGGAGGAAGAAGGAGGAAGAAGAAGGAAGGAGGAGGAAGAAGAAGGAAGGAGGAGGAAGAAGAAGGAAGAAGGAGGAAGAAGAAGGAGGAAGAAGTAGGAAGAAGAAGGAAGGAGGAGGAAGAAGAAGGAAGGAGGAGGAAGAAGGAGGAAGAAGGAGGAAGAAGAAGGAAGGAGGAGGAAGAAGAAGGAAGGAGGAGGAAGGAGGAGGAAGAAGAAGGAAGAAGGAGGAAGAAGAAGAAATATATAGAGAAAAGGAACAAAATGGGGTTAGCTCTGGGTGTTAAACGGCAAAGTAATTTTCAACGGTTTTTTATAGCGTGGCGCCTTTCAAAAAGCAAACGGGCACTTCTACTAGTGTAGTTGGTCTGCCGAAGAAAAGGACATAAAGTAATCATAAATTTATTTGTGTGTGTGAATAGTGTTAATTGGTTGGTGTATTATATATAATAATACATGTATATTGGTTAGCAACTTCTCAAGGAAACGAGTGAAAAATTGATGTGTTATTAAAATACGTTATATTCAGAAATTGCGTCATCCTTTCGAAACCACTCACGCGTACCCAGAGAGGAAGATCTCATAGCTTCTATCGGCGGCAAAAGGGCTAATTCAAAGGAACTTCTATACATTATTAGGCGATGCAGTATTGTCGTTTAAACAGTTGACAACGTTTTGAAGGTCAGAAAATGGAATACTATGCATGGGCGAAGCACAATGAAAATAAATACTCTCAGGCTTCCGTACGTACATTGGATTTTGGCGTCTCGTAAACAGAAACCGGAGGGAGGAGTTCAGTTCTCTTGGCGGAGTGTTTATTTACAGACTTCTGAGTTTAGGGTATCTTGGATGCTAAGTTTCTGTGGTGTAGTCATTTAAATATTTTCCCTGTTATTAAAATATGTTAATATTGAACTTCGGTTAGACCAAGAAAGAGGCATTTTCGCTATTTATATTTACTATAGCCGCCAGAAAATATTAAAAGTGCATTTATACATTTTTGAACCGATATTTTGAAAGCATTATTAGCGAACGAGGGTTAATAGTACAACGTTACCTCTTTACTATGGTTTGATTTTAAACTGAAACTTCCATTTATGGACATCTGCTTTTATATACGAAGCCATTACCAATACAGTGAAGTCAGTAACTAAGATTTCGTCATGTGAATTGCAGATGAATAGCGCTTATCTTAATCTCGTGCTTTTAGGTCATCAGAATTGCTTCACTTTCCTTGGTGTCGTGATAAATCCGAACATTCTTATCCGAGCGCTTAACATATACACCTTGGCTTTTGGTACATTCGGAAAAAAACAGGGGAAAGGTAAAATTAAAAGTTCAGCATTTAGAACTTACCTGGTTTTACTCGAAGCAGCACGCAAGATCTGTGTTGTTTAATATAGATCGAGTTTGTGACGAAAATCTTGAGCAAACCACCGCCTAAGTTAAACATTAATTATCCTTTATCTTTCACCCTCTTATAGTGTCAATTTTGTCATAAGCTAAGTTAGCATCGACTTCCTTTATCCTGTATTTGTATTAGTTTTAGCGCGCGAACAGAATCGTTGTTTCGTTAACTTCTTCACCACTAGGTGATGTTTACCAGGTAGCGAAAGGAGGCATAAGAGCTGTTCGCTATTTTGCTTTGAAATTTGAAATTGTCTAGGTATGGCTCGGAGAAGGAAAAAAGATTTCACTTTGAGCGAATTATACGTTATTGAAGGTTAAAATAATAACCAAGAATATCTGTGAGATGAATAATTGTGCAATAAGTAAATAAATAAGAGAGCATTTTTGACATATTATATTAACTATATTTTTATATAGTAAGATTTTGAGATTTCCTGAGTATGTTACGGACTAGCATATATGCAAATGTAATTATTGACAATAAAGGGAATGTCAGAGGTCGTTCAAGATATACTTTCATGTATCTTAAACACGCGTTAATTTAATCAAAATCTTTGGAGGAATTTCTAAGAAAATAAAAATTTTCGAAAAACTTTCCAATTAAAAGGATAGTTTGGGATAGGATGGAAATTCTTCTCAGTCTTCGTGACGTATCCTTGGGAAAAGCTGAACGTAAATACCAAGTTAGATTTTTAACAGATTTACCGTTTTTTACTTATTTTGTTCACAGGCTCATGCGCACGTGGATACACACACACACACACACACACACACACACACACACACACACACACACACACACACACACACACACACACACACAAACACAGAACTTTTTTCCAACAAACTCTGTTTCCGCATTCCGCATAAGAATTAATTTAGTGAACTGAAAACATTATCTTGAAAGAGATGATGGGTCAAGAAATTGAAACACAGGTCAGAAAGCTAAAAGTTCCTAAAGGTTCGTTGCATATATTGTTTCTTCCCCAGCTGTTTTCCTGGAACGTAAAGCACACACCTGCTAATGTATTTGGCAAAGTACAGAATTACTCACCTCAATGGGAATAGATTACTTAAATCCCTCATAAATCTTTGCAGAGACGTCCTTGGCATCTTTTGTCTGAAGGCTGGTAATTCAAGTTACTTCCTTGTTGGTGTTCACTGGACATAGATATCTCTCGTACACATAACGCTTTGTAGTTTTTACAGCATATTAAAATCATACTTCGCAAAACATATTCGGTAAAAAATAGTTAATTACGTAATTACATAATTCTAATATACACCACGTTCTTAAGAATGACAATTATGTGGTAGAGCGGTATACATATATTTCGGTAACGAGATATGTACTTTATTTTAGTTCTTTTTTAAATTGGACATGATAGAAGAAAAGTGATAACATACTTGGAATCAGCACGACAAAATTAGTGGGAATTGGTATTCAAAACTAAAACATCAAACTTTTTTTTTTTTTTCAAAATGCAAAGCAGGTTATAAAAATAAATTGAATGAGGTATGAAAAGGATTGAACAGTTATTGATTGTCGATATCTGTCAACACTGATAGGGGTTTGACTCGGAGGGTGTGGCAATTTGCCTATCAGTTGAGTATCACGCTGGGGCTACTGCACGTGTGTTAGGTGTTCCGGAACGCAGTAAAGGTGGCAGTATTGTCATTTGCAGTCCCGCCAGGTGACCATGACTGAGCAAATGCATATATTCAAGAGGAACCTCCTCCCATCTGACAGCAGCCTTGTAAACCCTTTGTACTTGCTTCTGGTTTCTGCAAATCCACCTCCGTATGACTATTCAGATCAAGGTGCATACCTGAAGTGCTGTGTGTGTGTGTGTATGTGTGTGTGTGTGTGTGTGTGTGTGTGTGTGTGTGTGTGTGTGTGTGTGTGTGTGTGTGTATGCACCTCAAAGAAGAATGAAGTGTTCAAGCTGCAACAGAAAAATCATACATTGAGATCTGATTTACATTGCATACTTTGACAAATGACTCAGCTCACAGATTGCAAATCAAGTGCAACTGACAGGACAGCCAAGATCACATTGTATAACAGTACCTGCAAAGCTTATGTGTTAAAATCCATTCAGGGCAAACCTTAATTTGTTGTAACACTTTCAAAGCACACCTTGTTATATATGTAGAAACAGCACATTCCAAAATGCAGGCTACATACTATTTCAACTTGTCATGCAATAACAGCAATTTTGGGTGTCACACCAACTAGAAATGTCACTACTTTTTGTACAATATCCAGTACGATACAAAATCATTGACCGTTTTTATAACCGCAGTCTTCAGATAGAAATATGTGTCTGATTTACTTAAAGTTAATGTTGTAATTCAGATTGTTAAATGACCTAACGTAATAAAATTATAAATAACACTTATGCAACGCTAATTGTTATGCTTTTATATTGCATTATATCATACTGAGGCAAATAAACCCAGTTACCGTTTAAGGTGGTTCATTTGTCTTCTCAAACTGCTTCACAAAACACAGTTTTCTGTTTAATCGTTAACATGATAATTCGTCGTGGCCTTGTAACTCACAGCTGTTCGGTTGTAACTATGACAATTAGCAATTCTATACTCTCTCTCTCTGTCTGTCTAACAAACAACCCCAAGATATATTAGGTAGCGGCCGATTTTTCTCGAAATACAGGTTTCTCTAAACGACTCCTAACAAGCCGGCAATCGGAAGCCCTGAATCAGTATTTGTTCCGGCCCCACTATTGTTGTCCTTGTAATTAATGTTCTTCCACACAATGGCAGTGTACAGATCAGAATTGGAAAGGGTACAGTGAAACTGAAAAACTCAATGTTACACCATTTTCTAGTTTGTTGTCCTTGTTTACTGGCCACCCGTTGCCTATCACCTAGTGGTGTGAGGTGCTTGACCTTGAACATCTTTGAGACGTGCAACCTCCGTTGTTGAACTAGATTGTGATTAATTAAACCTCCTGTTATGTTGTACTGTGGTCCTTTTACCAGGTACATTCTTATATTGTTGCATTGTACTGTATAACACAATTAAGTCGTCAAATGCCGTTATGTTGAGCTAGGACACAATGTTAATTATGTTAATACATTGTAAGCAAAAGACCTTAAAGCCGGCGGCTATGAATAAAGTCATTGAAATTAAGAAACAAAGTAATCGGAAAGACTCTTGGAGATTTTGAAATATAAATATATCTTTGCAGAAGTAATAGAAACGTTAATGAAATAAGTGGAAGTAAATATATGGTGAAAGCCCAGAATGAGATGGACTTCAGTGAAAATAGGTCTGAGGACCTCATCCATGAATGATGAAAGGTGATCTATTGGCCTCAAGCTTTACAGCTTGCAAGAAGTAAACATACAGGAGAAGCTGCAGCGTCAATTTATGATGGGACAGGCTGGCGGGCGCCCAATACTACGTGATGCAATGATATTAATTTCATTTTGTGGGAAGACTGTGGGCTGTTTGTAATCCGTGGCTACCGTGCTTCTTTGATGAAGCAATTTTCGGCAAGACACAGCATAGAATAACCATAGAAGTTGCATGTAGTTGTTGCTTAAACCCATCTGATGACCTACCTTTGAAAGCGGTCCTTCTGGTATGATTTACGTATGTAAATGAGGGATCGCCCGGGCAGTAATGCCTTTGGATAACATTCGGTTGACGGTCAACCTGTTCAGGGATTTAAGCGGTTTCCTCATTTCTTATGAAGAATGCTTTCCACTTCTCTATCATTGTTACTTCAGGCTTCCGATTATACTAATCTCTCATGGGCAGTAGATGTGATATGTTTCACTTCTACCTCTTCTGGAACCGCTTCTTTAGCACCACTTCTTTGGTGTGGGTGTGCTTGTGAGCAAAATGTTTGAATACAGTACTTTCACTGCCTATTATAGTTGAGAAAATAAAATGGGAAACATGTTTAAAAAATCATATAGTTCAAGATCAATACAAAGCGCTTACCCATTTATAGGTATTTAATTACTCAGACAGAAATAGTACAGCAAACAAACCTTGTTTATCTGTGCAAAAAGAAAGGCTAAATCTCACAATACAATTACAGCCCTGTGTTATTATACAGTTATAATTAATTACCATATTTGTGAGAATAGTATAATCAGAATAGTGCAAATTTGTTCCAATAGCTAATTATATGGGTAATTTCGGAAACCATACATGGTTCATAAAAGTACTAGAAAGATTTGCAACGCCTGGATGCTGAATAACAAACACGTTGGGCTCCTAAACGAATGTTCTTGTAAAGATGGCCATGAATTTCTTGAGAATGCCATTGAGTAGAAAATAGTTATTGTGCGGACACAAAATTGCGTGTAAAAATAAAGAATTTGACTCGTTACATTCACATGAGTTTTCTGTAGTCTTCAACAAATACTAAAAGAGCTTATTCCTCCGTTTACTTCACTATAATCGAGATCAACAGCTTTAAAATGTATTATTATATATTATTTCCCTGTAGATAAAAGCCGACTGAGAAATATTGTAGCCTAGGCGATAGTCAACTCCTTTAAGAACTAGTAGCTATGTAACGGCTTTGCAATTCCGCTTTCTTTGCATGGCCAGCAGTACAAAATAATTATCGACTTCCTATTGTTTCACCGAGCTACTAGTTTCCGGGCCTCCCAGGGGGTGCCCCGTCTGGGGGATAGGCACAAAAGATCCTCTTTAAGTCGAGGTACGAAGTCCCCCACCGCAGGTTGTCATTGAGGCATCACCTTAGGCCATTTCAAAACCTAAGATACTTATAAAAGCTTTAAATATACAAACCAAAATGTATACTTCCTATGTAGTGTAAATAACAACTACCATTAGTTTCTCTATGATGGGGTGACGTCACAGCGTAATAATCCGTGTGCAAGAATGGTCTCCCAGTAGTTTTGAGGTTGAATGGCTTATTGCTGAAATATTCCGTTACCTCCCTGGCTGTGTGACTAAGAGCTCTGCTCATACATCATTCATATGATGTTTTAATTGTTCCCCTTTCCTCTTAAATGGGAGAGACTTTCACTTTTTTAGAAACATGGTGATGAAGAAATATTTGGGTGGTTCTAACAAATGGTATGCATTACTGCTAAGGAGAACAGAATGGCACTTATTTAGGCAATTATTTTAGTAACCGGAGTATTGTAAAGATTGCACTAATTTTCTGGACATACTCATAAGTGAAGACGCCGATTTCATTATTGTTTCTTTCACCACTCTTATCAAGAGAGAATTCAGGTCTTTAAATGTGTTTCTTCCATGGTTTACTTTACAGAAGCTGCACAGGGTGGAAGGTACTGTTTTGGTCATACGTCAACCAGCGATTCTACATTATGAGTATAACAAATATGTCCAATATAATCATTGTCAATAAACAATCATTTCGCCGAGAAAAGGCAATTTGTTTCAAATATTTTGAGCCATCTAACTTCTTACCGAATGGATATTAATGGCTTATTATTTCATTAAATTTCACGTAAACATGTGAAGAATGCTGTAATGCATTTTTACCTTAATTGGAATGAATTTAGTCACTCCTCCAGGCGCTAAAAACTACGTAATTTCATCAAGTAACACAGGGGAAAAAATGTTGCATAATCTCTTGCAGAGATAATTATTTTTCTACCTATACCCCTAATGACAATGCCTGGAGTATCACAAGTAATATAACCGGAGCTCCAGAATTTTCCGGGAGGTTAGATAGTCGAATGGTATCTATCGGAACTATTTCATAAATAAAATACGAATTAAAATACTATAGCGCAAAGATTTGACTACAAGATGTCAAATTCTATAAAAAAACCAAAATATATTCATTTTCTTTCTCTATTACGCAAAGTAGAGGAAGTATTGTATTCCAACCAAGCATTCGATGTCGAGATTTCACCGGAAAGATATTATGTATTGAGGGCCCCTGAATTTAAAAAAAAAAAGACATTTTTAGAAAAAGGTCCGTGTGCGTGTCTGTCTCTCTGTGGACAGCATAACTCAAAATCGAAAAGTCGGTTAAAAACCAAAGTTGGTATTTAAGGTTAATGTCTTTCAGGGATGCGACACGAAGACTTTGAAGAAAATTGCTCCATCCTAAACTATCCTTTAGATGGAAAATGTGGATTTTCTTGAAAATGGCTCTAACGATTTTGATTAAATTTTGATTCAAATGACACAAACACACATACACACCTTTTTCTAAAAGTGTTTTTTTTTTTTGACTCCGGGGGCCTCAATTGTATATTTCTAGTGAAATCTCGACATCGAATTTTTGGGTGGAATACCATACCGCCTCTACCAGTAGAGAAACTAATACACAATAAAACAATTTCTGTAAATGTTTGTCAGGCTTAACATAAACTGGATAGCAGTGTAATCGCTTGTAAGAATAATTTGTGCAAAAGGAGCGGACAAAACCATAGGGGTGCCACACATAACATCTTTTTCTTTATTCACCTTCCATTGCTCATAACGGACCCTCATAGACCACCCTCGAGAATTCATTTGGCATTGGCATTCAGCTTATTTTATTTTTAACGTTTTTTCTTCTGTACATCACAATTTTAATGTTACCCATCTTTGTTCTTTCAGTCCGTCATTTGCGGTTTTGCAGTGACTCTCGAATGGAAGTTCATTCTGTGCTCACTTTCATTCATTCAGCTCACTGATTCACGTCTGGTTTTCTAGTCGTGTTGTTTTTGTTTGTCTATCGCTCAATTACTGTCCCAAATGACTTAGTTTCATCTTCTTGTATCTTTTCATTCACCATCACATCCACCTCACTGTAGCTATCTTTATTACTCAGTATTTCCTAATGACTGAGCTACTGGACCATAGAAAGTGGCAGTAATGATAGATATATTTTGCCGACGAAGGAGCGTCAGCACTTAGGCCACTTATTGGTCTATTGTGGCTCTAAAAATTCTCGGAGTGAAGGATTTGGCAATGGGTTATAAGGAAGACCGAATTTGGTGACGGAGGGCACAAGGTAATGGGTTGTCTAATGTTTCCAGAGCCCCTTAAACGTATTAGACATTAAACACTTGTTTGCTCTCTAAAACAGTCCCTGCCAAACATCACCCTCAATGTTCCTGTCTTTGCTATGTTGAAATGTGAAGAAGGAAATTAAATGACAGGGAATAAATATGGGGAAAATTTATGATAGAAAGCCAAAGGGACACCCTTTAGCTCATGTGGTTCTCAGCGTCCCTTTCTATGCTTGTGTCAAAGCCCTTCATTTTACTTCTTTGACGTACCATTAATCGACAATCGACACACCAGACCATCGTCTTTACTTACCGTCCAAAGCAAGCCATGCTGTGAATTTTTACGCTTCCAAGAGCTTCAGACTGTTTCTACTCAGTAACAGAGTAGGTGTTATCCAGTGCAACATTACTTGGATATTTTATTAAATTGGATCACAGATTACTTAGGGTTTTATATGGGTGTCACTAGATATGTACTGAGGCAGCAAAATATGAATACACGCAGAAATGGTTTGTTTATCCCAGTTTCTCCTTGGCACTGTAAGCAGCATTCCATCCTCCGGAAACACTTCTGGCTTCTGGCACTGCGGATAACTCCTATTCGTATGCAGAAACTGCTTATTCAGTGATAGAAAAGCGGTGACCTCGAGGTCGGTTCTTCACCATAGGAAACAGGAAGAAACCACATGGTGCTTGATCGGGATATATGGTGAGCGAGTCAATAGTACTGCCTCAGTTCCTTGCACAATATCCATTGTTGCATCAGCGTCGTGTGCCCCTTACACGAAGGTATTAATGAAACACTCGGCGAACTAATTCTTAACGCCAGCTCAATGTCATTGCAGATTAGTCTTGGATTTTCTATAAGCACTGTTTCCATAGCTGTGATGTTTTTGTCACTCACTACTGTTGCTGGTCTCCCACTTTAAAGATTACCATCCCCTCTTAAATTTCGCAAACTAGCAGAACACAGTGACACGTGACCGATAATAGTCTCCAAAACCCCCCTCAAACGCTCAAGTGACTGTGTTTCATTTAAGCCACATTTCAAGTCGTACAAAATCAGTGCACGAAAATTCTACCTCTGAAGTGGCCAGTTTTCCATGTCTCAAAACATATATTGACCATCGTATCAAAGCTTCGCATCTCTGCTCCATAAACTATTATCAGGAGATGGAGTTTTATTTAGTTACAATTTGTCAGAATAATGTCAGCACACACATCCAGTGTGAATTTAGCTCACATAGCCATAAAAGAAAAGAGGAAGACGAAGGTGAATGCAAAAAGTGTATTAAATACATGATTTATACAAAAGAGAATCAATATATTGCATACATGGGAATATTACTTTACAAACCCAAGGGAGAAGCTATTCTTGGCTGACCGAATAAATAAAAAATGGAGAAGAATAAGAGAGATTCGAGATTGGTTCTGATTTATGCTGTGCTAGCTGGTATTTTCTTGGGAATCAAATTTTCTGATCGATGGATACCCCCTCAGAATAAATAAATGCTATTAATACTTTGAGTAGATAATTCATCAGATTTGTAAAGAACGTAATTTTATAATCTTCACTTCAAACTCAGTTACTATGGCTTTCGATGCGACACTCTGCGCCTCTCGACGATGAAGTGTTTTGCACGCCAGTAGACCTTAAATCCACTACATCTCTGCTCGTTGTTGTACCTGGCTTCACTCGAGCTATGAGGTTCCAAACTCAGGGTAAGCGTGAGTGTTTATGGGTTAAGAACAGCACGGACTCTTGTATATACCATTTAATGAATCCATAAAGTCACTGAGAAGTTACCGACCAATGAAACATAATAGAACTGAATATTACTTGTAGAATTAGTAACTATATCCAAGAGTGGAATTCACCACGACCTCACAATACCTAGACCAGTAGGTCACGCATTGATGTGTAAAGCAAAATGAAT
Organism: Tenodera sinensis; assembly: GCA_030765045.1. Lineage (NCBI taxonomy): Eukaryota > Metazoa > Arthropoda > Insecta > Mantodea > Mantidae > Tenodera > Tenodera sinensis. The sequence continues at coordinate 101,024,507 of CM060971.1, read as the reverse complement.
AGTCTATGTGACAGACGTTGTTCATTGGCGGCGCAGGTATGGCCCTGCAAAAAACATCAGGTAGTCAACAATGTGATTGCTTTGCGAGAAAACTATTAGACGAACAGAAAAAAGTAAAAACAAATAACACCAAAGTGAATACGTATTAAAGTACCATTATCACAATATCTGCGCTTATGACCCACGACAGAGCATAACTCTGACATCTTAAAGGGCGAACACCCATGGTGATAGAAACAGTATAAGAGTAGTCTGATATAGATAGGATGGAAAAAAAGTCTGATGTGTTATCTATCCACTACCCTCAATATTTGACTCTTATTCAAATCTTCTTTTTTATCGTCGTGGTCGTCATCACCAACACCACCGCCACCACCACCATCCAATCAGTAAATAGTTTCTAATAAAATGAATTTAGCAGACTTATCTTTGGCGAGATAGAGGTTTTAATCTCCATTGAAATGTTCATGGAAAATACTACAAAATTGCAATCAGAAGCCAATTCTAGATTTGATTTCCTGGTCACTGAAATACCCAAACATAGGGTTAGATAGACATACGTAAATATATGCAAATAACGCATGAATTTTACAGTTTATTTTTCTTGTAGTTCTTCGTTTTACCGTTTTTGACACTTTACATATTCATTATATATGATTTATTCAACTTCCTTCACATTTTAATGTTTCTGTTATGATCGATAGAGGGATGTCAAGGGCTTCTTCTTGATGTAAGCATAGTATTAGAATTGTGAATTAAAAATATTAATTCTTGGTTGCTTTTTTAAAAAGTGGAAGTGTTAGATATTTTTATGCCCTTATTAGTTTTTTTCAGGAAATTTTAAATATGCAGCAAGAGCTATATATGAAGAGTAACCTTTTTTTAGTGCTTAACGCCTGATTTTAATACATACGGCACCGCAGTTGGTGACACTGATGATACATGGAATGAAGATGGAGCACCGGTGGTATAAGATGGCGGGGCAAACCGGAGAACCCGGAGGAAATCCGCCCCAGCGCCACATGCGGTTTCCTGGGATCGAACCCTGGCCACTAGGGTAACATACAAAGTTTATACTTTCAAAATTTGAGGCATAAATCATGAGAAATGACCTTAGCAACATTAATAATTCCAGGTGCATTATGATTATGTGAAACAAATCTGATAAAAGAGGTGAGCTAATTCCATTATATTGGCACAACGACGCGAAAAAACCGAATAACCTTAACACAGTAAAAAAAAAAAAAAAAATTAAAATTCAAACCATTAACAAAGAATATCTCGGAAAAAGGTTAATGCCATAAAAGGTATGACTAATATGCTTGAAAAAGATCTAAGTTCTTCGTGTCGTATTCTTGGAGGTTTCTGAGCTTAAATACCAAATTTCGTAGTTAACTCACTTTTTGTTTGAGTTATGACGTGCGCACCCACACGTATTTTTAGGATTCAAGGAGCCTTAAAGCATGTATTTTGCGCTGAAATCTCTGTGTCAAAGTTTGGATGGAATGCAATACTTCCTTCACTGATTAAACAAAAGCAGTGGAAGTAAAATCCTGATGCCTATATTTGTTTATCACAATTTTTGTTTGTTTTTATATGATTGTAAAATGTTAATGTTATTACTTTCAGGCCGAGAAACGCGCTTATGCATAACATTACACTCGGATAATAACTTCTTGTTTATTGCACATTTCAGAGAAGTGCCATTTTCCTAAGCCAAGTTTCTCGAGCTCCTTTTTAATGGCAATAAGAAGCGGTCGCGCTGTGGTGAAACTTCACCGCAGTCATCGGATTGATCGAATTCCAGAGCGATTTAATTTAACTTTAGGGACATACCTACATACACGATAAAGGCAGCGAATCAATCCGCAGTAATAACAGATACTCCCTTTGGTTGCATTTCAACATTACCTCACAAGGAGAAATGATCGAATGAAGGCAATCAGAGATCTCATTTCCAGAGCAATCTGCGGAATGAAATTGTGTGCGGTCCAAAGCCTGCTGTAGAACAGAGACGAAAGTCCTTCCTTTAGTTCGTCTAAATATCTCATTATATATCTACATTATAATTACAAGATAGGATGTAAGAAGGCCTTCGTGACATATTAGATACTATTTATCTATTGTTCCATTAAATCATACCAACATTAGAAAGAATCAATAAAGCAAAATATCTAAATAGGTTTGTGCGTGAGATATAATTATACAAGTGCTGCCAGCTGTGAGAAAATGCCTGTACTCAGTGCCTACTATTTTTACTTTCTCTACTGGTAAGTAGGGGAAGTATTGTATTCCACCCAAAAATTCGATGTTGAGGTTTCACCGGAAATAACTTTTTTAGAGCACCTGAACCCCCCCCCCCAAAAAAAAAAAAATTAGAAAAAGATCCGTGTGTGTGTTTGTGTGTCTATGTATCTGTGGACAGCATAACCCAAAAATGAAAAGTAGGTTAAAAACCAAAGTTGGTATTTAAGTTCAACGCCATTTAAGGATGCGACACGAAGATTTTAAAGAAAATACTCTCACCCTAAACTAGCCTTTAAATGCAAAATATTTCGACAATTTTGATTTCCTTGAAAATGGCTCTAACGATTTTAATTAAAATGTCATATGTTTGAGATATTTTTATGACAAATGAAATGTATATCTTAAATTATCTGACTATAGCCAGCCCCTTTAGTCGTATTTACTCTGGACTACTTTTGCATAACTGGCAAACCTTTAGAGATAGACAAAATCTTACTATACAAAAACTGTAGATCTTGCTAAAATACACAATTTATGTCTGAATAAATTTTCTTGTAGGGTGAACCATTTCGGAGATATTCCTTGTTATGCGTGTGAGTTTCGGAAAACTTAAAACTTTCGCGAAATGGAATATCGTTGTTCATTTTTTTTATGTGTTAAGTGTTCAAAGAGAACAGGATCCAAAGCTAAACCTATTCTAAGACTACTGTATTCTAATATTCCCCTTGCACCTACAAGGAAATAAGCAATAAGATAATTTGTCCAAATGTTTATCTTAACTAACACGAAGAAGATATAGGAATCAGAGTTTGTAAGAATGGTTAGTACAAGAGTAGAGAAAGTCATGTGAGTGCAGCACATCAGATTTTTTGTATAGTATGATTTGGCCTATCTCTAACGGTTTACCAGTTATGCAAAAGTCGTCCAGAGTAAATGCGACTACAGGGGCTATAGCCAGAAAATTCAAGATATACATTTCATTTGTCATAAAAATATCTCAAACATATGACATTTTAATCAAAATCGTTAGTCATTTTGAAGAAAATCAAAATTTTCGAAGTGTTCCATTTAAAGGGCAGTTTAGGGTGGGGATATTTTCTTCAAAATCTTCATGTCGCATCCTTGAAAGACATTAAACTTAAATACCAACTTTGGTTTTTAACAAACATTGTTTTTGAGTTATGCTGTTCAAAGGCACACAGACACACGGACCTTTTTGTAAAAATGCGTTTGTTGTTGTTTTTTTGGGGGGGTTCAGAGGGTCGCAAAACCTATTTGCGGTGAAATCTCGACATCGAATTTTTGGTCATGGTAGTCTTAAGTATTTGTACTCTATTTGGAGGGTAAAGTCTCGTTCGTGGATTTGTTTCTGTTTTCTATTATCTTAAACTATCACACGAATGCAAATTATATTAAGTGGGTGACACACTATAGTCTGCCTTATACCTCTTAATACGATCACGTTTTTAAACGTTTAAAGTGTATAAATAAGTGCTTCCGTTGAGAAGGCATTTATTTTCTGGGTATTAAAAGGCTCTAGGCTGTTATTATTATCAGTAGATCTTGTAGATTAAGGTGCGATAACTTGCAGCTATGAATACGATAGGACAAACCCTTCATTAAGCGTAATGCATACCTGGCCTTGACCTCCAGTTTCAGAGCCGGAACTGCCCCTAAATCCTGTGAGAGCGTCTTTAGCAACGCCGAATGGGCGAGGAATTCTAGTTGGGTGTAGATTCCTTCCCGGAAATTGCAACAATGCATGAGTAATATTAAGAGCCAGCATGACCCATCCTAACGGTGCTCTTAGTTTGCACCATGTGGGAAACTTTTTATTTACTTTGCGTGTTTAGTAAAATTTATCGCTTGTCACAGTCCCGCGTATTCTGCATTTGTAGGAGTCAAAGTTCAGATGGGAAGTAATATTGAAGAAAATGGGCGTTTTAGGAGGAGTAAATACTTGTCTTTATTACAGCTTTATGTTCTGATACAAGCGGTTTAGTAAGTCTAACAAAGAAGGGGATCGCTTATGATATGCTTATAGCCTCAGCAATTTGCTTGTTTGTAACCCCCAGCAGGAGAGAACAGGTGTTTCATATTAAAACAACGTAAACTATAAGGAATGCACGTGGCCTCGAAAACTCAGAAGTACAAGCATAAGGGAAGCAGGTTATCGGCAGTGCCCAAGAATTCAATATGTCCAACATTACACTAAACTGCACCAAAAATCTGATGTGTTGCACTCACATGACTTTCTCTACTCTTGTACTAACCATTCTTACAAACTCTTATTCCTATATCTTCTTCGTGTTAGTTGAGATAAACATTTGTACAAATTATCTTATTGCTTATTTCCCTGTAGATGCAAGGGAAATATTAGAATACAGTAGACTTAGAACGATAGTCAAATGCTTCAAAGTTTTGAGAATCCGGTCTCTCTGCATAACATATAAAAAACTGAATAACGACGTTCCATTTGACAGAAGTATAAGTTCTCCAAAACTTACACAAATAACAAGGAATATCTCCAAAAGGGTTCACTTTACAAAAAAAATGTAACTAGAGGTTTAGCAAGATATACATTTTTGGTATAGTAAGTTTTGGTCTATCTCTTCCCGTTATGCAAAAGTCATCCAGAGTGAATAGGACTTCATGGGCTATAGTCAGAAAATTCAATATATACATTTCATTTGTCAAAAATATCTCAAACATATGGCATTATAATAAAAATTTTCGAAACATTTTCCATGTAATGACTACTTTAGAGTGGAGGAATTTTCTTCGAAATCTTCGCGTCGCATCCTTGAAATACATTAAATTAAACACCAACTTTGGTTTTTAACCGACTTTTCGTTTTTGAGTTATGCTGTCCATAGACTGACAGACACACAGACACGCGCGCGCGCGCACACACACACACACACACACACACACACACACACACACAGAGAGAGAGAGAGAGAGAGAGAGAGAGACATACAAGGAGCTTTTTCGAATGTTTTATTTTTTTTATTTTTTTTTATTTTTTGGGGGGGGGGATTCAGGGGCCTCAAAACTGTATTTCCGGTGAAATCTCGACATCGAATTTTGGGTGGAACATATATAGGTACTTCCTCTACTTTGCTATACGCAGTAGAGAAAGTAAAAGGCAGTATTGCCAACCTACAAAACTGCTGTTTATCAAAATGAAAGCTTTATTTCTAACGTCAAATATCACAGGATTAAAGTAACTATTTTCAAACGATACTAATGCTTGAACATCGGTGTCACACAACACATGATGAATCTGGTAACCTTCTGCAAATCTGGTTCTGGAATAACAGTGTTGGATAAAACCACTTTCGAACGCTGAATGCTGAATATAAGACAAAACCATGCACACACGAGCAATACAATGGCGTCCGCAGATTATTACGATGTGTAAACAGAATCTTGTTTTAAAGTCTATTGGTTGCCTTCCAAGGTGTTAAAAAATAAGAGCTTCTGTGGCAACATCCAATAACACGAGCTATGGCCGTAGGTTTACCATGGTTATATTTAGCGAACAGTTGATGGCACTAATGCAATATAACATATGGAATATCCCTAAATATAACCAGATCGTGCCATAATGGGGAGAAAATGTCACAGTTCGTTTTTTGGCTTTATAAGCATGCATCGTTCTTCAGTAAAACATATTTATGAGTTTATTTCAAGCATAACTTTAGACCTTCCAACAAAATCAATGATTATCATTAAAGTTTTTAGATAGGAATACCTAAGTAAAATTCCAGAGTAACTATACAAAACTAAATGAAATACCCGGCCTTGGTCGTACTTTAACGATTTTAGCTTCACAACCTTTAGATTTAGGTTACCCTTACCCAATAGTATTGTGTTTTTTTGGAGGCCTCAAAAAAGATTACTTAATACGCTTAAATTGAAACTCTTCACAAAATAAAGGAAATAAATAAAAATACCAGGAAGACACTCTGCAAAACCATTGTTCAACAATGCAGCCACTGGTGTCAATTTCATAGGATTTGCCCCGTTGCAAACTGCAACTGTTTTGACCCAAGAAGGGATATTTGCTGATGCCAAAAACTTATATACGTAATTTCCATTTTAAAACATCCAAAATTTTCCAATTTTTTAGACCTTGAAACAAACTTTTGCTTACGTATTGGCGGCGCCGTGGCCGAGCGGTTAGCGTGCTCGCCTACCACCTAGGCGGCCCGGGTTCGATCCCAGGGACCCGCATGTGGTATTCGTGGTGGACGAAGCGGCGTCAGGGCGGGTTTTCTCCGGGTACTCCGGTTTCCCCCGCCATCTCATTCCACCGGTGCTCCATCTTCATTCCATATATCATCAGTGTCACCGCCTGCGGTGCCGTAGTAGTAAAAGCGGGCGTTAAACACTACAAACAAACAAACTTACGTATTGCACAGATATTCATGCCCTTAGCAAATTTCGTGAGATCTGAATTAAATTGACACGTGGTACATTTTGAATGTAAAAGAATATTGTTTTGAAAATGCAACGTAAAATAACCTTCAGATGGTAACTATTATTGATTTATGCCAACAAACTTACTGTTTTCAGTTCTAATTTTACCTCTCAATGCAGAGCTCATAAAATTATTGCAGAATGTATGCCTAGAAATAGTCTCTGAAGTGTTCTACATTCTGAATGACTTTTGCAAAACTCGTAAACCGTAACACGTAGACAAAATCTTACTACATAAACATATAGATCTCAGTAAAGCAAACGATTTATATCAGATACGTTTTTATAGTAGAGTTAACTATTTCCTAAGTATTCATTGTTATAATTTGTCGGTCATTTAGCTATAACGAATTTCAAACGCACCCATAGCCACCAGCTCTTAAAGGACTTGGCTATCACCTAGGTCTACTGTATTCAGCTATTCCCATAGGTATACAATAGTGAGTAGAGAAAGGAATGTGAGTGCAGCACATTATAGCTTTTAATTATGCTCTCCATGGGCACAAAAACAAATTTTGTAAATATTTTACACAGACAGTGATCTGAAAATGTGTATTTATGAGAAAATCTCAGAGTCGAAATTTTGGATTGAGTGCAATACTACTTCTGCCACGATAGGTAAGTGATAAAAAGTGATAAAACCGTATGTTATATTAAATACAAACGGACACGAATGACCTCTAAAGGTTAAAAGAAGAAACACAGCTTTGAACTGCCGACGGGTTGTACTATTACGGCAGCACATATCTTTGCGTAACTCCATTAACAATATTTTTCTTTCCATTCAGTTAATGGAAAACGTAGCCTAAACCTCCGTTTTAATTAAATTTATTGTCTTCAGTGCGCCTGCCACTCATCTTATGGGTCGGTCTCATGAATAAAACGACTTAGCCATGTCGGCTCTGATTGAAGATTCAGCACAGTCTTAATTGAGTCGTAAAGTAAAATGAACGAGACATTAATTAATTCATTGTCCAGTCCTCAGGAAGAAGGAGTGAATGAAGGGGAGTATTTTAATTGCGTTTGCAGCGTACGTAAAGCACGGTAGTCTTATAGCGGTAACGATATACCTCCTGAGTCCATGTTATGCTGCCTGGTTTACGTATAAGTGCAAAATAAGTGAGTTTATATCACCATAAGCTCTATAGAAAGGAAGGAGGACTTCAGGGCTATGCAACTATGGCACCTGGAGCGAGAGAGTTTGAAAGTGGCGCCTCCATATGTCATGCAAGCAGGTGCAGAGCAACGGGGTCTATAACATTTCCAGATTGGAGATGTCTTTGGATGACTTCCTATCCTCCCGGACATGTTTGGCCAGGGAAGAAACAATTGTTTCCTCAAAGTACAGCTGCCGACTGCGGATAATCGATAACAATACAATTCTTCCTTAAGGCACAGATTTTAGACAGAAGTAAAATTGTGTTATCATAATGATGTTATCATAACTCTGACAACCAATAAATTCTTTAAGCGGAACGAAAGATTTTATCTGGGAAGCTTTAACTCCCGGTTCCTACATCTTACGTTGCCAAATTTCAATTTCTTATTCACATCTGAAACACTATTTTTACTCTGTGATTTACTAAATTCAAAGAACCCTTTTTTCTTTCCAGTTTTCAGATCTTTTCTTTACATTATAAATTGGTAGGTGCAATATATATACCAGGTGAGTCAGATGCCCCTTATTCTCGAGTTTTATGCAATCCGCATTTTATGCCCCAACATGAAAACATCGACCCCATTATCAGGTTCTACCCGCGTATTTAACATGGTTGTTAAACACTCGATGAAATTAGTACTAATATAGATGTCATCACATCGCTTTTTAATATATTCGTAATTAGACAGCTGACGTTTGCACTTCTGCAAATGTTCACTGGAACCAGCGAATATTACATCTTAAACGGAATGTTTAGCTCACACGTTACTAGGTAGCTCAGTTGGAACGAGCGCAAGACTCCGAAGTAATCTGTCTGCTGTGCAGGTGGTTCGAATCACCTGGATGTACTAATTTTTTTTTTTTTAAACCGTGCAATCCTCACAATTTACAAACTGTTATTCTGAAAACTGTTATTATGTTCATTTTTATTATTTTATTTATGTTTTATGACATTGTTTGATGTTTATTTATTGAACTACAATTATGTAGTTGTTTAAACACACCTATAGGTAGCTGCAATTGAAATTAGGATCATTCATACACATTTGAACACAGAAAGCAAGGAAATTACATTGTCAGAGTTTAACATGGAAGTTAAACTCAATTTTGCACACAATGAATTATTGTGCTATTAAAAATGCAGACAACCAAAAACGATTTAAATGATAATGTCCTAAACCCTCAGGGACTTAATAATTAGATTATTGTGAATTCGGTTTCCAAGTTTTGATCAAGATAAAAAAAAATATTTACAATGCTGAGACTCGAACCTGTGTCATTGGGGGTTAAGCACAGAGGACCCGTCACAATCCTATTCAGCTATTTCGAGACTTCCTAGAAAGCACGTACCACGTCCAATAGTAGGACTTGTATGCCTGGCGCTATGCCATTGCCACCTCGCAAGTTTTCGGGCTTGATTTAGCCTTTTAAGACAATTTTAATCACTTACAGGGCGTTTTAATATTATTACTTAAATGGCAAAAGCTGTTATGCATATTAATTGAGATGCACGAGGCGTAGTTCACGCAAAAATGCAAATAAACTGTTTAATAATATGTCCGTTTTGACTGTAAGGGTCCATGATGGATGAGGCGTGTCTAAATTTCTCCTAATTTTTGGCAGCCAATCCCTGCTCTAAGTACAAGAATCCACCATTTTCTTTTTAGCTGACGTTGTTAGTGTACTCATATGATAGGTCTATTTTTTCCGAGGCGTTTACTGAATTACGTTGCTATGTATACTCTAATAAAAAGTTTGTAAAATCGGCTGGAAACCGGAATTCGCTCTCAGTAAACGGGTCGTATGTTTTTGAGGTGTACTTTAGCGAGGAGTACGTTCTGTCCCTTAAAGCACTGTTGCTCTGAAGTTTGCGCATTCCTGTTCTTTAAGAACGTCAAGCAATACATTTTAGTAAGCGCAAAACTGGATTAAGGTGCACATGCCGTTAGATGGGTGGCCTACCTTCCAAAAAAATAAGGCGCGGCTGACTCACCTGGTATATATATATACCAGGTGAGTCAGCCGCGCCTTATTTTTTTGGATATATACACACACCTAAAATACAAATATGGTGTCTACAATGGTATAAATTGGAATCGCCTTTTAATTTGATATACAGTTTTAGACTACACAAAAAACTAAAAATGTAATTTTTGGTATTTTTAGCCGTTTACTCTCCCCTTAAAGACATAAATTAATTCAACAAAATTCATGTGTTGTATTTCTCTTGTGGAAGAAATGATATGACTCACTAAGCAGTTTTGTTCCTGCCGAGATGTTGGTAATATGGATTTAGTTTTCTAGCAACATCATCGCGTACATCGCCAGCTGTTTTTCTTCTGTTTCACAAGCAAGCTAGGCTAAGGACAAATAACAATAGGTGGCTGTACGGTTGCTGGGGAAACTCTACATTAGCGGCCTTGTAAAATAACATGTACACATTTATTTAGGACAATGGGAACATGTGACAAATTGAGTCGTGACTCATCACGTAGTTTAACAATGAGTGTGTTGTCTTCTCCTTCTTTCTTATCTCTTTTCTCACTTTGTAGCTTCTCTCCTGTGTCTCGTGTATGCAACAAATGAGCATGATAACATTTATAAGAGTACCTCATATTTTCGAAGCACAAAAGGCTAGAAAATGGAGATAAAAGTTGGAAAGGAATGCTGATCTGTTACTTCAAATCTCTTAACTCGATAAGACCTTTTAGGATTGTTCATTGAGGAGATTAAATACAGAACTGACAGTGTAGGTAATGTGGAATATTTGTCAACAGTGAAAAATATTGTGAACTAGCTTAAAATTAATAAAATAAAGCAAGTGTTCGATTCAAAATAAGTATCAGCTTAACACTTCCAAGGATAACATGCGTGAATATTTTCTTACTTAGGATTAAACAGTTTTACTCATATAATTATAATTTTCATAGAATTTCTTGTCAATTCAGTATAATATAATTGTTTGGTTGAATATTCAAAGGTATAATACAGCATACTAAGCACAACTTTCAGATTTGCAAAAGCTACCTTACACCACTGCTTTTAAATACGCGGCCCGACGACAATGACATGGCAGAACAAAGCGCTTCCAGACTGTTCGAGAAATATTTCGTGGGCCGGGCTTGTTTACCAAATGGTGCATTTCCAGAAAAATCCGTACTACGTTATTCTCAGCTATATAAACAAATGCGGGTTGAGAGAAGTCAGCTGTTAAGTGTTGAACTAGACAGCTGTCAGCAGTTAGTTTTAAGTATGTGTGTGTGTAGGGGGGGGCGCTTATGTGTCTATTTGCAGAGGACATAGTGAAATTTGACTTTTTTTTTCGCGATTGAAGGCTGTCGGTTGAAATTTGAAATTGCTAGTCGTGTTGAGTAGAATAGCCAGTATAAATTATTAGCTTATACTGTTAGTACACAATTATTCTAGAGTATTAATTATCCATTGAAATCCATTAAATTCAATGGTCTAATCGGGGGAGTGATTTAAGTAGACAAAGAAGTAAATAAAATGTCATAAGATAATCAGCATTACTTGTTTAAATTCGTTATAAAGATTTATTTTATAATTTTGAGTTATGTAAGGTTTTATTACTAAGGGTGAATCTCTGTGGGGTGTAGGAAATTATTAGTAAATGATCATGAAAGATAAGAAAAATAGGGGGGAAATAAATTTTAATTTTGAATGCTTAATTTAAAATAGTAATGAGCTTAGGGAAATGGAAAGTATAAGAGATATTGGGGAAAATAAATGCGCCAAAAGGCGAAAGAATAATAAACAGCACGAGAACCTTAGAGGACTGTCCAATGACAGAAGGGCTAGGGCCCAAGTTCATGGGCAGCCCGAGATGTATATGATTTAGTATTCAATAAATTCCGCTCAATTCAATTCAACTACTAAGATGCAGTAACTGTGTATTGATATGAAATGAATATTTCTACAAGCAGTTTGATTATGATTTAGCCTCGTGAGCAGGTGCGACATCTTGTAAGTAGCACAAAAACTGTTGTAAAGGCAAATGGCGAAGTGGTGTTAGCGTTTTCTGAGGTGACTTCCAGTTAACACGCCTACATTCGGGTGTAACTAATAAAGATTATGAAATATGTTACAGTTTCTCAGCAGTTGTCCATTGAAAGGCGTTTTCCTCAGTAGTACAAGGTGTGCAAACTGAAGACACAGGTCGTTATGCTAATGCAGGTCCCTGTCCAAGGGAACAACAATTGTAATTGCCACCTCGCCCTGAATTTAGCAGGAAATGATGCGTCAACACACAGATCCATTCATCCATCTGGAACGCTAGCTATGGGGTGGGGTGCAAATGCAGTGGCGGGCGGGCGCATCCAGGGAATCGAACCCTTACGAAAAAAGGGAATATTAAAAGAACTTTTCTCACATTAGTTACTGGAGTGATTAGTGAATGAAATTATGCTGAGAATTTTACATACTTATAATTTTCTCTGCAAGTACCATAGGAAACTCCTTGCATTTTCTCTAGCAATGGAATATAATTTTTGTATAAAACACTTTAGTACATAAATCATGCCTTAGTTATACAATGTACTGTTCCGAAGTCTTTATAAAACACTTCACTTTCAAACTGTACTTCTTAAACTGTTACGAAGATTTAAAAATGGAAGATATTTCTCAAAAATCTTTTGTTACATTCATATGAGTTACTTTACCCAAATTCGTTTGCATTTGTATGTTTTCTCCAAACTCTTTTTATAAAGCTTATTATTTTCTCTACTACGTTTAGTAAAGTAGAGGATATTCCACCTAAAAATTCGTAGTCGAGATTTCCGCAGAAATATATGTTTTGAGGCCCCCTAAATCCAAAATAGCGTTTTTAGACAAAGGTCCGTGTGTGTGCACATTTAACAGCACAATTCAAAAACGACAAGTCAGTTAAAACCCAAATTTGGTATTCAAGTTTGATGTCTTTCAAGGACGCGACCAAAGATTGTGAAGAAAATTCCTCCTTTACATGGAAAATTTTTTGAATGCTGATTTTCTTGAAAATGCCACTAATGCTGCCTAATAGGTTCTGCTAAACAAGAGGGAGGGAAATGCTCGTACCAAGGTAAACGGAGAAAACTTCTACAAGAATGTAGTGCGCTTGCGCGGTAAGAATCGCATGTGTTGGCCTTGTCGGTTATGCTGCCTTAAATCGCCGTACTCTTTAATGCAGGCTTTGCACCGTTCCCCGCGGTCCCCTCACCATGAAACTACCTTCACCAGTCGCAAAATCGGGTTTATGCGCCTGTCTTGTTGACTGGATGCGCTGACCGCCTGACATTCGGTAAAGCGGACGCGGGAAAATTAAACGAGCAAGTTCATATAGAAGAAAGTTAGACATTCGACTTTCTTATATACATGTCTATAGAAGTAAATACACATTCACATACGGAAAAAATTATTGAGTGTGCAGTTGCGAGTATGAACCGCCACTGCCGGAGTAGATAGAAGAATAAACGTTTTAAATAATTTGTACATGAGTTAATAGAGACAGGCATCTAACTGCACAAGGATCTTTTTTACAATTAGATTCTTATTTTATAGCCCAGGACACCAAAGAGAGTATTGAAAGACCTTAAGCAGAAGCATCTTGCTTATCCTTTGTTGGGTCACACGGACAATACAAAGAATCCCACATACACAATACTAAAGTTCAAAGGTGACTGCTTCTAATTAGTGCTGTATGCATATTTGGAGAAATCAAGGTAAGGATAACGTCGTAAAACTGAAGAAAAATTGCTAACAGTAGGCGAGGTGCACACCTTCATATATCGTAAGGTTGCTATATTCTATTTAATATGGTAACGAGGCCAAATTGAATCATTAAACGTACGCAAAGGTTTATAGTAATTACAAGTAGGTACACGGAGTGCAAAGTCCGCATTTCTATGGGGCTCTTCCTATAAACCACTTCAGTTCCTACGAAACTCAACCATTTTTTAAACATGTCTGTAACTTCAAAGTGGCCTTTCCTCTGGTACGTATTCCCTTTGGGTAGTGTTAGCTTGGGTAGGGTGGATTTTGGATCTTTGGGTATTTTGCTCCAATTGCAGCCCAATTGCATGAATTACATCATTTAGTAAACACCTAAACGTAAATATCTGATGTGTTGCACTCACGTGACTTTCTCTACTTTTGTACTAACCATTCCTACAAACTTTTATTCCTATATGTTCTTCGTTTTAGTTAAAATAAACATTTGTACAAACTATCTTATTGCTTGTTTCCTTGTAGGTACAAGGGGAATATTAGAATACAGTAGGCTTTGTGCGACAGTCAAATCTTTTAAAGCTTTCAGATTCCGTTCTCTTTGCACACTTAGGGAAAAAATTAACAACGATGTTCCATTTCACGAAAGTTTTTAAGTTTTCCGAAACACACACACATAGCAAGGAATATCTCCGAAATGGTTCATAATGTTTTAGCGAGTCTACATTTTTTAAAGTAAGAGTTTGTCTATCTCTTACGGTTTACGAGTTAATCAAAATTCATCCAGACTAAGCAGGACTGCATAGGCTATAGGTAGAAAATTCAATATATACATTTCATTTGTCATAAAAATATCTCAAACATATGGCATTTTAATCAAAATCGTTAGAGCTATTTTCAATAAAATCAAAATTTTCGAAAAATTTTCCATGTAAAGCGTAGTTTAGGGTGGAGCTATTTTCTTCAAAATCTTCGTATCGCATTCTTGAAAGACATTGAAGTTAAATACCAGCTTTGGTTTTTAAACTACTTTACGCCTTGCGTTGGTGTACAATAGTATAGATGGTATTTGGGCATTTACGTGTAATACCATGTTTCAGCTAATCTTGAGTTATAAGGGGTGTTTACAGCGACAAATAAAGTGCACGACTTCTTACTTAATAAACCTAAGTTTGGAGTTCTTTGACTTAGAAAATACTGGAGTTATTTGCCTGTCCTCTTTGCACTGTATGTGCAATCGCGTACATGGAGAGAATATCCAGTGGCTTACATTGGTACGACTTATGTATACCACCCTAAACCCATACCGCTTACCTGATTCCAGTGGTTTACTTAATGCTTGACTTACTGCAGCTTTTTCCTTCCTTGCTGAACCTGGAGACGACCAGCGTTCTTAGTGATTTTGGTGTCAAAGTTTAAACAAATAGTTTCAGTTCGACTGAAACGTAAATAGAAAGGTAAATTTGATGATCCAATAGGGTAAAATCCACATTCAAAAGGGGAACTTTCTCTCTTCATTTTAATTTCTTCTTGGTTAAGTAATGATATTAAATTAGTGTATACCTAAAGTGCCTTTGTCTACAGCTACATAGATCCCCCAAAAAACTCCAAAAGCCTTACAAACCCAACCTTATGTGGACCTTTTCGTTAAATAACTGATTGACCTTGACATCGAATCAATATGACCGGGACTAATCCAAAGGCCGGTAAGAACTGTGTTTGCGAAGCATATCTACCAGCCAGTCAGGTGAAATGTTTACGTACCTACTTCCTCTCTGACACTCTCCATGCTCTTGATTCTCCTTCATTCAAACTTTTAAATCATATTTTTCTGGCATATCAATTCCATACTTTATCTGAATTAATGTTGCACAACAATCGTCGTTTCATCGACCCAAAAAAAAATCTCTGAAGCTAATTTTCTACATATCAAAGAATAAAAATATAGCTCAGCCAGATAATTCCATTGTCTTTCATTGCCTTGCATAAATCAAATTTCCCTACAAAGACATGCAGATGACGTATTGTAGCTATCCCGTTCGCGGCTGAGAGACATAAGGCTGGTATATTCATCAGGTGTCTGTCCTAGATGGAGGTGGCCGTTAATGTGTCTGAGGTGACCATTATGGCGTCATTAAATTCTTGGTTATGTTTCTGCGAACTCAGATTAAACTCCGTTAATTGTAGCCCTGATGCCGACATCGACATTTTCTTGTTCAACTGTCATGGTAATGGCGGGAAAAACTTGCCGTCGGAGTCACAGTTCTTCAACCGCTTTGTCACCTAACAGAAAAATATTCTACTCCGACATCGAAATCTTCATCAAAGCAGAAATGAAATTATTATTGCTAGTCAATTTGATGGCCTTTTGATTAACTTTAGATGCATTTATGAATCCAGTATGTTGTCTGCTTAAAAAAGCAATTACTGGTGATATTCTTTTAGATACTAATTTGCTCACATTCGCCATGTGTGGGCTAAGAGCTAGAATCAGACTGAAGAAGGCATTTCTATAGCCGGTATTTGAACCACAGATCTTCGGGTTTATTTGTTCTTGCTCTAATTAACTGGACCATCATAGTAGATGCTAGATTTGGTTATCATGTAGAATAGTGGCCTAGGCTCACGTATTGCACGCCTATCTCTGCATTTGCTGCTACGCGTGGATGACGTAGATGTTGCCAACCACAGGAAATATGTACAGCTGTTGTTATTACAGAATAAGAATAAACAAGGATTGCTTTAAAAATGTTGTATTGCCACTTTCGTGATGCAGGAAAAAGGTTTTCTTTAACAAATGTGGTATGCAGAAGCAACGATTTTATTTTTTAAAAAAATGTGGTATCGCCAATTTAGTGACGCAGTGTTGGTATTTTCAGCGCGCTCATGTTTGTTAGGTTGGCAGCAGAGCCCACGCCATCTCCCTCCGTTGCAGACGACAGTATTCAGTAAAGCACACAAGGCCACAATAATACGGGATAACCACCAGGTTTTTACTTTCCACGTACATAATTTGTATAGAAGCTATTGCATTCATGTTCAAGAATTTTATACCAAATTTTCATTGAAATTCATCTATTGGGACTCCCTGAATCCAAAATGTGTCTCGTGTGTGAACATAATTACAAATTTGATTTATTGCACTCACATGACTTTCTCTACTCGTGTATTAACCATTCTTCCAAACCCTTATTCCTACACCTTCTTCGTGTAGTTGAGATAAACATTTGCAGAAATTATTTATTGCTTATTTCCTTGTAGATGCAAGGGGAATATGGGAATGCAGTAGGCTTTGAGCGATAGTCAGATCTTTTAAAGCTTTCACATTTCCTTCTCTTTACATAGTTAAAATATCTAAAAATTAATAACGATATTCCATTTTACAGAAGTAGAAGTTTTCCAAAACTCACAAAAATAACAAGTAATTACTACAAAAAGGTATTTAGACATAAATTGTGTTTTAGCAACATCTACATTTTTTGTATAGAATATTTTGTTTATCTGTTACGGTTTACCATTTATGCAAAAGTCATCTGCAGTAAGTAGGATTTCATGGGCTATTGCCAGAAAATTCAAGACATGCATTTCATTTTCCATAAAAATTTCTCAAACATATGGAATTTTGGTCAAAATTGTTAGAGCCATTTTCAGGAAAATAAAAACTTTCGGAACATTTTCCATGTAAAGGGTAGTTTAGAGTGCAGGAGTTTTCTTCAAAATCTTCGTGAAAGACATTAAACTTAAATACCAAGTTTGATTCAGGGGGCTTCAAAATATATTTGTGCTGAAATATCGACATCGAGTTTTTGGGTGGAATACAATACTTTCTCTACTTACTATTCGTAGTAGAGAAAGTAAAAAGGAATACTCAAGTTCAGCGTCTTCTAAGAAATTTGTATATGGAGTGAACCATTTCTATTATTATATTAATTTTATTGCTCTCAAATATAGACGACAGAAAACTGTGATACATCTACTCCAGCATTAATTTTGAATGAGAATATGTCGATTATAGTGGTGCATTTCTCAAACGTACATGTTTTAATAACGAATTAACTTACCAACTAATTATGTCATGGTGTACAAAATTCTGTACTACAATTACGTTTAATGAATTACGATTACCAACAATAATTTACGTGAAAATATATATTTATAACATACAATTTTCAGATAACAACGGGTAATTTTAAATTTTAATTTGACTAAATTAAAGAATACACAGGTTTTAGTTGAAAAATTATTTCTGAATAACGTTATTAATTGTTTTTTTGAATTTATAAATGTTCAGTTGCTGCATATCTATATAGTTATTATAAGCACGTTGAATCACATTTGACCAAGCATGTTGCTATGTTTGTAGGCCGCATTGCGTTCAGTTATTCAGCCGGAGCACTTAGTTTTATCATTGTGAAAGAACAACAGAAATATATTAGATTTTTGCGGATATAATTTAATAAAATACTATATTAAAGTTAGTGATATATGAATACATTGAATTCTTAAAGCAGGAGTACCCATGAAGAGTCAATAAACTTTTTCAGCCATATTTTAATTACCCTTTTTGTACTAATATTAATCATTTAATAGTAATATTGGATGAACTACCCCATCCTGTAGCACCGTCATGAAAAACGGATTGAACTGATAAGTATGCCATGCGCCAAAATCATTAGACAAATAAGTTTCAGTTGGCAAAGCACTGTATTACAATGTCTATTAAATGTTTATGTCCCATGTAAGTGCGGGTCAGTAATTAAATGCACACTTCAGTTAGCTTATAATAATGTGCATTTTTATAATTTCTTAGCAAAAAGGGTTAATGTGGGACTGATTCCGTCTTTGTTATCTCTGCAGAAGGTTTCAGTACTGATTTTTCTAATAGAGCAACAATGACTTAGTTTTTTCTCTATTGACACGTGAAATCTCAATCCTGCTTTCTTGACCAGCATAATCTATGTATATTTATTTATGAATGCTCATAATACCTCCTTGGAAACCTTTATAACACTGAATAATTTCTTAAAAGTCAACCACAAATGGGCTTTTAATTATAGCGAACTTAAAAATTAAACACACTAATCTAAGTAATTTTAATCTTACAAATCATTAAAATATAAAATAAAATATAACTATAAATTTATGAAAATGATAATAGAAATATTCTGTTCTTTCCGATGCTTTCTATGTATTAAAATGCCCTAGTTGTAGAAATTCTAACACAAATGCTTCTGATATGCATCACAGTTTAAAGCAAAGGAGTTTACAAAAATATTTCATATATCACAATTGTTATATTAATCCGTAGCAAAAGAATTACTTTTTTATTCGAAAATTTTTGATTTTTCAAAAGATAATTTATTTCTCAAAATTGGAGGCCTGTTTTTCACTTTTTAATATATGACCATTTTCTTTAATATGCCTTTGAGAAGCAACACAATACAGTTCATATAAGTTCGTAAACAAATACATGTTAAACATTTTTGATATAGAAAAATACTGAAAAAAAGCTTTACAAGACCAGATAAAGTTAGTCATGTATGTTAATAAGTATGTGTTTGTCCATTTATAGTTTCAATTAAGTGCTCATTTAAATGTGCCAAGCGACAAAAATATGTCTATTTAAAGTTTGAAATTCATAAGTTTTATCATAAAATTAATGGCCTAATATGCCTGTATGATCTGTGAATAGAACGTTTTCAAATTTATGGTTAAATGGTTGAAACAAAGAAGCAACGTTTAAAACAAATGAAATAATAAAAGCTACAGTTCCGGAGAAGGTAATGGAAATATGAACAAGAAAAGTATTAACCGGATTTGGAACCCAGTTAAGCTACCAAGGTGAGCATCTTGCTTTTATGGTTATCAAGTCCATCATCGTTAATTAATTGTGTTTCTAATATCAAACAACTTCGTTAATCATTATTACATCTTAAAAGAAATAAAAACTGACAAACTAAAAAAATAAATACCGGATATGCCCATAGCTTCAACATTTCCCCGACGACCTTGCATAATTTGTTACACGAAGAGTATTTTATGAATGAGATAGGCTGGTAATAGGATCTGTTCCTAAAAATTATGGTTTAGCAATATAAATTGACTTAAAATACATCGTCTTTGCTAGGGCATCTCTCCAAATTAGTTCACTTCATTTCCCGAAGACAGCGTGTAAATTGCTCTAAAACAAATTATAATTAATTGAAGAAGCACATAATATTTTGATTAGTGAATGCTGTGGCTGTCATTATTTCAAAATATCTAATTAGTGTTGCCTTAATTATGCTATTTTTCAGTAATTTAGTGCAATATGGATGACATTCAAATATAATTCAATGTTGGCCCTCATACAATATCACAACATTTTGGCATTTAAATGTGTTATAGGTTTACTATAGATAAACATCTGTCAGCTACATTCAGCCTTTTGCCACTGATACTTCAAGTATCCATTGTGTATTTTACTATTCATATAAAATTACTGTATCTGCTTATTGTTAATCAGAAAATACACTATTGAACTAGAAAAAATATCAAACTAAGGCACAAGGACTTGGCTATTTACATTTATTCCTCCAGGTTTCATTCAAGATGCGGATACAATAGTCAGATGTTTCAAATCGATGCTTGCTTGTCTGATACCACGTGAAAAGAAAACGAAACGCACAAGCTTTTATACAATACTATTCAATCTAGACCACATACCTATGAAATTTAAACTTACACATTACAACATTGGCTAATGAAAAAAAAATTGTTTGCCTAACTGTATATTTAAATGACTTCTACTATTGCATATGAAGTTTTGGTCTAACTGTTATTATTCGTACGGTGTGAATTCTCACAATGAAGACAATGTCATAACCTATTTAGAACAAATGCAAGTTATGCGTTATATGTATTTTTCACGTCAGTATTTTAAATATATAATATTTCTGAGAAGTAATTTGAGCCATTTTTATTTTCTCTACTATATACTCAAAGTAGAAGAAATTTGATACCGGATTTCACTGGAAATATATCTTTGATACTCCCTAAATCAAAAACAAATTTCAGAAAAAGATCTGCGTGTGTTTATTCCCCTTGTACCTAAAGGAAAATGTGCATTAAGACAATTTCTGAAATTTTATATATGGATTTACATGAATAGGAGAATAATGTGTTTAAGAATAATTTGACAACAGTAGAGAAAGTGCGTGGAGCATGTCCGGTTTTTCCTCGTTAAACATAATTATATATAAAGTAATTTCGTGTTGCATTTTGGGTAACGTTAAAGTGAGATAATGTACTGCTTCTAGGCACTATAGGTAATTAGCTTTCACGCTGATAGATGCTTTGCCATAAATGAAGTTGTAGAATTTGCTCTTTAATACACCAGAAAAAAAGAAACCTCAATAATTAATGAAAGCTTTGGAGATAAGGTTTCAGCAAGTTTTAATGCAAACTTTGCCGTTAATAAACATGATCAGGATGATTAATGTGCGTCCTTCAGATCACTTGCATTCACCATGAATCGAACTGCCGAATCCCTAAGGCGAGTCAAGACCTTGGAAAAAGTCAAGCGCTCTGCTCGTTTGAGAAGCGATAACGCTCGACCGCATGATATCCCTCCAGTTCGGATCAAGGGTTACCTTGCTCTGCAGCACATCCATCCATCTGTCCGGATCGAAGCACCTATCTTTCCCCCTGCTGATCGGAATTCCTCGGACAAGGCCCGGGGCTCGACCCCTGATTTGTACCTGTCACTCAGTGAGAGGTTTGACGTGGCATGGGAAGACGCCAGTGCAAGACTGGCTGGTGTCCAGAACTAGCAGAATAAACTTTAAAATATGTACCAAATAATTGCCATTTGTTTTATCAACTTCGTAACTTTTATATTAGCATAAGGTTTTAACTAGAATTTTATCACAGTTTTGGTTTAACTCCAAATGTTTCATTAAAAATAAAGCCCGAAATTCTATTCTTCTTTTGTTATCACTAATAGTTGTAGTATAATTAGCTAAAAGGACTCATTTGTATATTTGGTATTTTGTTTAGGAAGGGGCGAAAGCAAACCCACTTCAATTTCAATGATATAATGAAAAAATGGAGCAGAAAATCGACAAATAATAATTTTCCTTTGTTGTGTATTGAAGTAATATAACCAATATAATAATACTCAACGTAATCTTATACTTCATTTCTACCAACGTAATAGCAAGTCTTCAATGCAGTCAAGCATTGTAAAACAAATGTTTGAGTTGATAACAATACATTCGGCCATCTACTTCTAGATTCGGATGTAGATAAGGGTTATGAGTTCCCTGTCCTATTTTGAGCGATATTCCTCTCCTTATTCTCTTTCCCTTACCCTATCTCTTTTCTCTAGATGATTTTCATTAACAAAACAAAAGTTTTCCTTTATCTCTTCTTCATATTTTAATGTCTCTTAATATTGTCATAAAAAGCAGTTTCATTACCGGTTTGTAAGACATCAGGACATATAAGCTATCCAGAGAGAAGGAAAGGGCGAGTTTGTCAGACTGTGGGAGAGAGGGAAAATGAAAGAGAAAACACAGAAAGAGAGAGAATAAGAGAAAATGGTGGAGCTGGAGGGAGAAAGTGTGCAGAACTTAAAGATAGAGAGGTAGGAATTAAGAGGAAGGGAGAAAGAAAGAAGAGGCAGCGAAGGGCAGAAAATGACACAGGAAGGAAGAGGGAAAAGGAGAAAGAGAGAGCGAGAGGAAATGAATTGCATTTAAACGCTATAACGTTTTGTTTGAAAACAGAAAGTAGGTTTAAACTTATTCCTTAAGTTCTAATGGAGTTTTTAAACGTGACTGTTGTAATTCGAATTACATAGTTGCTAGTCTTGGGCTCAAAGAACCATCCGGTATATCAAAAAGTTGCTTGCCACTGAGCTGCAGAGAGATTGGTAGTTGATTACTCATCATCGTCATCATCATCATCATCATCATCATCATGGATTAGGCCTTTGGCCTGTTCCGGCTTCAGGTATTTATTGCTGAGTTTGCAAAACATAATGTACAGTCATGAAACAAATTATTGAGGGTATTAGGAGAGTAGAATATTTTTAAGTTCCACGTTTTGTTGTAGCACAGTGTACATAATTCCTTATTTCAACATGCAGCTGAGTTTATTTATAGTTTCTGAGTTTAGTTATAGTTTATTTATAGTTTTTGTGGAAAAGGAACGCTCATATGCTGGGATAAAATATTAGGGTGATTTGGAGAAGGAATTTTGACTTGGGACTACTCTTTCGTTTCTGGGACAAGGTCATTGCAAGCTTTTAATCACTTTAAAGTCTTTTCACACTTATGAAGAGTTCGCTAACCATACTTCATTTCTTTTGGATTGTAGTCCGGTACACTTCTTTTATTTTTCTCAGGTATTTCATTTCCGTGGTTACTAAAACCAGTTTTGTTCCAGTTCTGACCTTAACTCTTTTGACCGTGTTGTTGCTTTTCTAATTCTGTTAAACTCATCATAATAATCGTCATCATAAAGTGCATGGTTTAGGTCTAATGGCTGTATTGTTTGAAAATTCAAAGGTTGATTTCATATTTTCTTTAGGATCATAACCTATATGTGTGTATTCGCTGTGTTAGACATATTTTGCATGTTGGCAGAACAAGCAGTTCTGCTGTCACTTTTACTTTATGGGTGTAAGGTCATTTAATAAGTCAGGCTATACCGGATGAGAATCAATAAATAAGGTGAAATTTTGCTGAAACGAGTCAAGGGTCTATATATGTAGCTTACAATCTGCCGTAAATGCATCATCTGAAAATACGGAAGAACTCCCAGCAAAGTATTATCTGCACAACTCACTCCAACAAAAATTTGATCTCTCTTGAGCACATTGTCATAAATGCGGAGATCCTTTGACTTCCTCTCACAATTTCTTACTGTATCTTCCTTCTCTTTTACGTCATTTGACTTTGACTCTATCTCCATCTTTCTATCATTCTCACTCTTTTCCCACTCTCTCTCCGCTAAAGCCCATTCTTTGTTCCTCTGTCTCTCTTTTGTACTATCTCTCATCTTTCACTCTCTTTGCCATCTTTGTGTTTCGTTTTGCTCTCCTTTTCTCTGTGTAATGCATCTGTAATGTGGTTTCGAAAACCAGAAATAAAGCTTTTTATTTTCTATGGGGATAAAAAAATTAAAGCAAAAGTAGAAGGTTTACTAGTGCAGAAAACTGTGTTTCTTTCTTACTCTTGCGAAAAGATTAAATTGACACTTTCTCTCACGTTAATGCATGCCAACAAGAACGAACATTTTGCATATGCTCGTAAATATTCACTCCATCGAAATTTTATGAACAACGAAACTTCTCAGAAACACAGTGCTTACAAACTTTGATTAGGTTTCTCCATAAGTAATAAATATATAATAATAAATACATAAATAATAGATAAATAATTAAACGGAGGGACCGACAGAAAAAGAAACAAAGAAACAAGGAAAGAAAGAAACAAATAAATAAACAATAAATACGAAAGAGTTTACGTCAATAGAAGAGAACTGTGTATTTGTGATAAAATTTTGCAGGGAAAATAAAGTGATAGAAAAGTAATTGTCATTTTGTCACAATATATTATATACCAACTTATAATAACCAATTCGGTCAAGGATAGCTCATGAAAGCTATCAGATCATTTTTGCTCACACTTATAGGATGAGCAAATGTCATCAACTCAGGACATTTGTAAAACATTATATCTGTATGGTTCAAAATGGAAATTAAATACACTGGTCTCTCTAACGTTCATTCTGGCATAACTTCGTTAATTATTATCTTAATTGTAATACTTTGCCGAAAGTCAAGGTTTTATTTCCTTAGAAATCTATAACTTCTTTGTGTTGTTTCTTATTTCAAATTAAGAATATTTATTTCTACTTCGGAAATATTGTCTTCTTAATTGCTTTCATTGCTCTAAACTACATTTGTGTTTACCGTTCGTCGACCTTCAAGAACGTACCTATTAAAATCCCATTAATAACGCAACTCTTTATTCTAAATGTACATATTTAATGGGAGCTATTAAGTGCTAGCGTACCATTAATCATTCGTACATTATTAATGCAGAACGGCTTAGATTAACATAACGATGACTTGCACTTGGCTATGTGGAGCCATAATTTTGGAGGTTAGAAAACGTTGTAGCTTCTAATTCCTAAATAAAATTATTGGTAGTTTTCTTACATCATAACCTTACTTTTGCTTGTACGGAAGTTGATTCTCTCCCACTGGCATTGCATTTACTACAACCATTACGAAGTAGTATAACGTATACAATATATGTGGGATGTGAAATGTTTTTTCACATACAGTAAACCTTACACGCCGCAAAGGATATGAAATATCATGAAGTTCAGTGTCATTGCGGAATTTGAACCACAGATCTTCTGATTTTCCTCCAGTTTGTCTAACCACTGAGCTGCCATGGCAACATGAAAAATGACGAAAGGTTGATCAGATTTATAAATACGTGTTTGGGTTTATGCATATAAATGTTCCCCAAACCTTTAGTCATCGTTGGCAGTGACTTGTTTTATATTCCGCCATTTTTAAAGATCAAGCACAGATTTTAAATACCATGTGCACTACATTTAGACGCCCCTTTTATGCTTAAATTTTCGGCAGTATTTGAGCAAAATATCAGTAAAAAAAAGGCTCAAGTTCAGCGAAAAGAAGTGGTTAAGCTGTAAATCTACACAGAGAGAGATTACCAGACATAAGATGTGACAAACCGATAATCTGATTTATCATGATGCACGTGTATAGGAAAATAGGTTTTTCTCGACTTAAATACATTATTTCCTCCATGCGTGTTAAATTTAGTGCATGTGCTCTGTTTATGTGACATCAATTTCAACTTTTGGTTTAAAAATCTGAAAATTAATTTAGATTTAACAAAAGTAAATACATTAAAAAGATTAAAGAAATATTGTTTATGCTCATCATAGTAAAGAAATTAATTACTTCAAAAGTAATTTTCTTTTTCTGCCAGAGATCGATGATACTTTTTGGGCAATTTTAATTTATAAAATAATAAAACTGTTGTGATACTATAGTGTTTGATGTGCATGGAGTATTTTGAATATTAAGGTATTTTCGTATTGTGAATAAATTGAATAATTTCTTCAAAGTTATAAAACAGATTGTTCTGGAACTTTGTGTGGCAGTTTATAACATAAACATCCTTAAGTGTGCAAAGTTTTGTAAAGTATACTAAAAAAGTATAGAAAAATTCAAATTTCAATCCCAGGGTCCTTTTAAGTTCTGCAATTGGATCGCATTTTCCTGGTAAACCACAAGGAGATATCAAATTTTCATGATATATCGTACCTTAGTTGCAACAAAATGTTTAAGTACTTCACATATTCATAGTTTAACCAACTATAAAGTCAATTGATTGCCATTAAATATCGTATTTCATTTGTCTTTACTTATTACCAGTAAGAATAGATTAAACAATAAGCTAAATCATTGTTGATGTAAACCTGAAGTATGAAGAAGCAGTTTTACATAATTTTGATCTGCATATTAGATCTCTCCATGCTTGAACAAATCTCCTGAATGCTCTGGTTGTGTTTTTGTGTTTCACTTGTGCACGAAGTGTCATGTTAACTTGTGTTTTCGTCGATGTGTTTGGCTTCACGGTGTGTGTTCTTGGGGCTGTCGATTCACTGTCATTAATCATGACATGTGAGTGGTCAATATGTTCCCTTGTCATGATGCAACACACATCCACTTGCAAGATAAGACTAGTACTCCGTGCTGTGCTGTGCTGTGCACCGGATCCATAGCCGTGAGAACTTCGCCAGGGGTTAGGTCTCCAGGTGAAATAAGTCAAGTCAAAAATAGATTCTTACTTCAACAGATCTTTTACAACGTAAGATATATATCTTCTGCATGGACAGGAGCCCAAAATAAATAAATGGAAAGGGACACACCCCAGTACAAATATATTCAATTAAAAAAAACAGAATATGTAGTGTAAGAGAAGTTACTGTTCAAATTCAACAAGAGTGTGTTATAATTTTAAAAATCGGATGTGTTACAAACTTATTCCTCTATCTTCTTCGTGTTAGTTGAGATAAACATTTGTATCTACAAACTATCTTATTTATTTCCTTTTAGATGCAAGTGGAATGTGGGAATATAGTAGGCTTTGAGCGATAGTCAAATCTATTAAACTTTCCGTTCTCTTTGCACGATTAATACAACAAAAAGTGAACAACGATGTTGCATCTGACGAAAATTTAACTTTTCCGAAACTGACACAAATAAGGAATATCTCCGAAATTTTTCACTCTACAAAAAAATTTATGTTGACATAAATTGTGTATTTTAGTGAGATCTATGTTTTTTGTATAGTAAGACTTTGTCTATCTCTTATGGCTTACCAGTTATTGAGAAGTCATTCAGAGTAACAGGACTACACAGGTTAGCGCCAAAAAATTAAAAATATACATTTCTTTTGTCATATAAGTATCTTAGAGTATCGTTAGAGCTGTTTTCAAGAAAATCAAAATTTTCGGGAAATTTTCCATGTAAAGGATTGTTTAGGGTGGAGAAATTTTCTTTAAAACCTTTTTGTCCCATCCTAAAAAGACATTAAACTGAAACACCTACTTTGGTTTTTAACTGACTATTCGTTTTTGAGTTATGCTGTCCACAGTTTGAGAGACACACAGAAACACATGGTCCTTCTTCTAAAAATGCTTTATTTGAACATAGGAGACCTCAAAGCATATATTTCCAGGGAAATCTTGACATCGAATTTTTGGGTGGAATACAATACTTCCTCTAATTACTAGTAGAGAAAGTAAAAAGCAATCTAGCTCATAATATTAACTATAGAATATTATTACGAAGTTGTTCAGACATGGCCTCACGAATGAAAGGTCCTTAAAGTTTCATTTTTTTGCTTCTTTTTTTTTTTTTTTTTTCGACACCGTAACATTTAAATAAACAATTGAAATTTCTCCGAAATGATTATGACGCCGAAAAAAAAGATTGCATGCCAGTTAGATATTTTAACGAATTCTGCATTATTAAGTAACTTTTTCTATCTCTAATGCTTTCTGAATTTAATTAAACCAAAAAAGCACGTAATGAGAATGTAGGAAAGTAAGGTGTCTAAGATATATGTTTCAGTCAAATTCCTGGAGCCATTTACTGTATTCTTAAATTGCATCTGGCTTATTGATGAAATTTAGTGTTAATGTGTTAATTTTATTTTTCCTTAAACTATACTGTACACACAGATATAAACACACACACACTCGCACACAGATATATACTTAAGGATGCTTTCCATTTACTCTGGAGATAAAATCTTCTGATTGCATGTTTGAGTAGATTGCATTGCTTCTCTAAGTGCCACATATAAACGGTAGAAAAAGACCAGTAAACTTCTTTAGAAAACATACACGAAATGAAGTACCACAAAGGTGTAGGAATTTAAACCATTACTCCTGAATCCGTTAGTGGTATGCAGCAAAAGACGCCACCCCTTTTAGCCCCTCTTAAATGAGAAAAATATGTAAAGGCTGTAACCGAAGATTATTGTGTATGCTCTGATCTGTTTTCAATCCTACGTAAGCCATCGTGAAATAAAACTATGCTTTACGGGTACAATGTATGAAGTCTTATAAATACTTGCTTGATCTTGACACCACTGCTATTGGACAGACGACTACAACGCTACCCATCCGCCGAGAACAGCAATCCCCCACAACGCAGCGCCAAACTCGCCCATCGCCAACACTTCCGACCCTGAAAGACCTGATTGAAACGAGGGTAAAATGAAGTGCAGGGACTGGAAATTCAGAGGATGTAATTATCCTTGGCTTGATAACCCTGGTAAACTCCCGAAAAGACCCAGGGGTAAGGAAGGTCGCCGAGGGTATCGAACCCATTAATTCCTGAATACAAGCCATACATGTTACCTAGGAGCTAACTCGCTTGGTGTGACCATGAGGCATACCTTGTTCCCGTACGCTTTCATTGAACCAGTGAGTTTATGGTGAAAGTGTAAGAACACATCTTTGGTATGGGCGTAACCACAGGGTCCCAAGTTCGAATCACGTTTGAGGTGAGATGCCTAATTAAGATCTCGGTCCTCTCTTGTCTTACGAAGATGAACATTGTATTGTTAGTATCTTAAGCGTGCATTCTATGAATTACCACTGATCAAGCAAATCAATAATAATACATATTTAAAAAATATGCCAAAATAGAATACTAGAGCAATATTTAAATGAAAGTAATAGCTGTAGCAACTTAATCACCTAATTAATAAATTAAAAGCATTAAATTTATAATACTTCGAGACATATTTCAAAAAGATATTTGGTTTTTTTAATAATGAACAAAACAAATACTGCATATGAGGTCACAGAACGGAATTATTAAGGTAATGTTTATCAAACTAGTGTTCCTACGAATAAAATAAAGTTCAAGGGAGATAGGTAACTGAAGTCTCAGAAAACAATTTTGTCTTAATTTTTGAAAAAAATGCAACAATTCTTACTCAACAGGATGATATACGAGTGTGGTAATATTTACGTCCATAAATGGCTATTTAATACAATACTGAACCCTTTAAATAGTTATCAACCCTCTAACTTTAAGTTGGTTTTTCTCAAAACTATATTCTCTTTGCTTCGTGTAACATTTTTTTTTTCTGAAAGCAGTGGACCAATTGTAGTGAAACCTTTTAAGAGCATGTAAATATAGTATATATATAGTATATATTTATTGTGACCTATCTGTATCTCAAATAATATGGACACTAGTTAATATTATTTTGTAAAAAATTATGCATATGTTCTCCAATCATATTTTTTCGTAAATTATATTTTTGCTTAAAGCTGTTCTATTTATTTTTGTTAATTTAGAAAACTCATTATTAAAAGACTCTAAACCTAGCTTCAAAGTTGTATTATAAATATTTTGGAAAAAAAAAAAAGTTGAAGTTCTAGTAATTTCTTAAGAGAAATTGGTGCTTTACTGAAAGATACAGTTTTGAATATTTCAATCATGTTTCTTCCCTTCAGAAATCAAAACAAGAGAAGTAGATAACTAGTCAACTAACATGACAGAAAATAAAAAGGAACTAGCGTTGTAAACAATAAATCAACAATGTAATAAACAAATATATAAGAATGTAGACCTTTTTTCCCGTGTCTCATCCTGTTCATGAACTCCAAATTAAATTAGAAGCCCTCATGTCTTCAGAAATAGTGTACACATTTCTAATTTGTTGTCTGTGAACGAATGGTGGAGCAGTCGTGTAACAATCAAGAATCGATCCATGGAGGTCACGAATCGATCTCTCGACGTCGCTACCGCTCTCACAAGATTAATGAGGCAATGTCTGGAGCCAATATGACGTATGTCACTGTTACACTCATTGCGACATGCTGTGAGCCCTCCCATGGTCTTTCTGTGTTTTTTCTTATTAGATCAAAATAAGGAAGGGGCAAGGTTGGTATTCTCATTAGGTTTCCCTCTGCGTGTACAGAAACATGATCGATACGTGCTATTGCATGATTCGATTTGTTTCGACATACATAAAAATAAGAAACAAAAACGTTTCAAGCACATATAGATCTATTAGCTTCGCGTGTCAAGCACTTAGGATGGCATAGTTCTACGATAAACAGTTCACGATGCTGTAATTCTTCCTGCACCATTTATTCAGCAGCTGTAAACGAACTTCAACTATTTTGAATTATTTATTTTGTGCTTTAAGGCTAAATATCCAATTGCAGCAATGGATCTTCAAGTGTAGAAAACGCATGATACGGAATATAAATAGAAAAGACTCAATCTTCCATAGATTTACTTCAGACAGTAACAAAACGTGAGTTGAAAACCACATTTTGTACAAACGTTCACCAAAACACATTTCATCAAGTTGTTATTCCGTCTACTCAAATGCTATTATACATGACATACGATCTGCATATACTCTATCACATAAAACCTCCCAAATCGCAAACTTTTTGTTCACAGCTCAAAATGTATAACACATTTCAGTGGATATTTGAAGGGAAAGAATCTGGTACATTTGGAAAGAAGAACACCAGAACAGTTTAACCTACGATTCCATTAAGCTGACAAAACAATCAATAATAAATTTTAACCATGAAACGGAAGCAAATATATTCAATTAATCACCCAATATGATATACTTAGAGAAAAGGCTTCACTTATCTTTCTATAAGCCTTACAATTGGCGTATTTTGTTGAAAATTAAACACGAACTGTGGTTTTGTGATACTTTTATCACATAATCGGCGTAACTATTCTTTACCCAGGCCGTCATCATTACGGACAGTAAGTGACATATTTTGTTCTTTTTATTTTATTCTTCCATAATATGTAATACCGGTGTAACCTCGACATCAAATTTTTGGGCCAACGGCTCTCAAAGCTTAAAATCGCACCGGGTGCAATCCAAAGTGCAAAGGTTCATTGCACCGTGCATCGTGGCAACTCGGTTAAACTCGACTCAAGTCACCCACTGCAGAGCGAAGAAGCGAGGAAGCGTGTGTTGATTGATGGCTTGCTTGTCAGTGAAATAGGTGCTCCAAAGAAAGCAAAGGATGCCAAAAGTACATTTAAATCAGAGCGAAACATTATTATTTCTTTAAAGTCGTGATGCCTCATCTAAGATGCAACAATTACGTGTGTACAAACTGAAAGACACTATAACCGAGCACATACGTGGTGAAATAATAGGGGACGCTAGGGAGGAAGAATTACGGAGGTTGCTACATCTTACGGTGCATTCCTTATCCAAAAATCTGATATGTTAATTCACATGACTTTCTCTATTCTTGTACTAACTATTCTTACAAACTCTTTTTCCTATATCTTCGCGTTAGTTGAGCTAAAAATTTAGAGAAATTATCTTATTGTTTATCTTCTTGTAGGTACACGGAGAATATGGGAATATAGTAGACTTTTAGCGATAGCCAAATCTTTTAAAGCACGGTTAAGATATCACAAATAAATAACATGTTCCACTTGACAGAAGTATAAGCTCTCCAAAACTCACACATAAAACAAGGAATATCTCCGAAATGGTTCACTTCACAAAAAATTATTCAGGCATAAATTGTGTGTTTTAGCAAGATCTAGATTTTTTGCATTTTGCATTTTTGGTCTATCTCTTACGGTTTACCAGTTATGCAAAAGTCATCCAAAATAAATAGACTACATGACTATAGCCAGAAAATTTAAGATATGCATTTTATTTGCGATAAAAATATTTCAAATATACGGCATTTTAATGAAAATCGTTAGAGCCATTTTTAAGAAAATCAATATTATCCATGTAAAGGGTCGTTTAGGGTCGAGGTATTTTCTTCAGAATCTTCGTGACACATCTCTGAAAGACATTAAACTTAAATACCAACATTGGTTTTTAACCGACTTTTGGTTTTTGAGTTATGCTGTCCGGACTACAGACACACATGCACGGACCTTTTTCTAAAAATGCTTCTTTTTGGATTCAGGGGACCTCAAAACATATTTCCGTTGAAATCTCGACACCGAATTATTGTATGGAATACTATACGTAGTACAGAAAGTAAAAACGAGGTTTTTATCAGGGTTTAAGCTCGGAAATAAAACAATGTCACAAAAGTGCACAAATCAAAATTAATATTTGTGGAAAGAATGATACATTTGTGCAACATTCTGCTGGTAGAAAATGTTATAAAATCTACTTAATGAGATTTTTAAACCCGAAATGTGTGTACATTGAATTGAGGCCAACAATAATTTGCTTAATGACATTTTATTATTTTCTTATACTAAATTTTACTCATATAGACCCACACGTTCCATTTCATATCCACACTACAGTACTTCCACTGCTTCCTTAAAACACATTTATCCATCACTTATTACAAATCACGCACATACACAGTGTATATTTGATAAGAATGAACCGCGCAGGCCAGATCATAAACGAACTCCATTAGCTGGGAGGAAAGCGGCAATCGCTTGTTTCCGTGGCATATTGTTGTCACATTTTTGTGAATGCCGCTTTAAAATTCGTCGCATCTCGAGTAGCCAAAAGCGATTGTAAGTTAAGCTCTGTTTTGTACCACCGCTTTTTAGATCATTAAATAAAAGGACCTGATTTTATCATACAAAAACCAAATTAACCAGTTTAACACGCTAACAATTACAGAGCGGCGAAAAAATAGCCCTAAAAGTGTGGAAGAGGAAAACGGCACAGTAAGCGAGACAAGCAAGCTTAAGGAGAGCACGTGCATGTTTGCGCAGAGGTCAACCTTTTGTAGTCGGCTTTTGCACTTTGTACCGAGCAATCTTACTACAGGTTGGTTAAAGGAGAAAGTAAAATGTCAGTTGCCGTGAAGAAGGCTTCATAAGCCATTAATAAATAATGCATGTATTTTAATTTCTAATGCTATAATATCAAACACATGAAATTTTAATCAAGTTAATTAGAGCCGTCTTTGAGAAAAGGAATTAAAAATAGACTTTCAATATAAATGGCAATTCGGGGTGCAGGAATTACCTGATCTGGCTATTTCCTTAAGGGCACTGGGAGGTCGATTGACTTCAAAAAATCTATTTGTTGTTTTAAATGTTAAAAAAATATATAATTCTTCAGCTTTAAAATGATACATTTAACATAGGTATCAGTTGGCATTAAAGCCCTTTAATCCAGAAATTTAAAGATGGCAGAGCTAGGGTACGCCCACTTCCTGAGGCACTGCATACACATTTTGCTATGCATACTTCCAAAGCGTGGAATTTCTGAACAAACCCTCTGCTTTACTCTGTTTGTTTCTCTATGGCCAACTTCCGGCTTCTTTGTTTATTGCTTTACACCAACACATGGTTTGCACGTGGTGATTTTTCTCTAAAGGTTTTGTGAATATTTTTTAATTTTGCGTGTGCTGTGGTGTTTAATATCATGGGGAGAGTTAAGGCATTTGGAAAGGGAAAGTGTTGCGGTAAGACGTGTGTGAAAAAGTGTAAAAATTAGATAAGTAAAGATGATGTTAGAAACCCCAGCACTTCAAATGTTTCTGGGAGCTGCTCTGAGAATAAATTAAAATCTCTCCTTGTGAAAACCGACGACGAATTTGTGCTGGAAGATGAATATAAAGATGGTTATATTATTGCATAGTTAGATCTACTATCTGAGCTACTCGGGAAAAGTACTAAATGTAAGTATTGTGACAGTGAAAATATCATTAGGGTAAGTGAAGAAACAAAAGCTTTAAAAATAGGTGTATATGATAATGTTATTTGTTATAATGATGGGTGCAATGGTAGACTTACAGTGGTGGAAAAAATGGGTATAAAAGTTAGCCAGAATATGAAGGAAGCCTGTGTAAAAAAAGATATACGTCGACTCTCAGAGGCAAAAAGGGCAGTTCAGTTGCTTGAAAATAAAGCTATAACTAAGAAAAGGAATAGAAAAGATGAGGAAAACTTAATTGAGCAGGAATATGCAACAGGCTTGTTCTGAAAGTATGTGTAATTTGAAAAGAATAGTACTTCAGCTTTGATTGCAATTTCCCGAAACATTGATTTTTCACACTTCAGGTACACATTTCTCAAAAACTATAAGAGATATTGATATCAAATGTTAGTGCTTATTTATCCATGTTTGTTGAGTACAACTGGCTAAAGCTTTTATGAATTAAAGCTATAATGTGGAGAAAAAAATGTAATGCTTAAAAATATTGCCATATTCTTTCTTATATAGAATTAAATAATTTTTATGTGCAAAATACAAACTGCATAGGTTTATGTTTAACCGGCAATGTCAAGCTATGCTTTATGTTATTCAGATAACACTTTTGGTGCCTGTACCTTCAAAATCCTACAAGAAAAGTGTACCTGAAGTATGAGGTGTAACATTTTTTCAGGATACATAGTGTGCTTTATGCCCCTTTTGCATGGAATTCTGTGAATGTAGTTTAATTATTATGTAGTAGTTAAATGCACAAATGTTCGAACTATGATCACACCAAATTTCAGTTTATTCTAATCATTAGTAGCTGCTAAAGGATAAGATATAGACAATAATGTAGTCTTAACTAAAACACTCATTTTATTTCGAATTAATTTGTATACCATTAACCGTGCATAGATATTCATTGCAATTAGTTTAAATTATACATACTCAATCCCGTTGTTATGTTTCTTGTGATGCGATGGAAATAATGTAAATAAATAACTATCTTGATACCGAAGCTGTCAACAGCCAGGATTATATCACCACAGCCAGTGTGCCGCAATTTTGTCGCGTGATTTTTTTACCTGCCGGGCTGGAACCCGCGACCTTGGGATCAGCAGGCCAGCGTCTAACCAACTGAGCCACTCAGACCGATGAAGTAGTACCGAATTCTAAGGTATAGGTTGCGCGTTCGTTCTTGACGAATGACCTTGAGCAGAAATCCAAACAGTGAGCCTACCCTTAATAAACAGGTCAGCAAATGTTTATGCTACGATAACAGACACCTCTGTTTTCCTCTGTCACGTTTGTGTATACAGTCGACTGCAGAAGTTTTGTGCGGTACGGATGTATGTATGCATGCAACGAAAATTGCAATTCAGACGAGGGAGAGATGTCGGGAATAGAATAAATGCAAGAAAGTTAAGTGGAAACAGTTATAGAGGTATAGTGTATAATACGTGTGGCTGATATTACTGCAAGTGTCATAAATTGATTTGTAGTGTTGTGCTACTTCAGCTCAGAAGCATGCGCGTCATCTCACTGCAGACTGTACCTCCTCTCTCTCGTTCCCGCAAAAGCTGAGTAGAGACTCGCATTCAACCTTTCATATAAAATTTTCATTCATCAAGAAGTAACGCACGACCTATAAGTATATAGTGACCGTCTTTTTAAACGGTTTAATATTACTTTAGCTTCTATATCTCCCTTGTGTCTACAACGAAGTGTATAATAAAAGCATTTATAGAAAATTTACGTCAAGTAAAACTTTTGTAGGAATAGTTTGTAGAAGATAAATAAAAATACACATTGCGTAGGGAAAATAATGTGAATGCAACAATAAGATAATTTGCGGTGTGCGCGGTCAGACATAGAGTAAGTAAATCAAAGTTAAGGAATGAGAACATGCGTTGTAAGTATTTGACTTCTGTTTGTTTTAAAACCCTCGACTGCCTTTATGGCTTTCTGCATGCCATTACAACAAAATTTGTATTGAAACCCTTCAGCTGACAATACATGCGTTTACAGCATACCTATTAAAGTCCGAGAAGAATTTAAAATTCCTTCAGGAATTAGGCATTTTGAAATATTCGTGAGCAAACTGCAGTCAATAATATGTTAATAAATTAAATCTTTTGTTGTTTAACGACGCTGTCAATTGCTAGGATCACATCAGCGTCGCCGGGGATACGGAGGGGGTTCGGCTCTGAAGCCAAGCTTATTATACCTATGCCTCCAAGGGACACCGGGGAGGAAGGGTGAGGTGAAAGGAGACACCGGGCGGCCAGATCCAGCCTAGTGGTACAGACATTGACAGGCGTCTCTAAGGTTTCCCAATTTGACGACACCTCGAAGTCTTTAGGTCCTCAGGACCTCCTTAGGGGGACCTTGGTGCGGGGGGCCCAACGCGCATATCATCCTACGACCGGAAATTATGGGTCAGCATTTTCCATATGATCAGGGGAAATCCGGAATAAAGCATGGGTTAGGTAGATCGACCATGGGAATCGAACCCGCTATCTCCCGAATGCGAGCTTCACTCTTTATCGCGGAACCATCTCGCCCCGTAAATATCTTGTAAGTGTTCCTCAGATTGTCATTTGAATTCAGACATTAATTTAAATTCTGAGAAGGCTTATAAAATATTTATAATAAACATCTCTTTCGAGCATAATATTTACATAGTTTGACTTTAATACAAGCTGATGCTCCTATTGTTTCAGAACTTAATTCCTATTTTGAAGTTCATTATTAAGTTGTAAGGTAAAACATATTTGTCTCGGACTATCTGGTTTCTGTTCTACTCGAGTTAGTGGAATATCTTTTAAATACAGTCCATCGCTAAGATAACTTCATTCCATGAGTCTAAACAAGCCGTGGCCGAGTGATTAGACCGCTCGCCTCACACCTAGGCGGCCCGGGTTCGATCCCAGGGACGCGCATGTGTATTCGTGATGGACGAAGCGGCATCTGGACGGGTTTTTTCTACGAGTTCTCCTGTTTCCCCCGCCACTCATTCCACCAATTGCTCCATTATCCAACCATCGATTTCACCTGCATTTCATATCATCCTCTTCCTCAATATCATACCTGGTGCTTGGCTGACCACGTGCTTCCAGGTCTTCACTCTGTCCGGTCCAGAGGTTCCTCTGCTCCCCGACAGGGGCTGTAAGTACTACATTAGGGGAGGGTAATCAGGAAAAGAAGAAAAAGAGTCTAAAAAAATGGATGCTCATCTGTTTAAATGAATATAGAAATAACAACTGTTATACTTAACCTTAAATATGCTTACTACCACTCGTTAATTACAACGAATACACAACAATCATAATTAAAAAGGTAAAGGAAACTATTCGCTTTATTTTGCGTAAATATTTATTATTATAAAATAAATAGGATTAAGAAATTGGAAACCAAAGACAGAAAAAAGTAAGAGACTCTTCAGTGTGGGCTTAAACAGACATCCTATTAAAAAGCCTAAGCAAAAGAGCACATAAATTGGACATCTGAATAGTCGAAAATGTCAGCTTTACAAATAAAAGTCAGTTCTAATTATTTGGTTCAAAGCATCACATACTTTTTCAGCGCTTTTCAGAGGAACACGTGATTTTTCAGTGGAGCAAAACTACTGGAGGGGGTTACATGATTTGGTGGTACCTCTGTGGTGGCTGTGGTGGGATGTGTTACAGAACAAATTAAATAAAGGCAATGCTAATATTTTGGGTAACATGATAAATAGAACACTTAGAATATGTGGGTACTGCGATAATCAAAGCTCCGGAGGGATTTTGATCATTGTACTAAATTGCAAGTCTTTTGTTTTCAGTTGTTATTATATAAAAATAAACATATTTACTTATGTGAAATAATATTAAAAATAAGCATATTTACTTATGTGAAATGGTAAAAACCGTTTTATCCACCTTCAGTTTGTGACTGCAATCAATTTATTGAAATTAACGGATGGGAGTGTATCACAAATACTCCATTTTCTCACCCACTCCCTGGATTTAGGTGAAGATTATTTAGAGAAGAATTTCGTGTTATTGTAACCAGTCTATTTTTACATATAAGACTATGATTAACTTTCTTTCAAAGTAAATTGCACGCTTCTTTCTTATCTATTAGAAATGTTTAGGAATTTCAGGCTTTGCGAACAGGAAGGACTATCAAGATGGCGGATCAAGTTTCCCGGCGAATCAAATAATTGAATGATGAATACGGCCGCGCGAGTTTCCTCCAAGCCATGCTATTTACTGTGAGGGATATCATTACACAGCACAGTGCTGTCATCTAGTGGGCTTGACAGGGACTCTAGGCGGCGCGCATCAATACATATCATTATCTCCATAACTTACCGTCCCGCTACCGTTGCGCCTAACCGGTTTCATCGCACGCGCTGCGTAGCTTTTGGGCGCGTTCGCACACCTTAGTATTCAATTAAGTCACTGTTATTAGTTGACGCAGCTTAATCTGAAGAAAGGTTTTTTTGGGTGAGGAAGCGTTGAGCAATTTGACAGTTGTATATCAGACATGTAAAGCTTAAAATGTCTACTTTCTGTTGTTAAACTTTCCAATCTAGCTTCTATTGCATCCTAGAAACAACATACTGAATTAAGAATACTGAAGTGTGACATTTACATGGTTTTCTCTATCCAAAGCCATCTCATAGGCATTTCTTGAACTGAACTAATGAAATAAATCTAATATGTTATATTTACAATTACTTTCTCTAAATACTATCGTTTGTGTCTATAAAAATTTTAGAAACTACCCTTTATATATATAATCTTCGAAAATGTGGATCCCTGATGACCAAGTTGTCGACGGGCCCTTAAACCTGACACACTCACTCACTCACTCCGAAAATGTAGAGAAGGAGCTCCAAAAAGGATGCAAATAAATAAGAACAAATATATTAACGTATGCTAACGACATATTAATTTGAAATTCCGAAACGAATTACAAAAATGAATCCTTCTTTTAAACGTAATTATAAATGATTATAATTTTGAAATAGGAGTACATAAAACTAAGAAAATGGCATTCCCAGTGCGAATTAAAGTTGCCAATTGAGCATCAGATTTTGGTGAAAGTTCAGCACACCAATTATTTAGGAAGATTATATTACTTTTAATGAGGACAAAGATATAAATTACATATTGCGGAGATATCAGAGTATTTGTGGCACTGTAAGCTATAGCATTATTTTCAATTTAGAATAAAAATGTCAATAAATGACAGTATGGTTATGCAAAGAATTCTGCAAGGTTTATAAAAATTATAAATTTGGACCGTTGGAAATGGCGTCATTCAGTGTGGGTACGCCAAACAAACGAATAATTTTCATAATCAAAATTCAAATGAATAGCCAATGAAATCAGGTGTTTTAGGAAAGGACGAATGAGAAGACATGAGAGTAAGGCTCATGGGGGGGGGGGGGGGGAGACGAAGTAAGTCCGACGGTCAGTCCATTAGAAATATTCCAGAGGTATAGTTCACCAAGAAGATAGGCATTTCAAATATAATAATTTACTGTGATGTTAATAATAAGTAACTGGAGGCCCAAGTCCATGCACAACAAAAGGGGCTAATATAATTAAACTTTAGAACAACATGTCGCCAAAATAACTCTACACGTGATGGACGTGTATATGTGAGGGTGACTTGCACAGTTCTTCATAACTTGCGTTTCCAATTCAAAATGTGCTGACATTATTCCTAGTGTGATCATTAAAACTTGTAATCCCCCTATTCCCAAAACCCCATATCCTTATTGCGGACGCTGAGACTAATCCTCCTTGCAAGAAACAACTCAACAACAATAACTTTTAAACCGCCATTAGGCCAAAACAACCCTACAAAGCAGAACATTAAAAAGCACACGAAGAGACACAAAAACGAAATTCTAAAAGGTGATGGCTGTACCCATGTTACTATCTGCTAGTGAATCCTGAAGAGAAAAGATTTTAGCCATATTTAGGCAGCGACATGAGCTTTTTACGATCAGTCAAAGGTTACGCTAAATTGGACAGGATTCCTAATGAAACTATTAGGCAAGAACTGAAGATTTTTGCAGCAAATAATAAACTATAGAACAACAGAATCAAAGGAAGAAACATTTGGAACGAATGCCAGGAAAAAGGATTCAAAGAACAGGTCAGCAAACCTAATCTGTGATAAGAAGAAGAAGAAGCATAAAGAGAATAGAAGAATCTCAGTCGATAGATAGAGGTTCGGTAACTGTTTGCGTGGTCTAGAGGTGCATTCTTCAGTAAACACCATTCTTTAAAACATCCTCTGGCTTTTTTTTTTTTTTTTTTGTAATAAACTACTAGCTGCCTGCAGCACATGTCTCACTTTCTGGTTCTTCAAAGTTATCCATTTTGTATTTAAGTGTAAACAATGTAAATGTAATATAATCAATGTAAAGAAGAACCCTATTAGTATACCAACAAAGTGCCACAATTTAGTTTTGGTTGTGGAAAAAATTGGTACATAAATACCATGGGATCGGAACTGAGTTTCTCTGCACGTTTTTATCCTTTGCTTCAATTATGTACCTCTAGAAAATCATGTGTGTCTCTCCCTTAATGTATAATGTGATATTAGATGCTCAGGATATGAAACAACTCTACAGGGTGTTTAAAAAGTGTTCCATATTGCAACAGGGTTCGGATTTGTGAAAATTAGAACAAATGTTACTATAAATACATGTCCGGAAAATGTATGTCTGCAAATGTTTACCTGTATTAACAGTAAGAGATATAGTTTGTAAGAATGGTTAGTATACGAGTAGAGAAAGTGAGTGCAATGCATGAAACCGAAATTATAATGTCAATATATATATTTGATAATAGAAAGAAACAAAAGGAGATTCTAATCAATAGTTAAGGGCAAAACGTAATAAAGCTGAATATGTTAAAGTCTCAAGAATGGAAGCCTAGGCAGATTTAAATGAGTGATAAGGTTACAATTGTTTGTACGAAGCCATAGTGATCCCGCGGGCTGATTCCTATCTTACCATGACGGGCTCTAAAGTTAGCCAATGGAAATCGCTTCCTTCGTGTTGCTCGCGCAAAAACAAATGCAACGCAAGACACTCGTCTTGAATCGAGTCGAGATAACGCACGTGCAACTTGGGAGTTGTACGTAAGCTAGCGCGTATACATAATTCGGCGGTTGCTAAAGGGTGACAAAGTTAAAGTGTTATAACGTTGTAGTTGAAGTTACAAAGTTACATTCTATTTAAATATCGTCGGCAGTTCTCTACAAATCTGGAAATTTACAAATAAATTGATATGTTGGTTGATTCTTCGTTTGGTTCCATTCCTACCATAACTCACGCATATCCTGTAGATTAGGACCTCTTGTTAGAGCTAGTCCGGACACCAAACACGAGATCTTATAGGTCTTAAAGGCGACGTGTTCGAAGGAGAGGAACGTTTGCGTCATGCATAAGATTTGTTCATATGTAATTCAATTCTTCAGCTTAACTCAGTCGTCTTAGTCATTTCTACGGTGCTTAATAAAAACAAAGTTAGGATTAACAATAGCTCTTTTGTATGAATTGTTGCTTAGAGCAAAAGTTATGCACCAAAAATGTGAAGTTACAGTCCTCACCAATTTTGACAATTTATTTCTGTACCATTATCACCATTTGTTCAATATATGACAAACAGCACAGCACAGTACAATATCGACTGCTTATCTTAACACTATTAAGTTAGATATGCTAAGGAGCTAGTTTTCACAGAACCCATTTGACATGTGAAATGTAAAAATTTCGCATGACGTTTATTCATTCCTTTTGAGTACACTGATTTGTTTTGGCGTTAAATTACTGCTTGGCGGTAAAAAGCGCATGATCTTTTTTGTAAAGCTCAAAAATTTTCAATAAAATTTGTGACATTTACTCTGTTTTATTTTTATTTATTTAGTTTTTTAATAAACTGCTTGAGCAATTTGACTAAATCACTTCTGCATGATTATGGGACTATTTGTACTATGTGGTAAAGGTTTTGTGTAGCTAAGTTTTGTAGTTTCAGAGAAAATGGATCCTTTATGTTCAAAAGTGTTTGGAGTAGTTCGCATATAAAAGTAAAACTATTTGTATAAAACTTACTTAGTTTTAACTATATGCTGAAGCTATTTCGAATACCCAATATAACTAACATATAAATAATTACTTCTGATACAAAACAGCTAACCACAGCTTTCCAGGTTGAATGGTTCGTGAGATAATATATATATATATATATATATTTATTTATTTATTTATTTATTTATTTATTTTTTTTTTGTGAAACGCTGCGAAATTATTACTCTAAAATCCTAAAGCGCCTAGAAATTAATTATAACAGAAATTATTTGAATATTTTAATGAACTAAACATTAATTAGGTAGAATTAACCTTTTTATTTTTCATAAAATGCAAATACAGTAAATAAATATGTAAATAAACGACCCATCTTAATTATTAAAATATCAGGATACCTAACTTTCTCGGCCATAGCTGTTTTTTAACACAGCGCGCCATAAGGAGCATTTAAACGAGAGGCACTGGATCCTCTTTATGTGGAGCACCGTCAGTAACAAATTCCTCCTTCCGAGCCCCGTGCACTGACTCCTCCTTTTTTATTATATATACACAGCGGATCGACCGGGCTGTGGGAATCCTTTATTAGATGCTGTATTACTACCAGTATTAAATCGTCGTCCACATAAAATATCGAGATGATCTCCTCTCGACCATTAAAAGAACATGAATTTTTAACCGGTAGTGTGGTCGGAATGTAGGTCGTGTGGTGTACGGGCTCATTAAAACGCTCCATTGACTGCAACACTCCAAACCGCCTTGTTGATAAACATGCCGCCTCAAGACAATCTGCAGCACTACCGCCCCAGGTACAACTTCCGTACGCTGAACATCAACTCGTGAAACAGTCTTCTCTGCACTTCGAAAAACATATACATTTAATTACACATAGCATGATTTATGGAAGATACTAAAGGGTACACTATGTGAATATATTTGAATAATAATATACTTGCATATTTATAATATATATTTATAATGTATTTGAATAATATCAACTTAGGTCTAGTAATTTTATTCTTTGTGTTAGCTATTTCAAGATATTCCTGGTTATTGATTAGAAATTTTCAAATACTTATCCTTTTTTCAAATTGGAAGTCATTATTTATGCTCCTGGTTATGCAAAGAGAATGGACCTTCAAACACAACACATAGCGACTAGCTCTTAAAAGATTTGATTATTTCTTAAAACGATTCTCCTATTCCCATTGTATTTACAAGGAAACGTAAAAAATAGTGTTCATCTCGATTGATACGAGGTAGATAAAGTCATTTATTTAAGAAGTGGTGAGAAAGTTATTTGAATGTAACATATGCTTATAAGAAATATTTTCTTGACAAATATTTGTTACTTAATATTTCAGTGCCATGTCTTTCATAGGATTTTTCTTAAGCCTATATTGTTTAATTTAATTATCTTCTGGATGGCTCAGTTGGTTAGACGCTGGCCTACTGGCACCAAGGTCGCGGGTTCAAATCCGGCCCAGACCGATGGTTTTTAAGTATCCTTAAAATCGACAGTTCCACGGTGATGTGATTCTGGCAATTGACAGTGTCGTTAAACTGCAAAATATTTTTTTCCACACACTATACTTACAAAGCCTTATTTTTCAGTCTGCTTTATGTTAGTCATTAGTGGATAAGTATAAAAGTTTGTAGAAATAGCTCCGCTACACCTTTCGTGTAATGGAAGCGATACACTGAAGAGTTAATCAAATATTTTAAAAGCGGGTGGCTAAGGATTTGAG
This sequence comes from Tenodera sinensis, assembly GCA_030765045.1. NCBI lineage: Eukaryota > Metazoa > Arthropoda > Insecta > Mantodea > Mantidae > Tenodera > Tenodera sinensis. The sequence continues at coordinate 100,980,797 of CM060971.1, read as the reverse complement.
GTTTCATACTCGTTGCTCTCTTTATGAGAAATAACTAAATGGACAGTACTTCCAAAAATAGAAATTATTTTAAAAAATGAAACCAAATATGAAATTATGCATAATTTTGAATAAAGTGGCTTTTCCCAGAAATGACTCTTAGTTTTTGAGTTATGCTTTACATACACACACACACACACACACACACACACACACACACACACACACACACACACACACACACACACACACACACACACACACACACACACACCATAGAGTGCTTTTTTTATTAAAAACAACCTTTTGGATTCACGAGTCTGGAGAACATGTATTTCCGATGAAAACGCCGTATGAAATTTTTGAGAGAATGCAATGCTGGACTTACTATCAGATATGCTAGAAATTTACCTTTTATCAAATTTTAGGAGCTTTCTTAACTGCTAGGACCTTAGCGCCCCATTCTATATTGGACGTGAAAGAACGCCTAATTCTACTCAGGTATCTCTTTCTCGAGCTTGAAGTTCTTTTTCTTCCGGCCACCGGCTTTACTTCCCTTCGAAGGAAGCATGCTTAAGATTTTGACACCCAAAAATATCCATCGCCCTCCGCCAGGTGTGAACCCCCGACCTAGGGAACCAGGGACTAACGTGTTAGCAGGAGGTGCCAGAAACATAGAAAACTGAATAATTTGATTTCCTAACTTTGCGTTCAATTCCTGTATCTGTTGAATGCGATCTAAGATAAATTATATACTAAGTATTGTGACTTTTTGGTGGTTTGTAAAGTAAAGTAGACAGATGTAGTCGAGATAAAGAAACACTTTTATTTCCGTAAACAGTAACTTGTACACTCGTTGCAACAGCACGAAAGTCTTTTCCGATTCTCCAACAGCACGACTCCGAATTCGTAACACAAAGACTAACTCTTCTTCGTCGGCACAACTCTTCACATACGTCTGACCGTCTCCGTCGGCACGACTACTCAACCTTCACATACGTCTGACTGACTGGACTCACACTTTACCGCTATTTATATCTCCCAAGCACTATTCTGGAAACTTCGGAAAGCTCAGTTATTTTGCGGTGAAATACAAAGCAGACAGTTCTAGAAGCCTCTATCACTTTCTCTCTTTCGGCAAGCGCCCAACAATGCGGCCATTCTCTGTCTCTTTCCTTCGACTCCTTTGCGGTAGCGCCGACAATAATGCGCTGGGCGACACTGCTCCCTCCTCAAGGCTGGTCGTCCCGAACAGCACCATCGTAACGGGCCAGACGATCCAGGTGTACCACTAACATCTTCCCTCGGGGCACCTTCTGGATGCGGTAGACTACGTCGTTAATCCTCTTTACTACTCGGTACGGTCCTTGCCACGGTTGTTGAAGTTTTGGGCAGCGTCCCTTGGTCCGTGTAGGGCGGTACAACCAGACCATGTCACCTTGCTGGAATCCTCGGCTGTTGACTTGCCTGTCGTACCGGGTCTTCATGCGGTCGCTCGCCATCTGGATGTTCTGACGAGCCATCTCGTGCATGTCGTGGAGATGGTCTACTAGACTCTCCACATACTCGGTTGCCGGCCGTTTCGCTTCCGGGGGGCTCCCAAAAGCCAGGTCACAAGGGAGGCGTAGCTCTCGGCCGAACATCAGGCTTGCTGGTGTCATCCCGGTAGTGTCGTGTGTCGACGAACGGTAGGCCAGCAAGAACAGTGGTACCTTGAGGTCCCAGTCTCTCTGATGGCTGGCCACGACCTTCCTCAGGTGCTCCTCTAGGGTCTTGATGTATCTCTCGACCATGCCGTCCGATTGTGGATGTAGGGGTGTTGTGCGGGTCTTGTTCACCCCAAGTCTTTCCAATGCCTCCTTCATTAGGTGCGACTCAAAATTGGTGCCCTGGTCGCTGTGGAGCTCTAACAGGACCCCAAAACGGCAAAACAGCTGTTCCACGAGGCAGTCTGTAATTGTCTTCGCCTCTTGGTTCGGGATGGCATACACCTCCGGCCACTTGGTGAAGTAGTCCACAGCTACCATCAGGTACTTGTTGCCTCGATCGGACACTGGGAATGGTCCAGCTATGTCGACGGCGATGCGTTCGAAGGGCGCTCCGACATTGTACTGCTGCATGCGACCCCGGCTCCTAGTCTGGGGGCCGCGACTCGCCGCGCACACGTGACATTGACGGCACCAGTTCTCAGCGTCTGCTCGGAGCCTCAGCCAGTAGTAGCGCTGTCGGAGTTTGTCGATCGTCCGGTTTGCTCCTAGGTGTCCACCCGAGGTACCGGCGTGCACTTCCTCCAAGACTTCCGGGACCCTACTTCGGGGAAGTACCAACTGCTCTTTCTGGGTCTTCCCATCAGGTGATTCCCATACCCGGAACAGCACGCCCTCTTTGGTCTTCAACGAGTCCCATTGGGCCCAGTACGACTTGTATGTAGCGCTTCTGGGTGCGATGTCCTCCCAGGTTGGTCTCGTCCCTGCCTGCACTTCTCTCAAGAGTGGCCCCAAGTCGGCGTCCGCCAGCTGCTCCCTCCTCAGGCCCGCGCTATCCCATCCGTCCGCAGGCACTGCCGTGACCACTCTGACAGCTGCGGTACGCTCCTTCTCTTCCACTCTTGCGCATTGGCCGCACTCTTCTAGGCAGGGTCTTCGGGACATGGCGTCTGCGTTGCCGTGGCTCTTCCCTCTGCGATGTTCGGAGGTGAAGTCGTACTCCTGCAACCTTTGGACCCAACGGGCTGTCTGGCCCTCCAGGTTTCTAAAGCTAAGTAGCCAGGTTAGGGCGGAGTGGTCTGTCCTCAGGTGGAATGGCTGACCGTACAGGCACTTGTGGAAGTGCTCCAAGGTCTTCACTACCGCCAGTAGCTCTCGTCGGGTGACACAGTAGTTCTTCTCTGCCTTGGACAACGTCTTGCTGTAGTAGGCTATCACCCGCTCGTGGCCGTTCTGGACTTGGGATAGGACGCCTCCAATGCAATGGTCGCTGGCGTCGGTATCCACAATGAAGGCGTCGCCTGGTTGTGGGAATCCCAAAATAGGAGCACTGCAGAGCGTCCTCTTGAGCTGCCGGAAAGCGCCTTCGGCGTCCTCCGTCCACACATAAGGTCGATGTTCTTCCGTCAAGCGAGTGAGGGGTTTGGCGATGCTGGAGAAACCCTTTATGAAGCGGCGGTAATAACTGCACAATCCAAGGAAACTGCGCAGTTCTCGCCTATCCTTTGGGCGAGGCCAATCTCTCACGGCCTGTGTCTTCTCCGGATCCGTGGCCACTCCGGTTGGTGAGACTATGTGGCCCAAGTAGTTGACTTCCCTGCGGAAGAGCTGGCACTTCTTGGCAGCACCTTGCTCAGTTTGTCAAGATGGTCTTCGAATGTCTTGCCGACGATGATGATGTCGTCCAGGTATAACAGGCAGGCGTCATAAGTCAATCCTCTCATTACTGACTCCATGAGGCGTTGGAAGGTAGCTGGTGCGTTGCAGAGACCAAAGGGCATAACTGTGAACTGCCAAAGCCCTTGGCCTGTCGAGAATGCGGTCTTCTCCTTGTCTCTCGGGTCTAGAGCCACCTGCCAGTAACCCGATTTCAAGTCCAGGGTTGAGAACCACTGCGCACCAGCAAGCGTGTCCAGGGTGTCGTCAATCCGGGGTAAGGGGAAGCAGTCCTTCCTGGTGACAGCGTTCAGCTTCCTGTAATCTACGCAGAAGCGTAGCTCGCCATTCTTCTTCTTCACCAGAACTACAGGGGAACACCAAGGACTGTCAGACTCTTCGATCACTCCCTTGGTTCTCATGTCCTCCAGCATGTCTCGTACCGCCGCTTGTTTAGCCAACGGAACGCGCCTAGGTGGTTGCCGAATAGGCCGGGCGTCTCCGGTGTCGATGTGGTGAAGCACTCGGTCCGTGCGGCCGTAATCGCTGCTGCCTTGGCTGAAGACGCGCTGATATCGTCTCAGCAGTTGTTGGACCTTCTCTCTCTGTTCAGCGGTCAGGTGGTCGGCCGCCCTCTCCAGTAATTGTTCCAGCCGGGGCCCCAGGTGTTGCGTCGGCACCGGCTCCTGGGTCTTGTCTATTGGTGTTACGCTGACCACGGGCTCGCACCTCCCCAACTCCGTCCCGGCCTGGACGTCGTGATCGGTGTCTGTTGGGTTGAGCAGTCTCACCGGCACCTCCTCTCGGCACGGCAACAATGTCCCGGCTACACAGAGCCCGTGCACATGCGTCTTCCGGTCCAGAAGCATGTTCTTCTTGCGCTGGCCTTCCAGTCGCGCCGTCACTACCATCTCGCTTCTCGCGGGGACAACTACGTCTTCCCTGAGAATGACCCTGCAGATTCCAAGGCGTTCTTCGGGGTGCCGGAGCATTACTTCCTCTCCCTTAAGCCGCAGAACCTTCTTGCCGATGTCGACCGTCGCCTCGTGGCTCCTGAGGGCATCCAGTCCCAGTATCACCTCCTCAGCCACCTCCGCGACGAACACCCACAAACGCAAGACACTTCGCCCCAATGTCAACTGCAGCAGGGCCTCCCTCTCCACAGGCAAGGTGTCACCCGATGCCGTCACTAGTTGGTACGGTCGGCTCGGTTTTCTCGACGGCAAGCCCCTGGCTACGTCAGGTCTGACGACAGTCACGGCTGCTCCAGTGTCAACAAGCACGCGGCACTGCTTCCCTCTCACCCAACCGTCCGCGATGAGGCTGTCATCCATCCGTCGGCTGACGGCGCGCAGTGTCACTCGAGGGGATGATGGTGACGGCGCCGACGTGCCCCTCGCCACGCCGGTCATTACTCGTTTTCCGGCTGCTCTTCTTGGTGCCGGCAGTCTCTCATCAGGTGTCCCGGCTGGCCACACTCCTGGTCTTCGTCGGCGTCCCTGGACTGGTCTGCGGTCTTCATCGTAGCGGACACTCCTTGTCTTCGAGGTCGGGGTAGCCGTCACTTTGGCCGCTTCCATCCTTAATGCGGCCGTTAGTGCCTCGTGGATGGTCTTGTAGTCGCCGAGCATCAGGCGTTGACGTATCTCGGCATCGCGTACCCCGTCGACGAAGGTATAGGCGGCTTCTCGGGATACGAATTCGGAGGGGAGGTCCACCAAGGCTTTGCTGGCCAGCTGTTCGATTGCCAGGGCGAACTCCTGCAGCGTCTCCACTGGCAGTTGCATCCTAGATTTCAGTTGGCTGCGGTAGGCTGCGGCTAAGCGGTGGTTTCCGAATCGGTTCTCCAGGACCTCCCAGATGTCCTTGGGCGCCGCCGCTGTCTGAACTGCGTTCAGGGCCTCTGCGGCTCGTCCCTGGAGGCTGGCTATCAGCTGCGCGGCCTCTTCTTCTGGCGACCATCTGTTGTGCTTGGCCACTGTGCCGAATTGACGGCGGAAGACCTCAAACGTTGACGTGCCATCGTACTTCGGTGGTTTGACGCGCGTCGATGTTGTGTCGCGTGCTGGAGCCTCGGCCTTGTAGTTCTTCAGCTTTTCACTAAGCATCCCTTCCACCATTGCATTTAGCTCCTTGGCGCTACCGTCGACCCTGTCTTCGAGAACGCTAAGCCGTTCCCCGACATTCTCCAGGGCGTCAACGCGTTGGCCGAGGTCCTCCATCTTTCCACCGAGCTCTTTCACATCCTTCCTCACGCCTGCCAGTTGCTCGTCAATTTTCGCCGATAGCTCCGTCTTCATCTCTTTCAGCTCGGCAGCGAGGTTGTCGTTTGCCGTCTTCATTTCTGTAGCGAGGTTGTCGTTTGTCGTCTTCATGTCTTTCAATTCAGCAGCGAGGTTGTCGTTTGCCGTCTTCATTTCTTCTTTCAGCTCGGCAGCGAGGTGGTTGTTTGTCGTTTCCATTTTGGCAGTGAGGTTGTCGTTTGCCGTCTTCATTTCAGCCATTTCCGTCTTCATTTCGGCGAATAATTCTTTCATCATTGCTATCATCCTGGTTTCCGAATCTCCCTCCATCTTGGTTCTAACGTTGCAACTTCTAACGACGATGTAACGAAACTAGAAGCAATTCGACGAATCCCACTCCTGACACCAGTGTGACTTTTTGGTGGTTTGTAAAGTAAAGTAGACAGATGTAGTCGAGATAAAGAAACACTTTTATTTCCGTAAACAGTAACTTGTACACTCGTTGCAACAGCACGAAAGTCTTTTCCGATTCTCCAACAGCACGACTCCGAATTCGTAACACAAAGACTAACTCTTCTTCGTCGGCACAACTCTTCACATACGTCTGACCGTCTCCGTCGGCACGACTACTCAACCTTCACATACGTCTGACTGACTGGACTCACACTTTACCGCTATTTATATCTCCCAAGCACTATTCTGGAAACTTCGGAAAGCTCAGTTATTTTGCGGTGAAATACAAAGCAGACAGTTCTAGAAGCCTCTATCACTTTCTCTCTTTCGGCAAGCGCCCAACAATGCGGCCATTCTCTGTCTCTTTCCTTCGACTCCTTTGCGGTAGCGCCGACAATAATGCGCTGGGCGACAGTATATAACAATTGTTCCGATCCATCTTGTATGTGAAGGTTAGGATGTACCAGAAATACTTCGGTTGTAATTTTAACACATATATAAATGCATGCATGTGACGAAATGAATCATTTAAGTAAGACACAAAAGCTGTCTGGGCTGGATAAAAGGGTTCAAAACATTTGGATTCAACATTTTTAATCACTTTTCTTCTCTTCAACATTTCGTTGGCGAAGATGCAGTTATTTTCAAGTTATTCAGAGAAATTCTAGAAAGCTTACTGAAAAAATCTAATGTGTTGCACTCACATGACTTTCTCTTCTCTTGTACTAACCATTCTTACAAACTCTTATTCCTATATCTTCTTCGTGTTAGTTGAGATAAACATTTGTACAAATTATTTTATTGCTTATTTCCTTGTAGGTGCATGGAGAATATGGGAATACAGTAGGCTTTGAGCGATAGACAAATTCTTTAAAGCTTTGAGGTCCCGTTCTCTTCGCACACTTAACATATAAAAAATGAACAACGATGTTTCATTTCACCAAAGTTTTGCTTTCCGAAACTGACACAAATAACAAGGAATATCTCCGAAATGGTTCACTTTACAGAAAAAATTTATTCACATTTGAGTTGTGTGCTTTAGCGAGATCTACATTTTTGCATATAAGATTTTGTCTATCTCTTACGGTTTACGAGTTATTCAAAAGTCATCCAGACTAAACAGGAATACATAGGCTATAGCCAGAAAATTCAAAATATACATTTCATTTGCTATACAAATATCTTAAACATATGCCATTTTAATCAAACTCGTTAGAGGCATTTTCAAGAAAACCATAATTTTCAACAATTTTTTCACGTAAAGGGTAGTTTAGGGTGAGGCTATTTTCTTCAAAATCTTCGTGTCGCATCCTTCAAAGACATTAAACTTAAATACCAACTTTGATTTTTAACCGAATTTTCGTTTTTGAGTTATGCTGTCCACAGATTGACAAACACACGAAGACACACACGGACCTTTTTCTAAAAATGCTTTCTTTTATTTTTATTTTTTTATTTTTGGGTGGAATACAATGCTTCCTTCTACTTACCAGCAGAGAAAGTAAAAATTAGTGAAAATCAATAATTAGGTACAAAAATAAAAAATAAAAATAAGTGAAAAAAAACTGTGTTACTTAGTAGAAAGTGTTATAGTTAGAGAAAATAATGTTTGCTATATACGGATATACATAAACTTGACTGCCAAGGAGCTTAGGCTCAAATGTCCAACTCGTTGATTCTTACATAGTACATTTTAGATGTTGATTAAGTTCAGAGGTTTAGAACGTAACAGATTAGTTTCTGTAATTGGGATTTTAATCAAACTGAAAGTCTTAAGAAAATTGCCTTTTATATCGTTATGTTCCAAGCAATAAAAAAGTAGAAACTTAAAGTATTTTTGAGGCCGAAATCAATACCGTAATAAATATCGGAAGTATTAATGTGATATTTAACAACAAATTCGTACCCTAATTTCTTCAGATACAGACAACAAGAATTCCCACACTAAACATGATTGCGCCAGTTTAATGGAGTTAACCATCTATCGTAATCCGTTACATTATTTCCTGAATTCTCACTCGTTCCCAGAAATTATGCATATTCAAAGAGAAGGTTAACATTTTTTACGCTCTTGCTGGTGGAACATTGAGGTTACTCAACTTGTCCACGGCAAAGGTCATGTGCTCTCTGAAGCCTTTCACTGCCCCCTCAGTTGTTTACTTCATGTGGCAGAGTTTGCAGCTGAAATATTCACTCAGGAGTAAACAACGCATAAAAATAAATGACGCACGTTTTCCGTAACGCTCGATGGCATCGTTCTGACGTTTACACAATAACATACAACGCATGTCAGTAGTGAGAGTTGGCAACCTACTCAAAAATTAGTAATTATTAGTGTTTCAGATTTCAATTTTTCTGAACGAGACTATAATGTTGCAGAATTCTTGGTAGTATTCCAAGCTACTACTACTACTGCTGCTGCTGCCGCCAATAATAATAATAATAATAATAATAATAATAATAATAATAATAATAATAATAATAATAATAATAATAATAATAATAATAATAATAATAATAATAATAATAATAATAATAATAATAATAATAATAATAATAATAATAATAATAATAATAATAATAATAATAATAATAATAATAATAATAATAATAATAATAATAATAATAATAATAATAATAATAATAATAATAATAATAATAATAATAATAATAATAATAATAATAATAATAATAATAATAATAATAATAATAATAGTACGTTATATAGGAGGCCACGCTAGACAAAATAAACTCTACTGCTGCCCAAAGACAGCTATTGGCACCTACATTACTAGGCCAGGGAAAGCCTCCAGATACAGGAACGGGCTTCGGGTGCAATCTGCCGCTATCATAGAAAGGCGTGGATAAAACCATACTATATTTTTAAAACTAATTTTAAAGGCTTTGGTTACCAACTTTATGAAAGGAGATGCTGAGACTAGACAGTGTTGTCTATACATTTTGGCACCCCTTTAGGAAACTATCCGTCAGTCGCCATAATTCATGTTGAGAAATGCTGGCAATTTCCTGACTGCATAATGATGTCACCAGGGTGCGAGGCTACCTACCAGCGGCCAGGAATAGCTCATACCCGGCCGGCTACCTGGGTTTATAGAGAACGGGAGCTATTGGAATTCACCAAAGTCAACTGTGACACATTTACACCATTCTCTGGTTACTTTTGGTGATGTTCTGTCTGTTGGATTCCAGCAACTGCTCCTAGAAGTAACCCCATGTAAAGATACGTCCGTAGTTGGTGTTAATTGTAGTTATTTATTTGGCGACACAGGTCTTACCTTGCAGGTAGGGAATCTGTTGTGTTTAAATAGTTGTTCAGATACCGTTGTGTGTCACGTGTGTATTCCACACATCCTCAATTTTCCAACATAATTCATAGTAAATGCAGTACGATATGTTTAATCTAGAAAGTTTGTTTCAAAACAAGATCTGCAAAGTAGGTTTTATGACTAGTTTGATACTAGCAAATTCCATTATAGACTTTGCAGTACTTCGATTTAGTGTAATTTCGGCTATGTTAAACTTTTGGGACCTGCGATTAAACCGTTTCTCCTATACGTGTAGCTAATGCCAGGTCTCCTTCTGAACAATAGTCCGAGCAAAACAATTGCCATTGTATACCTTTTCCCCGTCCCAGAGGATTCGTCTACGTATTCGAAGCTTATATAAAGAGCTAACAGTTTTCAATAGACAGTTCACTGTGACAATTGAGTTGACTATACTTCAGCAGTACTGAGTACAGTTCAATTGTGAGTTGTGACTCAGCAGTTCTATTTTGGTTCAATTGGAGGACCAGTTGTCTTTTGTTCTGAGTGCGCACAAAGTGTCTCAATTATAACTAAGTGATAAATAAAGTGTGCAGCTGTTGTTTTCAGTTGACACAATTCTTTAGTGTTTTAATAGGCAAACGAAGGAGTTGGTAATTTCTCCAAGTATTTCAAATATTTCAACAAATATTATACTTCTTTTTCTGCAGAATCGTGTAAGGACTTTAAGGTAAGACAGCGAAAAAGTGCAGATGAACATAAGGATCATCATAATGACGTTACTACATGAAAACCCACTCTCCATCTTAAAGGAATGATTGGTATCTCAGGAACTAAGAAACCTCTTTTATATCAGATTACCTTACAGCTAACTCCTTCTTAGGCGCTTATATTATTGTGTATTAACGTCGATGGAACCTGGAGCATTATGAAATCACATTTATGGAGTGAATATGCAACGCTCGTAATAGCGCAATGAACATTCCTTCCAAGTGACTATGACGCTAAGTGCAAATACTTTGTATTATGTGCTTTTGGAAAGGAAAAGAGTTGAGTGTTTGCTCCCTCTGCCCTTCAAATTTTGAAAATATGTCGGTGGTGTGTAGGGCTGTTTTTATTTCCAAATATGAAGAATTCCTTTGATAATAGAGGCTTCAGAGAAATTCATGTGTGTCCTTGATAGTAAGAGGTTGTGAACATATTGCCTTTCTATTGATATTACTAACTTATCGTTTTACGAGATGAAAAATCTTCAAGGTTTACTGCAACTTTTACCTCTTGAATAAATCGATATGTGCATTTGAGAATCTATAGGAATGTGCTGACTTTGTGCACTGCATTCTCATAAACTCCTTAGTTTATCTGCTGAGAAAGTTTTGAAATATTTCCAATTTCCTGGCTGCTAGTGACCGTCTCTGTATCCTTATAAAATGCAAGCACTTTGCTGTCTACATATTATGTGAGAAACTATATGTGTTTATTGTAATGTCAGTCTTATGAGAGAATTCATTCCAGATGTACCTTGAAAATATACCTTTATTATTGAAATACGCTAAGAAATCAAAACAACAGAATAAAATCTTGTGGTGCATAATAATTGGGATGGGATAAATATGCTCTATCACTTAGCGTTAGATTAGGAAACATTCAGTAATTTATTATTCTACAAAATTACCTAAACATAGTTCAATTCACTTCAATATGAAGTTACAGGTTGAGATTTTGGTTTTAATATCCACCTGGAATTAGTGATACCTAAAAAGGCTCTTATGCGTTACATTCACATAACTTTCTCCCCCTACTATTTTAATAGCCTCTACAAATTAGTTTTCTAAATGATTTTAAGATCCAAATCTTAGAACTATAAAGTTATTCGTCAACTGTAGTACCTACTACATGACTATATGTTGTGACACATGAACAAATCTTGCGCATAGGGGAAACTGCTTTCCTTCCCTCCCTCTCTGCAACGGCTGAGAGGGGGAAAGGTGGACGAGGTTGACGCGAATGAGTTAACATTACTATAACGCGCAGCTGAAACAATTGCAGTTCACATGAAAGTAATTGTTGGCACATAGCCATAGTTATAGCCAAAGTTATAGCCAAATCACTTTGTTCTTTATAATGCTAATATTTATACATATATAATACCATTAGCAATATACATTAAAGCTATTCTAGCAAACTTCAGCCCTTCGTGGACGGAAACCTTATGACTTCTGCGCATACATGATTGCGCAACTTTCCCCACCATCAGTCTTTCAGATGAAGGGTTGTCACTGCGTAGCTAGGGGAATTGCTCTAGTCTATACTCTCTTAAAGTTCCTAGGTTATTAGTTGCCAGATTTTAAACTTCTTATTCTCAACTGGAGCACAGTTTTTACTCTTTGACTTGCCAAACTATAAGAATTCATTAACTTTCCAATTTTCAGAACTGCATACGAGTACACATGTGTTCATTAAACCCCCTCATTTCTAATTAGCTAAACCTTGAGCTAATGGGTTACTTGTTGACTGAGTTTACCAGAACATCCAATTGTCTTAGCTACGTTGACATATGGAATTGGCCTGGATTATCTTCCACAGGTGGAATTGTAACTCGTCCTTACATGATGTATTGATTTTAATGTACCAAAATTATTTATTTTAATTGCTCATATATTTTTCTATCGTCTCTTTACAAAATTATTGAACTTTTAACCCTATAATCACTTCAATAATCATAACATTTTATTATAAGTGTACAGCACTTATAATAAAATGTTATGATTATTGAAGTGATTATAGGGTTAAAAGTGTATTTTTCACGCAAGAAACAAGGATGACAGCAATGGAGTGTTATAAAAGTGTTATTCCACTGTCTTACAATCTTCAGTCATAGTATGACTGTATCGTCTGTTTAGCGCGGCGGTAGCGCTGCTGCTTACCAAGCGGCACACTCAGGTTCGGTTCCCGGTACCGGTCTGAGGATTTTCTCCCGCTGGAAGACCTGGTCCTGGTTGCACTCGGCCTCTAGGCCTCTGAGGGGCCAACTGAGGACTACTTGATTGAAAAGTAGCGAAGACCGCGTAACCGCCCGGGGGGGTACCGAGGCGCTGACTACGTCCCACCTCCAGTATTGCATCCCACTCATGACGCCTGTGTTGGCCAGAGCTGGGGGACGCAGCGGTAAATTTAACATTTAACCCAACATTTCGCAAATATTTTGTTGGAAAGTCCTTGCAAGTCACTCTTATACTATTTACTTACTTCATGTTCATAAACACAAAAACCTCTGCTTAATGATGCGCAAAACTTAATGAAGGTAACAGCAAAGAAGTGGAAGGAATTTAAATGATGAGAAAGGAATTCTCGTCTTGAACAAAAACAGTAAACCTTGTAATATTTAAATAATTTAATTTATTTTATGGCTCGCGTCTTGGGAGTGCTGACAGGTCTGTTTAGATACGGTTTGAAATCAAGTTATGTATACTATCTCTTTATGCATTGCTTATCTGAGCTTTCTTGCAGCAGAGATACCTAGCATCTAGTTTTACGACTTGTTTCAATTTCACATCTGCCTTCAAGATCCCACCATTGCATGTCATTGCTTATACCATAAATCTTTTATACCGATACAAGTTGTTATGGAGCTTGTTTGAAACCCATAATTCTTTATTGGTAGTAAAATAATTTAGTTTTCGTTCAGTTTTTCCCGCCTATTAATATTGACAGCTGGGAATTGTTGGGTGAGAAGCTTTATAATCAGGTAACGTTACATAAAACCCACTGCATGGGTTTAAAAACCTATTTAAGCTGGCATATACCTAGGGGTATGGCTCAGGTCATTTTGTCATATCTGCCAAGTCCCTTTCTAACAAGCTTGTGCCGTTGATATACGGTACTAGTTTTATTCTTCTTCTTTTTTTTACTTTCTATACTGGTAAGTAGGGGAAGTATTGTATTCCATCCAAAAATTCCATGTCGAGATTTCACCGGAAATATATGTTTTGAGACCCCCTGAATCCAAAAAAAAAAGCATTTTTAGAAAAAGGTCCGTGTGTGTGTCTGTGAGTCAGTCTGTGTGTCTGCCAGTCTGTGGACAGCATAACTCAAAAACGAAAAGTCGTTTAAAAACCAAAGTTGGTATTTAAGTTTAATGTCTTTCAAGGATGCGACACGAAGATTTTGAAGAAAATAGCTCCACCCTAAACTACCCTTTACGTGGAAATTTTTTCGAATATTTTGATTTTCTTGAAAATGGTTCTAATGATTTTGATTAAAATGTCATATGTTTGAGATATTTTTATGACAAATGAAATGTATATCTTGAATTTTCTGGCTATAGCCCCTGTAGTCGTATTTACTCTGGACGACTTTTGCATAACTGGTAAACCGTTAGAGATAGACCAAATTATACTATACAAAAATGTAGATCTTGCTAAACTACACAATTTATGTCTCAATAAATTTTCTTGTAGGGTGAACCATTTCGGAGATATTCCTTGTTATGTGTGTAAGTTTCGGAAAATTTAGAACTTTCGTGAAATGGATCATCCTTGTTCATTTTGTTATATGTTAGGTGTGCAAAGACAACAGAATCTCAAACATTTGACTATCGCACAAAGCCTACTGTATTCTAACATTCCCCTTGCAGCTACAAGGAAATAAGCAATAAGATAATTTGTACAAATGTTAATCTCAACTAACAAGAAAGAAGATATAGGAATAAGAGTTTGTAAGAATGGTTAGTACAAGAGTAGAGAAAGTCATTTGAATGCAATTTATCAGATTTTTTTTTCTGTACGTTTTTCCTTTTACAATTTTCAATACCTAACACATCATCTTTCTGCTGTTGATTAGCCACATTTAAACTCTGTTTCAAATAAAACAAAAAGTTTGTCACCCGTTTTTGTGAGTACAATATACTCACAAATATTTTTCTATTTGTTCTATTTTGTTCTACAACACGCGCGCACTCACACACACATGTACATATATGAATAGTCACCCTTTCACTGAAACAGGCTATGAAGGTTGTTACATTGTCCATTGCTGATAGCTCAACATTTCCGCAAATCTCCACTGAAGTGACCCTTGTACAAGGTAATGGGCACCTTAGCATTTCGCTGGCCACATGCAAGGCTGACCCTGCGTGCTAAGAAGAACAACGTTTAAAGTAATATTAGACCCCCATTTCATGACTCGCCTTCAGGCTGCAGATGCAGAGAATCATAGAGCATTGGGGCAGAAATGATGGGGTAGGTGTGGGAACATGGTTCGTGCTGACCCCTCTCATTTGACATTACAATCATAGCACCGCGAGCGCAAAGAGCTTCCGAGTATATAAAGAATCAAGCTCCAAAGTGGGCTGGTTTCAGGCGATGAGCATCAAAATCCAAATGTAGATGTAGATCTCTATCTGTAATAAAAGTGTAAGTGAATTTTCTCTCATAAGTGTCGTTTTTTTGGAGAGATGACTGATGCTAGAGTGTAATCAAACGCACTTCAAAGATATTTCTGGTTTGAGAATTTAATGCCATTCTGGCAGTTTGTCACAATAGCTCAATGGTTAGAGCAGCCGCCTGTAAGCGGAATGTCTGTGATTCAAATCCCAGTTGTGGCAGTGAATTTTTAAGTTCCAGTTCTACCTCTCAAACTTTGCCCGCACACGGCTTGTGTGTTTAAAAACACCAACAGTAAGTTTGTTGGCATAAATAAGTAATAATTAGAGAATACTAATTAACAAAATATATAGAACCGTAGGATGAATCTAGTACCGGTGGAGGCAAATTACAATCAAATTGATAAAACAGGCGTCAGTTACATTTAAATTAAGTTTATTACATCTTTCAGTTTGTGCTTGGCATCAGCTGACATTATCCTCAGAGTGGAGGATTGCAGTGATAGCAACACCTAAGAAGGAGAAATTGGAGTAACCAAATATTTACAAAAGAAATGATATTCTGAATACATTCTAGAAAGGCATATTATTTTAGGGAATACCCAAAAATAAAAATGAAAAACAGCGACAATGGATTTGGCAGTGTAATAAGAGAAAAAATGGGGAAAATTCTTAAAGCAAGAGGAACCACTCTACTGGTTTTTATAAAAATGCGGAGATTTGAAAAATTTTCCAATAAAATGAAACACATGTTGATTTTTTTTTTTTTTTTTTTTTTTTTTTGGAATAACTTGGATGTGCTGTTTATCCTGTATGTCTTTTGTGTATTTGGCAAACAAACTCCTACAGCACACAAATGACAATTGTTTGTGCAATTAACCACTTCAGAGATGTTACTTAGCACTAGATTCAATTTCAAAGTAATAATACTTTTCTCAAATAAGAAGACATAATTATATTTTTTTACTTGTGGTCATGCAAAGCGTATGGAGGTTTGAAAGCCATCATATAGCAACGCGCTCTTTAAGACCTTACTATCGCTTTATTTACTGTATTCTAAAACGAAATGTATAATGTTAATAGCTAGAATACTTCACTTTCAATTGGGAAAAAATATTTAAAATGGCTGTAATGTCAATGCATTCTGCATCCATATGGTCAACCTCACTGGAGAACAGATTATTTGTTTATATAGTTATTTATGATACAAGGGTTAAAAGGAACATTTGAGTAGGTGTGAGGCCGCAGGCCGAGTTGAGGAAACCTACAACCAAATAAAATCCTTTTAATTCGTGCATTATACACTATTTTTTAGAGAATGTTGAATATTTATAGGTATGTTATATATTATATGTAAATATACATTATTTTTTTACCTTTTTCATGGTCATGATAGTCATTGGGCTGCGCTGTTCAGTTGTTGCCTTTCTTAGCATCAGTGTTAACAACATGATGACTTTTACAAAACCGCAACATTCTACACAAAGAAGGCGGTGGAAAAAATATGGTTTTTTTATCTTGTACCAGTCCAGAATCTATTGTATGCTATGTCGTATTGATTTATTGATTTTTTGGATAAAAATTCTAATTTCAGTCTCTCCGCTGCTTGTAAAACTTCAAGAGGTTCAGCACAGTCCATATTCACATTCAAATGACTCGCCGTTTTGTACAAGGGTTGTATAACTGAGAGATTCGTGGCCTACTTGAATGAAGCCATGGTCACATTCTGTAAGTAACCAAAGTTGGCATTATTGGAGTGTTAAAAGCTTTTGAGCAGTGAATGGAAGAAGTTTGTACTTTTAACACTGTCGCGAACTGCTAAAAGTCTGATATTTACTATCAACTGTCTAAAAATATTTTTCTCGCTACCTGTATTAACAAAAAGTACATAGAATAATAAGTTATTTCAAAAAGTGACTAGCAAGAATACATCCGCTTTTGTTTGCATATTCTTACGCTTAGTTTTCATAGTTAAGAGGCCTCTATATAAATTGATTATGCTTTGAAGAAATGCTTATTGATCCAGTATCCTACGACTGTTTGGTTTAAACTTAAATCCACACTTTGCTTTGGTTAATGCAGTGTTTCTAAGTGTTCGTTAAGTTCACTTTATCTTCTTCTATATTTTTCATTGCTGTTATTCTAATTTATACAACACCAAACTCTAAGTGATTCATGTGATTTCGTAAAGAATAGAGAAAGTGGTCGTGTGAATGCTATACATCAAACATGTTTTAGAATGCAGATCATAAATTGACGTGAGTGCAGCTGTATTTCCTGCTAGTTAGAAATAAGCGGTACATATGAAAGAGGTTGTTAAAACCTTTTCCTTTTTTTTCCCCCTTTCTTTCTCGTATTTCAGAATTGGTCAGATATGTAGAAAATGTATGTATTTGAGCACTAAGGTGAAGTTAGGCGCGGATTAAAAGAAGCTAGAACTGTATTTTGACTTTCACCAAACCCTTCTGCTGATATACCATGAAATATCCATGCATAAAAACTGTAATTCTGATCTTGATATACTCGGCGCGCCTCAAAGGTGAACTGTCAGTGACGTACCAAGATCAAAAGCTAATGTGCTCTTTTTGAATAATTTATAATGTTTCCGGCTGGCAATTCTTCAAAGGATTTACCGTTAAAACAGCACATTTAGCTTCCGAAGTATTTGTATAATATAGGTGAATTAACGCCTGATTCCTAAGATTCCCATGTTTTATATAAGGTAAGAGAACCAGTCATGGTAAAATATGAGCTTTTATTATTTTAAATATTTAAAATGTGTACAACAGGAATATATAACTAAAATGCTAATTTTAAAAATATACGAGATATATTTTCAACCAAAAGTAATCACATTCAATAATACTAATCTTAATATAGTCATATTTGTAGTTATCACTGGCAGAGAATGAAGAAGATATGTAGAGATCGAGATAATAAAACAATATAATATCGAAATTTCAGGAGAAAAAGTCGGATGTGTTGCACTCACATGACTTTCTCTACTCTTGTACTAACCATTCTTACAAACTCTCATTCCTATATCTTCTTCGTGTTAGTTGAGATAAACATTTGTAGGAGTTATCTTACTCCTTATTTCCTTGTAGATGCAAGGGGAATATGGAAATACAGTAGGCTTTGTGCGATAGTAAAATCTTTCAAAGCTTTGAGATTCCGTTCTCTTTGCGCGGTTAACATATAAAAAATGAACGATTGCGCAGTTGACAAAAGTTTGTTTTCCGAAACTGACAAAAATTACAAGGAATATCTACGAAATGGTTCACTGTAGAAAAACAAAATATATTTGGACATAAATTTCGTGTTTTAGCGACATCTTAATTTTTTGTATAAGATTTGGTCTATTTCTTACGGTTTTTATTCAAAGATCATACACAGTAAACAGCACCATATAGGCTATAGCCAGAAAATTCAAAATTTACACTTCATTTGTCATAAAAATATATTAAACATATGTGATTTAAATCAAACTCGTTAGAGCCATTTTCAAGAAAATCAAAATTTTGAAAACATTTTCCATGTAAAGGGTAATTTAGGGTGAAGAATTTTGTGTTCAAAATATTTGTGTCACACTTAAATACCACTTTTGGGTCTGACAATAATACAGAAATACACACACACAAACATATACGGACCTTTTTCTAAAAATGCTTTTTTTTTTTTTTTTTTTTTTTTGGATTCGGGGGGCCTCAAAACATATATTTCTGGTGTAATCTTGACATCGGTTTTTTTTTAGAATACAATACTTCCTTTAGTTACTAGTAGAGAAAGTAAAAACAAAAGTAATAAAGTAAAAACAAAAGTAATGGCCATGGAAAAGAACGATTTTGAATAAAAATCGTGATAGGACAAATAATTGAGCAGATGTTTTCTTTAAATGCGTGGGCTCAGATATATCAGTAATTGAAAGAAAGGCAGAAAAAGAGGAAAACATAAAAGCGTATGATAAACTCAATGGGCGTAAAAAGAAATTTCGGCAAAAATATGAGCAAGAATCTTAAATTAAGGTTATATAGAATAATATCCAAATTTTCATTAAAATATGCATGTGAAACGTGGGTAATTAAAACCAAGGAAAGATAAAAACTGCAGGCATCTCAAAATGAAACTTTTAAGATCCTTATTGGGTGTTACTAGAAAAGATGTGGTCTGGCATGTAGATACAAGAGAACTAGAGAGAGAGAGAGAGAGAGAGAGAGAGAGAGAGAGAGAGAGAGAGAGAGAGTGAGAGAGAGAACATAGGGGAAGAAATTAAAAGATATCAGAGCAAGTGGATCGATCACATTAAGAGGATGAAACCCTCTTAATTGCCACGGCAAGCACTATTTTACAAACCATTAGAACAAAGAGACATCCGACGACCGCCAATGAGGTAGCCTCGCAATCAAATAATTAATTGCCTCGCAGTAAATGCCTAATCAATGTTAAAGAAACAGAACATATATTTTCACGTTAATGCCAGTCAGGTTTATGTGGGATACCTTCCCTTTTAAGCCTTTATTTTATATATGTGTATTTTCTAATTGCAAAAAATTGATTTCTGAACTCAACTGAAGAGTAACCATAAGACAACTAGCGAAGTCAGTGAGGATTATGGTTATGATCTGGTGAATGTTAAATATGTGCGTAGAAACATTTTTTAACAAAATCTTTTAATTTTTTTTTTCAGTTAAATAAGTTTTCAAACTCACTTGCACAGTATTAGTGGACTAATGAAGCTACAGGCCTAAATATTTTACTAATTATTAAGATCTCCATAATAAGTCAAATAGGTTTGGAATGTATGCACTTATACTTACATAGATATAGGTGCAAGTTGATAAAACGGGGGCGGACACCTCACACTCTTAGACCCACATAAATCTATTGTTGCTGCCACCTGCCAGAAGGAAGGGATGAATGAAAGGAATCAGAGGAGGCTACAGGTCACAGATGCACTCGGAAGTCCCTAATAGTTCCAGACTCAAAGACCATCCCTCTGCAGGAGCTCCCTAGAGGGGGCAATAAACGATACAGAAAATGTATTTGGACATAGATTGTGTGTTTTAGTCAGATCTACATTTTTTGTACACTAAGATTTTTGTCTATCTCTTACGGTTTACGAGTTATTCAAAAGTCATCCAGAGTAAACAGGACTACATAGGCTATAGCCAGAACATTCAAAACATACGTACATTTCGTATGACATTTTAATCAAACTCGTTAGAGCCATTTTTAAGAAATTCAAAATTTTCGAAAATGTTCCATGTAAAGGGTAATTTAGGGTGGGGCTATGTTCATCAAAATCTTCGTAACGCATTCTTGGAAGACATTAAACTTAAATACCAACTTTGGTTTTTGATCGACTTTTCGTTTTTGAGCTATGGTGTCGAAAGACTGACGCGCACACACACACACACACACGCACACACACACACATTCTCTCTCTCTCTCCACACTCACACACACATACACACACACACACTCCACACTCACACTCACACACATACACATACACACACACGCGCGCGCGCGCGTACAAATTTGTATTGTTAAGTCAGGACATTGTAATGTGCAGTGTAATTACGTCAACATTTGCTTTATTTCCAACATAAGGGAACCACCCCTTGAGAAAAAGAAGTAAAATACCATTTACCATATTGCCAGTCAGACCTAGGTCTGTCACTATTTCGAGTTTCATAATAATCGGCTCTTACATGTTAATGTAAAGCTCAATAATTTGTTCCTTTATTGTTTTCATATTTGTATCATCAATACTTCTTATAAACCAGGAAAATATTTCCTAGTTTAAGCTATTTTATCAAAATTTCTTTGTATAATCCTCACGCATGTTCGCGCTGACAGCCGCATTTTTACGGGACTTCCAGATTTTTATTTGCGATGAGATTTCTATGTCAAATATCTTGGTGGAATACAATATTCCTGTTACGATGTTACACTTTTGGGTTGGCTCATAAAATATGCTCGCCACGTTAGTTTCATTTATAACCATGTCCTGTTGTATATGTATACAATATTTTCTTTTTATTTGGTGTCATTAAATTTTATAGCTTTCACGCTGACCGCTGTACAAAGAAAGAAAATAAGTCATTTTTGGGAAGATTAGCAACAGAGTTAAAATATGGACATTGCAGAGCGTTTTCCCACGAAGGATTTGCCCCGCACACCTTCTTCGTGTCTATTGGACACGACAGGGTCCTCGTGGTCTAATTTGTGTCAGTCAAATTACAGATTGCTGAAGGCCTTGCGGTTCTGGAGTAATAACTTAATAAGCGCTGGCTTATCTAAGATCTGCCTCGTGGTCCGTGATCTCTGTAATTTACATCTTGACGACATCATCCAACCGCTTTAATGTAAATATCACTTCAGTAAACGATTTAGGGCGAGGGTGTTCCAAGTTAATGCATTACTTTTCTTGGGAATATAATGTTGGAAGAGGTGAAGTTATGACTAGAAAAGTGATGGGAGGGTATCAAAAGTAGACGAAGATAAATGTGTATATGATATTACAAACGATATTGGAAGATGTGTGTGGGAAAGAAAAAAAAAACTGTTGACTTGGCATTGTGACTATTAGAAATTTAGTTTTATTTTAATTGAAACTTTGTCTCAATTTTTCATTGCAATCATAGCTCTCGATGTGTTTCCATATTTATGTAATAGATTTGACAGTAATTATGGCTTCATGAACATAAAGACATTTATATGTTCTTTAAAATTATGCCAAACTAACACTGAAATATGAAACTAATAATGATCACTGAAAAGTCAGAATCCGAGTAGCTGCAAAAGTGAACACATCCTTCTAGTATCAAATTATCATTATTTTTTCTTTTCTCTTCTCTGTTTTACATACAGGCAGACGGCATTGTTGCTCCATCCAGTCTACATTCTTTCATTATCTACACATAGGTTGCAGCACATTCGCTATTACCATGTCTTTTCATTTTCACTACTATTTTAGACAAGGTGGCAGACGGAATGCGAACCCGGGACCTTCCGAGTGCGACCCCTAAACGTTACTGCTTGAGCTCAATCCCAATCAAAACTGTTAGGAAAGTTTCAAAGATAAAAGTTCATCGAAGTTATAGATCCAAAAGTTTGTTTGAAATGGGAGAAATGTGTTTAAATCTTTATATCTTTAAAAATCGGATGTGTTGCACTCACATGACTTCTGCTCTTGTACTGACTATTCTTACAAACTCTTATTCTTCTACCTTCTTCATATTAGTCGATATAAACGTTTGCAAAATTATCTTATTGGTAATTTTCTTGTAGGTGCAAGGGAAATATGGGAATAAGGTAGGCTTTGAGCGATAGTCGAATCTTTTAAAGCTGGGCGGTATATGAAGACTTTGAAATTACGATTTCTTTGCATGGCTAAGAGATAAAAAGTGAATACCTACCTTCCCCTTGAGAAAGTTTAAGTATTGCAAATCTCACACAAATATCTCCGAAATGGTTCATTCCACAAAAAAGCACTTTGACATAAATTGTATATTTTAAAGAGATCTACATTTTTTGTATAATAAGATTTAACCTATCTCTTACGGTTTACCAGTTATGCAAACGTCTTCAAGAGTAAACAGGACTTACACATTTCATTTGCCATAAACATATCGCATTTTAATAAAACTCCTCAGAACCATTAAAAAAATTAGAAAAATTTGCCATGGGTAGTTTAGGATGTAGAAATTTTTTTCAAAATCTTTGTGTCGCATCCTTGAAAGATATTTAACTTAAATATTAACCTTTATGTTTAACTGACTTTACGTTTTTGAATTGTGTTGTTCACAAGCAGACATGCGCACATGGATCATGTTATAAAAATGCTTTTTTTTTATTTAGAGGGCCTCAAAAGATGTATTTCCAATGAAATCTCGACATCGAATTTCTGTTTACTATACGCAGCAGAGAAAGTAAAAAGGTGCCTGACTGAGGTGTAATATTTTCTAGTTATTCAACTTTATTTTTTAGTTGTGGTGTTTACAGTCACTCAAGCGTGCATTTTTGTGGAATATTGATGTAAAAATTTATTTACTTCGAGTGCGGTATGTTTGTATTAAAGGCAAAGCATACTAAAGGTAATAAAGAATTCAGGTTGTTTTGTTTTCTCGTATGAACTTCCCAACGGGAGCTGCAACTTATTAAGTTAACATATACTTCTAAAGCTACGTTGTGTCTTTTTCTTCCGTTTACGGTTTGCTTGATGACAGCTGGCGATAGAATGAGTCTTAAGGTTCGTCAAGGATCCTGTGAAATATGCCATCCTGATTTAAACACATAGTTTAAGGAAGGAAGACATCTTTTATCTCGTCTTCATGATTACATGTTAGACTGGACTGATCTAATAGCTCTCGGCTCTAAAGGTATGTATTAGCCATCCCTTGGGTACAGGGTATTCGTGCAGGGCAGGACCTCACGAGGTCTTATCTGCTTAATGACATAGTTCGGAAGATGTCTGAATCTAACCGTGTGACACTGGGCTCAAAGTTTGCAATTTAAAGGAGAACATCGCATAACTTCCTTGAGAAAGTCATGCATAGCGTCACCTTGTAAGAATTGATGCTAGAAAATGTGGCTGACCACTTAAACTAAGGCAACATATGACTATTATGCGATTATATCTACCTATTATCGTATTTTTACTTTCTCTACTACGTATAGTAAGTAGGGGAAGTATTGTATTCGACCCAAAATTTCGATGTCAAGACTGCACCGGAAATATATTTTGAGGTCCACTGAATCGAAAAAAATCTTTAGAAAAAGGTCCGTGAATAGCATAACTGCAAAACAAAAAGAGTTAAAAACCTAAGGTGGTAAAGATGCAACACGAAGATTTTGAAGAAAATTCCTCCACCTTGAACTACCCTTTACATGGAAAATTTTGATTTTCTCGAAAATGGCTCTAACGATTTTGGTTAGAGTGCCATACGTTTGAGATATTTTTGTGGAAAAACTGTAAGAGATTTTTACTGTAAAAAATGTGCATCTTGCTAAAACACAAAAACGTATGTCTAAATACATATTTCTATAGAGTGAACCGTTTCGGAGATATTCCTCGTTATTTGTGTGAGTTTTGGAATACTTAAACGTTCGTGAAATGCAAAGAGAATGGAATCTGAAAGCTTTAAGAGATTTGACTATCGCTCAAAGCCTACTGTATTCCCATATTACCCTTGCACCTACAAAGAAATAATAAGATAATTTCTGCAAATGCTTATCTCAACTAACACGAAGAAGATATAGGAATAAGAGTTTTTAAGAATGCTTAGTACAAGATTAAAGAAAGTCATGTGAGTGCAAAACATCAGACTTTTCTATTTTTGTTCTATACATTATTCGTATGCAAACCTTTATTTCCATCTTCTTCATATTTATCATGATAAATAGCACAAGGCTTCAATATGGGTCTAAGAAACATTTCATATTATCATAGTGGTAAGTCATTACTTACGAATAGAGAGGTATCTGATGTCTAAGATTCGCGTTAGTTTTTCTATCATTTGTTGTTTATTATTGTGTATAAAACTATTCTTATAAAAGCTTGTTTTTCCATCTACTTAATTTTAATTGAAATAAATTTCTTCAGAAATTTCGTTATTGCTACAAAGGGAAGAGCACGTAAGTCTATGGATTCGCAATAACTGTTATTATTTTATGTTTAAGAATACTGATAGTACAATATTCACACCGTACAGAGAAGTTAATCACCCGTATGTTGGAATGCGCATGTGCTGAAGACTAGTCCAGGATGTCGTAAGAGTTAATGAGAATTCTGAACTCTGCCATGCGCAGATAGTAAAAACAAAAATTATTGGCGTTACTCTTATTGCAATCGCCTCAAGGAGCTCGTAGACTTTTCTATGAGACTTAACGTATCCGGTAATGGCGTGCTAGTGATACCGCATTTCTTACTGGCATTGTTTTTCCCTTTTCATAACCCGGCGTTTCTAGCACTTAGGACTAGCTTGATGAAAGACCTCATCAGGCCTACGAAGTATGAAAGGAATCAGCCAGTGATTCTTTTTCTGGAGCCTTATTGGCGCATTAACCGATCTGGATATAGGTATTTCAAATGTCCTCCTTTCCGTTTAAAGTATAGAGTATCAAAGATGTAATTATCCAGTAAGATGGTTCCATGGTAACGTAGGGTTTGCTTACCTTAGAGCAGCCCTGTCAAAACGCAGGCTTATGAGCGGACCTAGGCTCACCCCCCCTGCGCGTCACCTGGACTTTGTACCTATCAACACACCCCTTAACTTGCCATCGTACTCGTAACAAACTGTGACGTAGTGATGTCGCTGTATAAAAGGAGTCTTAAAAGTGCATTTAAGAATCAAGCTTGGTCCTAAAAATGAATACGATCGTCTTAGGGCATTTCATGCTCTTATATTTGTCTCCGACGACAGCTAAAATATCAGTTGTCATTTCTTGGCATAGCTAAAGTTATCCGTAACATATATTATGCAGAATTTCGAAGTTTAGTTTGCACTTTATTGAAAATTATATTTATTGTATAAACTACTATTCAATTTTGTTCTTCTTGTGAAGCATAGTAGGTCTTTCTGATGCACAATGTATAGTCGTAACTAAAGATAACACCACTTGACAGTGCAACGGTTGTTTTACGCCTCTTGCAAATACATGTCATGTGGGAAGTATCGCAGATATTGCTGCCACTGATTTCGTCTGGTTGGTAGACGAATGCTGGTGTTGTTTCTCATCTACTACGACTTCTGTTCAATCATTTGGCTATTGTTCAGTTTCCTTATCATATTTCAGATATGCTTCTAGGCATCATAGTTTTTGTAAACGAAAGGGTAGTTACGTGGGCAGTAGAGGACTAGCCACCTGTGGTAGACGAGGCATTTCCAGGAAGGGTTCCCATCTGTCGCACCAAGCGCAGGGGACAAATTCCACCTTCATGCTGTGACTCATCATCCACCTACAACCCTTAAATAAATGAGCTGAATTCAGTCTGTCAATTAGTTAGGCGCTGGTCCATTGATTTGAAGGTTGCACGATCAAACCTGGCTCAAATCAATGGGTTTTACTTTATTACGTATAGGAAGTAGTTGAAATATTCTATTCTTCCCAAAATTCTTGCTAATGTTTATCCCAACTAACCTGAAAAAGATAGGGGAATAAGAGTTTGTAAGAATAGTTAACAAGAGTAGAGAAAGTCATGTCAATGTAGCATATTAGATTTGTTTCAAAGGAATTCACTTGGTAATAGTTGAGGATTACTTTGTCTAGGGTGTGTTTGGCTAAACTCCATACTTCCTGCTTGCTTTAAGAGTAGGCTAGCTCACTGTACCTTTGCTGAATTACATTCACCTAGAACGAATAAGCGGCCTATACAAGATGTACTACCTTTTAATAACCCAGTACTTTTCGAAACGATATCCTTATCGACTTCTTTAAAACGTTGGAGGAGTTTAGCCATTTAAATTCATGAAATTCAGTGCAAGTGTTTAAGCCGCAGCAACAAGGTAAAGCATCGTCTCGCAACGGCAAAAAGGTTTATCAACGTCGGCTTGTTGTATTAGCAGCTTCAGTTTGGTTTGGTTACGCTTGACTGGATACAGAGTTATGACATCGTTAGCGATGCTTTACAATCATGTTGTGTCTACAAAATGAAAACAAAGACGTATAACACAATATTCCGATCAAAAAGAGCCTTTGTTGTAATATGCACTAACTTAGTTCCACTCATTCGCTTTCACTTATCTTAATTTTCATAGCCATAAGCAGTGTGCCCTATTCCTTACCTTCAGCTAGTATAAATTATATAAAACGGTCTAAATACTATGTCACAAATAAAACTACAGTATTTTCCGACTATATTTCCCTTGAAATTAGTTTATTTTTAATAACACAAAAAGGATAATTAGATTGATTGCGTATCCTACAAAATTATTAGGCATAATTGTTTGATTTTACGTACAATAAGCTAATCTTAAAAGAAAACTGCTTGCTAAAATATGTCAGCATTTTTAATGAAGGACCAAATAAGCACTTTAAAACGTACTTGTTTATAGTAAAGTATTGTATTAAACAGGCTACTGTTATGATCGAACAGTATACTTACAAGTAGCTGTTAATTGACCTCAAACTAAAGCATCAGTAAATTAAATATTTGCCGAAAAAGTATATGAAGGATCCACCAAGTGTGTATTTTTGCATTGAAAGTTGTATAGAATGCTTAGGTTTAAGAGTTTGTTTTTAAATGCAGTGTACAAATGCTTCATTATAGTAGATAAATTTAATAAATAAACGTCTTAGTAAATTGTTTGTTGTCTGCTTTAGGTGTGAACTGGATTCTATTGAATAAAAGTTTCCTGACTTTTTTGATTAGTCAAATACCGTACATGTACGTCACATAAACGAATCCCAAGCCTGATAAAGAGGATTCTGATTTCTCCCTTAAGCGTATTAGTCGAACAAACTCCGTCGCTCTGGGTAGCTCAACTGGCCTACTGATCCCAAGGTCGCGGGTTCAAATCCGGCCGAGATCGATGGTTTTTAAGTGTGCTGAAAAACGACAGTTCCATGTCAGTAGATTTACTGGCATGTAAAAGAACTCCTGCAGGACAAAATTCCAGCACACCGGCAAC